>JAQQTP010000062.1:2415000-5395000 GCA_029884605.1 Ormosia emarginata | reverse complement strand
CGTATTAAGAGTCAATAAAATATTATCTAATGACTCCTTACTCAGTCCATTCTTAATTAAGAAAATTTTATCTTCTTTGTTTGCAGAAACCATCCCTAAAGAACGACATCGCTTGTTACAATTCCATCGTGCGCACATATGTGACAGACTTGTAATCTTTTTGCTCTTCTCTTTTTAGAATATGAACTTCTACCAAGACCTGGCATGTATGAGTCAAATAAAATTGAAGGCTCACCTGCTAATCGGACCTTTGCTTCAATTATCCAATGTACATCTTCGGGTATACCTTTGTGTATTAACAATCTCAATCTTTCACATCTAGTTGTGTAATTTTTTTTTAGAGCATTTTGAGGAAGAGAAGGAAAATGTTTTCTCAGGTTTGAGAGAATGATATCCATTTTAAAGGAGAAGGAATCAGCTATTTTGGGAAACTGAAAGAAAGCAAACCGACTTGAGAGTCACTGAGTACCATCATCCACCATTTTACCGGGGAGCTAAAGAGCTGCAAAATAAAATAAAACTGCAAAATTAGAGTAAATTTTTCACATAACAAGGATCAGAAAGGGAAATGAATTATACCTCAGCAGCTTGATTTTTCAGAAATGGTTTAAGTCTTTATCCATTGACCTTAAACACATTACCATTCCTAGGATTCTCAATGTCTATAGCCCCATAAGGATATACATGTTTGACAATAAAATGATCAGTCCACCTAAATATCAATTTTTCAGGGAATAGGTGAAGACGAGAATTATAAAGTAGAACTTTTTGACCAATTTCAAAAGATTTTCTCAAAATAGATTTGTCATGAAAAGCTTTTGTTCTTTCTTTATAAATTTTTGAGTTTTCATATGCATCATTTCTCAATTCCTCAAGCTCATTTATTTGCGTAACTTGAAAGCATCATCAAGATTTAAATTGAAAGCTTTAATAACCCAAAATGCTTTATGCTCTAGTTCTACAGGCAAGTGACAAGGTTTTCCATAGACTAACCGATAGGGTGACATGCCTAAAGATGTTTTAAAAGTAGTACAGTAAGCCCAAAGTGCATCGTTTAGTCTTAAAGACTAATCTTTACGATTTGGGTTAACCATTTTTTTCAAAATTTGTTTAATTTTCCTATTTGCTAATCTAATTGTCCACTTGTCTGAAGGTGATAAGGGGTGGCAACTTTATGGGTAATACCATATTTCTTCATTAAAGATTCAAATGGTTTATTACAAAATGTGTTTCCCCATCACTGATGATAGCTCGAGGAATTCCAAATTGACTTAAAACATTTTCTTTTAAAAATTTGAGAATAGTTTTATGATCATTTTGTCGACATGGAATCGCCTCAATCCATTTTGAGACATAATCAACTACAACCAAAATATACACAAATCCAAATGAGGATGGAAATGGACCCATGAAATCAATTCTCCAACAATCAAAAATTTCAATGACAATGATAGGGTTCAGAGACATTATGTTTCTTTTAGAAATAGACCCTAATTTTTTATAATTTTTGTAACTTTTGCAAAAGGTATATCTGTCCTTAAATAAAGTGAGTCAATAAAATCTACACTGCAAGATTTTCGCAGTTGTTTTCTTTGAAGAAAAATGACATCCACATGCTTCTGAGTGACTAAATTTAATGGCACTACCTACCTCATTGTCGGTTACACATCTTCGAAAGATTTGATCAAGGCAATATTTGAACAAAAATGGGTCATCCCAATAAAAAAATTTCACCTCAGTCAATTTTTTTCTGTTTGATGTGACCATTAAGGCGACTTTTTTTTTGTCACAAGAAAATTGACTATATTAGTAAACAAAAACATGGAATTGACAAAAAATAAAAACTCATCTGGAAAAGAGTCTTTGATAGGTGTGCTATCAAAAGATGAGCCTGTTGTAAGTCTGGACAAATAATCTACGACAACATTTTCGGCTCTTTTCTTATCTTTTATTGTGATGTTGAATTCTTGAAGCAACAAGATCTACTGTATCAACCTAGGTTTGGCATCCTACTTAGACATTAAATATCTAATAGTAGCATGATCAGTGAAAACAACAGTAGAAGAACTAATTAAATGAGATCGAAATTTGTCCAATGCAAAAATTACAACAAGTAGTTCTTTTTCAGTAGTGGTATAATTCATTTGTGCACTATTTAAAGTTCTACTTGCGTAACAAATCGCATGAGGCTTACCTTTCATTATTTGGCCTAAAACAGTGCTAACAACAAAATCACTTGCGTCACACATTAATTCAAAAGGCAAAGACTAGTCAGGGGATTGCATGATAGGAGCCGATGTCATAAGACCAATTAATTTTTCAAAAGATTTTTGGCATTCTTCAGTCCAATCAAATGGTGCATCTTTTATCAGAAGATTGCATAATGGTCTAGATATGACACTAAAGTCCTTAATAAATCTTCGATAGAATCCTGCATGTCCTAAAAAGGAACGAACTTCTCTGACTGTTTTTGGGGAAGGCATATGAACAATTAATTCAACTTTGCTCTTATCAACTTCAATTCCTTCAGAAGATATCACATAACCTAACACAATTCATGAGGTAACCATGTAATGACATTTTTTCTAATTTAAAACAAATCAGTTTTCTTCACATCTTTTAAGAACTTTATCCAAATTATCAAGACAATTTTCAAAAGAATTTTCAAAAACTATCATATCATCCATAAAAATCTCTAAATAATGCTCAATCATGTCACTAAAAATACTTAGCATGCATCTTTGAAAAGTTGTCAGAGCATTATAAAGGCCGAAAGACATTCTTCTATATGCAAAAGTGCCAAATGGGCATGTAAAAGTAGTATTTTCTTGATCCTCTATTGCAATTGATATTTGATTATACCCCGAATAACTATCAAGAAAACAATAGTAGGGATGTCCTGCTACTCTTTCTAGAATTTGATCAAGAAATGGTAAGAGAAAATGATCTTTCCTAGTGGCTGCATTCAAGTTTCTAAAATCAATACACATACGCCAACTAGATGAAACTCGCGTAGATATTAACTCACCTTTTTCATTTTCAACTATTATTATTCTAGATTTCTTAGGCACAACTTGTGTAGGGCTTACCCACTGGCTATCGAAAATAGGGTAAATAATTCCAACATCAAGTAATTTAAGAACTTCAACCCTAACTACCTCTTTCATGTGTGGATTTAATCTTCTTTGAGGTTGCTATGATGTTTTAGCATTATCCTCTAAATATATTCTATGTGTACAAATTAATGGATTAATGCCTTTTATATTTGTTAATGTCCATCCAATTGCACTTTTATGCCTTTTAAGTACTTCTATTAACATACCTTCTTATTTTTCAGTAAGGATCGATGAAATTACTACTGGAAAGCTTTGGTCTTCTCCCAAAAATATGTACTTCAACCCAGAAGGTAATGACTTTAGTTCCAATGTGGGTACTTCTTCATGAATATTATCATTCATGGGTTGTAGCTCTTCGAATCTCGGTTTCCATCCTTTGTATTCCATTGCTTGTGTACAATCAAACAAAGAACATATTTTGGAAATATCATTATCTGCTTGCATACCTAAATCTAATGACTTAATTAAATAAACTTCTAATGGGTCAGAAGAACTCCCTTTTAGAAGATGATCATCTACAATGGCCTCAATCCCGTCAGCTTCTTCATTTTCATCATTGACTTCATGTAGTTGCTTGCATATGTTGAAAACATTAAGCTCAAGTGTCATGTTTCCAAATGCTAGCTTCATCAATCCATTTCTACAATTTATCAAAGTATTTGATGTTGCTAAAAATAGACGACTTAAAATAACAGGAATTGACTTGGAACAATTAACCATAGATTCAGTTTCCAAGACAATAAAATTCACAGGATAAATGAATTTATCAATTTGTACCAACACATCTTCTACTATTCCTTCTAAAATTTTAATTGATCTATCAGCAAGTAGAAGAGTTACAAAAGTTAGTTTTAACTCACCCAGATTAAGTTGTTAATAAACTGAATATAGAAGCAAATTAACACTAGCACCAAGATCAAGTAAAACTTGATCAATTTTATGTTCTCCAATAATGCATGAAACCGTATGATAACCAGGATCTTTATGTTTCAAAACATTATTACTTTGAATAATGGAACTTACCTGTTCGGTAAAAAAGACATTCTTTTTCACATTTAATTTCCTTTTAACAGTGCATAATGTAACGTCCTAACATTAATATCACAAAATACCTAACTACATTAAGCTAATAATACTAAAACGTTACTTTAAACTTACTATCTTAATAAATATGTCTATAATCACTTGAGAAAGTCATTATAGAGAGCCTTATGATATGCAAAAAGATATGCTCCTTATACAAGTATTTATACATATACAACACTAGCCTTAACAAAGGCTTGAAGTATTACATATTTAATTACATTACCAAAAGGTATTAGGAAGTACAACTTATGTAAAGTGAACTATAAAATAAACTAGTCTCTAGTCTCCTTCTTTATCTTACTCTTGGAGGAAACTTCACCTGGAATTACATGATATACAACGGGGTGAGAAATAATATTTCTCAGTATAAGTTATCAAAACCAGTCATAAACAACATAATAAACATGATTTAACTTATAAAGAAAAGTAAATCACATTTATAACATCAACTAGAATATACTTTACCAAGTGAAGATATCAAGTTGGAGATACATCTCATCATTCTTATATACTTAATTCACTTACAAATTAGGTACATTTTATTAAAATCTTGACTTCTAAGGTTTATCTTTTGTAGATGGAAAAACTAAGTATATCCACACTACTTGTAACAATGACACTTGGTTAAGAATAACTTGTTCCTTTAGGAACTTTTTTGATTCCTTACCTTCTTTGGCCAAATGACCTCACATCATATAAGTTACACTTCTAGATAAACTATGTCAACCATAGGACCAATAGATTTTCATGCAAAGGAAGCTTAGAGACTAAGCTTAAATATCATTGGCTTGATGTCAAACTTAAAATGAGTGGGTTTAGACTTGATTAGACTCAAACTAATAGGATTACATGCATGTAGGTTACTTGAACACCAAGTTAACAACTTACTGGTAAGAATTAAGACCTAATTGACATCAATTAACCTAAAACTAAAATTCTATATGAATCCTAAGGATTTCTAAAACATAATTAGGAGCTAAAAATATAGGATTGAGAATTAAAATTTTTCTAGAAGCATTAGAACTTACCTAAGCCACCTATGGCTACCTAGACTTAGCAACTAAGTTGTTTGTCTCCTTATTTCTCCTCCATCAGCGCCTAACCCCCCTAAACACGCAAACCACCACATTCTCTCTTCTCTCTCTCACGGCCAAAGACCATGGGAGCCATGGAAGCACAACTTTAGGCTCATGCATGAGCACCCAAATCACCTCGTCCTAACACGTGCCAAAAGACAAAAGTGATCCTCATCACTTCCTCTTCAACTTGCACCAATTGAATTTCTTGTTGCAGCACCTTCATCATTTTCTCCTCCCCCAAAACTGAGAGCTTATGCGACCAAGTAGGGGTCCTTTCACCTTTTACTTCTTCTTTCATTCTTGATAGTTGATTGATCATGCATGTGGTGTTTTTGTTAAATTTTGATGGATGCTTGCATGGGGCTATTTTCGAGTTTGGAGGGTGAGGGGTAAGAATTAGAATTGTTCATACATTTTCTCTTTATTCTTCAATCCTTGGACTTGGTTGAGCTTGAATGATTGATTGCACGTATGAATTCAGTTTGTTTTCTTGACTTGGTCGAATCCATGAGTCTCGGGTTCATGATAACTTTTCACCTAAACCATGACTTGAGTTGTGTTCTTGGATGATTTTATGCTTAATCCTACCTAAATGAATTAATTTGAATGTTAATTAAGTGTAAGGTTGTAAAAATTAGGAGTTGCACCTTGTAGGAACATCGGGTTCATGGTGGAACTTGCACCAAGCATGACTTTGGGATGATTGATGCTTAATCTTGCTTAACTTAATCAATTTCAATGCTAGTTAATTAGTTGAATTCAAAATTTGGAGTTTGAAGTTGGTTGGTGTCTCGGGTTCTATGGTGTCTTTGCACCAAGAGGTAATTTTGTGGCCATGTTTTGCTAGTGATGTTTAATTTAGTTTAACCTATTTGATTTAATAGTTAATTGGATCATTAGATGAAAATCTTGAGCTTCGGAAGTGGCCTAGTGTCTCGGGTAATATGGGTTCTTAAGAAGTTTAGCTAATTAAGTTTAAATATAGGCTAATTAGATTAATTAGACCCTAACTACATTAAGTTAGAGCTAATTAACTAGGTTGATAAATAAGTAGGACACTTATTGAAGTATGGCTGAGACCTTAGTTAAGGTTACTAGTTAAATTGGATTGTTTAAATTTGAATAATTAGTATAGGTTGATTTGAGATAGCTAAGTTGTTAATAGCCTAGACCAAATGAGCATAATTGACTTAATATCAGTGAAATTCAATTAAGAAAACTTAATGTGCTTAGTGCTAATGACCAAGGGGAAGGTAACCTTAAATTAGTGATGATGAAGTTTTATCGTACTTGTTGATGAATGATTCAGCAATAAAGCATAAGATAAGGATTACCTTGAATTATATATTGAGCTTGTTGAAATGTCTGTAATTGATAATTATTGTATTGAGAATTTCTGTTAAATGGTTGATCTGGCCATGGGTCATTCTCTGTGAATTGTACAAATTTTATGTGATATATGCATTGCTCATAATTCTTGATATATTGGAATTTGGGATTTGGGATTTATCCATGTATGTATAAATGGTGAGCATGTACATAGAAATTAATATGCTCCTTTAAATTATTAAAGTTGAGCCAAAAAAATAAAGATTGACATGGTAATGTAAATTCTCAAGTGCTCAGACTTAAAAGATATTGGATATGATCTTCGTATATGAGGGTGATCCTATGTGTTATTCCCTCATGTTAAGCAACTATGGGCTAGGCCCTAGTATTAGGGGATAGGACTTTGTGACGAAGTATTGTCATTAAAGGGTGAGCTCAGGCATGATAAGCAGTCTATCACTAAATGCAGGTTAAACATGAGACTCCATACTTATTACGAGGGCATGGTCTTGGGAATGAGCTTATGGACATATAAATTAATTAATTGAGTGCGGTAAAATAATTAATGAGTCATGGCATTGCATTGAATTAATTAAAGAAAGCATGCACTGCATTTGCATGACATTATGAATTTATGATAGTGTTTTGAGTATTGCTGCTTTTTTTTCTATTAGTATTCTGCTCTTGATTGATAGCATTCTGAGTTATCTGTAAATATTTATGTAAACCCTGTTATGTTGATTATGCCTTTGAGTGGTATCTATCTAATTTTTTGTGCAATCCGATTTTTCTGATAATGATTCTATAAGTTAAATTTATATGGATATTGATGATTAAAATGAACCTCTGCCTCAAGAATAATTAAATTGTTTTGGCTTATGTTATTTAATTAATTATCTGTAAATATTTACGAAAATCCAGAAGCAGTTGGAACTATCATGATGACACCTATTTGTTAGAATTACTAACAATTCTTAAAATTCTCACCCGATTTGTATTTCCATTGTATTCTCGTCCTTGCTTCCACTACGAACTGAAGATGCCACTGTTGATGATCTATTGGAAGCCTTCTGAGAGTTGGTGGGTGTATGACCCATGACCAACTCCTATATAGTCTGCATGAACATGAGATTGTATATGAGTTATTCTGCGAGGGCCATCATCCTCTCTCTGCACCTTTGATCTTGTTGTTGGACCATTGTAATCTTTTTGGTGATAGGCGTACTTGTAGGATGTTGATCTTTTTGTTTATTATAGTATATCACATCTATGCTTGGTTGTATATTCCATGTATGTATGCCTATCAGGGTACTTGTTGGGACAATTATGACACTAACTCTGACACTATATGATGTAGATATGATATACAGGGTATTGATGCCCTTAGATATGGTTTATGTTTTTGCTAATAATGTATGTGTGGGCTTGAGACCCAAATAGACATTGATATAGTATAGGTAGTGATGCCTGCACCCTGACCTTTATATGCATATATGATGGAAATAGTTTATGTATTATTTTCATGGTTTTTTAGAAATTGCATTTTCGATACGCCTAACAAGACTAAATCGCTAGAATTCTCTAAGAAGGACTCATGAGTTTTAAATAGAATTATTCATGGAGTGGTAACTTAAGAAAGACAACTGGCTCTGCTTGTTCAAAATGAGCTAAAGAATCCCTCACGAGACTTGATAATAATTAAGGCAATAAATAATGTACAAAAATAAGTAATTGATAAAAAAAAGGGTACATGCCTAGAAAAAATTAGAAAGTGATATGTGACGAGTCCGAGTTTAGCACTACTAGAAATTTCAAACTTAAAGACGAAAAAATTCCATCTCTAAATGTACAAAATTTCGTCTCTAAATATTTAAAGACAAAAATTAATCCATCTCTAAAAGTGATGTCTCTAATTGTTAAAGATGAAAAATTTAATTGTCTCTAATTTAGAGATGAATTTTTTTCATCTCTAATTTAGAGACAAAATTTTTCCGTCTCTATTTCCTTCTCTAAATTAGAGACGAATTTTTTCGTCTCTAAATCCGTCTCTAATATTTTAAAAAATATTAAAAAAAAATAGGCATCTAGTTGAGATTTGTCACAACTAGACACCTTTATTTTATAAAAAAAAATCTATTTTCATATGCATATAATTATCCAACATCAAAATTTACCAAAAATCACAATAAATCATCAATCATTATAATTATCCAAGTAACTATAAAAGATATCAAAATAGTTAAAAGTATATGAAGTAATTACAATATCTTATGCATACCATTAATTGCTATTACATTTTGCAAGTAGACTTTTCTCTAACTTAAACAATTACAAATAACACCCAAAAAACTATGACAAACCAGAATTGAACAAAGACAATGCTAGATCTGAACAAATAGAACCTGCACTACAAGTGGTTGAATTATAAAAGGAGGTAATACTAATAACAGAAGGAAATAAATATGCTATCAGATTATAGACAGCTGAAATTAGGAAATGTTTGCTATAATTAAAGTGTTATAAGCCACAAAATTCTAATAATATGTATTAACCAACTCAGATGCCAAAATTCAGTCTCTAATAATAGAGAGTCTATTAAATTCCAACTCAGTCTCTAATATATATGTACTAGTAAAATACAACACATGCTCTAATGCCAAAACTAATGTCAATTCAAATTAATTATAAGTTGATATTCTAACTAGTAACTATTGAGTCCTGACCTAAAACCATGATTAATAGCAAATAATAGGGAATAACCCTGCAAATAATAGTAACTTACATAATAATAGCACAACTTACATAATATCTCCCACCAATTTATAATCTGGAGCACTTAATATACTTGAAGGTTATTTTTTTTGTAACTAATATATATGAAGTTACTCCATATTCCTGTAACAAAAATCTACTCTACTGCCAAATTCTCTTGACCATCGTAGAACCAATAAAGTTAGGTTAAGAAGGAACATATGGTTAAAAATAAAGAAGGAACATTAATTCCAAAATTCAAATAAAAGCCAGTTCCATTGTATATGCTCACTCCTTTTCCATGCTTTAACTTTAGAGATTATACCCCCAAATATTTTACAAATTCGAGATCCTAATGCTGCATTACTGTGTCTCAAAGCAGAAGATAATCTTACAGTAGTGCTCCCTCCAACCATCCTTGAATGATTGATGTTCCAACACAATTTTTCATGTTAAACATGCAAAATTACAAAGAAAATGAATATCCTTGAAATGAATAAGTTGAAAGCTCACCTTCCAGTTAACCAAAACAGCATTTGGGACTATTATAAGATGTGGGCCATAGTTTCCTTTAAATTCCATCAAGTAGGCAATCAATGCCATAAGTTGGAGAGAAAAGAAATATTTAAGTTTATAGAAGGTGACTACAGTAAATAATTATGCATTACCTTTAAAAATATGAATGTTTACATCTTACGTCTCTCATGTATGACATAACAAACTTAATTATGAACTGTGAAATTATTCAGCTGCAAAAAACTACATGATATACATTCTTCCCATTTTAAGTAAAAGCAACACAAAAAATAACACTAACCTGTACAGTTTTGCCTAGACCCATCTCATCTGCCAAGATTCCGTTTAACTTCTTGTTATTCAAAGAAAGCATCCATTGCAAACCAACCTTAAAAAAATAACATGTCAATCCCTTAAAAACTTGCTCAAGAAGGCAACATAAAGCAATCACTTAAAGAATGACTATTTCATATAATGTAGCAACCTAGAAGCTGATAGTCTCTCAATGTTCCAGCTCGTAACATTGATGGTTGCCTTAAAACTATTTCATTCACAGCATGTGCAAGGCTGTAATACCTGGAAAGCAACCAATAATGGTAACCATCAAGCATCAGATACATTATTATACAGAACCAATTTAAAAAAGTTCTAAAACATAGTTGTATAAACAAGATCAGGGCATTTAAATTAAAAAAAAAAAAAAACATAAACACATATTGAGCCAACAATTTTCACTAAAAATACATCTTCCCTCAAGCATTTTTATGCCAAAAATCAAGACACACATACATATCAAAATAAATTAACTAACAAAAACTCACTTGTTGACAGATGAACTGTCTCTAGGAGCATTCATCTCCAGAAAATGATTTCTAATCATCACTTCCTCTCCAACACAAGTTGTAGTTGCTCTGACTTCTTCTTCAGAAAGACCCTTTAGTCAAAAACAAATAATGGATCAGTGACATAAATAATCTCGAAGAAGAAGTTCAAATAGTACATTAGAAACCATCAAAATCAGAATCCTCAAAACTAAATTGTATGAAAAAAGGGTACAAACATAAAAACTATTCTTAGAACATTGGAATTTTCTTCTTTTAATTTTATTTTTTGGGGGGAGGGGGGGGGGAGGTTAATGAAGCATGCCTGAATCGTGCAGCAATTGCTGCAACTTTTGCTGCCTCCTCCACTTCTTGTTGATTTTTGGTAGCTGTTATCTTACTTCCTAATTTATGTAGATATTCTTTTGTTTGGGTTAAGAAAGTGGAAAGAACAGCATATCTCTCTGCAGCATCACCCGGGATGCTAGTCTGCTGCTCCAGCAACATCTCCCTATATCTGTCAACGTCATTGTTTTTCAAGGCTTCCATCCTTTTGTTCCTGACATCATCTTTACGTTTTCAGAACTCCCTCAACATCCTCTCATGATATTTGGCCACCCCCTTGTTGCGGGCAGTACGGGCATCACGAATGGCCCATTGTGCCTCGAGAAGCTTCTTACGCCACTGAAATATACATTTGAGTTACTTCTCCCTTAAAGACAATAACAGAAAGGAGAGAAAGCACAACAAAACCCCAACTGAAAATTAAAATCCACTAGAAATCACACCATATTGTCATCAAAGCAAAAAACTTTCAAATGGGGTTTTCAATTAAACAAAAAACCATTATTCCAATGACTAGATTAAGTTCGAACCCATAAAGAATCTACTGAAAAAATGTCAATATAGCTAAAAAGAAAAAGGAATGGTAGTACTGTAAGAAAAATGGTGCATAGTAACTTACCATACTCAGATATGAGAAAAATGGTGGCGCGGTGACTTACCATACTCAAATATGAGAAAAATGGTGGTGTGGCGAGAAGAGTGGTGCGCGGTTGGACGTGAGAAGCGTGGCGTGCGGCTGGGTGAAAAGCGTCGTGCACAACTAGGTGAGAAGCGTGGTCCACGGAGGCGTGAGAGTAGAGAAGAGCTCAGCGAAGAGTGGTGCGCAGAGGCTAGGAGCAGAGAAAAGTTTTAATTTGGGAACTTCAAATTTTAAGTTGTTAACTTTTTAATTTAAAAAAATTAGAAAAGAAATGTTTTCGTCTCTATCTTTTATAAAAAAAATTATTAATTAAATTATATAAATTATTTAAAGGTAAAATAAATACATAATTAGAGATAAAAAATTCAAAAAAATAAATTCTGTCTCTATATTTTAACTCTAAACATATTTAATTTTTTATTGATCAATTAGAGATGACATTAGAGATAAAAAAATTTAAAATTGATAAATTTCATCTCTAAATATATTTAATTTTTTATTGATTAATTAAAGACAAAATTAGAAACAAAAAAATTTTTTTCGTCTTTAAATTTTAAATTTTATTTTTTTTTCTAAATTATCAAATCTGTCTCTAATAAAAACAAAATTATTTCTATTTCTAAATTAAAATTTTCTAATAATATAATTACTTTAATATATAGTAAGGTAATTAAACTTGGAGAGTTACATTTTGAATACAATTTAAAAAAATTAGTTAAAAAATATCAAATAAACAAAGTTACTCACTATAGTCTAATGAAAAAAATAACAATTAAATAATTTCAATAAATGTGTTAATGATAATAATTATGTCAATGAAAATTAATCTCAAAAAATCTCGAGGGACCTAGTTCCCACTGTTGTCCGCCATTTGTAACCATGTGTATAGCCGGAAAGGGCTAACGAAGCGGGCAACATCGTAGGAGTAACACTCCTTGGGCAGATCACACGTTTATTTATTTGTTTATTTTTAATGATCACATGTTAATTGTATGAAAGTAATTGCAGCTTGCACCAAAAATAAAAAAAGTAATTGCAGCTAATTTTGCCATAACTAATCCTGTTACATTTGATTATTTCTTTTAGGAAAAAGTGCATCCAAATCTTCCCTAAACTTTAATTTCATTTGCAAATAGTTATCTGAACTGCAAAATCTTCCTATTTAATCCTTCAAGTATAACAAATTAACGAGAGTTTTGTTATATCCTCTTAAAACATCTTTTTAATAATTATTATAATATTTAATAAAAATATATTAAATAAAAAAATAAATAAATTTAATATTTTAAAATATAAAAAATATTTAATATTTTTTATTAAATAAGTAAAAAATTATTAAAAATATTATTTAAGATGATTTAGAATTATTCAAATAACAATTATCGTAATATGTCCTTTCATCTAATTTCTGTTAAATTTCTAACAATTGTGGAAATCGCATTATTTGCACAAACATACTTACGTGACAAAATCTACACCACTAAAATTAACAAGCAACTATTATAATTGGGAAAAGATCATCTTATATTTTTAAAATAGGTGTAAGTATTATTAATACTTTTTTTAAGAGTATCAAATTTAATAAAAAATAATAAAAATATGTATAATAAATAATATTAAATAAAATATAAAAATAAATTAATATATTATTTGATGTAAAATTATCAGAATTAATTATAATTTTGAAATGATTGACAAGAATTCATGAAGACTCAATATTTTGTATGAATGTCTTTTTTTTTTTCTGGTAATGCCTAGTACTCGCTTTGTCGGCTGGCAGATGGGTCTCCTAGTGAGGTATCTAAATAGCCCCCTAATAAAGTCTAAGAGAGGGGGTAGGGACAGGAGAAGAGAAATTAGAATGAAAAATATTTGCGAAAATTCAACTATATTACTCTTCTTATATGTCAACTAAGTTACTAACATGGAACTACGTGAATATCTTTTTTTTTTGTGGTTTACATCGGGGAGGAAAACCACCCAAAAAAAAAATGCTAAAGGGAACCCGTTGGAATGCAATCCAGCAACTTCCTGGTTGAGAATATCATGCACAGAAGGTGGAGGATGGTTGAAACGAGTCACCCCAACGATTTACAACCTTTGATCTCTAAGTCCATTAGTGCTGTAGTGTTGAGAAAGTTCCTGAACAAGTCAATTGTGTAGCTTTGCTGGTCTCTGATTCAGTATTGTTAATTTGCGATACTGTATTAAGGAAATAGAAGGAGATGATCGAGAGAGAAAGAGGGGGAAATAGGGAGAGAGAGAATATTTTCCTGAATTTTCTGTTCCTGTTTTCTCATTGTATCACAACATAATAAAGCACTATAATTGTAACTAATTCTTGATAGATAAGATCAGATGACAAGTGTCATCTTACCCATTTAAAAAAACTAAACTTGTAACTGATTATTTTATTTCATATTTCCTTCTGCAGGTGACTAATGTAATCAAAATAACACGGGTCACTCAAAATCCTTCAAGTGTGTTGGCCTTTTCATAGCTCGTTTAGGCCTAATGGACACTGCTGGAAGCCCAATATCCCTTTGGTCTATATCATTACCTTGGTCTCTCAAAATGATCTTGTCCTCAAGATCAAAAGTGGGATAAGTTTGCCTGAAAACAGAAGCTAGTTCCCACGTGGCCTCATGTGTGTCTTGTCCCTCCCACTGAACAAGAATTTCTTCTTGAGGACCCTTGGTCGAAGGAACCAAACGGTGCTGCAGAACCCGAAGAGGGTGGCCATCGGTAGAGAAGGTCACGGACGCTGATGGTAGCGGCGAGATCTGCATTGTGGGGTTACCATGACACGGCTTCAATAGAGATACATGGAAGACTGGATGGATGCGCATCGTGGAAGGTAACTCGAGCTCGTACGCGACCGGGCTGAGACGGCGAAGGATGCGAAAAGGGCCATAGAAGCATTTGGCAAGCTTCTGGGAGGTACGATTCGCAACTGAGATTTGTCGATAGGGTTGCAACTTCAGGTATACCCACTCACCTTCTTCAAATTCCTTCTTACTTCTTTTGGATTTTGGTTGTTGAATCATCCGCTGCCTTACTCGGAGTAGATTGGCCTTTAAAAGTTTCAAATTTTCTATTTTTTGAGTTAGGATTTCGTTCAAAGACCCGATCTTGGAGGTGCCAAGGGTGTAATCTTTGATCGATGGCGGAACACGGCCATAAAGGGCTTCAAATGGTGTCATCCCAATGGCAGAGTGGAAAGAGGAGTTATACCAAAATTCAGCCAAAGCTAAGAACCGAGACCAGTGTTTGGGTTCATCACTGACGAAGCAATGCAGATAAGTCTCCAAGCAGCGGTTCAGGACTTCGGTTTGGCCATCGATTTGTGGATGATACGAGCTACTGAAGGTAAGATTAGTCCCTAAGGCCTTAAAGAGTTCCCTCCAAAACTGACTGAGAAAAATTTTGTCACAATCACTAATAATTGTTTTCAGTGCTCCGTGCAGGCGATAAATTTCAGTGAGGAAGGTAGAAGCCAGTGAAGCAGCTGTGAAGGATGTTGGCAAGGCTACAAAGTGAGCAAATTTGGTCACTCGATGAACCACGACCCAAATGACAGTTTTGTTGGCAGAACTGGGAAGGTTAGTAATGAAATCCATTGAAATTTCTTCTCATACTTTGCTTGGAACATGTAGTGGCTGTAACAAACCATAAGGGCTGTGTGTACTGTATTTATTGTGTCGACATACAGAGCATTCCTTCACATATTGTTTTACATCAGCATGCATACCCGGCCAGTAGAAATTAGCGGAGAGTCTTGCTAAGGTAGCCTTAATGCCTGAATGGCCTCCTAAGGGAGAGGCATGAAACTCCTCTAATAATGAAGGAATAAGCCCAGATTCCTTATGAATGAATAATCTATCCTTGAAATATAGGAGTCCTGCCTTATAGGAAAATTGTTGTTGCATTAAGGAGTCAGACTGTAACTTAGAGATTAGTTTAATACCCTCAGGTTGAGTGGAAAAAATTCCTTTAAGGTAGATAACATAGGAACAGTGGGAAAACTGATAGTAGCTAAAGTTACCTCAGATTCGAGGTCTGGCATACAGGAAAGAGCATCTGCCACCACATTTTCCTTTCCTGGTTTATAATGAATCTCATAATGATAGCCAACCAATTTTGTAAGCCATTTTTGTTGTTCTGGTGTCTGAATAGTTTGGATAAGGAGACTTTTCAAGCTCTTGTGATCAGTAAAAATTTTAAATGTCGTACCCAATAAGTACTGCCGCTATTTTTTTATAGCTTCTGTCACAACATATAGCTCACGAACATAAGCAGAAGATGAGCTAAGCCTCGGGCCCAACTTCTTGCTGAAAAAAGAGATGGGCTGGTGGTTCTGGGACAGAACAGCGCCGATAGCCATTGTTGAGACATCAGTCGTGACCTCAAAAGGTAGGGAAAAATTAGGTAAAGTGAGAGTGGATAGTTGCAGCATGGCTGTCTTGAGTGTTTCAAAAGCTGTTGAGGCCGCATGTGTCCATACCCAAGTGCTGGACTTCAATAACTCAGTTAAGGGACTTGCAATAAAGGCATAGTTGCGCACAAAGCGCCTGTAAAAACCCGTGAGGCCCAAAAATGCTCTTAGATCAGTTAGGGACTTAGGTGGAGGCCACTCTCGAATGGCTGCTAGCTTGCTAGGGTCAGCTTGGACACCTTGGCCAATAATGATATGTCCCAAATAATCAACAGAACGCACTCTAAATTGGCATCTAGAAATTTTGGCATAGATTTGTGGGATACCAATAGTTGGAGAATCTGCTGTACATGTTCCAAATGGGTGGCCCAAGTAGGACTAAAGACCAAAATATCATCAAAAAATACCAAAAAAAACTTGCGTAAATAGGGCCTTAAGAGGTCATTCATCGTGGCTTGAAAAGTAGAGGGTGCATTTGTAAGGCCAAAGGGCATTACCAAAAATTCATAGTGTCCATCAATGGTTCTAAAACCTGTTTTGGGAATGTCCTCTTGGGCTAAGCGGATCTGGTGGTAACCGGACCGTAAGTCAATTTTAGAAAAATAGGAAGCACCATGAAGCTCATCCAACAATTCATCAATAGTAGGTATAGGAAAGCGATCTCGAATAGTAATAGCGTTCAAGGCCCAGTAGTCTACAAAAAATCTCCAAGTTCCATCCTTCTTCTTGACTAAGAGAACAGGGGACAAATAAGGATTGGTACTAGGCCGGATAAGGCCTTCTGCCAATATATCAGCGATTAGTTTCGTCATAGCCTCCTTTTGAAAATGGGGGTAGTGGTATGGTTTAGTGTTGATGGGTGGGGAGTTAGGAAGCAGGTGTATGTGGTGGTCATGTGGTCTATTTGGGGGAAAGGCATGTGGTGTGGAGAAAATGATGGAATGTTGGATAAGGATATGGCGTAGGTCGGGCGGGACTGAGTTTAAGGACTCTTGATTCTCGGGTTTAAGGGTAGTGGTGGGGTTTGTTGGCAACATGGAGATAGCATGGCAAGTAGCTATGGAATCAATGTGCATCATGCGAATAATTTGGTGGAAGGAGGCATGAGTAAGCATAGGAGAACTAGTACCTTTGAGGGTGACCAGAGAGCCTTCAAAATAGAATTGCATGGAAGGCACCGTAAAATCTAAAATAAAAGGGCCTAGAGTTTGCAGCCATTGGACACCTAAGACCGAATCAACACCTTGAATTGGAAGTAAGTAAAATGGAATATGGAGTGTAACAGGGGAAACCAAAACTGGGACAACATTACAACACCCAGAACATTGGATATAGGCTCCATTTCCAACCATCACGGAGAATGTCTCCAAGGACTGAATAACGAGGCCAAGGAAAGCAGCCATTCGAGGCTGTAAAATGTTATGGGAACTACCTGTATCCACCAGAATAGTGATTGGGTGGCCGTGAATATGGGCCTGAAAACACAGGGTGCATGGTGATGGTGAGGCCTGTCCAGTCAAGGCAGCCATGGAAAGGTGGAAATGTTTAGGTTCTTGGGACTCGGTGTAAGGTGTCTCGACAAGGATTAGGTTGGGAAGTAAGGTAATGGGTAAAGGTGGGATGGGTCTGGCCAGCAAGTATAGGTCATCCGGGGTTTCATCAGGGGTTGGTGATTCCTCATCAGTGAGTAACAAGAGGAACTGTCGAGATTTACAATGATGTCCTGTATGGAATTGTTCATCACAATTGAAACAAAGCCCCTGGGCACGATGGGCATTTTGTTCCGATGGTGATAAACGTCGGATGGGTTAGGTAGTTTGGACGTTAGGTGGGGCGGGTAAGGCTAGCCTAGGAGATGGGGCTGGCAGTAGTGGAGAGGATGGTTGTGTAGGAGTGTGGGAGGAATATCTGGGTAGGGTTTTGGGGAAGTGGTGGGTACGACTGGCTTGGAGCTTAGATTCCACTAACTTGGCAAGGCCAATAGCATCAGAGATAGAATTGAGTTTTAAAATGGCAAGTTCATACTGAATTTTGGGTTTCAACCCCGAAAGAAAACAATCTAAGATGGCAGTGGGGGGTAAACCAACCACCCGATTGCAAATCCTTTCAAAGTCCCGCTGATATGTGGTGACTGAAGCTGTTTGGCGGAGCTTGAAGAGGGTTTGTTGGTGGTTCTCAAAGCTGGAAGGGCCAAAACGCAGCTCCAGGGCACGAGTGAAATCAACCCAAGTGGACAGAGTGCCATTTTTATGCATCCACTGAAACCAACCAAGAGCATCATTAGTCATATAGGGTGCTATGTGGCCAAGGCGTTGGTGTGGAGGAATGGAATAGTAGGTGAAAAATTGGTCAGCCTGAAAGATCCACTCTAATGGGCTGGATCCATCAAAGGTTTGCAGGTGAAGTTTAGGAGGTTTTGGTTGATGATCTGGGAATGGTAGAGGGTTGGATAGGAGGGGTGTGACATGAATTTGTTGTTGCAGGGTCTGGAATTGCGTTTGATATTCATCATGGCGTTGGTCTTGAACAATTTGACATTCATCCTGGGCCATTTTGAATTCGGTGAGGGTAGAGGTAAGGGCTAGAATAGAGTCTTGTAGCTGCCGGAGGGTGAGGGCATCAGTGGTGGAAGTAGTGGTTTGGTTTTTAGGAGGCATAGTTGCAGATGAAAGCATCAGTGATACAGTATTGTTAATTTACGATACTGTATTAAGGAAATAGAAGGAGATGATCGAGAGAGAATGAGAGGGAAATAGGGAGAGAGAGAATATTTTCCTGAATTTTCTGTTCCCGTTTTCTCATTGCATCACAGCATAATAAAACACTACAATTGTAACTAATTCTTGATAGATAGGATCAGAGGACAAGTGTCATCTTACCTATTTAAAAAAACTAAACTTGTAACTGATTATTTTATCTCATATTTCCTTCTACAGGTGGCTAATGTAATCAAAATAACACAGGTCACTCAAAATCCTTCAAGTGTGTTGACCTTTTCATAGCTCGTTTGGGCCTAATGGACACTGCTGGAAGCCCAATATCCCTTTGGTCTGTATCAGTCTCTCAATCCATCATTTTCAAATTCATGGAAGACTTCATCAAAAGAATGAAGGCAACACCACGAGTGGTCATGATCAAGTTGGAGACTTGCAATCTTGTTCCAGAGATGTTTCTTGTCTTTGAAGATAGAATTTTCCATATATAAATGTGCACTTCCGGTTAAAAGCACTATCTTTATAAAAAATATGTGCATGTCAGTGTTCTAAAATGCAGTCCATATTACTTAATGTGGCTGCAATATTGCAAATGTCGTTGTGCTATAGAAAAAATTCACGTGAAACAACTGCAACGTGATAATATTCCAGCTACAATACTGTTACATTGTGGCTGTAATTGACCACATTAGGCCGAATTTTTCTTTTATATATATTTTGTACAAATTTAAAAATAATTTATATCACAACGAACACAATTTATATTGTAACAGTTGCAATACCCATAATCGCAACAATCACAATTACAATCACAATTTAAAACGATAATGCATGTATATAATTTGTACAAAAAACAGTAAACTTCAACGATAGTACTTTTATTCCATAACAAGCAAAGGCCCCGGATTCAACACAAAATACAAAATCAAATTGGAGGGATCTTCTAAGCCTGTCAGTTCTTTCTTTTTACACTTTGGTTTCCATAAGAAATAGTACAGAGGGCTTAACTTGTTTACTATACAGGCTTTTAAGCTCATAAACTATTTCGAGAGCCCCTACCTCGCGAGAGTTCTAACTGAGGAGGATCATGCCACTGTGTGGGGCATGTAATCACCAAGATATATCAATAAAATACTAAAATTAATAATTAAATGTATAATTTAATTTCTTTAATTATAATAAATTATTAAATCAATTAAATTATTAACTGTATTTTTAATAAGAAATTATAATTGATATCTACAATTTTTTACTAACACTCAGATAATATAAATAAATTACAAAATATAAAAAAAATATAATTGAATTCATCTAAAATTTTATTCATATAATTTTATAAAAAAAATATAGTCAATAAACATTAAATTTTAAAATTAAGTAACAATAATAAGTTAACATAACAATACCAAATCAATCAAAATCTCATTATCCCTTCAATACAATTTTTTTTATAAAACATAATAAAATTATCTCTCTAATATTATTTACAACTTTTTATATTCTTATATCAAACAAGATCACATCTCTTTTCACACTTGATCTAATACTATTTATTATAAATATTTTTTATTATGATTTTTTCTTACTCAATCTCATCTTTTAAAAAAAATATAAATAATAATACACCTTTAAAAAAGAATATAAAAGCATCATTTCCCTATTATTTATTGTACCCAGCTTCAAAATCTTTATCCTTCGCTCCCTCATTGTTTATTTATACCAATTGTGCACCGCCGCTTCTAATTTGAGCATTAATTCTGTGATCGAGGCCCATAAATTTTTTTTTTCCAGCTTTTGATTTGCTTCAGCTTGCCACTTCTGCACCGTGGACCCAGTTACTTTATTTTCTTTCTTGTTTTCACGGGTTCCAATTACAATGTCTTCACATCTTTGTTATCACTATGTGTCAACTTTAATCATAGCAAGTTGCCCTTATAATATTGAGTTCAACATTACTTCATTCATAACCGTGAGTGTACAAGTCCATAGGAAAGTTAAATAAATTTACATATTTAGTCCTAAATTCTATCACAATAATTAATTAATTAATAATTTTTTAAATAAATTAATAATTTTTTAAATAAATAAATTAATTAATAATATCACAATGTTAATAAAATTAAATATAATGAGATATAATAATATTTATTTTTATAAAAAATATAAAATTAAGTTATTATCACAATCCACAATCAATTTATTACTAGTCTTTAGTAATGAAAGTAACGCACAACAAAACTCAAAATAAACAATATCTGCAATAAATTTAATCAATTTCAATTTCATCTCAATTTAGAAATATCAATCATATATCAAAAGAACGCCACAATTGCTACAACAAATTCTACCATCATCAAACTCAAAACGTGTGAATAATAGTTACCATGACATATACCAATCATATCTAGATATCATAATTAGAATCCCCATCAAAAAAATTATTTCAACCACATGCAATCCTCACAAGTGTTACTCTCAACAAAAAATATCACTCAAATATAGGATGTCATTCATAATAAGTATATGTGAGAAAAGTAGTTGACACAAATCAAAACAAATATCTCACATATAAAATAAATGAAAGAATGCTAAAGAAATAAAACAAAGATCAATTCATGGAAAGATGCAAAGAAAATATTTCATATCACACTTTTAGCTTAACCATATACATTGATAAAACTACGCATTCCCTTAAGATCAAATCAGACTTTATTAAACTTGTAACGAGGGTAAAGAAAAAATATGAAAGCTAAAGAGTAATAATAAAAATCAAAGTGTTTCAAAAATATTTAGAAGCTTTCATTATCACTTTCAACATATTTTTTTCTCTTCTTTAAATCACTTTATTCTCCCACTCTCAATACCAACATTTTTTTTTCACACTTTTTTTCAATTTTTTCAAGCTTCATGTTTTTCTATTTTCTTTTTTCGAAATTTCCAAACTTTTTTTCAATTTTTTTAAAACATTTTCTTCTCAATTTCCTCCATTTCTTTTCTCTTTTTTTTGTCACTTTCACTTCATTTCTTTCTTTTCACAACATTCCTTATATCACCCCATATTGTAATAATAATGCTTCTTTCCTAAAACACTTTGGCAAAGGTTTAAGAAATAAAGATTTAATAAACAGACTTAAAAGGGATAACTAGCAGCAATATGTGAAAGAACAAAAATAATATATTTCAAGGCTCAAAATAAGAAATATGACCTAATATCATCTCTTAAGGAAATGCATAACTCGATCAATCCATTTCCATGACATCAAATTAAATGCAAGTGTAACATAAAACTTTTCTTTAGCCAAAAATAATAATGAAGTGAGAAAATGAAAAGAAAAATTGTGAGTACTAACAATAAATATTGGATGGTTAAGAAAATACTCTTACAATAAAAATGAATGACTCAAAACTACTAGGTAAAAATAGTATCAACATGTTTCCATCAAGTTCTCTAATTATTTCAATTCTTCAACAATGAGATATGCATAAGTAGCTATGTGAATATTTGAAATAATTTGAGTAAGATGATAGGAAAATTTTTTTTACACAAAAGTGACATAATAATAACATAACTGAATACTCAAATAACTCTCTCCCCCAATCAAAATCAAATATTGTCCTCAATGTTTCAAACTAAATCCAGACTGAAAGAAATAATCACAAATATGCATCAGAATAATTATTTGGACAAAAAGAATAAAAAGTAATGGGAAAGAATCACATACCTGAAATGCTTAGCAATTACAAGAGAAGAAGAAACGAAGATAACTGCACTCTGACAGTTGTAAGTAATGAAAAGAAATAACAAAAAAAAATAAAGTAAAATAAAATAAATAAGCAAACAAACTTTTTTTATATATATTTTTGTATTTTTAAATTTTTTTGTTGGCCAACACTATTTACATCCCCATACAAAAGGCTCTGAACTCTGAGAGGCACTTAAGCTGACTCAATAAAACAAAAACCTAAAACTTACCTCAGTTGTGATAGACAGGATCGTCTACCAAAGGCTCTTCCACTTTTGGGTCTTTCAACTCAAGATATGGCTTCAACCACTGACCATTTACCTTAAAGACATTGTCATCCTTAAGATTTTCTACCTCAACAGCACCATGAGGGTAGATAGTACATATAGGTCAGACCACCTGGATCTCAATTTACCTAGAAATAAAGGTAAACGAGAGTTGTACAAAAGAACTTTTTCACCAAGTTAAAAAGACTTCCTATATATATAACTATCATGCACTCTTTTCATCATCTCCTTATTAGACTTTGCACACTTGTAGGCATCATTACAAGTTTCTTCCAGTTCTTTGAGATAAAGTTTTCTTTGATCACCAGCCTTATCCAACTAAAAATTAAAATGTTTAATAGCACAATATGCTTTATGCTCTAACTCAACAAGGAGATGACATCTTTACCATAAACAAGTTTATATGGAGACATCCCAATAGGAGTCTTAAATGTCGTGCGATATGCTCATAATGTATCATCTAGACGTAAAAAGCAATCTTTCCCCGAGGTTTTCATAGTTTTCTCCAAAATTATTTTAATCTTCTTATTAGACATTTCAACTTGACCACTAGTTTGTGGGTGATATGGGGTAGCTACCTTATGAGTAATGTCATAATTTTTTCATTAAATACTCAAATGACCTATTGCAAAAATGTTTGCCCCCATCACTAATAATAACTCGTAGTGTCCCAAAATGTGCGCAAATATTTTTTTTCAAAAAATGGACAATCACCTTGTGCTCATTATTTCTACATGCTTTTACCTCAACCCATTTGGAGACATAATCAACACCAACCAAAATATATAGATAACCAAAAGAATTAAAGAATGGTCCCATCAAATCAATACACTAAACATCACATATATCAACAATCAAAATATGATTTAAGGGCATCATATTTTTCTTACCAATGCTCCCCAACTTCTAGCATTTTTCACAAGCAACATAATAAGCATGAGAATCACAAAAATGCCTACCACATACATGATCAAGACAAAAAGATATGATACTTTGTTGTTCCCATTTAGGATTGCATCTCTTGATAATCTGACTAGGATAATATTTAAATAAGTATGGATCATTCCAAAAGAAATGTTTTATTCGAGACAAGAACTTCAATTTATCCTGTTTAGACCAAATGGATGGCATTTGCCTAATAACCAAGTAATTCATAATATCAACATACCATGATATTTGTGAAACATGCAATAACTGTTCATCTAGAAAAGGCTCTAAAATAGGAGAAGTATCATTATCATGTTCAATAACCAATCTAGACAAATGATTAGCAACCACATTTTCAGCACTCTTTTTATCCCTAATCTCCATGTCAAATTCTTGCAAAAGTAAAACTCAACTAATAAGTTTAACTTTTGCATTGGCTTTAGCAAACAGATATTTCAAAGCAGTATGATAAGAATATATCACACCTTCAGATCCAATAACATATGACCTGAATTTGTCTGAAGAAACACAATAGCTAGCAATTCTTTCTCAGTGATTGAATAATTCAATTAGGCATCATTCAAAGTCTTACTTGCATAATAAATCACATGAAGCAACTTATTCACTCTTTGTCCCACAACAACACTAACAACATAATCAAAAGCATCACACATAATCTCAAAAGGCAAACTCTAATTAGGGGGCTTAATAATAAGAGCAAAAGTCAATTCAAGTTTCAATTTATTAAAAGATTGCAAGCATGCATCATAAAAAACAAAAGGAACATCATTACTAAGAAGATCGCATAATGACCTTGCTATCTTGTTGAAGTCCTTAATGAATCGTCTGTAGAAATCTGCATGTCCTAAGAAATATCCAATTTCTTTCATAGTCTTAGGGGGAGGAAGATTAGAAATTACATCAACTTTAACTTTATCAACCACAATGTCATCATTAGATATGATATGGCCAAGCACAATGCCCCTTTTAATCATAAAATTGTATTTTTCTCAATTAAGCACAAGATTCTTTTCTTTATACCTAGCCAAAAGTAGAGACAAGTGTTGCAAACAATCCTCAAAGGCAGACAAAAAAAATAAAAAAGTAATCCATAAATATTTCCAAAAACTTACCAACTATGTCAGAAAAAATACTAATCATGTATCTTTGGAAAGTAGCAAGTGCATTACATAAGTCAAAAAGCATGCGACGATATGTAAAAGTACCAATTGGACATGTAAAAGTAATCTTCTCCTTATTCTCAGGTGCAATCTAATTATATCCAGAATTCTCATCTAAAAAATAATAATATACATGATCAACAAGTCTTTCCAACATTTGATCAATAAAAAGAAGAGGAAAATGATCTTTTCTAATTAAAGCATTTAATTTCTCATAATTTATACACATTCTCCACCCAATTTATACTCTAGTCGGAATAAACTCATTAGCTTTATTTTCAATCATAATTATTTTAAATTTTTTAGGTATAACTTGAACATAACTAATTTATTTATTATGAGAGATAGGATAAATAATACTCATATCTAACAATTTCAAAACCACTTTTTCCACTTCGTGCAGCGTGTCCTTCTCCAATTTATTTATACCAATTGCGCACAGCCTCAGCAGGCTTCTAATTTGACCATTAATTGATCAAGGCCCATAAATTTTTTTTTTAACCCTTTCATTTGCTTCAGCTTGCCACTTTTGTACCGCGGATTCAGTTTCTTTATTTTCTTTATTCTATTTATGGGTTTCAATTACAATACTTTTACATCTTTATTATCAATATGAACCAACTTTAATTGTAATAAGGTGCACTTAAAATTATGAGATCAATATTGCTTCATTCACAATCATGAGTGTACTATTACAATAACAAGTTAAATAAATTCACAGATATAATTTTAAAATTTATTATAATTATTAAATTAATAATTTTTTAAATTAATAAATTAATAATGTCACAAATCGTATGTGTGCACAACCTTTGTTGTATTGTTTCCAAAGGACTTCCCTAATCTTGTTTATTCAGGATCTCGAGAAGACTATCTTCTTGCTCCTCATCTTGTTCTACATCTAAGTGAGAAGGACCAACCTCACATGAACTACCACAGTTAGGGGTGTTTGTTGAATGAGTTTGGTAGATTCAGTAGCGTTTTTGGATTTGATTCGCTCACCAGAGCAATGGGTTGGGTTGGATTAGCTCGAGAAGATTTTTTTTGCTCAACCCAACCCAATCCGACCTGACCCGCTCAAGAGTGAGTTAGTTGGGTCAACTTCGTGGGTCCAACATGTTTTTTTTTTCTAAAAAAAATTCCTGAAAAAAAAGTTAAGATACAAAATCTAACAAATTAATGTCAGAAGTCTCAATCTCAAACATAATAAGTCTCAATATATCAAATTAACACCATAAGTCTCAACCAACCTTACTTAAACATAATAGGTCTCAATCTCAAATAAACTAAATACTATAAGCAATAAGTGCATAATAAATTAACAACTAACAAGTCTTAATAAGTTTAGAATAAACTAAACAAAACTATTTATAACTCAAGTACTTGTAAAAAAAAATTCCTCTACCCTGCTTCTGTTTTCTAACTTTTTGTGAAATGCATTATAGGTTTATTGTCATGTAAATTTTTCTAGTAAGTAAAAAACTTCTTCTAAGATCCTTCATCTAATTATGAAATGTTAGCAATACAAGCATATTATTTTGTTTAAGTTATTTATTTCTTTTAATTGGTTTATAAACATAAATATATGCAATCCACAATTTTGATTCTATGTTTATTGTGTTCTTTTAATCCTTCCAGAGAGTTTGTTCTCAAGAATACGAGTCAATGTTATAAATAAACTTAATAAGTCTAACTAAGCTAACATAAATCTAAATTAAATTAAAGCAAGCTAACATGTCTTAAAAATTATAAATAACAAATCACATTAGCTAATTAAAGTCAATGTCATCACATATAAAATATAAATTGACACAATCATTTACCACATTCTCAATTTTCTCATGATACTCTTTGTCATTCAAGCGATCAGTTAGATTTTTATCGCATTAGTCTGTCAGACGCTTTATGAGTTTCTAATCATTATTTTCTTAGTCACATTTTTAATATGACTACAATGTCCACACATAAACTTAATTGATTGTACAGAAAAGTCATGAAAAAAATAACATAAATTGTCACTGTGACAAAAAAACTTTTACAAAAAAAAATCTATTTGTGTGAGTTGAGTTTACGTGGGTCGACACTTTCTAAACTAGCCACCGACCCATACCTTATGGGTTGTAGTGTTTTTCAACCCAATTCAACCAGCGAATCCAACCCAACTCACATTTTATGAGTTAAATTGGGCTTTTTTACCATACTGCAATTGGTGGCAAAACTAATTATCAAAATACAACTTTTTTTAAATTATTTATCAAAATACCACCTTTTTGAAACTATTTATCAAGCTGTCACCCTTTTTATCCTACGTGGCTTTTTTAATATTTTTTGGACCACGTAGGATGCTTCTAGGGAACTTAACCCATACCACGTGTAATGCACCTAGATCTAGCCACCGCAACACAATCGTTATTATACCACTGTCACTAAGTCCAGGCGTGCCATAATCTCAAAATCTTGTAAATTCTTTTTTTTTTCTTTTTCTTAATGTATTTATTTATTTTCATTATACATAAAGAGAAAATACGAGCCACGACATGAAATATAATTATATTAACTCGCAACACAAAATGCAACATTAGCTTAATACAAGGTACACATCCATCATCCTTACGTAATTTGACGTACAACAATATAAAGCATAGGTTTTACATAAACATAACCTAACTACCATATAATAGTTCGGCCATATCCGAAGTCTAACACATGTAGGGAATAATCTTGCACCTAATCTTCTTCAGTGTTTCCGATAGGGAATACTTACCATTGCGACACTTCCAGATGGATAGGAGCACGAACATGCGTTATAACCGAAACCTCTCTAGGGAAGAGGCGGTGGTTATTCCACATCTCCCCAATGGGTATAGGGAACTCCACACGTATAGGAACGTAAGATATGTTCGTACCAGCTCCAGGTTCATTACCGCACTGAACAAGGGTTACATCCCCAATGTAAGTAACACGCTCCGCTTCACGGTCAAAATGCCAGGCTTCCAAGCCACTATGAAACTGTATCCATGCGCGAAACAGAGGAGATTGTGCAGATGCCATCACAAGAAAATAGAAGTTGATCCTTAAAACCTAACTAATCGAACTCAATTCGCGCTCTTCACTGTCTTTATCCAATACGACATAAAATAGAATAATACAGTAAAAAGATGAGACACCCAACTTTCATTACCATTATAGCAGTAAAAAGGCAACACGGCGCAGAGCGCTCACATAGCAACACAGTCATATATTCATTAATAGTAACAGTAAAATTTATAGCAAAGCAATACAATTATAAGCAAATAGTAAGAATCAATAACATAGACAAGTCATAATAATATCCCAAGCAATTATCACAATATCCAGATAATTATTACAGAAATAAAACAAATATTTTCACAGTCACAAGTGTTCATGCTCAACAAATTATGAGACCGATAATGAACAGTGCATAATGCATTATGGTACCACAAATCCTACTTTATGGAGCTAGACATCAATATTTCAGAGAGAATGATCAAGGAGCAATGTCAGTATATCGTTAGCCTTAAAAATAGTGTGCTTCCTCTCATAAAATATTTGCGCAACAATGGCTTATACATGGCACCTCAATAGTTGATCGCGATATAGGACAGCGTCTTGGTCCGGATCATCGGTGTGTTTGCATCGGTCTACCCCACGGCACAGAGGAGCTCATAACTGTCCATGTGAAGTACTCGCACCTCGACGCCCCCAGGGCCAACCACGATGACCCTACGCTTAGTCTATTCGCACCCGCACATATGTGTTATTCAACTCCTAGGCATACACCGCCTTTACAACAATATCCAACGAACAACACATACGCATGATGACACAATGTCCAATCATGTATGTTTATCAATTATGCATTCATCATAAACATACCACAATGACATATAATCATTTCTCAATATCAACATATATTGGTGGTTCATCAATTATCACAAATTCATATTATGAAATCCAACATTTCCAATGTCTTATATCTTGATCAATTATGAAAATTCTTAGGTTAAATAACCCTTAAAATCCGTGACTCTCTTAAAAGTTACTACTCAATTAATTCCTTCCATCTCATTATGGATCATATACTTTTCTAAGTCCTTAATTACCAAAGATGCACCAAGGCATCCTTTGTACACAAATTTTACTCTAAAAATCGTGGCCTCTCAAAGCCTTCAAGGTTCCAATTTCCTTTCATTTTATGCATTAATCATTTAGTAACAAATTACACAAATCTCATTTCATACAAAGTTAATCCAATCTCTTAAAACCTAAGGCCAAAACCGTGGTTCCTTATTAGTGTGGTGAACTCCCAATTTTCCTTTCATTAAATTTAATATTATCATTCAATACTTAACCACTTAGGCTACACTTAATCCTTATATCAAATCAAATTTACATCCATAAGTTCTTATCAAAACTGTAACATCCTAAAATTTCGTATCTCATAAATAGTAATTTTAACAGGTTAGCAATTTTTTACTTGTTTTAGTAATTTAAAGTCTTTGTAAAATTATTTTAATTATTCCGTCAGCGTATTTGATCGTTTTGAGTGATTTACTTCGTGTCAGGAAAATAAAAATTTTCGGGCCGTGGAAAACTTTACATAATTTAATTTTTACCGTTAGGTTTTAATTATTTTACGTAATCTGATTTGATATTTGTGCGTTTTCTAATTTTTGTGATTTTATGGGTGATTATGAAATTTTTATGATACTCCGACAGTTTTTGGACTGTTTGTGGGTCCCAGTGATCTTACGTGGGCCCGGGATGAGTCCCAAAACGTGAAAATTTTTTTACGTATAGAAAAATTTGTACTGTTGAGACGGAGATAGGGGATCTTACTAAAGCTGAATTCAGAGACAATTTTAGAAAATTTCTTGTACTGTGTTTTGTACTGTATTAATTATCGAGCGATAAAAATACAGTAAATATAATCTTTCGTAGGGTTTTCACAGATAAAAATAGAAATTATACTGTTAAGTCCACAATTAGTGGTTATGATAATTTTTGATGGACCAATAGGAAACAAGTCTAATATTGAAGACTTTGATATCAACCATCGATTTAATCAACGGTGTAGGATAAGTCTAATATAATGGCTATGACCATTTACAACCATTAGATTTAGAATTGATCAAGGGTGGAGATTTGTTCTTACAAAGTGGCTAGGACCATTTGTGACCATTGGATATGGATTTAATTAATGGTGGAGATTGGTCCAACTTAATGGCTTAGACTTTCCAAAAACTAATAGAAATTGGTCAAGAATAATGGCTTGACTCTCTAAGGACCAATAGGAAATAAGCTATTGAATAAATATTTGGACTCCTTAGAATTATTGCTTCTACGGTGGAGGAAGAGAAAATTGCTCAATAATCAATTCACTTTGTGATATTAGAATCTAATTCAAGTAAAACAAAGTGAGACAAGTCAAATAAAATGACTTCTTTATTTGTGAAGCTCCACGACAATGCAAGGAAAAAGGGGGCCAAAATCTTTTTATGTATTTGCTATATCACTTCATCACTTTTTCTATCAAATAATGTAGTACTAATTATTTGCTCAAATAATTCATTCTTTTCTCTCCTCACTATACGACCATGCACTCTTTTATGGTCAAAATAATACACGTAATTCTTCTTTCTTCAATTATATCAAATATTAATGAAAATAGTCAAATATAGTGGCCCTCCATTTTATTTTCTACGGCCATTCATTTTGAAGGAGACAAGATTTGTGCAATTAATTCATTTGGCTATTGTTTTTATACCTACAAGAAGCTAAATAAAAGTAAGTTAATTTTTGATGACTTAGCACATGTATCATACGGCCATGCACTTCTTTTTGGAGACAAACTACCCATAATTGATTCATTTTTCTCCTACTCACCTATGGTCATGCAATGAATAATGCAAGACAATTTCTACACTTAATCTTTCCTATCAACTTTTCTTTCATTCTTATCAAAGAAAAACAAAAAGCTACACACACAATATTACCTTTCTCTCCATGCACTCCACGGCAACTACTAGGTGGGAAGAGTTTTCATTTCTATCTTCATTTTCTACTAAAGACTAAAAACAATTCTTTCCATTCTCTCTCTTACAAGATCAAGAACAAAAGAAAACTCCATTCTCTCTTCCTAAGAAGGCCATTCGGCCAAAACACCAAAACCACCATCCAATCTCTTTTAATTTCATCTAACCTTAGATCTTGAATCTACATGATATTCTAAGCAATTTTCATGTTGGAGACTTTCTCTAAATCATTCATCTTCAACCTTATTCTTCAAGCTAAAGATTGAAGCTCTAATGCCCTTGGTGGTGAAGGACTTGGAAAAAGAAGCAAAACAGGGAACTTTTGAGGATCTTCAAGAGGTAAGAGGGATATTCATCTCACCAACTAAGTATGGTGGTGAGAGATGGTCTTATATTTGATGGATGGTGAATCCATGTGAGGATTCATATCCATGGTCATGTAATTATTTGTGGGTGGTTATGTGCTTTGATTATTTTATTTGTGATTTGTATGTTTTGCGTGATTTTATTGCCTATATGGTATGCTTATAATATGCTTGATGAGAATATGGCATGCTTATAATATACATGATGAGAATATGTGGAATATATTACGATGGAACAAGAAATTTTGGCTCCAAAGGCCAAGGAGAGGCTACAGTTTTTAGCTTCCAAAATAAGGGTTTATGTTGAAATTTTTCAAGAACAAGGAAATTAATTTTTGGGTCCCTAGAACATTGAGAATTTCAGCCAAGACACCTCAAGATAGGTGTTTACAAATTAATATTTTCATGAACGATGAAATAAGATGTTTAGAAAAATAAGAAAAATAAACAAAGGGTTTATTTTTCAAAGAGTACATGAACACGATTTTAGAATGATTTTTATTGATTTATTTTGTGTAAAAAGTTTCTAAGTGTTTTACTAAACATGAGTTTTAAATAAAAATAAACAAATGATTTGATTTCAAAGACTATGAGTCTTATGGTTTTGTTAAAGAATTTTTAATAGTTTTGTTTGTATAAATTCATATCAATTTAGAAGGAAAAATATTTGATGATTTCAATAGTCATGTCCACGTTTTTGAAGGCTTGTAATGCTTTGATTTTATGAAACAAAGTGATTTTTAAAGTGGAAATACAATTTGTTTTAGTACAAGAAATTTGGAAAGGGAATCAGAGTGTTTTATCACTTGAGAGAATTTTGTAAACAAAAGACAAAGAGAGGTTGAACATGTTTGAACTTTAATTTATTTTGAAGAATTGATTTTAGAATTGATTTGAGAAAAATGGAGAATATAATGGTGATTTGAAAATTTACTAATGTATAACTCATTTCTGGGTTTTGGAGTACGTTAGAAAATTTTAAGATTTGAAACATTGATTTAAATCAATGGAAAAGTGATTTTGTGGGTTATATTTGAAAAAGAATTTCTTGAGTAAAGAACTGTGGAAAAAGATTTTCTTGAGTAAGAAAATATATTAAATGAAGTATAAAGTTATATTATTTTGAGAAAAGTTGAAAAGGAATTTTTGAAGGTTAAGAAATATTTTCTGTAATGAAATTGTGGTGAAAAATTATTTGCGTAGCTTAAAAACGATTTGAAATATAGTAAAATATTTCTATGCGATTGGAAATATGTTAAATATTTCTATGCAATTTGAATTACGTTTAAATATTTTACCTAAATTGAACTACTGTTGAAAAATTAATTTGTGATTAAAAAGAAATAAAATATTTTTACGCGATTGTGAAAATGGCGTAAAACTGCTATGAGATTTAGAAAGTGTTTTAAATATTTTGAGAATGATGGAAAATGATTTATGCGACTTAAAAGAATGATTTTTAAGATACGCGATTTTGAAACAGTGGAAAAATACTATGCAATTTGAGAAACGTATATTTGTACGCAATTGAGAAAAACGTTGAAAAAATTATTATGTGATTTAAAAGTGTAACAGAAGAGTTGCAGCATTTTGAAAACGTAACAGAAATGTTACGAAATTTTGTAAACGTAACAGTAGTGTTACGATATTGTGAAAACATAATAAAAACGTTTTGAAATTTTAAAAATGTAGCAAAAGTGTTACGATATTGTGAAAATGTAAAAGAAGTATTATCGTATTGTGAAAATATAATAGAAACGTTTTTGAATTGTGAAAACGTAACAGAAATGTTACGCGATTGTGAAAATACGGTAAAAGTGTTTTATGATTATAAAAACATGATAACATGATGATTACTGCCAAAACAGTGTATGAACACTGTGTGAAAAAATGACGAGTTTTGCCTAAGATTGGCTTTTGATGCATTTTATATGCATTGGAAAGAGATGCTTGTATTTGGTATTTGGGGCACTCTACGTATTGGAAAAATATCGTTTGAAAGCATATGATTTAAATTGAACAAATGAAATTGAAAAGTATGGCACATGTGGTTGGACTTGCATTGAGATATTAGTGCATTGTATAAAATATATTTTGAAAAATTATGAGTTCAACCTGTGATTGGTATTCTATATATGATTTGGTATTTGGTGCATTACACATGCATTGGAATGGTCCGATGGACTGAAGTATGGCTAACTGCCTAGGAGAAACGTAGACCTCTTGAGTAGGTGCGATATGCGTAGTGTAAGTCACTGGTTGACCTTGGGGGCATCGGGGTGCGGGTTGCCTACAGTGGGCAGTGAGTAGAACTACTGTAACCGTGGGTTAGACCGACGCGACACACTGATGATCCTGACCGAGACACTATTCTTAAGCAAGATCTGATAAAGACTGTCGTGTATGTGCTAGATGTGCAAAAATGAGAATTATAGCACGTGGTGTGAGGCACTTGGTACCGACAGATCTTTTCGATCATTTCTCCAAACTGAGTTTTAGCTCCATGGAGTAGGAACATTGAGTTTAAATGCACATGCATTTTATGAGTACATTTACATCTGTGTGATATAATAGTCGAGGAATATTGGTTATGATAATTGTACTTTTGGATGTTTAAGTCATGTTGATGACATTATTGTTATTATCGTGTGATTTAATTTGATGAATACTTGAATAATGTTGAATACATAGTTAGAACTCTAGTATGATATACCTGTATGACATTGCTGTTTGTGTTATCTCTGTGCTGCCATGTTGGTATTAGCGTAGGTGATCTCACCTCTTTGTTTTATGTTTTGGTTGGGTTTGTGTTGTGAAACAATTATATAATAGATGGAATGAGTTTCTGAGAAGAAACTGATGATAGATACTCAGAGATTGATGAAAACATTGAAAAGTGGCTGTCTCAAGTTCGAAGATGTGCCGGGTAGACAAGGAGTAGAGTTCTGATGCATCAAGTTGATACAGGAGAAGGAATAAGTATGTTAAGTTTTCTCGTTAGTGTTGTACCATACTATTAAGTAGGACCCGTCATAGGGTTTGCTACTGTTAAAAAGAGAGAGTTTTCTGTTAATTTTATATTTCTCTTTAAATTGTTAAATATTAATTGGTGTCAATATTGTATATTAAATATATTTTCAGTAATACCTATAAATTTCAGTAAGTTTATGTTTCAGTAAAGAAGAAATTTTAAAACTCACATTTTATAACTCAAACCTAGTGCGAACTTCTTTTCAGATTATGAGTCAGGAGTCAGACATGTGATACTCTAAGGAGGGTGTTACAAAAACCGTGACCTCTATAGGTGTTAGGAAAAACCTAAATTTTTCATAATCAATTCCATTATGATTATCAATTCTTTAATGTCCAATTACATGAGTTTTATTACTCGTTAACTTAATCCAAACTCTTATTATTTTGGGTCAAAACCGTGGCTCTCAAGTCTTCAAAGTTTCAATTTATTTTCCCTTTTTTTTATGCACTAATTTCTTGATATATAATCACTCAAATTTTAGTTCACACAAAATCATTCCTATTTTCCTAAGTTCCAAGCCAAAACCGTAGTCTCACATTAGGTAGGGAAACCCTAAAAAATCTCCATCCCTTGATCCTAACATTATCATTCAACCTTTAATTACATAAGCTTCATTTTATTTGTGTACAAAAACCAATTTATACCTCAAAATTCTAGTCAAAACCATGGCATAATCAAGCATTTTTAACACATCAAATCCATTCAAGATCATCATTTAAGTATTAATCCAATTCAAGAATACATAAACATGTAAAATCACCAACAAGGTAAGCATACAAAGATGGATTTTTCTATCAACAAGCACACAAAGTCTCCTCACCACCAATAATAGTTGAAGTGAGTAATCTCCCTCTTACCTTAAGGAAGAACACGAAAATGGGCTCCTACTTGCTTCTTGAAGATTTCGGTTTTGAGCTTCCAAAACCATAGAAATTTCAAGACAAGGAATCAACATCATAGGTTGAAAAAGAAGAGATCCATGGTCAACAAAGAGACCATGGAACACAAAAATGAGGAAAAGATGGAAGAAAAATGCAACCTTTACCTTAAAGTTTGAAACTTTGTCTTGGATGACAATGGAGGAAAGGTTGGATTTTGAAGAAAATCTCTAAAGAGAAAAGGTTTGGAATAGGAAGAGAAGAGTAGAAATGGTGGTAGTAAAATGAGAAAGTGAAAATGGTCTCCCAAGATGGTTGTAGTCCTGGAGATGAAATAGAGGAGAGGAAGAAGAAAAGAGAAAATGGTGAAGAGAGAATGAAGAGAAAAGTTAGTAGCTTTTTGGTGTGTTAGACTTTTTGGGTAGTAAAATGAGAAGTAAAATCAAGCCTTGGCCCCCCAAAATGGGCTCCAAAGCCGCGGCACACACACAAGAGAGAGGGGAGGGAATGACTTCTCTAACAAGCCAAGGGCATTTTAGTCATTTTGAGAAGCTTTGGCTAAAGTACACCAAATTTGAATTAAAGTGGATTTGATTTGATATAAAGTAGATTGCATTAGGATAAGGTGATAGGATTTCTAATACATGCTATTATCCAATAGACAATTATTACAGTTGATAGAAGTCAATATTAATTGTCTAGCGGATAAAATTTTACACAGTGATTTTTCATCCTGTCAGATGAAATTTCTCGAAAAATGTAAAATCTTGTAAATCATGTCCAGCCTCAGGTTTAATAAGATCCCCCATCGACGTTTCCACAGATCAAGGTTCTCGAAAAAAAATATCTCATTTTCCCGAGCCAACTCAGTTTGCACGTAAAACGAAAAATACTATTAAAATATTCAACGTTCTAAAAAAAATCCATAAAAATTTCTAAAAATTATAAATATTATAAAACGACTATTTATCATATAATTATTAATTTTCGGGATGTTACAACACTCCCCTTCAAATAGAAAATTCGTCCTCGAAATTTTCATCCTTTAAAATAAACATGAATGTTATTTCTTTATCTTATCTTCTAACATTCACGTTGTGTCCCTAGCCACGTCAACTCAGATTACCCTTACGAATGTGATCCCCTTGTCTCTGTGTTGCTTTGTTCTCCTATCCTTAATCTTCACAGGAAGCATTTCATATATTAGACTCTCTCTGAATTGTACCGTGTTTAGTTTGATGACATGGCTGGATCGGGGATACATTTTTGCAATTATGTCATGTGGAAGATATCATGAAGATTTAGAAAGAAAGGATGACAAAATTGGTTGTTAGGCTACCGGACCAATCTGAAAAGAAATTTGATATAGTCCGTAGAATTTTGGAGTGAGTTTATTGGTAATTCGGACAAGACGACACTGAAGTTAGACGTCATACTCCTTCAAAAATTCTAATCATGTTCTTTGTCTCATGTTCAGTCCCTTTTTATCGAATGTATACTTCAGGCCTTTGTGATTTCTAAAGGCGTTGAATATTGCTTCACACAGAAAGCGTCTCCATGTTCTTAGAGCAATTTTTAACTGCGGCTAACACCAAATCGAGAGTTGGGTAATTCTCAATGCACCCTCAACTACCTCGAGACATAAGTCACAATTTCCCAACTTTGCATGAATACACATCTTAGACCTTGATGTGAAGCATCACAAAACACTTCAAATGTCTCATTGGGATCGGGTAGGACCAAAACTGGCGAGTATTCGAAAGTTTCCTCAATCTTGGGAAAACTTTCTTCACATGTGTTATTCCATAAAAGTTTTGATTCTCTTCTTGTAAACTGAGTAAGATGTCCTACTATCTTGGAGAATCCATCGATACTCCTTCGATAACAACCAACTAATCCTACCAGCTATGAATCTCCTTTACGGTCTCCGATCTTTCCTTTTGAAGAACTACTTCAATCTTTAGTGAATCCATAACAATTCCTCCATTTGGAATTTCATGATCCAAAACTGAACCTCCTCAAACGAGAATTCGTACTCTGATACCTTGGCATTCACTTCTTCTCCTTCAAAGTCTGGAAAATTATACCGAGGTGTCCAACGTGTCCCTCCATATCTTTGAGAATAGGTCAGAATGTCATCATTCATGACAATGACAATTCTATTCTAGGTAAGGGCAAAAGATACAACTCATGTTATCCATGAATACGACAAGAGTACTTGTTACTCCAAACAATATTATGAGATACCCATCATGTTCAAAGCGCATTCAAAATACTATTTTGGGAAACATCCTCAAATTCCCACAAATCTAATGATGGTCAGAACGTACTTCTATCTTGGAGAGAACAATAACTCCTTTTTCGTTGATCCCTCGAATCATTCATCTTTCTCTGAGGACACTCATCCTTGATCGTAATCTTGTCTAATTGGTGACAGTCCTCATCTCATCAAGAAGGTCCATTCTTCTCCTTAACCGACATCATTGTAGCTCATCATGCGAAACTCTTTGACTACAAGAGTGACACTCATATTCCTCTTGCTTTTGTCCTCCGAGGAAGACATTAACATGTATTTTCAGGCTCCTTTCCCTCACAAGGCTTCAACTCTGCTGGCCGTTATGAATTCAAAAGTCTTAGTTCTAAGAATCACTAAGGTTTTCATTAGAATGATCTAGCAGAATATAACTAGAAAAATAATCGATCTAGTCCTAAAATCATAAATTCTAATAAGCGTGAACTTAGGTATACAAGTCAAGTTAATAAAGGAGTCAACCTTTAATAGAAATAGGATAGATTAAACAAACTTGAGTGTTAATGACAAGTCTTGGTATTAGAAATAAAAGTAACTGGGTCAAAGCTAATGAAAACACAGATGAATCCAAATGATCTATACAATTACAAATCGTAAAAGGAAGGGTTGCCCCAAGAATTGTACAACACAATTACAGGATCGTCACTTGAGGCATAATTTCTATTGTTTAGATCTTCAAATTTAGAGTCCTTAGCACCACCTAAGGTATAAATTCTTCCTTTTGCTTGCGGTTTCACAGCCCACTTACGATTGGTCGAAGAACACCGCTTTGCTTGGTCGCAGTTGCGGGAAACATGTCCAGGCTTTCCACATTTAAAACAGATAATTCCTACAATTGTGCAATCCCTCGTTAGGTGCTTCTTTCCGCACTTGAGACACAACATTCTCTTGGTCTTACATCCCTTTGTTGAGTGGTTCTTTCAGTATTTCTTACATTTTGGTAAGGATATCGGGGTCTGATTGGATCCACTGCCACTAGCACTTTTCCCATGAGTTGGAAGTGGCTGTCGCTTTCCTGATAATCGGGAGTACGGTTTTCGCTTGAATTGATTAGCCTTTCTATTACTCCTCCTTTGGGATTTAGGCAGTCCAAGGTTATCCCAAGTCTGACTTTCCTTCAACAGATTCAGGACCTCAACGCCTAATTCTCGCTATTGTGCGGTCCTCTGATCTTGGTGAGTTGTCACATCAGCTATCCTTTGCCTTTCTTTTGCAGTCACAGCCAATCTTTCATTATCTCGTCCTGCGTTCACATACGTACGCCTATCATGAGCCATTGCCCTCATATGTCTACCGCGAGTCATCGACTTTCTTCAAAGATGGACAACACATAACACAACAAAACAAATGTAATTATTTCAAACAACATTGTCTCCTCTCGAAAACCAAACACAAAGAGTCACACAATTCAAACAAGACAAGTCAAATCCACGAATCCTAACAGTCTCCAACTCGAGCCTCTTCGTTCTGCCTTCCATGGCGTTCTCTTTTGTAAATCGTCAACCCCCAAACAGCTTCTCAAACCAAACTTACACTAGTCATTTCTTTCTCCAGAAGATCAGTTCCCCAAAACCTTTTGATCTCCTTACAAAAAGAATTTCTATTTTCCTAGTACAGTACGCCTAGGTGAAGTCTTAGTTTCCTGTACACACAGAACATTACATATTGAGTGGGTCAATCCTCAATATCATGCAACTGTATAACAGTAGCTACTAACATTCATCCTATGGCAAGTTATGCATTACTTTCCCATCATCTCAATCAAGAGACAAGGAAGTGCACAACATACAAAGTTTTAATATGCCTAAACATAGCAAGTCCATACCCCGGCTCAATAGGATGAACTGCTCTGATACCACCTAAGTGTAATGCATCTAGATCTAGCCACCGCAGCACAATCGTCATTATACTGCAGTCACTAAGTCCAGGCGTGCCACAATCTCAAAATCCTGTAATTTTTTTTTCTTTTTTCTTAATGTATTTATTTATTTTTATTATGCATAAATAGAAAATACGAGCCACGACATGAAATATAATTATATTGACTCGCAACACAAAATGCAACATTAGCTTAATACAAGGTACACATCCATCATCCTTACATAATTTGACGTACAACAATATAAAGCATAAGTTTTACATAAACATAACCTAACTACCATATAAAAGTTCGGCCTTCTCCAAAGTTTAACATATGTAGGGAATAATCCTGCACCTGATCTTCTTCAGTGTTTCCGACAAGGAATACTCGCCCTTGCGACACTTTCAGATGGATGGGAGCACGACATGCGTTATAACCGAAACCTCTCTAGGGAAGAGGCGGTGGTTATCCCACATCTCCCCAATGGGTATAGGGAACTCCATACGTATAGGAACATAAGATATGTTTGTACCAGCTCCAGGTTCATTACCGCACTGAACAAGGGTTACATCCCCAATGTAAGTAACACGCTCCACTTCACGGTCAAAATGCCAGGCTTCCAAGCCACTATGAAACTGTATCCACGTACGAAACATAGGAGATTGTGCAGATGCCATCACAAGGAAACGGAAGTCGATCCTTAAAACCTAACTAATCGAACTCAATTCGCACTCTTCACTGTCTTTATCCAATACGACATAAAACAGAATACTACAGTAAAGAGGTGAGACACCCAACTTTCATTACTATTATAACAGTAAGAAGACAACACGGCGCAGAGCGCCCACATAGCAACACAGTATATATTCATTAACAGTAACAACAAAATTTATAGCAAAGCAATACAATTATAAGCAAATAGTAAGAATTAATAACATAAACAGGTCACAATAATATCTCAAGCAATCAGCACAATATCTAGATAATTATTACAAAAATAAAACAAATATTTTCACAATTACAAGTGTTCATACTCAACAAATTATGAGACCGATAATGAATAATGCACAATGCATTTTGGTACCACAAATCCTACTTCATGGAGCTAGACATCAACATTTCAGAGAGAATGATCAAGGAGTAATGCCAATATATCGTTAGCCTTAAAAATAGTGTGCTTTATCTCGTAAAAATATTTGCGCAACAATGGCTTATACATGGCACCTCAACAGTTGATCGCGATATAGGACAGCGTCTTGGTCCGGATCGTCGGTGTGTTTGCATCGGTCTATCTCACGGCACAGAGGAGCTTATAACTGTCCATGTGAAGCACCTGCACCTCGACGCCCCCAGGGCCAACAACTATAACCCTATGCTTAGTCTATTCGCACCCGCACATAGGTGTTATTCAACTCCTAGGCATACACCGCCTTTACAACAATGTCCAATGGATAACACATATGCATGACAACACAATGTCCAATCATGTATGTTTATCAATTATGCATTCATCATAAGCATACCACAATGACATATAATCATTTCTCAATATCAACATATATTGGTGGTTCATCAATTATCACAAATTCATATTATGAAATCCAACATTTCTAATGTCTTATATCTTAATCAATTATGAAAATTCTTAGGTTAAATAACCCTTAAAATCCGTGACTCTCTTAAGAGTTATTACTCAATTAATTCCTTTCATCTCATTATGAATCATATACTTTTCTAAGTCCTTAATTACCAAAGATGCACCAAGGCATCCTTTGTACACAAATTTTACTCTAAAAACCGTGGCCTCTCAAAGCCTTCAAGGTTCCAATTTCCTTCTATTTTGTGCATTAATCACTTAGTAACAAATTACACAAATCTCATTTCACACAAAGTTAATCCAATCTCTTAAAACCTAAGGCCAAAACTGTGGTTCCTTATCAGTGTGGTGAACTCCCAATTTTCCTTTCATTAAATTTAACATTATCATTCAATACTTAACCACTTAGGCTACACTTAATCCTTATATCAAATCAAATTTACATCCATAAGTTCTTATCAAAACTGTGACCTCTATAGGTGTTAGGAAAAACCTAAATTTTTCATAATCAATTCTATTATGATTATCAATTCTTTAATGTCCAATTACATAAGTTTTATTACTCGTTAACTTAATCCAAACTCTTATTATTTTAGGTCAAAACCGTGGCCTCTCAAGTCTTCAAAGTTTCAATTTATTTCTCTTTTTTTTATGCAATAATTTCTTAATATATAATCACTCAAATTTTAGTTCACACAAAATCATTCCTATTTTCCTAAGTTCCAAGCCAAAACCGTAGCCTCACATTGGGTAGGGAAACCCTCAAAAATCTCCATCCCTTGATCCCAACATTATCATTCAACCTTTAATTACATAAGCTTCATTTTATTTGTGTACAAAAACCAATTTATACCTCAAAATCTTAGTCAAAACCATGGCACCATGTTAGGGTAAGAAACTCCAAATTTTTCATTTAGCAACCCTAACATGATCAAACATTTTTAACACATCAAATCCATTCAAGATCACCATTTAAGGATTAATCCAATTCAAGAATACATAAACATGTAAAATCACCAACAAGGTAAGCATACAAAGATGGATTTTTCCATCAACAAGCACACAAAGTCTCCTCACCACCAATAATGGTTGAAGTGAATAATATCCCTCTTACCTTATGGAAGAACACGAAAATGGGCTCCTACTTGCTTCTTGAAGATTTCGGTTTTGAGCTTCCAAAACCCTAGAAATTTCAAGACAAGGAATCAACATCATAGGTTGAAAAAGAAGAGATCCATGGTCACCAAAGAGACCATGGAACACGAAAATGAGGAAAAGATGGAAGAAAAATGCAACCTTTACCTTAAAGCTTGAAGCTTTGTCTTGGATGACAATGGAGGAAAGGTTGGATTTTGAAGAAAATCTCTAAACAGAAAAGGTTTGGAATGGGAAGAGAAGAGTAGAAATGGTGGTAGTAAAATGAGAAAGTGAAAATGGTCTCCCAAGATGGTTGCAGTCGTGGAGATGAAATGGAGGAGAGGAAGAAGAAAAGAGAAAATGGTGAAGAGAGAATGAAGAGAAAAGTTGGTAACTTTTTGGTGTGTTAGACTTTTTGGGTAGTAAAATCAGAAGTAAAATCAAGCCTTGGCCCCCCAAAATGGGCTCCAAAGCCGTGGCACACACACAAGAGAGAGGGGAGGGAATGACTTCTCTAACAAGCCAAGGGCATCTTAATTATTTGGTAGTCAAAGCTTCTCAAAGAAGCTTTGGTTAAAGTACACCAAATTTGAATTAAAGTGGATTTAATTTGACATAAAGTGAATTGTATTAGGATAAGGTGATAGGGTTTCTAATACATGTTATTATCCAATAGACAATCGTTACAGTTGATAGAAGTCAATATTAATTGTCCAGCGAATAAAATTTTACACAGTGATTTTTCATCCTGTCAGATGAAATTTTTCAAAAAACGTGAAATCTCGTAAACTGTATCCAGCCTCGGGTTTAGTAAGATCCCCCGTTGATATTTCCACAAATCAAGGTTCTCGGAAAAAATATCTCATTTTTTCGGGTCTGCTCAATTTACATGTAAAATGAAGAATAATATTAAAATATTCCGTATTCTCAGAAAAATTCAGCAAAATTCCCAAAAATTATAAATATTGTAAAATGATTATCTATCATAAAATTATTAATTTTCGGAATGTTACACCACGCAGATCTCGCACTCCTCCCAAAGGCACATATATTTCACATGCCTACTAGAGAATATTCTATAATCTTGGAAGACATTAATATTTATAGGTCAAGTGTTTGCTTCTGATCCGAAAGTAATTGATGTGGGACTTTGGAAAAAGCAAGGGAAAACAACTAAGTTAGATAATAAGATACTTTTGTTTGATGTGAGACTTTGATAAATGAAATAAGCATCTTATTTACACATCTAAACAAGCATCTTATTTCTTCGTGATCTTTTCTATTTTTAATTCTTGATTATAAACTCAAGTCTTTTGAAGAGGCTTCATCTTTTCTTTCTTTATTGTTCAAGATTCTGTTTGTAAGCAAGCCAAGTTTTATTGGTCCGGAATATACTCTTCAAGGGAGTCACGAAAAAGAAGGAAAGAGATGGTCTTGTTCCATATGATGAATGCTTTCCTTCTTTCTTCTTCTATTTTCAAAAGAAAGGATTAAAGTATGAATTTTGTTGCTACATAGTTACTTTTCTTCTCTATTTTTGTATATGAGACCGAAACCGAATTGTTGAATGGACTCTTCTTTCCCTGTTCTGATTATGGAATTGAATAATATGAGGAGTAAAATCTCCCTGTTGATGATGATGAACACCACGGACTTGGGTTGAAAAGAGGATTTAATGCATTATAACTTGCTGTTAAAAATAATTGTGCTAATGAGGACTGTATCTTATTGATATAATAATGGACTTTACAAACCTTAAATGATGGACTACTGACCATATAATTGCTGAAATTGTTTATCTATAACTTCTTGATTTATTTTGGATTTGAGAGACTCTAAAGTTGGATTTTGACCTTATACTTTGTTCCCTATGTTTATGTATGATGTTGAGATGATATTATGTGGATTTAGTATTGATTTAACAAATGCTAAAGTCTTGAGTTTAAGTGTGTAAATAAGATATTTGTTTTATTTATTAAAGTCTCATATTGATTTAGGTAAGTATGTACATAAGATACTTATTTTATTTATCAAAATCTTATATCAATAAAAGTATCTTATTATTATTTTTAATTATTTTGTCTTACTTTTTTTAAAATCCTATATCAATTACTTTTGGATCAAAAATAAATATTTAATTTATAAATATTAATGTCTTGTAAAATTATAATGTATTTTTTAATAAATATGTAAAATATATGTATTTTTTAAAAAATATAAGATCTACATAAAAAAAATTAATTGTCCAAAATTCACTAAAATGAGTTAATTGTCCTAAGCATAATCAAGAATTTAGTCGCAAGCACTCCCAATCCAGGTCCATACGATGGTCTGTTTCGGACACGTACTAATGTCGCTTTCTCCACCTCACAGCCTTTTTTATCGTGCCCGATTTTGCCATAATTATAGCAGTAGTTTTGAAGCTTCTCATACTTCAACACTATCCATATGTGAGGATAATTTTTCCTAGGGACCCAAAAGCCAGTTGGGAGAGCCTTCCTTACATTCACCAAGACTCGCACTTTCAGGAAACTTTTTATAATAGTATAATTTTTATATATTTTTTATAAAAAATAAATATTATTATATTTTAATATATTTAATTTTATGATAATGTTATTTATTTTTTTAATATAAATTAATTTTTAAATATGCATTAATTATAAATATTTTTAAAAAAAGTAGGCTAATTAATAAAATAATAAAACGTGTCATAAAAAAGTAATTGAAGAGAAAAAAATATCATAATTGAGCATATGAATTATATATAAGCAAAGCTTATGAGCTTAAGAAGATTAGAAAAAAAAATATTAATTTCATTATATTTTTTATTATATTTTTTATTTTTTTTTATGATTGTAATTAAGTAAAAAAAAAGAGATATGAAGAAAATAATATAATTAATAATATAAAAAATAATATAAAAGTAATATAAAATAAAAATATAATAAAAAATCAGATTTGAAAAAAAAAAAATAGAAACCTAAGCTATTTAAAGAGGGCGGGTGCTATGGTGCACCCTCCTATCTTTGGGTGTACCATACACCATTGATTTTACCTGCTATTGTAGGTTTTGTATTTTTGAGCAGGTTTTGATTTTTTTTTTTTACTTCTTCGTTTTTTTATTACATATCACCACCGTCGGATGGTGGCTAGACTGTCGCCGACGGTGGCCTCGGAGGTACCGAATGGCACCGGATCTGGCCGGTTGCGACAGATCTGAAACGGTGTCGAGTCGGAGTGTGGCGCGGTTGTGACGAGGAGTGCGGGTTTGGCTGGTGCTGGCCGCCTGATGCGATACGGGTTCGAGGGAGCTGGGTTCGGCTGGTGCGGGCCAGTGGCGTCGGACGTCTCGGATCTGGAACGACGCGGCAACGGTGTCGATGGCGGGTCGCAGACGGAGAGGCACGCTTTGGCTGGTGCGGGCCGCCTGATGCGGTACGGGTTCGACTGGTGCGGGCCAGTGGCGTCGGACGTCTCAGATCTGGTGCGACGTGGCAACGGCGTCGACGGCGGGTCGCAGAAGGAGAGGTGCGCGACTGGTGACTGGTCGCGACTGGTGGGTCGTGGTGGTTCGGTGTTGCTGGGCGGTGCAGTTGCAGTGGGTTTTGGTGAGGAAGGTGGTGGTTATGGGGAGTGGTTAATGGAGGTTGATGGTGGGTTTGGGTGAAGATGGTTGGTGGTTAATGGAGGTGGTGAAGATGGAGATGGTGGGCTGTTAATGATGGGTGCAGAAATTCGCCGGAAGAGGCGGAGTCGTCGGAACTTCGCCGGAGTTGACGGGACAGTCGCCGGCGGTAACCACCGGAGGCATGAAAAAAAAAATTAAAACGAAAAAAAAATATAAGTTACAGGTCATTAATCCTGACCGTTGATGTGTTTTTCAACACAATCAACGGTCAAGATTAATAAGGTGTACCGTACACCCTCCTTTAGAGGGTGTACGTTAGAATTCGCCATTTATGCTCTGTTTGTTTCAAGAGAAAACAGGAAGAAAGAAAATGGGAAGAGAGAAAATGGTGAGAAAATGTCATTTTCTCTTGTTTGGCATAGCAAAGAAAATAGGAAGGATAGAAAACTGATACGTGGGACCCACTGAACATTTTTTCTCCTCTCTGTGCGCAGAAAATGGGAGGGATTATGTGATATTATATCAAATTACCATTACACCCTTCGACCAACCCATTTCTTCCACCCATTCTTTCCCCCTGCATGCGCTCTGGAGCCCCTATTCCAGATCTGAAAACCATTTCTCCTTCCTCCTTTCTCCTGCACGCCCATTTCTTCAATTTTACCCCTATTTTACCAGTTAACCAGATCTGAAAACCATTTCTTCCATTTCTTCCACCCCTATTCTTTCCTCCCTTTCAGCCGTGCGACTCCATCGACGGTGACACCCAGCTGCTCCGCCGCGCCCATCCTCGGTTCCGTGTCTCCTCCGCCGCGTCTGTGCTCCCTTGGTTCCCTCCTTCGCCGTCGCTCTGGTCAGCTGCAATCTCGGAGGTGAGATCGAAGCCGCAAGCTCCGTTGCGTCCTTCGCCGCCGTCCAACACCCCGTATCTCCTCTGCCTCTCTCAAGCCCCGATTTTCACTTTCTGGTAAGCACATTCACTTCCAAATATTGAGTAGCAATAGAGAAATGTGAGAATCACTGCTGCACCAAGGTGTAAAATGATTGCTCTTTGCAATATGATGCCCATTGCTGCTTGTTTTTTGGCCCCATATGCTTGCCCACACACAGTTTGCACCGCACTTGCCATCCCCAAATGTGTAACGAGAATGCAATGATCACAAATATGAAAAATACCAAATTAAAGTTAAGTTGCACATTAGAAAATTGCCCTCAAGAAATGTACAGAGCACATTTTCGTTTTTACCAGTTTTGCTATTCACACCACAAAATTTGTATACTATTTTTACACGGATTAATAATGTACAAATTTCTAGTTAATAATGTGTATTATGTGGTTAACGGGGATAGATATTGGTAATCAATTACTAGTCTTCTTAATCACATATTACACGTTGTTAACCAAAAAAATTTATACATTGTTAATTAGTATAAAAATGATGTAAAAATTTAGACGTGTAATCATCATTTTCGTTTACTATATTCAAGTGATGGTATTGTGTGTAAGGAGCTAATTTTAGAAGTTATTGAACCAAGTATTATTATCTTCTTTCTTTCGGTTGAAGAAGAAGTATTTTAGAAGACAGGGGTTAGAAGACATAGAGTGCAACCCAACTTAGTTAAAGAAGTAAAGAATGAATGGAAGCAGCACCACTGCACTACCACACACACACTATCCCATTCCTTCGCCTTTTTAACAGATTTTTTTCAGAGAAAGAAAGGGTGAGGTTTAATAAAAAATCACCATGGATAATGTCAGTTTGTTCACAATTTAGCAAATGCTGTTTTTTAATTAGTTTGTGCCTCAACCTCTATTGTAATTAGTTATTGGCTATCATATGCTCTGAGTTTACAACCGCCCTAACACCTAACAATGTTGATTAATGAGTATTAATTTTTCTTCCCATATATAGAACAGTGCAAATTATTTAGATGAAATGTTGTTTACTAAGTTACTTGTTCTACTAAGAACTTCAATAATGTACATTTCTATAGAACAATGCATATAGTTTAACATCAAGGAGAGGTACTTGTACATTTCTATGATATATTGATCTGACACTTGGGTACATTTCCTGCATTTGAGTGACTTTATAAATTCCTTAATAAGTGTATGGCAATAACAAATTATAACATTCAATATTAGTGAACAATCAAATAAATGCCAGCTCTTGGAATTGTATATAAAACAAATTTCGCTGAAGACGTATGTTGTACATATTACTCATTAGTTAATACTAGCTCATATGTAATTTCAACCTTCTTGAACATTGTAATTAATTCATCCACTACCCTTAAAAGAACCAAACATAGCTTGTTCTCTTTTGGGATGCTTTATGTTTATGTATATTAAACTTGCTAATCTTACTTCCAATTGTTTGTTAATATCGATTATTTGATTTTTGTTTTTGCGTATTCACATCACAATACATAATCACGACTTTTTATATATATATATAGACAGAAATGACTTCCAAAAATATTGAAGACGTGCATATAGAAGATGGCACAGAAGACATAAATGACGTGGAGTTACAAGTAAAGCGAATGATTAATTTTGCTTTGCCTCCCGAGTTGCAAGTATTAAGTCATGTAAGAAAGGAGTTGGATAAGAGGCAACGCATTTGTGCTGTAGTTCTATTATGTTATATTGTGCATGCATTACATTTGTTGCAGTTGTTGTCAAGTTTTAGACCAAATGAAATTAGTGATGGAAATACTGAAAGAGACAATAGGCGTCTTCAATTAATGAGACAACTACTAGAGACAAAAAAGTGTCGGGATGTCATACGTATGGGCCCTGGAGCATTTATGCATTTATGTGAGAAATTAAGAGCAACTGGTATAGTAAAAGATTCAATACGCTCTACAGTTGAAGAGCAAGTTGCTAAATTCTTACACATTTTAGGTCATAACGTAAAAAACAGAACTGTCTCTTTCTTCTTCCTTCGTTCAGGGGAGACAATTAGTCGTCACTTTCACAATATTTTACGTGCTGTCATTTCCTTAGAGGAAGAGTTTCTTGTGCAACCTTCTGGTAGGGATGTCTCTCCACAAATACTTAGCAATAACAGATTTTATCCTTACTTTAAGGTATTGATTTTTTTATTTACTTATAATTACCCTCAAGCATGTGGTCAACATAGAAGTATATTGCTAACTTTTGAAATTATTGACTAAAAAAGGATTGCATTGGAGCTATAGATGGAACACATATTCGTGTGAAGGTATCAAGGGCCGAGGCCCCTCGATTTCGTGGAAGAAAAGACTATCCCACCCAAAATGTTTTTGCTGCATGTAATTTTGATATGAAATTCACATATGTGTTACTTGGGTGGGAAGGAACAGCATCTGACTCAAGAATTTTAAAAAATGCTTTACGTAAGGAAGACCCACTTAGAATTCCAGAAGGTGAGTGACACATTAATGTATTCAATAATTATAATATATTAAAGTAGGATCAAATTATGTGACATGTTGGTACATAATGTGTATATAATCTTTGTAGGGAAATTCTATCTAGGGGATGGTGGATTTATGCTAAAACGTGGGGTACTTACACCATACAGAGGTGTTCGTTATCATTTGAAGGAGTATTCATCGCGTGGGCCACAAAATACTAAAGAACTATTCAATCACCGACATGCTTCACTACGAAACGTTATTGAAAGAACTTTTGGAGTTCTAAAGAAAAGATTTCCAATTATAGCTAGTGGCACCGAACCACATTACTCATTTAAAACAATGATAGACATAGTGCTTGCTTGTTGTATATTGCATAACTTTGTAATGAGTATTGATATTGATGAGTCCTTGATTGCTGAAGTAGATCGGGAGTTACTAGAACAAGATATAGATAGATCACAACCAGTTTCGCACCAACCACGTGATGAGGACTATAGGCAAGGAGCAATTTTACGAGATAACATTGCAAATTTGAAATGTGGAATGCTTACCAAGCTTAAGTATCACAATTAGTTTTAAATGTATACTTTTATGTACCATGTTATATTATTTAGATGATATGTATATGGTGAAGTGTTATGTACTGTGTTTACTTTAATAATTAGGTTATGACTTGTAATTTGAATTCTATTATTATATTTGGTTGGTTTATTATTTTACCTGAGTTAAAGTTTTATGTAATTTGGACATACCTTGTAATTGAAAATATAATCATTGTATATAGTTCTTTATGTGTCTTTTGAGGTATGTTGCAGGTTTAAACATGAATAGGGGAAAGAAAGTTGCAACAAACTCTCAAGATCATCCTTTTAAAGACAATATGCGTTGGTCTGATGATATGGACCAAGCATTATTGAATGCATTTATGGAACAATTTACGAAGGGCAATAAGCAGGATGGCTCATGGACGAGTGAAGCATATGCCAATGTGGTGCAGGTCCTAAGAATAGAAATTGGACCACAAATTACAAAGCAACATTTAAAAATAGAATGAAGACTCGAAAGATCATTTTGCAGAGGCATATGATCTATTTAACAAAAGTGGGTTTTCTTGGAGTCTTATAACAAAAAAATTTGAAGCTGAGGAAGAAGTTTGGGAGGATTTAATGAAGGTAATCAAGCAAGGGAAAAATTATTTATTTTTCATTGATTATTTTTAGTTATAGATGTTCATTTACCTTATGAAATGTTTGGTTTATTGTAATTATTTGTCTAAACATAATTTTTTTTTCATTCTTAGGAAAAACCATATGCGGCAAAATGGAAAAGAATGCAAATAAAGCATTATGACATCTGAAGGAGATGTTTGGTACTGATAGAGCTACCGGTAAAAATGCCACAACTGCAAAGGAGAGGCTCAAACAATGGGAAAGGCAGCAAATTGATTTAAATGACTCATTTGAAGTTGTTGGGAGGGCTGATACTGATGTAAATATGGGAAATGACACCCCACACTCAGCTGCCAATTCAGATCAATTTAGTCCTACTTATGGTCAATCTAATCAAATAGGTGGGACTTCATCTTCAAGGGGTACCAAGCGTAAAGCTAACATGGTTGATTTGGTGGAGGCTCAGTATGAATCAGTTGCCTTGGGAATTAATTCCTTAGTTGAAGTTATGAAGGAAGGGAACTTTGTTGCGGATAAACTGCATGAAGTGGCTGAAAGGCAAGTTGCGATGTGGAAAGCGCAGTTGAAATTGGCTTGAGAAATGACTAACCATCATGCAAAGAAAGCAGACCTCGCTATTATAGTGAATCAGATGTCTGGGATTTATTGGCTGATTTGGGTGTGTTAGATCCATACCGAATGCAGTGTTATCGATTTCTTTGTGGAAATGAACAAAAGAAACGAGAACTTTTTGGAGTGCCTCCTCAAATGCGACTAGAGGCTCTATTTCAAATTATGAACGAAGCTGGTATTCGGTTTGTGCCATCGTAAGCCTTTCACCACTATTGATTTTTTTATTTGCTTGTTGTATGACCATTTATTTTTATTAATTGTTTTTTTGAACCTGTGCAGAACTTTCAATGTATCTCCATGATGTTGAAGGAAATATGTTAGTGGATGGTTCTCGCAAGGGTGGGACGTCATTGGTGTATAAACGATGACAGAACTTTCATGATTAATTGTTGATCTGATTGATTTTGAAATGTACTGTGTTTTTTGTTAGTAGAATCACTGCAAATGTTAAATAGTTGGAGCTTTATATTCAAGTATTATTCATGTACATGTTGTAATCATGTATGTCATGTGATGATGTTGACATGGATTTTTATGGAATACGTATGACAGGGTTGACTGATGATAGAAGTTCTCACTTTGAATCAAAAATTGTTAATTTAATTATTGTTGTTGGAGATTTTACTATAAGGTTGAACAAATTTGTTTAGGTGACCAAATTAATTACTATGACAGGTATAAATGTTATTCTTTAATGTTGGACTGTTTTGTTTGTACATAGTTTTTATATATGAAAATTTATGTCGTGCTTGGATTGGGGTGTAATAACATGAGTGATGAATGAGTATCTTTGCAGTTATAAGGATTTGTCACAATTATATTTTCTTACATTTGTCAGGCTCAAATATAAAACAAACGTCAAGCATACTAGATTTAAATGACATACATTAGTTTTTCTTTTATATCTCTCGTTCTACTTTGTATTTTTTAAGTTGTGGAGGGAAAGAAATTAACGTATGTGTTTAGTGTATTTTATTGATATTTAATTGCATGATTTTTTAATTAGAAAAAAAAATATGCGATTATCAATGAGTTTAATAAATTATGTTTTCAATTGTACATGAACAATTTAATTTTCAGGATCATGAACTATATTATTTCATTGTTTTACTCGATTAAGTAAAAAACCAAAGGGTTGTGGTATAGGTTATATGCACATATATCACTGAAAATAGAGCAGTGTCTTGTTGGATAAAATAAAGCACCAATTCACTGCAATTAACTAAAGATAATGACGTTAAATAAGCTACATTACATGGATAAAAAATATCGACATGTGAACTTTCATTTGCAGCTTCAAAATAAATAAGGAAGTGTAATTATTACATTATAAAAGTAAAAGAAATAACAAGAAATAGTTTATATATATATATATATATACATAAAAAGTTACATTACCATTTACCTTAAGTCTATTTTTCTTTCTTCTCACTTTTCTTTCAACCAAACAAGAGAAAAGAAAAGTTTTTATTTTCTTTCTTCTCACTTTTCTCTTCAACCAAACAATAGGAAAGAAAATACTATTTTCTCTTTATTTTCTCTCCTCTCTATTTTCTCTCTTCTCATTTTCTCTCATCATCCAAACAAAGCATTAAAGAGATTAGACGTGCAACATGGGAATAGAAAAAGATAGAAAACACAGAGCCACATGGACAAAAGAAAATAAAAGAAAAAAAGCATGGAAGCCGCATAAGACAAAAGAAAAGAAAAGAAAGAAACGTGGACGTAGCACGAGCGGCGAGAAAAAAGAAAGGAGGCGAACGTAGACGAATAGGAAGAAAGTAACAAATTTTATCTTTTATGAATTTTTTTATTTGATATTCTTATCATAAATAATTAAATTTATTTTTAAGATTAAGATGAAATTTTAATTTTAATTTTAGATAATTTAATTTTATTTAGAATTTTTTTATAATTACATAATGATGATAATTATTAATTATAATTGTAATTTAATTTAATTTTTATTGATTATTGTGTAATCAATTAATAAATTTAAATTAATATATTTTAATCACATACTTAATTCTTGTAGTCTTAAGTGTAAGTTGTATAATAGTATTCAATACTTTTGTGATTTAAAGATTAAATAATTCATACTATATTAAATTATTTATGTTATTATTTGAATATATCATGTTATTTTAGATGAATTTTGTCATTAATTAAGTTGTAATAATTTTTAGTAGTGATCAAAGTTTGTAGTTGTAGACACTCCATAAAACAAGATTAATTCTCATTCAAGTTAAATTTATCTTTGTAAAATTAATGGCAGATTCGAGGTACTAAAATTGCTCTTTAATTGTTTTTGTATTTTAATTTGAGTCATTTTTTTTAGATTTATTATTTAATTTTAATTTTATTACAACACGTAATTTAAATTTTTTAAATTAATTAAATAAAATAAAAATCTCTTTTTTTCTTTTTAAAAAAAAAGAATAATTTAGGTAAATATTATATTTTAGTTAATTCAATCATTCTATGTGAGTACGACACTCTTATATTTACCGAATATTACATAGATCTTATGTACTTGTAAGTAAAAGGTAATTTTATTACTTGAAAATTATCTACCACGCTCTTGGCGCCGTTGCCGATGAGTTGATTTTGTAATTATTTTAATTTAATTTTTGTCTATTTTAAATTTTTAGTCTATGATTTATTTATTTATTTATTTTATTTTAATTGTTTGGTCTTAGTGTTTTTTATTTTTATTTTTATTTTTATTGTTTTAAGTTTTTGTTGGAAATGTTAGTGAAGGCCAATTATACTCAAGCTTGTGACTCTCGAGGTGTTTTTGTTTCAACTTTTAATCTCTTTTTAGTTTGATATTTTGTTTGGTTTACGTTGGGGAAACGCACCTTGTCATTAAATTTAAAAGAGTAAAATCTTGAGATAGAGCGTACACTTAGAGCACAAAACTAAACTACACTCATTGATACTAATTTAAATATGGCGAATAATAATTGAGTACTTGGGGAGTATTTTACTCCAAATGCATATGATTATCCTTCTTATGTCTGTTTTCATGAGATTGAGACTAACCACTTTGAAATTAAGCCTAATGTAATTCAAATGTTACCAATATTTTATGGACTTGAGTCTAAAAATCCTTATAAGCACCTAGATGCATTCTTAGATGTATGTTCCACCTTTAAGATCCTTAATGTTACTGATGATGTAATTTGTCTCTGTCTTTTTCCTTTTTATTTAAAGGATAAGGCTAAAAATTAGTTTTCTACATATGATAACATTGCCACTTGGGATAGATTATGAGGAGAGTTTTTAAAGGAATATTTCTCAATAGGTAAACTTACTACAATGAGACGTGTCATCGCCACGTTTTCTCAAGTTAATGATGAACAATTTTATGACAGTTGAGAAAGATTTGAGGATCTTTTGCGCAATCTATGCCATGAAGTTCTTAAATGGAAACAAGTGCAAAACTTTTTATTCTGGGTTGAATGAGCGCAACCAGCTGATGGTTGACGGGTTGTGTGGAAGTACTTTCTAGCACAAAACCCCAAATAAGGTATGAGAGTTATTTGAGCACTTAAGTGATAATTCATAATTACATGTCTCGTCCTCACCGATATATCAAGGCAGTTAGGGAATAAATGAAAAATTTAAGAGATTTCACACACAACTTATCTAGCAATTAAGGTGGAATCTCTATCTAAAAAAATGGACCAGGTAGATGCATTATTTAGGAAGATAGATCAATTGTTATCTTTGAGTAAAAAATATGCTAATTCTTCTAATATGCATAATGTGTGTACTGTTTGTTATAACCCTTCTCATACTTCATATGATTGTTCTGTTGCCTCACAATTTTTTAAATTTTCACTAGAGCAGACTAATGCAACTCAAGGATTTCCTCCACAAAACAACTCATATTCTCGCACTTACAATCTTGGTTGAAGGAATCATCCTAACTTCTTTTGGAAGCAACAAGGTGTTGAAGCACAAAGGAGACAACGACCTAATCAAGCGAATCAAATTGGTATGACACCACCCCCTGGCTTTCAACAACAAAGGTTTGCGCCCAATTCACCTCAAGCACCTAGTAGTAGTTCAAATGTAGATGATAAACTAGATAAGGTCTTGTCTTCTTTGAACAACCAAACACTAGAACACAACTTATAGAGTCTAGGATGCAACTTTTGGATACTCACACTCAATACATAGCAAATTTAGAGACTCAAAATGGACAGTCAGTCATTGCTATAGGAAATAGAAAGAAGGGTAAGCTTCCAAGCCACCCCATAGAAAATCCTAGAGGCCAAATTCATGAGCAAACCGAGGTTGTAATGATTCTTATGAGTGGGAAAAAGGTGAAAAATGGAGTGAATAAGGAGAGAGTGCACAGTGATGGGGATGAGGATAATCATAACGAAAATATAGAAGAAACCGAATCTTCTTCCTCTAATGTGACTAATATTCGATTTCGGTTTCATGTGAGCCAAAGATTCCTTACCTTAAAGCTTTAGATGCACCATTACCTTTTAGGAAAGATAAGCAGAGAGAGGATATTCTTGAGACCTTTAAGCAAGTAAAGATCAATCTTCCTCTTTTGGATATTATTCAACAAATTCGTACTTATTCCAAGTTCCTTAAAGACATGTGCACATTTAAAAAGAAAATCTAAAGCACATATGTCTAAGAAGATTCGCTTAGGTGAACAGGTAAATTTAATTTTGCATTTTAACACACCACTTAAGTTGAAAGATCTTGATGTTCATACTATTTCTTGTTATATTAGTGATCATATGATTGATAAAACACTCTTAGATCTAGGTTCACTACAAAAAAATAAGTAATTTACGACGATTTTACTATGACAGTTCTTAAAAATTATTATAATATATAGTATAATACGACAATTTTGAGACTGACCTAATTTAAATTTATAAAACGACAGTTTGGTTCATAAAACGACAGTTTGAAATTGTCATTTTTTTAATTTTAATTTTAATAAAAATATTAAATAATGTTTTTTTTTCTTCCTTCACTTTCTCCATTACTCTCCCGCGGATGTTCCCTCTTTTTTTCCTAACAATTTCATTTTCCCTCACTTTCTATATTGCTTTCCCAGCTCTCCCTCTCACTCTCTCGTGTTCTCCCTCTCACTCTCTCACCCTCTCACTCTGGATATCCAACCCACACAACTTCAAGCCTCCATATACCACTAGCCATCACTCCCAACATCACCACCCACCAGAAGACCCAACCTCACTCCATAGAACCCGCGACCCAAACCACCAGATCCGTCGTACCTCGTAACCCACGACCCATTCACAAATCCGCCCTCCTCCACTGCGAACCAGGACCCTCCCTTCCTTATAGCCGACTACGCGAGCCGTTGCTTGTGCCCCTATGGCCACATCGCCACCGGAGATGACAGACACGGATTGAAGTTAGTTCTTCACAAAACAGAACCTCAAGCCACCAACAACCACCGCTGGATCCCGCGGCCAACCGTCCAACCGTTTCCTAAAGCCATAGCCACCGAATCCCCTCTGTTCTCGCTGTCACATGTTGTCTTAATCAGTGGCGCAACCACGCACGACACACCGCTCCGTCGTCTCAATCAGTGGCTCAACTGTCACAAAATCAATATCTCAGTCTCCCTCACGTCGTCATCTTCAGCATTCATAGCTACAACGTCCCAATCACAAACGTAAGTGGGGTAGGGTTTTTGTTTTTGGGATTTTTATTTTCGGATTTCTATTGAAATTTATTTGGGGTTTTTCTTCTGCAAATGCATATTTGGGAGATTAGATGGTTGGATACTTGGATTAAATTATGTATAAGTGCTGATTATCGATGTTCACGTGCTGAGTTTTTCAAAATTTTGATAAAATTATATTGATAATCTAGTAGGTTTCTAATAGGGTTTCCATTCTATTCACTTTCCAATTTACTATTTGGTTTCATTTTCATTTTCAACCCCTCTCTTGTTTACTTATTTTCTTCATCTTGTGCATCCTCAAGAATTAGCTATTTGGTTTCAATTTACTTACTTGTTTATTTTGCTTAGCTTTAGTTGCTTGCCAATATATTAATCCATGTATTATCAAGCCTTGAAATATGAATACCTCTGAGAAATAATAATAATGTATTATCAAGTCTTGGAACCAAATAATAATAGGTGAAGTTTGACATATTGAAATATAAAGCTGTTTGTATATATGTCTGAATGTTGAAGTTTATGTTTGTTTAGGGATAATAGCTCTGAATTTAATAGATCTATGCTCTTTTCTTATGGTTTACATTTTAGAGACATCCAAACAGTAAATTATATTGTTGATGTAAACATTTGTTCGTATGTCTTCAATCATAGTTCAAATTATTGTCACTTTCTATCGTGGGATATCAATGCAAAGTAGTGAGAGCTATGTTTATGTGGTGATAAATTTTAAACATAAAATTGCTCTATTGTGGTTTTGATCCTTAAATCCATCTAATTCTCTTAGCTGCATTCACCAGTAACTAGCAATTTTCTTTGTATTTTAGTAATATATAGGCATGATTTCATCATCTAGTTACATGGCTTTTAGGAAGATTTGGTGCATTTAAGTGTTAGTATGATACAAGTCTATTCATCTTGAAAGTGCTAATGTTGATTTTCTTCTTTACAAATTAAGTTAATTTGAGTTTATAATTGTTAGATTCTGCAAAAAAAGCTAAACATGTTTATGGGAGGTAAATCTTAAACTAGATTGTGGGATTTGAAATTTAGAGAGTTTTTATTACTTATTTTCTAACATTTTCTTCTACTTTGCAGATAAAGGGTGGCTTTTGATTATCTTGGATTAGCTCCAAGTCTTAAGAGGTAGTTTCTCTTACTCCCTCCCTTTTCTTCTTGTCCTTCGAGGTGTTAGCAAAAATAGCCAAAAGGAAAGAAAATTGAAAGTGGTTCTTTTTTTGTTATCTGAAAAATTAGCTGGTGAATTGTTGATAGCTTTGCCATATTTCTTTATTGTAAATAAATAATTTTGTGTGCCTAATAATGCATTCCATATAAATTCCAATTAAGATTTAAAGTAAATTATGGCATTTTTACTTCTGTATTTGCCACCATGTGATCATGATAATGATGTTTTGAGTTATCCTTCCTGATGGTGGGTAATGACCAAAGTGAAAAAGGGTGGCTGTTTGATGTGTGATCGAGGTTGAAGAGGTTTTTGATTTTTCAAGAGGAGAGGTGACTCATCAGAAGATAAAAGAGCTTAAACAATCATTGAATAGGTAACCATTGATGGCTTTGTTTGTATAGAAATTTCATCTACCATGATTTTGTTGGGTGCTATTTTGTCTCTCTTTCTTTTAACTTGGGAGATCTGGCAAAAATTTTGAGTTTTAATTATTGTTGATAAATTTGTAAGGTTGCTTTTTTAAAAATATCCATTGTGCTTTTTTTTTTTTATAGCTGAAGCCACTTGCATATTAGTTTTTGATTCTCTTGCTGGTCTTGGTCATACATGTTGAAGCTAGTTAGCTGTTCAATTATATAATGTCGCTTTGCTACATGCCTTTCTATCATGGATTCCCTTGGGTTATATATTTGAATCACCATTGGAAGGTGCTGTTTTTCTGCTTGGATAACACTGCAAAGGAGGAATGCTGAAATCTTTTGGTATTTGTGTACATCACAGCTTGAGACACTCCTGAGGTATGTTTAACTGACATTGCAATGTTTAACTGAGGTATGTTCCATCTTCCAAATGCTTATGCTTTTATCTTATAAGGCAGGGTTTCTTTTCTCAGTTTCATGTCTATTTGTGATTTTATATTGTAAATATATAATCATAAAACATAATGGAGCTGGGTGAAAGAATTTGGCCTTACTTAGGGTGATTTTTTATGCATCATGGACTATATCATGCATGTGGCATATTTAAGAATAGACCCACTTTTCCTTATCTTGAATTGTGGTATCTAAATTTCCTTTTCTATATCTGTGTAGCACCTCTTCCTCATACTCTCGTTTTCTCTCATTGTTTTTTGGTTTGCTTGATGGGTGTTTGGCTCTCTATTAACAGTACAACTGGTATGGTAGTGCCCCTCTATTTATACAGGTTCACATTTGAATTCTGGAATCCACTCAAGAGAATATATTTGCTTTGCTATTGGGTCTTGAATATCTTATCAACATCTCATATGTGGATGATACGGAGGTTTTTAAGGTATGACGATGTTGACATATATTTCTTGTCTCTGCCTAATTCTTCTGTTATGAATTCTCAAGCTTATGTGTTCATTCTTAGGTTTTCCTAATAGAAGTCTCTTCCTCCAGTGTCCTGAAAATGTGTTTGTTAGCCTGCATGTGTATATCATGTGAAAGCTAGAATTTAGAATTCTTTCAGGGTTTGTAGGGCAAAATGGTCCATTTGATTGTGGTTGTTATTGTAAGGTTACACTCAGTCTGGCATATGTATAGTTACACAAATGGTTGATATGTTACCCTGGTGCCTAAACAATTTAGTCTAGTATTTAGAGTGGCTTGCCAAATAAGTTAGCATAATTATTTATTTCCAGAAAAAGATTTGTTTTTGAATAGGAAAAAGAAAAGAAGAATGACGAAAGATGTTCTTACCTATAAAATTAATAGCAAAAGAACAAACAAAAAAAGGATCATGTGAATAAACATTAATGCGTATGAGAAAATTAATTGCATTCTATTTCTTTTTTATTATGAACCACCGTGCTCCCCTTTAAGAAGATGTTGAGCTCTCACTTTTTTCACATCAGCCAGCTTGAAGCTCTCTCTCTGCATTGCAACTACATCCTGCACTGTGCTCTATACTATATACTATGGTCGGCGCTGCATTGCACTTCACTGCATGGCAGACAAGGCGGTGACCATCTGAACTAGAAAGTTCATGACAAATAGGCTTCTCTCCAAAAAGCAAATGATAGTTTAGTATAATACGTAATGCGGCTTGGTTTGAATAATATATATAGATTTAGAACCTTGTGCAAATGACATGATTGAAATTATTGTCTTATCTTATGACTTTGTTTTACCTTATCCCATAAGGTGCCCTTGGGTTGTGTCACTCCATTTGCACTAGTGAATGAATCATCACGGTATGCTTATGATTTTATTCTCGTTGCTTACTTATGAGATATCTAATCTTTTTTCTCAGTAATACTTGCTAACATACATAAATTAATTGCAGTATCTGATTTTTTTTAATAATTTTGTTTGTTTCAATGTCTAGGAGTTAAAAAATTGTATTATAGAGTCTGTGAGTAAAACTCTCAATGTGGATGAAGAAGTTGTTTTTTGAAACTCCTCCTATAGTGTCTGCAAGTCCAAAGTATAAACTGTAAAGATTCAATTGTAGTGCTAGACTATCAATATAAAAAACTAGATGAGCTGGGTTGTCTGTCCATTTTTTTGGTTGGTTTTAGGTGAATTATGATAGTTCTAAACGACCATTTTATCCTTTTTTGTTGGTTTTATATAAATTACGACAGTTCTAATTGTCATAATTTACATTTTTTTGTTGGTGTTACGTAAATTATGACAGTTCTAACCGGCATAATTTACATTTTTTGGTTGGTTTTATGTAAATTACGGCAATTCTAATCGCCGTAATTTATATTTTTTTTGTTAGTGTTAAGTAAATTATGGCAATTTTAACCGTCATTGTTTGCAAAAACTAAACTGCCGTTTTATACATAATAAATTGTGGCGGTTGTCGTGGAAGTTAATGAAAAATTGTCGTATTATACAGAACGACGAAGATAATTACGTTAATTTTGGAAATCGCCACTGATACAAAAAATGCAAGTTAAAACTGCCATAATATTTAAAAAAAAACTGCCGTATTAAATCCTTTTTTTGTAGTGGTTCTAGTGTTAATCTAATGTCATTTTGTTTATGACGAGTTAGGCTTAGGTGAGTTGCAGTCATCAAATTGTTTTCTACAATTAGCTGATAGGTTAATTAGGATCCATAGAGAAAGAGTTGATGATGTCTTAGTGAAAATTGATAAGAGATTCTTTCCGGTTGATTTCATAGTGCTTGATTTGGAACCCTCTCACTCATCAAAAAAAGAAATTCCTATAATTTTGAGGAAGTCTTTCTTAGTCACTGTTAATGCTAACATTAGTTGTAGGTCTGAGGTAATAGATGTCTCAATTATAAACATGAGAATTAAACTTAATATCTTTAAGCCTACTGGCCAACCCACTGTAGAAGATGAATTTGAGTGTGCTTTTGTAGATATGATTGATGAGAGAGTTAAAGAGACTATGCTACCTATTTTTTCTAAGGAACCTTTAGAAAGTATAGTTTCACATAGTGAGTTTGAGACTTTCGACTCAAGAAGTGATGAAGTTGGAGTTAATATAATTTTTTGTTGTTCTCCATCTCTTGAAGCTACCTCATGGTAAGTGAGGTATGACCATATACCTCATTGAATTGATTTAGATTTAATAGCTCTAGTTATAGGAAGAATTTTCTTTTACTCTTTAGATAATTTTATTTTATTATTTGAGTCAGTTTAAGTGCCTCCCAGAGTTCGAAGTCTCTGTACAGGGGTGTAAATAGTGTCGGCCAACAAAAAAATTTAAAAAATACAAAAATACAAAAAAAGTTTGCTTGTTTGTTTATTTTATTTTATTTTTGTTATTTCTTTTAATTGCTAACAATTGTCATGATGTAGTTATTCTCTTTCTTCTTCCCTTTTTAATTGTTGAACATTTCAGGTATGTGACTTTTCTCTATTACTATTTATTAATTTTGTCCCAACAATTATTTTGATAAATATTGGTGATTATTTCTTAAGTCTGGATTTAATTTTAAACATTAAGGACAATGTTTGATTTTGATTAGGGGTGGACGTTACTTGAGTATTCAGTCATGTTATCATTATGCAACTTTTGTGTATTATTTTTTCCTATCATCTTACTTAAATTGTTTCAAATATTCGCATAACTACTTATGCATATCTCATTGTTAAAAAAATTGAAATAATTAGAGAACTTAAAGATGAACATGTAGATACTATTTTTACCTAGTGAGTTTTGAGTTATTCATTTTTATTGTGAAAATATTTTCTTGACATTCAAATATTTATTGTTAGTGGTCACAATTTTTATCTTTTTATTTTCTCATTGGATCATTTTATTATTGTTATTTTTGGTTAAAGAGAAGTTTTATGTTACACTTGCATTTAATTTTGATGTCATGAAAATTGATTGAGTTATGTATTTTCTTAAGAGATGATATTAGGCCATATTTCTTATTTTGAGCCTTGAAATAATATTTTTTGTTCTTTTGCATATTACCGCTAGTTACTAATTTGAGTCTGTTTATTAAGTCTTTCTTTCTTAACTATTTTCCAAAATGTTTCAAGAAAGAAGCATTGTGATTGCAATATAAGGTGATATGATGAATGTTAAAAAAATGAAGTGAATTTTTTTTTTGGAAAAGTTGGAAAAGAAAAAAAATAGAAAAATGTGAAGTTTGAAATTTTTTTAAAAAAGTGTGAAGAAAAGAAAATTTTGGTATTGAAGATTAACCGAATAAAGTGATTTAAAGAAGAGGAAAAAGATGTTGAAAGTATAGATGTGAGTTTCAAAATATTCTTAGAACACTTGATTTTCATTATTACCCTTTAGCCTTTATATTTTCTCATTACCTGCATTATAAGCTTAATAAGATCCTATTTGATTTTAAGGAATTACATGATTCTTTCAGTGTACATGATTAATCTAAAAGTGTGATGTAAAATTTTTTCTTGACATCCTCCTATGAAATGGTATTTGTTTTGTTTCCTCATTGTTCTTTCATTTATTTTATATGTGAGATGTTTTTTTGATTTGTGCCGACTATTTTTTTCACATATACTTACTATGAACGACACTATATTTCTAAGTGATTTTTTTTTATTAAGAGTAATACTTGTGAAGATTGCATATGGTTGAAATGTGTTTTTTATTGAGAATTCTAATTATAATATTTGAAGACATTGAGTATATGTTGTAGTAGTTATATTATTCACACACTCTGAGTTTGACAATGGTTGAATTTTTTTTGTGACAATTGTGATATTTTGATGCATGACTGATATTCTTGAGTTGAGATAAAATTAGATTTAATTAAATTGATTGAAGATATTATTCACTTTGATCTTTGTTTTAAGTTATTTTCATTATTAGAAACTAACAATAAGTTAATTGTGTATTGTGATACTAATTTAATTTTTATATATTTTTTTATAAAAAATACGTATTATATATCTTAATATATTAAATTTTATTAATTTTGTGTATTATTTTTTAAGATAAATTAAATTTTAAATTATGTATTAATTATAAATATTTAAAAATAAAAATAAAGTAATTAATAAGATGATAAAATGTGCCCTAAAGAAGAATAATTAAAAAGAAGAAAATATCATGATTGACTTATCATATAAATTAGGATAATATTATTTTGTATACTTAAAATATATATATTATATTTATATTATAAATTTATATAAAAATATTAAATTAAACTGAATGTAATTATAATATTTTTAGTCTACGAATACGGCTGTGGTATAAATCATGTGCAAGCAAAGCTTATTAATTCAACGAGATTGCAAAATAAAAAAAGGAGACCTAAGCTATTTAAAGAGATTAGACGTGCAGCTGCAGGGGGGGATAGAAAAGATAGGAAGCACAGCGCCGCATAGAGACAAATGAAAAGAAAAGAAAGAAAGGACGGAGACCGCATAAGACAAAAGAAAAGAAAAGAAGGAAACTTGCACGAAGCACGAGAGGTGATAAGAAAGAAAGGAGACGCACGAAGATGCAGAGGAAGATGGAGAAAAATTTCATCTTTTATAAAAAAAATTTATTTCATACTTTGGTAATTATAAATAAATAATTTTATTTTTTAGGATTGAGATAAAATTTTAATTTTAGATAATTTAATTTTATTTAAAATATTTTTTGTTTTATAATTATGTAATAATGATGATTGTTAATTTTTAATTGTTATTTAATTTAATTTTTATTAATTATCTTATAATTAATTATTAAATTTAAATTGATATATTTTAGTCATATATCTAATTTTTGTAATCTTATGTTTGAGTTATATAATAGTATTTAATATTTTTGTGATTTAAGAATTGAATAATTTATACTATATTAAATAATTTATGTTATAATTTAAATATGTCATATTATTTTAGATGAATTATATCATTAATTAAGTTGTAATAATCTTTAATAATGATTAAAGTTTGTAGTTGTAGACATTTCATAAAACAAAATTAATTTTTATTTAAGTTAAATTCATCTTTATATAATTAGTAGTAAATTTAGACTTTTTGAACAATGTGCCCTTAGTGACAAAATTATTTATCAAATTGTCATCATTTTTAATTTTTTATCAAAATGTCCCTGTTTTGTCCACGTTAGAATTTTTTATTATTTTTCGTTTCACGTAGGATGCGCCAGAAGAGATGATGCATCCAATTAGAATACGGCAACACGTGTGGCGCATCTCACATGGATACGCCAATACCTGTGGCATTTTTCACGTGAAAACGCCACACGTGATGACGTATCCACGTGGGATGCGCCACGTGTGTTGGCGTATCCTAGTTGGATGCGCTAACCGTGTTGGCGTCTCCCACGTGGAGAAAAAAATACTACGTGGCATGTGCAGGATGACGTATCTATATAAAAAACGTCATGTAAGATGACGTATCCACGCCACGTGGACAAAAAAAAATTAAAAAAATACCACGTTGGGTGTGCTTATAGGGCACTTAACCCATTCTACGTAGATCTCGCACTCCTCCCAAAGGCACATATATTTCACATGCCTATTTAAGAGTGCATCATAATCTTGGAAGACATCAATATTTATAGGCCAAATGTTTGCTTCTGATCCGAAAGTAGTCGATGTGAGACTTTGGTATTAGCAAGGCAAAATAACTAAGTAAGGCAACAATGTACTTTTATTCAATATGAAACTTTAGTAAATGAAACAAACATCTTATTTATACACCTAAAATTATTTTTTTTACTTTCTTAGTTATTCATGATATAATTTGATCTTCTTTTTTTTTTAATGAGCTATCTATATATTCATGTGACGAATATGAATTATTATCATATATGAATTATTTTTTTTTCTTTTTTACATGTAACCAAAGACATGTTATGATAATCCATAATTTCATATTCTGTGCTAGAACATAAAATTTAGCATATTCACAAACATAATTTCACTTGCTTTGTTGTTTTTCTTGGTTTCAGATTCTTCTTATCAGGACTTCCTTTTGCATGGCTTGAGAGGGCAAGGATGGTTGAGCTGGTACAAGATTCAGGTCTACCCTTATTCAACTTTGTTGTTATCTTAAAATTGCATGATTCTTCTTTTTGTTCTCCAAGCAAGAAATTCAATGCTTTATCTTTTCTTTTATGTTTCCTTCCTCTAAAGGAATGTTAGCTAGTCATGTTATATATTTCATTTTCTTTGACCAATTGAAACATGAAATCGAAAACAACTACATTTTGATGAGAACTGAAATTGAAAGTCTGAGACTGAGAATGAACAAAATTATATTAGCTAACTACTATTAGTTAGTGAGGTGATCAATGCATAACGTTATAAAAGTGTAATATGGTTTTTATCTGTTGGAAAGATATATTCATTTGTGTATTATCCATAGTCATGTGCAAATAATTTGCTTGCATGCACATGTTGAACTTTTGTTACACGGGGAGCCGTCCAAAGTTGACCAAGCTATCATATGTCTGCTTGTTGTGCAATTTGAGCCTCCCAAAATGGGTCCAAACATGTAACATATGTTGTCATGTCATAGACAACTAAAGAAAATTTTCTTATACTTTTGTTTGGAATTTAAAATGCTTTTAAAACGATCTAATATTCAATTTATGTTTTAACTAAATTTTGGGTCTGCAATATGTGTGTATATATATATCATAAACTCTTGCTAATTACCTGTTTATATAGGATACTTTGTTTTACACTGATATGGCGATATCTAAGATTGCTATCACGGCCAAATGTCATGTTCCATCTTTATTAAGCTTGTGGATATTTTGCATTTATAAAGTAACGGCTACATTTCATTGGATCAACAATCTGTCTATGATTGTTGCAGTCCCCATCTCCTATATCCTATCTAGTTTGTATATCAAAGCAACTTTCCGCCGAGTAAATGCCTAAATGGGAGCACTTTCAGGGAAGGGTGGTTCATAAAAAAGATTAAATTAGTTATAAATATGGAATAAGAATAAAAGTAGAATTAGCAATAACAAGTCAAGGTGCCATTGAAAATTATTGCATTCATGATTCAGCCAACATGGTAAAGTGTGCTTGAAATTGTACTTCCTATTTGTGATTTTTACAGCTATTTATAACTAGCAGTTTACAGAATATTGAGTTTGCTTGGAATTGCACGCTCATATATTATGCTATTAAAGAAGAATTGGGGGTGGGGGTGGTAACTGTAGCCTTCCATATATGAAGCAATGGTTTAGATCCATAATGTGTAGTATATGGTGCGCACGTCTTTAATTTTTTAAATTATATTATGAGTAGTTAAAAAAGTAAAAAAATAATTTTAAATGTGTAAATAAAATATTTGTTTTATTTACTAAAGTTCTACATCGAATAAAATTATATTATTGTCTTACTTAGTTGTTTTACTTTGTTAATACCAAAGTCTCACATCGACTACTTTTGGATTAGAAGCAAATACTTGGCCTATAAATATTGATGTCTTCCCAGGTTATTGTGCACTTTCAAATAGGTATGTGAAATGTATGTGCCTTTGAGAGGATTGCGAGATCTACGTGGAATGAGTTAAGTGCCCTAGAAACACACCCAACGTGACATTTTTTTTAAATTTTTTTTTGTCCACGTGGCGTGGATACGCCATCTTACATGACGTTGTTTACATGGATACGCTATCCTTGCACATATCACGTAGTATTTTTTTCTCCACGTGGGAGACGCTAACACGGTTGGCATATCCAACTAGGATACACAAACACGCGTGGCGCATCCCACGTGGATACGCCATCACGTGTGGCGTTTCCACGTGGAAAATGCCACAGGTGTTGGTGTATCCATGTGGGATGTGCCACGCATGTTGGCGTATCCTAGTTAGATGCGCCATCTCTTCTGGCGCATCCTACGTAGAACAAAAAATAATAAAAAATTATAACGTGGCCAAAACAGGGGCATTTTGATAAATAATTTAGAAATGATGAAAATTTGGTAAATAATTTTGCCACTGAGGGCACATTGGTCAAAAAGCCAGTGAATTTGAGGTCCTATAATTGTTCTTTAATTATTCTTATATTTTAATTTGAGTTATTTTATTTAAATTTATTATTTAATTTTAGTTTTAGTATAGTACATAATTTAAATTCTTAAATTAATAAAATAAAATAAAATATCTTTTATTTTTTTAAATTAATTTAGATAAATATTAAATTTTAATTGATTCTATCACTTTCTATAAATACATTGCCCTTATATTTATCAAATATTACATATATCTTATATAATTATAAGTAAAAAAATAATTTTATTACTTGAAAATTTTCTATCACTTCTTCTAAGAAGCTAGCCTTCCACATCTGGGTTCTCCACTTCAAGTTTTTCTCCTATACGCCTAGCAATCTTTGCTGCACTTTTTGTGTTCATGATGTCTAATGGTAGACCATGAATTTGTATCCAAAAAGCACAAAAGTCGAAGTTTACTTGAAAGATAGAAACTTTAGGGGACCATAACTGTAGACTCAAAAGGTGCCACATGATGTTCCAAGGACTGTTCTTCATGATCTTTCTAGGTGCTACCTCATTAGCAAAGTCAAAAATATATATGTTCTGAATTAGATTCAGAGGGATACCTGAAGTAGGTACATTACGGTAGTTTCTTCCTTGCGTGACAGCGGCAGAGCGTGTTGAATCAAGGGATTTGGATACTTGCAAATGGACTCCAATGCTCAAATCAAGTAGTGCACAAGTAGGATTTATGCAGTGAGATAACAAATACCTGAATAGAATGGCTTAACATGTTATTTATAGAGTGTATACAGAATCGTAATGTAATCTGTGTTGAATGCTAGTATTTAGGATTAGTATCCTATTAGAGATTACATTCCTCTTATTGTTGGGATAAATATGGAAGCTACTTAACAATCTAAGACAGTTATGGATCCTATAATATCGTATGATGATGATTGGCAGTTGCAGATATTTAGGGATAAATCCTCTGCACAAGTCTATAAGATATTATGGCCCAATACTACTCGACGTGTATGGCTTCAGAGTCCGGACTAGAGCTGCCAAACAGGGCAGAGTCTGGCGGTACACGTGTCGGGTTGATCCACTTAACGAAATCCTGGATCATGTTCCAGAACAGTTGCCTCCAACTGTTACCCAAGTGGCTTCTTTACTCAAGAGGGGGGTGAATTGAGCAGTTAAAAAATTCTTTGAAAACTTTTCACAAACATGTTAAGAACAAATTCCGTTGAAGCTATTTATTAAGAGAAATGAACGAACCAAGAAGATAGAAGGATTCTAGCAAATTTAGCAAGCCAATAATAGAATATTTAACCAATATTATAAAATTGAAAAACAAATATAAGGAGTAAGGGTTCAGAAGAGCAAACACTAGAATTTATCCTAGTTCAGTCATCAACCACTTGTGACCTACGTCCAGTCTTCGAGAAACCACTCAAGATTTTTTCACTATCAATGCAAGCTTCAATAGGTGCTTGCTACTATTACAAGCCTGAGCACTCTTCACACTTTGGGATACCTCATCCTTATGCTTGAGCCTCGACAACAGGGATACCTCACCCTTACAAATTTCCTGAGGGATACCTCACCCTTGTTATAATCAACCAGGAATGAAACAAAGAGGAAACTCTCTCAAAGAGCGTGTATTACAACTTGAAGCACTATGAAACTTTCTAAAAAATATCTCAAATATTTCAAAAAAACAGAGCAAGGAGATGAGAAAGATGAAACTCGGATTAAAAGCAATGTAATGATGTTTCTCAATATGTGTTCTATATAAAAGATGACCTAAGAAGGTTCATATATAGCCTTTTAAGGAAAAAAAGTCATTAGGGCTTTTAATGTAAGCAATAAATGCTATAGAGAAAATGTTTGCGCACTTATAGCCTGTTGCAATCGATTACAATAACAATGTAATCGATTATATTATTCTTAAAACATATTCTAGGCTTTCTGGGCTGTTTGTAATCGATTACAACCTTGTAATCGATTACATGGTCTTTGTCAGAGATGTAATCGATTACAAGCCTTACATAATCAATTACGAAGCCTCTGGAAGCAGTGTAATCGATTACAAACATGCTTGAATCCATTTTTAAGCCCATTTGACCATGATACACATTTATATTAATAAAACTTGGATTTTTTTTTTAAATAAGCTTGATTTTTATAATCCAAGATTAAAAAACCATTTGAATTTTTGAAAAGCTCATTTTAAGAAACTAATTGAGATACCAAGAGAGTTTCTTACATTAAGATCCTAAAGCCTAAAAAAATCATGACAGCTTTGCATCCATATGTACTTGGTCTTGCATCCATTTGTACTTGGTTATCATCAAAATCTTGTACGAACTCCAGGACATAAGCATTCATATTCTCTTCCTTTTTTATGATGACAAACCAACATAGAGAAAGAGAATAAATATGTGCAAATATAATGTGTCAGATATTAAAACATTGCTCTCCCCCTGAGTTCATGCATACTCCCCCTTATTTATGCAACCTCTCCCCCTTTTGACATTATAAAAAAGCTAAGATATAAGGGTTAAGAGACATAAGCATTCAAATAAAATTTTGACAGAGTTGCAACAACATAATGGCATGACCAAGATCACCAAACAGACAACAAAACAACAAATAAGAAAATAGGCAATAGTCTAACCAGTATATATATATATTATCAACAGAGTGTAGATCAAGCAATAAAAGACCAGAGTAAACAAAATATCAGAGTATATAAGCAGCAAAGGGACCAAAATAAACATAGTTATATACAAAATAATATAAAAAATACTACTAGGTCAAATAATAATGAAAATAAGCATCATGACTAAGTCTCCCAACATCATTCAGTCGCCTCACTGTCACTATCATTATCCGCAACCACATCAACAAGATCAACATCATCATCACCGGTGGCAAGATCATCCTCTGAGATGAGAATCTCCTCATTATGATCAAGGACACCAACTGTAGCACTAGAAAGACCAACAAATGATAACAGAGCAGAAGGTATAGCAGGAGGGGCAACAAACCTTGGCTGAGAGCCCGAAGCACTCTCTAGTAACGCTCGAATGATGGCAACCTCCTCATTAGTGTGAGTAACTCGCTCCTCAAGGCGGTGAACAGAGGTGCGTAGCTCACTAAATTGATCATTAATATGAGTGCAGAGGCTGTGGAGCTCCTGAAGCAGAAGATCCATAGATGATGGAGCTGGAGCAGCTGGAGGTGCATCATCCTCAATATCCTCATTAGCAACTCGAGGCAGGTGACCATCCATTCCATGATGGAAGTAGTACCAACGATCATCAATCTTCCACAGCTGTAGCTTCGTCAGAGTGTGCACACTAATGCACTCCTGCCCATCAGAAGTCTTATCATTTGCCTCCCCAGACAATGGAATGCAGAAATGCTTAAGGATCATATTGATAAGCATGGCGTAGGGTAGAGGATGGGGATCCTTCTTCGCTCATAGCATGTGCTGAATGACATAATAACCCCAGTTAATGGATCGCATAGTGTTCATTGCCCATAAAGCCAAGACATCGTCCTTAAGAACCTGAGAATAATTGCTACATTTGGCAATTAAACCTCTAGCCACAAGGTGATGTAGTACCCTATTTTCCATAGTTAGCCTAGTGGCTAGAACTCTCGTACCGGGGTGAAAGCCTGTTCACAGTAATGAATTCAGGGTATCCTTATAATCATACTCATCAACCCACTTATTCATCCTGGTAAAGTTGGCACCATCCTTATGACTATTGGTATCTTCTTCACTTCATAAACCATATAGGCATTCTTAAATTTCAAATTGGCATAAAAGACGTGAACCAAATCAGGATATATATCTCTCTTAATGCTCATAAATTTAATCAAATTCAGTTGCTCAATCAGACGAAAGCATTATAAAGGTTCACTAGAACAGAACTTAGTAGTGAGATACCTGGCTGTATAATCTTCCGGAGGTTAAACTGTTGGCGAAATACTTCAACTTGTTTGGACGTTTGGAAGTGAGCAGAGAGGTCCAAGCTAGGAATGGTGAGATGAGGAGCCTGGGAAGATGAAGCAACAACTGTCTCTGTTCTGGGTTTCTTGGTTTTGCTAGAAGATTCAACCATTGGGTTGAAAATAAGGGAAATAGAGCAATTAAAAGTGAAGGAATAAGGTTTAGTAAGTGTTTGGGAGTGGGAGAAGGCAAATGAAGGTGATGATTGGGTGGATTTTTGGAGTTGAGTGTTTGGGTGAGAAGAATACATACGGGTGATGAAGCAAAATGGAGATTTTGGTGTTTGTGGTGAGATTTGAGGTGAGGGTTTTATGGAGAGTGGATTTTCAAGTGAGTGAGAGGTGGAACAAAGGGATTTGGTGAAGAAATAGGAGACATTTTAGGGTTTTGGTAAGAGGTAGGTCGCGGTTTAGAGAGAGAAAATGGAGAGTTTCAAGTAAAAATGGTTGTTCACACGTCCAGAGCTCCTTTTAAACCTTATTGTAATCGATTACAAGGGGGTTGTAATTGATTACATTGCTTGGGATTCTTTGTAATCGATTACAATGAGGGATGTAATCAATTACATTACCTGAGTTTCTCTGTAATCAATTACACAGAATATGTAATCGATTACAGGCCTTCTGACTTTTCATTTTGGGCTAACAGAACCTTTGTAATCGATTATACAGGGTATATAATCGATTACAAACCTTCTGACTTTGCATATTTTACCTAGCAGAGCCTGTGCAATCGATTATAAGGGGTCTATAATCGATTACAAGTCTTCTAAACTTGTGTTTTTCACTGTAATCAATAGAAGATAGATCTCACAACCTTGAAAACTCTTCAAAACTTTCTCAACTTGATTACAAACAATTTATAGGCTAGAATTTTGTCCAAGTCTTGTTCTTCTAATACTAAAACCCGTACCAAGGATCAAACCATTAGTTTGCTTCAAACTTCAAGGTCTTTGGCTAAAGCAATTAGCAGAGGGTATTTTGAATAGTTGGAAGACTTAGTCATGATGGGGTACTTGCAAAACAAATTTAAGGGAGCCTCCGATGCTCAAGTCAGCATTGGAATCAAAATTTAAGTAATGCAAATACAAGATTATGCAGAATAAAAATGGATTATTGATGGGACCACGACAAGTGTACCAGATCGTCAAGTAATAAAAACAGTGAGAAAACTAGATATCATTCTTAGGGATCAATGACTAATCACCAATTCACGAACTTAGCTACTATTGAAATAGAACTTTGGTTCAAAGGGGGCTCAATTGTAAACAACTAAGCAAGATATTAAACTAAAAATAAAGATTCTTTTTGGTATATTAGCTTTGACAAATTAACAAACACTTAGAACACAAAAGAGATAGGAATTCAAAGATAAGAAAGAGTTGGGATCAAGTTTCATTTGATTTCATTTGCTGCATATTAATTTGGGGTTAAAACAAATTTCTACTTCTATTCTGTTATCAGATTCGCCTCAATATCCAAGTCCTAATTTCTTAGGCACAAGAACGTTGAATCCTAATTCAAATCCTTAATTCCTTAGGTGATTCTAAAAGAGAAAAAACATTAAGATTAAGAATCCAACGAGATAACAAGCATTCATCGATTATTCCTAGCACGATGATTCACATGGTTCACAATCTCAAACAAAATTTATACATCAAATTTTCATCCAATGCATAAACTTAAAAAATCATTCTAAGGATAATCAAACCTTATAAAGCTTTAATAACAGAGATTATAAACTTAAAACAGAAGAATCCATTAAGCATAACTAAATCCCTAGTCAAATATAAGCAAAATTCATCAAAATCCACTCAATCCCAACAAGGGAGAGTTTAGCTAGACATAGAAATAAATGTAGAAACTAAAATAATAAGGAAGAAGATGCAAAACTCCATGGAAGATTAAAGAAAATATGAGTTCTCACTATTCTTCTCTTCAAATTCACACCAAAGCTTTCCAAATTAGGTTTCCCCTTCCTATTTCTATATCTGTCCTTAAGCACATCTTCTCTTAGCCCTAAAATAGCTCTTCTAACGTGAAATGGGCTAAAATGTAAATGGGCCCCCGTAACACCCATCGCCCAGTGGCCAGTTGGCCGCCCGACGACTTGACTATTTTTGTTTAGTGAGCATTCTGACCTTCCATCGCCCAGCGGCTAGTTGGCTGCCTGGCTACCTGGCTTCTGCTGCTACTTCCTTTTTCCTTGCTTTTTTGAGCTCCTGGGGGTCCAAGATACATGTTTGGCAGTTCAATGGCATTGTTAGCTCTTCCATTTGGCCATATTCTACATAGTTTCGAGTTTCATCCTTCTTTAACTTTCACTACAAATAGAATAACATAAATGAGATGCAAAACATTCCAAATTACAACCAAACTCCATGAAATCCATTAAATTAATCATCTTATGCCATCATGGTCAAAATCAGAGTTAAATGAGGCAAAACAATGTTAAAAGCTAGATTCAAATAGCTAAATCTAATAAAAAAGCATAAGTAAAAATAGATAATTCGCAGGATTATCACCGCTCCAAACTTAAAACTTTGCTTGTCCTCAAGCAAAAATAGAACCAGAGAAAAGAAAACACAATAGTCACCAACTCTATGCTAACTGATGGAAGAGAAATAAGTGTGTCCCACAAGCCATAAATATCAATGCAATAGGCTAAACAACCATCCAAACACTCGTAAGAGTTTAACCATCAACTGTGCAACTTGAGGTTCAAAGGAAATAAGAAGTTGGAGTCATACCAACAATACACTGATGAATCACAACTTGGAAGTTAATGGATTTGGAAACTAATGCAGGCAAAGTGATTTGCTTTATTAACCTCTCATTTAGGTAGATGCTCACTCATTATCTCTTGTATTTGGGCTTGTGTTTCTCTTAGGCAACACAATTTGAGCCCACCCCCCATAAATTTGATTTTCATCTCAAACATATAAGGTCATGATTCACACAATGTAATAATCAGAAGGACTTAATTCAAGGCTGCATTGGTGCCAAGGTACAAGGTAGATAAAATGAACATGTAAGCCTAACTATAAGTTTATTTCTCCAATTTTACCTCAATTTTGAGATAAATAAAATTTTGTTATTTGAAGAAAAGAGAGGGGAAATAATTGTTCATAGTTTCTTTTCCATTCTTATCTTTTAATAAACTCCCAAACAAAGAAATATTTTCCTATTCCTTTCATTCTCTTTCCCCTCATTTTCTGTCATCAAAACACAGTGGTATATTTTATCACTATATTTTTCTTTTGCATATTTTAAATACCAACAAACATCAAATAAAATTATTTTTTTAACATAAATATTAACTTATATTAAAAAAATGGTAAAACTTTTTATATATCATAAAGATTATTAATTAAATAATTATATATCAGGCCAACCAAAATCAAGCTAATCCAATTGGGCCAAAAAATATTTTTGCATTAAAATATTTTGTCCAACTCACTCATTTTATTGGATTATTTAAACCAATTCATCAAACTCGTCCCATTTTCACCCTACTTGTAGTCACTAACTATGGTTAATTTTAAGTAACTATCCTAATAATCAAGGTTAATCACTAAGCTAACTATAGTTAAGTAGTAACTAACTAATAATAGAAAATAATTATGAGTTGGAGTCCACATGTAGCCAAACTATTGGTTTCAAGGTGGTTGACGTGAATCGCCATGAGGCTTTTTCCCTGCATGCTCAGCTGATGATCAAATTGTGCATGATGTATGCTGTGAGAGTGGTTGCCTCCATCACAAACAGAAACCACCAAAAGTGAACCTATACAGCATTACAACATACCTCCATACCCAAATTGAAGAATAGGTAGAATGGTTATAAGTTTATGGGAAATGTGGTTGCTATTTTTGTAGGTAGAGCAATTGCATATACAACTAATTCTTTTGTGTCTTGCACAGGTTGGGTTGCGGTTTCTATTCAGGATGGTTAATGGACTACCTGGACATGGGTGGTTGGTGGTTGGCCATGCGTCTATGGTTTCTGGGTTAGGTATGTTATGCGTGGTGGAGTTGGTTGCTCGATCTTAGGATTTTTTTGGGTTTTAATTCTAGTTAGAATTGAAGGTCTAGTTATGGTTGAGGTGAGAGAGAGAGAGAGGAAAGAAGAGGAAGAAGAAGATGAAGGGAGAGAGGATGAGGATGTGGCAAATGGTGTAATGGCATATATCTCATGGTAATTCAGAAATCAATTAACGAAGGGTTTTTAAATTATGAAAGGTAAGAATTAAAATATTTTAAAAAAAAATCTTATTATATGCATGGTAGAATAATTCTAAATAATTACAAAATTAATTTTTATCTTTAACTTATTAAGCTTCTTTCTCAAATATCTAAAGCATAAAAGTTAGTTGGTTTTTTACTTTTTTAATTTCCTCCAAAGAAATGAGAAGAATATTGAAACAATTATAAAAATGTCTTGTGAAAATATATATTAAAGAATTTTTTGTTGTTGGATATGTATTGGAAAAGTTTAAACTTCTTTTTGACTCTAACTTTAAAATTAGTACACATTTTACTTGGATAAAAAATCATTTTCAATAATTGGATTAATCCATAAGCAGGTAAGCCTAATAACTCTTTTAAGATTGTTTTAGGTACTCATTACATAAAAAAAATTTCTACACTCCTAGAGTATTACACAACTCCAATAAAATTATAACACTTGGCCATTAATAACCATACATGCAGTTGGATTAAAATTCAAATATTTTCAAATCAAATATGAACAATTATAAATTTACTTAAAGTATTAATCTAAGAGTACTTTAGAATTTTCCCACTACATGGGCTAATATAAAGTAGAAATAGGAACTTTTTTCTTTTTTGGTTTTACACATACTAAAACCGCATATACCAAAAATAATTATATAAAAACTGGTCCTCCTCTGCATCCATCCAGGCTCACATGGATAATAAAGGACACATGGTAAAGGTAATTTAGGTTTTCGTTTGCCATGTCATAATTTAACATATATTTGCTAATGGCATGGATAAAAAAACCTCACTTTTAAAAAATTAGGGACACAAACTAGGTAGTTAGCGTATACGCCCTAATAAGTTAGGGTGTTTCATGCACCACCTAGAAATACCTATTATTGTAGGTTACTTCATTTTTTCTAGGTTTCTATATCACTTCATATTTTTCCCAACATCCACCCAATGCTAGATGTTGCAACTCGTCGGCGGAGCTGCGGCGTGGAGTGGAGGCAACAACGTCAATAGACGACGGTGGTCTGGTGTGTACGGATCTATAACTAGGGGGTCTGATGGTGGAGTCAGGGCGTGGAGCGAATAGATGTATTCGAATCAGGCGCATCTGCATTTGTCTGGTGCTAGATATGGTTCCACGGAGGTCCGTTCTGGGCGGATTTGGTGCTACTAGCTCAGAACCACGCTGAGACCTCATTCTCCAGTCCAACCAGCACGCGACCTACGAGTCAAGGCCAAAACCACTGGCGTGGAGCAAATAGATGCGTTCGAATCTGGAACATCTGCAGTCGACTAGTGTTGGATCTCGTTCCGTGGTGGTCCAATCTGAATATATCTGGTGCTACCAGCTCGGAACCACACTGCGACCTCAACCTCTGCTCCAACCAGCACACGACCCGCGAGTCAAGCCTAAAACCACTACCCTATTCCACGCCCAACTACCGCGTATCTCTATCTCAATGGTGAAGTTGGTTTTGGATATGTGCGGCTGTTCGTGGTGGTTCGATGGTGAAGTTTCCAGTAATGAATCTGCATGGTTTTTGGGTTTCGATGGATCTATGGCTTGATGCTGGGTTGAGGTCTCGGTGGTTTGGTTTTGGGTCTCGATGGCTATAGTGGCTCGCAGATTTAGCAGCGCGGCTTATAGGGTGCGGATCTGGCGATTCGTGGTTCTGGTCATGCATGGTGGTTATGGTGGTTGGGTTCTGGTCGTGATGTTGGGTTCTGGTCAAGCATGGTGGTTTTGGTTCTAGTCGCGCATGGTGGTTCTGGTGGCTAGGTTTTGGTCTGGATGGCGACTATTATGGCAGAGGCTAGCAACGGAGTTCATGGTGGTTTTGGGGTGGTGGACGAAACTCATGGTGACTCCAAGATGAAGATTTCTATTGGCTAAAACCTGTTGTGCAAGTAGAAAGTCATTAAATCAGACTATTGATATATTTTAATCATATATCAATTGATGGAGACCAAGGAAGCTCAAATAGCAGCCCAACAGGCCCAATGCCCAAAGATGCACTGTGAGGACTTAAAGGCCCAATAACAAGGCCAAGAGCTAAGAAGGCTAAGGAGGATTTGGACAAAGAAGTCAACCACTTTCTCTCACTTAAACTCATTCCAGAAGAAGGAGCACTCAAGATGGTCCAAATGATCCAAGTTGATGAAGGGCCCAATGTGAGGGCATGATTTCTTCTTAGTCAATTTTATTTAATTATGTATTTGAACCTTTTAATTTTCTCAGTTTTGGTTCTTATTTTCTTGTTTTGGGATAATTTTGTAATAAAGGCTTATTGTTTAGGCTTAATTTACGCATAGCAGAGCTAGGGATAGGTGTTGCCTTCTAGTTGGGCCTGGGCCACATTTGCGTTAGGGTTAGGATTAAAAATGCGCTAGCTTACTGCCTCCTTTAGCTAGACCTAACCGCATACTTAATGCCTATAAATAAGATTATGTTTACTGCATTTGATACTTTTGAATTTAAGAATATTATTGCACTCCTTTGTGAGTTTTGAGAACTTAGTTCTCTTGGGGTTCTTGGAAGAACCATCTTAGTTCTTATCAAAGGTTTCCTTACCTTTATGGCGAATCTTCGCTTGACTTATCACTCTCCAAGAGTGTGGCGTCTTCTTCCTTCCATTCCTTGTCTTTCTTCCATCTTTTTCTATTTTTTACTATTCATATACTATTCATGCACTGTTGACGGTACTGTTCATATTACTATTCACCTGTTCATCGTTTAATTCTTTAAAACACGAAATCAACTCAAGGACGATCCGTAAAAATAATATATATCCAACTTGGATCATATCATGTGGTATCAGTGAGTAAAAAATCAGGGCCATGATTCTCCCCCCATGGTTGACCTTCAAACACCCAGGTCTGTTGATGCATCATGCACACAGACCCTCTAACCAAACCCCATCATGCAGGAAAATGCAGCATCCAATTTTTTCACAGACATCAGCCATCCCTTCCAAATAACCCAGTATAAACTCACTGGGTTAAATTTTCGAGAATGGTACTAATCTGTCCTTCTCGTGATCAAAGGGAAAGGGAAGATGGGCTATCTCACTGGAGACATCCCTGCACTAGCTTCAACAGATCCAAAGTATCTAATATGGGAAACAGAGAACTCTATTGTGATGGCTTGGTTGATCAACTCGATAGAGCCTAAAATTGGCCGAACCTACTTATTCTACAACACAGCTCATGAAATTTGGAAAACTGTCCAAGAAATGTACTCAGACCTTCAGAATTCCTGTCAATGTTTTGAAATCCAATCTGCACTTTGCAATACACAGCAAGGAAGCAAGTCCGTGACTGAATACTTTAATGTATTAGTTGCATTATGGCAAGAAATAGACCTTTTCTATATCATACAGTGGAAGTGCGCTGAAGACAGCCAACTGTACGATAAAATGCTTGAAAAGGAAAGGGTCTTTGATTTTCTTCATGGACTCAACAAAGATCTTGGTGAAGTAAGAGGTTGTATCCTTGGAGCTAAGCCGCTGCCTACAATCATGGAAGTCTTCGCTGAAGTTAAAAGGGAAGAAAGCCGAAGGAAAGTAATATTGAACATAACTCCAACTATGGAAGAAGTCCACCACCTTGGCTCAACTTTATTCTTAAACCGGGGGGAGTCCAACAAGAGTCACCGCTCCAAAGATAGCAAGCTGTGGTGTGATCACTGCCAAAAGCCCTACCACACCAAGGAAACATGTTGGAACATCCACGGAAAACCTGCAGATTGGAAGGCTCGCAGTCAACGGAGACAAACTAATTCTACACATGTGGCTGAAACTAATGCAGAACACGATACTCCAAACACATCTCTATTCACTATTGAAGAAATGGAGATGATAAATAATATGCTCCGTCAGTCCAGTACCAAAGATACTGCTTCTGCAAGCTCTTCTGCTCATGTTGCACAACGAGGTAACTCTTTTATTTCAAAGCAGGAAAATTTTGCAGAATGAATTGTTGATTCAGGAGCATTAGACCATATGACTGGGTTTGCAAACCTGTTTTCGTCTTATAAAAGGTGTGATGGTGAGATAAAAATTACAGTCGCAGATGGAAGTTCCTCCCTTGTGGCTAGTTTTGGTGATTTGAATTTGAGTGGTTTAAGTCTGAAATCTGTTCTTTATGTTCCTAACTTGAAATATAACCTAATTTCAATTAGTAAACTTTCCAGAGATCAAAACTGTGCAGTAATTTTTTCTCTTACTGGTTGTGAATTTCAAGATTTGGACTCGGAGATGATGATTGGCAATGCTGAGGAATGAAATGGTCTCTATTTTTTCCCTGGTTCTTCTTCAAAACTTCAAGTTCAATCCAAGGTTTCCCTGTCTACTATTTCAGATTCTGATGTAATGCTTTGGCATAAACGTGTAGGTCATCCTAGTTTCAATTATCTTAAATTCTTGTATCCAAAGCTGTTTATCAATAAAGATGTTTCTTCTTTCCAATGTGAAAATTGTATTATTGCGAAACAACCTAGAAAACATCATCCTGAGCACTCTCATAAAAATTCAAAACCTTTTCACCTCATCCATAGTGACATATGGGGTCCTGCCCGTGTCTCTAATCTTACTGGAACAAGATGGTTCATTACCTTTATTGACGACCACACACCAATATGTTGGACCTATCTTATGAAATACAAGTTTGAGGCAAGTATCATCTTTAAACAATTTCATAACCTTATCAAAAACTTTTTTCAGTCCACTATTCAAATTGTTCGAACTGACAATGGCAAAGAATATTTTTCTCATGAACTTGTAAATTACCTTACTGAGTATGGCATATTCCATCAAAGTACATTTGTTTACACTCCACAGCAAAACGGTATAGCCGAAAGAAAAAACTGTCATATTCTTGAAGTTGCTCGTTCTCTCATGATTGCAAGTAGTGTCCCACATTCTTTTTAGGGTGATGCTGTTTTAACCTCTACATATCTTATTAATATGTTTCCTTCTAGAACTCTTAATTTTCAAACCCCCTTGAGTTGCTTACAAAAATGTTTTCCCTATGTCAGAATCCTTGAGTCTCTTCCTCCTAAAGTCTTTGGGTGTACTGTGTTTGTTCATAACTCTAGTCCCACTCGGGGCAAGCTAGATCCCAAAGCCATTAAGTGTATTTTTGTTGGTTACTCACCCTCTCAAAAAAGGTACAAGTGCTACTATCCTTCTACTAAAAGGTTTTATATCTCATATGACATCACCTTCCTTAAACATCAACCTTTCTTTGCCAATGTTTCTCTTCAGGGGGAGAACTTAAGTGAAGATAAACATTGGAATCCTTCCATGTCCCTTCCTATCTTACTTCCAATTTCACCTTCAGAACCCATACATCTTATACCTCAAGGAGAAGAACCTGAGAAACAAGTGCAAGGTGGACTTCGGGTCTACTCTAGGAGACCACGAATTCCTCAGCAAAATCAAACACCAGAACTGGGGCCAAATCTAATGGAAGGCACACAGGTTGATGAAGGTAATTGCACAGTTAATGATTTAAATGCTACTGCTGTTGATGATCTTGCTACTGCTGTTGATGATCTTCTTGATGTTCCTATTGCTATTAGAAAGGGAGTTAGGTCCTGCACTCAACATCCCATATCTAATTATCTCTCTTATTCTAAGTTATCATCAAAATACAAGGCTTTCATCACAAAGATTGACCAAATAGAGGTTCCCAAAAATGTTCAAGATGCTCTTCAAAGTCCAAAATGGCGAAGTGCTGTAATGGAGGAAATGAATGCTCTAAATGAAAATAAGACATGTGATGTAGTAGACCTTCTTGAAGGAAAAAAGGTTGTGGGATGCAAATGGATCTTTACTATAAAAAATAAGAGCTGATGGAAACATAGATTGATACAAGGCAAGGTTGGTAGCTCAAGGGTATACTCAAACCTATGGTATTGACTATGAAGAAACTTTTGCTCCAGTAGCAAAATTAAACTCCATCAGAGTTCTCGTCTCTTTTGCTGTGAGTCTTGATTGGGAATTGCACCAAATGGATGTGAAGAATGCATTCCTAAATGGAAACTTGGAGGAAGAAGTTTATATGAAGCTCCCTCCAGGATTTGAAGGAAAATCAGGTATGGTGTGTAAGTTGAATAAGTCTTTATATGGACTAAAACAGTCCCCTAGAGCCTGGTTCACCAAATTCAGCTTGGCTATGAAACAATTCGGGTACACACAAGGACAGGCAGATCACATCCTCTTTGTCAAACAAGCGGAAAATGGAAAAAAGATAGTTCTTATTGTCTATGTAGATGATATAGTAATTACTGGAGATGACACCCAAGAAATTGAAAGACTTAAAAGTCAGCTGTAGGCAGAATTTAAGCTAAAAGACCTTGGAAACTTAAAATACTTTCTTGGGATGGAAATTGCAAGGAGCAAGAAAGGCATTTTTATCTCCCAAAGGAAATATACCCTTAATCTGCTACAGGAGACAGGAAAACTGGGGTGCAAGGCTGCTGGAACACCTCTGGACAGAAATTGGAAACATAACCTTAATGAAGGAGATCCTCATGTGGAGAGGGAATCCTACCAACGCTTAGTAGGAAAGTTGATCTACCTATCCCTCACTAGACCTGACATTACTTACAGTGTAAGTGTAATAAGTCAGTTTATGCATTCTCTTACCAAGAGACACTTAGATGTTGTAAACCAGATCCTGTGCTACCTAAAAGGGACTCCTGGCAAGGGACTACTGTTCAAGAAAAATGATCACCGAAGGGTTGAGTGCTTTGCAGACGCAGACTGGGCAGGCTCTGTAGAAGACGCAAAGTCGACTACTGGATATTGCACCAAAGTGTAGGGAAATGTTGTGACTTGGAGAAGCAAGAAACAAACAGTTGTTGCAAGAAGTAGTGTTAAAGCAGAATATCGGGCAATTGCACAAGGAGTTTGTGAACTTATTTGGATAAGTAGGTTACTACAAGACTTATTTATTCCATTTGCCTATGAAATTGTACAGTGATAGTAAATCAGCTATTAGCATGGTTCACAATCCTGTACAACATGATAGGATGAAGCATGTGAGGATTGACAGGAACTTCATCAAATCAGAAATTGAAAATGGGACATTCAGCCTGCATTATGTGTCTACCAAGTCACAAGAAGCTAATATGTTTACAAAACCTTTACTAAAGTCAGAATTTCACTCAAATGTTAGCAAGCTAGGAATGATTGACATCTATTCACCAGCTTGAGGGGGGCTGTTGCCGTGAAATCCCTTAGATTAAGGGATTGGATTAATTCCATAACTATGGAATTATTAGGTATAAATGTGTAATTATTGGGTGTATAGTTGTTTCCTTTTCTGTTTTAGGTAGTATTTTAATTTGGCTGTAATTAAGGAAATTATTCCTTTTTTAGTTCCCATTTCTAGCCTGACAGCAAGCTGTCTTTATCTGGTCATTCATGGTATCAAGAGTTGCGGAGTCTCAGAAAGGGACTCAAAGTTCCTAAGCCGTTTTTGGAGGACCTTTTGGAACAAGCTTGAGACTAAGCTACTCTTCTCTACCACTTGCCACCCACAAACTGATGGGCAAACTGAGGTGGTGAATAGGGTTCATTTAAGAACTTGCAAAGAGAACTTGAGTGGTAAAAGGCAAGAGCGTTGTCATTAAACAGAAGCCTAATTGTGTGAAACAGAGTGGAATCAATCTAAGAGTGTACACACGTGAGAAGAGTGGTAAAGACCTTTTAATCTTGAATTATTCTTATTACTTGTGTAAAAATGAGTGAAGGAATTACACCCCCATCCCCTAGGACTGCAAACCTTATGCAAGCCTTAGCTAAAGAACTTGAGAAGTTTTGGGTGGAAATAAACACAAGGCTCAATAATGAAAGGAGGAGAGACTCTCAACATGAAGTCTCGCATGAGGATGAAGATACCTATGATTCAGGTAAGGAAAGGAGGACTAGGAGGAACCATGATAGGAGAAAGAGGCATGGGAGGAGTGAAAGGAGTTATAATAAGAGGCATAGGAGTGATAAAAGAGGAGGAGACCTAGGAGGAGTAAAGACCCAAGTACCTTCTTTCCAAGGAGGTGGGAAAGGAATAGGGAATACCCCGTAGACACTTGGGAAGAGATGAAAGGTTTGATGAAGAAGAGGTTTGTCCCTTCATGGTACCATAGGGAATTACACAATAAACTCCAAAGACTTACCTAAGGAAGTAGGAGTATGGATGAGTACTACAAGGAGATGGAGGTAGTCATGATAAGGGCTAATGTCATTGAAGATAGGGAGGCTACCATGTCACATTTCTTTTATGGTTTAAACTGTGAGATATGAGACATTGTGGAGTTGCACAACTATGAAGAGCTTGACGAGTTAGTCCACTAAGCCATAAAGATGGAACAACAACTCAAAAGAAATGATGCATAGAAGAAGTCTTCTTCTAACCTCAAACCTCCCACTTGGAAGGACAAGGAACCAAAGGAAGACTCCTCTACACAACCCAAGAGCGGTATGACTTCTAAAAACTCTAATGCTTTTCCTTCCACTAATGCTTCTTCCTCTTCTTCTTCTAAAAATAGGAACATCAAGTGCTTTAAATGCTTGGGGAATGGACACATAGCCTTTCAATGTCCAAACAAAAGGACAATGGTGATAAGAGATGGACACCTCTCTAGTGATTCATGTCCAAATTCCCCTCCCTCAAGTGAAGAAGAAGAAGAAGAATGTGAGACATATGCTCATGATGGTGACTTGCTAATAATAAGGAGATTCTTGGGTAGCCAAGTTTTGGCAAGGGACCAAGACCAAAGGAAAAACATCTTCCACACAAGATGTGTCATCCAAGGCAAAGTGTGCTCATTAATCATTGATGGGAGAAGTTGCACCAATGTGGCAAACACTCGCTTGGTAATAAAACTTGACCTTAAAACTACTCCTCACCCCCGACCATACAAGCTTCAATGGCTAAGTGAGAATCGTAAGTTGATAGTGAATCAACAAGTGTTGATAAGTTTGTCAATTGGTATGTAAAATGATGATGTTTTGCTTGGAAGGCCTTGGCAATTTGATAAGCATGCTATTCATGATGGTTTCACTAACAAGTACTCATTTGTTCATAATACTTTAAAGGTAACCCTTGTACCCCTTACTCCCAAACAGGTTTATGAAGACCAAGTGGCCTTGAAGCTAAGAAGGGAGTAAGAAAAGAAAGACGTAAACGTAAAATCAAAGGGGAAAGCAAAGAATAGGGACCAAGAACTTGTAAATGAGAAAAAAAATGAATGTTTAATTACTAGGGAGAGTGAGATTAATAGGGCTTGCTTTGCAAAACAAGAGATGTACATTTGCGTATATAAGGACTTGTACTTAAATTGTAACTCTAACCCTCTACCTAGTGAAGTTGATTATCTTTTGCAGGACTTTGAAGATGTCTTTCCAAAGAGTGTCCCTCCCGGACTACCACCCTTGAGGGGGATTGAACATCAAATGGACTTAATCTCGGGAGTCTCTTTGCCCAATAGGCCCACCTATAGGACAAATCTTGAGGAAACTAAGGAAATTCAGAAACAAGTGGAGGATTTGATGCAAAAAGGATGGGTGAGGGAAAGTTTAAGTCCTTGTGTCGTGCCTGTCATACTTGTCCCCAAAAAGGACGACACTTGGAGAATGTGTATTGATTGTAGGGCTGTAAATAATATAACTATAAAATATAGGCATCCCATCCCTAGGCTAGATGATTTGCTTGATGAATTGTATGGTGCATGTTACTTTTCTAAAGTGGATTTAAAAAGTGGGCACCATCAAATTAGGATAAGGGAAGGGGATGAGTGGAAGATAGCCTTTAAGACTAAGCATGGATTGTATGAGTGGTTGGTGATGCCTTTTGGGCTTACAAATATGCCTAGCAACTTTATGAGGTTGATGAACCATGTGTTGAGAGAGTTTCTAGGCAAGTTTGTAATAGTAAACTTTGATGACATTCTAATCTATAGCATAACCTTAGAAGAGCACCTAGAACACCTTAGGGTTGTGATGAGTATGCTTAGAAAAGAAAAGTTGTATGCTAATTTAGAGAAGGATGTCTTTTGCACCAACCATGTAGTGTTCCTAGGCTTTGTTGTGAGTTCTAAGGGAGTGCAAGTAGATGAAGAAAAGATAAAAGCCATTAGGGAGTGGCCTACCCCTAAGTCTGTGAGTGAGGTAAGAAGCTTTCATGGGTTAGCTAGCTTTTATAGAAGGTTTGTAAAAGATTTCAGCACCATAGTTGCCCCTTTAAATGAAGTCGTTAAGAAAAATGTGAGTTTTAGGTGGGGAGAGGATCAAGAGACAAGTTTCAACACACTCAAAGATAGGCTTACTCATGCACCCATACTTACATTGCCTAATTTTTCTAAATCTTTTGAACTTGAGTGTGATACATCAAATGTTGGGATTGGGGCTGTTTTATTACAAGAGGGTCACCCCATTACATACTTTAGTGAGAAATTACTTGGAGCTATTTTAAATTACTCCACTTATGATAAAGAATTATATGCACTCATAAAGGCTTTGCACACTTGGCAGCACTACCTTTTGCCAAAAGAGTTTGTAATTCACAGTGATCATGAGTCATTAAAATATTTAAAAGGGCAAGGTAAGCTTAATAAGAGGCATGCCAAGTGGGTGGAATACCTTGAACAATTTCTCTATGTGATCAAACACAAGCAAGGTAAGGTAAATATAGTGGCTAATGCGCTTTCCAGGAGGTATACCTTATTAGCTACTCTTGAAACAAAAATGCTCGGTTTTGAACACATAAATAAGTTGTATGTGCATGATGATGATTTCTCTAAGATGTATGCTGCATGTGAAAAAGGGGCGCATATGGGGTTCTTTAGGCAAGATGGGTATTTATTCAAAGAAAAATGTTTGTGTGTGCCTAAGAGCTCTTTGCATGAATTATTGCTTAGTGAAGCTCATGAGGGGGGATTAATGGGTCACTTTGGTATCCAAAAGACTTTAGATGTGTTGCATGAGCATTTTTATTGGCCTAACATGAAGCATGATGTGCATAAACTATGTGATAGGTGCATTGTTTGTAAAAGAGCCAAATCAAAGGTAATGCCTCATGGACTCTATACCCCCTTACCTATTCCTGATTCCCCTTGGACTGACTTGTCTATGGACTTTATGCTAGGTTTGCCCCGCTCAAAAAAAGGAAGAGATTCCATTTTTGTGGTGGTGGACAGATTCTCCAAGATGGCCCACTTCATTCCTTTCCATAAGGTGGATGATGCCATTCATGTGGCGGACTTGTTCTTCAAAGAAGTGGTGAGGCTTCATGAATGCCCAAAAGCATAGTCTCAGATAGGGACTCAAAGTTCCTAAGCCATTTTTAGAGGACCCTTTGGAACAAGCTTGAGACTAAGCTACTCTTCTCTACCACTTGCCAATCACAAATTGATGGGCAAACTGAGGTGGTGAATAGGACCCTATCGACCTTGCTGCGATTAATCATCAAGAGGAACATCAAAACCTGGAAAGAATGCTTACCTCTTATTGAATTTGCTTATAATAGAGCTGTGCATGCTACTACTAGCTTTTCTCCTTTTGAGATTGTATATGGTTTTACTCCCTTCACCCCCTTGATTTACTGCCTCTACCTAATGTCTCTTCTTTAATTCATAGGGATGGACAGACAAAAGCTGAATATGTGAGGAAGCTCTATGAACAAGTCAAGACTCAAATTGAAAGGAAGATAGAGCAATATGCTAGGCAAGCAAACAAGGGAAGGAGGCAAGTTGTTTTTGAACCAGGAGATTGGGTGTGGGTGCATATGCGAAAAGAAAGGTTTCCTTTGCAAAGGAAATCTAAGCTTTTACCTAGAGGAGATGGACCCTTCCAAATCTTAGAAAGAATCAATGACAATGCCAACAAAGTTGACCTACCAGGTGAGTATGGGGTTAGTGCAACATTTAATGTGGCTGACTTAAGTCCTTTTGATATAGGTGATGAAGGATCAAATTCGAGGACGAATTCTTTCGAAGGGGGAGGGCATGATGGAGACCAAGGAAGCTCAAATGGCAGCCCAACAGGCCCAATGCCCAAAGATGCACTGTGAGGACTTAGAGGCCCAATGACAAGGTCAAGAGCTAAGAAGACTAAGGAGGATTTGGACAAAGAAGTCAACCACTTTCTCTCACTCAAGCCCATTCCAGAGGAAAGAGCACTCAAGATGGTCCAAATGATCCAAGTTGATGAAGGGCCCAATGTGGGGGCATGATTTTTTCTTAGTCAATTTTATTTAATTATGTATTTGAACCTTTTAATTTTTTCAGTTTTGATTTTTATTTTCTTTTTCTGGGATAATTTTGTAATAAAGGCTTATTGTTTGGGCTTAATTTGCGCATAGCAGAGCTAGGGATAGGTGTTGCCTTCTAGTTGGGCTTGAGCTACATTTGCGTTAGGGTTAGGATTAAAAATGTGCTAACTTCCTGCCTCCTTTAACTAGACCTAACCGCATAACTAATGCCTATAAATAAGCTTGTGTTTACTGCATTTGACACTTTTGAATTCAAGAATATTATTGCACTCCTTTGTGAGTTTTGAGAACTTAGTTCTCTTGGGGTTCTTGGAAGAACCATCTTGGTTCTTATCAAAGGTTTCCTTACTTTTGTGGTGAATCTTCGCTTGACTTATCAATCTCTAAGAGTGTGGCGTCTTCTTCCTTCTATTCCTTGTCTTTCTAACATCTTTTCTATTTTTTTACTATTCACGTATTATTCACGTACTGTCCACGGTACTGTTCATGCACTGTTCATAGTACTATTCATGTGAGTATTTACCTCTTCATCGTTTAATTCTTTAAAATACGAAATCAACTCAAGGACAATCTGTAAAAATAATATGCGTCCAACTTGGATCATATCATCAATGGTTATATTTTTAAGGTATATAATATACTCTTCTTTGAATGGTGTATATTAGACGTCACCACCCACAAACTAAACAAAAATTAACAGAGATCAAAACCAAATTGTACTATATTTACATATACTATAAGTACACTTAAGCCAAAAACATACCTTGATGATAGCTGTAATTGTAAAGTAATAAATATTTTCATTTTTCTTCTTTATAAAGTTTAAGTTTATAAATTATTAATAAAATGTATTTATAATTTTATTTTTTATATTTATAATTATTTTTAAATAATTAAATAAATAATTAATAATAATAATTTTTAAAAATAAAAGTTAGATATCAAAGTGAAGAATTATCAACATCTTTAAAATCATTTTTTTATATATTGTAATGTGTTTGGATATGTTTTAAAAAAAATTGGAAGCGCTTAAAAATCAAGTTATAATAGACTAAAAAATTAAAATGTAATTTAATGAATTTTTGTGTTTTTAAAATGACATTTCCATCAAATATAGAGAATTTTTTTAATTATAAAAATATCTTTTAAATATTATATACAAGGTTATAAACATAAAATATTTAAAAAAAATCATACACTTAGAAAAGCTCATCCGGAGCATGAGGAAATAAAAAAAAATTAAAATATAAAAAAATTATCCAAACATTAAAAAAGTAATTCTAAATCCTAATAATTACTAAGAAAATATTGAAAATAATTACTAAGAAAATATTGAATAGTGTTTATGTTCCTAAAGTATTAAGTATTTTTTCATTTAATGTTTTTATTATTAAGTATTAAGAATAGATGTATAAACAAGTCCAGCCAAATTGAACACTTGAAACTCAAATTTGACTTGTGAAAAAATATGTTATATTTATTTAAATAAGTCAAATTTAAAGCTTGTACTTTGTTTAAAAAATATGAAATTTGAACTTGACTTGCTTGTCTTTTTTATAACTTGATTATTTTTATTTCCTTATCATATTTCTCGTTGAAGTATTTTTTAAATTTTTTAATTTAGTATTTGATAGACATATGTATAATAGAAGATGAAATAAAAATAAAAAGAGAGTAAAAGACTTTTTAAAAATTAGAATTAAGTAAATGATGCATCATAATATATAAAATTACAATTCTATTTTTTTTAGTTGAATAAAATTACAATTCTTTAAATAAAATTAAAATTTACAAAGTAATAATAATATACAATTGTTTTTTATGATTGCATATTTATATACACATGAGTTATTCACAAGTTTTTAATGTCAAGCTTATAAAACTTATGATTAACTCATTTGTATAATTAAATCTAAATTCAAGCCTTAACTTATTTGTTTAGTTAACTCACTTAAACATTTAACAAATCAAGATCGAATAGTTCCTGAATAACTAAATTAATTTACACTTCTAATTAGGAGAATGTTTTAAGATAATATATCAAAACTCAAAAAATAAATTTCTCAAATATTGCAATTTGCTTTTTCGCTTTAAAAAAATGAAAACTTTTAGATAAGTTTCATATAAAGAAAAGCCTTAAAATAAAATAAAACCCTTGTAAAAGCTGAGTTTTTGACCAAACTGTCATTTGTGGCAAAAATATTTATCAAAATATCACTATTTTCAAACTATTTTTCAAAATGTCACCGTTTTAGCCACGGTGGCATTTTTTATTCTTTGTTGGGCCACATGGGATACGCCATAGCGCTTGACGTATCCACGTAGGAAACGTCAGAGCTCTTGACGTATCCACGTAGGAAACGCCAGAGCGCTTGACATATCCCACATGGATACGCCAAGCGCTCTGGCGTTTCCTACGTGTATACGTTAAGAGCTCTGACGTTTCCTACGTGGATACGCCAAGCGCTATGGCGTATCCCACGTGGCCTGACAAAATTGACCAAGTCAGAAAAATCCCCCCGAATAACCCAACAAAATGGCTGGGCTGAGTTAGGAAAATGCTAACCTGAAACTTACATAACCCGAATCGGCCGACTCGAAAATGGCCCGACCCCTAATAGGCTAGGGCTGGCCCGAATGGGTTGGGACTGACCCGAATGGACTGAGTTGGGACTGACCCTAATGGGCTAGGACGGACCCAAATGGACTGAACTGGGACTGACCCTAATGGGCTGGGACGACGCGAATGGGCTGGGACTAGCCCGAATGGACTAAGCTGGGACTGACCCTAATGGGCTGAGACAGCCTGAATGGGCTGGGACTGGCCCTAATGGGCTAGGACGACCCGAATGGACTGAGCTGGGCCTGGGACTAGCCCTAATGGGTTGGGACGACCCGAATGGGCTAGGACTAGCCTGAATGGGTTGGGATGACTCGAATGGGCTGGGACGACCCGAATGGGCTGGGACTGGCCCAAATGGGCTGGGATGACCGAATGGGCTGGGACGACCCAAATGGGCTGTGACGGCTCGTTTTGACATAGTTTCTCAAGTAAAGCTTCTGACTTTTAGTATGCTTAAGTTAAAATGTTTGACTCAATTAAATCTAAGGCGAGCCCAAGTTTAGAAAATTGAGTTTATGAAATTATGAAGTTAAACTTAGCTCAGAGGCTTTACTTGAGAAACTATGTCAAAACGGCCTGTCACAGCCAACCCATTCGGGCCAGTCCCAGCCTAACCTATTCGGGCCAGTCCTAGCTCATTCGGGTCATCCCAGCCCATTAGGGCCAGTCCCAGCTCAGTACATTTGGGTCAGTCCCAGCCCATTCAGGTCGTCCCAGCCCATTCAGGTCATCCAGCCTATTCGGGCTAGTCCTAGCCCATTCGAGTCGTCCCAGCCCATTAGGGTCAGTCCCAGTTAAGTTTATTCGGGTCGTCCCAGCCCATTAGGGCCAGTCCCAGCTCAGTCCATTTGGGCCAGTCCCAGCCCATTCAGATCATCCCAACCCATTAGGGCTAGTCCCAACTCAGTCCATTCGGGCCAATCCCAGCCCATTTGGGTCGTCCCAGCCCATTCGGGTCATCCCAGCCTATTCGGGCCAATCCTAGCCCATTCGGGTCGTCCCAACCCATTAGGGCCAGTCCCAGCTCAGACCATTTGGGTCGTCCCAGCCCATTAGGGCCAGTCCCAGCCTATTCGGGTCGTCCTAGCCCATTCGGGTTGTCCTATCCCGTTAGGGCCAGTCCCAGCTCAGTCTATTCGGGCCAGTCCCACCCCATTCGGGTCGTCCCAGCCCATTAGGGCCAGTCCCAGCTCAGTCTATTTAGGCCTGTCCCAGTCCATTCGGGCCGTCCCAGCCCATTAGGGCCAGTCTTGGCTCAGTCCATTCAAGCCAGTCCCAACCCATTCGGGCCAGCCCTAGCCCATTAGGGGTAGGGTCATTTTCAAGTCGGCCGATTCAGGTCATGTAAGTTTCGGGTTGACATTTTCTTAACCCAGCCCATCCATTTTGTTGGGTTATTTGGAGGGGTTTTTCTGACTTGGCCAATTTTGTCAGGCCATGTGGGATACGCCAGAGCACTTGGCGTATCCACGTGGGAAATGCCAGAGCGCTTGGCGTATCCACGTGGGATACGTCAGAGCGCTTGGCATTTCCTACGTAGATGGGATACGCCAAGCGCTCTGACGTTTCCTACGTGGATACACCAAGCGCTCTAGCGTATCCCACGTGGCCCAACAAAGAGTAAAAAATGTCACCGTGGCCAAAACAGTAGTATTTTGAAAAATAATTTGAAAACAGTGGCATTTTGATAAATATTTTTGTCACAAAGGGCAGTTTGGTCAAAAACCTTGTAAAAGCTTATTTAAACCACGAGGGACATCGTTTATTTCACCAAAAAAAAAGAAAGCTGCTATTCCTGGACACTCGACAGCGACCATGGAGATGAAGATCCAAAATGACACCGCTTCCTCTCACGAATCCGCGTGTGAAGTGGACGTGCCACCGGAGTTATCGATTTTCTCAGATGAACTCATCTTCAAAATCCTCACGCGTGTCCCCGTGAAACCCCTTCTCCGATTCAGGTGCGTATGCAAGTCATGGAATTTCCTCATCGCCCATCTAACCTTCGCAAAAACCCATCTTCAAAGATCCAACACAGACCCCAACCTCAGCCACCACCGCATGGTCCCTGGCCGAAATATCGATTACCACTACCTCTCAGTCTCCCTTCACTCCCTTTTTCATCACCACCCTTCCTCACCTGTGGACCCCACCATCCCCTTAAAATACAAATACTCCATCGTAGGCGCGTGCCACGGGTTGCTCTGTTTAGTTGCACACGGCACAGAGCGCGTTAAATTATGCAACCCTAGCACCCTATCGTGTTCCAAAAAATCACCACCCCGTGGTGGTTACCACGACGGTGATCGAACCTACTTGCACTTCGGGTTCAACTACGATCACGTGACCGATAAGTACAAGGTGGTGTCGATGTATTGTTACTTGGATGCTTATGTCGTTTTGGACAAGACTCATATGAGGGTTTACGCCTTCGGCGACAAGTCGTGGAGGAAGATTCATGGTTTTCCCTGTCTTCCTATTTTTGGAAACGACAATGGGAAATTTATCGGTGGTGCTTTAAATTGGATAGCTACGTGAGCTGCGGACATTGATTTTTGAGCGAAGGTGGTGTCGTTTGATGAGTTGGTTGTCGTTTCGCTTGATTTGGGGAAGGAGGTGTGCAGGGTTTTGTTGTTGCCTGATCTTGGTGGTGAAAAGTTGGGGTTTGTGAAGCCTATGGTGGAGGTTTTGAAAGATTGCTTGTGTTTTTACTATGATGATTGCAGCAAGAGTTGTTTCGAGATGTGGATGATGAAGGAGTATTGGGTGGAAGAGTCATGGACTAAGTTGGTGACCATTTCTTACCTGGATCATGGTCTTGCTGGTCGATTCGAGTTTATGATGCTGCTGTTTGTGGTCGAGAATGGTGAAATCCTCTTGCTGAACAAGTATGATGAATTGGTTCTGTATAACCCTGAAGATAATGTAATGAAGTGTTGTCAATTAAAGAGAGACATGTATTGGCTTGATCCATGGATTTACGTTGAGAGCTTGGTTTCTCCCTTTCGATAAATTCGCATCCTTGAGGTTTGCTCTTTTCTTTTCTAAGCAATTAGTCTAAAAGTTTTGGTAGTCTAGGTTCTTGTTAAATCATGCTTATTGTTGTTTAAATCCTTTTGAGTTTTGTGTGTGGATAGAGAAACTCAGAACAGATAGTATGGGTATTCTTGGTGTGGCTTTACTTTTGGTAACTTTGTGGGTTGTTAATGTAAGAACTTTTTAAGTTGTTAATGATGTCTCCCATATTTTTGCATCAGGAAATTTATTTCTTGCATTTACTTAGACTGCATAATTTTCCATGATTAATTTCATACAGCATCAGGCTTGTTTTCGAAGCTATCCTCATGGACACATTTTGTTTACATGTTCTGGTTAACAAGCATTTTCTGCCTGTAGAAGATGTGGGATGTCTTCAAGCAGAGTTTGAAGTTGTGGGCTGTCTTCCCTTTTGTTCATGATGGTATCAATTAACAAATCAAAATCAGATTCAACCATTAAGAACTAGACTTAGACAGGTTCATAAAATTCAACCATTTTATTTCCAGAACTCTTGTAGCATCGTGTTTCAGTGTCACAGTGCTAGAGCAGTAAGTCGTAGCCTGAATAGTGGGAGAAGTGATAACTCTATGAAAGTAGAGTTATTTGAACTCTATTTGATATTTAAATTGTGCTAAATCCTTGTTTTATTATCATGATGAGCATTGAAACACTTTTGCTTTGTCTAGTTGAGAAGGGTTATCCATCTTTGAATATCTATGAGTATGTGTGATGAATTTGAATGATTTCTATATCATAGTGTTTCGATTTTAATTATTGAGTTTCTTTCTACTGATGGAAAGGTCAAAAATAATAGAAAAACATGAAGAAAAACGCAATAGTTAAACCTGAGAAGAAGAGGAAATCATCATCATGCCAGGACAACACAAGCTGCTGGTTGCCGCAACATTATAATGCTTAGTGCCGCAATAGCCAGGGAGGAAGGAGAGTTCCAGGATAGCACAAGCTGCTAGTTACTGCACAGCCAAGTGTCCAGTGTTGCGGCGGCTAGATTCGCGGATTAATGTCTATTCAGTTTTGTAACAGTTGAATTAAATGGTTATTTAATAAAAGGCCATTCTTAGCTATAAGAGACGAAAAAAGTGTCTGAAAGAGAGTTCTTGGAGCAAGAATCTTGAAGAAAACAAAGGGAGAATCGAGGTGGAGTCTTGGATTCATCGTCTGCAACTTTGTATTTACGATTTTTTTGAATTTTTGAGTTTTTATGAGGACAACTGTTTCTGAATTGTTATTGTTGTTCTCAATGTATGCCATGAACTAATTTTTATTTCTAGGTGTAATGCTTATGTGTAATGCTTCTAATTGCTTGATCATCAATTTGATGATTTTGTGGATTTTAATTGAACTTGGAAAAGGGAATTTGAATCTATGAACTAGTATGAGTAACATGTGTTTGAACCAATTGTTGTTAATTGGGAAAAAAATGTTCTAAGGATAGGAATATTTGTTGGAGCCATATGTGATTCCAAATAGTGCTTGATCATGAACGTAACTTGTTTGATGTATTGTCTCATAGGAATATAGAGATTAAAATTAAATGGGTTAAATTTTGTGTTGCCATCGGAAGAAAGATACAATTATATTAGAGCTCTAGATTGATATTTTGAGTAAATTAGAATAAGAAAAAGTTGTTTTAAATGCAATTCAAATAAACTTAGAAGGAAGATTACAATCTTAAAATCCAATAAAATAAAGTTTCAAAATTATTTAGTTTTTGATAGTTTATGCTTTTATAATATTATTTTTCAACTAATTAAATTGGTTCAAATTAAAGTATTATTTGGATAATAATAAAAATTTTGAATGTTAGTAATTAATTATAAAATTTAATAACAAATTTTCATAAGAATAATTTTTATTTATTATTATATTACTTGATTGACACATACACTTACCTTGTTGGTTTTTTCCCATCAAGAAGCGCCCGACATTCCCTGTTCGCATGTCTCTGTTATGCAAACCACCTATTTTCTAGCCAAATTCTAGCAGCTCACACATTTCCAGGCCAAGCCACGCCTTTGCAGCTTCCTGTTCTGCATGACAACTTCCTCTTTCTGTCTTTCAAGCTTTTTTTATTATCCCCCGTTGTCTTTCTATCTTCCATGCAACCCAGCCTGTTTATTTGTTTTATTTATTTAATTTTTTTATTACTCTGCTGTCTTTCTATCTTCCAATACAAGTCCACGCATAGTCAGCTTTTACTTGTCTTTCTATTTTATTTTATTTTATTTTTTTGAGCTGTTGTCTTTCTGTTTTTCAATCGAAACCGCATAGACAACTTACTATAAATGAAAGACATCACTATCCCTTTTTTTCGGGGGGCAATCGACATTACTGTCTCTTGACAGCTCAAGCCTATTTTAGCAAAAACAGAGGAAAGGTAATGGGGCCTTTTGTTAACTGCTGCAATCTAATTGTGCAACATAATTGTGAAACATACGAGATATCCATTATATAAAAATAGTAGTTCGTTATGGCATAATAGAGGCTTAAGCTTATTCAGGATTTGGTGTTGTACTTTTTATTTCTTTATGCTTTTTGTTGTTATTGACTTATTGTTATTAGTTATGCCTTAGTTTAATGATGATTGTATCTTTAAGCTATGACTTTTGAGTACTAATGATGAGCATGTTTTAAGTTTTGAGTACTTTTTGAGTTTTGAGCATCTATTATGTGTTTTACAAATTATTTGCGTTGTATACGCTAACTTCAGTGTAGCAGCCGCACCACGATCTGCTATAGCATTTTTAGAGTTGGCTGCGCCGTGCTGGTATTGAGGATTAACTACTTTGATGAGGTATGTAGAAGGAGTATTTGTAATGCAAAATGAACTTAAAAACTACTTTTAATTTGACAAGCATTTCCTGCCTGTAGAAGATGCAAGATGTCTTCAAGCAGAGCTTGAAGCTGTGGTGGTCCTCCCTCATGATTGTATCAACTAACACATCAGAATCAGATTCAACTATTGAGGGTTATAAAATCTATCTGTTTTGCAATGGTTAGACCAGTTCATAGGATATAATTCTACCATATTATTTGGTGTGAATTACATGTGATTGTAGTGTTTTTTTTATGGGAAAATGAACTCATTTATCATATGCACCGAAGAAAACAAGGGAAAAATGCATGAAAGGATGGGGATTGTGTTACGTATGGCTTGAATAGGTTTTCTATATTTAGTAAATAATTATAGTCCATTACTTGATTTAATGGTTTAGTTAATATTAACCATTCATAATGGAAGGCTTGCGTTGCTTGTATTCTAGTATAAATAAGTGCAGAGAGATTGTAACAAGGATTCAGAGAAAACATAAGGATACAAATCCTTTAAGAAAAGATTCTTCTTTAATTTTGCATAGTCAAATACAATTTTTCATAACAAATTGACTTGTGAGAATAAAGAATTTAGATCAAGAGAATTTGGAAGGAGAAGCTTATTTGTAGTTTCATTCTTTTCTCATTAAAGAGATTCTTCTTTAATTTTGCATAACATAAATTTCTACGTCAAATACAATTTTTCATAATAGATTGGGAATTTCCCACATGGATGAAATTTTTAGGAGTATTTGTTATGCAAAATGAGCTTAAAAACATGCTTTCATCCCATCATTGTAGCTGGAAAATTTTCTACAAAGATTGCACTTCGGAGAATGAGAGGAATCATACACAACGTTTTTTATTTGGCATCAGTAGGTAACCTCCCAATAGCTAGTCGCCAATGAAAAATCATTTCCCTCTCAATAATAGTGGTTGAGCCAAAGCTCCCACCTAAGTATTTGGTATTGCTGAATTCTGACCACAATGAAGGCACAAGGGTGGTTAGGCGCACATCCATGCAGAAAAAACTGAGGCTATTTGAGAATAACCTTCAATGCATAATTTTGCAATTTCTTTATCTCTCGCAGTGTGTTGGAAAGTGAGGAATGCCCCATAATTCTGCCGTAAGGACACTGGCATTGCCTATGTTTCGAGAAAACCCCATAATCCAAGCACCTGTAGCATCACGAAGGACACCTCCACAGGCCGCAAAACCACCATTCAAGTTAGCAAATCCATCTACATTGATCCTCCAGAGGCATTGCTTTTATTATGGTCATATATGATACCAGTTTTCTTCAACCAAGTCACTTAGACTAGCCTATAAAAGCATAACAGGTAATTAATCTGAGTCAACCCAAATATCAAATGTAATAGTAAAGGAAAAAAAAGTTCCAACTTAATGACTAATAAATCAATATCAAGTGTATGAGTCAAAATTGATAAGGAACTATGTACTGTAGATTTCATATCTAGCAATCATAATTGGCAAATAATTGGTGTTATATAAGGAAGTATTATTAATTACTTTCAAAGCCTATAATAACTAAAAGAAAATATGAGAAATAAACTAGGAAAAATTAATGATAATATTAAGGAGTAATATTTAATTTAAAGGGGCAAATAAGGTTAAAATTATTAAGGAGGATTATTCAAATTTTAATTAAAGAGAAGAATAATTTAATTTTACTTAGTAGTCACAATTACTCTTAATGAAATTTTCATTTGAAAAGTTAGTCACTCAAAGACAACAAATAACCATTGAATATGAAACAGTAATCATTCGGGAATTTCTCATATAAAACCTAGTTTAAAATTATTTGTCACTCATTGATAATTAATAACTATTTAATAAAAGGTAACAGTCATTCGCAAATTTGTTCCCAATTTCACGTATTTTATATATTGAACTTAATTTGAAATGTTAGATACTCAATGCCAATAAATGATCACTCAATAAGTAGTCATTCACAAACTTTTTTTCATATAAAACGTAATTTGAAATAGTTAGTCACTCAGTGACAACTAATGATCACTCAATCAAAGGTAATAGTCATTCACAATTTTCTAATTTCATGTATTTTATTTATTGAACTTCATTTGAAACGTTTGCCACTCAGTGACAACAAATGACCACTTAATAAGTAGTAACCATTTGTAAGTTTCTTTCGTATATAACTTAATTTGACATTGTTAGTCATTCAATAACAACTAATGACCATTCAATAAAAGACAACTAATAGTAATTCATTAAGGATATTATTGTCTATTAGGTGAGAATAAATGATCCTTCTCTCAAATTAAAACTTGAATGATTTTTGTTAATAATTTTAACTTTATTTATCCCTTTAAACTAAATATTATTCCTTAAAGGTCCTTGTAATTAATTTTCCTAATAAAGTATGTCATTATTATAATATCAAACAAAATGGAAGTATGGACTAGCCCACATTGTTTTTTATTCCTACCAGTTCAAGTTGTAATTGACATATCATAATTGCATGAACTAGACTGGCCCAATCGATCCAATCAGAAAACCCATAACCCAATATCTGGGTCGGTCTGATTCTTAGCTACAACGGATTTTTGCGTTAACCCTGTCAAACCTAGGCGACCTAATGACTCGATCGGACAATTTGACCCGAGTTGACTAGGGTTTCTATTTTTTTTTTAAAAAAAATAGGCTTCGAAAAGGTAGCTTTTAGGATTTAAACATGGTATCTCGAACATCCTTTTGATGAAATGCATTTTACCATTAGACCATATGCTCTTGTGAAGTAATGTTCTCAATTTTTTAATTTATATTATTATTTAATAAACTCAATTTTAAAACATTGAAGCTAGATAATTGTTATTGCTAGTTTGCCTATGTGAATTTTTTTTCATAAATGTTTTGATGATAACAAAGTAACGACAAAGACCAAGTCCAGGGAAAGCTTTAAAGAAATAGATTTATATGACTTATGATCTTTTTGTGAGAAGTGATTTAGGATATCTCAATAAGCTTAAAATAGTTTTTGAAAAGTCCATCATGAAGTCTTTTAGTTAATGATTGTTGGTTTTGAAAAATCTAGGTTGTTTTACACAAAATCATGTTTTAAACTTGTGTTATGAAAAGCTTGTTTGAATTCTTGAAAAATCCAAGTTTTAGTTGTAGGTAATCTTTACAAAGCTTGCTTGTGCTCAAAAGTTGGTTTTAGAATGGTTGTAATCCTTTACAAGAACTCTGTAATCCATTACTAACAATTGGTAATCCATTATGATGTTTTGTGATTCATTACGAGCATATCAAGCTTGTAATCGATTACAGGCTTTCCAAAACTCTTTTTTTTTTTAAAATCAAAACTGAAGCATGGAAATCAATTACCACCGATGGTAATCGATTACCAAGAGCCCAAAACCTTTTTTTTAAGTTGGTAATCAATTACCATATGTTGTAATCGATTACAAAGAGTCCCAAACACCCATAATTGATTTTTAAAGCATGGTAATCGATTACCATAAGCTTGTAATCTATTATCACTCTTCTGAAACCACCAACGACTAGTTTTTGGTGCATTAAATGCTACACCAACTCTCTCTAACAACTCTATTTCATTGATGGGCTATATTTATAAGCCTTGAGACACTTAATGCTAACTATTAAACATGAAACAACCTATTCCTAAGCATTAAATCTGAGTTTTAATTCTTTCAACTTTCTTACTTTGTTTTTAAAGCTGTTGAGATATCTTTGAAAGCTTTATAGCTTCAACTTGTATAATATACTCTTTGAAAGAGTTTATTCCTTTTAATCATTATTGTAAACACTTGTGAGGGTGGATAACCCCTTTAGGAAACAAAGAGGCTTTTACACAAAGATGAATGATCCTTGAAGTGTAAAAAGGGTCTAAAGCTTATAAGGGTTTCTCAAGCACCTATTGAAACTTGAAGAATAATGGAGGGTGAATGATCCTAGGGATTGGACCTAGATCGCAAGGATGATTGAACCAGTATAAATATTGTTTGCACTTTTCTCTACCTTTATCTCTTTACGTTTAAGCTTGTTTATTGAATTTACATATTTGTTGCTTCATCATCTATTCATTCACTTTCTTTAAAACTTGTGTGAGATCTTTTTGTTGTGATAATTCTATTCACTATTTAAGAAAATAACTTCAACAAAAATCAAAAAGGGCTTGTTTGCAAAAAGTTTTGAAAAACTCAATTCACCCCCACTTGAATTTTGAAGCCACTTGCTAAAAAGTGGTATCAGAACTTAACTCTTATTTAAAGAGCTTAACAACTTTAAGAGGAGTGATGACTTATTTTCAAAGTGTTTTACCTAAAGGTGCCTCAATCAATAAGCCACCTGCTCTTAATGGCACTGGATATACTTATTAGAAAGAATGAATGAAAATTTTTATTGAAGTTATTGATCTTGATGTTTAAGATACTATTGGAAATAGTCCCTTTATTCTAACCAAGATGGATGAAGGTGGAGAAGTTACAAAGCCAAGGGCTTAATAGACTGATGAGGACAAAAAGAGAGTTCAAGACAATGCTAAAGTTAAGAACATCATTACTAGTGCTCTAGGGTATGATGAGTATTTTCGCATTTCTAATTACAAAACAACATAAGAAATGTGAGATTCTATTGAAGTTACCCATGAGGGAACTAGTGAGGTGAAGAGAGCTAGAATCAACACATTCATACATGAATATAAGGTGTTTAGAATGAATCAAAGAGAAAACATACATGATATGCAAAAGATGTTTACTCATATTGTTAATCATCTTGCCTCATTAGGAAAAACATTTCCCAATAAAGATTTGATTAACAAAGTGTTGAGATATTTGAGTATGGGATGACAACCCAAGGTGACTACTATAGCTGAATCAAGAAATCTTGCCACCATGTCTCTTTCAACATTCTTTGGGAAGCTCCAAGAACATGATATAAAATTATTAAGGCTTCACCAAAATGAAGATGTTGATAAAAAGAAGAAAGGGCTAGCTCTCAAAGGCCTCCTCATCTCATAATGATAAAGATGAGCTTGAGGACTTGGAGATGAATTAAGAAACATTCAACCTTCTTGTTAGAAAGTTTGGAAAACTCCTAAAGAAGAACGAAATTGGAAGAAAGCCACCCTTTCCTCTAAAGAAAAATTATGTAAAGGGTGAAAGCTCAACTCCAGCTCCTTCCACTTGATTTGGATGTGAAAAATCTGGGCACATGAAGATGGATTGCCCTCTAAATCAAAAGAAGGGAGATAAGTTTGAGAGAACAAAGACAAGAAAGGAAGAAGAGCATATATTGCATAGGAAGACAATGACATGGACTCTTCATATGAATCAAATGATGAAGTAATCAACCTTTTGTCTCATGGCAAAAGATGACTTAAAGGTAGAATTTCAAACTCATGAATCTCAAATTGGTACTTTGATAGTAACTGCTCCAAGCATATAACTCGTGATGAATACAAGTTTTCCCTCTTGCTACCAAGAAACATGAACATGTCACATATGGGGACAATAATAGGAAAAGAATCCTTATAGTTGGAAAAGTTAGTAAAAACCCTTCTACCCAATTGATAATGTTTTGTATATAGAAAGACTCAAACATAACTTGTTTAGCATAAGTCAATTATGTGACAAGAGAAATAGAGTTATCTTCGACTCTAATTGTTGCATAATTGAAGGTAAGGATGACAAGCAAGTTAAGTTTGTTGGTCATAGGGTGAATAATATCTACATGATTAATCTAGATGATATAACCTGTCAAAATGCTAAATGTCATATAAGTAAGGAAAGTGATTCATGGCTTTGATATAAAAAAATTGTCCATATTCACATAGATCATCTAAACAAATTGATTTCAAAAGAATTAGTAATTGGATTACCTAAGCTCAATTTTGAAAAAGGCAAACTTTGTAATGCATGTCAAAAGAAAAAATAAGTAAATGTCTCTTTCAAAGCTAAAAATGTTATTTTTAGCTCTATACCTTTATAACTTTTGCACATGAATCTTTTTGGACCTTCAAGAACTATGAGCTTTGGTGGGAATTACTATGCCCTTGTGATTGTAGATGATTACTCTAGATTCACACGAACACTACTTCTTGCTCACAAGAGTGATGCTTTTAATACATTTAGAAAACTTGTCAAAGTTATTCAAAATGATAAAAATTGTAGCATTGCATCTATTAGAAGTGATCACAGTGAGAAATTTGAAAATCAAGAGTTTGAAATGTTTTGTAATGAAAATAACATTGAGTATAATTTCTCAGCCCCCTAGAACTCCACAACAAAATGAAGTAGTTGGAAGGAAAAATAGATCTTTGGAAGAATTGGCTAAAACTATGCTCAATGAAACAAACCTTTTAAAGTATTTTTGAGCGGATGCAGTAAGCACCACTTGTTATATAATGAATAGGGCCCTAATAAAGTCAATTTTAAAGAAAACCTCATATGAAATATATAAAGGAAGGAGACCAAACATTTATCATGTAACTTGCGGACATGTGGGATACGCCATGTGGGATAAATTAAGATGTGCTTAATAATAATGGATCTGCTAACATTTATCTTGTAACTTGCGGACCACGCATTGACTTATCCATGGGGAATAATTTAAGATGTGCTTAATTTTGATCTTCAAGCAGCAGGTGAAAAATAACTTCTACAGTTGAATGAGTTGAACGAATTTCATCTTCAAGCTTATAAGAATGTCATGCTTTACAAGGAAAAAGTCAAAAGATGGCATGATAGGCATATTGTTGAAAAAAGGTTTGAGCCAGGTCAACAAGTCTTGTTGTACAATTCAAGGCTCAAATTATTTTTGGAAAACTTGAAGTCCAAATGGTCAGGCCCGTTCATGGTGATTAAAATGTTCCTTCATGGAGCTATTGAGATTGCTACACTAAATTCTTCATCAAGTTTCAAGGTGAATGAGAAAATACTAAAGCATTACTGGGGAGGAGAAGTAGCTCGACACAAGTCCTCCATCACCTTGAAGATTTAGAGAAAGTCCAGCCCAGGACTATAAACACGACGCTTCTTGGGAGGCAACCCAAGTCCTTTACCCTATCTCTATTTAGCTTATTTTGTTTTTGCATTCATAGTATAATTATCTATCTTCTTTTGATTTTGTTGAATAGTTGATTTTTCTTATCTTAATCTAAGTTTAAGTTCTTTTTGGTTAGAGTGTGTTCTGAAATGATGATTGCATATAATTTATCAGTAAAATGTTGTTCACATGAAAATTTTGAGGAGCAACAAAAGTGTCGCAACTCACACAAACAAGTGCCACAGCTCCCAGTTTGCAGGTCATGGTCATTGAGAGACTATAGAGTAAGAGGCCGCAGCACCAGAGAATTTTGGGTCGCAACTCTAGTCTTACGGGTCATGCACCCTGCGAGTCTAAAGACTCTTGTGCTGCGGCATCCACAAATCTTATGCCATGTCTACAGTGTCGCGGCATCCATAAGTTTTGTGCTGCGTGAATAGTGTCATGTTTCTAATTTCTAATTGAAATTTTGAAAAAAAAATTGTGCCACGACATTAACTAGTTTTGTGCCACATGAACAATTTCATACTTCCAATTTCTGATTCAAACGAATTTCCAAAAAAAAAAATTGAAATTTGAATTTCCACTCAGGCCCATGGCCCATTCCTTCCCATTTAGTGTGCACGGTTTACCGTGCTACTCCTTCTCTCAAAAAGTTACAGCTCTCTCTTTTCTCATCCATTATTCCTCATCTCTTTTATTTCCTTCTTACACAACACCTGTTGCTTAGTCTTATCTTCCTTTTCATCTACACTTTTTCAACTCTCTCTTCCACTCTCTTACTACCACTCATCTTCCATTCTTGTAGGTCCTAGTAAGTCTTCATCTTCTTCTCTTAGTTGTTCTTCATAAAAAGCTTTGTTTTATTGCTGAAAAAATAAATAAAAATATTTGTCTTCCTCTGCAATTTTCTCACCCATGCACTGTGGTCTTCTTCCTTGTTCTGTTTTGTTTGTTCAAATTTTCTACACCAAAAAAAAATGTTGGTGCCATGATTTTGTACATAGCTTTAGTTGATTTAATTTGATTGCAATCATACACATTGATGCAAGCCTGTGATTTGTCTGCTTGGATGTTGATTATGCTAGTTTTGACTTAGTCTAAGTTATGACTAATTGTGAAAATTTTGGATTGGGTGTTTGCTTTGATATCCAAGTTCGATCCAGTAGAACACTATGCCTTTGTAAATATGCGTTTGTTTTGTCTTTCATGTTCAAAAAAAAAAATTAGATCAATTTGTTTGATGCTGGCATGCCTCTTCCATTTGCATAATGGTATATTTTATTATTTTCATGTTTATGATTCCTTCATGCAAGTGTTGCAATTTGATGACTGCATTTCAACATCCCTGCAATTACTTTTCGATGTTTAAATTCTTATTATTCTTTTGACCTTCATTGGCAAGTTTAATGGCACCCAAGCGCAAAAGTTCCCAAGGGCAATCATCATATGATCGTCACCGATTTGTATCAACAGAAGCTCAAGAACGTCATGAAAAGTCTTTGGTAAAAAAGATTTTAATTCTGGAGCGGGGATTTGCTCTGCCCCTGCGAGTCCATGAATTCCATGCTATTATTGTCCATCACCATTAGGGGAAATTTGTTGCTCGCCCTAAAGCCAGTGTAATTCCATTGGTTAGGGAATTTTATGCTGATGTCAAGTTTCATGCAAATAGCATTGTACAAGTTTGAGGGAAACCAGTGTTGTGTGCACTGGAAACTATCAGAGAAATCTATGACTTACCTAAACCTCCAGCAATGTGTGACTTTCAGCGTTTTGTCGATAGTGATATTGATATAGAGGTGTTAACCACCTGACTCTGTGTGTCGAGTACGCGATTGCAAATGACAGACGATAATTATGTCTTAGTCCCTCGTGCATCTTTGCGCCTCGATCTAAAGCTTGGTATCTCAAGGTACTTGAGTTTGATAGGAACACAAGGCATGCGATGGACAAAAGGATCCTAGACATAGTTAACGCTGGATCTCACGATATTTTTCCCAAAAGGTCGGGGTCTGTCTTTCATCATAGTATGCCTTTAAGGTTAATGTGTAAGACTGGGACCCGAGTAGGATCGCTCTGCTCACGACATCATTTCGCCGTCCGAGATATGTCATATGTTGCCTCTAGGTGTAGTTCACAAGGTCTTTCTTGTCCTTTCTTACAGCTTTATGATGCAGTTTGTAGCAGTTTGAATTTGCTTGGGAACTGTCACTTTGATTTTATTTGGATTTAAAGGCCCTTTAAAAAAGGATAGCAATTTCAAACTGTTTCCCAACTGCTCGCTACTCTCGTGGCCAATCACAGAGAAGAAGTATTAAAATGCAACCTCAATCATGTAGTCAATTTGCTTTCTCAGGAACCCATCATCATGCTTCATTTCCTCTATAAATGAGTAATGTTTGCATCGAGGCTAGCATTCCTTTTGTTCTCTGATCGTTTTTTAGAGTGATATTTTTCCAGAGGATGATCTCTCTCATTTTTTGTGAACACGTGGAGGGTTGTGCCCCCTTCTGAAACCATCTTTTTGTTCTTCCCAAAATTCTTAAAGGTCTTTTCTTTTCTCCGACATATTCCTTAATTGGAAGCTTTTCTTACCATGCGTAATGGTTCTGTGAGGACCAAGTAGTTTCCCTACGCGGGTTGGTCAACATGCATCTGTGCAGTCGAAGTCTTTCTTTCCAGGCGTACACAAGGGTGTGCAACCTTTCTGCACGATGGGGTGCATATGAGATTCTACTCCTACATTAATGGAAAACTTGGCATATCCTACAATTGCAATCTTAGGACATAATAATGAGTGCCTTCAAGTGTTCAAGAGTTATTGGAACTAAAATCGTGTATTTATCATCAATGGTGATATTGATTACCATTTTATGTCCATGTTGTAGCTGTTGAAATTCAAGGAACTTTAGTTAAACATAATATTGGTAAGGAGATTCATTTGTGTTAATGAATGTCCATGGCTTATGAGTCATTCAATGGCTAGATTTAAAATAATGTTGTTTACAAGTAGTCCAGGCCATATAAACCATAAGTAGTGGCAAAGAAGTCTTAGGTGTTAAGATTGTTAGATTCTTAATTTAAATTAAATTAAAACTAACTATAGTGGTCCTATATTTTTTTACCCATTTCAATTCCTTTTGACTAAGTTTAGTTCAATTTACTGACTAGATAAGCTAGTTTTTGGTCAAATAGATAAGATAAAAACTAACTTGTTAGCTATTGAGGACTTGGGGGATAGTAGGGATATCCACTACTAGATAGGAGTGGTTTGTTATTCTCTAATGGAGAGGTTCCAAGACATTATAAATAATGCATAAGAGTCCTTAGTCTAAGCATGAAAAACAATGCCCTATACTATCAAAGATGTCAGCTATACACTAGAAGATTTTATGCATGTTACTAATTCTTACTATCGATTCAACACTATTGATGCAATGGCGACAGGTTAGTGCGATCCTACTCATGGTTAATCCAAGTGTAAATCTTCTATATGAAAGTTTGCTTTTATCATATAGAAGAATAAATACATATGCTATCATGTTATTTATTTTACATTTTGTATCAGAGCTTGTTAATCTCTTCCTAATCATTTAGAAATATATGCAATTATATGTTTGTTCTAGTTTCATGTTTCCTGCCATTACGTGGTTGAATTTTTTAACATGCTTCTAATGCTGATATAACTTCTATAGTGAAATTCATACACTCTTTTAAGCATGTTATCTTCCTAATATAATCTTCATGCCTGAATTTATCGAGGAAGAGATGTTCGAAATTCCAAAAAAAAATGTATGCTTTATATGTGTGCTTATTTGTGTTTACTTTGAAACCTATAAATCGTTTGAACAAAAATCCCATGCCAAGAAGGGTCTTATTTCTCTTAACCTATTAGGTGTGCAAGGGAGAAGAGAGACATAAGCAATGAAAATCCCACAGACAGATTTTGATGACATCTTGATTCATAATATTGTGCATAACTTGCATTGGCAAGTATATACTATAAAGTTTGCCTCAATAATTAAGACATAAGAATGTTTAATTTACTAATTTGTAGGAATTTAAATTCTAATATTTCCTATATTTACAACTAAGTTCCTTAATAGAGTAACTATTCTTCTTCATTTGGAATAGGTGGATATGGATTAGAACCACATAATGAGAGCAATACTAAAGAAATTGCATTACGAGAATGCTGTGAATGATCAAATCATCTTAGGATTGTATTCATTAATTGTCACATCTCTATTAGTATTTGTGATTTAGTGCCTGAGTGCAAGAATTCGAAGGACTTCATAAAGGTTATTGAAGTCCTTTAATAAGGTACTTGCAAGCACGCTAATAGGAAGGTTCTCATTAGTGAAGTTCATTAAGTGTCAAAGGTATGTATCGTCATATCACTAGGATGAGAAACATTACAGCTCAACTTAAAATCCATGAGATTGAAAATTCTTACTTTTTCCTTATACAATTATGCTTAAACTTCTCTGTATAACCCATTTAAGTTTTTCTACAACACACTTAATAATAAATGGTTAATTAATGGGCTACTGACTGTGTGTGTTCAAAGGGGAAAGAGGATTGATCTAGGAGATGAGTGAAGGTGCACTTGTAGTGACTCAAGATCAAGGTAAAGGAAAGAAAGGGCAAGCCAAGGGAAAGAAAAGCACTGACTAGTTTTTTGCAAATGCTAGAATCAAGAAGCAGTCCAAGTGTTTTTCTGTATAAAATAAAAAAAGAAATGACATATAAAGAAAGACTTCCTAAGAATTAAAACATGGCTTGATATGAAAGATATTTTGATCTCTAATGTATAAATCTAATATAGGAACTTATCTTTGTCAACACATGATGGATTGATTCTAGTTTTTCAACCCATATTTTCAATACTTTACTTGGTTTTATAAGTCAAGGAAAATCTACTGAAAGTGAACATTAAATTTATTCAAAAAATCGAATGTTTTCACATGTGGAGGTTGTTTGCACATGCAGACTTGTTTTAAATAGTGAATTTGTTATAGATAAAACCTTTCATAATTTTCAAGTTTTAAGAATTTAATTTGGACTTATTCTTTCATGTTATTCATTACATTTTTTTTATGAAATTTTTTTTTATTTATTCATTTATGCAAGTCCTTTGTTTTTAGAAAATAATAAGTAATAATATTTCTTGCAATCTAATGATTATGCACAACAACAAAGTATTGAACATTGTGTTGTGATTACGAGACCCTCTATTTTGGGACACAGGAGAATGAAACACATCTCCATTGAAAGAATCAAACGAAGAGTATGTTATGGAATACCATAAACTTCTAACTTTACTAAGTTTTTTTTTCTTGTGTGGACTACATTAAGGGGAAGTAGACCAATAAAGGTGCTAAGAGGAGCTTGAAAATATTAGAGATAATACATATTGACATTTATTGTCTATATTAGGGTAAATGCACTAAAATTGGACATTTATTATATTTATTTGCTAAGTTTCTCAACAAGCATGGTTATAGTCCAATACACCATACTTGACTCACCATATTTAAATGGTGTGATGGTAAAGAGAAACTTAGCATTAAGGGTTGTAGGTTTCATTGTCCAAACTATACTAATATACCATTAGTGTAGTTGAATAAAGAAATGTCAGATTTCTTGATATTGACGTGGTTAGTGAGAGTGATCTAACTCAAAATCTGGATTTTGAGAAAGATTATAGAGGTTATATAACTCCTACGTCATGTTACAAACTAGTGATCCACATTAATCCACTAAATGAGACTCACTACAAATGAATTCATATAGAGGGAAGGAATTCATTATAAGGAGACATTATCTCTTGTATCTTAGGAAGATCCTTTCCATATCATCATAGCATTAGTTGCCCATTTTGATTTATTTTGACTTAGAGTTGCATCAAATAAATGTGAAAAACAACATTTCTTAATATAGACTTGGTGATGATACTTGTTCATATATATGTACTTAGACATGTCTCCTACAAAATGTATTTAAAATCCCACGATGTCATCGCTTCTTTTGGTTTTGATGAGAACATTATAGATTAATGCATATACCACAAGGTTAACAGGAGTTAATTCATTTTTCTAGTCTTATATGTGGATGCTTTCTTGCTTTTAACTAATGACACAGGGTTATCAGATTATGTGAAACAATTTCTTTGTAGTTTGACATGAAATATATAGGAAAAATTTCTTATGTCATTTGACATTGAGATTCATGGAAACAGATTTAGAACAATTCATTGTTTATCTTAGAAAGTCTATGTTAATAAGGTTCATTAGAGATTTTGGATAAAAGATTATTCATCGAATGTGATACCTATTGTGTTGGGGAACTGATGAATGGCATTTCACCCACTTATATAATTTGAAGCCTTATGTATGTTCAGGTTTAAACAAAACCTGACGTTACATTCGTAATTGGAATGCTTGGTGGTTTAAGTTTAGACCATTAGATAGCTAAAAAATAAGGTATTAACATTTCTTTTGAGGAACTAAAGGTTACATGTTTATGTGATTCAACATTATTAGAACTAGATGGATACTCAAACTTAGATTGTTGGATGCGTTGGCTTAAATAAGTCAACATCAAGTTACATCTTCATTTAGCTCATTGGAGCTATTATGGAATCTAAGTTTGTCTCTTGTTTTGGCTACCAAAGGGTATTTGTTTAAGAGTTTTAATTCAGGACTTTGGGAGATGATAGTTTCTAAGCCATTAAGACACATTGTAATAATTCAATTGTTACATTCATTGTTAAAATAGTGAGAGTCAAAGTGAAAACATCAACAGAAAGTATTTAACCATAAAGGAATGTGTTAAAGGAAATAAGTTGTTTAACACAGATAAGCATGCTACTAAAATTGTTTAAGGATCATGCAATAAATCTTGAACTTTATTAAGTTGATAAAGTTCTATAAAACTCTACTGTGATTTGTCTGATCTTATATGGTGTATACATTTAGCTTGAGAATGACATAGTTTTGGACTCTATGAATAAGTATAAGACTTGTTCATCTAGTTAAATTGAGGCTTTTTGCTAGGAGGAAATTGCATTGTAATATATAGAAGGTAAAACTCATTTATAGAGAATTTGCTGTCATAATTTATGTATTTAACCTCTTGAATATAAACATAAAGATGTCAATATTGTGAATATCATAAACTATAAAAAAATGTTAGACCAAGTAGAAGGATATTAGATTTTTAATTTAAATTAAATTAAAACTAATTAAAGTGACCCCATACTTCTCCACCCATTTCAAATCCTTTTGCCTAAGTCTACTTTGCTGACTAGATAAGGTAGTTTTACGTCAAATAGATAGGATAAAAATTGACTTGCTAGCTGTTGAGGACTTTGGGGGTGGGGATATCCACTACTGGATAGGAGCAGTTTGTTATTCTCTAACGGTGAGGTTCCAAGCCATTTATAAATAATGCATGAGAGTCCCAAGTCTAAGCATGAAAAGCAATACCCTATACCATCAAAGGTGTCAGCTATAGACTAGAAGATCTTTAAGCACGTTGTTGATTCTAGCTACCGATACAACAGTGCTGACGCTACGGCGGGAGGTTAATACGATCATATTTATAATTAATTCTATTGTTACTCTTCTGTGTAAAAGTTTGCTTTGATCGTACGGAAGAATAAATGCATATGCTATCATGTTATGTATTTTACAAAGATATGAAGAAAAATTTTTGCTTCCTTTTTGAGAAAGTAGTTTTTCTTCTTTTCAAAGCATTACAATCATTTCATGCAGTAACCTAAACATATATATAACAATAATGCTACATACACACATTTATACATATATTACTTTATATTTGCATAAGTTTTACCTTTAATTATAGTATGTCTCACTTCGTTTTCTACACATCTATACTCTTAATCTATCATTTAAGCTAGATGTGTGGTTATGTGCATCTAAAAGATGTGTGTAAAGCATTTTTCATATATATTAATAAACCTACAAAAGCTTACACAAAAAAGAAAAACAACAAAACAGTGAAACCTTCAGAATTTGATGGCTCCAATTGATATGCAGTAAAAAAAAAAAAAACCGTTGTATAGAACCACACTATTTAAGGAGTACTCAAGTATGTTGGGAATAAAAAGCTAAATATTTCAAGAGCCTATAAATAATGTTCACATAATAGAATAACGGAGAATGGGAAAGGAAACGCGATACATTTCGATTTCAGAAAATTTCAATCACCTTGGATAGATATCGGTGATTTGTGATTCAAACTGCAAAGAGCTCATTCCACGAGCACTTTCCATTTCCAAAGCTAAACATTCTTTTAATTGTGCCAATATGTGACTTATGTCTGGCCTTTGCACTGCACTCATTGAAATGCATGATGTGGCTACATCGATGGCTTTCTGTGCAGAGGCAATGTTGAATTTGGCTTCAAACCTTTTATCAATGATGTTTTGGATATCTCCCTTTTCAATTTCGGGTATAACCCAATGACGCATGTGAATGACGCCCTCAGAAGTTTGTTTTATTGCTCGTTGGCCAGTAATTAGCTCAAATAGAATTACCCCAAAGCTGTAGATATCGCTCTTTTTAGATATTTGAAATCTGAAAAAAAAAAAAGAAGAGAAAAGAAAAGAATGGAAGTAAATAAGCCGAAACTAACATCTTGAAATATGTTAATAATTGTGGAAAAAAAAATGAAATGGCTTCTTTCTTGTTGTGTTCAAAGGCTTGGGGAGGGGTTGTTTCCCTATGATGCAATGATCTATAAGGATGATACATGAGCATTAGCCAGCAACCATTACTTATACATAGAGTAATGATAGTATAGACTTGGGTTCACAATGAATGTTATAGTGAGAGTATATTCATCATTTAAATCATAATTTAAAATTAAAATTATGTGTATATTATGCAATTTAATGATAAATTTGTTGTCAGGTCATCATGAACTCGAGTCTATAATAATATAACTCTTAATTATACGGGTTTCTTTGTGCACTAAGCAGCAACTAGAGATTTTTTTTGTGTGGTTTCTTTCAATAAATGAATGTCCTTTTATCAGAGTTTGAATCATGGAAAATTCTTGTATATATAAGTACATATCTTATATACACTCATCTGAGGTGAGTCTCATACCACTTCATAATGAAACTTACCCCATGTGAATATATATAAAATATATACGTATGTATGCAAGAATTCGTCTTGAATCAAACTTAGATGACAAAGGTAATGACAAATTTATTTGAATATTAACACAAATAAATTAGTCTTTGTTGCCTTCCAGAATATATGACTAAACTATTTTTTTTTGTCCAATACCACTTACTGAGGATCAAGATAACCCGGTGTGCCAGCAAGGCAAGTTACTATTCTGCTATCATTATCATTAGCAAAAGCTCTAGACAGACCAAAATCAGCAATCTTGGCTTGCATGCTAGCATTTAGTAAGATGTTGGAAGTCTTTAAGTCTCTGTGGATTATAGGTGGCCTACAACCATTATGTAGATAATCCAATCCTGCTAGTCACAAAATTAAATGTAGCCATGTATTTACTACATAGGGGGAGGATCAAAAAGTTAGAAAAAAAAAAGAAAATAATTTCCATGGAGAGAAAATGTAGAGGCATTTGGCAAACCTTGTGCTACATCTACTGCAATACAAAGTCTTTCTCTCCACTTTAAAACGTTGGGATTTTTCTCTGTAAGCAAATATTAATGTTTCAGTGAGTTAAATGTTTTCAAAATGAAAACATGTCTGATGAAGGATATCACCATGCAGTTGATGTATATTTATGCCTGTTTAGAATATTTAAGGAGAATTTGGGCTGTGACATTTTGCTGCGGTTAAAATGCAAGGAATCTCCTACATCAATAAGTCAAATGCAAGGAATCCCCTACAACTATAAGCCAATATTAGAAAATCCTCAGTGGTTCAAAACCTAACAATTTGACTCTCTAAACTCTACAAAATGTGCAGAGTACTATAAATTTAACCCCCTATATATGTGCAGAATACCTCCTCAAGGGAGTTAATTTGCACAGTTTGAAAAGTTTAAGGGGTCGAGTTATTAGTTTTGAACCATAAGAGATTTTCTAAAATTGACCTATAGTTGAAGGGGTTCCTTGCTGCTTTTAGAGATTCTAAAAGTCCTAAGTCAATGACCAAGGCTAATGATGTTTACCTTCACAATTTCGTATGTTGTTGTAGCTTAGGTACTACAATCAACATCTTTTAAGGACAAATATTTTTATTGATATAATGCAATCTAATCCTAGGTAGAAATAGAGACATGCAAACACTTTGTTTCAAAATTGCTTGACAAACACTTAGAATGAGCTATAAGCACTTAGTTTGCTTTTATTAGACTTGAGACGATGATTGGACTCCTTCTATGAATTATTTATGAAAGCATAAACATGTTTTATACAATTGTTTTCCTAAAACAGTCTTAGCAAACCTGATAGTTTCTGTTGAAGATTTCCATTGTCCATATATTCATAAATCAGAGCCTTAACATCACCTTGATTGCAGTAACCCATGAGACAAACCAAGTTTCTGTGATGAAGAAACATTAAAAGCTCTACCTGCAATTAAAACATTGGCACTATCATAGCTCAGTGAAAATTATGTTGTACTGTTGTAGTATATTCAACATTTTTAGCTATAATGTCAAATGCTAAAAGAAAAATTGTAGAAAAGAAACACACTATATATAAGCTTAATTTGATTTTTCAATCTAACCTCTGATTGAAAAGCCTTATAGCCTTGCTTTGATGATAATGAGAGCAATTTAACTGCAACTTGAGTATCACCATGTAGGGTACCAAGGTATACTTTTCCAAATCCTCCTTCTCCAATTACTGTTTTGAAGTTATCAGTGATACTAAGAATCTCAGAATAAGAATATGCTCGAGCTTTAATTCTTAGAGATCCTTCGTCCTTCTGGGATTCCGTAATCATCACTACAGCAACGAAGATGACCAAATTGCTGTAATGCAATTTTATGACATACCATATGAGATATTTTAAAAGAACACAAACATATGATCAACATATCCCTTCTTGTGTCCTTACAAAACTAATCAAATAATGGTTTCATTCCATGGGCAAAGTTTAGTCACATGAAAGTACATACCAAAAATGATGCATACAAACTATAACCGAGAACAAATTAATAATAATAATGGATCTGCTAACAATCATAAAATCTGCAATTCTCTTTAAAAATACCATAGGAGTTTCTATGTCGTGTAACATGATGACGATTTTTTTTTTTTTGTGTTTTTCTTGTTTTCATAGGAAGCTAGTTTCCTCGAATATGGTATCCTCTTATATCTTTATATAACTTAGTCAAAATGCCAAGTTGACCAACTCCCTCACTTATTTACTATTGTTGTTCATGGTGAGTTTTGCATGTATCTGAAAGATGAACAGGACCAACTACTTTTATATGTTGCTCTCTTTCTTTTGATACACAAACTATGGAGGAGTCTTGTTCTGTATTGTGTTTCGGGATTGTATCCGATGGATAAACCCGGCACTCGTACCATCTAGATTCGCCATAAATACTCCAGCCAAACCTTGGTGACACATGTCAAAACCCCGAAACTAAGAGCGACGGACTACGACATTGGGCCGTAATATTAAGATCACAAGATCTGCGCAGTAGATATACCCTAAAATATCTATAACTATCAATCGTGATCATACGAGATTATAGGACCTATAACCGCCTCCAACTATTGATAACTATAGTATCTATGTTTCTATATTATAGGGATCCTTTCAAACAATAAAAGGAAGACGATCTCTAATAAGATACGAATCTTAAATACTTGCACTTAATACTGATTACATTATGATTTCATTCACGCTCTAAAATATCAGGCTAAGTCACCTTAAACAGGTATCAGTATCTCATTGCATAAACTCTACTTGTGCATGACTTGACTTGTGCGTTGGAGTCCCTTTATAGGTACCAACCCCCCTAGTTCAACACACTCTACTGCTACTACGCAAGGAGGAAACCACCGCGATGTGCCTATCTCAGATACACCTCTGAATCCACTTCAGAACATTGGCGCCGTCTATGGAAAGCGTTAAACTTCTATTCACACTCAATCATGGTGAATACGAGACACAGCTCGAGGAGAGAAGACGTTCCACAAAATTCTACAACTCAGAGTCGATAACCAGCGGCGCAGCGTCTTCCTCAACATGTTCCACCACCAGTTACTGAAACCCATGTTGCGGAACCCAAGCACTCAACACAGGGCATCCACCTGATAGGCATGAGACTTCGCTTTTCGATGAAAGCCCTCACCCAACACGTAGGACTCTTGTAGGGGATAGACTTGGCACCCCCGAGCGAAGGGTCAACTCTGAAGCTCGTGGATCTAGAATCCTAGTGCATCAGTGCTTAGGAACCCCGAACAATGAAGCTAATGATCGTACATCTCGCCAAGAACACACGAGTCGATCACACGCATCCAGAAACTAGTTCCAGGACATGCTACAACAACATATATAGATGTTAGAAGAATAGTACCGTAGATTGGATGATATGAGACAGACTGCACATGCAAGCCAGCACAAAACACAATGTCAAAACGGCAGACAGAATGCGGATAACAATAAGAGAGGGCCACACACTGATCCTAACATGTCTGATGTTGTTAATAACAACCCGAGCCCTGACAATCAAAAGTAACCCTTCTCTATCGAACTCTTAGAATACAGAGTTCCCAGGAATTTCAAATTCCCAACTAATGTGGAGCTCTATGATGGGAGCACAGACCCCCAAGAATATGTAGGCCTCTATGTCCAATCTATGTGCTTCCACGGGGGATCATCACAATTGTTATGTCGTGCTTTTTCCCTTTCCCTGAAGATGGGAGCCCTCAGGTGGTTCGTTACTTTACTAGAGGGATCCGTCACTGACTAGCCGAACCTGAAACAATGCGTCTTACTTCAATACACCACTAGCAAGGAACAACCCAAGTCCATTGAGTCTTTGTCCAAAATTCGCCAAGGGCTTGACGAGCCCCTTCGCAAGTATATTAAAAGATTCAATGCAGCATGTACTAATGTGGATAATTTTGATGATAGGATTGCCCTGCACTATGCTAGAAGTGGCCTCTGAGTTGGTTCCGAGTTCTTCACATATTTGGTAAAGAAAAGGCGAAAAAACATGCAAGAATTTTGACAACGGTCTCAGAAATATATAAACCTTGAAGAGAAAACTGAGGACGAGAGGAGATTGGAGAAAGGTGAGCCCTCTCACCATAAATCCAACCATGATTCCTCATGGTCATGGAACTCCAAGGATAATCCACCTTGGGGCAAGTACTTCAATTACACTACTTTGAACACCCCACGTGAGACAATCTTGAGTGAAGTGTTGCGAACAGAGTTTCAGGACATTGAGAGGCCACCCCCTTTGAAGAAAAGCAAGCAGAAGGATAATTCCAAACACTGTACATAGCACAAACGCTATGGCCATGAAACTGAGGATTGCTACTAACTCCGCGATGCAATTGAGTTCTTGATCAGAGCAGGAAGGCTACAACAATACGTCAGCCGAATTCAAAACAATAAATGCCGCAGAAGGCAGAGAGAGGAAAGACACAGGCCTCGAAAAAGCCCATCTTCATGCCAAAGGAGAAGAACTTGGAGCCCCAGGAGAAGATCCTGTAGTCCATCTCGTCGTGATATAAATGATTATCAGGATAAGGACAGGGATGCTCTATCTGATGATATCGACGATCGCTGTGTTTAGCCAAACAGAACTATGAACATATTTACTGGTGGATCCGTAGGTGGTGGTTCATCCAATAGTTCCCGGAAGAAAGCCCTCAGGGTGGTAGTGTTAAGTATCTCCCACTCTGAGCTTAAGTCACAGAATGAAGAATGGAAGATGCCCACTATTACTTTTTCTGATGAAGACTACGGCAGAATCATCCCGGATTATGATGACCCACTGGTCATCTCAGGAATAATTTCCAATGCTGAAGTCCGACGTATTTTCGTGGATCAAGGAAGTTCGGCAGATATCATACGCCAGGTGTTGTACAAGCCAGACTTAGTAGGAAGAATGATTGCATGGTCTATCGAACTTTCTGAGTTTAGAATTATGTATGAACATCGACTAGCAATAAAAGCTCAGGCGCTCTCTAACTTCCTAACTAAACTTACATCGAACCCCAGCGATCCTGCAGGAATTTCTTAGACCATATTTGTTGATGGATTCTTAAATCTCAAGAGAAGTGGTGCTAGGATAATCTTGGAAAATCTTGAAGGAGTGACATTAGAAAACTCCCTAAAGTTCAAGTTTCCAACCTCAAATAATCCAGCTGAGTATGAGGCATGTATTGTTGGATTGGTAATGACCATGGACATAGGAGCTACTTGGATCACACTTTGCAGTGACTCCAAACTTGCGACCTCCCAAATCTGAGGTGAATATCGAGCCAAGGAGCCCCTCCTTCAGAGATACTTGACCAAGGTACAAGAGCTCTGCTTAAAAGCTTCCAAGAGGCTAAGATAGAGCATATACCTAGGGAGCAAAACTCTAGAGCAAACCTTCTATATAAGCTTGCCACTACTAAAAGCCCTGGCAACAACTGTTCTATGATCCAAGAAACCCTCTCTTGACCCTCCATCACTGATCATGCCATTTTCCAAGTAGAAAGGGAAGAACGTACTTGGATCATCCCTATCTTGGAGCATTTACAATCCGAAACCATGCCCTCTGATCCAAAGAAAGCCTCCAAGCTAGTCAAAATAGCAGCCAAGTACACCATATATGATAGGCAATTATACCAACGTGGGTTTCCCTTATCCCTCCTCAAATGCCTTACTCAAAAGGAAACAAAATATATGCTGGCTGAGGTTCAAGAGGGAAGCTGTGGATACTATTTGGGAGGTAAATCCCTAGCTTTAAAAGCACTCAGAGCAGGATATTATTGGCCAACAATGGAAGTATATTCCCATTTATATGTCCAGGTCTGTGATAAATGTCAATGCCACTCAGACCATTATCAGGCTCCATCAGAACTATCCACGATGTCTGTACCATGGCCATTCTACAAATGAGGTATGGATATCCTGAGTCCGTTCCCCCAGGCACCTGGTCAATTGAAATACTTAGTGGTAACAGTGGATTATTTTACAAAATGGATCGAGGAAGAACCTTTGGTCGTGATCACCTTTGCTCGGATTCAGAAATTCACTTGGCGATATATCATCACCAGGTACGGAGTACTGAAGTCCATTGTGATGGACAACGACACCTAGTTCAAAGATAAGGGTTTTAAAGACTTGCTTACTGACCTAAAGATCAAGCACCATTGTAGCTCTGTTGAAAACCCCAGGACAAATGGGCAAGCCGAAACTGCAAACCAGGTTGTTGTCTGTGGAATCAAAAGGAGGCTAGATGAAACCAAGGAAAATTAGGCTGAACAGCTAGATCATGTCCTCTAGGCCTACCAGACTACGCCCCATTCTACAATAGGTGAAATTCTGTTTAAGCTCACTTATGGATGTGAGGCTATGATCATAGTGGAAATAAGAGAATTGAGTTGGCGTCTCCAATAATTTTCACCTAACAAAACCTCGAACTACTCAGGGAAGACCCAGATTTTCTGGAGGAAAGAAGGCACGTTGCACATATACGCAACACCGCCATCAAACAGAGGATGACAACTAGGTATAATTTGAAGGTTAATCCAAGAAAGTTCTAGTCAGGAGACTTAGTGCTCCGGAGGGCAGACATCGGGAGAAGAAATTCCTCCTAAGGAAAATTAACTCCTAATTGGAAAGGCCCCTACCGCATCGTAATAAGCATTGGCAAAGGAGCTTACACTCTGGAGACATTGACAAACAAGCCAATCAAGAACTATTAGAATGCGGACAAACTTAGAAAGTAGTATAATTAAGTGTCTTTTAAAGACATAGTTTTAGTTTACTTCACGTTTGATCCACCCCAATTTTGGCAAGTATACACTCTATACGGCTTTTGTCCCTAAATTCACTAATAAAATAGAGTTATTCAAATACCATCATGCATATTTAAAGTCTCAGGACCCTCAAGCCGAAAAATGCCTTGAGAATGCCTTGAGCCCACCCCATGGGACTTAACAGTCCAGGTTAAGAGGAACAATGACTCACAAAACCCATTTGAGTGTTTTGATCATGAGTTGTGGGTCCACACCCAATCCTCAACACTTGGCCATGACCATTCTGTGGTTATGAAATAAAGTGGCAGTGTGGATTACGATATCCTTGGTTCACTATCAGTATCCACCGAAAAAGTCTTATGTTAAATAAGTTCTAAAATCGAAAATTCCTAAGTGTTAGGCAATTTTCCATTGTAAACCGTAAACATTAAAGACCCCGATTATGGATGACATTGAATTATGCCTAAGTCAAGTGGGATCCCAAGTGCTAAAACAATTTGGATGATGGACCCCAGGTAAGGCCCTGATCTTAAATTATGCCTAAGCCAAGTGGGATCCCAAGTCCCAAAACATTTTGGATGATGGACCCCAAGTAAGGCCCTGATCTTAAATTATGCCTAAGCTAAGTGGGATCCTAAGTCCCAAAACATTTTGGATGATGGACCCCAAGTAAGGCCCTAATATTAAATTATGCCTAAGCTAAGTGGGATCCTAGGTGTCAAAACATTTTGGACGATAAACCCCGGGTAAGGCCTCAATTTTAAATAATGCCTATGTCAAGTGAGATTCTAAGTACTAAAACATTTTTGGTGTAGGACCTCGGACCAAGGCCTCATTTTTAAATTATGGGGCATTGGGCCCTAGACTAAGGTTTCAATCTCATTGAAACAAAATTTTCTAAGTCCACTAAGCAGTTGCCAAATATGCAGAAAGGACATTGGACCCAAAACGGATCATGAAAATTAAGCAAGCACAAAAAGTGTTAAGCATTAAAAATTGCCTAGTTCCCAGGCAATTGTCTTTATGAAAATAAAAATACCCCTCGTAAGGGGTAAAAGAAAAGCAAAGGAAAAAGGAGATCAAGTCTCAGCCTCATCCCCCTCTGGAATTCGCGGCTCTAGCGAACAAAGAACAGTAGTCGAAGGCCCAGTTATAGGGACCCTGGTAGCGGCTTGAGCAATTTCTTCCACCATCACTAGGCACCCGTCCTGGAAAACCATTTCAGAATTTAAGTTTTCCAAGACCAGAATGACGTCAGGGTTGAAATGTTAGACTGAGGCCATAACATTTTGAAACTGTTCTCCGCCAATGCTCGCAGAGATTGTCTCCAGCTCCTCATTCTCTTTCTCCAACTGTGTTATACGGGCTTTAAGGTTGGCAATGACTTTATTGGGCTTGCTTTTTTCCCTATTCTTGGAAGACTCAGAGTCGGCTAGCTTTATTTCTAGCTCAGCAACCGTTACTTCAACATCCTCTTTCTGCTTAAGAGCCAAAACAAGCTTCCGAGCTCTGTCCTCTTCTACCACCTTCAGCTGATCAACCATCCTCTTGTCAGTCTCCATTATGGATCTATCAAGGCAACATGCCTCGACAGCGGCTCGAAGTGCAAAGGTCTGGAACCTAGACAAGGTCTTGATCGCATTCCGTTGAGTGATATAATTCACTATCTTATCACTCAGGAAATGCCCATCGATAAATGCCTCGTCATCCACGTGCCCCGTAATAATGGACATGAGGTCTTCCTTATCAACCTCATCCCCCTCTGTCACTACTCTCTTGCCCCGATCCATAGAGCTTTCAACGGCTTTTCTCTTTCTCTAAAGAGGTTGTTCGGGAAAAGCCGGCAAGTCTGAGGTCACCTCAGCCCTATCTCGGTCCTCGGATCCCAGAACAGCAGGCACGGGAGCATTAGAGGGCCCTGCCCCTCTTCTCCTTGCCCTCAAAGCTTTTAAGGCGGCAAATGAAGTTCCAGATGTCATGCTCACTACAAAAAGACAAGAAAAACAAGTCAGAAACAATGCAATGGCAAATTTCAAGTACAAGAAATAAGACAGACTATAGATACTGACAACCTAACCTCTACTTAGCAAAGCATAAAGCTAATCATTACCAGGAGTGTCAAGAACAACTTTTCATTTGATGAGTCCATAATCTTTAACCCATCTGATAATAAAATCAACGCACTCGAGGTCCCCTTCATCGAGATGATCCCTATCCTTCTTAATAGACTCGAAGGGGGTGCTCCATGCTTGTTGTGTCTAGCATAACGGAAACTCCAATTCCCCATTAGCTTTCAAGAAAAATGGATTAGTACTCGGCGCTCTGGTCAATTTAAAGAATTTTGCTTTAAATTCTTTAAAGCTCTCTTGAAAGACGGTGAAAACCTTCTGCCCAGACCTGGACCGAAGTGTTAACCAGTTCTGTTGATATGTCTTGCCTTGAAGGCTCCATCGGGTGTAGAAATAAAAGAAATCCCTCTCCGAGCACCTCAGTCTAATTACTTGGCAGAAACGTTCAAAGGAGAGTATGTACCCCCAACCATTTGGATGAATTTGAGAAGGCGCAACGTTAAGAGTTTGGAGGATTGCGACTTGAAAGTAGGTGAACAGTAACCGAAGTCCTAAACGAACAAAGAAAGGTTCATACAAGAACATGAAGTGTGGGCCCACCTCTCAGCCTGAGCACACCCTCTCATCCCATTTAGGAGACAGAACTTGATACTCATGATCTTAAGTACCCTTTTCTATCAATTACAAGTAGGTCAAAATCTCCCTAAGTTTCCCCTCGGAGGAGAACATAGACAGATGGTCACAAATGTCATCCCCAACCTAGGAGTACACATTCCTCATAGGGGCAAGCACTAAAGGCTCTTCAACGCCTTGGAGCCATTCTCCTTGCCATGAAACTCTTGGAAACACCTATCGAGGCTGGTAAATAGATGTTAGAATAAAAAATATTAACCTAATAGATTTAGACATAGTAGAGGGTGAACTACAGAAGGGACCATTGAAGGTTTATATCCACGACCGCCCTCTAGCATCGCTAACAACAGCCTCTGCACCCACAAAGGTTTTAGCCTCTGAAGGACATATCTGCCATTCGTAATATGGCAGAGGGGTGTTCCATAGAGCGACAATAACAAAGGGACCTGAAACACTGGCATCCCTATTCGCTTGCCAAAAGAAAAATGGCAATGATACAAAATGGGAAGATAGAAAGCCCATAAAGAACTAAAAATAACAGAAGATTGGAAGAAGGCGTACCTCAAAAAGAAAATAAAAATGGAACAACGAATAGGCTGAAAACTCTGTGCAAGGTTACCACCCACAACCACTGTGCAAGGTTACCAGGAAACCTCGAGTCACCAGAAAAAAATCGAGAAGTAGTGAAAGTATGAATGACACGAGCTTAGCCCTTATTTATAGGGATAAGGCAGTTAAAGGACATTCCTATCAAGACCCATTCAGTTTCAAAAGAAACTCCCATCATGGCACGCAAAGAGCTAGGCATGTTGATCCGATCAAGGTCTTTCCAGTTGTCATAGCAGTTGAAGCAACAGACGTGCGCAGAACCAAACATTACACAAGTCAACCATTTTTTCTATGGACCCCAGAAATTATTTGAATGTCCATCCATGGTCAAGTGACGAGTAAAACTTTGCCTGGACCTCGACACATCCGCAAAGTCAATGGTTAGATCGTGAGCTTCTAGATCCAAAACTCAATCTCGTCGGATAACACGAACCACGACCTAAGATTAAGCATGAATATCGAAATTATTGAGATTTCTAAACTTGACACTTCACTATACTAGACAAGTACCAAGCTGGGGGCAACATGGCAAGGTTGAGTACATCATTACAAGCTAAGTGTTGGACTCAGTACAAATAGCATATAACGGAGAAAAGAGGAAGACAAAGAATTCAAAAACAAAGAAGGCAGAGAATTCAGAAAAGAAGAATTTTATTGATTGTTATTACTCCATACATCGTCAACTTTAACAAAAAGAGAAGGAAAATACATCAAAAAGTATACGGTCAAGAATGCCCGTTGGAGAACCCGAGAAGGAAGTCGACATCATAGTCGTTGATGATGATGGCCCCTCGAGTTGCTGCCACCTCCACAGTTCCTCTAAAACTAGCATCCGTCTCTTCTCTGTTGAATAGGAGACAACCCCTCATCAAAAGATTATTCCACTGGAACTACAACCGACTTCACAATCACTCCAAGTTACTTCAAATCACATTGAGTTGCTCCAAAAGACTCTCAGAGTCCTCCTGCATATCCGACTGCACTTAGAAGACTTGCCAAAAGACCTGGATAAGTGCCTCCAAAGCACTCAGAAAGGAGGAGGGGCAAAGACAGAGTGTCTCTAAGTATCTCTGTGCAATATGGCAGGAACCACTGATCTTCCTAGCAAGAGCGGGTAGATCAAACACTCCCACGTACGTTGGGAGAGAAAGGCTCCTGCCGCCCATTATGCCAAGAAAGAAAGGCCCCCACCAGAGGGATTCATAAGAATAGAGAAAACACCTTCAAAGACTTTGGAAGGAATAGAGGGATAATTTTAGAATGGGGCAAAGCTCTCCATACGTGAAAGGAAAAAGAACTCATCCTCTGGAAAATGGTTTTTTCAGAAAACAGAAGGAATGTCAACCTCAATGCACACATTCTCTATTTATACAGAGAATGAAGCCTTCTAATTAACCCCTGAAAATGTGAATTGATTGCACGTTGAAAAGCCACACTTAATGCTCCCTCTTTGTGATTGGTTATGGGAATAGCGGGCAGCTGGGAAACAATATAAAACTGATATCCTCTTTGACAAGGATCTTTAATTCCCAATAAAGTCAAAAGTGACAGTTCTCCAAGCAAGTTCAGACTGCCACAAATTCAAAGTAAAGTTGCAACAATGGATAAAGACCCCGTGAATTACACATGTGGGCAACAAGTGGCATGCCTCAGAAAGCGAGATGACAACATAGGTAGAGCGATCAGACTCGAATCTCGGCCTTACACGTCAACCCCGGAAGTTTATCATCACATACAACGAACCTCAGCCACATGAAAAACACTGCGAGATCCGCCCCGGATCCCCTAGTCTGTTACGAGTCATGGGCTCCTATTAAAATTGGTGCTTGGACACTTAACTGTTCCATCTAAATGACAAGTTATGGGTAACTGTTTTAGACTGTAATCTGAGACCGTGTCCGATGGATCAACCCGGCACATGTACCATCTGAATCCTCCATGAATACCCCAGTCAAGCCTTGGTGACACATGGTCAAGACCCCGTAACTAAGAGCGATGGACCACGACATTGGGCCATAATATCAAGATCACAAGATCTGCGCAGTAGATATATCCTAAAATATCTATAACTGCCAATCGTGATCTTACGATATTATAAGACTCATAACCGCTTCCAACTGTTGATAACTACAGTATTTATGTTCCTATATTATAGGATCATCTCCAACAATAAAAAGGAAAATGATCTTTAACAAGATACGAATCCTAAATATTTGCACTTAATACTGATTACATTATGATTCCATTCACGCTCTATAAATGTCAGGCTAAGTCACCTTAAACAAGTATCAGTATCTCATTTCATAAATCCTACTTATGCACGGTCTGACTTGAGTGTTGGTTTCCCTTTGCAAATACCAATCCCCCTGGTTCAACATGCTCTGCAGCTGTTGCGTAAGGAGAAAATCACCGTGACATGCCTATCTCAAGTACACCTCTGAATCCACTTCAAAACAAGTGTCTTGATAAATACTAACATAACTTCCTTAACAAAGAAAGTAAGAGGGTAGCATGCATATTGAATAACTTTGTCCCCTTAATAAAGAAGATACATAGAAACTCTTAAAAGATAACTTTGAATATGACTAATTTGGATGAACTTTAATAGAAAGATTTTTTTTTATGTGATATTTTTTAAGGTCTATTAAATAAAGTAAAAGCTATTTTATGTTTGGTTATTTTTAATGTTCGAGCAATTTTTTCATGTTGTAAAAAATGTGTTTTTTCAGAAGCACAAAAAATCTAGTTAGAAAAGGAAGCACATTTTAGAGCTTTAGTTTTTTTTTTTTTTCTAAAATGCTCATCCAAATAAACTTAAAATAAAACAAAAGTACATTTAAAAAAGTTTGTTTGTTTTTAATCAAGAAAGACACATGTCTGCATCAAATAATACAGTATGAATTGAGATGCCTGCATGTTTTGCAACAAATAATGAAGACGTCTAGCAACCCAATACGTAGTTAAGGTTATAAATACCTCCTTGTCTTTTCCTTTTGTGTCTCCAGATCATGCGAGAACAGAACGCAATTATGACCACAACAGCTATACTTGAAACAAGTGGAATGACAAACTTTCTTTTCTTGCATGAACCCCTTAGACACAGACCTGGATTTCCATCCACACTAGCATAAAACACAGCATGGATGATACTAGATTGTTAGTTACAATAAGCCACGTGATTTTTTATAACAAATGTAATTAGATTTGAACCAGTTATTATAGCTACAATCAAACAAAAATAAAATAATTAGTTATTGATCATGTAAAGTAGAATTAGTTTAGTTTAAAAAACAAATAAAACACTTGAATCCAAAGATAAAAGACAAAACTAAAGAACATTGTTTTTGTAATATTATCAATGTAATGGAAGAAAATTCCTATTTCGGTATGGTAAAGATTTAAATGCAAGACAAAGAAATAAGGTTAGAAACTGTTATTGGTAGTGCCACAGTCACATATGAAGCATGCAATGACTGCCCAAACAAGTGTTTGAGTTGATATAGAAAAAGAGCAAACCTTAAATCAAGAGTTTTGTTTTTTAACTTTTCCTTCAGAGCTGTTGGAATTGGACCTGTGAGCTTATTCCCACTCAAATCACTGTGAATGAATTGTGTGAGATAATTTGATTGATATTGTTTCTTGGAAAATTACTTTGTCAAAGCCTTACAACTTACAGAGGAACTAAAATAGAAAAAGTCCTTACAGAAATTTCAAATTGGGTAGTTCTGCAAGAAATTCTGGCAGCAATCCTGTCAATTCATTATTTGACAAATCCCTGTAATAGAGTTTAGATATGTTAACACGATCATTAATTCTATTGATTGCACAAATGGGTGATTAATGATGTTACATATGTCGATTAGTTAGTGCTCTATGTTTCCTTTGGATCTTTTTGAACCAGCTAATAACTTACAAGTGCTCTAATCTTGTGAGATTGAAGAATGATGTAACTATCTCTCCTGCTAAATTGCTTGAGCTCAAGTTCCTGTTTGAAATACATCACAAATATTAGATATGACAACATAAGGGAAATGATAATATTACAATTTACAAACCTATTGAAGATAAAGATGTGCTCCACTTCCTACTATAACTATTGCCCCAAGGAATATGATATCACTTTGTTATGGAATCAAGTTCGTCTAACTAGATGAGGCAAACATTATAGTTCTTTGCTAACTATTCGGTCTGAAAGAAATAAGAAAATAAACTAGGAAAGGACATCATGAGCCTAAGGCATAGGGTGAAGCCTCAAAGATAGCTCATGATGTACTATTCTTATAAACTTTGAAGATTTGATTAACTTGGAAGGCTTTTAAGTAGAAACGATCCCCCCCAAGGTATTCAGACCTTGGGATGTAGAACTCCATGAAGACCGTTGGATGAAGAACATCTTAAAATTACAAATTCACCTAGGAGCAAGGACCCAAAATCCATTAAAACTCCAGATTTTGTCCGAATCATCAAAGAAATTCAAAAAATTAAAAAAATTAAAAAATTAAGGTATTTAGATCACTAAGTTACATATTGGAGAAGTCATATTCCTTCTCCTCCCATCCTCCTATATAAAAGGATGGTTTTCAATGATTTTGTCATCTAAAAAATTATACCATTGGACTTAATACTAAGTATAAGAATTTGAGAAAATTACACCATTAGAATTAATACTAAGTATAAGAGCTCGATAACTTTAGTAATTTTTTTTCTTACAAATGAGTTGCTTTTCAAGGTTTGATTTGAAGATAACACGTGGAGCCTTGTGCACTAACTTCTTTGAGCATATTATTTTTTATAAGCCTTGGAAGTAAGTTTGCTTTTTTATTTTTTATTTTTATTGTTTATTATTTTTCATTATATACACGTGTTATTCATTTTAGTTTATTCATTTATTAGTTTGGTTTATTTATTAATTTTTTTTGTAAACTTTTTTATTTTAAAATTAATTCAAGAATAAATTAGGATTAATTGAGTTGTGACAACTTGTTCATCATATAACTTTTAGAATCATCTAAGTTGTGACAGCTTAATGATTCGAACCTTTTTCTAAACATAAAAAAAATCAAATGAGTTTGCAAAGTAAAAATCTTTTCAAAATTAAAAACAACCAATCCACCCTTATTTTCTAAATAATGACGTGACTTTGAATTTCTCATTACATCCGAGGATATATAGGAGCATAATTTCTATTCTGTTAAGCCAAAATTAAATTTTCATAATTTATTTGTCAGTTTGGTTTATCTTTTAATAAAGGGGTAAAACAAGTATTTTTAAGAATTATAAAAATTTTACACAATTGATTTAGGGTAACTGTCTTAGGACGAATGCATCAGGGGTGCTATGGGGTTAAGTCTCCATCCTTCCCTATGCATAATTAGGCTCCCGGACCTGAATTTTTGAACGTAGAACATATTTCTTAGGTTTTTCCAATTTTTCTTAATAAAAAAATAAAATTGGTGGCGACTCTTAAATTTTTTTAATTTAAGTCGTTATCCTGCTGCGACCCCGGTCACGACAGATGACGACTTCACTAGGGACACTTGAGAGTCAAGCCTTTGTAAGTTGGTTGTGCAAATTTTGTGGCATTTAAATGTTTATTTTACCCTTTTTGTTTTTGTTTTGTTTTTATATTTTGTTTAAATTGTATATTGTTTAATTTAACTGTGTTTTTATTTTGTTATGTAAACCTTAGGATAGATAATTTCTTTTGGAATTTTGTTTTACGTTTATTTTGTTTTGCAGGATGTGGGTAGTTCTTAGGATTATAAAGGTTTGTATACTCCATACTCCCACTGCACATACATGTTTATCATACACATTCGAGTGGGACCCTATACCCGGGTCTGAGTGAAGCCTAAGTTAGGTAGATATTGTGTAGTGGTAGTCATTTTGGATGTACATCTTGTTTGGTTATCGCAAAAACTTCATCTAGAGTGTGTCTTTTTCACGAATGTCCCACACCTAGTGGTTTACCCACTGTTTGTGGTCAACATTCTAAAATGAGACTTAGCTCTAGAACCTTTTAGAATAATATAACCTCCCAATGAAAGTTCTCACCAATCAGAAAGACCCATACATCCTTAGGATAGAACTCCTCAAATTTAAGGCAATCCCTTAAGGCATAAAGGGAGCGTAGTTTTTCGTTATCTTTAAATTTATCTATGTCATAATCTCTATTGTACATATACATTATAAGTAGTATGGTCCGTTAATGTGATAAGTCATAATTGTACCCCTCAAAAAAAAGTTTTTTGCAAAACTATTGTTTTTACAAAAAAAAGGGTGAGCAAGTCACTATTAAAGGACCAACTATTGCATTCATCATATATTTTCAAATAAAAGAAAAAAATAAATTTTCATCATGCATTCTTGTATATGTTCGCTTTTATTTTTTAAAAAAAAGGGAAAAAAGATTTTTTTTAATTCCATTTAATGTTTTTTTTAAAATAATAATAATAAAACTTGAACCATTGCTCGTCCTCGAAAAACGCAGATCGCACAAACCTAAACCTATGAGATGAGGTCGCAAACTAGGCTGCAAAAGATGTCAAACTCATAAAGAAATTTGGGTCGAGAGATGGATAAAATGAGGGAAATAATTGATGTAATGACAGAAGGATAATCAAGGGTCAAGAATTTACTGAGACAGTTAATTGAGACCCTTAGAACAACAAATGGAACCCCTGCCGGCACTGGAATAGATGCAAATGAAGGGGATAGTTCCATGAACAGAAGTCCTGAAGGGGAGAATAACAATGCAAAAGCCATTCATGAGCAGTCAGTGAATATATTCTTGAATAGTAACTCAAAAAAATAAAAATTAAGAGATGAATTGATCGGAAAGATGCAAGTACAAATTAAAGTCATTCAAGGCCCTAACTTGTATGATTCAGTGAGAATCAATGAACTATGTCCAAAGGCTAAAGTCAACATTCCTAAGGACTTCAAAATTCCAGATTTCTCAAAGTATAATGGAAGCACCAATTCAAAGTTTCATCTGAAGACTTACATCACTAAAATGACCATTTGGTCACGAGATAAAAAATTCATAATCAATTTCTTTCATGAAAGTCTGACTAGGTTGGCTTTGGAAGGGTATATGCACCTTGATTATTCAAAGGTTTCTTGCTAGGATGATTTGACAAATCTATTCTTGGGGCAATATCGATTCAACATCGACATTACACCTACCCAAGAACAACTAGGAGCAATGCAAAAGAAGAGTGATGAGACTTTCAAGCAATATGCTCAAAGATAGAGAATGTTGACAACCCAGATTCAACCACCATTGACTTCGTCAGAGATGAGCTCGTACTTTATAGGGACCTTAGGAGCACCTTTTATTGGGTTGATGACAGGGGCTACCTATGGGGATTTTTCTGACTTAATTTCAGCTGGAGAAATGATTGAGAACATTGCAAGATCAGGTAAGTTACCTGCTGGACATAGAGAGAGTAATTTTCCTAAGATGGTGGAACCAACAAGGGAGGAAGAGTCAGAAGTTAATGCTTATCAAACCTCATACTAAATCAATAATGTTCCTTCGCCGAGTTCATATATCCTAACTCATCCTGTCTATACCAATTGTCCTCTAGCAACTCAGAACCTCTGAACAATTAGAGATTTGTGGCGTTAATTGATGTGATTTTCATCTTAGACTTTTTTGATGCTTGAACTTATGTAAGCTTTCTTGAAACATTAATGTAATAGATTTACGTGGATCTTAGTATTCTTGGCACTCATGTTCTAGTCATGTCTTTCTTGTCATTCTTTTTTTTTCTTTACTTGCTTTCTTTTGGTTTGGATCTCATAGGACTCTTATTCTAGAAAACTTTTGGTGGTCATGTAGCCCAAGTGTGCAGGTGCCCTTTGCAAAAACAAAAAAAATTAATCGAAAAGAAAAATAAAATAGAGCAAAGAAGTAATCACTTGGCGTGCATTATCATTTTGTCTCTAAATTAATTTTTTTGAAAATGAGCAATCAAGATTTGAAATGAAGATTGGTCATATTTCTCTCTCTTTCACAAAAATTCATCCTTTTATTATCTCTCGTTATCCCTTTTTGAGCTTGAAAGTTTTATTCAATAAACCCTAGACAAGGATCAACTCATATGCTAAGGCATAGCACAAAACAAAGATTGATTGCCATGGTAACTATTTTGAAGCATAAAAAAAAAAAGAATAGGAAGAAAAGGTGAAAATAGTAAGAAGTAAAAAAAATGACGAAAAACAAAAAAAAAGTAAAAAAAGAGAAGGGAAAGAAAGAAGAAAGAAAATGAAATGAAATGAGTCATGACAAAGGTGAATAATTGAAGTGAAAAGAAAAAGGAATGGAGAACAATAAGAGAAAAGTGTGCTTGAAAGTGCAAAAGTAGTTGACAAAGTTCAATTTTGAATAAGGATCATTGGTCACATTCAACCTTTAAACACTTGTTTGAGTCTTATATCTTTCATTTCATAACCACTAACCTTAGCCACGTTATAATCCTTAAGAAGTCCATTATGATCAATGATTATCTAAGTATCTAGCTCATTGCTTTTTTTTTTTCTAAAAAAAATAAAAAAATAGGGACTTACTTCGGAGCAAGCGTCTACCCTGTTTAAGCTGGTCCTACACAGGTGTATTTTTTTTCTATCTCGATTTGGCTTTACACTGGGGGAAATTTTTTCTCTTACTCAGTTTGGCCTATACTGGGGCAAAACTTTTGATTCAATTTGGCCCAACACTAGGGCAAATTTTTTTCTAGCTCGGTTAGTCTTTCATTGGGGCAAATCTTTTGGTCACTAGGGCGAGTTTTTGCCCTATTCAATTCAGCCCTAGATAAGGACAAATTTCTTTGGTTCAATTTGGCCTTACACTAGGACAAGTTTCTACCATATTCGATTCGACTCTAAACTGAGGCAATTTCTTTTTTCCCTAGTTCATTTTGACCTACATTCGAGCAAATTTTTTGGTCACTAAGACGAGCTTTTACCCTATTCAATTCAGTCTTAGATTGGGGCAAAATTCTTTTTGGTTCAACTTGGTTTGGTGTAGATGCTCAGTAGAAGGAAATCATTAGCCATAATGTCTACTGGGCAACTAAAGATCATTTTCATAAAGGTCAAACCAATCCATACTGGGGTAACATCTCTTTGAATCTCATACTATTGTTTGTGTAGTGAAACTTCCAAGTCCAATATGGAAGTTGTTCACTTCTTTCCTATTGTATTTTTGAATTCATGTCTGTTTGTTACGTAATGCTTCAGGTAAGATGAACATGAGTACAACACTATGATTTGACCATCTAATGGTAACTCCCTGATGAACAATTCAGACTGAAAAGGACTTGTAAGTTCTAATTGAAGGGAAAATGTTATCATAGTGGATAACCAGAAACAAGAGGTACTGGAAAAAAAAAGATGGAAGTGAAGATTTTGAAGAAAGCTAGGAAAAAGAGAGAGATTGTGTGCCTGATGATTAAACTTGAAAGAAAAGATACTCAATGTTTAAAGATCCCAAAGAATTTGAAACAAGTTGATAAGCCTTAGTTTGCGAGTGCTTGCATCCGAGTTTGATGGATCAAAATTTTTCGAGAAAAATAATTAGCATCGAGAATGCAAGTGAAAGATTTTGACATCATGTTGACATGATCTTTATATTTTGAGTTGTAGGAATGAACATTACAACATCCTTTTATGATCAAAAGACAATGAGCTGCAACAGCTCGTGAAAGTGACGTCTCTGGCTTTCATGCCAAGCTTCAATTTAGAAAAATAGACAAAGTTTGAAAAAAAATTTCTAAGTCCTCAATTTGATGGCTTAACAAAGCTCCAGGTCCATGACCTCATAAAGTGTGAAAAATTTTTTTCCAAGTCCTTGGCTTGGTGGCTTTCACAAAAAAATTAGGTTCATGACCTAATGATCTTTCCAAAAGAAAAAGAAGAAAAAGAAGAAGAATTTTTTTTTTGGCAAAGATGCTCATTGCCTTTTAAAATTCTTTTCATTTTAAATTTTGGGCCAAGCCTGCTATTTTTTAAATTTTGGGTCAAGCCCACTGTCTTTTAAATTTTGGGATACCAGATACACAATATCTTTTAAATTTCGAGTTAAGCCCATTGCCTTTTAAATTTCGGGACACCAGATATCCGATGTCTTTTAAATTCTGGGCCAAACCCATTGCCTTTAAAATTTCGGGTCACCAGATACTCATTGTCTTTTAAATTTTGGGACGCCAGATACTCACTGCTTTTTAAATTTCATGACATCAGATACCCAATGTCTTTTAAATTCTAGGCCAAGCCCATTGCCTTTTAAATTTCAGGCCAAGCTCGTTGTTTTTTAAATTCCGGGCCAAGCCCATTGTCTTTTAAATTTCGGGTCAAGCCCATTGAATTTTAAATTTCGAGACACTAGATACCCAATGTCTTTTAAATTTCAGGCCAAACTCATTGTCTTTTAATTTTCTAGACACCAGATACCCAATGTCTTTTAAATTCTAGGCCAAGCTCATTGCCTTTTAAATTTTGGGACACCAGATACCCAATGTCTTTTAAATTTCGGGACACTAGACACACAATGTCTTTTAAATTATAGGCCAAGCCAATTGCCTTTTAAATTTTTGGACACCAGATACCCAATGTTTTTTAAATTCCGGGCCAAGCCCATTATTTTTTAAATTTTGGGACATTAGATACCCAATGTTTTTTGAATTTCGGGACAAAAGTCCATTGCCTTTTAAATTTCGGGACAACATATACCCAATGTCTTTTAAATTCTAGGCCAAGCCTATTATTTTTTAAATTTCGGGACATCAGATATCCAATGTCTTTTAAATTTGGGCCAAGCCCATTGTCTTTTAAATTTCAGCATATCAGATACTCAATGTCTTTTAAATTTCGGGTCAAACCCACAATTTTTTAAATTTCGGGATAACAGATACCCAATGTCTTTTAAATTCCAAGTCAAGCCCATTGTCTTTTAATTTTCGGGTCAAGCCCATTGTCTTTTACAATTTCGGGTCACAAAGTCACCCAACATCATTTGAATTCCAAAAAAATAAAACTCTTTTTAGTCAATAAACGTCAATTGAGTTGCGACAACTTATTAATAATGTGGTGACATCTCTGGTTTTACGCTGAGCTTCACCTTGGTAGGATTAGCGACGCTGCGACAGCTCGTAAATCTGCATTTGAGCTCGCTGATTTGCAATTAGCATCTTTGCATTGTGAATTTACATTGTCTTATGCATTCTCGGATAAAATCCGAGTTCATGTCTTTACTCGTTTCTTACAATGATAATTCGAAAACTATGGTTATACGTATTCTCTTGTAAGCAACAAGTAAAGAGGGGCAATTGTGAACATCCGATTTTATCCGAGTCATCAAAGAAATTCAAAAATGAAAAAAATTAAAAAAATTAAAAAACTAAGGTGTCTAGATCACTAAGTCCCACATTAGAGAAGTCGTGTTCCTTCTCCCTTCCCTCCTCCTATATAAAGAGATGGTTCCACTACCAGAAAAATACGTTTTTGCGGCGGATTATAATCCGTCTCAAATTTGCTAATTTTAAGACGGATCCGTTTATGGGCGGATTTTGCGGCACCCTCCCAATTTTTTTCCGGATAAAAAATCACCGCAAATGGAGGCATATTTGCGGCGTGATTAAAATTTCTCAAATTTGATTTTGAGACGGATCCGTTTGCGGCGGATTTTTCTCCCCCAATTTTTTCCGGCTAAAAAGTCACCGCAAATGGTGGCATATTTGCGAGGATTATAATCCGTCTCAAATTTTTCTTGTTTTTTATTTTTCCCCCCCCATTTTTTTTCCTGCTAAAAAGTCATTAAAAAGTTTTTTTTTTTATGAAAAAAGTTTTGCGGCGGATATTTCCGCCGCAAATTATTAAATAAAATAGAAATTTATTTTTAAATTTAAAAAATAAAAATAAAAAACATTTACGGCGGATGTTGTGGCGGATGTTGCGACGGATAAATTTGCGGCCAGTTTTTGCGGATTTTTCTTCACCAAAAAAAAATATTGGGAAATATCCGTCATAAATCTCGATGTCTTTTCTAGCGTAAAATATAATTTTTTCGATAAAAAATTTGCAACGGATAAATCTGCCTTTTAAAATTCATTAATTAATTTTAATAAAAATTTTTAAAAAAAAAAATAATCCACCTTTATTTAAAAATCCGACATAATCTAAATTTCAATTTACGACGGAAAAATCCAAAAAAATTGATACGTATAATAAAAAATTCTAAATAAAATATTAAAATATTTATGCGCCCGCCAGCAAATTATGCCGAATTCAAAAATACATTTGCGTATTTTTCCGTTTAGCAAAAAAAATCCGCCGCAAAAATTAAATCTACTTCATCTTCTTCCTTCTCCCATTTTCATTTTTCTCTATTCCTCTCTCCTTCTCCTTTCTCACTTCCCTTTCAAGACAGAGCTTCCATGAGCAACCTTCGTCATCTTCAAGACCTTGAGGTAGGGGAAAACCTTGTTCTTGACTCATTTTCCTATTCTTTTCATCTTGTTTTTGAGTTGTGACTTGATGTGTGAATTGGGGTTTTGAGTTGTTTTTACTTGTTTTGGCTTGAATCTTGTTAGAAAACTTGAGAATAACATGATTTGGTTTGCTTAGAGGCATGAGAAACAGTTTTTCATTACTTGTATACCTTGATTTCCATTTGAAATGAGAATTTGGAGTTTTAGGTTTTCAATAACCAAGGATGAGATTTGTAGTGTTTTGATCTATTTTTAGTGAAATCTTTTAGTGTTTTATGTTCCCTTCATGTTTGTGAACTTGTTTAGGACTTAAACTCACCTAGAAACTGGATTGGAGTGGCCAAAATCCAAGATTTTGGCCAATGGAACCATAGTGACGGCCGCACGATTTCGGGCGGCCCGTGTCCGAATACTGGGCCGTGTCCTCTCTCTGCCAGGTGCAAATATAGTGGAAAAGGGCAGAACAGTGGACACGGCCCACCCCGTGTCAAACAACACGGGCCGTGTCAAAAAACACGGGCTGTGTCAAAAAACACGGGACGTGTCAAAAAACACGGGACGTGTCAAATAACACGGCCCGTGTCTTAAGATATAATAAGAATTAGCTTTTGTGCTCTTCATGAAAGTTATAGCTCTTTCTCTTAGCTTTCCAAGGACACCTAATTCACCTCATTTCGACATACGTAGCTCAAGTTATGCTCATTTTACTGAGCAAAGGTCAAGGGTTGAAATTGAGAAAAATGCCAAAATGTTGTTTTGGGAAAAACTAGCTTTCCTAATTGTGGGGACCTTTCTTGTATGCATTTATAAGTGTGATGAGACCTTAGTAAGAGTGTTTAATAAAGTGTATTCGTGATGCATATAAATCAATTGTTATCCTAATAGATAAGTTTAAAGATTATGATGAATTGTTTTGACTTATGCCACTTTTCTATTTAATAATTAAGTAACTTGTTTTATATACGAATTGGATTTATTATGAGATTATGTTGTATAAATCTATTATTGAGAATTTTAAATTCTCACCCCAACTTCTTATTTTCATGGTAAATCCGTATATGATCAAAGCGGGAGCGAAAAGAAGGCATTGAAGACTTGGTATAAATCCGGTTTGTGTTTAGGTTAAAGCTAGCATCACGTTGCATTTTGTGACACCTTGAGGAGGAGATCTCCAAGCGGCAAAAGTGTGACAGTCTCCAACGGTTTGATCTACTCTTTGATTCACCCTTTCTTCTTTTTGATTGGTGTTAATTAACTGCATTGCTTTTGCTTAGTCTTTTGTTAAAAGTTAGGCTTGGTATAATGTATGCATAGGATTTGGACTTTTATTGGAGAACACTTTTGCATTTTTGCCCGTTTCTAAATTGACCACATTAGTGGAGAATACTAGTTGTTTGGATTGAAATATTTATACATGTATAATTTTAGAATATATTAATTATGTAACATATGTTGTGCATTTTGCATTTTTGTATTTTGATTTAAGTGTAAAATTATCATTGCGAGAAAATGGTAGTTCCGTAAAATCGTAGATGGATGTATAATAGGACTTATTCGGGTCGTAGAGGACTTAAACAAGAATTTGTATGTGGAGTTGAAGAGTTTGTGAATTATGCATGTCGATCTTCCCATTACTTAAGTGAAGGAACAATTAGGTGTCCTTGTTTGATATGTTATATGGGAAATTGTTGAAACTTTGAGATTGTGAAAATTCACTTGTATAAAAAAGGATTCAAACCTAGGTATTGGTATTGGACAGATCATGGAGAGGAAGAGCTGATCCAATTAGTGTAGATATAAACTCTAGTGTGAATACCGCTAATAGTCCTATATTAGAGGACGAAGACGTGGTTGATAGATATCAAAATATGGTTTGTGATGCGGTGGAAAGGACTTTGGAGATTTTAGGAGTCGTTTTGAACAGTGTTGAGGATGCTCCACATCCGGAGGCCGAAGAGTTTTATGATCTATTAAATGCTTCAAGTCGGCCATTATGGCACATTCGTCTGAAACTCATTCGAGTTATCCTTGGCGATTCGAATGTTAAGCCTCAAATCTGATTATAATGTAACGCATGCATGCTTTGATTCATTTATGGATATATTAAGAGAGGTTGCTCCACCAGGGATCACGAATTCCTCTAAATTACTATAGAACAAAAAAATTGGTTGCTAAACTCGGGCTTGCTTCAAGAAAAATAGATTGTTGTGTAAATGGTTGTATGTTATACTATGATAATGCCAGACAATGTAGGTTTTGTGGTGCTAAAAGATACGAACTTCGTAAAACCAATAATGGGAATAACAACGAAGTTCCGGTGAAAAGAATGCATTATTTACCTCTTATTCCTAGGCTCAAGAGATTGTATTCCTCTATGAGCTCATCTGTACACATGAGATGGCATGCTGAAAACAATAGGAAGGAGGGAGACTTGTCGCACCCATCTGATGGTGAAGCATGGAAGTATTTTAATAGGACATATCCTGAATTTGCATCTGATCCTAGAAATATTAGGCTTGGTTTGTGTGCTTAGATGGATTCACTCCCTACAATCAATCTTTTCTCCTTATTCTTGTTGGCCTGTGATAGTCACTCCATATAATTTACCTCCGAAATGTGTATGACTTGCCCCCTACATGTTCCTAACATGCATTATTCTGGTCCTCATAATCCCAAGAGCAAGATTGATGTTTATTTACAACCATTAATCGATGAACTGAAAATTTTATGGGCGGGTGTTTTAACTTATGACGTGTCAAGCAAACAAAATTTTATGATGAATGCTGCATTGATGTGGACAATAAATGACTTTCTGCTTATGGAATGTTGTCTGGATGGATGACTCAAATTAGCATGTCCATATTGCATGGATCGATAAAGGCATTCACTTTGAAGCATGGGGGAAAAAATTCGTGGTTTGACTGCCATCGTCAATTCTTGCCCGTTGATCACATGTTTAGAAGAAATAAAAATGCATTTAAGAAGAAAACTATTGTGACTAAGTTGCCTCCACCAAGATTGTTGAGAATTTTTACATTTCCTTTTTTAAGTTGTTTCGTAGATTTCTGCCATCTAAACCTGCTGCCGATGCCATAACAAAGATTATACGATCTAGGTATAATCAACCTTGGACATCTTGGTTAGAAATACCCAAGGATACTAGAGAAATGTGGTTTCGAGAGTTTCAAGTATGTATCAATTTTTATTCCTCATAATTATGTTTGTTTGTCTTGTAATAGTGTAATTTTTTTTAAACTTTAACGTTATTTACATAATTTTTTTGAAGGGTTATGTTTGGTGGATGCCTCAGCATCATAACCATATGCGGAAGGCATATAATAGTCGTAGTTCAAAGAGACTATCAGGTTTGTTGGCGGGAATGCAACTTAAATGAAAGACCCTTTTGGATTGGAGAAGGCATATGGGAAGACTTATGCGGGCATTGGGCTAGTAGCATGTATAAGGAGAAATGTCAACAAGCAAAGATGAATCGTGCTTCGACATTTGTGGATGCTTGCACACTTGGTGGTTGCATTTCTACAGAGCACCCATGCGAGAAATTGGTAACTATTATCGCAAGTTGTTTAGCAATATGTTTTATTATTTTGTTATTAATTTTTTCTCATTATTACAGGCTAAGACTTTGGGTAGAGAGCCCACAATTGATGAGACATTTCGTCATGTACATTTGAGGAAAGAAGACCGTGCATCGCATGGGTTTCTACAAAAGCTAAGGATTTATATGTTAGTCTTTCTTTAGAAATTATTGCCTTTAATATTACAATTATGTTATAACAATAACCATAAGAATTTTTTTATTTCCATCCTTAGGAGGAATTCAAAACAAAGGAATCTGAACAATCTTCTCAGTGCTCAAATGAAGAAGGGGCATCTGCTACACAAAATGACCAGTCGAGAGCTTTGGATTAAAACTGACTTTGGCGGTCCTAAGAAGGGTCGTGTTTATGGCCTTGGTTCTCAAGCATCTATTTATGATCATGGAGATTCATCTTCGTCAAGGCCTATGTCGACTCAAGTTCCCGAGCACGTTATTAATCAAGTTAAGTAATAGTTTGTAATATTTTTTATTAATTGATTTTTGTATTTTGATAGATGTAGTCAATCATTTTATTTTTCGTATTTTTGGTTAATTCATTATTCGTGAAATGAATTGATGAATTTATGTTTACATATATTAACCAGGTTAAGGAAACTTCTTCATCCATGCGGAGATGTTGGATCGTGTTCAGATTCAACAAAAAATGGAGCAACAAAGCCAACAACGTGAGGCGAGTGGAAAATGCGATTTGAACAATACCATAGTCCTCCCAAATGATTAAGGAGCTAAAATCATATGTACAAGCCGTTGGCACTCAACCAAGCCAACAACTACAACTAACGAAAGAAGATAATCGAATAGTGAAGATGATCATGATGAAGATGACAATGATAATGAGGATTATTAAACTTTGTATTTGAACAAACTTTGTATGCGATTTGTTATGTTTGTTTTATGGATTGATTAAATTTGACGGGTTGAAATTCATGTATTGTGGATTTTGACAGTTGAAATTCAGGTTGAAATTCGACGGGTTGATTAAATGTTTATTTTATATTGTGGATTTTGAATATTCAATTTAATTTTTTTAATATTCAAAAAAATTTCGACGGATTTTAAAATATCACCGCAAATTTGGGTAGATTTTTGGGGAAAAATCTTCGCAAATTAGCGGACGGAAAAATCCGCCGCAAATTAAATGCGGAAAAATTACTGCCAAAATTAATGGCGAAAAATCAAGCAAATTAGCGGCGGAAAAATCCGCCGCAAATTAGCGGCGAAAAATCCGCAAAAATGCATAATTAGCGACGAAAAAATCCGCCAGTAAATTACCGGCGGAAAAATCCGCCGCAAATTACGGCGGAAAAATCCGCCGCTAATTTGCGGCGGACAAATCCGCCGCTAATTTGCGGCGGAAAAATCTGCCGCAAAATCCGCCGCAAATTATTAGTCTTTTTCCGGCAACTATGCCGACATGTCACCGGAGAGTTTTGCGGCGGAAATAAAAATCCGCCGCAAATTATTTTAAACCATATTTGCGGCGGACTATCCGAAGAAATCAAAAATTGTTAATTTGCGGTGGATTTTCAGTGATTTGCGGCGGATTTATCCTTCGCAAATCGCCTTTTTTCTTGTAGTGTTCTTAATGATTTTGTCATCCAAAAAATTACACCATTGAGCTTAATACTAAGTATAAGAGCTCGAGAAAATTGCACCCTTGAGCTTAATATTAAGTATAAGAGATCAAGGACTTTAGTAAAAAAAATTTCTTGCAAGTGAGTTACTTTTCAAGATTTGATTTGAAGAGAACACGTGAGACCCTATACACTAATTTCTTTGAGCTTATCATTTTTTATATGCCTTGGAGGTAAATTTGTTTTTTTTTCTTGTTTATTATTTTTCATTATATACATGTGTTATTCATTTTAGTTTATTCATTTATTAGTTTGATTTATTTATTTATTTATTAATTATTTTTTGTAAACTTTTTTATTTTAAAATTAATTCAAGAATAAATTGGGATTAGCTGAGTTGTAATAGCTTGTTAATCCTGTAACTTTTAAAATCATCTAAGTTGTGACAACTTGATGATTTGAACCTTTTTCTAAACATAAAAAAAATCAAACGAGTTTTCAAAATAAAAATCTTTTGAAAATTAAAAACAACTAACCCACCTTTATTTTCTAAAGAATGACATAACTTTGAATTCCTCATTGCATCCAAGGATACCAAGAAGCAAAATTTTTATTCTATCATGCCAAAAAGAAATTTTCATAATTTATTTGTTGGTTTAGTTTATCTTTTAATAAATAGGTAAAACAAATATTTTTAAGAGTTATAAAAAATTTGCATAATTGATTTAGGGTAACTGTCTTAGGACGGATGCATCAAGGGTGTTGCGGGGTTAAGTCTCCACTCTTCTATGTGCATGATTAGGCTACCGGACTTGAGTTTTTGAACGTAGACCATCTTTCTTAAGTTTTTCCAACTTTTCCTAATAAAAAAATAAAATTGGTGGCGACTCCTAATTTTTTTAATTTAAATCATTATCCCGCCGCGATCCTGGTCGCAACAGATGACAACTCCATTGAGGACACCAGATACCCAATATCGGGACACCAGATACGTAATGACTTTTAAATTTCGAGTCAAGTCCATTATCTTTTAAATTTCGGGACACCAGATATCCAACGTCTTTTAAATTCTGGGCCAAGCCCATTACCTTTTAAATTTTGGGACACCAGATACCCAATGTATTTTAAATTCTGGGTCAAGCCCATTGTCTTTTAAATTTTGGGATACCAGATACCCAATGTCTTTTAAATTCTGGGCCAAGTCCATTGCCTTTTAAATTTCAGGACACCAAATACCCAATGTCTTTTAAATTTTGGGCCAAGCCTATTGTTTTTTAAAGTTTAGGACATCAGATATCCAATGTCTTTTAAATTCCGAGTCAAGCCCATTGTCTTTTAAATTTCAAGACACCAGATACCCAATGTCTTTTAAATTCTGGGTCAAGCCCATTGTCTTTTAATTTTCGGGTCAAGCATATTGTCTTTTACAATTTCGGGTCACAAGGTCACCCAACATCATTTGAATTCCAAAAAAAAAAATCTTTGTAGTCAATAAACGTCAATTGAGCTGTGACAACTTATTGACAATGTGGTGACGTCTCTGGCTTTATGCTGAGCTTCACCTTGGTAGGATTAGTGACGCTGCGACAGCTCGTAAATCCGCATTCGAGCTCGCTGGTTTGCAATTAGCATCTTTGCTTTGTGAATTTAAATTGTCTTATACATTCCCAGACAAAATCTGAGTTCATGTCTTTACTCGTTTCTTACAACGATAATTCAAAAACTATGATTATACGTATTCTTTTATAAGTAACAAGTAAAGATGGGCAACTGTGAATACCTGATTTTGTCTGAGTCATCAAAGAAATTCAAAAAAAGAAAAAAAAAAGAAAAACTAAGGTGTCTAGATCACTAAGTCCCACATTAGAGAAGTCATGGTCCTTATCCTTCCCCTCCTCCTATATAAAGGGATGGTTCTTAATAGTTTTGTCATCCAAAAAATTACATCATTGAGCTTAATACTAAGTATAAGAGCTTGAGAAAATTACACAATTAAGCTTAATACTAAGTATAAGAGCTCGAGGACTTTAGTAAATTTTTTTTTCTTGCAAGTGAGTTACTTTTCAAGGTTTAATTTGAAGAGAACGCGTGAGACTATGTGCACAAACTTCTTTCAGCATATCACTTTTTATACGTCTTGGAGGTAAGTTTGCTTTTTCTTCTTGTTTATTATTTTTCATTATATACATGTGTTATTCATTTTACTTTATTCATTTATTAGTTTGATTTATTTATTTATTTATTAGTTTTTTTGTAAGCTTTTTTATTTTAAAATTAATTCAAGAATAAATTGGGATTACCTGAGTTATGACAGCTTGTTAATCCTGTAACTTTTAGAATCATCTAAGTTGTGATAGCTTGATGATTCGAACCTTTTTATAAACATAAAAAAAATCAAATGAGTTTTCAAAATAAAAATCTTTTCAAAATTAAAAACAACCAACCCACCCTTATTTTCTAAAGAACGATGTGACTTTGAATTCCTCATTACATCTGATAATACGTAGGAGCATGATTTTTATTCTGTCAAGCCAAAATTAAATTCTCATAATTTATTTATCGGTTTAGTTTTTCTTTAAATAAAGGGATAAAACAATTAATTTAAGGTAACCGTCTTAGGACGGATCCATCAGGAGTGCTGTGGTGTTAAGTCTCCATCTTTTCATGTGCATAATTAGGCTCCCAGACTTGAGTTTTTGAACGTAGATCATCTTTCTTAGATTTTTCTCATTTTTCTTAATAAAAAAATAAAATTAGTGACGATTCCTAAATTTTTTAATTTAAGTCGTTATCTCATAGCAATTCCAATCGCGACACTATAAGTTGCCTTGTCACTATCTGTAAAGCTAAAAAGGGAAAAACCTTAAACAAATAAAAAAGAAGCATGCAGACACGAAGTCCTAGCATCATATAGTCAATCTTTTTGTTAAATGCTCCTTGTCTCTTTTAGACAAAAATTAACTATAAATGACCATGGACAAAGATAGCAAAGGGCAAAAGATCCTGGGCAAATTACTGAATCGTTGTGCAAAGTTTAACTTTCACCTTTCTAAACTTTGCTTTTGGTTGTTTTGCCAAGTTCTTAATCTGAGCTAGCAGAATCAAATTTCATCCCTACACTTGTCTTACATGTATATGAACCCCATTTCTATTTTCTTGTTCCATTCAAAAACACTTCGGAGTATTTTGACGACTCTGCTGGGGAGAGAAATGCAACAATAGCAATTGTAACCCGAAAAATGTTGGGAAATGCCAGCATAATTTTCCTATTCTGTGAACTCAAAAATAGATACTATGCACAAGCGTAAAACAAGTGTAATAATAACACTAGAAATTTTTAGCGTGGAAAACCTTCTTAATGTGAGCAAAGAAAAATCATGGGACCCGTAGGCCACTTAAATCTCCACTATAACAATAATGAGAATACAAAAATACAATAATATTGTATCTTTAATTTGTTGATAAAACTCTCACAAATTGACTTACTATTTTTCTCTCTGTGAGGAGGATGTCTCACTTCTATCAAGAAGCTGCTTCTGCTTCGGTGTTTTTTTTTTTGTGTCCTCAGAATGAAGGATTCAATCTCTATTTATAGAGATTTCTTCCATCCATCACGATAAAGCACCGAAAATTTACAAATATTTTCTTCATATCATTTTTGACTTCCACCAAATTATGCTTATAATTGTTGACAAAATAATTGCCTCCATTCTTGACTTTAGCCACCGAATGGAATATGGCTGAGCCTCACAATTCTTCCCCTCCAGCCATTGGGAAAATATCCTTGGATCAGTTCGGGGTTGATGCTAAGCCTGTGACTTCTTTACAGACTTCTAACTTCTCTTTTGGTAGCGCTTTTGTCATCATATCTACCCCGTTGTCGTTGGTGTGGATTTTCTCAACTTGCAGCAGTTTACTTTCCAACACATCACAGATCCAGTGATACTTTACGTCGATGTGTTTCGATCTTGAATGAAATGCCAAGTTCTTGCTGAGATGTATTGCGTTTTGACTGTCCCAATAGAGAACATAGCTTTCTTGATTATAGCCTAACTCTTGTAGAAACTTCTTCATCCATAGGATCTCCTTGCAACCTTCAGTGATTACGATGAATTCAGCTTCTGTGGTGCTTAAAGCAATGCACTTTTGTAGTCGTGATTGCCATGAGATAGCTCCTCCTACAAAAGTAATCAAATATCCCGATGTAGACTTTCTTGAATCCACATCTCCTGCCATATCTGCATCTGAATACCCAGTGAGCATTAGATTTCTATTGCCAAAACACAAGCACCTTTTGGTAGTTCCTCTTAGATACCTTAGTATCCATTTCACAGCATTCCAATGCTCCTTTCTTGGATTTGATAGGAATCTACTCACAACTCCTCCAGCATAAGCAATGTCTGGTCTTGTACAGACCATTGCATACATAAGACTATCAACAACAGAAGAATAGCGTACCTTGCTCATTTCTTCTTTTTCTTCGTCATTTTCTGGACATTGCGTCTTACTCAGTTTGAGATGACCGGGTAATGGAACATGCACAGTTTTGGCTTGATGCATGTTGAACCTTTCAAGAACTTTCTTGATATAGTCTTCTTGTGACATCCATAACATTCTTCTAGAATGATTTCTAATGATCTTCATTCCAAGAATCTTCTTTACTGCACCCAGATCTTTCATGGCAAATGATTTGCTCAATGCCTTCTTGAGAGCAGCCATCTTTATCTTATCTTTCCCAACAATCCACATATTATCAACATACAACAATAGTATGATGGATTCACCATTTTCATAGTTCTTCACAAACACACAATGGTCTGCGGAGGTCTTCTTAAAATTGTGTTAGGTCATGAAGAGATCAAACTTTTTATACTATTGCCTTAGAGCTTGCTTCAGACCATAGAGGCTTTTCTTCAGACGACACACTAGGTGTTCTTTGCCTGGTTCTTCGAAACCTTCTGGTTGCTCCATATAAATTTCTTCCTCAAAGTCTCCATGTAAGAATGTTATTTTAACATCAAGTTGTTCTATTTCCAAGTCTAGTTTAGCAGCTAGGCCAAGGATTGCTCTAATAGATGTCTGATAATCACATATTTTATTCATTAAGAAACCCTTATGTTTAGTCATTTACACTCTCCATATTCTTAATTGATTGAGTTTGGTATGATTTTGTGAGTTTGAGATCAAATTGGTCCTAATTGAATATTTTCAGCATTATTGAGATTTGACACTGTTTCTGTATTTTGGCCATAACTTGAGTTCCTAATATCTGATGAACATGAATTTTACCTTGTAGGAAATCTAAGAGGAAGCTCTACAACTTTGATGAAGAGCTCGAAGTCCGATTCAGATGTCTAAGGGACCTAAGTTTACATGGAAGTCAGAATACGGGTTCTGTCAGTAGAATCCGAACAGTGTGCACTCATAAAATCATATCTCAAGATGTAATAATGGAGATGGGCTGAAATTTGTACAGTGGATATTCAAGATCCAAATAAACAACTTTCATGAAGAACACATTTTGAGAAAAAGAAGTCTAGTAGGTCATTTTGAGCTTGCAAGTCGGAACAGAGGTGCTGAAGTTGGGTTTGAGCAACCTATAGTATTTGGGACATATCTTAGGCTTAAGGAAGCCAAATTGGACGAACCAGCTATCCATTTTATAGCCAAGACAAGGATCTACAACTTTCATGAAGAACACTTTTCGTGGTTCTGAAGTATAGTGGGTCGTTTTTGGCTTCCAAGTCAGACACGAAATTTTCATCCTCAACCACTCACTCATCCATCCACTCATCCACTCATCCACTCATCCACTAACTCACCCATTCATCCACTCATACACTAATCCAACCACTTAACCACTTCACCCACTCATCCACTAATCCATCCACTCACCCATTCATGTCCATAATTTCCCACTCACCAAAAGTCCTTTGGCATTTTTCACTAATTCAACCACTCAACCATTCCACTCACTCATCCACTAAACCAATCCACTAAACCAACCCACTAATCCATCCACTCAAACACTCTACTCACTCATCCACTCATCCACCCACTTCCCTTTGTCATTTTGTTACCTTAGACTTCTATAAAAGGCACCATTTATCATGAACAACATGTATTCTCCTTCATTTCTCTCTAAGTTTCTTCTTGTTTCTTCATAGTTTCTCATAGCTTTGTATATTTTGATGCTCCCCTTCATGGTAATGGAGGGCTAAGCTACTTTGGGTCAATTTAGAACTCTTGAAGAGATTGTGGTTTGGATTCTTGAGACCTTGGTTATGCATTGTATTTGATTTGTAATTGAATTCCTCTTTTCTTCTTCTTTCTTCTTCTTCTTGATCTTGAATGCATGAATGGTGATTCTATTTATGCTGATCTGATTTGATCTTGGTTTAAGATTGAGATTTGTGATGAAACTTAGAACTAATTGATCTAAACTAATCACATAAATGAAGATTGAGATTTGTGATGAAACTTAGAACTGATTGATCTAAATTAATCACAGAATTGAAGAGGTTAGGTTACTAATTTGTGCCTAAGTTAATTGAATTCGGTACTTGAAATTAACATAGATTTTCATGAATGGTGCGATTGCGGATTTGTGTTTATCACTTGTTAATTGAATTCTAGACGATCGTCTAGTATGAATTTTGGATTTGATGCAGAGATCTCGGTTAGATCCAAATTAACAATTCAATTGCGCTTCAAGTGTTTTATGAAGGGTCTATGATTGAATCCACCCAATCTTGGATAGGTTTCTAAATTGACTACTCTTTAATTGTCATTTCTTCCGTTAATTTTGTTAAGTACGATCTTAAACTGTCAAACCCCCCTTTGCTAACTTTCACTTGATTTGATTAAATTGCATTTACGATCCTTGAGGAGACGATCCGGTGTTGTTCACTATACTACAAGTTTAGGTAATAACTTCGATTATAATTTTGACTGAGTTCGGCGCTCAATCAATTTTGGCGCTCGTCATAAGGGTTCCTTAATGGGGGCTGTATCACTTGCAGCTTTTATAGGAGGCAGTCAGGTTTTTGGTGTTATTCCTAAACCTTTAGCTGAAAATAACATCAATGGAAGGACAGTTGGAGAAGAAATTCAGGTAACATCTATGCATGGATGAATGAAAACAATGGTTGACAATTCTGATGCATTTCTTGTCTTACCTGGTGGTTTTGGTACGTTGGAAGAGATTTTTCAAATTGTCTCTTGGGCTGAACTGAACATCCACCATAAACCCATTGGTTTGTTGAATGTTAATAATTTCTTTGATCTTTTGTTATTTTTTCTTGACAAAGCTGTGGAACAAAAATTTATCACTCCTTCGGTAAGACAACTTCTTATCTCTGCCTCCACTATTGATGAGCTCATTGATAAATTAGAAGCTTTTGAGTATGTACCTGATCAGGTATTAGCTCAGATAGATTGGTCAATAGGAAGCAGCGAAGGAAGTAACAAGAAACAAAAGCCAGATCTGCGACTTCATCTTTAATGGGTTTGATTTTATTGTACTTTGTTTCTGTTTAAATTTGTGTCAGCTTTCTCTAACAGGTAATATCTTCTATCCTTTACTCATCTATATTTTAACATTGAGGACAATGTTGTGATCTAGTTGGGGGGGAAGGATAGTTGACCCAAAAAAAAATAAAAAAAAAAAAATAAAAAAATAAAAAAATAAAAAAAAAAAAAAAAAATAAATTTGTTGTTTTGTTTGGAAAGTATGATATGATGGTCATGGACTTATTAAACCAATTAGTGATGGCAGAGTAAGGAGTAATTTTACTCTTGAGACGCATCTTAATTGGTGGCAGAGTAAGGAGTTTTTTTAGGTAGTAATTAATTAGTATTAAATTGTGGAAGTACTAAAATTTTATTGTTTGATTTCTTTTCAGGGTCTGATGCGGAACTAACAGTGTGCTTCTTTTCTGCTTGGCGTTGATTCACTTCTTATCAGGTTGTGTTGCTCTTTTCTATATCTCTCTTTCACATTAAGGGCAATGTTATATTAAGTGTGGGGGGGAGATTTTAACATATTTCTTTTCTTTTGGTTTGTTAAAAAAAAATCAAAAAAAAATCAAAACAAAAAAAGGGGTTCATTGCATGATTGAATAACTTTTCTCCCTTCTTAAACTGATATGCTTGGTGATGGATGATTGAATTGATGAATTGAGTTTGATGGATGCATACCTTGTGAGATTTTGAGCCTAATGGATGGATTCAACATTTGTGTCATTCTCTTCTTTCTTGTGTGATTTTCACTCATGTTAATGACCACTCTAGAACTTGTTTTGATTCTTTTTGAGGCTACATTTCACTTGCATGCATGAACATGATTGAGGCCCTCTTTCTTAATTAGCTAGTTTAACCAAATAGCCAACCTTGTTTTCAATATGATATCAAGCACTCTTTTGACTTCTTGAAAATTCTCTGATTCTTGCCAACCTTGTATATTTTCCTTTGCTTAACCCCTTTGAGCTTATTTGACCATTCCTTGTTTCTAGCTCATTATGTACCTTAAATGAGAAATCGTGTTCTTACTTTACCTTAGGGAATAAAAGAACATTAGCTTAGTTAATGGATGAGTTTTTGAACAAGTGTGGGGGTGTGTGTACAAAATGGTTGTTGAAAAAGAAAGAGTGCCCAAAAAGATGAGTTCCTAATATGTATATAGTTATGTTCATATATAAAAAAAAAAAAAAAAAAAAAAAAAAAAAAAAAAAAAAAAAAAAATCAAGTGTTTAAAAAAAGAAAAGGATTGGGAAATGAATATGTAAAGGGATATACACTAGAGTTGGGATGAACTTTTATGCTTGTTATTTGAACTCAGCTCTCATTTGCTTTCATTCTCTTTGGTATTTATCTTCTCATATCCATTTTATCCTCTCTTGTTACCTTGACCTCACTACAACCTTGAATAAAGTCCTCATAATTTGTGTGTGCATGTGTTTTGAGTAGTGGAGAAGTAGAATATAAGCAAGCTTATGGTAGTGCAATTTTCATGGGTTGAATTGAGTGAAATACCTACTTTTTAAACACTTGAGAGATTAAGAAGGGATCTTGTGAAGATCTATCATTCTCGATTCATGTTGAAGATAACTTGCTTGTTGGTTTGAGATGTGGAGAATTGTTAACTCGTGAATGTTTTGATCCCTTGAACCTTTGGTTATTCTTCTTGATTGTAAAATTTTGGGTTCTTGAATGTCATTGGAATTTAAATTTTTGTTAATCTCTTATGTCCTTATTTTGGTCTTGAGTCTTGCCTAGGAGTGCAAAAAGCTAAGTGTGGGGGAATTTGATAATCACATATTTTATTCATTAAGAAACCCTTATGTTTAGTCATTTACACTCTTCATATTCTTAATTGATTGAGTTTGGTATGATTTTGTGAGTTTGAGCTCAAATTGGTCCTAATTGAATATTTTCAGCATTATTGAGATTTGACACTGTTTCTGTATTTTGGCCATAACTTAAGTTCTTAATATCTGATGAACATGAATTTTACCTTGTAGGAAAGCTAAGAGGAAGCTCTACAACTTTGATGAAGAGCTCGAAGTCCGATTCAGATGTCTAAGGGACCTAAGTTTACATGGAAGTCAGAATACGGGTTCTGTCAGTAGAATCCGAACAGTGTGCACTCATAAAATCATATCTCAAGATGTAATAATGGAGATGGGTTGAAATTTGTATAGTGGATATTCAAGATCCAAATAAACAACTTTCATGAAGAACACATTTTGAGAAAAAGAAGTCTAGTAGGTCATTTTGAGCTTGCAATTCGGAACAGAGGTGCTGAAGTTGGGTTTGAGCAACCTACGGTATTTGGGACATATCTTGGGCTTAAGGAAGCCAAATTGGACGAACCAGCTATCCATTTTATAGCCAAGACAAGGATCTACAAATTTCATGAAGAACACTTTTCGTGGTTCTGAAGTATAGTGGGTCGTTTTTGGCTTCCAAGTCAGACACGAAATTTTCGTCCTCAACCACCCACTCATCCATCCACTAATCCACTCATCCACTCATCCACTCATCCACTCATCCACTAACTCACCCATTCATCCACTCATACACTAATCCAACCACTTAACCACTCCACCCACTCATCCACTAATCCATCCACTCACCCATTCATGTCCATAATTTCCCACTCACCAAAAGTCCTTTGGCATTTTTCACTAATTCAACCACTCAACCATTCCACTCACTCATCCACTAAACCAATCCACTAAACCAACCCACTAATCCATCCACTCAAACACTCTACTCACTCATCCACTCATCCACCCACTTCCCTTTGTCATTTTGTTACCTTAGACTTCTATAAAAGGCACCATTTATCATGAACAACATGTATTCTCCTTCATTTCTCTCTAAGTTTCTTCTTGTTTCTTCATAGTTTCTCATAGCTTTGTATATTTTGATGCTCCCCTTCATGGTAATGGAGGGCTAAGCTACTTTGGGTCAATTTAGAACTCTTGAAGAGATTGTGGTTTGGATTCTTGAGACCTTGGTTATGCATTGTATTTGATTTGTAATTGAATTCCTCTTTTCTTCTTCTTTCTTCTTCTTCTTGATCTTGAATGCATGAATGGTGATTCTATTTATGTTGATCTGATTTGATCTTGGTTTAAGATTGAGATTTGTGATGAAACTTAGAACTAATTGATCTAAACTAATCACATAAATGAAGATTGAGATTTGTGATGAAACTTAGAACTGATTGATCTAAATTAATCACGCTAATTGAAGAGGTTAGGTTATTGATTTGTGCCTAAGTTAATTGAATTCGGTACTTGAAATTAACATAGATTTTCATGAATGGTGCGATTGCGGATTTGTGTTTATCACTTGTTAATTGAATTCTAGACGATCGTCTAGTATGAATTTTGGATTTGATGCAGAGATCTCGGTTAGATCCAAATTAACAATTCAATTGCGCTTCAAGTGTTTTATGAAGGGTCTATGATTGAATCCACCCAATCCTAGATAGGTTTCTAAATTGACTACTTTTTAATTGTCATTTCTTCCGTTAATTTTGTTAAGTACGATCTTAAACTCTCAAACCCCCTTTGCTAACTTTCACTTGATTTGATTAAATTGCATTTACGATCCTTGAGGAGACGATCCGGTGTTGTTCACTATACTACAAGTTTAGGTAATAACTTCGGTTATAATTTTGACTGAGTTCGACGCTCGTCAATGTCATCTTCACCACTGGTGAGAAGATTTCTTCAAAATCTATACTTTTTTTCTGGTTGCACCCCTTCACAATAATCCTTACTTTGTACCTGGGGTTTGGGTTGTTCTCTTCAGTCTTGAGTTTGAATACCCACTTATTTTTCAATGCCTTTCATCCATCTGGTAATCTCACCAGGTCATACATCTGATTCTCTTTCAGGGACTGTATTTCTTCTTGCATGACTTGCATCCATTTCTCTTTATCATTCATCTCAATGGCTTCCATGAAACTTTGAGGTTCCCTTTCATTAGTGAGAGTGACATAATCATCTGAGAAATACCTTCTTGATGGTTGTTTGACTCTCGTTGATCTTCTCACTTGAGTTTCTTATTCTACCTGATCAGTCTCTATATGTTCTCACTATATTGCCTAACTTTGTTCTGTCTGGTCAGGTTGTTCTATTTGATCAGGTTGCTCCATCTGATGGAGTTGTGTTGTCTGATCAGGTTCATCATTCCTTTGAAGAATCTCTCCCCCTGAATTATGTATCTCAATGGTCTTTGGCTTCTTAGATTGCTGAATGTCTTAGATCGTCTGGTCTTCACAGAATACCACATCTCTACTTCGAACAATCTTCTTGTTTGCAGGATCCCATAATCTAAAGCCAAGTTCATCACTTGGTGAACCAATGTATATGCATTCATTCGTCTTTGTATCAAGCTTTGCTCTTTCATCTTTAGGAATGTGGATAAATGTCCTACCCCCAAAGACTCTCAAATGACCATAAGAGGCTTTCTTTCTAGACAATACTTCTTTTGGAATCTCTCCATTTAAAGGTCTTGAAGGAGACAAATTGATCAAATCAACTGTAGTTTTTACTACTTCACCTTAGAATGCCTTGAGGAGTTTTGCATGAGAAAGCATGCTCCTGACTTTCTCTGCAATCGTTCTGTTCATTCTCTCAGTTAATTCATTCATCTGAGGTGTCTTGGGGGGTACTTTCTCATGTCTTATCCCATGAGTCTTGCAATAATCCTCAAATGGACCTCTATACTCTTCGCCATTGTCAGTTCTCAAGCATTTCAGCTTTCTTCCAGATGCTCATTCTATAGAAGCATGAAACTCCTTGAAAACTTGAAGAACTTGATTTTTCATCTTTAATGAATACACCCACACTTTCTGGAGTGATCATCAATGAAGGTAACAAAGTATTGAGCACCGCCAAGGGACCTTTCAGATGTTGAGCAAACATCTGAGTGAACAAGATCCAGAATCTGCTTTCTTCTTCTTGTATCATCTGATCTTTTGAAAGATACTCTGTGTTAGTTTCCTGCTAGGCAGTCTTCACAGGATTCAAGTGGCTGCCCTATTATGTTTGGAAGATACTAAGATTTCCAGACCCTTTTCGCTTATGTGGCCCAATCATTTGTACCACAATTCCTTGCTTGCATCTTGAGCAATATTCATCTACCCCTTGCATATCTTTCCCTGCATAATGTATAGAGAGCCTTCTTTTCTGTCGCGAGTAATAATCATGCTTCCTTGGCTGAGTTTCCATCTGCCGGCACCAAACTAGTTTGTCATCCCAGCTTCGTCTAGTTTGCTCGCTGAGATAAGGTTTAGACGCATCTCTAGTACATGTCTTACCTCCTTCAGCACAAGCTTGGTTCTATTCTCACTTATCAAAGTTACTTCACCAATACCGATGATTTTACTTGTGATGTGGTTGCCTATCTTCACCATACCAAAATCTCCTTTTTGGTATGATGAGAAAAAACCTTCATGAGGTATGATGTGGAAGGATGCTCCGGAATCAATTATCCATATGCAATCATCAAATACAATGTTTAGATAATTTTCTTCTCTGACAAGAAATATATTCTGATCATTCAAGGCCACTGCAGTAGTTGTTCCATCTTCCTTCTTCTTCTTTAAGTTAATTTGGTCAGGGTTAACTGTTCCAGCCTGTTGGTCTCTCTTTAAGAATCTACACTTAGACTTTCTATGGCCCAGTTTGTCATAGTAATAACAACTTAGTCTAGTGCGAGATTTGGATCTACCATGTGATTTTTCACGACCTCCTTTTTCACGATTCTTACTCCTCCCTCTGTTTTCAACAACGTTGGCTTCGAACTGGTTGTTCAAGCCCCTTTCTCTCCGTCTTGACTCCTCATTCAGCAAACTGTCTGTAACAAAATCTATGCTAAGCTTTTCATTTGGAGCAGAATTGCTGAGAGTGACAACTAGAGTGTCCCAACTCTCAGGCAGAGAACTGAGGAGTAGAAGAGTTTGCAACTCATCATCTATCTTCATTTCTGTCTTCATCAATTGATTCACAATACCTTTGAAGGTATTCAAATGTTCGATCATGTTCTGACCATCTGAGTACTCCAACTTCACCAGTCGTCTAACAAGGTGGGCTTTATTCCTGGGCGTCTTCTTTTGAACCAAGGATTCAAGTTTCGTCCACAAATCATACGTGTTGGTATAAGTTGATACATGTTCGAACAAACTTCTATCAATATATTTTCGAATCATAGCTACTGCTTTTCGATTTTGGAGCTCCCATTCTTTGTCGGTCTTCTCCTCCAGTTTATCTTTATGGGTGATTGGCTCATGCAAATCTTTGCAGTATAAATGGTATTCCATCATCGGCTTACAATAGGAGTAGTTATCTGCAGTTAGCTTGAACATATCCCCATCATGAGTGATAACTCCTTCCATCTTGAGTTACACAGGCCAATACCGTATATATGAATAGTATCGTACAGGTAAATAGTACTGTATACTGAAAAATAATTGTAGTATGCAAACAATGCACCACGTCAGTTCCCAAGAAAGAGAGGTGGGTCACTAATGGACACACTTAAATACCAAGTCTTTCCAAGCCAGAACTTTCCTAGACAGCACTTTCACACCACCACACGTTATTCCCAGCAACGAGAATAATTCTTTTCTGATGTGGAGGATCAGACAATGCTGTAACCACATAGCATACTAAGAATTTTCTTATGAATCTGGCACCTAGTATCCGAGAGCTCTAAGAGCTCTAAGTTACCACTGTTGGGAAATGCCAGCATAATTTTCCTCTTCTGTGAACTTAAAAATAGGCACTATGCAGAAGCGTAAAACAAGTATAATAACAACACCAGAAATTTTTAGCGCAGAAAACCTTCTCAATGTGAGCAAGGAAAAATTACAGGACCCATAGGCCACTTAAATCTCCACTATAACAATAATAAGAATACAAAAATACAATAATATTGTATCTTCAATTTGTTGATAAAACTCTCACAAATTAGCTTACTATTTTTCTCTCTGTGAAGAGGATGTCTCACTTCTCTCAAGAAGCTGCTTCTGCTTTGGTGTTTTTTTGTGTGTCCTTCGAATGAAGGATTCAATCTCTATTTATAGAGATTTCTTCCATCCGTCACGGTAAAGCACCGAAAAATTCGCAAATATTTTCTTCCTATCTTTTTTTACTTCCACCGAATTATGCTTGCAATTGTTGACAAAACAATTGCCTCCATTCTTGACTTTAGCCACCGAATGGAATATGACTGAACCTCACAAAAAAACATAGCCCAAAAACTCTTATTCTCCTTGGAGGACTTCACTAATAATGAAGGAGAAGGAGTGTAGGTAACTCCCTAACAGTGATGCCTCCAATTGTAACCAATGTTGTTCAGTCCGATGGCATAGTAGTTTAAGGTAACACAGTCAAGGACCTTCTTAGCGATCTAGAGACACCTGTATAGTAGCTTGCAACGAACGCGCCTCATGTTCTTGTCCGAGCAGCCATGCTCGATTCTATCTTGGCCACGTAGCGAAACCTAAACGAGTGGTTAGCAAGGTTGAAGGCGGGAGGAGGAGGAACGACCCTTGCGACTATATTAAAGGAGAGAAATATTGGAGATAGATAGGAAGACCAAGGCTATGTCATAGATGAAGCATTGGTAACCCAAAATGAGTTGATGCGATTTTTATGCTTGCAAAAGGAGAGGCTTATGGCAGTGTCGGAGGAGGAGCCCTCTTTGGCAGCAAAAATTGCTAAGAAACCCCACCTGTCTAGGTACTTACCGCCCACTTTCAAGAAGTTTGATGGAACAGGGAGTACTCGAGAGCATATCATGTCCCTCCTAGATGATTTTGGGATACACAGTAGGGACAAAGATTTAAGGCTGAAAGAGTTCTCTAAATTATTGATAGGGTGAGCATTCATTTGGTAAGTAAAACTCTACCCAAATTCTATTCGCTTATGGGAAAAGATGGCTACAAAGTTCTATAACAAATTCTTAGAGGAAGAGGTGGCACGGCACATCATGGATTTAGGGTGAGTCAAGTAAAAGAGTAGGGAAGGATTAGTGGCCTTTATTAAGGAATATAACGATCACGCATTGTAGTGTCGTGAGACCATTCATGAGGAAGACTTGGTGTACGAGTGCATCAAGAATGGGTCATAGATCTTATTATCATTAAGGGGACTCAACATATTCCCGAATTGCTTAATTAAGCGGTAGATATTGTCGAGATAACAAAGAAGCATGGCAAATGAAGCAGAGAGCCATAATCTGTCTTTGTATGTGTTTACCTTAGAAGATCATACAAAAAAGAAGAACTTCAATGTGGTCCCTCCTTTAAAAGAATATGGCCCCAAAAAGAAAGAAGAACCCCCGTCCATGCTGCTAACCAAGCAACAAGTGTATCAACTAGTGGAAGAATGGCTCAAAGATATAATAATGACCCCAAGAACACACTCGAAGGCCTTAATAAACAAGGAGTATCAGAATCCAGAGTTATGTATTTTGCACAGGGCTAATGGATATAGAACCATGAATTATCTTGTCATTAGGAAGGTTTTTACTAGAAAGCTTGCTAGCGAGAAAATACTACTCCATAAGGAAAATTCGCAAATGAAAATGTACACAGACAAGCACTGCTTAGCCATAGACTCAATGTGATAATCTCAGGGGAAGTAGTGGGAAGGGGGAAGGTATGGAAGAGGGTAGGCCTCAGAACACTTTGATTATTATAGGGTTGGCTAAGACTAGAGGATTTCACATGCTATTTGGGCAGTTAGGTCCCGATGCAAAATCACAAACTAAAGCAGCCTATTTCATCATAGAGATAATGGAGCAAAGAGGAGGAGATTTGTGTGGTGTGAATGTGCCACTAACAAGGTTGGGCCGGTCGCATGCTACAACATTGTGTTCAAAGAACTTGGAACATTTAAATATAACTACTGTCATAACTGGCCCTTGTTTGTAGAAGCTATTTTTGAAGGACACCACGTAAGGCAAGCAGTAGTTGATAATAGTTTAAGGGTAAATGTCATCCCCACGCCTGTGTTTAAAGCTCTGGGGATTCCAATGAACCAGCCTCAAACAAGCTTATATAATCCTCAACATGTTCCAAGGCATGCTTGTGATGACCAGGGGATGTGTCACGATGAACTTGTAGGTAGGACTTATTATGACATTCAACAATTTCCAATTGGTAGATGGCTCACCTAGCTATCACATATTGTTGGGGAGACCACAGATACATTTGCACCAGTGCGTCCCATCCACTCTGCATCAATACGTGAAATCAAAGTTCATAGGAAAAGATATCGAGATCCCAACAACCAAGGCACCTGTCAAAGTGGCGGAAGCGCATTTGGTGGATGCTCAGCTATTTGACGAAGTGGCATCACCAAGGATTAACAAAATTCAAAGACAAGAAAGAATCAGGCTAGGGGGACCAGAGGTAGAAAAGAATGAGGAAAGCAGACACCCCATTTAAGCCTTTAAGTGCCTAAGAAATGAGGGCGGATCAAGTAGTTGAAGCAAGAAAAACAAAGATGTTTGGGTACAAAGGCCAAAGGGGCCAACTGGGTGTGCTATTTAGAATGTACACCTCCCTTAATGGAGAGGTGACTTGGGAAATCTTATAGGAAAGCATGGGGCTAGCAGAGGCCTCATCTTTATGCCTTGCTGGCACCACCAAAGAAGGGGTCACAAAGACAAACGAGGAAGCAGAGATATTTAGTGATGCCTAAATAAAGGAAGCTGCAACTAAATTATAGGACACTCCAAAACAACATGAAGAAAACCAAGAAGAAATATAACTTGAACCAAAAGAAGAATAGAACGTGCTGTTCTTTATTGGAGCCCTTATGAGCAAGAAGGGGAAGATAAGATGATCACGCTCCTTAAAGAATTTCAAGATATATTTGCCTAGGAATATGATGAAACAGGACTAAGCCGTCAGTTGATTACTTATAACTTAGCTGTAAGGCCAGAGGCAAAGCTAGTAAAGCAATTGCCTAGAAAGCTTTGTCCAAAAATATAATTGCAAATCGAGAAAAAGGTGAAAAGTTTCTAAATGTGAGTTCTATCAAGCCCATTCAGCATCCTGTCTAGCTCGCAAACATAGTCCCAATCAAGAAAAGAATGGAAAAATTTGTTGTTGTATCTATTTCAGAGATTTGAACAAGGTATGTCCAAATGATGACTTCCCCCTTACACATATTGATAGCTTGGTATATGCCACAACGATGCATGAACAAAAATTGTTCATGGATGACATGAAGAATGCGGGAGCCACCTATCAGAGGACTATGACAATAATATTTCATGGCACAATGCACAAGGCGGTAGAGGACTAAGTTGATGATTTAGTGGTCAAATCCAGAACAAAGCAATAACATGTAGATCATTTGTGAGCTATGTTCCAAAGATATATAAAGTATCAGCTTAAGATGAATCCCCAGAAATGCGCCTTTGGAGTATCTACGAGCAAGTTTCTGGGGGTTTAAGGTGCATAACTGATAATTGCTCAAAAGATATTGTTTTAAGGCATGAAAAATTGATTTAGTAACCCTTAATTTACCTTTTTGTTTATTTGTTGCCAAAGTTTCCTGCATTTGACATGGATTGAGTTATAAATCATTTTGGTTAGTGAATGTGAATATTTGTTTCAAAGGAACAAAATCTTCACTATTATAATGTGTTTTGTGCAGGAAAACATCTCAAGAGCAAGGAAATGGATGGTTAGAAGCAATGCAAGGAGGTGTCCCCTGTTTACTAAGCGCCTAGGCATTATCCTTTGAGTGACTAGGCGGTCAAGTCTCCCCAGAACATGTTGTCAGGAAGGTGAGCACCCAGGCACTCTAAACCTCAGTGCCTAGGCACTGAAAGCCTGATCCAAAAGTGCGTTGTTGTCCATAGCGCGCCTAGGCACTCCACACTCAGTGCCTAGGCACTTAAACCAGACTATAAATGTGTTATTTCTGACCTAATTTGGAGGAGGGCAGCTGTAAGACGCGTCATAAGGATAGGTAGAAGCCACATTGGGTGACGTGAAGGGACAAAACGTGGAAACGTTGGAGATTTTCATCAACCCATGGAGTTTTCCTATTTCTCTCCTCTTATTTTAGCCTTTGTTCTTGTTTCCATTTCTAGCTAAACTTTCTTTTGTTAGGATTAGGTGGATTTTGATGGATTCTGTTTGTATTTGACATTAGATTCAATTAATACAAGTTGCTATTCTATTTTTTTTAAAAAGATAAAAGAATAAAGAGAAAAAAAATAAAATAAAATAAAAAAAGAAAAAAAAAAGAATGCGAGAGGTACGGGGTTCGATGCCCCGTATCTCCACCATTTTTTTCCGATACCTTGCATATCCACCACTCTTGCTTGGTTTTTGTTAAAAAAAAAAATAAAATCAGGGTAGCTCACCTAAGTGCTAAAGCTTCTAGCGCCTAGGCGCTCGCACCAGGGTCTGCGTTTAAACGCAGAACCCTTCCCCTTCCCCCTTTCACTTTTTCCCCTATTCTCTCACCCACTCTCTCACGCCCTTCACGTAACCCTCCCCTTCTCACTCACGTTCTCTCTTTTTCCCTCTCTCTCTCAAACCTCTCTTTTCCCCCCTCATAGAACCCAACCCCCTTGTGCGTCTCTCTCTCTCTCCCCATTTCCCACTCCCATTCTCAATATTCCCCTCTCCAGTTTTCCTTCTTCCTTTCACCCTCTCTACCGTACCCCACTCCCTCCCCCTTTTCCTTTTCTTTTCTTCACAACCCACCAATTCCCCTTCCTCACGCTCTCACTCTCACTTTCGCACGCTTAGGCTTGTATTTCTTGCCATCTAGATTCATGGCACCCAAGCTCCAAACTAAGCGCAGTCGCAAGACCCAGGCTGAGAGCTCAAGCCACCCGGTAGCCTATAATGCTGACTTGTTTCTCTTTGAGACGCATGAAAAGTGACTCAACGAGTTCCTCTGCAACTAGGGATTTGTACCAGAGCCAGGAATCCTCTTGGGAGATGAAGAATATGATGAGAACATGGATCAAATCCTACACTGCAACTAGTCCATGCTGTGCAAAGTACTGGAAGCTGGTTTTGCCTCCATCGTCCGAGAGTTTTATGCCAACGCTTATCTGCCAGAAGAAGACGAGCATGACAAGTATGTTACCTATGTCCGAGGCCACCACATTTCCTTCGATGATTAAGCTATAGACCGCTTCCTAGGGACCCCCACTACTGTTGGGGATTATGGATACACAACTCTAAAGAAAGAGCCACTCGACACCGATGAAGTGTTACAAACTTTGTGCCAACCAGGGGCCCAATGGGAGCTAGAAACTCAAAGCTTCCCCAAATTCTTGAAGAAGTCAAATTTGTTGTCAATCCTGAAGGCCTGGTGCACATTCTCAAAGGCGGGCTTCTTTCCAAACTCCCACCATCAGGAGGTCACAAGGGATCGAGCCCTACTTCTTTTCGCTATAGTTACTGGGCGATCAGTGGATGTGAGATTGATGATCTCCCATAACATCCACACATTGGCACATAGTTGGACTCAAAGGTCACAACTGTGGTACCCTAGCCTCATCACTCAGTTACGCAAGGCAGCTGGGGTGGATACCACTAGGGATGTATCCATCAGGCCAGCTTCGGTCGTGGACATAACTATGATCAACCGATATTTTCACGAGGATGACCCTAACCAGATACGCTCAATGACTTAGGCTTGTGCAGCCAGACTTCCTCGTCAGCACTAGGATCCACCTTCCGTTGGAGTAGAGCAATGCCTCCAACGCATTGAGCGCTACATGATCCAATCCAGCCAGGCATTGGAGGGGATGCTGCGTAACTTAGCTATCCAACTAAACGTTGACCCAGATTCTCTAGGCAGCATTCCACTCCCAGAGGAGGACTCACAGAGTGAGGGCGATGCTGACACTGATGGAAATAAGAGTGCGAGCAGTGACAATTGATTGCATATATACATGCCTCATTCCTAGGGATCTACGAAGGGGAGTTTCTTTTTTCCTTTTCTTATGCATTTTTTATTTTGCATTGTCATTTTTAGTGTTATTTTCTTTAGTTCAAGTTTTTGCATTCTGTATTGTTCTAGTTATTTCTATTTTAGCTAAGGGGAGTTTCTGCGTTCTTTAGTCTCTGCATTGTCATTCTTAGTTAATTAGGGCCACTTCTTAAGTGCTTGGGGACAAGCACAAAAGTAAGTTTAGGGGAGAAATGTCATTTTTATGCCATGAACAATGTTTGTTTATATTACCCCTGTTTTTGTTGGTCCCTATTTCTGTTTGTTTCAAGTTTCTTTCATGTTTTGAGTTTTTTTGCCATGTTTAAGTGCAATTGCATAGATGTTAGGCTTGATTGTAGTTGGTTTTATGTTTTTGCTTTCTTGTTTTCGTGTTTTATTTTTGTTGCTATGTGTATGTTCAATTGAGTCAAGCCAATGTTGAACTGTTTGGAGTTTACTTTCGTGGGTCTCAATGTTTGATAGTACCATTGTAATGTAAGCCAACCATGCATGCACTTCCTGTTAGGAAAACATGAAAGCTTTGTGGGCTTATTTCTTAGATTTTGGTACTTGAATGAGGATTATGATTTCCATGCATGAATCTTATAGCCTATTGTTAATGTTCTTGGTGATTTTTGTGATTGGGTTTCATAATTAATCCTCGGGAGTTGTTTTGAGCCTTCAACATTTTTGCTTTGATGAGAGGTCACTCGTGAGTTTCTATTCTCTTAACTTTGCTTGAATCTCGTTTGCATGACGTGATTTGCACAATGCATCGACATGATAAAGACAATTTTGGTGTTAAGCCAGATAGCCATATAGTCAACCAAATGATGTTTGTTTCCATTGTGTTGCCCATTTGAGCCTAATAAACTGAATTCTTTGTTTGACCCATACAACATGCCTTGGCCAAAATAATTAATGTCTTATCCACCCGAAAGGAGTAGGTGAGCATTGAATTTATTGAATGTGTAAGTTAGCAATGTACTAAGTTTAAGGTGACCATTGTTTTGAGTTATAAAAAAAATAAAAAATTAAAAGAATTAAAAAAATGAAAAGAAAATTTGTATGGAAAAAAAGGAAAGAGAATCAAGAGGAGCTTAAATTCATGAGGAGAGGTGTAATGAAAGTCTTAATGCTCACTTATTCTCTAGGGTATTAGCTTGTCAAATCCTGTCTCATCCACCCTTAACCTTGACCCCATTACAACCCTTTAAAAAGTCTTTTTGATTGTTGCATTTGTGAGTTGCGTGCAAGCATGTCTGAGATGAAAAGCAAATCCAAGGAGGGTGAGCTCAATAAGTGATGACTGAGGGAAACACAAGCCCAAACACAAGAGTGACTGAGAGTCTCTTTCCATCTTGAAAGTTTAAGTGACCCAGTTATCATTTGTGCTTTGCTGCCATGTTCATTAGCTTTCAAGCTGTAATTGATCAGTGCATGGTTGTGATGATCCTTATTTTTGACCCTCTGAGTTTCAGTTACACAGTTAAGAGTTCTACTTTCAGGAATGTATATTTGAATTGATTTGTTGTCACTTTGATGCTTTTGAGTTATGGGACACTCTTAGTTTATTTCATTCAGTTCAACGTTGGTGTTTGAGTTATAGAGTTGTCTCTTTATTGGCTGTTTGTTATTTTGTTTTGCTTGAGGACAAGCAAAAAGATAAGTCTGGGAATGTGATAATTACTCAAAAGACATTGCTTTAAGGCATAAAAAATTGATTTAGTAACCCCTAATTTACCCTTTTGTTTATTTGTTGCCAAAGTTTCTTGCATTTGTTATAGATTGAGTTATAAATCATTTTGGTTGGTGAATGTGAATATTTGATTCAAAGGAACAAAATCTTCACTATTATAATGTGTTTTGTGCAAGAAAGCATCTCAAAAGCAAGGAAATGGATGGTTGGAAGCAATACAAGGAGGTGTCCTTTGTTCACTAAGCGCCTAGGCGCTATCCCTTGAGTGCCTAGGCGGCCAAGTCTCCCCAGAACGTGCTGTCAGGAAGGTGAGCGCCCAGGCGCTCTAAACCTCAGTACCTAGGCGCTGAAAGCCTGATCCAAAAGTGCATTGTTGTACATAGCGCGCCTAGGCACTCCACACTTAGCACCTTGGTGCCCAAACCAGACTATAAATGTGTTATTTCTAACCTAATTTGGAGGAGGGCAGCCATCAGACGTGTTAGAAGGATAGACAGAAGCCACATTGGGTGACGTGAAGGGATGAAATGTGAAAACGTTGGAGATTTTCATCAACCCGTGGAGTTTTCCTATTTCTCTCCTCTTATTTTAGCTTTTGTTCTTGTTTCTATGTCTAGCTAAACTTCCCTTTATTGGGATTAGGTGGATTTTGATAGATTCTGTTTGTATTTGACATTGGATTCAATTAATATAAGTTGTTATGCTGTTTAATAACTATGGTTCTCAGTAGATGAAGAAAAAATAAAAGCCATACGAGAGATAAAGCTACCCACGTATATGAAAGGAGTATGAGGCCTGATTGGAAAACTGAGATATATTAAGAGATTTGTGCCCGTCTTATCAGAACTTCTTGAGCTTTTCAATGGGCTTTTAAAAGAGCAAAAGATGTTTCAATGGGAAATCGTACATCAAGAGGCATTTGAAAAGATAAAGAGCGTGTTGACTTCCACAAGGACCATGTCCCCTCCAGTGAAAAAAGAACCCATGCGATTATATTTAACAATCATCGAAGGCGCCATAGGCAGGCTTATTGCATAGGAAGTAGGTAGAGTAGAGAAACTTGTGTCATTCTTGAATAGAGTAATGAAGGATGTTGAAAAGAGATATTCCAAGCCGCCCAAAAATTTAGGCACTATTTCCAGGCACATCAGATACGATTGGTAACTAACTTAGAAGAGTTGAAGTTTCTACTACAAAACCTACACTTAATCGGATGATTGAACAAATAGTCCCTGATGATAAGTGAGTTTGACATCATCTTAAAAACACTTTTCACATAAAAGAGCCAAGCATTGGCAGATTTGTTGACAATATACCCACTTATTAATAAAGAAGCTATTTAGGAGGAGATTCTAGGGGAATTCACAGAAGTAAACATGTGTCAAGAAAACGAGCAGTGGACACTGATGTTTAATTGGACTCCTTCCATGCCAGAAGGAGGGGCGAGGTTAGTGTTGAACAACGAGCGAGGGGAAGCATTGCCATTTGCTTTTAAGCTCACCTTCAGTTGCACAAACAATAAGGAAAAATATGAAGCTCTAATCCTTGCACTATGATGGCAAGAGACATAGGGATAAAATGCCTACTGGTCAAGGGGGATTCCAACCTGGTCATAAAATAACTCAATAGAGAATTTGGAGTCAAGGAAGGATCCCTAGCTACCTACAGAGAAAGTGCCTTATGTTTGATAAAGGAATTTCAGGAAATTCAGTGTCAACCTGTGCCTAGACGTGAGAACAAGCATGCGAATGCCCTAGTGATTATAGGGAGCAAGGCGGAAGCACAATCTAAAAGGAAGGTGAACAATTTTAAAGTGTCCTCCACAACTAGTAGAGACATGTAGACACTAAGTTATAAAGATATAAATGATTGGAGAACGCTTATAAGAACTGCTCTCAAAGGAAGACACCTCCTACCAGGATGTGTGGTCAGAGATTTCCACATGGTAGGAGGACACCTGCTCAAAAAGAACCCTGAAGAATTATCTATGCAGTGTGTTTCAGAAGGAGAAGCAGTCAAGCAAATTAAAGGCCTCCACGATCAAATGTATAGACAAAAAAGACCTAGCCTATAAAAAAAGGTTGCAACGGATAAGCTTCTACTGGGAATCTATGAAGATGCATTGCGATACATTGTAAGGAAGGTGTACGATTTGCCAAGAAGGAAGAGAGAATACAGAAGCTAACACCACGGAGGACTAGAGGTGACCTATTAAGGAATATTTGATGAAAGGAATTCTCCCCTTGGATAAAAGGGAGGCGACCCAAGTGTAGAAGAAAGCAAGAAGATATTTCTGCATGAAATGAGAGACTACTACGTACAATTGTCCCATTGATATTGACACGTGAGCAACTACTGTGAGACATGAATAGTATCTCTCCCTCATCGAGATTGCTTTTAAGGGTTTCAATAATGACTTCCTCATCGATGCCTTTTCAAGGTAACCCTAAAACTCTATATATATTTTGATATGTCATAAATATTAAGATTAATAGATCTGGGAAATTTTTAGCAATTGGTATCAAAGCGATTTGAATCCTAATTATGACTATCAATTTTTTGTTTTACCTAAAAATCATATGAGGTTTAAAATTGAAGAAATCCGAAATCCTAACCTATGTGATGTTTAATTCAAATTTTTTTATGATTAATTTTTTAAAAATTAGGTGAGGGCTTTTGTATATCAGGTTATCTTGAATCTAAAAATATGTATATTATATTATAATGTTGTGAATTCACAAAGAATTTTGCTCAAACCTATAGAACCCTAAAACATTTAAATTTTATGATTTGCTTTTTCTTTTGATGATCAATTCAAGAAATTGATTTAGGGTTATTGAAAATCTCTAAATTTCGTTTTCATAGACATGAGAATCGTGTCAAATAGTTGAGAAAATAGTGAGAAATTCGAATAGAAAGCCCACAAAGCCGTAACATATTGAACTCGAACAATCTAGAAATTTTGTGAATTAATTATGAAAATTAACTTAGGGGTTTTATATTTCTGAATTTTCTGAGTTTAATGACACTTGAATCGAGGCTTTTCGTTGAGAAACGATGAAGAAATCACTAAAATACCCCGTTTGAACCCATATTTTCGTGCTTAGTTTTTTTTTATAAAAGCCCAGAAATTTCATGCAAAATTTTCAAAACTTTTTCAAGCGGTTTAGTATATCTTGAAATTTTGAATCCAATGACATAAGAATTGCGTCAAACAGATGTAAAACGAAAGCGATATCACAAAAAAACTCATCACACCACGAACTAGATCGAAACCGAGTCAAACGACCCAAATTCTAGTCAAATTGGTAAGGAAGAAGGTGGTCTTCTACCCACGTTCATACCCACTCATGGTCCTGGAGAGTGCAAGAGATTGTTATCTATAGAAAATTGATTTTTTAATTTTATTTTTTGCGTTGTTCTCCACGCGCCCTGATTTATTTTTTGATGAATTTTATTTATTTATTTATGCCCATTTATTATTTATTCCAAAATTTCTAGAGATTAAAATTATTTAAAATATATGGTATTATCCTCTTTTGCCTTTGAAAATTTTTGTGTATTATTATGATGTTTCTGGGCAAGATATATATTGTGCACTCTCAAAGTTGATGTTGTTTGGTTATTGAAATAATTTTTTGTGTTATTTTGTGCATAAATTAATATGTAATGTTTTAAAAACTATTTATTTTGTTGTTATTTATGTGATTTGATCCTGAGAGTTATTGTTCTAAGTATTATAGTACTGTTTTGAGACACTTTACATGATTGTGAGCTCGCCTTCGAGACCAATTATGTTGAGGTGCCATTTTATTGATATTTTGTTAATAATATGATATTGGAGATTATGTTGATAATGTGCTTACCTTATTGGTTTGCCTTTATTAATGTAACTCTTGATGATTTGTTAAATGATACTATTTTGGGGCACTTTGTAAGATTGTGAGTTCCCCTTTGCAGGATCAATTGTGGCAATATGCTATTTTGTTGATAAAATATTATTATTTTGTGGCATTAGGGTAGGGGTGGCAATTCTCCCTGCAATTTGGGGATCCCAACGGGGACCGCCCCGAATAGGGCCTCAAATGTGGGTTTTTCTATCTGCGAGGATGGGGACAGGGAGAAAAATCTCTCCATGGTACATTCGGGGATAGAGACGGGGATGGGGATCATACTCCCCGCTCCGCGAGGTCCCTATCCTTGAAAAAATTATCAAAATATCCTTTATTATATATATATATATTAGTAATTCCATCTTTAATTAAATTTCATATTTATTTAAAATTAAAAATATTAAAATAATTTATTTCATCTTTTTTTTTTTTTTTTAATATAGCGGGGAATCCCCGCGAGTATCTGGGGATTCGAGGAGCGGGGATAAGGGAAAAAATTCCCCCGCGGCAGCAAACGGGGATTGGGACGGGGACGGGGTTGGGGTGCAGGGATGAGGATGGGGAGCAGGGAGGTACTCCCCGCCCCTGCCCCGCACGGGTGCCATGCCTACATTAGGGATTATGTTGATAATGCGCTTACCTTATCGATTTGTCTTTATTAATGTAATTCCTAATAATTTGTTAAAGGCATTAAAGTTGTGCCCTTAGAGTTCTTAGTATCCTCTCGGTACTAGCTTTAGGGACATGATTTTGATGTTCGTGGGAGTTTACTCATGGGTTGTAATTCAGAACCCTTGGGCAAGATTACAATTGCATGAGGAAGCTCCATTATAGTTATTTGTTCATGTTGTTTATTAAAATACTCGACAAGAAAATCTCCCTTTAAAATATTGATTCTATTTTGCTAATGAAATTAAATGTTTGTGACAAAGTTGTGTAGGACCAATTATGAGGAGTAGGTTGAGTCATTGAGTTTATTTCTGGTCATCTCTGTTATTGAAGTTGCTCTCGCTGTGGATGAGTCTTGAAGCCCATAAATATGTTTTCCGCTACGATTAGGGTGAAATATGAAAATGTGGGATCATTAAAATAAAGTTCATCTCATGACCATAAAGTATAGTATAGACAAAGTCATTAAGGAGAGTTTTCATGAAGCGGATAATGTCAACCAATTTTGTAAGACTATTGACACATCTAGAAGGTCCTATGACCTCTCTGTGTTGACTAAGACTAAGCATGATGGTGTGAATGATGATCGTGAATGTGCCATGAAATTTGTGGATTGGCTCAAACAAGCTAATTGTATAGAGTTTAATAATTGGATTAAAGAGAAAGAAGTTGAACCCCTAACTCTACTGTGTTTTGAATCCAATCTTTGTAATGTTCCTTCTAACACTTGTTGGTTAGATATTGGTGCAACTACTCATGTTACAAGCTCATTGTTTAAGTTCAAAAATAAGCTAAAGCCAAGTGAAGGAGAGTTGATGATCACAATAAGAAATATAGTTAGTGTCAAAGTAGAGTATATAAGTATTATTTCTTTAAAGTTGAATACTAGATATGTTTTAGTTTTAAAAAATATAGTTTATGTTCCTTTTATAAGGAGGGATTTGGTTTCTGCTTCCTATTTTGGATAGTTGCACTATCATGTCTATTTAGTGATAAGAGAGTTTCCCTACCTTATGATTCCATTCTGATTATTTCTGGAGTTTTGTTTGATGACCTTTATATGTTAAATATTGATCATTTTTGTTATTCTAACAACATTTAGATATCAATAATATTGTTGAGAACAAGCGTGGTAGAGTTGCTGAAAACTCTTCTATGTTGTAGCACAAACATTTAGGACACATATCTAGGGAGAGAATAAAGAGGTTGATCAAGGAGAATATTCTTCATGACATGGACTTCTTTGATTTTGATGCTTGTGTTGATTGTATAAAAGGAAAACTTATAGTTGGAGCCAAGAAAAGTGCGGTTACTAGGAGTGAAGGAATTCTATAGTTAATTCATACAGATATTTGTGAGCTCATTACTCCTATTGGAAAAAGGCAAAATCATACTCTTATGGATATGGTGAGATGTATGCTTAATTATTCCACTTTTCTAGAATTCTTGTGTGGAGATGCCTTGAAGACCACTACTTATATATTGAATCATGTGTCAAGTAAATCTGTACTGAAGACTCCATATGAGCTTATGACAGGTAAATGATCTACCTTGAGACATTTTCGTGTTTGGGGTTGTAGGGAAGATGTGAGACCTTATAAACCACATTTAAAGAAGCTTGATCCTAAAACCATTAGTGGTTTCATCATTAGTTATTATATTAGCTTAAGGGGTTCTAGGTTCTATTGTCCTTCTTATACTACTAGAGTTATTGAATCCGATCGAACTGTCTATTTTAAAGGGGACTTCAAGCATAGTGGAATTCATGAGCTGTGTATTATTATTTTTTGAGATAAGCATGTTGTTGTTCCTATTCCTATTGTTCTCTTTCCAAGGATAGTGTCATCTCCTTTGATCCATAATGATGATGTTATTAATCCTGTTAATAATGTTGTTGTCCCTCAACAAGTTGAAAGTAATGTACCGAATCCAAATGTTATTGTAACTCCACTGAGAAGATCTGAGCGGGTTCCTAGATCCACTGAATCTACTAGATTCAGGGATTATGTTGTATACCTGTATTAGCATAAGTTTAATTCAGTTGAAGATTCTGATCCTATTTCCTTTTAAAAGGCCATGGTTAGTCCTAATAGTGCACAATGGTTGGTGGCTTTGGAGGATGATTTGGCTTCTATGAGAAAGAATATTGTTTAAGAATTGGTGGAGTTGCCTACTGGTTGTAAAACTGTTAATTACAAATGGATCTTTAAGACTAAACATGATGCAAAAGGTGAAATTGAGAGGTATAAGGTCAGACTTATTGCTAAGGGATATAATTAGAGAGAATGCAATGATTATAAGGAGACATTCTCACCTGTATCCACTACAGACTCTTTCGTGTTGTGATGACATTAGTTGCTCATTTTGATTTAGAACTTCATCAAATGGATGTTAAGACCGCCTTCCTAAATGGTGATTTGTATGAGGATGTGTATATGGATTATCCTGATGGTTTTATTAAAGATGGTAAAGATCATATGGTATGTAAATTGAGAACATCCATTTATGGATTGAAATAGACTTCTAGGTAATGATACTTGAAATTTGATTACATTGTTAGCTCTCTTGGCTTTAAAGAAAATATTATTGACCAATGCATTTATCTGAAGTTTAGTAGGAGCAGATTCATCATTCTTGTTTTATATGTTAATGATATATTGTTGATTAGTAATGATATCGATTTTCTGAATAAGACTGAGTAGATGTTGATAGCGCACTTATGATAAAAGATCTTGATGATGCCTCTTTTGTACTGGGCATTGAGATTCATCGTAATAGATCTCGTGGTATTCTTGGCTTGTCTTAGGAAACTTATATTGAAAGGATTCTGAATAGATTTTAATATGAAATCTTATAATCCTTGTGTTGCACCCATTCAAAAGGGTGAAAGACTCTCTAATACTAGTGTCCTAAAAAATGATAAAGATGTTGCTGAAATAGAGAAGGTCTCAGATGCTTCTATTATTGACAGTCTTATGTGTGCTCAAGTTTGTACATGTCCTAATATTATTTTCATTGTTAGTGTACTTGGGAGATACTTGAGCAAACCTGGTGTGACTTATTGGAAGGCTGCAAAATGAGTCATGAGGTATCTACAGGGTACCAAAGATTATATGCTCACCTATAGGAGATCGGATCACCTTTAGGTGATAGGTTATTCTGATTTTGATTATGGTGGTTGTCCAAATGACTACAAGTCCACATCAGGGTATATCTTGATGTTAGCAGGAGGAGCTGTTTCTTGGAAGAATGTTAAACAGACACTTGCAACTACTTCCACTATAGAGGCAGAATATATATCTTGTTATGAGGCTACACATCAAGCGGTATGGTTGAAAAATTTGATTATTGAATTTTGTATTATGGAGAGTATTTCCAGACTTCTTACTATCTATTGTGATAACTCTGTCGTGGTGTCCTTCTCTCAAATCAATAAGAGCTTTAAGTGCTCGAAGCTTTTGACACAAAATACATGTTTGTTACAAAGAAGATTCAGGAGTTTCAAACTCACGTCGAGTATATCTCTACATAACTTATGGTTACAGATCCCCTAACCAAAGGTTTAACTGTCAAAGTTTTATTAATCATGTGAGTCTTTTGATGTTTTTGGTTAGTAGGAGTTTGTTTTATGATTATATTGTGACCTCATTTTATGTCTCGAGACCTTAAACAATTATATTGTTATTATTATTATTTTCATATAATATTGTTATTATTATTATCTACGTAGTTTTGTTTATTTATGATATGGCATGTTATGGAGACATTTTGGACCCAGACTCATTTTGTTATTGTACTGAGATATTTGTCAAATCTCAGAAAGCATCTCGAGTGGATGTTTGAAGCCATTTTGTTGGGAAATGCACTTTGATCACATATTGGTATGCAATTTTGGATGTGTTTTTTCATTACTCATATATCACATTTTGTTGGGTCACCGAGATATGAGTATCTTGAATGTATGATATCAGTACTCCTTCGAGTATGATTTTTTACATTGTTAAGATGCATGTAGTCTCATTTTAGACCAGTTGTTGAGAGTGCTAACTCAATTTTGACATTATGTTATGGCCACATATTGTTTAATTAATCTAGAGAATTGTTTTCTTATTGAAGTGATGTACTATGACTTATGTCATTTAAGTGAGAGAATGTTAGAATTTTTTTATGGACCAACATAAATCATATTATAATTTTATAAAACTCAGATTAATTAGATGTTAAAATTATTACAGCATTTTGTTTAGTCCAAATTATTATCAGTATTATTAATGAACCTATTGTTAAATCACTACTCATATGTAGGTTTTGTTTTATGGGTCCTATATTTGAGTTTACCATAGTAGGTAAGTTTAACCCATTTTAGTTATTCTATATATACAAGGAGAGACCTCTATTCCTAATCACTCTAATGCATAAAGTTGTCCCATTGATACTGACGCGTAAGCGATTAATGTGCAATAGGAATAGTATCTCTCCCTCATCGAGATTACTTTTAAGGGTTTCAATAATGACTTCCTCATTAGCGTATTTTCAAGGTAACCCTAAAATTCTTTATATATTTTGATATGTTATAAATATTAGAATTAATACATTTGGGAAATTTCTAGAATAAGATGCTTAGTAAAGTATTAGAGATAACTCACACGGAGATGATCCTTGGAGTGTTGCCAGAACTACAAATCAAGCCAGTCCATGCAAGATTAAGTGGAGCGCAAGGATCTCCTTGCCAATCGATTCTAGAAATCTCATATATTTGTTTGATTTCCAGGATAGCATTAACTGACATTTCAATTGTAAACAGAATCTCAAAGTTAAGTGCAAGAATTTTATACAAAAAAAATGTATGAATTTGAATAATCATATTATCCAAGAGAGTGTATTGTTAATAACCAGTTAACTATAATGCTAACAATAACAAACAAATAAGAATGGTGATAAAAACATACCATCTCCTGTGTCTGTTGGTGAATTTGATTGTATTGTTATTCTATAAATCTCCAAGGCATTGAGGATGGGGGGAAGATCAGATTCTGCTGCTGAACTAATGGAAAAACGAGCGTAACCTTTAGTTGTATGATTGGAACTTATAGTGAGTGCCTTCAAGTATTGAAGAGTTATTGGGACTGAAAGAGTGTATGTATCATCAATAGTGATATTGATTACCCTTTTCTGACCTCGCTGCAACGTCTCAAATTCAAAGAAGTGTAGGTAAACATAATAGTAATACTGGTGAGGAGGTTCATATGAGTAATAGAAGTTCACGGCATTGGAACCATTCAGTGGCTGAATTGCAGTTGTCAGTACTTGTGCAGGTAAATTGTAAGCATCATTTCTGTTTTGAGTGTGTACATCTACCGTTCCATTGATTGGAATTGTATTTTCAATACCAAAAGTATTCCAGATGCGATCATAGACATCATCCTTGAACCTAAATTCATTATAAGGAAAGATGTTTAGGCAATGATTTTTAATGTCCATTTCATTTCTTTCCTTTCTTTATCTTCTAAAACTGTAGAAATCAGCTTACCTGGCATGTGGGAATTCAGAAATGATGCCAATGCCATACCGTCCCTGAAGATATTGTGGTAATGAGATTGGATATGTCTGGTAAATAGAATTGTTCAAAGGCCGCAATTCCAATGATGATATGTAAGGCACTCCTTGGCCATTGTTTACCAAACACACAGCAATGGTGTCTGTTGAGGGAGCATAATTAATCTCGGTGTAAAAGTATTGTTTTGTTTCAAATTGTTGTATTGTGATTGTATCCCAGTAATAGACCCCAACAAACAGGTCAAATGTTGGATGTTGGTTTATGTTGTCGTAATTTCCATAGGCAAAGAATGCTCTTATGAGGTAGCTACCGTTTTTGCCTTGTTTAGGTTTCAAGGTATAACAATTCCTTTTCCCGTCTGGAAAGCTTCTCAATGTGCTCAGCTGTCTTCCAAAATATGGATTATCAATGTTTTGATCAGGTGATAACGCATAATTTTTTCCTGTTTCCACAAAACCTGAATCTGACTGATACCAAATACCATTTTTTATGTCAATGTAATCCTCTGTCACCCCACAGTCAATGCTAATAAAGCCTGCAAAGTTCATGCATGCAAGTTAAAAGACATGTAATCTATGTAAAAGAATCCATACATGTAAGATGTTTGTTGGGAAGAGTAATTTGTAATTTTCCAGAAAAGCTTTTTACTTATTTCATAATTTCTAAAGAAGTCTTTGAGTATTTCGATAATCTAGAATTATGATCAAGTCATTTAAGACCTTCTATGTTGTTGCTTAACTTTTAGTATTTCTGACGGAGATGTGTGAAACTGATCTAATAAGTTCTCTAGAAATCCCTATATACCAGTATAAATATTAGAGAACCCATGAAACCCTTGATTCAAGTGAGTGAAAATACAAAAACAAGCTAGTTTAGGAGCAATAAACTTAAACTTGTAAATCCTCTACACTTAACGCTAATTCCAAAAATTGGCATTAAAATTCATCAAAACTATGCATGTTAAGAAACAAATTTAGGAATTGGCACATACCGGGATTAATGTCATCCCTTGCAATTTTTCTTGCAGCAAGTTGATGATGTAGTGTTGATTTGTTGAGAGTGCTGATAATTGGAAGCACAACAAGCCAGAGGTTCAAAACCAGAAGCTGCCTCTTCACCATATTACGGCACTGCCCAACTTTGAAGCTCACACCCTTTAAAGAAGATTATCAGAGTTTAATAACTACTGAGAATTTTGAGTTGTGCTTGACCCAGGCCAAGTTGCTTTATATGTTTTCATCACAATCGTAATAATATTGAAATCTTTGCTTCTTTATCTAGTCAATGTGAATGGTGTACTTATAAGAAACCACTTTGCACGCCTAATTGGAATCTTTACAATAAAGAGTAATGGTACTTACGCGTTATTACATCGCACTTACTGAGAAAATAAAGATAGAGAGTGTGTTGAAATATATGTTTTTATTATATTATCATCTTAAAACAATAATGTAAGAATGATATAGAATTTATAATGTGTAAATATCATTATTCATCAAGAAAAATATACTCAATGCATATTAGAATCTTACCGGATGTCCCCGAAGGGTGTAAAAAGTTTAGCTTTTTTTTACCTGGCAAAAAGTTTTTTTTAAAAAAAAATAGTGGTTGCAGTGGTTAAACTTTTGTAATAATTTGAAATTATATTATTAGATGATAGTATAAAAAATTTTACACTAATAATATATTAAAATTAAATTTAAAGTAAGGGAAAATAAAAATCGCACATTATTTTCTTTATATGTTATACATTTTTGTTTAAAACAAAAGGAAAAGAAAGTGTGTATTGAGAAGTCTATTTATCTTATTTTATTATTAAAAAAATAATACAAAAATAATATAATAAAAGTATAACATGTGTATAAGTATGTGTGAATAATATTATTTTTTATTGATTTAAATATATTTTTGATTTTTTTAAATATATCAATTTTTTGTTTTGTCTCTCAAAAATTTTTGTTACGATTTATATCTCTATAATTTTATAAGTGAGTAAAATTAATTTTAATTCTCATTTCAAAAGTGAGTAAAATTGACTCAATTCAACCTCTCTCAAATTAAATATTCTCTTATTTTAAGGATTAAGAAAAATTTAATATGAGAGGGTTGAATAAAATCAATTTTAGTCACTTTTAAAAATATAAGAACAAAACTAAATAATTTTTTTTAAGAAATCAAAACAAAAAAAAATTACTATATTTACATGAATGAAAAACATATTTAAGCCTTCTTTATTTATTCCATCAACTGTCCATTTCCCTTTTTCCCCAATCCCTTTTCGCTTTTCTTTATTTGATTTTATTGGTCACCTTTAACTTGTTTATTTATCCTTTCTCTTTCCATTTTTTCTCATCATTCACACGATATGTAAATCATAGGAGTAAGGTCCTTCACTTTTTTTTTATTGTGCTGAATAAAAAACTAAATTATAAACTGAAAATTGGTTTGTAATATATTTTGAGTTTTTCGACTATTAAATTTAGGGAATTTTAAAGTTGTACTCAACCCAAAAGTAAGAGCCTAAGAGGTTTGAAAAGTTAATTTTAAACTAAACATATATTTGGACTCTATTATACAAGTTGAGTAAATTTGATTTCTTAATATATGTGTATGATTAATCTAGTCTTTCCAATAATCTATTTAAAATTTTTCAATTTCTCAATATTTCAAAAATTTTAAATTGATTATCACTACAAGAAAAATGCTAATTACCGTCGGCATTTTTTGACAGAAAGTTGCTGACAAGTTATTTATTTCCAACGATTAAACTACCAGAAAATACATAGTCAATTGTGTAAAAAAATTAAAAAATAAAAGACATTTTTGGTATTAAAATTTGTGTTTTAAATATAAAAAATTTTGGTTTGCGGTAGACTAGTCGTAAAAAACAAAATGCCAATGGATGTGGCAGATATTTCAAGTTTTCTAGCGAATAAATCCACTAGAAAATTTAGCGCAACTTCGAAGGAGTATGGTCGCATGCAGTAAAGAAAAAAAATTGCCAATCTTACATATTCAAGCCGCTAGAAATACGTGTATATCTCCCGCCCACAACTCCTTCCTTCCCCATTTCTTCTATCTTCCCCTCTTCTCTCTTCCTCTATTCTCTTTTCTCTATGCATCATGATCGACACAGTCATTTTCTAACCACCATTCGTCCTCATTCTTTCCCCATTTCTCCTCTCTTTTCTCCCTTCCCTCTGCATCGCCAATCACTCCAGCTTCTCCGGAGACCATTTTTCCTCGTTCCGATGATCATTTGTCCACCTTCCGGCGACTGCTCATCCTCCCCAATGGCCATATATATGCTTTTCTTGTCCAAGGTTAGCACAAGGTCATCTCCACTTTCAATGTGTTGTTAGCAATTGTATTGTTATTGTTAACTTGATATTATTTTGGGTGGAGTACGGTTTAAATAATGCTTTACGTTGTCTAAGGTATGCTAGAATTGTTTACCAAAGTCGTATTGTTATTGCTATTTACCCTTTTTTGCATGCTGTTGTGGTATGGTAGAATTGTTTGCAACAATTGTGGTGTTATTTTTATTCACACTTGCTTGCATGTTATAGAATCGTTTGCAATAGTTACTAAGTTTGTAGGATAGGATCATGATTCTCTTAAGTTGTTTTTAAACTATAGAAGATCTTAAGCCTTTGAAATTTTTTATAATAAAATATTGAAACCAATCATTGTCTAACAAGTTCCAACCATTAAGGTTACAACTGCACCTCTTGCAATTCTTTTTAGAACTTGATTACATCCAAAGAATAATGCAATGGTTGTAGCATAATTTTGAGGTGTTGATTCTACAGAAAGACAAATTAAAAGAATAATTAAAAGAACAAAAAAACTAAAAAAAATATTAAACGATTAATAATAAATAAAGATTAATTTTAAATACAACTTAAAGTGAAGTAAAGTGACTAACAAAAAAAGTATTCAAATTTGATGAATAGTAAAGTGTTAAGAATCTCTTGCACAAATCTAGTATTTTAATTATTCTTAATTCATTGAATAACTCCATTGAAAATTCAATTTCTAAAATTCCCAATTAGAAAGTATAGATTTTTTAACTAAAATTAAACCAAATGTAACCCTTTGAAAAATCATTCCCCACTTTTTGAATACATAAATTATTATTCCTATTGAGAAAATTCAATGATGATAATACACCCAGGGAGTAAAGAAGTAAATCAATATAAATAAATAATTTATCCAAATATAATCAAAGAACTAAATCATTCAAAAGAAAAAGCATGATCGAATCCATAAACATAATAAATTTTATGATTATTCGGAGAAAAAAATATCAACAATAAATTGAAAATGATAAAACAAAGGAGTTTTAGTAATTAAAAACTAAATACATAAATTAAATATAAATTGAAAATATCATCTAGTGTGCAAGTTCATCCTTAGTCTGACTTGAGAATTTAATTTTCTATACCATGATGATAAACAAATAAATTCTAGAGAAAAAAGGCTTCAAGTTGTCGTCTCTGTGCATCTTTTCCTTTTCTTCCTCTGCGACCTCTCCTTAATTGGTTCTCAAATAATAAAAAGATATAGATTGAATTTAGGAAACTAAATTTAAGAAACTCAATTTCCTTAATTAGTCACCAAATAATAAAAAAATATTGATTGGATTTAAGAAATCAATTTTAGGAAATTCAATCTCCTTAATTGATCCCCAAATAATAAAAAGATATTAATTGGATTTAGGAAACTAATTTTAGGAAACTTAATCTCCTTTTATTGAAGGATGCTAGATTTTTATCTTTTTCTCTCTTTATTTTTCTCGTCGCTCATATGATAAAATTAGCCTTCACGGCTCACAAAGGAGTTGTTTCATTTTCTGTTAGCTTTCCAACGCCATAAGAATCGCATCGATCTGTTATTTATAACTCAAGATATGGTCCAAATACAACAGTAAGGTCAAAAAATATGAGTTGAATTTGAATTTGCAACAAATTCCTTACAATTATCACAATAATTAAATTAATAACTTCTTTAAATAAATAAATGAAAATAAAGTCACTAAAATCAAATATAATGAAATATAATAATGTCTATTTTTTTAAGAAAAATAGATAAAAATTAGGCTATTATCACAACTCACAATCTGCTTATTGTTAGTCCCTAGCAATGGAAACGACACTAAACAAAGCTCACAGTGAAAATCATTCTACTCAAGAATATCAGTCATGTATCAAAACACCATAATTGCAATAAAACTCTACCACCATCAAACTCAAAGTGTGTGAGTAATATAACTACTATGATATATATATATTGTCTCCAAATATCACAACTAGAATCTCTATTAGAAAACATCTTTCAACCAAATACAATTCTCATAAGAATTGCACTCAACAATGAAAATCACTCAAAAGTATGGTGTCATTTATAGCAAGTATATGTGAGTAGAGTAGTAGGCACAAATTAAAACAAATATTTCACATATAAAATGATAGAAAGAACGCTAAAAAAATAGAACAAATATCGTTTTATGAAAAGATATCAAGAAAATACTTTACATCACACATTAAGATTAGTTATGTACATTAAAAGAACTATGCAATCCCTTAAAATCAAATATGACTTTATTAAGCCTATAATGTAGGTAAAGGGAAAATATGAAGGCTAAGGAAAATAACGAAAATCAAAAGTGTTTCAAGAATATTTAGAAACTTCATTTCTACACTTTCAACACAAATTTTTTTTACCTTCTTTAAATCACTTTATTTTTACTTATTTTCTCAATTTTTTCCAACTATGTAGCTTTTCGATTTTTTTTCTTCCTTTTCTTTTTCTTTATTTCTTGCACTTTCACTTTGCCTTATTTTTTCATTTTTATTTTTTTTATTCCCTTTATACCTTCTCATATTGCAATAATATTACTTCTTTCTTGAAATATTTTAGGAAATGATTAAGAAAGAAAGGCTTAATAAATACAATCAAAGGGGTGACTAGTGGCAATGTGAAAGAACGAAAACATTATTCCAAGGCTCAAAATAAGAAACATGGTCTAATATCATCTCTCAAGGAAACACACAATTCTACCAACTTTTATGACATCAGATTAAATACAAGTGTGATACAAAACTTCTCTTTAGCGAAAACAATAATAAAACAATCTAGTGAAAAAAATCATGAGCACCATAATAAAAATTAGATGGGCAAGAAAACACTCTCACAACAAAAAAATAAATAGCTCAAAACTCACTCAACAAAATATGGTATTCACATGCTTTCATCAAGTTTTCTAATTATTTCATTTTTTTCAACAAAAAGACATGCAAAAGCAGCTATGAATAATATGAAACAAGTTGAGTAAAATGATAGAAAAAAAAAATTTCTCACAAAAGTGGCATAATGATAACATGACTGAAATTCAAGTAACTCCTATCCCAATCAAAACTAAACATTATCCTCAATGTTTCAAATTAAATCCAGACTTAAGAAATAATCACCAATATACATCAAAGAAATTATTGGAAAAAAATTAAACAGAGTAATGGGGAGTAGTCACGGACCTGAAATGCTTAGCATTTAAAAGAGAAGACGAGAAGAGGATAATTACATCCTCATAATAATTAGCAATGACAAAAATAACAAAAATAAAATAAAGTAAAATGAAATAAACAAGCACACAAAAAAATAAAGGCAAACTATTTTTATTTTTTCAGGTTTTGAACTTTTTAATTTTTTTTTGTTGGCCGACACTATTTACATCTCTATATAAAGGCTCCAAAATCTGGGAGGCACTTAAGCCTACTTAATAAAAACAAAAAACTTAAACTAAAAACTTACCTCAGTTTTGGTAGACAGTATCAACAACCAAAGTCTCTTATACATCTGGATCCTTCAACTCAAGTTACGGCTTCAATTGCTGATCATTTACCTTCCTCCAAATTAATTTTATGAGAACAGACCAGGAGACTAAAATCTTTTATATCATCAATGCTCCAACCTTTCTCAAGAAACTCCTCAAACTTTGGTTGCCATGCCCGAGTGTCACAATCCTGAGTTCTATCAAAAGTAGCACAAATATCAACTACATTAGATGGATTACTAATAGAATCAAATTCAAAATCAACAAGAAAATACTCAAGGGGGTCAAAATCATGGGCTGTAGAAACTCTCTTATTCATAAGTGAGTTAATCATGTATATCTGGTGGCCATCGTCTTCATCTTCTGACTGTTTTGAAATATGAAAGATATTCACCTCGAGAGTCATGTTTCCAAAAGAAAACTTCATGAGCCAATTCTTGCAATTAATAAGAGCATTAGCTGTGGCAAGGAAAGGTCTACCTAAAATCAAAGAAATTTTTAAAGTAGTATCAACAACAAACCTAATGTCAAGGATTAGGAAATCAACAGGATAATAAAATTTGTCAATTTGAATTAAAACGTCTTCTACCACACCCCAATATACTTTGACTGAACGGTCAGCCAATTGCAATACCACAATTGCTGGTTTGATTTCTCTCAACCCTAACTACAAATAAATAGAATATGACATTAAATTTATGCTAGCTTCTAGCAAAGCTTACCCAAACTCATGATTTCTGATGCTGCATGCAATGGTTGGACAACTAGAATTTTTGTACCTAGGAGGAATCCACTACTCAATTAGAGTACTAACTTGCTCTATCAGGAACACTGTCTTCTTCACATGAGGCTTCCTCTTAACTGTACACAAATCCTTGAGAACTTTTGCATATGTAGGAACTTTTTTAATCATATGCAAAAAAAGAAGATTGATTTTTACTTGCCTTAGATTCTTAAGGATTTCATTGTTAGGATCCATAGTTCACTTGCTTGATTTTAAAGCTTGAGGGAATGATACTTTAACAGGACTCTTTGTCACCCAGGTTCCGTGAGCAGCTCGGCATCATTACTATCTTGATTTTTTTCCACATCCTCTGATTTGTTCGTTGTTGGGATATATAATGATGTACCACTTCATGTTACAATGACATTCTCATCCTTCAAATTCTCTTGCACCACGTGATAACCTTGGGGTGCGAGCTGAGCTTGAAAAGGGAACTTACCTCGCTCATTCACACTCAAGGAGTTCATCAATTTGGACACTTGGCTCTTTATCTCCTTATTTTCTTCAACAATTTGTGTAATCAAAGATTCAAACTTTTAGTTAGTCTTACCATGTGCCTCAATAAAAAAAAATGCAAAGTGTCTTCTAAAAGACTTCTAGAAGGTGAAGGTGCATGATATGGTGCAAGAATGATCTAGAGGATTATGCAGACGACTGGTTCTTAGACTTCTAGCTAAAAGTAGGGTGATCGCACCACTTTAGATTATATGTATAAGAGAAAGGTGTAAAAAACTTCTTGTACATACCTAAGACATTACATCGTTCCTCGTACATCCCTCTCACCTCAGCAAATATGTGACATTCTTAAGCGAGGTGATCTATCCTGCCACACACAAAACATGGTTTAAAAGACTCTGCATGATTAGTCAAATGTGTTAGCTTTAAGTTCTTAGTCTTTAACACCTCTAGCTCCCTAGTGAGCATCTTAACCTTAGCCTTTGGGTTATCCTCTTCCTTGAGATGGTAAATTCCATCACCATTTGGGTTTCCTACAGGTTGTGACCTATTTGTACTCTCAATAGCACTAGGTCCAGTCTAAGTGTAAGCTTTTTTAACAAGCTCATTAAGGTATTCTATGACCTCATCAGGATCTTTCTATAAGAACTCACCATTACACATCATCTCTACAAATTGGCACTCTCTAGGTGCAAGTCCTTTATAAAAATAACTCACTAAGCTTCAATTCTCACACTACAAGAAAACAGTAAATTAGCGAGGGAAATTTCCCTCTCTGGTCTGTCGTTATTATGTAGCAAATAAAATTTGCGAGGTACTAGCGACGAACCAGCGAGGAATAAGTCAGTCGCTTTTTTTTCATCGCTAATCAGCGAGGGAACATTTCTCCTTGCTAATCAGTCACTACTATAATAATTTCCCTCGCTAATCCATCTCTAATCCCTCGCTAATCCATCACATTTGTAAGCACTTATTCCTTTGCAAATCAGTGAGGGAATTTTCGTCACTATTCTGTCGCTGTAGAATAAAAATCCATACCAATTTTGGATCTATTTCAACCAATTTCCCTCACTATTTCGTCTATAATCTGTCGCTAATATTTGTCGCAATTACGTCATTATTTTGTCACTAACTTCCCTCGATATTCCGTCACCAATCACTTATATGATTTCCTCGTTATTCCGTTGTTGATCCCTCGCTAATTTCCATCGCTATTACGTCACTAATCCCTCTCCAACTTCCCTCGCTACTCCGTCACAAATCTCTCGCTAATTACCTATATCAATTCCTCGTTATCCTGTCGCTAATCCCTCGCAAATCAATTATTTTTTTATATTACCTATATTATTGACTTACCAAAACCTGTATATCAGACAGAAATCCAGCAACAACAACAATAATAGCAACAAAATTATACAAATAATCCAAAATAAAATGTACTAGTTATATAAATAGCTCAAAGTTATTATATACAAATAATTCATAAAATGTGGTACAAAACAAGAAAAAAAAAAGGCAATCAATCTAAGTTTGCTTTGTCTTCGTCATCATCATCCTCTTGACCCTCCCCAACTGTTGCACCTTGCGATGGTGCTTATGTAGCAACATTTCCTGATCTGATCGTAGATAGGATGGGTGCCAACATAGGGACAAGTTGAGTCTGAATAAAAGAAGTCATTACTGTTGCCACTGCTGCATTCACAGCTTTAGATATGTCCTATGTCAACAGTGTAGAGCAGGAAAGACCCGCAATCGAGGAGGATGAAGCTTGCATGGTGTTATTAATGTCAATGTGCAAGTTGTTACCTATGTCATGCACTCGTCCCTTCTTATTGGGACCCGCCATATCCAACCAGACCTCCGAGTCAACCATAGGATGAAAGGAAGAGTTTTCTCCATATTTTTGTATCATCGCAGTGTCATATGACTCTTAAAATAGCAAAACAAAAAAATATTAACAAAAAAAATTAATAACAACAAATATAAATGACTTTTGAATTTTAAAGACACCAACAATAAAATTCCTTGAGCACTCGGAAACATAGCTTCTGTCTTTCTACTTATGAACTTCGGCATAGAGATCTCTGTAAGAAATCGGATACTTTAACTCTGCCTCCTGTAATCACATATGGAAGAATATATAATAAACACATATCAAAAGTAAGGCAATCCCTCCAAAATACGAATGTCTTTATGTCATACTCAAGATAGGCAAATAACTTAAGTAATTACAACATGTTAATAAACAAATTAATAAAATAAAATAAAACTCAAAAAATTCCAGAGTAATGAATAGATTACCATCAAAACTTTAAATGAGGAAGTTTTATTACCATCTTGTTCTTGTATTGACCAAAGCTTATCGACCCTTCTGTATGCTTCAAGGCATCAGGCATGGCTGCCCTGTTCTTTCGGGCAGCTGCAGACCTCATCATCCATTTATCTATCAGCCAAATGTCGACCAGGTCATCCCACACTTTTGTCCTCATTCCTCTGGGCCCATGACCCTTAACATCAGCCAAGTTATTTGAATTTGTCTTATCAAAGGCCTTATCTCGTGCTTTGTTCAAATGGTCTGGATAACGGTCCATGCAAGTCTGTTCCCAGACAGCTCTTGCCATGTCGTGATCAGAATCGAATGCGAACCGATGCTTATCCTACACATAGCGAGGGACATTATCCCTCGCCATTGCCTCCCAAATTTTACTAAGTTTTAGATATGCTTTTTAGCGAGGAAAAATATCACTTGTAATTACATCGCTAAAGTTAGCGAGGGAAAATATCCCTCGCAATTCCCTCGCTAATTTTAGCGAAGAAAATTTTCCCTTGCAATTACCTCGTTGTTAACCCCTCGAATTTTTCTTTGAAATTTAGCGAGGGGTTAAATTTTCATTGCTAATCCCTTGCAATTCCCTCGCTAATTTGCGAGGGATTAGCGACGAAAATTTTTCCTCGCAAAATTCCCTCGCTAAATCGCGCATTTCTTGTAATGTCATACCCATGGTGAAGACACATATTCAACAACTCCTTAAATCTATCCCAAGACTAATACAAAGTCTCACTATCCTTTTGTGCAAAGGTGGAGATTTGTCTTTTTAAAGCATTGGTCTTATGTTGTGAAAAGTATTTATTAAAGAAGACTTGAGTCATCTCATTCCATGAACTAATAGAGCGTGATCTCAGTGGGTATAGCCAACTCTTAGCTATATCCTTCAAAGAGAAAGGAAATAACTCAAGTGTTACCACATCATCAATTGCATTTTGACTATGAAAAGTCGCAACTATTTCCTCGAACTCCTTAATGTGTAAATATAGATTTTCATTTTCAAAGCCATGAAAAAGTAGGGAATAACTATATCATCCCTGTTTTAAAATCCACTTAGCAGTATTAGCTAGAAACATGATGAATGATGGTGTGGTTGTGCATGTAGGGTGGAGGTAATCCTGAAGGGTCTTAGTGGGTTGATCTCTATGTTCGCTCATTTCCTCAGAATTAGAAGTAATATCAAACAAATGAATGACTTGGACTCTGACACAAGTCTACAAGCAAACCGACCCAAGGCGTCTCTATACATATGCATGCAAGGTAGAGAAAAATGCAACACTAAAAAAACTACAAAAAGAAAAGAAAAGAAAATAAAGATGCAGGAAGCTAAAAAAAAGAACGAAGTTACAGCCTTTACAAACTGTTAAAAATAAAAATTGTCTAGCAATTCTTTTACCGTCTCCCCAGCAACGACGCCAAATATTGATTACGCCTAATGAATAACGTGATAGTTGTAGCACAACTTTGGTGTGTCGATTCCACAGAGAGACAAATTAAAAGAATAGCTAAATGAACAAAGAAACTAAAGAAAAATATTAAATGATTAATAGTAAACAAAGATTAATTTTAAATGCAAATTAAAGTGAAGCAAAGTGATTAACAAAAAAAGTACTCAACAATTTGATGAATAGTAAAGCGTCAGGAATTCCTTGTACAAATTTGGTATTTTAATTATTTTGAATTCACTGAATAACTCAATTGAGAACTCAATTTTCAAAATTTTCAATTGGAAGTATAGATTTATAAATTAAAATTAAACCAAATGTAACCCTTTGAAAATCATTCATCACTTTTAGAATACGTAAATTATTATCTCTATTGAGAAAATTCAACGACGACAATATATTTAGAGAGCGATATTGCAGCAAAGAAGTAAATCAATATTGATAAATAATTGATCCAAACATAATAAAGAACTAAACCATTCAATAGAAAAAGCATGACTGAATTCATAAATAGAATAAATTCCATGATTATTCAGAGAAGAAAATATCAACAATGAATTGAGAATGATAAATAAAGGAGTTTTAGTAATAAAAAATTAAATATATAAATTAAAGATAAATTGAAAATATCATCTAGTGTGCAAGTTCATCCTTAGCCTTACTTGAGAATTTAGTTCTCCATACTATGATGATAGTCAAATAAATTCTAGAGAAAAAAGCCTTCAAGTCTACTGTCTCTGCGCATCCTCTCCTTTTTCTCCTCTACAGCCTCTCTTCTCTTTGTGTATTAATAAGAGATTTTACCTAATAGGAGTATATATTGCACAAAATCTCCTTAATTAGTTCCCAAATAATAAAAAGATATAGATTGTATTTAGGAAACTCAATCTCCTTAATTGGTCTCCAAATAATTAGAAGAATATTGATTGCATTTATGAAACCAATTTTAGGAAACTCAATATCCTTAATTGATCTCCAAATAATAAAAAAAATATTGATTGGATTTAGAAAATCAATTTTAAGAAACTTAATCTCCTTTTATTGAAAGCTGCCAGATTTTCATTTTTTTCTCTCTTTATTTTTCTTGTCACTCGGATGACAAAATTAGCTTTCAAGATCAACGAAAGAGTTGTTACATTTTCTGTTAGCTTTCCAATGCCGCAAGAATGGTATCGATCTGATATCTGTCGCTCAAGATATAGTGCAAATACAACATCAAGGTTAAAAAATATGAGTTGAATCCGAATTTACAATAAATTCCCTACAATTATCACAATAATTAAATTAATGAGTTCTTTAAATAAATAAATAGTATTATAAAGTCACTAAAATCAAATATAATGAGATATAATAATATCTATTTTATAAAAAAAATAGATAAAAATTAGGCTATTATCATAATAGAGGATCTAATTCTAGTATAGCAGTCCTAAGAACACTATGAGCTCAACATCTTTTGGATTTGGGGAGTTAAGAGGGCAGTCCTAAGACCACTAGCCTTGCTAGTGGCATTCGAAGCATGTGCTTGCTTGTATTCATCTAACAAGTTTTGGAGAGTAGATGAAAAAAAATTACATTCAAGGACTTTTTGACGAATTTGAGATTAGGGATTCGAGGGTGATAGTGATGGCCATCGAGGATGATTTACTTTTCTTATTACTTATAATATAATGAGAACTCAAAAGAAGAATATTTATATTTTGTGAATCAATTTAAGAACTGAGTGTCTGTATAAAAAAAAACTAATTTTCTTTTGAGTTTTTTAATTTATTGCACTTGTGTTGGTCATGGTTATTAAACTTGAATTGACCATTGGCTCGACTAAGACACTGAATAATGTGTTACTAGTTTAACAAGTGAGTCATTGGCCAAACCGGATAAATTAAATAAATATATAAAATTTTAATAAAATTTAAATAATAATATTATATATATAAACCAAATATTTTATTTTATGCATTTGGACATGCATTTGGATCTACAGTAATGTAAATGCATTTGTACGTACATTTACATGTGTACATGCATTTGTCCTGTGTAAAAGCTTTTCATACAAATAAGCTTTGAGATATCTTTATGACCCACAATAATGTGGACAAGAAATGTGAATTTTCCACCTGCCACCAATTTAATCACCTCACCAGAGTCAACTAGTAGTAAGAAAGAAGACCACTTCTTCATTTGTTCAGTTTAGTTCTCACAGATCTATCAATTTTGTTGCTTTACTGGAGGTAGAAACCTTCTCAGTGTCGCCATCTGGTTTCACCTGACGGGCGACTACTACTCGTGGTCCTCTATTACTTTTCATACCCACTTTTTCTCTCCCTCATTCTTGCTTTACTCTTCTTTTTTTTCTGTTGGAGATACTCATCTTCTTTTAGTCATTCTTTTCTTCTTTTGGGCTTTTATTTCAACAAATCTGTTGATGCATGTATGAATGGAGGAAAGAGAAAGATAGTTATTGAAAGTTGAAGGAAACTCTACGCCTACGTGAATGACTTGGCCAGTTCAACCAAAACAGATTGAGTCAAACGAGTGGCACAAAACTCAGTCGAGTCATATGATTTAAACCGAGTCACATACACAACCGATCTAACAACTTGCTTAGATCAACCCTATGATGCACAGATATAGGTACGGGTATTGGATACGACACGTGTATGGTACGAAAATATGACTTTTGTTAAAAAATTAACTTAACATTTATCAAGTATCCGAATATCTGATACGGATATGGGTATATATCCGACACGAATACGGCAGATATTATGAAGTATCCGTGTTTCATAAGATCAACCAGGTGACCAATTCATCGGTTGAGCAATCCAGTTGGCCGATTCGAGTTAAGTTTAATAACATGGACTAAACTACTCCTAATAAACTATGATATCACTGTCTGCTACAATTCAAGAAGTACCATTTTTCTATAAAATGTTCATTGTGAAATACACCCATTAGCGTGACTGTCAGTAACAGTTAGAAGCACAATTTTTTTTTAGCTTGCTCGCACTTCTTCTTACACCCGACTATAGACAGAGCATACCAAGGTCAGCCAATTTACATATTCCAATCCATAAAGGTCTTTTTCCTAAGCTACAAAGACCTCTTTGATTACGAAAGGTATATGGGATGACCTTTGTAGAATTTGGCTATCATAGGGTAGAAAGAGGAGCGTGAACAGGCTAAGAGAAATTGTGCCTCTTACAGTTGATGATAATTTTCATGAATGGCGTATTTCATAAGGAACGTTGGATTAAAAAAATTGTACTTTTCTAATTGGTATCTTAATTCATTAGGAATAGTTCAGTAGAAGAACCTTTCAACACATGCAATTGACGAACAACTCATAATAAATTTCATTTTTTCTAATACTGACACTCTCAGTTTCTATACGGTTTCATTAAATGTGGATAACATTCTTTCAAGTTTCCATTATATTACAAGCATTAAGAAAAGTAAATCCTAGTTCATTAGGAGTAGTTCAGCAGAAGAATCTTTCAACACAAGTACAACCGACGAACAACTCATAAGAAAAATAACTTTTTTTTTTGTACTGACACTCAGTTTCTATACTGATTCATTAAACATGGGTAGTATCCTTCTAAGTTCCCATTATATTACAAGTACTAAGAAAAGTAAATCTGCCTCACTTGCCTTCACCTTCACCCTTAATGCCTTAATCTCAAATTAATTTATCCAAATTCCCTTCAAACTAAATTGTTTCCCGCTATTCTCCAATACTTATTAGATGAATGCAAGTAGATGAATACTTCTAGTTCCACCTATAAGGCTAGTGGTCTTTGGGAATGCTCTCTCAACTACCCTAACACTAAGGATGTTGAGCTCATAGTTTTATTAGGCTCTTTCTCTCAATGGTACTCATGAGCATTCTCATTATCATTGATACCATCTTTCTTTTTATAAATTCCACTACTTTTGGTCTCCACTTTATTCCCTAGCTTCTCCATCAAGGACCTTCTCTCTATCAAAAAAGTTATTTCACAAAAATGTGGAAATTTATTTTTTTGAACCACAATAATTTTCTTCTTCCTCTTGCTATATCTCCTTCCCTAGTCTCCTCCTCCTCAGTATAAGATGTGGAATCATCTTCACAACTCAAGCTTTCTATCACATCCATCCGTTAGAAATGTTATCACTAGACTTTTTCCTCACAAATAATGGATGAAGGAAGATAATTTGAGTAATCAAACCTAGAACAGGCATTTTATAGCAAACGATTCTACTGGAATTTTTGGCGAATTTATATGTTTCTAATAAGGGTTTTCTTGACAGCCCGAGTCCACCTGAAAATCAACCAAAAATTCATTTTTTTGTGAATTTTTACTAATTTGCAACAAATATATTCGTCAGAGGTTAGTGATTTTCTTTTAGTGTATCTATAATTTAAAAATTTATAATAGGTCCCTATACTTTGAAAAACTTTAGAGCATTGCAATCAAACAAAATGGTGAACAAAGAAAATGCCCTATGTGTCACTATGGGTTATCTACGTGACAAACAACGCAAGTATTGGGTCCCAATACTATTTAAAAATTTTTAATTTATTCGTAATAGTTTGAAAGGTTGGAATGGTTCCCTATAATTTCCCTAATTTACCCAAACCTCAATAGCTCACCTAAAATTGAAATTCAAAACTCTTGTTTCTCTCTCTACACTCTTCTTCTCTCTCCTCATTACTAGAAAAATCATAATTAGAGACTAAACTACTTCTTTCTCTTCATCTCTAATAGTGGTAGAATTGGTCATAAGGAACATAACTGCTCCTTGTTGATTGAAGATAAATTTAACAATATAACAAATTAAAAGAGAAAAAGTTTAGACGATTACTGTGTCAATCTAATTGGTCATATGATTGAATCTTATTTTCTAAATAGGACTCCAATAGTTACTAATCAGACCATTTTCCTTAGTAGTAAAGGAGGCAAAAAAATAATCGTGGACTAGATGTTTTCCAATCTATCATCCATTTTCATGAAAGAAAAAGAGTCACATCATGGGACTATTAATTGTTATTCATGTCTTGACCCTAGTCAACTGGTGGAAATTAGTCGTGAGGTGACTAATAATATCTTGATGATTAATGATGGGTGTAAAATACACTCATCAATTGGATTATTTATTAGAATTTTAATTTATTTTTATTAGTTTTTATTTATTTTTAATTTATTTTTAAATAATTATTTCTTCACTTAGTCATATTTAAATTTTCAAAATAAATTATCAAATTTTATGTAAAAATAAAAAATTTCTAATGATAAATATTTGAAAATAAGACTCCAATATGGTTTAGCCATGGCTTTGTGTCAATCCAATTGGTAATATGATTGAATCTTATTTTCAAAATAGGACTCCAATAGTTACTAATCAGAACACTTTCCTTAGTAGTAAAGGAGGAAAAATGGTAATCGTGGACCAGAAGTTTTTCCATCTATCATCTGTTTCCCTGAAAGAAAAAGAGTCACATCATGGGACTATTGATTGTTATTCATGTCTTGACCCTAGTCAAGTGGTGGAAACTAGTGGTGAGGTGACTAATAATATCTTGATGAATAATGATTAGTGTAAAATACACTCATCATTTAGGTTTATTTATTAGAATTTTTAATTATTTTTTATTAGTTTTTATTTTTTTTATTTATTTTTAATTTATTTTTAAATAATTATCTCTTTACTTAGTCATATTTGAATTTTCGGGATAAATCATCGATTTAGTACAAAAATAAGAAATTCTTAATGATAAATATTTAAAGGATTCTTATCATATTCTTATATACTAATTAGAGTTCTAATTAGATACAAAATCTTAAATAAGGATTAGATTGAGGATTGGATAAGGATTCTCAAAGAGATTAAATTTAGAGCAAAATTTGAATTCCCATAACATCCTAATCATTCATCAGTAATGGAGTCATATCTTAGACTACAGAGATCAGATCGATGCGCCCTTTGCGGCATTGAAAAGCTAATAGAAAATCATAAAAATTCTCTGTTGAGATCAAAGTAAAATTCTGCCATCTAAAGGGTGAGTAAAATTGTGCAAGTTAGATACGAAAAGTTATCAACTTTTCTATCAAAGTGGAAAAACAAGTTTGGCAATTGAGCTCTCTTTTAGTCAGAAAATACATGAAAAATATAGAGTTTTGGAGGTTCAAAGGCATCAAGGGGACGAGCTCTAGGAGAGGAGGAGGAGTCATGATGGAGCTCTCATGGAGTTAGAGATTGAATCACCATTAACAGCGCTTTGATTTCTCCTCTACGGTTCTATCATGATGAATTCTCTTTCCTCTTCCTATCTCTTCTTTTCTTTTTGTGATGAGTAGCTAAATTTATGTGTTTCTAGGGTGAAGATGTAACTTGATTCAATCGACATATATTAAGATTAGATTTTTAATTAATTTCTTTTCTATTCAATTTGAGTGTTTATTATGATTCTTAATGTTTTTTATGAATTGACTACTCATAAATTGATTTAGTGATATATGTGTAAAATCAGAAGGTTTGCAAATGACTTAGACCATAAATAATAAGTGTCATGATTTATAATCATCTAGGAATAGAGGTTATAGGTTGTGTGAGAGAATTGTGGTATTTTTTATGAGAATCCGTAGAGTAAAGGTCATGCCTTTAAGAGTTAGGGTTTAGATCAATAAATTGACTAAGTTTTGATAACAAAAAAAAGAATTAACTCGGCAAGGAATTGTGTTTTAATTAATTAAGGGATTCTCTCTATCAATTGAATGACTAGAAATTAATTAGAATGAAGGTTCCAAATCTACTTTATTGTCAATGATAGATTTTTTAATTAAGTGACGTCAGATCCCTAGTGTTTTAATTTCACGTGTTTACATCTTTAATGTATTTTGCATTCGTGTGCTTTGTTCTTTTTTTTCCCTCTTAATTTCGTGTGTTCTTATGTTTTTTTGTCTTTTATAATGTTGTGTCTTTAATTGCTTTGAATCACTCTTAATTATTGGTTGTTTAGATAGTATTAATATTAGAAAAGTGATACTTAGTAAACTAATTCCTCGTGTGAACGATATTCTACTCACTCTTTATTACTTGTTCGATCTATGCACTTGCGGTAACATCGCCTAAATTAATACATAATCACATGTGGGGTGATCAAGTTTTTGGCATTGGCGCTATTATTGGGGAATTATGCTTTAATCAATATCATTGGTATCTAAGAAGAGTACTACTCTAGGCTTTGTTTTTATTTTTGTTTTGTTACTTTTGCTATAATTGTTAATTTCTATTTCTAATCATTAGTGGTGTTTCATTTTATGCGAGGTACAAGTGACTCTAGCTCACTACTATTTGATCCGGAGATTAAAAGGACAATAAGAGAAAACAAAAGGCGAGCTAAAAAGAAGCAAGAAACAATGGTGAAAAAAATGCGTAAACTAATTGATGAATTTGTTTTTCTATTTTCCTGTATTTAAATTTTTAGATTAGGATTCAAATTTGAAGTGTTTTGTGTTTTTTTGATTTGTTCGTGTCTTGTTTTTCAATTTAGTTTAATATGTACCATGCTTTGATTTTAAATTTAGGGCTTCCCCAAAATTTTTCTTTTTATTTTTAATTTTATTTTTTATTTTCTATTTTTCCATTAAAAAAAAATCTTAGACAGTGTGAATCACATCCTAGCACACCCCAAAAAGAGTTTGTAAATTTTTTTCATCACACAACCTCTATAGATTCCACTGATCCCTATTATGAATTGAAAAAGGTGACATGATAATTGTGATTGTTGTGCAATTAAGAATTGATTTGTCTGGTACTTGTTTGACTAAAATCTTAATTCATTCTTAGTGTGCTTAATATTTGTAATATGTTAGATCTTATATTCGCATGATCTTAGGCTTTATGTGAATGATTGAAAAATAAAATCTAAATGCTTGACAATCTAATAAACGAATTTAAGACTTGATATATTGAAAGTAAGTAGTACTGATGTCACTTGCTAAACAATAATTGTTGATGTTTCAATTGTTGATAAAAGTCTTTTTCCTAAGCTATAGAGACCCCTATGCCCAACAAGAACTTTGGGGATTAGTGATGGGCGTGTCCCTCACTAATCCCTTGCAAAAATATTTTGCGATGGATTAGCGAAGAATTAGCAAGAGACATGTTCGTCGATTTTTTTCATCGTTAAGTAGCAACAGAATATATTTCATCACTAATCCATCACTAAATACAAAATTTTTCTCGTTAATCTGTCGCTAACTCCTCGCAATTTTTTTTAAAAAAAATGGCACTTGTTTCTCTCGTAAATCAGCAAGGAAAATCCCATTACTATTTCTTCGTTATAGCTTAGAAATCCGCACCAATTTTGAATCTAATATAACTAATATTTGTCGCTATTCCCTTACAAATTCCTCGCTAATTGTCCTCGCTATTCTCTCATAAATCCCTCGCTAATTACTCTCATTGTTCCCACGTAAGTCCCTCGCTAATTTCTTTATCTCATTCCTCGTTATTCCCTCACTAATCCTTTGTAAATCATTTTGATTTTTTTTGTCAATTTAAAATATAAAAAAACCTTAATTTTTAATATAAAAAATACACCTGTATAAATTTTTCAATCAAGATAGAAATTCAACAAATAAATTTATGAAAAATAACAAAATTGTTATACAAATAATCCAAAATAAGGCTACTAATGATTCAAAATTATATAAATAGTTTAAAGTTATACACAAATAGTTCATAAAATGTCATACAAAACAAGAATAAAAAGAATAAGTAATCACTATTAAGTTTGCTTCATCTTCATCATCATCCTCTCGACCCTCCCCAGCTGTTTCACCTTGCGATGGTGCTTGTGTGGTTAATGTCAGCTTCAAATAGCAGTTGTCTAGGATCCCTAGCAAAAAAAAGACTTTTTGCAAGGGTTTTCACAGCCTGAACAAATTCAGTCCAAGATTGTTGTGATAAGATTCACAAGATGCACAACAGGTAAACTATAGTTTAACATAGCATCCAACTATGGACAATTCATAAAACACTAATCCCTGTAAGAACTAACAAAATAACCTGCAAAAAGTAAGATATCACACTTCCATCGAGTAAGTATAGAGTCATTCCTTAAAGAGCATTGATATGCTCAACATCCACATTGAACAGCATTCTCTATCACATCATTGTAGAATGGCCATGAAGTAATACAAAAGATGGAGAAAATAAGAGAAGATTAAGTATAAAAAGCATTGGACTTTCCTTTTGCTTCATGCTTATTAAGGGTATGAAAAAGTTCTGCAAATGACATAGGCACATTGAAAGTCTTCTAGTACAATGGATTCTGCTCTACTGGCCAAACAAAAGACATTATGCTCTGAATGAGCTTCGGTCACTCATTCTAGACCACATAGTCATTCATAAGGGCATTGAGATTAACACATTTTTTTAAAATTATTTTTCTTTTCTCCAGATTTTCTATTATTATTTAATAATAGTGAATAATAATAATAATTTATAGTTTTGTGCATATTTTGGTATATTCACAGCGAAAGGAAACTATTTTTCAAGCATAAGATAAGGAGATACCTCTTGAATTTTCTGGAATAAAAAAGCCATCGATGATTTGGGGAAAAAGAAGTTCCTATTCACAACGGAACATGCTTTTCTATGCAAATTAAGTTTTAGATGCTGGAAATGTACTGCCAAAGAAAATAGTGGTTGCTTGAGTTAGAAAACTTGTGACATCCACAGAAAATTAAATTGGGCTATTAAATCACACACACACACACACATAATTAACCAAGGAAGAGCTTGAGCTAAGAGAGAGAGAAATAATTGACTAAAATAAAGGCTTTAAAATATGCAGCTTACTATACTAGCAACTCGGCGTTTCTATAAACATCTTCTATCCAAACTATCAACATTACATCCTTCATAACCCTTCCTCTCTCGATCAAGTTAGGCCGCTGCTCTGCTGTTGTTGTTTCACTGCCGCTCAACCCCTGTGCTTTACTGGAATTGTTCATCCATCAATAATAACCCCATCTTCTGATCGCATCACAACTCCCCCAAACGCAACACAAATTCTATTCCTACCTGAATCATGGCCTTGTCCAAGTCAGGTTACTTAAAGAAGCTGACTAGCTGAGCAATTGCTCTCTATAGTGGAGGTTGGGGAATGAAATCGGTTGCCAAGAACTTGTTATCCCAATTGAGCTAGAATTCAATACTTATTCCTAACTCCTTATCCCAGGTTCAGGATACACTTATGCTCACTTCCCCACTATTCCCTCCTATTCTCAACTCAATCTATTATGATTCAACTTTGTTCTATTTCCTCATAAAATGTAATGGCATTTGACAATTCACACACTTGAAGACCTAGAAAGAACTCTGAAATTTCATTCTTTGAAAGCATCTCTTTCATATTTTACCAATTAAAACAAAAATACTGAGTTAATGAGCACCAGTAAAAGGAAAAGGCATAGAACTGTTGTACATGCTAATGGGTGTAAAAACTAAGATTCCAATGGCCGGAATCTGTGCACAGCCAATGGGAAGGAGAGAGAGTCACAAGACACAGACCATGAGGACTAGGAGAAGGACTAGGAGAAGGACAATGAAAAAGAGTTTCAGATTTTTTGGGAACTCGGCAGCAAAAACAGTGACGGGATCAGGTCATTAAGGATGGTACCAACAGAGTAGTGGTACTATTTGAGACACAGAATATTTGGGAAAAAATGTGTCTTGGCTTGCACATTGGTCTCTTGTTTATAGTATGGATACAATCAATTAAGGTAATAATCACAAAATAATTTACAGCAATCAAATAAATACAGTTAACTAGATGAACATGAATGCAAATAAATAAATAAGTTTATGGTAGTCAGCTTGCCAAACTAAATTTGTAAAGGTCTAATTCTCTTACCTCCAGGTTTTGCTCAACAATTCTACCCTCAGCAGCAGCACTCCCTCCCATGTAAGCAAGATACCGCATGAGTAACTTAGTACTTTCTGTTTTACCAGCCCCACTTTCATCACTAACCAATATTGACTGGCTGATTCCCTCATTAATCATAAGCCTAAATCCACAATAATTTATATAGTTAGACTTGTAAAGTGATAACATGCTCTATTTACATGACAAACATGAAAATTACCTATACGTTGCATCTGCAACAGCAAAGGCATGTGAACTTAGCTCACCGAAAGCTGCTCCTTTATATTGTGCCATCATATGGCTATCATATAAGTGAGGAAGCTTTATGAAAGGGTTCACAACAATCAATATATTCCCAGTGTAAGTCTGGAAGCAAAACATTGGTATTAGCACATGTTAAGAAAGTATGAAAACATGAAGATACTAACAAACACAGAATAAAAATGCATTAAGGGCAACATTCCCCCCACAAAGCAGAGACAATATTTGGAGAGTTGGCATATGAAATACATACATATATTTCATTGATATCATGTTAAGCACCTATATTGTCAAAGAGTAAGGCCTGACCACTTTGATTAAGCTTATTGATAAGACTCACAGCACTAGAAGTTACACCAAAAAAAAAAAAAGATGGAATTTCCTATGTCCAGACCGAAAAAAAGTTACACCACAATAACGTGAAGTTGAGAACTTGGGATACCATGTCCAGACCAACTTCATTTACATCACAGACAAAATAAGATGGAATTTCAAATCCAATAAATATAATCAGACAGAAACCTAAAATTACCAGTGATCCAACAACAACTAAAGCACGAAATTTGGAATCAACTTCTACGTGTTCATCTTATACAATCTGCATAAAAAAAAATTTATGTTAGTATAATTAAAAATAATAATTTCAAAATAGGTAACCATGATATTTAAAATAATCTAGAAATAAACAAATACTATGCACCTTCCCCCTTATGATTGAGAACAATGGAGGAGTAAGGAATTGTGCTTTGGTTCCTCTTTTCCCCAATTTCAGATTCCCACTCCGTCTGAAACCCTATACGTCCTCCTCCTCCGGTCGAACCCCAACTTACCTATAACCGTAAACCCCCCTTATGGCCCAACCACTCATTATAGTTCCATATACTACAACCTAAGCCTCAAACCCATACCACAAGTCAGACTACCAAACAAAGAGTAGATACCCAAAGTCTTACCTGCACGGCTGTCGCTCGTCGGTGGCATCCCTGCCGTGCTCAAAAGGAGGGGAAGGGAGTGGATGAGCGGCTACAGGCATGGTCGCGTCGCTGCCGTGCTCAGAAGGAGGGGTAGACCGTGGATGGTAGCGTCGCTGCCGTCAGAAGGATGGGAAGGCCGTGGGTGGTCACGTGTTGCCTGCTCCAGAATTTTAATTCTAACCTAAGTTATTCTTCTCTTTAATTACTGAGTTTGTATAAAAATTTAAATTATAAACTTTTATCATATTTTCCAAGGAATTTGTGAGAGAATTCACTCGCTAATTCCTTCCATAACTTGTATTTAGATATTTTTTTATTAATTGAACAAAACGAAATAAATAAAAATAGATCCGAAAAGAAAAGAAATGAATAGAACATTGTTATCATTATTTTTGTTTAGAAATTTCATTAACAGAATGGAACATGTGTTTTCCTATTTCACCTCAATTTTAGGAGGAACAAAAATTAAACATTTGAGTGGAAGAGAGGAAAAATAGTTTCTCATGTATTCTATTCTCTTCTCATGTATTTTAAAACTCCCAAACAAAGAAAGTTAATCATCTTCCCCTCATTCTCTTTCTCTTCCTTCTCATTAAATGTCATCCAAACATAATGTAAAAGTTTACTTACATTAGCGAGGGAAGGTTTTTGCAATTCCCTCGCTATTCTCTCGTTGTTTCCACCTTGTATATATTTTTAGAATTTAGTGAGGGCTCAATTTCTCTTTGTAATTCCCTCGCTAATTAACGAATTTCTTGTAATGCTAATTACAAACGATATTATAAGGTATAAAGAGGAGTATGAAAAGGATAAGAGAAATTGTGCCTCTTATAATTGATGACAATTTTCTTAAATGGTGTATTTCATAAGGAACATTGCATAAAAAAATGGTACTTCTCGAATTGGTTCAGAGATTGGTATCCTAGTTTATTTGGACTAGTTCATTAGGACTAGTTCAGCAAAAGAATTTTTCAACACATATGCAATTAACAAATATTTCATAAGAAATTTGACTTTTTCTAGTACTAACACTCTCAATTTCTATATTGTTTCATTAAATGTGGATAGCATTCTTTTAAGTTCTCATTATATTACAAGCACTAATAAAAGTAAATCATAGTTCATTAGGTGTAGTTCAACAAAAGAACCTTTCAACACAAGTGCAATTGACGAACAACTCATAAGAAAATTGACTTTTTTTTCTACTGACACTTAGTTTCTATATTGGTTCAATAAACATGGATAGTATCCTTCTAAGTTTCTATATTGGTTCATTAAATATGGATAGTATCCTTCTAAGTTCTTATTATATTACAAGTACTAACAAAAGTAAATCTGTCCCACCTATTGTCACCTTCACCCTCAACACCTTAATCTCAAATTAATTCATCCAAATTCCTTTGAAACTAAATTGTTTCCCACTATTCTCCAATACTCATTAGATGAATGGAGGTAGATGAATACTTCTAGTTCCACCTATAAGGCTAGTGGTCTTTGGGAATGCTCTATCAATTACCCTAACCCTAAGGATGTTGAGCTCATAGTTTTATTAGACTCTTTCTCTCTATGGTACTCATGAGCATTGTCATTATCATTGGTACCATCTTTCTTTTTATAAATTATGCTACTTTTAGTCTCCGCTTTATTCCCTAGCTTCTCCATCATGGGCCTTCTCTCTGTCAAAAAAGTTATTTCACAAAAATGTAGAAATTTATTGTATTGAACCACAATAATTTTCTTCTTTGTCTTGCTATATCTCCTTCCCTAGTCTCCTCCTCCTCAGTATAAGAGGTGAAATCGTCTTCACAACTTAAGCTTTCTATCACATCCATCACTTAGAAACGTTATCACTAGACTCATCTTCTTTACAAATAGTGGATGAAGGAAGATAATTTGAGTAATCAAACCTAGAACTGCTTGGAGTCTCTCAATAGTTTTTTCCAGATGATATTTCCAGCCACCAAAAAGTGATGTAAGACATAAGCATTTTATAGCAAACGATTCTACTAGAATTTTTGTCAAATTTATATGTTTCTAATAAGGATTTTCTTGGAAGCCGGAGCCCACTTCAAAATCAACCAAAAATTCAATTTCTTTTTTTTTGTGAATTTTTACTAATTTGTAGCAAATATATTTGCCAAAAGTTAGTGATTTTCTTTTAGTGTATCTATAATTTTAAAATTTATAATTAGGTCCCTATACTTTGAAAAACATTAGAGCATTGCAATCAAATAAAATGGTGAACAAAGAAAATCTCCTACGTGTCATTATGGGTTATCTACGTGACAAACAATGCAAGTATTAGGTCTCAATATTATTTGGGGATTTTCAATTTAGTCATAATAGTTTGAAAGGTTGGAATGGTTCCCTATAACTTCCCCAATTTACCCAAACCTCAATAGCTCACTTAAAATTGAAATTCAAAACCCTTGCTTCTCTCTCGACACTTTTCTTCTTCTCTCTCCTTACTACTAGAAAAATCATAATTAGAGGAATAATTGCTTCTTTCTTTTCATCTTTTATAGTGGTAGAATTTGCCATAAGGAACGTAACTGCTCCTTGTTGATTGAAGATAAATTTAACAATGTAACAAAAGAGAAAGAGTTTAGACCATGGCTCAATCCAATTGGCCATATGATTGAATCTTATTTTCAAAATAGGACTCCAATAGTTACTAATCAGAACACTTTTCTTAGTAGCAAATGAGGCAAAAAAAGTAATCAAGGACCATATTTTTTCCCATTTATCATCCTTTTCCATGAAATAAAAAGAGTCACATCATAGGACCATTAATTATTATTCAAGTCTTGATCCTAGTCAAGTGGTAGAAACTAGTTGTGTGGTGACTAATAATATCTTGATGATTAATGATGAGTGTAAAATACACTCATCATTTAGGTTTATTTATTAGAATTTTTAATTTATTTTCAATTAGTTTTTATTTTTTTAAATAATTATCTCTTCACCTCTTCATATTTGAATTTTCATGATAAATTATCAGATTTTGTACAAAAATAAGAAATTCCTAATGATAAATATTTAACGGATTATTATCCTATTCTTATATGGTAATTAGAGTTCTAATTGGATAAAAAATCTTAAATAAGGATTAGATTGGAGATTGGATAAGGATTCTCATAGATATTAGATTTAGAGCAAAATTTGGATTCCGACAACATCCTGACCATTCCTCTGTAATAGAGTCATATCTTGGGCTACAGAGATCATATCAAAGTGTCGTTTGTGGCATTAAAAAGCTAACAGAAAATTCTACAACTTATCTGTTGAGACCGAGGGAAAATTATGCCATATGGATGGTGATAAAAATCATGCAAGTTAAATACCAAAAGTTGTCAGCTTTTCTATTAAAGGGGAAAAATGAGTTTGACAAAGGAGCTCTTGTTAGTCATGGCAACAATCACCTAAGAGGGGGGTGAATTGGGGGAACACAAATTCTTAAAAACAACTTTGAGAAATTAATTATTTTGATATTTTCAATCAATACATGTAGCGGAACATGCATAACAAATGTACAACTATTATAGTTTACTCAAATACAACTTGGGTTAAATGATAAATCAAGTAAATAAGTTAGATATCAAGTTCAACTCAAGCATATATAATTAAAGAACAAATGTAAAGTGATAAAGTTGAAAAAAGTAAACACAAAGATTTATCTTAGTTCAGTCACCCCTTGTGACCTACATCCAATCCTCAAGTGAACTACCCAAGATTTTTCACTAAATTTTCAAGCTTGAACAGGTGCTTGAAAACCTTTACAATCAAGAGCACTCAACACACCTTTGGAATGCCTCATCATTTGTGCTTGAGTCTCAAAACAGAGATATCTCATCCTTTACAACCTTTGAGGGATACCTCACACTCTTTACAAACAAGGGATATCTCACCCTCTTTACAAATAAGAGATACCTCACCCTTTTGTCTAAAGGGATACCACACCTTCTTTACAGGAAATCAATGTGTATAAGAAATATAAACTCTCAAAAGAGTAGATATTATAAATTGAAGCTCAATAGATATCAAGCAATCATATATTAAAGCTCAAAACAGGGGTTTAAGAGAAATGATAGTTAAAACTCATATTCAATTCTCAAGAATCATTTTCAAATTGTTTTCCAACTTTTCGTTGATGCCTAAACACTTGTATTTATAACCCAAAACATTTTAGAGTCATAGGTGGTGGTTGGATGCATTACATGCTCAAAAAGAGCCGTTGGAAATCTGTTTCTGCTACCCAGATAACTGGTTATTGATTTTTCATAATCGGTTATGGTCTTTTAAAAAACTGGCCAATAACCAGTTATGGAAATCTCATAACCAGTTATGGTCTTTTAGAAACAGAAGCTTACGCTTCTGACTTTGTGAATAATCAGTTATGAAAATATTGATAATCACATATTTTATACATTAATAAACTCTCATTTTTAGTCATTTACACTTTCCATGTACTTAATTGATTAAGTCTGGTTATGTTTTGTAAATTTGGCCTCAAATTGGACTTAATTGATTTTTTTTAGCATTATTTTGGTCTTACACTATTTTTGTATTTCGGCCATATCTTGAGTTATAAATATCTTATAATTATGTATCTTATCTTGTAGGAAAGATAAGAGAGAGCTCTACAACTTTCATGCGAGCTCCAAGGTTCAATCAGACATCTAGTGGAGCTAAATGGGCTTGGAAGTCAGAACACGGGTTTTGTGACTGGAAGCTGAATAGTATGCAGTAATCATAGCATAACTCGGGCTATAAGAACTTTCTTGGGCTGAAATTTGGATATTTGAAAGTTAAGACCCATATCTACAACTTTTATGAAGAACACAAAAGCTCAATCGGACAGCTTAGAGGTCATATTGGGTCTGGAAGTCAAAACAGAAGTGCTGAAATTGAGCCTGAATAGTCTGCAGTAATTGGGTCATATCTTGGGCTGTAGGAAGAATTTTTGGATGATTTTGGTGGCATTGGAAAGTTGAGACAAAATGCTACAACTTTCATGAAGACCACATTACTTTATTCTGATGGCATCCATGAGATCAACATTGAATGATTTCAAAGACAAAGAATCTCAATAATTTTTCACTCACCAACTCACCATTTAACATTTTCCACTCATTCACCTACTCCTCACCCATTTATTAATCAGCCCCCTTATCATTTTGTATCTCTAATCCTCTATAAAAGGCTCCATTGACTGATCATTTAGGAGACTTTGGTTTTAGGCTTAGTTAAGAGAAATTATATTCATATTTGTATATTGTCTTCCTTTGTTGTAATTTTCTTTTGTTCTAATTTGAAGTTATCTTCATCTTTCTCTTCTACTCTCTTTCTTTCTTCTTGATTATGAGTACTTAATTTTCATTTTCCTTAGGTGAAAGAGTGAAGCTCTTAGTAATGAAATAAGGTAAGATTATTTTATTTCTCTTGCTTAAATGATATATTATAAAGTAGACATTATATGTGTTGTATTTTGTTTCCAATCAATTTAGAAACCTTCCTTGTATAATGGAGATCTTAATTTATTGTAGACAAGAAGATTGACATAGTTAATGCTTGAGCTCACTTACAATTGTTAGTAGATAACTGAAGGAATCATAATATGATTGCATATATAATTGAATTTTGAATGTTATATTTTTCGATTGGAACTTCCTTTATGTGTAGATTTCAATTGAGTTATAACGAGAAATAATCTTGCATCTAATTTATTACCAAGAGTGGAACTCCTAACCCAAGCAAATCATTTTTCATTTGTGAACAACTTTTATTACTTTTGGTATTGTGACAAATCATTTTCTTACCTCAATTAATTTTTTTCTTCATCAATTCCCTGTGGATCGACCTCGGACTCTCGAGAATTTATTACTTGAAACAACCTGCACTTGGATTTGTATCCTTTAATCCCGCATCAAGTTTTTGGCGCCGTTGCCGAGGACTTGATTCTAAATTTTAATTTATTGAGGTTCTTATTCTTTAATAAAATCTATTATCTCTTTTCATTCACTAGAGCAAAAGATCGGCTTGCGAGTCCTTCGGTTTCTTTATTAACTCTCTAACTTTCTAACTATCTAACCTACTAACTTGCTAACATACTAACTTTCTAACTTTTATATTTATGTCATTTATTTATGTTTACTAACTTTTAATTTACGTCATTTATTTTCTGCTCTCTAACTTTTTAATTTATGTTATTTATTATTGCTTTCTAACGTAATGAAATAATCTTTCTTCTTCTCTTCTCTTTCGCCGGCTCTAGTGGGGCTCTGCCTTTCTCCGATTTTCATATTTTAAATTTATTTTCTGCAAGTTACTTTTTGCACTTTATTTTTTTGTATTTTACTTTCTACACTTTCTAACTTACTAATTATTAACTCTCTAATTATCTAACTTTTTAATTTATCAGTTATCTAACTTTTTACTTTATCAGTTATCTAAATTTTTACTTGTTAATATTTATTAGGTGGTTGGTTTATACAACATCCTTGTTAATATTTAATGGCTGGTGTAAACTGCTGACTTGTACATTATTTTTTCTATTTTAAGTCATTTATTTATGCTTAATTGGTATCGTGATTTAAATTTTGGTCGTTTAATTAAAATTAATCCTAGTACTTTATATATTGATTTGTTTGAATCACAATCACACAAAATTAACACAATGACTGAAAATGAAAATGTACATGATGAACATGAAAATCAACTGTTGCGAATCATCCGTGAATATTTGCAACCACCTCGAAATTCTAGTCCATCATGTTTTATCTTTTCACTCAATGTCAATAATTTTATATTTAAGTCAGGTATGATTTCTTTTATTTTTCTTAATTCCATGGCTTCAACCTTTCTAGCCAAACAGGCAAACCTAGCATTTAGATCTTTCTCTTGACTAAGGTGATATTTTCCTTTATTAGCACTTGCAAGGTTAGATATAATTGAATTTTCAGAAGGGTTAGTACTATGCCAAGATTGAGAATTTTTAGCCAACTGGTTTAAATAGTCTAAAGCTTCATCAGGTTCTTTATTAAGAAACTCACCATTGCACATTATTTCCACAAATTGTTTAGTTTCACGTGATAAACCTTCATAAAAGAAGCTTATAGTGTACCATTTTTCAAAACCATGATGTGAACAAAAATTTAACAAATCTTTAAATCATTCCCGACATTAAAAATATGCTTCATTTGAATTTTGGAAAAATTTGGATTTGTCTTTTCATAGCATTGATTTTATGTGTTGGAAAAAATTTCTTTAAGAACTCACCTTGCATTTCTTGCCATGTGCCAATTGATCTTGGTTTCAAAGTGTTAAGCCAAGTTTTTGCTTTATCTTTTAAAGAAAAATGAAACAATTTAAACTTAACAATCTTTTCAGTGCAATTTTGATCATTGAAAGCAATACATACTTCCTCAAATTCTTTCAGATATAAATATGGGCTTTCAGATTCTAAACCATGAAAATTAGGAAGTGAAGAAATCATACCTGTTTTTAAGATTCTTGTTTTTAAAATTAGGACACTCAACACATGAATGTCCTAATATTCTTGTTTTTAAAGAAGTTGTACATAAGCAAGTAAATGCAATGAATAATTTTAAAAAGTCATTTACTTTTTCTTTTTTTTGATACATACAATCCGAGATAGAGAAATGACCCGAACTTCAGTTAGAGAAATAATAATCAATCACAAGTCGTGCAACCACCACCTCCTCAGGCACAACAGGACTTTCAAAATCCTCAAGGATTCACATCTTATATCCCATCATATGAGAAAAACATTGAAGGAACATTGCATGCATTCATGAAAAAGCAAGAGACCATTAATAACCAAAACAATCAAACCATGACTGACATAAATGAAACTCTTGCTAAACTTTCTTCTGCACTCACCATTCACGAGAAAGAAAAATTTCCTTCTCAATCTCAACCAAATCCTAAGGGTTAGTACAGTCTAAATGAGGGTAGTTCAGAAAATCAACAAATGGACTAAGTCAAGTCAGTGATAACTCTTAGGAGTGGAAAAGTTGTTGAAAAATAAATTCCTGAACCTCGTGAGAAAGAAGATGAACCAATTCCACAAGAAAATGAAGAAGTTGACCAAAAAGAGACCAAACTCTCACTTGTACCCCAATTTCCTCAAGCATTAAACAATTCAAGGAAATTGAACCATAACACTAAAATTTTTGAAATTTTGAAACAAGTGAAAGTCAATATTCCTCTATTAGATGCTATCAAATAGATTCCTTTTTATGCCAAATATTTGAAGGACTTATGTACTATTAAAAGGAAACGAAATGTGAAAAAGAAAACATTTTTGGCTGAATAGGTAAGCTCCATTCTTCAGAATAATAATGTGTTGAAATATAAAGACTCTGGTTGTCCTACAGTTTCATGCATTATTAGAGAACATAAAATTGAAAAACTTTACTTGATCTTGGTGCTAGTGTCAATTTGTTTCCATATTCAGTTTATTAGCAACTCAACTTGAGTGAGTTAAAACCAACTTCTATAACTCTTCTACTTACTGATAGATCAATTAAAATTCCAAGAGGAATAGTGGAAGATGTGTTAGTTCAAGTTGATAAATTCATATATCATGTAGATTTTATTATCTTGGATACTAACATATAGTTGATAGTTGCAAGTCAATTTCTATTATTTTAGGCCGTCCATTTTTAGCAACATCTAATACTTTGATAAATTGTAGAAATAGAGTGGTAAAGCTAACATTTGGAAATATGACACGAGAGCCAATGTTTTAAACATGTGCAAGCAACCACAGGAAGTCCTTGATGAAAAGGAGGAAGGCAAATGGTCAGCGGTTGAAGGCATAACTTGAGTTTAAGGATTCAGATGCAACCGAGACTTTGGTAGAAGATCTTGTCTACCAAAGTTGAGGTAAGTTTTTAGTATTTCGTTTGTATTTTTATTGAGTCGGCTTAAGTGCCTCCCATATTTCGGAGCCTTTGTATGGGGATATAAATAGTGTCGGCCAACAAAAAAAAAATTAAACGAATTCAGAATCTTAAAAAAAAACAAAAAACAAAAAAAATATATGTGTTCCTTTACTTTTGGTTTTATTCATCGTACTTTGTTTTTGTTTAAATTTGTATCAGGTTTTTCTTTTCAGTAATTATTGTAACAGGTAATATCTTCTATCATTTACTCATATATATTTTAAATATTGAGGACAATGTTGTGATCTGGTTGGGGGGAAGGATAGTTGACCAATTTTTTTTTCTTTTTTGGAAAGTATGATATGATTGTTATGGACTTACTAAACCAATGAATGATAGCAGAGTAAGGAGTAATTTTACTGCTGAGACACATCTAAATTGGGAAGTATATTTAGTGATATGACTGTTAGAAACCTATTCGTAGTAAAACCAATTAGTGATGGCAGAGTAAAGAGTAAATTTTGGAAACAATTTATTACTCTTGAGATGCATCTTAGTTGGGGTAGTAACTATTTAGTGTTGATTTATGGAAGTAACAAAGTTTTGTTGTTTGATTTCCTTTGAAAGATTCAAGTGAATACACTCTCACATCCTTTGAAGCAATTGAAATTCAGGGATCATAGCATGATTGAATAAATTGTCTTTCGTAAAAATTATAAGCTTAGATATGAATGTTGATATGATGGATTGAGAATGATAGAAATATATCTTGTGAGATTTTGAGCCTATTGATAAATGGATTGAACATTTGTACCATTCTCTTCTTTCTTGTGTGATTTTCCTTCATGGAATTGTTACTCTAAAACTTGCTTTGATTCATTTTGAGACTACATTTTCACATGCATACAGAAACATGATTGAGGCATTTTGAAATAACGACTTTGACCAAATAGTCATCTTTGTATATTTTTTCTTGTGTAACCTCTTTGAACTTATTTGATCATTCCTTGTTTTTAGCTCATTACGTGTCTTTAAAAAAAGAGAAAAAAAAAACAACAATGTTTTTATCCAACCTTAGGGAATAAGAGAGCGTTGGCCTTGTTCTTGAATAAGTGGGGGGTGTGTGTGCAAAATGTTCAAAAAAAAAGAAGAAGAAGAAAGAAAGAGCTGACCACCGCTGTAATCAAAGGATTATCAGAGTCTAGAATAAAAGTGAATGCTTGGAAATAATAGGAAGAAAAGGAGAATGTTCAGGCCTAACAATGAATTCAATTCATCAATTTGGGATTGATATTCAACAAAACATTAGTCAAATATTGGTCATTGTCCTTTATGATGAATGTTCTTAAACATCTTCTCCACTCTAACTATACCATAATGCTCTTTTATTTTCTTTGGTATTTATCTTCTCATATCCATATTATCCCATCTCTTTTACCATGACCCTATTACAACCTTGAATAAAGTCTTCTTCATTTTTGTATGCATGTGTTTTGAGTAGCAGAGAAGTAGAAGATAAGCAAGCTTATGGTAGTGCAATTATTCATGGGTTGAATAGAGTGAAATACTTACCTTTTAAACACTTGAGAGATCGAAAGTGAATTCTGTGAGGATCTATCATTCTTGATTCATTCTTTTCGACTGAAGTTTCCTTGTTTATTGGTTTGAGATGTGAAGAAATGTTACTTCATTAATGCTTTGATCCCTTGAATTTCTAGTTGCTCTTCTTGTTTCATCGAGTCTTTTAGAGTTTTTACCTTTTGAGTTTGTGTCGTTTTTCTTTATTTCCTAGCTTTGGTCTTATATGTTTTGTCCAAGAGTGCAAAAAGCTAAGTGTGGGGGAATTTGAAACTCACATATTTTATACATTAATAAACCCTCATTTTTAGTCATTTACACTCTCCATGTACTTAATTGATTAAGCCTGATTATGTTTTGTAAGTTTGGACTCAAATTGGACTTAATTGATTTTTTTAGCACTATTTTGGTCTTACACTGTTTCTGTATTTCAGCCATATCTTGAATTCTAGATGTCTTATAATTATGTATCTTACTTGTAGGAAAGATAAGAGAGAGCTCTACAACTTTCATGAAGAGCTCCAGGGTTCAATTAGACATCTAGAAGAGCTAAATGAGCTTGGAAGTCAGAACACGGGTTTTGTGACTGGAAGCTGAACAGTGAGCAGTAATCAGAGCATAACTCGGGTTGTAGGAACTTTCTTGAGCTGAAATTTGGACATTTGAAAGTTAAGACCCATATCTACAACTTTCATGAAGAACACAAGAGCTTAATTGGACATCTTAGAGGTTATATTGGGTCCGGAAGTCAAAACAGAGGTGCTGAAATTGAGCCTGAACAGTCTGCAGTAATTGGGTCATATCTTGGGTTGTAGGATGAATTTTGGATGATTTTGGTGGCATTGGAAAGCTGATAGTATCCATGAGATCAACACTAAATGATTTCGGAGACAAAAAATCTCAATAATTTTCCACTCACCAACTCATCATTTGGCATTTTCCACTCATCCACCTACTCCTCACCCACTCATTAATCAACCCCCCTATCATTTGTATCTCTAATCCTCTATAAAAGTCTCCATTGGCTGATCATTTAGGAGACTTTGGTTTTAGGCTTAGTTAGGAGAAATTATGTTCATGCTTGTATATTGTCTTCCTTTGTTGTAATTTTCTTTTGTTCTAATTTGAAGTTATGTTCATCTTTCTCTTCTACTCTCTTTCTTTCTTCTTGATTATGAGTACTTAATTTTCATTTTATTTGGGTGAAAGAGTGAAGCTCTTGGTAATGAAATAAGATAAGATTATTCTATTTATCATGCGTAAATGATATATTATAAAGTGGACATTATTTGTGTTGTATTTTGTTTTTAATCAATTTAGGAACCTTCCTTGTATAGTGAAGATCTTGATTTATTGTAGACAAGAGAATTGACATAGTGAATGCTTGAGCTCACTTACAATTGTTAGTAGATAATTGAAGGAATCATAATATAATTGCATATATAATTGAACTTTGAATGTTATATTTTTCGATTGGAACTTTCTTTATGTATAGATTTCAATTGAGTTATAACGAGAAATAATCTTGCCTCTAATTTATTACCAAGAGTGGATCTCTTAACCCAAGCAAATCATTTTTCATTTGTAAACAACTTTTATTACTTTTGGTGTTGTGACAAATCATTTTCTTACCTCAATTAATTTTTTTTCTTCATCAATTCCCTGTGGATTGACCTCAGACTCCTGATAATTTATTACTTGAGACAAGTTACACTTGGATTTGCATACTGCATCAAATATCATAACTAATTATGGTCTTTTAAAAACAGAAGCCAATGCTTCTGACTTTGGTGAATAACCGGTTATAGATTTTCCATAATCGGTTATTCCACCCCTGTTTTTGACCAAAAGATATTTAAAAGACCATAACTCCTTTATTACTTATCCGTTTAAAACAAAGAACCACTCATTGGAAAGATCATTGAGTCTACTTTTATATGAAACAAGTTTAAGAATAAAATTGAAAATATTTTGAAGGATATGGTCAAAAGAGTAACTAAAGGTCAGTTTTTTCAAAACATAAATTTGACAAATTTTCATCAATTTGAACTACTACCAAGACTAGCATTTCAAAAATAGTTTTTTGGGAATTTAACAAGTAAGAAACATTTTGAAATGATTTTAAAACATATTTGAGCTCAGTGTGATTTCTATTTACCTTTACACAAGATCTAAGTCCTATAAGTTATTCTTGAAGATCTTGGACTTGATCTTGCCATCATCAATTTTAGTCCTTAGGCCTCTTGATGTAATTCAAGCTTCCAATAATTTCTTCTCTTTAAATCTTGCAAATGTTTGAAACATCTTAGCATTCTCATTCTTCTTGAGTTAAGCATAATTGTGATCTTTTATTTTCTTGTTGTAATGTTCACTCTTAGTACTCGGACTATCCTACAAAGTATTGTTCACTTAAATAAACATAGTCAATGCAAATTCATAGTTCAATATCTTAATATGCATAATTCATAAATGTATAACTCTAGTTAGTATAACATGCATATAAGACTTTCATAGACATATCCAAATAAGATATTTATCAATTACTAATGGATATTCTCTATATAAGATGCAACAAAGAACACTTTGTATATTTTTATTTAAATAGAGTCAAATCCAATATTAATTCATTATAACTCATATAAAGCATTATTGGATATATTCTATAAAGAATGCTACACATATCTCATTGCATGATTATTAAGTGAAATATAACTAGATAAAATACATAATCATGTATGATACAATATAATCTATTAAGCACATCAATATACCATAAACATCATTCTTTTTTTCTTGTATTTGTCATCATCAAAATTTAACATATTAAACCATTTGGACAAACTTATTTCCACAATATCCCCCTTTTTTATGATGACAAATTACCAGAGAAAAATGTATTGAGCAATATAGACAAATAGATATTTGTGTAAGCATATCAAATAATAAGCACAAGAATATATTTTTCTTTCCAATTCTCACTCCCCGTATTTGACATCAACAAAAAGGGTTAGGAAGGAAAAATAATATTTTCTCTCCTCATATAGATAAAACTCATGTTACAAAAAAGAGTAGGATCATCAAAAGCAAAATAGAGAGATAAAACAAGCATGCTTTCAAGATATAAGATTATTCATACAAAACTTCTCATATTTTAGAACATCAACATTTAGCATATGATAGTAATAAGCTTAAGAAATTATGTCTAACATATAATATCTTGCATACCACATGATAAATAAGTATCGCTTGATGAAAGTTACAAAATATCCATATAAGGTCATGGAATTAAGGTTTTCAAATGAAAGATCATACAACTTGCCACATATCAAGCATTTATTAATGAAAGCATAAAAAGATATGAAGTTTAAGAATGTTTACCTTCTTTCATTGATAGAGGGAAAGAGAATAAGAAATTATTTTCATTGACATGTAGATAGTATAACAATAAAACACTTCATATCAAATAAGAATGTAAGTTAAGTAATATAAGCAACAATTTAAGAGTTAGGCTCCTCCTCAAAATATGCATATTATCAAAATATAAAACATAATATTTTAACATAGTCAAGCATATATTTATAGTTAATAAGAACATGCAAGAAAGATATGTAAGATGAAAAAGATAAATAATTATGAGAAGTTATAAGAAAATAAGATAAGTTTTCTCTTATTGAAGCACAAGATGGATAAAGAGAAATATGTATGTCAAGACCTTATAAGCACATTACCATAAAGTAAAGCAAGATATAAGATAATTATTCTTAATCTATCAATCAAAAAGCCATTTTAAAACTTATCCCCCTTTCAAAAAGAATTTTGTAAGACCACATTACATTTTCAAAAGCATTTTAGAAAGGTAGAAATGTTTTATATTAATCCGCATATTCCTTGAAAGTGATCAAACCCAAGTCAAAAGAACATCTAAAAGTACATTTGCTCTCTTTCGTATTGAACAAGAGCATTGAGAAAATAAAATACTTTGAAGAATAAGGTTTATCTTTTTAAGTATTAAGATGAGCTCTATAGAACATTTCAAAAGATTTATATGGAAACTTTCTTAAACATTATCTCAAGATTTAATAAAACTTTTCAAAGCAAATGAAGAGAGTACTACATTTATATCACATAACTAATGATTTCCAAATTTTCAAGACAATTAGGAGGTGAGAATACTTTCAAGGTATTAAGACAAGTTCAAAAGATTCTCAAGGATATGGAACTTGAAAAGCTTCTTTCAAATATAATAAGAGATTTTGTTTAATTTTTTTTAAAAATCAAACAAGAAATTATTTTCAAAACAAGAGTATGATTCTCATAATTGTTATTATACAACTAAGAAACCATAGATCAAGAGAATTCTAGATATCAAACATCTACTTGATGAAATATGTTATAGGGATCAAAGCATGTATAGAACTAACATCATTCACCCTACATGCAATGACAAAAAATAGCAAGTTAATATCCAATTAGACACTTTGTCAATGCTAAGCATACTTCTCATGTAAGGAAAACATCTAATCATTTAAGATCAATTTATCAACAAGTATCATACAATCCATAGCATATAGAATACTACAATAGCTTAGGAATAAAGATACTTATTGAGTTATATAGAGAGTGATGCTTCTTTAGAATGTTCTTCGTTTATTGGTCCTTTGAGTTTGACCTTTCTTCTATTGAGTATTTCATTCCATTGCACTTGAAGAACGTCTCGTCATGTCTCTCTTCATTCAACTCTTTTCTTTATCTATTTATGCTTGACATTTCAATATTTGATGGCTATATTTGAAACACATAGAGAAACGTGTAAAGCTAACTCTAAAAGTTCTCTAAAACATAAGTTAGCATCAAATATCATTTAAGCCAATTTACAAACATGATTTATGTTGATATATAATGTAAAACATGTACTACATTATCAACTATACATTATTAGTTCTAACAAGAATGGATGAAGTACATATACACTTGAATCCAAAAACATGGTTTAAGCATTTTAAGGCATGATTCAAGTTTATCAAGAAAAACTTGATCATCATCAAAAGATATATAGGCATTTTAGGCAAACAATGACCATGTTAGGCATATTATGTCAAGTAAAAAATTCTAGTATGCACATATGTCAATCAAGAACAAGGAGTCCCTTGTTGTAATACAAGAATTAAAGAGCCATGAAATTATAAATTTCAAAACCATTTATGATTCATTTCAAGATATACTTCAATGTAAGAATCATTGAAGTTCAAACACAAATTCAAAGCACAAAAAGAATCTTTTACTTCTTGTTTTCAAGATATGAACATATCAAGCAATTTCAAATAAGAAGACATATAACTTTTAAATTTTCAATCTCCAAGTAAGTATATAAGATAATTGAGCATCAAAGAGAAATGATTAGAACTATTTATGAGCATGTGAATCTCCATATTTGAAAAAAGAGAATTGGTCACAAGCTTAAGCCCAAATATATTACCATAACATGTCATTCCAAGCAAAATATGTATATATCTATCATGTTAGCATATATAAAGACACTCTCAAAACATAACGCTAGAAAAGCACAACTTGAGGCATGTTAAGGCATAAAAACAATTCTCTACTTCTTTAAATATCACTTGATATTCAATTTAAAGCACAAATAAGGATAAGAGATTGATGTCACCAAAAATATACTTTTTGAGTTTTTGTAGATGACTCCAACTTCCATGTCTCAAGGCTCCTCGAGAATGTTGTAGTTCTTCATGTCATTCTTTCTATCTTTTCATCACTCTTGGAGAACTTGGACCATTTTAAATTTTTTGAATCTCAAGTAGCATAGTTGTATTTCACTTCAATGCGTGCTTGAGCTAATAATCACCTTACAACATAATTTAAAGTACTTTTTCTTTGGTATCTATTAATTTTGGATCTATAAGTGTTAGTCATTTATTATTAATCTATTATACTCTCATAAAGATCAAATTTTTTTCATAGTATGTAAATTGATCACAACAAATTAAATAATCAATTATCATTAAGCACATAGCCAATAACATGCTTACTTTCATGATATATAAACAATTCAAAACATAGCAAGCATCCCAAGGCATTGTAGAACCTTATGTACCAAGATATATAACAAATTGATGAGCTATGACACAAACAGAATGAACATAATCATGTGCCAAGCATAATATTCAAATTTCATCAAGTACACATGATTCTACCAATCAATTAAGGCTTACAAGGAATATATATCAAATTCATTGACTTTATAAGTGAATATTCATAAGAGGTAAAAGCATTTGAGACCTTAGCCTTGGTAATCAAGTGAATACTTTTCCTTACCCATTACTTCTCTTTTGGAGTCTTGAACTTTACAAGTTTTACATGTTGTACTTGAGAAGCTTTAATTGAAGTCATCTTCCTTCTTTAACCAAAACTTTTACCATTGGGCACGAGAAACATTCCCCTTGATGATTCCTTCTTCACTTGACTAATTTGTCCATTCTTTTGAGAAATTTTCTGCATAATTGACACACTAGAAAGATTTTTTGGTACCCACTTCATCTTAGGTCCTTGACTGTTAGTACTAGTGCCTTTGAGACTTTTAGGAACCCACACCATATTATTTCTCATATAAGGATTTCTTCTATAGTTGCACAAATTAGAATATATCTTGGATGACCACAAAAATTACAAAAAACTGAATTTAATGATGACTTAGTCCTTTGAAGATCATCTTTAGAAAACTTAAGCTTTTTGTTGTTATTACATTCTATACCATTTTTGCCATAAGTCATGCTTGAATTTTTATATGGAATAACATTAATTTTATTCTCATTAACAACATGGAATTTCAGAAATTAGAATCATTAGCTTTGTCAAATTCGGAAGATAAGTCCTCAACTTGATTTTCTAAATTAATGCACTTTTTACAAGAAGTTGATGTTTCACATTTCAAAGGCATTTCCTCATTAAGAAAAATATATTCATTTTTCATATTTTTAATTTCATTTTCAATGGAGGAAATGTTTTTCAAATAAGATAAATTTTTCTTTTCTAAAGTCAACAAACCGTCATACAATTCATCATATGCATATTGTAGCTCATAATAGGAAGAACTATAATCTAATTTAACATTATTTACTTTAAAGTCATTTTTGGCCATATAGGAAGTAATCTCAATTTCTAGCATAATTGGCTCTTTAAGGGAATCACCATCTTCCTTATTGTTGTTTATCAAGGATTCAAAAATATCTTCTTTCTCAATTTTGTTTTTCTTTGCCTTTTCTTCAAATTTAGCACCATCATCACCAAGAGGCATTTGGCTCCCTTCAATAGTTTGCACATCTTTTTTAGGATATTTATCATGACAAGTTTCCTTCAATAACTTTTACTCTTCTTACTTTCTATATATAACTTTATGCAAAAAATCATTGTTAGCAAGATAAATAGCATCAAAAGCATCCTATATATCTTTAGTACTAGAGCAACTCTTAATTTTAGCATAAACATCATTATTCAAACTACTTCTCAAGATTTGCATTGCTCTAATATTCAAGGAAAAATATTTCTTGTCATAAGCATTCCAATCTTGTTTTGGTTTAGGAGAAAATCTATCAAACATAACATCCCACAAATCCAAATCAATAAATTGCATATAAAACTCCATTCTAGTTTTCCAATAAACAAAATGCACACCATCAGAGAATGATTATTTATCAATTTCAAAACCTTCCATTTTGAAAAACTTGCAATAGTTGCCAATATACAAGGATCTTTAACTCTAAGCGGTTAAGCTTTCAACAGAGCACGAAACTCTGATACCACTTGTTAGTCATGGCAACCATCACCTAAGAGAATGGGTGAATTGGGTGAACACAAATTCATAAAAATAACTTTGAGAAATTAATCATTTTGATATTTTCAATCAATACATGCAGCGAAACATGCGTAACAAATGTATAACTATTATAGTTTACTCAAATACAATTTGGGTTAAAGGGTTGTCGCGATCGGAATGGCAGCGAAATAATAGCTCAACAGGATTTTAAAATGATGAAAATAGAGTCGCCACCAATTTTTTTTAAATTTAGAAAAATTAGAAAATATTCTTTGAAAACCATATTAGATTTGGGAGTCGGTTATGTTAAGGAAATGATGAAAATTTAATTTCACAGCACCCCTAACACACCCATCTTAAGACGGTACCTTAAATTAGTTGTACAAAAATTGATAATCTCAAATATATTTATTTTACTGCTATTAAAAAGACTTTGTAAATATTTTTTATCTTTTTTTATTTTTTATTATTTTTTTTATTTTAGAAAAAAGAAATAAAAAATAACTAAATTGTGAAAATTTAAATTTTAGCTTGACAGAATATATATTCTGCTCCTATGTATCTTTAAGTGCAATAAGGAATTTCAAGTCATGTAGTTCTCTAGAAAGTAAGTATGAGTTGATTGATTTTAATTAATTAAAAAACTTAAAAAAAAACTTTCAAATCAAGTTGTTAATGGTGGATTAATTAAAGCAAACTGTCAACAGATATAAAAGTGAGACACAACCCACAAACAGACAAGATAAACCAAATTAAAAACAAACAAACTCACAAAATTACTTTCAACACATTTTTAAAATTTTATCTTTTTTTTTTCATTTTTATTTGTCATGCATTTTTCATTTTTATTTATTTTGTTTCACCTCAAATGACCCAATTTCAAATTTCAAAATCCCCTTTTTTTTTCTTTACAAAAGCTAGTAACTCAAGCCCAACTAACACAAAAAAAAAGTTGGCTCAAAATAAAAAATAAAGGAAAAAGGGCCCAACTTCATCAACTTAAGCAGCAGAAAACAAAAACAAAATAAATGAAAAGCCAAATAAAGAAATAAAACTAAAGGGAAATAGAATAATGAGGAAAAAGAAACAATGATAACACAAAAAGCAACCAAAAGAGCTTTGTAAACGTTAGCAGCCAACACACCAGGTGGAGACAAGGCTGGCGGCTTCACGGCACAGACGACAGTATGCAACTGGGCGGAACTAGTGGGACGAACGGCGGTGCGACGAGTCATGATCGCTGGTCTGGTCACGACTGACCGAGATCTGGTTACGAGTCGGAGTGCGCAGTTCTCACGGGTGGTGTGCGGCTCAGTCTGGTTGTGCATGGCTGCATCAGCGAGGCGACTGGATGAGATAGGGGTGTAGCGACTTCGGACGGTTGCGGGATTTGGTGCTTCACGGCGGCGGAGGAGTGCTGTGGGGTGGTGCTGTGGCCGAGTTCGGCGGATCTGGGCCGGACGAGACGGACGCAGCGGCTTCTGGGTGGTTGTGCATCGGGCTGGGCGAAGGGGTTGCCGACGATGAAGTCGGACTGGAGCAGCTGGTCGGAGTGGGGCGGTGCACGACGCATCTAGTCCGGTTGAGCACAGGTGCTGTTTTTCTTCTTTGTTTTTTTTTTGGTTGTTTGGAGGTTTAGATGAAGGTGGTGGGTGGTTGTTTTGAGATGGTTATGGAAGTTGTGTGGTGGATTTGGTTGTTAATGGTGATGAGGAAGGTGGCGGTGATGGTTGGTTGTGGGTGCTATAAATTGATGGCAGTAAGGTGATGGTCTTCCCCCAAAATTTTCTCTCCACCGAAGCTCTCTCTTTCAAATTCTCATCCCCCTCTCAGTGCTTCTCGTTTCCCCTTTGTAAGCAGAAAATCAAATCTGCAACTCCCATGAGCTCAGACTAAGTAGCAGATAGTGTGGTTGATTGTAGATGTAGGCATTTCTATTTTCTTGAATTGTGACCTTCTATGTAGTTTTCATGCCTGCAACTTGCTATTTTTTGTGTTGTATTGAGCCTTTGGTTTTTTTCTAGTTGCAGTGGAGGCTGACAAACGCAAAGCAACTGCCTGCAACATTTTTTTCATTTTTCATTTTTTTTGTAAACTGAGATCAAATCATCATTTTTTATTACAATTTAATTTTTTTAATCCCATTTTTTACATCCAAATAAAATAAAATAAAAAACAAAGTAATTGAAGAATTATTAATTGTTTTAATTTTTTATTTTTTTATTTACCCGGACAAAATTAGGTGTTTACCGTTGTTACTCTTTACTTGTTTCTTACTAGATAATAAGAATAACTACAGTTTTTCATATTATCAATATAAGGAAAAAGTAAAGATAAGAACTTGAATTTTACTCGAAAATGCAGAATATGATAAATGCAAAACAATGTGAGAACAATAAAATGCGAAGAGTCGATACACTCAAATGAAAATGGCAGGAGCCAATACACTAAAAAATAAGTGACTGAAATTAAAATGCATGGAGCTGATACGCTTAAAGGTAAATGACAGGAATTTAAAATTTATGGAACTAATGCACTCAAAGGTAAATGATATGAGTCGATGCGCTCAAAAATAAATGACAATAATTTAAAATGCATGGAGCCAATGCATTTAAAAGTAAATGACATGAGCCGATGCGCTTAAAAATAAATGATAGAAATTTAAAATGCATGGAGCCGGTGCGCTCAAAAGTAAATGACAGGAGACGATGCACTTAAAATAAATGATAGGAACTTAAAATGCATGGAGCAGATGCGCTCAAAACTAAAAGATAGAAGTCAGTACGCTCAAAAGCAAATGATAGAAATTTAAAATACATGGAGCCGATGCGCTCAAATGTAAATGACAGAAAATTAAAATGCATAGAGCTGATACACTTAAAGGGAATGACAGAAATTAAAATAAATAGAGTCGATACGCTCAAAAGGAATGATAGAAATTAGAATGCATGGAGCCGATGCGCTCAAAGCTAAAAGACAGGAGTCGATGCACTCAAAGGTAAAAGACAAGAGTCGATGCATTCAAAAGAAATGACAAAAATTAAAATGCATGTAACTAATGCGCTCAAAATAAATGACAGGAAATTAAAATACATGGAGCCGATGCGCTCAAAGGGAATGATAGAAATTAGAATGCATGGAGCCGATGCGCTCAAAGGTAAAAGACAGGAGCTGATGTGCTCAAAGGTAAAAATATAGGAGCTGATGCGCTCAAAATAAAAGACAGGAGTCAATGATAGGAAAACATTTGTGCTAATTTTCTTTTTTTTTTCTCTCTCCCTTTCTTTTTTTTTTAAATTTATCTTGCTCTCTTTTTTTTATCGTTATTTATTTATTGAAAGTCCTTTGAACCATTGGCGATCTTGGAAAGCTTGGAACAATCAAACCCTTTGTTCACGTCTCTTTTCTTCATCAGACCCTTCAATTGGCTTGGAATCGTCTGGACTTCCTTTTCCCTTTCATTTTTCATTTTTTGACCTGCCTATTTTCTTCTTGGCAAAGCTTTGCAAATCTGTATTTTGAGCTACTGAGATTTTTTAATCAAACTCAATCATTGAATGATTGCTGTAGAATTGTCAAATCAAATTGTTGACCTTAAGTTTATCTTATTTGAGACATAACTTAATGAGTAAACATGCATTTATAAATGAACAGAAATTCATTAAATGAATAAACTTCTTTTTATTACTTTGGTGAACAATTCATACATAAACACTTGGTAAGACACATGCTTGAAAAGAAAACATAGAAACAAAAGAAAATTTCAGGGATTTTTTTTTCAAAAAAATTTGCCTTAATATTGGTTCCTTGTTCCTTATCCAATTGATTCCCTGTAACTGCTTGATAATTCAACTGTTATTTCTGTTGATACTTTTTTCAACATATATCCTCCTTAATCTTTCAAAAATTTTGCCCCAATATGGCCAGTTGAATGCAAATGAAATTGCCCATGTGTAGCCGATCGGACACAAATCAAAATTGCCCTTGTCTGGTGAACCTTTCAAAGAGTTTCAGGCCAACCTTCTTTGAGATTTTGTCTATTTATCCACCCTAACTTTTGCTTAGAATATCCTTTCAGGTTTTCAGCCTAGTGGACTCTTTTCCTCTTTTTCTTCTTTTTTTCATTATTTGCTCTAACTTTTGCTTAAGTCGTCTTTTTGGGTTTTCAACTTAACGAGCTTTTTCTCTCTCTTTTTTTAGGCATAAAATCTCTTGACAACATCAGTGTTCTCGGGCTTTGGCAATTCTTCTCCATCCATATTATGCAAAATTGACGCTCTTCCTGAAAATGCCTACTTAACTATGTAAGAACCTTCATAACTCGGGACTCATTTTCCTCTGGTATCCTCTTGATTAGGGAGAATCTTCTTCAAAACCAAATCCCATGAACAAAATTCTCTAGGAGAAACTTTTTTGTTAAAGGCTCTGGCCATTTTGCTTTGATACAATTGTCCATGACAAATAGTTGTCAATCTTTTCTCTTCTATCATATTCAACTGCTCATATCGAGTCTTCACCCATTCGGATTCCTCCATCTATGCTTCCATCAAGACTCTTAGAGAAGGGACCTTAATTTCTATGCGAGAGATGACCTTCATCCCATATACTAAAGAGAAAGGTGTTGTCCCTATTCTTGATCGTATATTGGTATGATACGTGATGAGCGCCGAACTCAGTCAAAATTATAACCGAAGTTATTACCTAAGCTTGTAGCACAGTGACAACATCGGATCATCTCCTCAAGGATCGTAGATGCAATTTAATCAAATCAAGTGAAAGTTAGCAAAGGGGGGTTTGACAGATTAAGATTGTACTTAACAAAATTAACGAAAGAAATGACAATTAAAGAGTAGTCAATTTAGAAACCTATCCAAGATTGGGTGGATTCAATCATAGACCCTTCATAGAACACTTGAAGCGCAATTGAATTGTTAATTTGGATCTAACCGAGATCTCTGCATCAAATCCAGAATTCATACTAGACGATCGTCTAGAATTCAATTAACAAGTGATAAACACAAATCCGCAATCGCACCATTCATGAAAATCTATGTTAATTTCAAGTACCGAATTCAATTAACTTAGGCACAAATCAAGAACCTAACCTCTTCAATTACGTGATTAATTTAGATCAATCAGTTCTAAGTTTCATCACAAATCTCAATCTTCATTTATGTGATTAGTTTAGATCAATCAGTTCTATGTTTCATCACAAATCTCAATCTTAAACCAAGATCAATCAGATCAACATAAATAGAATCACCATTCATGCATTCAAGATCAATAAGAAGAAAAAGAAGAAGAAAAGAGGAATTCAATTACAAATCAAATACAATGCATAACCAAGGTCTCAAGAATCCAAACCACAATCTCTTCAAGAGTTCTAAATTGACCCAAAGTAGCTTAGCCCTCCATTACCATGAAGGGGAGCATCAAAATATACAAAACTATGAGAAACTATGAAGAAGCAAGAAGAAACTTAGAGAGAAATGAAGGAGAATTACATCTTGTTCATGATAAATGGTGCCTTTTATAGAAGTCTAAGGTAACAAAATGACAAAGGGAAGTGGGTGGATGAGTGGGTGAGTGAGTGGAGTGTTTGAGTGGATGGATTAGTGGGTTAGTTTAGTGGATTGGTTTAGTGGATGAGTGAGTGGAATGGTTGAGTGGTTGAATTAGTGAAAAATGCCAAAGGACTTTGGTGAGTGGGAAATTATGGACATGAATGGGTGAGTGGATGGATTAGTGGATGGATTAGTGGATGAGTGGGTGGAGTGGTTAAGTGGTTGGATTAGTGTATGAGTGGATGAGTGGGTGAGTTAGTGGATGAGTGGATGAGTGGATGAGTGGATTAGTGGATGGATGAGTGGATTAGTGGATGGATGAGTGGGTGGTTGAGGACGAAAATTTCGTGTCTGACTTGGAAGCCAAAAACGACCCACTGTACTTCAGAACCACGAAAAGTGTTCTTCATGAAAGTTGTAGATCCTTGTCTTGGCTATAAAATGGATAGCTGGTTCGTCCAATTTGGCTTCCTTAAGCCCAAGATATGTCCCAAATACCGTAGGTTGCTCAAACCCAACTTCAGCACCTCTGTTCCGACTTGCAAGCTCAAAATGACCTACTAGACTTCTTTTTCTCAAAATGTGTTCTTCATGAAAGTTGTTTATTTGGATCTTGACTATCCAATGTCAAAATTTCAGCCTATCTCCATTATTACATCTTGAGATATGATTTTTTGAATGCACACTGTTCGGATTCTACTGACAGAACCCGTATTCTGACTTCCATGTCAACTTAGGTCCCTTAGACATCTGAATCAGACTTCGAGCTCCTCATCAAAGTTGTAGAGCTTCCTCTTAGCTTTCCTACAAGGTAAAATTCATGTTCATTAGATATTAGGAACTCAAGTTATGGCCAAAATACAGAAACAGTGTCAAATCTCAATAATGCTAGAAATATTCAATTAGGACCAATTTGAGCTCAAACTCACAAAATCATACCAAACTCAATCAATTAAGAATATGGAGAGTGTAAATGACTAAACATAAGGGTTTCTTAATGAATAAAATATGTGATTATCAAATTCCCCCACACTTAGCTTTTTGCACTCCTGGGCAAAACTCAAGACCAAAATTTTACAATCAAGAAGAACAACCAAAGGTTCAAGGGATCAAAACATTCATGAGTTAACAATTCTCCACATCTCAACAAGCAAGGTATCTTCAACATGAATCGAGAATGATAGATCTTCACAAGATTCCCTCTCAATCTCTCAAGTGTTTAAAGGGTAGGTATTTCACTTAATTCAACCCATGAAAATTGCACTACCATAAGCTTGCTTATCTTCTACTTCTCCACTACTCAAAACACATGCACACACAAATCATGAGGACTTTATTCAAGGTTGTAGTGAGGTCAAGGTAACAGGAGAGGATAAAATGGATATGAGAAGATAAATACTAAAGAGAATAAAAGCAAATGAGAGCTGAGTTCAAATAACAAGTATAAAAGTTCATCCCAACTCTAGTGTATATCCCTTTACATATTCATTTCCCAATCTTTTTTTTAAACAAATCTCTTTTTTTTTCTTTTTTTTTCTTTTTTTTTTCTTTTTCTTTTATATATATGAACATAACTATATACATACATTTTTTTTTTTTTTTTGGGCACTCTTTTCTTTTTCAACAACCATTTTGTACACACACCCCCACACTTGTTCAAAAACTCATCCATTAACCAAGCTAATGTTCTTTTATTCCCTAAGGTAAAGTAAGAACACGATTTCTCATTTAAGGCACATAATGAGCTAGAAACAAGGAATGGTCAAATAAGCTCAAAGGGGTTAAGCAAAGGAAAATATACAAGGTTGGCAAGAATCAGAGAATTTTCAAGAAGTCAAAAGAGTGCTTGATATCATATTGAAAACAAGGTTAGCTATTTGGTTAAACTAGCTAATTAAGAAAGAGGGCCTCAATCATGTTCATGCATGCAAGTGAAATGTAGCCTAAAAAAGAATCAAAGCAAGTTCTAGAGTGGTCATTAACATGAGTGAAAATCACACAAGAAAGAAGAGAATGACATAAATGTTAAATCCATCCATTAGGCTCAAAATCTCACAAGGTATGCACCCATCAAACTCAATTCATCAATTCAATCATCCATCTCCAAGCATATCAGTTCAAGAAGGGAGAAAAGTTATTCAATCATGCAATGAACCCTTTCTTTTTTTTTTTAACAAAAAAGAAACTTGCTAAAATCTCTCCCCCACACTTAATATAGGCATTGTCCTCAATGTGAAAGTGATAAATAAAACGGAAAGAAAAGAGCAACACAACCTGATGAGGAGTGAGATAATGGCAAGCAGAAAAGATGCGCAAGAATCAAAGCTGCAGCAGAACCTGAAAACTCACGAAACACATGAGTAGCATTTGAAACTAAAATACAAAAACAGCTAGAAGAAGAAAAATAAGGAAGAATTTCCATAAAGTTCTTAAAAGCAAATCTAGTTGGGTTGCCTCCCAATAAGCGCTTGTTTAACGTCGTTAGCTCGACATTGGGACACTTCTTAGTGATCTTTATAATGTGGATGGTAAAAGCCCATCACTTTCACTTCCACATTTTCCGGCTTGAGATGGTGTCCATTGGTCTTATTAATTGAGGTTGGTGAAAAGACTCCACCAGGATCCCATTGGTTGAAACGTGATGACCAAGTTATGGTTGACACAACATGATAGCTTTCACTAGGGTCCCATTGATTGAAGTGTAATGACCAAGTTAAACTTGAAGCATGAGGGCTCCCATTGGGTTCCCATTGGTCTTTCTTAATTTCCTTGACTTCACCAATGGCATGCAACACGTGTAATTTGGAAATTCTGCTTTCATTGATTATATTGGACCATGGCCCAAAAACAAAATCCACTTCAGTAGTTACTGTCATATGCTATCTTTCCTCCTTCTTTGAAAATTCCTCAATGGCCTTCAACTCCACCTCCCTATGTGTTTCAGATTCTCAAATCGCATTGTTGATAGACCCTTCAATATCATTAGATGCTTTGCGTAAAAGAATCATCGGCTTTCAAATATGCAGAAATCTCAAGACACATAACACATTTTATATCACCGTCACAATCGATACATGAGTTGCAATTGATAGAATCATCAAAACCAATTAAATCGTGAATTCAAAGACACAACTCATCATGAGTTTCCTCAACTAAATCAGTAGGTAAATCAATATGACAATTAGAATGCGGGAGTTGGGAATTGTTTGGGAAGAGAGTTGGTCCGACTCTTGACTTCTCGGTTCATTAATAGTGGTTGTCATCTCGCTCAATTTGGGTTGTTAAATCTGAATAGTGGCGGTGAATCTCTCGCTGGAACTCAATTTGGGTTTTCATCAAGTCCTCCCATGAAGGCTCAAGTTTTGTGGTTGATGGACTTGTTATCTCGCCGGAATGGCCGCTCATATTGAAATGATTGTTCTTTGTAGTGATGCCGTATTGCCATATCCCAGATCCGGATAGTATTCCCAGCTAGGGTTGTATGTGTTGAAGAAGGGGTCATAACTCTGTTGCTGGAACTGTGGTTCATCAGGAAAATAACCAGCTGCTGCAACAAATTGATCTGGAAAAACAGAACTACCATACTGAAGTGTAGGGTGTAACGCCCCAATTTTTAGAAAATATTCTGAATGTACTGTTTTCTGTTTTTCATGCTTTTGTATGAATGACCGCTGTGTCCCTATTTTTCTGTTCTCGATTTCTGTATGAAAACAATTACGATAATACAGGCTCAAATTTTATTTGATCGTTTTACGTAGTTTGCTTTGAGACGGTAAAATAAAAATTTTTCTGAGCTACTGTATTAATTTTTCTGAAAGATATACAGCTATATAATACTGCTGGATATTTTATTTGAACGTTTTGGACGATTACCTACGTTGTGGGAAAAAACGAGAAAATGACCGTTACGTCCCGAACGTACTGTTTTCGCTGTTTTTGCTGTTTTTAATTGTTTTCTTCTTGATTTAATGCCTGAAAATACTGTCTGTGATTTTATATGGACTTTTTGTGTGATTTGCTCGAGGCAGGGAAAATAATATTTTCCTGGCCGGGAAAATCTTATTTTATTATTTAGAATTGGGGGATCTTACTTAACCCGATTCTCTGAATGAGACTAAAAATAATCTTTTAATTTTTAGGATTTAATCACAAATAAAATAATTTTATATTATTATAATATTATTTTATTAGTCAATATAATTTAGTGACAAAGTGGACCCGAAAATATTTTGCGGGACCCATAATTAGCAGAACGGTTAGATCGGTAGCTTAATTAATCACCGTAAGCAGTAGAACTTTCCAGAACAGGCTGACTCAGCTAGCTGACTCAGCAGGGAATTAAATGAGCTGTGTGACTCAGCATGTGAGTCACCAAGAACCAACCAATGGGAATCAAGCTTGCTCACCAAGGCTTGATCTTGACCTTTGATTCATCCAATGGCTTGGATGAAGCCAAGCAAGGTGCCCACCTTGCACCTCACTTGATGTCTACGGCCAAGAGGTCTTTGAAGACCAAAATCACATTTCTCCTTCATCACTTTTCTCTCTTCTCTCTCATCAAAACCCTAGCCTCCATTCTTGTTCATCTTCTTCACCATTTTCGGCCAAGAGCCATTCCTAATCATCCAACCATCCAAAAATTTTTCTAACCAAGTTTCCTTAACCTAAACACTATTCTAAGAACCTTTCTAGTTGGAAGTTTCTTCAAAATCTTCCATTTAGGGCTTGGAAATCAACCTTGTAAATTTGACCTAGAAGGTGAAATATCATATTTTTCTTTTCTCTCTTCTTTTTCAAAGTTCTAAGCCATGATTTTTCCATGGTTTAGCTTCTTTTTCATGGTTAATAACATGTAGATTTTATTTGAGATTTTTAGGTATTTGGTGGAGTGAAAACCGAACCATAGGAGGTGTGAAAGCAAGCTTTTTGTCTTCATTTAAGGTAAGAGGAAGACAATTCTTATCATCCCTTGATGGTGGTAAGAAGATGGATTGTTTGTAGAATCCATAAGGATTCGGTTGTGGTGTGTTTATTGATGTGTATTTGTTAATTTTTGTGGTTGCTAGTAGCTTAGGTGTTGTATGTTAGTAGCTTTCTTGTTTGGTGATTGTAATAATTTTGCATGTCTATTAGCTTTTGATTGTATGTCTATAAGCTTTAATTTAGGTTTTATGTGTTAGAAATATTTTGCATGTGTTAGAAATATAAATGCATGTGTTAGAATTGTATGATAAGGTATAAGATGTGAATAACATGTGTAAATTTGCATGAGTGTTCCAAAGAACACATTCCCTAGTTCACGGCAATGACAAAGTGTGAGGACCAAAATGTTCTCTTAATTTTTCCTAAAGTGTAACTTAATTAATTAGGAGAAATAAGAAGGTTTCAAATTGATTTGATCAAAGAAAAGGAATTTAGAAATCAAATGGTAAAGATTTAGTAAATTTTGGGCCAACATGCCTAAAGGATTTATTTGATTCAAAATCATTATTTTATAATATGATTTAATGAACTTAGATAAGATAATACCTTTGACATGATTTAGAAATCAAATGAAAAAGTTTTACAAAATTCGCCAACATGCCACTATAGGTAAGCATGATTTCTAAAACTTGATTCCAAACCTTTTTCAATCAAAAAGAGACAATACAAGTTAAGAAGAAATTTTCTATAATGATTTTTGAAGAAACAAATTGAGTAGAATTAAGCTTAAAGGATTAAAACTAGTGATTTTATCATTAGGAAGTAAAATACAGAAATTTTGAGAAATTTTCTAACATATAGCTCACTTTAGGTTTTGAAGCATGTTAGAGATTTCAAAAAGAATTAAATGATATGGTTAAAAATTAGGTAAATAGAAAATTTTATGGAAAATTTAGAAAACCATTATTATAAGTTTATAAACAAAATGCTGTCAATTTTTAGTAAAAATGAACCTATAAGATAGTAAAAATATCCTAAAGACAGTATGCGGTATGAAAAATTATTCTACGTAGTTTAAATGTACTAAGTACTATTTATATCTGTTTAAACAAGTAAATTTAAGGGCATTCGAATAAGAAAATGATTTAAAAATCCTGCGCGATTGAGAAAACGTATTAAAAATGCTACGCGATTTTAAAAACAGAAAAATATCTTTACCCGATTTTTAAACGTTTGTAAAAACGACGGAATTATGAAAATGCGATAAAATTTCTACGCGATTGACCGTTACTATATTTATTTTATCTTTGTCGGGAAAATGTGAACCCGTACATGAGGCTTTTGAAAATCTATATCTTTGTCGGGAAAATGTGAACCCGCATGTGCTTTTGAAAATCTATTTACTTGTCGGGAAAATGTGAACCCGTGTGTTTTTGAGAATTATTTGTTTGTCGGGAAAATGTGAACCCGTATGTGCTTTCCATCTATCTCATTATGTGTGCCATGTATTTGGTGGATTGGTTGACGAGGCAATCACATCGTGTTGTCGATGCGATAAACGTAGTGTGGTTCATTGTTCTAATGAACTTGGAGACTTTAGTGTACGGGATCCCACATGTGGACGGTTGGTCGCTCCGCGGGCCGTGGTAAACCGATAGCACACTATGGTACTCGACATACACTATATTTAATCGAGATTTGTGAAATCTAGTAGTACATTTGCTGTAGTGCCACAACGTGAGACCGTGAACTACACCACGCCTGGATTGATGGATTCTGTGTCGTGGGGCTATAGACGCAACGTGTGACAGCGCAATAGTTGGTGGGGGGTAGCCGTGGTACTATTAGATTTTTGCGAATCATTCCTCTCTCGATACTTGTGTTTTCTTTAGCTCCATGGAGTAGGATTTTGTCATATTATTTATCTCTATGTCTATTTGTTTCCATCTTATCTATTTATTGTTTATCTCGTATCTTATTTGTTTATTTTATTTGGTTACTGTTACTATATTTGGTTATTATATCTTATCTGTTTATTCTTATCTTTCTTATTTTATTTGTGAGGTTTTATCTGTTATGTGATATATTGTTATGATATCCAAAATTTACTTCAATCTGTTATTATAATTGTTAAAGCTTTATGTATTGTATGAACTGTATATATATTGTTTGTCGTCTTCTTATTGGCCATGTTGTGATGATTTTATGTTGTCTTACCTCTTTGTTATATGTATTTTCTGTTTATTTATTTTACGCGGTAAAGACTTCGAGGAAGAGGATCAGCCTATTGAGATCGTGTACCCTGAGGAGGAGGAAGATCAACAGGCAGTGACCACCGTTTACGATCAAGAACCATCCGATCATCCATATCCTCCGGATTGATTGTGAGGATGGCGACGCCAGAGATTTTTGGGATTCATAGAGCTGGTATTTCATGGAGGTGCTCGGCTTGGCACTTACGAGGCGATCGTGATTCTGTAACGTATGCGGGACGTGTGACCGTGATTCTACGTCATCGGTTTGATGGAGATCCGATTATGACTACGACGTTATTTCGCACTTAGAGTTACCCTTATCCATTAGGCGTTATTGGGGTGCTTGAAAACCCCGAGCCTAGTGAGATAAGCATCGTATTGACCGGCGATCCCGTTATCGCCGTGTGTCGAGACATCCAGGATATCTATCTCCTGATGATCATTTTCATCTTTGAGAGTGATCCATTAGAGGATTAGATAATCATGATGTTTTTTTTGGCGCGTCGGCATATGTACGTATATATTAACTCTTTTATTGCTTTCTTTACTTGTTTTTGTTTAAATATTTGTAGTCTTAATTGTAAATTATTTGTACAGAGTTTATAACTTAATCATATGTATATTATTAGTGATGATGTTTTTTTTTTTATTTCGTATTTTCCGCATTATTTTTTTTTTTATATATCATATTTCTGTCTATCGGAATTATTTTACAACCCGTAATAATATTTAACAAATGTTTCACAACTTGGGTAGATTTTATTTCTATTTCTTTTATTTTCTTTTTTGTGTGACATCCTCCAAAGGGGTGTTACATTAGTTAATGTCGAGCCCAAGTTAGAGTCTTTTGGGGTTGTGGTTGGAGTCTGTTTTTGTTTGTCTTTGTGTGATTCTCTGTGCTTGGACTCCGAAAGGAGACAATGTTGTTTGAAATGGTTACTTTGGTTTCCATTGTATTATGATTCATCCGTCTTTGAAGAAAAACGATGCCTCGTGGTAAACGTGCACATAAGGAGGCAGAACGTGATGGTGGCAGGTTTGCCTGCAACTACAAAAGCAATGCCAAGAACAGCTAAAGGAACAGTACAACATGATCGAGTAAGCGCAATGAACGTGGTGTCCAAAAGAGGAAAAACTATAAAGCCAGGTGATTTCGATAAAACTTATATTCGTGATTATTAGGAAGACAACAACAACAACAATCTCGTGGAGGAAATACGAGTGGTAGCAGGTTTAGTCAGGCTGCGACATCTGTACCCAAGTGTTAGAAGTATGGGAAGATCATCTAACAAGGGACGATACAATCAACGGAGTCATATGTTTCAAGTATAGGATGCCAAATACTTGTTGAAAAGTGTATTCTATCAAAAGACGACGTCATCTGTTAAAAATGAACGTGCTTCGACATCTCAAGTAAAATGGAGTATCGATTCTTCAAGTGGAGCAAAAGCACCTCAAATTGAAAACCTGATTAAAGAAGGTTGTGTCACAAAAGGTGATCCTTTAACTATACTGTATAATTCCAAGGGTAACCTATTTCTTTATGGCATATAATTGTGTAGGTCAATTAGAGTTATTTATGTCATCTTTATCTTTTGACCTGGATGTTTTCACTTCAATTGCTAAATATGTGGTTGAGGACTTGAGTTGCTTAAACCATCCTAAGTTTGTTAAATAATTGAATCTTTTCTATTGATTCAATTTGTACACTCTTTTCTCAAAACATACATGATTTAAAAATATGGATTGGGTATTTTTCCAACCATTCATACTTTGTTAGACTTATCAGTTGAATTATTCAAATTTAAAAAGTTCACTTCTAAATTCATTGTACCATATCAATTTCTCTCTTTGGATAGGTTCGGTGATATGGATGATTCTATCATCTCTTATTTCTATGCCTTCATGATACCTTTCATGTATCGCAATTGTGAAATGTACTTTTAGTCTAACTCGTTCTTTTAGGACTAATTGACTATTTGAGTTGATTAGAGTTATCAATGTCTTTGTTACCTTTTGACTTATCTATTTCTGCTTTTATTTCCAAATCCATTATTTCTATTCAGTTTCTTAAATGATCTTTTCTATTAATCTAAATTATCTACCTCTTTCACGAGATAGATGTGATCTTATGAATGGATTGGTTATTTTTAATCATATCCTATAGATTGTTCCAATAAAACTTTGGTGTCTCAGAAAACTTATTCTTAAAATCAGACAATGTCAAATTCTTTGTTGGGCATGTCTGGTAACAATTCCAATAGTTTTTCTACCTTTTCTTTCTAACCTTTATAATGTCCTTTTATATATTATAATTGCAAGAAAGGATATTCTCCGTCAAAATTATGTCATAAGTATCAGATACAGTATTGTTGGGAAAGAAAACTTGAATTGTGAGGCACTTCTTGTTAAAAACAAGAGCAGAAGAATGAAGCGGTACAAATGCAGAGAAATTTCAAGTGGTGCTGTTCAGAGTGGCGAATGTTTCTGTAATGTTCATAGGTTATGTGGATAGAGTCTTGCTTAATCTGTCAAAAGTCGAAAGTTGAACACCAAAGACCAGCTGGGATGTTGCAACCATTATCGATTCCAGAATGGAAATGGGACAGCATTTCTATGGATTTTGTTACTGGTTTGCCAAAGACAAGGAGAGGTCATGATTCGATATGGGTTATAGTCGATAGACTTACGAAATCGGCTCATTTCTTACCAATCAATATTAAATATTCATTGGAAAGATTAACCCAGTTGTACATCAGCGAGATTGTCAGATTACATGGAGTGCCTACATGTATAGTTTCTGACAGAGATCTGAGGTTTACGTCAAGATTTTGGCGAAGTCTGCAAGAAGCTATGGGAACCAAGTTACGATTGAGTTCAGCCTATCATCCGCAAACGGATGGTCAGACAGAGAGAACTATACGCTTTGGAGGATTTATTGCGTGCTTGTGTTTTGGAACAACGGGGAAGTTGGGATGAATTTTTATCTTTGATAGAATTCACCTACAACAATAGTTTTCACGCAAGCATCGGAATGGCACCTTATGAAGCATTGTATGGAAGACAATGTCGAACGCCGCTATGTTGGTATCAAGATGGGGAGAGTATGACTGTTGGACCGGAACTTGTACAACAGACTACGGATAAAGTCAAGATGATACAAGAGAAGATGAGGACGGCGCAAAGCAGACAAAAGAGTTACGCGGACAAATGAAGACGATCTCTTGAGTTTAAGGAGGGTGAGCATGTGTTTTTAAGAGTTACTCCTACGACTGGTGTCAGAAGAGTAATTAAGTCTAAGAAGCTTACTCCTAAATTCATTGGACCATATCAGATTATCCGACGTATAGGTCCTGTAGCATATCAGATTGCTTTGCCGCCTTTTCTATCCAATTTGCATGACGTGTTTCATGTGTCTCAGTTACGGAAGTATATACCAGATCCGACACATGTTATACAACCAGATGACGTGCAGTTAAAGGAGAATTTGACTTACGAAACTTTACCTGTCAGGATTGGGGACAGAAAGGTAAAGCAGCTTCGAGGAAAGATGATCGAGTTAGTGAAAGTCATATAGAATGATGTGACGGGTGAGGCCACCTGGGAGCTGGAAGATAAAATGAAGGATCAGTATCCTCATTTGTTTGAATGAACATCAAATTTCGAGGACGAAATTTTTATTTGTTGGGGAGAGTTGTAACGCCCCAATTTTTAGAAAATATTCTGAATGTACTGTTTTCTGTTTTTCATGCTTTTGTATGAATGACCGCTGTGTCCCTATTTTTCTGTTCTCGATTTCTGTATGAAAACAATTACGATAATACAGGCTCAAATTTTATTTGATCGTTTTACGTAGTTTGCTTTGAGATGGTAAAATAAAATTTTTCTGAGCTACTGTATTAATTTTTCTGAAAGATATACAGCTATATAATACTGCTGGATATTTTATTTGAACGTTTTGGACGATTACCTACGTTGTGGGAAAAAATGGGAAAATGACCGTTACGTCCCGAACGTACTGTTTTCGCTGTTTTTGCTGTTTTTAATTGTTTTCTTCTTGATTTAATGCCTGAAAATATTGTCTGTGATTTTATATGGACTTTTTGTGTGATTTGCTCCGAGGCGGAAAATAATATTTTTCTACTGGGGGAAAATCTTATTTTATTATTTAGAATTGGGGGATCTTACTTAACCCGATTCTGAATGAGACTAAAAATAATCTTTTAATTTTTAGGATTTAATCACAAATAAAATAATTTTATATTATTATAATATTATTTTATTAGTCAAGATAATTTAGTGACAAGATGGACCCGAAATATTTTGCGGGACCCACAATTAGCTAAACAGTTAGATCGGTAGCTTAATTAATCACCGTAAGCAGTAGAACTTTCCAGAACAGGCTGACTCAGCTAGCTGACTCAGCAGGGAATTAAATGAGCTGTGTGACTCAGCATGTGAGTCACCAAGAACCAACCAATGGGAATCAAGCTTGCTCACCAAGGCTTGATCTTGACCTTTGATTCATCCAATGGCTTGGATGAAGCCAAGCAAGGTGCCCACCTTGCACCTCACTTGATGTCTACGGCCAAGAGGTCTTTGAAGACCAAAAAGACATTTCTCCTTCATCACTTTTCTCTCTTCTCTCTCATCAAAACCCTAGCCTCCATTCTTATTCATCTTCTTCACCATTTTCGGCCAAGAGCCATTCCTAATCATCCAACCATCCAAAAATTTTTCTAACCAAGTTTCCTTAACCTAAACACTATTCTAAGAACCTTTCTAGTTGGAAGTTTCTTCAAAATCTTCCATTTAGGGCTTGGAAATCAACCTTGTAAATTTGACCTAGAAGGTGAAATATCATATTTTTCTTTTCTCTCTTCTTTTTCAAAGTTCTAAGCCATGATTTTTCCATGGTTTAGCTTCTTTTTCATGGTTAATAACATGTAGATTTTATTTGAGATTTTTAGGTATTTGGTGGAGTGAAAACCGAACCATAGGAGGTGTGAAAGCAAGCTTTTGTCTTCATTTAAGGTAAGAGGAAGACAATTCTTATCATCCCTTGATGGTGGTAAGAAGATGGATTGTTTGTAGAATCCATAAGGATTCGGTTGTGGTGTGTTTATTGATGTGTATTTGTTAATTTTTGTGGTTGCTAGTAGCTTAGGTGTTGTATGTTAGTAGCTTTCTTGTTTGGTGATTGTAATAATTTTGCATGTCTATTAGCTTTTGATTGTATGTCTATAAGCTTTAATTTAGGTTTTATGTGTTAGAAATATTTTGCATGTGTTAGAAATATAAATGCATGTGTTAGAATTGTATGATAAGGTATAAGATGTGAATAACATGTGTAAATTTGCATGAGTGTTCCAAAGAACACATTCCCTAGTTCACGGCAATGACAAAGTGTGAGGACCAAAATGTTCTCTTAATTTTTCCTAAAGTGTAACTTAATTAATTAGGAGAAATAAGAAGGTTTCAAATTGATTTGATCAAAGAAAAGGAATTTAGAAATCAAATGGTAAAGATTTAGTAAATTTTGGGCCAACATGCCTAAAGGATTTATTTGATTCAAAATCATTATTTTATAATATGATTTAATGAACTTAGATAAGATAATACCTTTGACATGATTTAGAAATCAAATGAAAAAGTTTTACAAAATTCGGCCAACATGCCACTATAGGTAAGCATGATTTCTAAAACTTGATTCCAAACCTTTTTCAATCAAAAAGAGACAATACAAGTTAAGAAGAAATTTTCTATAATGATTTTTGAAGAAACAAATTGAGTAGAATTAAGCTTAAAGGATTAAAACTAGTGATTTTATCATTAGGAAGTAAAATACAGAAATTTTGAGAAATTTTCTAACATATAGCTCACTTTAGGTTTTGAAGCATGTTAGAGATTTCAAAAAGAATTAAATGATATGGTTAAAAATTAGGTAAATAGAAAATTTTATGGAAAATTTAGAAAACCATTATTATAAGTTTATAAACAAAATGCTGTCAATTTTTAGTAAAAATGAACCTATAAGATAGTAAAAATATCCTAAAGACAGTATGCGGTATGAAAAATTATTCTACGTAGTTTAAATGTACTAAGTACTATTTCTGTCTGTTTAAACAGTAAATTTAAGGGCATTCGAATAAGAAAATGATTTAAAAATCCTGCGCGATTGAGAAAACGTATTAAAAATGCTACGCGATTTTAAAAACAGAAAAATATCTTTACCCGATTTTTAAACGTTTGTAAAAACGACGGAATTATGAAAATGCGATAAAATTTCTACGCGATTGACCGTTACTATATTTATTTTATGCTGTAGGGAAAATGTGAACCTGTACAGGCTTTTGAAAATCTATATGCTGTCGGGAAAATGTGAACCCGTACAGGCTTTTGAAAATCTATTTACTGTCGGGAAAATGTGAACCCGTACAGGTTTTTGAGAATTATTTGCTGTCGGGAAAATGTGAACCCGTACAGGCTTTTCATCTATCTGTTATGTGTGCCATGTATTTGGTGGATTGGTTGACGAGACGAATCACATCGTGTTGTCGATGCGATAAACGTAGTGTGGTTCATTGTTCTAATGAACTTGGAGACTTTAGTGTACGGGATCCCACATGTGGACAGTTGGTCGCTCCGCTGGGCCGTGGTAAACCGATAGCACACTATGGTACTCGACATATACTATATTTAATCGAGATTTGTGAAATCTAGTAGTACATTTGCCTGTAGTGCCACAACGTGAGACCGTGAACTACACCACGCCTGGATTGATGGATTCCTGTGTCGTGGGGCTATAGACGCAACGTGTGACAGCGCAATAGTTGGTGGGGCAGCCGTGGTACTATTAGATTTTTGCGAATCATTCCTCTCTCTGATACTTGTGTTTTCTTTAGCTCCATGGAGTAGGATTTTGTCATATTATTTATCTCTATGTCTATTTGTTTCCATCTTATCTATTTATTGTTTATCTGTATCTTATTTGTTTATTTTATCTGGTTACTGTTACTATATTTGGTTATTATATCTTATCTCATTTATTCTTATCTTTCTTATTTTATCTGTGAGGTTTTATCTCATTATGTGATATATTGTTATGATATCCAAAATTTACTTCAATCTGTTATTATAATTGTTAAAGCTTTATGTATTGCATGAACTGTATATATATTGTTTGTCGTCTTCTTATTGGCCATGTTGTGATGATTTTATGTTGTCTTACCTCTTTGTTATATGTATTTTCTGTTTATTTATTTTACGCGGTAAAGACTTCGAGGAAGAGGATCAGCCTATTGAGATCGTGTACCCTGAGGAGGAGGAAGATCAACAGGCAGACGACCAGTTTTACGATCAAGAACCATCCGATCATCCATATCCTCTGGATTGATTGTGAGGGATGGCGACGCCAGGATTTTTGGGATTCATAGAGCTGGTATTTCATGGAGGTGCTCTGGCTTGGCACTTACGAGGCGATCGTGATTCTGTAACGTATGCAGGACGTGTGACTGTGATTCTACGTCATCAGTTTGATGGAGATCCGATTATGACTACGACGTTATTTCTGCACTTAGAGTTACCCTTATCCATTAGGCGTTATTGGGGTGCTGAAAACCCTGAGCCTAGTGAGATAAGCATCGTATCGACTGGGCGATCCCGTTATCGCCGTGTGTCGAGACATCCAGGATATCTATCTCCTGATGATCATTTTCATGCTGAGAGTGATCCATCAGAGGATTAGATAATCATGATGTTTTTTTTGGACGCGTCAAATATGTCTCAGTATATATTAACTCTTTTATTGCTTTCTTTACTTTGTTTTTGTTTAAATATTTGTAGTCTTAGTTGTAAATTATTTGTACAGTTTATAACTTAATCATATGTATATTATTAGTGATGATGTTTTTTTTTTTATTTCGTATTTTCCGTATTATTTTTTTTATATATCATATTTCTGTCTATCAGGAATTATTTTACAACCCGTAATAATATTTAACAAATGTTTCACAACTTGGGTAGATTTTATTTCTATTTCTTTTATTTTCTTTTATGTGTGACATCCTCCAAAGGAGTGTTACATAGGGCATGCATATGTGGGGTGAGATGAACAAAAACAAATGTTACACACAAGTGTAGCTTCTGCATAGGTAATTGTTGTCTCACTACTATATGTCTTACCAAAGAAGTCAACTTCTCAAGTTTTGACTCCATTATGCATGGTCCATTGTTAGAAAAGTTAATAAAAAGCAAAGGTTAGTAAAAGTACTTAAAATGAAAAGATTACACTTACTAATCCCGGCAATAGCCAAAATTTTGACGAGCGCCGAGGACTCGATCAAAATTATAACCGAAGTTATTACCTAAGCTTATAGCACAGTGACAACACCGGATCGTCTCCTCAAGGATCGTAGATGCAATTTAATCAAATCAAGTGAAAGTTAGCAAAGTGGGGTTTGACAGATTAAGATTGTACTTAACAAAATTAACGAAAGAAATGACAATTAAAGAGTAGTCAATTTAGAAACCTATCCAAGATTGGGTGGATTCAATCATAGACCCTTCATAGAACACTTGAAGCGCAATTGAATTGTTAATTTGGATCTAACCGAGATCTCTGCATCAAATTCAGAATTCATACTAGACGATCGTCTAGAATTCAATTAACAAGTGATAAACACAAATCCGCAATCGCACCATTCATGAAAATCTATGTTAATTTCAAGTACCGAATTCAATTAACTTAGGCACAAATCAAGAACTTAATCTAACCTCTTCAATTACGTGATTAATTTAGATCAATCAGTTCTAAGTTTCATCACAAATCTCAATCTTCATTTATGTGATTAGTTTAGATCAATCAGTTCTAAGTTTCATCACAAATCTCAATCTTAAACCAAGATCAATCAGATCAACATAAATAGAATCACCATTCATGCATTCAAGATCAAGAAGAAAAAGAAGAAGAAAGAGGAATTCAATTACAAATCAAATACAATGCATAACCAAGGTCTCAAGAATCCAAACCACAATCTCTTCAAGAGTTCTAAATTGACCCAAAGTAGCTTAGCCCTCCATTACCATGAAGGGGAGCATCAAAATATACAAAACTATGAGAAACTATGAAGAAGCAAGAAGAAACTTAGAGAGAAATGAAGGAGAATTACATCTTGTTCATGATAAATGGTGCCTTTATAGAAGTCTAAGGTAACAAAATGACAAAGGGAAGTGGGTGGATGAGTGGGTGAGTGAGTGGAGTGTTTGAGTGGATGGATTAGTGGGTTGGTTTAGTGGATTGGTTTAGTGGATGAGTGAGTGGAATGGTTGAGTGGTTGAATTAGTGAAAAATGCCAAAGGACTTTTGGTGAGTGGGAAATTATGGACATGAATGGGTGAGTGGATGGATTAGTGGATGGATTAGTGGATGAGTGGGTGGAGTGGTTAAGTGGTTGGATTAGTGTATGAGTGGATGAGTGGGTGAGTTAGTGGATGAGTGGATGAGTGGATGAGTGGATTAGTGGATGGATGAGTGGATTAGTGGATGGATGAGTGGGTGGTTGAGGACGAAAATTTCGTGTCTGACTTGGAAGCCAAAAACGACCCACTATACTTCAGAACCACGAAAAATGTTCTTCATAAAAGTTGTAGATCCTTGTCTTGGCTATAAAATGGATAGCTGGTTCGTCCAATTTGGCTTCCTTAAGCCCAAGATATGTCCCAAATACCGTAGGTTGCTCAAACCCAACTTCAGCACCTCTGTTCCGACTTGCAAGCTCAAAATGACCCACTAGACTTCTTTTTCTCAAAATGTGTTCTTCATGAAAGTTGTTTATTTGGATCTTGACTATCCAATGTCAAAATTTCAGCCCATCTCCGTTATTACATCTTGAGATATGATTTTTTTGAGTGCACACTGTTCGGATTCTACTGACAGAACCCGTATTCTGACTTCCATGTCAACTTAGGTCCCTTAGACATCTGAATCAGACTTCGAGCTCTTCATCAAAGTTGTAGAGCTTCCTCTTAGCTTTCCTACAAGGTAAAATTCATGTTCATCAGATATTAGGAACTCAAGTTATGGCCAAAATACAGAAACAGTGTCAAATCTCAATAATGCTGGAAATATTCAATTAGGACCAATTTGAGCTCAAACTCACAAAATCATACCAAACTCAATCAATTAAGAATATGGAGAGTGTAAATGACTAAACATAAGGGTTTCTTAATGAATAAAATATGTGATTATCAATACGCATGCAAAGCATAGGGTAACATTTCATGCCAATCTTTGTAATTAACTACCATTTTAGCAACAATTTTCTTGACATTCTTATTTGCTGCTTCTATTGCACCATTCATCTGAGGCCTGTATAGAGCTGAATTATGATGCTTGATTTTGAAATTTTCATAAAACTTTTGAATCACAGCACTATTGAGATTGGCAACATTATTTGTGATTATCCTTTCCGAGATTCCATATCTACAGATAATATCCTTTTTGAGGAATCTCAAAAATAACTTTTGGGTCATACTACATAAGAGGAAGCTTCCAACCACTTGGTGAAATAGTCAATCGTCACTAGAATGAAGCGATGACCATTGGAAGCTTTGGCGTTAATGGGTCCGATGATGTCTATTCCCCATATCGAGAAAGGTTATGGTGATACCAAATTGTGCAAAGGAAATAGAGGTTCATTGACTCGATTAGCATATATCTGTGAATGCTTATGTCTTGAAGCATGTCGAATGATTTTTTATGATAACAAATCTAAAGATGAAGATCAAGTGCAAAAGAGAAGATCAAGATCAAGATCAAAGAAAGATATCAAGAGGTTTATTTAGAAATAGGCCTTAGAACATCAATGTTAAATGCTATCAAGATATCTCAAATGGTTTTTCAAAGATGTTTTTTAATCAACATACTTTTCAAAGTTCACATTCTAAAAAGATGTTGACTTTAATCTTGGATCATGTTTAACATATTTTAATATTGTTCAATCCAAGGTTCTTAAAGTTAGAAATGGTATGGATCCTTAATTGGGCTTGAAAAATGTGTTCAAAGGGCAAGGTAATCGATTACACATATGTTGTAATCGATTACAAGCTAAACAGAGAGTTAGTAATCGATTACATTGAGCATGTAATCGATTACAAGCATGACAGAAGCCTTATAATCGATTACACCAAGTGTGGTAATCGATTACAAGTCTAGCAGAGGCCGTGTAATCGATTACACAAGTCTGATAATCGATTACATCCTGCCCAGAAAGCCAAGAACATATTCAAACAACCATGTAATTGATTATAGAGATTGTGTAATCGATTACCAGTAGTCTGACAGCAGTCAGCTGCTATATTAGTGATAAACACATATTTTATTCATTAAGAAACTTTTATATTTAGTCATTTACACTCTCCATATTCTTAATTGATTGAGTTTGACATGATTTTGTGAGTTTGAGCTTAAATTGGTCCTAATTGAATATTTTCAGCATTATTGAGATTTTACACTGTTTCTGTATTTTGGCCATAACTTGAGTTCCTAATATCTGATGAACATGAATTTTACCTTGTAGGAAAGCTAAGAGGAAGTTCTACAACTTTGATGAAGAGCTCAAAGTCCGATTCAGATGTCTAAGGGACCTAAGTTTACATGGAAGTCAGAATACGGGTTCTGTCAGTAGAATCCGAACAGTGTGCACTCATAAAATCATATCTCAAGCTATAATAATGGAGATGGGCTGAAATTTGGACAGTGGATAGTCAAGATCCAAATAAACAACTTTCATGAAGAACATATTTTGAGAAAAAGAAGTCTAGTAGGTCATTTTGAGCTTGCAAGTCGGAACAGAGGTGCTGAAGTTGGGTTTGAGCAACCTACGGTATTTGGGACATATCTTAGGCTTAAGGAAGCCAAATTTGACGAACCAGCTATCCATTTTATAGCCAAGACAAGGATCTACAACTTTCATGAAGAACACTTTTCGTGAATCTGAAGTATAGTGGGTCGTTTTTGGCTTCCAAGTCAGACACGAGATTTTCATCCATCCACTAATCCACTAATCCACTCATCCATCCACTAATCCATTCATCCACTCATCCACTCATCCACTAACTCACCCACTTATCCACTCATACACTAATCCAACCACTTAACCACTCCACCCACCCATCCACTAATCCATCCACTCACCCACTCAACCACTCATCCACTCAACTAACCCACTCAACCAATATTTAATCCACTCCACTCAACCACTCACCCACTAAACCAACCCACTCAACTAAATCAACCAATCATCCACTCACCCACTCACCCACTCAACCACTCAACCACTCATCCACTCAACTCACCCACTCAACCAATATTTAATCCACTCCACTCAAACCAACCCACTTAACCACTCACCCACTCAACCAATCCACTCAACCACCCCACTCCACTAACATTGAACCTGAAACATCAATCTAACACAGTTATATGAGAATCAATCCTAGAAATCATTTATTGCTCTATTTTTCTAAAATCACTTAAGATATCTATATAGAGCATTATAGAGCTTCAATTTGTATAATTTACTCTTATGAAAGTTTCATTCTATCAATCTTGATTGCTTTGTGAAATAGAGGGTGAGGTATCCCTCCAATTTGTAAAGGGTGAGGCATTCCTTTGTTTGAAGAGGCTCAAGTTCAAGGGTAAGGTATCCCAAGGTGTTGAGTGATCAAGTTTGTAAGGGTTGTCAAGCACCTATTGAAGCTTGAAGAAATAGTGAAAAATCTCGAGTAGTTGCTTGAGGACTGGACGTAAGTCACAAGTGGTTGGTGGCCGAACTAAGATAAACCATTGTGTTTGATTCTCTAAACCCTTCTCTTTATATTTGTGCATTGGTTTATTTCCTTACTTGATTATTTCTATCTTGATTGGTTCATTGGTGAGCAATATCTATATATCTTATCCATTCATTCACTTCAAATAATTAATAGTTTCAACGAAAATCAATATTCAAGTGTTTTGCAAAAGAATTGTAAACTTGCTTTATAAACTCAATTCACTCCCCCTCTTAAGTATTGAAACCACTTGGTAATAATATCTGGCATTTCTGGCACTTTCGTACATATTCCATATAGTTTGTTTCCATAGTGGACCAATAATAACAACTCCTTAGAATTTTTCGTGCCATCATATGACCATTGGCATGAGTTCCGCAGATTCCTTCGTGGACTTCAATCATAATTATACGAGCTTCACAAGCATCCACACATCTAAGCAAGGTGTCATCATGACTTATCTTGTTCAAAACCTCTCCATTCAAGAAAAATGTCATTGCCAATTGACAGATAGTCTTCTTATTCACCTCAATTGCCCCAATTGGGTATTCTCTATGTTGAATGTACTGTTTGATATCATGATACCACAATTTACCATTTGGCTCGCCTTCCACATTGGCATAATACGTAGGCTCACTATTTGTCTTGACTTGGATAGGTTGGACATTATTATGAATATCCAACTTAGTCATTACAGCCAAAGTGGCCAAGGCATCTGCGAACTGATTCTTGTCTCGAGCCAAATGGGAGAAGGTCACCTCCTCAAACTTCTCAATCAACTGGGTCAAATACTTTTGATAAGGCACCAATTTTGGGTCTTTGGTTTGCTATTCAATGTTCACCTGATAAAATGATGAGTGCTGAATCTCTAAATACTTTTAGCTGCTTGATCCCCAAGCTAATTGTAACTTGTAAACCATTAGCACAGTGATTGAGTTGAAATCCGCAAGTGTACGGTTTCGTCGTCAAGTAATAAAATATCGAATCCACAGGGACTATGTTTATGAATACCAATTAACTAATTAATTCAATTAAATTAAACAAAAGAGAATATAATTATTGAACAAGAACGTAGAAACCAAACAATTAAATAAATAAAGTTAAGACGCAAAATTGAGAATAAAAATAGCAAATTGTTGAGAAAAAGATTTCAGATTTAAGAAAGCTTCCAGATTGGGGTTAACCACAATGATACAAGACTCCTAATTGACAATCCTCTTATTAACACTTGAAATTCAATTGAAGGTGAATTACCCTAAATTAGTTAATGTTCCCTTTCAAGATACAAGAACCGTGCCCAATTAAACCAATTCTTACTCTCGTGGTAATTGAATTTAAATTGAACCCATTACGTTTTTTGGTAATTCATTAATCCTCAAAAGGCTAAACCTACTCTCGTGATTTAAACCTTAAGTTCAATTCTTATAGTTCCAACACCTAGGTTCACCTTTCAGTACGTCCTTAGATATCTATGAGATGCAAATAAGTGGCCAGCAAATTCACATGAATAATCGCAATAAGGATTGAATCAACAACATTCAAGATTAATAAAAGGGGTAAACAATATCAATTAATCATTATCAATGTATCAAAGGGCATTGCCCAATCCTAGAAACAAAAGGGAACTACTCAGACATGGAGAAGAAGAAACTAGAATTCATGTTCCAAGAACAACCAAACCCGTAATCCATGAGAGAAGAGAGGAAGATGATGATCAAGAGCCTCCAATGTGCCTCATTCTAACCAAATTCGAACCCTAATGTTGTCTTCAGAACATCTATATATACCCCATGGGTTAAAACTGGTTCAAGCCCATAAGAAAAGAGAAAAACGGACTTAAACATCTGACACGCACCCCGAACTACGGCCAGGTGGCCACCACGGCCTGGCCGTGGTTGGTTACTCAGGTTCATGATTTTTATGCTGTCTCTCAACCACGGCCGTGGTGGCCACCACGGCCAGGCCGTGGTTGGTTCTGGAAACTCCCTTTTTTGCTTTTTCACGCAGCTGCTCGATCCATGGCCGTGGTTCAGACCACGGCGGTGCCGTGGAACTCTCTCGGAATGAGCTTTTTGTCCCAATTTGCTACCCTTTAAGCTCCAACTTCAATTGTGCAAGCTTTCCATCCATTTAAAGGCCAATTAAGCACCAATCCTGCACAACAACACCAAAAACACCGCAGTTATCCGAACTAAAGGGAAAAACAAACAAAAAGGGAAACTAAAATGCCTAGAATGTATAAAAATGCATGCAAACACATGAACAAAATATGATGTTGTTTCACACACATCAAAATACCCCCAAGCTTAAGATTTTGCTTGTCCCCAAGCAATAACTAAGACCAAACCAAGGAGTGGGATCAAAAGACAATAATAAATGAGGAACCCGAGAAAACATCCAACCAAGCAATAGGCAAAGACAAACTAAGAAATAGAGAGGTAATCAAAATCAAGTCCAATTAGAGGCTAAAGTTCTCGGAAAATCATGCTCCTCACTAAATTAGGATCACTCCACTAACCACACTCAAAGTGTTCAAGGATGAAGACAATGCGCTCAATATTCCTCAAAGAAAATGCACTTCCATAAGCTTGATAAGAAACTAAATTTCCACTAATAATCAGCATGAATGCAAGAATCAAAAGGTCTTTCAAGGGATATAATGGGGCCATGGGAATGATGTCAGGAAGGATAAAGAAAGGAGGGTATGCACAAAGGGCTAACAACATTTTCAACAAGCACAAGAAACCCAATAGAACATACACGGAGCAAAGACAATTTTCAATCAAGGCATAATTCCACATTTTCTCCCTTTCTTTTCAAGCTTTCATCTCAAGCTATTCTTTTATTTTGTTTTCCTTTTTTTCCTCATTTTTTTTAAGAGGGGAGAGACCTCATTTTCAAAACATATGATTCCCAATACAACATTCAAACTCAGATTGCTCCATTCAATATTCTAAATGATCACCGATAATGTATCATCATAGGCATCAAGAAAACAATTATACAATAGGCTCAAAATGGGCAACTAGAGGATGAAAGTGTAACAAATTCAGAAGGCCAAAAAAATACCTAAGATGCCTTAATCACATTCAAGCATGCAAACCAAGATTTCGCCTCAAAATGGTTTCAAATCAAGTTCTAGAACACAAAATCAATGAGGAATGACCACTCAACACAAAGAATGGGATGAAAAATCATATAGTGAATAAATCCTATACAGGCTCAAAACTCACTTTTAGAGGTTCAAAAATCAATGAGAAGCACAAATTCAGAGAACATATGCTAATTATCAACTATCAAGAAATCACCTCCACTATCAATTAAAGACAATGCCTATTGCCTACCACAAGAATCAATAAATTGGGTTCCAAATCAATTATCATCTCAAAATCCCCAAAAGAGAGGGGACAAGGTTCAACCAAAAAGCGAGAAATATAAGATGGTGTGAAAATGCAATGCAAAATGAGATATGGGAATGCATGATAATGAAGATAAAAATAAAAATGAAAAATAAATACCCCCAAGCTTAGATCTTACATTGTCCCCAATGTAAAAATCTAAAACTATGGAAGGAATAAATGAAAAGAACTCACATGCGGTGGTGGAAAAAGGAGACATGTAGCCATGAACTCGAACACCCTATTCTAAAACTCCATTTTTTTTTTTGTGGCCGATTATATACATCCCCCTACAAAGGCTCCGAACTCAGGGAGGCACCAAAGCCGACTCAACAATAGCTAACTAAGAAACAAAATAAATAAAAAAAATGTTAATCAATAAAAATAAGAAAATAAAGGAAAAGAGATAGAATGTTGGGTTGCCTCCCAAGAAGCGCTAAGTTATAGTCATTAGCTTGACTGTGAGTTTGTTCTATGCTTAGGTGATGTCAATAGAGTGGTACTCAGTCCCCACTCCATCTTCATAGTGTTGCACTCTCTGGCCGTTTATCAGAAATGTCTTCTGGCCTTCTATCTTCACCTCAAGCACACTATAGGATAAGACTCGAACAATCTCATATGGCCCTGACCATTTCGACCACAACTTACCTGGACAGAAACGTAGAAGCGAGTTATCAACAAGAACTTTATCCCCTGGTTTAAATTCACGCTTCTTGACACACTTGTCATCCCGCTTCTTTGGTCCTTTCTTGCAGGGCTTGACCTTCTCGAACTTGGAAGCAACCTTGGGCAAGGTCTCCTCTAATACAAAGATGAGTCACGATTCCTGCATACCTGAAAGTACAACTTTGTCCACATCATCGCAGCATCTATGCAATTACATGAATTAGAGGAATTAAGATTTTTTCAGAATTGAAAACATTAAAAACTACTTCCTCATTATTCAATCGCAAAGTCAATTTCCTTCGTGGACATCAATAATTGCCCTTCCAAGTGGCGAGGAATGGTCGCCCAAGTATGAGCGGCATTTTAGCATCCGCTTCCATGTCAAGCACAACAAAATCAACGGGTAAAAAAAACTTACCCACTCGATAGGAACATCCTCCAAGATGCCTACGGGGTACTTGACGGACCGATCCGCCAACCGAAGTGAAATAGTTGTGGGTTTCACTCACCCACCTCCAACTTCTTGCACACGTAAAGGGCATAAGACCGACACTAGCCCCTAAGTCACACGAGCTTTATCAAAATTTGTGTTACCAATCAAGCAAGGAATAGAGAAGCTACCTGGATCTTTTAGCTTAGGAGGCAATTTATTTTGAATTAAAGCACTACACTCCTCAGTTAAAGCTACGGTCTCATATTCATCAAGCTTTCTCTTATTAGACAAAATGTCCTTAAGAAACTTAGCATAGGTAGGCATTTGTTTCAACGCCTCAGTGAAGGGTACATTAATGTACAATTTCTTAAGGACCTCTAGGAACTTCCCAAATTGCATATCTAGCTTGGCCTTAGCCAATCTTTGAGGGAATGGCACTGGGGGTTGGTATGGTTCAGGGGGTACATACTTAGACACCTTTTCATTAATTTTCTCTTCCTTTAAAGGTTGTGTCTTAGTGTCTTTTTCCTCATTCCCCTCATCTTTGTCACTCACCTCCTTACCCTTGGGATCCTCTAATGTCTTACCACTTCTCAAACTAACTGTCATGCAGTGTTCATTACTGGATTCATTTCATGCTGACCAGAAATTTACCTTGTTGCCTATGTGAAGTGCCTGCAAGTTGGGCAATCTGAGTTTCTAACAATTTATTATGAATGGTCAAATTTTCAACTTTAGATGACAACTCTCTAATGGCCTCAGTCACAACTTGCCCATGTTGCCTAAACTCCTCATTTTGCTTAGCTTGACTCTCAACAAAATTCTCAAGAAGAGACTCAAGTTTAGAGTTTTGTACTGTTGGAGTCCGTAAGAGGGTTTACCACTACCTTGCCCCGCTTGGTGTTGACTATTCCGGTAGGAGAAGTTGGGATGTGACTTCCAACCGGGGTTGTAAGTTTGAGAATATGGATCATTCCTCCCTTTTGGTTGAAGTCATGGAAATTGTGGCATGATTCCACTTGCTCCACCTAAGGTGCACCTTGTGAGGAGCCAATTCCAACTTGGCATTCAACACCTATGTGTGTCCCTCGTGCTCCACAAATCTCACAAAAATTGTTAGAGGCACCTATGGCATTTACATGAGCCTTTTTCAAGCATGTCAAAACGTTTATTCAAAGAATCAAATTTTGACATAATTAAATCAACTCCGTCTACCTCAAACTTACCTCCCGAGAGTTTTCTAGGGTTATTACCTCTTTCATTTGCCCATTGGTGATGATTTGTGGCAACACTCTCAATGATCTCATAGGCTTCATCGGTCTTCTATTCATCAAAGCTCCACCACCGGAGTCTAGAGACACCTTCGAAGAATATTCCACCCATTATAGAAGGTGTGGACGATCAACCATTTTTCTAACCCATGGTGTGGGCAAGCTTCCAAAAAGCCTTGTATCTATCCCAAGCTTCCGACAATGATTCACCATCTTTCTGAACAAAGCTTGTGATTTGGGTCCTAAGATGAGCAGCCTTGGATGGTGGAAAGAATTTGTTCAAGAAAGCTTGCTCCAATTGGTCCCAAGAAGTGATGGTCTCACGGAATTGACCTCACAAGCCCTAGCTCTATCTCTCAATGATAATGGAAATAGGCGAAGACGAATAGCATCAACAGAGGCACCTTCAATCTTGAGGGTCTCACGAATTCCAAGAACATATCCACATGATCGTTTGGGTCCTCTCGATGGCAATCCTCCAAACCGGTTCTCGCCTTATCATGGTGAGTAAAGCAGGTGGTATGGTGAACTGCCTAGCTTCAATGTCCGGCCGAGCAATTCCGAACGCAAACCCCGAGCATTAGGGGCTGCATACTCTTTAAGAGGTCTATTATCGCAGTGCAGCCATGACAAGCGTTGGCTCAAGTCTATCTCTTACTCTTTGGCTTTGTTGTCTTCTTCTTCTCGAAGGGTTCTTTCAATTTCAAGATCGCTTTCTTCAAGAGTCCCAAAACATCTAGTTCTTCGCATAAACAAGAGAATTACCTGTAGACACTCAAAGAGAAAACAAGAAAGTAGTAAAAAGGTTAAAAATAATTAAATTAAAAATTTAACTGATATTCAAGAAGAACACAGTCCCTCAAGAACGGCGCCAAAAACTTGATTGAGTTGAAATCCGCAAGTGTACGGTTTCGTCGTCAAGTAATAAAATATCGAATCCACAGGGACTATGTTTATGAATACCAATTAACTAATTAATTCAATTAAATTAAACAAAAGAGAATATAATTATTGAACAAGAACGTAGAAACCAAACAATTAAATAAATAAAGTTAAGACGCAAAATTGAGAATAAAAATAGCAAATTGTTGAGAAAAGATTTCAGATTTAAGAAAGCTTCCAGAATTGGGGTTAACCACAATGATACAAGACTCCTAATTGACAATCCTCTTATTAACACTTGAAATTCAATTGAAGGTGAATTACCCTAAATTAGTTAATGTTCCCTTTCAAGATACAAGAACCGTGCCCAATTAAACCAATTCCTACTCTCGTGGTAATTGAATTTAAATTGAACCCATTACGTTTTTGGTAATTCATTAATCCTCAAAGGCTAAACCTACTCTCGTGATTTAAACCTTAAGTTCAATTCTTATAGTTCCAACACCTAGGTTCACCTTTCAAGACGTCCCTAGATATCTATGAGATGCAAATAAGTGGCCAAAAATTCACATGAATAATCGCAATAAGGATTGAATCAACAACATTCAAGATTAATAAAAGGGTAAACAATATCAATTAATCATTATCAATGTATCAAAGGGCATTGCCCAATCCTAGAAACAAAAGGGAACTACTCAGACATGGAGAAGAAGAAACTAGAATTCATGTTCCAAGAACAACCAAACCCGTAATCCATGAGAGAAGAGAGGAAGATGATGATCAAGAGCCTCCAATGTGCCTCCTTCTAACCAAATTCGAACCCTAATGTTGTCTTCAGAACATCTATATATACCCCATGGGTTAAAACTGGTTCAAGCCCATAAGAAAAGAGAAAAACGGACTTAAACATCTGACACGCACCCCGAACCACGGCCAGTGGTGGCCACCACGGCCCGGCCGTGGTTGGTTCTGGGTTCATGATTTTTATGTCGTCTCTCAACCACGGCCGTGGGGCCACCACGGCCGTGCCGTGGTTGGTTCGGAAACTCCCTTTTTTGCTTTTTCACGCAAATGACCGATCCATGGCCGTGGTTCGGACCACGGGCAAAGCCGTGGAACTCTCTCTCGAATGAGCTTTTTGTCCCAATTTGCTACCCTTTAAGCTCCAACTTCAATTGTGCAAGCTTTCCATCCATTTAAAGGCCAATTAAGCACCAATCCTGCACAACAACACCAAAAACACCGCAGTTATCCGAACTAAAAGGAAAAACAAACAAAAAGGGAAACTAAAATGCCTAGAATGTATAAAAATGCATGCAAACACATGAACAAAATATGATGTTGTTTCACACACATCACACAGACCTCATACTCTGCAATATTATTGGTGCATTCAAAATCCAGTTTGATAGCGACTGGGTATTACTTTCCAGTTAGTGAAACAACCACAGCTTCTATGCCACTACCATGCATATTGACCACTCCATCAAGGTACATCTTCCAAACAGGCTCTTCTTCTTCTTCTTCTTCTTCTTCTTCTTCTTCTTCTTCTTCTTCTTCTTCTTCTTCTTCTTCTTCTTCTTCTTCTGCCATTAGTATTTCTCCATCAGGGAACTCGGGTGTTACTAATTGCCCACCCTCAAGAGGGTTTTTAGCTAAATGATCGGTAATCGTACTTTCCTTGATGGATTTTCGAGTCATGTACTTGATGTCGAATTCTGATAACATTACTTGTCATTTTGAAACCCTTAATGAAACATGAGGACTTTCAAATATGTACTTCAGAGGGTCTATTTGGGAGATTAACCAAGTGGTGTAATACAACATGTATTGCCTTAGCCGCTTTGAGGTCCATACTAGAGCACAATAGGTTTTCTCAATCGCCATGTATTGGGCTTCACAATCATTAAATTTCTTACTCATATAATAAATCGCTTGCTCTTTCTTTCCTGATTCATCATGTTACCCTAGTATTACCCTCATTAAGGTTGGCAGTATGGTTAGGTACAATATTAGAGGATAACCCGGTGTATGAGGTGCTAAAATAGTAGGATTCATTAAATAAGCCTTTATCTTGTCAAAAGCTCCTTGACATTCCTTATCTCATTCACCGGACTGATGCTTCATTGCAAGTGGCTTCCAAGACTCAAGAGGGGGGTGAATTGAGTAACAAAAACTTTTGCAAACACTTTAAACAAATAAATTTTGCTCAATATAATTATTAAAGAATACGGATGAGATGAGAAAAAGAAAGAGCAAATAATAAATAAATTGCAGGAATTAATACATAAAGTGCATAAAATAAAAAGAATAAGGGAAGAAAAACAGTACAAGATTTATCCCGGTTCGACCACCAACCACTTGTGGCCTACGTCCAGTCCCCGAAACACCGTTCGAGATTTTTCACTATTCAAGACAAGCTTAAACAACAGTGCTTGCAACCTTTACTTAATGTTTCATTTCCATAAACTTTCTAACCTTTACAAGACGGAGCACTTTTCACACACAGGGAAACTCTACCCTTGTGCTCAAGCCTCAAATAAACAAAAGGGATACCTCACCCTTATACAATTCTTGGGGATACCTCACCCTCAATACACGTAAATAGATATAGAGATGAAGTGAAACTCTCGCTAAGAGTAGATAAATACAAATTGAAGCACTAAGGAGCTGTTTCTCAAATATCTCAAGAGTTAAGCAATTATAAGTTCGAAAACAAAGAGAGAATAAGGTAGAGCACGTTTTCAAGCAAGCAAAAATTATCACAATGTCAAGGGAGTTTTCGAGAGAAGTCCCGTGCCTCTATTTATAGAGCTCGTGGAAGAATATGGCCGTTGGGAGCAATTAATGGCATTGAAAACTTTCTGATTTTTCGTATCCCGTTTAAAACGTAGCTCTGTTTCTCGTGGGGTATTCGAATGCCCGAAGGAGGTATTCGAATACCTCAAAAATTCTTTCGTAAACTGTTTAAGTTGGAGTTATTCGAATACCAGCCAAGGGTATTCGAATACCTCATTAAAATAAGGCATATTTCGAAAGGGTATTCGAATACCATATGGGGTATTCGAATGCCTCATTTAAAAATGGTTCATTCTGAATCGGGTATTCGAATACCATATGGGGTATTCGAATGCCTCTGCTTTGACAAAGAAGAAAAATCGGTTTTAATCGGTTATTCGAATACCAAATTGAGGTATTCGAATACCTCGCTTAAAAACATTCAAAATCCTTTCCAAAAAGCTTCGAAATGCTTGTTTTTAACTTTTAAAACATTTGATCTTTTAAAAACCTTTAGTTTAGGTAATCTTTGATCATTTGAGATATTTAACTAACACTCCATACATGATAGATCCTAAGTCCTAAAGCTAATCTTTAAATACTTGGACTTGGTCTTCTCATCATCCTCATGTTTGTTATCATCAAAATACATCTTCATTGTTGCGTAGCAAACACATTCTCCCCTTTTTGATGATGACAAACTATCATAGAGAAAAGCATCAGGATACTGAAAATAATTGGAATTCACAAAGTAAGAGGCTTACATTCATATCTAATATGTGCTTGGCGTAGCTCCCCCTTAATGTTGGAATCCAATAATAGTTATTTTAAACCTGTCTTTTCTCATAGTTATATTTTTCTCCCCCTTTGGCATAATCAAAAAGATACAACAAAATATAATGCATAAAGGAGGCAATAAGCATAAAGAGAAACTGATTTTATTAATAATTTAGCCAATATACATAATGTAAAAATAGCTAATACATAAAAAAAAACATCCAAACAAGAACAAAGCCTAGAAAGAGGCATCTGGTGGAGGAGGAGGGGAATCAGAACCCCGTGAAGATAGCAAAGCACGCAAGGCGGCTTGCTCACGCTCAACACCATCGAGTCTGTCAAACAGAACTGAGAAGGTGTGTTCCAAATAAGCTCGGTTATCCTCCATGTAAGCACGGTTGGCCTGTAAAGTGGCCATGACTTGATCCAGAGTGATCGAACCAAAGCGAGCAGGCGGGGCGCAGCAGGCCGCGGTGACACGCACAGCCAGGGCTTCGGAGCGGCCAGCAGGCGCAAGCAGCAGGGGCGCAGCGGCAGATCACCGGGTCGTCCTCATCATCGTCAACTTCAACCGGGAATACCCACCTTCATCGCCTTTATCATCTTCATTCGGTTCAGCGTATAAGAGCCAAACACATTATGGTGGGTCACCGAGTTTTTCGCTCTGGCCTCCACAATCTGGATACTTGCCTAGGAAGGCGGTGATGATCACCCCATAAGGTAGCTCGAGCGTTCTTTTCCTTAGCTCTCATCATATGCTTCATAATGAAGACGGGCCGCTTTATCCGGTATCCTTTCTTCAGATCCACAAAGATAAACACATCATCTTCACTCGGTAGGCGTAGTTCCCACCTCTAGGAGCTAAGATGTGGGCATAAGCATAATGCAAGAGCTCTGTCCCGGCTCTTCATCATACCCCTTTGACTCCCTTTTGAGTCGAGGTAATGCCAACCCAGTGTCTAAGGACATCTTCAATGGCTTGAATCTTGTCGAACCGCTGGACAAACTCTTCACGGTCGTCATTGCTACGGCCACAGATTCTAAACCAAAAAGCGAACCCGGTCTTGAGGAGTGATCACAATGTGTTTGATCACGGACGTCGAATGAAGCTCCAGTCCTTCAATCCTCAAGTTGCGGTAGAACATTTTGACCAAATCGGGATAGAGAACCTCCTTGTAGGAGCAAAAGCGTAGCACGCCCGAATGTCCACCGGTGTAGGAAATCAAAGCCACCTTCTTTTTCAAAGAAGGCCAAATCCAGTACTTGGGCTGCACAAGGTTACGTTCTCGGAAATGAGAGATGAACCGTCCAAGAGTTTCTCGGGTGAGATGAGAGCCGTCGCAAATCCAATGGGTTGTTGCAAGGCGCGGTCTTTGTGCGTGCACGTTTGGAGGAGGAAGCCTGGATGAAGGTAGAAGATGAGAGGAATGGGTTTGAAAAGAGAGGGAGTGACGGTTGGGTGAGACGATGGAAGAGGTATTCGAATAGGAGATAAAAAAACGAGAGAGAAGAAATGGGAAATGAGATGAGTGAACGGGTTGGACGAAGGGGCTTATATAAAGTTCAGACTCAAGGTATTCGAATACCTCAATTGGTATTCGAATGCTGCTGTTAGGAAACGCAAAGGTCAGGGCAATTTAGAAGGATGGTATTCGAATACTGCATATGGTATTCGAATACTCTGTCCATATAAGATTGGCTCGATAAGCGTATTCGAATACGCTTAGGGTATTCGAATACACCGAGACAGGAACAAAAGCCCGATAGCAAGAGGCTTCGTGGTATTCGAATAATCACTAAGGTATTCGAATACTCCCGGTTACTAAAACATGAACGCATGCGAATACTATTCGAATAAAAGATGGTATTCGAATACCGGATGAAGGTATTCGAATAACTTAGATAGAAAAACACCAAAAATTACGTCCGAATGCTATGCTATTTGAAGATTAAATCTTACCCGATTAAATGAGTACCGCAAAACAAAATGGAGGGTGTCTCCGACGCTCAAGTCAAGAATAATTTAAGATTAATAAATCAATGAGTAAGCAAGAAATTTAACATTAAACACACGATTGATCCAAAATGCCAAGTTCTCTTCTTAAATGAAAGAATGAATCTTTAGGTAAAGGTTTTGTGAAAATATCAAGCAAGTTGATTATTGGTTTCAACAAATTCTAATACACAATCACCTTTTTGAACATGATCTCGTATAAAATGGTGCCTTATCTCAATGTGCTTAGTTCTAGAGTGCATAATGGGATTCTTTGTCGATTAATCGCACTAGTATTATCACATCTTATAGGGATGTGATTAAGTCGAAGACCAAAGTCTAAAAGTTGTTGCTTCATCCATAGAATTTGAGCACAACAACTTCCTACGCCGCCATATTCACCTCTCACGGTGGATAAAGCCACGCTATTTTGTTTCTTGCTATGCCAAGAAACTAAGGAATTGCCAAGCAAGTGACATGTTCCACTAGTGCTTTTCCGATCCAATTTGCATCCAAAGAAAATCGAGTCGAATAACCAATAAGACTACAAGTGGCACCTTTGGGGTACCACAAGCCCACTTGTGTAGTGCCACCTAGATATTTCATGATACGTTTTACAAAGACTTAAATGCGACTCTTTAGGATTAGCTTGATATCGAGCACACATGCATACGCTAAACATTATATCGTGCCTACTAGCAAAGTGAGATAGAGAAGAGATCCGATCATACCTCGATATTTAGTAATTTCTACAGAATTACCTGCTTCGTCTTTATCCAAGTAGCACGAAGTACTCATTGGTGTAGCCATATGCTTTGAGTTGTCCATTCCAAACCTCTTGAGAAGTTCTTTGCAATACTTTGTTTGGCTAATGAACGTTCCACTCCTTGTTTGTTTGATTTGAAGTCCAAGGAAGAAATTGAGTTCTCCCATCATGGACATTTCGAATTCGCTTTGCATGATTTTGGCAAATTCCTTGCACTGACTTTCGTTAGTAGCACCAAATATGATATCGTCTACATATACTTGTACAAGGAGTATATCATGGTTTTTATTTTTAATAAAAAGAGTCGTGTCAACCTTACCTCTTGTAAAATCGTGTTCTAAAAGGAACTTACTTAACCTTTCATACCAGGCTCGTGGAGCTTGTTTTAAACCATACAAAGCCTTTTTCAATTTGAAAACATGGTTAGGTAAATCATAATTTTCAAAACCTGGAGGTTGGTCAACATATACTTCTTCTTGAATAAAGCCATTTAAAAAAGCACTTTTAACATCCATTTGATATAACTTAAAATCCATGATGCAAGCAAAAGCAAGTAACATCCTAATAGCTTCTAATCTAGCTACAGTGTGCATAGGTTTCCTCATAATCTATACCTTCTTCTTGATTATAGCCTTTAGCTACAGTCTAGCTTTATTTCTAGTTATTATGCCACTTCATCAAGTTTGTTTCTAAAAACCCATTTAGTACCGATAATAGGATGATTATTAGGCCTAGGAACTAGTTCCCAAACTTGGTTTCGTTCAAATTGATTTAATTCTTCTTGCATAGCTAGAAACCAATGTTCATCATTAAAGGCTTCATTAATGTCTTTAGGTTCGATTTGAGAAACAAAGGCTAAGTGGTTACATGCATTTCTAATGGAGTTTCGAGTACTTACACCTTTGGATACATCACCTATTACTTGATCAAGCGGATGATATTTTGAGGTACGCCATTCTTTGGGAAGCTCCAAAGCTTGTGAATCCTCTTGTCTTTGTTTATCTTCTTGCTCCTTGATTTCTTTTTCTTTGCTATCCAAATGTGTTTCCGCTAAGGCTTCTGCAACATCATCAATAACAAGATCCTTTCTCGATCCATTTGGGTCGGTTTCATCAAATGCAACATGTATAGATTCTTCAATAGTCATAGTTCTTTTATTATATATACGAAAAGCCTTACTATGATTTGAATAACCAAGAAATATACCTTCATCGACTTAGCATCAAACTTGCCTAGGTTATCTTTTCCATTATTTAAAACAAAACATTTGCAACCAAAAACGTGAAAATATGCGACATTTGGCTTTCTTCCTTGTATAATTCATATGGGGTTTTCTTTAAAATAGGCCTTATAAGGGCCCCGTTCATAACGTAACAAGTCAGTATTTACAAAGATCCTACCAAAAATACTTAGGAAGAGCAGACCTCATTAAGCATAGTTCTCGCCATTTCTTCTAAAGAACGGTTTTTCCTTTCTACAACTCCATTTTGTTGTGGAGTTCTAGGGGCAGAGAAATTATGATTAATGCCATGTTCATCACAATAATTTTCAAAAATATTGTTTTCAAATTCGCCACCATGATCACTTCTTATAGAAGAAATTTGAAAACCTTTTTCGTTTTGAATAACTTTGGCAAGTCTTTTAAATGCTAGAAATGCATCATTTTTATTTGCAAGAAATAAGGTCCATGTAAACCTAGAAAAATCATCCACAATCACTAAAGCATAGTAATTCCCACCAAAGCTCATAGTTCTAGAGGGTCCAAATAAATCCATGTGCAAAAGTTGTAAAGGTCTAGTAGTTGAAACTATATTTTTTGATTTAAAAGAGACCTTTATTTGTTTACCCTTTTGACATGCATCACATAATTTATCTTTAACAAAATTAAGCTTTGGTAATCCAATTACTAGCTCTTTAGAGACCAACTTCCTTAGGTGATCCATGTGAATGTGTGCAATTCTCCTATGCCATAGCCATGAATCATCATTCTTACTTAAAAGGCATTTCGCATCATTTGAAGATATATCATCAAGGCTAATCATATAAATATTGTTTATTCTATGACCAATGAATTTAACATGTTTATCATTTTTATCTTCAATTATGCAACAATTTGAATCGAAAATTACCTTGTTACCTTTGTCACATAATTGGCTAATACTAAGAAGGTTATGTTTTAAGCCTTCAACAAGCAACACATTTTCAATAGAGGAATTTGGATTCTTGCCAACTTTTCCGACTCCAAGAATTTTTCCCTTGTTGTTGTCTCCATAAGTAACATGTCCATGATTCTTGGGAATAAACATGGTGAATTTTGAGTCGTCTCCAGTCATGTGCTTGGAACAGCCGCTGTCGAGATACCAATTTGAGCTCCTGGCTTTCAAGCACACCTACAACACAATTTTAATTTTTAACTTTTGGTACCCAAATTTTCTTGGGTCCTTGAGTGTCAGTTTTAGGCAAAGTACCCTTTGGAACCCAAACCATTTTTGTCCCAATTTTTGTGTTAATATTCTTTCTAGCATTGCATGTTGAAGCACTATGACCTTTCTTTCCACAGTAAAAACATTTAATAAATGGACTGCTGGAAGTACTTGAATAAACGAAAAAATTTTTATAAGATTTATGTTGATTTTTCGGTTATAACCAATTCCAGCTTTTTCAAAAACAACCCTTTGTTTCCCTAATATAATATTTAGATTATCTCTCCCGTATGTGAATTTGGCAAGGGTATTTTTTAAGTCTTCAATTTCTTTCTCAAGTGTGTGACATGAAGAACAAGAATAAGAAGTAGAAGCATGTGAGGGATGAGATGAGCATGCATCAATAATTCCCAAAGTTTCATTTTCAATTTTTAGTTCTTCAATCTCTTTATTTAAAATAAGAATTTTATTTTCTAAAGAAGAGATTTTTTTCTTAGAAGAAGAAATTTGTTTTGAGAGTTTTATTGATTCGTCATGCAATTCTTCAAAGGCATCTTGTAACTCATCATAAGAGGGCAAGAAAGTAGAGTTAGAACTTACCTCATTTTCGCTTTCTTCTTCTTCTCCTTTGGCCACGAGACGAGTTGAGCTTCTTCGCTATCCGAGTCGTCGATTGAATCCATGTCGTTTTCATCCCATGCTATATAGGCTTTTCTTGCTTTTCTTTCTTTGAAGGGCTTCTTCTCAAGTCTCTCTTTCTTCTTTTGGTAACCGGGCATTCCATTTTCATATGACCAGGCTTGCCACATTCATAGCAAGTAGGAGTTGATGAAGCTCCTTCGCCTTTGTAATGAGTTTTCTTCGGAGGGAAGGGAGGTCTTCTTTGCATTCCCTTTTTCTTGAGAAATTTACCAAATTTTTTAACTAACAGACTGAGATTTTCTTCGTTTACCTCAATGTTTTCTGAGCTTTCTTCATCTTCTTCATCATCATTGTCAATTGTTGAGGAAGTGGCTTTAAGCGCTATCCCCTTTTCTTTTTATCATTTTCTTCGCTTTGACTTAATCTGCTCGCTTCTAGTTCGTGCTCATGAAGTTTTCCAAAAAGGGTGGCTAATGACATGGTTGTCAAGTCCCTTGATTCTCGAAATTGCTCACCTTGGGCTGCCAAATCCTGCTTAAACACCTTAACACTTTATTAATCAAATCTTCGTTAGTAAAACTTTTTCCTAAAGATGCAAGATGATTAACAATGTGGGTGAACCTCTTTTGCATTTCTTGAATGCTTTCTCCTTGGTTCATTCTAAACAGCTTCATATTCGCGAGTTAGAGAATTGATTCTCGACCTCTTAACTTCACTAGTACCCTCATGGGTAACTTGTAAAGTGTCCCACATTTCTTTAGCGGTTTTGCAATTAGAAATTCTAAAAACTCATCATACCCCAAGGCAAAGTGGTAATGATGTTTTTAGCTTTTAAATTATATTGGACTTTTCTTTTATCCTCATCGACCAATCACTTCTAGGTGTCTCGGTTTTTACACCATCGACAACGCGTGTAGGTATAAATGCGCCGTTTTCGACAAAGATCCCACACATCTAGATCAATAGCTTCGATGAAGATTTTCATTCTTTCCTTCCAATATGCGTAACCATCCCCATTGAAAAGGGTGGTCGGTTTATGGAAGATCCCTCGAAAAACCATTTAAGGAAGCCATGTTCTCTTGAAGCGGCTAAGCTCTTTATACAAGAGTCTAGCTTTGATACCACTTGTTACCAAGTGGCTTCCAATACTCAAGAGGGGGGGTGAATTGAGTAACAAAAACTTTTGCAAACACTTTAAACAAATAAATTTTGCTCAATATAATTATTAAAGAATACGGATGAGATGAGAAAAAGAAAGAGCAAATAATAAATAAATTACAGGAATTAATACATAAAGTGCATAAAATAAAAAGAATAAGGGAAGAAAAACAGTACAAGATTTATCCCGGTTCGACCACCAACCACTTGTGGCCTACGTCCAGTCCCCCGAAACACCATTCGAGATTTTTCACTATTCAAGACAAGCTTAAACAACAGTGCTTGCAACCTTTACAAGACGGAGCACTTTTCACACACAGGGAAACTCTACCCTTGTGCTCAAGCCTCAAATAAACAAAAGGGATACCTCACCCTTATACAATTCTTGGGGATACCTCACCCTCAATACACGTAAATAGATATAGAGATGAAGTGAAACTCTCGCTAAGAGTAGATAAATACAAATTGAAGCACTAAGGAGCAAGTTTCTCAAATATCTCAAGAGTTAAGCAATTATAAGTTCGAAAACAAAGAGAGAATAAGGTAGAACACGTTTTCAAGCAAGCAAAAATTATCACAATGTCAAGGGAGTTTTCGAGAGAAGTCCCAGCCTCTATTTATAGAGCTCGTGGAAGAATATGGCCGTTGGGAGCAATTAATGGCATTGAAAACTTTCTCGATTTTTCGTATCCTGTTTAAAACGTAGCTCTGTTTCTCGTGGGGTATTCGAATGCAAAGGAGGTATTCGAATACCTCTGTCAAAAATTCTTTAAAACCGTTTAAGTTGGAGTTATTCGAATACCACCAAGGGTATTCGAATACCTCATTAAAATAAGGCATATTTCGAAGCGGGGTATTCGAATACCATATGGGGTATTCGAATGCCTCATTTAAAAATGGTTCATTCTGAATCGGGTATTCGAATACCATATGGGGTATTCGAATGCCTCTGCTTTGACAAAGAAAAAAAATCGCTTTACGAAAGTTATTCGAATACCAAATTGAGGTATTCGAATACCTCGCTTAAAAACAGATTCAAAATCCTTTCCAAAAAGCTTCGAAATGCTTGTTTTTAACTTTTAAAACATTTGATCTTTTAAAAACCTTTAGTTTAGGTAATCTTTGATCATTTGAGATATTTAACTAACAGCTCCATACATGATAGATCCTAAGTCCTAAAGCTAATCTTTAAATACTTGGACTTGGTCTTCTCATCATCCTCATGTTTGTTATCATCAAAATACATCTTCATTGTTGCGTAGCAAACACAGCTTCTTCAACAACTTGAATATAGACTCACAAGTACTGGTCAAGTTAGCAATGAATCTAGCGATGTAGTTAAGTCGCCCAAGAATACTTCTCACTTCACGCTCTGCCTTAGGGACAAGAATCTCTTATATTGCTTTCGCCTTATCCGAGTCCATCTTTATCCCTTCTCCGCTAATGATGAACCCGAGTAATTTTCCAGTAGATGCTCCAAAAGCACATTTAGCCATATTCAACCTCAACTTATACTTTCTGAGTCTTTCAAAACGGCTTACGTAAAACTGTCGCATAACTTTCCCATTCTCTAGACTTGGCGACTATATCATCCACGTACACTTTAATCTCTTTGTGCATCATGTCATGAAATAGTGCAACCATAGCACGTTGGTAAGTAGCCCTAACATTCCTTAATCCAAATGGCATCACCGTGTAGCAAAACGTTCCTTAAGGAGTAATGAAAGTGATTTTTTTCTTTGTCATTGACATCCATGGGAATTCGGTTGTACCCTGAGTATCCATCCATGATTGAAAACTTGTGATTCTTAGTAATGTTATCAACCAAAACATCGATATGAGGGAGTGGGAAATCATCCTTTAGACTGGCTTTATTCATATCCCTGTAGTCCACACACATTCTGACTTTTCTATCCTTCTTAGGCACAGGCACAATATTGGCTACTCATTCTGGGTGTCTTGAGACCTCCACGAATCCTGCTTCTAATTACTTAGTCATCTCTTCCTTGATCTTCAGGGACATATCAGGATACATCCTCCTTAACTTCTGCTTCTTTGCCTCAACATTTGGATAAAGTGGGATTTTATGCGATGCTATCTCTGGATCTAGCCCAGGCATATCCTAATAAGACCAAGCAAAGACATCAATATGCTCCTTGAATAGTGCAGTCATTTCTTCAAACTCGGGGTTTTTCACTACTTTCAACTCCTTTTTCTCTTCCTCTGTCCTCATGTTGATCACCTCTACTTCCTCGCCATTCAATTCAAAACTTTTCTCTGAATACTCAAGTAATTTTGCAAAATCTTTAGCAACTCCTCCCTCTTCATCAGACCCAGAGTTTTCTTCAACAAACTTCGTATAGGAATCAATTAATGAGTTTCCGATGTCCATTTCATTAGGCAAACTTTCTACAAGACTCAGATCCCTAGAAAGTAATTTATGTGGAGTTGGAAAGACAAATGGGGTAGGAATGACAAGAGAAGAACAAAATATTAACAGATATGTAAAAAGAAAATTGATATATGCAAAAGGACAAGTCAAAGGTGCAACAAGAAGGAATGCTGAATATTCATGCAAATTCATTTGATTAATGTCTCAAATAACATAAATCATAAGTTCAAAACAAACTGGTCTTAAATATCTGCTTAGTACAATATGACTAGACAATTACTTGGAAACAATCACATCAATCATTAGTTCAAATTGCCAGTTCTTCAGCGACTCCTCATTAGTAAGAAGGTGAATTGCCTTGCACTCTTCTAGGATTTCTTCATGCAATGCATTGATAGTGAGATGACATCGGGGGTAAATGACTTCTTCAAGCATGATTATCTCGATCAGTGCTGGAAATGTTTCCCTCAAGTGAGGAATATGCTTCATTTTGCCCTGATCACTCTTTTTTTTTCAAGAGTTATGCTCCTTATTCTCTTCTCCAGAGATGCTTTGTACCCGATCTCAAAGTTGTATAACTTTTTAGGAAATGACACCGACGACCGAGTACCTTGTAGCTGTGAGCCCAAACTTTTTCCTTCCTGGTATCCACTACTAGCCATAATTTGGGCCACTACCCGGTTCACACTCTGCATCGGGGATTCATCCTTACCCAATCTAGTCTCAACTACTTCAAAGTTGTACCATAAATTCTCCTTTTCTTTCTCTGTATTCTCCACATATGGCACTAAAACTGGCTTTGACAACATAATTTCTTCCTCTTCGTGTATAGTAATGACTGACACATTCTCAATGTATTTAACACTCTGATGTAGGGTGGAAGGAACAACACCAGCGGTATGGATCCATGGTCTCCCCAAGAGCATGGTGTATCTAGGCTCAATATCCATGACTTGGAACAGCACTTGAAAATTACTTGGACCAATCTCCAGCGACAACATCATCTCTCCCATAATGCCTCTCCTATTCCTGTCAAAGGCTCGTACTACCATTTCTTGAGGTGACAGTTTATGCTCACTTATCGATAATGAGGATAAATTCGACCGGGGTAAGATATTCAGTGTAGATCCCCCATCAATCAAAACCTTTGTAACTATGTACTATTTGTATTTAAGGGTTATGTGCAAAGTTCATAGATTTTTCTCAGACCGAGAGATAATCTCTTCATCAGTAAATGTGATCATATTGACGCGTTTCACCGAGTCCACCATGTTGATAACATTTTCAGGGGTAACATCGGGCTTAACATAGGCATTGTTCAAAATTCTCAGTAATGCTTTCTGATGCATCTCCGATGTCAAGACGAGTGACAATAGAGATATTCTGGCTGGAGTCTTTTTTAACTGTTCCATCACATCATATTCACTTTGCTTCATTATCTTCAAGAACTCCTCTTCTTCCTCATTCCCTTTCTCCTCTTCTCTTAAGGTTTCCTCTCTATTTCCTTCTTTAAAAATTTTTCCTTTTCCTACTTCTTCTAAGCTATAGCATCGCCCACTTCTTGTAATTCCTCCTACCCTAACTATGTTAGTTACTGACTCCTCCTCTTGATGTATTTCAAAAATTCGAGCCTTCAAAGTCTCTTCCCCGACTCCCCTTGTTTCCACCTTAGTTTTATAATTCCATGGTGCTATATGGGTGTCACTATAAGTAAATGGTATTGGCTTCTTCACTATCACTACTACTTTTCCTAGTGTTGAGGCTTGGTTGAGGGGTGGTACCTTGAGCACAAAGCGTTCAACCACATTCACCTCTTCAGAGGAAACTAAACCTTGTTTTGCTTGTATTATTCCCAAAGTAAACAAACCTTGAACATAGACCTTGAAATCCTAACAATTTTCAATATCGTGTCCTCTTCCCCCACAGTGGTATACACAACTTGACTTCCCATCATACTTCTCCTCATTCTTCATTGAAGTTGATTGTGCAGTGACATTATAACTCGCCATTTTTAACCCCTTAAACACTTCAGCCATTGGAGTGTGTATCCTTCTTACCTCCCTTATGGGGGATCTTTCCATCTCTAGAGCATTTACCATGTTCCTTCCACCATGATTAGGGATTAGGTTGTTGACGATACTGGGTCCAGCCTCTTCTTGAATATCAAGCTTCTCATAAGCAATAAGTTTCTTTATTACAGTCTTGAAAGCCTCACAATCTTCAATTGAATGCCCTGAGATATCTTTGTGGTACTTGCATGTTAAATTCGGGTTGTACTGCACTGGGAATGGTGGGTCTAATGGACGTACGAGATTACCCGAAATGAGGTGAGTGTCAAACAACTTTTGGAATAGGTCTACATTCGACATGGACAATCTTGGGAAAGAGGGTAGGTTTTTAGGACAGAAACGTCCTTGATTTTAGAAATTCGGCTGAAATTGTGGATGGTTTGGGTAATTCTGTGGAGGTTCGGGTGGATATCAAGTATAAGTTGGGTGAGTTAGCACATATGGTTGTGGTGCGAGAACATTGTTAATTTGGAATTGTGGGGTTAGAATGATGTTTGTGGTTGGCGCAATTTGGTGGGGTGGATAATAAGGAGGTGTAGGTGTTTGGTATGAAAAGTGAGAGTTAGGGTTATATAGTTGTTGATGACTTAGGTTTTGTGGGGAATATCAAGGTCTGAAGGTCTGTTGGCATTGGACATGGTTCACCTCAGGTTCTTTCTTTTTCGGCTAGAACCCCTTCTTAAAAGCAGTATTCTCTGTATTGCTCATTGGCAACTTCCCAGCTTTAGCCAAAATCTCAATCCTTTCTCCCGCTGTGATCGAGTCAACAAAATTCTTATAGGCTGATCTAGCCATTGTCCCTATAAAAGGATTTCCCAAGGTTCCCAAGAAATACTAGCATATCTTAGACAGTGTCAATGGGGGCTGAACTTGAGCTGCTAATGCTTTCCACCTCTGTGCATATTGTTTGAAAGGCTCCTCATTTTCTTTCTGCATCAAGCTCAATTGTTCTCGGGTTGGTGCTGCATCCAGATTAAATTTGTATTGGTCTATGAATAAGTCAGCTAATTCTGTCCAACGCGAAACCTTAGAGTAGTCTAGTTGAAGATACCATTCTAAAGCGGGACCTGTGAGATTCTCATAGAAAAAACTAATGAGGAACTTATCATCCTTGGACCAGACAACCATCTTGGTCCCATAACTAATCAAATGAAATCAAGGGTTGCCACTCCTATCATACTTTACAAAGTCAGAAATCTTGAAGTCTTTTGGGATTATGACATCCATAGTAGGACATAGTTCCTCTATTCTAATAGGTCCATAAGCACTAGGGCCCTTGATTGCCTTGATTTGTTCCTCCATCTTCTCCATCCACTCTTCTTTGATCTTATCTTTCTCAGTCATGATATAACTATTTTCAAAGTAGGGCATTGTCGCTTGCCCCGGAATAGACATATAAGGATGTTCCCAAGTAAAGCCAACATAATTAGGATTTTTATTTTGAGCGCCTTCCAAGGCGCGGTACCCTTCCCTAATAGGTATGACTATCAAGGTTGTTTGAGGTGGTTGCTCATGGATCCTCATAGTGATGCCTAAGGTAATAGTCGGGAATATCGGGGTAGTTATTGATGGCACATTTACATTTGCTTTCGCCCTATTTACAGTTTTATTTTTGCTGATTAAGTTGAGAGACTCCCTTACATCTTGTAATATAGCTTCCAATCTTGCTTGGGTCTCTAATATCTCATTTACCTTCCCCGTTATCTCATCAACTTCTCTGCTCAAGTTTCTCCCAGTTTTTGGATTATTAGCAGTCATTCTTGTCCGAGATCTAGTATTCTGAACTCGGGTTTGATTTATTTCTTCTTTCCTGGGCCACGCGATGATTCCTGAACCAAATTAATTTGTTAAAACAAAACAACATTAAATAAATAAATAAATAAATAAAAAGCTCTATTGAGAGGATGCTTGATCATTGTGGAAAGATTCGCACGAACATTCAATAACAAGGCTTAATCCCAAATTCAACACTACAGGTTCATGAACTCATAGGCAAGAATATGGTTAACAGCGACTCCAATGGAGTATTCCCTCCTCAATAGGTGCTATCTTCTTGGACATTCACAAGTAATGTAGTTATTCTTTCATTGAATACCAAGCCTCCCGTACCTTCACTAAAGGATGAATTGCCTTAAGACAAAAGCACGGTTGACAATCTATTCAAGGGGGAATTCACCCCTCAATGAATAGTGTCTGAAAAATAGTAAAAATTAACGTGTGAAGCAAAACACTACAATTGATCATTCATATTCATTCCAAATTTCAACAGTACAAAGTCTCAATTTCCTCAAGGTGTAACATAAACAACATTACATTAACAACTTTGTTTTTTTCTTTCTAAAACCTTTAGCAAGACCTTGACAGTACTTCATAACTCAACTATTTTTTGTGGTAGCTGGAATAACGGGTTCAGACGAATCTGAAGGTCTGCCTCTTCAAAACGATTAACCAGTTGTGTAGTGTGATATTAGAAGTTGTCAGACATGTCCTCAGTTTTTTCACCCAATATTCATTTTCAGCCCTTTCATTTTGAGCTACCTATTGCCACGCTCTTTCACTTTCATCTTTTTGCTTTCGTTGCTTTTGGGCTTCAAGTCTCCATTGCTGCTTTCCTTGCTCTAACTCTTGAATTTTTAGCTCCAGACACCTCACTCTCCTGTTTGCTTCTTTAAGTGAATCATAACATTCTGTAACCAATACTTGTCTTTAATCAAAGCGTCACTTTACTTCGACCAGAGCTTCTTGTAAGACTTGTATTCTTTGATCTTGTGCTCTACTGTTTGCTTCTGATTCTTCTTTTTCTTGCAAAATCTTCTTTATAATCTCTTCTTGAGCACTTACCTTCACCCGCAACTCTCGAACTTCCAAAGTGATCTCATTCAATTCTACCTTTTTTCCTTTCCTTGCCCTTTTTGCTTGGCTCGGGGCTTCAGTAGCATCAGCTTGTGTATCCTTCAAGGCCTCAATCTTGTCAGCTAATTTCTGGTATTGACTTGTATGAATGACAACTTTTAACTCAACAACTTCCTTCCTTTGTTCCAAAAATTACGTTTTTGCTTTCAACCTCTCTAGTTGGGTAGTCATCTGAGATATAATCTGGGAGTGGTTTTCATCGCTTAACACTGTCTGAGGGGTACCATTTTGTGCTTTTCTCACTTCCCTCTATTGTAGGTATTCGTGAGTAGGAATTACCACATGTTTTCCCAATTCTTTTACCCTTGCCCTATGAATATTTTTCCAAGCATCTCTGACTTCTTTTCATACTTGGCAGTGCTTCCATCTCTTCCATATAAAAAATTGAATCCTTTAAGTTGCATCTTATTGGGTGCATGCTGAGTCCACTGGAGTTGTCTGAGCAAAAGGACCGATGCAAATGACACACAACCTCTAACGCCTATTAAAGGAACATTAGAAAAGTCACCACAGCTAAGAACTATGCCTTCCCCATGATACCAAGGGCATACCCACTTGAAAGAATCTACTCTCATCTTCATGAACTCATTTTTCCATTCATAAGCTTTATGTTGCTTTACTGGTATGCGACCAAAATTCCTTAACGGGCCAGGTAGAAGGCCTAGACGATTATACATATCCATGTGCGTCATGATCCAAACATATAACATATGTGTACAACATCGAATCATCCCTCTTCCTTTTTTATGGCAAATTTCTATAGTCAAGAAAGTATCAGCGAGAATAGTAGGAATTGGATTTGCCTTATAATTTCTCAAACTTGAAGAAAACATCCATCACCGCTTGGTCCACTACATCTAAGGTAAATGGAAATAACATTAACCCAAAAATGGTTACTGCCAAAGTTTTGTTAAAGAGATCTCATTTTCCTTGTCGTGCTAGAAACTCAAGATGTACTTCCAGGTAACTCTTCTTCTGACCTTGTGTTCTTCCTTTTTTTTCCAAACTTAACTAATTTGTTTGAACCCCTATCATTTATGCTATCTTCCCTTTTGACACATAATGCCCTCTATAAAAATAAACATTTAGATGTTTGCTCATTGAGACTCTTAACATGATAACATATTTTTCTATAGTCGGTGCAAAATTCAAGTTGGGCAACTCAAAACATTTCAGGGAACAATTCCAAAATTAAGCAAGGCCGCTCAAGACAGATTCTTCAATTGTGATGTGCAACAAATCTAGGATCTACCCATAACTGCTTGAGAATTCTGATTGAGCTTTAGGTGTCATCTATTGAGTAATGTCCTTCACATGCCTCAAATAACTGCCACTTATAGTAATCTTCATATTCAACTTAAGATAACCTGCATTACTTGTATTTTGCCCTTGCATATTTCTTCAATTCTTTGCTATTGATGAGTGCTAATCTTTCCACTTTACCAAAGAAACTCACACTACAAAAAGACAAAGAAGCGTAAACAAATTAGAAAAAAAAAGGAATGCATCCTAAGGGTACCTCTTATCGAGGTAACTCTAAAGAATGTATCCTAATAGTCTACATGGAGAAACCCTTATAGGGTTGTAAACCCAAAGGATAACATATGCATTGCTATTGCATGCCCCCCCTTTTTTTTTCTTTTAGGAATGTAAGAAAAAAAAGACATGGAAATGCAAGATGAGGTATTTTTTTTTAAAAAAAAATGCTATGGATGCCATGAAAATACAACACATTTTTTTAAAGAATGCTATGAAAATGCAAGGTGATGTACTTTTTTTTTATTTTTTTTGTTTTGCTATGAATGCTAAAAGTGCAAGATGATGTATTTTTGTTTTTCATGTTAAGAATGCCATGAAAATGCAAGCTATGAATAATGAAAGATGCAGTATTCTTTCTTTCTTTTGCTTGATTTTTTTTTTATTTTAAAAGAAAGAATGCAAGAATGAATGACATGAGAAAAAGATAGAGAGGAAGAAATATGATCCTTTTGTGCCCTAGTCGGGTGGAAACTAAAGGTTTGATTTCCTTAAGGTCATGACTCTAAGTTTAACAGTCCTTATGTTCAATCTATCATTGCAAGGTTTTTCAGGACAGATCTAAACTTCTAAAAGTCATGGTTCCCATATTGCCCCTATCTCGAAAGACAAGGACTCAATTCATGAATTAATCACAAGTAGGGATAAACCCTCTCAATATGACTAGTCCATGATACTGGTAACAATCTGAGTGATGCCTCAACAAATGTCAAGTGAGCATAAAGCCCCTCAATAACAAAAGTTGAAACCCCTTCTATTCCTCGGGTTTGCACAGACTCGGGTATAAAGCCCAAAAAGTGTGTGAGGTAAGTGATAGCGATATGTGAGAGGGAGCATACAAGCCTGTACAAAAATTTTTAAAAGACCAAAACCCCCTAACCTGCAAAAACATATATACAACAGCCAGCCAGTAATGATCTACCTTAGGGTTTCACAAAATATATATACAAGTCAAAATATACACATGATAATGCTATCAGATATTTACATAATAGTATTAAATAAAATCTATTTACAAACAAATAAGAAAACAAAAACAAAGACAAAAAGGTGTAAAAATAAATAAATAGAGATTATTAATAATTTGCATAACTAACCACATCAGACTTGACTCTCCAAGTAGTCCCTAGCGGAGTCGCCATCTATCTCGACCGGGATCGCGGCGAAATAGAAGCTCAACGGGACTTTAAAATGATGAAAATGAAGTTGCCACTAATTTATTTGAATTTATAAAAATTGAAAAAATCTTTTTTAAAAAATAGCCTTTGAAAACCAGATTGATAATATCAAATATATTTATTTTACTCATCTTATAAAGACTTTGTAAATATTTTTTTATTTTAGAAAAAAGAAAGAAAAAAAACTAAATTGTGAAAATTTAATTTTTGGTTTGACAGAATAAAGATTCTACTCCTACGTATCCCTAGGTGCAATAAAGAATTCAAAGTCACATAGTTCTCTAGAAAATAAGTGCAAGTTGGTTGATTTTAATTAATTAAAAAAACTTTAAAAAATTCAAATGGATTAATTCAAGCAAACTGTCAACATGTATAAAAGTGAGACACAACCCACAAATAGATAAGATAAACCAAATTAAAAACAAACCAACACACCAAATTACTTTCAACACTTTTTTGAAATTTTATCTTTTTTTATTTGTTTTTTCATTTTTTTCTTTTTCATGTATTTTTAGTTTTAATTTTTATTTGTTTCACCTCAAATGACCCAATTTCAAATTTCAAAATCCCCTTTTTCTTTAGAAAAGCTAGTACCTCAAGCCCAAGTAACAAAAAAAAAAAAGCTTGGCTCAAAATAAATATAAAGGAAACAGGGGCCCAACTTCATCAACTTAAGCAGCAGAAAACAAAAAAAAAATAAAAGAAAACCAAATAAAGAAATAAAACTAAAGGGAAACAAAATAAAAGGAAAGAGAAACAATGATAACACAAAAAGTAACCAAAAGAGCTTTGTAAACGTTAGCAGCCAACACACCAGGGGGAGACAAGGCTAGCAGCTTCACAGCACGGACAGTGGTACGCGACTGGGTGGAACTGGTGGGACGAATGGCGATGCGACGAGTTGCAATTGCTGGTTCGGTCACGACAGCGCGAGATCTAGTTACGGGTCGGAGTACGCTGTTCTCACGGGTGGTGTGTGGCTCGGTTTGGTCATGCATGGCTACGTTGGCAAGGCAGCTGGACGAGACAGGGGCGCAGCGAATTTGGACGGTTGCGGGATCTAGTGCTTCACGGTAGTGGAGAAGCGCTTCGGGGCAGTGCTGTGGTTGGGTTCGGAGCATCTGGGCTGGACGAGACAGGCGCGGAGGCTTATGGGTGGTTGCGGGTCTGGCTGGGAAAAGGGGTCGTCGGCGATGAAGTCGAATTGGAGTGGCTGACCGGAGTGAGGCGGTGCCCGACGCGTCTAGTCCGGTTAAGCATAAGTGCTATTTTTTTTTTTGGTTGTTTAGAGGTTTAGATGAAGGTGGTAGGTGGTTGTTTTGAGATGGTTATGGAAGTTGTGTGGTGGATTTGGTCGTTAATGGTGATAAGGAAGGTGGTGGTGATGGTTGGTCATGGGTGCTGTAAATTGATGGTAGTAAGGTGATGGTTCTCCCCCAAATTCTTCTCTCCATCGAAGCTCTCTCTTTCAAATTCTCATCCCCCTCTCAATGCTTCTCGTTTCCCCTTTGTAAGCAGAAAATCAAATCTGCAACCCCCATGAGCTCAGACTAGGTAACAGATAGTGTGGTTGATTATAGATGTAGATAATGTGGTTGATTGTAAATGTTGGCATTTCTATTTCCATGTATTTTCCTTGAATTGTGACCTGTGTAGTTTCTATTCTTGCAACTTGCTATTTTTGTGTTGCATTAAGCCTTGGGTTTTGTTCTGGTTGCAGTGGAGGTTGACAAACGTAAAGCAACTGCCTATAACATTTTTTTTTCATTTTTTCAATTTTTTTTGTAAACTGAGATCAAATCATCATTTTTTTATTACTATTTAATTTTTTTAATCCTTTTTTTTACATCCAAATAAAATAAAATAAAAAGACAAAGTAATTGAACAATTATTAATTTTTTTTAATTTTTTAATTTTTTATTTGGCTTGGGCAAAATTGGATGTTCACAAGGATAAATCAAGCAAATAAGCTAGATATCAAGTTCAACTCAAGTATATATAATGAAAATACAAATGTAAAGAGATAGAGTTGAGAAAAGCAAATACAAGGACTTATCCTAGTTCAGCCATCCCTTGTGACCTACGTCCAGTCTTCAAGTGAACTACCTGAGATTTTTCACTAAACCTTTAAGCTTGAATAGGTGTTTGAAAACCTTTACAACTAAGATCACTCAACATACTTTTGGGATGCCTCACCCTTTATGCTTGAGCCTCAAAATAAGGATACCTCACCATTTACAACATTTGAAGGATACATCACCTTCTTTACAAACAAGGGATACCCCACCCTTTATAACATTTGAGGGATACCTCACCCTCTTTACAATCAAGGGATACTTCACCCTTTTTTCTAGAGGGATACCTCACCCTCTTTATAGGAAATCAAAATGTATAAGAAATATAAACTCTCAAAAGAGTGGATATTACAAATTGAAACTCAATTGGTATCAATGAATCACACACTAAAGCTCAAAACAGGGGTTTAAGAGAAATGATAGTTAAAACTTGTATTCAATGCTTAAGAATCATTTTCAGATTGTTTTCTAACTTTTCTTTGATGCCCAAACACTTGTATTTATAGCCCAAAGTATTTTAGAGCTGTTGGTGGTGGTTAGGTGCATTAAATGCTCAAAAAGAGCCATTGGAAATATGTTTCTACTACCCAAATAACCGATTATTGGTTTTCCATAATCGGTTATGGTCTTTTAAAAAACTGGCCAATAACTAGTTAAGGAAATCTCATAACCGGTTATGGTCTTTTAGAAACAGAAGTCTACGCTTCTAGCTTTGTGAATAACCAGTTATGGAAATATCATAACCGATTATGGTCTTTTAAAAATAGAAGCCAATGCTTCTGACTTTGGTGAATAACTAGTTATAGCTTTTCCATAATCGATTATTTCACCCATGTTTTTAACCAAAAGACATTTAAAAGACCATAACTCATTTGTTGCTTATCCGTTTAAAACAAATGACCACTCATTGGAAAGATCATTGAGTCTACTTTTATATGAGACAAGTTTAACAACAAGACTCATAATATTTTGAAGGATGTGGTCAAAAAAGTAACTAAAGGTTAGTTTTTACAAAACATAAACTTGACAAATTTTCATCGATTTGAACTTACACCAAGACTAACTTTTCAAAAACAATTTTTTGGGAATTTTAACAAGTAAGAAACATTTTGAAAAGACTTTAAAACATATTTAAGCTCAGTGTGTGGTGTGGTGTGGATTGTGAATTAAATTTGATATTAAAAATAGTTGGCAAGTCCCACCAAAATTATAAAAATCTTGCAATCCATTGTAGTTAGCAAGGGTCGATCCACGGAGAACTAACTCAATGAACATTATTAACTAAATCCTAATTTAAACTCTAAGTAACAATAAACAGTAAAAGAGGGTTTGTTAATTCAAACTAAAACAGAAACCAAAGATAAAACACTAGCAAAATAGTTATGAATTGCATTTCCAATTTGAGAATATTGGTTAAGAGATAGAATCCACTATTAGGTTTATATGATTATGTAAATCCACATAACCTTTATCTCAATATGATCAATTATGTTTTTACGTAATTGTAAGATTAATCTCTGTTTTCCTTAAGTATTGATTAACTTAGCAACCATTTAAATCAATCCCTAATCAATAGTTATTTGTAAAGCAACCGCTCTTACACCTACCTATTGATTGCACTACAATTTAGAAAATCAGTCACACTAAGATTCAATCACTCACCAGGATTAAATTACTTAGTTTATATGTTTCACTAGTTCTACCACCGCAACCGTGCATAGTAATCCTAGTTTTTACTACTTTCTAAATTGGCAAGAATATAAAAGCCTTTATATTGAATTGAGATCAGAAACATATGAATAAAAATACAATTATATTGAAATAAAGGAAAAATGCAGAATTTACATAACCAAGACTAGAGTTTCATCCTCCCTTAACCAAATAGAAGTTTAACCGCACATGACGAATTCAAAATCAGAATTAAAATGAAATAGAAACATAGTCAAGAATGAAAACATGAAAGAAAATTGAAGATCAAACTAGTTTTCAATGAGTAAGGTTGATCGATCTCCAATTGGTCGAACTTGAATCTCCAATCTTTGATCGAATCTTCCTTTTTCTTGTTCCTTGGATCCTCTTCTTTTCTCTGACGGCTTCCAGTTCAAAATTGCCTTATGAATCCTAGCCAATCCTATTTATACCTTTAGACCCCTACTTTTGCTTCAAAACACGAAGTTAAGTGTCTAATTCACAGACGCAGGCCGTGTCATTTGAAACGGCCCAGGCCGTGTCTAACTCTTCCTTCACTAACTCAGACATTTTGATACTCAGAGAACCACACAGCACACCCCGTGTCATATGACACGGGCTATGTTATCGAATTGCAAAGAATCAAACATATTTTGAGATACCAGAGATGTACACAACATACCCTGTGTTATAGGACAAGGGCCGTGTTATGCAAGTTTATGGCTGGACATTTCTTGTGGCACCAGAGTAGTACACGGGGCACCCTGTGTCTGATGACATGGGCCGTGTTGCTGACTTTCTTCATCTTTAGTTGGGATTCTCAACAAACATTCTTCTTCCCTTGCTTCAATGAGTGGTATTGTTCTACATGAATCCTTGGCTCTTCCTTCACATGGATAGTAAGCCTAGTTTAAGGCTAATAGACCTTAACACTCAAGGTTTCCTGAAAAGCACAATCCAATCATGAGTATTTATGAACATATTTAAGCAAAGCTTCACAATAATGTTCCAATTAAGGTAAATGTCATAAACTTATGCAAATGCTATCAATTGAGCGCATATGGAATCCAGTTAGATCAAATGTAAGGCATTCCAAACACTGAAATTATCAACAGATCAAACACCTCCACACTTAGCCTTTTGCACTCTTGGGCGATAACATAGAATCTCGCATATGCTTTCTAATAAGTAATGAAAGTATTAAGCAATGAGCAAGGATCTATATACTTTAATCCTTTTAAGGAGTCTAAGTAATCAGGAATTTCTTTTCTTAGCAATCCAAACCATCTAGCAAAATCTATCAAATCTCAGGGTTAAATCAGCATGACAAACCCTCACTGATATACTCTCTTTTGCTCAAGTGCTTTGGGTTTGTATTTGCTCTTAACCAACTCATGAAGACATGCCCTATCATAGGCTTGATAAACCTCTATTTCTCTACCACTTAGGTCATATGCACATCAAGACCAAAAGGTCTTTGATTAGGTTGTAATGAGGTCAAGATCAACGTAGGATATATCAAGGATGAGCAGGGTTAGACCATAGGAAATAGAAGAGTAAGGGAAATTAAAAATTCAAATATACTTGCAATATCACCCCAATACTTTTCAATCTCAGATTTCATTTTGGTATTGTCACTCTTTTTCTTGCCTTTCTCCATTCAACAAATAATTATTCCCTTTTTCATTTCTTTCTTTTCTTTTCTTTTTTTTTTAATAAAAACGCACCTTGCATCACATTATTAAACACTCTCACACTTATTCGTATCCATTTCCCAAACATATACCAAGCTCTTCTACTCCCTAAAGTAAGGTATCAATGGTTTTTCACTTTTAGGCTTGTATTGAGCTATGATAGAAAGAAAGGAAGTCATTCAGGCTCAAAAAAGGGTAAACAATGGATCAATTTATAAGGATGATTATTTGACCAGTAACTGTAAGAAAGAAATGCCTTTATCATGTCCAAACTATGCAGTAGTTATTTGCAGCTTAAAATAGAGTTAAATCAAGTTCTGAAGAACATATAACCATGAGTGAAATCACACAACCAAGAATTGAAATGACCTAAATTAGTCATTCATATTAAGGCCCAAAAACTCACCAAGTCATAATTTATCAATTTTGATTAACCCTTTCAAATTTTCAAAAATCTTATTTGACCGATTTAGAAGCAAGAAAATCAGTTCCTTTATGCTTAAAGACCTATCAAGATAAATTGGAAACTCGCTCACGGCTCAAATCACTTTAAAGATCAATTTGGAAAAATATGCATCATCAGTATTGAATCAATTGATATTAGTATCCCCCCCACACTTGAATCAAACATTGTTCGTAATGGCAACACGACAAAACAGATATAAATATACACAATAAAACCAATGGGACAAAAGCAATGATATTAAAGAATCCAAGTCATCATCATTAATCTATAGTCAATAAGCAAGTCCAAAATGGAGTCAAAATAACCCATGAAAAGTAAAACCAAGTCCCAATACAACAAGGTGATATATCAAGATGAGGGAGGGGGATCAAAAAATCACTGAAGCAAGGCATCTAATTTGCCATCAATACTATCCAGTCGCTGAATAGAAGAATCACCTAGCGCCTGGAGGCTCTGTAAACGGTCATCAAAACTCTGAAAGTGAGTAGTCTGATCCATCTCTAGGCGATCAAGACGGGCCAGAAGATCATCATAAGAAGCAGCTCGAGGCTGAATGGAGGGGCCAATAACATCAGCAGAAGGAGCAACATACTCTGGAGGTCGTAGCTCTATATCATCCTCTTGGGGATCAAGTATCGGTGTTGGTCCAGGCAAGATCTCTCTATCAGCGCCAAGTAAATGTAGCACGCCATTCCGATGGACACATAACTTCATAGCCACCGAGGTTTTAGATGAATCCATCATCATCGATTGAACCACGAATAGTATCCTCCTCCAAGGAGGTCTAAATAATCATAATGCTTAGGAAACAACTTTACTTCCAATCGAGAAGAAATAAAACCCCCAAAGCATGATGTCATTGCCCGGCAGATGGCCCTCAAAGATGCTTAAATTGGTTACACAACCAATACCCCCCATTGATAGGTTCCCCATGGATCATGCAATGCAAGAAAAATAACTCATAGCGACTAATGGTTCCCTGACTTTCCCTTCTACCACAAATGGTATTAGCCAACCATTTCTGAATGTATCAATGAGCAGGGGACCTGAGTTTGGAGGCCTTAGATTTTGAAGGGTCATAGGTATCGGACCCAGCAATAGTCAGAGTGGTCCACACACGATCAGGATTAAACTCACGAGGGAGACAGTTGTAGCCAACAGGAAAACCAAAAATAGCACTGAATTGATGGATATCAAAAGTGCCAGGGTAGCCTAGAAGCTTAAAGGTGATCTCGCCGGGCCATTGGGCTTGGTCACTCAAGGGGTATAGCTTGCAAGAAAAAGTGGAAATATCTTCCTTAGTTAGCCCAGCATAAGTGGGTTTATACAATTTGGCAAATTCTACTCACCCTATTCTACTCAGCAGTGTAAAAACTTCATCATATAACCCTATGGTTCTTAAGGTATCCTCATCTAGGAACCTAGTGGCAATAACTTCCTTCCTATCAATGGGGTTAATGGTTACCTAGGGTGGAGATGGAGCCCGTGGTAAAGGGGGAGGTGGAACCTCCTTCCTTGCTTGCATCTTGGAGCGCTTGCGAGGAGGCATTGTGCAGGGATGGAGTAGGTGAGGGTAGAAAGAAGAACTGGGAAAGGAAAGGAAATGAGGAATGGGAATGGTGGGTGATTACACGGTGGTGGGGTATGGAATATGAAATGGGTGGGGGTGGTAATGGAAGGGTGAATAAAGGGAGGAGAGGATAAAAGGGGTGAAAAGGAGAGAAAGATATGTGGGGGTTTGAGGGGAATGAGGAAGAAAGGATTAAATGGGGAAGAGGAGGAAAAAGGCTGCGCAGGGGAGAAGGGAAAGGTCTGAATTTGACCCAAATAGAACCCTAAATGGGGTTTTAGGAGCTCTGATGCAAGGACATGGGTCGTGTCCTTTTCTGTGGGGGGGAAGTCCCAGATCCCACGAAAACACGAGCCGTGAGCCTCTGTGAAAGAGGTGGGGAAAGCTTCACGAAAACACAGGCCGTGTCAACCCCGTGTGCTTCTCTGTTATGCACATGACCCTTTGACTGACACCAACACGGGCCATGTCAATTGACACGACATACCCCGTGTTGGGCTCTGGAGGGGCAAAAACTGCCTATTAGGGGACACAGGTCGTGTCATATGACACGACCTACCTCGTGTTTGGCTCTGTGAGCCACTAGCCTGCAGAATGGTCCTCTGATATAAGGACACGGGCCGTGTTAAATGACACGCCCCACCCCATGTTGTCTTCAGTAACAATTGGGGGTTAAACAAACTAGAAAAATCACCCCAAAAACCCAAGAGATCACCACTTCACAAAGATATCAACCATTCAAACACTTATATAGCTTCTAATAATGTAGAAAATGAGTACTTATACATTCAATCTAAAGGCCAGTGTGGCAAAGCACAAATAATTGCAAAGATGCAAGAATCAATAGGCAAAGAACACAACAAAATGGGCCAAACTATGAAGCTAAACAAGAATAACATGAAAATAACAAAAAATAGAAAGGGAAAAGAAAGCAAATTTGGTTGGGTTGCCTCCCAATAAGCACTTGGTTTAATGTCCGCAGCCCGACATTGCAACACTCCTTAGTGTTCAACATAACCAAGATGGAGAAGAGGTCATTGCTTCGACTTCTGCATGTTCTGGAAGCTCATGATAAGGCTTGAGACGATGTTCATTGACCTTGAATGTCTTTCCAGATGCCTTGTTTATGATCTCTTCTGCACCAGAAGAAGAAACAAATGTCACTACAAATGGTCCAATTCATTTATAACGTAGCTTGCCTGAAAACAATTTAAGTCTGGATTGGTATAGCAACACTCTTTGGCCTTTGTTAAAACTCTTCCTAGAGATCATATGATCATGGAATGTTTTGGTTTTGACCTTGTAAGTGAGGGTACTCTCAAAAGTCTTATTCCTCAACTCTTCTAACTATTGCAATTGGAGTTTCCTGTGCTTTTCAGCACTTTCCAAATCCATGTTAACTTGCTTAACAACCCAGTAAGATCGATGTTCTAGATCCACTGGCAAATGGCAAGGCTTACCATACACCAATCGGAATGGTGACATACCAATCGGGGTCTTGTATGCAGTCCGATAAGCCCATAGTGCATCATCAAGTCTAATACTTTAATCCTTGTATGTTGGATTCACAGTCTTTTTAAGGATGAACTTGATTTCTTGATTAGACACTTCAGCCTGTCCATTCGTCTATGGATGGTAAGGAGTAGAAGTTTGGTGCACTACACCATATTTCTTCAAAAGGGCCTGATAATCACATATTTTATTCATTAAGAAACCCTTATGTTTAGTCATTTACACTCTCCATATTCTTAATTGATTGAGTTTGGTATGATTTTGTGAGTTTGAGCTCAAATTGGTCCTAATTGAATATTTTCAGCATTATTGAGATTTGACACTGTTTCTGTATTTTGGCCATAACTTGAGTTCCTAATATCTGATGAACATTAATTTTACCTTGTAGGAAAGCTAAGAGGAAGCTCTACAACTTTGATGAAGAGCTCGAAGTCCGATTCAGATGTCTAAGGGACCTAAGTTTACATGGAAGTCAGAATACGGGTTCTGTCAGTAGAATCCGAATAATGTGCACTCATAAAATCATATCACAAGATGTAATAATGGAAATGGGCTGAAATTTGGACAGTGGATATTCAAGATCCAAATAAACAACTTTCATGAAGAACACATTTTGAGGAAAAGAAGTCTAGTAGGTCATTTTGAGCTTGCAAGTCGGAACAGAGGTGCTGAAGTTGGGTTTGAGCAACCTACGGTATTTGGGACATATCTTGGGCTTAAGGAAGCCAAATTGGACGAACCAGCTATCCATTTTATAGCCAAGACAAGGATATACAACTTTCATGAAGAACACTTTTCGTAGTTCTGAAGTATATAGTCGTTTTTGGCTTCCAAGTCAGACACGAAATTTTCGTCCTCAACCACCCACTCATCCATCCACTAATCCACTCATCCACCACTCATCCACTCATCCACTCATCTCTCATCCACTAACTCACCCACTCATCCACTCATACACTAATACAACCACTTAACCACTCCACCCACTCATCCACTAATCCATCCACTAATCCATCCACTCACCCATTCATGTCCATAATTTCTCACTCACCAAAAGTCCTTTGGCATTTTTCACTAATTCAACCACTCAACCATTCCACTCACTCATCCACTAAACCAATCTACTAAACCAACCCACTAATCCATCCACTCAAACACTCTACTCACTCATCCACTCATCCACCCACTTCCCTTTGTCATTTTGTTACCTTAGACTTCTATAAAAGACACCATTTATCATGAACAACAAGTAATTCTCCTTCATTTCTCTCTAAGTTTCTTCTTGCTTCTTCATAGTTTCTCATAGTTTTGGAAGACATACGGGTAGAAGACCGATGAATTCTGTGCAAGGAATAAGAGAACAAATGTATATTTTGATGCTCCCCTTCATGGTAATGGAGGGCTAAGCTACTTTGGGTCAATTTAGAACTCTTGAAGAGATTGTGGTTTGGATTCTTGAGACCTTGGTTATGTATTGTATTTGATTTGTAATTGAATTCCTCTTTCTTCTTCTTTTTTTCTTCTTGATCTTGAATGCATGAATGGTGATTCTATTTATGTTGATCTGATTGATCTTGGTTTAAGATTGAGATTTGTGATGAAACTTAGAACTGATTGATCTAAACTAATCACATAAATGAAGATTGAGATTTGTGATGAAACTTAGAACTGATTGATCTAAATTAATCACGTAATTGAAGAGGTTAGGTTACTGATTTGTGCCTAAGTTAATTGAATTCGGTACTTGAAATTAACATAGATTTTCATGAATGGTGCGATTGCGGATTTGTGTTTATCACTTGTTAATTGAATTCTAGGCGATCGTCTAGTATGAATTCTGGATTTGATGCAGAGATCTCGGTAGATCCAAATTAACAATTCAATTGTTAGATCCAAATTAACAATTCAATTGCGCTTCAAGTGTTTTATGAAGGGTCTATGATTGAATCCACCCAATCTTGGATAGGTTTCTAAATTGACTACTCTTTAATTATCATTTCTTCCGTTAATTTTGTTAAGTACGATATTAAACTGTCAAACCCCCCTTTGCTAACTTTCACTTGATTTGATTAAATTACATCTACGATCCTTGAGGAGACGATCCTGTGTTGTCACACCAATAGTCATTTTCTACAAGCTTAGGTAATAACTTCGGTTATAATTTTGAATATAGTTCGGCGGCCGTCAAAATTTTGGCGCCTAAATTATGTTGTCGACGGGGACTAGTAAGTGTAATCTTTTCATTTTAAGTGTTTTTACTAACCTTTGCTTTTTATTAACTTTTCTAACAATGAACCATGCATAATGGAGTCAAAACTTGAGGAGTTGACTTCTTTGGTAAGACATATAGTAGTGAGACAACAATCACCTTTGCGGAAGCTACACTTGTGTGTAACATTTGTTTTTGTTCATCTCACCCCACATATGCATGCCCTACACTTCAAGATGGTAGTTCTGTTTTTCCAGATCAAGTTGTTGCGGCAAAGCCAAAGCAAAATGGTTATTTTCCTGATGAACCACAGTTCCAGCAGCAGCAACAGAGTTATGATCCCTTCTTCAACACATACAACCCTAGTTCCAGGAATACTATCCGGATCTGGGATATGGCAATACTTATTTTCCATCACTACAAAGAACAATCATTTCAATATGAGCAGCCATTCCAAAGCAAGATAACAAGTCCATCAACCACAAAACTTGAGCCTTCATGGGAGGACTTGATGAAAACCCAAATTGAGTTCTAGCATGAGTTTCTTGTACCGCCACTATTCAGATCAATGATTTAACAACCCAAATTGAGCAGATGACAACCACTATTAATGAACTGAGAAGTCAAGAGTCGACCAACTCTCTTCCCAAACAATTCCCAACTCCCCGCATTCTAATTGTCATATTGATTTACTGATGATTTGTTGAGGAAACTCATGATGAGTTGTGTCTTTGAATTTCCCGATTTAATTGGTTTTGATGATTCTATCAATTGAACTTATGTAACCGATTGTGACGGTGATATAAAATGTGTTATGTGTCTTGAGATTTCTGCATATTTGAAAGCCGATGATTCTCAATTTAAACCTATTACGCAACATCTAATGATATTGAAGGGTCTATCAACAATGCAATTGCGAAATCACTGAAACACATAGGGAGGTGGAGTTGAAGGCCATTGAGGAATATTCAAAGAAGGAGGAAAGACAAAGATATGACAAGAACTCATATTGAAGTGGATTTTGTTTTTGGGTCATGGTCCAGCATTATCAATGAAAGCAGGATTGCAAAATTACACGTATTGCATGCCATTGGTGAAGTCAAGGAAGACCAATGGGACCCCAATGTGAACCCTCATGCTTCAAGCTTCACTTGGTCATTACACTTCAACCAATGGGACCGTAGTGGAAGCTATCATGTTGTGTTAACCATAACTTGGTCATCACCTTTCAGCGGGGTGCGGTATCCATAACTTGGTCATCACGTTTCAACCAATGGGATCCTGGTGGAGTCTTTTCACCAACCTCACTTAGTAAGACCAATGGACATCATCTCAAGCCGAAAAATGTGGAAGTAAAAGTGATGGGCTTTTACCATCCACATTATAAAGATCACTAAGAAGTGTCCCAACGTCGAGCTAATGACGTTAAACAAGCGCTTATTTGGGAGGCAACCCAACTAGATTTGTTTTCAAGATCTTTGGGGATGGTTTTCCTAATCTGAGAAGATAAAAACATACTTCACTTTAAATGGGGAGACGTGTCGATATGAGTAAGAGTCAAGAGTTATACCTTATTGATTCTTGAGATGCATTCTTGTGGCCTCTGGTACATCATGAACTTCTTAATTATGGAATCTCTTCAGAGATGAACATGTTACAAGATTGGGAATCGACTCTAAAAGACTCGATTTTCTCTTTAATTTTAATTTTATATATTATTCCAATTTTTGTTTTTGGGTCATGTTATTTTGGTTTTACATTTTACTCATTTGTTTTGTGAGTTTTCGGTTATTTGCAAACTTTGATTCTTACGCATCTTTTGCTCTCTATGCCATTATCTCGCCCCTCATCGGGTTGTGTTACTCTTTTATTTATTGCCGTTTTTGACTTTCACATTGAGGACAATGTTTATATTAAGTGTGGGGAGAGATTTTAGCATGTTTCTTTTTCTGTTAAAAAAAAAAAAAAAAAGGGGTTCATTGCATGATTGAATAACTTTTCTCTCTTTTTGAACAAGTAAATGTAGCACGATATGCTTGGAGATGGATGATTGAATTGATGAATTGAGTTTGATGGATGCATACCTTGTGAGATTTTTGAGCCTAATGGATGTATTTAACATCCCCAGAATTTTTCAACATTATTGGCACGACTCAGCTTCAACATTTGGTTACGTCATTCTCTTCTTTCTTGTGTGATTTTCACTCATGTTAATGACCACTCTAGAACTTGCTTTGATTCTTTTTTGGAGGCTACATTTCACTTGCATGCATGAACATGATTGAGGCCCTCTTTCTTAATTAGCTAGTTTAACCAAATAGCCAAAAATATAACTTGTTTTCAATATGATATCAAGCACTCTTTTGACTTCTTGAAAATTCTCTTCCTTATTCCCAACATAAGCCAACCTTGTATATTTTCCTTTGCTTAACCCCTTTGAGCTTATTTGACCATTCCTTGTTTCTAGCTCATTATGTGCCTTAAATGAGAAATCGTGTTCTTACTTTACCTTAGGGAATAAAAGAACATTAGCTTGGTTAATGGATGAGTTTTTGAAATTGGGGGTGTAAAAGTGACAAGGATAAAATTAGTTGTGAAAATGAGAGAAAGATATGTGGGGTTTGAGGGAATGAGGGAGAAAGGATTAAATGGGGAAGAAGGAGGAAAAGTGCAAGGACATGTACGAAAACACGAGCCGTGAGCCTCACAAAGAACTTCACGAAAACACAGGCTAACGTGTCAACCCCGTGTGCTTCTCTCGTTATGCACATGACCCTTTGGCCATAAAAGACACCAACACGGGCCATGTCAAAAACATACCCCGTGTTGGGCTCTGAGAGGCAAAAGAGTGTCCAAAACTAGATGAGTTCCTAATATGTATATAGTTATGTTCATATATAAAAAAACGAAAAAAAAAAAAACCCCAAAAAAAACCACTTCACAAAGATATCAACCATTCCAAGTGTTTAAAAAAAGAAAAGGATTGGGAAATGAATATGCAAAGATGGGATATACATTAGAGTTGGGATGAACTTTTATGCTTGTTATTTAAACTAACAAAAAATCTCATTTGCTTTTATTCTCTTTGGTATTGATCTTCTCATATCCATTTTATCCACTCATGTTACCTAACCAAGATGACCTCACTACAACCTTGAATAAAGTCCTCATGATTTGTGTGTGCATGTGTTTTGAGTAGTGGAGAAGTAGAAGATAAGCAAGCTTATGGTAATTCAATTTTCATGGGTTGAATTGAGTGAAATACCTACCTTTTAAACACTTGAGAGATTGAGAGGGAATCTTCGATGTAGCGATGTTCATCCTTGGTTATGCACTCGATTTAACCCCTAATTAATATGAAGAATCATCTAAAATTTATTTAAATGATCAGTGAAGATCTATCATTCTCGATTCATGTTGAAGATACCTTGCTTGTTGGTTTGAGATGTGGAGAATTGTTAACTGTTCATGAATGTTTTGATTCCTTCCATACACCAATGAACCTTTGTATGCAGTCCGATAAGCCCATAGTTTGTTGGATTCACAAAATCTTCTTGATTGTAAAATTTTGGTCTTGAGTTTTGCCCAGTAGAGTGCAAAAAGCTAAGTGTGGGAGAATTTGATAATCACATATTTTATTCATTAAGAAACCCTTATGTTTAGTCATTTACACTCTCCATATTCTTAATTGATTGAGTTTGGTATGATTTTGTGAGTTTGAGCACAAATTGGTCATAATTGAATATTTTCAGCATTATTGAGATTTGACACTGTTTCTGTATTTTGGCCATAACTTGAGTTTCTAATATCTGATGAACATGAATTTTACCTTATAGGAAAGCTAAGAGGAATCTCTACAACTTTGATGAAGAGCTCGAAGTCCGATTCAGATGTCTAAGGGACCTAAGTTTACATGGAAGTCAGAATACGGGTTCTGTCAGTAGAATCCGAACAGTGTGCACTCATAAAATCATATCACAAGATGTAATAATGGAAATGGGCTGAAATTTGGAAAGTGGATATTCAAGATCCAAATAAACAACTTTCATGAAGAACACATTTTGAGAAAAAGAAGTCTAGTAGGTCATTTTGAGCTTGCAAGTCGGAACAGAGGTGCTGAAGTTGGGTTTGAGCAACCTACGGTATTTGGGATATATCTTGGGCTTAAGGAAGCCAAATTGGACGAACCAGCTATCCATTTTATAGCCAAGACAAGGATCTACAACTTTCATGAATAACACTTTTCGTAGTTCTGAAGTATAGTGGGTCGTTTTTGGCTTCCAAGTCAGACACGAAATTTTCGTCCTCAACCACCCACTCATCCATCCACTAATCCACTCATCCACTCATCCACTCATCCACTCATCCACTAACTCACCCACTCATCCACTCATACACTAATACAACCACTTAACCACTCCACCCACTCATCCACTAATCCATCCACTAATCCATCCACTCACCCATTCATGTCCATAATTTCTCACTCACCAAAAGTCCTTTGGCATTTTTCACTAATTCAACCACTCAACCATTCCACTCACTCATCCACTAAACCAATCCACTAAACCAACCCACTAATCCATCCACTCAAACACTCCACTCATTCATCCACTCATCCACCCACTTCCCTTTGTCATTTTGTTACCTTAGACTTTTATAAAAGGCACCATTTATCATGAACAACAGGTAATTCTCCTTCATTTCTCTCTAAGTTTCTTCTTGCTTCTTCATAGTTTCTCATAGTTTTGTATATTTTGATGCTTCCCTTCATGGTAATGGAGGGCTAAGCTACTTTGGGTCAATTTAGAACTCTTGAAGAGATTGTGGTTTGGATTCTTGAGACCTTGGTTATGTATTGTATTTGATTTGTAATTGAATTCCTCTTTCTTCTTTTTCTTCTTCTTGATCTTGAATGCATGAATGGTGATTCTATTTATGTTGATCTGATTGATCTTGGTTTAAGATTGAGATTTGTGATGAAACTTAGAACTGATTGATCTAAACTAATCACATAAATGAAGATTGAGATTTGTGATGAAACTTAGAACTGATTGATCTAAATTAATCACGAATTGAAGAGGTTAGGTTACTTGATTTGTGCCTAAGTTAATTGAATTCGGTACTTGAAATTAACATAGATTTTCATGAATGGTGCGATTGCGGATTTGTGTTTATCACTTGTTAATTGAATTCTAGGCGATCGTCTAGTATGAATTCTTTGATGCAGAGATCTCGGTTAGATCCAAATTAACAATTCAATTGCGCTTCAAGTGTTTTATGAAGGGTCTATGATTGAATCCACCCAATCTTGGATAGGTTTCTAAATTGACTACTCTTTAATTGTCATTTCTTCCGTTAATTTTGTTAAGTACGATATTAAACTGTCAAACCCCCCTTTGCTAACTTTCACTTGATTTGATTAAATTACATCTACGATCCTTGAGGAGACGATCCGGTGTTGTCACTGTGCTACAAGCTTAGGTAATAACTTCGGTTATAATTTTGACTGAGTTCGGCGCTCGTCAGGGCCTAAAATGTCTTGTTACAGAAATGAGTTCCTTGATCACTAATGATGGCCCTTGGAGTTCCAAATCTGGAAAAAAATGGTAGACTTCACAAAATCCACGATAGTTTTAGAATCATCAGCTTTGGTAGCCTTAGCTTCCACCCATTTAGACACATAATTAACAACTAAAAAAATGTATGAGAAGCCAAATGAATGAGGGAATAGTCCCATGAAGTCAATGCCCTAGACATCAAAGATTTCCACAAAGATTATTGGAGTTTGAGGCATTTGGTTCTGCGGACCAATATTACCTGTCCTTTGACAACGGTCACATGACTTGCAGAAATTATAAGCATCCTTAAAAATCGTGGGCCAATAGAAACCACTGTCAAGCACTTTGTTGGTTATCCTCTTCATGCCAAAAATGTCCTCCACATGCATAGCTATGACAGAAAGAGAGTATGGAGTGAGTTTCTGAATCTAGAATGCATTTCCGAATTACTTGGTCTGCACAATGCTTCCAAAGGTAAAGATCATCCCAGATGTAGTACTTGCACTCACTCTTTAGCTTATCTCGTTGTGCTTTGGTCAGGCCCTCCGAAAAATCCTTAGTAGCCAAATAGTTAGCAATATCAGCATACCAAGGTATTGTAAGCTCAATGGTCATTAATTGCTCATCCGAAAAACTCGCCTGGATAGGTATCTCCTCCTCTTCAGTCACCAACTAACTCAAATGGTCCGCTACTAAGTTTTCGTTCCCTTTCTTGTCTCTAATCTCCAAGTTAAACTCTTGGAGCAACAGAATCCAACGGAGCAATCTGGGCTTCGTATCCTTCTTTGCTAAAAGATACTTCAGGACTGCATAATCAGATAATACAATCACTTTGGAACCAATTAGATACGATCTGAATTTTTCCAAAGCGAAAACCACAGCTAGAAGTTCTTTCTCAGTTGTATAGTAATTCAATTGAGCGTCATTTATGGTCCTTGAGGCATAGTAAATGGCACATCGCACCCTATCAACTCGCTGTCCTAGGATAACCCCAATTGCAAAGTCAATGACATCACACATTATCTCGAATGGTAGCTCCTAATTAGGTGGCCTAATGATAGGCGTTGTAGTCATCAACTCCTTAAGTTTGGTGAAACCTTTCATACACCTTTCATCAAAATAAAATAGGACGTCTTTCTGAAGCAGTGTGCAGAGGGGTAAAAATATCTTGGAAAAGTCCTTGATGAATCTTCGATAAAACCCTGCATGACCAATAAATGAGCGAATCTCTCTCACACTAGTGGGCGTAGGCAAGGAGCGTACAAGTTCTACTTTAGCTTTATCCACCTCGATTCCCCTAGCAGAGATTACATGACCTAGCACTATAACCTCTTCCACCATGAAGTGGCATTTTTCCCAATTCAACATAAGGTTAGTCAATGCATCTTTTGAGGACCAATTGCAAATGCTCCAAACAACTTTCAAAACCAGTCCCAAACACACTAAAATCATACATTAAGACCTCAATAATATTCTCTATGTAATTAGAAAATATACTCATCATGCATCTCTGAAATGTCCCAGGTGCATTACCCAGTCCAAAAGGTATTTATCGATATGCAAAAGTGCCAAAAAGGTAAGTAAAAGTGGTCTTATCTTGGTCTTCTAGAGCAATGGCAATCTGGTTATAGCTTGAAAACCCATCCAGAAAGCAATAGTGAGTGTGACCAGCTAATCTCTCAAGGATTTGATCAATAAAAGGCCAAAGATAATGGTCTTTTCTGGTAGCTGCATTTAATTTTTTGTAATCGATGCAAACACGCCACCCTGTTTGTAGCCTGGTGGGAATAAGCTCATTCTCAGCACTTCTTACCACAATAATTCTCGATTTATTTGGTACTACCTAAACCGGCCTCACCCACTTACTGTCAAGGATGGGGTAGATCACCCCCACACTTAGGAATTTCAGTATCTCCTTCTTCACGACTTCCATCATAGGAGGATTCAACCTCCTCTGGGGATCTCTCGCTGCTTTAACCCCATCCTCCATTAAGATTCTATGCATGCAAATGGAGGGGCTAATCCCTTTGATATCAGCGATAGTTCAACCAATGGCGGTCTTATGCACCTTCAAAATAACCACTAATTTCTCTTCTTGCTCTTGGGTGAGTGATTTAGCAATGATCACTGGAAGTGTGTCCTTCTCTCCTAAGAATACATATTTAAGATGAGCTGGCAATTGTTTGAGTTCCAACTCCGGTGCTTGCACAACAGAAGGTTTAGGTGCATTAGTAGTAACAGGTAACTCAACATATGAAACATCATATCCTTCTGAAGTGGAAGAGAGTGCATGCATGGCTGCTATCACCTCTTGGACTTCTTTGTTCCATGGCTTGTTTACATCAACTTTCTTTTCTTCTTGTAAATCTAGGCTGTGAGTCAAAATAGTATCAAGAGCATCAAAATGATTAGACACAAAAGCTACACAAATTAAAGAATCAAAAGCATTAAAGGAATCCATCAAACAAGCAGATTGCACATTACTCGGGTATCTCATGGCCTCAAAAATATTGAATCTGATTAATTCTCCATCAAATTCCATGGTCAGGGTCCCTGAGGGCATATCAATCTTTGTCCGCGCAGTCTTCAAGAAAGGTCTCCCCAACAAAATAGGAGCAGAGTTGGGGGATTTATCTTCTTCCATGTCCAGCACATAGAAATCCGCTGGAAACACTAATTCATTCACCTGCACTAACACATCCTTAACAACACCCTTCAGGTATGCGTTAGATCTATCAGTCAATTGAATGATAATACCAGTTGGTTCTAAAGGACCAAGATATAAGGATGCATAAATAGAATAAGGCATAACATTTATAGATGCACCTAAATCTAACATTGCACTTTCAAATCTTTTGTTACCTATTGTGCAGGGTATAGTGAATGTGCCAGGATGCTTACACTTGGTTGGGAGTTTCTTATTAAAATTAGCTGAAATATTCGCTCCCACTTGGACCCTTTCATTACCTTTTAACTTCCTCTTGTTAGTGCATAATTCTTTTAAGAACTTAGCATATCTAAGCACTTGTTTAATGGCATCTAACAAAGGGATGTTAACCTCCACCTTCCTAAAAGTCTCTAAGATCTCTTTATCCACCTTTTCTTTCTTATTTTTAACCAAACGACTAGGAAAAGGGGCCTTAGTGACATATTTAGGGAGTGGTTCAGAAATACTTATCTTAGGGGCCGTAGAGTTGGGTCCCTTCTCTTCTACCTCTGTAGGCTTTTGAGCTTTGTCTTCAGTGACTTGTGGAGGAGACGTGGGTTCGCCCATTGTCTTCCCATTTCACAAGGTTACAGCACTAACATTTTCCCTCGGATTCACCTCTAACTGTGAGGGAAGTTTCCTGGAAAGATGACTCTGAACCTTGTTGATCTCGGTGGCTAACTATCCTACCTGATTCTGGAAGTTACTGATGGTGGCTCTTATTTCTTGCTGAAACTGAATGTTATTGGTGGTCATCTGTCTCATTAACTCCTCCAATGAAGGTTTAGGTTGCCTGTGAGCTGGCACTTGATGTTGCCTCGGAGGAAACGGTGCTTGCCTCTGTTGAAACCCTGGAGGTCCTTGAGCCGGAGGTTGACTTTGGGGTTGCTTGACATAGCTGAAGTTAGGATGATCTCTCTATCCCATATTGTATTGTGTTGGAGTAGGGGTTGTAATTTTTAGAAGTGCCAGAATACCCCCTACTGCCTTTGCTTCCTCATTTGTGTCCTCATGTAGGGTGAGACACATATCAGTGGGGTGTCTAGGAGAGCAACAAATCCCACAAGCATTGATTGATGCTTTTCTACTATCCATTAGTTTCTGAACTATGGTGGTCAATTGAGTCATTTGTTGTTACAAGCTAACTGTATCCGCCTCTTTTACTACTCGCACTCCAATGTCATTCCTAGTAAAGAATTGTTGGGTGTTCGCAGCCATTCTTGTAATCAAGTTTCTAGCTTCTTGAGGAGTTTTATCAACCAACGCTCCTCCACTAACAACATCAATCATGTTACGATCCATCACTAGCAAGCCCTCATAAAAGTATTGAATCAATAGTTGCTCACTAATTTGATGTTGGCAGCAGCTAGCACATAACCTCTTAAACCTCTCCCAGTAATCATGGAGTGATTCCCTGTGCCATTGTTGGATATCGCAAATTTCTTTTTGAATGGTAGTGGCCTTAGAGGCAGGGAAGTATCAATCCAGGAAAGCTCGGGCCATGTCTTGCCAAGAATTGATCGATCCGGGGGCAAGTAGTACAGCTATTCCTTTACAGCATCCTTTAACGAGAATGGAAAAGCCCTGAGCTTGACTTGCTCTACTGAAACCCCCACAGGTTTCATGCTAGAACAAACCATATGTATCTCCTTCAGATGCTTGTTAGGATCCTCTCCAGCTAATCCATTGAAAGATGGTAGAAGGCGGATTAAACCAGACTTTAACTCAAAAGCCCCTTCAGTGTTTGGAATTTCAATGCAAAGAGGCTGTTGGTCTAAGTTTGGAGCACCCAATTAAGGTATTTTCTGCCATTACCAATTCTTGAGATGTTTCAGAAAATGTCTCAGAACTAGATAAATCTATATGACGGGCAGCTTCGACATCAGCAGGTGTGAATTGAAGAGGAAACTGTGAGCTGACTTGTTCAAAGTAATGCTTTAGATTCCTCAATTGCTCGTTTACGTCACCACTGGACATGAACGCCTACAAAACAATCATAAAGGAGGAAGAGAAAAATTAAAAACTGAAATAAAAATAGAGTGAAAAATAGGAAACAAACTAATAGCGCAATTGAACAATTAGTTCTCCGGCAACGGCGCTAAAATTTGGTGTGGTGTGAATTGTGAATTAAATTTGATATTAAAAACAGTTGCCAAGTCCTACTAAAATTATAAAAACCTTGCAACCCACTGTAGTTAGCAAGGATCAATCCACAGAGAACTAACTCAATGAACACTATTAACTGAATCCTAATTTAAACTCTAAGTAGCAATAAACAGTAAAAGAGGGTTTGTTAATTCAAACTAAAACAGAAACCAAAGATAAAACACTAGAAAAATAGTTATGAATTGAATTTCCAATTTAAGAATATTGGTTAAGAGATAGAATCCACTACTAGGTTTATATGATCATGCAAATCCACATAACCTTTATCTCAATATGATCAATTATGTTTTTACGTAATTGTAAGATTAATCTATGTTTTCCTTAAGTATTGATTAACTTAGCAAACGCTCAAATCGATCCCTAATCAATAGTTAATTGTAAAGTAACCGCTCTTACACCTACCTATTGATTGCACTAAGATTTAGAAAACCAATCACACTAAGATTCATTCACTCATCGGGATTAAATTACTTAGTTCATATGTTCCACTAGTTCTACCATCGCAACCGCGCATAGTAATCCTAGTTTTTACCACTTTCTAAATTGGCAAGAATATAAAAGCCTTTATATTGAAATGAGATCAGAAATATATGAATAAAAACGTAATTGTACTAAAATAAAGGAAAAATACAGAATTTACATAACCAAGACTAGAGTTTCATCCTCCCTTAACCAAATAGAAGTTTAGCAGCACATGGCGAATTCAAAATCAGTATTAAAACGAAATAGAAACATAGTCAAGAATGAAAACACAAAAGAAAATTGAAGATCAAACTAGTTTTCAATTAGTAAGGTTGATTGTTCCTTGGATCCTCTTCTTTTCTCTGATGGCTTCCAGTTCAGAACTGCCTTATGAATCCTAGCCAATCCTATTTATACCTTTGGATCCCTAATTTTGCTTCAAAATATAAAGTTAAGTTTCTGATTCGCAGACATGGCCAACTCTGCCTTCACTAACTTATACATTTTGATACTCAGAGAACCACACGACACACCCCGTGTCATATGACATGGGCTATGTTGTTGAATTGCTCAGAATCAAACCCATTTTGAGATACTAGAGAAGTACATAGCATAGCCCGTGTTATAGGACACGGGCCGTGTTGTGCAAGTTTATGGCTGGACATTTCTTGTGGCACCAGAGTAGTACACGGGGCACCCTGTGTCTGATGACACGGGCCGTGATGCTAACTTTCGTCATCTTTAGCTGGGATTCTCAACAAACATTCTTCTTCCCTTGCTTCAATGAGTGGTATTGATCTACATGAATTATTAGCTCTTCTTTTACATGGATAACAAGCCTAGTTTAAGGCTAATGGACCTTAACACTCAAGGGTTTCTTGAAAAGCACAATCCAATCATGAGTGTTTATGAACATATTTAAGCAAAGTTTCACAATAAGGTTCCAATTAAGGTAAATGTCATAAACTTATGCGAATACTATTAATTGAATGCATATAGAATCCAGTTAGATCAAATGTAAGGCATTCCAAGTACTGAAATTATCAACAGATCAGTGTGATTCCTATTTATCTTTACACAAGATCTAAGCTCTATAAGCTATTCTTGAAGATCTTAAACTTGATCTTGCCATCATCCATTTTAGTCTTTAGGCCTCTTGATGTAATCCAAGCTTCCAACAATTTCTTCTCCAAATCTTGCAAATGCTTGGAACATCTTATCATTCTCATTCATCTTGAGTTGAGCATAATTGTGATATTTTGTTTTCTTATTGCAATGCTCGCTTTTGCTACTCAGACTATCTTACAAAGTATTGTTCACTTAAACAAACATAGTTAGTCCACGCATGATTTATAAATGTATAACTCTACTTAGTATAACATGCATATAAGATATTCATAGACACATCCAAATAAGATATTTATCAATTACTAATGAATATTCTCTATATAGGATGCAACAAAGAACACTTTGCATATTTTCATTTAAATAAAGTCAAATCTAATATTAATTCATTATAACTCATATAAAGCATTATTAGATATATTCTATAAAGAATGCTACACATATCTCCTTGTATGATTATTAAGTGAAATATAACTAAATAAAGTATATAATCATGCAAGATACAATATAATCTATTAAGCACATCTATGTAGCATAAGTATCATTCTTTTTGTCTTGTATTTGTCATCATCAAAACTTAATATATTAAACCATTGGGACAAACTTATTTCCATAACTCTCTTTTATTTTATAAAATACACATAAAATATAGAGTTTTGGAGGCTCAAAGGCAGTGAGAGGATGAGCCCTAGGAGAGGAGGAGGAGTCGTCATGAAGCTCTCATGGAGTTAGAGATCGAATCACCATTAAAGGCACTTTGCTTTCTTCTTTACGGTTCTATCATGATGAATTCTCTTTCCTCTTCCTATCTCTTCTCTTTTGTGATGAGTAGCTAAAATTGTATGTTTCTAGGGTGAAGATGTAACTTGATTCAATAAACATATATTAAGATTTTATTTTTAATTAATTTCTTTTCTATTCAATTTGAGTGCTTATTATGGTTCTCAATGCTTATATGAATTGATCACTCATAAATTGATCTAGTGATATGTGTGTAGAATCAGAAGGTTTGCAAATGACTTAGAACAAAAATAATAAGTATCATGATTTATAATCATCTAAGAATATAGGTTAGAGATTATGTGGGAGAATTGTATTTTTCATGAGAATCCCTAGAGTAAAAGTAATGCCTTTAAGAGTTAGGGGTTAGATCAAGGAATTGGCTAGGTTTTGATAATTAAAGAGAATTAACTTGCCAATGAATTGATTTTTAATTAATTAAGGGATTTTCCCTATCAATTGAATGACTAGAAATTAATTAGAATGAAGATTCCAAAGCTACTTTATTGTCTATGATAGACTTTTGAATTAAGTGATGTCAGATCCCTAGTGTTTTAATTTGATGCGTTTATATCCTTAATGTGTTTTGCATTCGTATGCTTCGTTCTCTCTTTTCCCTCTTAATTTCGTGTGTTCTTGTGTGTTTTTATCTTTTATAATTCTGTATCTTTAATTACTTTGAATCACTCTTAATTATTGGTTACTTAGATAGTATCAATATTAGAAAAGTGGTACTTAGTAAACTAATTCATTATGGGAACGATATTCTACTCACTCTTCATTACTTGTTCGATTTATGCACTTATGGTAACATCGCCTAAATTAATATATAATCACATATGGGGAGATCAAGTTTTTGGCGTCGTTACAGGGAAATTAGATTTTTATTAATATCATTAGTATCTAGGAGGAGTACTATTCTAAGCTTTGTTTTTATTTTCGCTTTGTTACTTATGCTTTAATTGTTAATTTCTATTTCTAATCGTTAGTGGTGTTTCATTTTATGTGAGGTACAAGTGACCATAGTTCACTACTTTTTGATCTGGAGATTGAAAAGACAATAAGAAAAAACAACAGGCAAGCTAAAAAAAAGCAAGAAGCAATGGTGAAATAAAATGCATAAACTAATTGATGAATTTATTTTTCTATTTGTTTGTATTTAAATTTTTAGATTATGATTCGATTTTGAAGTGTATTGTGTTGTTTTGGTTTGTTCATGTTTGGTTTTTCAATTTAGTTTAATATATAGCATGCTTTGATTTTAAGTTTAGGCTTTTTCTTTTCAATTTTATTTTTTGTTTTCAATTTGTCCATTAAAAAAATCATAAGCAGTGTTAACCACGGCCTGGTACGCACCAAAAAGAGTTTGTTAATTTTTTCCATCATCCAACCTCTATAGATTCCAGTAATCCTTATTGTGGATTGAAAAAGGTGGCATGATAATTGTGATTGCTGTGCAATTTGGAATTGATTTGTCTGGTACTTGTATGGCTAATATCTTAATTCATTATTAGTGTGCTTATTACTTGTGATATGTTGGATCCTATATTCGCATGATCTTAGTCTTTAGGTGAATAACTGAAAAATGAAGTCTAATTGCTTGACAATCTAACAACTGAATTTAAAACTTGAAATATTAAAAGAAAGTGGTACTAATGTCACTTGCTAAGCAGTGATTGTTGATGTTTCAATTGTTGATAAATTGCTATATCTGGGTTGTGCTTAATTGATTATTTTGTGGACCCATTTATGTGCATTTGTTGACAATGAAGTTGATGGTTTATTTGAGATAATTCTTTCTACATCCTATTAAGCTTCATTTGTTTCAACTGAATATCTCGAGGTATGTTCTTTGTCTGTAACATTGGGGACAATGTTGACTTTTAAGTTTGGGAGTGAGGTTGCATTCATTTACATGTCTATGATTTTTTGTTAATTTTATATATTTTTTTAATTTGAGTCGTTCTAAGTGCATTCTCGAGTTCAAAGCCTTTGTAGGGAGATGTATATAATGTCAGCTAACAAAAAAAATAAGAAAAATTTAAAAAATAAAAAATTTATTAGGAAATAAACTCATATTTTTTGAAATTTGATGCAAATTGCAAAGTGCATTAATGAATATTTTAGTAAACCTTTGTTAAGTTTAAATGTAAAAAAAAAAATCTTGATTTTATTCATGTCCTCTTGGTATATATTTGTCAATTGAGTGAATTTGAATTGAAAAACTTGTTTTGCTGAATTATTAGCTCTTGAAATGATCATTGTTTATGACATAATTTTCTACGATTCTCTTATAATCTTATACAGCTCTTTTACTCTTTTTGAAGTTGGTTCTAGGAAGTTCTAAGTTAAGAAAATTAAAAAGTTAAATTAAAGAGTTTTCACCACGCAAGTGATAAAAGAGTATAAGTATGGGGGTGGTGAAAATTAAGAAAATTAATAAAAAAATGGAAAAGCTTATAATAAAAGCTAGTGGTGAGTTGTAAACTCAGACATATACTGCATTTTATTTTTTTCTTCCCCTCTAAAATTCTAAATTATGAATAACAATCGATGGTGAACCGTAAACTTGGACATTTTTCACACCAAACTTCACAAGAGAGGAAAAAAAAAATAAAAGATCTTAGCTTGAGATAAATTTGGATTAGTGAAGAATTATGTAGCATTATTGCCTAGTGATATAGGGAGAAAATTAGGAGTCGCTGAGTAAATGAGTGATTGTCAAGAGAGCTTTGAGTTTTGTGAAACCTTTTTGATAAAAATTTATCTTGATCATCGATATATACTTCAGTAGGGTATGAATACATGAGAGAGTGATTGATCATTTAAGCTTTAAATTATTTTTAGGAGTTGGAAACTTTTTTGTGAAAACCTTTGCATTTGCATTCACCTCAAAAAGACGAGTTTTACCCTTAGTTTCATTCTTTTTCATTGCATAAGGACAAATAATACTTAAATTTAGGGGTATTTGATGAGTGTAAAATACACTCATCATTTGAGTTTATTTATTCGAATTTTTAATTTATTTTCATTTATTTTTTATTTATTTTTAATTTATTTTTAAATAATTATCTCTTCACTTAGTCATATTTAAATTTTTTAGGATAAATCATCAGATTTTATACAAAAATAAGAAATTCTTAATGATAAATATTTGAAGGATTCTTATTATATTCTTAGATGTTAATTAGAGTTCTAATTGGACACAAAATCTTAAATAAGGATTAGATTGAAGATTGGATTAAGATTCTCAAAGAGATTACATTTGGAACAAAATTCAGATTCCCGCAACATCTTGACTATTCCTCAGTAATAGTTCCATATCTTGGGCTACAAAGATCGGATCAACGCGCCATTTACGACGTTGAAAAGCTAATATAAAATCGTACAACTTCTTTGTTGAGATTAAGACAAATTGGGTCATAGTTAGATATGAAAAGCTATCAGATTTTCTATGAAAGGAAAAAAATGAGTTTAGCAAAGCAGCTCTCTTTTAGTTCAAAAAATACACAAAAAATAAAGAGTTTTAGAGGCTCTAAGGTAGCAAGGGGATGAGTCTTATGAAAGGAGGAGGAGCCGTCATGAAGATCTTATAGAGTTGGAGATCGAATCACCATTGAAACCGCTTTGATTTCTTCTCTACAGTTCTATCATAATGAATTCTCATTCCTCTTCCTATCTTTTCTTGTCTTTTGTGATGAGCAGCTAAATTCATGTATTTCTAGAGTGAAGATGTTACTTGATTCAATCAACATGTATTACGATTAGATTTTTGATTAATTTTTTTTATTCAATTTTAGTGCTTATTATAATTCTTAATACTTTTATGAATTGACCACTCATAAATTGATCTAGTGAGATGTGTGTAGAATTGTAAGGTTTGCATATAACTTAGACCATAAATAATAAGTGTCATGATTTATAATCATTTAGGAATAGAGATTATAGGTTGTGTGAGAGAATTGTGATATTTTCCATAGAATCCATAAAGTAAAGGTCATGTCGTTATGAATTAGGATTTAGATCAAGGAATTGGGTAGACTTTAATAATTAAAGAGAATTAACTTGCTAAGAAATTAGGTTTTAATTAATTAAAGGATTCTCCCTATCAATTGAATGACTAGAAATTAATTAAAATGAAGGTCTCAAAGTTACTCTATTGTCTATGATGGATTGTTGAATTAACTGAAGTCAAATCCTTAGTATTTTAATTTCGTGTGTTTACTCCTTAATGTATTTTACATTCATGTGCTTTGTTCTCTCTTTTCGCTCTTGATTTCATGTGTTCTTGTGTGTTTTTGTCTTTTATAATTTTGTTCTTTTAATTACTTTAAATCACTCTTAATTATTGGTTACTTGGATAATATTAATATTAGAAAAGTGGTACTTGGTAAACTAATTTTTCGTGGGAACGATATTCTACTCACCCTTTATTACTTGTTCAATCAGTGCACTTACAATAATATCTCATAAATTAATATATAATCACATGCGGGGTGATCAATTAATCCTCCTCAAGCAGTGAATAATATCCCTTTGACATTGGCTAACATGCTTCTACCAACGTCTTTTATAGAAAAAGAAGTCTCATCACTCACAGATCTAAATGCTAATGATACCATAATTGTCTTTAATAATCAAAGTAAGCAAGAATTACTCATCAAAGCAAGAGACATGGGAAAAAAGGGTTGAATGCTAAACCATCAAAGGAACGATCCTTGACTAAAAAGGTTTTGGAACAAGTAGCTTTTGACTTAGAGTTACTTCCGTCTATGAATCTCATGGTTATATCTTCTTTTATTATGCAACTCCTAGCACAATAGCCAAAGTATTTGACACATCAAAAGCTTAGAAGAATGGTAGAACTAAGGTTGTGCACTAATCATCTCCCTTGGCTTAGAATCACAACAGTAAAAAAGAAAGGGTAAAGGATGTGCTTCCGAAGAATAGAGGGTTTCGATTTTTTGATAATGGTGATGGGAAATGACTTTATATGGAGCAAGATCAAGATACCACTTGCTCAATGGAGAATAATGAAATAAATTAGCTCCCCTAGGTTTGAATCATCATCATAATAATAATAATAATAATAATAATAATAATAATAATAATAATAATAATAATAATAATAATAATAATAATAATAATAATAATAATAATAATAATAATAATAATAAAAAGATTGGGGTAAATGAGGTGTGCCAGAAGAAGAGTGGATTTATGTTTATCAAAAGTGATGAAGGGAAATGACTCTGTATGAAGCAAGATCAAGATTCCATATGCTCAATGGGGAACAATGAAATAACTTAGCTTCTGCCTAGCTTATAATCCCCTTCTTATAGACAAGGTTTTTATCTTTAAGGATGGCAATGATAGCCCAACTTAGTAGCAATTCAGTACTAGTAAATGATTACCACAAGTTCTGAGATCCATCCCACAAAAGCTAGCTCAATACCCAAGAAGAATCCTTTAGGATAGAATGATTATGTTCATCATCATAAAGTACTATTAAGTAGGGATGGGTGGCGTGAGTTGTGTGTTATGTGCATGATTTATATGCATGAGTCTCTTAGTAGAGTTTGTTAGTTCTCTAGGAATCTAGGAGTACTAGAATGTTTTATACATTTTGTAAGAGTTAGTATTGTTGAATGAATGAATATGCAGAAATATATTTTAGATTGAATCCTCTTGCTTTAGCTTCTAGGAGGTCTCTTTGCCCAGAAAAGGAATTTCATCCATATAATAGATTTGACTAAATCAAGTTAACCTTGAAACTAATTATTAATAATGTCTAAATAATATATTGGTATCTTGAACAACTTTTTACTTTTAACATAAGGTTTATAAGAATAACTTAGAGTATACTTCATTTTCATCCTCCAAAGATACAAGAGTTGTTACCAAATGGCTTCAAACTTAAGAGGAGGGTGAATTGAGTTTATAAGATATTTTCGTAAATCTTTCACAAAATATTTGTATATTAATTTTCATTGAAGCTATTGATTGATTGAAGTAAATAGATAGATGAGTTTGATCACTTCACTTATAAATAAATAAGCCAAGATGAATAATATTAAAGCAAGCATATAAAAGTAAAGCATCAAAGTAAAGAGATAGAGTTGAGAAGAGTAAACACAATGATTTATCCTAGTTTAGCCACCTTTTGTGACCTATGTCCAGTCCTCAAGTAAACCACCCGAGATTTTTCACCATCACTTCAAGCTTGAACAGATGCTTGAAACCTTTACAACTGAGAGCACTCAACACACCTTTGGGATGTCTCACCCTTGTGTTTGAGCCTAAAAAATAAGGATACCTCACCCTTTACAACTTTTGAGGGATACCTCACCCTCTTTACAGGAAATCAAAGAAAGATAGAAAGATAAATGATGTGTGAAATCTGCAAGTGTACGGTTTCGTTGTCAAGTAATAAAAGGATCGAATCCACAGGGACTATGTCTATGAATACTAATTAATTAATTAATTCAATTAAATTAAAAAAAGCGAATATGATTGTCGAGTGATAAGAATATAGTAACCGAGCAATTAAATAAACAAATATTAAAGTGCACTGTTGAGATCAAAAACAGCAAATTGTTTAAGAAAGGTTTTTATATTTAAGAAAACTTCCAGGATTGGGGATAACCACAATGATACAAGACTCCTAATTGACAATCCTCTTATCAAAACTGAAATTCAATTGAAGGTGAAATACCCTAAATTAGTTAATGTTCTTTCTCAAGAGACAAGAACCGTGCTTAATTAAACCAATTCTTACTCTCGTGGTAATTGAATCTAAATTGAACCCATTATGCTTTTTGGTAATTCATTAATCCTCGAAAGGCTAAACCTACTCTCGTGATTTAGACCTTAAGTTCAATTCTTATGGTTCCAATACCTAGGTTCACTTCTCAGTACGTCCCTAGATATCTATGAGATGCAAATAAGTGGCTAGCAAATTCACATGAATAATCGCGATAAGGATTGAATCAAGAACATTCAAGATTAATAAAAGGGATAAACAAAGTCAATTAATCATCATCAATGTATCAAAGAGCATTGCCTAATCCTAGAAACAAAAGGAACTACTCAGACATGGAGAAGAAGAAACCAGAACTCAAGTTCAAAAGCATTCAAACCCATAATCGAAGAGAGAAGAGAGGAAGATGAAGATCAAGAGCCTCCAATGTGCCTCCTCTAAACAAAATTCTAACCCTAATATTGTCTTAAGAACAACTATATATATCCTCTGGGTTTAAACTGATCCAAGTCCATAAAAAAAAGAAAAACGAACTTTAAAAACTGACACGCACCGCGATCCACGACCGTGGGTAAATCCATGGCCAGGCCGTGGAACTTGCTATCAGAGTTTCACGGCCGTGGATCATTACACGGCCAGGCCGTGGAATTCTCTGAAACTTCCCTTTTGCTTTTTCACGCACATGATCGATCCATGACCGTGGGGAATTTCACAAGCAGGCCATGAATATCTCTGGAGTGAGTTTTTTGTCCCAAATTACTATCATTTAAGCTCCAACTTCAATTATACAACTTTCCATCTATTTCAAGGCCAATTAAGCACCAATCCTACACAACAACACTAAAAACACCACAATTATTCGAGCTAAGGGAAAGACAAATAAAAAGAAAACTAAAATGCATAAAAATGCATGCAAAACAAGAACAAAATATGATGTTGTTTCTCACACATCAAATCCCCCTAAGCTTAAGATTTTGCTTATCCCCAAGCAATAACTAATGTCAAACCAAGAAGTGGGATCAAAAGATAATAATGAATGAGGAACCCGAGAAAACATCCAACCAAGCAATAGGGAAAGGCAAACCAAAAATTAGAGAAGTAATCAAAATCAAGTCCAATTAAAGGCTAAGTTCTCAGAAATCATGCTCCTCACTAAATTGGGTTCACTCTACTAACCACACTCAAAGTGTTTAAGGGAGAAGACAATGCGCTCAAGATTCCTCAAATAAAATACACTTCCATAAGCTGATAAGAAACCAAATTTTCACTAATAATCAGCATGCATGCAAGAATCAAAAGGTCTTTCAAGGGTTGTAATGGGGCCAAGGGAATGATGTTTGGTAGGGTAGAGAAAGGAAGGTATGCGCAATAGGCTAACAAAATTTTCAATAAACACAAGAAACCCAATAGAACAGAAATGGAGCAAAGGCATTTTTCAATCAATAACTCCACATCACTAAGCATTTTCTTCCTTTCTTTTCTTTCCTCTTCTTTTTCAAGCTTTCATCTTATGATTTTCTTTTTTTTTCTCTTTTTTTTTTAATTGAGAAAGAGAAGACTCAATAACATATGATTCTTAACACAACTTTCAAACCCAAAATGCTCCATTCAATATTCTAAATGATCGCGGACAATGCATCATCATAGGTATCAAGAAAAACAAGTATGAAATAGGCTCAAAATAGGCAACTAGTGGATGAAAGTGTGACAGTTACTTCAGAAGGCCAGAAAAATACCTAAGATGCCTTAATCACATTCAAGCATGCACACATAAATTTTACCTCAAAACGATTTCAAATCAAGTTCTAGAGCACAAAATCAATGAGGAATTTTCACTCAACACAAAGAATAGGATGAAAAATCATATAGTGCATAAATCTCATACAAGCTCAAAACTCACTTTTAGAGGTTCAAAAATCAAAGAGAAACACAAATTCAAAGAACATATGCTAATTATCAACTATTAATAAATCACCTCCACTATCAATTAAAAACAATAACTGTTGCTTACCACAAGAATCAACAAATAGGATTCCAAATCAATATCGTCTCAAAATCCTCAAAAGAGAGAGGCAAGGTTCAACCAAAAAGCTGAGAGATATGATAGAGTGAAAATGCAATAAGACAATGCAATATGAGAATGCATGATAATAAAGAATAAAAATAAAAATAAAAAAAGAAAAGAATACCCCCCAAGCTTAGATGTTACATTATCCCCAATGTAAAAATCCATAACTATAGAAGGAATAAATGAAAAGAACTCACTGCGGTGGTGGGAGAGGGAGGCGTGTAGCTATGAACTCGAACATCTGGTCTAAAACTGCACAAGACAAATAAATCAAAAACTGAAAAACAAAATAAAAGAATGAAATGTGAAAATAAAGAAATGCTAAAGGAAAAAGAATAAAAATCTTTTTGGTGGCCGACAGCTATATACATCCCCCTATAAAGGCTCCGAACTCAGGGAGGCACTTAAGCCGACTCAACATTAGCTAACTATGAAACAAAAACAAAAAAAAAGTGTTAATCAATAAAATAAGAAAATAAAGAAAAAGAGAGAAAATTATGGATTGCCTCCCAAGAAGCGCTAAGTTATAATCATTAGCTTGACTATGAGCTGGTTCTATGCTCAAGTGATGTCAATGGTGTGGTACTCAGTCCCCACTCCTTCTTCATAGTGTTGCACTCTCTAGCCATTTATCATGAATTTCTTATGGCCTTCTATCTTCACCTCAAGCACACCGTAGGATAAGATTCGAACAATCCCATATGGTCTAGACCATTTCGACCACAACTTACCTAGACATAAACATAGAACGAGTTATCGACAAAAACTTTATCCCCAAGTTTAAACTCACGCTTCTTAATGCATTTGTCATTCCTCTTCTTTGGTCCCTTCTTGCAAGGCTTGGCCTTCTCGAACTTGGTAGCAATCTTGGGCAAGGTCTCCTCTCACATAGCATCGGTCACAGATTCCTATATATCTGAAAGCACAACACTGTCCACAACATCAGTAGCATCTATGCGATTACATGAATTAAAGGAATTAGGATTTTTTTCAGAATTGAAAACATTAAAAACTATTTCCTCATTGTTCAATCGCAAAGTCAATTTCCCTTCGTGGATATTAATAATTGCCCTTCCAGTGGCGAGGAATGGACGCCCAAGTATGATTGGCATTTTAGCATCTGCTTCCATGTCAAGCACAACAAAATCAACAGGTATGAAAAACTTACCCACTCTAATTGGAACATCCTCCAAGATGCCTACGAGGTACTTGATGGACCGATCCGCCAATTGAAGGGAGATAGTTGTGGGTTTTAGTTCACCCACCTCCAATTTCTTGCACACAGAAAAGGGCATAAGACTAACACTAGCCCCTAAATCACATAGAGCTTTATCAAAATTTGTGTTGCCAATCAAACAAGAAATAGAGAAGCTACCTAGATCTTTTAGCTTAGGAGGCAATTTATTTTGAATTAAAGCACTACACTCCTCGGTTAAAGCTACTGTCTCATATTCCTCAAGCTTTCTCTTATTAGACAAAATGTCCTTAAGAAACTTAGCATAGGTAGGCATTTGTTTCAACGCCTCAGTGAAGGGTACATTAATGTACAGTTTCTTTAGGACCTCAAGGAGCTTTTCAAATTGCCTATCTAGCTTGGCCTTAGCCAATCTTTGAGGGAAGGGCACTGGGGGTTGGTAGGGTTCAGGGGGTACATACTTAGACACCTTCTCACTGGTTTCCTCTTCCTCTAAGGGTTGTGTCTTAGTGTCTTCTTCCTCATTCCCCTCATCTTTGTCACTCACCCCCTTATCCTTGGGATCCTTTAATTTCTTACGTTTTCTCAAACTAATAGCCATGCAGTGTTCATTACCTAGATTTAATTCAGGCTGACTAGGAAACTTACCCTATTGCCTATGTGAAGTGCCTGCAAGTTGGGTAATCTAAGTTTCCAACATCTTATTATGAATGGCCAAATTTTCAACCTTAGATGACAACTCTCTAATGGCCTCAGTCTTAACTTACCCATGGTGCCTAAACTCCTCATTTTGCTTAGATTGACTCTCAACAAAATTCTCAAGAAGAGACTCAAGTTTAGATTTTTGTAGCTGTTAGAAATCAGAAGAGGGTTTAGCATTACCTTGCCTAGCTTGGTATTGACTATTCCGATAGGAGAAGTTAGGATGTGACTTCTAACCGGGGTTATAAGTTTGGGAATACGGATCATTCCTTCCCTTTTGGTTGAAGTCATGAAAATTATGGCATGATTCCACTTGTTCCACCGGTGCACCTTGTGAGGATCCAATTCCAACTTGACATTCACCACCCATGTGTCCCTGTGCTCCACAAATCTCACAAAAATTGTTAGAGGCACCTATGACATTTACATGAGCTTTTTCAAGCATGTCAAAACGTTTATTCAAAGAATCAAATTTTGACATAATTACATCAACCTCGTCTGCCTCAAACTTACCTCCTGAGAGTTTTCTCTGGTTATTACCTCTTTCATTTGCCCATTGGTGATGATTAGAGGCAACGCTCTCAATGATTTCATAAGCTTTTGTCAGTTTTCTGTTCATCAAAGCTCCACCAGCTGTGGAGTCTAGAGACACCTTCGAAGAATATTCTAGCCCATTGTAGAAGGTGTGGACAATTAACCATTTTTCTAACCCATAGTGTGGGTAGGCTTCCAGCAAAGCCTTATATCTATCCTAAGCTTCCGACAATGACTCACCATCTTTCTAAACAAAGTTTGTGATTTGGGTCCTAAGATGAGCAGTCTTGGATGGTGGGAAGAATTTGTTCAAGAAAGCTTGCTCCAATTAGTCCCAAGTAGTGATTGTCTCAGCGGGAACTGACTTCAACCAAGCTCTCGCTCTATCTCTCAATGATAGTGGAAACAGGCAGAGACGAATAGCATCAACAGAAGCGCCTTCAAACTTGAGGGTCTCACAGAGCTCAAAGAGTATATCCACATGATCATTTGGGTCCTCTGATGGCAGTCCTCCAAACTGGTTCTGCCTTATCATAGAAAGTAAGGCAGGGGTATGGTGAACTGTCTAGCTTCAATGTCTGGCCGAGCAATTCCAGAACACAGACCCCGAGCATTAGGGGCTGCATACTCTTTGAGGGGTCTATTATCAACAGGTGCAACCATGACAAGTGTTGGCTTAAGTATTTCTCTCGTTCTTTGCCTTTGTTGTCTTTTCCTTCTGCGAAAAGTTCTTTCAATTTCAGGATCTGCTTCTTCAAGAGTTCCAGAACGCCTTGTACTTCGCATAAGCAAGAGAAATTACATGCAGAGAGTCAAAGAGAAACCAAGAAAGTAGTAAAAAAGTTTAAAGTAATTAAAATAAAAATTAAACTGATATTCAAGAAAAACACAGTCCATGATAACGGCGCCAAAAACTTGATGTGTGAAATCCACAAGTGTACAGTTTCGTCATCAAGTAATAAAAAGATCGAATCCACAGGGACTATGTCTATGAATACTAATTAATTAATTAATTCAATTAAATTAAACAAAGTGAATATGATTATTGAGTGATAAGAACGTAGTAATCGAGCAATTAAATAAACAAATATTAAAGTGCATTGTTGAGATTAAAAATAGCAAATTGTTTAAGAAAGGTTTTCAGATTTAAGAAAGCTTCCAGGATTGGGGATAACCACAATGATACAAGACTCCTAATTGACAATCCTCTTATCAAAATTGAAATTTAATTGAAGGTGAAATACCCTAAATTAGTTAATGTTCTTTCTCAAGAGACAAGAACCGTGCCCAATTAAACCAATTCCTACTCTCTTGGTAATTGAATCTAAATTGAACCCATTACGCTTTTTGGTAATTCATTAATCCTCGAAAGGCTAAACCTACTCTCGTGATTTAGACCTTAAGTTCAATTCATATGGTTCCAACACCTAGGTTCACTTCTCAGTACGTCCCTAGATATCTATGAGGTGTAAATAAGTGGTCAGCAAATTCATATGAATAATAGTAATAAGGATTGAATCAAGAACATTCAAGATTAATAAAAGGGATAAACAAAGTCAATTAATCATCATCAATGTATCAATGGGCATTGCCCAATCCTAGAAACAAAAGGAACTACTCAGACATGGAGAAGAAGAAACTAGAAATCAAGTTCAAAAGCATTCAAACCCATAATCGAAGAGAGAAGAGAGGAAGATGAAGATGAAGATCAAGAGCCTCCAATGTGCCTCCTCTAAACAGAATTCCAACCCTAATATTGTCTTAAGAACAACTATATATATCCCCTGGGTTTAAACTGATCCAAGCCCATCAAAAAAAAGAAAAACAAACTTTAAAAATTGACATGCACCACGATCCACGACCGTTGGTAAATCCATGGCCAGGCCATGGAACTTGCTGTCAGAGTTCCACAGTCGTGGATCATTCCACGGCCAAGCCGTGGAATTCTCTGGAACTTCCCTTTTGCTTTTTCACGCACATGCTTGATCCATGGCCGTGGGGAATTTCACAGGCAGGTCGTGGATCTCTCTGGAGTGAGCTTTTTGTCCCAAATTGCTATCCTTTAAGCTCCAACTTCAACTATGCAAGCTTTCCATCCATTTCAAGGTCAATTAAGCACCAATCCTGCACAACAATACCAAAAACACCGCAATTATTCGAACTAAGGGAAAAACAAATAAAAAGGGGAACTAAAATGCCTAAAATGCATAAAAATGCATGCAAAACAAGAACAAAATATGATATTATTTCACACACATCAATAAACTCTCAAAAGAGTAGATATTACAAATTTAAGCTCAATGGGCAGAAGGATTGATCACACTTTAAGCTCAAAAATAAGGGTTTAAATATGAAGGTTGTAACAACTCGTATTAATACTTAACAAGACATTTCAGATTGATTTCCTAACAGACTTTAATGCCGAACAACTTGTATTTATAGTCCAAATTATTAAAGATCTGTTGGGCGATAGTTGGAGCATTAAATGCAGTCATACTAGCCATTATTTTCTAATTCTAGAAACCCAGTTATTTGAATAAGGAAATCCTTATTCGAATAAACACGTTTTTAGCACAGTAGGAAAGCTTTTCTGAAACATATTATTCGAATAAGCCTTTGGTTATTCGAATAAATGCGTTTTTAGCACAAATTGAAAAATAGCTTCTAAAAACATGTTATTCGAATAACAAACATGTTATTCGAATAAACCATTTAAAAATAAAGAGGTGCGTATTTTGTTTTAAACTATTATTCAAATAAGGTCCTATCTTATTCGAATAAAGGCTTATGGATTAGAATTCTTAGCATTTTGACTTTGGTTATTCGAACAAGAAAAACCTTTATTTGAATAAACCTATTTGAAAAATACTTTAATCAGCTTTTAAAACTTGTCAAATGTTTCCAAAAGTTCCAACAAGCTCTTAGGCACTTAAAAGCTATTTCTTAAGAAACCAAAAAACCATTTTAAAACCATGAAACCATTTGTGCTAATTGGGTTATTTGAAAAATAAGTTTTGAGCTTACGTGTGAATCCTTTTTACCTTTACAAAAAGATTTAAGTCTTAAAGCTATTCTTGAATGTCTTGGACTTGATCTTGCCAATCTCTTCATATTTGTTATCATCAAAACAATCTTCAATGGCCAATAGCTAATTACATTCTCCCTCTTTTTGATGATGATAAACAATCATTGAGAAAAGAGTTAGTTTAACAAATTGAAATCCATAAAGTTAGTTAGAGAGACTTACCCCCTTCTTTTTCGTAAGAGGTGAATTTTAATTTAGAGATATGTATAGCTCCCCTTTACATTTGGAATTCCAGGATCTATTTTAGATTTGCCTATCTTTTCTCAACAAAGAACTCAAGTTTTTTTCTCCCCTATTTGTCATGATAAAAATGACGGAGCAAGAGAAAACATAGAGCTAAAGTAAATGATATACATTTAAGTTCAAGATATGATCTTCATTTAAGGCTGCAAGACCAATTATCTTATAAGAAAGAGTTCCAATTATAAGTTCAGCAACAATTTCAATAGGAATTCAGCAAGGTCAAACATTATTCCAAACTCATAAGCAAATAAACATTCAAAAAAAGTGCAAAAAGATATATTCATTCATTAAAAAATATCAGCCAATTACATTTGGTTAAGCATTTGCATATACATCATCAAATTTTTTTTATCAACAACCAAAACAATAAAAAAACAAAGATCCTAAGACTAGGAATCCTAAGACTAGTTTTCTAGCAGAGGCAGAGCGAAGCGTCTCCTCATGCCATCCAAGATTCCCCGCATGGCTGCTTGTTCTTGCCTCAAGGCTACCTACTCATGCTCAATGGCTTCTATTCTATAATATACGACACCCATGGTGTTCTCCATGTATGCCTTCATGTCAAGCATAGTCGCCATGATCTATTTGTTGGTGACCTTAGTAGTAGGTTCACCTTTTTCCTCATCTTCAGCTGCCGTTTCATCAGCATAGACCTAGCCGCCATCTTCATCCTTCCTTATCTTCATTTGTTTAGGCATTAAGAGTCTAAACACATTGTGATGATTTAATTTGATGGAGTCTTCAGTGGCTAAGATAAACTGGTAGCGCATAACGAAAGCTGTGATCAGCATAACATAGGGCATGTCTGTTGTGTCCTTCCCTTTCGCCTCCATCATGTGTTTCATAATGAAGTTTGGCTAGTTAAACCTATATCTCTGCTTCAGGACCCACACCATGAAAATGTCATCCTCGCCTATATGGGCATAATTGCCTCCTCTAGGGGAAATGATATGAGCATATGCATAGTACAGAAGTCTGTCTTGGCTTTTCAGCATTCCACTCTTTACACCGCTTTTGGGTATCGCAAGACACGACTTCAACATCCCTTCGAGAGCTTCTAATCTCATAAACTCATCAATTTTTTTCCATTATCTTGTTCAATCAAGCTTCCATCGTAACGCACGTCAATCCATTGCACCCAACCACTTGGAGTGATAACTATTTTTTTATCCTTCACTTCAGTCATGAGGTTCCCACGTCAAGCTCCAGATTATAATAAAACATTTTGACAAGGTCTGAGTAGATGTTTGTTGTGAAAGTGCATAACCTCAAGATCCCTTAGTGATCAAGGAGCGGCACGAACTTGACCCTTCAGCATTGAAGAACTCCAAGTCCATGTACTTTGGTTGGACAAGGTTTTTGGGCAAAAAGTATCTCTTGAAACGCCTAAGATGGCCTTGGTTAGAAGAAAGTCTTCTTTAATCCAAGGGGTTGTCAGCTGGAGCAATCTTGGTTCGAGCACATTTGGTGTTTGAGGAAGATGCCATGGCAGAACCATGGGGAAGTTTAAGGAGAAAGGTGTTGGAGTTTGGGGCAGGGATGATGCATGAAAGAGGAATTTGAAGAAGGGAAATGTGAGAGGGGCAATGGGTTGCGTAGAGAAGAAAGAAAAATTGAGAAAATGGGGCTAACAATGGTGGATTTGGGTGGTTAGGATTTGGCAAAGAGGCTGCACATAGAGAACGTGAGGAAGACGAGAGAGAAGAGAGGGAGTAAAAGTGAAAATGAAAGAGAAGGGAACGTGGCTGCCTTCAAAAAGGCCCTTGTTTATTTGAATAAACTTATGGTTATTCGAATAAAAGCGTGGAAAACTCAAAGACTTGGCTTTCTGCCAAGCATTATTCATGCTTATTCGAATAAAACCAGTCAAGATCAGAAAACAAACACTTCTTCCAAGTGTTATTCAAATAAGACTTCCCCTTGTTCGAATAAAAGTATACAAAGAATAGATTCCAGAGGCTACTGAAAGTCTCTATTCGAATAAGAGACTTCTCTATTTGAATAAACATATTATAAACAACATTTTCACCAGTCCAATAGATTAAGAACAGTCAATAATCAATTAATCACACATTTTAATATGCATTCATGACAACCAAGAAATTCAATCATACATGCCAAATAAGAATAGAAAGTAATGATCACAATTTCTTAACTCTTACATAGGCATTTTAAACCAACAAAGGATCATGTTAGAAAGGGATAAAACTAAGATAAAAGATATCTAACACAAACACTCATTTTAAGTCATGATTGATAAAAAACTCAAGCTCGAGGATATTATCATCAAACATGTCCTTTCAAACAAGGAGCATACTTATCTAGTATATTCAAGACATGTAGATATATTTTCAAGATATAAGGCTAGAAAAACATAAAACAAGTCTTCACTTATCTAAAAATTGTAAGTCCAAGCTTTTTGGAGATAAGGAAGAGAACTTGGAGTATTTTCTGGTCTTGTGCTTACAACGGCTACTTTCAAGATACCAAAGTTAGCTTTTGGCCTTTAAGTACATCTACAACACACTTCAATTTTTGACTTTTGGTACCCAAATTTTCTTGGGTCCTTGTGTGTTAGATTTTGGAAAAGTACCTTTAGGGACTCAAACCATTTTAGTCCCTATCTTGTTATTGATATTCTTCCTTATATTACAAGTTGATGCACTATGTCCTTTTTGGCCATAACGAAAACACTTTATAAAAGGACTTGTTGATGTGCTTGAGGGAACAAAGAAATTCTTGTAAAGTTTTTGTTAGTTTTTGAGATTGTACCCTAAACCAGCTTTTTGAAAAACACATCTTTGCTTCACAAGCAATATGTTCAAATTATCTATTCCAAAGGTAAATTTTGAAAGAGTATTTTTTAAATCTTCAATTTTCATTTCAAAAGTTTTGTATGATGAAAAAGAAAAGGATGTAGATCCATTATCAAGTTAAGAACATGTCATGCATGAAGAATTTGCATCAATTGTGATTACTATGCAACAATGAAGATGTATTTTAATGATAACAAACATGAAGATGATAAGAAGACCAAGTCCAAGATCTTCAAGATTAGTCTTAGGACTTAGGATCTATCATGTATGGAGCTGTCAACTAGATATCTCAATGGTTAAAAGATCTAAAATAATCTGCTTCTTAAATTAAACTGAAGTTTTAAAGTAGCACTTGAAAGATCAAATGGTTTAGAAACTAAAAATAAGCATTTCGAAGCATTTAAGAAAGGTTTTTGAACTATTTTTAACTGAGGTATTCGAATACCTCTTTATGGTATTCGAATAACCTGATTCGTAACTTATACTTTCTGTTTTGCCAAAATAGAGGCATTCAAATACCCCATATGGTATTCGAATACCCTGATTTCGAAACATGCCTTTTTTAAAGAGGTATTCGAATACCCTTGATTGGTATTCGAATAACCCCAACTTAATCAGTTTTTTAACAAAGCTTTTGACAGAGGTATTCGAATACCTCCTCCTGGTATTCGAATAACCCACGGGAATCAGCCCTGAGTTTTTAAATTTGATACGAGACTCAGAATCTTTTAAAAATCAATTTAATGCTCTCAACGGCTATCTCTCTCTCACGTTGCTCTATAAATAGAAGCCTGGGACACCTCTGAAAACCCCCGAACATTTTGATCAATTTTTGCTTAGCTGAAAACGAGTTTTACATTATTTTCTCTCTTTCTCTGTGCTCTTAGTATTGAATCCTTGAGATATCTGTGAGACAGCTCTTTAGTGCTTCAATTTGTAATTATTTACTCTGAGTGAGAGTTTCTCTTCTTCATCTATTTCTCTAATATATTGTATTGAGGGTGAGGTATCCCTGATTGATTGAGGCTTGAGCACAAGGGTAGAGTTTCCCTGTGTGTGAAAAGTGCTCTTAATTGTAACGGTTGCAAGCACCTGTTTTAAGCTTGTCTTGAATAGTAAAAAATCTCAAACTGTGTTTCGGGGATTGGATGTAGGCCACAAGTGGTTGACGGTCAAAACAGGATAAATATTGAGCCTGCTCTTCTTTCCTTAATCCTTTTTTTATGCACTTTATTTATTGATTCCTGCAATTTAATTATTAATTGTTCTTCTTTTTCTTATCACTTTCACGTCCTTTAATATTTAAATTCAACAAAGTTTATTTGTTTAAGGTTTTTGCGAAAGTTTTGTTACTCAATTCACCCCCTCTTGAGTACTGGAAGCCACTTGGTAACAAGTGGTATCAGAGCTAGACTCTTGTATAAAGAGCTTAGCCACTTCAAGAGAACATGGCTTCCTCAAATGGTTTTCAGAGGGATCTTCCATAAACCGACCACCCTTTTTCAATGGGGATGGTTACGCATATTGGAAGGAAAGAATGAAAATCTTCATCGAAGCTATTGATCTAGATGTGTGGGATGCTATCGAAAACGGCACATTTATACCTACACGCATTGTCGATGGTGTAAAAACCGAGACACCTAGAAGTGATTGGTCTGATGAGGATAAAAGGAAAGTTCAATATAATTTAAAAGCCAAAAACATCATTACCACTGCTTTGGGGTATGATGAGTTTTTTACAATTTCAAATTGCAAAACCGCTAAAGAAATGTGGGACACTTTACAAGTTACCCATGAGGGTACTAGTGAAGTTAAGAGGTCGAGAATCAATTCTCTAACTCGCGAATATGAATTGTTTAGAATGAACCAAGGAGAAAGCATTCAAGAAATACAAAAGAGGTTCACCCACATTGTTAATCATCTTGCATCATCAGGAAAGAATTTTACTAATGAAGATTTGATTAACAAAGTGTTGAGATGTCTTAGCAGGATTTGGCAACCCAAAGTAACAGCCATATCAGAATCGAGGGACTTGTCAGCAATGTCTTTGGCTACCCTCTTTGGAAAGCTTCATGAGCATGAACTAGAACTGAGCAGATTAAGTCAAAGCGAAGAAAACGATAAAAAGAAAAAGGGGATAGCGCTCAAAGCCACTTCCTCAACAATCGACAATGATGATGAAGAAGATGAAGAAAGCTCGAAAAACATGAGGTAAACGAAGAAAATCTTAGTCTCGTTAGTTAAAAAATTTGGTAAATTTCTCGGGAAAAAGGGAATGCAAAAAGACCTCCCTTCCCTCCGAAGAAGACTTATTACAAAGGCGAAAGAGCTTCATCAACTCCTACTTGCTATGAATGTGGCAAGCCTGGCCACATGAAAATGGAATGCCCGGTTACCAAAAGAAGAAAGAGAGACTTGAAAAGAAGCCCTTCAAGGAAAGAAAAGGAAGAAAAGCCTATATAGCATGGGATGAAAACGACATGGATTCAACTGACAAATTTCGGATAGCGAAGAAGCTCAACTTTGTCTCATGGCCAAAGGAGAAGAAGAAAAAAGCGAAAATGAGGTAAGTTCTAATACTACTTTAATGTCTTCTTATGATGAGTTACAAGATGCCTTTGAAGAATTGCATGACGAATCTTTAAAACTCACAAAACAAATTTCTTCTTCTAAGAAAAAAATCTCTTCTCTAGAAAATCAAATTCTTATTTTAAATAAAGAGATTGAAGAATTAAAAATTGAAAATGAAACTTTGGGAATTATTGATACATGCTCATCTCATCCCTCACATGCTTCTACTTCTTCGTCTTGTTCTTCATGTCATATACTTGAAAAAGAAATTAAAGATTTAAAGAACACTCTTGCCAAATTCACTCTCGGTAGAGACAATTTAAATATCATATTAGGAAAACAAATGGTTGTTTTTGAAAAAGCTGGAATTGGTTATAATCCGAAAAATCAGCATAAATCTTATAAAAATTTCTTTGTTTATTCAAGCACTTCCAGTAGTCCATTTATTAAATATTTTTATTGTGGAAAGAAGGGTCACAGTGCTTCAACATGCAATGCAAGAAAGAATGTTAACACAAAAATTGGGACAAAAATGGTTTGGGTTCCAAAGGGTACATTGCCCAAAACTGACACTCAAGGACCCAAGAAAATTTGGGTACCAAAGGTTAAAAATTAAAATTGTGTTGTAGGTGTGCTTGAAAGTCAGGAGCTCAAATTGGTATCTCGACAGCGGCTGTTCCAAGCACATGACTGGAGATGACTCAAAATTCACCATGTTTATTCCCAAGAGTCATGGACACGTTACTTATGGAGATAACAACAAGGGAAAAATTCTTAGAATCGGCAAAGTTGGTAATAACCCCAACTCCTCTATTGAAAATGTGTTGCTTGTTGAAGGCTTGAAACATAATCTTCTTAGTATTAGCCAATTATGTGACAATGGAAATAAAGTAATTTTTGATTCAAATTGCTGCATAATTGAAGATAAAAATGATAAGCATATTAAATTCATTGGTCATAGAATAAATAACATTTATATGATTAGTCTTGATGATATATCTTCAAATGATGCGAAATGCCTTTTAAGTAAGAATGATGATTCATGGTTATGGCATAGGAGAATTGCACACATTCACATGGATCACTTAAGGAAGTTGGTCTCTAAAGAGCTAGTAATTGGACTACCAAAGCTTAATTTTGTTAAAGATAAATTATGTGATGCATGTCAAAAGGGTAAACAAATAAAGGTCTCTTTTAAAGCAAAAAATATAGTTTCAACTACTAGACCTTTACAACTTTTGCACATGCATTTATTTGGACCCTTTAGAACTATGAGCTTTGGTGGGAATTACTATGCCTTAGTGATTGTGGATGATTTTTCTAGGTTTACATGGACTTTATTTCTTGCAAATAAAAATGATGCATTTCTAGCATTTAAAAGACTTGCCAAAGTTATTCAAAACGAAAAAGGTTTTCAAATTTCTTCTATAAGAAGTGATCATGGTGGCGAATTTGAAAATAATGTTTTTGAAAATTATTGTGATGAACATGGCATTAATCATAATTTCTCTGCCCCTAGAACTCCGCAACAAAATGGAGTTGTAGAAAGAAAAAATCGTTCTTTAGAAGAAATGGCGAGAACTATGCTTAATGAGGCTGCTCTTTCTAAGTATTTTTGGGCGGATGCTGTAAGTACAACTTGTTATATTATGAAGAGGGCCCTTATAAGGCCTATTTTAAAGAAAACCCCATATGAGTTATACAAGGGAAGAAAGCCAAATGTCGCACATTTTCATGTTTTTGGATGCAAATGTTTTGTTTTAAATAATGGAAAAGATAACTTAGGCAAGTTTGATGCTAAGTCTGATGAAGGTATATTTCTTGGTTATTCAAATCATAGTAAGGCTTTTCGCATATATAATAAAAGAACTATGACTATTGAAGAATCTATACATGTTGCATTTGATGAAACTGACCCAAATGGATCGAGAAAGGATCTTGTTATTGATGATGTTGCAGAAGTCTTAGCGGAAACACATTTGGATAGCAAGGAAAAAGAAATCAAGAAGCAAGAAGATAAACAAAGACAAGAGGATTCACAAGCTTTGGAACTTCCCAAAGAATGGTGTACCTCAAAATATCATCCGCTTGATCAAGTAATATGTGAGGTATCCAAAGGTGTAAGTACTCGAAACTCCATTAGAAATGCATGTAACCACTTAGCTTTTGTTTCTCAAATCGAACCTAAAGACATCAATGAAGCCTTTAATGATGAACATTGGTTTCTAGCTATGCAAGAAGAATTAAATCAATTTGAACGAAACCAAGTTTGGGAACTAGTTCCTAGGCCTAATAATCATCCTATAATTGGCACTAAATGGGTGTTTAGAAACAAGCTTGATGAAGCTGGCATAATAACAAGAAATAAAGCTAGACTTGTACCAAAAGGTTATAATCAAGAAGAAGGTATAGACTATGAAGAAACATATGCACCTGTAGCTAGATTAGAAGCTAATAGAATGTTACTTGTTTTTGCTTGCATCATGGATCTTAAATTATATCAAATGGATGTTAAAAGTGCTTTTTTAAATGGCTTTATTCAAGAGGAAGTATATGTTGACCAACCTCCAGGTTTTGAAAATTATGATCTACCTAACCATGTTTTTAAATTGAAAAAGGCTTTGTATGGCTTAAAACAAGCTCCACGAGCTTGGTATGAAATGTTAAGTAAGTTCCTTTTAGAACACGATTTTACAAGAGGTAAAGTTGACACGACTCTTTTTATTAAAAATAAAAACCATGACATACTTCTTGTACAAGTATATGTAGACGATATTATATTCGGTGCTACTAACGAAAATTTGTGCAAGGAATTTGCTAAAATCATGCAAAGCGAATTCGAGATGTCCATGATGGGAGAACTCAATTTCTTCCTTGGACTTCAAATCAAACAAACAAGGAGTGGAACGTTCATTAGCCAAACAAAGTATTGCAAAGAACTTCTCAAGAGGTTTGGAATGGACAACTCAAAGCATATAGCTACACCAATGAGTACCTCATGTTACTTGGATAAAGACGAAGCAGGTAATTCTGTAGAAATCACTAAATATCGAGGTATGATTGCATCTCTTCTCTATCTCACTGCTAGTAGGCCTGATATAATGTTTAGCGTATGCATGTGAGCTAGATATCAAGCTAATCCTAAAGAGTCGCATTTAAGTGTTGTAAAACGAATTATGAAATATCTAGGTGGTACTACACAAGTGGGCTTGTGGTACCCTAAAGGTGCCACTTGTAGTCTTATTGGTTATTCTGACTCTGATTTTGCTGGATGCAAATTAGATCGGAAAAGCACTAGTGGAACATGTCACTTGCTTGGCAATTCCTTAGTTTCTTGGCATAGCAAGAAACAAAATAGTGTGGCGTTATCCACTGCTGAGGCTGAATATGTTGCAGCCGGAAGTTGTTGTGCTCAAATTCTATGGATGAAGCAACAACTTCTAGACTTTGGTCTTCAGCTAGATCACATCCCTATAAGATGTGATAATACTAGTGCAATCAATCTGACAAAGAATCCCATTATGCACTCTAGAATTAAGCACATTGAGATAAGGCACCATTTCATAAGAGATTATGTTCAAAAAGGTGATTGTGTGTTAGAATTTATTGAAACCAATAATCAACTTGCTGATATTTTCACAAAACCTTTACCTAAAGATTCTTTCTTTCATTTAAGAAGAGAACTTGGCATTTTGGAACAATCGTGCATTTAAATTCTTACCTTTGCTGCTTATTTATTGATTTATTAATCTTAAATTGTTACTGACTTGAGCGTCGGAGATATCCTCAATTCTGTTTTGTAGGTACTAATTTAATTGGGTAAGTTTTTATCATTCAAAAATGCATTCTGGACTTAATTTATGCGTTCTTCTGCCTAAGTTATTCGAATACCTTCATATGGTATTCGAATACCTTCATCTGTTCGTATGTTTTCATGGTTTATAAGCAGGTGTATTCGAATACCTTAATGGTTATTCGAATAACCTGAGGCTATATGTTATCAGTAACTTAATCCTATCTCTGGGCATTCGAATACCCTAAGAAGTATTCGAATACCCTAAGAATGAGGCCAAGTCATTTTGGTAAGTCTATTCGAATACCAGATGGCCCTGTCTTTTGCGTTTCCAAACAACTGTATTCGAATACTAATTGAGGCATTCAAATACCTTGGGTCAGTTTTATATAAACCCCCCCTTCGTTAAACTCGTTCCCTCACTCATTTCTTCTTTCTCAAATCTCTTGGCCTCCTCACTCTCTTTCTCTCCTTCGTATACCCCATTCGAATACCACCCAACCGTTACATCTTCCCCATTCTCTTCAACCCTTTCCTCTTCAACCCGTTGGATTTGCGAAGGCTCTCTTCCAACCAAGAGACCCTTGGACGCTTCATCACTCACTTCAGAGAACGTAACCTTGTGCAGCCCAAGTATCTTGACGTGGAGTTCTTCAAAAAAGAAGGAGGATTTGATTTCCTACACCAGCTGAACCTCCAGGGCGTGCTTCGTTTTTGCTCTTTTAAGGCGGTCCTCTATCCTGATCTTGTAAAGATGTTCTACTGCAACCTGAGGATTGAGGGTCTGGAACTCCATTCTGATGTTAGCGATCAGCACATTGTGATCACTCCTCAAGACTGGGTTCACTTCTTTGCATTAGAATCTGCTGGCCGTAACAACGAAGACAGTGAAGAGTTTGTCCAGCGGTTCGACAAAATTCGAGCCATTGAAGATGTGTTTAGACCTGGGTTGGCATTACCTCTGACTCAAAAGGGAGTCAAAGGAGGCATGATAAAGAGCCAGGACAGGCTCTTACATTATGCTTATGCCCACATCCTAGCTCCTAGAGGTGGGAACTACGCCTACCTGAGTGAAGATGATGTGTTTATGTTGTGGATCCTGAAGAAAGGATACCAGATAAACTGTCTCGTCTTCATCATGAAGCACATGATGCGAGCTAAAGGAAAAGATCGATCAGAGTTACCTTACGGTGTGATCATCACTGCCTTCCTAGGCAAGTATCCTCAGATTGTGGAGACTGAGCGCAAAACTCAGCTAACTCATCATAATGTGTTTGGTTCCTATACGCTGAACAGAATGAAGATGATAAAGACTGATGAAGACTGGGTATTCCCAGTTGAAGTTGACGATGATGAGGACGACCCAGCTGATCCTGTTGCCTCTGCTGCGCCCCGCAGCCTCTGTCGCCGCTGCCCCCGCTCTGCGCCGCCGCCGCCCTTAGCCCCCGCCGCTTTTGCCGTGTTCTTGCCCATGCTCCTGCTGCTGGTTTAGTTACCTTGGATCACGTCATGGCCACCTTACAGGCCAACCGTGCTTATATGGAGGATAACCGAGCTTATCTGGAGCACACCTTCTCTGTCCTATTTGACAAGCTTGACGGTGTTGAGCGTGAGCAAGCTGCCTTGCGTGCCTTGCTATCTTCACGGGGTTCTGATTCCCCTCCTCCTCCTCCGCCAGATGCCTATTTCTAGGCTTTGTATTTGTTTTGCTTGTTTTGGCTACATTGCTTTTTCTTTCTGATGTATATGTATGTTCGCCAAACTTATTAATGAAATCAGTTTTTATGATGCTTCTTTATGTATGCTTCTTTATTAATGTATATGCTTCTTTATGCCTTCTTCTTATGCATTCTATATCGATTATCTTTTGATTATGCCAAAGGGGGAGTATAATATAACCAGTATATTTTGAGAAAAGACAGGTAAAATAATAACCAATATTGGATTCCAAAATTGAGGGGGAGCTGCGCACATTTCTGATATTAATACCTCTTTCTGACAAAGAGGAGTGTAAGTTTCTTACCTTGTGAATTCCAATTATTTCTGTACTAATGCTTTTCTCAATGATAGTTTGTCATCATCAAAAAGGGGGAGAATGTGATTACTATGCAACAATGAAGATGTATTTTGATGATAACAAACATGAAGATGATAAGAAGACCAAGTCCAAGATCTTCAAGATTAGTCTTAGGACTTAGGATCTATCATGTATGGAGCTGTCAACTAGATATCCCAATGGTTAAAAGATCTAAAATAATCTACTTCTTAAATTAAACTGAAGTTTTAAAGTGGCACTTGAAAGATCAAATGGTTTAGAAACTAAAAATAAGCATTTCGAAGCATTTAAGAAAGGTTTTTTGAACTATTTTTAACTGAGGTATTCGAATACCTCTTTATGGTATTCGAATAACCTGATTCGTAACTTATACTTTCTGTTTTGCCAAAACAGAGGCATTTGAATACCCCATATGGTATTCAAATACCCTGATTTCGAAACATGCCTTTTTTAAAGAGGTATTCGAATACCCTTGATTGGTATTCGAATAACCCCAACTTAATCGTTTTTTAACAAAGCTTTTGACAGAGGTATTCGAATACCTCCTCCTGGTATTCGAATAACCCACGGGAATCAGCCCTGAGTTTTTAAATTTGATACGAGACTCAGAATCTTTTAAAAATCAATTTAATGCTCCCAACGACTATCTCTCTCTCACGTTGCTCTATAAATAGAAGCTTGGGACACCTCTGAAAACCCCTGAATATTTTGATCAATTTTTGCTTGGCTGAAAAAGAGTTTTACATTATTTTCTCTCTTTCTCTGTGCTCTTAATATTGAATCCTTGAGATATCTGTGAGACAGCTCTTTAGTGCTTCAATTTGTAATTATTTACTCTGAGTGAGAGTTTCTCTTCTTCATCTATTTCTCTAATATATTGTATTGAGGGTGAGGTATCCCTCAGGATTGTATAAGGGTGAGGTATCCCTGATTGTTGAGGCTTGAGCACAAGGGTAGAGTTTCCCTGTGTGTGAAAAGTGCTCTTAATTATAACGGTTGCAAGCACCTGTTTTAAGCTTGTCTTGAATAGTAAAAAATCTCGAACTGTGTTTCGGGGACTGGACGTAGGCCACAAGTGGTTGGTGGTCGAACCAGGATAAATATTGAGCCTGCTCTTCTTTCCTTAATCCTTTTTTTATGCACTTTATTTATTGATTCCTGCAATTTAATTATTAATTATTCTTCTTTTTCTTATCTCTTTCACGTCCTTTAATATTTAAATTCAACAAAGTTTATTTGTTTAAGGTTTTTGCGAAAGTTTTGTTACTCAATTCACCCCCCTCCCTCTTGAGTACTGGAAGCCACTTGGTAACATCAATAAGTCTAAGAGTTTTATTCTCAATTTTAAATTCCTCAATTCCCTTGTTTAAAATAGAGATTTTGTTTTCAAAAAAGAAAATTATTTTCTTGGATGATGAAATAAGTTTTGCAAGCCTAGTAGATTCATTATGTAATTCTTCAAATGCATCTTGCAATTCATCATAAGAAGGAAAAAATTAAAGTTTGAGGATATTACCTCTGTGTCATCTTCATTTTCCTCTTCTCCTTTAGCCATGAGACATAGATTGGCTTTTTCATTGTCCGAGTTATCGGTTGAATCCATGTCATTATCATCCCAAGCTATGTAAGCTCTTCTTTCTTTTCTATCCTTTGAGGAACTCTTTTCATATTTTCCACCTTCTTTTGATAAATGAGATACTCCATCTTCATGTGTCCCAATTCTCCACATTCATAACATTTAGGAGTGGATGAAGTTCCTTCTCCTTTGTGATAGATATTCTTTTGGGGGAAGGGAGGTCTTCTTTGAACTCTATTCTTCTTGAAGAATCTTCCAAATTTCTTTACTAGAAGACCAAGATTTTCCTCATTTATTTCCAAGTCATCTTCATCATTAATCATAGAGGAAGTGGTCTTGAGAACAATTCCCTTCTTTTTATTGTCAAGCTCCTTATATTGGTTGAGTCTATTTAATTCAAATTTAGGTTCTTGGAGCTTGCCAAAAAGTGTGGCTAGGGTCATGGTTAAGAGATTTCTTTACCCCACAATAGCTGCCACTTTAGGTTGCCAATGCCTACTCAAAGATCTCAAGACTTTGTTAATAAGGTCTTCATTAGGAAAAAAATTTCTCAATAAAGCAAGATGATTTATAATATGTGAGCCTTTTTTGGATTTCTTGAATGCTTTCATCTTGGTTCATTCTAAAAAGTTCATACTCATGAGTGGGAGTATTTATCCTTGATCTTTTCACTTCACTAGTACCCTCGTGGGTTACTTGTAAAGTGTCTCACATTTCTTGAGAAAATTTATAATTTGAAACTTTAAAGAACTCATCATACCCCAAAGCTATAGTAATGATGTTTTTGGCTTTCAAATTATATTGGATCTTTTTCTTATCATCATTGGTCCATTCACATCTTGGTGTGTTAACTCTTACACCATTAACAACTTATGTGGGGACAAAATGACCATTTTCAACAGCATCCTACACATCTAGATCAATAGTTTCAATAAAAAATTTCATTCATTCATTCTAATAAGCATAACCATCCTTATTGAAAAAGGGAGGTCTATAGAGAGAAGAACCTTCCGAAAATCATTAAAGAAGCCATCACTTCTCTTGAAGCTGCTAAGCTCTTTACACAAGAGTCTAGCTCTGATATCACTTGTTACCATGTGACTTCAAACTCAAGAGGGGGTGAATTAAATTTATAAAATATTTTTGTAAATCTTTCACAAAACACTTGTATATCAATTTTTGTTGAAGCTATTGATTGATTGAAGTAAATAGATATATGAGATTGATCACTTCACTCACAAATAAATAAGCCAAGATGAATAATATTCAAGCAAGAATATAAAAGTAAAACATCAAAGTAAAGAGATAGAGTTGAGAAGAGCAAACATAATGATTTATCCTAGTTTAACCGCTCCTTGTGACCTACGTTCAGTCCTCAAGTAAACCACCCGAGATTTTTCACTATTACTTCAGGCTTGAATAGGTACTTGAAACCTTTACAACTGAGAGCACTCAACACACCTCTGGGATGCCTCACCCTTGTGCTTGAGCCTAAAAAACAGGAATATCTCACCCTTTACAACTCTTGAGGGATACCTCATCCTCTTCTTTATCAAGGGATACCTCACCCTCTTCTCTAGAGGAATACATCACCCTTTTTACAAGAAATCAAAGAAATATAGAAGGATAAACTCTCAAAAGAGTAGATACTACAAATTAAAACTCAATGGATATAAAGATTGATCACACTTTAAGTTAAAAAATAAGGGTTTTAAGATTTAGGTTGTAACAACTATTAATGCTCAACAAGACATTTCAGCTTGATTTCCTAACATACTTCAATGCCTAACAACTTGTATTTATAGCCTCAAGCATTAAAGATCTGTTGGGAGGTAGTTAGAGTATTAAATGCAGTCATACTAGCCGTTATTTTCTTATTTTGGAAACCTAGTTATTCGAATAAGGAAATCCTTATTCGAATAAACATGTTTTTAACTCAACAGAAAAGCTTTTCTGAAACATTTTATTTGAATATGCCTTTGGTTATTCAAATAAATGTGTTTTTAGCACAAATTGAAAAATGACTTTTGAAGACATGTTATTCAAATAACAAAAATGTTATTTGAATAAACCATTTAAAACCAAAGAGGCACGTAGCTTGTTTTAAACCGTTATTTGAATAAGGCCATGTCTTATTCGAATAAAGGCGTATGGGTTGGAATTCTGGGCATTCTGACTTTGATTATTCGAATAAGGAAAACTTTTATTTGAATAAACCTATTTGAAAAACACTTTAATCAGCTTTTAAAACTTGTCAAATGTTTCCAAAAGTTCCAACAAGTTCTTAGGTACTTAAAAGCTATTTCTTAACAAACCAAAAAATCATGTTAAAACCATGAAACCATTTATGCTAATTGGGTTCTTTGAAAAATATGTTTAGAGCTTAAGTGTGAATCCCTTTTACTTTTACAAAAAGATCTAAGTCCTAAAGTTATTCCTGAAGGTCTTGGACTTGATCTTGTCATCATCTTCATATGTGCTATCATCAAAACAATCTTTAATGGTCAATAGCCAATTACAAGATACATCATTTTAGTCCTCGAAACATCTTTATCTTCAATTTAGTCCCTCATTAACTTAAAATATCATCATTTTGGTCTTTTGTTACCCTCCGTAAGAAGGTCATCTAACATAAAGATAACAGGCCACATTAGGGTCCATACAAGCATATAACAGGCCATGTTAGTGTCTCTTAGATAGCCTTTTAAGGAGTGTAACAAAATTAATTAAATTACAACACTTGAAATTATTGAGAGACTAAATTGACGACAACAATGTTTTGAGGACTAAAGGATGACGCTTGTATCTTAGGAGGATGAACATAAGGTTTACTCAATAACTTATCAATTGAAGATTCAATCACTTTTTCATTTTGCATGTAGAGTGTCCCTTTGCCAATAATTTAAATAGGCTTTCATCATAAATAGCTCTAGTTATTTCTTTTTGAATTTTGTGCTTGTCTTTGGAAGGTTTGTAATGGACTTTCTATACCAATCCTATGCATCGAACAGTTGCAATACATTGATGGTTATCAATTTTTAATGGGAAATTAATATTCATCAATAGTGAAAAATATGATTCCATGATAGACATTATAAAACCCTTTTAAAAGATTTACAATAAAAATATCTATGAAATTGGATAAAGTTTACGATTTGATCTATGCACAAGAGGATCCTTACCTTAAGATATTTGTGTATATCATTAACAACCTAAATAATATTTTATTTACTCTTTAAAACTTAAATAACAACTAAACAACAACAAAAATAATAGGGAAAAAAAAACTAATTGAGAATACTTACAAGTTTTGCTTGTCCGAAATGCCTACATTTCCCTAATGAGAAGGAAATCAAACACACAGTTTTTTGAAAAAGAATTATGAATTGGTTGATTTCAATTTAAAATGTTTAGAAAAGAGAATCTTTGTTTATTGGATTTTGAAAAATTGTTTGGTTTGTTTAAGTGAGTAAATGCCTTTATAAGTCCTAAGCGGTATTGAACTCGACAAAAAGTCGTAGACGCAGCCCATAGAGGTAAGAGGATATGTCACCCCCACATGACCACTTAACGATTATTTATCCTAGGCAGGATTAGGAGAAATCATAGCATGCTCCTAGAGCATATTTAATGCACGCTCCAAAAAATATATACCAATGATTTTAAACAAATTTACATAAAGTTTAAGTCACCAATTTAAAATTAATAATAGAAATCTATCCTAGAGCATACATTTATTTTGCTTTAGGAACACACACACATGGTACAAGGCTATAAACACAAGCACAAATAGCCAAGGGGATACATGACCCCATATGATCGCTAAACGAAACAATTATCTTTTATCATATGAGGTTTCTCCACACTCTTTAGTTGTGAGACTCCTTGCTTGAGGTACTAAGGTTGCTCCTCCCCATAAATGCTTTCCCATAGGCTCGAGAACACCTAACATTGCAAAGGTTCCGAGACCTGACCACCCGACCCGTAGACCCGATCACTTATTTAATTTTATTTTTTTTACTTTCATAAACAATGTGTTTACTCCTATTCTCATATTTGGTTGTTTTTCATTCAATGTTTTCCTCCATTTGAACCATTTGATTTCAGTAGCAAAGACTAGCCCTAACCCTAGCCATATCATGCCCTCAGCCCCTCACCCACTTGGTTCCATTCCTTTAGCGATGTTCCTCACCTCTGACGAGATGCTAACCCTCACCGGCCACGAGTTTCTCACTAAGTTATAGACCCAAAATACTGCAACCCTCCCCTCACACCCGAGCAAGTTGTTGCCCCTCACCCTCAATCAAGAGGCCACCGTGTCTGGCAGTGAGTTTTTAACAACGTTACAAATCTACCCTGAACGACCTCACCCAAAATGCATGTATATGCTCTCGAATGAGTTGTAAGCAATCTGCCCCCTCACAACCTCACCCCCAAATGAGAGGCCACTAATGACTAGGTGCTTGGAACATGTTTGTTCTTTGATTTTTTTGTGTTGACTATTTAGACTTATTTCAGTGATTTGAGATTGAGTTGTTGTGTTTCATTGTGTGCATTTAAATTTTTTAAAAAAATTTGAAGAATTCGACCACCCGAACTGAACCAATCAATTTGTTCGGTTTGGGTTGATTCGAGTTTGGCCAAAAAATTTTACAAAAACTAAACTAAATCAAACTAATTGATTTTAATTAGTTTAAATTTTTTTCCCTTGAAATCAAATTAAACTGACCCGTGTACGCCTTTAGGTGGTTTGGTAATGGATCAAACTTTCGACATCATCACATCTAAATCTTAAAAACTTAAGCTAGTTCTTATTGAACTACAAGCTCAATGACAAGTGAATGATTATTTAATTATTAGCTTAAACCAACTTATTTTCAAAATTAGCTTATAATAAAAGTGGTGAGAAACACGTGAACATGTGTAATAAAATAAAAGTGGGTATATATATTGGGAAAAGTTTAATGTGCTCTTAAAATTTTATAACACAATTGGGAGTATCCAATAATCCAAGCATCCAGAGCCGTTAATTCTAATTTGAAATTGATCAATGGTCTAAAATGATTATTTGGTACTTGCACAATAGATAAGTCTTCAAATGTATCAATTAAGTTTAAATCATTAATCACCACAACTTACACATAAATCACCATTATTTTCTTATGTTCACCACTTATTTGGTTACCACGCGAATTAATTTTATTTATGATTTAGTGACATATGAGTGGTGAAAAAATATGATTTAAGTTTATTATGTGGTGATTTAAGTTCAAGTCATTCATCACAACTACTTGCACATGAATCATCATTTATTTTTTCTTTGGTCACCACTTAGTAGCTTTCATTGTGTATTAATCGATGATCTGGTGAACCATGATTGATTGAAGTTTATTATGTGGTTATTTAAGTTCAAGTTATTAATCACCACTATTTACACAAGAATCATCATTTTTTCCCTTGGTCACCATTGAGTAGCTTTTATGTGTAATAATTTATGATCTGATGACTCATGATCTAGTGACCTAAGATTTATGTCAAACAGTGATTTAAATTTATTATGTGATGATTTAAGTTTAAATTATTAATCACATTTAAGTTTAGTACACAAAAATTAAGTCATTTATTTTTCTGAGTCTTTATCACTACTTATGTTTCTTTTATTATAACTGAAAAATGTTTGAAAAAAAAAATCAACAAAAATTGACCAACTATTGCAAATAACTTTTAAGGAGCAAACTTTGCAAATGCCATTTATCTTGCTTTTAAGCGGCTCCCAATATAGATTTACGTTGGATGAAGAACTTAAATAAACAAAGCTAGAAATCAACTTTCACTTTTTGTTAACTTTTTCTAATAAATATAAGCTCGTTTTCACCAACATGCCCTGAAACATTCCAAACCCAGGCATTCTATAAATTTATTATGTGATGATTTAAGTTTAAATTATTAATCACAACTACTTACACAAAAATTATCATTTATTTTTCTTCTTTGATCACTACTTATTTTCTTCTCCACTATAACTGAAAAATGTAATAAAAAAAAGGTCAACAAAAATTGACCAACTATTGCAGGTCAACTTTTAAGGAGCAAACTTTGCTCCAATGCCATTTATGAGTATGTTAAGCGGCTCCCATATATAGATATTACGTTGGATGAAGAACTTATGTTAATAAACATGCTAGAAATCAACTTTCACTTTTTGTTAACTTTTTCTAATATCCCATATAAGCTCCTATTTTCACCACATGCCCTGAAACATTCCATCCCCAGGCATTCTATGAAAAGGCATAAGATCTTATTCTTTATACATTACATGCTACCAAAACATCAACCCATTCACACCCCTACTTGTATGTTTCATTGACTCTTTGCTATGTACGTGAGCTTCAATCCACCCACATAAGGAATAAGGAGTAAGTTAGAGCCTTAGAGGGAGGGTTACTCATGCGAGCAGTTGTGGTTTTGGGTCAAATTGCGTTAAATAAATGGATAAAGAGTTTTAATTTTGGAATTGAGCGGAATTCGTAGCTTTGGAATTGGGCCGAAAGATCTTTTTTTTGGGATTGGCTCTTCGTATTATTGTTGTATTCATTTATTTTTTAATGTTTAATATTAAAATTTTTAATGTTTTTAATTTTAATTTTATTGGCCCAGACAAAATACATCCTTTGAACCATGAATGGCCGTTCCCTTTATCGTGAGTATTTTCCATGGCTTCCAGACTTAAAACCCAATGAAAAGATACCTTTCAAAATTAAGTCTCTCGCTATTAATTTCCTTTCTTTTTTAACTCTTTAATTGTAGTGGTGAGCAACTCTTTGTTTGTGTTGGATTAATTAGTCGAGTGCAGTTAACTGCTCCTCATCCAGATCATCCATTTCTTCAATCACCATGTGATGGTATTTCTCGGATGTTGTTTCTAGATTTTTCAGAATTGAACTGCCACTTTAGTTGGCATATCCAGCGTGTTTGGAAACCCCTAGCAAACTGACTTTTGAAATTATGGAACCTAAAATCATGTTTGAATTTTTTTAATTTCCATTTGTTTCAACATAATTAATAGTCAAACGTATGTTTGTTGGAAAACAATCTTATTTTTACATTAAAGTTGTTATTTTAACTCATTTTTAAAACAGAAGTTCTTAAATTTAAATTATATTAGTACAAATTTACTTTTAATTAAGTTTAAGTTTATAAACTCAAATTGACTTAAATTTAAGTTTACAAACTCTAATTCAAACACTCACTAACTGATCTACTTTAGTTGGCACATCTTAGAACACAAAATAGGCCAAAGTCATGGTACTTTCCGAATAATAAAATAAAATGAATGATGAGTTAAAAAATATTAGCCCAAAATTTAAAATGGTCCGATCTAACCCGTACCAAATGTCGGCCATAACCATTGAGTAGCCAAATTTGGCCCATTTACTTGTAAAATAGCGGGCTGAGCTAACAAAATATTAATCCAAAATATACTTAGCCCGATCTGGACCAACCCAAAAATAGTCCGGCCCGTTTTGACAGCTCTAGCACATTTGCGCTGTGAGACTAACTGATATATGGAGAAACTGATGCGATCGGCCTATAAAACTAAGCTAATAAAAAATTTCAAAATGTTTAACCACAAACAGAAAACCAGAGAAACACTTGTGAGCTTATTATAAATTTTCCTTTTCATTTCATCAACGATAATATAGATGTATATATCAACCTTGACAATAACAAATATATGAATGATGAATCTAAAAGTAAACAAAGATTCTTTGGAAATTCTAATGCATTATGAGCATGCTGCATTTATTCTAAAGAATCAACTTTGGTATCTTGAACAACTTCTGCCTTTTCAGATTGTAACTATAGAAACAAATTATTATCAAATGAATGTTGAATCATTTCTTCTTGTCTGCGGAGTGTTCCTTTTTCAGTAGTTCAAACAGGCTTCCATCATAAACAGCTTGGATTGTTTCTTTTTGCAATAAGCCTTTCTTGTCTTTGGCAAGTTTGTAAAGGAGATTCCATTCAACCAGGCTACCAATCCTGTGCATCAAATGATTGCAACATATTAATGGTTATCAATTTTGGACAGAATTAATAATATTAACTGATAGTGAAAAATGTGATTCCATAACAGATATCATAAATTCTACCTTCCTTTGAAATCTTTAGGCTCTCTGTTTGCCTTTATCATCTCCTTCAGCTCATCATATGTTAAAGCATTTGGATGTGTATGTGCATGTTTTGTGAAAATTTCTTCAAATTTTGAAGGAACAAACCTAAAAAGTTGTCATAAAGTATAGCGAAGCAATTATGGCAATGAAAACAAGTAATTCATAAGTTTTAGACAACTGAAACAAAAGAAATAAAATAGGAAATGGAATGTGTAAACAATTACCTTCCTTCAGTATCATAGACTCCGGTGTCACTGCCATGTTTCGCGAGTTGGATGTTCTTAATTTCAATTGGGAAAAGGAGAGACGGAAATTTTCCCTACACCACGAGAAACGGATAAGTTGGAGCAGTAAGTCATAACAGAGAAAACAGATACTTTAACTACATTAGTATGCCTGATACTCACGATTATTTAATCAGAACTGTTACCAGCTTATCACTTTCTCTAAGATTAAATTCATTCACAAAGAAATTGTGATTATCTTACAACAGATGCGAGATCTTAGATCTCCTTGCACACAATTTATCTCCAGTCATTTATTTATTTTTTGATTGATTATCTCTAGTCATTTAATTGCACGAATAATTCTTAATTATACATTATTTATTATAAATATTCAAATAATTATTTAACATATGTAAAATTATGAAACTCATGATAAAATTGTACCTTTATTTTTAAAAATATTTTTATATATATCAAATAATAATTTAAGCATTTGATAGATGATATAATAGACAATACCTAAATATTTTTTTTTTTAATTGCACATTCAACTCACCTAACTCATGGAGTAAATTACGTCATTACTCATATAAAGGCGAGCCACTAATGATGAGAAAGAAGGGACAAACAACAAAAATGAAAAAAAAAACGACAATGAGAATTATCCATCTCTATTTATTAAATTAGAATACGTTGTCAATAAGAGTGACTTAATTTTTTTACTTTATTCTCCTTCAAAACTTTTCTTCATTTAAAATAAAATTAAATTTTTATTTTAAATTAATTATTCATATCTATTTTATAACTTTAAACATTTTTTTTAATTTATATTTCTTTAGATTGTACTTGAATTAAAAAAAAAAAACCGTGTAATGTACTATATACTTGCTAGTATAAATTAAATAAAAAAAGATTTATTTGTAAGTAACATAACCCTTATATAAATAAATGCATCATAAAGATATTAAAATTATTAAAGAATTATTAGTTATTTGTTTACGACAACGTTTTTAATTGCAATAATTTGTTTTGGTGATAAAATTTTTTTGGGAATCATTTTGGGACGGAATCAATGTTAAATAATTTTTACAAAATTTTTGGATAACGTTAGGGAGCCCACTAGCCCAGTGGACCGGATGCTGCCTGGATGATTTTTTTTTTACCTGTGACAGATATTGTTTTTTTGCTTAATTAAAAAAAAAACAAAAAGTTTGGTCTTGCCTGAGCCCGTCAACTCCAAGTTACATAAATCGGGTCCTCTAGCCTTCTCTAATTTTTTAACATAGATCTTGTATAAGTTAAAGTGACTTGTGTCAAAACTCGAAAGTGTTGGTGTCAAATATAACTTTTCTTAGAATATTAGAAACAGCAGTGATCTAAAATTGGCGCACTCATTTGTATCAGATTGAACAATTATCACAATACAGTATAGATTCATTTTTTTCTCACTTCTCTCTCTTTCCTTATCTTCTCTGAATCTCTGATAACTTAGACAGTAAACATAAAAATTAAATATGTATCTTAATTTTTTTTTTGGGGTGCATAAATACGCATCTTAATTTATTTGTAACGAAATGCTATATCAAGGTCTAATTCCACTTTATTTCGCTTCACTCCTCAATGCTTTTTTTATGATTTAACCAATTTATGACTTTTTTTTTAGACCAAAAAAGAAATAGATGCGAGTTAGAACTTAGAAGTGAGAGATTAAACCATGTCCCCCCAAAAAAAAAAATCCTTTTTTTTTACTGAAAAAATAGTTTTATTGGGGTTAAAATGAGAGGGGAAATCTCATTTTTTTTTTCAATCACATGCTCAAAAAGACATGAAAATGTAAGAAAATAACAGTTTTGAGGGATAAAGAGAGGTACAGGGCGAGTACTCTGACTGAGACCCATATTGATGAAAAGCGTAAGTCCGGTAGACAACAAGATCCCACTCCCGATTTCACGCAAGCCTGTAGTTAATCAAGAGCCACTCATAGATATGATAAACTCAAAAATTGATAAGCACTATAAAACTGGTTTTGTTTTTAATTTTCTGCATACATATATGAAGGAAAATTGATGACATCAAAGGGGAAAGAAAATGATAGAAAACCTTGGTAGGTCTCCCATGGGTAAATAACACCATCTTGATTCAAGTCAAAGAATCCAGCGTGCTTCTGCAAAACGTTTTCATGAAGTGGAATGGGTTTCTCCTCAATACCACCAACTACTCCTGCGTGTGCTTCGATTTTAAAGAACATCAAAGTGGAAATGAAAGAGACAAAACTAACAAAAAAAAATTAAAAAACGTTAGAGTGAAGGCAAATTTATGCCATACCCTCAAGGTTTTTGCTTTCTGGAGAAGAAGCCATATTGATAGAAAGCTGAATTAAAAAGGAAGCAACTAAATTCAGAAGGAGAAGAGCCTCTTTTGGATTAAGCTATAACAAGATACTCTAGATAGAAAATGATTATGAGTGGTGATTTTGGATGTTATTATATATACATATAATATAATACTAATTAGGTGTGGGAAAACGAAACGTACGTGTAGTGTATAGGACACCCCCGCCCTGTTAATTGGAGACGTGACGCCACTGCCTTGTTAATTGGAGACGTGTTTATCGAATTTGCCAGACAGCTTTGGTGTTTCTTCGACACAACCTCACAGCATTTATCCCTTATACCATGCTCTAGCAGAAATGGCATTTGTTTTGTTTTTGTAGTACATTTAAGGAATGATTTTGTTCAGCGAAAGTCCCCTTGGTCCTGCAAAAGTGACAAATATGGCAACTTCAAATTCTAAACGAAACAAAAGTTGGTTTTCCTCTTACCAAAAATAAAAAGTCGGTTTACGCTAAAGAAACGAATTTTAGATGATGAACTTCATCACTTATCAATTATATTTTGGCGGCATAATATATATGGAAAACATATTTATTATCTTTATATCTATGTTTTTGGTTTCTTAGTTTAATGGGATAAGACAAAGGGATTGCTTGGCACCCGTATAAAATTACGAATACTAAGTGTTTGGTTCAACTGTGAAAACTTTGATTATTTCAATAATCGATTATAATCGATTATTGTATAAAATCTTTTTGTTATAATCGATTATAATCGATTTATTTTTATGTTTAGATATATTAAATTTGGTTGATAAAAGTGAATTTTAAATTAATTTATTTTTTTGGTTGATATAAAAAAATTATTTTTATGCATTAAATTATTAAAATAAAATATAAAATGATTAAAAAAATTATTTAATTGAAGACAAAATGATATTTACATATCAAAATGTAAAGAATAATAATCTATAAGTTAATCATAAATTTCAATCTTCATTATAGATTAAAAATTAATTAACACAAGAAATAATAAAAAATTTTATTTCACATTTTTAAGAATTTCGTGTAAAAAATTTTTAAAAAAGAAGGATCTTAGATTTTTCATAGTGTGATATCTAAAATTTTTGTTGTATTAGAATTTCAAATATTTTCAAATGTGTCTTGCCTATATATATTGTAATCTCTGTACGCTAAACGTAATTAAACATATTTTAAACAACTTTTTTTAAAAAAAGTTGTTTCCAGCTAAAATAAGTGCATCCAAACATGCACTAAAACTTATGCTAACGTGAACAAATAAAATAATAACGTATAAATGAAGTTAAGATAAGCCTTTTTATAAACTCGGTTACAAAATACATACTTAATAAAAAAAATTGCAAGATAGTATATATCTCTTGGTTGTCTTTTGCATTATAGTGCGCTCCTTATATTAATTACTTGTTTAGAATTAAAAGAAGGACGACCTTTCTCAACACAAGAAATAATATTATTGGAAGAGATTCTTACTTACATGTTTGATCATATTTTAAGAGATTAATTTTTCACTTATCAAATAAAAAATATTTTTAAAAAAAGAAGGATCTTAGATTTTTCATAGTGTGATATCTACTCATAGGACTCTAATTATAGGAGTGTTGACTAAGTTCATGAGTTAATCTTCTGTAACAACCTTTGTTATCCATTTGTTATTTGTTCCTCTCTATCTGCTAGTTTGTTGTATTAGGATTTCAAACCTGCTAGTTTGTTGTATTAGAATTTCAAATATTTTCAAATGTGTCTTGCCTATATATATTGTAATCTCTATATGCTTTTGTGAGAATAGGATATAATATAAATATTTCTTTCTTTATGGTATTAGTTTGCCAATAGCTTAGCAACATAATACTAATCCACTCTCATGGCTTCCTCTAACACTGTGCAACCACTTGTTGAATTTTCCACCACTTCAACTCTCCCTATCAAGCCGAATTCCACCAATTACTCAATTTGGTTCAAACAAATCACCAATCTCCTTGCTGCCCATGATATGGCAGGTTATATCACAAGGAAAACCACTTGTCCTCATACCAAACTTGGCTCCGAGGAGGATGCAACTGACAATCCTGCATACTCTCAATGGGTTTGCCAGGATCACTATGTTTATCTTGCTCTCTTAGGCTCTTGGGATTTGACGCCCAAATTGTCATGTCCTTTGTGACATCTACTGTTGATGTTTAGGCAAGATTGACAAAGGCTTATGCCAATCGGTCTCGTACACAAGTTATGTCTCTGAAGGAACGTCTTATTTCCATAACAAAAGGAACTTCCAATGTAAGTGACTACCTACGCTCCATTCATTTTATTGCTAATGAACTTGTTCTTATTGGTCACCGAACTGATGATCTTGATTTGGTTATTGCGGCTCTCAATGGCCTTGGACCATTCTTTCGTGAATTCAATGCTTCCCTCCACACTCATAACTCTCCTATTTCGTTTGATGAACTCTTTGACAAGTTGGTGGATTTTGAAATTTTTCTACAACGAGATGAACGTCAACAACAGTCCCTTCTAATCACTGCAAGCTATGCCAATAGATCTTTCTCCCAATCTAGTCGTGGCAAATACTCCACTTTCACTCACAGCCCTCCTACAGTCAACAAGTCTGCCTCTTCCTTTGGTCCACCAGCACCTAATCCTAAGAGAGGCTCATCTCATGGCCCTATTCCCATATGTCAGTTTTGTGGTTGACGTAGGCACACTGCTAAAACTTGTTACAAACTTCATGGCTATCTCCCAAATCATCCTCGGCACACAACAAATCTAGCTCAAAAAGATGACAACAGTGAACCCTCTTGGCTCCTTGATTCGGGTGCTTCTCATCATGTAACCTATGACCTATGCAACCTTTCCATCTCAAATGACTATCATGGTACTAATTAGTTGGTTGTTGCAAATGGTAAGGGCCTCCTAATAACTCATTATGGCTCAACACAAATTTCTAAAACTTCTCAGCCCTTTCACCCCTCTCATATTTTATATGTTCCTACTATTACTCAAAACCTTATCTCTGTTTCCCAATTATATCAATCTAATGTTGTCTCCATTGAATTTTTTCCATGACATTTTGAGGTCAAGGATTTGAGCACGGGGGCGATTCTGCTATGAGGAAAGAATGAAGATAATGCGTACAAGTTGACACCCCATCTTCCACACCATCAAGTCCATAATGTCAGTAGCCAACCTTCCATTGACCTTTGGCATCACCGCCTTGAACACCCAGCCTCTCGGAGTCTTCATCATGCTCTCAAGAACAACAACATCTCATTCTCTTCTTCCAACAAGAAATGTTTAGATTGTTTACAAAATAAGAGTCACAAATTGTCTTTCTCTAAGTTTAGCTTATCTAGTAATAATCCTCTTGAGATTGTATATTTTGATGTCAGGGTGATAGATACAAGATTCATATATTAGTTAACCCTCATATTTAGTCTCTTAGACCTTTTATATGCTTAATTGATTAGTTTTTGCCACATTTTATAAGTTTGGGTTCAAATTTGGCTTAATTGTGTTTTTTAGTATTGTGGGAAATTTTACACTATTTTTGTATTTTAGGCATAACTTGAGTTATCCACATCTAAAAATTATGAATTTCACCTTGTAGGAAAGCTGAGAGAGATCTCTACAACTTTGATAAGAACTCGAAGGTTGAATCAGATATCTAGTAAGTCAAATTGGGCCACAAAGTCAGAATAGAGATGTTGTCGCTGAAATCTAGACGATGTGCAAAGATTGAGCCATAATTTAGGTTGTAGGTATCATTTGGAGCTAAAACTAGTATCATTTGAAAACTGAGATATAGATCTTGAATTATTAAGGGACCAGTTATAAAAAATGGTGACGTTTTGATGGTGTTTTCACCATTTGAAGTTGGCTGATGGGTTGAGAGAGCTATTAAGAATGTTTTGGGCATAACTCTTTCATTTTAAGTCTAAATTATGCAAATTAGGTATTCAATTAAAGGTAAGAGGAAGAGGATTAACCCTAAGCTGAGGGAAAACTTAAATTTTTAATTTTAGAGATAGTTATTTAAGCAGCAGCAACCACAAAACTCAACCTTAATTTTCTCTTAGTCACTCTTGCTTGCACTTTCTCTCTTCATCTTTCTTTTTCTCCCTTCTCTCTAGGTTTCTTTCTTTTATGTTTTTCTTCCCTCTATGAGAGGGAAGAACCTTTTAACCAATCCTAAGGATTGACAATCTTGATGTTTAATTATGATATCTTGTTTTGATTATTTTGCATTTAATTGTTGATCAAGTTTCTCTTTATTTCTTAATCAAGTTTTGCTTTTACTTGTTAATCAAGTTTCTCTTTACCTCTTTTGATTTTGTTAAATTTGAATTTAATTGCTTAATTTGATTTAGATGTTAATGTGATAATTGCATAATTACCACATGTTAATGAGGATTACAGAGACTAAACAATGCATCAAAGGCTTCTTGGATATTATTTGTTAAGCTTGGATGAATTCTAGGTTTTAAGTTAATTTAGGATTAAATGAGTGCTTAATTAATTTTACCTTGATTAATTAAATTCTGGTTGCTTATCAAGAAGAGAATTCATTGATTATCTTAAGGCTTCTTGATGTGATCTAAGACCAAGAATATGATTAGCAATTGAAAGTTTGGTTGAATTATGGGTTTTAAGTTAATTTAGGATTAAATGAGTGATTAATTTGTTTAACCTTGATTAGTTAAATTCTAGATGTTTATCTAGTAAAGAATTCATTGATCATCTTAAGGCTTCTTGATGTGATCTAAAGCCAAGAACTTGGTTTGCTATTGAATGGATTCTTAGTGATCAATGATGGATTAAACTCAAGAATAGTTAATTTCCTTGGATTGATTGTTTACTTAATTATGTTACAATTTTTAATTACTTTCTATTAATTAATTCTGCAATCTTTTTCTCCCTTTGTTAACTTCTTAGTTTGATTGTTTAATTAGAGTGATCAAATGGCTCGACCCGGTTGTGCCTTATATTATAAGTATTTTAGTGAATCAGTTTATAAATTGATATAATTTGATAGTCTCGACAGCTATCACTAGGGCCTTGCACCTATCTTATCAATAAATGGTTTCTCCTATTATGTCATTTTCATTGATCAATTTTCTAAGTATGTGTGGCTTTATCCAATCAAATTTAAATTATATGTTTCCAATATTTTTTCCGCCTTCAAATCTTTGGTTGAAAATCAATTAAATACAAAAATCAAAACCCTTTATTCTGACAATGGTGGTGAATTTGTTAAATTATGGTCATTTCTTCAAACACATGGTATTTCTCACCCAACCACTCCACCCCACACTCCTGAACATAATGGTTTATCTGAACGCAAACACTGTCATCTTGTGGAAATTGCATGTTCCCTTCTTCATCATGTTTCCCTACCTATTCAATTTTGGTGTCATGCCTTACAAATTGCAGCCTAGCTCATCAACAGAAAGCCCATTCCAAGTCTCCAAATGGAAATACCTCTCCAAATGCTCTTTCATTACCTCCTTAATTAACCAAGTTACATACCTTTGGTTGCCTCTTTTTTCCCTGGCTTGTCCCCTACACCAACAACAAACTCCTACCCAAGTCTCAACTTTGCTTCTTTCTTGGTTATAGTCCTACTCAGAGTGCCTATTACTATTTTAACCCAAAAACACAAAAACTCTACACTTCTAGACACGTGCAATTTGTTGAGGATGTGTTTCCTTAATCTGATAACAACAACCAAATCTTTCCTTCTCACTCCAATTTCACCTCTCCAGAAATCACTCTCTCTAATTTCCCTCTCTCCTTATCTCACCCCACAAATCTCACTTCATCTGCGTCAGATAGCCCATCCATTACTTTAACTTCCTTTTAATCCACCTCATCTCCAACCACCAAATCGATGGGATCCACACACCAAATGCCTTACCCATTCATTTCCCTACCGCATCAATGCCTCACTCTAAACTTCAACATCTTTTATCCAACAAAACAAACCCATCATTTCCTTCACCCATTACCTCAGCATTTCACTCCCCACCAACTCGTCCAATAGCTATTGTCCGCCCTGCCTGAGCCCACAGCCAACGCCTCCATCTCAGCAAGCTCCTACCTTGGACAACAACTTGTACACTGCATCTTCTCCTCTTGCCGATGCAGCAACACCTCCTCCTTGCTCCACCAAGCCTCTTCTGTCTTCACATCCAATAGTGATTCACTCCAAGAATGACATCTATAGACCCAAAAAGCTTCACATGGTCACCAAGTTCCCTTTACTTGATCCTGTTGAACCTTCTTGCCTAACTCAAGCCATGAAGCATCCATAATGGAAGTCGGCCATGTCAGATGAATTCAATGCACTACTTACAAATGGTTCTTGGTCTTTAGTGCCTAAATAGCCTCAATTCAATATTATTGAGAATAAGTGGGATTATAGACTCAAATGCCACATTGAAGGCTCCATTGCCCGCTACAAAGCTCGCTTAGTTGCCAAGGGCTTCCACCAATGCCCTAGAGTTGATTACCGTGATACATTCAGCCCTGTTGTCAAGCCTCAAACCATAAGACTGGTTCTCTATATTGCTTTATCCAGGGGATGGTCTCTCAATCAAATGGACGTCAATAATGCTTTTCTTCACGGATGCATTTCTAAGGATATATATATATATATATATATATATATATATATATATATATATATATATATATATATATATATATATATAGGATCTTACTCTGGTGAGAGGAGTGTTTATTGTAAGAGATGAGAGGAGTAAATGTTGACCATTGGATCTTACATGAATGGTCAAGATTAGAACAAAAATGCATGTGACTTTTTTAAGTGGTCACATGACCTTTAAGTAACTTTTAATCTTGACCATCCATGTATGGTTGTATGGTCAAGATTTACTCCTCTCACCCTCTCATAATAAAAACTCCTCTCACTAGATATGTTCATCTTTAATTCCTTGATCATGTGTGTAAACTGCACAAGGCCTTGTATGGCCTTAAGCAAGCACCTCGTGCCTAGTATCATGCGCTTAAGGTTTTTCTTCTTGATTATGGATTCACAAATTCAAGATCAGACACCTCTTTCTTTATCTACAACCGCGGTGATGTTCTAGCCTACTTTCTGGTGTACGTTGATAATTTGCTCCTCATTGGGAATAATAAGCATTTTCTCGTCAATTTTCAATTAGCTCTTGTTGAACAGTTTTTTGTAAAGGACCTTGGGAGCCCAAGTCATTTCCTTGGTGTTGAGATAATTCCTACATCGATTGGACTTTTCTTAACTTAGCATCACTATATCAGAGATCTTCTTCACTCGGCTCACATGTAAGATGCCAAGCTTATTTCTACTCCGTTGTCCACAACATGTGACTTATCTTCTATGTCTGATGCTTCAACCTGTGATGTCAAAGAGTATCATAGGCTTGTTGGTTCTCTCCAATATTTGTCTCTCACACGACCTGATGTGTCCATCTCGGTTTATAAGCTCTCACAATTCATGAAAGCTCCTACTAAACAACATATGCACCACGCAAAACATGTCCTTCAGCACCTTAAAGGCACTATTTCTCATGGCCTTCATATTCTCAGTGATTCTGACCTTCATCTCACTGCCTTTTGTGACTCTGACTGAGTAGGAGACACCGCTGATCGCAAATCCACTGCTGACTACATTGTTTACATGGGTCCCAATGCAATCTCTTGGTCGTGTAAGAAGCAAACCACAATTGCCAAGTTCTCCATTGAAGCTTAATATAGGACGATTGCTTCCACCACTACTGAGCTCTTGTGGTTGCGGGAATTACTCAAGGAGCTCCATTATCCTCTCACCAAGCAACCCACGGTTTACTCAGACAATATTGGAGCAACATACCTTTGTGCAAACCCAATGTTCGACTCTCGCATGAAGCATCTAGCCATTGACTACCATTTTGTTCGTGACTTAGTAGCTAGCAAGGATCTTCATGTTCTTCATATACCTTCAAGTCATCAGCTAGTTGACTTACTCACCAAGCCGTTGTCAACAACACGCCACTCTTTCCTTATGTCCAAGATTGGTGTAGCATGCCCCTCACCTTCTTGCGAGGGCGTATAGGAATGTTGACCAAGTCCATGAGTTAATCCTTTGTAACAACCTTTGTTATCCATTTGTTATTCGTTCCCCTCTATCTGCTAATTTGTTGTATCAGAATTTCAAACCTACTAGTTTGTTGTATTAGGATTTCAAATGTTTTTAAATATGTTTTCCCTATATATATTGTAACCTCTGTGCGCTATTGTGTGAATAGGATATAATACAAATATTTCTTTCTTTACTAATGCCATTGGGCTTTTTTTAAGCTTTATTTTTATTTCAACTATTCCAATGGACTCAAGGTAGCTTTTTATAATACTGTATGACCTTTTTGTTTTCTTTAATTCTTTTTGGAAAAAAAGTTTAAATTGGTTTATATTGCTTATAAAGTCTTCAAGTAGTGCTTTTAGATATATGGAAAAAAAAAATACGATTTGATTGAAATAGTGGGCATTTTGTATCTTGTTGTTCATGCCACTATCAGCCTATCATTTGAGATAATGAACTCACGCAAATGTCTTGGCCAATAAATTTTTTATCACATCTTGAACATTGCAGATTGAAATAACATCACCATCGACCACTGCATTCTAACACTTATGCTATTTCTAGCTGCTATTATTTCATTGAGAGAAAGCCTTTTCTTGGGGTTAGATATTTTCTTGACGGAACACAACAATGGATTCATGGTATTTGAAAGATTCATGAATCATTTGAAAGATTCATGATTCATGGGGTTAGATCCATGAATCATTTGAAAGATTTCCTTCTTTTTTTTTTTATAGAAACTATATTAGCTAGGGTTCATCTCTTCAAATTTTATCTCTTTAAGGACTATTTTACAAAAAAATATTGAAGGAAAGACACTTTATATGTCATCACCACAATTTCAAATAATAATTTCTTATTTAATCCACGTATGTACAGATTCTGAAATTTAAACTTATGCTCGGGTTCCTTTGAATTCCTCATAAGATAAATAATTTTTTTCTTTTTATCCCCACCTGTAGTTGAGAAATAACCCCACAAATGATAGTCTCATGTTTGGGCTATATAATATTTATGAAGTTTTTTTAGATAATATTTTTTTACTAGTACTCCTATATTTTTAAATTTTGTATCTAAATTTATATATGATAGTCATTCAACTCTACAGTACAAGATCTTCGTGCTTACCGTAAGATGCTTCAATGTTTATTTCAAAACATAATTGAAAGCTTTGAAACCCCAAAAGTTTCTATGAAATCTGAACAAGTTAAAGTGTGTACGCCAAGATTAGAAGATTAAGGGTGATTACCAGTTTGGAAGGTTAATGATCTAATAACTTATATTTGAGGTTAATTATTCATTCTTAAGGAGAATAATTTTCTATCATTTCTTCCACCTTATCTATTTCCACTAACTGACTTGAGGTAGGAAAATATGCTTGCACATAGTGATTATCAATGAGGCGTATTTTGCACTAAATTTTTGAAGTGATTGAATAATATATATTCTCATTTGTTCCTTATTGGGTAATTTTTTTTTAGTTGGCAACTTGGGTCGTATTTGAAAAAACTAGCAGAAACTATTTGTGTTTGAACTTTATCATCATATTTAAAGAACAAACATAAAACTTTAGTAATCTGAAATATATTATATATTATATTAATCAATATTAGAAAAAATTAAATATATTTAATCAATAATCACATGTGTAACATCTCCCTTCTAATTTGTTTAAGTAAATAGTTATATTAATAAATAATTAATTATTTGATTTATTTGCATATTTATGTATATGGCTATATTTTACGTGTAAGTAGAAAATAACTTAACGCGTAAGTTGAGTTTAGAATATTAGCTCAAATAAATATAAAAAATTTAAATGAGTAAGAATAATGGTTAAAAATTTATAATTTGGTTATAAATGAATAAATAAAATTATGATGAATTTTGGAAGCTTAAATAAATTAATTTAGTAATTTTAGTGAATTTTAATGATTTTATCAACTTAAAAGTAGCGTAGAAATTAGAATAAATAAGATAAAATAATAAAAATAATTTTATAATTTAAGGAATAAATTTAGATGATAATAGTGACTATATGATTTCATTAGGACTTAAAAAAATCATGAGAATAAATTAGGATAATAATATGGGATTACAATCCTATTTAAATTAAATAAAGCTAGGTAATCATTACCATAGGACCAATAGATTTTCATCCAAAGGAAGCTTAGAGACTAAGCTTAAATATCATTGGCTTGATGTCAAACTTAAAATGAGTGGGTTTAGACTTGATTAGACTCAAACTAATAGTATTGCATGCATGTAGGTTACTTGAACACCAAGTTAACAACTTATTGGTAAGAATTAAGACCTAATTGACATCAATTAGCCTAAAACTAAAATTCTATATGAATCCTAAGGATTTCTAAAACATAATTAGGAGCTAAAAATATAGGATTGAGAATTAAATTTTTTCTAGAAGCATTAGAACTTACCTAAGCCACCTATGGCTACCTAGACTTAGTAACTAAGTTGTTTGTCTCCTTATTTCTCCTCCATCAGCGCCTAACCCCTAAACATGCAAACCACCACATTGACCTGAGTTCACTCTCTCTCTTCTCTCTCTCACGGCCAAAGACCATGGGAGCCATGGAAGCACAACTTTAGGCTCATGCATGAGCACCCAAATCACCTCGTCCTAACATGTGCCAAAAGACAAAAGTGATCCTCATCACTTTCTCTTCAACTTGCACCAATTGAATTTCTTGTTGCAGCACCTTCATCATTTTCTCCTCCCCCAAAACCGTGAGCTTAGGCGACGAAGTAGGGGTCCTTTCACTTTTTACTTCTTCTTTCATTCTTGATAGTTAATTGATCATGCATGTGATGTTTTTGTTGAATTTTCATGGATACTTGCATGGGGCTATTTTCGGGTTTGGAGGGTGAGGGGTAAGAATTATAATTATTCATACGTTTTCTCTTTATTCTTGACTCCTTGGACTTGGTTGAGCTTGAATGATTGATTGCATGTATGAATTTAGTTTGTTTTCTTGACTTGGTCGAATCCATGAGTCTTGGGTTCATGATGACTTTTCACCTAAACCATGACTTGAGTTGTGTTCTTGGGTGATTCTATGCTTAATCCAACCTAAATGAATTAATTTGAATGTTAATTAAGTGTAAGGTTGTAAAAATTAGGAGTTGCACCTTGTAGGAGCATTGGGTTCATGGTGGAACTTGCACCAAGCATGACTTTGGGATGATTGATGCTTAATCTTGCTTAACTTAATCAATTTCAATGCTAGTTAATTAGTTGAATTCAAAATTTGGAGTTTGGAGTTGGTTGGTGTCTCGGGTTCTATGGTGTCTTTGCACCAAGAGGTAATTTTGTGGCCATGTTTTACTAGTGATGTTTAATTTAGTTTAATCTAATTGATTTAATAGTTAATTGGATCATTAGATGAAAATCTTGAGGTTAGGAAGTGGCCTAGTGTCTCGGGTAATATGGGTTCTTAAGAAGTTTAGCTAATTAAGTTTAAATATAGGCAAATTAGATTAATTAGACCCTAACTACATTAAGTTAGAGCTAATTAACTAGGTTGATAAATAAGTAGGACACTTATTGAAGTATGGCTGAGACCTTAAAGTTACTAGTTAAATTGGATTGATTAAATTTGAATAATTAAGTATAGGTTGATTTGAGATAGCTAAGTTGTTAATAGCCTAGACCAAATGAGCATAATTGACTTAATATCAGTGAAATTCAATTAAGAAAACTTAATGTGCTTAGTGCTAATGACCAAGGGGCAAGGTCACCTTAAATTAGTGATGATGAAGTTTTATCGATGAATGATTCAGCAATAAAGTATAAGATAAGGATTACCTAGAATTATATATTGAGCTTGTTGAAATGTCCGCAATTGATAATTATTGTGTTGATAATAACTGATTATCTTTGGCTGAAATTTGGACCAATCTAAAACTTTGAAAGTTAAGACCCAGATGATACCTTAAATGGTTGATCAATTAATGGTCATTCTTAAATGGTTGATCCGGCCATTGTCACAAACAAATTTTTTGTGATATATGCATTGCTCATAATTCTTGATATATTGGAATTTGGGATTTGGGATTTATCCATGTATGTATGAATGGTGAGCATGTACGTAGAAATTAATATGCTCCTTTAAATTATTAAAGTTGAGCCAAAAAATTAAAGATTGACATGGTAATGTAAATCCTTAAGTGCTCAGACTTAAAAGATATTGGATATGATCTTCGTATATGATGGTGATCCTATGTGTTATTCCCTTATGTTGAGTAATTATGGGCTAGGCCCTAGTATTAGGAGATAAGACTATGTAACGAAGTATTGTCATTATAGGATGAGCTCAAGCATGATAAGCAGTCTATCACTAAATGTAGGTTGAGCATGAGACTTTCTACTTATTATGAGGGCATGGTCTTGGGAATGAGCTTATGGACATATAAATTAATTAATTGAGCATGGTAAAATAATTAATGAGTCATGGCATTGCATTGAATTAATTAAAGAAAACATGCACTGCATTTGCATGACATTATGAAATTATGATAGTGTTTTGAGTATTGCCGCTTTTTTTCTGCTAGTATTCTGCTCTTGATTGACAGTGTTCTAAGTTATCTGTAAATATTTATGTGAACCCTGTTATGTTGATTATGCCTTTGATTGGTATCTATCTAATTTTTTGTGCAATCTGATTGTTCTGATAATGATTCTATAAGTTAAATTTATATAGATATTGATGATTAAAATGAACCTCTGCCTCAGGAATAATTAAATTGTTTTGGCTTCTGTTATTTAATTAATTATCTGTAAATATTTATGAAAATCCTGAAGTAGTTGGAACTATCATGATAATACCTATTTGTTAGAATTACTAAGAATTCTTAAAACTCTCATCCGATTTGTATTTCCATTGTATTCTAGCCCCTGCTTCCACTACGGACTGAAGATGCCACTGTTGACGATCTATTGGAAGCCTTCTGAGAGTTGGTGAGTGTATGGCCCCATGACCAACTCCTATACAGTCTGCATGAACGTGAGATTGTATATGAGTTATTCTGCGAGGGCCATCATCCTCTCTCTGCACCTTTGATCTTGTTGTTGTACCGTTGTAAACTTTTTGTGATAGGCGTACTTGTAGGATGTTGATCTTTTTGTTTATTATAGTATATCACATATGTGCTTAGTTGTATATTCCATGTATGTATGCCTATCAGGGTACTTGTGGGGACAATTATGACACTAACTCTGACACTATATGATGTAGATATGATATACATGGTACTGATGCCCTTAGATATGTTTTATGTTTTTGCTAATAATGTATGTGTGGCCTGATACTGATAGGAATCAGAGAATTTTCAAGAAATTATAAGAGTGCTAGATATCATATTAAAAGCAATGCTGGCTATTTGGTTAAAGTAGCTATTTCAAGAAAGATGCATCAATCATGTTTATATATGCATGTGAAAATGTAGCCTCAAAAAGAATCAAAGCAAGTTCTAGAGTAACAATTTCACGAGTGAAAATCACACAAGAAAGAAGAGAATGGTATAAATGTTCAATCCATTCATCAATAAGCTCAAAATCTTACAAGGCACATTTCTATCATTCTCAATCCATCAATTCAACATTCATAACCAAGCATGTGAAATTTAAGACAGAAGACAATTTATTCAACCATACGATGATCCCTGAATTTCATTTGCTACTTCTACACAAAATAGTTATATAACCCAATCAAGATGCGTTTCAAAAGTAAAATTACCACCACAGTAAAATTAACTCCTTATTCTGCCATCCCTAACTGGTTTAGCTATTAGTAAATATGACAAACATAAACACACTTACAAAAAAAAAATTTCAAGCATTTTTAAACAATTTTTTTTAATTTTTTTTTGAAAATAATTTTTCACACAACAATTATTCACACTATCTTTCCCCCCAACTGGATCACAATATTGTCCTCAATGTTAAAATATAGATGAGTAAAGGAAAGAAGATAGTACCTGTTGGAGAAATTCGTTGCAATTTTAAACAGAAACAAAGTACCAAAGGTAAAGAAAAGTTATAGATGACGTATCAGATCTGGCTTGTGTTTCATGCTGCTTCCTTCACTGCTTCCTTCTAATTTTATTTTTTTTAATTTTTTTGTTGGCCAACACTATTTATATCCCCATATAAAGGCTCCGAAATCTGGGAAGCACTTAAGCCGACTCAAAACTGATAACTTCAGAAAATGAAGTTAATTCACTCGAATTTGATTGTATTTGAGCATGCTATCCCTAAGTTTTCAAGGTCATAAATTCAATATTTGCATGACTTTGGTGAATTAAGCTTGTTGATTCAAATGATTTATAATTGAATCTTTGAAGATCTTGTTTATCGAAGTTGGATGAATTGTGATTTGATGGACTTTATCATTGTTTTGATATAGGTATTCAAGATGAGAAAGGCCTTGGAAGGGATGAGGAAAGTGAAGAGAGGCCCAAAGTGTGAAGAAATCATCAAGGGAAGGTGCTTCCAACCCACGCCTAGGCGTGACAAATCCAAGCCTAGGCGTGGCCCTTGCAGTTTCTCAGGGATTAGAAGTAGAGACACCCACGCCTAGGCGTGGTTAACTCACGCCTAGGCGTAACAAACTCGCCGGGAGATTCGAGACAGAGACCTCCACGCCTAGGCGTGGTGAAGTCAAGCCTAGGCGTGGCAAGCGAGGACAGCACGTGATTCATAACCACGCCTAGGCGTGGTAAATCCACGCCTAGGCGTGAGTAAAATCCTGGCACACGAATTTTACCCTTATATTCTGATTTTTGGGAGGATTAAGGGGCATCTTTAGTTCGAACCTAGCCACGAATTCCAGAGAGCAAGTGAGAGGAGAAAGATCACACTTGGATTGAAGGTGACTAAAGGAAGAATCAAGAAGAAGGAGGAAGATTAAGCTTGGAATCTCTCCATTTTTTGTTCATTCTTTCCCCTTTCTCTTTTGATTTGTAACTTGATGAATCATTTGATTACATTTGTTTTCTTCTCCTTGATAATGTGTAACTAAACTTTAATCTAGGGGCTCTCTAGAATCTTGCTATGAATTTGATTAATTTGTAATTAGTTGAGTATCCTTTCAATGAAATTGATTTTGTTCATCCATATCTTTGCTTAATGCTTGTTGTTGATTGGCCATCAATTGCATGATTTTTAATATTCCAATTGAACTAGAAATAGGGTGTTGTGAATATGGATGTGGTATGGTTGATGTATGTTTAACTAAGGGGATGGACACATACCCTTTGGTCATGCATGGCAAGTGTTTGATAATTGGCCTCAATGAGTGATTCTTATGTTGCTTCACATGGACACATAGTGGAATAGCTAGGTTTCACATTGGTAATTGTCCTAGACATAGGCTCTTATCTATTAATGATTTTTAGCCAACATATATCAATTCATTGATAGGTGCTTGTTAATTGTAATTAATCATTGAAGTAGCAAGTGAATAGGGACCCCTAGACTTTAATCATTCTCATCTTCTCTTGTGGAATTGGTGTTTAGTGTTTTCTTATTTTGTTTCCTTTAAGTTGTTATTTTAATTGCAACCCACTCCCTTTCGCTTGCTTGGATAAAAATTTGTGAATATTAGTTAAGTTTAACATTCTTCTAAATTATTCAATCCTTTGGGACACGATACTCTAACTCTCCTTTATATTACTTGTCAACCCGTGCGCTTGCGGATTTACGGTCACAACAAAAACACAAACAAAATATTAAAAACTTACCTTAACTTTAGTAGACAGGATTTTCTACCAAAGTCTCGACTACATCTAGATCCTTCATCTCAAGTTATGGCTTCAACTGCTGACCATTTACCTTCTTCCAATTTAATTTCATGAGAACAGACCAGGGGACGACCACATTTTTTATCAAGAAAACTCCAACCTTTATTAAACAACTCCTTAAACTTTGGACTCCATCCCTGAGTGTCATGATCCTGAGTTAAATAAAAGTTAGTACAATTATCAAATACATTAGATGGATTACAGTTAGAATCAAACTCAGAATTAACAAGAAGATTCTCAAGGGGATCAAAATCAAAGGTTGTAGAAAGTCCCTTCTCCATGATTGAGTCAATCATGTATGTTTAGTGACCTTTGTCATTATTTTCTGGCTTAACAGAATTCTTTGTCACCTCAGGTTCCTTGGGTAGTTTGACATCACTACTATCTTAATTCTTTTTCACATCTTCTAACTCATTCACACTTAAGGAGTTCATCATTCTGAACACTTGGCTCTTTATCTCCTTACTTTCTTCAATAACCTTTTCATTCCTAAGAGTTATTACCGAATTGACTTGATCTATTTGTTTGCTTTCAGAACAACCCTCATTTAGATAACACTGAATTTTGGGATTTAATTGAGGCTAAGAAGAAAATTTTTCGTTCTCGTGAATGGTGAGTGCAGACGTAAGTTTAGCAATAGTGTCTTTTATGTCAATCATAGTTTGAGTGTTTTGTTCATTAATGACATCTTGTTTTTCTATAAATGCATGCAAAGTCCCTTCAAGGTTTTTCCTATATGATGGGACATAAGGTGCATATCTTTGAGAATTTTGAGAATCCTGTTGTTCATGAGGAGGCGGTGGTTGCATAAATTGTGTTTGATTATTATTTCTCCAACTGAAATTCGGGTGATTTCTCCATCGTGGATTGTAAGAATTTGAAAAAGAAGAGGTGAATGACTTTTTAAAATTGTTCATTTCATTTACTTGCTCATGCACAACTTCTTTAAAAGCAGGAATATTAGGACATTCATTTGTCAAGTGTCTTAATTCATCCCAAATATCACAAATATCTTCAATTTGCATAGATTTGACTTCTTTTACTTTCCCTAATTCCATTGCTTCAATTTTTCTAGCCAAACTGCCAATCCTAACATTTAGTTCTTCTTCTAGTCTAAGATTATTTTTTTCTTTATTAGCATTTGCAAGGTTAGATCTAATTAAATTTCTAGAAATATTAGTATCATGCCAAGATTGAGAATTTTTAGCTAACTGGTCTAAATAATCTAAAGCTTCAACAGGTTCTTTATCAAGAAACTCACCATTACACTTTGTTTTCATAAATTGTTTAGTTTCAGGTGTTAAATGTAATACCCTTAAGTACATATTAGACTGGTAAATGGTTACCGAAGGTAGCATTTGACTTGTTTAGCATGTCAGTAAAGTTTTGTGACAATCTGAGTTCATTTAGGCACTTAGTTGCAACATAGAAGTTGTAAAGTGGCTTAAAATGACTCAGATAATAGCATAAGTTGCTAAGTTAAGAGAAATAAACATAGAGAGTTTATTTCTAGGTCACAAATAAGCCAAGTAAGATGTGGAAAAAGTTTCAAGAGAATCGGAGTCAATTTGGTATTTTTAGGCATACAGGTTGTGCTTTTAATGTCGGATTGATCCCTAGCAGATATAGAAAATGATGAGAATTGTGAAACAACAATTTAGATGAATCTTATGATTTATTCTAAAGTTGTTAGAAGCAGGGAAACTCGAATTAGCATAATTCGGGTGTCCATAGCAGATATAAGTTTCAGTGTAGAAACTTAAGTTAATCTTTTTTCGTAATTACCTCCACGTCCCACCCCCTTATATCTCCCTTCTCCCTCGGCAGAATCGAAAACCAGAAAAGAAAAGAAAGAAAAGGGGAGAAGAAGAAGGAGAAAGGGGAAGAAGGGAAGAAGGAGAGGAAGAGGAAGAGAAAGATCAAGCTTCAAGCTTCAGAGCTTCGAGTCTTCAAGAGGTAGGGGTTTAGAGCCTTTATTCATCTCTTTCTCTATGTATGCATATAAACAACATAATATGCCAAATTGATTTTTAGAGATGTTAGATGTGTTTGGCTTGCATAGACGTGTTTCTTTGGTCATTTATGACTTGTTCATAGCATAAGATTAAGTTAGAAACTTAGAACAACTCATTTAGACCATTGATTCACAAAGTGAGCCTTAAGTTAAAGAATGAAGGATTTTGATCCATAATCCAAATTAAGATATTTAAATTAGTGATTGATGATTCCTAATGGTTAAAGAACTAGTTAGGAACTTAGAATCACTTAGAATTTGGATTGAAATGGCCAGAATCCAAGAAAATGACCAGAAGAACAGCAAACCCGCAGCTGCAGAATTTTGCAGAATCTGGGTTCTGCTATGAGCGTCGCGGCATAGCTTAGTGGCGTCGCAGCGTGAAGAGTCAAAAATCACGTTTTCTGCTAAGGGCGCCGCGGCGTGCAGACGCCGTGCCGCGACGTGAGACCCTGAAACTCCAAAATGTTATTTTTGGACATTTTGAAGTTCTAAAGTAAAGGGGATCATTTATATATGTTTCCTAAAGTGTGTTGAGGCACATTTGGGGGTATTTTCAAGTGGAAAATACCTACCCATCAAAGAATGAGAAAGCATAGGCTTTTAAGCATCTTAAAGGAAAGGTTTGCTTTAAGTAATGACATTGCACCTTAGGCAACTTAGTGTTGCATTAGATATCACTTAAGATGTGATGAGATGGTGCAATGAAGACAAGTGTATTAGTATGCACTCTAGTAGAGAATGAGAAAGGTATGAACCTTAGGAGATCCAAGAATAGTGGATTACCTTAGGAAGGTACCTAGAACCTTAGGCAACAAAGAGTTGCAAGTAAGAACCACTCTTGCATTAGAGTTACTTGAGTGGAGACAAGATTGTGTATTGGTTCCAAAGAGGGAACGTTTAGGTACTAAGTCTCTAGTTAAGTGAGACTTGGTGCATTGCTAAATACACAATAAGATGAAATATGACTAAGAAGATGTCATAATCATAAGGTAGAGCAGAAATGTGCAATAACTCATGTATTAGTAAAGATGAGTTAGAGATGCAAGATAAAGAGAATTTACTTCCTTAGATACTAACTAAAGTGTGGAAGTTAAGTTCTTAAGCATTCCATGAGTTTGGAATAGTTAAAGAGGTATCTGGAACCTTAAGCACACAAGTGTAGTATAAGCTACTACCAGACGTGTGATAGAAGGAAAAGCTAGATACAACTAGAATATGTAAGTTAGCACACAAGTGTAGTATAAGCTACTACCAGAAGTGTGATAGAAAGGAAAGTTAGATGCATGAATTACTCACTTTAGTTAAAGTTGAGTTAATTATGCAAAGTTTTAGAGAAATGCTCATTATGTCCTTAAGCAAGGATAGTTGAGACATTAGTTAAGAAAGACTCTTTCACTAGGATGAGTTGAGTCTATAGGAAAGTAAGATGGTGTTTATGTAAGAGTTAAACATAACACTAAGCTTTTCACACACTAGTTAGTTAAGCTAGTATGTATGTGAAGAGATAGAACCTTAAGGTAACCAAGATTAGTGGTTTGCCAAAGGTAAGTACCTAACACCTCAGCAACATAGTGTTACGTTAGAGATCACTTAAGAGATAAGAGTGATAAGGTGGAGTTTAGGTACGAGTATAAGAAATGAACTGGTGATGTTTACCTGAGAATGTAACGTTATATGACGTGAGGTCATTTAGCCAGAAGGTAAGGAATCAAAGAAGTTCCGTAGGGGACAAGTATTCCTAACCAAGTGCTAAGGTTACATATAGTATGAGGTTACAGATCCTCCTCATTGCAAAGGGTAAACATAAGAAGCCAAAGTTATTAGTAGAATATGCTTAGATCAAAGAGGAACTAAGTATATAAGTATGAATGAAAGTCTATGAATTAGTTAAGCAGTATCGATCTGGTGGATATCCTTTGATGTTATTCATGGAGGCAAAAAGAAGATAGATGGGTGTCCGAAGGACTTTTGAGAAGGACATAACCCTGATGTCTCGATAATGCCAAGGCCAAAGGAGATAAGTGAGAAATCCAGAGACGCTCTTTGAGCAAGGATGAAGCCCGAATTTCTCAGTGTATCAGGATATGTGTAATATGAGGATGAGTTTTCCCTCTAATTACCACTAGATGATATACTGACTAGTTCCTAGCAAACTTCTTTGTTCTTAGAATAGACTTTTGCATTTGCATTTCATTTACATGCTTTTAGGATTCCTTAGGCATATTCATATTACATATCATTATCATTGCATTTACGGACAGTTGTATAGGCATTGTCCGTCACTGTTGGTATGTACAGCTGTATGGGCGTTGTATGTATTAACAGTGTGTAAGCTATCGGTTGATATCACACTATAAGAAAGTGTGCAGTTATGAGAAAAGAGGAAGAAACTCCTAAGTTAAGAGAAAAGAGAAGGAAACTCCTAAGTTATAAGAAAAGAGGAGAAAGCTCCTAAGATAGAACTAGTTATGAGAAAAGGGGAGAAGACTCCTAAGTTAGAATTATAGCATTTGTTATATATCTATTATATACAATGTTATAGAGAACTGGTATTGGAATTACTTTTACTGAGAATGTTAATTCTCACCCCAGTTGCTATTCCATGTAAATCCAGATGCAGGCTCAGATGCAGGTACCGATGCAGGCTCAGGTGCAGGCAAAGGCCCAGGTACAGAGGTACAAACCCTGCTAAGGATGAGAAGATAAAGCATGAAGACTAGAGTAGTTTTTATTGCTTTAAGTAGACAGAACTTATGTAATAAGTTTATGTTTGTTCTGTAAGTTTTATGTTATATGTATTACAATAAGCCCTCAGGTGGCTAAGTTTGTATATGTATATGTATGAGTTTAAGTTTTTCCGCAATCTCTCAAGGCTTTCTATAATTACTCAGTTGTGATTATAGATATATGTTAGTATGTAGTATAGAAGTGACGTCTCTAGTACTGGTTATCTTTATATATCTCTGTCTATCTAGGATATATCTGGATATCTGTATTAGGGTGTTACATTAAACCTTCATAAAAGAAGCTTATAGTCCGCTATTTTTCAAAATCATGATATGGGCAAGAATTTAATAAATCTTTAAAATGTTCCCAACTTTGAAAATATTCTTCATTTGAATTTTGGGAAAAATTTTGGATTTGTCTTTTCAAAGCATTAGTTTTATGTGTTAGAAAAAATTTCTTTAAAAATTCACCTTGCATTTCTTGCCATGTGCCAATTGATCTTAGTTTCAAAGTGTTAAACCAAGTTTTTGCTTTATCTTTCAAAGAAAAAGGAAACAGTTTAAACAAAACAATCTCTTCAGTGTAATTTTTATCATTGAAAGCAAAACAGACTTCCTTAAATTCTTTTAGATGTAAATATGGATTTTCAGATTCTAAACTATAGAAATTTGGAAGTAAAGAAATCATATATGGCTTAAATCTAAAATTGTTAGCATTAGCTGGGAAGACAAAACATGATGGACTAGAATTTCGGGGTGGTTGCAAATATGCACGCATAGTTCGCAATGGTTGATTTTTATGTTCATCATGTACACTTTCATTTTCAGCTATTGGTGGCTGATTTTCATCCATTATGTCAATTGTGTGTGATTGTGATTCAATCAGATCAATATATAAAGTACCAAAATTAATTTTAACTAAACGATCAGAATTTAAATCACGATACCAAATAAACATAAATAAGTGACGTAAAATAAAATAAAAGTAATGTACAAGCTGACGGTATAAACTTTCCATTAAATATTAACAAGAGTGTGGTATAAACCGGCCACCCAATAATAATAATAGTAATAGTAATAATAATAGTAAGAAGTTAAATAACTAATAAAATAAAAAGTTAGATGGTTAAAGAGTTAATAATATATAGAAAATAAAATGCAGGAAATAAAGTGTGAAAAAATAAAATACGAAAATTAAAATGCAGAAAATAAAGTCACGAAAAGTAAATTTTAAAATATGAAAACCAAGAGTGGTCGAGCTGCCCACACAGAAATGAAAGAGAAGAAGAAGAAGAAAGATTATTTCATTAAATTAGATTGTGAAAAAATAAATAACAAATTTAAAAGTTAGATTGCGAAAAAATAAATGACATAATTTAAAAGTTAGATTGCAAAAAAATAAATGATAGAATTTAAAAATTAGAAAGTTAGTAAGCATAAAGCGTAAATAATAATAATAATAATAATAATAATAATAATAATAATAATAATAATAATAGAAAGCGTAAATAAAAAAATGTTTACAAAGATGAGGTAATAAACCAACCACCAAATAAAAACAAAAAATACAAAAAATACAAAAAAATAAATTACAGAAAGTAAAAGGAAGAGTTACCCCATTCGAGTTAGTGCGTAAAAATAAAAGAGAGAATTAACCCTACTGTTAAGAAAATAAAAGGGAGAATTACCCCCACTGAGTTAATATATATAAAAGGTTTATTTTTTTATTTTTTTATTATTTTTAACTTTTTTACTATTCATTTACTATTCACTATTCACTATTTACTATTTATGTTACTATTCATATTACTATTCACACAAAAAAATACTAGTTAGTGTGTTAATAAATAGATAAATAAAAATGAAAAAGCGAGAGGAGGAATATACTTGATAAATGAAATTTACTTACGAGAAGAGACCTCAATATATTAGAACTTTAAATCAAGTCCCCATTTAAGACGCTTCTTGATGGGAAAATTAAAAGTTTCAGACTCAAGTGTAGGTTGTCTCAAGTAATAAATTCTCGGGAATCCGAGGTCGATCCACAGGAAATTGATGAAGGAAAACTAATTAATTGAGGTAACGAACAGATTTGTCACAAAATTAAAGATGATATAAGTTGTTCACAAATGAAAAGGATTTGCTTGGGTTAGGAGATCTACTCTTGGTAATAAAAAGATTATTTCGTTTTATAACTCAATTGAAATCATGCATAATGAAGATTCCAATCGGAAGATTTAACATTCAAAGTTCAATCATGTAATTATATTATAGTTCCAATAATTATCTACTAATACTTGTAAATCGTCAAAAGCATCCACTATGTCAATCTTATTGTCTACAATGGATCAAGATATTCATTATACAAGAAGAGTTTCTAAATTAATTGGAAACAACATACAATACATATAAAAGTAACATAAAAATATATCATTTAAAACACAAGAAAGAAATAAATCTAACCTCAATTTATTACTAAAAGCTCCACTCCTTCACCCAAGCTAGATGATGAAAATTAATTACACATGAGAAAGAAGAAAATAAAAAGAAAAGAAAAAGGAAAAGAAAAACAAAGGAGAGAGAGAGAGAGAGAGAGAATTTCTCTCCCTAGAACCGATGCCTCTCCTTTTTACAGAACGCTCCAATTTATAGAAAATTTAGAGGTTATTGTGTATATGCACAGTAACTTGCATAGTGAAACTTAACGATTAAGTATTGCACAGTAATTTGATGATATCAGCATAATGTCATGCTACAAGAATCATCGACATCATGCTACGCTGATTGCTACACAGATTGTTGCTACAGTGTTTTGCTATAGTGACGTGCTACTTTTTTTTTTAGAAAATTTTCTATGCAATCATCTCCATTCTTCTATTCTTTACATATACCTAACAAAAATACATAAAAATACATAATTACAATACAATTTTAAAATGTTAAAAATATAACAAAACTCAAGAACAAATCCAATTAAAAAGATTAAAAAGAATAAAGAACACACATACTGAACCGTAAAAATTATAAGTTTTGCATGTTCATCAGAGACCCAAATAGACATTGATATGGTATACGTACTGATGCCTACACCCTAACCTTTATATGCATATATGATGGAAATAATTTATGTATTATTTTCATGGTTTTTTAGAAATTGCATTTTCGATACGCCTAACGAAACTAAATCGCTAGAATTCTCCAAGAAGGACTCATGAGTTTTAAATAGAATTATTCATGGAGTGGTAACTTAAGAAAGACAATTGGCTCTGCTTGATCAAAATGAGCTAAAGAATCTCTCACGAGACTTGATAATAACTAAGGCAATAAATAATGTACAAAAATAAGTAATTGATAAAAAAAAGGGTACATGCCTAGAAAAATTAGAAAGTGATATGTGACGAGTCTGAGTTTAGTATTACTAGAAATTTCAGACTTAGAGACGGAAATTTTTCCGTCTCTAAATGTACAAAATTTTGTCTCTAAATATTTAGAGATAGAATTAGAGACCGGAAATTAATTCATCTCTAAAAGTGATGTCTCCAATTTTCAGAGATGAAAAATTTAATTTTGTCTTCAATTTAGAGATGAATTTTTTCCATCTCTAATTTAGAGACAGATTTTTTTCGTCTCTATTTCCTTCTCTAAATTAGAGACTGATTTTTTCGTCTCTAAATCCATCTCTAATATTTTAAAAAATATTTTAAAAAAATTAAGCATTTAGTTGGGATTTGTCACAACTAGACACCTTTATTTTATAAAAGAAAAATTCAATTTTCACATGCATATAATTATCCAAAATCAAAATTTACCAAAATTCACAATAAATCATCAATCATTATAATTATCGAAGTAACTATAAAAGATATCAAAATAGTTAAAAGTATATGAAGTAGTTACAATATCTTATGCATACCATTAATTGCTATTACATTTTGCAAGTAGACTTTTCTTTAACTTATACAATTACAAGTAACACCCAAAAAACTATGACAAACCAGAATTGAACAAAGACAATGCTAGATCTGAACAAATAGAACCTGCACTACAAGTGGTTGAATTATATAAGCAAGTAATACTAATAACAACAGGAAATAAATATGCTATCAGATTATAGACAGCTGAAATTAGGAAATGTTTGCTATAATTAAAGTGTTATAAGCCACAAAATTCTAATAATATGTATTAACCAACTCAGATGCCAAAATTCAGTCTCTAATAATAGAGAGTCTATTAAATTCCAACTCAGTCTCTAATATATATGTACTAGTAAAATACAACACATGCTCTAATGCCAAAACTAATGTCAATTCAAATTAATTATAAGTTGATAGTCTAACTAGTAACTATTGAGTCCTGACCTAAAACCATGATTAATAGCAAATAATAGGGAATAACCCTACAATAATAGTAACTTACATAATAATAGCACAACTTACATAATATCTCTCACCAATTTATAATCTGGAGCACTTAATATACTTGAAGGTTGTTTTTTTTGTAACTAATATATATGAAGTTACTCCATATTCCTGTAACAAAAATCTACTTTACTGCCAAATTCTCTTGACCATCGTAGAACCAATAAAGTTAGGTTAAGAAGGAACACATGGTTAAAAATAAAGAAGGAACATTAATTCCAAAATTCAAATAAAAGCCAGTTCCATTGCATATGCTCACTCTTTTTCCATGCTTTAACTTCAGAGATTATACCCCCAAATATTTTACAAATTCGAGATCCTAATGCTGCATTAATGCGTCTCAAAGCATAAGATAATCTTACAGTAGTGCTCCCTCCAACCATCCTTGAATATGATTGATGTTCCAACACAATTTTTCATGTTAAACATGTAAAATCACAAAGAAAATGAATATCCTTGAAATGAATAAGTTGAAAGCTCACCTTCCAGTTAACCAAAACAGCATTTGGGACTATTATGAGATGTGGGCCATAGTTTCCTTTAAATTCCATCAAGTAGGCAATCAATGCCATAAGCTGGAGAGAAAAGAAATATTTAAGTTTATAGAAGGTGACTACAGTAAATAATTATGCATTACCTTTAAAAATATGAATGTTTACATCTTACGTCTCTCATGTATGACATAACAAACTTAATTACGAACTGTGAAATTATTCAGCTGCAAAAAACTACATGATATACATTCTTCCCATTTTAAGTAAAAGCAACACAAAAAATAACACTAACCTGTACAGTTTTGCCTAGACCCATCTCATCTGCCAAGATTCCGTTTAACTTGTTATACAAAGAAAGCATCCATTGCAAACCAACCTTAAAAAAATAACATGTCAATCCCTTAAATACTTGCTCAGGAAGGCAACATAAAGCAATAACTTAAAGAATGACTATTTCATATAATGTAGTGATACAAACCAGAAGAACAAATAGAATAGAACAGTAACAAATAGTGAAACAGAAAAGGTATCTTGTATTATTTGCTGGGAATAAGGGGAAATTACAGTGGAATGAATATTCCTCTGCCGCAGAGCTAGGCTCCTATAGAGAGCTAAAGCTCTCTATCCATAACTAACTTTCTAACCATTTTCACAGATGCCCCACTCCTACCTACACAGCCTACTATAAACCGCACCAATCTGTTACACCCCTTTTCTCAATTTCTCTCTCTGCCAGCACATTATTTTCCCGAATCCCTTTTGTTTCTCCTAGTGTAAACTTTCCACTCTTTGGGCCCGTGTGACCCCGGGTCCAACAATGGTTCATCTAAACTTGTTAACTTACCTTGGGCCCTATCAATACCGTCTCCTTCAAATGCACCCTTGTCCCCAAGGCTGACTTGTGGGAATTGGTTTAGGATAGTAATTTCATCTTCCCAGGTAGCTTCTTCAGCAGGTCTGCCTTGCCAGTGGATCAACATTTGGTTCACCATTTCTCCCTTCTTGCTAATGGTTCTGGTTGCTAACACGGTAGCAGGTTCTATCACTTCAGAAAAATCTCCTTCCATACCCAAAGGTAGTTTTTCCTCTACCTTGAAATTGCCTACTGCCTTCTTAAGCAAGGAAACATGAAACACCGGATGCACCTTGGATGTAGCAGGCAACTTGAGTCTATAAGCTACTGCACCTAAACGCTCCAGCACTTGATAGGGACCATAATACCTTGCAGAAAGTTTGGTATTGATCCTTAAGGCCACTAAATTTTGCTTATGTGGCCGCAACTTCAGAAACACCCACTCCCTACAAAGAAAACTCTTCTCTTTTCTTTTGGCATCAGCTTGAGTTTTTATCCTCCCTTGGGCACGTTGCAAATGATACTTCAACTGCCTTAGAGCTTCATCTCGGTCCAAAAGATCTCTTTGGACAGCTTCTACCTGCGTTTCACCCTGCAAATAGCGGGTAAGAACAGGAGGCTTCCTCCCATAGACTACCTCAAAGGGTGTGATCCTTGTAGTCTCATGGTAGGTGGTGTTGTACCAATACTCAGCCCAGTGCAGCCACTGCAACGAAGTCTTCGGCTGATCGACAATAAAGCATCTTAGAAAAGTCTCCAGGCACCTATTTACTACTTCAGTTTGCCCATCGGTCTCCAGGTGATAGGCAGAACTCATTTTGAGTTGTGTACCTTGCAGCTTGAACATCTCTTTCCAAAAATTACTGACAAAGATAGGGTCCCTGTCACTAATAATAGCTTTGGGAACTCCATGTAGGCGCACAACCTCTTTGGTGAAGACTTCAGCAACTGTTTTGGCCGTGTATGGATGCTTCAAGGGAACAAAATGACCATACTTTGATAACATGTCAACCACCACAAAGATGGCTTCAAACCATTTTGATTTTGGTAAACCCGTGATGAAATCCATTGAGATTCATCCCAAATCATCTCTGGAATAGGTAAAGGTTGAAGGAGTCCACCAGGAGAAGAGACCAAGTATTTCTGTCTTTGACAAGTGTCACACTCCCTCACATAACTTTGAATTCTGCCCTTCATACCAATCCAGTAGCCATTAGCTGCAATTCTTCTATAAGTCCTATAGAAGCCCGAATGCCCTCCTTGAGGTGTGGCATGAAATTCTTGGAGCAATGTAGGAATCCATGTGGACTGAGCTGATATCACCAATCTGCCCTCATACAGCAAAACTCCATTTTTGTAAGTAAATCCTGGTCTAGCTCCTTCATCCTTTTTCAAATCTTCAATTATTTTCAACAAAACAGCATCATTATGGATCTCTTCCAAAACCTGATCACTGTCTTCCCAAATCGGGTATGCTCCCAATTGGCATAATTCCCTATCAGCACCTACCCGAGAGAGTGCATCAGCTCCCCAGTTAGCCACACCCGGTTTGTATACAATGTCAAACCTGTATCCAAGTAATTTTGCTGCCCAGTTTTGCTGATCCATGGTAGAAATCCTTTGCTGCAGTAATTGTTTAAGGCTTTTCTGATCTGTACTTACAGTGAAGTGCCTTCCTATCAAATAGGGTCTCCAATGTTGGATTGCTAGGACAACTGCCATGAGTTCTTTTTCATAGGCTGATTTTGAAAGGTTCCTTTCACCCAATGCTTTGCTGAAAAATGCTACTAGTTTACCTCCCTGCATGAGAATGGCTCCTACTCCTTGGCCAGATGCATCACACTCAATAAGAAATTCCTTAGAAAAATCAGGTAAAGCAAGGACAGGAGCTGTAGTGATCTTCTTCTTGAGAATTTCAAATGCTTCTTGTGCCTTTGGATTCCACTTGAAACCATCTTTCTTAGTGAGTTCAGTTAGAGGTTTTGCAATGGCTTTTCCGAAGACTTGGTTCATGATAGGACACAATGGCGTCGTCTGATCCACGTAGCCGACCCCACCTAGTGGGAAAAGGCTTGGTTGTTGTTGTCGTTGTTGTCTCAATGAATTTCCTGCAATACCCAGCCAAGCCCAAGAAACCTCTCACTCCCTTCACATTTTTAGGACATGGCCACTGCACCACACTCTTGACTTTGTTAGGATCCATGGTAACCCCTTCTTTGGAGATCAAATGGCCTAGATACTCCACCGAAAGTTGGGCAAAGTGACATTTCTTTTGATTAGCTACCAATACATGCTGCTGTAAGGTTTGTAAAACCTTAGTCAAATGCTCCAAATGTGAACTCCAATCCGGGCTATACACTAGTATATCATCAAAAAACACTAGTACATACTTCCTTAACATTTCCCTAAAGACTTCATTCATGAGAGATTGGAAAGTAGAAGGTGCATTCATCAACCCAAATGGCATCACTAGGTACTCGTTCTAAAAGTTGTCTTATGTACATCCTCCTTCCTCACTCTAACTTGGTGATATCCAGACTTCAAATCTAATTTAGAAAAGTATTTTGCACCATGTAACTCATCTAGCAGCTCATCTATCACAGGAATTGGAAACTTATCTGGAATTGTTACCTTGTTAAGGGCTCGGTAGTCGACACACATTCTCCAAGTCTCATCTTTCTTTTTTACCAAGATAACTGGGCTGGAAAAAGCACTGTGGCTTGGCCTGATCACTCCTGAACTTAGCATTTCCTTCACCTGCTTTTCAATTTCATTTTTATGGAGATGTGGGTATCTATAAGGTCTCACATTCGCTGGACCTTGCCCTGCAATGAGAGTAATGACATGCTCCTTATCTCTCTTGGGTGGAAGTCCGTTGGGTTCCTCAAAAACCCCTGCATAACGTGCTATAAGTTTCTCCAATTCATCCTGTTGTGTCAAATTTAACACTTCCATCGCTATTCCCTTCTCTGACTCGAGAGGACAGCATACTTCAGTGGACAAAAATAACCCTTCAACCCATCTTTTTGGCTTCCCCAAGAGACTTTGCAAAGCTGTTTGTGCCCCCTTGCTACTTCCCTCTCCTTTTAATTCCACCCATGCTCCTCCTTGTTGGAATTTCATAGTTTGTCTTCCCTAATCCACTATCATTTCCCCAAGAGTGGCTAACCAAGACGTTCCCAAGACCAAGTCTATGCCTTCCAACTCAAAAATGAACGTGTCTACCTTCAGTTTAATGCCTTCTAGTTCCACCTCCATTTCTTTGCATCTGCCTTTAGCTACCGCTTGATATCCATCTCCTAGTTTAATTTTTAGGGATCGAGTATCTTCCATTGGCCACCCCATGGTGGTTACCAAGTTCTTGGAGATGAAATTGTGTGTTGCGCCACTATCCACCAATATGAGGATAGGTACCCCTTTAACCTTGCCCCTGAGTTTGACAGTTTGAGGCCTTGAGCCTTGCTCCCCATCAAGACTTCCCCAGCTTATGACAGTGCACTCCCCATCAATATCCTCTTCCTCCTCCACTTCTAAGGCTACAATATTGCCTTCAACCTCCCCTGCCTCTGTCTCATCAAGCACCATCAGTCTCAGTTGCTTATCTGGACATTGATGGAGTGGATGAAAAGGGCCCCCACACTTGTAACAAAGTCCCTTTTGTTTCCTCTCTATCAGTTCATTATAGGTTAGGTGTGAAACCTCTCTGTCTCGCGGGCTTGTTTTCTTTCTATCTATAGTGGGCTCAAATTTGGAACGTGGCTCATATGTCCCCCTCTTGGGGCTACTACCTCCTCCGAGTCCACCTTCCTTTGCTCTGCGAACATAGACCCATTCTGAGCCCGAGTTGCGACTCGACCCAGTGGGTAGGGAATGAAAATTGGATCCCGACCCGAACCCGGACCTGTACCCATTTCGGTTCCCCATACCTCCACTCGAAAATCCGCCCTTACCTCCTATCTCCTTTTCCACCGCTCTTGTCACGTTCATCAGGCGAGAAAGTGAAAGTGGTCCCAAGGAAACGAGGCTTCTTACTCTTCCCTTGATATCATCCTTCAACCCGTGGAGAAAGTACCCAAGGTATTGATCGTCAGGGAGGCTCCGTACCTGCGCAATCAGTCGTTCAAAGCTCTGTATGTACTCATCAACACTACCCCTCTGCTGGAGGTTTGTTAGCTACTTGAACACATCACCATCTCCTATTCCACCATATCGATCAAGGAGTTCTACCTTCAACTTCTCCCACGTTAACCCCACCTCATCGTCGATCAAGGAGTTAAAAAAATGAATCGTGGCTCCTTCCATACACAACTGTGCTAGGTTCACCCTCACTTTCGGCCTCGTTTCTTACACACGAAAATATATCTCTGCTCGTGTGATCCACCCAGCTGGGTCATCACCATCAAACATAGGGAGCTCCACCTTTTTGACCGATTGTCGAAATTCCTCTAAGGCGTCGCCCCATAATTTCTTTAGGCCCAACGACAAGGAATCGCTTTTTGTTGGTGATCCTTTCCCTCTGTCTCCCTTCACATTCTCTCCTTGTTTGTATTTCTCACTATTCTCACCAGTTTCCTCCTCCTCCTCTTCTGTCTGGGATTTCTAGTCCAGACACTTCACTAGCATTGCCTTGAGAATCTCTTGGTTCTCCTCCGCCTTACTCTGCCTTGCATCCGCCTTGTTCTGCATTTCAGTCAGCACCGATTTGATGCTTGCAAGCTCAGCCTCCAGAGCTGCTACCTTCGCCTCTATTTTTTTCTTCGGTGGCATTCACCGCCCTCTTCTCCTCTGTGCGCCAATCCAATCACGAATCCGGCAGGTCGGACCAGTTTGATACAAACCAGAAGAACAAATAGAATAGAACAGTAACAAATAGTGAAACAGAAAAGGTATCTTGTATTATTTGCTAGTAATAAGGGGAAATTACAGTGGAATGAATATTCCTCTGCTGCAGAGCTAGGCTCCTATAGAGAGCTAAAACTCTCTATCCATAACTAACTTTCTAACCATTTTCACATATGCCCCACTCCTACCTACATAGCCTACTATAAACCGCACCAATCTGTTACACCCCTTTTCTCAATTTCTCTCTCTGCCAGCACATTATTTTCCTGAATCCCTTTTGTTTCTTCTAGTGCAAACTTTCCACCCTTTGGGCCCGTGTGACCCCTGGTCCAACAATGGTTCATCTGGAGTTGTTAACTTACCTTGGGCCCTATCATGTAGCAACCTACAAGCTGATAGTCTCTCAATGTTCCAGCTTGTAACATTGATGGTTGCCTTAAAACTATTTCATTCATAGCACGTGCAAGGCTGTAATACCTGGAAAGCAACCAATAATGGTAACCATCAAGCATCAGATACATTATTATACAGAACCAATTTAAAAAAGTTCTAAAACATAGTTGTATAGACAAGATCAGGGCATTTAAATTAAAATACAAAATAAAAAGAAACATAAACATATATTGAGCCAACAATTTTCACTAAAAATACATCTTCCCTCAAGCATTTTTATGCCAAAAATCAAGACACACATACATATTAAAATAAATTAACTAACAAAAACTCACTTGTTGACAGATGAACTGTCTCTAGGAGCATTCATCTCCAGAAAATGATTTTTAATCATCACTTCCTCTCCAGCACAAGTTGTAGCTGCTCTGACTTCTTCTTCAGAAAGACACTTTAGTCAAAAACAAATAATGGATCAATGACATAAATAATCTCGAAGAAGAAGTTCAAATGGTACATTAGAAACCATCAAATCAAAATCCTCAAAACTAAATTACATGGAATAAAGGGTGCAAACATAAAAACTATTCTCAAAACATTTGAATTTTCTTCTTTTAATTTTATTTTATTGGGGGGGAGGGGGAGGGGGTTAATGAAGCATGCCTGAATCGTGCAGCAACTGCTGCAACTTTTGCTGCCTCCTCCACTTCTTGTTGATTTTTGGTAGCTGTTATCTTACTTCCTAATTTATGTAGATATTCTTCTGTTTGGGTTAAGAAAGTGGAAAGAACAGCATATCTCTCTGCAGCATCACCTGGGATACTAGTCTGCTGCTCCAGCAACATCTCCCTATATCTGTCAACGTCATTGTTTTTCAAGGCTTCCATCCTTTTGTTCCTGACATCATCTTTACGTTTTCAGAACTCCCTCAACATCCTCTCATGATATTTGGCCACCCCCTTGTTGCGGGCAGTACGGACATCACGAATGGCCTAGTGTGCCTCGAGAAGCTTCTTACGCCACTGAAATATACATTTGAGTTACTTCTCCCTTAAAGACAATAACAGAAAGGAGAGAAAGCACAACAAAACCCCAACTGAAAATTAAAATCCACTAGAAATCACACCATATTGTCATCAAAGCAAAAAAACTTTCAAATGGGGTTTTCAATTAAACAAAAAACCATTATTCCAATGACTAGATTAAGTTCAAACCCATAAAGAATCTACTGAAAAAAATGTCAATATAGCTAAAAAGAAAAAGGAATGGTGGTACTGTAAGGAAAATGGTGAGAAAAATGATGTACAGTGACTTGCCATACTCAGATATGAGAATAGAGGTAGCAAAACGGATTCAACCCGTTGGGTTAGTCCGCTAATCCGTTATTTTTTTACAGATTGGGTTTAAGATTTCAACCCATTTTTAATTTTCAACCCGCATAACCCGTCTCGCATAACTCGCGCGTTAAGCGGGACAGATGCAGGTTGGCCCTTCGGGTTGAGTTTTTTAAAAAAGTGTTACAAATTAGTCTTATTATTTGTGTTTGTAATATTTTTATTTGTATGATACTAAATTTTTTTTGTTTTTTTAATCTCTATAAATTATAATTTTTTATGTTTTAATTTTTATGATTTTTTTTAATTTTTTATACATTTTATTTTATTTTTTAAGATCAACTCACTTACTTTTTTTCATTTTTTCCTTTATGCGGGTCAACCCGCCAACCCGCTAACCCGTACTAAAGCGGAGTGGGTTGACTCTTCTAATCCATTTTTCAAAACGGGTTAACCCACCTCGCCCCACATTTTTTGCGGGTTGAATGCAGGGCGGGGCGAGTTAGCCCACTTTGCCACCTCTATCTGAGAATAATGGTGGCGCGGCGAGAAGCGTGGTGCGCGGTTGGACGTGAGAAGCGTGGTGTGCGATTGGGTGAAAAACGTCATGCACGACTAGGTGAGAAGTGTAGTCCGCAGAGGCGTGAGAGTAGAGAAGAGCTCAGCGAAGAGTAGTGCGCGGAGGCTAAGAGCATAGAAAAGTTCTAATTTGGAAACTTCAGATTTCTGAAACCTAAATTGTTAACTTTTTAATTTGAAGAAATTAGAGACAGAATGTTTCCGTCTCAATCTTTTATAAAAAAAATAATTTTATTAATTAAATTATATAAATTATTTAGTGACAGAATAGATAGATAATTGGAGATGAAAAAATCAAAGAAGGGTAAATTTTATCCTTATATTTCGTTTCTAAACATATTTGATTTTTTATTGATCAATTAGAGATAATATTAGAGACAAAAAAATATGAGACTAATAAATTCTGTATTTGAATTCCGTCTCTAAGCATATTTTATTTTTTGTTGACTAATTAGAAACAGAATTAAAAATAAAAAATTTTGAAACGGATAAATTTCGTCTCTAACTTTTAATTTTTTTTTTCTCTGAATCATCAAATCCATCTTTATTTCTATCTTTAATAGAAACAGAATTATTTCCATTTCTAAATTAAAAAGTTCTAGTAGTGTAGTTACTTCAATATACGTTCCGAGTATAATTAAACTTACAACATTACAATATGAATACAATTTAAAAAAATTAGTTAAAAAATATCAAATAAACAAAGTTACTCACTATAGTCTAATGAAAAAAGTAACAATTAAATAATTTCAATAAATGTGTTAATGATAATAATTATGTCAATGAAAACTAATCTCAAAAAATCTCGAGGGACCTAGTGCCCACTGTTCTCCGCCATTTGTAACCATGTGTATAGTCGGAAAGGGCTAACGAAGCGGGCAACATTGTAGGACTAACACTCCTTGGGCAGATCACACGTTTATTTATTTGTTTATTTTTAATGATCACATGTTAATTGTATGAAAGTAATTGCAGCTTGCACCAAAAATAAAAAAAAAAGTAATTGCAGCTAATTTTGCCATAACTAATCCTGTTACATTTGATTATTTCTTTTAGGAAAAAGTGCATCCAAATCTTCCCTAAACTTTAATTTCATTTGCAAATAGTTATTTGAACTAGAAAATCTTCCTATTTAACCCTTCAAGTATAACAAATTAACAAGAATTTTGTTATATCTTCTTAAAACATCCTCTTAATAATCATCATAATATTTGATAAAAAAATATTAAATAAAAAAATAAATAAATTTAATGTCTTGAAAATATAAAAAATATTTAATATTTTTTTATTTAATAAATAAAAGAATTATTAAAAAGATTATTTAAGATGATTTAGAATTATTCAAATAACAATTATCGTAACATGTTCTTTCATCTAATTTCCGTTAAATTTCTAACAATTGTGGAAATCGCATTATTTGCACATACGTACTTACGTGAAAAAATCTACACCACTAAAATTAACAAGCAACTATTATAATTTTGGAATGATTGACAAGAATTCATGAAGACTCAATATTTTGTATGAATGTCTTTTTTTTTTTTTTTATCTAGTAATGCCTAGGAATCGCTCTGTTGGCCTGATAGATGGGTCTCCTAGTGAGGTATCTAAATAGCCCTCTAACAGAGTCTAAGAGAAGGGGTAGGGATAGGAGAAGAGAAATTAGGATGAAAAGTATTTGCGAAAATTCAACCATATTACTCTTCTTATATGTCAACTAAGTTACTAACATGGAACTACGTGAATATCTTTTTTTTTGTAGTTTACATCGGGGAGGAAAACCACCCAAAAAAAAAATTGCTAAAGGGAACCCGCTGGAATGCAATCCAGCAGCTTCCTGGTTGAGAATATCATGCAGAGAAGGTGGAGGATGGTTGAAACGAGTCACCCTAACTATTTACAACCTTCTGTAGTGTTGAGAAAGTTCCTGAACAAGTCAATTTTGTAGCTTTGCTGGTCTCTCAATCCATCATTTTCAAATTCATGGAAGACTTCATTAAAATCATGAAGGCAACACCACGAGTGGTCATGATCAATTTGGAGACTTGCAATCTTGTTCCAGAGAAGTTCCTGTCTTTGAAGATAGAATTTTCCATATATAAATGTGCACTTCCAGTTAAAAGCACTATCTTTATAAAAAATATGTGCATGTCAGTGTTTTAAAATGTGGTCCATATCACTTAATGTGGTTACAATATTGCAAATGTATTGTGCTATAAAAAAAATTACGTGAAACAGTTACAACGTGATGATGTTACAACTGTAATACTGTTATGTTGTGGTTGTAACGGATCACATCTGGTCAATTTTTTTTTATATATATTTTATATAAATTTAAAAATAATTCACGTCATAATAACTTCAATTTGTATCGTAACAGTTGCAATACTCGCAATCACAACAATTATAACTGCAATCACAATTTAAAACCATAATGCATGTATATAATTTGCACAAAAAAGAGTAAACATCAACGAGAGTACTTTTATTCCATAACAAGCAAAGGCCCCGGATTCAACACAAAATACAAAATCAAATTGGAGGGATCTTCTGAGCCTGTCAGTTCTTTCTTTTTACACTTTGGTTTCCATAAGAAATAGTACAGAGGGCTTAACTTGTTTACTACACAAGCTTTTAAGCTCAGAAACTGTTTCGAGAGCCCCTACCTCGCGACAGTTCCAACTGAGGAGGATCATGCCACTGGGTGGGGCATGTTTTACCCCGCCTCCACAGCCTTTAGCTTGTTTGCTTGTCCTACTGCCACGTTCTTCTGCAGATTCCTATATGTGATCATCTTCCTTCAGCCACATCTTCAGTCCTTCACTCCTTCTAGCTACTTTGAGCTTCTTAGTGGGAATGGTATCATTGCTACTTTCCCCTGCTGAATATGTCATCATGAGATTAGTCTCCTCCTCCTTGGCACTCTTCAAGTTTAAGACCATGTTGAATCCTATGACCAACTACGTTTCATACTTTGTTGGGGGCCAATGATGATCATACATCTTCTTCTCTTGTTCTTCCTCTGATAGCTCCACAAAATAAGTGACTCCCTCCAGGTTTACCTGTAGATCCAGCTTCTGTTCCAATTTACCTATGCAATCAGGTTTGTATGGGACCAGTCTCTCCATCCTTCCTTGGCTTTGGCTGCTTTCTTGATTATTTTGACCTTGCTGGTTTTGCTTCAGCTCTCCCGTCCCTATTTCAAGTTTATTTAATTGATATTCCTTCAACCACCATGAATCTCTCTAGCCTGTTGGATTAGGGTTGGCCCTATTTCAATTTCAGCAGTGATGTGTGCTGAAGTTCTTGGGCTTAGGCAGTCTATGATGATCGCTGGGTTTGAGGCTTATTTCTTCTCTCTCCTTTTTTTTTTTTTTTTTTTTTTTTGCAACCACGAATCTTTATGTTTGTCTAAAAATTTAGAGTTAAATTTTAAGTATTAAAAAATTCATTCTAATTTAATTACAAAATTTTTAAAATTAAAGATATAAAAATAAAATAAAATAAATAATTAAAACAAATAATAAATTAAATAAAAGTAAGTAAATAAATTAGATTTCAATCATACGTAAAATTATTAAGATTCAAAATTTATCAAAATTACTTTTAATATTAATTATGTTAAGTTATTATACTTAAATAATTTATCTTATTAACATTTAACGATAAAATATGTGATATAATCACGAAACATCTATCAATAAAGTATTAAAAATAATAATTAAATATATAATTTAATTTCTTTAATTATAATAAGTTATCAAATCAATCAAATCATTAACTATATCTCTAATAAAAAATTATAATTGATATCCAAAATTTTCACTAATATTCAGATAATATAAATAAATTACAAAACATAATAAAAACATAATTGAATTCATCTAAAATTTCATTCATATGATTTTATTGAAATATATAATCAATAAACATTAAATTCTAAAATTAAGTAATAACAATCCAACATAGTAATAACAAAACAATCAAAATCTCATCATTCCTTTAATACAAAAAAATTAATAAAACATAATAAAATTATCTCTCTAATATTATTTATTGCACACAACTTCAAATTCTTCATCGTTCGCTCCCTCATGGTGCATGGTGCTCTCAGTGTCTCTGCAATTCTGTAAACCCTTTTCCCACTTCGTGCAGCGTGTCCTTCTCCAATTTATTTATACCAATTGTGCACCGCCGCTTCTAATTTGAGCATTAATTTTCTGATCAAGGCCCATAAATTTTTTTTTCCCACCTTTTGATTTGCTTCATGCCACTTCTGCACCGTGGACCCAGTTACTTTATTTTCTTTCTTCTATTCACGGGTTCCAATTACAATGTTTTCACATCTTTGTTATCAATATGTGTCAACTTTAATCATCAATGAGAAAAGATTTATTCTCTTATTTAATTTTTTATTAATTTTTTTAATTATTAAATAAAAAAATATTAAATATTTTTTATATTTTTAAAATATTAGATATATTTATTTTTTATTTAATATTATTTTTATTTAATATTAAAATAATTATTAAAATAATTAAATAAAAAAATATAACATTACTCTTACTTCATTCATAACCGTGCGTGTACAAGTCAATAAGAAAGTCAAATAAATTTACATATTTAATTTTAAATTTTATCACAATAATTAATTAATTAATAATTTTTTAAATAAATTAATTAATAATATCACAAAGTTAATAAAATTAAATATAATGAGATATAATAATATTTATTTTTATAAAAAATATAAAAATTAAATTATTATCACAATTCACAATAAAAGCAGCTCAGAACAAAACTCAAAATGAACAATATCTGCAACAAATTTAATCAACTTCAATTTTATCTCAATTTAAAAATATTAGTCATGTATCAAAAGAATACCACAATTGTCACAACAAATTCTACTATCATCAAACTCAAAACGTGTGAATAATAGTTATCATGGCATATACCCATCATCTTCAGATATCATAATTAGAATTCCCATCAAATAAATTATTTTAATCACATACAATCCTCACAAGTGTTACCCTCAACAAAAAATATCACTCAAAAATAGAGTGTCACTCATAACAAGTATATGTAAGAAAAATAGTTAGCATAAATCAAAACAAATATCTCACATATAAAATAAATGAAAGAATACTAAGGAAATAAAACAAATATCATTTCATAGAAAGATGCCAAGAAAATATTTCATATCACACCTTTAGTTTAACCATATACATTGATAAAATTATACATTCTCTTAAGATCAAATAAGACTTTATTAAGCTTGTAACGGGAATAAAGGGAAAATATAAAGGCTAAAAAGAGTAATAATACAAATCAAAGTGTGTCAAAAATATTTAGAAGATTTCATTATCACTTTCAACATATTTTTCCCTTTCGTTAAATCACTTTATTCTCCTACTCCCAATACTAACATTTTTTTCACACTTTTTCTCAATTTTTTCAAGCTTCATGTTTTTCTATTTTCTTTTTTCGACTTTTCCAAACTTTTTTTCAAATTTTTTAAAACATTTTCTTCTCAATTTCCTCCATTTCTTTTCTCTCTTTTTTTTCTTTTTTCACTTTCACTTCATTTCTTTCCTTTTCACAAGATTCCTTATATCACCCCATATTACAATAATAATGCTACTTTCCTAAAACACTTTGGAAAAGATTTAAGAAATAAAGACTTAATAAACAGACTCAAAAGGGGTAACTAACAGCAATATGTGAAAGAATAAAAATAATATATTTCAAGGCTCAAAATAAAAAATATGACCTAATATCATCTCTTAAAGAAATACATAACTCAATCCATTTCCATGACATCAAATTAAATGTAAGTGTAACATGAAACTTCTCTTTAGCCAAAAATAATAATGAAGTGAGAAAAAGAAAAGAAAAATTGTAAGTACTAACAATAAATATTGGATGGTTAAGAAAATATTCTCACAATAAAAATGAATAACTCAAAATTCACTAGGTAAAAATAGTATCTAACATGTTCCCATCAAGTTCTCTAATTGTTTCTATTCTTAAACAATGAGATATGAATAAATAGCTATGTAAATATTTGAAACAATTTGAGTAAGACTGACCTTTCTTTTCTTCTGGGCGACTGACCTTGCGTCCTCCCTCATGGACAGGCGATGACAGATGAAATCGGGGTTGAGACTCGACTTGTCAGATGATGTCCAAGCAAAGAGGTCTTTATTCTTGAGTAGGAGTTCGGTCAATTGGTGTTTTTCTTCTTCTTCTAAGTGAGCTTCCATCTTTGTAACCTGATCTTTGTAATCATGAAGGCAACACCACGAGTGGTCATGATCAAGTTGGAGACTTGCAATCTTGTTCCATAGATGTTTCCTGTCTTTGATGATAGAATTTTCCATATATAAATGTGCACTTCTAGTTAAAAGCACTATCTTTATAAAAAAAATATGTGCATGTAGTGTTCTAAAATGTGATTCATATCACTAAATGCAGCCGTAATATTGTAGATGTGTTGCGTTATATAAAAAAATCACGTGAAACAACCGCAACTTGATGATGTTACAGCTGCAACACTATTGCGTTGCGGCCGTAACGGATCACATCAGGCCGATTTTTTTTTTTTTACATTTTGTACAAGTTTAAAAATAATTCACGTTACAATGATCATAATTTGAATCGTAACAGCCGCAATACTCACAATCACAACGATCACAACTGCAACCACAATTTAAAATCACGATGCATGTATATAATTTGCACAAAAAAGAGTAAACATCAACGATAGTACTTTTATTCCATAACAAGCAAAGGCCCCCGATTCAACACAAAATACAAAATCAAATTGGAGGGATCTTCTGAGCCTGTCAGTTCTTTCTTTTTACACTTTGGTTACCATAAGAAATACTACAGAGGGCTTAACTTGTTTACTACACAAGCTTTTAAGCTCAGAAACTGTTTCGAGAGCCCCTACCTCGCGACATTTCCAACTGAGGAGGATCATGCCACTGGGTGGGGCATGTTTTACCCCGCCTCCTCAGCCTTTAGCTTGTTTGCTTGTCCTTCTACTGCCACTTTCTTCTGCAGATTCCTATATGTGATCATCTTCCTTCAGCCACATCTTCAGTCCTTCACTCCTTCTAGCTGCTTTGAGCTTGAATGGTATCATTGCTACTTTCCCCTGCTGAATATGTCATCATGAGATTAGTCTCCTCCTCCTTGGCACTCTTCAAGTTTAAGACCATGTTGAATCCTCTGACCAACTGCGTTTCATACTTTGTTGGGGGCCAATGATGATCAAACATCTTCTTCTCTTAGTCTTCGTCTGATAGCTCCACAAAATAAGTGACTCCCTCCAGGTTCACCTGTAGATCCAGCTTCTGTTCCAGTTAACCTATGCAATCCGGTTTGTATAGGACCAGTCTCTCCATCCTTCCTTGGCTTTGGCTGTTTTCTTGATTATTTTGACCTTGCTGGTTTTGCTTCAGCTCTCCCGTCCCTATTTCAAGTTTATTTAATTGATATTCCTTCAGCAACCATGAATCTCTCTAGCCTGTTGGATTAGGGCTTGCCCTATTTCAATTTCAGTAGTAATGTGTGCTGAAGCTCTTGGGCTTAGCCAGTCTATGACGATCACTGGGTTTGAGTCTTATTTCTTCTTGTTTTATTTGCAACCACGAATCTTTATGTTTGTCTTATGAAAATTTAGAGTTAAATTTTAAGAATTAAAAAATTCTTTTAAATCTAATTATAAAAATTATAAAATTAAAGATGTAAAGATAAAATAAAATAAATAATTAAAACAAGTAATAAATTAAATGAAAGTAAGTAGATAAATTGGATTTCAATTACATGTAAGATTATTAAGATTCAGAATTTATCAAAATTAATTTTAATATTAATTATGTTAAGTTATTATATCCAAATAACTTATTTTTTAACATTTAACTACAAAACATGTGATATAATCACCGAAGATCTATCAATGAAATACTAAAATTAATAATTAAATGTATAATTCAATTTCTTTAATTATTATAAATTATCAAATCATCAATGTATTTTTAATAAGAAATCATAATTGATATTCACCATTTCTACTAACACTCGATAATATAAATAAATTACAAAATATGATAAAAACATAATTGAACTCATCTAAAATTTTATTCATATAATTTTATAAAAAAATATAATCAATAAACATTAAATTTTAAAATTAAGTAACAATAATAAGTTAACATAACAATACCAAAACAATTAAAATCTCATTATCCCCTTAATACAATTTTTTTTTATAAAACATAATAAAATTAAAATGTAATAAAATTTTCTTTCTAATATTATTTATTGCACACAGCTTCAAATTCTTCATCCTTTGCTCCCTCAGTGTTTATTTATACCAATTGTGCACCGCCGCTTCTAATTTGAGCATTAATTTTGTGATCAAGGCCCATAAATTTTGTTTTTCCACCGTTTGATTTGCTTCAGCTTGCCACTTCTGCACCGTGGACCCAGTTACTTTATTTTCTTTCTTCTATTCAAGGGTTCCAATTACAATGTCTTCACATCTTTGTTATTACTATGTGTCAACTTTAATCATAGCAAGTTGCCCTTATAATCATGAGTTCAACATTACTTCATCCATAACCGTGAGTGTACAAGTCAATAGGAAAGTTAAATAAATTTACATATTTAGTCCTAAATTTTATCACAATAATTAATTAATTAATAATTTTTAAATAAATAAATAATTTTTTTTTTAAAAATTAATTAATAATATTACAAAGTTAATAAAATTAAATATAATGAGATATAATAATATTTTTTTATAAAAAATATAAAAATTATGTTATTATCACAATTCACAATTAGTTTATTGTTAGTCCTTAGTAATGGAAGTAACGCAAAACAAAACTCAAAATGAACAATATCTGCAACAAATTTAATCAACTTCAATTTTATCTCAATTTAGAAATATCAATCATATATCAAAAGAATACCACAATTGCCACAACAAATTCTACTATCATCAAACTCAAAACGTGTGAATAATAATTACCACGACATATACCAATCATATCCAGGTATCATAATTAGAATCCCCATCAAAAAAATTATTTCAATCACATGCTCCTCACAAGTATTACTCTCAACAAAAAATATCACTCAAAAATAGGGTGTCACTCATAACAAGTATATGTGAGAATGATACAAATCAAAACAAATGTCACACATATAAAAAAAATGAAAGAATGCTAAAGAAATAAAATAAATATCATTTCATGAAAAGATACAAAGAAAATATTTTATATCACACCTTTAGCTTAACCATATACATTGATAAAATTATGCATTCCCTTAAGATCAAATAAGACTTTATTAAACTTGTAACGAGGGTAAAGGGAAAATATGAAAGCTAAAGAGTAATAATAAAAATCAAAGTGTTTCAAAAATATTTAGAAGCTTTCATTACCACTTTTAATATTTTTTTTTCTTCCTTAAATCACTTTATTCTCCTACTCCCAGTACCAACATTTTTTTTCACACTTTTTCTCAATTTTTTCAAGCTTCATGTTTTTCTATTTTCTATTTTCGAAATTTCCAAACTTTTTTTCAAATTTTTTAAAACATTCTCAATTTCCTCCATTTCTTTTCTCTTTTTTTTTTTTCACTTTCACTTCATTTCTTTCCTTTTCATAACATTCCTTATATCACCCCATATTGCAATAATAACGCTTCTTTCCTAAAATACTTTGGCAAAGGTTTAAGAAATAAAGACTTAATAAATAGACTTAAAAAGGGTAACTAACAGCAATATGCGAAAGAACAAATTTCTACAAGTAACTAGATTGTACAAAAACACTTTTTGACCAAGTTGAAAAGACTTCCTATATATATAACTATCATGCACTCTTTTCATCATCTCCTTATTAGACTTTGCACACTCGTAGGCATTATTACAAGTTTCTTCCAGTTCTTTGAGATAAAGTTGTCTCTAATCACCAGCCTTATCCAACTCAAAATTAAGATGCTTAATAGCCCAATATGCTCTATGCTCTAACTCAACAAGGAGATGACATCTTTATCATAAACAAGTTTATATGGAGACATCCCAATAGGAGTCTTAATGTCATGCGATATGCTCACAATGTATCATCTAGACATAAAAAGCAATCTTTCCCCGAGGTTTTCATAGTTTTCTCTAAAATTATTTTAATCTTCTTATTAGACATTTCAACTTGACCACTAATTTATGGGTGATATGGGGTAGTTACCTTATGAGTAATGTCATAATTTTTTTCATTAAATACTCAAATGACCTATTGCAAAAATGTTTGTCCCTATCACTAATAATAGCTCGTAGTGTCCCAAAATGTGCACAAATATTTTCTTTCAAAAATTGGACAATCACCTTATGGTCATTATTTCTACATGCTTTTACCTCAACCCATTTAGAGACATAATCAACACCAACCAAAATATATAGATAACCAAAAGAATTAGAGAATGGTCCCATCAAATCAATACCCTAAACATCACATATATCAACAATCAAAATATGATTTAAGGGCATCATATTTTTCTTACCAATGCTCCCCAACTTCTGGCATGTTTCACAAGCAACATAATAAGCATGAGAATCACAAAAATGCCTACCACATGCATGATCATGACAAAAAGATATGATACTTTGTTGTTCCCATTTAGGATTGCATCTCTTGATAATCTGATCAGGACAATATTTAAATAAGTATGGATCATCCCAAAAGAAATGTTTTACTTGAGACAAGAACTTCAATTTATCCTGTTTAGACCAAATGGATGGCATTTGCCTAATAACCAAGTAATTCACAATATCAGCATACCATGATATTTGTGAAACATGCAATAACTGCTCATTTAAAGAAGACTCTAAAATAGGAGAAGTATCATTATCTTGTTCAATAACAAATCTAGACAAATGATTAGCAACCACATTTTCAGCACTCTTTTTATCCCTAATCTCCATTTCAAATTCTTGCAAAAGTAAAACCCACCTAATAAGTTTAGCTTTTGCATTGGCTTTAGCAAACATATATTTCAAAGCAGCATGATAAGAATATATCACACCTTCATATCCAATAACATATAACCTGAATTTGTCTGAAGCAAACACAATAGTTAGCAATTCTTTCTCAGTGATTGAATAATTCAATTAGGCATTATTCAAAGTCTTACTTGCATAATAAATCACATGAAGCAACTTGTTCACTCTTTGTCCCACAACAACACCAATAACATAATCAGAAGCATCACACATAATTTCAAAAGGCAAACTCTAATTAGGTGGCTTAATAATAGGAGCAAAAGTCAATTCAAGTTTCAACTTATTAAAAGATTGCAAGCAGACATCATAAAAAACAAAAGGAACATCATTACCAAGAAGATCGCATAATGGCCTTGCTATCTTGTTGAAGTCTTTAATGAATCGTCTGTAGAAACTCGCATGTCCTAAGAAATATCTAATTTCTTTCATAGTCTTAGGGAGAGGAAGATTATAAATTAAATCAACTTTAACTTTATCAACCACAATGTCATCATTAGATATGATATGGCCAAGCACAATGTCCCTTTTAACCATGAAATTTCATTTTTCTCAATTAAGCACAAGATTCTTTTCTTTATACCTAGCCAAAAGTAGAGACAAGTGTTGGAAACAATCCTCAAAGGCAGACAAAAAAATAAAAAAGTCATTCATAAATACTTCCAAAAACTTACCAACCATATAAAAAAAAATACTAATCATGTATCTTTATAAAGTAGCAGGTGCATTACATAACCCAAAAATCATGCGACGATATGTAAAAGTATCAATTAGACATTTAAAAGTAGTCTTTTCCTTATCCTCAGGTGCAATAGGAATCTAATTATACCCAGAATACCCATCTAAAAAATAATAATATACATAATCAACAAGTCTTTCTAACATTTGATCAATAAAAAAGAGAAAAAAATGATCTTTTCTAATTAAAGCATTCAATTTTTTATAATCTATATACACTCTCCACCCAATTTATACTCTAGTTAGAATAAACTCATTAGTTTCATTTTCAATCACAATTATTCTAGATTTCTTAAATATAACTTGAACAAGACTAATTTATTTACCTCATATCTAACAATTTCAAAACCACTTTTTCCACTTCGTGCAGCGTGTCCTTCTCCAATTTATTTATATCAATTGCGCACAGCCTCAACAGGCTTCTAATTTGAGCATTAATTGATCAAGGCCCATAAATTTTTTTTTTAACCCTTTGATTTGCTTCAGCTTACCACTTTTGTACCGCGGATTCAGTTTCTTTATTTTCTTTATTCTATTTATGGGTTTCAATTACAATACTTTTACATCTTTATTATCAATATCAACCAACTTTAATTGTAATAAGGTGCACTTAAAATTATGAGATCTATATTGCTTCATTCACAATCATGAGTGTACTATTACAATAACAAGTTAAATAAATTCACAGATATAATTTTAAAATTTATTATAATTATTAAATTAATAATTTTTAAATTAATAAATTAATAATGTCACAAATAGTATGCATGCACAACCTTTGTTGTATTGTTTCCAAAGGACTTCCCTCATCTTGTTTATTCAGGATCTCGAGGAGACTATCTTCTTGCTCCTCATCTTGTTCTACATCTAAGTGAGAAGGACCAGCCTCACATGAACTACCACAATTAGGGGTGTTTGTTGAGTAGGTTTGGTGAATTTAATAGCGTTTTTGGATTCGATTCGTTCACTAGAATAATAGGTTAGGTTGGATTAGATCGAGAAGATTTTTTTTTGCTTAACTCAATCCAATCTGACCCGACCACTTAAGAGTGAGTTAGGTTGGGTCAAACTGGTGGGTCAAACATATTTTTTTTAAAAAAAAAATTCCTGAAAAAAAAAGTTAAGATACAAAATCTAACAAATTAATATCATAAGTCTCAATCTCAAACATAATAAGTCTCAATATATCAAATTAACACCTTAAGTCTCAACCGACCTTACTTAAACATAATAGGTCTCAATCTCAAATAAACTAAACACTATAAGTCAATAAGTGCATAACAAATTAACAACTAATAAGTCTTAATAAGTTTAGAATAAACTAAACAAAACTATTTATAACTCAAATACTTGTAAAAAAAATTCCTCTCCCTACTTCTGTTTTCTAACTTTTTTGAAATGCATTATATGTTTATTGTGATGTAAATTTTTCTAGTAAGTAAAGAACTTCTTCTAAGATCTTTCATCCAATTATGAAATGTTAGTAAAACAAGCATATTATTTTTGTTTGAGTTATTTATTCCTTTTAATTAGTTTATAAATATAAATATATGCAATCCACAATTTTGATTCTATATTTATTGTGTTCTTTTAATCCTTCCAGAGAGTTTGTTCTTAAGAACACGAGTCAATGTTATAAATAAACTTAATAAGTCTAACTAAGCTAATATAAATCTAAATTAAATTAAAGCAAGCTGATATGTCTTAAAAATTATAAATAACAAATCACATTAGCTAATTAAAGTCAATGTCTTCATATATAAAATATGAACTGACATAATCATTTACCACATTCTTAATTTTCTTATGATACTCTTTGTCATTCGAGCGATCAGTTAGATTTTCATCGCATTGGTCTGTCAGACGCTTTATGAGTTTCTAATCATTATTTTCTTAGTCACATTTTCAATGTGACTACAATGTCCACACATAAACTTAATTGATTGTACAGAAAAGTCACGAAAAAAAAACATAAATTGTCACTATGACAAAAAAACTTTTACAAAAAAAAATCTATTTGGATGAGTTGAGTTTACGTGGGTCGACACTTTTTAAACTTGTCACCGACCCGTACCTTATGGGTTGTAGTGTTTTTCAACCCGCGAATTAAACCGAACTCACATTTTATTAGTTAAATTGAGCTTTTTTACCATACTGCCATTGGTGACAAAACTAATTACCAAAATAGCATTTTTTTAAACCATTTATCAAAATACCACTTTTTTGAAACTATTTATCAAATTGTCACCCTTTTATCATATGTGGCTTTTTTTTTAATATTTTTTGAATCACGTAAGATGCGCTAGTGGATGCGCCAAATAGGGTGACGCATCCTATGTAACACCCTTGTGGGGATGTCACATATATAAATAAAATAAAAGAAAGATAAATAAAATCTACCCAAGTTGTAAAACATTTGTAACATAATATTGCGGGTTGTAAAATTCTTCTTGTTAAACAGAATAGTATTAAATAAAATAACGCGGAAACACAAAATAAACAAACCAACATCTCACATAATATACATATGGTACTAGTTATAAGTTATACAAATAATTTACAACTATCCATATTTAAACTAAAACAGTAAACAAAACAGTAAAAGGTTAATATATACAAATGCAGACGCGCCCAAGTACACATCACAAATATCTAACCCTCTGAAGGATCACTCTCAGATGAAACTTCAGGTGATAGATATCCAGGATGCCTCGACCCTCTACGGACACGGGTCCGTGCAATCGATACGCTGCTAATCTCACTAGGAGCATCAAACATACCGCTCCAATGACGCCTAAGAGATAGCGACAACTCCACATGTAAGTACAACAAAGTAGAAAAGATCGGCACTCCATCAATCTCCGTACATATAGTCACAGTCAGACGCCCTACGTACGTCCCTAAATCTCTATCTTCTCGTAGACGCCAGGCTTCAGAGCCTCCGTGAAACTCAAGTTGCACAAATCCAAAGAATCCTGGTAGCATCATATCCACACAATTAATCCAAAGGATATGGATGATCGGATGGTTCTTGATCGTAGAACCGATCTTCGGCTTCTTTGCTTCTTCCTCCTCTTCGGATACTCACACTCAAGAGGTGTTCCTCTTCCTCAAACTCTTTATCACATAATTTAAAATATACGTATAACACATACAAGAAAGAGGTAAGACAATCTAAATCATCACAAACATGGTAAATAAGAAAACGACAATACAACAGTAAAACAGTTCGTACAATATAGCATACTATAATAACATAAATCATAATATTAAATAATACAAAACTCAATACAACAATAACATACAATGGTACGTATGAATAAAATGGTACGTATAATTAAAATGATACGATAGATAAAATAGTGCAACTAAATAACATTAAAATGTATAAAACATAAATATATGAAATGTGACTCAACCCTACTCCATGGAGCTAAAAATACGACATCGAGAGAACGACCAAAAAAATCTATTAGTACCGTCGACTGCCCAATAACTATTCCGCTGTCTCACGTTGCATCTATAGCCCACTGTAAAAAAAAGATGTAGTGGTGTAGCACACTGTCATACGCCGTGTCACTACAGGCTTGCACTAATAGACTTCACAAGATCTTGATTAAATATAGTGCGTGTCGAGTCCATTAGTGTGTTACTAGTTACCACGGTCTAGAGGAGCGACCAACTGTCCATAAATGGAATAATCTGCACACTAATGTCTCCAAGTTCATTCAAGTTGAACCACACTACGCTTATCACACCGACAACACGATGTTATTCATCTCGTCAATCAATCCACCAATTATCAACCAAATCGGCACAACTCAATGCATGATAAAAATTCCAAATATGCCCTCACTGGCAAAAATTTCAAATATGCCCTCACTGGCAAATCGCATATATATACAGTACGTCCCACCTGACAATACTGTTTCACAATCTATCCGGGTCCACCACTTTGGCCGGACAGTAAAACTTGCTGTTTTCGTCAATCGCGTAGAAATTTTATCGCGTTTTCAAAATCTCATCGTTTTTACAAACGTTTTTAAATCGCGTAAATATATTTTACTGTTTTTAAAATCGCGTACTATTTTTCAAACGTTTTCTCAATCGCGTAAGATTTTTAAATTATTTTCTTGTCCGAATTCCTTAAAATTACTGTTTAAATAAACAGAAATAATATTTAATACGTTTGAACTACGTAGAATATTTTTTATACCGTATAAATTATATTTGCTATCTTTTCTATCTTATTTGTCTGTTTTTAGCAAAAATTGGCGATTTTTGCTTAGAAAATGTATAACGATGATTTTCTAAGTTTTTCGTAAAAATTTCTTTTATTTATATTATAACCATTTAATTACACTTTTGAAAACTACTAACGTGCTTCAAAATATAATATGAGCTCTACGTTAGAAATTTTACAAAAGCTACTGTATTTCCTTTTAACCATTAAAATCATTAGTTTTAACTTCTTAAACTTAATCTAATAAATTTATTTCTTCGAAAATCATTGTAGAAAAACTCCTTTTAACATATATTGCTTATTTTTGATTGAAAATGGTTTGGAAATGATTTTAGAAATCATAAATCCTTGGCTTTGGCATGTTGGCCGAAATACTTAAAATTGCCATTTGATCTCTACATTCATGTTTCTTGCTCTAAACAATTTTGCATCTTATTAATTTTCCTAGGTTAATTAAATCACACTCTTAGAAAATTGATGAGAACATTTTGGTTCTCCTTTTTGGTTGAGGCCGTGAGCCTTGGTGATGTGTTCTTTGGAACACTCATGCAATCCTTGACATGTTGTTCACATCTTAAGATTTACACATGCATCTACTAACACATACAATATTTCAAAGCTTGTAGACATGCAAGTTAATACAAATCACAAATAGGAAAGCTAATAACAAGCACACAAATGAATCTTTATGGATTCTACAATCACAAACAATTTTCATCTTCTTACCACCACCCAAGGATGATAAGATTTAAGTCTTCCTCTTACCTTAAATGAAGACAAATACTCTTTCACTCCTTTTTAGGGTTTCGGTTTTCACTCCTCCAAATCACCTAACAAGCTTAAACAAAATTCTACAAGTTATAATCATGAAAGAAAACTTAAACCATGGATCAATCATGGCTTAGAACTTTGAAAAAGAATTTAGAAATGAAAAACAAAGAGTTTCACCTTCTAGGTAAAATCTCCCAAGTAGATTTTCAAGCTCCAAATGATGGATTTTGCAAGAACTCTCAACTAGAGATGTTCTTAGAATTGTGTTTAGGTTTAGAAAAGTTGGTTAGAAGAAATTTTGGGTGGATGGATGGTGAATTAGGGTTGTTGGCCGAATGGTACACAAGGAAGACAACAATGGTGTTTGGTATTTTTGGAAGAGAGAGAAGAGAGAAAATGTTAGGAAATTAAGTGATAATTACCCTTCCAAAAGGTGCATGGCCGTAGACTTCAAGGGCAAGGGAGGTATCCATTTGGTTGGCTCCATCCAAGCCTTAGAAATGATCAATGGTGAGAATTAAGACTTGATCACCAAGCTTTGCTCTCATTGGTTAATCTAAGCCTAGTCACTAAGCCTTGTCATTAAGCCTTGTCACTAATTAAGCCTTGTCACATGCTTAGTCACATGCTCTTGAATGTTCCACCACTAATGATGTTTAATTAAGTTACTAATCCTATTAAGTTTTCACTAAACGTGAGTCCCGCAAAACATTTCTGGGTCCATTACCGCTTATTTGTCTTGACTAATAAAATAATATTATAATAATATAAAATTATTTTATTTTACGCTTAAATCCTAAAAATTAAAAGATTACTAACCGTATCATTCAATTGGGTTTAGTAAGATCCCTCGATTAAATTAAAATAAGATTTTCCCCCGAAAAATATTATTTTCCGTCTGAGCAAATCACACAAAAAGTCCAAATAAAATCACAGACAGTAATATAAAATAGTAATTCATACGTAAAAACAATAAACAAGACAAAAAGGACATAACAAATTTTATCCTAAAGTTGAAAAACATCAAACAAGATATTCGGGACTCAACGGTAATACCCCAAAAGTTTAGGGTGTTACATCCTACGTGGATACGCTATCCTACATGGCGCATCCATGTAAAAAACACCATATAGAATGACATATCCACGCCACGTGGAAAAAAATAAAAAAAAATGCCACATTGGAAATGCTTCTAAGACACTTAACTCACTCCACGTGAATCTCACACTTCTCCCAAAGACACATACATTTCACATGCCTACTAGAGAATACATCATAATCTTGGAAGACATTAATATTTATAGGCTAAGTATTTGCTTCTGATCCGAAAGTAGTCGATGTGGGACTTCGAAAAAAGCAAAGCAAAGCAACTAAGTAAGACAACAAGATACTTTTCTTCAATGTGAGACTTTGGTAAATAAAATAAACACCTTATTTATACACCTAAACAAGCATCTTATTTCTTCGTGATCTTTTGTATTTTTAATTCTTGATTGTAAACTCAAGTCTTTTGAAAAGGCTTCATCTTTTCTTTCTTTATTGTTCAAGATTCTGATTGTAAGCAAGCCAAGTTTTATTGGTCTAGAATATACTCTTCAAGGGAGTCACGAAAAAGAAGGAAAGAGAGGGTCTTGTTCCATATGATGAATGCTTTCCTTCTTTCTTCTTCTATTTTAAAAAGAAAGGATTAAAGTATGAATTTTGTTGCTACATAGTTATTTTTCTTCTCTATTTTTGTATATGAGACCGAAACCGAATTGTTGAATGGACTCTTCATTCCCTGTTCTGATTATGGAATTGAATAATATGAGGAGTAAAATGTCCCTGTTGATGATGATGAACACCACGGACTTGGGTTGAAAAGAGGATTTAATGCATTATAACTTGCTGTAAAAAAAAATTGTGCTAATGAGGACTGTATCTTATTGATATAATAATAGACTTTACAAACCTTAAATGATGGACTACTGACCTTATAATTGCTGAAATTGTTTATCTATAACTTCTTGATTTATTTTGGATTTTAGAGGCTTTAAAGTTGGATTTTGCCCTTATACTTTGTTCGCTATGTTTATGTATGATGTTGAGATGATATTATGTGGATTTAGTATTGATTTAACAAATGCTAAAGTCTTGAGTTTAGGTGTGTAAATAAGATACTTGTTTCATTTACTAAAATCTCACATCGAATTAGGTAAGTGTGCACATAAGATGCTTGTTTCATTTACCAAAATCACACATCGAACAAAAGTACCTTGTTGTCTTACTTAGTTGCTTTGCCTTGTTTTTTTCAAAGTTCCACATCGACTACTTTCAGATCAGAAGTAAATATTTGATCTATAAATATTGATGTCTTCCAAAATTATGGTGCATTCTCTAGTAGGCATGTGAAATATATGTGTCTTTGAGAGTAATGCGAGATTCACGTGAAATGAGTTAAGTGTCCTAAAAGCATACTCAATGTGACATTTTTTTTATTTTTGTTCACGTAGCGTAGATACATCATTTTATATGGTATTTTTTTACAGGATATGTCATGTAAGATGGTGTATTCACGTAAGATGTGTCATGTAAGATGACGTATCCATGTAAGATGTGTCAAACAGAGTGACGCATCTACATGAATTTCGCCAACCGTGTTAGCGTAATCCACGTGGATGCGCCACTCTGTTTGGCACATCTTACGTGATTTAAAAAATATTAAAAAAAATCACGTAAGACAAAAGAATAAAAATTTGATAAATAATTTAAAAAAAAATAATATTTTGATAAATAATTTTAAAAAAGTGATATTTTAATAATTAATTTTATCATTAATAACAATATAATAAAAAAGCTATTAAACTAAGTCAAAATCTATAAATTCATAAATATACCAAACTCATTGGACAGTCCTAAACACAACCCACCTTTCATACCATGGGGGGCTTCCTTCTGTCCCTGGGTAGCTGCCCTGGGTACCTGCTTCCTCGCTGCCTAGAGATAATCTCTAAGCATAGTCAAGAATTTAGTCGCGAGCACTCCCAATGCAGGTCCATATGATGGTCTGTTTCGGACACATACTAATATCGCTTTCTCCACCTCACAGCCTTTTTTATCGTGCCCGACTTTGCCATAATTATAGCAGTAGTTTTGAAGCTTCTCATACTTCAACACTATCCATATGTGAGGATAATTTTTCCTAGGGACCCAAAAGCTAGTTGGGAGAGCCTTCCATATATTCACCAAGACTCGCACTTTCAGGAAATTTTTTATAATAGTATAATTTTTATATATTTTTTATAAAAAAATATTATTATATTTTAATATATTTAATTTTATGATAATGTTATTTATTTTTTTAAGATAAATTAATTATAAATATTTAAAAAATAGACTAATTAATAAAATAATAAAATGTGTCATAAAAAAGTAATTGAAGAGAAAAAATATCATAATTGAGCATATGAATATGAATATGAATATGAATTATATACAAGCAAAGCTTATGAGCTTAAGAAGATTAGAAAAAATATTAATTTCATTATATTCTTTTATTATATTTTTTATTTTTTTATGATTGTAATTAATTAAAAAAAAGTGATATGAAAAAATAATATAATTAATAATATAAAAAATAATATAAAAAGTGATATAAAAGAAAACTATAATAAAAAAATCAGATTTGAAAAAAAAATGGAAACCTAAGCTATTTAAAGAGATTAGACGAGCAACATGGGAATAGAAAAGATGGAAAACACAGCGCCACAGAGACAAAAGAAAAGAAAAGAGAAGAAAAAAAGGACGGAAGCCGCATAAGACAAAAGAAAAGAAAAGAAAGAAACGTGCACGTAGCACGAGCGGCGAGAAAAAAGAAAGGAGGCGCACGAAGACGAATAGGAAGAAAGTGACAAATTTTATCTTTTATGAATTTTTTTATTTGATTTCTTATCATAAATAATTAATTTTATTTTTAAGAGTAAGATGAAATTTTAATTTTAATTTTAGATAATTTAATTTTATTTAGAATTTTTTTATAATTACATAATGATGATAATTATTAATTGTAATTTAATTTAATTTTTATTAAATATTATGTAATCAATTAATAAATTTAAATTGATATATTTTAATCACATACTTAATTTGTAGTCTTAATTCTTGTTGTGTAATAGTATTTTAGTTTATTATTTTTGAATATATTATGTAATTTTAGATAAATTTTGTCATTAATTAAGTTGCAATAATATTTAGTAGTGATCAAAATTTATAGTTGTAGACACTTTCTATAAAACAAGATTAATTCTCATTTAAGTTAAATTCATCTTTATATAATTAATGACAGATTTGAGGTCTTAAAATTACTCTTTAATTGTTTTTGTATTTTAATTTGAGTTATTTCATTTAGATTTATTATTTAATTTTAATTTTATTACAACACGTAATTTAAATTTTTTAAATTAATAAAATAAAATAAAAATCTTTTTTTTTTTTTTTTTTTAAATTAATTTATGTAAATATTATATTTTAGTTAATTCAATCATTCTGTGCAGTACGACACTCTTATATTTATCGAATATTACATAGATCTTGTGTACTTATAAGTAAAAAGTAATTTTATTACTTGAGAATTATCTACCAAGTTCTTGGTGCTTTATTGCTTGTGAGTTGATTTTGTGATTGTTTTAATTTAATTTTTGTCTATTTTAAATTTTTAGTCTATGATTTTTTTATTTTTTTATTTTATTTTATTTTATTTTATTTTAATTGTTTGGTCTTAATGTTTTTTATTTTTATTTTTATTGTTTTAAGTTTTTGTTGGAAATGTTAGTGAAGGTCAATTCTACTCAAGCTTGTGACTCTCGAGGTGTTTTTGTTTCAACTTTTAATCTCTTTTTAGTTTGATATTTTGTTTGGTTTACGTTGGGGAAACGCACCTTGTCATTAAATTTAATAGAGTAAGATCTTGAGATAGAGCGTACACTCAGAGTACAAAACCAAACTGTACTCATTGATACTAATTTAAATATGGCAAATAATAATTGAGCACTTAGGGAGTATTTTACTCCAAATGCATATGATTATCCTTCTTATGTTTGTTTTCATGAGATTAGGGCAAATCACTTTGAAATTAAGCCTAATGTAATTCAAATGTTACCAATATTTTATGGACTTGAGTATGAAAATCTTTATAAGCACCTAAATGCATTCTTAGAGGTATGTTCCACCTTTAAGATCCCTAATGTTACTGATGATGCAATTTGTCTCCGTTTTTTTCCTTTTTCTTTAAAGGATAAGGTTAAAGATTAGTTTTCTACATGTGATAACATTGCCACTTGGGATAGATTATCAGGAGAGTTTTTAAAGGAATATTTCTCAATAGGTAAACTTACTACAATGAGACGTGTCATCACCACGTTTTCTCAAGTTAATGATGAACAATTTCATGACAGTTGAGAAAGATTTGAGGATCTTTTGCGCAATCCATGCCATGAAGTTCTTAAATGGAAACAAGTGCAAAACTTTTTATTCTAGGTTGAATGAGCGCAACTAGCTGATGGTTGACGCGTTGTGTGGAGGTACTTTCTAGCACAAAACCCCAAATGAGGTATGAGAGTTATTTGAGCACTTAAGTGATAATTCATAATTACATGTCTCGTCCTCACAGTCAGACATATCAAGGCAGTTAGGGAATAAATAGGAAATTTAAGAGATTTCACACACAACTTATTTGGCAATTAAGGTGGAATCTCTATCTAAAAAAATGGACCAGGTAGATGCATTATTTAGGAAGATAAATCAATTGTTATCTTTGAGCAAAAAACATGCTAATTCTTCTAATGTGCATAATGTGTGTACTGTTTATTCTAATCCTTCTCATACTTCATATGATTGTCCTGCTGCCTCATAATTTTTTAAATTTTCACTAGAGCAGACTAATGCAACCCAAGGATTTCCTCCACAAAACAACTCATATTCTTGCACTTACAATTTTGGTTGAAGGAATCATCCTAACTTCTTTTGGAAGCAACAAGGTGTTGAAACACAACAGGGACAATGACCTAATCAAGCGGATCAAATTGGTATGACACCACCCCCTGACTTTCAACAACAAAGGTTTGCGCCCAATTCACCTCAAGCACCTAGTAGCAGTTCAAATGTAGATGATAAACTACATAAGGTGTTGTCTTCGTTGAACAACCTAAACACTAGAACACAACTTATAGAATCTAGGATGCAACTTTTGGATTCTCACATTCAATCCATAACAAAGTTAGAGACTCAAATTAGACAGTCAGTCATTGCTATAGGAAATAGAGAGGAGGATAAGCTTCCAAGCTACCCCATAGAAAATCTTAGAGGCCAAATCCATGAGCAAGCCAAGGTTGTAATGATTCTTAGGAGTGGAAAAAAGGTGAAAAATTGGGTGAATGAGGAGAGAGTGCATAGTGATGGGGATGAGGATAATCATAACGAAAATATAGAAGAAACTAAATCTCTTTCCTCTAATGTGACTAATATTCGATTTCGGCTTCATGTGAGCCAAAGATTCCTTACCTTAAAGCTTTAGATGCACCATTACCTTTTAGGAAAGATAAGCAGAGAGAGGATATTGTTGAGACCTTTAAGAAAGTAAAGATCAATCTTTCCCTTTTGAATGTTATTCAACAAATTCGTACTTATTCCAAGTTCCTTTAAGACATGTGCACATTTAAAAAGAAAATCTAAAGCATATATGTCTAAGAATGTTCGCTTAGGTGAACAGGTAAACTTAATTTTGCATTTTAACACACCACCTAAGTTAAAAGATCCTGATGTTCATACTATTTCTTGTTATATTAGTGATCATAGGATTGATAAAACACTCTTAGATCTAGGTTCACTACAAAAAAAAAAGTAATTTATGACGATTTTAATATGGCAGTTCTTAAAAATTATTGTAATATATAGTATAATACGACAGTTTTGAGACTGACGTAATTTAAATTTATAAAACGACAGTTTGGTTCATAAAACGACAGTTTGAAATTGTCATTTTTTTAATTTTAATTTTAATAAAAATATTAAATAATGTTTTTTTATCTTCCTTCACTTTCTCCATTACTCTCCAAGAGATGTTCCCTCTTTTTTCCCTAACAATTTCATTTTCCCTAACAATTTCATTTTCCCTAACAATTTCATTTTCCTTCACTTTCTCTATTGCTTTCCCAGCTTTCCCTCTCACTCTCTCGCGTTCTCCCTCTCACTCTCCCTTTCACTATCTCGCCCTCTTACTACTCTGGATATCCAACCCACACAACTTCAAGCCTCCAAATACCACTACCCATCACTCCTAACGTCACCAGCCACCAGACGACCCAACATCACTCTATAGAACCCGTGACCCAAACCACCAGATCTATCGTACCTCGTAACCCACGACCCCATCGCAGATCCGCCCTCCTCCACTATGAACCAGGACCCTCCCTTCCTTATAGCTGACTACACGAGTCGTTGCTTGCGCCCCTATGGCCACATCTCCACCAGAGATGGCAGACACGGGTTGAAGTTGGTTCTTCACAAAACAGAACCTCAAGCCACCAACAACCACCGTTGGATCCCGCGGCCAACTGTCCAACTATTTCCTGAAGCCATAGCCACCGAATCCCCTCTGTTCTCGCTGTCACAAGTTGTCTTAATCAGTGGCGCAACCACGCACGACACACCGCTCCGTCGTCTCAATCAGTGGCTCAACCGTCACAAAATCAACATCTCAGTCTCCCTCACGCCGTCTTCTTCAGCATTCATCACTACAACGTCCTAATCACAAACGTAAGTGGGGTAGGGTTTTTGTTTTTGGGATTTTTATTTTCGGATTTCTATTGAAATTTATTTGGGGTTTTTCTTTTGCAAATACATATTTGGGAGATTAGATGGTTGAATACTTAGATTAAATTGTGTATGAGTGCTGGTTATCAATGTTCATGTGCTGAGTTTTTCAAAATTTGTGATAAAATTATATTGGTAATCTAGTAGGTTTCTAATAGGGTTCCCATTCTATTCACTTTCCAATTTACTATTTGGTTTCATTTTCATTTTCAACCCTTCTCTTGTTTACTTATTTTCTTCATCTTGTGCATCCTCAAGAATTAGCTATTTGGTTTCAATTTACTTACTTGTTTACTATTCTATTTTGCTTAGCTTTAGTTGCTTGCCAATATATTTATTCATGTATTATCAAGCCTTGAAATATGAATACCTCTGAGAAATAATAATAATGTATTATCAAGTCTTGGAACCAAATAATACTAGGTGAAGTTTGACATATTGAAATCTTAAGTTGTTTGTATATATGCCTGAATGTTGAAGTTTATGTTTGTTTAGGGATAATAGCTCTAAATGTAATAGATCTATGCTCTGTTCTTGTGGTTTACATTTTAGAGACATCCAAACAGTAAATTATATTGTTGATGTAAACATTTGTTTGTATGTCTTCAATCATAGTTCAAATTATTGTCACTTTCTCTCGTGGTATATTAATGCAAAGTAGTGAGAGTTATGTTTATGTGGTGATAAATTTAAAACATAAAATTGCTCTATTATGGTTTTGATCCTTAAATCCATCTAATTCTCTTGGTTGCATTCACCAGTAATTGCCAATTTTCTTTGTATTTTAGTAATATATAGGCATGATTTCATCATCTAGTTATATAGCTTTTAAGAAGATTTGGTGCATTTAAGTGTTAGTATGATACAAGTCTATTCATCTTGAAAGTGCTAATGTTGGTTTCCTTCTTTACAAATTAAGTTAATTTGAGTTTATAATTGTTAGATTCTGCAAAAAAAAAGCTAAACATGTTTATGGGAGGTAAATCTTAAACTAGATTGTGGGATTTGAAATTTAGAAGTTCTGATTACTCATTTTCTAACATTTTCTTCTACTTTGCAGATAAAGGGTGACTTTTGATTAACTTGGATTAGCTCCAAGTCTTAAGAGGAAGTTTCTCTTACTCCCTCCCTTTTCTTCTTGTCCTTCGAGGTGTTAGCAAAAATAGCCAAAAGGAAAGAAAATTAAAAGTGGTTCTTTTTTTGTTATCTGAAAAATTAGCTGGTGAATTGGTGATAGCTTTGCCATATTTCTTTATTGTAAATAATTAATTTTGTGTGCCTAATAATGCATCCTATATAAATCCCAATTAAGATTTAAAGTAAATTATGGCATTTTTACTTCTGTATTTGCCACCATGTGATCATGATAATGCTGTTTTGAGTTATCCTTCCTGATGGTGGGTAATGACCAAAGTGAAAAAGGGTGGCTGTTTGATGTGTGTTCGAGGTTGAAGAGGTTTTTGATTTTTCAAGAGGAGAGATGACTCATCAGAAGATCTTAAATAATCATTGAATAGGTAATAGTTGATGGCTTTGTTTGTATAAAAATTTCGTCTAACATGATTTTGTTGGGTGCTATTTTGTCTCTCTTTCTTTTAACTTGGGAGATCTGGCAAAAATTTTGAGTTTTAATTATTGTTTTCACAGTGATAGATTTGTAAGGTTGCTTTTTTAAAAATATCCATTGTGCTTTTTTTTTATATATAGTTGAAGCCACTTGGATATCAGTTTTTGATTCTCTTACTGGTCTTGGTCATACATGCTGAAGCTAGTTAGCTGTTCAATTTTATAATGTCGCTTTTCTACATGCCTTTCTATCATGGATTCCCTTGGGTCATATATTTAAATCACCATTGGTAGATGCTATTTTTTTGCTTGGATAACACTGCCATGGAGGAATGCTAAAATCTTTTGGTATTTGTGTACATCACAACTTGAGACACTCCTGAAGTTTTTCCCACTTCCAGCATATCGGAACCTGACATTGCAATGTTTAACTGAGGTATGTTCCATCTTCCAAATGCTTATACTTTTATCTTACAAGGTAGGGTTTCTTTTCTCAGTTTCATGCCTATTTGTGATTTTATATTGTAAGTATATAATCATAAGACATAATGGAGCCGGGTGAAAGAATTTGGCCTTACTTAGGGTGATTTTTTATGCATCATGGACTATATCATGCATGTGGCATATTTAAGAATAGACCCACTTTTCCTTATCTTGAATTGTGGTATCTGAATTTCCTTTTCTATATCTGTGTAGCACATCTTCCTCCTACTCTCGTTTTCTCTCATTGTTTTTTGGTTTGCTTGATGGATGTTTGGCACTCTATTAACAGTACAACTAGTATGGTGGTGCCCCTCTGTTTATGCTGGTTCACATTCAAATTCTGGAATCCACTCAAGAGAATATATCTGTTTTGCTATTGGGTCTTGAATATCTTATCAACATCTCATATGTGGATGATACTGAGGTTTTTAAGGTATGACGATGTTGACATATATTTCTTGTCTCTGCTTAATTCTTCTGTTATGAATTCTCAAGCTTATGTGTTCATTCTTAGGTTTTCCTGATAGAAGTCTCTTCCCCCAGTGTCCTGAAAATGTGTTTGTTAGCCTGCATGTGTATATCATGTGAAAGCTAGAATATAAATTGGTAGAATTCTTTCAGGGTTCGTAGGGCAAAATGGTCCATTTGATTGTGGTTATTATTGTAAGGTTACACTCAGCCTGGCAGATATATAGTTACACAAATGGTTGATATGTTACCCTGGTGCTTAAATAATTTAGTCTAGTATTTAGAGTGGCTTGCCAAATAAGTTAGCATAATTATTTATTTCCAGAAAAAAGATTTGTTTTTGCATAAGAAAAAGAAAAGAAGAATAAGGAAAGATGTTTTTACCTATAAAATTAATAGCAAAAGAACAGAAACAAAAAGAGGATCATGTGAATAAACCTTAATACATATGAGAAAGTTAATTACATTTTATTTCTTTCTGATTATTGTAACATCCTAAAAATTCCGTATCTCTTAACCAGTAATTTTGACAGTTAACAGAATTTTACTGTTTAGTAATTTCTGTGCACTGTAAAATTATTTTGTTTATTCCATCAGCGTATTTGATTGTTTTGAGTAATTTACTCCGTGTCAGAAAAATAATAATTTTTGGGCCAGGGAAAACTTTACGTAATTTAATTTTTACCGTTAGGTTTTAATTATTTTACGTAATCTGATTTGATATTTGTGCGTTTTCTAATTTTTGTGATTTTATGGGTGATTATGAAATTTTTATGATACTCCGATCGTTTTTGGACTGTTTGTGGGCCTAGGGGGTATATGTGGGTCCAGGTGGGTCCCGCAAAGTGAAAATTTTTCTACGCATAGAAAAACTTGTACTGTTAAGTCAGAGACAGGATCTTACTAAACCTGAATCCGAAAACAGTTTTAGAAAATTTCTTATACTGTATTTTGTACTGTATTTAATTATCAGGTGATAAAAATACAATAAATATATTCTTTCATGTGGTTTTAGCAAATAAAAATAAATATTATACTGTTAAATCAATATTGGTAGTTTGGATATTCACCATTGATTTAATCAACAATGGAGATTTGATCTTAAAAGTGAATAAGATCATTTATAACCATTGGATGAAGAATTAATCAATGGTAGAGATTTGGTCTCAAAAAGTGACAAAGACCATTTATGACCATTGGATGAATAATTAATCAAGGGTGAAGATTTGGTCTTGTAAAGTAACAAGGACCATTTAGAACCATTGGATGTTAATTTAATCTATGGTGGAGATTTAGTCTTAAAAAGTGACAAAGACTAATTATGACCCTTGGATTAAAAGTAAGAAAGAGTAATCTTAACCCTTTATTTTTGGAGATGCATCTAATGGCTAAGATTTCAAGGAGAAAGATCCAATGGCCTAGATTAAGTCTTCTAATCAAAAGTCTACCTAAATCCTAACCATTGAATTAATCAATGGTCTAAAATGCTCTAAATGGTGGTTTGAAAAAGATGACAACATTATTGCATGCATAATGCATGAGGGGGGACGGTTTTGTGAAGCATTTTGGAGCTAAAGGAAAACTTTATGTCATTGTTAAGTGGTCTTGGTCAATGGTGCATCATTATTGATCATTATTGATCAATTTGCACTCAAGGAGAATGCATTGGAGGGGGGGCTACGGTTTTGAGAAGCTTTAAGACATAGGAAAGTTTGAAGACCATATTATTGATATCCTTGCTTTCCTTTGTCTTCTCTAAAACCAATAACTCATCAAGCTTTTCTCTCCACTTTCTTTTCATGGAGGTTTTGGCCAAGCACTCCAAGAACACCTTCCATCACTCAAAAATTTCATCCAATCTAGTTTCTTGAATCCTTACCTTATTCTAAGAACATCTCTAGTTATGAGTTTTTTCTAAATCATTCATCTTGATCTTCAAATCCAAGCTTCAAGATTCTACCAAAAATGGTAAATTTCATATTTCTTCTTCTAATCTTCTAGTTTTGATTTTCTAAGCCATGATTGAGCCATGGTTTACCTATTTCTACACTTGTTATTGATTGTAACATTTGTTTATGATTTTTAGGAATTTTCCCAAGGAGCTTCATGAAATTTGTGGAAGGAAAAACTAAGTGTTTTCACTTCATCCTTTGTCTTAACCAAGTCTAAGAAGCTTTTCTCTCACAAAAATAAAAAATTCCATCTTTGTTCTTCAAGAGGAATTTCGGCCATACCATCCAAAATCACCATCCAATCCTTTTTAATTTCATCCAACCATAGATCCTGAATCTACATGATATTCTAAGCAATTTTCATGTTGGAGATTTTCTCTAAATCATCTATCTTTAACCTTGTTCTTCAAGCTAAAGATTGAAGCTTTAATGGTGAAATTTGTTACTCTTCACTTTTCTTTTGATTTTCAAGGTTCTAACCATGATGCACATCCATGGTTTTCTTATTCAAGCTTAAGATACTAATAAATATATGTGTTGTTTTGTGTTTAAGAAACCCTTGGTGGTGAAGGACTTAGAAAAAGAAGCAAAACAAAGAGTTTTTGAGGATCTTCAAGAGGTAAGAGGGAGATCCACCTCACCAACCAAGTATGGTGGTGAGAGATGGTATTATATTTGGTGGATGGTGAATCCATGTGAGGATTCATATCCATGGTCTTGTAATTTATTTGTGGGTGTTTATGTGTTTTAATTATTTGCCTATGCTTGATATGCTATGCATGATTTTATGGCTTTGATGGTATGCTTATATTATGCATGATGAGTATATGGCATGCTGATAGTATTTATCATGAAATATGTATGTGTATGCCATGATGTGTTGATGTAAAGGAAATCAATTTTTGGCTCCAATAGCCAAGGAAGTGCTATGGTTTTGATGCCCATAATTAGAGTTTCATGTTGAAATTTTTCAAGAACAAGGAAATTGATTTGTTTAATGAAAATTATAAAGTGGAGACAAATAAATTTTCTTGGTTCTAAAGGCTATGGAATTTTCGGCCAAGACACCTCAACATAGGTGTTTATAACTTAATATTTTCATGGAAGAATAAAATTGGATTGATTTGAAAAGCATGAAAAATGAACAAAGGATATGTTTTTCAAGAGAACAAGAACACGTTTTTTTTAAAGGGATTTTATTGATTTATTTTGTGTAAAAAGTTTCTAAGTGTTTAGTAAACTTGATTTCGAAAAACGAAAAAAGCAACGTGGATTTTAAGGATTTGCAAAGAAAGTGAAAAAGGATTTGCAAAGAAAGTGAAAAAGGATTTATAAAGAAAGTAAAAATGAATTTGAACAAATAGGTTTGATTTTTATGACCATCGGTATTTCGCTTTTGAAAACAAAAATTTTAATGGTTTTGTTTGTGTAAAACCATATCAATTTAGAAGGAAAGATATTTTATGGTTTCAATGGCTAAGTACCACGGTTTTTGAGGGCTTGTAATGCTTTGATTTTTATGGAGCAAAGTGATATTTTATAAAACGAAGTGTTTTATCATTCGAAAGATTTGACAATTTTCAATAAACACGTTCACGGTTTTTGAAGACTTACGGATACCTTGATTTTATAACGAAATGATTTTCGCACAAGAATTTGGAAAGGAAATTAGAGCGTTTACCACTTGAGAAATCAAGTTTTTGTAAACAAAAATATTTTCGATCTTCAATTTATTTTGAAGAAGGTTGTGTTTGGAAATGATTTGGGAAAAATGAAGAATATAATGGTGTTTTGAAAATTTACTAACGTATAACTGATTTTCGAGTTTTGAAGTACGTTAGGAAATTTTAAGATTTGAAACATTGATTTATATCAATGGAAAAGTGATTTTTGTGGATTATATTTTGGAAAAGGATTTCTTGAGTAAAGAAATGTGGAAAAAGATTTTCTTGAGTGAAGAAAATGTGTTAAATAAAGTATAAAGTCATATTATTTTGAGAAAGGTGAAAATGGAATTTTTGAAAAGTGAGAAATATTTTCTGTAATAGAATTATGGTAAAAAATTATTTACGTATCTTAAAAATGTAATTTTTAAAGTACATGGTTTGAAATACAGTAAAATATTTCTAAGTGTTTGGAAATACAGTAAAATATTTCTACGCGATTTGAAATATGGTAAAATATTTCTACGCGATTGGAGATGCGTTGAAATATTTTTAAGCGATTTAAATTACGTTTAAATATTTTGAGAACGATGAAAAAGTTTTAAATATTTTACTTAATTTAAACTACTGTTGAAAAATCACTACGTGATTTAACAGCCATAGAATATTTTTACGCGATTGTGAAAATGACAGAAAACTGCTATGAGATTTGGAAAGTGTTTTAAATATTTTGAGAATGATGGAAAATGATTTACTCGACTTAAAAGAATGATTTTTAAGTTACGCGATTTTGAAACAGTGGAAAAATACTATGCGATTTGAGAAACGTATGTTTTTACGCGATTGAGAAAAACATTGAAAAATTTGTACGTGGTTTAAAAGTGCAACAAAAGAGTTGCGGTATTTTAAAAACGTAACAGAAATGTTACAAAATTTTATAAACGTAACAGTAGTGTTACGGTATTGTGAAAACATAATAAAAACGTTTTGGAATTTTAAAAACGTAACAAAAGTGTTACGGTATTGTGAAAATTATATTGTGAAAATATAACAGAAATATTTTTGAATTGTGAAAATGTAACAGAAATGTTACGCGATTGTGGAAATACGGCAAAATTATTTTATGACTATAAAAACATGATGATTACTGCCAAAACAGTGTATGAACACTGTGTGAGAAAATGACAAGTTTTGCCTACGATTGGCTTTTGATGCATTTTATATGCATTGAAAAAAGATGCCTGTATTTGGTATTTAGGGCACTCTACATTTTGGAAAAATATGTGTTGAAGCATATGATTTAAATTGAACAAATGAAATTGAAAAGTATGGCCCTTGTGGTTGGACCTGCACTGAGATATTAGTGCATTGTATAAAATATATTTTGAAAAATTATGAGTTAAACCTGTGATTGGTATTCTATCTATGATTTGGTATTTGGTGCATTATACATGCATTGGAAAGGTCCGATAGACTGAAAATGATGAATTTTGCCTATGATTGGTATTGGTGCATTGAACATGTATTGAAAAGGTTCGATGGACTGTATAAGGTCCGACCTGAGTTTAGCTCCATGGAGTAGAAACATTAAGTCTAAATGCACATGCATTTTATGAGTACATTTATATCTGTGTGATATATATAAATGAAGGAATAATTGAGCTGTTGATTAATATTGGATGATGATGATGATAATTAATGTTGATGGCATTGTCATGTATGTTTGAACTGCTATAGGATTGGATGATAACAGTTGATTAATGTTGAATACATTATTAGAACTCTAGTATGATATACCTGTATGACATTGCTGTTTGTATTATCTCTGTGTTGCCATGTTGGTATTGGCATATGTGATCTCACCTTTTTGTTTTATGTTTTGGTTGGGTTTGTGTTGTGAAATAAATACGTATTCACAAATACGTAATAGATAGAACGAGTTTTCCGAGAAGAAGCTGATGGTAGATACTCAGAGATTGATGAAAACATTGAAAAGTGGCTGTCTCAAGTTCGAAGATGTGCCGGATAGACAAGGAGTAGAGTTCTGATGCATCAAGTTGGATGCAAGAGAAGAAACGAGTATGTTAAGATTTAACGTTAGTGTTATACCGTGCTATTAAGTAGAACTTGTCATAGGGTTGCTACTGTTAGAAAAAAAAAGAGTCTGTAGGTTTTATATTTCTCTTTAAATTATTAAATGGAACAATTGGGTCAATGTTGTATATGAATCTGTTTCAATATATTTTCAGTATTACTTATAAATTTCGGTAAGTTTATGTTTCAGTAAGAAAGAAATTTTAAAACCCATCTTTTATAACTCAAACTTTGTGCGAACTTCTTTTTGATTATGAGTCGGGAGTCAGACATGTGATACCCTAGGGAGGGTGTTACAATTATGAACCAACTTGCTCCCTTTTAAGAAGATGTTGAGCTCTCATTTTTTTTCACATCAGCCAGCCTGAAGCTCTCTCTCTCTGCATTGCAACTACATCCTAGACTGTGCTTTATACTATATCCTATAGTTGGCGCTGCACTGCACTTCACTACATGGCGGACAAGGCGGTGACCATTCGAACCAGAAAGTTCATGACAAATAGGCTTCTCTCCAGAAAGCAAATGACAGTTTAGTATAATACGTAATGCGGCTTGGTTTGATTAATATATATAGATTTAGAACCTTGTGCAAATGACATGGTTGAAATTATTGTCTTATCTGATGACTTTGTTTTACCTTATTCCATAAGGTGCCCTTGGGTTGTGTCACTCCATTTGCACTAGTGAATGAATCAGCACGGTATGCTTATGATTTTATTCTCATTGCTTACTTATGAGATATCTAATCTTTTTTCTCGGTAATGCTTGCTAACATACATAAATTAATTGCAGTATTTGATTTTTTTTATATATTTTTGTTTGTTTCAATGTCTAGGAGTTAAAAAAATTGTATTATAGAGTTTGTGAGTAAAACTCTCAATGTGGATGATGAAGTTGTTTTTGAAACTCCTCCTATAGTGTCTGCAAGTCCAAAGTATAAGGTGTAAAGATTCAATTGTAGTCCTAGACTATCAATATAAAAAACTAGATGAGCTAGGTTGTTTGCCCATTTTTTTTGTTGGTTTTAGGTGAATTACAGCAGTTCTAAATGACTGTTTTATCCTTTTTTTGTTGGTTTTATGTAAATTACGACAGTTCTAACCGCTATAATTTACATTTTTTTTGTTGGTGTTATGTAAATTATGATAGTTCTAACCGCCATAATTTACATTTTTTTGTTAGTGTTATGTAAATTACGGCAGTTTTAATCGTCGTAATTTATGTTTTTTTTGTTGGTGTTATGTAAATTATGACAATTCTAACCTTCGTTTTATGCAAAAACTAAATCACCATTTTATACATGGTAAATTGTGGCGGTTAATAAAAAATCATTGTATTATACAGAACGACAAATATAATTACGTCAGTTTTGAAAACCGCCACTGATACAAAAAAATGGCAGTTAAAACCGCCATAATATTTAAAAAAAACTATCGTATTAAACCCCTTTTTTGTAGTGGTTCTAGTGTTAATATGATGTCATATTTTGTTTATGACGAGTTAGGCGCAGCCATCAAATTGTTTTCTACAATTAGCTGATAGGTTAATTAGGATCTCTAGAGGAAGAGTTGATGATGTCTTAGTGAAATTTGATAAGAGATTCTTTCTGGTTGATTTCATAGTGCTTGATTTGGAACCCTCTCACTTATCAAAAAGAGAAATTCCTATAATTTTGAGGAAGTCTTTCTTAGTCACTGTTAATGCTAACATTAGTTGTAGGTTTGAGGTAATAGATGTCTCAGTTATAAACATGAGAATTAAACTTAATATCTTCAAGCCTACTGGCCAACCCACTTTAGAAGATGAATCTGAGTGTGCTTTTGTTGATGTGATTGATGAGAGAGTTAAAGAGACTATGCTACCTATTTTTTCTAAGGAACCTTTAGAAAGTATAGCTTCACACAGTGAGTTTGAGACTTTTGACTTGAGAAGTGATGAAGTTGGGGTTAATGTAATTTTTTGTTGTTCTCCATCTCTTGAAACTACCTCGTGGTAAGTGAGTTATGATCATTTACCTCATTGAATTGATTTGGATTTAATAGCTCTAGTTATAGGTAGAATTTTCTTTTACTCTTTAGATAATTTTATTTTATTATTTGAGTCAGTTTAAGTGCCTCCCAGAGTTCGAAGTCTCTGTATGGGGGTGTAAATAGTGTCAGCCAACAAAAAAAATTAAAAAAATACAAAAATACAAAAAAAGTTTGCTTGTTTGTTTATTTTATTTTATTTTATTTTCTTTTTGTTATTTCTTTTAATTGCTAACAATTGTTAGGATGTAATTATTCTCCTCTTCTTCCATTTTTAATTACTGAACATTTCAAGTATGTGACTTTTCCTTATTACTCTTTATTAATTTTGTCCCAACAATTATTTTGATACATATTGGTGATTATTTCTTAAGCCTGGATTTAATTTTAAATATCGAGGACAATGTTTGGTTTTGATTAAGGATGGACGTTACTTAAGTATTCAGTCATGTTATCATTATGCCACTTTTGTGTATTATTTTTTCCTATCATGTTTCTCAAATTGTTTCAAATATTCGCATAACTACTTATGCATATCTTATTGTTAAAAAAATTAAAATAATTAGAGAACTTAAAGATGAACATGTGGATGCTATTTTTACCTAGTGAGTTTTGAGTTATTCATTTTTATTATGAAAATATTTTCTTGACATTCAAATATTTATTGTTAGTGCTCACAAATTTTTTTATTTTTTATTTTCTCATTGGATCATTTCATTATTGTTATTTTTGGCTAAAGAGAAGTTTTATGTTACACTTGCATTTAATTTTGATGTCATGAAAATTGATTGAGTTATATATTTCCTTAAGAGATGATATTAAGCCATATTTCTTATTTTGAGCTTTGAAATAATATTTTTTATTTTTTCACATATTACTACTAGTTACCAATTTGAGTCTGTTTATTAAGTCTTTCTTTCTTAACTATTTTCCAAAATGTTTCAGGAAAGAAGCATTGTAATTGCAATATAAGGTGATATGATGAATGTTAAAAAAATGAAGTGAAATTTTTTTTTTGGAAAAATCAGAAAAGAAAAAAAATAGAAAAATATGAAGTTTGAATTTTTTTTAAAAAAGTGTGAAGAAAAGAAAATTTTGATATTGAAGATTAGCCGAATAAAATGATTTAAAGAAGAGGAAAAAATGTTGAAAGTATAGATGTCAGTTTCAAAATATTCTTAGAACACTTTTGATTTTCATTATTACCCTTTAGCCTTCATATTTTCTCATTACCTGCATTATAAGCTTAATAAAATCTTATTTGATTTTAAGGAATTACATGATTCTTTCAATGTACATGACTAATCTAAAAGTGTGATGTAAAATTTTTTCTTGACATCCTCCTATGAAATGGTATTTGTTTTGTTTCCTCATTGTTCTTTCATTTATTTTATATGTGAGATATTTATTTTGATTTGTGCCGACTACTTTTTTCACATATACTTACTATGAATGACACTATATTTCTAAGTGATTTTCTTATTAAGAGTAATACTTGTGAGAATTGCATGTGGTTGAAATGTGTTTTCTAACGAGAATTCTAATTATGATATTTGAAGACATAGAGTATATGTCATAGTAACTATATTATTCATACACTCTGAGTTTGATAATGGTTGAATTTTTTTTGTGATAATTGTGGTGTTCTGATGTATGACTGATATTCTTGAGTTGAGATAAAATTATATTTAATTAAATTGATTGGAGATATTATCCACTTTGATCTTTGTTTTAAGTTATTTTCATTATTAGAAACTAACAATAAACTAATTGTATATTGTGATACTAATTTAATTTTTATATATATTTTTTATAACAAATAAGTATTATTATATCTTAAAATATTTAATTTTATTATTTTTGTGTATTATTTATTTTTTTAAGATAAATTAAATTTTAAATTATGTATTAATTATAAATATTTAAAAATAAAAATAGAATAATTAGTAAGATGATAAAATGTGCCCTAAAGAAGAGTAATTAAAAAAAGAAAAATATCATGATTGACTCATGATATAAATTAAGATAATATTATTTGTATACTTAAAATATATATATTATATTTATATTATAAATTTATATAAAAGAGATATTAAATTAAATTATATATAATTATAATATTTTATAAAATATAGAATAAATTTATTAATGAATTAAAAAAATTAAAATATTTTTAATCGACGAATACGGCTGTGGTATAAATCATGTGCAAGCAAAGCTTATTAATTCAACGAGATTGCAAAATAAAAAAGAGACCTAAGCTATTTAAAGAGATTAGACGTGCAGCTGCAGGGGGGATAGAAAAGATAGGAAGCACAGCGCCGCATAAAGACAAAAGAAAAGAAAAGAAAAGAAAAGAAAAGAAAGAAAGGACGGAGACCGCATAAGACAAAAGAAAAGAAAAGAAGGAAACTTGCACGCAGCACGAGAGGTGATAAAAAAGAAAGGAGACGCACGAAGATGCAGAGGAAGATGGAGAAAAATTTCAGCTTTCATAAAAAAAATTCATTTCATACTTTTGTAATTATAAATAATTAATTTTATTTTTTAGGATTGAGATAAAATTTAATTTTAGATAATTTTATTTTTTTAGAATATTTTTTTTGTTTTATAATCATGTAATAATGATGATTGTTAATTTTTAATTATTATTTGATTTAATTTTTATTAATTGTCTTATAATTAATTATTAAATTTAAATTGATATATTTTAATCATATGTCTAATTCTTATAATCTTAATGTGCGAGTTATGTAATAGTATTCAATATTTTTGTGATTTAAGAATTAAATAATTTATGTTATATTAAATAATTTATGTCATAATTTAAATATGTACGTTATTTTAGATAAATTATGTCATTAATTAAGTTATAATAATCTTTAGTAATGATCAAAATTTGTAGTTGTAGACACTTTATAAAACAAAATTAATTTTTATTCAAGTTAAATTTATCTTTACATAATTAGTAGTGAATTTGAGATTTTATAATTGCTTTTTAATTATTCTTATATTTTAATTTGAGTTATTTCATTTAAATTTATTATTTAATTTTAGTTTTAGTACAGTACATAATTTAAATTCTTAAATTAATAAAATAAAATAAAAAATCTTTTATTTTTTAAAATTAATTTAGATAAATATTAAATTTTAATTGATTCTATCACTTTCTATAAATACATTACCCTTATATTTATCAAATATTACATATATCTTATATAATTATAAGTAAAAAAATAATTTTATTACTTGAAAATTTTCTATGACTCTTCTGAGAAGCTAGCCTTCCACATCCGGGTTCTCCACTTCAAGTTTTTCTCCTATACCCTTAGCAATCTTTGCTGCACTTTTTGTGTTCATGATGTCTAATGATAGACCATGAATTTGTATCCAAAAAACACAAAAGTCGAAGTTTACTTGAAAGATAGAAACTTTAGGGGACCACAACTGTAGACTCAAAAGGTGCCATATGATGTTCCAAGGACTGTTCTTCATGATCTTTCTAGGTGCTACCTCATTAGCAAAGTTGAAAATATATATGTTCTGAAGTAGATTCAGAGGAATACCTAAGATGGGTACGTTACGGTGGTTTCTTCCTTACACGGCAGCGGCAGAGTGTATTGAATCAGGAGGGTTGGATACTTGCAAATAAACTCCAACGCTCAAGTCAGGTAGTGTACAAGTAGGGTTTATACAGTGAGATAACAAATACCTGAATAGGGTGGCTTAGCATGTTATTTATAGAGCGTATACAGAATCGTAATCTAATCTGTGTTGAATGCAAGTATTTAGGATTAGTATCCTGTTAGATATTACCTTCCTCTTATTGTTGGGATAAATTCCTATAAGTTAGAAACTTAAATATGGAAGCTACTTAACAATCTGAGACAGTTATGGATCTTATACTATAGTATGATGATGATTGGCAGTTGCGGATATTTAGGGATAAATCCTCTGCACAAGTCTATCAGATATTATGGCCAAATACTACTCGACGTGCATGGCTTCGAAGTTCGGACTAGAGCTGCCAAACAGGGCGGAGTCTGGCAGTACACATGTCGGGTTGATCCATTTAACGAGATCCTGGATCACGGTCCAAAACAGTTGCCCCCAACTGTTACCCAAGTGGCTTCTTTACTCAAGAGAGGGGTGAACTGAGTAGTTAAAAAATTCTTTGAAAACTTTTCACGAACATGTTAAGAACAAATTCCGTTGAAGTTATTTATTAAGAGAAATGAACGAACCAAGAAGATAGAAGGATTCTAGCAAATTTATCAAGCCAATAATAGAATATTTAACCAATATTATAAAATTGAAAACCAAATATAAGGAGTAAGGGTTCAGAAGAGCAAATACTAGAATTTATCTTGATTCAGTCACCAACCACTTGTGACTTACGTCCAGTCCTCGAGAAACCACCCGAGATTTTTCTACTATCAATGCAAGTTTCAATAGGTGCTTGTTACCGTTACAAACTTGAGCACTCTTCACACCTTGGGATACCTCACCCTTGTGCTTGAGCCTCGACAGCAGGGATAGCTCACCCTTACAAATTTCCTGAGGGGTACCTCACCCTCGTTACAAGCAATTAGGAATGAAACAAAGAGAAAACTCTCTCAAAGAGCGTGTATTGAAACTTGAAGCACTATGAAGCTCTCTAAAAAATATCTCAAATATTTCAAAAAACAAAGTAAGGAGATGTGAAAGATGAAACTCAGATTAAAAACAATGTAATGATGTTTTTCAATATGTGTTCTATATAAAAGATGACCTAAGAAGGTTCATATATAGCCTTTTAAGGGAAAAAAGTCGTTTGGGCTTTTAATGTAAGCAATAAATGCTATAGAGAAAACGTTTGTGCACTTATAGCCCTATTGTAATCAATTACAATAACAATGTAATCGATTACATTGTTCTTAAAACGTATTCTGGGCTTTCTAGGCTGTTTGTAATCAATTACAACCTTAATGTAATCGATTGCATGGTCTTCGTCAGAGATGTAATCGATTACAAGCCTTACGTAATCGATTATGAAGCCTCTGGAAGCAGTGTAATCGATTGCAAACATGTTTGAATCCATTTTTAAGCCCATTTGACCATGATACACATTTAGATTAATTAAACTTGGATTTTTTTTAAATAAGCTTGATTTTTATAATCCAAGATTAAAAAACCATTTGAATTTTTGAAAAGCTCATTTTAAGAAACTAATTGAGATACCAAGAGAGCTTCTTACATTAAGATCCTAAAGCCTAAAAAAATCATGACAGCTTTGCATCCATATGTACTTGGTCTTGCATTCATTTGTACTTGGTTATCATCTTGGTTTTGTTATCATCAAAATCTTGTACGAACTCCAGGACATAAGCATTCATATTCTCCTCCTTTTCTATGATGACAAACCAACACAGAGAAAGAGAATAAATATGTGCAAATATTATATGTCAGATATTAAAACATCACTCTCCCCCTAAGTTCATGCATACTCCCCCTTACTCATGCAACCTCTCCCCCTTTTGACATTATCAAAAAGCTAAGATATAAGGGTTAAGAGACATAAGCATTCAAATAAAATTTTGGCAGAGTTGTAACAGCATAATGGCATGACCAAGATCACCAAACAGACAACAAAGCAACAAATAAGAAAATAGGCAATAGTCCAACCAGTATATATATTATCACCAGAGTATAGATTAAGCAATAAAAGACCAGAGTAAACAAAATATCAGAGTATATAAGCAGCAGAGGGACCATAATAAATAGAGTTATTTACAAAATAATATAAAAAATGCTACTAGGTTAGATAATAATAAAAATAAGCATCATGACTAAGTCTCCCAGTATCACTCAGTCACCTTGCTGCCACTATCATTGTCCGCAGCCGCATCAGTAAGATCAACATCATCATCACTAGTGGCAATATCATCCTCTGAGTTGAGAATCTCCTCATTATGATCAAGGACACTAGTTGTAGCACTGGAAGGACCAACAAATGATAACAGAGCAGAAGGTATAGCAGGAGGGGCAGCAAACTTAGGCTGAGAGCCCGAAGCACTCTCTAGTAACACTCGAATGATGGCAACCTCCTCATCAGTGTAAGTAACTCGCTCCTTAAGGCTGTGAACAGAGGTGCGTAGCTCACTAAACTGATCATCAATGTGAGTGCCGAGGTTGCGGAGCTCCTGAAGCAGAAGATCCATAGATGATGGAGCTGGAGCAGCTAGAGGTGCATCATCCTCAATATCCTCATCTGTACCTCGAGGCAGGTGACCATCCATTCCGTGATGGAGGTAGTACCAACGATCATCAATCTTCCACAGCTGTAGCTTCGTCAGAGTATGCACATTAATGCACTCCTGCCCATCAGAAGTCTCATCCTTTGCCTCCCTAAACAAAGGAATGCAGAAATGCTCAAGGATCGTATTGATAAGCATGGCGTAGGGTAGAGGATGGGGATCCTTCTTCACTCGTAGCATGTGCTGAATGACATAATAAGCCCAGTTAATGGATCACCCGGTGTTCATTGCCTATAAAGCCAGGACATCGTCCTTAAGAACCTGAGAATAATTGCCTCATCTAGCAATTAAACCTGTAGCCACAAGGTAATGTAGTACCATGTTTTCCATAGTTAGCCTAGTGGCCAGAACTCTCGTACCGGGGTGAAAGCCTGTTCATAGTAATGAATTCAGAGCATCCTTATAATCATACTCATCAACCCACTGATTTATCCCGGTAAAATTGGCACCATCCTTATGACTATTGATATCTTCTTCACTTTATAAACCATACAGGCATTCTTAAATTTCAAATTGGCATAAAAGACGCGAACCAAATCAGGATATATATCTCTCTTAATGCTTAGAAATTTAATCAAATTCAGTTACTCAATCAGACGAAAACATTATAAAGGTTCATTAGAATAGAACTCAGTAGTGAGATACCTGGCTGTATAATATTCTGGAGGTGAAACTGTTGGCGAAACACTTCAGCTTGTTTGGACATTTGGAAGTGAGCAGAGAGGTTCAAGCTAGGAATGGTGAGAGGAGGAGCCTAGGAAGACGAAGCACCAACTGCCCCTGTTATGGGTTTCTTGGTTTTGTGAGAAGATTCAACCATTGGGTTGAAAATAAGGGAAATGAAGCAATTAAAAGTGAAGGAATAAGGTTTAGTAAGTGTTTGGGAGTAGGAGAAGGCAAAGGAAGCTGATGATTGGGTGGATTTTTGGAGTTGAGTGTTTGGGTGATAAGAACACGTACGAGTGATGAAGCAAGATGGGGATTTTGGTGTTTGTGGTGAGATTTGAGGTGAGAGTTTTATGGAGAGTAAATTTTCAAGTGAATGAGAGGTGGAACAAAGGGATTTAGTGAAGAAATAGGAGAGATTTTAAGGTTTTGGTAAGAGGTGGGTCACAGTTTGGAAAGAGAAAATGGAAAATTTCAAGTAAAAATGGATGTTCGCGAGTCTAGGGCTCCTTTTAAACCGTATTGTAATAGATTACAAGTGGGTTGTAACTGATTACATTGCTTGGGATTCTTTGTAATCGATTACAATGAGGGATGTAATCGATTACATTATCTGAGTTTCTCTGTAATTAATTACACAGGATATGTAATCAATTACAGGCCTTCTGACTTTTCATTTTGGGCTGACAGAACCTTTGTAATAGATTACAAGCCTTTTAACTTTGCATATTTTGCCTAGTAGAGCCTGTGTAATCGATTACAGGGGGTCTGTAATCGATTACAAGTCTTCTAAACTTGTGTTTTTCACTGCAATCAATAGAAGATAGATCACACAACCTTTAAAGCTCTTCAAAACTTTATCAACTTGATTACAAACAATTTAAAGGCTAGAATTTTGTCCAAGTCTTGTTCTTCTAATACTAAAACCCGTGCCAAGGATCAAACCATTAATTTACTTCAAACTTCAAGGTCTTTGGCTAAAGCAATGAGCAGAGGGTATTTTGAGCAGTTGGAGGACTCAGTCATGATGGGGTACCTGCAAAACAAATTTAAGAGAGCCTCTGACGCTCAAGTCAGTATTGGAATCAAAATTTAAGTAATGCAAATACAAGATTATGCAAAATAAAAATGGATTATTGATGGGACCGCGACAAGTGTATTGGATTGTCAAGTAATAAAAATAATGAGAAAACCAGATATCGTTCTTAGGGATCAATGAAAAATCACAAATTCACGAACTTAGCTACTATTCAAATAGAACTTTAGTTCAAATGGGGCTCAATTGTAAACAACTAAGCAAGGAAGAGATTAAACTAAAAATAAAGATTCTTTTTGGTATGTTAGCTTTAACAAATTAACAAACACTTAGAACACAAAAGAGATAGGAATTCAAAGATAAGAAAGAGTTGGGATCAAGTTTCATTTGATTTCATTTGTTGCATATTAATTAGGGTTTAAAACAAATTTCTACTTCTATTTTGTTATCAGATTCACCTAAATATCTAAGTCCTAATTCCTTAGGCACAAGAACCTTAAATCCTAGTTAAAATCCCTAATTCCTTAGGTGATTCTAAAAGGGAAAAAACATTAAGATTAAGAATCCAATGAGCTAACAAGCATTCATCAACTATTCCTAGCATGACGATTCACAAGGTTCACAATCTCAAACAAAATTTATACATTAAATTTCTATCCAATGCATAAACTTAAAAATCATTCTAAGGATAATCAAACCCTTATAAAGCTTTAAGAACAAAGATTATAAACTCAAAACAGAAGAATCCATTAAGCATAACTAAATCCCAAGTCAAATATAAGCAAAACCCATCAAAATCCACTCAATCCCAACAAGGGAGAGTTTAGCTAGACATAGAAATAAATGTAAAAACTAAAACAATAAGGAAGAAGATGCAAAACTCCAAGGAAGATTAAAGAAAATCTGAGTTCTCACTCTTCTTCTCTTCAAATTCACACCAAAGCTTTCCAAATTAGGTCTACCATTCCTATTTCTCCATCTGTCCTTAAGCATATTTTCTCTTAGCCCTAAAAATAGCTCTTTTGACGTGAAATGGGCTAAAATGTAAATGGGCCCGCGTAACACCCATCGCCCAGTGGCCAGTTGGCCGCTTGGCGACCTGGCTATTTTTGTTTAGTGAGCATTCTGACCTTCCATCACCCAGCGGCTAGTTGGCCGCCTGGCTACCTGGCTTCTGCTGCTGCTTCATTTTTCCCTGCTTTTTTGAGCTCCTGGGGGTCCAAGATATATGTCTAGCAGTTCAATGGCATTATTGGCTCTTCCATTTGGCCATATTCTTCATAGTTTCGAGTTTCATCCTTCTTTAACTTTAACTACAAATAAAATAATATAAATGAGATGCAAAACATTCCAAATTACAACCAAACTCCATGAAATCCATCAAATTAATCATCTTATGCCATCATGGTCAAAATCAGAGTTAAATGAGGCAAAATAATGTTAAAAGCTAGATGCAAATAGCTAAATCCAATCAAAAAGCATAAGTAAAAACAGATAATTTGCAGGATTATCACCTCTCTAAACTTAAAACTTTGCATGTCCTCACGCAAAAATAGAACCAGAGAAAAGAACACAATAGTCACCAACTCTATGCTAACTGATGGAAGGGAAATAAATGTGTCCCACAAGCTATAAATATCAATGCAATAGGCTAAGCAATCATCCAAACAGTCCTAAGAGTTTAACCATCAACTGTGCAACTTGAGGTTCAAAGGAAATGAGAAGTTGGAGTCATACCAACAATACACTGATCAATCACAACTTGGAAGTTAATGGATTTGGCAACTAATGCATGCAAAGTGATTTGCTTTATTAACCTCTCATTTAGGTAGATGCTCACTCATTATCTCTTGTATTTGGACTTGTGTTTCTCTTAGGCAACACGATTTGAGCTCACCCCCCATGAATTTGATTTTCATCTCAAACATACAAGCTCATGATTCAAGGCTGCATTGGTGCCAAGGTACAAGGTAGACAAAATGAACATGTAAACTGCTACCTTAGAGAGCAAGTGAACATTGGTACTTCTAACAAATCTTCCACTCACAATTTAATAATTTTTTTATATCTCCCCAGTAACTTACATGGTCTTAAAAGGGTACTTGATCATTGTGTCAAGTATTTCCCTAGTAACTCACCAGTCTCAAAGGGATATCCATTTAACAAGTCAACTCTTTTTCATGCCTTTATAGATTTCAAGTTGAACAATCAACCCAAAATAAAATCATCCCACTCCAAACTTAATTTCTTATTAACTCCTTAATATATTAATTCCAATGCTCACTTAGCCCCTTCAGATGGGTCAGATGTTACTTATGTGGCTAGGCTCAATTAGAAGGGTTTAACAAAGAAAGAGAATCATTAGGCTCAAGGGGCAATGCAAAAGATGTGATCATTGGGTTAGTTTTTGGCTACTGGCTTAACAAACAAAATGCCTTTATCATGTTCAATCATTGTGTAAATCAAGAGAGCATCAGAGAATCAGGCAAATTTAGGAGAGTAAAGCCTCAGAAGTGTCCCCTCAACAATAAAATCATGTTGCAAGCTCAATACTCTTACCCAGGACAAAGAATGCAGACTAATCACAAAAATGGTGCTAATTCATTAACAACTAAGTAACAAGATTCATGTATGTATGGTATGAAACCATTTCTAATGAGCTTTAAGCAACAAGATCACACAATTTTTAGGTTCTAGAAATAGGCATGCAAGTTGGTTAATTCCATCACAATTCTAGATTCAGGTCTGGGCACCCAAAAGAAAAACTACCTCCACAGTTTATAACCAAGTTGAAAATAGGATAATTAAATAGAACAAAACACAAGAAAAACTAGCATGCAAACTTCTAAGTTAATCCTAATTACCAAGTAAAACTAAAAGCTCCTAGCCTAAAGATAAAATGTAAGAAAACTAATAAAAGTTGAAAGGGAGAGAAGGAAAAATATCAGGTGGGTTCTGAGTAGAACCCATAGCAAAGCTCCTCATAGTCCTTTCTCTCTTAAAGCTAGGACGGACTAGTCCTTGTCTGACTCTTCCTCCTCTGAGTCATCTTATCCTTCATCTTCTTCTTCTTATTCTTCTTCTATCTCCTCTTCAGTTTCTTCGTCATTCTCTTCAGCTTGATTCCTCTCTTCTGGTGCTGCCAAATTAGAGGCTTTAAAAGGCCTCCAGTCTATAAACTGATCCACCTCCTCAACTGTTTGGCTACTCATGGGAGTGATATTGAGATTAAGTCCCTCCTACATCTGTCTCATGATATCCTTCATCCTTCGGTTATCCTCTCTTGAAACTTGCCATATTCTATGTAGGGCTTCTATGTTGTGACACATGACATCCCTTTCTTGCCCAACTAAGCTCAAACCCTCTGAGGTTGAACCCTGGTTTTGAGCTCGTAGCTCTCTTCTAGTTAGTCTAGTTCTTAGAGGTCTTCCTCCTCTCCCCACAGGCTCAGTGTTCTCTACTAAACAGTAAGTGAAAATGAAGTGCATGTTAATTTTTGTAGGACTCTTTATTGGTGTCAGGTTAGCCGTCGACACCCTAGCTTTTTCATAAAGTAGAGTGATCAGATGGGGATAAGCTAAGGTTGCTGATGTTGAATTGGCTATACTCTGGATGTTTTTATGAATGATCTTACCAAAATTCAAAGTCTTCCTACTAATGATTGCATACACCATTCTAGCTGGGTCAAATTTCATATATGATTTATTTGTGCTGGGGAGGAGGTTTGAAACGATGTAAGAGGCCCTGAATCTAGGGATAGTTTTAAGGTCAGCAGAATTGACTTTTCTAGGCTTGTTTCCTTTGGTAAATTCCCAGGCAGCTCCTGGTCGGCATAATACCCTCAACATTTTATCCAACTCCTCCTTTGTCATGGATCCAAGTCCCATTTCATGGAATTCTTCCTAAATGTTTTTTCCTTCCCAATTGGGCTGAGTGTTCAGGATTTCATTGATTGTGTCAGGAATAAAAAGGATATACTTTCCCCGAACAAAACTCATCGCTGTTGGGGTTTCCCTTTTTGGGATGAAGGCATTGGCAAAGAATTCTTTCACTATTTCGTTGTACCCCTCCTTGGGGTACGAGACTAATGTTTCCCACTTTCTTCAATGAATTTCCTGCACTACTGGGGGAATTTGAGAAATTTCAGAGAAAACCAACGTTCTCTCTTGAATTATTCTCCTCTCATGCATAGTGTCATAGTGTTCCTCGCATCTTGCTGATCGGAATCGTCTTCTGTCAATTGCGGGTCCACTCAAGGATGAGCTATCAGCTTTCCTCTTTGCAGGTAGCTTAGAAGCCATAGTACTCAACTTGTAGAATATCAACAAAATTAAGGGTGTAAAAATGGGTCAAGCCTAATGGGCCGTCCCGAATAGCCCGGCAAAATAGACGGACTGGGCTAGCAAAATGCCAGCCCAAAATTACATGGCCCGAATGGGTTGATCCCGAATGAGCTGGGTCAGCCCGCTCTTTTAACACTACATAAGGCTAAATGAGCTGGGCTGGGCTAGCAAAATGTCAGTCCGAAATTTACATAACCCGAATGGGTCGGCCCGAAAATGGCCAGACCTCGAATAGGCTGAGTCGACCCGTTTTGACACCCCTAGACAGAATCAATACTCAATTACAATCATAAAGTATCCTACAAGCCATATCCTATGCTCAAGCAAAGCTTAGTGTAGTGGATCAATAAAGTTCAAGAGCAACATCTTTTCAATTTTAAAAGCTTTTATCATTTTAACATTCACATTTAATTTCACATTCTAGAACTTATCAAGAGCCAACAATTGTAAACCCATAAAATAATATAGAAGTTTATGCTAAAAAAAAAATCAATTTCAACCAATTCACCAAAGATTTTCACAAACTTAGGCTAGAGACAACTCACCTTTAACTCTAATTGCAAGTCTAGAACCTCAATTTGATAATCAAAGCCAATTATATCAAAAAGCCCTAAATTTGGTCTCACCCAAACCCTTATTATGGGTAGAATTCAACAAATTGAAAATGGAAACACATTATACATGAGCTAAATTGTATATCCAAACAATCAATTTACAAAAAACCTCACGCTACAAGAAAAACTCAATTTGACATAGTGTGAACCCTAACCATGCAAGTAACATAATCCCACATCATTCATAATCAATCTCAAGAATCTAACAATGGAATCAAGTTAACAATGCATTCAATTGCAAGATTAAATCGTCAATTTATCACAAAATTCATTTCACACAAAATCCCCAAATTGGCAAATTCAAACCCTAACCCTAAACTTACATTCAAATTCCATGACATCAAAAAAATTTTAAAATAAAATAAAATCAAAGTTAGCAATGAGAATCAACACTAAGTTAGAAAAGATCAACTACAAAACCAAGAGAACAAAGGATCTCCAACAGAACAAAAGAAAAGAATAAAAGAAGAAAGAAAAAAAAATAAGATAAAAAAAATATTTACCTGGAGATGAAGCAGCAAGAATGGAGGAAAAGGGGAGAGGGCCCACGTGCTTAGAGAAAGAGAAAGAGAGAAATGAGAAAGATGGAGAAGTGTAGGTGGGAGAAGGTTTGTGTGTGTGAAGTGATGCAGAGAAAGAAAAATACAGAGTGAGTGTGTGCTACGTGAAATGAAATAGAAAGGAGATTCAAGTGTTTTTAAAAATTTTTTTATAGACTTAGCGCCTGGCGCTAATGTCTAAAGCGCCTGGCGCTAATGTCTAAAGCGCCTAGCGCCTTAGAAACCGAGAGCACCATTCTGGTGCTCAAGTTTAAAGGTTTTTTTTTTTAAAAAAAATTGTTTTTTTGGGGTTGTAATGGGCTGCCTGGCGGCACTCCTACCGCTTGGCTGTATAAAGTCAAAGAGCCCTCTTTTGGGAATTTTGCGCAACCGCCCAGCGGTATAAATGGCTGCATGGCGGTTCGTAAAAACCACCATCGCCCAATGGTACTACCACTGCCTGGCGTCCTCAACTCAGAGAAAGGCTCATCCCACCGCCCAGCAGCTTGTGTGCCGCCCAGCGGTACAGTTGCTGCAAAATTATGCAGCAAAAACTTCCATTTCTCTTTTTATCATTTTTTTCATGCATGATTTTCATTTTTAGTTAGATACAATCTATAATTGATGTCAATGTAAAAAGGGGAATGAGTTCATACACTCCAAACATAAATGAAAGCACTTACACACAAAATTCTAGAATTAACCAACACCCTAAAGATGTAACAAAGCTAACAATACAAAAGAAAGTTTAGAAAAACATAAACAAATGCAAAAGTAAAGTTAAGAAAACTCCCTAGCATGGGTTGCCTCCCATGAAGTGCTTGTTTAACTTAGTTTGACGGTGTGCTGCTTCAAGTGGAGATCAAGTTGATGGACTCCCTTCTTCACTCAACATCTCCCCTAAAATAAAGCTTGAGCCTCTGCCCATTCACCTTGAAGCTTATCTTAGAATTTGGGTCTTTCAATTCCACAGCTTTATATCGAAGTACTTACTTCACTTCAAAAGGTCCCAACCATCTAGATCTGAGTTTTCCCTAAAACAACTTGAGTCTTGAGTTGAATAAAAGTACTAGTTGACCTTCCCGGAAGTCTTTATGAACGATCCTTTTGTCATGCCACTTCTTAGTATTCTCCTTGTAGATTTTGGCATTCTCATAGGCCGAGTTCCAGAATTCTTCAAGTTCATGGAGCTGCAGGATCCTTGACTCACCCGCTTTGGCCAAATCAAAGTTCAAGTACTTTGTTGCCCACAGTGCCTTATGCTCCAATTCAAGAGGTAAATGACATGCCTTGCCATAAACCAATTGGAACGGAGACATACTAATTAGAGTTTTGAAGGCTGTCCTATATGCCTAAAGAGCATTATCGAGCTTCATTGCCCAATCCTTCCTAGAAGAATTCACCATTTTCTCCAGAATTTGCTTCAATTAGTGGTTAGACACCTCAACTTGGCCACTGGTTTGTGGGTGATATGGAGTGGCAACTCTATGGTGAACATTATACTTTTTCAGTAAAGTCTCCAGCTTCCTATTGTAGAAATGGGTTCCCTCATCACTAATCAACGCACTAGGCACCCTAAACCTTGAAAATATGTTCTTCTTCAAGAAAATGATCACCACTTTTGCATCATTGGTTAAGGTTGCAACAACTTCCACCCATTTTGGTACATAGTTGACAGCCACCAAGATGTAAACCATAGAAAATGAAGAGGAAAAAGGGCCCATGAAGTTGATACCCCAAACGTCAAATACTTCAAGTTCTAAAAGGGATTTTGGGGCATCTCATTCCTCTTTGATATGTTTTTGGTTCATTGGCATCTATCACATCTCTTGATATAAGCAAATGCATCCTTGAAGAGTGATGACCAAAATAACCCAGATGGTAGGACCTTCGCTGCTGTCCTATCTCCATTGAAATGTCCACCATACCCTGAATTGTGACAATACCACAAAATTTGTTCTTGCTCTTCCTCGGGCTCACATCTTCTCAATAGACCATTAACACTTCTCTTGTACAGAAATGGTTCGTCCCACATATAAAACTTAGCTTTATGAAAGAACCTTTTTTGTTGTTGTGAGTTGAAGTCCACAAGAACCACCTTGCCAACCTTGTAGTTGGCTATATTGGTATACCATGGCAAACTCACCACGGCAAACAACTGCTCATCAGAAAACTGATCATTGATTGGTTTTTTCTCCTCATATTCTTCTACATTTTCCAACTGAGATAAATGATCAGTCACTGAATTCTCGGTTCCTTTCTTATCTTTTATCTCCAGATCGAACTATTGAAGCAATAGAATCCATCGGATTAGCCTTGGTTTCAAATCTTGCTTGGCGAATAGATACCGGACAGCTGCATGGTCCGTATACACAATTACTTTGGAACCTACCAAGTAAGAACAAAATTTGTCAAATGCATAAACAACAACCAATAGTTCTTTTTCAATAGTAGCATAATTAAGTTATGCATCATTTAAAACATAAGTCACATAATAAATCACATGCAATAACTTATCTTTCCTTTGGCCTAAAATAACACCTATAACTGTGTCACTTACATCACACATGATTTCAAATGGCAAACTCCAATCGGGTGCAGTGGTCAGTTTATGCTTCAAAGTGTTAAAAGTTAACATACATGCCTCATTAAAATTGAATGAAGCTTCTTTTGCAAGGAGATCACTAAGAGGTTTAGCAATTTTTGAAAAATCTTTTATGAATATCCTGTAAAAGCAGCATGCCCCAAAAAGCTACGAATGCCTTTTATATTAGTGGGAGGGGAAAGTATTTCAATAACTTCAACTTTGGCATGATCGACTACAATCCCTTGGTTAGAGATGCGATGCCCTAAAATGATTCCCTCTCTCACCATGAAATAACATTTTTCCCAGTTTAAAAATAAGTTTATTTCTTTACATCTTTTTAAAACTAAAGACAAGTTATGCAAGTATATATCAAATGAAGAGCCAAACACAGAAAAATCATCCATAAACACTTTGATATGTTTTTCAATCATATCAGAGAAGATGGACATCATACACCTTTGGAATGTGGCTGGTGCGTTGCAAAGTCCGAAGAGCATCCTTCTGTAAGCGAACACTCCAAAAAAACATATGATTGTTGTTTTCTCCTGATCCTCTGGAGCTACAACAATTTGGTTGTAGTCGGAATATCCATCCAGAAAGCAATAATATTCATGCCTGGTCAACCGCTCTAACATCTGGTCAATGAAAGGAAGTGGGAAGTGATCCTTCCTTGTTACATCGTTCAACCTCTGATAGTCAATATGTACCCTCCATCCCGTAACAGTCCGAGTAGGTATCAATTCATTATTTTCAATCATAACCACTGTTGTCCCACCCTTTTTAGGCACAACTTGGACGGGGCTAACCCAAGGGCTGTCTGAGATAGGGTAAATAAGCCCAATATCAAGAAGCTTGAAAACCTCCTTCTGAACCATTTCTTTCGTGATCGGATTAAGTCTCCTTTGTGGCTGCACTACTATTTTATGATTTTCTTCCATGAGTATTTTATGCATGCACAAAGAAGGACTTATTCCTTTTAAATCACCAATCGACCATCCAATGGCCTCCTTATGATCCCGAAGTACCATCAACAATTTTTCTTCTTCCAATTGGCTCAATCTAGCATTTATGATGATAGGGTAAGAATTGTGCTCACTAAGAACGAAATATTTTAAATGTGTAGGCAATGGTTTGAGCTCAACTTTCGGCACTTCATCTCTTTTTGGTTGGGTTTCATCTTTTCCTCTTAACAATTCCTCTCATTCCTGTTGTTCATTTTTAGGATAGGGGGTGAGCTTTCCAACAAGCTAAGTATTTCTTTAACCTTCATATCATCATCTTCATCAACTTCTACCTTTGATCCAACAAGCACTTTTTTAAGAGGCGAAGAGAGGCTGCCTTCCCTATAAGACTTGGAGATCATGGAGTCACATACATCAATGCTAAAGCATGCTTCTCTATCTCCTGGGTGCTTTATAGCTTCAAAGACATTAAAAATGATGGCTTTATCTTGAACCTTTAATGTTAAAGTCCCATCAGTCACATCAATGAGAGCTCTACCGGTTGCAAGGAATGACCGACCCAAAATTAATGGAATGTCTCTATCCTCTTCCATGTCAAGAACAACGAAGTCCACCGAGAAGATGAATTTGTCTACTTTCACCAAAACGTCTTCAGTCACTTCATGGGGATGCTTCATAGACCTATCTACAAATTGAAGAGTTACCATGGTGGGCTTTATTTGGCCAATCCCCAATTGCTTGAAAATGGACAAAGGCATGAGACTAATGCTTGCACCAAGATCACATAAAGCCTTTCCAAATGTTCTATCACCAATAGTGCACAGAATTGAGAAACTTCCAGGATCCTTAAGCTTAGGAGGAAGCTTCTTTTTGTAGAATTGCACTGTATTCCTCCATAAGCATAATGGTCTCTTCATTTCCAATCCTTCTATTCTTAGACAACAAGTCCTTCATGAATTTCACATAAGAGGGCATTTGTTCTAGAGCTTTGACAAATGGGAAGTTGATTTGTAGCTTGTTAAACACCTCTAGAAACTTCCCAAACTATTTTTTATCATGCTCCTTCTTGAGTCGTTAGGGGAATGACAACTTGATAGTTGGTGGTGGCATCTTCACTTCTTGCTCCTTTGGTGACTCCTTTTCATTAGAGTCATTGAGTGAGTCACCTTGAGATGTTTCAACTTCCTTGAGAAGGACTTCTTTACTAGGCTTTTTTCCTTTGTCTTCACTCTTTTTCTCTTTCCTTGGTAGTGGCTCAATCACCTTATCACTCCTAGTTGATATAACTTTAACATGCTCATTACTCTTAGGATTTGGAATGATGTCACTTAGTGATGAACTATGAGGTCTTTCCGAAAGTTGTCTTGCTTATTGACCCACTTGAGATTCCAAATTCTAAATTGATGCCTCTTGATTCCTAAATCCATCTCTTGTCTCATCCATGAAATCGGTAGTCTTTTGGACAAAAAAGGAGGTTTGAGAAGCTAGTTTCTCCAAAGCTATTTCCCAAGAAGCCTTCTTCTCAATAGGTGGAGGTTGAGATGAAGAACCTTGATACGAAGAGTGTTGAGGAGGACCTTGGTATGAAAATTGTTGTCTTTGTGGAGCTTGGTTGCCTTGATTACCTTGGTTACTCCATGAAAAGTTTGGGTGATTTCTCCACCCTGGATTATAAGTGTTGGAGTAGGGGTTGTTTTGTTGCCTTGGAGGGTTGTTCATGAAGTTAACTTGCTCTTAAGATGGAGATCCAAACATGTTACCTAGACAATCTACACTCTCATGTTCTCCTCCACAAAAATCACACTATAAAGGAACATTACTTACTATATTCACCTTAAGAGTGTCAACCTTCTTTGTGAGATTCTCAAGTTGTTGAGTCAAGATCTTGTTCTGAGCCAAAAGTACATTCATTGAATCAATCTCCAAGTATCCTTTCTTCACCATTGCTCTTTCCCCGTTTCCTTGGTAATCATTGTTAGTCATCATTTCAAATAAGTCTCACGCTTCTTCAGGAGTTTTATAGTTCAAAGCCCTGCCTGCTCCAACATTAACCATTGCTCTAGTTTGAGGTAGCATGCCATTATAGAAGCTTTGCACTTGGATTCAGAAGTCAAAATAGTGGTGTGGGCATTTTCTCAATATTTTATTGTATTTTTTCCATGCTTCACTGAGATACTCCCCATCAAGCTGCTTGAATGATGTAATCTCACTTTGTAACTTTGCATCCTTGGACGGAGGGAAATACCTTGTTAAAAATTTCTGATCCAAAATTGCCCAAGTAGTTATGCTTCCTCTTGCCAATGAGTCTAACCAGCTCTTAACCTTGTTCCTCACGGAGAAAGGAAACAATCTCAGACGAATGGCTTCCTCACTCACTCCATTCAACTTCACAATATCACAAATTTAAAGGAACCCTTGTATGTATGCATGTGGGTCCTCATTATCGAATCCCCCAAACTGATTGTTTTGAATCAAATAGAGTAGAGCCAACTTTAACTCGAAATTGTTTGCCTGAACTGGAGATCTTGTTATGCTCGCCCCACGCGCATCCATGTTAGGAATTGAGTAATCCATGAGAGTCCTAACAGGTGGTTGTGGTGGTGGAGGATTCAGATTTCCTTCATTGTCTACCATGTCTTCAACAACTATGTGAGCGTCACCCAGATTCCTTCTTCGTTCTCTTGCTTGCTTCCTCAAAGCTCTTGCGGTTCTTTCTATCTCAGAGTCAAAAAGAAGGTGGTCAGGATGAATGATACCTCGCATACAATCAAGACACAACGTCAAACAAAAGTCACTAAATGAAATGCAAAGAATTTAAATAGAAAATTGTAAACGTATTAAAAATAAGTAAAATAAAGAAAACTAAACACTGCAATAAATGAATAAAAGAAAAAAATTGTTTAAACTAGTAGCTGCCTTCGATATTACTAATATTGGTAAAATCAATTCCCAACTACAGTGCCAAAAACTTGATGGGACCATGGCAAGTGTACTGGATCGTCAAGTAATAAAAACGGTGAGAAAACCAAATATCATTCTCAGGGATCAATGACCAATCACCAATTCACGAACTTAGTTACTATTCAAACAGAACTTTGGTTCAAAGGGAGCTCAATTGTAAACAACTAAGCAAGCAAGAGATTAAACTAAAAATAAAGATTCTTTTTTATATTTTAGCTTTGACAAATTAACAAACACTTAGAACACAAAAGAGATAGGAATTCAAAGGTAAGAAAGAGTTGGGATCAAGTTTCATTTGATTTCATTTACTGTATATTAATTTGGGGTTAAAACAGATTCTTACTTCTATTTTGTTATCGGATTCGCCTAAATATCCAAGTCCTAATTCCTTAGGCACAAGAACCTTAAATCCTAGTTAAAATCCCTAATTCCTTAGGTGATTTTAAAAGGAAAAAAAAACATTAAGATTAAGAATCCAATGAGATAATAAGCATTCATCGACTATTCCTAGCACGACGAATCACAAGGTTCACAATCTCAAACAAAATTTATACATCAAATTTCCATCCAATGCATAAACCTAAAAAATCATTCTAAGGAAAATCAAACCTTATAAAGCTTTAAGAACAGAGATTATAAACTTAAAACAGAAGAATCCATTAAGCATAACTAAATCCCAAGTCAAATACAAGCAAAATCCATCAAAATCCACTCAATCCCATCAAGGGAGAGTTTAGCTAGACATAGAAATAAATGTAGAAACTAAAACAATAAGGAAGAAGATGCAAAACTCCATGGAAGATTGAAGAAATTTGAGTTCCCACTCTTCTTCTCTTCAAATTCACACCAAAGCTTTCCAAATTAAGTCTCCCTTTGTTATTTCTTCGTCTGTCCTTAAGCATATCTTCTCTTAGCCCTAAAATAGCTCTTATGACGTGAAATGGGCTAAAATATAAATGGGCCCGTGTAACACCCATCGCCCAGTTGGCCGCCTAACGACCTGGCTACTTTTGTTTAGTGAGCATTCTGACCTTCCCTCGCTCAACGACTAGTTGGCCACCTAGCTACTTGGCTTCTGTTGCTGCTTCCTTTTTCCTTGCTTTTCTGAGCTTCTAGGGGTCCAAGATACATGTCTAGCAGTTCAATGGCATTGTTGGCTCTTCCATTTGGCCTTATTCTTCATAGTTTCGAGTTTCATCCTTCTTTAACTTTCACTACAAATAGAATAACATAAATGAGATGCAAAACATTCTGAAACTCCATGAAATTCATCAAATTAATCATCTTATGCCATCATGGTCAAAATCAAAGTTAAATGAGGCAAAACAATTAAAAGCTGGATGCAAATGGCTAAATCCAATAAAAAAGTATAAGTAAAAACAGATAATTCGCAGGATTATCAATTTTGCAATAGAATTAAATGTAAGATTGATCCATAATTCCAAGTTCTCTTCTTAAATTAAAGAAAGTATATTTAGGCAATGGTTTAGTAAAGATATCAGCAAGTTGATTAGTTGTTTCAACAAATTCTATTACACAATCACCTTTTTGAGCATAATCCCTTGTGAAATGATGCCTTATCTTAATTTGCTTAGATCTAGAGTGCATAATAGGATTTTTGGTCAAATTGATTGCACTAGTATTGTCACATATTATAGGGATGTGATTTAGCTGAAGTACAAAGTCTAGAAGTTGTTACTTCATCCATAGGATTTGGGCACAACAACTTTCAACTGCAACATATTCAACATCAGCGGTAGACAATGCCACTCTATTTTGTTTCTTGCTATGCTAACATATTAAAAAGCTTCCAAGCAAGTGGTATGTCCCACTAGTGCTTTCCCTATCCAATTTGCATCCAGCGAAATCGGAGTCAAAATAACTAATATGACTACAAGTAGCACTTTTGGGGTATCACAAACCCACTTGTGAAGTGCCAGCAAGATATTTCATAATATGTTTAACTGCACTTAGGTGTGATTGATCTGTCGATTATTTTCATATCTTGCATGTCTTATGTTTGATCTAATTGGACTCCATATATGCTTAATTGTTAACATTTAGCTATGTTTCTGATATAAAACTTAATCAGATGTTTATTGTGAAACTATGCTTAACTGTAATTACAAGCACTTATAATTAATTTGTGTTTTTCAGGAGATCTTTAAGTGTGTTAGTTCATTAACTTCAAACCAAGCTTGTTAACCACTTGAGGAGAGAGCTAAAGACTCAATGAGATCAATATCAACCCTAAAAGCAAGGAGAAAAGAGAAATCAGGGCTGAATATGAAGAAACGAGGTGACATGACCCGTGTCCCAAGACACGGGGTGAGTCGTGTCCTTCTCTAGTACTTCAACAAGATTCTACACTGGACCTAACAAAAAATATGGCCCATGTCCCCAGACATGGGGTAGGCTATGTAGTTCTCTGTTATCACAAAAAAAGGTCTAGTTCTGAGTACACCCGAGAACATAGCCAGTGTCCCCAAACACGGGGTAGGTCGTGTTCTTCTCTGCTGTCAAATTATGTCGGAATTGCGTTTACAGACTCAGACACGGGGTAGGACGTGTCATCAGACACGACCTGTGTCTGTGAATCAGGAAATTAGATTTCAATCTGATTGAGGACCTAAGTATCCAAAGCTATAAATAAGATTGCTCAGGGCTTCTAAAAGAAGTCTGGACTGGAAGCCATCGAGTTTCTGAAGAGAATACGAAGAACAAGAAAGAGGAAGATTCGATCAAAGATTGGAGACTCAGGTGTGAGCAATCAGAGATTAATCAACATCTAACCTTGGAAACTAGTTTGATCTTTTATTTTCTTCTACACTTTTATTCTGAATGATGTCTTTCTTTTATTATTCTTTTGATTTTGAATTTGCCATGTGTGGCTAACTTTCTTATTTGGTTAAGGGAAGATGAAACCCTAGTTTTGATCATGTGAATTTTGCATATTTCTTTATTTCAGTACAACTGTATTTATATTCATATATTTTCTGATCTTAATTCAGTATAAAGGTTTTTATACTTTCTGCCAATTTCGAAAGTGGTGAAACTAGGATTGTTATGCGCGATTGCGGTAGTAGGACTAGTGAAACATATGATCTAAGTAATTCAATCCCGGTGTGTGATTGGACCTTAGTGTGGTTGGACCTTAGCGTGATTGGTTTTCTAAATCGTAATGCGATCATTAGGTAGGTGTAAGAGCGGTTGCTTAACAAATAACTACTGATTAGGGATTGATTTGAGCAGTCACTAAATTAACAAAAACTTAAGGATAACAGGGAATTAATCTCACAGTCGCATAGGAATATAATTGGTCATATTGGGATAAAGGATATATAGGTTAGCATGATCATGTAAATCTAATGGTGGATTCCATCTCTTAACCAATGTCTTTTAATTAGTAATTCAAATAATGTTTGTTGCTGTTGCTTTAGATTACTTTCTTATTTTTAGTTTTAATAAACAAAATCTCCTTTTTACTATTTATTATTTTTAGAGTTTAAATTCAGATTCGGTTTATAGTGTCAAATGAATTAGTTTTTTGTGGATAGACCCTTGCTAACTACAACTGGTTGTAAGGTTTTTATATTTTTTGTGGAACTTAGAAATTGATTTTGATCTTAATTTTTAACCATAATCCAGACAACACTAGTGATTCTTTAGGATTTGCTTGGTATCTTGCACACATGCATATACTAAACATAATATTCGGTCTTCTAACAGTGAGATAGAGAAGAGATCCAATCATACTTTTGTATTTAGTGATTTCTATGGGATTACCTGCTTCATACTTGTCCAAGTAGCACGAGGTACTCATTGGTGTCCATATGTTTAGAGTTGTCCATTCCAAAACGCTTGAAAAGCTCCTTGCAATACTTAGATTGGCAAATGAAGGTTCCATTCCTTGTTTGTTTGATTTGAAGCCCAAAAAAAAAATTTGAGCTCTCCCATGATGGACATGTCAAATTCGCTTTGCATGATATTAGCAAATTCCTTACACAAAGACTCGTTAGTGACACTAAAGATAATATCATCTATATACACTTGTAAAAGGAGTATGTCATGCTCTTTATTTTTAATAAAAAAAGTTGTGTCAACTTTCCCTCGTGTAAAACCATTTTTCAAAAGAAATTTGGTCAACCTTTCATACCAAGCTCGAGGAACTTGCTTTAAGCCATAGAGGGCCTTTTTTAATTTGAAAACATGGTTGGGCAAATCATAACTTTCAAAGTCGGGAGGTTGTTCAACATATACCTCTTCTTGGATAAAGCCATTTAAAAAAGTACTTTTAACATCCATTTGATATAATTTAAAATCCATGATGCATGCATATGTAAGTAACATTCTAATAGCCTCTAAGCGAGTGCATATGTTTCTTCATAATTAATTCCTTCCTCTTGATTACACCCTTTAGCTATAAGTCTAGCTTTATTTCTAGTTATTAGGCCCGCTTCATCAAGCTTGTTCCTAAAGACCCATTTGGTGCCTATGATTAGATAATCATTGAGCCTCAGAATCAATTCCCAAACTTAATTTCTCTCAAATTAGTTTAGCTCATCTTGCATGGCCAAGATCCAATGTTCATTATTAAAGGCTTCATTTAAGTCTTTAGGCTCAATTTGAGAAATGAAAGCTAAATGGTTGCATGCATTTCTAATTGAGTTTTGAGTACTTACACCTTTAGAAACATCACCTATTACTTGGTTAAGTGGATGATATTTTGAGATTCACTATTCTTTGGAAAGATCCACGACTTGTGATTCCACTTGATTTGGGGTGTCCTTTTGGCTTTCCTCTTGCTTCATCTCTTCTTTCTCCTTGTTGTCTAAGTGAGTTTTCGCCAAAACCTCTGCAATATCATTAACAACAAGATCCTTTCTCGGTCTATTCAGATTAGTTTCATCAAATGCAACATGAATGGACTCTTCAATGGTCATAATTCTTTTATTATAAATTCTAAAAGTCTTACTATGATTAGAATAACCAAGAAATATACCTTCATCAAACTTAGCATCAAATTTTCCTAAGTTATCCTTTTCATTGTTTAAAACAAAACATTTACATTCGAAAACATGAAAATGTGAGACATTTGGCTTCCTTCCCTTGTATAATTCATAAGAGGTTTTCTTTACAATTGGCTTAATCAGGGCCTTGTTCATTACATAACAAGCAGTACTTACCACATCTGCCTAAAAATACTTAGGAAGGGTAGCCTCATTGAGCATAGTGTTACCAAGTGGCTTCAATACTCAAGAGGGTAGATGAATTGAGTTTATAAAACAAGTTCACAATTCTTTCACAAAACACTTAAATATTGATTTTCATTGAAGCTATTAATTATTAGAAGTGAGTGAATGGATAAGATAGATAGATATTGTTCACTAATGAACCAACCAAGAAAGAAATAATCAAGTAAGAAAATAAGCCAATGAACAAATATAAAGAGAAGGGTTTAGAGAATCAAACACAATAGTTTATCCTGGTTTAGCCACCAATCCACTTGTGACCTACGTCCAGTCCTCAAGCAACCACTCGAAATTTTTCACTATATCTTCAAGCTTCAATAAGTGCTTGACAACCTTTATAAACTTGAGCACTCAACACCTGGGGATACCTCACCCTTGTACTTGAGCCTCTTCAAACAAAGGGATACCTCACTGATGGGACCACGGCAAGTGTACCGGATCGTCAAGTAATAAAAATGGTGAGAAACCGAATATCGTTCTCAGGAATCGATGGCCAAGTACCAATTCATGAAGTTAGCTACTATTTAAACTAAGATTTGAATCAAAGAGAGTTCCAATAACAATAACAAAATCAAAAGAAACAAAAGCAAAGACAATATTTTTGGGTTTTTCTAGTTGGCAATTTATCAAACACTTAGTATGCAAGATGAGAAACAATCAATTAATGAAAGAGTTGGGTTCAAGCTTTATTTGATTTCACTTGTTGCATATCAATTGGAATTAAAACAAGCTACTATTACTATTTTGTTACCGAATTCTCTAATATAATCAAACCCTAATTCCTTAGGCGATTGACCCTTTGTTCCCAAAGAAAAACCCTAATTCCTTATGTGAATCTAAGAGATAACAAGCATTATGGTTTAGAATTCAAAGAGGTAACAAGCAAATCAATGACTATTCCTAGCCTAGAGATAAGCAAGGTTCATAATCTCAAAGCACAAATTATATATCGAATTTTCATTCAACACACAATCCTAAATTCATCCTAAAGAGAATCAATCTTCAGAAGGCATTAAAAAAAGAGATTATAAACTCAAAATAGAAATAGCAACATGAATTAATTGAATCCAATGTCAATAACAACCAAGATCCATCAAAATCCACCTAATCCCAACAAGGGAGAGTTTAGCTAGACATAGAAATAAAAATAGAAACTAAAACAATAAGGAAGAAGATGCAAAACTCCATGGAAGATTGAAGAAAATCTGAGTTCCCACTCTTCTTCTCTTCAAATCCACCGTGTATGTCCCAAAATAGGGCTCTTCTCTGCTCCAAAACGGCTCCACACTCTTCTCTCCACGCAGCCCCCCTCATTTAGGTCAGAAAAGATGAATTTATACTCTGGTATGGGCGCCTAGGCGTTGCGTCTGGAGCGCCTAGGCGCTATGTACCCAGAACGTCCTTTACTTCGTGGTTCAGGGCGCCTAGGCGCTTCGTCTTGAGCGCCTGGGCGCTATGTGTCCAGGGAGTCTTCTCTGAATTCTTCAAGGGCGCTTAGGCGCTCCTTCTGTAGCGCCTGGGCGCCCTAAGCCCAGCAGAACTGCTCTTGATCTTCCTCGGGAGGCTTTAAGTCCTCTTTTCTTGAGTGTTTTTCTTTGCCATATTGGGCTTCATCTTGTTTCTCTTGGTGCGTACAATCAAAACAACAACAAATGAGCTAAAGCACTAATAATTCTAATCAAAATGAACTCAATCTAACAAACTAAAATGGATCAACTAAAAAGACAAAATAAAACTATTTTAGGGTCAAAACAACGTCAAAAGTTGGGCTTAAGCGATGAAGTCCACTCAAAAGGCTTTAGAAAAACAGATAATCTAGCAGATTATCGCTCACCCTTTACAATTTGGAGGGATACCTCACCCTCTTTCATAAAGTAATCAAGATTGATAGAATGAAATTCTCACAAGAGTAATTGATATAAATTGAAGCTCTAGAATGCTCAATAATGATATCTCAAGGGTATATAGAAAAACAGAGCAAGCTTTGATTTCTTGGATTGATTCTCATATAAACGTGTTGGATTGATGTTTCAGGTTCAAGGTCAGCCTCTAATGAAGCCCCAACTTCAGTATTTGTAAAGAATTTGATCCATGGAGCCATTGGGTGCTTTAAAGTCAAGCATTTAATGCACCTAATATAGCCGTTGAGCACTGTCAGACCTTTGGTAATCGAGTTACACAATCTCTGTAATTGATTACATGACTATTTGAACGTGTTTTTGGCTTTCTGGGTAGTATGTAATCGATTACCAGTATTGTGTAATTGATTACATGGCCTCTGCTAGTCTTGTAATCGATTACCACCTTAGTGTAATCGTTTACAAGGCTTCTGCCTTGCTTGTAATCGATTACATGATTAATGTAATCGATTACCAGCTCTCTGTTTAGCTTGTAATCGATTACCAGCTCTCTGTTTAACTTGTAATCGATTACAACACATGTGTAATCACCTTGCCCTTTGAACACATTTTTCAAGCCCAATTGAGGATCCATGTCATTTTTAACTTTAAGAAACTTGGATTGAACAATATTAGTATATGTTTATCATGATCCAAGATTAAAATCAACATCTTCTTTAAAATGTGAACTTTGAAAAATATGTTGATTAAAAACATCTTTGAAAAACTATTTAAGATATCTTGAGAGCATTTAACATTGATGTTCTAAGGCCTATGTCTAAATAAACCTCTTGATTTCTTTTTTTGATCTTGATCTTCTCTTTTGCACTTGATCTACATCTTTGGCTTTGTTATCATCAAAAACCATTTGACATGCTTCAAGACACAAGCATTCACATATAGTTCTCGTCATTTCTTCTAAAGATCGATTTTTTCTTTCTACAACTCCATTTTGTGGTGAAGTTTTAGGGGCAGAAAATTTATGCTCAATGCAATGTTCATCACAAAATGTTACAAAATCATGATTTTCAAACTCAACACCATGGTCACTTCTAATGGATGTAATACAAAAACTTTTTTCATTTTGGATAACTTTGGCAAGTTTTTTAAAAGATAGAAATGCATCGTTTTCATAAGATAGGAATAAGATCCATGTAAACCCAAAAAAATCATCCACAATCATTATTACATAGTAATTCCCATCAAAACTCATTGTTCTTGAGAGACCAAAAAGATCCATGTGCAAAAGTTATAAAGGTCTAGTAGTTGAAACAACATTTTTGATTTTAAAAGAGACCTTTACTTGTTTTCCCTTTTGACATGCATCACATAATTTATCTTTTTCAAATTTAAGCTTTGGTAGTCTAATTACTAGCTCTTTAGAGACCATTTAAGTGATCCATGTGAATGTGTGCAATTCTTCTATGTCATAACCATGAATTGTCTTCTTTACTCATAAAGCATTTCACATCATTTGAAGATATATCATTAAGGCTAATCATATAAATATTGTTTACTCTATGACTAATAAATTTCACTTGTTTATAATCTTTTCCTTCAATTATGCAACACTGAGAATTAAATATAACTCTATTTCTTTTATCACATAATTGACTAATACTAAGCAGATTATGTTTGAGTTCTTCAACAAGCAATACATTATCAATAGAGTAGGAGGGATTTTTACTGACTTTGCCAACTCCAAGAATCTTCCCTTTGTTATTATTCCTATAAGTTACGTGTCCATGTGACTTGGGAACAAGAAAGGTAAACTTGGAGTTATCTCTGGTCATATGCTTGGAGCAACCACTATCGAGGTACCAATTTGAGCTCTTGGTCTTCATGCACACCTACAACACAAATTCAAGTTTTAACTTTTTTTACCCAAATTTTCTTGGGTTCTTGTTTGTTAGCTTTAAATATGGTGCCATTGGGAACCCATACCATTTTAGTTCCTATTTTAGTGTTAATGTTCTTTCTTACATTACATGTTGAGGCACTATGTCCTTTCTTCCCACAATGAAAACATTTAATGAAAGGACTACTTGAAGTACATGTAGGAACAAAGAAATTTTTATAAATTTTTTGTTTATTTTTGGGATTGTATCCTAAACCTACTTTTTGAAAAATGCATCTTTGTTTTCCAAGTAAGATATTCAAGTTGTCTCTATCAAAAGTAAACATTGAAAGAGTGTTCTTTAAATCTTCAATTTCTTTTTCAAACTCTTTGCAAGATAAACAAGATGAGGATGTTGATGCATGCGAAGAACAATTTGTACCAGAAGAATTAGAATCAATTAATCCTAACATTTCATTCTCAATTCTTAGTTCTTCAATTTCTTTGTTTAAGAGGAGAATTTGATTTTCTAAAGAATAAATTATTTTCTTGGATGAAGAGACTAATTTAGTAAGCCTTAAAGATTTATCATGCAATTCTTAGAAAGCATCTTGTAATTCATTATAAGAAGGAGATAAGTCAATGTTAGAAATTACCCCATGTCGCTTTCATCTTCTTCTTCTCCTCTAGCCATAAGACACAGGTTAACTTCGTCATTGTCCGAGTTGGTCATGGAATCCATGTCATTATCTCTCTATGCTATGTAGGTTATCCTTGCTTTCTTATCCTTGAAAGGTTTCTTTTCAAACTTTTTCACCTTCTTTTAATAAACGGGACATTCCATATTCATGTGTCTCAATTTTTCGCATTCATAACATGTGGGTGTGGAATAAGTACCTTCTCTTTTGTGATGAGTCTTCTTTGGTGGGTAAGGCGACCTTCTTTGAGATCCTTTCTTTTTGAGAAATCTTTCGAACTTCTTCACAAGGAGGTTGAGATTTTCTTCATTCAATTCGAAGTTTTCCAAGCTATCTCCTTCATCTTCATCATCATCATCCATAGTTGAAGATGTGACTTTAAGTGCAATTTTCTTCTTCTTCTTATCATGTTCCTCACTTTGATCAAGCCTGTTGAGCTCTAATTTGTGTTTTTGAAGTTTTCCAAATAAAGTAGCAAAAGTCATGGTCACCAAATTTCTTAATTCTGAGATAACTGTTATTTTCGGCTGCCAAATCCTGCTCACACTCTTAACACCTTGTTAATAAGATCTTCATTATAGAAAATTTTACCTAATGAAACAAGATGATTGATAATGTGAGTGAACCTCTTTTGCATTTCTTGAATGCTTTCCCCTAGGTTTATTCTAAACAGTTCATATTCACGGGTGAGAGTGTTTATTCTCGACCTCTTTACTTCACTAGTACCCTTATGGGTAACTTGTAAAGTGTCTCACATTTCCTCAGTAGTTTTACAATTTGAAATTCTAAAAAATTCATCATACCCCAAAGTCGTGGTAATGATGTTCTTGACTCTTAAATTATACTGAACATTTTTCTTGTCATCGTCAGTCCATTCATTTCTTGGTGTTTCAACTTTTACTCCATCAACAATACGTGTGGGAATAAAATAGTCGTTTTCAACAGCATCCCATATGTCGAGATCAATAGTTTCAATGAAAATTTTAATGCGTTCTTTCCAATAAGCATACCCATCCCCAATGAAGAAGGGTGGTCTGTTTATTGAAGATCCTTATGAAGAAAAACCATTTGAAGAAGCTATTTTCTCTTGAAGCTACTAAGCTCTTTACACAAGAGCCTAGCTCTGATACCACTTGTTACCTAAGTGGCTTCTTTACTCAAGAGGGGGGGTGAATTGAGTAGTTAAAAAATTCTTTGAAAACTTTTCACAAACACGTTAAGGACAAATTCCGTTGAAACTATTTATTAAAAGAAATGAACGAACCAAGAAGATAGAAGGATTCTAGCAAATTTAGTAAGCCAATAATAGAATATTTAACCAATATTATAAAATTGAAAAGCAAATATAAGGAGTAAGCGTTCAGAAGAGCAAACACTGGAATTTATCCTAGTTCAGCCAATAACCACTTGTGACCTACGTCTAGTCCTCGATAAACCACCTGAGATTTTTCCACTATCAATGTAAGCTTCAATAGGTGCTTGCTACCCTTACAAACCTTAGCACTCTTCACTGCTTGGGATACCTCACCCTTGTGCTTGAGCCTCGACAACAGGGATACATCACCCTTACAAATTTCTTGAGTGATACCTCACCCTCGTTACAATCAATCAGGAATGAAACAAAGAAAAAACTCTCTCAAAGAGCGTGTATTACAACTTGAAGCACTATGAAGCTCTCTAAAAAATATCTCAAATATTTCAAAAAATAGAGCAAGGAGATGAGAAAGATGAAACTCTGATTAAAAGCAATGTAATGATGTTTCTCAATATGTGTTATGTAAAATATGACCTATGAAGGTCAATATATAACCTTTTAAGGAAAAGGAGTCGTTAGGGCTTTTAATATAAGCAATAAATGCTATAGAGAAAACATTTGCGCATTTTCAACCCTGTTGTAATCGATTACAATAACAATGTAATCAATTACATTGTTCTTAAAACGTATTCTGGGCTGTTTGTAATCGATTATGACCTTAATGTAATCTATTACAAGCCTTACATAATTAATTACGAAGCCTCTAGATGTAGTGTAATCGATTACAAACATGCTTGAATCCATTTTTAAGCTCATTTGACCATGATACACATTTAGATTAATAAAACTTGGATTTTTTTTTTAAAAAAAATAAGCTTGTTTTTTATAATCCAAGATTAAAAAATCATTTGAATTTTAGAAAAGCTCATTTTAAGAAACTAATTGAGACACCAAGAGAGCTTCTTACATTAAGATCCTAAAGCCTAAAAAAACCATGACAACTTTGTATCCATATGTACTTGGTCTTGCATCCATTTGTACATGGTAATAATCTTGGTTTTGTTATCATCAAAATTTAGTACGAACTCAAGGACATAAGCATTCACATAGCTTGGCGGTTAAGTGGGACAATTAAGTGTCGAACTAGAAAATCTGATAATACTCGACACGCAATAGATATAAAAATCTATATGAGGTCGAGGTCTATTATCATGGAGTACCTCCGGGGTTAGCAGGTGTTGCCATTCCTTCATCCATGGTATGTCCTTTTGTTGCCCCCATGCATAGCTCATGGAGTTTTTGTCTTAATGGAAGCTATGACCTACGACTCGTAATAGCTTGAGCCTTCTTAAGAAACTGTTGCTTTGACCTTATTGGGAATTAAGGATCCTTTAAGAGAGGGTGTTAACTTCATATTGTTTCCCAACTACCTGTTGCTCTCGTAACTAATAGGAAAGAGAGAGCATTAAGTGCAGGCTTTATTGTGTGATCGATTCTCCTTTCTAGGGCCCAATCAGAAATCTTCATTCCCTTTGTAAATAGGGAATGTTTGCCTTTGATGTTGGCATTCCCTTTACTTTGCGCTTTTCTATGAGAATGATCTTTTTTTAGAGGATGGTTTTCCTTTCTTTCTTTGTATGCACATGGAGAGATTTGCTCTTTGCGAAGATCATTTTCCTGTTCTTTCCAAAGTCTTTGAAAAAATTTTCTTGTTTTGCAAAGTGATAACTCCATGAAATGTAGTTATTTGTGCCCCGTATCTGCACTTTCATTGATTGCTTAAGTTCTCGTTGTATGCATATTTGGAAGGTTTTGTGCTTATATCTGTTATATTCAATTCTAATACCTTTCCAATATGATATTGAGCAAATTGTGCTTACTTTATTATAGATTAAGTGGATTTGCAATTATTAATGATTTGGTGATTTCTCTATTATAGGAAGGGCTCCAAACAAGATGATATATGGAGCATTTGAGCCAAAACTGAAAGAGAAAGCCAAATAAGCATTATGGAAGATGACACCGTGGCGCAGACATATCAATGCCGCGGCGTGGTGAATCCTTTGCATCCAGATAGAGAGCTATGAAATTTGCACGCTACGGCGCAGCATGTAATGTCGCGGCGTTGGTGACCTAAATGTAAACGCGCCGCGGCGTAGGCATGTTTATGCCGCGACGTGACTCTGTTTCCTGAGCCTATAAATATGATTTTAAATAGATTTTTTAGGTAGTTTTTAGAGAGAGCCGTTTTGGGTTTAGAAAAGCTACGACTGGAACTTCATTTCTAGGCAGATTGGAGGCTTAGGGAGGCAAAGTTGGAGGCCATCGTCTTCATGGAAGGAGATTCAAGCATTAAAGATCATATCCACAGGCTTCCTTCCTTCGCCCTTCTTCTTTCTCTCTTCCATCTTTCATGAACATGACTTTTGTGATAGATTTTCGTGTTTCATGATGTAGCTGAGCTGTATTTAGAAATTACTTTGAATCCTTGTATGAATATTAATGATTATGTATCACTTTGAATATATATTGATGTTTGGTTATGTTTAATTATATAGATCTTAATGCTCTTTGTCGTAACTGAGATCGCGGCAGGATAACAACTTAAATGAAAAAAATATGAGTCGCCACCAATTTTATTTTTATTAGGAAAAATTGAAAAACCTAAGGAAAATGGTCTACGTTCAAAAACTCGAATTCGGAGGTCTAATTATGCACAGGGAAGGATGGAGACTTAACCCTATAGCACCCATAATGCATCCATCCTAAGACGGTTATCCTAAATCAATTGTGCAAATTCTCGAAACCTTTTAAAAATATTTGTTTTACCCATTTTGTTAAAAGATAAACGAAATTAACAGATAAATTATGAAAATTTAACTGTTGGCTCGACATAATAAAAATTTTACTCCTACGTATTCTCGGATGGAATAAGGAATTCAAAACCACGTCATTCTTTAGAAAAACGATTGTGGGTTGGTTATTTTTAATTTTTGAAAAGATTTTTTTTATTTTGAAAATTCATTTGATTTTTTTTTATTTTATTTTATTTTTAAAGAAAAGAATCATCAAGCTATTACAACTTAGATGATTTTTAAAACTATGAGATTAACAAGTTGTCACAACTCAGCTAATCTCATTTTATGCTTTCTCAACAAGGCTCAATTATTTTATTTTATTTATTTTTTTCTAAAAAAAATTAATCATCAAGCTGTCACAACTTAGATGATTTTTTAAACTGCAAGATTAATAAGTTGTCACAACTCAACTAATCTCGTTTTATTCTTTCTTCTTTTTTTAATTAAAAAAAACTTTCCTTTGTTAAATTAATGCAACATCCCTATTTAATACACAGATCAATAATATAATGAACACACCAACTCAATAAGTCAACAAAGAAAACAAAAACACCTCTTCTTTTATCAATCTAATATTGGCCCAAATTATGTGACAAAAAACATGTTAACAATTTTTTTCTAATTTTCTTTTATTGTTTTCTTAAAAAAACTTTATTTCAAATATAACAGAATTAACTTTAAGAAAGCTCTTTTTTTTTTTTGCAAACTTTCAACCCACTAATTCTTTTGGGCCACCTAAAATACTGCTAGCCCAAAGGAATGAGCTTCAAATTAAATTAAAATAGAAAACAAAAAATAACCAAATGATAAAAACAAACAAACAAATAAAAATAAAAATAAAAATAAAAGATGCTAGCTTTAGGCTTTTTGAGAACCAACAATGGAGAAACCAAATAGATGGCCATAAAAATGAGCACCAGAGGAGGAGGGTGAAACAACTCTGGTGACGTTGACGGTGGCGCATTGGTATGTCGCAGGTGACAGATCGGGCAGGGACGATGGCGATCCGAAGGGTGTTAACAGCGCGGCTGGCCCTGGTTCGCGGTGGTGTCGCGGATCTGGTCATGGTGGGGGGTTGTTTTCAAGCTGGTGATTGGGTTTGGTTGTGGTGAACTGATGCAAATTAAAGGATGCAAATCCAAGTGCAAGTTGCCTCAAGTAATAAATTCTCGGGAGCCCGAGGTCGATCCATAGGGAATTGATGAAGAAAAATTAATTGAGGTAAGAAAAGGATTTGTCACAACACCAAAAGTAATAAAAGTTGTTCACAAATTAAAAAAAATTTGCTTGGGTTAGGAGATCCATTCTTAGTAATAAATTAGAGGCAAGATTATTTCTCTTTATACCTCAATTGAAATCTACACATAAAAGAAGTTCCAATCAAAAAATATAACATTCAAAGTTCAATTATATATGCAATTATATTATGATTCATTCAATTATCTACCAACAATTGTAAGTGAGCTCAAGCATTCATTGTGCAAATCCTCTTGTTTATAATAAATCAAGATCTCCACTATACAATGAAGGTTTCTAAATTGATTGGAAACAAAATACAACACATATAATGTCTACTTTATAATATATCATTTAAGCACAAGAAATAGAATAATCTAACCTTATTTCATTACCAAGAGTTTCACTATTTCACCCAAGAAAAATGAAGATTTAGTTACTCATAGACAAGAAGAGAGAAAGAGAGAAGAAGAGAAAGATGAACATAGTTTCAATTTAGAACAAGAGAAAATTACAACAAAGGAAAACAATAAACAAGCATGGATATAATTTCTCCTAACCAAGCCTAAAACCAAAGTCTCCTAAATGATCAGCCAACGGAGCCTTTTATAGAGGATTAGAAATACAAAATGACAAGGGGGTTGATTAATGAGTGGGCGAGGAGTAGATGGATGAGTGGAAAATGCAAAATGGTGAGTTGGTGAGTGAAAAATTATTGAGATTCTTTATCTCTGAAATCATTCAGTGCTGATCTTATGGATGCTATCAGAAAGAAGCAACGTGGTCTTCATGAAAGTTGTAGCATTTTGTCTCAGCTTTCCAATGCCACCAAAATAATCTAAAAATTTGTCCTACAACCCAAGATATAACTCAATTACTGCAGACTATGCTGGCCTAATTTCAGTACCTCTGTTTTGACTTCCAGACCCAATATCACCTCCAAGCTGTCCGAATGAGCTCTTATGTTCTTCATGAAAGTTGTAAATATGGGTCTTAACTTTCAATTATCCAAATTTTAGCCCAATAAAGTTCCTACAGCCCGAGTTATGCTCTGATTACTGCACACTATTTAGGTTGTAGTCACAAAACCCGTATTCTGACTTCCAAGTCCATTTAGCTCCATTAAATGTTCATATTTTACCTGGAGCTCTCATGAAAGTTGGAGAGCTCTCTCTTATCTTTCCTACAAGGTAAGATACATAATTTTAACACATCTAGAACTCAAGATATGGCGGAAATACAGAAATAGTATAAGACCCAAATAATGCTGAAAAAATCAATTAAGTCCAATTTGAGTCCAAACTTACAAAACATAACCAAACTCAATCAATTAAGTATATAGAGAGTGTAAATGACTAAAAATAAAGGTTTATTAATGTATAAAATATGTGATCATCAAATTCCCCCACATTTAGCTTTTTGCACTCCTGGGCAAAAGACATAAGACCAAAACAAAAAAAAAATGACACAGACTCAAACTAAACACTATAAAAGATTCAATTTCCAATGATATTCAAGAATGCAAAAGTTTATAAACAATAAGAGTAACCAAACATTCAAGGGATCAAAATATTTATGAAGTAAAATTTCTTCACATCTCAAACCAACAAGTAAGGAGACTTTAGTTGAAAAGAATAAAAGATTACAGATTCTCACAAGATTAACTCTCAATCCCTCAAGTGTTTCAAAGGTAAGTATTTCGCTCAATTCAACCCATAAAAAATTACACTACCATAAGCTTGCTTATCTTCTACTTCTCCACTACTCAGAACACATGCACACACAAATCATGAGGATTTTATTCAAGGTTATAATGTGGTCAAGGTAAAGAAGGGAGGAGTATAGATATGACAATTTAAACACCTAAGAGAATAAAAGAGCTTGAGAGCTGAGTTCAATTAACAAGCATGAGAGTTCATCCCAGCTCCACCTAATACAAATTTTTTTTACATTTTTTTTACAAATATACATTTTTTTTTCAATGAACCATTTTTTTTTCAAATTTTTTTTACCAATCATTCTGTACACGCACCCCCACACTTGTTCAAGAACTCATTTTGTGACAAAGCTAATGTTCTCTTATTCCCTAAGGTCAGGTAAGAACATGGTTTTTTTTTTTGAAAAATGATGAACTAGATATAAGGAATGGTCAAATAAGCTCAAAGGGGTTAAGCAAAGGAAAAATAAGCTATTTTCAATGCCTTACGTTGGCAGGAATTAGAGAATTTTCAAGAATCTATAAGAGTGCTTGATATCATATTGAGACAATATGCTGCTGAGTAAGGCTGCCTATTTGTGCGCCAATCATTCTTAGTCATTTGGTTAAAGTAGCTATTCAAGAAAAATGCCTCAATCATGTTTATGTATGCATGTAAAAATGTAGCCTCAAAAAGAATCAAAGCAAGTTCTAGAGTAACAATTCCATGAGTGAAAATCACACAAGAAAGAAGATAATGATACAAATGTTCAATTCATTTATCAATAGGCTCAAAATCTCACAAGATATATTTCTATCATTCTCAATCCACTAATTCAACATCCATAACCAAGCATGTGAAATTTAAGAAAGAAGACAATTTATTCAATCATGCTATGATCGCTGAATTTTAATTGCTTCAAAGGATGTGAGAGTGCATTCAATTGAATCTTTCAAAGGAAATTAAACAACAAAACTTTGTTACTTCCACAAATCAACACTAAATAGTTACTATCCCAACTAAGATGAGTCTCAAGAGTAATAAATTGTTTCCAAAATTTACTTTTTACTCTGCCATCACTAATTGGTTTTACTATGAATAGGTTTCTGACAGTCATATTACTGAACATACTTCCCAATTTAGATGCGTCTCAGGAGTAAAATTACTCCTCACTCTACCATCATTCATTGGTTTAGTAAGTACATGACATTCATATCATACTTCCCAAAAAAGAAATTTTTTTTTGGTCAACTATCCTTCCCCCTAACCAGATTACAACATTGTCCTCAATGTTTAAAATATAGATAAGTAAAGGATAAAATATATTACTTGTTGGAGAAATCTGACATAAAGTATGGTAAATAAAATCAAAGGTAAAGAAAAGTTATAAAAGAAGTATCAGATCAAACTTTCTTTTCATGTTGCTTCTCTCACTGCTTCCTTCTAACCAATCTATCTGAGCTATTGCAGAATCAGGATCAGAGATCAGAGGTAAAGGAAACATTTTTTTTTGTTTTTTGTTTTGTTTTGTTTTATTTTGTTTTTTTTAACTTCAAGAAAACCATCAGGGTAAAGAAGTCTAGAAACCTCTAAAAGACCCTGCTCAAAGGATCGTCTGTCCAAAACTAAAATACAACAAAATCATACAAAACTAAAAGAAATATAATAACAAGTGATGACATACCTTTATGTACAGCTTTCACGGTGTATCTTTATACTGCGCATCATGAGTGCAGTAGTAGCATATCTTTATACTACGTGTCACCAGTGCAGTAGATACTCACGTCTGTTTATTCGAAGAAAAGGGAAAGAAGAAACCATCGTGGGTTTCCATCCTAGGTCTGGAACCTGGAGAGCTCACACTTGGGCTCGTAACATCATCAAAGATGCTAAAATCTAAAACCCGTAATGTTCAAGATCCAGAACGTCTCATCCTAAGGCACTGAGAGCCCCTTCTAATAAAAGAGAGGATCAAGCTCAGATGCCTCATACTCTTTGGCAGCCACGGGTTACTTCTCACTAATAACCAGAATGAGACGCTTCTGCCTGTCCATCAACTCCACAGTTCCTAGATGGTAAACATTGAGTTATGGAGTGCGGCTCTCTACAGAGCATGGTACATAAACTTTTTTAAGGACCAGTGTGCAAAGGTCCATCTGAGTCAATGACGGGTCAGCCAAAGGCCGGGGCTCCATAACTAATTAAAGTCATAGTTCTCCTTCCTGATTGCCCTTATTCAAACATTTTTTTCTTCTTTTTTTTTCTTTTTTTTTTAAGAAAACATGAAGAAGAAGAAGATAATATGTATAAATTGTTGTAGATATGGCTCACATATGCCTCTAGTTTCACGTCCAGTAATGGCTTAAACACCTTCTATGAGTCAATGATAAGCTTCCTATCCAATTTTCTTATAAATTGGCAAACAGGGTCTTTTAGAGTCATATTCCCAAGACTGTAGCATTTTTCTTCATCCTTGAAGAGATTCCACAAATTAAGAAGTTCACGATGTACAAATCCACAAGAATGCATCTCAAGAGTCAATAAGATATCATCTATGACTCCTTACTCAGTCTATTCTTAATGAAAAAAAATTTATCTTCTATGTTTGTAGAAACCTTCCCAAAGAATGACATCGCTTGTTACAATTTCATTATGCACATTTGTGACAGACTTGTAACCTTTTTGCTCTTCTCCTTTTAAAATATGAACTTCTTCCAAGACCTGACATGTATGAATCAAAAGAAATTGAAGACTCACCTGCTAGTCGGACCTTTGCTTCAATTATCTAGTGTACATCTTCTGTCATACCCTTGTGCATTAACAATCTCAATCTTTCACATCTAGCTTTGTAGATTTTTGTCAGAGCATTTTGAGGAAGGGAAGGAAAATATTTTCTCAAGTTTGAAAGAATGACATCCATTTTAAAGGAGAATGATTCAGTTATTTTGGGAAACTAAAAAAGAAATTGACTCGAGAACCACGGAGTACCATTATCCGCTACTTAATCGCAACACAAAGAACTACAAAAACAAGGCAACAAAATTAGAATAAATTCTATTCATAACAAGGATCAGAAAGAGAGTTGAATTCTACCTCGTCAACTTGGTTTTCCAAAAATGGTTTGAGTCTTTGTCCATTGACTTTAAACACATTACCATTCCTAAGATTCTCAATATCTATGGCCCTATAAAGATATACATGTTTGACAACAAAAGGACCACTCCACCTAGATCTCAATTTTCCAGGGAATAGGTGCAGACGAGAATTATAAAGTAGAACTTTTTGACTAATTTCAAAAGATTTTCTCAAAATTGTCTTATCATGAAAAGCTTTTGTTCTGGCTTTATAAATCTTTGAGTTTTCATATGCATCATTTCTCAATTCCTCCAATTCATTTAATTGTAATTTGTGTATCTTGCAAGCATCATCAAGATTTAGATTGAAAGCTTTAATGACCCAAAATGCTTTATATTCCAATTCTATAGGCAAGTGACAAGGTTTTCCATAGATTAACCAATAGGGTGACATGCCCAAAGATGTTTTGAAAGCAGTACGGTAAGCCCAAAGTGCATCGTTTAGTCTTAAAGACCAATCATTACGATTTGGGTTAACCGTTTTTTTCAAAATTTGTTTAATCTCCCTATTTGCTAATTCAACTTGTCCACTTGTCTGAGGGTGATAAGGGGTGGCAATTTTGTGTGTAATACCATATTTCTTCATTAAAGATTCAAATAGTTTATTATAAAAATGTGTTCCCCCATCACTAATGATAGCTCGAGGGATTCCAAATCGACACAAGATATTTTCTTTTAAAATTTTGAGAATAGTTTTATGATCATTGTGTCGGCATAGAATCGCCTCAATCCATTTTGAAACATAATCAACTACAACCAAAATATACGCAAATCCAAATAAAGATGAAAATGGCCCCATGAAATCAATTCCCCAACAATAAAAAATTTCAATGACAAGGATGGGGTTCAGAGGCATCATGTTTCTTTTTGAAATTGAGCCCATTTTTTAACAATTTTCACAACTTTTGCAAAAAGTATACCAGTCTTTAAATAAAGTGGGCCAATAAAATCTACACTATAAGATTTTCACAGGTATTTTCTTTGAAGAAAAGTGACCTCCATATGCTTCTGAGTGACAAAATTTAATGACACTACCTACCTCACTGTCGGGCACACATTTCCGAAAGATTTGGTCAGGACAATATTTGAACAAGTGTGGGTCATCTTAATAAAAAAATTTTACCTCTGTCAAAAATTTCTTTCTATCTTGGTGCGTCCATTGAGGCAGCATCTTTCCTGTTATAGGAAAGTTGACTATGTTAGCAAACCAAGGTATGGAATTGATAGAAAATAAAAATTCATCAAGAAAAGAATCATTGATGGGTGTGTGACGAGCGCCGAACTCAGTCAAAATTATAACCGAAGTTATTACCTAAACTTGTAGTATAGTGAACAACATCGGATCGTCTCCTCAAGGATCGTAAATGCAATTTGATCAAATTAAGTTAAGTTAGAAAAAAGGGGGGTTTTGATGGTTCAAGGATCACAGTGACAAGATTTAAAGAGAAATAACAATTAGAAGAACAAATTCATAAATCTATCCGAGATTGGGTGGATTCAATCATAAACCTTTCAACAAACACTTGAAGCACATTTGAATGGTTAACTTGGATCTAACCGAGATCTCACTTTAGATCCGAAATTCACACTAGACAATCGTCTGAATTCAATTGACAAGTGATAAACACAAATCTGCAATCGCACCATTCATGTAGATATATGTCAATTTAAGCACCAAATTCAATTAACCTAGGCACTGATCAGTAACCTAACCTCTTCAATTACGTGATTAGTTTTGATCAATCAGTTCCAAGCTTCATCACAAATCTCAATCTTCAGTCATGTAATTAGTTTAGATCAATCAGTTCTATGTTTCATCACAAATCTTAATCTTAAATCAAGATCAAATCAGATCAAACATAAACAGAATCACCATTCATACATTCAAGATTAAGAAGAAGAAGAAGAAGAAGAAGAAGAAGAAGAAGAAGAGAAGAGAAATTCAAATATAAATCAAATACATTACATAACCAAGGTCTTAAGAATCCAAACCACAATCTCTTCAAGAGTCCCAAATTGACCGAAAGTAGCTTAGCCCTCCATTACCATGAAGGGGAGCATCAAAATATACAAAAGCTATGAGAAACTATGAAGAAACAAGAAGAAACTATGAGAGAAATGAAGGAGAATACAACTTGTTGTTCATAATAACCAATGGTGCCCTTTTATAGAAGTCTAGGGTAACAAAATGACAAAGGGGAGTGGGTGGATGAATGGGTTAGTGAGAGAAGTGGTTGAGTGGGTTGGTTAAGTGGGTTGGTGAGTGGAGTGGTTGAGAGGGTTGGTGAGAGGAGTGGTTGAGTGGATTGGTGAGAGGAGTGGTTGAGGACAAAAATTTTGCGCCTGACTTGGAAGCCAAAAACGACTAACTATACTTCAGATTCATGAAAAGTACTCTTCATGAAAGTTGTAGATCTTTGTCTTGGCTATAACATGCATATCTGAATTGTCCAATTTGGCTTCCTACAGCCCAAGATATGGCGCAAATACCACAGGTTGCTCAAACCCAACTTTAGCACCTCTGTTCCGACTTGCAAGCTCAAACTGACCCATTAGACTTCATTTTTTTAAAAAGTGTTCTTCATGAAAGTTGTTTATTTGGTCTTAACTATCAACTATCCAAATTTCGGCTCATCTCCATTATTACAGCTTGAGATATGATTTTATGAGTGCACACCGTTCGGATTCTAGTGACAGAACCCGTATTTTGACTTCCATGTAAACTTAGGTCCCTTAGACATCTGTATTGGACTTCGAGCTCTTCATCAAAGTTGTAGAGCTTCCTCCTAGCTTTCCTACAAGGTAAAATTCATGATTATCAGATATCAAGAACTCAAGTTATGGCCAAAATACAGAAACAGTGTCAAATCTCAATAATGCTGAAAATATTCAATTAGGACCAATTTGAGCTCAAACTCACAAAATCATACCAAACTCAATCAATTAAGAATATGGAGAGTGTAAATGACTAAACATAAGGGTTTCTTAATGAATAAAATATGTGATTATCAGTGTGCTATCAAAAGGTGAGCCTATTGTAAGTCTGGACAAATGATCAATGACAACATTTTTAGCTCATTTCTTATCTTTTATTATGATATTGAATTCTTGAAGCAACAAGATGCACCGTATCAATCTTGGTTTGGCATCCTGCTTAGACATCAAATATCTAACAGCAGCATGATCGATAAAAATCACAATAGAAAAACCAATTAAGTAAGATCGAAATTTGTCCAGTGTAAAAATTACAGCAATTAGTTCTTTATCAGTAGTGGTGTAATTCAGTTGTGCACTATTTAAAGTTCTACTTGCATAACAAATCACATGAGGCTTACCTTCTTTACTTTGGCCTAAAACAGCGCTCACAGCAAAATCACTAGTATCACACATCAACTCAAAAGGCAAAGACCAGTTAGGAGATTGCATGATAGGAGCAGATGTCAGAAGACTAATTAATTTTTGAAAAGATTTTTGACATTCTTTAGCCTAATCAAATGGTGCATCTTTCAACAAAAGATTACATAATGGTCTAGATATGGCACTAAAATCCTTTATGAATCTTCTGTAAAATCCTGCATGTCCTAAAAAAGAACGAACTTCTCTGACTGTTTTTGGGGAAGGCAAATGAGCAATTAATTCAACTTTGGCCATATCAACTTCAATTCCTTTAGAAGATATCACATGACCTAACACTATTCCTGAGGTAACCATGTAATGACATTTTTTCTAATTTAACACAAATCCTTTTTCTTCACATCTTTTAAGAACTTTTTCCAAATTATCAAGATAATTTTCAAAAGAATCTCTAAAAACTGTCAGGTCATCCATGAAAATCTCTAAATAATGCTCAATCATGTCACTAAAAATGCTTAACATGCATCTTTGGAATGTTGCCGGAGCATTACAAAGGCCAAAAGGCATTCTTTTATATGCAAAAGTAACAAATGGACATGTAAAAGTGATCTTTTCTTGATCTTCCAATGTAATTGGTATTTGATTATAACCCAAAAAACCATCAAGAAAACAGTAGTATGGATGTCCTACTACCCTTTCCAGAATTTGATCAAGAAATGGCAAAAGAAAATGATCTTTCCTAGTAGCAACATTTAATTTTCTAAAATCAATACACATACACCAACTAGATGAGACTCGCGTAGGTATTAATTCACCTTTATCATTTTCAACCACTGTTATTCCAGATTTTTTGGGCACAACTTGTGTAGGGTTTACCCATTGGCTATCAGAGATAGGATAGATAATTCAAACATCAAGCAATTTAAGGACTTCAGCTCTAACTACCTCTTTCATGTGTTGATTTAATCTTCTTTGAGGTTGTTGAGAAGTTTTAGCATTATCCTCTAAATATATTCTATGTGTACAAATTAATAGATTAATACTTTTTATGTCCTTTAATGTCCATCCAATTGCACTTTTATGCCTTTTAAGTACTTCTGTTAACATACCTTCTTATTCTTTAGTAAGAGACAAGGAAATTACCACTTGAAAGTTTTGCTATTCTCCCAAAAATGTGTACTTCAACCCAGCAGTTAATGGCTTTAGTTCCAGTATGAGTACTTCTTCATGAGCATTATCATTCATGGGTTTTAACTCTTCAAATCTTGGCTTCCATCCCTTGTACTCCTTTACCTGTGTACAATCAAGCAAAGAGCATTTTTCAGAGATATCATCTTCTAATTGCATGCCTAACTCAAATGAATTAACTAAACAAATTTCTAATGGGTCAGAAAAACTCCTTGTTTGAAGATGATCATCTATAATGGCTTCAATTCCTTCAACTTCCTCCTTTTCATTAAAGCCTTCCTGTGGTTTCTTGTACATATTAAAAACATTGAGCTCCAGTGTCATGTTTCCAAATGTTAGCTTCACCACTCCATTTCTACAATTTATCAAAGCATTAGATGTTGCTAAAAATAGACGGCCTAAAATAACAGGAATTGACTTGCAACCATCAACCATAGGTTCAGTATCCAAGACAGTGAAATCCATAGGATATATGAATTTATCAACTTGTACTAACACATCTTCCATTATTCATCTTAGAATTTTAATTGATCTATCGACAAGTAGAATAGTTACAGAAGTTAGTTTTAACTCACCCAAGTTGAGTTGCTGAATATGGAAGCAAATTGACACTAGCACCAAGATCAAGTAAAGCTTTTTCAATTTTATGTTCTCCAATAATGCATGAAACTGTAGGACAACCAGGGTCTTTCTATTTAAACCTATTATTATTCTGAAGAATTGAGCTTACTGTTCAACCAAAAATGTTTCTTTTTCATATTTAGTTTCCTTTTAACAGTGCACAAGTCCTTCAAATATTTGGCATAACAAGGAATCTGTTTGATAACATCTAATAGTGGAATATTGATCTTCACTTGTTTCAAAATTTTAAAAATGTCAGTGTGGTGGTCCAATTTCTTTGGATTATTCAATGCTTGAGGAAATAGGAGTGAAGGTGAGAGTTTATTGTCCTTTTGGTCAACTTCTTCATTTTCTTGGGGAATTAGTTCATCTTCTTTCTCACAAGGTTCGGGAATTTATTTTTCAACAACATTTCCACTCCTAAGAGTTATCACTGACTTGACTTAATCTATTTGTTGGTTTTCAGAACTCCCTTCATTTAGACTGTACTGACCCTTGGTATTTGGTTGAGGTTGAGAAGGAAATTTTCCTTTCTCATGAATGGTGAGTGTAGAAGAAAGTTTAGCAATAGTTTCTTTTATGTCAATCATGGTTTGATTGTTTTATTTATTAATGGTCTCTTACTTTTCTATGAATGCAAACAATGTTTCTTCAAGGTTTTTCCTATATGGTGGGACATAAGGTGCATATCCTTGAGAATTTTGAGAGTCCTGTTGTGCCTGAGGAGGTAGTGGTTGCACGAATTGTGGCTGATTATTATTCCTCCAGCTGAAGTTCGGGAGATTTCTCCATCCCGGGTTATATGTATCTGAAAAAAAAGAAGTAAATGGCTTTTTAAAATTATTCTTTGCAATTACTTGCTCATGTACAACTTCTTTAAAAATAGGAATCTTAAGACATTCATGTGTTGAGCGTCCTAAGTCATCACAAATCCCACAATTTTTTTCATTTTGCACAGATTTGATTTCTTTTGCTTTTCTTAATTCCATGGCTTCAACCTTTATAGCCAAACTGGCAAACCTTGCATTTAGATCGTCCTCTTGACTAAGGTGATATTTTCCTTTATTAGCACTTGTAAGGTTAGATCAAATTAAATTTTCAGAAGAGTTAGTACTATGCCAAGATTGTGAATTTTCAGCCAACTGGTTTAAATAGTCTAATGCTTCATCAGGTTCTTTATCAAGAAACTTACTATTGCACATTGTTTCCACAAATTGTTTGGTTTCAGGTGTTAAACCTTCATAAAAGAAGCTTATAGTTCGCCATTTTTCAAAACTATGATATGGGCAAGAATTTAACAAATCTTTAAACTGTGCTCAATATTGAAAATATGCTTCATTTGAATTTTGGGAAAAATTTTGGATTTGTCTTTTCATAGCATTAGTTTTATGTGTTGGAAAAAATTTCTTTAAGAACTCACCTTACATTTCTTGCCATGTGCCAATTGATCTTGGTTTCAAAGTGTTAAGCCAAGATTTTGCTTTATCTTTTAAAGAAAAAGGAAACAATTTAAGCTTTACAATCCCTTCAGTGCAATTTTGATCATTGAAAGTAATACATACTTCCTCAAATTCTTTCAGATGTAAATATGGGCTTTTAGATTCTAAACCATGAAAATTAGGAAGTAAAGAAATCATACCTGACTTGATTCTAAAATTATTGGCATTGAGTGGAAAAATAAAGCATGATGAACTAGAATTTCGAGGTGGTTGCAAATATTCACGCATGGTTCGCAACGGTTGATTTTCATGTTCATCATGTACACTTTCATTTTCAGCCATTGTGTCAATTGTGTGTGATTGTGATTCAAACAAATCAATATATAAAGTACCAGGATTAATTTTAACTAAACGACAAGAATTTAAATCACGATACTAATTAAGCATAAATAAATGACTTAAAATAGAAAAAATAATGTACAAGTAGGTGGTTTACACTAGTCATTAAATATTAACAAAGATGTGGTATAAACAAACCACCCAATAAATATTAACAAGTAAAAAGTTAGATAACTGTTAAATTAAAAAGTTAGATAATTAGAGAGTTAATAATTAGTAAGTTAGGAGTGCAGAAAGTAAAATACAGAAAATAAGTGCAGAAAGTAAAGAGTAGAAAATAAATTTAAAATATGAAAATCGGAGAGAGGTAGAGCCCCACCAGAGCTGGCGAAAGAGAAGAGAAGAAGAATGATTATTTCATTATGTTTGAAAGCAATAATAAATAACAGAAATTTAAAAGTTAGAGAGCAGAAAATAAATAACGTAAATTAAAAGTTAGAGAGCAGAAAATAAAAGTTAGTAAACAAAAATAAATGACATAAATATAAAAGTTAGAAAGTTAGTATGTTAGTAACTTAGTAGGTTAGCAAATTAGTAAGTTAGTATTAGATAGTTAGAAAGTTAGAGAGTTAGTAAAGAAACCGAAGGATCGGCAAACCGATCTTTTGCTTCGGTGAGGGAGAAGAGAGAATAGATTTTATTAAAGAAAAAGAACCTCCATAGATTAAAACTTCAAATCAAGTCCCCGGCAACGGCGCCAAAAACTTGATGCAAATTAAAGGATGCAAACCTTAGTGCAGGTTGTCTCAAGTAATAAATTATCAGGAGTCCGAGGTCGATCCACAAGGAATTGATGAAGAAAAATTAATTAAGATAAGAAAAGGATTTGTCACAACACCAAAAGTAATAAAAGTTGTTCACAAATTAAAAAAGATTTGCTTGGGTTAGGAGATCTATTCTTAGTAATAAATTAGAGGCAAATGTTAGTCATGGCAACCATCACCCAAGAGGGGGTGAATTAGGTGATTACAAATTTTAAAACACCTTTGAGAAATTAAGCATTTTGGATAACTCAATTAATAAATGCAACAGAATAAGTTTAACAAAGGTGCAACTATTAGAGATTTCACAAATACCACTAGGGCTATAGGATAAATCAAGTAAATAAGCTAGATATCAAATTCAACTCAAGCATATATAATTAAGGCACAAATGTCAAGAGATAGAGTTGAGAAGATCAAACACAAGATTTATCCTGGTTCAGCCACCAATCCACTTGTGGCCTACATCCAGTCCCCAAGCAAACCACTCAAGATTTTCCACTAAACTTCAAGCTTGAACAGGTGCTTGAAAACCTTTACACAATAGAGCACTCACCACACCTTGGGATACCTCACCCTTTGTGCTTGAGCCTCAACTTCAAGGGATACCTCACCTTTACAAACTTTTGAGGGATACCTCAACCTCTTTATAGATTATACAAAGTATAGATGAATAGAAACTCTCTCAAGAGTGGATAATACAAATTGAAGCACTATGGGTATCAAAGAATCACACTTTGAAGCTCAAAATAAAGTTTTTGGAGAAAAAGATAGTGAAACACGAATTTAATGCTCAATGATCATTTTCAGATAGTTCTCCAACTCTTCTTTGATGCCCAAACACTTGTATTTATAGCCGAATGCATTTTAGAGCCATTGGAGGTGGTTGGGTAGCATTAAATGCCAATTATAGCAGTTGAAAATCTGTTTCAGATTTGTGTTATTCGAATAACACTTTTGTTATTCGAATAAATCCACTTATTTCGCAACAGGAAATGTTTTTTGGAACGTGTTATTCGAATAACACTTTGGTTATTCGAAGAAATCACTAAAAATACATTCTGGAACGTTTTCTGGGTGTTTTATTCGAATAACACATCTTTTATTCGAATGAAGCACTCTGGTTTCGAAAACTGACTTTAAATGGTCATAACTTCTTCATTTCTTATCCAATTAAAGCAAATGACCCATCATTGGAAAGATCTTTGAGTCTATTTTCAAATGAAACAATTTCATAACAAAAATCAAAGTATTTTGAAAGTTATGATCAAAAGAGTAACCAAAGGTCAGTTTTGCAAAACTCAAACTTGGATATTTTTCATAGTTTTGAACTACCACCATAACTAGCTTTTCAAAACTTGTTTGTTGGGCATTTTAGCATGTGAAAACCATTTGTAAAGCTTTGAAAAATATTTGAGCTTATTGTGATTCCCATTTACCTTTACACAAGATCTAAGTCCGATAAACTATTCTTGAAGATCTTGAACTTGATCTTGCTATCATCAATTCTAGTCCTTATGCTTGTTGATGTAATCCAAGCTTCCAAAGAAAATCTTCTCTTCAAATATTGCAAATGCTTGGAACATCTTATCATTCTCATTCTTCTTGAGTTGAGCATATTTGTGATATTTTGCTTTCTTGTTCCAATGCTCACTTTGGTACTTGGACTATCCTACAAAGTATTGCTTACTTAAACAAACATAGTTAGTCCAAATTCATGATTCAATATCTTCACATGCATGATTCATAAATGTACAACTCTAATTAGTCTGACATACATATAAGACTTTCATAGACATATCCAAATAAGATATTTATCAATTATTAATAGATATGCTCTATGTAGGGTGTAACAAAGAACACTATGCATATTTTCATTTAAATAGAAATAAATCCAATATTAATTCATTATAACTCATATAAAGCATTATTGGATATATTATATAAAGAATGCTACACATATCTCATTGCATGATCATTAAGTGAAATATAACTATACAAAGTACATAATCATGCATGAACAATATAATCTACTAAGTACATCTATGTAGCATAAGCATCATTCTTTTTGTCTTGTATTTGTCATCATCAAAACTTAACATATTAAACCATTGGGGCAAACTTATTTCCACAGCAAGATTATTTCTCTTTATAACTTAATTGAAATCTACACATAAAGGAAGTTCCAATCGGAAAATATAACATTCAAAGTTCAATTATATATGCAATCATATTATGATTCATTCAATTATCTATTAACAATTGTAAGTGAACTCAAGCATTCACTGTGCCAATCCTCTTGTCTACAATAAATCAAGATTTCCACTATACAATGAAGGTTTCTAAATTGATTAGAAACAAAATACAACACATATAATGTCCACTTTATAATATATCATTTAAGCACAAGAAATAGAATAATCAAGCCTTGTTTCGTTACTAAGAGCTTCACTCTTTCACCCAAGCAAAATAAAGATTTAGTTACTCGTAGACAAGAAGAGAGAAAGAGAGAAGAAGAGAAAGATGAACATGGCTTCAATTTGGAACAAGAGAAAATCACAACAAAGGAAAACAATAAACAAGCATGAACATAATTTCTCATAACTAAGCCTAAAACCAAAGTCTCCTGAATGATCAGCCAATGGAGCTTTTTATAGCGGATTAGAGATACAAAATGACAAGGGGGCTGATTAATGAGTGGGTGAGGAGTATGTGGATGAGTGGAAAATGCAAAATGGTGAGTTAGTGAGTGGAAAATTATTGAGATTCTTTGACTCCAAAATCATTCAATGTTGATCTCATGGATGCCATCAGAATGAAGCAACGTGGTCTTCATGAAAGTTGTAGCATTTTGTCTCAACTTTCCAATGCCACCAAAATCATCCAAAAATTCGTCATACAACCCAAGATATGACCCAATTACTGCAAACTGTTTAGACCCAGTTTCAGCACCTCTATTTTGACTTACAGACCTAATATCACCTCCACGCTGTCCGAATGAGCTCTTATGTTCTTCATAAAAGTTGTAGATATGGGTCTTAACTTTCAAGTATCCAAATTTCAGCCCAAGAAAGTTCCTACAGCCCGAGTTATGCTATGATTACTATACACTATTTAGGTTCTAGTCACAAAACCCGTATTCTGGCTTCCAAGCCCATTTAGCTCTGAAGCTCCTCATGATAGTTGTAGAGCTCTCTCTTATCTTTCTTACAAGGTAAGATATATAATTTTTACACATCTAGAACTCAAGATATGATGGAAATATATAAACAGTGTAAGACCTAAATAATGATGAAAAAATCAATTAAGTCCAATTTGAGTCCAAACTTACAAGACATAACCAAACTCAATCAATTAAGTACATAGAGAGTGTAAATGACTAAAAATGAGAGTTTATTAATGTATAAAATATGTGATCATCATGGACGAAGGGGGTAGTGGGTGTGGGTGGTAGGGACGACAGTTTTATGGTGGCTCGTGGGCTGCAAACGTCGGAATGGTGGATGTGGTGGCTATGTTAATGGAGATTGAAGGTTGGATGATGATGGTTGTATTGATGGAGATGAGTCACGGTTTGGGTGCATGTGGTGGCTGTGGAATAGAGATGTGGTTGGATGTGGTGGCTGGTGGAATAGGGATGTGGTAAGATGTGGTGGTTATGGTCATGGAAGAGGTTGGTTCGTGATGGAGCGTGGAGGTTTGACGGTGGTGGACGGGTTTGGTCACGGTGGTTCTATTTGGGCTTGGTGATGAGGGGGTCACGGTATTTGCTTCACGGTTGGTGGGGGCTGGGTGGTTTCTGGTTTCGGTGGTGGACTTGGCTTCGTGTGGCTCGTTTGGACGTGGTGGCTGCCACGGTGGGGGTGATGAAAAGAGGTAGTTTTGGTTTTGTGTGGTGGGATGTTGAAGATGGCGGAGGTGGTGAAAAAGTTGGTCGAGGTTGAAAAAGATGAAGGGGGTTAGGTGGTTTGGTTAGTGGTGATGAGAAGTTGTTTAAAGGAAGATGGGTTGAAGTCTTGGTTATGTGGAGTGGTAGTGATAATAGTGAAATGTGGTAGAGATGAAGATGAGTGATTTGTGTTGTGGAGGCTGCTCCCTATAGGTTTCCTACGTGAGAAGAAAAAAAATATGGGTGTGTTGAGGTGTGGGAGGATTTTTTTCATTGGCTGCCTCTTCCTCTTTCTACCTACTTGCTTGAGGATTTATAAGGAAAAATTAGGGTTAAAGGATTATGGATTTTGGGCTCAAGTTTAGTGGGTCTTGGGCTAGAATGGATATGGGTTGACCCCTATTTGGTAGGTCACAAATTGGTTTGGGCTCAATGTAGGTTGCTTGAGAGAAATTGGGTCATCATCTTTTTTATTTATTTTTTGTTTATTTATTTATTATTATTATTTTTTACCTGGACAAAATTGAGTTTTCACAGTTGCCCCTCTTTACTTGTTTCTTACCAGAGACTATGAATAACTGTAGTTTTCATATTATCATCGTAAGAAACGAGTAAAGACGTGAACTTAAATTTTGTCTGGCAATGCATCAGATAATGTGAATGGACAAGGCAAAGATATTGATTGAAAACTAGTGAGTTCAAATGTAGATTTACGAGCTGATGGAGCATCGTTAATCCTACCAAGGTGAAGCTTCGCGTAAAGCCAGAGACGTCACTGTGTTGTCAATAAGTTGTCACAGCTCAATTGACGTTTATTGACTAAAAAGAGTTTTTTTCATTTTTTTTAAATAACGTTGGGTAACCTCGTGACCCTGAATTGTGAAAGGGAATTGGCTTAACACAGAAATTAAAAGGCAATGGGCTTAGCCTGGAATTTAAAAGACAGTGAGCTTGTCCCGCAATTTAATAGACATTGGGTATCTGGTGTCTTGAAATTTAAAAGGCAATGGGCTTTGCCCGAAATTTAAAAAGCATTGGGTATCTAGTGTCTCGAAATTTAAAAGACAGTGGCTTGGCCTAAAATTTAAAAAGCATTGAGTATCTGGTGTCCTGAAATTTAAAAGACAGTGGGCTTGGACCGAAATTTAAAAATGTAGTGGGCTTGGCCCGGAATTTAAAAAGGCAGTGGGCTTGGCCCAGAATTTAAAAGGCAGTGAGCTTAGCCCAAAATTTAAAAGACAGTAGGTTTGGCCCAGAATTTAAAAAGACAATGGGCTTGGCCCGAAATTGAAAATGCATTGAGCTTGGCCCAAAATTTAAAAGACAGTTGGTTTAGCCCAGAATTTAAAAATGTAGTGGGCTTGGCCCATAATTTAAAAAGGCAATGGGCTTAACCCTGAATTTAAAAGGCAGTGAGCTTGACTCGAAATTTAAAAGACAATGGGCTTAACCTAGAATTTAAAAAGACAATGGGCTTGACCCAGAATTTAAAAGGTAGTAGGCTTGACCCGGAATTTAAAAGACAGTGGGTTTAGCCCAGAATTCAAAAAGACAATGAGCTTGGCCTGAAATTTAAAAAGCAGTGGGTATCTGGTGTCCCAAAATTTAAAAAGACAATGAGCTTGGCCTGAAATTTAAAAGGCAGTGGGCTTGACCCGAAATTTAAAAGACAATAGGCTTGGTCCGGAATTTAAAAAGACAATGGGCATGGCCCAAAAGATTTATTTTTTCTTCTTTTTTTCTTTTTTTCTTTTATTTTTTTAGGAAAGATCATTAGATCATGGACCTAAATTTTGTAAAAACATGGTCATCAAGTCAAGGACTTGATATTATTATTTTTTGTGTTTTTTTTTAAAAGAGAGATCATTAGGCTATGGACCAAATTTTTTTTGTGAAAGCCACCAAGCCAAGGACTTAGATTTTGTTTTTTGACACTTCATCAGGTCATGGACCTGGAATTTTTTTTTTAAAAGCCTTTGTTTGTCCTTCTATAGTGAAGCTTAGTGTGAAAGCCAAAGACGTCACTTTCAAAGTTATTGCAGCTTATTATCTCATGAAAAGATGTTGTATTGTTCATTCATACAACTCAAAATCTAAAGATCATGTCAATATATTGAAAATATCATATCAAAATCTTTCACTTGCATTCTTGATGCTAATTGCTTTCTTGGAAAACTTGATCCATCAAACCCGGGTACAAACTCTCATAAATTAGGGCTTATCAACTTGTTTCAAATTCCTTAGGATCTTCAATCAGTGAGTATCTTTCCTTTCAAGTTTGCTCATTAGGCACATAGTCCCTCTCTTCTTCCTAGCTCTCTTCAAAATCCTCACTTCCATCTTTTTTTTGGTACCTCTTTTTTTTGGGTTATCCCCTAGGATAACATCTCCCCTTCAATTGGAACTTACAAGTTCTTTTCAGTCTGAATTATTCATCAGGGAATTACCATTAGATGGTCAAATCATAGTATTGTACTCATGTTTATGTTACATGAAGCATTATGTAACAGACAAACATTGATTCAAAGGTACAACAAGAAAGAAAAGAATAACTTCCAGATTGGCCTTGGAAGTTTGACTACAAAAAGGGTATTTACAAAGGATGAATATATGAAAAAAAGATACAAACAACGGTGTTAGATTCAAAGTAGTATGGCCCCAATATGGATTGGTTTGATCTGTATGAAATCGATCTTTAATTGCCTACTAGACATTATGACCAATGATTTCCTTTTGCAGAGCATCTACATCAAGCCAAATTGAACTAAAGAGAAATTTGCTCTAGTATAGAACTGAATTGAATAAGGCAAAAACTCACCCTAGTGACCAAAAAGATTTGCCCCAGTGTAGGACTGAATGAATCAGGAAAAAGAGAAATTGCCCCAGTTTAGAGTCAAATCAAACATGGTAGAAAATTGTCCTAGTGTAAGGTCAAATTGAACCAAAGAGAAATTTGCCCCAATCTAGGACTGAATTGAATAGGGCAGAAACTCGCCCTAGTGACCAAAAGATTTGCCCCAGTGTAGGTCAAATCAAGCTAGAGAAAAATGTCCTAGTGTAGGGCCAGCTCGAACAGAGTAGAAACTTATCCCCATGTGAGTTTTTCTTTTTATTTTTTTTAAAGGAGCAATGAACTAGATACTTGGATGAGCATAACATTTTATCTCAAAATTAAAGTAAACGAAAATGGCAACAACCCTTCATTGATCATAATGAACTTTTTGAGGCTTGTAACATGGCCAAAGTTAAAGGTTATGAAATGAAAGGTATAAGGCTCAAACAAGTGTTTAAGGGTTGAATGAGACCAAGGATCCTTGTTCGAAATTCAACCTTGTCAACTGCTTTTGCGCTTTCAATCACACTTTTCTCTTATAGTTCTTAATTTCTTCCCATTTTCTTTTCACTTAAGTCATTCACCTTTGTTATGACCTATTTCATTTCATTTTCTTTCATCTTTCTTTCCTTTCTCTTATTTTATTTTATTTTTTGGTTTTCCATTTTTTTTACTTCCTGCCCTTTTCACCTTTCCTTCCTTTTCTTTTGCTTCAAAAAAGTTACCATGATAATCAACCTTTGTTTTGTGCCATCCCTTAGTGTAAAGGTGATCCTTGTCTAGGGTTTATTGAAGAAAACTTTCAAGCTCAAAAAGGGATAACAAGAGATAATGAAAAGATAAATTCTTGTGAAGGAGAGAGAAAAATGGCCGATCTTTATTTCAAATCTTGATTGCTTATTTTCAAAAATTTTAATTTAGAGACAAAATGATTGTGCACGACAAGTGATTACTTCTTTGCTCCATTTTATTTTTCTTTTCGATTCATTTTTTTAATTTTTTTTCTTTTTTTTTTCTTTTTTTTTTTGTTTTTGCAAAGGGCACCTGCACACGTGGGCTTCATGACCACCAAAAGTTTTCTAGAATGAGAGTCCCATGGGATCTTAACCAATAGAAAGCAAGAAAAGCAAAGAAAAGAACGACAAGAAAGACATGACAAGAACATGAGTGCTAAGAACGCTGAGATCCACGCAAATTCATTACACTATTGCTTCAAGAAAGTTTACATAAGTTTAAGCATCACAAAAGTCTAAGATGACAATCACATCAATTAACACCTCAAATCTACAATTGTTCAGAGGTTCCGAGTTGCTGGAGGGTGATTGGTATACACAAGACGAGTTGGGATATATAAACGCAACGAGGGAACATTATTGACTTAGTATAAGGTTTGGTAAGCACTGACTTCTGGCTCTTCCTCCCTTCTCGATTCCACTGTCTTAGAAAAACTACTTTCTATATTTTTAGCAGGTAACTTACCTAATCTTGCAAGGTTCTCAATCCTTTCTCCAGCCAAAATTAAGTCAGAAAAATCCCCATAGGCAACCCCTGCCATCAACCCAATAAAAGGAGCTCCCAAGGTCCCCATAAAGTATGAGCTCATATCTAACGAAGTCAATGGTGGTTGAACTTAGGCTGCCAACATTCTCAATGAGCGTATTGCTTGAAAGTCTCATCACTCTTCTTTTGCATTGCCCCTAGTTGTTTTCGAGTATATGCAGTGTCGATTTTGAATCGATATTGCCCCAAGAATAGATTTGTCAAATCATCCCAGCAAAAAATCTTTGAATGGTCAAGTTGCATGTACCATTCTAGAGCTAGCCCAGTCAGGCTTTCATAAAGGAAATTGATTAGGAATTTTTTATCCCATGACCAAATGACCATTTTGGTGATACAAGTCTTCAGATGAAACTTTGGATTGGTGCTTCCATCGTACTTTGAAAAATCTGGAATTTCAAAGTCCTTAGGAATATTGACTTCATCCTCCCGGTACAGTTCATCGATTCCCACCGAATCATACAAGTTAGGGCCTTTAATGGCTTTAATTTGTGCTTACATCTTTCCGATCAATTCATCTCTTAATTTCTCTTTTTCTGAGTTATTGTTCAGGAAAATCTTCACTGGATGCTCATGAGAAGCTTATGCATTGTTTTTCTCCCCTTCATGATTTCTATTCAATGAATCATCCCCTTCATTTGCATCTATTCCAGTGGTGGTAGGGGTTCTATTTGTTGTTCTAAATGCCTCAATTAATTGTCTCAGTAAATTCTCGACCCTTCATTATCCTTCTGCCATTGCATCAATTCTTCCCCTTGTTTCATCCATCTCTCGACCCAAATTCCTATCTGAGTTTGACATCTTTTGCAGCCTAGTTTGTGACCAAGTCTCGTAGGTCAGGGTTTGTGCGATCTGCGTTTTCCAAGGACGAGCAATGGTTCAAGTTTTATTTTTTTTTAAAGAGAGAACAATAAATGGAATTTTAAAAAAAATTAAAAAAATGAATATATACAAGTATGCATGATGAAAATTTGTTTTTTCTTTTATTTCAAAATATAAGATGAATGCAATAGTTGGTCCTTTAATAATGACTTACCCACCCCTTTCTTCGTAAAGAAATTTTTTACCAAAAAACTTTTTTTAGAGGGGTACGATTGTGGCTTATCACATTAATGAATCACGCTACTTATGATGTATAATGTACAATAAGGATTATGACATGGATAAACTTAAAGATAACAAAATGTATGCTCTCTTTGTGCCTTAAGGAGTTGCCTTAAATTCAAGGAGTTTTATCTTAAGGATCTATGGGTCTTTCTGAATTGTGAGAACTTTCATTAGAAGGTTCTACTATTCTAAAGGCCTCTAGAGCTAAGTCTCATTTCAGAATGTTGACTACAAATAGTAGGTAAACCATTAGGTGTGGGACATTCATGAAAAAGGCACACTCTAGATGAGGTTTTCACGATAACCAAAAAGGATGTACATCCAAAATGACTACTACTACACAACCTCTACCTAACTTAGGCTTCACTCAGACCCGGGTATAGGGCCTCACTCAGATGTGTGTGATAAACGTGTAGGTGCAGTGTGTGTAGGGAGCATACAAACTTTTATAATCCTAAAAACTACCCACATTCCGCAAAACAAACCAAACACCAAACAGATTCCAAAAATAAAATCCTCTATCCTAAGGTTGCATAATAAAATAAAATCATAATTAAAATAATCAATAGACAATTTAAACAAAGAAGAACAAAACAAAAACAAAAAAAAAGGTAAAACGAAAAGTCACCAAAATTGCACAACCAACTTACAAAATGCTTAACTCTCAAGAATCCCAAGTGGAGTCGCCATTCATTGTGACTAGGGGTGATCACGGGTCCGACCCGACTCGTGAACCTGACCAACCCGAACCGACCCAATATAATATATCTGGGTCGGGTCAGGTCATCGAGTTAGTTCGGGTTACACCTGATTAACCCGATTTTTAATTGGTTCGGGTGACGGGTTGAGTAATTTAACCCGATGACCTGACCTGATGACCCGATTACCCAAGTAACGACGTCGTTTTGGATAATTTCTATTAGGAAATGTTCACAACCTGACCAACCCTACCACCCAAAAACAAAAAAAAAATTGTTTGAAATTTAATTAACCTGATTACCCGACTCGAACCAACCCGATTACCATCGGGTCGGGTCGGGTCGGGTCATGTTATCAAAAAAAATTTGCCTACAATTGACCTGAACCGACCCGACTTCGTTTAATTAGTTTGGACATTTTTTCTCCTCAAACTCGACCCAACCCAACCTGTGTGCACCCCTAATCGGGACCAAGATCGTGGCAGGATAACGACTTAAATTAAAAAAAATAGAAGTTGCCACTAATTTTATTTTTATTAGGAAAAATTAGAAAACCTAAGGAAAATGGTCTACGTTCAAAAACTTGAATTCGGGAGTCTAATTATGCACAGGGAAGGGTGGAGACTTAACCCCACAGCACCCCTAATGCATCCATTTTAAGACGATTACCCTAAATCAATTGTGCAAATTCTTGATAACTTTTGAAAATATTTGTTTTACCCTTTTTGTTAAAAGATAAACGAAATTAACAGATAAATTATGAAAATTTAACTTTTAGCTCGACAGAATAGAGATTCTGCTCCTACGTATCCCCGAGTGCAATGAGGAATTCAAAGCCACGTCGTTCTTTAGAAAAACAATTGTGAGTTAGCTATTTTTAATTTTTGAAAAGATTTTTTTATTTTAAAAATTAATTTGATTTTTATTTTATTTTATTTTATTTTATTTTAAGGAAAGAATCATTAAGTCATTATAACTTAGATGATTTTTACAACTGCGAGATTAACAAGTTGTCACAGTTCAGCTAATCTCATTTTATTCTTTCTCAACAAAGCTTAATTATTTTATTTTATTTATTTTTTTCTAAAAAAATTGAATCATCAAGCTGTCACAACTTAGATGATTTTTTAAATTGCAAGATTAACAAATTGTCACAGCTCATCTAATCTCGTTTTATTCTTTCTTTTTTTAATTAAAAAAAAACTTTCCTTTGTTAAATTAATGCAACATCTTTATTTAATACATAGATCAATAATATAACGAATACACCAACTCAATAAGTCAACAAAGAAAGAAAAAACACCTTTTTGTTTTATCAATCTAATCTTGGCCCAAATTATGTGACTAAAAATATGTTAACAATTTTTTTCTAATTTTCTTTCATTGTTTTCTTAAAAAAAACTTTATTTCAAACGTAACAAAATTAACTTTAAGAAAGCTCTTTCTTTTTTTGCAAACTCTCAACCCACTAATTCTTCTGGGCCACCTAAAATACTGCTAGCCTATAGGAATGAGCTTCAAATTAAATTAAAATAGAAAACAAAAAATAACCAAATGATAAAAAATACAAACAAACAAATAAAAATAAAAATAAAAGATGTTGGCTTTAGGCTTTTTGAGAACCAGCAATGGAGAAACCAAATAGATGGCCACATAAATGAGCACCAGAGGAGGAGGGTGAAACAGCTCCGGTGACACTGACGGTGGCATGTTGGTACGCCGCAAGTGACAGATCAGGCAAGGATGGTATCGATCCAGAGCAGTGTTGACGGCGCGACTGGCCTTGGTTCGTGGTTATGTTGCAGATCTGGTCACAGTAGGGGGTGTTTTCTAGGTGGTGATTGGGTTTGGTTGTGGTGGACAAAGGGGGTAGTGGTGTAGGTGGTAGGGACGGCAGTTTTGTGGTGGCTCGTGGGCTGCAAACGGCGAGAATGGTGGATGTGGTGGTCTGTGTTGATGGAGGTTCAAGGTTGGGTGGTGATGGTTGTATTGATGGAGGTGAGTCACGGTTTAGGTGGATGTGGTGGTTGTGGAATAAAGATGTGATTGGATGTGGTGGCTGGTGGAATAGGGATGTGGTTGGATGTGGTGGTTATGGTCATGGAAGAGGTTGGTCGTGATGGAGCGTGGAGGTTTGGCGGTGGTCGACGGGTCCGGTCACGGTGGTTTTATTTGGGCTTGGTGATGAGGGGTCACGGTAGTTACTTCACGGTTGGGGGGGCTTGGTGATTTCTAGTCTCCGTGGTTGGCTTGGCTTCAAATGGCTCTTTTGGACATGGTGGCTACCATGGTGGGGGTGATGAAGAGAGGTAGTTTTGGTTTGGTGTAGTGGGATGTTGAAGATGGCGGATATGGTGAAAAAGTTGGTTGAGGTTGAAAAGATGAAGGGGTTAGGTGGTTTGGTTAGTGGTGATGAGAAGTTGTTTGGAGGGAAGATGGGTTGAAGTCTTGGTTGTGTGGAGTGTTGGTGATAATAGTGAATGGTGGTAGAGATGAAGATGGGTGATCTGTGTTGTGGAGGCTGCTCCTTGTAGGTTTCCTACGCGAGAAGAAAAAAATGTAGGTGTGTTGAGGTGTGGGAGGATTTTTTTCATTGGCTGCCTCTGCCTCTTTCTGCCTACTTGCTTGAGGATTTATAGGGGGAAATTAGGGTTAGAGGATTATGGATTTTGGGCTCATGTTTAGTGGGTCTTGGGCTAGAATGAATATGGGTTAACCTATATTTAGTAGGTCACAAATTGGTTTGGGCCCAATGTAGGTTGCTTGAGAGAAATTGGGTCATCATCTTTTTTATTTATTTATTTATTATTATAATTTTTTTACCCAGACAAAATTGAGTGTTCACATTCTTGATAGTTTGATTAACTATTAAATGATTTGATGAAATCTGATGAACCTAGACATAAGAATTTGGATTTGAGATCATATGTATGATTAGTGCATGTTCAATGAGTTCAACTGGCTTGGATAAGTTAATTCGCTAATGGGATAGACATATTCCTCTTAGCCATGTATAGTGGGTGTTTGAGAATAGATCTTTATAAGTGGAGTTTGCACTAGTTCTCATGGAAATATAGTGAATTAGGTAAATAAAGTTACAATTGATTATCCTAGACATAGGCTTTTAGCTAAAGTATATTCTCAAGCTAACTTAACTATTCATTAATGTTGCTTATAAGGATTACATAGCATTATTTGAAGTATAAAGTGAAGAAGGATTCCCTAAATTTCTAAACCATTATGTTTACTTTCATTGATCACTTTTCTATTTGTAGATTAGTTTTACTGTACTTTCCCCTATTTTATATGTTATTGAATAGAAATTGATAAGCTATTAGTTGATATTTAGCATTGGAAGCCAACATCCTCATGAGAACGATACCTTACTCTTTCACTTTATTACTTGTTCGATCCGTGCACTTACGGCCTTAAAAAGGGATAACACAAAGCGTCCTTCTAACTGAGACCTTTCTTTCTCAGTGTAAAGGCCAGTAGACACTTTTCTTTCCTAACGTATGTGGTTGCTTATTTGATCCACCACTATTGCTGGGGAGATTCATGCTTTCTGTCGTTGGATGGAGACACTCAGGGAAATAGAGCTCTTGCCCTTCCTTCTTCCTGAGCGATTTGGAAGCACCTGGCCAGGCCCAAAGTGCAGTTGGATAAGCAGGAGGGACTATTGAGGCAGTTCTTCGTGATTTGAAGCAACTTGAGGTGATAGCAGCTTTTATTATCATTGTGAGGGAGGCATGAAGGAAGAATTGGGAAGGTGACAACCCCAGATCATGGCAGCAGTGTTCCATTTTGGTTTGTCAAAGTTCTTCAAAGCCTGGTCATCAAGGAAGAGACCGGTTCTGGTTTTGGAGGAACTGTGAATGTGACATAATCCAAGATGCTAGTGACCTTGATGTTGGTCCCCCCTCCTAGGGTTCTCTAGTAGTTGCTCTTTCCTTATACATTCTTAATTTCAATATTTTCGTTCTTTCTGATGTATGATGATGTATGGAATAAGAACAAGCAATAAATATTCTTTTTTGAATTCTATTGTCTTCTTTTTTCTTTCCTTTTTCTGTTATCTATGTTGTTTATCTTTTACCAGGGTGAGTCCAACGCTCATCTCACAATAATGCTTAGTTTCCCCAAGCTTGGTACTTGCTTAATACCGGCAAGGTGGCAAGCTTGAATACTTGCCCCTCAGGGTTCTTGTACCTTGTGGGGACTTTCCGAGATAGTCGATGTTCGAATTGATTCTTCTTCATCATTATAAATACTCACACTAGATATGGTCAGGGTTCGTAGAAAATTTCTAAACTCTTGTTTGATGAGGTTGTGCATCTTTTGGTTTGCTGTGCAATCGTCCCTTCAATAGCCATGACAGCTATGAGGGCTACGTGACACGCTTCGACTGGGTAGTCATGCTTAGTGCTTTGCGCGCCATCATGGGCAATTTTTTGAAAACTGAAGAGGTTGACAGACAAATCCTCTAACCGTCTTATCATTATAAATAAGGGTTGAGGGTTCATTGTCTTCCTTTTATTGTTTATGAGATTTCTGGCAGTTCGAAGGTTTCGTGGAGAGATTTTACGCAACATAGAGCTGCGAAGAGAAAGAAGAAAAAAGCTTCCCAACCATTCTCGTTTCCTTTCTTCATCCAGTCTTATGTTTTTCACACAAGGTTTGTCTTTTTCTAACTCTATTTCCCTTTCTATTTTTCTTTCGTCTGCTTCTGCCATGTGAGTTAGAGAGTGGTTGTGTATTCCAAAAATGGAATGTACTTCTTTCTTCTTTTTTTTTCAATAGCATTACCCCTTTGGAGCACCTCTTCTTTCGTGCCAAGCACGACAGGGGTGTCCTTCTGAAGCTTTGACTTTGGAAGGCGCTGAGGCCGAAATGTAGGCATACACTATTCTTTCTGTTTGCCCCCTTTCATGTTCGAATCTTTAAATAAACTGATTATGACAGTTGCTCACCGGTCTTTGTGGGTTACCAGGAACTCGATGACCAGAGGAAGAAAAAGGGGTAGAGCCCAAGTACCAATTCCTGAAGTCTGGGATCTAGTTGATGAAGACCCTATGCAGATTTGTTGTGGCCCTGGGTTAATATACCCATGGGTTGGGGATGATGTTTATTACCATATATCCACCTTTTAACCTGGGGAGGCGCTCGATAAACTCAAGGGTTATTTGGTGCTGACTAAGGAAGGTAGAACAGATCACGAATTCCAGATTCTCTTATCGGAAAACGAGAGGATGTGCTCTTGTCAGGAGGCCGGAGAGCATTTTATGATCCTGTATGAGGACTTCTTCACCTAATTCGGACTCCAGTTTTCTTTTAATGATTTTCAGCTCACTGTCCTCCGTACTCTTCACGCTACCCCGTCCCAGATTCATCCCAATGGTTAGGCGAACATTCTCGCCTTCGAGAGAATTTGTAGGTTACTCAGGTTGTGGTGCTCAGAAAGGGCATTCTTTTACTTCCATACCCTGGTATAGTTTGGTGGGTGCGATTGCCTATTAGCAAACATGGGTCTCAGTCTAATCTAGGTAGGGTCGGAAAGTTTTTCTTCCCTATCAAGAAAGTTATAAGGACTTTAAAGAAAAGTTCTTTAAATTAATGGCAATCTTTGAACTCGCCCCTTCTGGTTGAATAACGATAGGGAGACAAAGTTTAGCATGTACTGGAGTCAGAGGTCGTGGAGCATCCCTCTTGAGCTCATTGAGAAAGAAAAGCATCATCTCGATGACGACGAGATCGAGTGCGTTGAATTCTTCGAAATATGGGTTGACCAAGTCGGTTTGATTCCTCTGAGAGATATACTGGAAAATTCTCATGACGAGACTCTTTTGGCTATTCTAGGTAGTGTGGTCCGTCATCCACATTTAATTATATGCTCTTAATTTTGCATTTTTTCATGTTTTTTTATGTTTCCTAACTCTCTTTTTGTTTTGTAATTAGTTTGGCTTCAACGGAGTTCGCAAGTGCTTTAACGATTTTTGAAACTCTAATGGCCAAGAACACGACCGGCTTTTCGAATGCCCCTGCGGTGATCACTCTGGCTCTTCCATCTCCACCAACTGAAGTCCCAGCTATTGAGAGAGAGCTCGTTCACCTGGAAGATTCTCCCTAACGATCGCTCGAGAGGCGAAAGGGGAGAGCTGCGGATGGTGGAAGGTCGGATGACCGGGGCAAGAGGGTGGATGTAGTGTCAGGGTTGATTGGACCGATTACCTTGTACTCTAACCATTCGGATTTCAGGGGCTTTATAGATCGCAACATTCTTACCGACCGAGTGGTGGGCCATAATGCTTAGTCTGATACAAAAGAGATTTTGTCTTCATTTCAAACGTATACTCTTCGTATTGATGTTGAGTCTCGTTTTCTGGAGAGATGCTACGATGACTATAGTCGGCAAATGGCCGAGAATGTGTCAACGGCCGAGTGGGGTGCGATCTCGACCCTAAAGGCTTAAGAAGTGGCTCTGAGGGCCAAGAATGATGCTGAGGTCCGAGCTAAGGAACTGGAGAGAGAGGTAGCTACCATGAAGGACAACTTGAAGCAGAAAGAAGCTAGCTTGGTGGGAAATGAGAGGCAGGTCACCGTGGTCCAAGCTGATAACGAGAGCTTGCGCGCTCAGAACTAACAACTTCAAGCTGGTACGACCTCTCTACAAAGTGATGTCCAATAACTCATCACTGTCTCTTTAAAGATTAGCACGAAGCAATTTCAAAATGTCGTTGACCAAGTCCAACTCTTTAATCCCAGGGTGGCCTTGGCCTTGGATGAGTTGGACTCAAGGAAGATAATTTGGGATGGTCGTCTCATGAATCCAGTGTGATAATAACATATTTTATACATTAATAAACCCTTATTTTTAGTCATTTATATTCTCTATGTACTTAATTGATTGAGTTTGGTTATGTTTTGTAAGTTTGGAATCAAATTGGACTTAATTGATTTTTTTTAGCATTATTTGGGTCTTATACTATTTCTGTATTTCTGCCATATCTTGAGTTCTAGATGTGTAAAAATTATGTATCTTACTTTGTAGGAAAGATAAGAGAGAGCTCTACAACTTTCATGAAAAGCTCCAGGTAAAATATGGACATCTAGAGGAGCTAATTGGGCTTGGAAGTCAGAATACATGTTTTTTAATTAGAAACTAAATAGTGTGCAGTAATCAGAGCATAACTCGGGCTGTAAGAACTTTCTTGGGCTGAAATTTGGATATTCGAAAGTTAAGACTCATATCTATAACTTTCATGAGAACATAATAGCTCATTCAGACAGCTTAAAGGTTATATTGGTTTTAGAAGTCAAAACAGAGGTGCTGAAACTGGGCCTGAACAGTCTGCAGTAATTGGGTCATATCTTGGGCTGTAGGAAGAATTTTTGGATGATCTTGGTGGAATTGGAAAGCTGAGACAAAATTCTACAACTTTCATGAAGACCACATTGTTTCATTCTTATGGCATCTATGAGATCAATACTAACTCATTTCGGAGACAAAGAATCTCAATAATTTTCCACTCACCAACTCACCATTTGGCATTTTTCACTCATTCACCCACTCATCTACCTACTCTTAATTAGCCCCTTTGTCAGTTTGTATTCCTAATCCTCTATAAAAGGTATCATCGGCTGATCATTTGGTGCTCTTGGTGTTAAGCTTAGTTTTTAGAAGTTATGGTTATGCTTGTTTATTGTTTTCCCATGTTGTAATTTTCTCTTGCTCTAAATTGAAGCTATGTTTATCTTTCTCTTCTTCTCTCTTTCTTTTTTCTTATTTATGAGTAACTAAATCTTCATCTTGCTTGGGTGAAAGAATGAAGCTCTTGGTAATGAAATAAGGTTAGATTATTTTATTTCTTGTGCTTAAATGATATATTATCAAATGGACATTAAATGTGTTGTATTTTGTTTCCAATCAATTTAGAAACCTTCTTTGTATAATGGAGATCTTGATTTATTGTAGATGATAGGATTGGCACAGTGAATGCTTGAACTCATTTACAAATGTTGGTAGATAATTAAAGGAATCATAATATGTTTGTATATATAATTGAACTTTGAATGTTATATTTTTCGATTGGAACCTTCGTTGTGTGTGGATTTCAATTGAGTTATAAAGAGAAATAATATTGCCTTTAATTTATTACCAAGAGTGGATCTCCTAACCCAAGCAAGTTCTTAAATTCATTTGTGAACATCTTTTATTACTTTTGGTGTTGTGACAAATTCTTTTCTTATCTCAATTAATTTTTCTTCATCAATTCCTTGTGGATCGACCTCGAACTCCTGAGAAATTTATTACTTGAGACAACTTGCACTTGGGTGTGCATCCTTTAAATCCCGCAATCAAGTTTTTGACACTGTTGCCGGGGGACTTGATTTGAAGCTTTAATTTATTGAGGTTCTTTTTTTTAAAGTAAATTTCATCATCTTGTATATTCATCATCTAGTAAATTCTATCTTTACTCTTTTAATTTACTAACTTACTAACTTGCTAACCTACTAACTTGCTAACATACTAACTTTCTAACATTTATATTTATGTCATTTACTTATGTTTACTAACTTTTAATTTATGTCATTTATTTTCTATTTACTAACTTTTATTTTCTCGCTATCTAACTTTTAATTTATGTCATTTATTTTCTACTATCTAACTTTTTAATTTCTTTATTTATTATTGATTTCTAACATAATGAAATAATATTTTTCTTCTTTCTCTTTTGTCGGCTTTGGTAGGGCTTTGCCTTTCTTCGATTTTCATATTTTAAATTTATTTTCTGTAATTTACTTTCTATAATTTATTTTTCGTACTTTATTTTTTGCATTTTACTTTTCGTAATTTATTTTCTATAATTTACTTTCCGCACTTTATTTTCTGTATTTCATTTTCTGTAATTTACTTTCCGCATATTATTTTCTATATTTTATTTCTAACTTTTTACTTATTAATATTTATTGGGTGGTTGGTTTATACCACATCCTTGTTAATATTTAATGACTGGTGTAAATTACCGACTTGTATATTATTTTTTCTATTTTAAGTCATTTATTTATGCTTAATTGGTATCGTGATTTAAATTCTGGTCGTTTAGTTAAAATTAATCCTGGTACTTTATATATTGATTTATTTGAATCATAATCACACACAATTGACACAATGACTGAAAATGAAAGTGTACATGATGAACATGAAAATCAACCGTTGTGAACCATGCGTGAATATTTATAACCACCTCGAAATTCTAGTCTATCATGCTTTATCTTTCCACTCAATGCCAATAATTTTAGATTTAAGTCAGGTATAATTTCTTTACTTCCTAATTTTCATGGTTTAGAATCTGAAAGCCCATATTTACATCTGAAAGAATTTAAAGAAGAATGTATTGCTTTCAATGACCAAAATTGCACTAAGAGATTGTTAAGCTTAAATTGTTTCCTTTTTCTTTAAAAGATAAAGCAAAATCTTGGCTTAACACTTTGAAACCAAGATTAATTGGCACATGGCAGGAAATGCAAGGTGAGTTCTTAAAGAAATTTTTTCCAACACATAAAACCAATGCTATGAAAAGACAAATTCAAAATTTTTCTCAAAATTCAAATGAAGCATATTTTCAATGTTGGGACAATTTAAAGATTTGTTAAATTCTTGCCCACATCATGATTTTGAAAAATGGCACACTATAAGCTTCTTTTATGAAGGTTTAACACTTGAAACTAAACAATTTGTGGAAACAATGTGTAATGGAGAGTTTCTTGATAAAGAATCTGATGAAGCTTTAGACTATTTAAATCAGTTGGCTGAAAATTCTCAATCTTGGCATAGTACTAAGTTTTCTGAAAATTCAATTAGATCTAACCTTGCAAGTGCTAATAAAAGAAAATATCACCTTAGTCAAGAGGAAGATCTAAATTCAAGATTTGCCAGTTTGGCTAGAAAAATTGAAGCAATAGAATTAGGAAAAGGAAAAGAAATCAAATCTGTGCAAAATGAAGAAATTTGTGGCATTTGTGATGACTTAGGACACTCAACACATGAATGTCCTAAGATTCCTATTTTTAAAGAAGTTGTACTTGAGCAAGTAAATGCAATAAATAATTTTTAAAAGTCGTTTACTTCTTTTTCAGATACATACAATCCGGGATGGAGAAATCACCCGAACTTCAGCTGGAGGAATAATAATCAGTCACAATTCATGCAACCACCACCTCCTCCTCAGGCACAACAGGACTCTCAAAATTCTTAAGGATATGCACCTTATGTCCCACCATATAGGAAAAATCTTGAAGAAACACTGCATGCATTTATAGAAAAGCAAGAGACCATTTATAAATAAAACAATTAAACCATGATTGACATGAAAGAAACTCTTGCTAAACTTTCTTCTGCACTCACCATTCACGAGAAAAGAAAATTTCCTTCTCAACCTCAACTAAATCCCAAGGGTCAATACAATCTAAATGAGCAGAGTTCAGAAAACCAACAAATAGATTAAGTCAAGTCAGTGATAACTCTTAGGAGTGGAAAGGTTGTTGAAAAATAAATTCCTAAACCTTGTGAGAAAGAAGATGAACCAATTCCCCAAGAAAATGAAGAAGTTGACCAAAAGGAGACTGAACTCTCTCCTCCACCTCATTTCCTCAAGCATTAAATAATTCAAAGAAATTGAACCATAACACTAAAATTTTTAAAATTTTAAAACAAATGAAGATCAATATTCCTCTGTTAGATGCTATCAAATAGATTTCTTGTTATGCCAAATATTTGAAGGACTTATGCACTGTTAAAAGGAAACTAAATGTGAAAAAGAAAATATTTTTGGCTAAACAGGTAAGTTCTATTCTTCAGAATAATAATGCGTTGAAATATAAAGATCCTGGTTGTCCTATAGTTTCATGCATTATTGGAGAAAATAAAATTGAAAAAGCTTTACTTGATCTTGGTGCTAGTGTCAATTTGCTTCCATATTCAGTTTATCAGCAACTCAACTTGGGTGAGTTAAAACTAACTTCTTTAACTCTTCTACTTACTGATAAATTAATTAAAATTTCAAGAGGAATAGTGGAAGATGTGTTAGTTCAAGTTGATAAATTCATATATCTTATAAATTTTATTGTCTTGGATATTGAACATATGGTTGATAGTTGCAAGTCAATTCCTGTTATTTTAAGCCATCCATTTTTAGCAATATCTAATGCTTTGATAAATTGTAGAAATGGAGTGGTAAAGCTAACATTTGGAAACATGACACTGGAGCTTAATGTTTTTTAACATGTGCAAGCAACCATAAGAAGTTCTTGATGAAAAGGAGGAAGTTGAAGGAATTAAAACCATTATAGATGATCATCTTTAAATAAGGAGTTCTTCTGACCCATTAGAAATTTGTTTAATTAATTCATTTGATTCAGGCATGCAATTAGAAGATGATTTCTCTGAAATATGCTCTTTGCTTGATTGTACACAGGTAATGGAGTACAAGGGGTGGAAGCCAAGATTTGAAGAGCTAAAACCCATGAATGATAATGCCCATGAAGAAGTACCAACACCAGAACTAAAACCATTACCTGCTGGGTTGAAGTACACATTTTTGGGAGAAGAGCAAAACTTTCCAATGGTAATTTCCTTGTCTCTTACTGAAGAACAAGAAGGAAAGATGCTGCCTCAATGGAAGCACCAAGATAGAAAGAAATTTTTAACAAAGGTAAAAATTTTTTATTGGGATGATCCATACTTATTCAAATATTGTCCTGACCAAATCTTTCGGAGATGTGTGCCCGACAGAAAGGTAGGTAGTGTCATTAAATTTTGTCACTCAGAAGCATGTGGAGGTCACTTTTCTTCATAGAAAATAGCTGCGAAAATCTTACTGTGTGGATTTTATTGGCCCACTTTATTTAAGGACTGTTATACTTTTTGTAAAAGTTGTGAAAATTGTCAAAAAATGGGCTCAATTTCAAAAAGAAACATAATGTCTCTGAACCACATCCTTGTCATTGAAATTTTTTATTGTTAGGGAATTGATTTCATGGGCCCATTTTTATCCTCATTTGGATTTGTGTATATATTGGTCGTAGTTGATTATGTCTCAAAATGGATTGAGACAATTCCATGCCGACACAATGATCATAAAACTGTTCTCAAATTTTTAAAAGAAAATTTCTTGTGTCGATTTAGAATCCCTCGAGCTATCATCAGTGATGGGGGAACACATTTTTATAATAAACCATTTGAATTTTTAATGAAGAAATATGGTATTACACATAAAATTGCCACCCCTTATCACCCTCAGACAAGTGGACAAGTTGAATTAGTAAATAGGAAGATTAAACAAATTTTGAAAAAAACGGTTAACCCAAATCGTAAAGATTAGTCTTTAAGACTAAACGATGCACTTTGGGCTTACCGTACTGCTTTCAAAACATCTTTGGGCATGTCACCCTATCGGTTAGTCTATGAAAGACCTTGTCACTTACCTGTAGAATTGGAACATAAAGCATTTTGGGCCATTAAAGCTTTCAATCTAAATCTTGATGATACTTGCAAGATACATAAATTGCAATTAAATGAATTAAAGGAATTGAGAAATGATGCATATGAGAACTCAAAGATTTATAAAGCCATACAAAAGCTTTTCATGATAAGACAATTTTGAGAAAATATTTTGAAATTGGTCAAAAAGTTCTACTTTATAATTCTCACCTGCACCTATTCCCTGGAAAATTAAGATCTAGGTGGAGTGGTCCTTTTGTTGTCAAACATGTGTATCCTCATGGGGCCGTAGATATTGAGAATCCTAGGAAGGGTAATATGTTTAAAGTCAATGGACGAAGGCTCAAACCATTTCTAGCAAACCAAGTTGATGAGTTCTTTGTGTTACCGGTTAAGTAGCGGATAACGGTACTCCGTGACTCTCAAGTCGGTTTGTTTTTCAGTTTCTCAAAATAACTGAATCCTTATTCTCCCTTAAAATGGATGTCATTCTTTCAAACCTGAGAAAACATTTTCCTTCTCTCCCTTAAAATGCTCTGACAAAAATCTACAAAGTTAGATGTGAAATATTGAGACTGTTAATGCACAAGGGTATGCCAGAAGATATACGCTGGATAATTGAAGCAAAGGTCCGACTAGCAGGTGAGTCTTCAATTTCATTTGACTCATACATACCAGGTCTTGGAAGAAGTTCATATTCTAAAAGGAGAAGGGCAAAAAGGTTACAAGTCTGTCACAAATGTGTATGATGGAATTGTAACAAGTGATGTCGTTCTTTGGGGATGGTTTCCGCAAACAGAGAAGATAAAATTCTCTTCATTAAGAATGGACTGAGTAAGGAGTCATTAGATGATATCTTATTGACTCTTGAGACCCATTCTTGTGGATTTGTGCATCGTGAACTTCTTAATTTGTGGAATCTCTTCAAGGATGAAGAAAAATGCTACAGTTTTGGGAATCTGACTCTAAAAGACTCTGTTTGCCAATTTATAAGAAAATTGGATGGGAAACTTATCCTCGACTCATAGAAGGCGTTTAAGCCATTACTAGACGTGAAACCAGAGGCAGATGTGAGCCATATCCACAATAATCTGTACATATTATCTTCTTATTCTTCATGTTTTCTAAAAAAAGAGAAAAAAAAGAAAAAAAATGTTTGAACAAGGGTGATCCGGAAGGAGTACCATGGCTTTAATTAGTTATGGAGCCCCAGCCTTTGGCTGACCTGTCATTGACTCGGGTGGACCTTTGCACGCTGGTCCTTAAAAAAGTTCACGTATCATGCTCTGTAGAGAGCCGCACTCCATAACCCAATGTTTGCCATCTAGGCATTGTGGAGTTGATGGACAGGCAGAAACGTCTCACTCTGGTTATTAGTGAGAAGTAACCCGCGGCTGCCAAAGCGTATGAGGCATCTGAGCTTAATCCTCTTTTTTATTGGAAGAGGCTCTCAATGCCCTGGGATGGGACATTTTAGATCTTGGACATTACGGGTTTTAGATTTTAGCATCTTTATTGATGTTACGAGCTCAAGTGTGAGCTCTCCAAGTTCCAGACCCAGGATAGAAACCCATGATAGTTTCTTCTTTCTCTTTTCTTCGAATAAACGGACATGAGTGTCTACTACACTGGTGACACGCAGTATAAAGATATACCACTACTGCACTCATGATGCGCAGTATAAAGTTAGGCCGTGAAAATTATGCATAAAGGTATGTCATCATTTGTTATTATATTTATTTTATCTTTGTATGATTTGTTGTATTTTGATTTTGGACAGACGATCCTTTGAGCAGGGTCCTTCAGGGGTTTCTACCTTCTTTACCCTGATGGTTTTCTTGAAGTTAAAAAAATAAACAAAAAAAAACAAAAAAGCAAAAAGAAAAAACAAAAAAAAATTTCCTTTACCTTTGATCTTTGATCCTGATCCACCAATAGCTCAGATAAATTAGTCAGCAAGAAGCAATGAGGGAAGTAGGATGAAAAGAAAGTCATATTTGACACTTCGTTTATAGCTTTCCTTTACTTTTGATTTTATTTGTCGTACTTTATTTCTGTTTAAATTTGTGTCAGATTTCTCCAACAGGTAATATCTTTTATCCTTTACCTATCTATATTTTAACATTAAGGACAATGTTATGATCTGGTTAGGAGGGAAGGATAGTTAACCTAATTTTTTTTTCTTTTTTTGTGAAGTATGATATGATTGTCATGAACTTACTAAACCAATGAATGAAGACAAAGTAAGGAGTAATTTTACTCTTGAGACGCATCTAAATTGAGAAGTATGTTTAGTGATATGACTGTCAGAAACCTATTCGTAGTAAAACCAATTAAGAATGACAGACTAAGGAGTAAATTTTGCCTTGGAGGTAAGTTTACTCTTAAGACGCATCTTAGTTGAGGAGATAATTATTTTGTGCAGAAGTAGCAAATGGATTCTTGGATCTTAGCATAAATTGTCTTATTTCTTGAAAATCACAAGCTTGGATATGAATGTTGATATGGTGGATTGAGAATGATAGAAATATGCCTTGTGAGAGTTTGAGCCTATTGATGAATGGATTGAATATCTGTACCATTCTCTTCTTTCTTGTGTGATTTTCACTCATGGAATTGTTACTCTAGAACTTGCTTTAATTCTTTTTGAGGTTACATTTTCACATGCATACAGAAACATGATTGAGGCATTTTGAAATAGCTACTTTGACCAAATAGCCATCCTTGTATATTTTCCCTTGTGTAACCCCTTTGAGTTTATTTGATCATTCCTTGTTTTTAGCTCATTACGTGCCTTCAAAAAAAAGAGGAAAAAAAAAGCAAAAAAAAAACATGTTTTTACCCAACCTTTAGGAATAAGAGAGCATTGATGTTGTTCTTGAAATAGTGTGAGGGTGTGTGTGCAAAATGATAAAAAAAAACAAAAAAAAACTGACCACCGTTGCAATCAAAGGATTATCAGAGTCTAGAATAAAGGTGGATGCTTGGAAATAATAGAAAGAAAAAGAGAAGGTTCAGGTCTAACAATGAATTCAATTCACCAATTTGGGATTGATCTTCAACAAAATACTAGTTAAATATTGGTGATTGTCCTTTATGATGAATGTTCTCAAACATTTTCTCCACTCTAATTTTACCATAATGCTCTTTTATTCTCTTTGATATTTATCTTCTCATATCCATATTATCCCCTTTTCTTTACCATGACCCCATTACAACCTTGAATAAAGTCCTCTTGATTTTTGTATGCATGTGGTTTGAGTAGTGGAGAAGTAGAAGATAAGCAAGTTTATGGTAGTGCAATTGTTCATGGGTTGAATAAAGTGAAATACTTAGCTTTTAAACACTTGAGAGATTGAGAGTGAATTCTGTGAGGATCTATCATTTTTGATTCATTCTTTTCAACTGAAGTTTCCTTGCTTGTTGGTTTGAGATGTGAAGAAATGTTACCTCATTAATGCTTTGATCCCTTGAATTTTTGGTTGCTCTTCTTGCTTCATCGAGTCTTTTAGAGTTTTTAGCTTTTGAGTCTATGTCGTTTTTCTTTGTTTCCTAGCTTTGGTCTTATGTGTTTTGCCCAGGAGTGCAAAAAGCTAAGTGTGGGAGAATTTGATAATCACATATTTTATACATTAATAAACCCTCATTTTAAGTCATTTACACTCTCTATGTACTTAATTGATTGAGTTTGGTTATGTTTTGTAAGTTTGGACTCAAATTGGACTTAATTGATTTTTCTAGCATTATTTGGGTCTTGCACTATATCTGTATTTCGGTGATATCTTGAGTTCTAGATGTGTAAAAATTATGTATCTTACTTTGTAGGAAAGATAAGAGAGAGCTCTACAACTTTCATGCAAAAGCTCCAGGTAAAATATGAATTTCTAGATGAGCTAATTGGGCTTGGAAGTCGACATATGGGTTTTGTGATTGGAACCTGAACAGTGTGTAGTAATCAGAGTATAACTCGGGTTGTAGGAACTTTCTTGAGCTGAAATTTGGACACTTCAAAGTTAAGACCCATATCTACAACTTTCATGAAGAACATAAGAGCTCATTCAGACAGCTTGGAGGTAATATTGGGTCTGTAAGTCAAAATAGAGGTGCTGAAACTGGGCCTGAATAGTTTGCAGTAATTGGGTCATATCTTGGACTGTAGGATGAATTTTTGGATGATCTTAGTGGAATTGGAAAGCTGAGACAAAATGCTACAACTTTTATGAAGACCATGTTGCTTTATTCTGATGGTATCCATGAGATCAACACTGAATGATTTCAGAGACAAAGAATCTCAATAATTTTCCACTCACCAACTCATCATTTGGCATTTTTTACTCATTCACCCACTCATCTACCTACTCTTAATCAACCCCTTGTCATTTTGTATCCCTTATCCTCTATAAAAGGCACCATTGGCTGATCATTTGGTGCTCTTGGTGTTAAGCTTAGTTTTTAGAAGTTATGGTTATGTTTGTTTATTATTTTCCTTTGTTGTAATTTTCTCTTGCTCTAAATTGAAACTATGTTCATCTTTCTCTTCTTCTCTCTTTCTTTCTTCTTATCTATGAGTAACTAAATCTTCATGTTACTTGGATAAAAGAGTGAAGCTCTTGGTAATGAAATAAGGTTAGATTATTCTATTTCTTGTGCTTAAATGATATATTATCAAATGGATATTATATGTGTTGTATTTTGTTTCTAATCAATTTAGAAACCTTCTTAGTATAATGGAGATATTGATTTATTGTAGACAATAGGATTGGCACAGTGAATGCTTGAACTCATTTACAAATGTTGGTAGATAATTAAAGGAATTATAATATGATTGCATATATAATTGAACTTTGAATGTTATATTTTCTGATTGGAACCTCCGTTATGTGTGGATTTCAATTGAGTTACAAAGAGAAATAATCTTGCCTTTAATTTATTACCAAGAGTAGATCTCCTAACCCAAGCAAGTTCTTAAATTCATTTGTGAACATCTTTTATTACTTTTGGTGTTGTGACAAATCCTTTTCTTGCCTCAATTAATTTTTCTTCATTAATTCCCTGTGGATCAACCTCGGACTCCCGAGAAATTTATTACTTGAGATAACCTGCACTTGAGTTTGCATCATTTAAATCCCGCAATCATAGTGCTACTTCTAAAGGCTAAAGTATTGTTGAGGCTTCACCCACCGCTGCTCAAGATCTGAATGTTCCTGAGTCTTCGGCCAATGCTTCTTAGTTTCTAACTTTGCCCCATGCGCAAGGTTTTTTATTTTTGTTAAAACAATTACCCCAATTTTTGGGGTTTTAAATTTACTCTGCTAGTTTCCTTTTCCATAGTCTTTACTAGGTCCAACGCCCATTGTGTTTCTTTTCACAACCGTTTTATAGATTTAGGAATATTCCCAATCAACCAGGGGGCCATAGTCTAGGCTACACCCATTACAATTAAGCGCTCAGAGTTCCCTTAGGACTTGGCATAATTTAAGCTTAGAACCTTGGGTTGGGGTCCTATGTCCAAAACATTGGCACTTGGGAACCCACTTGCATTAGGTTACCAGAGAATGTCGTCCGGGGTTGACGTGTAATGCTGAGATCCGAGTTAGATCGCTATGCTTATGTTGTCATTCTGCAAGTGCACGGGTTGTGAAAGTAATACAATAATGAGAAAGATCATTTTCACAGCGATAATGAATAATATCTAATGCCAAATATTAACCAATAGCTTAATGAATTTTATTTAAACATATATAATTTGGGAAGAGTATGTGTAGCCAATTTAAAGACTAAAAAATGATAAGCCAACATTTAAAGACAGTACTGAGAGCAGAGACTCCTTCTTCACCAACTACTTTACTTTATAACTTGCAACCACTTTAAGCAATAATGATGACTAGCTTTGTTAGCTTAAGAAACTACATTAGCCAAAAGTCTATGTCTAGGTCATTTAACCCTATGTCATTTACCTAGCTCACTATATGTCCATGAAAACTAGAGTAAACTCTATGCATTAAGGTTGATTCTTAACAAATGCTATACATAACCAATAGGTATATGTCTATCCTATTAACGAATTAATTCATCCCACCATTAGAATGAAATTAAACATGCATCACCTACATCCATGATCTAAAATCTAGATTCCTATGTCTAGTTCAAAAGATTTTATTAAAACATTATAAATGTTGGCCAAACATAAATGAGCATTAAGAGAAACATGGATGAACAAAACCAATCATCATTATAAACTTAAAAGGTTACAAAGTCACCAATGTACATAGAAGGATTCAAAGGAATCTCTAAAAACATATTAGCTATCTATGGAACATGAAAATCTCAAGAGAGATTCCATGCTCATGACCTAGAGACAGAGAGATTAAAGAGAAAAGAGAGAAAACACTATAATGTGAGCTTGGGATGCTTGATCCTCCTTGGATGATGGTGGTTTCCTTTCCAAATCCTTTTAAAGCTCTCCAAAATGATGAAAAACTGATGTTTGCTACATTCTCTATCTTCTCCTACCTAACTGCCTCAAAATATCTGATGAAACAGTATTTATAGATGAAGCCCGCAAACTCGAGCCATGACGTGACCATTGTTGTGCTGTAGCATGAATGCCCACGTGGTTAAGTGGAACCAATGCAGACAAACACGCATCGCAGTGTGAACTCCTTTGGGCCACGCCGTGCTAGTCTCTGTCTTTCGTTTGCGCAGTAGGCAAAGAGTAAGATGCCACGACGTGATAAGCTGGAATGCATTCTAAGCTCCCTCCTCCAATGCAAAGCCTTGTCTTGTTTCATTTTATCAGTGTAGAGCCCTTCCTGCAATAAAGAAGTTGTCTAATTAATTACAAGTGTAAATCAACTTAATCCAACAAAGAATAGAAATGATTTTAGCAAGATTGGAAAGGAAGATATCAACATGAATTTGAATAAAAAGCGAGAAAAAAGTCTTCCAATCATGGCTAAGCTCAAGGACTAAGGAATCAATATACCACCAATATAGGACGCAAACAACTACATTTTATAGAGTTATCAGGCATGGCTCCGGACTGTAAGTACTCCATAATAAACGTAATCCAATAATGTTCTTCATCTTCCACTTAGAACACAGTCTGGTCCGTAACGGAGGGCTGAGAAAGGGTCTCCTAGATCACTAACTAATTATTACAGGACTTTTAGTGCTGACCAATTTAGATAAGAGGTCCACCCTGGAGTTCTGCTCTCTCGGGATGTGTTCGATCTTGACCTCTTGAAAGCTCTTGAGGAGTTCTTGAACTTTAATTAAGTATTTTTGCAAGAGGGACTCCTTAGCTTGATATCCGCCTCTGATTTGGGAAGTTACAAGTTGAGAGTCACTACAAAGTATGATCCTGATTGCCCCCATATCCTTAGTCATCACAAGTCCGGCAACACAAGCCTCATACTCTGCCTGATTGTTTGAGGTTGGGAACTTAAATTTCAGGGAGTGTTCCAGTGTAAGTCCTTCAGAGTTTTCCAAAATTACTCTGGCACCGCTTCCCTTAAGGTTAGAAGAACCATAAACAAATATGGTCCAAGAAGCTTCCTCTGGGTTGTCGGGGTCCGAAGTGAGTTCAGTTAAGAAGTCGAAGAGTGCCTGAGCTTTTATTACAAGTAAAGGCTCATATGTAATTCCAAACTCAAAAAGTTCAATTGACCAGGCAATCATTCTCCCATCTAAATCTGGCTTATGTAATACTTAGCAGATAGGTTGATCCGTTCTTACCACTACATGGTGGTATTGGAAATATTGCCGAAGTTTTCGGGCCGTAGAGATTAGCGCTAAGGTAACTTTTTTGATCTTCTGATACCAGAACTTTAGTCCTTGCAAGACTTTGCTCATGAAATAGATCGGCTTTTGTCCTTCCTCCGTCTCCCGGATTAGTACTGAGCTTATAGCCTCTTCGTGAACTGACAGGTATACGTACAATGTTTCTCCGGGTTCTGGTCTCGTCAGGATAGAGGGAGAAGACAGAAGGTTCTTCAAGGACAAAAAAGCATCATCACACTCCTGTGTCCACTCAAAATTTTTTCCTTTCTTGAGCAGCTTGAACAAAAGGAAGGATTTATAAGCATCTTTAGCTAGGAATCTTGTTAGGGCTGCAATCCAGTCGGTAAGCTATTACACTTTTTTTACATTTTGAGGAATTCACATGTTGAGCACTGCCTTTAATTTATCAAGATTAGCCTCGATCCTATGGTGGGTCAACATGAAACCCAAACACTTGCCGACCTGGACATCGAAAACACACTTTTTCGGGTTGAGCCTCATGTTGTACTTCCAGATTTGTGCAAAAAAAATCCTCGAGGTCTATCGTATATGATCTGCCTTGTGGGGTCTTTACTATCATGTCATCAATATAGATCTTTAGCATCTTCCTCACTTATTCTTCAACGACCTTATTCATCATCCTCTGATAGGTGGCTCCTGCGTTCTTCAATCCGAAGGGCATAACCCTATAGCAGTAGCTTGCCTTGTCAGTGATGAAGGCAGTCTTATCCTTGTCTCCTGGGTATATAAGAATTTGGTTGTACTTAGAATATGCATCCATGAACGAAAGTCATTTGAAACTTGAAGAACTATCCACCAATTTATCCACATTAGGAAATGAGTATGGATCTTTTTGGCAAGCTTTATTCAAGTCTGTATAATCCACACACATTCTACACTTTCCGTTGGATTTCTTCACCAAGACCACATTGGATAACCAGGTGGTATAAGGAATCTCCCTGTTAAAGTTTCCACTAAGCAACTCCTTCACATGTTCTTCAATGACTCGATGTCTTTCAGAACTGACCTTTCTTTTCTTCTGGGTGATCTGCCTTGCGTCCTCCCTAATGGATAGGCGATGACAAATGAGGTCAGGGTTGAGACTCGGCATATCGGATGACGTCCAGGAAAAAAAGGTCTTTATTCTTGAGAAGGAGCCCGGTCAATTAGTGTTTTTCTTCTTCTTCTAAGTGAGCTCCGATCTTTGTAACAAGATCCAATTTGGCTCCCAGTTGGAGTGGTTGCAGCTCACCCTTCGGTTAGGGTCTGGTACCATGGATTTCTTCTCTGACATCTAGCTCGGTCATCAGAACATTCACTTGGTCCAAGACTGGGCTAGGAGCAGCAGGTTTTACTTTTCTAGGAACCCTGTAAATTCTCAAACTCTCATTATAGCACTTTCAGGTAGCAATTTGGTCACCTTTTATGGTGACAATCTCATTGTTCTTGTTTAGAAACTTCATTACTAGATGAATAGTAGACACCACAGCGCCGATGGCATTTAAAGCAAGGCGGCCTAGGATGATGTTGTAGGCCGAAATGGCAGTCTACTACCAAAAACCTCACCTTGACTGTCCTAAAAAGTTTAGAAGATCCAGGTTCAAGTGAGTTTCATAGTAGTCTGCTGGGTGATCTTTTTTCCTGTGAACCCTGTTAGTTCCCCATCATAGGGAATTAAGTTTGATCGCAGAAGCTCTAGTTTTTTATAGAGATCCATAAACATGATTTCTGCCAAGCTTCCCTGATCCATAAAAATGCGGCGGACCTCGGCATTGGAGATTATTCTCGAGATGAGAACAGGGTCATCGTGGTCCGGGATAATCCCACCGTAGTCCTCGTCTAAAAAAGTAATGAAGGGAGTTTTTCTTTCCGTGGTTCGTGATTTGTATTCAGAATAAGAGACACTAAACACTGCCCTCCGGAGGACTTTCTTTCGTGCCCCATTAGACAAACCACCACAAAAAAATCAACCAGCAATTGTGTTGATCCTTCTATTTGGTTCAGAATGGAGGTCTTCGTCATCATTAGGTGGAGCATCCCTGATCCTATTATGCTGATCGTTAGCATCATGGTGAGGTGGAGTCAAGGATCTTCTCCTAGTTCTTCTTTGGTGGCATAGGGACGAGCTCCGTCGAGGGCTACATCAATCTTCTCTAATTCTTCCATGGTGCTCATCGTTCTAAACTCGGAGGATATACTGCTGCAATCGTCTGGCCTTGATTAGGAACTTGATGGCATTGCGGAGTTGGTAGCAATCTTTAGTGTCATGGTCGTAACCTTTGTGTCATGTGCAATGTTTGGGGTGATCTTTCTACTTATGCTTTTTTATAGGGGGTGGCCTCCTGATATTCTAAAACTCAGTCTGCATCACTTCCTTTAAGATCGTTTCTTGCAGGGTGTTCAAAGGAGTATAATCAGAGTACTTTCCCATGGACGGGCTGTCTTTGGAATGTCGGGATCGTGAGGAATTATGGTTAGACTTTTGGTGAAAGGACTCACCTTTGTCCTATCTCCTGTGGTCCTCCTTTGCTTCCTCAAGGCACACATACTTTTGAGATCGTGTTTGAAACTCTTGCAAGGTATATGGTTTCTTTTTTGCCAAAGATACAAAAAAACTCATATCCAACCTGAAGGCTACTCCTGGCATAATGAAGACCTATTCTATCATCAGGCTCTTCCACGCTAGCGCATGCCGCCATGAATCGTTTGACGTAGTTGCGGAGGGGTTCGTACCGCCCTTGGCGAATCTTTGACAAGGATTCGATGGATCTGGATTGCTCATTGCTCATAGTGTACTGGAGCAAGAAACATTGTTTAAGATCTATCTAGTCGACGATGGACCCTTGTGTTAAGTTTAAAAACCACTTTAGGACTCTTTTCTTTTTAGGGAAAGCAGGAAGGCGCAACATAGCAACTCCATGGATCTTCCATGAAAGCACATAGACTGTTCGAAAGCATTGATGTGTTCTTGGGGATCAGTGGTTCATAAATCTCCAGATTCAATGGGAATTTGAAATTTATGGGGACACAGTATTCCAAAAGTTGAGGAGAAAAGGGTTGTTATTGAATGTCGCGACCTGGCTTGTTGTTTGTAACATTGGACATTGTGACATCTGCATGCATTCTCCTCTGGTTATTCTCAACATTTCGCCTCCCGTTATGGTGTTGCAGCCGAGGTTGGTCTTTATGCATAGCCCGTGGCATGTCTTCCAACCTCTGGTATTGCTCATCCAACATAGTCATATGTTGTTGCACATATCTTGGAATTGACGTCGAGACATTTGGGATTGATTCGCGCATTCTAAGTGAGACGCACGATCATCAGCTTCATTGTTTGGCATTCCCAAGCGTTGGTGCACTAGGATTCTATGCTCCTGAACATTAGGGTTGCCTCCTTGGCCTATGATTCCAAGTCTATCTCTTACGGAAACCCAGAACGAAGGGAAGGGAATCTCAGCAGAAGGCGAAGTCTCATGTCCCTTGTGAAGAGTTTCTACAATAACTGCTCTACTCCCAGTAGTGGAAGCTTCAACGTGTGCTGGTGGTGCAGCAGGCTGAGGGTCACGCTGCGCCACTGAACCCTGTCCTTGGGCAGGTGCAGCAGACATAGCGCCTCATCTCCTTGGATGTTGTCTTGTGCTCACCATGATTGAATAAGAATAGAAGTTTATCGTTTTTCACAGACGACGCCAATGTTTTAAAATAGATTCAGAGGGGTACCTGAGATAGGCACGTCACGGAGGTTTCCTCCTTACGCGGCTGCAACAGAGCGTGTTGAACCAAGAGGTGGGTACCTGCAAAATGGACTCCAACGCTCAAGTCAGGTGGTGCATAAGTAGGGTTTATGCAGAGAGATGCAAGATGTCAAATTAGGGTGACTTAGCCTGATATTTATAAAAGTTGGATAGATACGTTTTCATAATGAAGAGATATATTCCTTATTTAGTTGCAGAGGATCCCTATATTATCGAAATGCTGGTATGGTAGTTATGGTGCTATTATTCTATAAAATCATGATTGACAGTTATAGATATCAAAAAGACTTATATATTGTGCAGATCTCGCGATAAAACAGTTATTATTCAATATTGGGGTCCGATTTATATTTCTGGGGTTCATGATAAGCATATTTCTGCCGAGGGCGTTGACGTCGGATTCTGGCGGGTATGCGTGCCGAGTTGACGTATGAGTTATGATCTCGAATTACGGTCTAGAACAATTTTGATAAAAAAAATATTAATATTCATACATTACTATAATTTTAATGTGAATTTTACTATTAAAATATATATTGCAATTTATATAACATTTTTTTTTTGTTATTCAATGAGGCCCAGGCGCATAGAAAAAAGAAATTACAAAGATGCATTAATAAGGCGGGGTAAGGTAGCCCCAGATAAATCTTCTTAGAGAAAATAATCCAAGTTATTAGGAGGGTTGGCTAGCACCATGTAGGTCAAATCTTGAGTAAGGCTCCAGTTGGCAAGCCAATCTGCACCCTGGTTGCCTTCCTTACGGGTATATATGGATGAATTTAATCTCCCAATTCCTTTGACACAAAAGCCTTATATGCTTGAGCCACGAATAGACTTATCAAAATGGGTTTGGCACAATGGGTTTTCTTGTCCTGCCATACTTCTTAAGTGAGAAAGGTTAACAATTTTATGATCCATAATAGAGCGGATCAAATAACCTAAATCCACTTCAGTTGCAATGTCATAGTTTTGGACTTAAATGCATTTTAAGTTTTTGATTTCGTAAGAAATTGTTAAGTTTGTAAACTTATTTGAATATCTTAAATTTCACATGTTTTAATATTGAATAAGTTTAATTTAAAATTAAATTAGTTTAATTATATATCATTTATGTTTGATGTCTTATTAATGTGTATTTTGATCTTGTAATACAAGTTCATAACCCAATGGAATATTAAGAATTAAGAGAATCAAGTCAAGCTAAGAAGATTAAGGAGTCAAAGTTTAGAGTCTTTCTAACCTTACTGGACTTACTAGACTAAATAGAGTGGATTTGAAAATGTGGACCTTCAACTAAAACAAGCTTGGAGTTAGAAAAGTTAAAAAATATATTTATAATTTTTATGATAATTACTTTCCTTAACTCTATCGGGTTGAGTAACCAAATTTCAATAGAAATTTGAGCTAAATTGGTAAAGTGACATTCTAACCTTGCTGCTCTAAGTCTAGAAGGTAAAAAATGGCAAGAAAGGCAAGAAAACGACCCATTCAGCAAGGGGCGCAGCGGTTTCCATTTAAAGGCTTTATTCTTTTACTCTTTACTCATTTCTTCTAGACGGGAACTAATGAACCAAATCAAATCAACATCATTCAACAATTCATCTAAATATTTGATAAAATATAAAATCAAAGAAACCATTCCTTAACATCCACATCCATCCACCCATGGGATTATTAAAATTTCACAACCAGAAATAAAACTCTTATTCACAAAGAAGTATATGCCCCAACATAAGTCATGTGATTATTTATTTATTTATTTTTCTTTTCTGAGTGCTCCTTTTCCATTTGTTCAAACAGACTCCCATCATAAACAGCTCGAACAGTTTCTTTGTGCAGTAAACCATCCTTGTCTTTGCAAAGAACATATAAGATCTTCCACTCTGTGTAGCTTGCAAGCCTGAGCATCAAATGGTAGCAATTTATGATTCATATATTTACCAGTAAATAATCAACACTAACAAAATTAATTCAGTATAGTATAAGACAAACTTACCATCCTTTGTAATCCTTAGGAACTCGATTTGCCTTTAGCATCCCCATCAATTCATCAGATGTTAAGGCATTTGGGTATTTTCGCGCATGCTTGCTGAAAATTTCTTCAAATTTTGAAGGAACAAACCTAAAAGTCACAGCCTAGAGTAAGAATACAGATCGTATTGACATTATGTTCTGAAATTATTCATGTACTTCACAAATTATGAAGTCACACTGGCAATTGAAAGGTCAATTAAACTAGCAAAGATAAAGGGAATAATTAGTTAAACAAATTAATGTGGCAAAATGAAAATTGGAAACAAATAACTCAAGTAATTCGTTAGCCTTGGCTTTTATCTTTTTCCAGAAGTTAAGAAAAATTACAACCAGAATATGGCATGTGCATACAAAACATCTACCTTCCTTCACTATCATAGATCCCAGAGTCACTTCCATGTTTGCCTCTATGGATGTTTTTAACTTCAATTGGAAGCAGTATAGAAGGAAACTTGCCCTACACCACCATAAGAAGTAAGAACCAGGTAAGTCATGCCAGTAATTAGTGGCGAAAACAAATTTCCACTAGTACAATATTTCACTGAATATTTTCAAGTATAATAAAAGCACTCTGCCTTATTTCTAATAATAGTCAATCAAAAATTAGAAGAGGAATAATAATTTTTTCGTTCATTCCATTTTCTAAAAGCACTAATCATCTTAGGATTATATGTCAAAGATTGTAAATACACTTAATTACTGTAAAAAAAATTTTTAAAAAAAGAATAAGAATAAGGAAGAAAAAACTTAAGAATATGTACCCTTATTTATTGAAGCTATCATTTTCCTGGCACTGTTGTTTCTATTGACAGCAGATGTTGTCGTTTTTCGACAAGTGACCTGATGTCCGGTGTGGCTTCATTAACCAGTACTATTATTATAAATATTAGTACTAAAACACTATACTATTATAAATTCAATAATATTCATTATTCACGAGTATCTTTATTGTAATTATATTTAAATTAATAATATAATAAGTGGTGGGTTTTAATTACTTTTTTTTAGACAAAATCTTAAGGTGAGAAAATGGCTGTCCCCAATTCAAAACTAGGACAACTGTCAAGTTTTAAATTTTAATAAACATTTATAGGAAATTTATAGATTATCAACAGAAAATCCCTAAATTCAAATTAGAGCCCTACGTTATGTACGGAAAACCACGACATGAGACTACTCGTGTCTTCGGGGGCCTCAAACTTCAAAGTACCTAACCAAAAATGGCATGACCTAAGTTTGGCTTGCAACAAGATGCAATAATTTGCCTTTTATGTCTTATCTGTTCATGTATCGCATCCATCAATAGCGAAAAATGTTCCTCACCACATATCTTATCCCTGTAAGAGATGCCAATTCATGGACACCACATGTTGCCCGTTTACTTTTCTTTATTTCACTTTGCTTTACTACTCTTTATGTGCGTTCGTTACACATTTCCTTTTATGCTTAATATTTATTCTTTAATTATTCCCTTTCTTTAATTGTCCGTTCGTTTACTTTAACTATTTTTTATTTGTAAATAATCAAATTAATCTCTGAAATATATAACATCAATTATATTAATTTTTAAATGATAAAAATTATTCTTAAAATTTTTAAATATATATTTTGTCACTCAAATTAGTCTTGAATATTCACATATTAACTGATATTAAAAATTAATTTGAATGATAAAATACACATTTAAAGATATGAAAAGTAATATCCATTATTCTTAGACTAGTATGACCAACCATGTATTTTTCATTAACTAATTTGACTATATACTCTTTTTAAATTTATCAAATAAAATAACTTTAAAATTAATAAAAAAATTATAGCAAAATTAATTATGTAAATATTTATGTTGAGTTCAGATTTTAATGATGAGTATCTATTTAAACTTTTGAGTAAGTGAATATTTAGTTGGCTTAATTTAAAATGTACAGTTAATAATGAATACTTGGATATGATAAGATGCATGTCTTTTTCCCTAAACCAAAATCTTGTACTGTGATTATAGCCATTATCAATTATACTTGATTTATTGAATGAGTTTCCTATTATAAATGATTGCTTGATTGAGAAAACTTTCTAAATTTAGATATGCTGAAATCTCTTCTTCTAAACATTATTTGGTTTCCTCTTATAATAACAATCCCTTTGCTTTTACCACTCTAACAGCTAGCAAAAATTAAGAAAAATATTTTTACCACAGAAAAGAAAGGAGACTCAGAATTAAAGGGCTTGTATCAAGATTATCAAGAACTACTTCATACTTGAAAACACCTATTACTCTTCATCCTCCTTGTGACTAGACTTGTTTATACACTTTAGTGAGGGAGTTTTTGAGAATTATTGTAGCTTATCTATAAGAGAGTTGAAATTTTGTTCTAGTCGGATAAGGAAGTGAGTGTGAGAAAATGTTCAGGATTTTTCTTCAAGACTAGGTTATTTTTCTTAAAGTATAAGTTAAGGGAAGTTTAGTGGGTTCGGAAGAAAAAACACTACTTTTATTTTACATTGGAGATAAAGTATAAGAAAGTTTTATTGTAGTATCCTTGTAAGCAAAAGCATCTCTAAATTGAAAGAAAATCTCAAGCGGTTGTTTCGTGATTAAACATTAGTCACAAGATGTAATTGAACTCAGATGAGTCCTTTCTTTCTTATTAATTTTTTATTTAATTTTTTCATATTGATTTTTTGCTTTGCACTTATGTTTAAATAAAAATTTTATTCCATATAGAATAATACTGAAAAATAAGGAGTGATATACCATTCATTAAGATTACCATAAAATTCACAAAAAAAAATTTCAAATATTACTATTATATTTAAAGCAGTCAATACTAATTTCTTTCACAATATATGCTACTCGGGTAATTATCAAAACAAGTTCATGTGAGTAACGATTCAAATAAATCATTGCACAAATACCTTGAGCTATAAGTGTCTATGTCATCAGCCAATCAAAATACAAATAGTCAAATAACTGTTTGTTGTGAGCCAAAGTTTTCTATTAACTCGACTCTCACACATCCGTTTTTATTTATTTGCATTTTCCTCAGCCTGTTGGACAAATACAAAATACATGGTTTTTTTTTCGTAAAACAAAATACATGGTATTATACATGCAAGAACTTCTTTCTTTCTTCCTTTCTTTTTTCTCCTGGAGGGTTTTTCACATTTGTTTAGATGTGAGTGTAATTTGCGCTAAGATTGTGAAGTTATTATTCCCTACAGGAATTTTTTGTGAACTTACACATCTAACAATGCAGAAGCTCTTCAAGACCGTATATACAAGAATTTCAAACCAAATCTCATTTAATCCGTTTTTTTTTAAAAAAAAAAAACTTCGAATATTTACCAACTTACAACAGCAATGATAAGAAATTAACTTCATTGAGATCAATTATGTAAATAATAATTCTTTTTTTTTTAAGGGCTAGCTAGGACTTACCTTGTGAATTTGGTGAAATAGACCCTTAATGAACCTCGTAGATGACCCTTTAATGGAGCTTGGTGAAGAGATGGGAGGAATATAGAAAGAAAAATTGGAATGGAAATCATTTGCAGAAATTAAACTTCGTTACTCTTTTTGTTTATTCTCAATTCTTACCAACTAAGTTATTAACTTGAGGCTATGAATAACAATTTTATTTCTATAATGATAATATAGGATTTTTTTTTAAAAAAAATATCTTTTATCTTTTCGTCATAACTTATTGAATGAAACTTTTGCATAAGAAAGTAACGAATCTAGGGAAGGAAAGAGAGAAATACCGGGCGGGTTTTCTGACTCAGACCGAAATTGATGAAAATAGCACTAACAGTGGACAACAGAATTCCACAACCTATTGCACGAAATCCTGCAATTAAGAGAGCATCCCATAGAAAATGACAAAAAATCCATGAAATAAAATCAGTGTAGTTTCTTTTTCAGTTTTATTTCCTTTCTTTTCCGTTTCTTTGTTTTGGTCCCCTGTTTATTTATGAAAATATATTAAAATGATCTTAAATTGTGATTACGGTTAGATTTACCATAATTACAGAAAAATGCGAGCACAATTATGATTGTGATACGTTTGTGGAGAATACCAAAATTACAATATTAGAGTCAAAATTACGGTCATGGACCACAATTTAAAACTACACATATTAACTTGAGCAAGGAGGGGAAAAAAAAAAAACAACAAAACAAACCTTGGAAAGTCTCCCATGGATAAACGATGCCATCATGGTTCCTGTCAAAGAATGCAACGTGCTTTTGCAGAACGTTTTGATCAAGTGCTATTGGTTTCTCAACAACGGTTTCTGTATGTATCAGCAAATTCAGGAATCAGTTGAAAGTGGGAACAAAAGAAAGTATCAAATGACTAAGCCAGAAAGATCAGTTCTAACAAAAGAAAATGAAGAAACAAAACACAAAGGGAATTCTACCAATAAAAAATGAAAACACAAAGGGGTCAATATTTTTCAATACCCTCTTGATTGTTGCTCTCTTTGGTCAAAGGAGATAAGGTAGCCATGGATTTCTATACGCTAGGCAGAGAGAATAAGAGAGAGAGAAACAGAGAAGAGTAATGACTAGCGACTACAGAACAAGAGAGAAAGATAGAGATGAATGTAAAGGAAGGGAAGCACAGAGGGACAAGAACTCTATTTGTGAATTATCATGATGGTAATAGCGAGCGGTGTTCTGGCTGATTCCGGGTGTGATATTGCTTGTTATATAAATTTGCAAAACGGGTACGTTTGATCCTTTGAGAGAAAACAAGCTGTGCAATGTTGAAGGATAGGCAGGTGTGTAGTATGAACGCATGTCGTACATTTAATTTCAGATTGCATCATAAATAATTAATTAATTTACCTATTACCATAAATTAGTTATTGTACGGATTATTATTATTATTATTATTATTATTATTATTATTATAAAAATATTATTTATTATTTCAGATATGTTAAACTTATGAAATAAATTTTTAATAAAAATTAATATTTTGTACTTGTGCAATACATGGAATAAATTAAAAAATATTAAAAAAATAAACCTAGTTAGATAAAAAAATAATTTTTTTTTTTCATTAATCGATTCTTTCCATGTTATAATAACCATATTATATAATTCATTTCAATAAATATTTTTTATATTACTTTCCAATAAATAATTAGTTTATATAGTTTTAAATAATTTTAATTTTTGATTCTATGATTTCTTTTTTTTTAATATTAATTTTTATGTGTTTATTCATTTGGATATTTTATCAACTTATTATTAAAGTATACCAAATTATCTCTAATGTCAAAATTATACTAACAAAATAATCATAGATAAATAGATATTATAATGACAATTAAAAAGAAAACTTACTAAAAACTAAAATGGTCAATAACAATGTAATCAAATGATACTTCATACATTTAAATATCTTAACATTTTATAACATATACATTTCGTTTACACAATTTAAGTATATTGGATAAAATAACATATTAGTTAAATCAATCAATTGATATATGATTTTTTAGGTTCTTTAATCTTATTCTTTTTCACAAATCAAATATATTTTAATATGACACAGAATTATAACTTGCCCACTACATATGCTCCGTCAATGTTTCCGTTGAGGTTCATTTCTTCAATTATTTGTCTACAAAAACTCTCAACTCTTGCAAATAATTTTACTCAAAATATCAACGAAACCTCAATGTTATATGATACGGATTTTCAATTGCATTTAAATGATCTTACTACACAAACTTTATTATAAATCTAAACTTTTTAATTGATTTTATAATGTTTTCTTGTAAAATTTTTATTTTATATATATAAATATTAATATATTTTCATTTAAAATTTTCAATGTTGGAAAAGATAAATATAAAATTTTAAATATTATATATTATATATATGAACAAAAATTTAGAAAAACACTTAATGATTTCTTAGTTTTTTCATAATAAATTACATTAATTAATTTTACTATATTTTCATGCAAAATTTTCATTCTCATATTATGTATATATTGAGATTTTCTAAATAATATAGAATAAATATATATGAATAAATATAGTAATTTGAAAAATCATATAATCATCATCATAATAATATCATATATCATATATAATATATAAAGAGAATGTACATGTTTTTAAATTATGACATCACTCTCAATAATTGTCATGTGACATATTATGCAATATTCAATTAGAAAGAGAATTTTTTAATAAAAATTGAAATTCCCTTCCTATTTTGACTTATTAGTAAATCAATCAAAATCTATAATTAGTTTTAAATTAGATTTCAAATTACATGTAGTAAAAAATAATTATTTTTCTTTATTAATTTCAGATTTGATTTACTTCAATTGGTAATTTTCATTCATTATTGTTTGTAAAATATTTTGATTTATTAGGTTTGATTGATTTGCTTTAATTAGTTTATTTCTATTTTTAATTTATTATTATGTTAATGTTTAATTTTGTTCATTTGATATAAATTTCAGGTAATCAAATTTGATAATTATTGAAATAAATTTCATATTCAATTAGAAGGAAATTTTTTCAATAAAAATCAAAATTTCTTCTTATTTTGGTTCATTAGTAAATCAATCAAAATTTGTAATTAATTTCATAATCAATTTCAAATTGCAAGTACTTAAAAGTAATTGATTTTCTATATAAAGACTACCATTTTACCTTTTCACTAATTTAGTTCACACTCTTTGAAATGATTCATCTTTTGATGGAGCTTTGAGTTCATCTATTTCTGGACAAAATTACTCTCTTATCCGATACAATCTTCTACGACAAACCATTGCTCCTCCTTTTCCCTGTATTCAATGACACACATCAAGTTATTATGATAAATATTACAAGTTATGTCATTCTTACATTTCCAACCAACTATTTTTCTTTCACATCTATACATTGCTAATTTATAAATCTAAATCTTGTCTTTCACACAACTTGATCTAATCACATTTAGATTCACGAGCACTCAGAGAAGTCTTGCAAAGTATAAGAAATGAGAAAAAGAATCTGTTGCTAATCACACAACTTGATCTAACAATTATTAGATCTATGAGCACTCGATAACACTTTGCAAAATAATTAAAATCTTATTTTTCACACAACTTGATCTAGCCACTTAAAGAAGCCTTGTAAAATATGAGAGATTAGAAAAAGAATTTACTACCAATCACACTACTTGATGCAACCATTATTAGATATATATATATATATATATATTTTAAACCTCTTTTTTACATATTTAATGTCGAATTCGATTTTAAAAACCTTCCATTTACCACTTCATGATGTAGTCGCTTTACACCTTTAAGGTTAATTATTCCCTTAGCACTTTACACTCCTAAAATATATGTTCCACCCATATTTTGTAATAAAATTAGAAGGTGGAATGAACCATGAACATGCATGCTTTTCAATAAAACTCCCAAAGTCATGTTGTTAAAGAAGAAAATAAAAACTCAGCAGTAATATATGCAGTCCCATAAATTTCAAATGTGCAATTATATCATCAGATAAAAGAAACGATTCGTTATTTCCTTTGTCGGCTTTCCCAAAATGAAAGTAAGATAGAAATTTGCGTTTTGTAAAATAATATTTTTTTTAAAAAAATGAAAACAGTTACATTTCTTATCCAATCTGTATTCATCTTGATGCTTTTTTAATAATTTTACGAATCTCAATTCGCGATATATAATAGTGCTCTTTTGGAAAAACTTTTTTGGCTTCAACTGCTTTGCAACCAGAAAAGGCATTAATTCGTGTATCACGCAGATGCTTTTTTACGCCACTTTCTTTCATCGTGTGAACACCAATTATGTTATGTGCAAGTCATCCCTTCTATCATTCATCACTTTCTTGAGGCACTGCTTAACATATCGTCACGTGCCTACGTGGTATAGATTTATATGAGTGATGATGCACAATTGCAAGGTATATCACCTCAAACTACAGATTAGAGTGTGGTCGAATAAAAAACAAAGTGAGATAAAAAATAATAAGATGATAATTATTGTAGAAGTGAAATATTATATATGTATGTGTATATACTATGTAGGTAGCATATTTATTTTATTTATATTGCACATGTAAATAAATTTTATTTAATATTTACTTTTATATTATTTTGAAAAAATACTAGTTACACATCTTTTTTTTTCTCATAAATGAGGTAGTAAAAATATAAAATAAGTGTGTAAAAAATAAGGTAAGTCTAACTGTAATAATAATAAGAATTATGAATAATATATATATATATATATATATATATATATATAGCATTATTTATTATTATTTTTAGTATTCACTTTTTTTAGGTGAAGGGACTTCAGTAAAATTTGATATTGGAATCAACCAATCTAAAGAGATTTGATGTCACTTAATTAAGATTTTGGACAATTAACTGTATTATAACTTTAATTTTCTAGAATATAACATTTTAAAAATCCTTTCCAAAATATTTGTAATGTGTTTATTATTTGAATTCATTTTTTGACTCAATGCCAATGTTTATATATACATACATTTCAAACTTAAACTCTTATTATTTCTTGTATGCACATTGTTATTTGTCATCAAGATATTTCGCCAAAACAAATCCGAATAACACACGTCACGTACCAATGTTATATTATACCCACTTCTAACTTTTTAAAAAAATAATAATTAAAAAACCATGCATATTCAGTCATAATCAATTCGTGCATATTGATATACTGTTTTATGCTACATATTCCTCTTGTGTACAAGGAGTGTAAGCAATTTCAAAATTAATATGTTTTCATTGTGGAAAGCACGATACAACTTTGATAGATATACTATTTATGTATATTCTGTGTGTGTAGTGTGAGAGTCAATAGTTAGATTTTCAATAAAAACACTTTAAGTTTCAGTTTAAATTTATGTCAATTTCATTCAAATTCCATATGATTTTCAATAAAAACACTTTAAGTTTCATATTGATATACTTGGTAATTTATGCTACATATTCTTACTGTGTGTGTAGTTAGGAGTTTAAGTCAATTTCATTCAAATTCCATATGATTTTCAATAAAAACACTTTAAGTTTCATATTGATATACTAGGTAATTTATGCTACATATTCTTATTATGATGTGAATTGATCTTTTATTTAATAAAAAAAAAATTGATTGTTATTGTTATTGTATTCCTTCTGTAATGATTGCTTTTAATGGCAACTACGCAAAGCTGTGCAAGAAGATGAACTTGGTGCGTTGGAAGGGATTAGGGGTATAACCTTGAAAGCCTTTGGAAGCAATGACGAATAGTGGCAATGACGAATTGAATTTCGTAAAGTCATAGCAAAGCTAAATAAAGCAAAGCGTTGGAATCCCAGTTGGGTCTGTTCAGCTAGAAATGGATACAAAGCAATTGCTTGCTTGGGTGGGTTGTAATATGCATTGCTTTTGGGAATTATTAATTTGAAGGACGGGTAGACATGTTTAATTTTAGGGACATAAATAGTTCACATTAATATGAAGAATCATCTAAAATTTATTTAAATAGAGATCATTAGTTTTTACTTATAGGACAAAAATACTTTTAACGAACAGTTAGTTACTTCGTAAAAATAATTAGTCATTCAATAATAATCAATAACTATTTAAATTATTTATTTTGGTACAAACCATTCAAATTATTATTAGAAGAAGTTTGAAAGAAATTTGTGAATATTGTAAAATATACATATTTAGTACGTAGTGGATGATTACTTTGATTTTATTGGTGGTTATAATATACATATTAATTATTCCACATAAACAAGAAAATTAGTTAAAAGGATCACAATATCTAATGGATACTAATCCTAAATAACTGTATTACATAAATCCTAAAACACTTTTATAAATATCCTGTTAGATCTCAAAGATATGTATATCATCTGATATACAAAATAAGATTTTGAGTTTATATTTTTTTTGTCTTGATCTTTTTATATTTCTCATCTCTATTTGCAATACATTATTAGTACGAGACTCTACAATATGAGTGATAACTTTAACAATTTGAAGGTTCTATCAAAGGAGTTTGTGTTCTTATCATTCTTTATGGATTAATCTAATTTATCGTTTTATTCTTTCTTTTGACTTCTTTCATATTAATTGTAGAAGTGAAATAATATATATGTATGTGTATATACTATGTAGGTAGCATATTTATTTTATTTATATTGCACATGTAAATAAATTTTATTTAATTTTTACTTTTATATTATTTTGAAAAAATATTAGTTACACATATATTTTTTTCTCACATAAATGAGGTGGTAAAAATATAAAATAAGTATGTAAAAAATAAGGTAAGTCTAACAGTAATAATAATAAGAATTATGAAGTAATATATATATATATATATATATATATATATATATATATATATATATATATAGAGAGAGAGAGAGAGAGAGAGAGAGAGAGAGAGAGAGATCGATCAACTTACATCATGTAAGTCTTTTTTGACTTACACTCATTTTCAATTGTTAGATTCACTTTAATCTAATGGTTACTTTTAATGAAATAATCTCAACCATTAGATAAAAGTGGATCTAACATTGAAAATGAATGTAAGTAAAAAAAAAGATTCTACACCTGTAAGCGATCCCCTATATATATATATATAACATTATTTATTATTATTTTTAGTATAAATTCACTTTTTTAGGTGAATTGACTTAAGTAAAATTTGATATTGGAATCAACCAATCTAGAGAGATTTGATGTCACTTAATTAAGATTTTGGACAATTAACTGTATTATATCTTTAATTTTCTAGAATATAACATTTTAAAAATCCTTTCCAAAATATTTGTAATGTGTTTATTATTTGAATTCATTTTTTTACTCAATGCCAATGTTTATATACATACATTTCAAACTTAAACTCTTATTATTTCTTATATGCACATTGTTATTTGTCATCAAGATATTTCGCAAAAAAAAATCTGAATAACACACGTCACGTACCAATGTTATATTATATTATACATACTTCTAACTTTAAAAAAAAATTAAAAAATGATGAAGAAAATGAAATGCTGAGAAAGAATAAGAAGCTGAGAGAAAACAAAAGAAAAGTATGAAAAATGATAGATAGAAAACTTTAGAGAAAGTAATGCTATATTAATTGAATCGTAGAGAAAATGAAACTTACATCTGTAGCTGAATAGTGTTAGTTTATACACTAACACCTAACTCTGTAGCTAACAACTCTATTACTTGTTAGTTTGAACTAACTTCTAACTAACTCAAACTACTATTTAACTGATTAACTAATTCTGTTAGTTTTGAACTAACAAATGCTAACTGTCTTTAACATGCCCCCTTAATCTAAACCCTCTCCTGATGTAAAGGAATGACAGCTAGTTTGTTTCTAATTGAAAGAGCAAGAGGCTTAGTTAGAATATCCGCATGTTGATCTTCAGAGGAAATGTGCTGAATGAGTAATTCATTTTGTAACACTTTGTATCTCACAAAGAACAAATCCAACTCCTTGTGCTTTGTTCTATTATGCAAGATCGGATTGTGAGAGAGTAGAACTGTACTCATGTTGTCACAATAAACAATAGGTTTGCTGGTTTGAATATGCAATTCAGTGAGGAGTGACTGAATCCAAGTCAGTTTTGTCACAATACAAGCCAAACTTCTATATTCGACCTCAGTACTAGACCTTGCAACCACTTGCTACTTTTTGGACCACCAAGAGACCAAATTGCTACCAAAACGAACACAAGCACTAGAAGTGGACCTCCTATCATCAGGATCACCTCCCCAGTTTGCATCACAAAACCCCTGTAAAGCCAGATGTTTAAGTTTTTGTAAGTGAAGTCCATGACTTAAGGTGCCATTTAGATATCTAAGTATTTATTAACTAGTTTCCAATGACTGTCTAAAGGCTGCTGCATAAATTGACAAGCCTTATTGTCTGAATAGGACAATTCAGGCCTGGTGATTATTGTGTATTGAAGTGCACTTAAAATGGACCTGTATAAAGTTGGATCAGAGAAGAAATCAGTCCCATGCTTGGACAGTTTGGTACTAGTGGTGATTGGAGTAGCAACTTCCTTTGATTTTATCATATGAGCTCGAGAAAGTAAGTCTTTAATATATTTAGTTTGGCTGAGATGAAGACTGCCATCTGATAACTTGTGAACCTCTATGCCCAAAAAATAATGAAGAGAGCCAATATCCTTTAGAGCAAACCTGTTATTCAAATCAATAACCAACTGAGAAATAAAAGTAGTGGAGGTGCCGGTGAGAATTATAGCATCCACGTAGACCAAGACATAAGTGCAGGTGTCTAAAGTTTTTCTGATAAAAAGTGATGGATCACATTTGCTGGAAATAAATCCAAACTGATGTAAGGTTTGTGTAAGTTTTTCAAACCAAGCCCTTAGTGCTTGTTTGAGACCATAAAGGACTTTGCCTAATTTGCAAACCAAGGAACTATCTGGTGAGACAAAACCTAGGGGCTGAGTCATGAAAACCTCCTCATGGAGCTGCCCATTAAGGAATGCATTATTAACATCTAGCTACTTGATAGACCAATTATGTAGAAGAACTAAGGTCAATATGATTCTGATGGTTGTTGGTTTAATCACTGGTGAAAATGTTTCAGTGAAATCAAAACCATACTCTTGATGAAACTCCTTTGCAACAAGTTTTGCTTTGTATTTCTGAATAGATTCATCAGGATTTTCTTTGATCTTGAAAATCCACTTGCAGCCTATAGGTTTTTTGTTAAGAGGAAGAGTTACAAGATGCCAAGTTTTGTTATCCAACAATGCAGTATACTTAGCATGCATAGCCTCAGACTAGTGAGGTGAAGTAAAGGCTTCTTCAATAGAGGTGGGAATAGTATGAGTTAGAAATACTTTGGGTTTAAAAATGTCATTTTTGGCTCAGGTAGTCATGGAATGATTATTAAAACTTGGTAAAGGAGAAGCAGAAGCAAAAGGAACAGAATTGAACGAAACAAAATTACTTGTGGGAGAGGAAACATAATGAGTGGGAATAATGGATACAAGAGTGATGGACTAAGCAAGAGTATTTGAGTGAGAACCAGAATGGAAAAACATATCAGAAGACTAATTAGGAATAGGAGTTGCAGTATCAAAATGATGAGAAACAAGTGATGATGGTATAGAATCAGAGTGAATAGTACCAGTAACAGAAGAAGATGACTATGATGGTGATGAGACAAATGGTAAAGAAATAAGAATAGGTGGATTTGATGAGACTGGAACAGTGGTAATAGAAGAAGATGAACTAGAAGTGGAAGTGGGAATTTTACTAAATGGAAAAAATGACTCATTAAAAACAACATATTTTGAAATATACATCCTGTTTGTTGGATAGTGAAAGCATTTGTACCCTTTATGAGAAGCACTGTATCCAAGAAAAATGCACTCAACACTTCTAAATTGTAATTTGGATGAATTATATGGTCTGAGATTGGGGTAGCATGCATAACCAAAAATTTTAAGAAATGAGTACTCTGGATCTTTATAATATAACATTGTATAAGGAACTTGACTAGACAAAGAGGAAGAAGGCAGTATGTTAATCAAATATACTGTTTGGAATGCATGATCCCAAAAAGAAAGGGGTAATGAGGCATGAGCTAGAAGAGTAAGAGCAAGTTTAGTGACTTGCCTATGTTTTCTTTCAATTACACCAATTTGATGGTGAGTATATGGACAAATCAATCTATGAGAAATGCCTTGAGAGATTAGATAGGAGAATACTGGTCGAAATTCTCCCCCAATTACTTTGAACAGCTTTAACTTTGTGACCAAACTGAAGTTCAGCTATTTGTTGAAACATTTAAAAACAGAAAGGGTTTTAGATTTGGACTTAAGGAGGTAGATCCAAGTAAAACGAGTATAAGCATCAACAATGTTAAAATAATATCTATGACCTATTGAAGTTGCAATTGGTGCAGGTCCCCATAAGCCTATGAACAACAACTCAAAAGGTTTATTATAAACAGACAAGGACTGGTGAGATGGGTATTGGTGACTTTTTCCAAAGCAACAAGCTGTGCAAAAGTCAAACACTATTTTGTTTGGAATGGAAATTGCACAAGACTGCAAGACTTGTTTGACTATTTGAGCACTTGGATGACCTAGTCTATTGTTCCAAATGGAAAACTGAGAGCAATTTTGTAAAGCAGAAGAGTTATCAGAAAATAAACCATTTGCAATAGAAGATGCAATTTTATTGTTTGAATTTGAAGTACATGATACAGTGTTACAGTGTACTTTACTACAAACAAAAGGATGTACAGGAAATTGTAAAGTGGAATTACAATGTGTTGTAGTAGGATAAGCAGAATGGTTACTGGTATATGAGCTGTTGACAGGAAAATAGGAATGAAAAATTCTACAAGGTATATTTTTATTTGAACCAAAGGAAGAGAAATTAGCAAAACAACTTGAATTCAATTGAGAAGACAACTGTGGCAGCTGCTGATGTGCATTGCCCGAACCTTGAGGGAAAAACTGAGAGAACTTATAAAGACCATCAGAACCTACAGAACCTTGAAGTAAAACTTCATGATTGACCTGAGATTTGACATAACAGTTATTAGCATAAAATTCAAAATACACATGGTTGTCACGGACAAATTGACTGACACTAATTAGGTTCTTAGTAATATCAGGAACATGAAACAAATTAGATAAATGAAAAGTAACAAAAGGATTCAAGGGAGATGGCACATAAGTATAACCAATATGAGCAATGTGCAAACCTGAACCATTACCAAGACAAACTTGGTCAGAACCATCATATGGAGTTTGATGAGCCAAATTGGAAGCATCAGAAGTAACATGTGTTATGGCACCCGAATTAGGATACCAGGCACTATCATGAACAACTGATGGTGTAGCTAACATAACATTGACAGAAGAAGAAGGTCTAGGTGGATAAGACTGATGATGACTGTGAGAGGAGTTTGTTTAAAAATTAGGAGATGGAGATGATGAACTGATAGGTATTAATGGGAAATATGAAGAATGAAAAGGTGACAAGTAAGGAAAGGAAGGGTGAGTTGTAGAAGGGTTGTGAAGAAAAGGTGACTGAAACCTTAGAGCAAAAGAGAAAGGAAAAGAACTCTGGTAAGCTTGAAAGGTAGAAGTGGAAGGTGATGGTGGTTGAAAATGTGGATCAAATCTATGCCAACAAGTCAGTGAGGTATGACCAGACTTGTGGCACAACTAGCAAGAAAGATTGGATCTGCCTCTACCATGACCACCTCTACCTCGAAACCTGGCACCTTGATAAGAAGAGCTACCACGAAAATTGGTGAAATTTACTGAGTTATAATTAGTCCTGAAATCAGAAATTTGAGAAGAATCTAATGGAGAAACTTGTGACTGAGTGTCAATATTGAACTATGACAAATTCAACCTTGTAAGAGACTTGTCAGCTGAGATAATGTTAGTCAGATTAACTAAAGCAAATCAAGAAAGTGAGATACTGCATTTTTCTTAATTCTTGTTTCTTGAAGCAATAGTAAGGACTCAACATCACTAATAGCATAAGGTTCTAGTCTTGAATTAATCAAGGTCACGAAGGTGTCATACTCATCAGGAAGACCATCTAGGATAATCTCAACATGTTCTTGTGCACTAATAGGATGACCAATGGATACTAATTAATCAATAAGTGCCTTAATACAGAGCAAATACTCACTTATCGTTCGAGATCCTTTCTTTGTGGTATGAAGTTCAGCTTTTGAACTGATGAATCTGAGGTCTTGTTTGATAAGCAAAGTGAGACTCAATTTGCTGCCAAACTTGCCAAGAAAATTCACATCCTACAACTCTGGTAAGCATACCCTCAGAAAGTAAAGATAGAAGCCATGAAAGTATAGTAGTTGATCTTGTTGCTCCTAGATAAAAAATTCAGATGAAACCTTTTGCCAAGTTGCACTTTCAGGAGATCTGAATCTCAGTAGAATTGATTCAACACCTTCAATGTATTGGAGAAGGTTATGACCTTTGATTGCAGCTAGTATCTGTTGTTTCCACAGTAAATGATTATTCTCATTTAGCTTGATTGTGATAGAGTGATTGAAGGTAACTGGAGATCTAGCAGTTGACATTGTAGAATTATCCACAGGATCATCAGCTCTTGATACTATGTTGAAAAAAATGAAATGCTGAGAAAGAATAAGAAACTGAGAGAAAACGAAAGAAAAGTTTGAAAAATGACAGATAGAAAACTTCAGAGAAAGTAATGCTATATTGATTGAATCGTAGAGAAAATGAAACTTACTTCTGTAGCTGAATAGTGTTAGTTTATATACTAACACCTAACTTTGTAGCTAACAACTCTGTTACTTGTTAGTTTGAACTAACTTCTAACTAACTCAAACTACTATTTAACTGATTAACTAATTCTGTTAGAGAGTAGTTAGGAGTTTAAGTCAATTTCATTCAAATTCCATATGATTTTCAATAAAAGCACTTTAAGTTTCATATTGATATACTGGGTAATTTATGCTACATATTCTTACTGTGATGGTTTTATGATATGACACAATTATGTCATTTGATCTATGTAACTGATTTCATTTAATGAAAAAAGACTTGATTGTTATTGTTATTGTATTCTTCCTGTAATGATTGCTTTTAATGGTAACTACGCAAAGCTGTGCAAGAAGATGAACTAGGTGCGTTGGAAGGGATTAGGGGTATAACCTTGAAAGCCTTTGGAAGCAATGACGAATTGAATTTCGTAAAGTCATAGCAAAGCTAAATAAAGCAAAGCGCTGGAATCCCAGTTAGGTCAGTTCAGCTAGAAATGGATACAATGCAATTGCTTGCTTGGGTGGGTTGTAATATACATTGCTTTTAGGAATTATTAATTTGAAGGACAGGTAGACATGTTTAATTTTAGGGACATAAATAGTTCACATTAATATTAGGGGTGTAAATGGGTGGTTTGGTTCAAGTTTTGGGGAAAAATAAATCCGAACTAATCAAAATCAATTGGTTCGGTTTGGTTCGGTTTTCTTATTTTTTAATAGTCAAATCCGAATCGAACCGAACCAAACATCTATGGTTTGGTTTAGTTCGGGTGATCGAGTTGACCATTATTTTTTTTAACACAAAAATTAGCTAAATAACTATACATGTAATACATAAAAGTGCACATAATGTATCTAAAATTTCAAATAATATTAAAACATAAAATAACCTTTGTGCAATGAACATTCAATTTCAAGTTGAGTCACACGATCATTGGTCTTTGAGATTTCCTATTTATATCAAATTCAAAATGCTAAAATAGTGAGAAAAGAAAACTTTCTAGTAGGCGATAGAAAAATAGAATACATTATAAAAAAGTTCAGGCAATAACTGGACAACAGTCAGAAGCATAATCTTGGTAAAGATCAAATATGACATACAATTTTTGTGGTCTCATAAATAAGCAATAGAAAATGACTAAGAGGATAACCAAAGCAAAACCACTAGTCATATGATATACATCACTTTTATCCAATATCAATATATAGTCAGTACAAACATAATAAAGGGCATCACCCAAAGTTAATTCAAACTCAATCAAAACTCAATCCAAACATAAAAAAAAATGATTCATTAAACATGATTCATCAAATCGAATTTATCTTTCAACTTCATCTACATCCTGCAATAAAGACAAACAAAATGTTAGAATTTGTGTATACTAGATTTTAACAATCAATCATAATTAATATATTTATAAATGTTACCTTAAAAGCTTGTCAAAGACTTATTAAAGCTCAACTTCAAGATTTGAAGATAATCCTGACAACTCTAAAAATTCAAACATAAACATAAAAGGTAAACAAGATTAATTAGTAATAATAGTAAGTATAACAACAAATAAAAAACTTGAGAATTAAAACTAAGTTTCCATACCTGATTCAACCTTCTCCATTTCTTCCATTTCATTACGTAGTTCAAGATTCTTTTTAGGAGTCTTGATCCAGTTCTGAGTACAAATTAATGCCTTAACAGTGGTGGGATGCAAGGAACTGCAAAATGGGTCAAGAACTCGACCTCCATTGCTGAATGCAAACTCAGATGATACAGTAGACACTAGAATAGCCAAGATATCCCTAGCCATACGAGAAAGAACATAATATTTCATTAATTTCCCTTTCCACCATTTCAAAATGTCAAATCCAAGAGTGTTGTCCTCAACATCATCCTCTTTGTATCTTTCTAACTCATTCCTTTTCACCTCACCTTACTTTCTCCTCACTTTCGATCCAAACTCATCTTCCTAACCCTCATCATCATCACCTAAACCATCATTACTAGCATGAGATTGTGAGGCAACATTTGAGGCCAACCTACTAGAATCACCAATATCAAGGGGAATAGGATGCATTGACTGATAATGCTCAAACAACTTATCAATCAGACCCTTCAATCTTTCCACCATCTCCTTGTACTTATCCGAACCATCACCATACATCTTATTAAAACTAAACTCAATATATTCAAGTTTATAACGTGGATTAAGAAACACAGTCACAAACAAAAGAAAGTTTATACTCCCACTACTTTCTCAATATTTGTCAAACTTGACTTTCTTGTTTGTTGCCATTCTTTGTAGTCCTACATCATTGTTTTTCTTCCACTTACCCAAGGTCTTTTGAATGTCACATAAATTGAAGAAAAAAACATTAGATGTAACATGCAATGACCCCGAAAAAGAAATAGTTGCATCATAGAATATTTTCAAAAACTTAGCAAAAACACGTGCACGACTCCAATCATCCCTAGTAGGAGGTCCTCTTACATTGTCAAGGGTTAAAAAAATGCATTATCTGCATCTTCAAGGCGATAAAATGCCTTTTCATATTTTTCAGCAACATCTAACATGAAATAAGTGGAATTCCACCTGGTTGGCACATCAAGGGTTAACATTGCCTTACTAGTTATACTAGCTTCTTGGACACACGTCTTAAAAGTGCACAATGTAGCTGGAGATGACCTAACAAACTTGCATGCAGCCCTTATCCTTTCAATTGAAACATCAATTTCCTTCAAGCTATCACTAACAATTAAGTTCAAGATGTGAGCACACCATCTCATATGCATGAACTCTCCATTTAATAAAGAAGTACCATTCCAATCACTCATTCTTCTAAGCAAATATGCAATAGCAGTATTGTTAGCACTTGTATTGTCAACAGTCACTCAACAAATCTTTGAAATCCCCCATTCTTTCATGCATTTCTCTAAGGCATTTCCTATGGTTTCACCTTTGTGGTCAGCTATCAAACTAAAACTTAATATTTTCTTGTTCAATTCCCACCCATCATCAATGAAGTGAGTAGTTACACACATATAATTCAAGCTTTGGATTGAAGTCCAAGTATTAGTGGTAAGTGAAACCATTTGGTGATTTCTAGACAATATGCACTTCAACCTCTCTTTCTCAATTTGAAACAATTGCATGCAATCTTTAGCAAGAGTGACACGAGAAGGAATTTTAAATCGCGGTTGAGCTTCACTCATCAAATCTCTAAATCCTTGGTTTTTAACAAATTTAAAGGGAAGCTCATCAACAATTATCATCCTTGCAAGTACATATCGGGTTACCTCTTGATCAAATTCAACAAGTTTCATGCTAACACTATCAGGATCATCCTCACATTGCTTTCTAATAGCAATTGTTTTTGGCCTTTTATCAAATACCTTATGTGGATTTTTGACACAAATCTTCAAAAGCTTTAGCATGTTTGAAGTCCCATGACTAGTAGTATTGTATGCATATTGTTTATTACAATAGTTATAAGTAGCCTTATCATTTACTCTCTTGAAATGAGCCCAAGCATTAGAAGGGGGTCTACTAGGTTTCCTTTTCAATATTTCTTGTTGTGACAGGGGGGCATCTTGTCCATGTGATGACGTTTCTTGTCCTTGTGTTGGAAGTACCTCTCCTAGTTGCATGTCACTAGCTGGTGTTGGAGTGGTAGCACTCCCAATTTGAGTTCCACTGCCACCGGTGCTTGGAGTCCCACTAGTTCCAAATAGATCACTTGTCATTAGTTGGTGTCAAGTAACCTGCAAAAAAGACAAAAATATAACTATTAGTTAAATATATTCTTTAATAAGCACTTGTTTATATAATCACACAACTTTTTATGCTCAACATGTTGAAAAGGCAGAGAAGATAGGATTGGACTACATGGATGTTAAAGCATTGAAGAAGCTAAACAAAAATAAGAAATTGGTGAAGAAACTAGCCAAAAAAAAATTGTAATATGAGATCATTTATCGATAGGACAAAAACAAACCCAAACTATAAAGAAATGAAGAAAGGAAAGGAAAACAAAGAACATAAACATAGAGCTTTTAAATGGGTTTATACATGCGCAACAATTATCTTCACCAAATTCTCTTAACTCATAATTCACGAAGTTCCAAGCTTATATATCTAGCACTTGTTCTTTAGTTGTCGATTATGAATCTTCTACAATCACACAATTCCTATATAGGTTCTTAAAGTTTACTTCAATCTCATGTGGAAGCTTTAAATTTGCTACCTTCGACCATAACAAGAAGACACACAAATAAGTACAAAAGAGTGAAAACATATACATAGTGTCAATTAATTAAATTGATGCTATAAGGCTCCTGAGCATTAATGAACTTTATGATATTTGAGTTAACTAATCTTACACAAAGATTTCCTGCATTAATGACTTGAAAGAAAATTTTTGGCTAGTTTATGATTTGCAAAATTAACTTTATGATTTGTAAATTTTGTATACCTTACCTACATTTCTTTGGAAACACAAGGCACTGTAATAAATTAAGCAGTAAAAGAAATATCTTAAATATTAGCTTAGCACTATCATAGTTACTGAGGATCATTGAAGATAATTCCCTAGCACGATCGCGTAGATGAACTTCAAGGAACCCATGAAAAAAGCAACACTAAAAATTAGTTCAAACTTCAAACTCACACAATTAACTTCTCATTTTTTGTTGGTTAACTTCTCGAGTTTAATTAATTGAAAAGTTTAATTTGTTTTTCTTTAATACTCCTTCATGAACCAGAACAAATTTTCAATAATAGAAGATGCTCAAAAAGAGAAATTAAAGCTACTTTTGTTTCTCTTTATATTTAGTGACACGAACATGATGCTAAAATTCAAAAGGTAGTTTTCCTTTTTTCGGTACAGTGGAATAAGAAAAAGAAAAATTGAAATAGAAGCAGCATGACATGACGAACTCGTTTAAAATATTGGTCCATTTACAATTACTCCAATTAGTTAAATACTGAAAACTGAAGTTAATTAGGGAAAAACAAAGCTTATGTGCTTGCAAAAGACATTAGTCTAAAGAAGAGAAATTTTACTGGATCTGGACCATGGGGCTGCACGGTGCGTGGGAGGACGAACAGATCTGGACCGCTGGGGGCTGTTCAGCGGCGTAGGCGAACGAATCTGGACCGCTGGGGGCTGTTTGGTGACGGGAAGCTTGGTCACTGGCTGGATCCGAGTTGGTGTTGTAGGCGCGGCTCGGTTCGACGGTGGTGAGCTGGGTTCTACTCCGATGGGGTTGCTGGACAGGAGGCCGTGGTTGGCCGTTTGGTTGCTGGGTTAGTTGCGGTGTGGTGGAGCTCGTGGGAGTGCTGCTCTGCAGTTGTTCAAGGTGGCAGTGGGTATGGGTTGGTGGACAAAGTGGCTTGTGGTGTGGTGTGAGGTTGATGGTGGGGTAGAGGTTTGGATGGTGGTAGGGGTGGAGCTTATGGTTTAGAAGAGATGGTGGTTTAGAGGTGTGATTACCGTTTGGTTAGGTAAGGATGGAGGTGTTGTGGGTGCTAGGTGATGGTGAGGTTGGGTGATTATGGAGTTTCACGGATCTGGTTTTTTACGCGGTTCACAAAGTGGTTTCAGTGGGTGGTTGTGAATAGCGAAATGGTGGTGAAACCCTTGGTGGCTTGGGTATGGAGGAAGATGGGGTTATGGTGTTGTATGGAGTAGCAAGGTAGTGGTCGTGTTATGGGGTAGAGATGGCGGACGATGAGTGCAGAATCGAGTTTGAGCTCAGCTTCGGTGAAATGAAATCTGAGCAAGACTCAGAGTGAAACCAAAGCTAAGTCAATCTCAGTTACCGTAAATTACAAAAATACATATATATACTAGTTCGGTTCGGTTCGGGTCCAGGTTGAGAATTTGAAATCTGAGACCCGAACCAATCAAGTCTTCATTGGTTCGGATTTTATCCGAACCGATCAAAATAACCAAACCAAACCAAACCAACCTTATTGGTTTGGTTCGGGTTGGTCGGGTTGGTTGGGTTACTGGAACCGATTTACACCCCTAATTAATATGAAGAATCATCAAAAATTTATTTAGGGTTGTACCGAAATTCATTAGTTTTTACTTATAGGACAAAAATACTTTTAAAGAACAATTAGTTACTTCGTAAAAATAATTAGTCATTCAATAATAATCAATAACTACTTAAATTATTTATTTTGGTACAAGCCATTCAAATTATTTTTAGAAGTTTGGAAGAAATTTGTGAATATTGTAAAATATACACATTTAGTATGTGGTGGATGACTATTTTGATTTTATTGGTAGTTATAATATGCACATTAATTATCCCACATAAACAAAAAAAAATTAGTTAAAAGGATCACAATATCTAATGGATACTAATCCTAAATAACTGTATTGCATAAACCCTAAAACACTTTTATAAATACCCTGTCAGATCTCAAAGATATGTATCTCATCTGATATATAAAATCAGATTTTAAGTTTATATTTTTTTGTCTTGATCTTTCTATATTTCTCTTCTCTATTTACAACACGTTATCAGCACGAAACTCTACTATATGAGTGATGACTTGAACAACTTGAAAGTTCTATTAAAGGAGTTTGTGTTCTTATCACTCTTTTTGGATTAATCTAATTCATTGCTTTATTCTTTCTTATGACTTCCTTTATATTAGTCTTAGTATGAAAGATTTTGTATTTCATCCATAGAAATTTTATTGTTAATATTGTTTGACTAACACAATTATCATATTCTGTTTTACATCGAATTTGTTACTCTTGATAAATTTTGAAAGAAATTATTATTCATGCATCCCTTAAGGATTGCACAAAATAATGATTTTCTATGGTTCTCTTTTATATGAAGGTTTATGGTATAGTTCCTGAAGAATTACACCTTTAAACCGTAATTGAATAAAAAAAGATCTATTTGATCTTAGTATATATAATTTGAAATAGAGAAATGTGAGAGAAAATATTATCTACATGTTTATGCTTTTCGAATGTGCTCCTACAGTAGCAAATATGAGAAAATTATTTCAAGAAATATTTTGAATCAAGTGTGTGTTTTTTGTAATTGAACACAAAAATGAGTTATTGATGAAAAACCACAAAGGTCACCCAATGGGTTGAACTTCATTCCCTAAAGTGAATGTTCTGTATTATAATTTCGGGTATGGCAAAGGTTGTGGTCATGATCGTTGATGTGGCAAAGATTAGAAAAATAACCATTACCATAGCAGTTCCAACTTTTCCAAGAATCCATATCATATAAAGTGGGAAGACAATGATGAGAAAAAATGAATAAAATAAGAATTTCGAAATAAATATCACTATTGTAGGATGTATGAAAGAACATTTGTCATGTACATATCATATGTTAAAATTATTCATTTGATCATTGTCCTACAAATAATATGTATTTGGATGTGTCTATTTTCGTTCAATATTATGGAGGAAAGTTTTATCACTTGATTTTTCTCTTATTTTGTTAGTTTGTAAGATTTTAAATAAAATATGTATAATTTGATTTCTTAAAATTCTTATTGAGTGAAGAAAAAAATGTGTGTTTCCAATTCCTTATATATATAAATGTGTGTTCCTAAATATGATTTTGATATCTGGTTGTACAAAAGTAATTCATGTCTCCAAAATAACTACTATATTTTATTACCTCAATGAACAAGATTTTATACACTATGCTTTATTCATTATCAACTCAAATAAATATATGATCAATGCAATTGAAACATATATTATTGTAAACCAAAAGTTTATTATACTCTTGTAAATCAGAAGTTTACAATATTATTGTAAACCAACAGTCTACTAGTCTAAATAATTTTGTTATTTGGCATATGGCAGGTAAGGCTATCCAATGTCAATATTGATAATTCATAAATGTATCATTGAAGGACTATAAGATTCTTCAATGTAATAAGTTTTTATGTGCAAAGTGTTCTCAAAGCAAATTAATTATACAACTATTACTAACTAAAAATAGAGTTAAATTTACTGAATTTTTTGAACAAATTTAAGATAATATTGTGGATTATATAATAAATCATGTGTATCATTTACATATTTTATGGTCAGAAGCTAGTTAGTCACATGTGTACTTATTATCAACTTGCAACTTGATGTTTGTGAGATTATGCAAGTTATTTGATTAAGAGCACAAATTTTCAAATTAAAACAATTTGTCTTGATAATGCTAGTGAATTTACTTCTCAATCTTTTAGTGATTATTATATAACCATTGGTAAAATGTTGAACATCCTATTGCTTATGTTCAAATGCCTCTAATTGATAGCTAAATAACATATCGTGAGAACAATATCTTAAGTTTTTGTTTGGGGCATGCCTCTTATATATTGGAACACTTGTTGGTATAAAACCAACAAATAATTATAAGGTATCCCTTATGCAATTGAATTTTGGCCTGAAACTAAATATTTCTCATATAAAAATTTTCTTATGTGCGATATAGTTACTCCTGCTCTACCACATCGCACTGAAATGAGCTTTAAAAGAAACTTGAGAATATATGTTGGATATGAAATGATGTTTTTAACATTACGTGAAAAGAATAAGTAGCTGGAAAATAAATTTACTTAAAATATATGAAGCACATATATGGACACAGGATACGATATAGACACGGACACGAGAGACACACCAAATTCAAAAATTATAGACACGACACGACATATATATATATATATATATATATATATATATATATATATATATATATATATATATATATATATATATATATATATATATATATATATATATAAAACTAAATTAAAGAATTTAGTTTATATATATATAATTTCAAAATTTAAGAAAAAAGATTCATAATTCATTAATATCATTTCTATAAGCATGAAGATTATTAATATATATCATATATGTCAATATTTGCTATCTTGTAAGCCCCTCCTAAAAAATATGGAGCATAATTTCTATTGACATATTCTAAAAAATCTCCTAAACTGATTTCTCCTAACATAATTAACCATGTACAAGTATATGTGCATCCAAAAAAAAATTAGCTAGAGGAAATATTAGTGTGAGGTAAACTTTGGTCATGACGAAATGGACGACTTGATACGAGCAGAGGTAAAAAGAGCAGATAAAAATAGTGGTGTGTGAAAAGATAAAACTTAAAAGTCTAATAGTGGCATGTGAAAAGATAAAACTTAAATTATTAGTATGTGAAAATAGTGACTTGAAACATCTGTCATGTGATTGGGCTTGTGAGGGTTACGGGCTTACTAATTGAACATTAGTCATGGAAACTAATTTAAAAAAAACATATTAATAAGTCATGTTTGAGTCGTGTCCTAGACGTATCCAAGCGTGTCCGAGACGTGTCCAAACTAAAAATAATATTTTTTTTAATCAGACACATTCAGACGTGCAGGACACATGTGTCGTACGAGTGTCTCTATGTGTCTAACACGGACACGTGTCTGACACGCAAACACGCCTCAAAAATGGTGTGTCTGTGCTTCATAACTTAAAATGTATCATCATATCATTTAGATCCTTGAACAAGACAATTTGAATTGGAAGTTCAAATGATAATATATTTACAAATAAGAGCAAATGAATTGCCAGATACATTTTATATTGTAAAAGGATAAATAAATCATATACCAGCTATAAATGCTCTATTTAGAATTGATATCAAATGAGTCAAAAAACATGTCAAAAGCATGGTAGACCAATGGATTCCAAAGACAAAGCCCAGAAAAGAGAATGAGCAAATAATATTGCTAAGAAGACAAATAATCTTAAAAACTTTTGAAAAAGAGAGTAAAGATATAAGTAAGACTCTTGAAGTAGTCTAAACTCTAGAGTAGTTCAAACTCCAAAAGAAGTTAAAATACCTGAAAATGGTGAAAATAATGAGATCTCAATAAATTATGTCTCTACAAGCAAAATGATGGAATTGAAAAAAAATAGTTGTCGACAGTATATTTGCATAGCACTCAATATTGAAAATGATAATGAGGATCTTGAAATTATAATCGTCAATGAATATCAATGAAGAAATGATTGATAAAAAATAAAAGAATACCTTGCAAGCTGAATTGAACTCACTTATAAAATGTGAGGTTATTGATTTTATAGTTCAAATTCTAGAAGAGGTTTTAATGGACATGAAGTCTAAATCTCAGAGGTGCAAAATTTGTGGATACAAATGAATGCAATTATATTTTGATATCTATCAAGGATATTTGCACACAAGAAATTGAGTACTTCTAATAGATGTTGTTACTTCTTGTTATTATAAATCTCTTGATACATACTATCTACATAAAAATCCTCGAAGGATTTAAAATATCAATAGTATCGAATGGACTTAATTTATATATTCTAACAATTTATGTTTTTTTATTCATCATATTAAGACATTCTTATTAAGCATTAGTGTTTGTTGATGTAAACACTTAATTTTGTCTGGGTCATTAAGACTTCTACATTCATAAAAAAATAAAAAAAATAAAAAAATAAATGAATAAAAATAAAAAATGATAAAATGATAATAAAATAATAAAAAAAGAAAAAATGAATGAAAAAAATAAAGATAAATAAAAAAATAATAATAAATGACTAAATTTTCTTACATAAACTCATGTCTCATAACCTGACCCATCAACTCATTATTTAACCCATAACTCATATGTCACTTAACACCCAAAGAAACTCTAACAACTACCATTATAGATCCATTCCAAGCCCTAGCCATTATCACTCTCCAAACCCTAATCCTTTTTTATAAAAGTTCATAACCCTCACATAAATTCAGACAAAATTAACAACACAGCCAACACACACCTTAGTAATCCATGTTCATTCTTTTCTCCAGCATCCAGCAGTCGCAATCTCTTCCCGTTTTCTCTTATCATACCTTCAGCCACCTCCCAAAGCTACAAGCCTTCCTAACCAGCCAAAGCCATATTCATTATCAACCTTCACCATCTAAACCTCCCAAATCTCCACCTTCAACAATAACCACCAACATCACAACACTCCTCACCATATCCAAGCCATGAACCACCTCCACCACAAAGTCACCACAACTCAAAAACCATAGTTCCATCACCGCAGCTTCATCACGACACCAACCCCCACAACAAATGACCATAAAGCTCCACCCGTACATAGAACCTCCACCAAACAGCTAGGCACCTCCATAACCTTCACCACCATGAGGCCACCACATCCAAGCCCTCTAAACCACCGACACAACCACCACCCACTCCACCAAACATAGCCTTCACCATCGCGAGAGCACCACATAGCATCCACTTCACCACCGTGAGATCACCACATAGCACCCACTTCACCATTGAAGCCACCCAAGCCATTTTCCTTTCACCACCACGCACCAAACAAAACCATCGTGACTCCCTCACCACTAAGCCCAAACAGAACCATAGCACAACCTAACCGCGAGCCACCATTTCCACCAAAATCCCCTCACCATGTGCAGCCCATGACGAGCGCCGAACTCAGTCAAAATTATAACCGAAGTTATTACCTAAACTTGCAGTATAGTGAACAACACCGGATTGTCTCCTCAAGGATCGTAGATGCAATTTTATCAAATCAAGTGAAAGTTAGAAAAAGGGGGGGTTTTTATGGTTCAAGGATCGCAATGACAGGATTTAAAGAGAAATAACAATTAAAAGAACAGTCAATTCAGAAATCTATCCGAGATTGGGTGGATTCAATCATAGACCTTTCAACAAACACCTGAAATACATTTGAATGGTTAACTTGGATCTAACCGAGATCTCTCGCATCGAGATCCGAATTCATACTAGACAATCGTCCGTAATTCAATTGACAAGTGATAAACACAAATCTGCAATCGCACCATTCATGTAAATATATGTCAATTTAAGCACCGAATTCAATTAACCTAGGCACAAAATCAGTAACCTAACCTCTTCAATTACGTGATTAGTTTAGATCAATCAGTTCTAAATTTCATCACAATACTTAATCTTAAACCAAGATCAAATCAGATCAAACATAAACAGAATCACCATTCATGCATTCAAGATTAAGAGAACAAGAAGAAGAGAAGAGGAATTCAAATATAAATCAAATACATTACATAACCAAGGTCTCAAGAATCCAAGCCACAATCTCTTCAAGAGTCCCGAATTGACTAGAAGTGACTTAGCTCTCCATTACAATGAAGGAAAAATATACAAGAACTATGAAAAACTATCTTTAACACTAAGTGTATGTTGTGTTTAGAGCTCTCCACATGCTTCCTTTTATAGAGGATTCAGAGTAGTAGTAGATGGGTAGATGAGATTAGTAGGTGGAATTAGTAGGTGAGCTTGGTAGGTGAACTTGGTAGGTGAGCTTGGTAGGTGAACTTGGTAGGTGAGCTTCCTTGTCTCCGAAAGTATTCATTGCTGAACTCATTGATTTCGTCATTTTTGAGCCAAATGGTCTTCATGAAAGTTCTAGGAAATTGTCTAAGCTTTCCAATGGCTCTAGAAGCACCCAAAAATTCGTCCTACAGCCCAAGATATGACCCAATTACTACAGACTGCTCAGGACCAGTTTCAGCACCTCTGTTTTGACTTTCAGACCCAATATCTCCATCAAGGAGCCCGAATCAAGTTTTGTGTTTGTCATGAAAGTTGTACATATGGGTCTTAACTTTCAGATCACCAATTTTCAGCCCATTCTATAAACCCAAACTCGAATTATGTTCTGGTTACTACACACTGTTCGGGTTCCAGTCACAAATCCCGTATTCTGATTTCCATGCCCAATTAGCTCCACTAAATGTCTGAAGTTGACTTTGAGCTCTTCATCAAAGTTGTAGAGCTCTCTTTTATCTTTCCTACAAGGTAAAATTCATAATTATCAGACATTTAGAACTCAATATATGGCCAAAATACGAAACAAAGTGTAAGACTCGAATAATGCTGAAAAATCAATTAAGTCCGATTCGAGTTCAAACTTACAAAACATAATCAAATTCAGTCAATTAAGTACATGAAGAGTGTAAATGACTAATAATGAGGGTTTCTTAATGAATAAAATATGTGATTATCAAATTCCCCCACACTTAGCTTTTTGCACTCTGGGCAAAACATATAAAACTAAAGTTAGAAGACAAAGACAAACGACACAAACTTAAAAGTTAAAAACTCTAAAGGACTCAATGAAGCAAGAAGAGCAACAAGAAATTCAAGGGATCAAAGCATAAATGAGGTAACATTTCTTCACATCTCAAACCAAAATGCAAGGAAACTTCCGTTGAAAAGAATGAATTAAGAATGATGGATCTTCACAATATTCCCTCTCAATCTCTCAAGTGTTTAAAAGGTAGGTATTTCACTCAATTCAACCCATGAAAATTGCACTACCATAAGCTTGCTTATCTTCTACTTCTCCACTACTCAAAACACATGCACACACAAATCATGAGGACTTTATTCAAGGTTGTAGTGAGGTCAAGGTAACAGAAGAGGATAAAATGGATATGAGAAGATAAATACCAAAGAGAATAAAAGCAAATGAGAGCTGAGTTCAAATATCGAGCATAAAAGTTCATCTCAACTCTAATGTATATCCCTTTACATATTCATTTCCCCATCCTTTTCTCTCTTTTTTTTTTATATATATGAACATAACTATATACATACATTTTTCTTTTTTTTTTCTTTTTTCTAGGCACTCTTTTTTTTTTCAACAACCATTTTGTACACACACCCCCACACTTGTTCAAAAACTCATCCATTAACCAGGCTAATGTTCTTTTATTCCCTAAGGTACAGTAAGAACACGATTTTTCATTTAAGGCACATAATGAGCTACAAACAAGGAATGGTCAAATAAGCTCAAAGGGGTTAAGCAAAGGAAAATATACAAGGTTGGCAAGAATCAGAGAATTTTCGAGAGGTCAAAAGAGTGCTTGATATCATATTGAAAACAAGGTTGGCTATTTGGTTAAACTAGCTAAGAAAGAGGGCCTCAATCATGTTCATGCATGCAAGTGAAATGTAGCCTCAAAAAGAATCAAAGCAAGTTCTAGAGTGGTCATTAACATGAGTGAAAATCACACAAGAAAGAAGAGAATGGCATAAATGTTGAATCCATCCATTAGGCTCAAAATCTCACAAGGTATGCATCCATCAAACTCAATTCATCAATTCAATCATCCATCACCAAGCATATCAGTTCAAGAAGGGAGAAAAATTATTCAATCATGCAATGAACCTTTTTTTTTTTTTTTGAAATTTTTTTTTTTGAATTTTTTTTTTAACAAACGAAAAGAAACAGAAACATGCTAAAATCTCTCCCCCCACACTTAATAGAACATTGTCCTCAATGTGAAAGAAAGAGATAGAAAAGAGCAACACAACCTGATAAGAAGTGAATCAACGCTAAGCAGAAAAGAAACACACTGTCAGTGCCGCATCAGACCCTGTATGTACAGTCTCCATGGCGTATCTTTATATTAAGATTGGGATGGAGGTAGTCTGCTCTTTCGACTTTGTGCCAAAGCATTGTTGACCAGTATTCGACCCATTCAAGACCAACGCAACATAGGGCTCCCAAAAGGGACAAGTGGCCATAATACGACCGTTTGCCTCACATGTGGGATACAATCTACCTTCTTTGTTTTTCAATTAAGAAGGCTGGATCGGAGATGCATGCATTTCCCCATTTACGGTTTGTGTTACCAAAGCCAACCCTAAGAAGTATACATTTTTTTTTTTCATTTTTTTTTTCATTTTTTTTTTCATTTTTTTTTTTGTAAAATGCCATGAAGAAGAAGAAGAAGAAGATGATATGTACAGATTGTTTGTGGATATGGCTCACATCTCGCCTCTGGTTTAACGTCCAAGAATTGGCTTAAACGTCTTCTATGAGTCGAGGATAAGCTTCCCATCCAATTTTCTTATAAATTGGCAAACAGGTCTTTTAGAGTCGATTCCCAAGATCGTAGCGTTGTTCTTCATCCTTGAAGAGATTCCACAATTTAAGAATTTCACGATGCACCAATCCACAAGAATGCGTCTCAAGAGTCAATAAGATATCATCTAATAACTCTTTACTCACCCATTCTTCTTAATGAAGAAAATTTTATCTTCTCTATTTGCGGAAACCATCCCCTTAGTACGACATCGCTTGGTACAGTTCCATCGTCCACATTTGTGACGGACTTGTAACCTTTTTGCTCTTCTCCTTTTAGAATATGAACTTCTTCCAAGACCGGGCATATATGAGTCAAATGAAATTGAGGACTCACCAGCTAATCGGACCTTTGCTTCAATTATCCAGCGTACATCTTCTGGCATACCTTTGTGCATTAACATTCTCAATCTCTCACATCGAACTTTGTAGATTTTTCTCAGAGCATTTTGAGGAAGAGAAGGAAAATGTTTTCTCAGGTTTGAAAGAATGACATCCATTTTGAAGGAGAAGAAGGGTTCAGTTATTTTGGGAAACTGAAGAATAAACCGACTCAAGAGTCACGGAGTACCGTATCCGCCACTTAACCGGCAACGCAAAGAACTCAAGAACTTAGTTTTCCAGGAATGATTGAGTCTTTGTCCATTAACCTTAAGCGCATTCGCATTCCTAGGATCCTCAGTATCTGATGCTGAGAGAATACGCGTGTCTGACAACAAAAGAACCGCGCCACCTAGATCTCAATTTTCCAAGGAGTAGGTGCAGATGATAATCTCAAAGCAGAACTTTTGACCAATTTCCGCAGACTTTTGCAAAAGGTGTAACAGACCTTTAATAAAGTAGGCCAATAAAATCCATACCGCAAGATTTTCGCAGATTGTTGTCGCTGAAGAAAAATGACCTCCACATGCTTCGAGCGACTCTACCTACTACTCATTGTCGGGCACACAAATTTTTTTTTTTTTTTTTTTTTTTTTTTTTTTTTTTTTTTTTTTTTTTTTTTTTTTCTTTTTTTTTTTTTTTTTTTTTATTCATAATGCGGATGGAGAAGGTTCATCACCTCCACTTCGCATTCTCTGGAAGTTCATGATACTTGTTTGAGGCGGTGTCCATTTACGATGAAAGCTTTGGCGGTGACCTCACTTTTAATCTGAACAACACCAGAAGGAAAAACATTAGTAACAATAAATGGTCCATCCCATCTAGACCTTAATTTGCCAGGCATGAGTCGGAGGCGGGAGTTATAGAGGAGAACTTTTTGATCAATCTCAAATGTTTTCTTCATAATCAACTTATCATGGAAGGCTTTGGTCTTCTCCTTATAAAGTTTGGAACTTTCATAAGCCTCCAAGCGGATCTCCTCCAATTGCTGCAGCTGCAGCTTCCTCTCCAAACCTGCTTGATCTAGGTCCAAGTTGCACCTTTTCACCGCCCGAATGCTCGATGCTCAATTTCCACCGGTAGGTGTGGTGGCTTTTCCAAAAATAATCCGATACGGAGACATCCCGATTGGTGTCTTATAAGCATCCCAGTAAGCCCATAAAGCATCCTCAAGCCTCTTGCTCCAAATCCTTTCTATTAGGTTGAACTGTCTTCTGGAGTATCTCGCTTAATTTCTCTGTTGGAGACCTCAGCTTGCCCATTGGTTTGGGGGTGGTAGGGTGTAGAAACCTTGTGTTGGACTCCATACTTCTTCATCAAAGCCTCCATACTTCGATTGCAAAAATGTGAACCTTGATCACTAATGATGGATCTCGGGACTCCAAACCTACAGAAAATCTGTGATCTAATAAAATCCACAACAACTTTAGAATCATCGGTCAGAGTGGCCTTAGCCTCCACCCATTTAGATACATAATCCACAAAGCAGCGAGAATGTAAACAAAACCAAATGATATAGGAAAAGGACCCATAAAGTCAATACCCCAAACATCAAAAATCTCACAGAATAATAAGGGTTTCGGGGCATTTCATTCCTACGAGAAGTATTCCTGTTCTCGGCATTGATCACAAGATTTGCAAAACATATATGCATCATGAAATAGAGTGGGCCAATATAATCCGAGTCTAAAACTTTCCTAGCAAATCCGTTGAGGACCGAAGTGGCCGCCACATGCAAGTTTATGACAAAAGCTAAGAATGGAATGGAATTCATCATCGAGCACACACCTCCTAATTACTTGGTCACCGCAAAATCTCCATAAGTAAGGATCATCCCACACATAATACTTTGACTCACTTTTCAATTTATCAATCTTAGCCTTAGTGAAATGTGCAGTATTGCTTTAGCAACCAAGAAATTAATCAAATCAAAGAAACCAAGGGATGTTGCCTTGCAGCTTGAAAAGTCGCTCATCGTGGAAAACATCATGGATGGGAAAAACATCTCGCCTCCCTTTCAATTCGACTCAAGTGATCAGCCACCAAATTCTCCGCTCCACTCTTGTCACGGATCTCAATATCAAACTCCTGGAGGAGCAACATCCACCTAATCAACCGGGGCTTGGCATTGGGCTTTTTCAGGAGAAACTTCAATGCTGCATGATCTGAAAACACAACCACTCGGAACCAAGCAAATATGATCGAAATTTATCTAAAGCAAAAACAATTGCTAAAAGTTCCTTTTCAGTTGTGGTGTAGTTGATTTGTGCAGGATCTAAAGTTCTCGAAGCATAGGAAATGACATGAGATACTTTACCGACCCTTTGTGCAAGAACAGCTCCCAATGCATAATTAGAGGCATCACACATCACTCAATGGAAGTGTCCAATCCGGCGGTTGGATGATAGGTGTACTGGTCAATGCCTGCTTCAATTGATTGAAGGCATCCTGGCACTTCTTGTCAAAGTGAAACTCCACATCTTTTTGTAGTAAGTTGGATAGCGGAAGTGCAATTTTGCTGAAATCCTTTATGAACCGCCGATAGAAACCTGCATGACCAAGGAAAGAACGAATCTCCCGCACGCATGTGGGGTAAGATAGGCATGAAATAACATCTATTTTTGCAGGATCTACCTCAATACCCTCACGAGATATCACATGCCCTAAGACTATACCTTGTTCTACCATGAAATGACATTTCTCAAAATTTAGAACGAGGTTAGTCTTAATGCATCTATGCAAGACCTGAGCCAGACTATCTAAACATGCATCAAAGGAAGATCCATAGACAAGTAAAATCATCCATAAATACGTCCATGCAATTTTCTAAAAATCGAAAAGATACTTACCATACACCTCGAAAGGTGCACTCGGAGCATTACATAGACCAAAGGGCATCCTCCCGTATGTAAATGTGCCAAATGGACAAGTGAAAGTAGTCTTCTCTTGGTCTTCCGGGGCTATATGAATCTGAAAATAGCCCGAATATCCATCCAGAAACAATAATGTGACTTGCCGCCTAACCGCTCCAACATCCGATCAATGAAGGGCAGCGGAAATGATCCTTTCGTAGCCCGGTTGAGCCGCCTATAATCAATGCAAACTCGCTAACTGTTTTGAACTCGTGTGGGCACAAGCTCATTGTTCGATTCGCAACCACCGTGACCCCGCATTTCTTGGGAACCACTTGCACGGGCTCACCCATTGACCGTCGTCGATATGGGATAAATAATGCCGACTTGAAGTAGCTTTGTAACTTCCTTCTTCACCACATCTAGAATCGGGGGATTTAGTCTCCTTTGGGGGTCGTCTAACCGGTTTGATCCCTTCTTCCAAAAAAATCTTATGCATGCATGTGGAGGGACTAATATCGGGAATATCTGCAAGAGTCCATCCGATGGCTTGCCTATTCTCGCCTCAAAATCAGCAGCGGTAATTTTTCTTCTTGATCGGGTTGTAGGTTTTTAGCAATGATCACCTGGAAGTGTCTCACCATCTCCCAAATATGCATATTTAAGATGGTCCGGTAAAGTCTTCAACTCCAAGGATGGAGGTTGTACAATGGAAGGTAACAAGTGATCTCAAACATGACTAACTCAAGAACATTAATTTCAAAGATGGTAGTCGACTCTCATTCTCAATTGTTGCATCATCAAGAACATATCATTACTCATAACGTAATAAATCTCAAACATGCAAAGACATGGTTCAACATCACAAGTGGCACATGTATCACAAGAAACAGAACCAAGATAGTCAACAATATCGTGGAATTCAAGATATAAATCAGTATAGACATCATCAACCAGATCTCAATCATATCAACATGGAAAACAGAATGCTCCTCTAGGGGATGTCTCATGGCATCAAAAATGTTAAATTGTACCAAATCGTCGCCAAACTCCATAGAAAGGGTGCCAGCATGCACGTCTATCTTGGTCTTGGCGGTCTTGAGGAATGGTCTGCCTAGAATCAATGGAGCATGATTTGTTGGAGACTCATCTTCCATGTCCAGAATGTAGAAATCAACTGGAAAAATCAACTCATTCACCCGAACTAACACATCTTCCAAAGACACCTGCGGGATGAGCGAAGTGGCTCTATTTGCCAACCGAATCACGATACCAAAGGGTTGCAAAGTACCAATGTTTAAACACTTATACACCGACATGGGCATGACATTGATCGAAGCACCCAAATCTAGCATTGCATGCTCAAATCTAGAGTTGCCAATTGTGCAAGAAATTGTGAAAGTTCCGGATCTTTGCATTTCTACGTGGCATGCTTGGCGAGAATCATTGCAGAAACATTTCTTCCCATGCTTGATCTTCTCATTCCCTTTCAACCTTCTCTTATGAGTGCACAACTCCTTGAGAAATTTAGCATATTTTGGAATTTGCTTGATTGCATCTAGGAGGGAATATTGATTTCCACTTTCCCGAATGTCTCCATGACTTCTTTTTCCATTTCTCGCTTGCATTGTTCTCTTGGATTGTGTGATCCTATTTGGAAAAGGTAATGGAATGGTAACATCTGAATTATCTGCAATTTTCTTCATGTGGCACGATTTACGGACCGAATTATCCATTTCCTGTTTTTGGTCAATTTCGATTCTTTGTAAGGTTGGAACATCAACTTCTTTGCCACTTCTCAAGGTAATTGCACTTACGTTGCCTCTTGGATTGTTGATTTGTTTGTGAAGGCAATTGGCTAGAACCTTGACTCTTTAGCTCGCTCACGGTGGTTGCCACCGCCCAATTTGAGTTTGTAAATTGAATGTTGGCACCGACGTTACTTTGAACCGAATGTTATTTGTGGCCATTTGTTTCATCAGTCTTCCAATGATGGCTCACCGGGAGTGGATTGACAGATCGCCGAACAAAGTTCTTCATTGTCCGAATGCGGGGGTATTTGTTGGTATTTGTTGCTTGGACCTGCACTTGGTATCTAAATTGTTGTTCTTCTTGGTGGGGCCGTTTGTTGTTCGCTCTTGGTGGGGCTGTTGTTGCTGGCTAGGATTCCCATATCTCAAATTGGGATGGTCTCGCCAACCAGGATTATAAGTACTAGAAAATGGATCATATCTAGATTGTTGCTGTTGTTGCTGATATTGGGGTCTACCAGGAAAAACACCAGCTGCAGCAACACATTGATCTGGAAAAGCGGGACCATCTTCCTGAAGTGTAGGGCATGAATCAGTAGGATGAGATGAATTAGAGCAAATTCCACACACTGATGCAGTCATCTGCATGGGTGGTTGTTGACCCACTGCTATCTGTCTTACCAAAGAAGTCAATTCATCTAGTCTGTGTTCCATTCTTTGTTGGTCCATATGAGATGCTTGAATTTCATTAACTCCTCTGGTTGCGGTGATGATCCGCGAGCCAAACTGTTGGGTATTGGCTGCCATGTTTGCTATCAGATCTCTTGCGGCGGTAGGAGTTTTGTCTACTAAGGCTCCTCCAGAGGCAGCATCGATCATGCTTCTATCATTTGGCAGCAAGCCCTCATAAAAGTATTGAATCAAGAGCTGGTCACTAATTTGGTGATGAGGGCAGCTCGAACATAACTTCTTGAATCTCTCCCAATATTCATGCAAAGTCTCACCAGACATCTGTCTGATGCCACATATATCCTTCCTAATTGCAGCAGCTCTCGAGGCAGGGAAGAATCTCTCCAGGAACAACCTCTTCATGTCATTCCAACTTCTGACTGAACCTGGTGAAAGATAAAACAACCAATCTTTGGCTGCATCGACAAGTGAGAAGGGAAATGCCCTTAACTTGATGTGTTCTTCAGAGATGCCTTGTGGCTTCATGGTTGAACACACAACATGGAACTCTTTCAGGTGCTTATGAGGATCTTCACCCGCAAGACCATGAAACTTTGGTAACAAGTGTATCAAACCAGATTTCAACTCAAAATCTGCATCAAGATCAGGATATTGAATGCACAAAGATTGGTAAGATACATCAGGAGCAGCAAGTTCCTTAAGGGTTCTATTATGCATGTTATCAGCCATGATTTTAGGATTACTTAAGTTATCAGGTTCACTCCCAAAATTAGGTTCGAATTAACTCGGAATTTATCACACGAGCTCTAATTAATCTATGCAAGGTCCTATCAATCTCGGGATCAAGATCAAGCAAGATATCGATTGGACCTAGTCATGCATCAACTAAAGCACAAAAACACAAAAACTGCAACTAAGCAAAATACACTAAACAACACTCAAAATATGCAAAAATAAATCTAGTTAATATGTCTAAATATTTTTAAAAATTATGGAATCAACACAGAACAAAATCTACATAAAAATGAAACTAGAAAATGCAATAAAAAATATTAAAAAATTAAAAAAGTGGTCTAAATGATAGAATTTCGAAAAACCAGGGGTGACCTCACAGTTTACTGTGAGTCTTGTTTATCAGGCTGTTTTCCTTCAACCGACCAAGTTTTAGCTCATTCTGGGCATGTTGCAGTTCGAAAATTGCAATAGTTACCGTAATCACCACTTTTTCCGTCTTTCCTAAATCAGAAAAATTCAAAAGCTAGGATAAAAATGTTAGTATGGTATGAACAATGTTAGTAAATGAAAAATAACTGTTAGAATAGGTAAGAAAGAACAAAAATTAGTAAGGTTACTCAAAATAAAAAGATTACACCTACGAGTTCCCCGGCAACGGCGCCAAAATTTTGACGAGCGCCGAACTCAGTCAAAATTATAACCGAAGTTATTACCTAAACTTGTAGTATAGTGAACAACACCGGATTGTCTCCTCAAGGATCGTAGATGCAATTTTATCAAATCAAGTGAAAGTTAGAAAAAGGGGGGGTTTTTATGGTTCAAGGATCGCAATGACAGGATTTAAAGAGAAATAACAATTAAAAGAACAAATAATTCGAAATCTATCCGAGATTGGGTGGATTCAATCATAGACCTTTCAACAAACACCTGAAATACATTTGAATGGTTAACTTGGATCTAACCGAGATCTCTCGCATCGATCCGAGAATTCATACTAGACAATCGTCCAGAATTCAATTGACAAGTGATAAACACAAATCTGCAATCGCACCATTCATGTAAATATATGTCAATTTAAGCACCGAATTCAATTAACCTAGGCACAAAATCAGTAACCTAACCTCTTCAATTACGTGATTAGTTTAGATCAATCAGTTCTAAATTTCATCACAATACTTAATCTTAAACCAAGATCAAATCGATCAAACATAAACGAATCACCATTCATGCATTCAAGATTAAGAGAACAGAAGAAGAAGAAGAGGAATTCAAATATAAATCAAATACATTACATAACCAAGGTCTCAAGAATCCAAGCCACAATCTCTTCAAGAGTCCCGAATTGACTAGAAGTGACTTAGCTCTCCATTACAATGAAGGAAAAATATACAAGAACTATGAAAAACTATCTTTAACACTAAGTGTATGTTGTGTTTAGAGCTCTCCACATGCTTCCTTTTATAGAGGATTCAGAGTAGTAGTAGATGGGTAGATGAGATTAGTAGGTGGAATTAGTAGGTGAGCTTGGTAGGTGAACTTGGTAGGTGAGCTTGGTAGGTGAACTTGGTAGGTGAGCTTCCTTGTCTCCGAAAGTATTCATTGCTGAACTCATTGATTTCGTCATTTTTGAGCCAAATGGTCTTCATGAAAGTTCTAGGAAATTGTCTAAGCTTTCCAATGGCTCTAGAAGCACCCAAAAATTCGTCCTACAGCCCAAGATATGACCCAATTACTACAGACTGCTCAGGACCAGTTTCAGCACCTCTGTTTTGACTTTCAGACCCAATATCTCCATCAAGGAGCCCGAATCAAGTTTTGTGTTTGTCATGAAAGTTGTACATATGGGTCTTAACTTTCAGATCACCAATTTTCAGCCCATTCTATAAACCCAAACTCGAATTATGTTCTGGTTACTACACACTGTTCGGGTTCCAGTCACAAATCCCGTATTCTGATTTCCATGCCCAATTAGCTCCACTAAATGTCTGAATTTGACTTTGAGCTCTTCATCAAAGTTGTAGAGCTCTCTTTTATCTTTCCTACAAGGTAAAATTCATAATTATCAGACATTTAGAACTCAAGATATGGCCAAAATACAGAAACAGTGTAAGACTCGAATAATGCTGAAAAATCAATTAAGTCCGATTCGAGTTCAAACTTACAAAACATAATCAAATTCAGTCAATTAAGTACATGAAGAGTGTAAATGACTAATAATGAGGGTTTCTTAATGAATAAAATATGTGATTATCAGCCCACCACCGACCTACATCCGCATGCTATCCATAACGCCATAAGTCAGCTCCATCCACCGTGCCATCATCAATCTCGCCGAACAACAATGATCTCTGCTGCCACAACATTGCACCCATCTTCACGCACCAAGTCGCAACACAACAACCACCCAAACGCGCTATAACCACCCCAAACCGTGAGATCTGCCACCCAGCCACCGTGAACCACCGCGACGCAACCTCCAAGAGCCAGCCGCGCCACCACGCACCAGATCCAGCCACAACCCCTGTGTATCTAGCCGCATACCAAGTTCTTGTTTGTGCCCTATTTCTTCATTTTTTTGGTTTTTTTCTGGTGTTTTTTATTTCTTCATTTTATTTCTGTTTTTCAAACCTTTTTTTAACATAAAAATAAAAAAGATATAAAAAAATTTAAAAGAAATTTTGAATCTTCTTGTTTGAGTTGTGAGACTAGTTTGCTTATTTAACCATATTTACTTTGTTCAGTGATATGATTTTATGTTAATTTTAAGATGTGGATGCTGGTTTATTGTAGTGCATGTTTTTTTTTCTAGTTATTGAAAAATATTTAATTAAAAAATTGTTAAATAAAGTTTTTTAAAAAAAAAGAAAAGAAAGAAAACCTTTTTTTAATCAAACGCAATGACCAATGATAATGATTGAATAACGGATGTTATCTTCAATGTCATTTGGATCATACGGATTTATTGAGTAACCTGATACTAACTTGAACCCTATGCAAGAATAGATTTGTTTTTAAACAAAATTCATTTTCAAAAATTCTTTTCATAATTAAAATTAACCAATTCACAATTATTTTCTAAAGTACTACGTGACTTTGAGTTCCCCACTGCACCCGGGGTAATGTAGGAATAAAATCTCTATTCTGTCAAGCTAAAAATTAAATTTTCACAATTTAGTTATTTCTTTTTTTTCTTTTCTTTTAAAAAACTAGTTACAATGTTTTTAAGAGGAGTAAAATAAATATATTTGAGATTATCAAGTTTTACACAACTGACTTAAGGTACCGTCTCAAGACGGATGTATAAGGGGTGCTGTGAGATTAAGTTTTCTCCTTTCCCTATATGTAATCGACTCTCGAATTCATCTGGTTTCAAAAATTATTTTTTAAGAAAGGTTTTTTAATTTTTTTTCAAATTCAAATAAAATTGATGATGACTCCATTTTCTATTTTATATATATATATATATATATATATATATATATATATATATATATATATTTAAGAAAAACCATATTTGTTCGTTGCTCCCGTCAGCAGATCTCTCAATCGCGACAGATGGCGACTCTCTTGGAAATACTTGGAGAGTCAAGTCTCTGTTGTTGATATTTGTGAAAATTATTAATAATCTCTATTTATTTATTTTACTATTTTTTGTCTTTGTTTTTATTTTCTTATTTGTTTGTAAATAGATTTTATTTAGTACTTTTATATAAATATCGATAGCATTATCTTGTGTTTATCTTGACATGATTTACTTGTATATATTTTTTAATATTTTGTGCTTAATTATTGAAATCCTAGGGTAGATGATTGCTAGTTGGTTGTCATATGTATGTTTTTGCAAGTTAGGGGTAGTTTTATCTTTTTAATTTTTTGTACGTGTTTGTATGCTTCCTCACACACGTCATTATCACTTACCTCACGCACTTTTTGAACTATATACCAGAGCCTGTGAGAACCCGAGGAATAGGAGTGGTCTCAACTTTTGTTATTAAGGGGTCTTATGCTCACTTGACATTTGTTGAGACACCACTCAGATTGTTACTAGTATTATGGACTAGTCATATTGAGAGAGTTTATCCCTACTTGTAATTAATTCATGAATTGGGTCCTTGTCTTTCAAGATAGGAAAAATCTAAGGACCATGACTTTTTTAGAAGTTTAGATCTACCCTGAAAAACCTTGCACTGATAGATTGAACATAATAACAGCCAAAATTAGAGTCATGACCTTAAGGAAATCCAATCCTTAGGTTCCACCTGACTAGGACACGAAGGGAGTGTACTTCTTCTTTATCTATTTATTCCTCAAGTCATTCATTCTTGCATTTTTTTTTAAAAAGCATAAAAAAAGATACATCATATTGCATTTTCAAGGCATTCCTAGCACTCTAAAAAATATATATATACACATCATCTTGCATTTTCATTCCAAGCACTCTTAAAAAAAATACATCATCTTGCATTTTCATGACAGTCCCAACATTCTTAAAAAGAGGAAAGAAAGAAAGAAAGGAAAAAAAGGAGAGACAATGCATTAGCAAATCATATGCCACACTTTGGGTTTATGTCCCTACAAGGATTTCTTCATGTAGGCTGTTAGGATATGTTTGAAATGGATTCAGAGGGATACATGAGGTAGGTACGTTACGGTGGTTTCCTCCTTGAGCAATTGTGGCATAGCGTGTTAGACTAGGGGGTGGATACTTGCAAAGGGACTCCAACACTCAAGTCGGGCAGTGCACAAGTATGATTTATCCAGTGAGATAACAGATACCTAATTATGTTGACTTAGTCTGGTATTTATAGAGCATGACTAGAATTGTAATGCAATCTGTGTTGAATGCAGGTATTTGGGATTAGTATCATGGTAGAGATTATCATCCCATTATTGTTGAGGTAAATCCATATAAGTTAGGAACTTAGATATGGAAGCTACTTAGCAGTGTGAGATAGTTACGAGTACTATAATGTCGTTAAATTATGATTAGTAGTTGCAGATATTTAGGGATATATCCTCTACACAAATCTAGCAGTCTTGATACTATGACCCAATGTTGTTTGACGTGCATGGCTTCGGGGTTCGAACTATCATCAAGACTGAGCTGTCAAATAGGGCGGAGTTCAACTGTACGCGTTTCAGGCTGATATGCTAGACAAGATCCTGGATCACGGTCCAGAATAGTTGCCTCCAACTTGGCGCTTGGATGGGACAACCTAGTGTCAAGATATATAAGTTTCGGTCGGATCACAAAGTATGCGATGAACAAAGGAATCCTAGTGTTGACAACAGATCTAAGATGTTTTACGCAAAAGAGCCAAGGTTCTTAGTGGACAATATACCTCCAAGGTTGACGTGTAAGGTCGGGGTCTTTATTTACCTTGTTATTCCGTCATCCGAGGTTTGCCTTTTATTGCCCCCATGCATGGTTCACGGGGTCTTTGTCCTTTCTTGCAGCCTTTGCTCTGCGAATCATAACAGTTCTGATCCTCCTTGGAAAAATGTTGTTTTTACTTTATTGGGAATTAAAGATCCTTTACGATAGGATATTAGTTTCACGTTGTTTCCTAACCACTTGCTGCTCTTGTAACTAATAAAAAAATTGGGAGTGTTAAACGTGGCTGCCATCATGCGATTAGTTCACCCTTTATGGGACCAATCAGAGTGCTTCATTCTCTCTATAAATAGGAAATGTTTGCATTGAGGCTGACATTCCTTTCGTTGTATTCCTTTTGCTTTATGCTTCTATTTGAGAATGATCTTTCTTTAGAAATGAGTCTCCCTTTTATACTTTTGCACATGTGTGGAGGGTTTTGTCTTCTGCAAAGATTATCTTGTTGTTCTTCCCAAAGTTTTTGAAGGTGTTTACTTTTCTACAACTAACTTCTCTTATAGGAGCCTTTCTTTCTCGACGTAATGTCTAAGTTGCCATGCATTTAAAGGGCGGAAACCTTTCTCTCCCAGCGTCCGTGGGAGTGTTTGATCTACCCACTCTCGCTGGGGAAGGGTGAGGTTTCTGCCATGTTGCATGGAAACACTCGGGGATGCTCCGTTCTTATCTCTCTTCCTTCTTGAGTGACTTGGAGGCACCAGGCTGATCCTCTAAGTGCAGTCGGATAAGAAGAAGGGCCTATTGTTTCAGCTCTCTGTGTTTTGAAGCACCTTGGGGCAATGCTAGTTTTTATTATCATTGTGAAGGAAGCATGGAAGAAGAATTGGGAAGGTAATGACCCCGGATCACGACAGCAGTGTTCCGTTCCAGTTTGGCAAAGTTCTTCAAAGTCTATTCAACAAGGAAGAGATCGGTGTTGGTTCCAAAGGAATTGTGGATGTGAAAATGATCCAAGATGCTGGTGACGGTGATGTTGGTTCCCTTCCTCGGGTTCTCAGATGATCAGTCTTTTTTGAACATTTTTTATGTATTTTTCTTTATCTTTTTATTTAAATTGATGATGTATGGAATGAGATCAATGAATAAAACTCTTCTTTGTGAATTCTATATTGTATCTTCTTTCCTTTTTTCGCTATCTATATTGTTCCTTTTCTTCCGGGGTGAGTCTAATGCTCGCCCTATGAAGCTAAGTTGCCCCTAGCTTAGTTCTTGGTTGGTACAACAAAGTGGCTAGCTTGACTTCCTGCCTCCGGGGTCCGAATTCCGCATTTTGCAACTAACCATTTGACCTTTCGTGGGGGTGTTGTAGTCTATGTTGATCTTCCATTTATTATAAATGGACACTCTGGTGTAGCTGGTGTACGTAGTAGAATTTTGTGATCCATGGAAAATTTTTGAACTCGGCTTACTAAAGTTGCGTGTCCCTTAGTCTACTACACAACTGTCCCTTCACCTGCCATGGCAACTGTGAGGGCCACGTGGCACGCTTTGGTTGAATAGTCGTGCTTAGAGGTTCGTGCGCCATGATGAGTATCTTTTCAAATCTAAACGGCTTGGGCGGAATTGCCCCCTAACCATTTGGCCTTTATAAATAGGGGGTTAAGACCTCATTTGTTCATTCTTACTGTTTATCTCAAGTTCGGTGGCCTAAGACGATTTCTAACAATTTTCACGGCTGTGGAGAGCAATTGCCAACATTTTTCTGAAGTTTAGGGCCTCAGTTGTGAAGTCAACCCTCACTTTCTTCAAGGTATTTCTTCTTTCGTTCATTTATTTATGCTATTTTTGAGTTGTAGAGTAGTCATATGCTCTTTTTCTGGAGCGCACTTCGCTACTTTTTCTTGATGAAAGAAGTTAGAAGTGTCAGTTCTCGTGTCTCTTCAATGGCATTACCTTGTGGAGCACCTCCTCCGTCGTACCATATGCGGCAGAGGTGTCCTTTTGAGGCTCTTATCCTTGGTAGGCACGGAGGCCAATGCGTGGGCATGAGCAGTTTTTCTGTTTGCCCTCTTCCATGTCTGAATCTTTAAAGTTGGTTGATTCTGACAACCGGGCTCTGTGAGTGTTTCAAAGAACTTAAATGGCCAAGAAAAGGAGAGCGGCTAGACCTGAAGCACTGGTTCCAGAAGTACGGGAGCTGGTTGAAGAAAATCTTATCCGAATTCAATATGGCCCAGGATTAGTATACCTATGGGTCGTGGACGACGCTTATGATTGGATATCCCAATTTCAACCTGGTGAAGAGCTTGAGAAACTCCAAGGCTACTTGATATTAACTGAGAAGGGTAGTTGGGATCATGAGTTGCAGATTTTATCACTAGAAAACGAAAGGGTGTGCTCCACACAGCAGGTGGGAGCACATTATACATTCATGTACAAGGACTTTTTTGTCTGGTTTGGGCTCTAGCTTCCCTTTAATGAATTTCACCTTACCGTCCTCTAGACTCTTCAGGCCGCCCCAAGCCAAATCCATCTGAATAGTTGGGCGAACATTCTCGCCTTCGAGAGAGTATGCCGATTAGTTGCGTTGCGATTGTTAGAGAGAACGTTTTTTCTATTTTCACACTCAGTTTTGTTCACTGGGCGGTAATGCTGCTCAAAAGTCTTGACTTTCAGTGTGGGCATGACAGGGTCGGAAGGTCTTCCACATCTACCAGGACAATTACAATGACTTCAAGGAGAAGTTCTTTAAATTAATAGTGGTTCCTGGCACTCGCCCCCTTTGGCTGGATAACAATAGGGAGACCAAGTTCAGCATATACTGGAACAAGCAGGCATAGCACCTTCCTATTCAAATGATTGAAACAGAAAGACCCCAACTGAATGCCAATGAGATTGAATATGTTGATTTCTTTAGTACATGGACTGAAGAAGTTAGTCTTATATATTCTCGAGACGTGCTGGAAATCATAGATGACGACACTCTCTGGGCCATTCTAGGTAGTGTAGGTCATGGTCCGTATTCCACCTTATGCATGACACTAACCAAATTTACTCTGTGAATTTTTTATTTGACTACTTGCACGCTTTTTTATCCCTCTCTTTATTTTGCAGATAACTTGGCTGTTAACACGAATGCCATGTCTTCTATTTGAGCGTTTCAATCTTTAAAGGCGAAGAAGAACAAGGAAGGACCTTCCCGTCCTCCGGCTTCCTCTGGTCTAGCTCTCGTTATCCGAGGACCGAGATTTGATTCCAATGCCCAACCCCTCAAGGGGAGGAAAAGAAAAGTTGTAGATGCTGTACCAGACCGCAATTTTGAGTAACTTTGAGCCTTCCTTCAGGTCTTTAGGATGGACGCCAGACTACAAGTATTTGATTATTAGAGTGATCCAAGTACGCTCTTGTTCTTCCACTAGGAAAACAAATGAATCCATGATAGAAGGCTGTGAGAGGGTCTCCTAGATCACAGATCGATTGTTACCCAAGCTCTTCGTGCAGGGCAACTTGGACAAGAGATCGACACTTGACTTCTGTGCTCTTGGTATGTGTTCCACCTTTACTGCTTGGAAGCTTTTTAGGAGTCCTTGGACCTTTATTAGGTACTTCTGAAGGAGTGGCTCCTTGGCCTGATAATCACCTTGAATCGGAGAGGTCACGAGCTGAGAGTCACTACAAATTGTAATCTTTGTTGCTCCCAATTCTGTCGCCATTACTAATCTGACGATGCATGTTTCATACTCCACCTGATTGTTTGAAGTAGGGAATTCAAACCTCAAGGAGTTCTCAATGGTTACTCCTTCAGAATTTTTCAAAATCACCCTGGCGCCACTCCCATTGGGGTTCGAGGATCCATCAATGAACACAATCCACATTATTTCCTTGGGATCGCTGAGGTCTGAGGTAAGCTCGACAAGGAAGTCAGAGAGCGCATATGCCTTGATCGCTACCCTGGGCTCATATACAATTACAAATTGAAAAAGATCGATTTATCAGACAATCATTCTTCCTGCTAAGTTCGATTTATGTAGTATATGATGGATAGATTGATCTGTCCTTACCACCCTTGGATGGCAGTGGAAGTACTGTCTAAGTCTTCTGGCCGTGATGACAAGGGCGAATGCAACTTTCTCTATTTTCTAATAGTGGAGCTTGAGACCTTGTAGCACCTTGCTCACAAAATAAACTGACTTCTGACCTTTTGTTGTTTCCCAAATCAACACCGAACTCACGGCTTCTTCATGAACAGAGAGGTACAGGTATAATGTTTTGCTTGGTTCCGGCCTTGTTAGGATGGGGGGAGAGGACATGAGATTTTTCAAAGATGTGAAGACATCCTCACACTCCTTAGTTCATTCAAAACCTATCCATTTTTTTAGCAACTTGAAGAAGGGAAGAGATTTATGAGCAGCTTTATGTAGTATATGATGGATAGATTGATCTGTCCTTACCACCCTTGGATGGCAGTGGAAGTACTGTCTAAGTCTTCTGGCCGTGATGACAAGGGCGAATGCAACTTTCTCTATTTTCTAATAGTGGAGCTTGAGACCTTGTAGCACCTTGCTCACAAAATAAACTGACTTCTGACCTTTTGTCGTTTCCCAAATCAACACCGAACTCACGGCTTCCTCATGAACAGAGAGGTACAGGTATAATGTTTTGCTTGGTTCCGGCCTTGTTAGGATGGGGGGAGAGGACATGAGATTTTTCAAAGATGTGAAGACATCCTCACACTCCTTAGTTCATTCAAAACCTATCCATTTTTTTAGCAACTTGAAGAAGGGAAGAGATTTATGAGCAGCTTTAGCAAGGAATTGTGTGACGGTTACAATCTGTCTTGTTAGCTATTGTACTTCTTTAACGTTCTTAGGGCTACGCATATTGAGCACCTCCTGACATTTGTCTAGGTTTGCCTTAATTTCGCAGTGAGTCAGCATGAAGCCTAAGAACTTGTCGGCCTGGAGCCTAAATGCACTTTTTTTTGGATTAAGCCTCATGTTGTGCTTTTTTAGTTGCGCAAACACTTTTTCGAGGTCCGCGACATATGATCCAGATAGTGGGGTTTTAACTATCATATCATCGATGTAAACTTCGAGCATTCTCCTTACTTGATCCTCAAAAACCCTGTTCATCATCCGCTGGTAGGTGGCTCTTGCATTTTTCAATTCAACGGGAATTACCCTATAGCAATAACTCGTCTTTTCGGTGATGAAAGTGATTTTATCTTCATCTCTAGGGTACATTGGGATTTGATTATACCCGGAGTAAGCGTCCATGAAAGACAATAGCCAGAAATCGGAGGAGCTGTCGATTAGTTTGTCAACATTAGGGAGGGGGTATAGATCTTTAGGGTAAGCCATATTGAGGTCCGTGTTATCCACACACATCTTCCACTTTCCGTTTGACATTTTTACCAAGACCACATTGGAGAGCCATGTGGTGTATGAGATTTCTCTAATGAAGCCAACACTAAGTAGCTCCTTGACTTGCCCTTCGATAATCTATTGTCTCTCAAGGCCAACCTTCTTTTTCTTCTGAGAGACCGGCTTAGCATCTCGTTTAATAGATAAATAATGGCAGATGAAAGTGGGGTCAAGCCTAGGCATGTCAGAGGACGTCCAGGCAAAGAGGTCCTTGTTTTTCTGTAAGAGCTCTATAAGCTGGCACCTCTCCTCTTCTTCTAGATTTGCACCTATCTTGGTGACTTGGTTAGGCTTGTCACCCAGCTGGAGTGAAAGCATCTCTCCTTCTAGCTAGGGTTTGGTATCCTAGATCTTTTCACGTACGTCTAGCTTGGTCATCAGGATGTTGACTTGATGTTGGGCCAGGCTAGATGTTTGTGTTTTGGTTTTCCTGGGGGTCCTACATATTTTGAGACTTTCATTATAGCATTTGCGCGCTGCAATCTGATCGCCCTTAACTGTATTCACCTCATTATTGTTGTTGAGGAATTTGATGGCCTGGTGAGTGGTAGACACTACAGCGGTAATACCATTCAGCGTAGGGCGACCCATGATAATATTATATGCTGATGGGTAATCCACAACTAGAAACCTGACCTAAACTGTTCTGTAAACTTTATCGTCACATAGGGTCAGGAATGTTTCAAAGTAACCCATAGGGGTAACCTTTTCCCTAGAAAAGTTAGTCAGCTTGCCTTCATAGGGAGTTAATGCAGACAAAGGGAACTTCAATCTTTTAAAGGTGTCCATGAACATGATGTTCGCCGAACTTCCTTGATCGACGAAGATATGTCGGACCTCGGTGTTAAATATTATTCCGAAGATCACTAGAAGGTCGTCATGATCCCGAATAATATCGTCATAGTCCTTGTCTGAAAATGAGACAGGTGGATCTTCCCTATCTTCAACACATGATTTGCGTGTGGAGCTAGAAACACTGCTATTTGGAGTGCTTTCTTCTGGGAATTATTGGATGACTTGCCGCCTACAAATCCTCCTGAGATTGTACTAATAAGCTAATCCTTTTTGTTGCCTTTATTTTGAGCATCCTGGTTCCGATCTTGCTAGTTTTTAGTAAAACAATGGGGCGGAGTCTGGGATTTTCTAGTTGGGCTGTGATTCCTTCTTCTCTGTCGTGGAGATGAACTTCACCTCGAACTGCGGCTACGTCTTCGCTTCTTCTGTCTTTCACAATTCTTATCATTTCAGAAACCACTTATATACTTTTGTAGTCATCCCTCCTTGACAAGGGATTCTATGACATCACGGAGCTGATAACAATCCTGTGTTATGTGGCCATAACAGTTATACCATTTACAGTGCTTTGAGTAATCCTTCTGAGATTGTTTCTTTAGAGGAGGCAGCCTCTTAATATCCCAGAAACTTGGTCTGAAGCACCTCCCAAAGAATTGTCTCTCGTAGGGTGTTCAAAGGAGTATAGTCAAAATATTTATACCGGTAAGGATTGCCCTTAGAAGAGTTTCTAGGCTGGTTGGAGCTCTGGTTATTTTTTTGGTGAGTGGACTCACCTTTTTCCAAACTCTCTTTATCCTTAGTAACTTTCTCTAATTCAATATATCTCTGGGAGCGTAAGTAAACCTTGTTAAAGGTCGTCGGCCTCTTTTTTGCCAAGGACCAGAAGAAGTCTGAATCAGTCTGGAGGCCACTCCGGGCATAATGAAGAGCAATCATGTCATTTGGGTTTTCTACACAAACGCAAGCTTTACTGAACCTCTTGATGTATTAGCGAAGAGGCTCATTGCTCCCCTGGCGAACTTCAGAAAGAGAATCGATTGACTTGGGTTGCTCTTTGATGGTAGTGTAGTGTAGCATGAAGCGTTGTCTGAGGTCCTCTTACTCGGTGATGGATTTTGCTAGTAGGGTGGAAAACCAACTGAGGGTGCCCTTCTTTAAAAAGAGGGGAAAGCATGGCATAACAGCTCTTAGGATCCCTTATAGAGCTACATAGAATATATGTAGGCATCAAAGTGTTCTTGAGGGTTCATTGTCCCATCGCAGGCCTTCAAGTTGGAAGGAAACTTCAAGTTTCTTGGGACTTTATACACCATTAATTTATCTGAGAATTGTTGTGACTGACCGCCAAGGGTCAGAATATTATTTCCGACGACCTCGGCATTGTCATGCAGGGCCCTTCTCCAGTTTTGTTCATATTCCACCTTTTGACATAGTTTTCATCATGCACAGACCTTTCTAGGTCTTCCAGACGACGACGCTGATCGTCCAACCGACGTTGTTGGTCGTTGATTAGTGCTGTTTATTGGTATACTAACTTTTGAAGACAATTTCTCGTCATCTCGGACTGAACGATGCCCTCGTGATGGGATACATGGTCTGCATCATTATTCGAGGGCCCTAGGCGAGAATGCACGGGGATTCTGGGCCCTTGTACAACATTGTTGGCTCCTCCTCCAGGAAAAACAAGTTTGTCTCGAATAGAGACCCTTCGCGACGGGTTAGGACTTTCAGTGGAAACCGAGGTCTCGTGCCCCTTAATGGGAGTCTCGATGAGAACTTCCCAGCTCCTAGAGGCGGAGGTTTCTGCATGTGCTAGTGGTACAACTGGTGGAGGATCATGTTGCGTCGCTGAGCCTTGTCTTTGACCAGGGGCAGCGGGCATAACACCTTTTTTTCTAGGATGGTGTCTCGTGCTCACCATGAGTGAATGGGAATAGAAGTTTATTGATCCCTATAGATGACGCTAATGTTCTTAAGTGGATTCAGAGGGATACCTGAGGTAGGTATGTTATGGTGGTTTCCTCCTTGAGCAGCTGTGACATAGCGTGTTAGACTAAGGGGTGGATACCTGCAATGACACTCCAACGCTTAAGTCAAGAAGTGCATAAGTAGGGTTTATCTAGTGAGATAATCGATACTTAATTAGGGTGACTTAGCCTAATATTTATAGAGCATGACTTGAATTGTAATGCAATATGTGTTGAATACAAGTATTTGAGATTAGTATCCTAGTAGAGATGATCATCCCATTATTGTTTAGGCAAATCCCTATAAGTTACCAACTAAGATATGGAAGCTAATTAGCAGTCTGAAATAGTTATGAGTCATATAATATCGTTAGATGATGATTAGCAATTGCAGAAATTTAGGGATATATCCTTTGCACAAATCTATCAGTCTTGATAATATGGCCCAATGATGTTCGACATGCATAGCTTCGGGGTCCGAACTATCATCAAGGATGAGTTGTCAAATAGGACGAAGTCTGGCTGTACGCGTATCGGGTTGATCCGCTAGACGAGATCCCGGATCACGATCTAGAACATGATATATTCTTTAGAGCTACCTCGATAAGAGGTATCGTTAGGGTGTATTCTTCTTTTTTCTGGTGCTTACATATTTTATTACTCTTTGTAGGTGAGTTTCCTTGGTAAAGTGGAAAGACTAATACCCATCAATAACAATGAATGGAAGAAATATGTCAAGGGCGACATACTAGCAATGTAGTTGATATCAAGGGGAGTATAAAGATTATAGTAAATGGCAGTGATTTAAGGTATGTGAAGGACAATACTCAACGGATGACTCCTAAAGCTCGATCAGAGTTCTCAAGTAGTTATGGGCAAATCCTAGATTTGTTGCGCATTATAGTTGAGGAGCCTGTCTTGAGTTGCCTTCCTCAATTTTGAACTGTTCTCTAAAATGTTTTTGAGTTACCCAACTTAGATATTACATCGACCATAGAAGAGTATGCTATCATGTTGAGGTTCCTAATGAGCAAGTACTCGAATGTTTATCTTTATGGAGGGCATTATGTGTTAGAAGGGAAGATAGCAGAACTGATAGGGGTTTAAGAAAATCAGTTAGGCATGGAAAAAAAAGGAATAACATAAGGCTTAAAGATGAGTTACCTAGAAGCACATGTAATAGGGAAAGTGGGATCTCTTTAACAAAACATTGGCGTTAACCATCTTTGGGTTAGTGCTATTCACTTTTACCTCAGATGTAGTGGACCAAGCATCAATGGATGTTTTCTTCAAGTTTGAGAATCATAAGGCAAATCCAATTCTTGCTATTCTTGATGATACTTTCTTGACAATAGAAATTTGCCATAAAAAAGGTGGAGGGATGATTCGATGTTGTACACATATGTTGTATGTTTGGATCATGATGCACATGGATGTACACAATCACCTGGGCCTCCTACTTGACCCATTAAGGAATTTTGGTCGTATAACAGTGAAGCAACAAAAAGCCTACGAATGGAAAAATGAGTTCATGAAGAAGGGGCCAAATTCTTTCAAATGGGTATGCCATTGGTATCATGTGGAAGAGATAGTTTTTAGTTGTGGCGATTTTCTTAATGTTCCCTTGATAGGCACAAGAGGTTGTGTATCCTTCGTATCGGTCCTTGCTCAGATAACTCCATTGGACTCAGCACGTGTCCAATGAAGTGTAACTTAGAGGATTCAAATTTTTATATAGAAAAGATGAAAGCATTGCCAAGCAGGAAAAAGTGATCAAGGATGCTTGGAAAAATATTCATAGGGCAAGGGTAAAAGAATTGGGGAAACGTGTGGTAATTCTTACTCCCGAGTACCTACAATGGAGAGAAGCAAGGAAGGTGCAAAATAGTACGTCTCAGGCAATTTTAAGCAATGAAGACTACTCCTAGATTATATCCCAGATGACCACCCAGATAGAGAGGCTGAAAGCGCAAATGGAGTTTTTGGAACAAGGGAAGGAAGCTGTTCAGTCAAAAGTTGTCATCCATAGAAGTCGATGTCAGAAGTTAGCCGACAATATTGAGGACTTAAAGGATGCACAAGTTAATGTTGTTGAAGCATCAAGCCAAGTAAAAAGAGCAATGGAAGGAAAAGAAGTAGAATCAAGTAAGACCACACTAGAGATCCAAGAGTTATGGGCAAAGGTAAGTGCCCAAGAAGAGATGACAGAAAAAGATTTTACAAGAGAAAAAAAAAGGATCCTTGGTCTCATTTAACCCCTAAACACTTGTTTAAGTCTTATATCTTTCCTTTCATAACCCTTAACCTTAGCCACGTTACAAACCTCTAAAAGTCCATTTTGATCAATGAAGGGTTGTTGTCATTTTCGTTAACTTTAATTTTGAGACAAAATATTTATGTTCTTCCGAATTTTCAATTCTTTGCTCATAAAAAAATAATAAAAAAAGCATGTTAGGTTGAAAACCAAAAAAGACGTCCTAAGCAAACGTTAGGGCAAATAAATAGGTAAAATCTCAAAGAAAGATGGCCTAAAACTCCTTGAAAGGTTCACCAAACTGGGGCAATTTTTATTCACGTCTGATTGGCTACATAGGGGCAATTTTCTTTGCATTCAATTGGTCATACTAGGGCAAAATTTTTGAAAGATTAAAGAGAAGATGTATTGAAGAAAGTAGCAATAGAGACAATAGTTGAGTTATCAAGCAGTTGTAGGGAATCAATTAGATGAAGGACAAGGAACCAGTACTGGTGCAATTTTTTACAACTTTCTTTTGTTTCCATGCTTTCATTTTTCAAGTATGTGCCTTACCAAAAGTTCATATACGATTAGATTACCAAAGTAATAAGAGGAAGTTTGTTCATTCAATAAATTTTTGTCCATTCATGAATGCATGTTTACTCATTAAGTTATGTCTCAAATAAGATAAATTTAAGGTCGACAGTTTGATTTGACAATTCTACAACAATCCTTCAATGATTGAGTTGGATTAAAAGATCTCAGTAGCTCAAAGTACAGATTGCAATGCAGCATTTGTTAGAAATTATTACAATACAAGCCATATAAGTTTTCGTTTCCAAGAAGAAAATGGGGGTCAAGGTAAAAAAAAGAATGAAGAAATGACGAAAGGAAAAGAGCAAGTCAAGAGGAATCCAAACTAACCAAAGGGTCTGATGAAGAAAAGCATATGAACAAGGGTTTGATTAGTCAAAGCTTTCCAGAGTTGTCGTTGGTTCAAATGTGTTTTTAAGTCCATGTCTAACTAGCACAAATGTTTTTACTTTTGAATGCATCAACTCCTTACATTTTAAGTTCTTTTTAGCGCATTGACTCCATACATTTTAAACTTCTGTCATTTGTTTTGAGCGCATCGGCTCCCTACATTGTAAATTCTTTTGAGCGCATCAGCTCCATGCATTTTAAATTTTTGTCATTTGTTTAAAGCACATAGGCTCCTTGCATTATAAATTCTTTTGAGCACATCGACTCCATAAATTTTAAAATTCTGTCATTTATTTTGAGCGCATCAGCTACATGCATTTTAAATTTCTATTAATTCTTTTGAGCGCAACGGCTCCCTGCATTTTAAATTCTTTTGAGCGCATTGGCTCCATGCATTTTTAAATTTATTTTGAGTGCATTGGCTCCATGCATTTTTAAGTTCCTGTCATTTACTTTTGAGCACATCGACTCTCCACATTCTAGATTCTTATCATTTAATTGTGAGCACATCAGCTCATTGTATTTTATTGTTCTCACATTGTTTTTTGTATCACCTTAAGCATTTCCAAATAAAATTCGAGTTCATGTCTTTATTCATTCCTTATAATGATAAAATGAAAAATTGCGGTTATTCTTTTTATCTAGTAAGAAACAAGTAAAGAAGGGCAATTGTGAACACTCAATTTTGTCTAGGGCATTAAGACTTTTACATTCATAATAAAATAAAATAAAATAAATAAAATAAAAAATTAAAAATAAAAAATAAAAAAAAAAAAATAATAATAAAATAATAGAAAATAATAATAATAATAATAATAAATGACCTAATTTTCTTGTATAAATTCATGTCTCATAACTTGACCCATCAACCTATTATCCAACCTATAACCCATATGCTACTTAACACCAAAGAAATCCTAGTAACCACCATTAGACCCATCCTAAACCCTAACCACCATCACTCTCCAAACCCTAATCCCTTCCTATAAAAATCCATAACTCACACAAATTCGAAAGAATTAACAACACAACCAACACACACCATAGCAATCCTTGTTCATTTTTTTCTCCATCATCCAAGAGTATGCATGAAACTCTTCCCACTTTCTCTTATCATATCTTTAGCCACCTCCCAAAGCTACAAGTCTTCCTAAAGCTATATTCATTATCAACCTTCACCATCCAAACCACCCAAACATCCATCTCCATCAATAACCACCAACACCACAACACTCCCTCGCCATGTCCAAGTCGAGAACCACCTCCACCACAAAGCCACCACAACTCAAAAACCACAGTTCCATCACCTACTACTTCATCATGACACCAACCCCACAACAACTGTGAAGCTCCACCCCGTACGCGCAGAACCACCTCCACGAAGCGCCATTTTGAAGCTCCACCCCGTACACAGAACCCCCACCAAACCCACGCACCTCCATAACCTTCACCACCGTGAGGCCACCACGTCCAAGCCCTCAATCCCACCACAAACCACCAATACAACCATCACCCACTCCACCAAACATAGCCTTCACCACCGTGAACCACCACACAGCACCCATTTCACCACCATGAGATCACCACACAACACCCACTTCACCATTGAAGCCACCCAAGCCATTTCCTTTCACCACCACGCACCAAACAGAACCACTGTGACTCTTTTACCACCAAGCCCAAACAGAACCATAGAGCAGCCTAACCGCGAGCCACCATTTCCATCAAAATTCCCTCATCGTGCCCCATCCACCACCTGCCTGTAACCGCGCGCTGTCCACCACGCCATAAGTTAGTTCCATCCACTATGCCATCATCAATCTCACCTGACAACCATGATCTCTGCTACCACAACAACCCACCCATCTTCATGCACCAAATCGCAACACAACAACCACTCAAACGTGCCATAACCACCCCAAACCATGAGATCTGCCACTCAGCCACTGTGAACCACCGCGACGCAAGCTCCAAGAGACAGTCGTGCCACCACGCACCAGATCCAGCCACTACCCCTGCAGTTCTAGCCGCATACCAGGTCCTCGTTTGTGCTTTGTTTCTTCATTTTTTTAGTTCTTTTTCTAGTGTTTTCTGTTTCTTCATTTTTTTCTATTTTTAAACCTTTTTTTAAAATAAAAAAGATAGAAGATATAATAAAATTTAAAAGAAATTTTGAATCTTCGTTTGAGTTGTGAGACTAGTTTGCTTATTTAACCATATTTACTTTATTCAGTGACATGATTTTATGTAAATTTTAAGAAGTGGAAGTTGCTTTATGGTAATGCATGCTTCTTGTTTTTTATTTCTACTTATTGAAAAATGTTTAATTAAAAAATTATTAAATAAAGTTTTTTTTAAAAAATAAAACCTTTTTTTAGTCAAATACAATGACCAATGATAATGATTAAATAATAGATGATATCTTCAATGTCATTTTTGGATTATAAGGATTTATTGAGTAGCCTGGTGCTAACTTGAACCCTATGCAAGAATGGATTTTTTTTTAAACAAAATTCCTTTTCAAAAATTCTTTTCATAATTAAAATTAACCAACCTACAATTATTTTCTAAAGAATTACGTGACTTTGAGTTCTCCACTACACCCGGAGATATGTAAGAACAGAATCACTATTCTGTCAACCCAAAAATTAAATTTTCACAATTTGGTTATTTCTTTTCTTTTTTAAAAATAGTTACAATGTTTTTAAGAGGAGTAAAATAAATATATTTGAGATTATCAAGTTTTGCACAATTGACTTAAGGTACCGTCTCAGGATAGATATATTAAGGGTGCTATGAGATTAGGTTTTCACCCTTCCTTATACGTAATTAACTCCCGAATCCAATCTGATTTCAAAGACTATTTTTTAAGAAAGTTTTCTAATTTTTTCCAAATTCAAATAAAATTGGTGGCGACTCCATTTTCCATTTTTTATATATATATTTTAAAAAAAATCATATTTGTTCACTACTCCCATCACCGATCTCGGTCACGACAGTTGATATGCATTATATATTTATTTCAAAATTTCTTAAAGTATTTTATTTACTTATGTGTCTATTTAAAGAATTTGAAGTGAAAGATCTTTGAATGATACAACTTTGTCTCGACTATGATTAAGCATTTAGCAAATTAAATTTTGTCTCTCAAGTTATAGAGAACACGTTCTAAAGTGATATATATATATATATATATATATATATATATATATAGAGAGAGAGAGAGAGAGAGAGAGGATCAACTTACACCAGAGTAGCAACACTTATTTTCATTTTAGATCTATCTATGGTTACAATGAAATCATATTAGATGAAAGTGAATCTAACGAAAAATGAGTCTAAGTTTTATATATATATATATATATATATATATATATGAATACATTAATGCTTGTTAGATCGTTGGATTTAAAGAAGATTACGAAGATCTTAGTCTTGAAGTATCATGCCTTAGTGCTATTGAAGCATACATGCATATTGCTAAATACTACATGACCTGATATAATATTATTTTCATAAATTTATTAGCAACATATAGTTCATCACCAACCATAAGACATTGGAACAAAATTAAGTCTATTTCTTTATATTTTTGAGGCACAACTGATGAGATTATTTTATTCACATGAATCTATGTCAAGTTAATTGATTATGCAAATGTAAGATATTTATCTGATACAAATAAAGTCAAATCTCAAATAGACTATTATTTACATGTGGTGGTATTGCTATATTATGGTGATCTACAAAAACAATCTATAGTTATCATTCCTTTATATCATGTAGAAATTACAACAATTCATGAAGGAAGTCGTGAATGTTTCTAATTGAGAGCTATGATTCATCATATTCAATAATCTTGTGGATCGTCTTATAAAAAGAAAATTCCAACCGAAGATAATATCACTTACAAAGCTCAACTGAAAGGAAGATATATCAAATATGATAGAACAAAGTATGTGAGACATATTCTTGATAGACATCCAAGAAGGAGTGCTATGAATAATATTGAAGATAGATGTCCAAGAGCCACAAGGGTTACAATGCACCAACTTAAAAACATTTTATAATTAGTTGTATTTTTTAGGAGAAGTAAGTTACCTATGAATATTGTACTCTTGTTCTTTCACTAAGTTTTTATCCTATTAGGTTTTTTTTAACAAGATTTTAACAAGACATATTCATAGGGATATAGTCATCGAAGGAGAAGTATTGTAAAACATGCACATTTAGCGTGTGGTAGATGATTACTTTAATTTGATTGGTAGTTATAATATACACACTAATTATCCCACATAAATAAAAAAAATTAGTTAAAAAGGATCACAATTCCTAACGGATATTAATCCTAAATAACTGCACTACATAAACCTTAAAATGTTCTTATAAATACCCGGTCAGATCTCAAAGATATGTATCTCATCTGATATACAAAATAAGATTTTGAGTCCATATTTTTTTTGTCTTAATCTTTCTATATTTTTCTTCTCTATTTACAACAGTGAATAATTATTGTTTGTCATTGAATAGTTAAATATTTTTACATAGTGACTAATTGTTATAACTAAATATCTAAATATAAAGATAAAAAAAATTTAAACTTGTTATTGAGTGGTGCTTGTTATAAATATCTAATTTGTGACTTTTGACCGAGGTGTTGCTTGCATTTTCGCTTTGCCGTTTGAATTCGTTGGGGACCCAAGCACCACCTTGCTCCTGCAATTTGCCCATCGATTCTTTAGTTCGTTGTTTGTTTCCAAACATTCTAGACAAGTGTTCGACGAAATACCTCTAAGAATTGGAAGAAATGAACGCCACTTAGTTTCTCTTCCTCATCATGGGGTGCTTTCAAATCCTTTAACATTGTTACTTGTTTAACACCATTGTCCTTGTACAAAATATTGTCATCAAGGTGCATCATTACTAAACTCCTAGTTCAAAAGAGGCACATTTACAAACTATTGTAGGCTATAACAGCCAAGGTGAGACACTATTAGCTAACAAATCCTTTGAAGTGTTGTTCTGTGATTTGCAATCATCAAGCGTATCAAATGCCAAGATCAAGGTATGATAACCTTACCCATTAGCAGTATAATGTTGCACTATTTTCGAGCACTAGTTTCTCTATTTCTGTATCCTCTGATGGCTGATAATGCTAATTTTACTTATTATTTTTATTTTCCTTCTTAATATGTTTTCCTTCTTCATCAACAAAGCAATGCATATTATACTTAGTGGTGCTTAAAGGTATCTCTACTGCATTTCATAATTGGTTATGGAGTTGTGGTACATTTGTCAATAGCGCCAGAAGTTGTATTTGTCCTTTGAGTAAGTTATGTGCATTTATTAGAATTTTTTCCTTCTAATTTTATTATAGCATTTCTGCATATTCATATTTAGTTTTCTCTTGGTTCTAATGTTATTAACCTATCCACATTTATAGCTTTAGCTCTCCGTCTTTGCATCTTGAAAACATATATCTAGGGCTTTCTTTAAAATATGCATGTTCAAATATTACACATAAAAATATATAAGTTGGTTAGTCTTTAACATTATTAATACATAATATATAAGGTTGAAGGTTCATATCACCATTATGAAGACTACAGATCCATGTGGTTTTTTAAATATAGTTTTTAAATATTATATGCCCATGTGTAAATTTGTTATAAGGATGAATGTTAATTAGTGTTGGATTAGTGGGATGAACAATATCTAAATTCTGGTAATCAGGAACTGTAACTGATGGAGAACCCAACTGAGGTACAACTATAGTATTTTGCTGATCACATGCTTGGTCAGATAAAACTGATGGAGAACCAGACTGAGGTACAGTAATAGTATTCTGCTGATCACATGCTTGGTCAGATAAATCATTAGTGATAGTAATAGTATTATGAGGAGAATTGAATGCAGAATGAGTATTATTATGTGTTGAATTCTGAGAAAGAAATGGTATGATAGGAACAATAGGTTGGTGTGGTAAATCATTGATAGAATGGAAATTTGGATTAAAGCCAGTAGGAATAAGTTTAAAGGGAAAAAGATGTTCATTAAAAATAACATTTCTGCTAATGACTATTTTCCCTAAGGGTGTTAAACACTGATAGCCTTTATGTTGTGTTCCATACCCTAAAAAGACACATTGTTGAGATTTAAAATCAAACTTGTGCTTATTGTAGGGTCTAAGAAGTGGATAACATGCACATCAAAAAACTTTAGAAGTGTCATACAAAGGTTTTTTTATGAAAAAGGATTTCTGTGGGAGACAAGTTCTTAAGAATGGGAGTTGGAAGGGAATTGATTATTTGAGTTGCAATAAGAAAGGCATGACCCCAGTAAGACAAAGGTAAAGATGATGCTGCTAGCAAGGTTAAACCTACTTTAGCAATATGTCTATGCTTTTGTTCAACACTTCCATTTTGCTGATGGATATAAGGGCATGACAGCCTATGAATAATACTATGTGACTCAAGATATTTGGATAAAACAAGATATTCTCTAGCATTATCTATTTGAAGAGCTTTTAACTTTGTTCCTAGTTGCAACTCAACTAGTTGTTTGAAATTAAGAAATACAGAGAACACTTGAGATTTACTATGCAAAAGATAAATCCAACTATACTTAGAATAAACATCTATAAAGTGCACATAATATCTTGCTCCATTTATTGAATTAAGAGGGACTGGACCCCAAACATCACTATACACAAGTTCAAGTGGAGAATTATATACAGATTGTGAAACAGAAAATGACAATTGATGAGATTTACCCGTACAACATGTTGAACAAACAGTAAAGAATTTATCAAAAGGAATAGTCAAATTACAAGACTTTAAGACCCTAAGAACTACTTGAGAAACAAGGTGTCCAAGTCTTGAATAACAAATTTGAAAATAAGAATTTGACTTAGTTGAAGCAAGATTTAAAACAATTTGATGAGTTGAAGACACTGGATGCAAGTTGTCAAAGACATAAGGGCCATGTCTAAGGGTTCCTTAAAGAAGTGTCTCCTTGGTATACCTGAGATTTCACAAAACAAGTATTAGAATGAAACTCAAAATATACTTCATTATCTTTGAAAAATTGAGATACACTTAACAGATTCTTAGTAATTTGGGGTACATGTAACAGATTATTCAAGAGAAAAGATTTTGGATTAGAATTGGAAACAAATTCAGAATTCCCTACATGCATAATAGACAAACCTGATCCATTCCCAACCAAAACTTTATCATTACCACTATATTCCATCTTTTGCATCAAATTAGAGGACTCAGGTGTCATGTGGTGTGTAGCACCAGAATCCAGTTACCAATTTGGATCAAACAATGTAGTAGGTGTAGCAAGCATATTACTCATGGAAAGATTGGCATTAGGAGCATTATGAAAGGAAGAATATCTATTATTAGAAGCTTAATTTGAATTAGAACCAAAACCAGAAACACCAGAACTAGAACCAGTAAAATTAGGATCAAATATATGCCAACAATTAACAGAAAGATGTCCAGATTTCCCACATAATTGACAATATGATTGGTTTACTGGATCTACCTCCTCCTCGACCAAATCTACCTCCGTTAGAACCTAAGAAGTTTTGATTTTGAGAGTTTGGATTAAACCTTGGTTGGTCATTATAGAAGAATCCTTAGGGTCTGAACGTTCCTTTTCTCTGTTGATGTTGATTAAACTGCTGAAACTGAGTTACATTTACTTGATTCAAGTTGTTGTCTGCTTTCCTAAACCGTTCAATTCTTTTTTCTTATGCCATGAGAAGAGCTTCAATCTGTCCTACTGAAAAAGGATCAGTTCTTCGTGTTATTCATGTGACAAATGCTTCATATTCTTCAGTTAATCCATCCATGATTGCTTCTATATGATCAACTTCATCAACAGGTGCACCAATTGATGCTAAAGTGTCCATAATTTTCGTGATTTCAATTAGATACATATTGACAGAAGCTGGTTTCTTTGTATTTATCAACTGAAGCTTAAGTTACCTTACTTTTGCACAAAAATTAGAAGAAAAGAATTCTTCCAATCATTTCCAAACTTGATGTGAAAACTCACATCCCACCATGCGAGTTGTAAAACCTTTACAATTTAGGACAACAACTAAGATAACAGGAGTTGATCTTGTTGTTCCCAATTGAGAAAATTATCACTGATTACTCCACTTTCTTCATCTTCTAGTGTTGCAAATTTCTTGGGAATTGATACTCTCATAATTACTTGTGAAGTTTATATCCTTTGATAGTTGCTAGTGCTTGCTGTTTCCGGGGTAGGAAGTTGTCTTCATCAAATTTGATTGAGAATAGATTCGAAAATGTATGAAGAACAAAAGAACATGGATTTGTTATTGAATTCTAGGAAGAATTTTAGGAAGCCACGGAAGCACAAGCTCTGATACCATGTAAGGTATCAGGGCAAAGTAGAGAGAAAACAAAAACAGAAAACAAAAGGGAGAGAATGCTGAAAATGATCTTTACTGAAATCAGAAATGAACTCTTCATTCAGATTACCATTGCAATACATGTATATATAGTGAAATCTTTTTGGTTAGATCTTAACTAACTCAAGATAATTATAACTAACTTCCTAATTGCTAACTAACCTTTCTCTCACACACCATGATATAGCTTTGATCCAGCTTTTTTGCAACTAGACAGCTTATTGCTTCAGTCATCCAGAAAGGTTCAAGGAAGTCTCTCACACCATCTCTCCTCTTTAATTTTCATATATCATTATGCTTTAATGCCTTTTTTTCCTAATCCTATTCTAATCTTATGACAGTATTTACATTTACAAGCTTACTCCCTTATTATATCATTATATACTTTCTTGGTTATGTTTTATTTAGTTTGGTTCATGAATTTTCTGTGGTTTTGTCCATGTGATGTTCTTTTGATATCTATTTTATAGCTTGATGTAACTTGCCCAATTGATAATTGGATATAAGTTGAAGGCATGTTTTGGTAATGAACTTGTAAAATGAATCTATAGCTCCTATATGGTGTGTTCTATTTGTGTTAATGATATTTAGCATGGTAGAAATTTGAGTTGTATACATTTTATTTGACAAAATGCCCAAAAGTAGTGGTGAAAGTGATTCTTTATGATTGTGCTCAAGTAAGTTCTCTTTTGAAATCTATACCTCAATAACCTTAAGTGAAGTCATATAATTGCGTTTCTACCTCCCTCTCATCTGTTGCTTCACTTTTGTCATGTGCATATAGGTACTTCACCCTCTACCATCTTATTCTCTATTTCAGTATTTCCTACTTGCTACAATTATAAGTGCATGACTATATGCTAACTTGCTTTAATTTATTGCTAAGTTGCATTGATGGCACCGTGCTGTTTTAGTGATGACCAATTGCATTATTATGCTATATCATAAATGCATTACTATATGCCTGAGCCTGACTTTAATTTAATATATTTGGTTGAGCGAAATCCTCTTATCACTTATTTTAACAACTTGCTTTCTTGTTTTGATGAAGTCAATAGTGGAAAAGATGTCCTTAGATCACTTATTGCAGTTAACTTTAAAGGCAAAACCACTTTCATCAAGTTTTGGAGAGGCAATGTACACACCTAGTGCTTGATAATACACCTCAAAGGATATAAGACACCAAACTTCATTTTGAGCTACATTACTTCTGATTGGGGAAGCATAAGATATATGTTGGAATTTACATATCATTGGAACTTGATCAGTTTATAGTTTGTGTATTTCTAATAACATTAAAACCTTAGCATCCTAGGAAATGATTATCTTCTTTTATTATCCTTGTAAATATCATACTGTAATTAATTCTTTGTGTATATATAAACCCAATATGCTGAGTATAATTGACTCAAGTAAATCAAAAATCCTCTCTAGGTTCTCTGATATTCAAGTTGGTATCAAAGCGGGTTGATCCCGCTTCTTCTCTCTCATCCCCCATTATTATTCTAGCTGTTGTTAAGGCAGGAACCTCGTCCAAAGTCCCCTCATCTCTCAGAGTGAGGGCCTCAATCATCTTAGACGACCATTTCCAGTTGTCTCTCCAAGTCTCATCGCCGAAAAGTCCTCCACGCGCCTCCACCAATTTGTTCAATGTTTGGCACATGTAAACCACACACCGCCTTCCTGTTGCCAGAATTCATCACCACTGGTCCCATTATGCTCGTTGACCCTACCTGAGTCTATTCAGGTGGTCACCTACTTTATTTGTCCCTGTTTGGCTAGTGAGTCATAAGAACCCACCTTTGTTCTCATTTTTTTAGAAGCTTTTGACTATCTCTAAACCTACTCTCATGGCCTCTGATAAGCCTCAAAAGGGTCTCATTTCATTTGCCTTTTCAGGCTCTCCCACCATTACCTCCAAGAAACTTAATGGTAAAAATTATCTAAATTGGTATGTTGTAGTTGAAGTGTGGTTTTTAGGTAAGGGACTATTTGATTCTAACCAAGAAAGCTAAAGAGATTGATGCTGGTTCACAGGACGAGTGGAAGAAAGCTAATTATCAGTCGATGTCCCTATTGTGGCAATCCATTGATCCAACTCTATTGGTTCATTATCGCTCCTAAAAATCCTGTTATGAAATTTGGAAAAAGGCTAAAAGTGTCTATGCAAATGTTATTTAGCGTCTCTACGACTTAGTTCATAATCTAGCAACCTTTCAAATGACTGATCATGATTTACCCTCCTATCTCAACAAGGCGCAGACCACCATACAACAAATTCAGATGATCTTGACTAGAGATGATCTTCAAAAGGTATTAGATAAGCTGGATAATATGTATATTGTTTTTGTTCTCCATGGTCTTTATAAGGATTTGGAAAATGTTTAAAGCCATGTCTTGACAAATCCAAGTGTTCCATCAGTGGAAGAACTCATTGATCAATTACCTCGAGTTCCTTCAGAAGGATCTCCTAAGACTCAAACATAATCCACTGCCTTCATCTCTAATTTCAATAACTGTGGGAGCTGAGGTCATAGTCGTGGTAGTGAAAGAGGAGGTCATGGTAGTCGTTCTCAATGCTCCTATTGCAAACATATTGGATATACCTAGGATCGATGATATTATCTACATGGTTTTCCAGAAAAATCTGCCAATATGATACAGTCGCCAATACCGAGTACTAAGAAAAAGACTGAATTTACTGAGAATCAGAAAATCTTGTCTGATAGTGAGTATAAGGAGTACCTCCAACTTAAGGCAATCCATTCAGGATCAAGTTCAGCTAATGTCGTCCACAACGGTAATTCTACGGCTTGTCTCACTCATTCTATGTCTGTTGAATCTTGGATTTTAGATTCTGGTGCTTCTGAACCCATTGCTGGTAATCCCTCACTTTTCTCAAGATTAGCATCCTCCAAAATTCCTCATGCCATCACCCTCGTCGATGGTTCAAAGGCTAAAGCCACTGGTGTTGGTCAAGCTGCACCTTTCCCATCTCTAACTTTGAACTCTGTTTTTTTTTTATTATTGACGGTCCTTTTAACTTGTAAAAATGAGAATTAGTTGAATTGATTTGATACACAAATGTACATCGAGATATAAAGACTCCATCTAGAAGACAAAAAAAAGGAAACTAATCTCCCTAGTGAAGAGGAAAATATTCTGCCTAATAAAGAGGCTACCTAATACAGAGGAAAATATCCTGCCTTATAAAGATGGAAATAAAAATTGATTCCTAAAAACTTTATATCAGTTTGACTAATCAAATATAACCAAATATAGCACATAATCAAATATAAGACATAGATAGACAATATTCTAGAAGATCTTTCAACAACTTAATTTTCATTAGTCAGCTTACTCGCACTCTTGATTGTTCCATAACATTTTCCAATGGTTCTTTCCATATACAAGATCAAAGTATGAGGCAGACGATTGGTGCAGACTTTGAATTACAAGGATCTTATTATCTTCAAACTCCATCATCTACCATATGTATTGTTACCGAGTCTTTTAGTCTTCATCATCATCGTTTGGGTCATCCAAGTCTGAATAAATTAAAGAAGATGGTTCCTCATCTCTCTCATTTGCAATCTTTTGAGTGTGAGTTGTGTCAGCTTTGGAAACATGCTTGAGGTAATTTCTCAAGTAAAGTCAATAATCAGTCTGAATCTCCCTTTTATATTATTCATTCATATGTTTGGGGTCCTAGTCATGTCAGTCCTATTTTAGGATATCGATATTTTGTTACTTTCATTGATGATTACTCAAGATATACTTGGATATTTTTAACGAAAGACCACTCCGAGTTGTTAAGCATTTTCCAAAAATTTTGCAATGAAATCCATACTCAGTTTGGGTGCATAATTCGTATTTTATGTAGTGACAATGCAAAAGAATATTTTTCTGCTTCTTTTAATTCTTTTATGACTTCTCATGGTATGCTCCATCAATCTAGTTGCCCTCATACACCGTAACAAAATGGTATTATAGAAAGAAATTATTGTCATCTGCTTGATACTATCCGTACTTTGTTATTGCAAGCTAATGCACCTTTGAAATTTTGGGGGGATGTTATTCTTACTGTCGAGTACTTAATAAATCGCATGTCATCTTCTGTTTTACATAACCAAGTTCCTTATTCCCTTTTGTTTCCTAAGGAATCCATTTGTAAAATTCCTCCCTGTATCTTTGGTTCCACTTGTTTTGTGCATAATCTTTCTCCAGGAAAAGATAAATTAACTGCTCATGTTGTTAAATATATTTTTCTTGGGTACTCTAATATGCAAAAAGGGTACCAATGTTATTCTTGCACCTCTTATCATTTTTATATCTCTGATGATGTTATATTCTTTGAGGAAACATTGTACTTTACTACACAGGTTGAACCAGACTCCATATCTCAAGTCTTACCAGTTCTTTACCTGAGCACTTCGGTCTCTGTTACTCAGTCTTCGAGTCCATTAAAACCAAAAAATTCTTCCCAACAGTCTTCACCTCGTGCTCTCATCACTTATCAACATCGTCCTTGTCCTTCACCACCAGAAAATGTCCCTACTTAAGAATCTGGTGATTCATCTCCTGCTTCAGCGTCCACACCCGCTCCGGATTCTTCTCCTACAGACCTCCCTATTGCACTTTGTAAAGGTATCTGTTCCTCCTGTAATCCTCATTCTATTTATAATTTTTTGAGTTATCATCATTTTTCCCTATCTCATTATGTTTTTACATATGCTTTGTCGTCTATCTCTATTTATAAATTTGTCCAGGAAGCACTATCCCATCTAGGATGGAGGCAAGAAATAATTGATGAGATGATAACTTTAGAATCTAACCATACATGGACACTCATTCCCCTTCCTCCTGGGAAATCAACAGTTGCTTGTCAGTGGGTTTTCACTGTCAAATTAGGTCCTGATGGCAAGGTGGATTGTTTGAAAGCTCGTCTTGTTAAGAAAGGCTTTACCCAATTTTTTTGTCTTGACTATGGTGATACTTTCTCCCCTGTTGCAAAAATGCCCTCTATTCGGCTATTCATATCCATGGCAACCATGAATCACTAGCGCCTGTATCAATTGGACATCAAGAATGTCTTTTTACATAGTGATCCCACTGAAGAAGTTTATATGGAGCAACCTCCAAGGTTTGTAGCTCAAGGAGAGGCAAGATTGGTATGCAAATTACACAAGTCTTTGTATGGTCAAAAATAGTCTCGTCGATGTTGGTTTGAACGATTAAGTACAATTTTATAGCAATTTGACATGATTTGCAATGAAGCAGATCACTCTGTATTTTATACACACTCATCAAACCTGTGTATCTATCTTGTGGTCTATATTGATGATATTGTTATTGAAGGAAATGATCATGAAGGAATTCAAAGATTGAAGCAACACTTGTTTTGTCATTTTGAAACTAAAGATTTGGGTCAACTAAGATACTTTTTTGGGATTGAGGTAGCTCAATCAAAGGATTTTATTGCTATCTCACAAAGGAAGTATGCTCTTGACATTTTAGAAAAAACTAGAATGCTAAGCTACAAACCAATTGATACTTCTATAAACCTGAATGTTAAACTCCTACTAGATTAGGGAGAAACCTTTTCAGATCCAGGAAGGTATCAGTGACTGATGGGAAAACTTAATTATCTCACTGTGACCAGACCAGACATATCTTTTATTGTTAGTGTTGTAATCCAATTTCTTAACTTCCTTATGTTGATCATTGGGATACAGTTATTTGAATTTTGAGGTATATTAAGGGCTCCCCTAGAAAAAGGTTAGTATATACAAACAAAGGACATACGAATGTAGTTGCTTATATAGATGCTGACTGGGCCGAGTCTCCCAATGATAGAAGATCAACTCCTGGATATTGTGTTCTTATTGGAGGAAACCTTATCTCATAGAAAAATAAGAAACTGAATGTTGTTGCTAGATCGAGTGCTGAAGAAGAGTATCGAGCTATGGCTTTCACTACATATGAACTCATATGGTTAAAATAACTCTTAAAAGATGTTGAGATTACGTATCCCTGTAAATCAGGGATTGTATATAATTAGGATTTTGTAATCATGTAATTAAGAGCTGATTGATTTGCTTTCTATTTTAGTGTACATTGACTTTAATATAAATGCACAGCTGCCAAGGAGATTTTCCTTAAGCATTCATCATATTTTCTATTTAACATGGTATCAGATAGCAGTTCGATCTTGGGGCTGTCAAACCCTAGATCACCTATAATAGCCATCGTCAAGGTTGAGTCACAACCACCATCAAGGCTAAGTCATGACAATCCAGCCATTGTGAAGGCTGGACTATTGAGCAAGTGATGGCACAGGTGGGTTCATGAAGGTCTGACCGGCTAATCCCTTCAAGCGCATCACTGGAAAATCGTTGATGTGTCGCCATGTGCATCTTTCTCTGTCGGCGTGTGTGAGCCACACGCCATCCACCGGTGGTCGAATCACTTCACCGGAGGCACCCGTCAGCTCGTCGACGTCCCCTAAGTAGCTTTTGGTGGTCTACAGCTTCAGTCACACACTGTTGGGTTGTTGTTTTGAGTGCTCGCGGTCACATCCCCTATTTTTTTGCATGAAACAACCCATGTTCTTGCTCCTATTCTTGGTAAAATGTCTTCCGCTACTTTTGAATTTGGAATACCTTATCCAAGCCATTCACAGTCTCCTTCTGGTACAAAAGGCTCCTCCGAGAATGTTTCTATTACATATGCTTTTTTTGGTTCACCCACAATCACGTCTAAAAAGCTAAATGGTAAAATTTAATTAGCTTGGTCAGCCTCTGTGGAACTTTGGTTTTTAGGTTAGGGACTTATTGATCATTTGGAGAAATCAGCCTCCAATATTTCCCCAGAACATAAGAGTCAGTGGGAGAAATTTTATTATCAATTGTGTGCTTTACTATGACAATCTGTGGAGCTAACTATTTTGGCTAATTTCAGAACTTTTAAAATTTATTTTACTTTTTGGAATAAGGCTCGTAATGTGTTTGCTAATGATATACATCGCTTGTATAACTCAGCTCAAAAGTTGGCCTCTCTTAAGTAGTCAGATCATGACATGACGACCTTTGTCACTCAGGTGCAGGCTGCAGTTGAGGAGTTGAAAATATTTCTACAGGCTTATGATCATAAAAGTTTGTTAAACAAACTAGATAACATGTATGTGGCATTGGTTTTACGTGCCATGCACCCATATTTTGAGCTTGTCCACGACTAGATTCAAACTAACCAAGAAGTTCCTATAATCAAGAACTTGATCACTCATCTTCTAAGAGTTCCTTGCCCTAAATCAGCCTTTGGCTCTTACTCAAACATAATCGAAGCATCAGCCATGGTGACCACTTCAGGCTCTCATGGTGGACATGGGGTCGTGGGGGTAGAAGCGGTTGAGGGGGTCGTGGAGGTTATCTTCAATGCTCTTATTGTAAGAGGACATGTCATACTCAGGACACATGTTATTATATTCATAGGTTCCCAAAGAAAACTATCAATGTCACTCAATCTGACTTAGGTCATGAAGAGGAGAAAATGTCTGAATTTTTATCTAGGAAACAACCCATTACTCTTTATAAAACCGTTCTAAGAGTATCTCTAGTTGAAGGAAGCCAAGCAAACTTAATCCTCCACTACCATAGTTGCTCATACAGGTAATCCTACAATTTGCATATCTCATAATGGTAATACTCCAAGTCCTTGGATAATTGATTCGGGTGCTTCTAATCATATAGTTAGTAATCGATCCCTTTTTACTTCTCTTTTTGCACCTAATTTTTTATACTTTGTCACCTTGGCAGATGGCTCAAAGGTCACTGTCAAAGGTATTGGTTGTGTTTCATCTACTGCGTCTATGTCTTAAAAATCCACCTTGTTCATGCCTAGATGTCCTTTTAATTTAATTTCTCTTAGTCAACTTACTCATTCTCTTAACTGTTCAGTAACCTTTGATTCTAATTCCTTTGTTATCCAGGACCATGGTACAGGACAAACGATTGGCGTAGGGTATGAAGCACATGGACTTTACTATCTCGAGTCATCTCCACCTGTGGTTTGTGCTGCGATTGAGTATCCAAGTCTTCTCTACCAACACCTCGGTCATACCAGTTTGTCAAAACTCTAGAAAATGGTTCCTAGTCTTACAAAGTTAAAGTCTTTAAATTGTGAGTCGTGTCAATTTAGGAAGCATGTTCAAGCTTCTTTTCCAAGTCAAGTCCAAAGTCAAACTAAGTCTTTTTTTTCCTTATTCATTCTGATGTATAAGGTCCAAGTCGTGTGTCTACCTCTTCAAGTCTTAGGTATTTTGTTACTTTCATTGATAACTTCTCTCGTTGTACTTGGTTGTTTTTAATAAAAGATCATTCTAAGTTATTTTCTATATTCAAATCCTTCTGTACTGAAATTCAAACTCAATTTGGCAAAACAATTAAGATACTCCGAAGTGACAATGCAAAGGAATACTTTTTAACTATTTTTTCATCTTTTATGTCATCTCATGATATCTTACATCAATCAATATGTCCCCATACACCCCAACATAATGGAGTAGCAGAAAAAAACTCATCATCTTATTAAAACTGCTCGAACTCTGTTATTACATACAAATATGCCTTTACAATTTTGGGTTGATGTTGTTTTAACTGCATGTTATTTGATTAATCGTATGACATCATATGTCCTTCAGAACCAAATTCCTTATTCAATCCTACTTCCCAAAGGCCCCTTATATCATGTTCCTCCTTATGTCTTTGGATGCACTTGTTTTGTTCATGATTTTTCCCCTGTTCAAGATAAGTTATCTGCTTATGTTATTAAATGTGTCTTTCTTGGATATTCTAGGTTACAAAAAAGATATCGTTGTTATTCTCTTATCACTCATTGTTAGTATATGTCTATTGATATTACCTTCTTTGAAGAAACACCATACTTTACTTATTCAGTTGAACCAAATGTTGTCTCTGAGGTTTTACTTGTTCCTTATTTTGGGCCACCTTTGTCTCCTTTGTAGGAACCATCAACATTAACTCCAGAGTCTCTAGCAGCTTTGTCTGAAGGGCCTTGCCCAGATCCACATCAACGTCCCTCATTACCTATTAACGTCGACCATGGGACACCATTCTTGTACTCGAGATAGACGCGCATCCTAGTGAATCATGTCCTACTCCAACGCCTCCACGTTCTATGGACTTCTCTGAGTCTGTCACTGATCTTCCTATTGATCTTCAAAAAGGTACTCGATCTACTCGAAATCTTCACCCAATCTATAATTTATTGAATTGTCATCGTTTATCTCCATCATATTATGCCTTTGTGTCTTCTTTGTCCTCTGTTTCAATTCCTAAAAATACCAGTTAGGCACTCGGTCATCCAGGTTGGAGGCAATTCATGATTAATGAGATGCTTGCCCTTGATCACAGTGGTATGTGGGACTTAGTCTCTCTCCCTCCTAGGAAAATTATTGTTGGCTGTCGATGGGTGTATGCTGTCAAAGTTGGGGCGGATGGTAACATTGATCATCTAGCCATGGAAGCCATTGGTCGTTGGCCATTATATCATTTGGACATTAAAAATGCTTTCCTTCATGGTGACCTTGAAGAATAAATCTATATGGAGCAACTACCTGGATTTGTTACTCAAGGAGAGTTAGGATTAGTGTGCAAGTTACGACAATATCTATATGGGCTAAAACAATCCCCACGAGCATGGTTTGAGAAGTTCAATACTGTTGTTCAGAAGTTTGGTATGACACAAAGTGAAGCTAATCATTTGGTCTTTTATCAATATTATTCACTTTGACGATGTATTTATTTGGTAGTTTATGTTGATGATATAGTTATTACCAGCAATGATAATATGAAGATATCTCAGTTGAAGGAACATCTGTGTAGTCATTTTCAGACTTAGGACTTGGATAAACTCAAATGCTTCATTGGTATTGAGGTGGCTCAGTCTAGGAGTGGTATTGCTATCTCACAAAGGAAGTATGCTTTAGATATATTGGAAGAAATTGGTAAGCTAAATTGTAGCCTATTAGCAGTCCTATGGACCCTAACAACAAACTATTACCAGATCAAGGAGAACCTTATCCAGACCCTGGTAGATATCGAAGGCTTGTAGGGAAACTGAACTATCTCAATATTACCAGACCTGATATTTCTTTTCCGGTAAGTGTGGAAAGTCAATTTATGCAGTCTCCACATAATGATCATTGGGATACTGTTGTGCGAATTTTGAAGTATATTAAGAAAGCCCTAGCACAAGGGTTGTTGTATGAAGATAAAGGGAACACTTGAATTATAGGATACTCTGATGCAGACTGGGATGGTTCACATATTGATCGGTGGTCTACTTTAGGGTATTATGTATTTGTTGGTGGTAATTTGGTGTCCTAGAAGAGTAAGAAGCAGAATGTTGTTGCTCAGTCTAGTGTAGAGACTAAATATCAATCTATGGCAGCAGCTACTTGTGAGCTAATTTGTGTGAAACAATTGCTTCAAGAATTAAAGTTTGGAAGTATTGAACAAATGAAGTTATACTATGATAATCAAGATTATGTATCCCTATAAATCAAGGATTGTGTATAATTAGGATTTGTAATCATGTAATTAGGAGCTGATTGATTTGTTTCCTATTTTAGTGTAGATTGACTTTAATATAAATGCATAGCTGCTAAGGAGATTTTCCTTAAACATTCATGATATTTTCTATTTAACGAAAGAGTTGAAGTTTTACAAGATAGGACCTATGATGTTAATTTGTGATAATCAAGCAGCGCTTCATATTGCTTCAAATCCGGTCTTCCATGAATGAACCAAACTAAAAACAAGAATAAGTTGAATTGTATTATTCGCAAATGTACATTCAGTTATAAAGACTCCAGCTAGGAGATATAAAAGGAAACTAATCTCCCTAATGAAGGGGGAAATATCATGCCTATAAAGAGGCTTCCTAATATAGAAAAACAAATCCTGCCTAATAAATATGAAATAAAATTGATACCTAAAAACTCTTAATCAGTGTTAACTAACCAAATATAGCATATAATCAAATATAATACATAAATGGACAATATTCACGGAGATATTTCAACACTCCCCCTTAAGCTGGAATGAAAATATCACTCATAGTAAGCTTGCCAACCAAATTCTTATGTGGTGACTCAGAGAGTCCTTTAGTAAGATTGTCAGCCACTTGACTTATGGTAGGTATATAGGACATACATATCACGCCATTGTCAATCTTCTCTTTAATGAAGTGTTTATCTACTTCTACATGTTTTGTTCTATCGTGTAGAAGTGGATTATGAGCTATAGAAATTTTAGCTTTGTTGTCACAATAGACCTTAATAGGTGTTAGTGTAGAAATCTTCAACTCCTCTAGGAGTCTTTTGATCCATAACACTTCACAGAATCCATGTGCAACAAACTGAAATTCTGCTTCAGCACTACTCCTTGCAACAACACTTTATTTTTTACTTCTCTAAGTGACCAAGTTACCTCCTACAAAGGTGTAGTATCCTGAGGTAGATCTTCTATCATTGACATCACCTGCCCAATCTACATTTGTGTAAGCCTCCACCTGAAGATGGCCTCTATTTTTGAACAAGAGTCCTTTGCCTGGAGTTCCTTTAAGATATCTTAAGATCCTAAACACAGCCTCAAAGTGAATAGGTCTAGGTGAATGCATGAATTGTCTTACCATGCTTACTGCAAATGCTATGTCTAGTCTAGTATGTGCCAAATAGATTAATTTTTCAACTAATCTTTGATAGCGTTCCCAATCCACCATTTCATTAGTTGCTGCTACTTTCAACTTTGCATTGGGTTTGGTTGGAGTATATGTTGCCTTATAACCAATCATTCATGTTTCTTTGAGAAGATCAAGGATATACTTGCATTGGTTGATGAAAATTCCCTCCTTGGATCTAGCAAATTCCATTCCAAGAGAATACTTTAGCTTTCCTAGGTCCTTAATGTCAAATTCGAGCTTAAGTTTCTTCTTTAGATTGCTGATTTCAAGAGCATCATCTCCAATTATGAGTATGTCATCAATATAGACATAGACTATAAGTATAGCCTTTTTGCCTTTGATGGAATGCTTGAAGAATAGAGTGTGATCAGCTTGGCTTTGTGAGAACCCACATCTCCTAACAACATTTCCAAAATGCTCAAACTAGGCTCTAGGAGACTGCTTTAGTCCATATAAAGCTTTCTTCAACTTACACACTTCCCCTCTTCTAAGTTTTTCTTCAAATCCAAGGTGGCAGGTCCATGATAATCTGCTAGATTATCTATTTTTTCAAAGCATTTTGAGGGGATTTCACCGCTTAAGCCCAACTTTTGACGTTGTTTTGACCTTAAAACAGTTTTATTTTGTCTTTTTAGTTGATCCATTTTAGTTTGTTAGATTGAGTTCATTTTGATTAGAATTATTGGTGCTTTAGCTCATTTGTTGTTGTTTTGATTGTAGGCACCAAGAGAAATATGATGAAACTCAATGTTGCAAAGTAAAGCACTCAGAAGAGAGGACTTAAATGTTTGACAAGGAAGATCAAGAGTAAGTCTGCAATGAGTAATTAGGACCTAGTGTCCTTTAATATAAATGCGCTAGCTACTAAGGAGATTTTCGCCTAAGCGCATTTATTTTCTATTTAACGAAAGGCTTCAAGGAGACATATAATGTTAATTTGCGCCAAACAGCGCTCAAATTCGAGTGCCTTCCAGGCGCTCACGCTCAAAAATGACAAAAGTTAAATGCGTTATTCTGTACGTTCACGCCCGAAGCACTCCAGCTAGGCATATAAAAGCTAGGCGCCCATACCAGAGTTTAAATTCATCTTTTCTGACCTAAATGAGGGAGGCTGCGAGGAGAGAAGAGGGGGGATCCATTTTGGAGCAGAGAAAACTTTATTTTGGGAGCTCTACGGTGGATTTGAAGAGAAGAAGAGTGGGAGCTCAGATTTTCTTCAATCTTCCATGGAGTTTTGCATCTTCTTCCCTATTGTTCTAGTTTTTACATTTATTTTTATGTCTAGCTAAATTCTCCCTTGTTGGGATTAGGTCGATTTTGATAGATCTTGGTTGTTATTGACATTGGATTCAATTAATTCATGTTGCTATTTCTATTTTGAGTTTATAATCTCTTCTCTTAATGTTTTCTAAAGATTGATTCTCTATGTCACAATAAACCTTAATAGGTAGGATGAATTTAGGATTGTATGTTGAATGGAAATTTGATATATAATTTGTGCTTTGAGATTATGAACTTTGCTTATCTCTAGGCTAGGAATAGTCATTGATTTGCTTGTTATCTTGTTGAATTCTAAATCATAATGCTTGTTATCTCTTAGAATCACCTAAGGAATCAGGGTTTTTAATTAGAAACAAAGGGTTAACTACCTAAAGAATTAGGAGTTGAGTATTTTAGAGAATTCGGTAACAAAAGAGGAATAGTAGCTTGTGTTAGTTCCAATTGATATGCAACAAGTGAAATAAAATGAAACTTGATCCCAACTCTTCCATTAATTGATTGTTTTTCATCTTGCATACCAAGTGTTTGATATATTGCCAACTAGAAAAACCTAAAAATATTGTCATTGCCTTTGTTTCTTTTGATTGTGTTATTGTTATTAGAACTCTCTTTGATTCAAATCTTAGTTTAAATAGTAGCTAACTTCGTGAATGCTTGAAGAATACTTGGATCATCGATCCTTGAGAACGATATCTCCTAACAAGATTTCTCACCGTTTTTATTACTTGACTTCATCTTATACACTTGTCGTTCCAAGTTTTTCTTCAAACCATCAGTCCATATACACTTCTTCTTTCAAATCTCCATTTAGAAACGTATTCTTAACATCAAATTGATGAAGTGGCCAGTTAGAGTTAACTGCAAGAAAGAAGTATTCTAATGGAATTAATTTTAGTAACCAGAGCAAAAGTTTCTTGGTAGTCTATACCATGAGTCTGAGTAAACCCTTTTGCTATAAGTCTCGCTTTGTATCTTTCCACACTACTGTTAGCTTTACACTTTACAGTAAATACCCATTTGCACCTAACTGTCTTCTTATCTACTGGTAAATCAATAATGCTCCATGTGTGATTTTTTTTAGAGCATTAATTTCTTCTATCACAACTAATTCCTAACTTGAATCACTTAAGGCTTCCTGAACAGTTCTTGGGACAGACAAATTAGAAATCCTAGATATAAATGCTTTATGAATGTTTGACAATTTTTCACATGAGAGGTATTTTGCAATAGGATGTCTAGTGCATTCTTGGGTCCCTTTTCTTAATGCAATAGGCAGATCAAAATCAAAGGAAAGTATATCTTTAGATGAAGAAGGACTAGAAGTGGAAGGAATGTTACCTTGAGCTATAGGATCATTACTCGGTGAATCAGAATGGACATCTGCTGGAGAAACAACTAGATTAGTAATCTTTTTGTGAAACATTCGTTTGGTATAAACCTAAAGTTCTGATGGATTTACTTGAGTTACTTCTCCCCCTTTCTTTGATAAAGTAATGTCTGGCAAAGGTATAGGTAAGGTTTCCTAAAAATTATCTTCCTCAACAACTATGTTCTCCCCTTGAAGAGAATTTGCCGGAAAAAAAAAGGCTAATCTTCAACAAAACTGACATCCATGCTTTAAAAAAAATAGTAATAGGATTAAAACATTTGTGCACCCTTTATTAGATGCATAACCAAGGAAGACATATTTTTCAGCCTTTGGATCAAGTTTTGACCTGAAAATACTTGGTATATATATATAGCAAACACAACCAAAAACTTTTAGGGGAAGATCAATAGTTATCCCAGAGGTAGGAAAAAAATCTTTTAAAACTTGTGAGGGTGTTTTAAACTTCAAGACACGGGATGACATTCTATTTACTAAGTAACAAGCAATCAAGAGAGCATTACCCCAAAGATATTTTGGCACGTTCATTGAGAACATAATGACATAAGCAACTTCAAGATGCCTATTTTTTCATTCGCCAATGTCATTTTGTTGTGGTGTGTCATGTTAAGTAGATTAATGAATAACACTTTTTTTCAAATAGGAATGTGCCCAAATATTGATTGAAATACTCAGTCTCATTATCAATTCTTAGAATGTCAAATTTTGTTTAGAATTGATTTTCAATCATGAGAAAAAAATCTTTAAACCATTGTTCAACTTCATTTTTTTCCCCAATAGATAAACCCAACATAATCTTGTGTGGTCATCAATAAAAGTCACAAACTATTTTTTACCAGAAAGAGTTTTAACCTTGGATGGGCCCCAAACATCACTATGAAACAAGTAAAATGATTTTGAAGCAGAATAAGATTTTATTGAAAAAGAAACACAGTGATATTTAGCTAACTAACAAGCTTCACAATGAAGTTTTGAACAATCAGTCCTTTTAAACAACCCAGGAAAAAAGTGTTAAAGATATGGAAAACTAGGATATCCTAATCTCCTATGCTATAATAGTACTTGATCAATGACAGAGGTTGAACTAGTACTACCTAATCCATGAGCTTTTTTATTCTAGGAGATTGTTTCATCAAAGTAATATAGTCTATTTATTTCTCTAGCAGTTCCAATCGTCTTTCCCGAGTTCTAGTCCTGAAAAACACAAATAGATGGAATGAAAAAAATAGTGCAGTTAGAATCCTTGACAATTTATTGATAGAAATATGATTACAGGCAAGTTTTGGCACATGTAAAACATTTTTTAGACTAATTTTTTCTGAGATTCTAATGTGGCCTTTGCTTGCAACTGATGAAAAACTTCCATAAGCTATTCTAACCTTTTCAACATCTGAATAGGGACAATAGGAACTAAACAAATGAGAACAGCTGGTCATATGATCAGAGGTCTCGGAATTTATGATCTAGGGACTGATTATTTGAAGAACTGAGAGTGCCAAAGAATTACTACTTGTTTGTGCCACAAAACCGTTGGAAGCATTAAATGATGAATAGGTTTTTAGCAATTTAAGAAGAAGATCTAACTACTCTTTATTGAAAGGAAATGATTCAACCTCATTTGCTATAGGTGCACCTATTTGTTCACCAGTTGGTTTATAGCATGCTCTCTTGGGTAGGTCTACCCACAAGTGCAACTTAGTATTTTTGTCCCCTACTGTCTCTTAACTTGGGTAGGAATGACTAGAGCTTATCTTCTACTTTTATGGCTCTCTTCTCCCTACACCTCTGCAAACACTTCCCCAATAGAAAGGAGGGGGGTTCTTCCAATAATTCGACCACGAACTTCATCATATTCAACATTTAAACCTACAAGAAACTTGAAGATGCGACCAATGTCGACCATCCTTTTGTAGTGGTTGTAGTCATGATTTCCACTCATAATCATTGAATAAGTCTAGATCTTGCCAAATTCTTTTAAGGAAATTGAAGTATTTTGTCACAGTAGGCGAATGTCTCGTACACTGGGTATGGCATGGCTTCCCACAATATTCATAGGTAATTGTCACCATTCGGTCTAAACGTGCGCTTAAGTTATTTTTGTCCCCCATAAAAACGCTTATTCGTTTCAGTTCTACAGTTACATTCTTTGTGACGACTAACTTAGGCTTTAGGAATGACTAGAGCTGACCCTTCTTGATCCCTAGCAAATATAGAAAATAATGAGAAAAGGGAAACTGATGACTTATGGTTGTACTAGCAATTCGTTTTCCCAACATCACTTGTCTATGGCTCTCTTCTCCCTACACCTCTACAAACAGAAAGCAGAGAAGAAAAGAGAGAAAGGGGAGAGGAGAGAAGGGAAGAAGAAGGGAAGAGGAAGATCCCCAATAATTCAACCATGAACTTCATCATATTCAACATTTAAACTTGCAAGAAACTTGAAGATGCGACCAATGTCGACCATCCTTTTATAGTGGTAGCAGTCCTCAGGTGATTTCCACTCATAATCATTGAATGAGTCCAGATCTTGCCAAATTCTTTTAATGAATTTGAAGTATTTTGTCATAGAATCCTCACCTTGGCAAATCTCCCCAAGTCGCAAGGTCAACTCGTACAATTGGGATTGATTCCCTAAGTCCGAGTACATCTGTGAAACATTGTCCTACAATTCCTTGGTTGTGGAATAGCAGAGATAGTTTGCACTTAACTCTTCGGCCATGGAGCTGACTAGCCATGTCATTACCATTGAGTTCTCAGCATCCCAAGTGGCATAGGTTGAGTCCTTCTGGTCAAGCTTCATCGTGTCCTTTGTGATATAGCCGATCTTGCCTCTCCCCCTGAGGTACATACAAACAGATTATGACCAACGTAGGTAATTGTCACCATTCAGTCTGAACGTGGTGATCTGAATATGATGGTTTTCATATGAGCCTCAAGTGGCTTGGGGCTCGGATTGAGACGGCCGAGAGGTTTCAAGCGTAGCCTCGGACATGCTTGGAATAGGATGTGAATTCAAAACCTAGGATTCTGGTTTTTCACTCTCTGATACCATAAAAATAAGAATTGGTTGAATTGTATTATTCACAAATGTACATTTAGTTATAAAGACTCCATCTAGGAGATATAAAAAGAAACTAATCTCCCTAATGAAGGGGAAAACATTCTGCCCATAAAGAGGCTTCCTAATAAAGAGAAATAAATTCTTCCTAATAAATATGAAATAAAACTGATACGTAAAAACTCTCAATTAGTGTTGACTAACCAAATATAGCACATAATCAAATATAATACATAAATGGACAATATTCACAGATATATTTCAACACAAACATATAGAGATTGATTGTCATTTAATTTTATTCGTGAGAAGATTGGTTCAAAGGAAATCTCTACTTCGTTTATAAATTCTAATGATCAATTGACAGATCTTATTACCAAGTCATTTCGAGATCTAAGAATAACATACATTTATGACAAGCTGGATGCTTATGATATATACGCTCCAGCTTGAGGGGGAGTGTTGGAATTTACATATCATTAGAACTTGATCAGTTTATAGTTTGTGTATTTCTAGTAATATTGGAACCTTAGCACCCTAAGAAATGTTTATCTTCTTTTATTATATTCTTGTAAATTTCATTCTGTAATTAATTCTTTTGCATATATAAACCCAATATATCAAGCAATTCAGAAATCCTCTCTAAATTCTCTAATATTCAAGTATAGAATACTAAATCCCTGACCATATTGCATCTGTTACATATTCAACTACTTTGATTACCTTTCTCTTTTAATCATTCATGTTACATATTCAACTACTTTGATTACCTTTCTCTTTTAATCATTCATGTTAATTACCCTACATATACTTTGTTGGGTTGGATCGTCTTTCTCATACTTGGAACCAAAAATCAAAAGAATCCCAATATGTTAATTACCTTTCATATGCTAATTTGACTCTCACGTATATGGTGGAAGTGTATATGCTAATTACCTATCTCCTACTTTCCTTTGGAACATTATCTTTGTTTCCTGAACAGGTATTGGAAGTGTTATTTGGTTTGAAAAAATCTTTTGACCAGCACTTGCTTCTTGGCTGGGCTTTTTAAATGTCGTGTATTGGTTCTCTTTTTTTTTTTGTTAAAAAAAAATAAAGAAAGAAAGAAAGAAAGGAGAAGAAACATAGGAATTTGTTATTGGTAATTACAAAAGAAGTTGTCAGTGGACTATAAGTTGGTATGCTTTTAACCATTCAAGGAATCATGCATGTATGGGTCCATTTAGACATTTCATTTTTATTAATAATTAGTTAAGGCTTTTTGGTTGGATTATAGTTACTCAGTGTTACTATTTTATTAAATTGGAAGTGTACAAAAGAAATTATTTCTAGGACTAATATGTAGTTCTTTGACAATAGGAATTGAGTAATTAATATGCTTGAAACTTTGCTTTGAAACTAATCGTGGAAATTGAGAGTATATGGCCACTATTGAGGTATGATAGTTGAAACTTTGCTTTGAAACTAATATGAAGTCCTACGACTCTCCTTTTGTTTGGTTTATGATGTTAGTTCTATTTGGTTTATGAGGTTAATTTGACACACCGGAGGAATAATATGTTAAGTAAGTAAGTTTTCTTCCTCCTTTGCATTACACTATAATAATAAGCCTATGCTTTTATCCTCCTCTTTCTTTACTTTGTCATTATTATTATTATTATTATTATTATTATTATTATTATTATTATTATTATTATTATTATTACTAATAATAATAATAATAATAATAATAATAATAATAATAATAATAATAACTATCATCATCATCGCATTATTTTATCGTAGTCCTTTTACCAATATTTTGTTCCCCGTTCTTATTGGTTGATTAATTAAATTATGACTGAATTCTATTTGCTTGTTTCTCTATATGCTTAGCTTCTTATTGATTGGCACTATTTTAATTTCGATTCGTTTAACTTTCGCTAATATGCCTGACAGGTGAATTGTTTGATTTATGAGTTGCCATTAATTTGCAGTTATAAAATATAGTCCTTTGATGCGTGTAACTGAGTTCTTTGAAAGCCTTTGTATTGACCTTTCTGTTAGCCCTTGTGTTGGATTTAAGGGTATAAAGGTAACCAAACACATTGGAAGCCGTTAGTTAAGTTCAGATTTAAATAGTGCTACTTGGTTTCTAGTTTTCGGCTAAATTTTTATTTAAGTTTTGGAAAAATTTTTAGGTAGACACGGTCTACCACATCATCACTTAGATACTCAAATTGTTATTTGACACGTGTAAAAGTATTGTAAATGATTGGTGTGTGAAATCCGTAAGTGTACAGTTTCGTCGTCAAGTAATAAAAAGAACGAATTTACATGGACTATGTCTATGAATACCAATTAATTAATTAATTCAATTAAATTAAACAAAATAGGATAAAATTATTGAGAGATAAGAATTTAGTAACCAAGTAATTAAATAAATAAATATTAAAGTGCAAAGTTGAGATAAAAAACAGCAAGTTGTTAAGAAAGGTTTTCAAATTCAAGAAAACTTCTAGGATTGGGGGTAACCACAATGATACAAGATAAATCCTAATTGACAACCCTTTTATTAAAATTGAAATTCAATTGAAGATGAATTCCCTTAAATTAGTTAATATTCTTTCTTAAGAGACAAGAATTGTGCTCAATTAAATTAATTTCTACTCTCGTGGTAATTGAATTTAAATTGAACCCATTACGCTTTATGGTAATTCATTAAATTCTCGAAAGGCTAAACCTACTATCGTGATTTAGACCTTAAGTTCAATTCTTATGGCTCCAACACCTCGGTTCACTTCTCAGTACGTCCCTAGATATTTATGAGATGCAAATATGTGATCAGCAAATTCACATGAATAAGCGCAATAAAAATTGAATCAAAGAACATTCAAGATTAATAAAAAGGGTAAACCAAGTTAATTAATCATCATTAATGTATCAAAAGACATTACCAAATCCTAGAAACAAAAGAAACTACTCAGACATAGAGAAGAAGAAATAAGAAAACATAATAAAGAACATCCAAACTAGTAGCGATGGAAGAAGAGAAGAGGAAGATGAAGATCTAGAGCCTCCAAACGTGTCTCCTTCAAACAGAAATTGGAACCCTTAAATTGTACTCAGAGCATCTATAAATACCCCTAGGGTCTAACCTGGTCTAAGCCCATAAAAGAAATAAAAATGAAATTTAAAACTGTCTCGGACTGCGATCCACGGCCATGGGAAATTCCATAAGCAGGTCGTGGATCTCTCTGGAATGTGTATTCTAGACATGCTATTGAATTCTACGGTCAGGCTGTAGAACTCTCTGGAAAAACTCTTTTGCTTCTTTGCACAGCTGCTTAATCTATGACCATGGAAAATTCCACGGGCAGGCCGTGGATGCTTCTGGAATGGTCATTTTGTCTCAAATTGCTATCATTTAAGCTCCAACTTCAATTATGCAAGCTTTCCACTCTTTTCTAAGCTGAATTAGTCTCAATCTTGCACAACAATACCACAAACACAGTAGTTATCTGAACTAAAGGAAAAACAAATAAAAAGAGAAACTAAAATGCCTAAAATGCATAAAAATACATGCAAAACAAGACCAAAATATGATGTTGTTTCACACACATCAAATCCCCCCAAACTTAAGATTTTGCTTGTTCCGAAGCAATAACTAAGACCAAACCAAGAAATGGGATCAAGAGACAATAATGAATGAGGAACCTGAGAAAACATCCAACCAAACAATAGGCAAAGGCAAACCAAGAATTACAGAGGTAATCAAAATCAAGTCCAATTAGATACTAAAGTTTTTAGAAATCATGTTCCTCACTAAATTAGGTTCACTCTACTAATCCACACTCAAAGTGTTTAAAGATGAAGACAATGCGCTCAAGATTCCTTAAAGAAACAACACTTCCATAAGCATGATAAAAAATCAAATTTTCACTAATAATCAACATGCATGCAAGAATCAAAATGTCTTTCAATGGCTATAATAGAGCCATGGGAATGATGTTAGGCAGGGTAAAGAAAGGAAGGTATGCACAAAGGGCTAACAAAATTTTAAATAAGCACAAGAAATCCAATAGAACACAAATGGAGCAAAGGCATTTTCATCAAGAGCATAACTCAACATTTTCTTCCTTTTTTTTTTCCTTCTTTTCAAACTTTCATCTCATGCTTTTCTTTTATTTTCTTTTCCTTTTCCCTTTATATTTGCTCTTTTTTTTTCACATAGGGGAGAGACTTCTTTCTCAAAAACATATGATTCCCAATACAACATTTAAACCTAATTTGCTCCATTCAATATTCTAAATGATCACCGACAATGTATCATCATACGCATCAAGAAAAACAATTATGCAATAGACTCAAAATGGGCAACTAGTGGAGGAAAGTGTAACAATTACTTCAGAAGGCCAGAAAAATACCTAAGATGCATTAATCACATTCAAGCATGCACACAAAAATTTTGCCTCGAAACGATTTCAAATCAAGTTCTAGAGTACCAAATCGATGAGAAATTATCACTCAACACAAAGAATGGGAGCAAAAATCACATAGTGCATAAATCTCATACAGGCTCAAAACTCACTTTTGGAGGTTTAAAAATCAATGAGAAACACAAATTCAAAGAACATATGCTAATTATCAACTATCAAGAAATCACCTCTACTATCAATTAAAACAATGCATGTTGCCTACTGCAAGAATCAACAAATTGAGTTCCAAATCAATATCATCTCAAAATCCTCAAAAGAGAAGGGCACAAAGTTTAATAAAAAAGCCGAGAGATATGATAGTGTGAAAATGCAACAAGAAGATGCAATGCAATATGAGACATAAGAATGCATGAGAGCAATGATCTACAATAAAAATAAAAAATGAAAATACTCCCAAGCTTAGAACTTACATTGTCCCCAATGTAAAAAACTATAACTGGAGAAGGAATAAAAGAAAAGAACTCACTGCAGTGGTAGGAAAGGGTGCTGACTCAGATGCATCCCCCGAAGTCCCTCTAGAGAGGTATAAATCCGAGTGAGAGCATCCTCCGAAGGACCTGCAAAAGAAGAAGAAAAAGAAGAAGGATGAGAGGCTCCTGCCCTTGGTGGAGGGCAAAGGGGGCGTTGAACATCAATTGGCTCATTTGCTTCACTCTCAGGTGTGCGCCAATTTTCAAGGTTATGCACAGTGATCGCAGAAGGGTTAGGAAAGGGTAGAGGTTGTTCTCTATTGCGCATGTGGAGGCAGAAAATACCATCCTCCTTGGTGACCATCTTAATAGCTAAACAAGACTCTAGATCAATCCTAGAGTTACCTCTAATTGCTTCAAAACCATTCAAGTCATACTCAAAGAAATGGGCTATCGCGATGATAAACCCACCTACAACAATGGTCCCTGATTGAGCTCTACCCACCCTAAGCAGATACCTAGCAAGAACAGACCCAGTGTCCATTTTGACATTATTAAGAATGGCCCACATAAAAGCAAGCTCGTCAGAACAGATATTGTCATCACTATCCCCACGCCCAAATAAAGTATGAGACATGATACAGTGGAGATAGCAGAGACAAGGATTGAGCATAAAGGATGCCTTACAATTGGAGGAATCATACCTGCCAGACCCATTAGAGATATCAGCCCAACAAGATATTACATAAAAACCACGTGGGTGCTTTCTATCCCCCCCAGCAAGCAATCCAAAAATCTCATGAAATTCTACCAAGTTTAGGCAGTGGTCATTATTGAATAGCCAGAAAGTGATTCGACCTTCGGTGCATCCCTCCCCCTGTATAATATTAGCCTCAATAGAGCTCAGGAACTCTAGTGTAAGCTTAGTGTATATGGGGCATTTTAAATTCAAAAAAATAGTCCACCCCGCCCTTTCAAGCATCCAATCAAAGTCATCCCGCAAGCCTAAGGTATCTAAGACAATGTCATCCATGTACCTAGTGCTAACAATTCTTCTATTCACAAGCACATTATACATATCCTTCTGCTTATTATTTTTAAAGTTAAAGCCATGGGAATTACCTCTTGAAGCGACAGTATCTCTTCCTCGTGTCCTGGAGCTTGAAGTAGCTTCTGTCCTCTGACGCTTGGGTCTCGTAATGCTTTTCCACACTACAATAGCAATCAACACAGCAAAACCCCTCCTTTTTAAAGCTAATTTTCGAATTTTGGGGTAAGGTTTGTCAAATTTAGGGCTTTTCAAATTTGAAGGAATTGATGGTTGGGTAGTGTTTAGGGGGGTTGGATATGATGAAAAGTGGGAGAGAAGTGTGGTTTATGGAGTGAAAGGGTGATTTTGAAGGTTTGGGTATGGTGGGTTATGGTGGAGAAGAAAGAAGGAGAAGAAGGAAGAATGAAGGTGAAGGAGAAGGTTTGAGAGTGTGGATGAAGGTGGTTTATGTGTGGTTGTGAGGGAAATAAGGAATAATGGAGGTTTGAGGTGATGGGTATGGAGGTTGAGGGAGAGAGGAAGGAGATGAAGTAAGAAGGAAATAGTGAAATGAAGGAGAAGAAAGGGTCGTGGTTTTTAAAAAAATGCAACTCTGGAATGATCTACAGTAGTGGGCCATTCCACGGCCAGGCCGTGGACGTTGCTAACTTCCTTCTTTTTTTTTTCAAAAAATATGAATTCCATAGCCTTGGTTGGATCCACGGGCAGGTTGTGGATCTCTATGACTTTAAAATTTTTCTTTTGATCTTCAATCCATGGCCATGGAATTTTCCATGGCTTGGGTGTGGAACTTTTTTACTTCACTCTCCTACTAATTTGAGCTTCAAAAAGGGTCAAACCTAGACAAGATCCATGAGATAAAGAGCAAACCAGCAATCTGACACACAAAAATCAAAAGAAAAAGAAGAAATAAAAAGGAAAAACAAAGAAACTTGGGTTGCCTCCCAAGAAGCGCTTGTTTAAAGTCATTAACTCAACTCCTTTGCTTTCATCCCTCTTTAGTTGGGTCACAGAGGGCAATATTCATCATCTTCTCAAGTTGCTCATCCGCTAGATAATGCGTCAATCTTTGACCATTAACTTTAAAAGTCCCTCGCTCTTCATTCCAAACTTCCACTGCACCATAGGGAAACACTTTCTTCACTAGAAATGGCCCAGACCATCTTGACTTAAGCTTTCTAGGAAAGAATTTCAATCTAGAATTGAAAAGGAGCACTAATTCTCCTTCATGAAACTCTCTACGAAGAATATGTTTGTCATGCCACCTCTTGGTTCTTTCTTTGTATGACTTATTAGTCTCATAAGCATCCAATCTCAGCTCATCAAGCTCATTAAGTTGAAGCTTTCTCTTTTCTCCTGCCGTTTTTAAATCAAAATTTAGAAGCTTAATAGCTCAAAAGGTTTTATGGTCAAGCTCAACGGGTAGATGGCAAGGCTTCCTATAAATCAATCTAAACGGTGTCATCCCAATAGGAGTCTTATAAGCAGTACAGTAAGCCCAAAGAGCATCATCAAGCTTCAATGATCAATCCTTTCTTAATCTAGACATAGTTTTCTCCAGAATACTCTTTATCTCTCTATTAGATACCTCCACTTGGCCGCTAGTCTAAGGATGGTAAGGTGTAGTAACCTTATGAGTGACTCTATATTTCTTCAAGAGGTTTTCAAACTGTCTCTCAATGAAGTGTGAACCTCCATCACTAATCACAACCCTAGGAACTCCAAACCTCGAAAAGATGATCTTCTTAAATAGCTTGATTATGGTCTTCGCATCACTTGTTGGGGATGGTATGGCCTCCACCCACTTAGATACATAATCAACGGCTACAAGAATAAATTTATTGTTGCAAGACGATGGAAAAGGGCCAATGTAGTCAACTCCCCAAACATCAAAGATCTCTACCTCAAGAATAATGTTCATAGACATCCCATGTCGCTTGGAGATACTTCCAGTTCTTTGACATGGGTCACATGATAGCACAAAATTTCGAGCATCTCTGAAAATATGAGGCCAAAAGAAACCAGACTGAATAACTTTGGCTACCATCTTAGAGGCACTAGCATATCCTTCATAAGATGCGGACTGACAACAATTCAATATACTCGAAACCTCTTCCTCTAAGACACACCTCTTATAGATACCATCAGCACACCTCCGGTATATGTATGGGTCATCCCACACAAAATACTTCAGATCTGAGAAAAATTTCTTCTTCTGCTGATAATTAAGCTATAGAACCTTGCTAACCAAGTAGTTTGCATAGTCAGCATACCAAGGAGCATTCTCCGCAGAAAGCGCAAACGATTGCTCATCGGGGAAAGAATCATCAATAGGTAATTTACTCTCCCTAATCACAGGTTGCTCAAGCCTGGATAAATGATCTGCCACTTGATTCTCTGTTCCTTTTCTATCCAAAATTTCTAAATCAAACTCTTATAGAAGAAGGATTCAATGGATAAGTCTAGGCTTTGCTTGCTCATGAGATGCCTTAGTGCCAAGTGATCAGTGTACACAGTCACCTTTGAACCCACTAGATAGGACTTGAACTTCTCAAAGGCAAAGACTACTGCTAGTAATTCTTTCTCTGTAGTGGCATAGTTTGCTTGAGCTCCATCAAGTGTCTTGCTGGCATAGTAAATTGCATGTACTTTCTTGTCTTTTCTTTGCCCCAACACAACTCCTACGACATAGTCATTGGCATCACACATGACCTCAAATGGTAGATTCTAATCCGGTGTTTGCAAAATGAGAGCGATGATCAAAGCTTCTTTCAACCTGCAAAAGGCATTCAAACAATCACTATCAAAATTAAATGGAACATCTTTTACTAAGAGATTAGACAAAGGTTTTGCAATTTTAGAAAAACCTCTAATGATTTGATGCGTGTAAAACAACATCATATTTTGTTCGTTTTGCATACATTTTTAGGCATTTTGGTTTCCCTTTTTATTTGTTTTTCCCCTTAGTTTGAATAACTACAGTGTTTTTGGTGTTGTTATGCATGATTGGTGCTTAATTGGCCTTGAAATGGATAGAAAGCTTGCATAATTGAAGTTTAAGCTTAAAGGATAACAATTTGAGACAAAAAGCTCACTCCAAAGAGATCCACGGCTTGCCTGTGGAATTCCCCACGGCCATGAATTGAGCAGCTGCATGAAAAAGTAAAAGGAAACTTCCAGAAAATTCCACGATCGTGGATCGCAGCACGTGATAGATTTTTAAGTTTGTTTTAATTTCTTTTTATGGGCTGAGACCAAGGAAAATCCAGGGGGTATTTATAGATGTTCTGAATACAATATTAGGGTTCAATGTGGTTTTGAAGGATACATATTGGGAGGCTCATGATCTTCAACTTCCTCTCTTCTCTCTTGGATTATGGGTTTGGATATGTTTTTGAATTTGATTTCTTGTTTCCTCTTCTCCATGTCTGAGTAGTTTCTTTTGTTTCTAAGATTGGGCAATGCCCTTTGATACATTGATGATGATTAATTGACTTTGTTTACCCCTTTTATTAATCTTGAATGTTTTTTGATTCAATCCTTATTGTGCTTATTCATGTGAATTTGTTAGCCACTTATTTGCATCTCATAGATATCTAGGGACGTACTGAGAGGTGAACCAAGGTGTTGGAACCATAAGAATTGAACTTAAGGTCTAAATCATGAGAGTAGGTTTAGCCTTTCGAGGATTTAATGAATTACCAGAAAGCGTAATGGGTTCAATTTAGATTCAATTACCACGAGAGTAGGAATTGGTTTAATTGGGTACAGTTCTTGTCTCTTGAGAAAGAACATTAACTAATTTAGGATAATTCACCTTCAATTGAATTTCAGTTTTAATAAAAAGATTGTCAATTAGGAGTCTTGTATCATTGTGGTTACCCCCAATCCTGGAAGCTTTCTTGAATCTGAAAACCTTTCCTAACAACTTGCTGTTTTTGATCTCAACTTTGCACTTTAATATTTGTTTATTTAATTGCTTTGTTACTACGTTCTTGTTAATCAACAATTATATCCCCTTTGTTTAATTTAGTTGAATTAATTAATTAATTGATATTCATAGACATAGTCCCTGTGGATTCGATCTTTTTATTACTTGACGACGAAACCGTACACTTGCAGATTTCACACACCAAGTTTTTGGCGTCGTTGCCAAGGACTGTGTTTTTCTTGAATATCAGTTTAATTTTTAATTTGATTATTTTAAACCTTTTTACTACTTTCTTATTTTCTCGTTGACTCTCTGTAGGTAATTTCGCTTGTTTATGCGAAGTACTACACGTTCCGGGATTCTTGAAGAAATAGATCCTGAAATTGAAAGAACTTTTCGTAGAAGGAGAAGACAACAAGGGCAAAGAGCGAGAGAAATACTTGAGCCAACGCTTGTCATGGCTACACCTACAGATAACAAACCACTTAAAGAGTATGCAGCCCCTAATGCTCGGGGTTTGCGTTCTGGAATTGCTAGGCCAGACATTGAAGCTAAACAATTCACCATACCACCTGCTTTACTCTCTATGATAAGGCAGAACCAGTTTGGAGGATTGCCATCAGAGGACCCAAATGATCATGTGGATATGTTCTTGGAATTCTGTAAAACTCTCAAGATTGAAGGTGCCTCTGTTGATGCTATTCGCCTTCGCCTCTTTCCATTATCTTTGAGAGATAGAGCTAGAGCCTGGTTGAAGTCAGTTCCTGCTGAGACAATCACCACTTGGGACCAATTGGAGCAAGCTTTCTTGGACTAATTCTTCCCACCTTCCAAGACTGCTCATCTTAGGACCCAAATCATAAGCTTCGTTCAGAAAGATGGAGAGTCATTGTCAGAAGCTTGGGACAGATATAAGGCTTTGCTGAAAGCCTGCCCACACCATGGGTTAGAAAAATGGTTGATCGTCCACACCTTCTATAATGGGCTAGAATATTCTTCGAAGTTATCTCTAGACTCCGCAGCTGGTAGAGCTTTGATGAACAGAAGATTGACAGAAGCCTATGAGATCATTGAGAGTGTTGCCACAAATCATCACTAATGGGCAAATGAAATAGGTAATAACCTGAGAAAACTCTCGGGAGATAAATTTGAGGTAGACGGGGTTGATTTAATTATGTCAAAATTTGATTCTTTGAATAAACGATTTGACATTCTTGAAAAAGCTCATGTAAATGTCATAGGTGCCTCTAAAAATTTTTGTGAGATTTGTGGAGCACAGGGACACATGGGTGTTGAATGCCAAGTTGGAATTGGCTCTTCACAAGGTGCACCGGTGGAGCAAGTGGAATCATGCCACAATTTCTATGACTTCAACCAAAAGAGGAGGAATGATCCATATTCCTAAACTTACAACCCCAGTTGGAGGTCGCATCCTAACTACTCCTACCGGAATAGTCAATACCAAGCTGGGCAAGGTAGTGCTAAACTCTCTTCTGGATTCCAACAGGTACAAAAATCTAAACTTGAGTCTCTTCTTAAGAATTTTGTTGAGAGTCAATCTAAGCAAAATGAGGAGTTTACGCAACATGAGTAAGTTGTGACTGAGGCTATTAGAGAGTTATCATCTAAGGTTAAAAATTTGGCTATTTATAATAAGATATTAGAAACTCAGATTACCCAACTTACAGGCACTTCACATAGGCAACAGGGTAAGTTTCCTAGTCAACTTGAAATAAATCTAGGTAATGAACACTGTATGGCTGTGAGTTTGAGAAGTGGTAAGAAATTAGAGGATCCCAAGGGTAAATGGGAGAGTGACAAAGATGAGGGGAATGAGGAAACAACAACTAAGACACAACCCTTAAAAGAGGAGAAAACTAATGAGAATGTGTCAAAGTATGTACCCCCTGAACTATACCAACCCCCAGTGCCTTTCCCTTAAAGATTGGCTAAGGCTAAGTTAGATAGGCAATTTGGGAAGTTCCTAGAGGTCGTTAAGAAATTGTACATTAATGTAACCTTCATTGAGGCGTTGCAACAAATGTCTTCCTATGCTAAATTTCTTAATGACATTTTGTCTAATAAGATAAAGCTTGAGGAATATGAGACAGTAGCTTTAACTGAGGAGTGTAGTGCTTTAATTCAAAATAAATTGCCTTCTAAGCTTAAAGATCCAGGTAGCTTCTTTATTCCTTGTTTGATTGGTAACACTAGTTTTGATAAAGCTTTATGTGATTTGGGGGCTAGTGTTAGTCTTATGCCCCTTTCTGTGTGTAAAAAATTAGAGGTGGGTGAACTAAAACCCACAACTATCCCCCTTCAATTGGCTGATCGATCTGTCAAATATCTTATAAGCATCTTGGAGGATGTTCCTATTAGAGTGGGTAAGTTTGTCATACATGTTGATTTTGTTGTGCTTGACATGGAAGCAGATGCTAAAATGCCAATCATACTTGGACGTCCATTCCTCACCACTAGAAGGGCAATTATTGATGTCCACAAAGGGAAATTGACTTTGCGATTGAATAATGAGGAAGTAGTTTTTAATGTTTTCAATTTTGAAAAAAATCATAATTCCTTTAATTCATGTAATCGCATAGATGCTACTGATGTTATGGACAATGTTGTGCTTTCAGATATGCAGGAATCTATGACTGATGCTATGTTAAAGGAGACCTTGCCCAAGGCTGCTACCAAGTTTGAGAAGGCTAAGCCCTGCAAGAAGGGACCAAAGAAGCAGAATGACAAATGCGTCAAGAAGTGTGAATTTAAACCAGGGGATAAAGTTCTTGTTGATAACTCGCTTCTACGTTTCTATCCTAGTAAGTTATGGTCAAAATGGTCAAGACCATATGAGATTGTTCGAGTCTTATCTTACGATGTGCTTGAGGTGAAGAAAGAAGGCAATGAGCCATTCATGATCAATGGCCAAAGAGTGAAACACCTTGAAGAAGGGGTCGGGACTGAGTACCACTCCATTGACATCACCTGAGCATAGAAACTAGACCAGAGTCGAGCTAATGACTTTAAACAAGCGCTTCTTAGGAGGCAACCCAAGTTTCCTTATTTTTCCTTTATTTTATTTCCTCTTTTTCTTTTAATTTTGTGTGCTAGATTGTTGGCTTGATGTTTGTCTCATGTATTTTGTTTAGGTTTGACCTTTTTTTAAGCTAAATTTAGAAGGAGAGTGAAGTCAGAAAGTTCTACACCCAGCCCATGGAAAATTCCATGGCCATGGAATGAAAACTAAAAGAAAATATCAAAGTCAAATAATTCCACGGCCTGGCCATGGATCCAACCATGGTCGCGGAATTCAAGGGGCCTAAAAAAAAGGAAGTCAGCACCCTTTCCCACCACCGCAGTGAATTGTTTCCTTTTATTCCTTCTCTAGTTATAGATTTTTACATTGGGGACAATGTAAGTTCTAAGCTTGGGGGGTATTTTCATTTTTATTTTCATTGTAGATCATTGCTCTCATGTATCTTCATGTCTCATATTGCATTACATCTTCTTATTGTATTTCTACACCAGCTTATCTCTCAGCTTTTTGGTTGATCCTTATGCCCCTTTCTTTCAAGGATTTTGAGATGATATTGATTTGGAACCCAATCTATTGATTCTTGTGGTAGGCAACAGGCATTGTTTTTAATTGATTATGGGGGTGATTTCTTAATAGTTGATAATTAGCATTTATTCTCTGAATTTGTACTTTTCATTGACTTTTAAACCTCTAAATGTGAGTTTTGTGCCTATGGGGTTTATGCATTATATGATTTTTGCTCCCATTCTTTGTGTTGAGTGGTCATTCCTCATTGATTTTGTGCTCTAGAATTTGATTTGAAACCATTTTGAGGCAAAATTTTTGTTTGCATGCTTGAATGTGATTAAGGCATCTTAGGTATTTTTCTGGCCTTTTGAAATTATTACACTTTCATCCACTAGTTGCCTATTTTGAGCCTATTTCATAATTGTTCCTTTTTTATGCCTATGATAATACATTGTCGGTTATCATTTAGAATATTAAATGAAGCATATTGGGTTTGAAAGTTGTGTTGGGAATCATATGTTATTGAGTCTTCTCTTTCTTAAAAAAAAAAGAAGAGAAAATAAAAGAAAATCATAAGATGAAAGCTTGAAAAAGAAGAGAAAGAGAGGAAAGAAAAGAAAGGAAGAAAATGCTTGGAGATGTGGAGTTATTGATTGAAAAATGCTTTTGCTTCATTTCTGTTTTGTTGGGTTCTTATGCTTATTGAAAATTTTGTTAGCCCCTTGTGCATACCTTCCTTTCTTTGCCCTACCTAACATCATTCCCTTGGCCCCATTACAACCCTTGAAAGACCTTTTGATTCTTGCATGCATGCTGATTATTAGTGGAAATTTGGTTTCTTATCAAGCTTATGGAAGTGCATTTTCTTTGAGGAATCTTGAGCGCATTGTCTTCACCCTTAAACACTTTGTGGTTAGTGGAGTGATCCTAATTTAGTGAGGAGCATGATGTTTGAGAACTTAGCCTCTAATTGGACTTGATTTTGATTACCTCTCTAATTCTTGGTTTGCCTTTGCCTATTGTTTGGTTGGATGTTTTCTCGAGTTCCTCATTCATTATTGTCTTTTGATCCCACTTCTTGGTTTGGCATTAGTTATTGCTTGGGGATAAGCAAAATCTTAAACTTGGGGGGATTTGATGCGTGTGAAACAACATCATATTTTGTTCTTGTTTTGCATGCATTTTTAGGCATTTTAGGCATTTTAGTTTCCCTTTTTATTTGTTTTTCCCCTTAGTTCGGATAACTGCGGTGTTTTTGGTGTTGTTGTGCAGGATTGGTGCTTAATTGGCCTTGAAATGGATGAAAAGCTTGCATAATTGAAGTTGGAGCTTAAAGGATAGCAATTTGGGACAAAAAGCTCACTTCAGAGAGATCCACGGCTTGCCTGTGGAATTCCCCATGGCCATGGATCGAGCAGCTATATGAAAAAGCAAAAGAAAACTTCCAAAGAATTCCACGGCCTGGCCGAGGAATGATCCACGGTCGTGGAACTCAAATAGCAAGTTCCACAAGGAAAACCCAGGGGGTATTTATAGATGTTCTAAATACAATATTAGGGTTCAATTTGGTTTTGAATGAGACACATTGGGAGGCTCTTGATCTTCATCTTCCTCTCTTCTCTCTTGGATTACGGGTTTGGATATGTTTTTGAATTTGATTTCGTGTTTCCTCTTCTCCATGTCTGAGTAGTTTCTTTTGTTTCTAAGATTGGGCAATGCCCTTTGATACATTGATGATGATTAATTGACTTTGTTTATCCATTTTATTAATCTTGAATGTTCTTTGATTCAATCCTTATTACGCTTATTCATGTGAATTTGTTGGCCACTTATTTGCATCTCATAGATATCTAGGGATGTACTGAGAGGTGAACCTAGGAGTTGGAACCATAAGAATTGAACTTAAGGTCTAAATCATGAGAGTAGGTTTAGCCTTTCGAGGATTTAATGAATTACCATAAAGCGTAATGGGTTCAATTTAGATTCAATTACCACGAGGGTAGGAATTGGTTTAATTGGGCACAGTTCTTGTCTCTTGAGAAAGAGCATTAACTAATTTTGGGTAATTCACCTTCAATTGAATTTCTGTTTTAATAAAAGGATTTGTCAATTAGGAGTCTTGTATCATTGTGGTTACCCCCAATCCTAGAAGCTTTCTTGAATCTGAAAACTTTTCCTAACAACTTGTTATTTTTTATCTCAACTTTGCACTTTAAGATTTGTTTATTTAATTGCTTTGTTACTACATTCTTATTAATCAACAATTATATCCCCTTTGTTTAATTTAGTTGAATTAATTAATTAATTAATATTCATAGACATAGTCCCTGTGGATTCGATCTTTTTATTACTTGACGATGAAACTGTACACTTGCGAATTTCACACACCATGAATCTCCGATAAAAATCGGCATATTCCAAGAAACTTCGCACTCCCTTCACATTCACCGGTGGAGGCAATTTCTCAATTACTTCAATTTTTGCCTTATCCACCCTAATTCCTTTTCCAGAAACCAAATGTCCAAGCACGATGCCCTCTTGTACCATAAAATGGCACTTCTCCCAATTCAAGACAAGATTTACTTCTTCATATCTCTACAAAATCTTAGACAAATTAGACAAACAATCATCGAAGTTAGTTCCATATACCAAAAAATCATCCATAAAAACTTCCATGATGTTTTCAATAAATTCAGAGAATATTGCAGTCATGCATCTTTGGAAAGTAGCAGGGGCATTACATAAACCACAAGGCATTCTCCTATAGGCAAAAGTGTCATAGGAGCAAGTAAATGTGGTCTTCTCCTGGTCACTAGGATGGATGGGGATTTGGTGGAATCCTGAATAGTCATCTAAGTAACAAAAGTATGTATGCCTAGCTAGGCTCTCAAGCATTTGATCAATGAAGGGCAAGGGAAATGATCTTTCCTAGTTGCATTATTCAACTTCCTATAATCAATGCACATCCTCTAACCTGTGACTATCCTAGTGGGAAATAATTAATTTTTCTCATTTTCAATTACAGTCATCCCCCCTTTCTTAGGAACCACATGCATAGGACTAACCCATTCACTATTAGAAATTGGGTAGATTACCCCAGCGTCGAGCAACTTAAGAACCTCTTTTTTAACAACCTCTTTCATATTAGGATTCAACCTAAATTGATGCTCAATAGAGGGTTTATGGTTAGATTCCATCAAAATTCTATGCATGCAAAAGGAAGGATTAATGCCTTTAATATCATTAAGAGTGTATCCTATGACCTTTCTATGCATTCTAAGAGCTCTAGGCAATTTCTCAGTCTCTAACTCATTTAAGCTAGCACTAACAATGACAGGATAAGAAGAGTTGGGACCAAGAAACTCATACCTGAGAGTGGAAGGAAGGGTTTTAAGTTCTACCTTAAGAGCCTTTTTCTCTTCCCAATCGTCAGACTTAGGCTTTGGCTCAAGCTTTTCCACTTTGGCTTTGTAAGGTGGAATTTTCAAGGTTGCCTGATAATCACATATTTTATTCATTAAGAAACCCTTATGTTTAGTCATTTACACTCTCCATATTCTTAATTGATTGAGTTTGGTATGATTTTGTGAGTTTGAGCTCAAATTGGTCCTAATTGAATATTTTTAGCATTATTAAGATTTGACACTATTTCTGTATTTTGGCCATAACTTGAGTTCCTGATATCTGATAATCATGAATTTTACCTTGTAGGAAAGCTAGGAGGAAGCTCTACAACGTTGATGAAGAGCTCGAAGTCCAATTCAGATGTCTAAGGGACCTAAGTTTACATGGAAGTCAGAATATGGGTTCTGTCACTAGAATCCGAATGGTGTGCACTCATTAAATCATATCCCAAGCTGTAATAATGGAGATGGGCTAAAATTTGGAAATTTGATATTTAAGACCCAAATAAACAACTTTCATGAAGAACACTTTTTGAAAAAATGAAGTCTAGTGGGTCAGTTTGAGCCTGCAAGTCGGAACAGAGGTGCTGAAGTTGGGTTTGAGTGACCTGCGGTATTTGGGCCATATCTTAGGCTGCAGGAAGCCAAATTGGACAATCAAGATATGCATGTTATAGCCAAGACAAAGATCTACAACTTTCATGAAGAGTACTTTTCATGGATCTGAAGTATAGTTAGTCGTTTTTGGCTTCCAAGTCAGACGTCAAAATTTTCGTCCTCAACCACTCCTCTCACCAACCCACTCAACTAACCCACTCACCCACTCCACTCACCAACCCATTCAACCACTCCATTCAACCACTCCACTCACCAGCCCACTCACCAGCCCATTCACCAACCCACTCAACCACCCAACTCAGCCACCTACTCCCCTTTGTCATTTTGTTACCCTAGACTTCTATAAAAGGGCACCATTGGTTATCATGAAAAACAAGTTGTATTCTCCTTCAATTCTCTTATAGTTTCTTCTTGTTTCTTCTTGTTTCTTCATAGTTTCTCATAGCTCTTGTATATTTTGATGATTTCCTTCATTGTAATGGAGAGCTAAGTTACTTTCAGTCAATTCGGGACTCTTGAAGAGATTGTGGTTTGGATTCTTGAGACCTTGGTTATGTAATGTATTTGATTTATATTTGAATTCCTCTTCTCTTCTTCTTCTTCTTCTTCTTCTGTTTTCTTGATCTTGAATACATGAATGGTGATTCTGTTTATGTTTGATCTGATTTGATCTTGGTTTAAGATTAAGTATTGTGATGAAACTTAGAACTGATTGATCTGAATTAATCACATAACTGAAGATTGAAATTTGTGATGAAACTTAGAACTGATTGATCTAAACTAATCACATAATTGAAGAGGTTAGGTTACTGATTGGTGCCTAGGTTAATTGAATTCGGTGCTTAAATTGACATATATCTACATGAATGGTGCGATTGCAGATTTGTGTTTATCACTTGTCAATTGAATTCTGGACGATTGTCTAGTGTGAATTCTGGACCTAATGCTGAGATCTCGGTTAGATCCAAGTTAACCATTCAAATGTGCTTCAAATGTTTGTTGAAAGGTTTATGATTGAATCCACCTAATCTCGGATAGATTTCTGAATTGACTGTTCTTCTAATTGTTATTTCTCTTTAAATCTTGTCACTGCGATCCTTGAACCATCAAAACCCCCCTTTTTCTAACTTTCACTTGATTTGATCAAATTGCATCTACGATCCTTGAGGAGACGATCCGGTGTTGTTCACTATACTATAAGTTTAGGTAATAACTTCGGTTATAATTTTGACTGAGTTTGGCGCTCGTCATTGCCTCCAACAAGCAGGCATATTCGGCTACCTCACCTCCAGAATCAAATGAGCCATCTTGGTGGATTCTTCTTTCACCACCTGGTGTAATAGATCAATCTTGCGATAAGAGTCCTCAAAAGAAGGTTGTTTAATAGATTTAGAAAGATCAAACTCAACCTTATTATCACCAATAGTTAAAGATAATTTGCCATTTTTAACATCAATTATAGCACCAGCAGTATCTAAGAAAGGCCTACCAAGAATAATGGGGATTTGGGAATCTTCCTCCATTTCAAGCACAACAAAATCAGCAGGTATGAAAAACTTACCGACTCTAATAGGAACATCCTCCAAGATGCTTACGGGGTACTTGATGGACCGATCCTCCAATTGAAGTGAGATAGTTGTGGATTTTAGCTCACCCATCTCTAACTTTTTACACACTGAAAATGGCATAAGACTAACACTAGCCCCCAAATCACACAAAGCTTTATCAAAATTTGTGTTACCAATCAAACAAGGAATAGAGAAGCTACCTGGATCTTTAAGCTTAGGAGGCAATTTATTTTGAATTAAAGCGTTACACTCCTCAGTTAAAGCTATTATCTCATATTCCTCTAGCTTTCTATTATTAGACAAAATGTCCTTAAGAAATTTAGCATAAGTAGGTATTTGTTGCAACGCCTCAGTGAAGGGTACATTAATGTATAATTTCTTAAGGACCTCTAAGAACTTCCCAAATTGCCTATCTAACTTGGCCTTAGCCAATCTTTAAGGGAAGGGCACTGGGGGTTGGTATTGTTCAGGGGGTACATACTTAGACACCTTTTCATTAGTTTCCTCCTCTTCTAAGGGTTGTGTCTTAGTCTTTTTTTCCTCATTCCTCTCATCTTTGTCACCTTCCCCCTACCCTTAGGATCCTCTAATTTCTTACCACTTCTCAAACTAACAGGCTTGCAGTGTTTATTACCTGGATTTATTTCAGGTTGACTAAGGAACTTACCTCGTTGCCTATGTGAAGTGGTTGCTTGTTGGGCAATCTGAGTTTCCAACATCTTATTATGAATGGCCAAATTGTAAACCTTAGCTGACAACTCTCTAATGGCCTCAGTCACAACCTGCCCATGTTCTTAACAAAATTCTCAAGAAGAGACTCAAGTCTAGATTTTTGTACCTGTTGGAATCCAGAAGAGGGTTTAGCATTACCTTGCCCAACTTGGTATTGACTATTCCGGTAGGAGAAGTTAGGATGTGACTTCCAACCGGAGTTGTAAGTTTGAGAATATGGATCATTCCTCCCCTTTTGGTTGAAGTCATGAAAATTATGGCATGATTCCACTTGCTCCACCGGTGCACCTTGTGAGGAGCCAATTCCAACTTGGCAATTGGCACCCACATGTCCCTATGCTCCACAAATCTCACAAAAATTGTTAGAAGCACCTATGGCATTAACATGAACCTTTTCAAGCATGTCAAAACGTTTATTCAAAGAATCAAACTTTGACATAATCAAATCAACACGGTCTACCTCAAACTTACCTCCCGAGAGTTTTCTCATGTTATGCCCTCTTTTATTTGTCCATTGGTGATGATTTGCAGTGTAACACCCACCGTAAGGTGTCATATTTATGTTACTTAATTAGCAAATTACCCCCAAGATAAAAAAAATGTGACGTTGAAATAAAATATGAGTTGTAAATTTTTTTCTTTCTTCTTTAATAACTATAAAATAAACTTAGCAGAAAATAAAATATTATACATCATCACACATAATTTACATCATCATACATTACAAACATACTGTCAAGATTATTTATATACAGACCATTTCTCAAAAACTAGATAACACACTTAAATATATACAGACATAGTTTGTAATAGAGTTTAGACTCGCCCAAGTCTAACTAAGCAGCAGAACCCTCAGACGGGTCCTCCTCAAATTCTTCAGCAGGTAGGAATCTGATTTGACGCATAGCCCTACGGATAGGTGTCCGAGCGGACGACACAATACTAATTTTCATTGGGACATAGTTTCTAGTATCCCAATGTCGCCTAATAGACAGCGGAAATTCCACATGCATAAAAATAGTTACAGAGAAAAACGGATCCCCATAAAATATCCTGCTAAAGTTTACTGTCAAGTGTCCCTCATAAATTAGTCCCCTCTCATTGTGACTAGTCCTCCACGCTCCAGCCCCACCGTGGAATTGCAATCTCACGTAACCAAAGAAACTTGATCGGGATGCCATCCGATCAAAATTCAGCTTCCTCTGGAGCCTGCTCTTCTTCACCCTCTTGTTCAACCCTTTGCTCAGTGTCTTTACAAATATATTTACAGTACCAAATAAACATACAAAGAGGTGAGATCACCTACGCCAATACCAACATGGTAGCACAAAGATAATACATACAGCATACCATACAGATATATCATACTATAATAACAATTATGACATCATCATAATGTATCAAATAACGGATAAAATAAATAACATCTACCATCATGCCATTAACAGTATTATCATCCAAGTATTTTCTAAACAGAATAATTGTCATAGCCAATATTCCTCAATTAATATATCACATAATCATAAATGCTCAATTTCATGCATGCGCACATAGACTCAATGTCCTACTCCATGGAGCTAATACTCAGTTCGGAGAAGTTGATCCGAAAGATCTGTCTGTATCAAAATGCCTCAGACTAAGTGCTATAATTCTCATTTGTATTTGCACATCTAGCATATACACGATAGTCTTTACGAGATCTCGATTAAGAATAGTGTCTTAGAATTAGGTGTAGATTCAAGGAATATGGTTGTTTGAAATTAAAGAGTGATGGAAGGTTGTTTTGGAGTGCTTGGCCGTAGCTATGGTGGGAGAGAAAGGAGAGAAATTTTTTTTGCTAAGTCTTGCTTTAGGAAAGATGAAGAATGATTCAATAATGACCAAAGGTGATCAATTATGGTCTTCTAATGTTGCTTTAGCTCCTAAATGCAGCACCATAACCGTCCCCCCCTTCCATGCATTCTTCAAAATGCAACAAATCTCCTAGCCACCATTTTAGGTCATGTTAGCCATTGATTAGATCAATGGTTAGGATTAATATATGTTTTAGGTTTAGGCTTTAGATAGAAGACTTAATTTAGGCCATTGGATCTTTCCTCCTTGAAATCCTAGCCATTAGATGTGTCTCCAAAATGAAAGGCCAAGATTACTCTTTCAAACTTTACATCCAAGGGCTGTAAATGGTCCTAACCACTTTATAAGACTAAATCTCAACCGTTGATTAAATCAAGATCAAGTCTCCACCGTTGATTACATCAATGGTAGATATCAAAGGCACTAATGTTGACTTCGCAGTACAATATTTATTTTTGTATCTGCTATTGCCATTCGAATAATATTTTTACTGTATTTTTATCACCCGATAATTAAATACAGTGCAAAACACAGTAAAAAAAAATTTAAAAACTCTTTCTGGATTTAGGTTTAGTAAGATCTCCTGTCTCTTTCTCAACAGTACGAATTTTTCTGATTATAGAAAAAATTTTACCTTTCTAGACCCATGCGGGGCCCATATACAACCTCCCTGGGCCCACAGATGGCCTACGGATAACGCTAAAATATACAGAGTAATATAAAAATTTTATAATCACACATAAAATCACAAAAATTAGAAAATGCACAAATATCAAATCAGATTACGTAAAATAATTAAGACTTGACAGTAATAATTAAATTACATAAAAATTTTCTTGGCCCGAAAATTATTATTCTCCTGACACGGAGTAATTCACTCAAAACGATCAAAAGTAGTCACAGAATAATCAAAATAATTTTACAGTACATAGAAATCACTAAACAGTAGAATTCAGTTAATTGTCAAAATTACTATCTTATATTTAGGAAGTTTGGGGTGTTACATGCAGTAACATTCTCAATGATGTCGTACGTTTCTGTTAGTCTTCTGTTTATCAAGGCTCCACCAACTGCGGAGTCAAGAGACACCTTCGAAGAATATTCTAGACCATTATAGAAGGTGTGGATGATCAACCATTTTTCTAACCCATAATGTGGGCAAGCTTCCAGCAAAGCCTTATATTTATCCTAAGCTTTCGACAATGACTCTCCATCTTTCTGAATGAAGCTTGTGATTTGGGTCCTAAGATGAGCAGTCTTGGAAGGTGGGAAGAATTTGTCCAAAAAAGCTTACTCCAATTGGTCCCAAGTAGTGATTGTTTTAGCTGGAAGAAACTTCAACGAAGCTCTAGCTCTATCTCTTAGTGATAATGGAAATAGGTAAAGGCAAATAGCATCAACAGAGGCACCTTCAATCTTGAGGGTCTCACAGAACTCCAAGAACATATCCACATGATCAATCGGGTCCTTTGATGGTAATCCTCCAAACTGGTTTGCCTTATCATAGAGAGTAGAGCAGGTGGTATGGTGAACTGTCTAGCTTCAATGGTTGGCCTCGCAATTCCGAATCACAAACCCCGAGCATTTGGGGCTGCATACTCTTTCAGCGGTTTATTGTCCACAGGTTCAGCCATGATAAGTGTTAGTTCAAGTATTTCTCTCGCTCTTTGCCCTCATTGTCTTCTTTTTCTACGAAAAGATCTTTCAATTTCAGGATCTGCTTCAATAAGAATCCCGGAACGTCTAGTACTTCGTATATTACCTGCAGAGAGTTAAAGAGAAAATAAGAAACTAGTAAAAAGGTTTAAAATAATCAAATTAAAATTAAATTGATATTCAAGAAAAACACAATCCCCGGCAACAGTGCCAAAAACTAGGTGTGTGAAATCCGTAAGTGTACAGTTTCGTTGTTAAGAAATAAAAAGATCGAATCCACAGGGACTATGTCTATGAATACTAATTAATTTATTAATTCAAATAAATTAAACAAAATGGGATAAAATTATTGAGAGATAAGAATGTAGTAACCAAGTAATTAAATAAATAAATATTAAAGTGCAAAGTTGAGATAAAAAACAACAAGTTGTTAAGAAAGGTTTTCAAATTCAAGGCTTCCAGGATTGGGGGTAACCACAATAATATAAGACAAATCCTAATTGACAACCCTTTTATTAAAATTAAAATTTAATTGAAGGTGAATTCCCCTAAATTAGTTAATGTTCTTTCTCAAGAGATAAGAATCGTGCCCAATTAACTCTCGTGGTAATTGAATTTAAATTGAACCCATTACACTTTATGGTAATTCATTAAATCCTTGAAAGGCTAAACTTACTCTCGTGATTTAGACCTTTAGTTCAATTCTTATGGTTCCAACACCTAGGTTCACCTCTCAGTACGTCCCTAGATATCTATGAGATGCAAATATGTGGCCAGTAAATTCACAAGAATAAGCACAATAAGGATTGAACTAAAGAACATTCAAGATTAATAAAAAGGGTAAACCAAGTCAATTAATCATCATTAATGTATCAAAAGGCATTGCCCAATCCTAGAAACAAAAAAAACTACTCAGACATAGAGAAGAAGAAACAAAAAAAAACATAATAAAGATCATCCAAACTAGTAGCAATGGAAAAAGAGAAGAGGAAGATAAAGATCTAGAGCCTCCAAACATGTCTCCTTCAAACAGAAATTCAAACCCTCAAATTGTATTCAAAACATCTGTAAAAACCCCTAGGGTCTAACCTGGTCTAAGCCCATAAAAAGAAATAAAAACGAAATTAACAATTGTCTCGGACTGCGATCCATGACCGTGGGAAATTCCATAGGCAGGCCATGGATCTCTCTAGAATGCGTATTCTGGACATGCTCTTGAATTCCATAGCCGTGGGAAATTCCACGGCCAGGTCGTGGAATTCTCTGGAAAAACTATTTTGCTTCTTTGTACAGCTGCTCGATCCATGGCCATGAAAAATTCCACGGGCAGGCCGTAGATGCTTCTGGAATGGTCATTTTGTCCCAAATTGCTATCCTTTAAGCTCCAACTTCAATTATGCAAGCTTTCCACCTTTTTCTAAGTCGATTTAGTCTCAATCCTACACAACAACACCACAAATACAGCAGTTATCTGAACTAAAGGAAAAACAAATAAAAAGGGAAACTAAAATGCTTAAAATGCATAAAAATGCATGCAAAACAAGACCAAAATATGATGTTATTTCACACACATCAAATCCCCCCAAGCTTAAGATTTTGCTTGTCCCCAAGCAATAACTAAGACCAAACCAAGAAATGGGATCAAGAGACAATAATGAATGAAGAACCTGAGAAAACATCCAACTAAACAATAGGCAAAGGCAAACCAAGAATTAGAGAGGTAATCAAAATCAAGTCCTATTAGATACTAAAGTTCTCAGAAATTATGTTCCTCACTAAATTAGGTTCACTCTACTAATTCACACTCAAAGTGTTTAAAGGTGAAGACAATGCGCTCAAGATTCCTTAAAGAAATAGCACTTCCATAAGCTTGATAAGAAACTAAATTTTCACTAATAATCAGCATGCATGCAAGAATCAAAAGGTCTTTCAAGGGTTATAATGGGGCCATGGAAATGATGTTAGGTAGGGTAAAGAAAGAAAGGTATGCACAAAGGGCTAACAAAATTTTAAATAGGCACAAAAAATCCAATAGAACATAAATAGAGAAAAGGCGTTTTCATCAAGAGCATAACTCCGCATTTTCTTCCTTTTCTTTTCCTTCTTTTCAAACTTTCATCTCATGTTTTTCTTTTATTTTCTTTTCTTTTCCCCCTTATATTTGCTCTTTTTTTTTCACATAGGGGAGAGACTTCATTCTCAAAAACATATAATTTCCAATACAACATTCAAACCCAATTTACTTCATTCAATATTCTAAATGATCACCGACAATGTATCATCATACGCATCTAGAAAAACAATGATGCAATAGGCTCAAATTGGGCAACTAGTGGATGAAAGTGTAACAACTACTTCAGAAGGCCAGAAAAATACCTAAGATGCCTTAATCACATTCAAGCATGCACACAAAAATTTCACCTCAAAACGATTTCAAATCAAGTTCTAGAGCACCAAATCGATGAGACATTATCACTCAACACAAAAAATTGGGGCAAAAATCACATAGTGTATAAATCCCATAAGGCTCAAAACTCACTTTTAGAGTTCAAAAATCAATGAGAAGCAGAAATTCAGAGAACATATACTAATTATCAACTATCAAGAAGTCACATCCACTATCAATTAAAACAATGCATGTTGCCTACCGTAAGAATCAACAAATTGGGTTCCAAATCAATATCATCTCAAAATCCTCAAAAGAGAGGGGCACAAAGTTCAACTAAAAAGCCGAGAGATATGATGGTGTGAAAATGCAACAAGATGCAATGCAATATGAGACATGAGAATGCATGAAAGCAATGATCTACAATAAAAATAAAAATTTAAAATACCAATATCAATGATTGGTGTAATTTTTTTATGGTCCCTACTATCTTACACATGTCAAATAATAATTTAAGTATCTATGATAGATCGTGCTCACCTAAGAATTACTTTGTTGCTGTGTTTCCAATTTGTGCATGATTTTAATGGGCATGCAGTTCATTTTCTCTTGTCAGTATTAAACTGCCTTCGAATACATAGCATGATTTCAACTTCTTATGGTATGCATTGCTTAGTATTCAGTGATACTCATGCCTCGTGTCGTCTTATTTAATTCATTTATTCAATTACCATTGCCTGATATCTCATGGTACTGATAATTGTGTAACACACAAGGAAAGGCTCCACTAGTTAGCTTCACTAATTGCATTTTCGATACCAGTTTTTAGCATCCCATGTTTGTACCCTTTATATCCAGTTCCACCTTTTACGTCTTTTTATTTGGCATGCACGGTAGTATTGAAACATGGGTTGTAGACAAACACTATTGTAGAATTGGCTTACGTTGTGCTAAATTATTATGAGAATGTTGTGTCTCTTATTTTATGCTCACCACGAGGCCAAAAAGGAATGTAGGGTATTCAGTATTCACCCCAGCCACCACCAAGAGGTCAAAAAGGAATGTGTGGGGTATTCACCCTAACTGTTAGTATGAAACCAAAAAGGAAGTGTTGGGTATTCATATTGTATAATTGTATCATTCGAGTCGTAGCACACTTAGGTCAATCATCACATGCATCATACTCACCACATGCATCATGCTCATCATATGCATCATACTCAGCACATGCATCATGCTTAGTGGTTTGAACATTTGGCACACGTAACAAATTTTAGGAACCAGTGCTTAGTACTTCGGACCAACGTGAAAGGCAAGGGAATATATGGCTACATTCAGTCTACATCTTTAGAACATAACTATCTCAATAGTCTATCAGTTATCATTATGTATTCAGAGATTTTGGGGCCATCATACAAGGACCAATCTAAGGGACTGGGTATCTTAATCATTTTTTATTAGTGTTGTTATTCCTTCAATTGGTAGTATCTAAACTACATGCATATCTTGTATTGCTGTCATATTTGCTATATCTTACTTTGTTGTAATACTCTGACCTTAGAGCTTTGGTTCGTGTTTGTTGATTAGTATTTTTTTTTTTTGTCATTGTGGAATAGAAGATTATGGTTGTTCTTGAATATGCTATGTTTTGTTATAATTGAACTAGTGTATCCTTTTGGGCCTGAGCTACCCAACCTATATTTAGTCCAATGTCAAACGCAAAAATAAAGTCAGGTATGATTCCTAATTAGTAAATTTAATTGGATGTGGTAGCTTATATATCTCGGCACTCGATACGCTTGGCTTGTCAACTACCGAGTTGTTGGGCTGTGATCGGATATGTCCTACTGGGCCCAAGCCCGACAACTTACAGGTATAAGCAAACACTTGGGGGTACCTCAGATTAGTTCACTTTCTCTGCCTTTATTATTTTTTTCATTTTTGGCTATGGGACAAACTTAAGCATCAGAGTACTCCACTCCAGCTTCCAACCAGGGGATCACCATGGCTGACCAGAATGAGACCCTCTGGCGACCTCAAGCTAGACCATCCCGAGTAGAGAATGAGGACAGTTCTAAATGTAAAAATGCAAAAAGTTTTAAAACAATTTCAAAAAACAATTACTTTTTATTGAGTGGTTGATTGTTATCACAGTGTAACTAATAGTTATAAATAAAATTCTAATTTAAATATAAAAAGAAAAGTTAGGAGGGAATTTATGAATGTTATTGCTCATTATTGACTAACTAATTGTTCCCAAAAACTAGCTAATAGTTGTAAATAATGTTCTAAGTGTAAAAGTATAAGAAGATAGGAAGAAACTTGTCAATTGAATTATTATTGGTTGTTACTGAGTGACTTATTTTCACGAAGTGACTAAATAGTTGTAAATAAAATTCTAAATGTAAAGATAAAAGTAGTTAAAAAGAGACTTGGGAATGGTTATTTGCTTATTATTAAGTAGTTAATTGTTCCTATATATATTGGCTAACAAATTATAAATAAAGTTCTGAATCAAAAAGATACAAGCAAGTTGGATAAATTTGTGAAGAGTTATCACTTGTTATTAAGTGTCAAATTACTCATTAAGGTACTATCTGGATAAAGTATTTTAAGGAAGAAACGTATTTTTATAGAAAATTTAAAATGATTTGTGAATAAATAACTTGTTTAGATATTTGACTAGAGAAATTGAAGAATTTCAGAAGATTTTTTTTGAATAATTTTATATTAAAAATAAAGAATTTCAAATTTCAAATTCGACAAAAATAGGCGAAATTTGAGAAATTCCTTGCTTTTGTCTTGGTCCTTCCACCCAGTCGAACGTTGTAGAGGCTTTTGTGAACAAGCACAGATTCGTGCCAGAGATATTAGCTCTTCGGTAGGATTTTGTTGTCGCCGGAAGCGAGAGTTGTAGCGATGCAAGCTTCTCATCATAGAATAGCTAATCGATTTGGAGATTGGGAGCATGATGACAAGATCTTCAAAGCAGTAATTGAAATATTCAGTGGAGGATTCCAAATCCGATCTTGTTAACGAAAGCAAAAGCCATTTACGATGGATCTTGTACTATAGTAGCAGAACTAGCAAAGCTGAAGCATCATGAGCGAAAGTTGAAGCTAAAATTCCTTCTATTGTGAATAGAGAAGCATCAGCAAGAATGTTATTGTTGAAGGCTGGGTCATGAATTTCAATTTCAAGATATCCAAACAAATTTTTTTGTAAATGATAGACATTGAATTGTTGCAATTCAATTTGCTTGAATTTCAAATTCTGAAAGTTTAGAATACTCTATCCAAACCCTACCTAAGGGTATTTTTATTTATTGAGCAAAATCTAATGTTCCATCTCCCTATGTTCAGATAATCCTTCATGATAATTTGAAACTTTATATGTTCTTTAAGATTAATTGCTTCTTGTTAGAAATCCTTGAAATTAACTTTTCCCTCTCCCTCCTTAATTGACTGCATAATTTGTGACAACTTTTAATCAAACTAAGAACAGAAAATGTTAAAGGACAGTGATTAAGTTGTAAATAATGTTCAAAAGAATAGGTGATCGATATTATTATTTTTTTTTTCCCCGGGGGGGGGGGGTAACTATACCACTTTCATATTTAAATAATAGAAAGCTTAAGGTGACGGGAGATTATCGCATTCTAAGGTCAAAAGCGTATCAAAAGTCTCAGCCATTGACAGCTTGCTGAATAAAATGAAGAAAAACATCTTGCCGCAAATGGAAGTTGTGAATTAGCTGAAAAACAATGCCAGAAAGCTTCATCATGCATCCAGCTTCAACTAAGGCCACTTGAGGAGCAACTACTGCGCAAGGCCTCTTAGCCCTGCCTCAGCCTACTTTTGAGAACCATGACATACATTATCTGATGCTTAATACGAAGCAACATTGCATCATGATTTGTAAAATAATGGAGTTTAACATCCTACCAAACATGTCGGTTCTAAATCAGACAACTTTTTTTTTCTTTTGTAATTTTTTTTTTCCATAAGTGATACCACCTTTAACAGTAATCTAATATAACCAAGATAACGATGGCCAAGGAAAAACCCAATTTAACAAAGACAATCAGTACAACATTGAAATTATTATAGTATTAATGTAGAAACAATTAGATGACAAATCAAATGTTATATCTGGACAGACGTATACACATGGGCTCACACAAAAGCAAAGATAAAAAGGGTCTTAAACTGCGAAATTAAAGTCCGCTGTAAAAGCAGTCTCAGTACAATTTGCAATAAAAATTCACGGACAAGATAGTCACTATTTCTTTCATTGCTCCAGGTTACATACGTAAATGGTCCATAATTACTATATAAGTGCGTATGCCCATGAACTGGGATCATCTATTAAATATAGTTATTTACATTATTATTCTTGGATATTCTCCTGAATTACACAATACAACATCTCACCACCAGCCCTTTTTGGTCGATCCTGGCTTCTTCGTTGCCTAGAGTCAAATAAGATCATTCAGTTTCCTCAAACCATAAAAGATTCATCAGAAGAAATATAAACCTTCTAACAACCAATCTACAGAGATAAGTTAGTTCTGAGATGTGTATCACAATTACTTACAATCAAGTAAGAACAGGCTAAAAGAAAAAGAAATGAAACGATGAGAGAATTTTTAAAAAAAATTGGTGAAAATATAGTTCAGGGGGCGGAGAGGTTACCCCATTTTAAAGTCAGAGCATACCACAAGCCGGGTTTATAATGATACTTACATATGACCTATTGATGAATGTCCACCAACAGGAATAAAATTTAAAAATTTAGTCCCCAAACTTTTACACTCTTTTCAATTAAGCCCCTCAACTTTGAAATCAGTGAATTTGATCCAGACTTTCGAATTCAAATCAATTTGACTACAATTGCTGGAGAAAATGTTAAAATTCTTCATCATTTTTTCTGATTATTTAATATCCTGACAAAATAATTTATTAGTAAATTAAATGTTTGTCAGTGGAGAAGGATATGTATCCCCCCTCCCGCAAAATAAAATCTCTGACTGCAACAAATTCATGTAGTTTGGAGAGTAGCAGAGTCTAGAAAGATGAGTTAAAAGATAATAAGTAATCATACACGAAAAAGGGAACACAATGATAGGTAATAAACTCAAAGACCAATCAAATTTTGCCAAATTGAATAGAAATATAAGTTTCAAGAACTAAATTTACAGAGGATTCGTAGTTTAGGTACTAAACTTACAATTTTTTTGCCAAATTTTAATTAAAATATACTCATCAAAGATTCAAGAAAAGTCTTAAAATATTAAATCATGGGATTACCCATGCAAAATATATGCATTATCTCAAAACAACAATAACACCAACAACAAAGCCTTTTCCCACTAAGTGAGTTCGGTTACATAGATCAAACAACACCATTGAATTCTATCATAAACCATATCATCAAAAAGGCCATTTAAATCTTAAGTCTCACCTATAGTTTTTCTTGGTCTTCCTCTATCTCTAGCTACTGGGCTATCCTCCGCCTGATCTACTCTTCTTACTAGGACTTCTATTGGTCTTTTTCTTACATGGCCAAACCACCTAAAGTGAGATTTTACCATCTTTTCCTCAATAGGTGCCACCCCTACGTTCTCTCTAATGCATTCATTCCTAATTCTACCTTATCTTGTATGCCCACTCATCATATGCATTATCTCAAGTTCAAAGCTTTTAACAAACAAGAAGCCAATAAACAAAATCACTTCTTAAGACTTCTTGGTGAAAGAACAAGCCATCAGCAAATCTCCTAACCATTCTAACAAGTTAAATTCTTAATAGCTCACAACTGATTTGACGTCTTCACATTTTCAGTGAACTCACTTCCAAAGCATCACAAGCTCAACAAAGATAACACTGTCAATAATCTCTAACAATTAACTCAGTCATTTAACCAACAGATACAGTAATTTCACATACTATACTATATGTATGGATGTATGTATATATCAAAACATTAGACCATCTTTGCCTAAGGTTTAGACAATGACAAGGAACAGTCCTCATGATATCATAACTGACAAGTTAACCATACTATAGAAACTACTAAAATTTACAAAAGACATTCATCCAAATAGCAATTGATAAAATATAGATAAAAACAATAGGAACAATCAGAAATAAGATAGACACACCTTCAGGAGGCTGAGTTAGCTTCCGGTTTTGTGGAGACGTCATTTCTTTCTTCAATTGCATCAAAATGTCTTCCATTGTACACTCTCGTTGCCAATTAGCAAGCATGGGAAATAAATGTGGCTCAACCTGATAATTTAGCGATTTATAAGTTCAATTTCAATCACACCAGAGTAAGGAAGCCTCTGCGAAAATGTCACCTACCACTCCATTTTCTTGATTGACACAAGTCATGTTAATCCTTGTTTGAAATCTAACAGATGGTGGATTGTCTGGATAATCCTTGCCACAAAATAATTTCAACTGGTAGATACGCCCTTCATGAACAGTCTGATAAAATAACGAAGATGGACGGGGAAAGAAGCCAAATCAATATATTGTTTGGTAGACACTAATTTTAGTTTTGCTTAGCAACTGGAAATTGGGGCACACATCACACGTGTGGAATTAAGAAAAGATTAGTGATAAAACGAAAAGTAATTCAGATAACGGTAGAGTAAAATAAGGGAAGTGATGAGAGGAAATGGAATTTAATTATTTAGAAATAATTTATTTATTTTAATTTAATATCTATTATTATAACACTAATATTCTTATTATTTTATTAAACAAACATTTGGATATGATAACGACTGCTGTGAAACTATTGGGAGAAAAAGTGAACAACTGCCTTCCTGTTCTTTCTATTGATGGTAAAGAGAAACCAGAAAATAAATAGTTAAATACTAATTAAAAAAATACTAACCATTCAGGTTCTAGTTCTACTAATATGGTTGCACAAATACCTCTTTTCAGATCAACAATAAATGTCAACAGATAAGTCAGAAATTGTAGGTGTTAGAATTATGGGGTTTAAGTAGAGGAGGAAAGGAGAGAAATAAGACTCAAAATAATGAGATTGGATTCATATGGTGTGTAATGATATTATGTAAAATATTAAACCAACGGTCCTATTTATACTAATAATAGGTTGAGATTGCTTTCTCAATTAGATGACTAATTGATGTCACAATATATTCTAAAGATCAACTAAGATATTCTAAGATAGACTAAATATATTTTAAGATATTCTAACACTCCCCCTCAAACTAAAACTTAATGAGTTTTAGATTGTTACAATTAAACACACAAAAAGAAACTAATCATGAAAATAATCTAGCAAGACAACTTAGAGATCCTAGAGAAGCATAATGGGAGAGGCGCTGTTAACAGACCGAAGGGGAGCTTTCAAGTTTCAACACAAAGCGGAGGAGGCACCGCTGTAAGGACACATAGCAGAGAAGGCACCATTGTAAGGTAGCCATACTGTGCAAAGAGAGGCTGGAATGGAGCCAATCTACATAAAGAGAGGCTAGAACATCAGGGTTGATTGGGAACAGAACAACAGTGACTAGATCAACAACTCGAGACTAGAAGTGAACACGACATTGACAAGGGGAGATTGGGAGGAGACCGAGATGCATAAAACAACAAAACTAGGTCTAGGTTTGAATCTAATAGAATACAGAAAGCATCCTCTCTCTTTTACTCCTTCCTTACCTAAACCCATAATTCCAACATAGAGTTCGATCCTCCCCACCCCCATTCTTCTAAATAAAAGTTAAAAATAAAAGTTAAATTTCAACACAAGGTAGGGTGGGCCAGTGCATTGTCCATGCTTCAAGCACAAAGGGCTCTTGCATGAGAGGGTGTGTTGGATATAAAACCATTCATGGGTCTTCACCTAACAGCTTAAGCTTTTAGGAGAGTTGGTCCTTGAGAGTTAGAATACATCTATTACAATTTAGATAAGTCAGATAGAGGTGACATAGACGTGGCACTCTTGGAAATAAGTTATTGAGTTCAATGAATAATTCAATGAGAATGAGTGGAATCTTACTAGAAACATTTTCATAAAATCAGAGTGGCGCCTTCATTGCTGGTATACAAACTTTGGATACTATTCTTATTGCAAATCAGATGATGAAAGATGTTATAAGAAGGTCCTGGTTTTCAAATTGTATATTGAGAGAGCTTTTGACTGAATAAGTTGGGGATTCTTAGCAAGGTTCTTGACAAAAAAGGGCTTTGGTGTTGGATGGAGAAAATGTCAAATGAATGGAAGAGAAGCACTTTGATCCCTATCTATAAGATCAAGGGAGATATATAGAACTATGTAAATTTCAGAGGGATTAAGCTCATGAGTCATACGATGAAACTATGGGAGAGAGTAATTGAATGAAAATTAAGACGAGACTCAAATTTCAAAGAATCAATTCGATTTTATGCCTAAGAGATCAACCATGGAAGCAATATACCTTTTGCAAAGCTTGATGGAGAGGTATAGAAGGATACAAAGAGATCTACACATGGTTTTTATTGACCTGAAAAAGGTCTATGATAGGGTGCCAAGAGAAGAAGGCACTAGAGAAGAAAGGGGTTCAAGTTGCATATATTCGGGCCATCAAGGATGTGTTAAGAATAATAATATGTGATTAATGTGTAAAGGTGCTCTAGTCTTTTAGGTATCCTATATTTTCTCCTAGTACATAGTATATATATATATCACTACATGAAACAATTGTATTAAGGCCTATCAATTCTTTTCTATTTCTCTGTTAACATGATATCAAAGAGCTAATTTTGAGAGAAAAACCCTAAATTTTTTTCCTCCTTCCTTTTCACAAAAAAAAAGAAACCTAATTTATGTTTCTCCTGAGTGTAGCACGCCCTCTTCCTTCTTTCCCTTTCATGGTGATTGGTGCTTGAAGACCATGTGGAGGCAAATGCTCAGAGGCATGGGTGGTCGTCTGTGAGCGTAGGTTTGCATCTCCAAGCACCAACACAGAGCAGTTCGGGTCCAGGGTTGTTGTGGGTCAAACTTTCCGCAACCCTCTATGTTCACCGGCAGTATCTCGGGTGACGTCTGTGGCCGGCAACGACTTTTCCGGCAATTGGCTGCGTTTTCCGGCGACTGGTTGCATTTTTCTGGTAGTGTTGGACTGGTTTCTGGTTGCATTTCCCCTTCTGTGACGTGTTTCTTCTTGGGTTTCTTGTTCCTGTCCCGTTTCATTGGTTTTATTCTTCTCCTTCTTTGGTTTGGCGTGTGTTGCAATGAGTACAGTAGATGATATGGCAGACAATAATGGGAAGACCGTTCAGAACAGTAGTGGGACACCGAAAATTGAGGATGTGACTGAAATTGAAATAATAACCACCTCTAAAATTACTGATCAGACTTTGACTGGTAGGGAGAATTATCTCCAATGGCGGTGCACAATTGAACGCTATTTGAAGAGTGTTGATAAGTTGAACCATCTCTCTGAAGAATCTCCAAGTGAAAAACATCCTGAAGCTAGGCAAAAGTGGCTTCTTGAGGACTATAAACTGTATAATCAAACTGAGAAAACGGTGTTTGAATTGGTATGGGTTGCCACCAATCATTTGGATACAGTCAAGGAACTCATGAAATATATTGAATTTATGTATGGTAGTAAACAGGATCTCAACCATGTCTATAACCTGATGCAGAATGTGTATCGCGCTGCTCAAAAAGGTCGTTGACTACTATAAGGAAGTCAAATGAGCCTTTGAAGAGAAGCGCACTAAGTTTCCTATCACTACTGATGGGTAGAAAATGCAATAACAGGAAGGGTCTCAGGTGGTTCAATGCTTCTTGGCTGCTTTAGATCTGTGGTATGAGATTATTCATACTCAACTTCTGGGCACTAAAATTCTCACTTCCTTTAGTGATATGTATGCTAGACTCCTTCAAGTCAACAAAGATGCCACTAGTGATGACTCTTGCAGTTGAGTCTTTGATGTTGGTTAGTAATGCTTCTGGAGATCGAGGAGGTCGAGGTGGCCGAGGAGGTAAAAGAGGTGGTCGGAGTGGTCGTGGAAATGGTGGTTTACCTACTTGTTTTGGTTGTGGCAAGTTCGGCCATATTCAGAGAATTTGCCCAAGGTTACTAGCACACCATCCCAGGCAGTTGGTTCACTTGCTGCTTATGCGGCTGCCCAGGATGGTTTATCTCCTACTACCCACACTATACCTACTAAGCCAAAGGTGACCATATTTGCAGATGAGTATGCTCATCTTACTCGCCTAGTTCAGTCTCAGTCCTCCACTACTGGCACATTGGCCCAGACAGGTCATCCTACAGCTGCACAACAAACCATATGACTAGTGATACATGTATTCTTTCCTCCTTTAACCCTTCCACTTCATTACCTAGTGTCACATTAGCTGATGGCTCTACGACTACAGTTAGTGGTAGTGGTATTGCTCACCCCACCAACTCTCTCTCTTTATCCTCGATCTTAAGTCTACGTAAGTTCCCTTTCAATTTTTTATCTGCCAATAAACTTACTAATTCCTTAACTATGCTATTCACTTTTATCCTTCTTATTGTGTATTTCAGGATCTTGGGACAAAGCAAATTATTGGTAGAGATCGTGACTCTGGTGGCTTATACATCTTGGATACCTCACAGTTTGTGCCACGCTCTGTGCTTGTATTGGTGCTCGTGACCCTTCCGTTTCTTCAACTTCACTCCCATTTTGGTCATCCTTCTTTGGCGACCTTGAAGAAATTGTATCCATCTTTACACTCTGTCTCACTTAGAATGCGAGTCTTGTTAGTTTTCCAAACATCATAGGTTACCATATTTACCTAGCATTAATAAGCGGGCTGCATCCCCTTTAGATTTAGTTCACTCCGATGTTTGGGGTCCATGTTACATTTCTTCGAAACTTGGTTTTAGATATTTTGTTACTTTTGTTGATGATTCCTCTCGAGTAACTTGGCTTTATTTTATGAAACATCATTCTAAATTATTCTCTATTTTCTCTACTTTTTGTGCTGAAGTGAAAACACAACTCAGGTGCCCTATCCGTCTATTGCGAAGTGACAATGCTAAAGAATATTTCTCTGTTCCCTTTTCTACTTTTCTCTCACAACAGGGTATCATCCATCAATCCTCTTGCATCGTCACCCCTCAACAAAATGGGGTGGTAGAACGTAAGAATCGTCATTTGTTTGAGACGGCTTGGGCCTTGTTATTTGATATGCGGGTCCCTAAGGATTTTTTGATCTGAGGCTTTGGCAACTGCCTGTTACTTCATTAATCATCTTCCCTCCTTTGTCCTTGATGGTGCTATTCCTTACTCTGTTTTATTTCCGTCTCACACATTGTTTCCTCTTCCTCTTCATATCTTTGGTTGTACTTGTTTTGTTCAAGATGTACATCCTCATCTTACAAAACTTGATCCTCGCTCTCTCAAATGTGTCTTCCTTGGTTATTCTTGTCATCAAAAGGGATATCGTTGTTTTTCTTTGAGTTTGAGTAAATTCCTGGTCTCTGCTGATACCTTCTTTGAATCTACTCCTTTTGATTTCCCTTTGGTTTCTCCTATTCTTATTGAGCCTGAGTCTGATTTTCTTGTTTATGTTGAGTCATCTACTTCTTCTGTCCCCCCTCCTACTGCTCCTACTCACCCTCCGATAAAACAGGTCTTTATGTGTCGTCTCCAACGTGTAGTGGCACCCACTGTTCCAAGTGACTCATCACTTCCACCTACTACTTCGTCTTCGGATCCGCTACCATCTTCACCACTACCTCCACCACCTTGATACTAGTCTTGATTTGCCCATCGCTCTTCACAAAGATAAACGCACCTACACTTATCTTGTCTCTACCTTTCTTTCTTATAATGCCTTGTCACCCTCTTCCCAATCTTTTGTTGCCTGTCTAGACTCTGTTGCAATTCCTAGGTCTGTGTCTAAAGCTTTGGCTCACTTTGGCTAGCGTGCTGCTATGGAGGATGAGATGCACGCTCTTAAGCATAATCATACGTGGGATCTTGTTTCTTTTCCTGATGGCAAACAGGCCATTGGTTCTAAACGAGTCTTTGTTGTTAAAATGAATCTTGATGGTTCTGTGGCTCGCCTGAAAGCTCAATTGGTTGCTAAAGGATATGCTCAGCCTTATAGGGTTGACTACTCTGAGACATTCTCTCCGATGGCCAAACTCACATCCATTCGACTCTTCATTTCCCTTGCGGCCACTCATCATTGGCCTCTTCATCAACTTGATGTGAAGAATGCTTGCCTCCATGGTGACCTACAGGAGGAGGTATATTTGGAGCAACCATCTGGGTTTGTTGCTCAAGGGGAGTTAGGCAAAGTTTACAAATTACACAAATCTTTATATGGGTTGAAACGATAACCTAAAGCTTGGTTTGGACAGTTTAGTACGGCAATGAGTGAATTTGGCTTGCAAAGGAGTGCATATGATCATTCGGTGTTTTACTGAAAAACTAGTTTTGGGTGCATCCTTCTGGTCATGTATGTTGATGATATTGTGATAACTGGCAGTGATAGTCTAGATATTGACACACTTAAAACTTTTCTTCATAGTCAATTTTAGACAAAAGACTTGGGGGAGCTAAATACTTTCTTGGGATCGAGGTCCATAGAAGCAAGAAAGGCATTTTCCTTTCCCAAAGGAAGTAGGCGCTAGATTTGTTGACAAACACTGGACTTGTAGAAAGTAAGCCTTCTGATACTCCTATGATAGCTAATGTGAAGTTGAATAATGAGAATGGAGATTTGTTGGAAGAACCACAGAGATATAGGAGAGTTGTGGGAAAACTGAACTATCTCACTGTGACACGACCAGATATTGTCTTCCCAGTGAGTGTAGTTAGTTAGTTTATGTCATTACCCAGAACTAAACATTGGAATACAATTCACATTCTGAAGTATCTTAAAGGAGCACTAGGACGTGGGATTGTCTAACAAGATCGAGGTACATGTAGGGTGGAAGAATTCATTGATGCAGATTAGGCAGGATCACCAGTTGACAGGAGATCTACAACTGGGTATTGTATCTTTGTTGGTCGTAATCTCGTATCTTGGAAGAGTAAGAAGCAAAGTGTTGTTTCACATTCTAGTACAGAATCTGAGTGCAAGGCAATGGCTCAAGTTACATATGAACTCATGTGGATATCTAATTTACTTAAGAACTAGGTGTTGAGATCTTTCATCCTATGGAGATATGGTGTGACAACCAAGCCGCTATACATATTGCTAATAATCATCTGTTCTATGAAAGAACGAAACACATAGAAATGGATTGCCATTTCATCCATGAAAAGCGCCAACAAGGGTTGATTTTGTTAAAGCATGTTAGAACTGGAGACCAGTTAGCTGATATATTCACTAAAGCTTTAGTACGGAATAGAATGAGTGGTATATGTAACAAGTTGGGCATGATTGATATCTATGCGCCAGTTTGAGGGGGAGTGTTAAGAATAATAATACGTGATTAATGTGTATAGGTACTCTAGTCTTTTAGGTATCCTATATTTTCTCCTTGTACATAATATATATATATATATATATATATATATATATATATATATATATATCACTGCTTGACACAATTGTATTAAGGCCTATCAATTATTTTCTAATTCTCTGTTAACAAAGGATATGTATGATGGGGTTAAAACTAGTGTACGAACACATGGTGGGACCACAAAGAATTTTCTTATAACCATAGGTTTATAGCAAGGGTCAACCTTGAGCCCCTATCTTTTTACCTTGGTTTTGGACGTTCTTACTCAACATATCTTAGGAACCAGTGCCTCAATGCATACTTTTTGCATATGATATAGTCCTAGTGGGAGAGTTGAGAGGGAGCATAAATGGCAAACTAGAGTTATGGAGGGAAGCTTTGGAATCACATGGTTTCTGTTTAAGCAGAAGTAAAACGGATTATATAGAATGCAAGTTTAGTAAGGCACACATTAGCACTGGCTTAGAGGTAAAAATTGGAGATCACACCATACCACAAGTCACAATTTAAGTACCTTGGATCTATCTATTGATGGTCGGTATTTGTTGGTGAATGGTGTTAAAGTGTGATTTTAGTCATGTATCATATTTTTATCACGTATCTTGTTATTAGTCATGTATTAATAGGCCTTGTTTTTAGAACTTTAATTCTTGCTTATTTTCTAGGACTTGATTAGCTTGTTTTCTAGGCCTAGATTAGTGTACAATTGTTCCCCTAATTCCCTATATATACTACCATCTTGTAATCAATCTAACAGAAGGAATATCCAATTCTTTCTACATGGTATCAAAGCAATCTCAACCACATTCAATTTCAAACTCCAACGTCGTCCCATCCATGGCAAACAAACGGGAGAGTGAAAAACTCAAAGGTAGTATCCAAATCGAAGACTAGTAGCCCTGCCATAACCAACCCGATCGAAGGACCTATTCTTCCTATCACTGGCCAAAAACTGAGTAGCCAGAACTTCATCCAATGGGCTAGATCAGTTCAAATTTTTCTCCAAGGAAAGGGAAAAGAGGATTATATCACCGGTGATGCCAAACAATCGAAAAAGGATGATCCCAACAACAAAAAATGGAGACTCGAGAATAGCCTGGTGATGTCGTGGCTGTTGAACACAATGACCAATGAGATCAAAGAGAACTTCATGTACTACAGCACAGCTAAAGAGATATGGGACGCAGCAAAGGAGACTTATTCAAACGTGGACAACATCTCTTCAATCTTTGAAATCAAGAGCTTGCTTCATGACCTACGATAAGGTGATTCCACAATTACTAAATATTTCAACACCCTCACTCGATATTGGCAGTAACTTTACATTTACGAAGAGAGTGAATGGAAGTGCCCTGAAGACAACAAGCAATGCAAAAATCTCGTGGAGAAAGACAGGATCTACAAGTTCCTCATTGGACTTAATAAGAACCTCGATGAAGTACGTGAGAGGATTCTTGGAACCAAACCACTTCCAAAGGTTCGAAAAGTATTTTATGAGGTGAGAAGGGAAGAGAGTAGGAGAAGGAAGCCCAAACTCAACACCTTACTTTGAAAGTTCAGTCATGGCAGCAAAAGGACATTAGTCAAATCATCCACACTTCCAACAGAAGAAAACTCGCCCTTGGTGTGATCACTGTAGGAAGACAGGCCACACAAAAGATACATGTTGGTTCATTCATGAGAAACCAACAAATGCGAAATCATCCCGTGGTAGGGAGAATCGTGGCAACACAGCCACTACCAATATGCTTAAGACAAACAAGGTAAGTGTTGCACCTAAAGCAAATCATTTAAGCAAGGAGCAGATGGAGCTACTGCAGAAACTGCTTCAACATAATATACAAAATGCTAGAGCAAATATCGGTACAACATTTGTAGCACAAAAAGGTAATTTTTTAAATGCTTTTAATGCTAGTCAGGGAAGAACAACCTCATGGATCATAGTAGACTCAAGAGCTTCTGATCACATGACTAGGGATATTACAGTCTTTGACAAATACTTTCCCTGTCACAATAATTCCATAGTCCGAATTGTTGATGGCACACTCTCAAAATTTGTTGGTAAAGGTTCAGTTGTTATCTCAAAAGATATTACTCTGGACTCTATCTTTTATGTTCCCAAACTCAACTACTTTTTTTGATAGAAAAAAGAAATATTATTAGAAGAGAAAAGAAAAGTACAAAGGAGGATACGTAATCTTCTCAAAAAAACACAGCTAAAACCTATGAGATTATATCATTCAACAAAGCAAGCCAATCTCTCTGCATGTCTACCAAAGAAACACCAACAAAGAAACCATGAGCTGAACACCAAAGAGAAGCCACAAGGAGAACCCTATCCCAAATAAAGTTTAAACTAGAAGAAAGCCCTTTAAAAATTCTAACATTCCTTTCCAACCATAAACACCACAAGATAGCAAAGATAGAGCACTATCAAAGGATCTTTGCTTCTTTGCGAGAGCCAAAACCTCTAAACTTAGAATAAAATGATGCAAATCCTTAAGGCAGACCCAAGCATCACCAAAAAAACCAAACAACTTATTCCAGAGATAATTTGCTGCAGAACAATGCAAAAAGAGGTGATCCCCTGATTCCGAAGCAGAGCAGCACATATTAGGAGACAAAGCAGTAATAGGTCTACAGTCCAGACAAAAGCTTTAACCTTTAAGGGAACTTTAGACTTCTAAATGGGCTTTTCCAAAAGGAATCTTTCTCTATTAGGAGAATGAGTCAAGAACTGAAAATAAGATTTACAAGAGAAAGATCCAGAAGATTCAAGAGTCAAAGTTCTAGTATCAGGATTCAGGAAGAGAAGAAAATTGGACAGATTCAAGCAAAGACGAGAGTTTGAAGCTCAGTAACCTCTTTATCAAGCAAGTTTTTGAAAAAATGAAAATTCCGAGATTAATTTGAGAATAAAATTGACAAGCAGGAGCATTGTGACTATAACTTGCTGTCCAAAAGCAAACTGACAAAGGACCTCAATTGTTTTACTAAATTTCTACCTTACTTGTATGAATTTCAAGCTTTGGACTCGGGGAAGAGGATTGGCAATGCTGAGGAATATGCTGAACTCTACCTCCTTCGGATTGATGACTCCAAGAGGAAATCAGAAACTCATGCTTGTGCAATTTCTTCACTTAAAGAAAATTTTGTAATGTTGTGGCACTACCGATTAGGCCACCCCAACTTTCTGTACCTGGAAAAAATGTTTCCTTCACTATTCAATAAAAATCCAAAAGTTTTCCAATGTGAAGTGTGTCAAATGTCCAAACATACTCAAAATTCTTACCATGCTCAACCATATAAGCCATCCCAACCTTTTTCCTTAATTCACAACGATGTGTGGGGACCCTCTAGAATCCACAACATAACAAGCTCTAGATGGTTTGTCACCTTCATTGATGACCACACAAGAGTTACATGGGTATTCCTTATGAAAGAAAAATCAGAGATGGGCAAAATATTTGAAAATTTCCATCATATGGTGCAAACACAATTTCAGACTAGCATTCAAGTGCTTAGATCTGACAATGGTCAAGAATATTACCACTCCATCCTTGGGTCCTATCTCCAAAAACATGGGATTATACATCAAAGTTTATGTGTGGACACCCCACAACAGAATGGGATTGAACGGAAAAATCAAAACTTGTTGGAGGTCACTAGGTCACTCATGTTGGCCACTAATGTACCATCCCAATTTTGGGGAGAAGCTGTCCTTTCTGCAACCTACTTAATCAACATAATGCCCTCTAGAATCCTCAAATTCAGCACCCACCCTCTACCCTTTTTCCTTCTATCCAAACACTCAGATCCTAACATCCATTCCCCTTAAAATCTTTGGATGCTCAGCCTTTGTCCATGACCACCAGCCTCATCGCAGCAAACTGGACCCTAAATTTGTGAAATGCATCTTCTTAGGATACTCACCAAACCAAAAAGGCTACAAATGCTATTCTCCTTCAACCAAGAAATTCTACCACTCCATAGACATGACCTTCTTTGAGAACCAGCCCTATTATCCTAAAGATGCCATTTAGGGGGAGAGGCCAACAACTAAGGAAGAATCCCAACTTTGGGAAATTGGAGAAATAAAGACAACCGAGACCATTCCAATAATCGAAACTACTCCAAAAGCACCTGTCCAAACTCAAGTGATGAACCCCTCTATCCAACAACTAAAACTACACCAAAAACTCAAGTGGCTAAACCCCTCTATCCTACTGAACCAAGTCCTCCTCCCACTACACAAGTGGATAAAAATCTGCCGGTTTACTCAAGGAGGCAGAAAACTCAAATGGAATCAGAATCCTACACAACCCTGAAGCAAGGTTAGGAATCTGACCAAACTCTAGAGCTTCCAGAAGTTCATCCAAGTAACACAGCTCCTAATCCAAAACTTGATATTCCTAGTACAGAATTTCTTGATCTTGATATGCCCACTGTTGTAAGGAAAGGAGTGAGATCTTGTACTCAACATCCTATTGGGAATTATGTGTCTTATGAGAACTTGTCACAGGGCTACAAAGCCTTTGTTACTTCTCTTGACAACATTCGAATACCAAGGGATATCCAAGAGGCACTTCATCAATCGGAATGGGCATTTGTTGTAAAGGAGGAAATTCATGTATTAGAAAAGAATGGTACATGGGAACTTTCAGTACTGCCAGAAGGAAAGAAATCAATCGGGTGCAAGTGGATTTTCTCAATCAAATACAACACTAATGGGAGAGTGAATAGGTACAAAGCTCTGTTAGTAGCAAAGGGGTTCACTTAATCCTACAGTATTGACCATGACGAAACGTTTGCTCCAGTAGCAAAACTTAATTCAGTCCGAGTTATCCTATCCTTAGATACAAATCTAGATTACACCAACTAGACATTAAGAACGCCTTTCTCAATGGTGAATTAGAGGAGGAAGTCTACATGAAAATTCCTCCAGGGCTTGAATCATCGGGAACTTCTAGCAAAATGTGCAGACTCTGCAAATCCCTATATGGTCTCAAGCAATTCCCCCGAGCATGCTTTGATAGGTTGGCTTGAGTTGTCAAGAAAGATGAGTACATGCAATGTCAAACAGACCATACTATGTCTAGTACTCTTCGGAAGGAAAGATGGCCCTGTTTATAGTATATGTTGATGATATCATTATCATGGGTGATGATCATGAAGAAACTAAACACCTCAAGAAGTTCTTAGCAAAATAATATGAGGTTACAGACTTAGGACAGCTCAAGTACTTCCTAGGAATGGAAGTTGCTCGCTCCAAAAATAGGATCTCCGTGTCTCAAAGAAAGTACACACTGGACTTATTGTAGGAAACGAGTAATGTAAACCAGCTGACACCCCAATGGAACCTGCAAGAAAAGGTGGGACAGAAGTCCTCCAACCAACAGAGACAGGTACCAAAGAGTAGTGAGGAAATTAATCTATCTAACTCATACTAGATCAGACATTGGGTTTGCTGTGAGTATGGCAAGTCATTATATGACAAACCCCACTGAAAACCATATGAAGGCGAACGAATCCTACAATACCTAAAAGGAACCCCAACTAGAGGTCTTCATTTCAAGAAGAATCTAAACAGAGGTATTGAAATCTTCACTGATGCAGATTGGGTAGGGTCTGTGACTAGCTGAAAGTCCACAACTGGTTATTGTTCATTTGTGTGGGGTAATCTAGTCACGTGGAGAAGTAAGAAGCAGCTCGTGGTAGCACGGAGCAATGCTGAAGCCAAATTTAGGGCCATGGCCCATGGTATTTGCGAAGGAATTTGGTTGCAAAGGATGCTTAAAGAACTTAGAATCCTTGCAAACTACACTATGAAAGTCCTATGTGATAACAAAGCAGCCATCAGCATTGCCAAGAACCCAGTTCATCACGACAGAACTAGGCATGATATTGACCGTCATTTCATAAAAGAAAAAATTGATAATGAGGTTATCAATCTTGAGCACACACCCTCGTGCTTCCAAATAGTAGACATTTTAACTAAAGCTCTTCCAAAGCCTACTTATGAGAACCTAAGATCCAATCTGGGCATGATAGACATCTACCACCCAGCTTGAGGGAGAGTGTTGGTGATCGGCTCCTGATTTTTAGGAACAGAGAGAATCTTCAAATTTTGTTTATGCACTGTTAGATTCCAACTTAAAACCAATTGGCATTAAGTAGAGTAGCCCAACAGATATATAAACCGCACCCGAAATATTGAGATAGGCGATGTGGGACTCTTAACACTCTCCCTCCACAGAAGCCTGGACGAAACAGGCGAGCCTAGCAAAGTAGGCGGAAACAAGCCTAATGAAGTAAGTAGAAACAAGTCTAGCGAAGTAGGCGATAAAGATGGGATCTTGACTCTGATACCATGTTAGATTCCAACTTAAAATCAATTGGCATTAAGTGGAGTGGTCCAACAGATATATAAACTGCACCCGAAATATTGAGGTAGGCGATGTGGGACTCTTAACATGTACAGCTAGGAGTAGATATTAGTTCCAATCTTTTAGGGATCTCCTGTACCTCATATCTGTAATTTTTGTTACCATTTAGGAGGACATTGTCTCTCCTATTTTCTAAGCCTTGATTAGTGTTCAATTGTTACCCTAATTCCCTATTTATACTACCATCTTGTAATCAATCACAAACAAGGAAAATACAATATTTTCTACATTTATTTTGCTATGGAAGAAGTTAGGGGAGGTTGGCTGGGGGTACAGAAGTGTTTAAAAAGAAAGAAATATTGTTCCAGAAAAGAAAAGAACAGCTTACACTAGGGGGACCAATGATAGTCCCAGTCCAAGACTGCATGTATATATCGTCAGCATCATCCATTCCATAGCTAACAGTTCCATCTCCAATTCCCTTCTCACCTCTCTCAAGCTCTTCCAATAATCTGAAATTCCTAGGAACTGCAAAGACCCAAAAATTTAGCTTGTGTAAATTTTAAATATAGGTTCTATAAAATCCATTAAAAACTTTTTAAATGAAACAGTTGCAATGACTGATGAAGGTAGTCATTGATAAATTACATTTTTTACAGGAAAAAAAAACTTATTAGAGAGATTAAAGGAAAAATACAACTAGGGAAGATAAGATATCCTCCAAAACAGAAAACTAGATATAACAAAATAACATGTAAAGACTCAAGAATGTAGGAAAGCTGCCCAATCTGTATGCATGTCAGCAAGAGAAACCCCTTTGAAACAACTATAAGCCGAAAACCAAAGAAAAGCTATTCATAAATTACATCTGTAATGCAGTTGAAAAGAAAAAGGGTGGGAATATTTGTTTTCGATAAAAGAAAAAATTTATTAAGATAAAGGAGAAAGAGAATACAAATGGAAAAGAGGATAATATTAACCACATCGCAGTGACAAGTTGCAATGAGTAAATCTTCAGTACATATTTGGTCATCCTTTAAGTTTATTAACTATAGAATTTTCTCAAGGTCATTATTCATATATCCAATATAATTGGTAAAAGAGAATGAGTGGTTCCAAAATCTGATAATTTCCTAGGAAAAGAGTGTGATAGCTTACGCAAAAAAAAAAAAAATGAAAGGGAAGAGTTATGTGCAAACAAAAAGAAACACTCTTTGACATGATCAAGACAGAGGTGTCAAGATAAATCTTCATCATTTTGCAGACAATAACCTCCAAGTGAGATATATCCTTCACTTAAAAACATTTCAAAAGAAAATACTACATTTTCTTTGTAACTATTCTTTGTTGAGGAAATTTCATAAATTAGGGCAATTTTTTGAAACGTGAAATTGGTAGGTGGTTGCAAAAGTTTACCAAAGACAATGTAACAATAAGAATAGGTCAAATAGTCCACCACCAGCGGGAATTGGCTAACAATGTTCGAAGGTTGTCAAGAGCAGAGGAGGCAGACTATTGTTATTGTAAGTTGCAGATGACAACAATAATCTCATTGTGGAAAAGGAATTCTGATGCTGCGGTTGTTTCCTTAAGACGTTTTTGTTGACCAACATACGAAAATGCCAAACCAATTTATTAGAAAACAATTTCGCAAGAAATATATAAAGCAACAAACAAAGTGAATTGTTCATTCCTGATTCACAACAGATAAGGCAAGGCATACATGACATTATAATAATCTGTGAGACAATAAGAACAACAAAAGTGAATGGATCATTTCCAAAAGCCAATAATACCTAATCTACGACTAGAATTTCCTTCGCACTGAGCAGGGCATAACACCATGACTTATGATTTTTTTTTCTTTTTTGATAGAATAATAATTTCATTAAGACGAACAGCAGAAAATTACAAGGAATTTGGAGGATAAGGGATCCTCCATAAAAAAAGGGAAAAAGAAAACAACAAAGAAAAAGAGAAAATATCAATGAGCAAAGCTGCCCAATCCCTATGCACATCTGTTAGGGAAATCCCCTTAAAAAGACTGTTAGAGAATATTAAGAATATCTTTATATTATCTTAGAGTATCTTTTCATGACTTGTTTTCTTATTTAATTAGGTTTAGTCTTATGGTTAATGGGCTTGGGCTTGTATTAGTAGTATAAGTATTTGCCCTAATTATTAGTATATAACTATATATATGATAATAGGTAATGGTATTGGATCTTCTCTCATCCTATCAATAATATATTTAGTGTTTCAATGTTGGCCGTTTTCCTCGACTTTTTTTCTTCCCTAAACCTATACCCCAATTCTTCAACATGGTATCAGAGTGGCACCATCCACCATGACCTGTGTGCCTACGTTTCTGCTAAAATGAGTTTTGTGGATCTCTGTGTCTAAGCCCCTTTTATTTTTCCTTAACCTTATTCTTTTTAAGTGATTTCTATGTTTAAAAAAAAAAATAGGAGAAAGAAAAAAAGGAAAAAAAAGAAAACTGGTAGGTCACGTTTTGGCTTCTTCGCAGCCACCTGTTGAGCATTATTGTTGTAATGAGAAAAGAAGAATGGAAAATCGTACCCAATATGGGTGCAAGTTAGGTATTTATATATGGAAGATGGGCTAGCAGTAAATGGGCTAGCAGTACAACCTAGTACAAATAGTACACAACAGTACAAATTAAAACACATGCATAATATCTACTCTTAACACACTCCCCCTCAAGTTGGATCATATATGTTAATCATACCCAACTTGTTACAAAGATAATTGACCTGATTCCTGTTAAGATCCTTTGTGAGGATGTCTGCTATTTGTTCACCAGTCCTGACATGCCCTGTAGATATGAGTCCCTGTTGGATCTTCTCTCGAATGAAATGACAGTCATCTTCTATGTGCTTTGTCCGTTCATGAAAAACTGGATTTGAGGCAATGTGAAGGGCAACCTGGTTGTCACACCATAGTCTCCTAGGTAGAGAAACCTTGAACCTAATCTCATCAAGCAAATGATAGACCCATAGTAATTCACAAGAGGTTTGAGCCATTGCTCAATATTCGGACTCAGCACTTGACCTGCTACTACATTGTGTTTCTTACTTTTCCAAGAGATTAGATTTCCTCCAAGGAACACACAATACCCAGAAGTTGATCTCTGATCTACAGGACACCCAGCCCAGTCAGCATCGGAATAACCTTCTAACCTGCAATATCCATTATCTTTATAAAGAATCCCACGACCAGGGGCTTCTTTCAAATATCTCAGGATATGTAATACTGCATCCCAATGAAATTGTCGAGGAGATGACATGAATTGACTGACTACACTTACTGGGAAAGAGATATATAGACGTGTTACAGTAAGGTAGTTAAGTTTGCCCACCAATTTCTTGTACCTCTCGAGATCTAATAGTAGTTCTCCATCATCAACATTGAGTTTTACATTTGGAACCATCAAAGTATCACAAGCCTTGGTTCCCAACATGCCAACATCAGATAGTAAGTCAAGGACATATTTCCGTTGCGAGAGGAAAATGCCATTTTTGCTTCCACTTACCTCAATTCCCAAGAAATATTTTAGAGGACCAAGATCCTTAGTCTGAAATTTGGTTTGAAGGAAGCTCTTGAGTTCTGAGATGCCAGAGAAGTCACTGCCTGTTATCACTATATCATCAACATACACAAGCATGAGGATGCATCCTCCCTCGGACTTTGTAAAAGACCGAGTGATCATAGCTACTCCTTTTCAGGCCGAAATTCACAACAACTTCACTCAATCTCTCAAACCAAGCTCGGGGGGATTGTTTCAACCCATACAAAGAGCGTCTCAGTCGACAAACTCGTCCAAACTCCCCCTGAGCAACAAAGTCAGGCAGTTGCTCCATATAGACTTCCTCCTATAAATCACCATGAAGAAAGGCGTTCTTAACATCAAGCTGGTGCAGGGGCCAGTGATGAGAGGCAGCCAACAAGATGAATATGCGAACAGAGGCCAATTTGGCCACAGGAGAGAAGGTCTCAGAGTAATCAACACCATAAGTCTGAGCATAACCCTTGGCCACCAGCTGAGCCTTTAAAAGAGCAACAGTACCATCCAGATTGACTTTAACAATGAACACCTACTTGCACCCAATGGCACGCTTACCAGAGGGAAGGGGAACGAGATTCCATGTCTGGTTATGTTCCAAAGCGAGCATTTCCTCCTCCGTGGCATTGCGACACCCATCATGAGACAAGGCCTCAGCAATAGTTTTGGGAACTGTGATAGCATCAAGAGAGGCAACAAAGGATTGGGAGGAAGGGGAAAGATGCTCATAATGAATAAACGATGCAATAGGATGTTTAGTGGCACAAGAACGTTTACCTGAACGAAGGGCAATAGGAAGATCTAGAGTCGAATCCTTTGACGAAAAGGTGGATGGAGGTGGTGTGTCTGCTGAAGAGTAATGTACATCCATGGGTGCAGTACCGGCAGAGAGAGCACAAGTCTAGCGAACGTACACCTGTCGAATAGGCGGTCGAAGGGGAGGACAAGACAGAACGAGAACACCAGAGGAAGAAGTCGACGCAGAATCATGAGACCGAAGTTCTTGATAAATGAGAATTTCTTCATCTTCCTCAATAACTGGAGGAGGAGATTGAACAAAGAACGGAGCAAACTCAAAGAAGGTTACATTAGCAGACACAAGATACCATCCCAAGTCAGGAGAGAAGCATTTGTACCCTTTCTGATGGCGAGGATAACCCAAAAAGACACACTTAAGTGAGCGAGGGTGTAACTTCGAAAGTTGAGGCCGAACATCCTGCACAAAACATTGACACCCAAAAATACGAGGAGGTAGGGGAAACAGGGATTGGGAAGGACAAAGGATAGAATAAGGAACTTGGCCCTATAAGACAGAAGATGGCATCCGATTAATTAGAAAACAGGTAATAGACATAGCGTCAGCCCAAAAAACTTTAGGAATAGACATATGAAGCAACAAGCAACGAGCAACTTCCAAAAGATGCCTATTTTTTCATTCAGCAACCCCATCTGCTGAGAAGTAACAACACAGGAAGATTGGTGGACCATCCCATGTTGAATCATATAGGAATTGAACTCATGAGAGAAATATTCTTCAGCATTATCACTTCTGAAGATATGCACTGAGGTATAAAATTGGGTTTTTAATTTCAGAGCAAAAAGCTGTAAATATAGAGAATAATTTAGAATGAGATTTCATAAAATATAACCAAGTCATTCTTGAAAAATTATCCACAAAAGTCACAAAATATCAAAAATCAGACTTAGAAGTAATAAGACAAGGACCCCAAACATCAGAATGAACTAGCTCAAATGGGGACGCAGCCCGCTTATTGACTCGTGAGGGGTAAAGACTCTTATGGTGTTTAGTCAACTGACATGAATGACATTCTAAAGTAGATAAACGACTCAAACTAGGACACAACTTTTTTAAAGACTATAGAGAGGGATGACCCAAACGACAATGAAGTTGGAGATGATCAGCCACACCCGAACAAGCAAAGGGCACCAATTCTTGATCTAAACAGCACTCAAGGATGTACAGGCCGTTTTGCTCACGACCCCTACCAATCACCCTCTTCGTCCCAAGTTCCTAAAAGACACAATAATTAGGGAAGAAGTGAACACTACAATTAAGTGACCGAGTAATCTGACTAACAGAAAGTAAATTAAACAGGAATTGATTAAAACATAAGACTCGAAAAAGAGGGAGGGCAGAGGTGGGAGACACAGTACCACTCCTAATGAAAGTAGCAGCGAAACCGTTGGCTAAAGTAACACTAGGAAGATGAGGGGAGGGGGTAAAGGATGTAAGAGTACCTGTCTGGCCAGTCATGTGGTCGGAAGCCCCTGAATCAATGACCCAGTTGTGGGAAAGTGATGATAAACATGCAGTAAGATTACCTGTATGAGCAACAGAGGCAACAAAAAAGATGGTGGAATGGACCGAGAGGCTTGAAACTGAGTGTACTAAGTAAACTCGTTTGTTGCCATCATAACAGGCCTGACTGATGGGTTGCTGGGAGGAATGCCTTCATTAGTAGCAATATGAGTAAAACGCGACTAATTGGACTAATTCTTCTACTGAAATTTCCAACAGTTCCCCTTAATGTGACCAGGTTCCTTACAATAGCGACAAATAAGTGGTTCCCTAGGATCCTATCCTCCACCTCCACTACCTGTGGATCTCTAGTATCATAGCCACCACCTCGTCCACCACGAGTACCACCACGACCACCACGGGAACTGTCCCATCGAGAACCAGAACTCACCAAAGCAGAGGCCTCACTCGAAGCTAAGGGAAGAGACTTATGCATTGTTTGTTTCAAGAGAAAATGAGTGGAAAGAAAATGGGAAGAGAGAAAATGTGAAGATTTTAGCATTTTCTCTTGTTTGGATGAGGAGAGAAAAGAGGAAAGAAAGAAAAAAATAGTGGTGGAGCCCACCAAAAAATTTTCTTCTCTCTTATGAGGAGAAAATGGGAGAGAGAAAGATTTTGTTTAAAAAATTACAAATTTATCCAAAAATATTTATATCTATTATATTACAATAAGAGCATATAAGTCTTTTAAATACTTACATTTTCTTTCCTCCTCTTTTTCTACACAATCAAACAAGAGAAATTTTTCTCTCTTATTTTCTATCTTTCCTTTTCCTCTTGATCTAAACAATAGGAGAGAAAATATATTTTTCTCTTTGTTTTCTCTCTTCTCTATTTTCTCTCTTCTCATTTTCTCTCTTCCCATTTTCTTTGCTCATCCAAACAAAGTATTAGAAAGCTCACGAGCAACCCAGAGGAGACGAGAGTATACCTCTTTTAGGGTCAGACTACCAAAACCGGTCAAAATCTGAGATCGGGCCGCACCAAATTCACCACACAGCCCTAACAAAAAACACATCATTGCCAATTGCTCCCGCTAAGCCTGCTTCTCCTGCACATCCGAAGTGATAGGTAACAATGTGTTCAATTCCTCAAATAGGCATTTGAAGCCTGTATAATAGTCACTAAGAGATCCATCCTTCTAATTGGCGTGATACAGATCCTGTGTCTTTGTATATAGGAGGGATAAATCATCGTCACCTGAAAACAAAAAGTGAAGGTACTGCCATAATTCCTTGATAGTGGTGCAATGGTTGGTAATATCGTCAACTCGAGGATCCAGGGTCCTCTAAATTAGTGAATACAATCGCATATCTTCCCGAATCCACAAATCCTTAGTTGTTTCATCCTGCAGACTATCTTGGGTGAGATGGTCTTCCTTCCTGTGACCTTTCAAGTACATCAGAATTGCCTTCTTCCACTAAGGATAGTTAGAACCACCACCATCAAGCTTTCAGTCAATAATTTTGGTGTTGGAGGGAATCACCTCAGCCAAAACATTAGTGGAGGTGGTGTCAGAAGCTCCACTCTTGTTGCCCGTACCCACAATCTCAAAGTTTTCGTCACCCATAGGTGTTGGAAACATTGTAATGATTAAATGTATCATTGGGAATTATAAGAGTTAATGTTCCTAGGAAAACAGAGTCATAGGAAATAGCTAATTCTTTCTATTATATGTAACACTATATTTATTTCTTACTGTATATATATCAGAGAGCTGAGTGCTACTCACTCAAGTAATTCACCAAAATTGTGTTCAATCTCTAAGACTTATCAGTTTACTCAAGATGGTATCAAAGATTCCGATCTGGGAGCCTCTGTTGTTTCCGCAGCCATAAGCCTTCATTGTTTTTTTTAATAGAAAAAGAAATATTATTAGAAGAGAAGAAAAGTACAAAGAAGGAGGATAAGTAATCCTCTCAAAAATCACAGCTAAAACCTATGAGCTTGTATCATGCAACAAAGCAAGCCAATCTCTTTGCATGTCTACCAAAGAAACACCAACAAAGAAACCATGAGCTGAACAACAAAGAGAAGCCAAAAGGAGAAACCCTATCCCAAATAAAATTTAAACTTGAGGAAAGCCCCTTAAAAATTATAGCATTCCTTTCCAACCATAAACACCACAAAATAACGAAGATAGAGCACTGCCAAAAGATCTTTGCTTCTTTGCGGGAGCCAAAACCTCTAAACTTAGTTAGAATAAAATGATGCAAATCCTTAGGGCAAACCCATGTCTCTTCAAAAAAACCAAACAACTTATTCCAAAGATAATTTGTTGCAGAACAATGCAAAAAGAGGCGATCCCCTGATTCCGAAGCAGAGCAACACATTAAGCGCATATCAGGAGACAAAGCAGTGTTAGGTCTGCACTTCTGAAGCATGTCGTTAGTGTTAATTCTATTAAGAACAGCAGTCCAGACAAAAGTTTTAACCTTTAAGGGAACTTTAGACTTCCAAATGGGCTTTTCCAAAAGGAATCTTTCTTTATTAGGAGAATGAGTCAAGAACTGAAAATAAGATTTACAAGAGAAAGATCCAAAAGATTCAAGAGTCCAAGTTCTGGTCTCAAGAAGAAAAGAAAAATGGACAGATTCAAGCAAAGACAACAAAGTTTGAAGCTCAGTAACCTCTCTATCAAGCAAGTTTCTGAAAAAATGAAAATTCCAAGAGAGATTAATTCTGCGAATAAAATTGACAAACAGGAACATTGTGTAAGGAAGAAAAGCGACAAAGCCTTGGAAAAGCCTCAGAAAGAGGGACACTACCAACCCAACATTGTTTAGGTGATTTCAGCACTGTTTGGGGTTGTTTCCTTTGAGCCCAATGCTGTCTTTGCACTCCATGAGTTGGGTTGAAGCCGGAAAGGTGTTATTCAGAGTTTTCTAATAATGGGTTGGTGTTTTCTCGACTCTTATTGTTGTGGTGCTCAGTTGGTAGTGACTCTGGTGAGTGAGGTTCCCTCTCTAGCGAGACTTCCGACGAAGTTTTCAGGTCTAATTTTTGGGTTTTCTGAATTGAAGTTTGATGATGATTGATTGGGTGTTTGTTCATGGCTGGATGGTCTACTTTCTGGCAAGGTTAGGTTGCAAGTGGTCAAAGTTCCGATGAGATATCCGGCGAGGTGTGTTATAGGCATGACAGTGCGATTTTGGATGGTTTTGTTCTCTCTTTCTTGGACTGGTTTGATGGCCCCTTCGGTTAGGGGGAGATTTGGCTTCTGATTTTGTGGTTTATCTTGTGATTTGTGAGTTTGGACTCTAGTTTGTTGCTATGATGGAGACTTGGTGGCTGGGTTATGGTTATGTTGATTTAATATCTTTGAAAGAGGCAAGTTGAAGTTGTTGTTCTATCTTGTGTTTCTCTATTCTCCTTGTGGATTTTCTTGGAGCACATTGTGCTTGGAGGAAAGGATTGCCCGATAGGAGGCAAAGAGCCACCAATGAGGTAGAGCCACCCCAGAGATGTTAAAGGAAAGGGCTTCCTATTAGATAGAGCTGCTAGGAGAAAAGGGCTATCAACAAGGTGAAGTCGCCTTAGATTCTCACTAGCAATGGTGTTGCAAGTTTGGGAGCAACAATTTCCCAATCTCTTCTTCTTCCTTCTTAGATGCTTGGATGGTTCAGCATCTTCTCTTCTTCCTTATGCCAATGGTTCAACGTCCCTGTGTCGAGTTTCTCTTCTCGCTTTCAGATAAAGATAGGGTTCTGTTATTTGTTTTATATTTATGAGTTTGCTACTTGTAACAAGCTAAAGCTTCTTGAGGGAAAGTGTTAGAGAATATTAAGAATATTTTTATATTACTTTAAGAGTATCTTTTATGATTTGTTTTCTTATTTAATTAGGTTTAGTCTTATGGTTAATAGGCTTGGGCTTGTATTGGTAGTATAAGTATTTTCCCTAATTATTAGTATATCTAGGATAGTAGGTTATGGTATTGGATCTTATCTCATCCTATCAATAATATATTCAGTGTTTTAGTGTTAGCCATTTTTCTCTCATTTATTTCTTCCCTAACCCTAGACCCTAACTCTTCAACAAAGAACATGCGCTTTACATCAAATAGAAGCCAATCATCTAATCCCAAATCAGATGCTGAGCCAATGAAACCTCCTTAAAAAAAAACGAGCGTTATAAAAAAAAAAAACGAGCGTTATGCTCCAACCAAATGCAGCAAATAGTAGCATAGATTGCACGTTGCCATAAAATTTTAGCCTCTTCACTTCCACCAAAACCACCTATAGCTAGCTAGTCACCAAAAATTGCTCAAAGGAACCAGGGCACACCAAGCATTCACCAAAAAGGCCAAACAATATATTCCATAATAAAACAGCAGCAGAACAATGCAAGAACAAGTCAGGAACCGATTATGAACAAGCACCACACAAAACAATATTAGGGGAAAAAGCCTTATGTGGCCTACAAGCAAGCAACATGTCATTAGTATTAATTCTATTAAGCACCACAGTCCAAATAAAAGACCTGATCATAGAGGAAGGTTTGGACTTCCAAAAGGTTTATCAAGATGGAAAGTAGCTCTGTTTAATGAACAAGTTAAAAATTGTAAAAAAGATTTGCACAAAAGAGATCAAATCCTTTTATCAAAATAGGATGACAAATGAACATAGTCAATGAGACCCAAAAGAGACTCAAATTCAGAAAATTCTCATTTAAGTTATGAAAAAAAGTGAAAATTTCAAGAAAAAATGGAACCCATGACTTATGAATTTAGTTCACTTTGTCTTCTTGTAATACCTGGGAATTTAAGAACAAGCATAAGATGATAACATAGGAGGAAATCACCAGACAAGCTGGTTGGTTCTAAGATTCTCACTTCTCACAGATAAGATGTCTTAAAATTCTCAATATCTAACATGAAAAATTCAATGTGTTATATAGGTAATCTAATAATATGAACTCCAAATCAGGCTTGTGTTTCAGTGTTTAAAGCTAATTCAGCAATTGAAAGGCAAAATAACATCCAACCAACCAAGCATGCACAAAAAATCTGATCAGGCCTTGACAGAATAATACTGAAAGGTTTTGTGACAGACATCACCGCAAAATAATAATTTCCAGTAAAGACTGGTAAAAATTGTGGTTCAAACAGGATAGAAAAGGACAACACCACTGCAACAAAGGTAAATGAATCTACAAAGAAAACAAATAAAAGTCAAGAAGCAAAAGGGAGTAAAAAAGGTAAGTTAAGTTCCGATGGCAAGGATAAACTCCTAATGGCAAAGAATACTGAGCACATAGTATTCCTTACATCTTAATTCTACTAATTGATGGCTAAGGTATAAGGGCAGACGGTCAAGCAATATCACCCTTCTCTGTCTCCACGGATAAATATGCCACTGAGAAATATGACACATTTATCATAGGAGTGGTTAATGGTATCAGGTTTATCAATCTCCCCACAACAACATCTACCGAAATAATGAGATCTCAGGCAGCTCAACACCACAAAGCCTCCCATCCCATAACACAAAAAACATTGTTGGAAGGCCATTATAGCTTGTGTATTGAAATATATAGAACTATACCTAGTGCATCAAGGGAGAAATAAACTGGTTCTGAAAGATTATGACACAATAAAGGAAATAATTAATATTTTTCTGGGGTCCCAAATCCCAACAAATGTTAAAATTGTTACTGGCAAGCAGTGCATGCATGCGTAGTAGTTAATTGCGGATCATGGCACAGAGCAGTATAGCGGATAGCGGGATGGCCGCTATGCCTATACTGAAAATAGGTTTCAAAAATTTATAAAAAATACTCAACTCATAATTTTAATTGAAATAAAACTTATAATATCAATAAATAAATAATAACAAAAGTTTATATTCAATTCAAATCAAATCAAATCAAATATACTTATATATAACTATGCATATTTATAACTATGTATTAAAAAATATATAATTATAACTATATATTAATATTATAATAATCATATTATTTAAAATAATCATGCACAATTAATAATGTGTAAAATAAACAATATGAACACAAGAGTCAATAATAATCAATGCCATAACCAGAAAGTAAAGAGTCAATACTAAAAAGGATATGAGCTGTAAACCACGTAAGGAAAGAGCCAATGAAAAGTTTAGAGGTTGTAAAACATTTATTGCAAATTGCAATGAATGCCAAGTCTAGGGACTTCGTAGATAGAAAGACACCGGAAAAAAAAAAAAAAGATAGAGAGATAGGAGGACAAAAGACAGTGACAAAAAAATGAAAGAAAAGTTGGCTGTGTTGAAACAGAGAAATCCATTTGAAACAGAGGAAAAGGGGTGGTGGGCTTGGCCAGAAAAGGGATGATTTGATCGGAAAAGGGGTGGGCTTGATCGGAAAATGCATGGCTGCCGGAATTTGGCCGGAAAATGGGTGGGCTACAGAACAAAGACGTGCCAACTGGGAATAGCGACCACTCCTCCCACTATGGCCACAACACTAAAACGTGATGCTACTGGCTTCTGGTAGCAGCAGAGGTCCGCTCGCCGCGATTGCGCCGATATTTGCCACTATTCACTACTCTGCATGCAAGTATCAAGTATGTTGTGCTAAATCTAAGGTGTCATAAGATATGAGTTAATTCTGTAACAATACAGAAGACCAGGAAGATAATAGAATGAAGAAACAAAATAAAATCAGGAAGGCATAATCATTCTACCCTTGGAGCATAATTTAGATTTGTCCAGTAAGTTGGAGAAATATGGTTCCAGTGTACTTATAATTTCACGCAAACAATGCATAGACAAATGACAGCACAAGGACTTATACAATGCCATGACAGGTTACCAACTTTTGAGGATTAGAAACAGTGCAACAATTTTCTTTTCCCTTAAAATTAGATTTTATTAACACATTAAAACTATAGACTGGCTACAGCTAATCAATTACCAAGTGCAGCGAGCACAATAAAAACATGGCAGATACAGTTACCATTTAACCAATTACAAAATCTTTTAAGTTAAAACCTTTCTTCCCTTTTTCCTTTTTTTCATCCTTAGTTATTGGTTTTGGTAATTTTTGTGGGGAGAGAAGAATGCAATAAAGGAACCATCCCCTCTCCTACCCTCACAACAATAAATTAAAAACCAAAAGCCCAATGATATAATATAACCCACATTTCATATAACCATCGCTCCAAAAGCAAAAGTCTTGTACTTCATCATAACCCATTTGCCCCACCCAGGTTCAAATAAACCCTAGCACCCAATTCAAAATTTTTAAATTTGTTAATTTAAAACCAGCCAAAACAAACAGAATGCAATTAGAAACTGTAGATTATGGCCAGAACAAACAGAAACCCACAAAAGCTTCACAACTAGAGAATCAAAGGATCAGAAAATGATTAAAAAAAAATCCAAACCAATTTCGGGATGGAAAAATTGCACAATTGGAAACGGAAAGCGGAAGAACAAGAGAATAATAGTTAGGAAATGGAGGTGTTGAATACTCACCGACGACGCTGGATCCTTCGGAACCCATTCTGATGGTGATTTCGAAGACCCAAAAGGGTAGGGTTTGGTTTGAGAATGTAGAGAGATAGAAAGGCACAAAGTTTGGTTTGAGTGATGTTGATGAAGTTGTTGCCGTAGACCAACTACTGTCTGCAAAGTGGAAGGTCACTTAACGTAATATAGTCGGTAGTACGTTGAGGTCAGAGGATATAGAAATCAAATGAGTTAAACTTTAATGGCGAAAGGATACTTTTTTCTACTAAATGTACTTTAAATTTTATTTTATTTATTTTATTTCATTTTATTTTCAATTTTATTTTTTAATTATATTTTATTTAAGTATTATCTTAAATCTTTTTAAAACTCACTAAATTCGTTCAAAATATTAACACCTTTAAATATTTTAACAGAATTTACTGATAAATTCACATTAGACATTATGCAGTTAGGGTTTTTTTATTTTTAAATTAGTGGTTTGGGACAAATTTTTTAAGTTCAGAAAAGATTTAGGACAAAATAAAATAACATAATTATTGGATGAAAATGAAACTTTTAATAAAGTTAAGATGACTTCCTTTTATGATGAATTTTATATGGATAATTTGATTTTAACAGTGAATGACCTCATTGATATCAATACTTTAAAACACTTGTTAAATGATCATTGATCAAGATGAAAGATCTTGGTAATCTTAATTTCTTTTTAGGCTTAGAGATAGCTCAATCCCAACATAAAATTATATTGTATCAAAGGAAATATGCATTGGAGTTACTTTAAGACACTAGACTTTTAGGGGCCAAACCAATTAGTATCTCTATGGACCCAACTATCAAGTTACACTTGGACACTGGTTTATCTTTTTAAAATAATTTTGCTTATTGAAGATTGATAGGTGGATTGTTGTACTTAACAATAACTAGGCCTAAAATTTCATTTGCACTATCTTAACTTAGTCAATATTTGATTGCCCTATGGTTGAACATTATCAAGCTGCTTTAAGAGTTTTTAGATATGTGAAAGGCTCTCTAGCATACGTGTTATTTTTCTCTACCAAGTCAGATCTTAAATTAAAGGACTTCATTGGTTCTAATTGGGGTGCATGTTTAGACATTAGGAGATTGGTTTCAAGTTTTTGCTTCTTCTTAGAATCAACCTTGATATCTTGGAAAAGCAAGAAACAACCAACATTGTCTATAAGCTTTTCCGTAGCTAAATATTGAGCATTGGTAGTAGCTACATGTGAAGCTCAATGGATTGTGTACTTGCTACAAGATCTTCAAATTCCCTCTCCAACATAAGTCTTGCTCTTTTGTGACAATCAATATGCTATTCACATAGCAGTCAATCTTGTGTTTCACAAGCAGACCAAGCATATAGAAATAAATTGTCATATTGTTCATGACAAAGTTCAATCTGGCCTTCTTCACTTATTGCTAGTATCCTCACACATGCAGCTTATTGACATTTTGACCAAACCACTAGCCTCTAGACCTTTTTATTAGCTTCATTCCAAGCTTGGCCAGTTAGGTATCCACAGTCCAGCTTGTGCATATGCGGAGGGGGGGTGGTAGGGTGTTGCTGGACCCTCGGCCTCAATCACAAGGTGAGAAGTTACCAGAAGCTAAGAAGTCACTAGAAGCTACCAAGCTCAGCAATTAAGAGTTGGTTACGCTTAGTCAGCAACTGCTATACATAATCAACAAAGTTAGTTGGAGAGATTATGATTAACCATAGCTACTTAACTAATCCTAGCTTTAATCAGTCATTTTTGTATTAGGCATCTAATTAGTTGTAAGCTAATCTCACAATTTGTTATAAATACTTGTTTTGTGTATTATGAATTTAGAAGCTACATCAATAAGAAAATCTCTATCTTATTTTTTACACACTAAACCAACATTTTGAGTTCAGAATATATTCTTTCAATCATGTATTAATTTATGATTAGATAACAACATTAAAAAAAAAAACTTTTACAATGATGATGAATCAAAATCAAATTTTACATATACACTATGAAGTGTTTGATTTTTCTTTTTCATTTTTTCATGAATAATTTTTTTTACGTTTGCACTTGGAGATGGGAATAGGCCAAGTAACTTATCAGGGGCTCATGATCTAGCTTATTTTTGGCCTACTTAGGTCTAGCTCATTTAGCAAATAAGTCAAGCTTAAACTTTTAGAAATGTTTAACTATATATGCAAGCTAAGGCTTGAACTTTTGAAAAAATATATTTGACTTACCAGGTTGGCCTATTTATTATATTTATATATATAATTAAGAATTTAATTCTTACATAATTTATTAATTACATATTAATATAATATATTTATTTTATTTTATATAAAATATAATAATTTTATTAGAGATCATGCTTGTTTAAAAATTAAAACATTTAAGTTTTTGTCTTATATGAAACATTCTTATAATGTAGGTCATTAAATAGGTTTTTAGGTTAAAGGATTTAATGTTTTTTGTAAATGGGCCAAACCAAGTTCCAAAAAATACCTATAAAAGGTAACAGGCCAAGCTCATACCGATGTTTTACAAAATAGGCTTAGGCATATTTAGGCAAAGTTTTACCTAATCTAGCATATTTATGCTCCTATTTACTTTGTTTATTTGAATTACTTTAACTATTTTGTCTTTAACTAAGATATATTCATAAACATTATTGTGAAATTAACTCTCGAATACTATCACGACTAGGAAGTCGTTCCAACCAAGGACTAATCCAAAAATTAACTACTAAGGAGACTAATTATAAAAGTTAGATTAAACATAAATTTAGAATTCAAAAGATATATTTGACATTACATTTGTTCTCTTTTTATAGGAGACATCAAATTAGTCCCTAAAATGGCAATTGATGCCATTATTTTTGTCTACTAAAAAATCAATATAATGAAACTTGAAGGACCACTTTTTTGGCTTTCATTGAAATTGAAGGGCCATTTTGGTGCTGATAAATAAAGGACGGACGTGATGCCTAGTATATATTAAAAAATAATCATCTTATATCCATTTTAGGGGTGTAGGTACTATTCACACTATTTTTAATGGATATAATTGAGTGAAAGAAAATAATAAGAAAAAATATATATAATGAATGATATTATATGAGGTATAAAAAGGATGTATATGCATTCTTGATGTAAGAATATAATAGTTGATATATATTTAAAGTATCAAAATGGATGTTTATTCTAAAAATCAAGATATTTAAATAAAAATTTTGCAATTTAAAAAATAAATGTATCATACAATTATTGAAATTGAGTACAATACTCTTAATTTGTGTGTCTCTTTTAATAAAAACTTATTTTATTTATTCATTTATAAAGTTAGAAAAATAAATAACCTATAAAATACACACTTATTAACCAAGTGACAACTTTAATTTTTCAAGTATAATAAGGGACAATTACAAACCTGTGCAAGTGTTTATATATTTAACATGAAAATTTATTACATGTAACTAGTAGGAAACAAAAATTTGTGGGAGACTAAGGCACCTACTTGTCTCTGTTTGCATCCATCCTGCTTCCAAAAATTGCCTTATCCAAAGTTGAAATTTTGGAATTATCCTAATTTTCTATTACATTTAACATTTGTCTAATATAAAATAATTAATTATATTTTTGTCCTTTTGTTTTGGTGATGGAAAAGTTTAGACAGCGAAAAATTAAATTTGAATTCAAGTCATATAATTGTCATAAATTATAGGTTGACCAAATGAATCAAATCTTATTGTTCGTTTTTGTCTTTTTAATTTAATTAAAGCATGATTTCTTATTTTAATTTTAAATAGTTACGTCAATTTAATGCGGACATGATATTTCTTTTTTATTGTAATATAGCATAAAATTTCATAATTTAACATTTTTCATTGACTTTGTTGATGATTTATAAATGATGCGGCAAAATGTCACATTAATATAATGAGTACTATATCAACATTATTTTGATAATTGACTTGATTGTATCAATTTAAAAGATAAAGTAAATTTATTTTGGGTCCATCTTAAAAAATAAAAAAAAATGTCTATTTTGATCATCCAAAAGTTGTAAATGTCATCGGATTAATTCTCAAATTAAATAATACATTAAAATGAATCTTCAATGTTAATTTACGTTATTAAATTAGTTATTAGAATGATATTAAATTAGTCTTCAAGAGGGTGAAATAGATTACAATAATTGTCATTTAAGAAACATTTTGATCTCACTTATAAATAGAGGACCAATATAATGTGAAGTATATCTTTTGACCACCAAAATGGGCATTAACTTTAAAATTACTAGTGATTTAACTAGCGTAATGCACTGAAATATGAATAGATGAGCTAAATCTGTTAAATTATAAAAATTATATTTATTGCATCTAAAGAATTTAACCAATAGTACTTGATTACACCTTAAATATTTTAGCTTTGGCTAACGACTCAGAAGCAAATATAATAACTTACTAGGTTGGTATAGAAGGAAGAGAAAAGTAATCCAGTGCAGGGTTAGCTTATTTTCATCAGTTGTAATCCATAAAAATGAAGAAAAATATAATTTGACCAAGTCAAAGGTTAGAGCTAAAATTAAAATAGTTGAAATGAGAAAAAAGTTCTTAAAAAAATAAGAAAGTAGAAACATAGTAGTTGCTCCAAGGGATAAAAGTGAAAAAATGTTATTTTGACTTGGTAATGAAGAGGAAGCTACTGGTAAGCAACTTAGGCAAGAAAAAGACACCTAAAATAAAGGAGATAATGAATAAGGTAGTTGCTCCAACATTCAAACATGGTGAAAAGTGCATTTTTGGTAGATTTTCTTATTGAAGCTGACTAGAAATTCATCATAGAGATGTCCATGTTCAAGTCATGGCCAGAAGTTAGCAAGTTGATGAAGATCATGATCTTAAAATTAAGGAAGGTGGACTTTGAGGCCTAAAGGTGCATTGAAACAACAATTTTCCCAACTTCAATTCTATAAATAGGCCTCCAAGGTATTGAAGAAAAGATTCCCAAATCAAAATATCAAAATCATCCATATTTCATGCAATTTATCTTTAATTTTCTAGCATTTTATGAATTTTCATGTACCTTTCCAACAATTCATCACTTTCCTTTACATTTCAAAGCACTTTACATAATTTATTTATAGTTTTCATCTTTACTTTGTGTAAGTTTCTTTACTTTGTATTTCGAGGCACAAGTTACTTCATTGTACTTCAGCTTCCTTACTTGTAATTCATTATATTCAAGTTCTTTAATAAAAAATAGTGTTCTTCACATTGTTTGATTTGTTTATTTTGAATATGTCCAAGATCGAGTTTTGGATCCACGAGTTTGGAGTAACTCGACCCACTAGAATAAAACTTAGACATTACTGCACATTCATAATTGCCTATCTTCTAGGCGTAACTCCCTCAAGGGATATGAATACTAATCATATTCCACATAAATAGGGATTTGAACAAAAAGAAAAATGGTCCTCCAAATCTTATGCAACAACATTCAATCTGTATTGAATGCATAGATTTTCAAAGCCCTAAGAGGCTCCTACATATATCCTGCAATGCAAAAAGGTACAGATCTAATCTCTAATTCTATACACTACCCTCCTTGCACACAAACTGACTTGAGCGTCAAAGTGTCTTTTGCATGTATCCACCTCATCACACCATTGTTGTCGTTGTTGTGCCACGAAGGTTTTCACTCACCACTACCTTCTCAGATAATCCTTAGAACCAGTTCTGAACATTTGTGCCGTATATGGGAAACGATAAATCTCTACTCCCAACACCACCATCAACACTCCTATCACCACATTCTGTAAATCATTGTCCAGCATATGTCCCTGCTGCTCATGAGCCACTTCTAGAACCAGTCGTAGCCCATCCGGAACCCAGGCAGGACAGGCTAGAGATTTCTTTCATCGGAGAGAATCTTCCCCTCCTTCCACGAGAGTTCCAGCGAGGCAATGCCTTGGCACACAAAGAGCACCTTCTGGAGATGCTGGGAAGTAGGTATCAGTGCTGCAATGCCTTGGAGACCAAGTGGAGAATGAGGTTCAGTCCCGTCGAGCTGATACAAATCACCAAGAGTTATCTAGAGCAGAATTGCTCTCTTTGGTTATGCTTTAGGATGAGAGGATTCATCGTTAAGACGATAGAACCCACAACCTGGAGAGAGTCATTAACTAGGACAATGAAGCTAAAAATTGGTCTTCGAGATGAAATCATGAAAATAGAAAAGACTGATATCATCATGATGACTGCCATCCGGAGAACTTTAGGATTGTGAATCCTAATCCTAATGTTGAACATGCCCATGCAAGAGAGTAGGGAGCACGGTTTCACAAAACCAACTCTTCTCTAATAGACTGATGGCTTACGAAATCCCTAAGCGCTTCAAGTATCTTACCAATATTGAAGCCTATGATGGGACCACAGAACCTTAAGAACACTTGAATGCCTATGTTTCTGCACTTTTGTTTGTCGGAGATTATGACTCTCTCATGTGTCATGCTTTCCCCATGTCTTTAAAGAAAGTTGTCTTGAGATGGTTCACCACCTTGACTATGAGGTCGGTGGATAACTAGGGGAGCTTGTCCTCGAGAATTTTGCTACACTTCACCACCAGCAAAGTGTAGCCTAAATTAATTTTATGTCTCTCCCAAATAAAGTAAGGAAATTAGGAGTCTCTTCGAGACGTTATATCCTGGTTCAACAAAGAGATTGTGAACGTGTGTGACTGGGATGAAAGACTTGGATTATGCTACATGAGAAAAAGGCTTTAACCCGGACCATTCTTTTTTTCACTAGCAAAGAAGGAGCCCAAAACCATGAACGAGTTTCGTGCCCATGCTAATAAATACATCAATGTTGAAGATGTTCTCCAAGCTAGGAAGCATCTTGAGAAAGAAGATGCTAAGCCCAAGTTTGGGGAGCAACCTAACCAATATGGGTGGAATTCAAAGCCACATTTCAAGGGGAAGTACGACAACTATACTCCCCTTAATATACCTCAGGCTCAAATCTATTAGGAGGTTATGAACATCAAGCTTTGGGATGTGCAGAGACATCCCTATTTGAAAAAGCACTCATAGAGGAACATATCCAACCACTACGCATGGCATGACAGCTATGGTCAAAACACAGAGGATTGTATTAACCTCTTGGATACCATCAAATCTCTCATCCAGGATGGCCATTTAGGCTGGTATATGCGCCAAACCCAGAAAAATCAGAGGAAAGGCCATTATAAGAAACAAATCTATAGCCCTTAAAGTCCTTCTCCTCCCTACCAAAGAAGACGTTCTCAAGCTAGGAATGAGAACACCGGCCCACGATGACCTCGGGTTAGCACTTAAAATCAAGATAGGGTGCAACCTTGGAATGACAACCATCAGGACAATTGACATCACGCCGAAGTAACCTGAAAAATATTGTGATACGTTTTAATTGTTACTCATGTTGTGTAAGAAACATCTTCTGATATTAATTAGTTATTTTTCCAGCTATTATTTCATCTAAGCCATTACCTCAGTCATGACCTTGAATCCACAAGTACTTTGGTTCGACGTCACCTAAGCCAATACCTCGGTTGTAACTTTGAGTCTATGAGTACTTCGGCCTAACACAACCCCCAAGGTTACCACACCTTGGTGAGGTCTGAGGAATACAAGATCCAAAGAGGATCAACTATTCTGATATCTATATATGACGACCAAACAAGGAAATCCACTTAACTATCAACTGAGGTCAAGGAGTGCATTCAAGGATTTTCACATGTACCCTTATGGCTTGACCTTAACCCATAAACTAACTAGGTTTACAGAGGTTAAGCATAGTCGACCATAGCCCGGGATCGTGGACTCCACACTAAAAGGCTTCCATGTCACTCATTCCACAATTTCAAATCAAGTTGAATGCAGCCACAACACTACACCTAACCCATAAACAGAATAAAAGGTTTAACATGGTTATGCGCTATCGACTATTGTCCGGGACAGTGAACATCACTATGAAAGGCTTTCATGTCACTTGCACCTAAGGCTTGACTGTCAACTATTCCTAAAGTGAAGCCGACCACCAAGATCAAGTTTTGGACTTATCTCGGTTAGGCAAAATGAGTGTTCATTAATAGTCACCAAGGTCAAGCAAGACATGGACTTGTAAGCCAACTTTACAAGATAATGAAAATAGAATATTCAAAAAAATAAATTTATTATTATTCACATTCCAAACATCATTAACTTTACAAAAGAGGCCTATAAGTTACTCTCATGCAAGAGTGACCACTTGAAAAAAGCCTAGATGGTAGCCCGGTAAGATGATGATAATGATCAAGCACTAACTACGACCACCTCAATGGTTCCTCAAGACGCGAGCACTCATCTCCTCCCTCTTGATCAACATAAGGAGAAGGCTTCACAACCCTAATCCTCCAAAACACCCATATGCACCCAAGGCATGGTGAGCACCTTTAGTAATAGTCAGGAGAGCAGAAGAGGGAGAGCGATAAAACCCATTCATGCCTCATAAGAAGTACAACAGAAGCCATAAGCCTTTCCAACAGAGTAGAATCTTGTTATATAGCTGCATACACCTGGAAAGAAAGGCTCCTGCTACTCGGTGACGTGTTAACTAAGCCACATAGAGCAATTACTTGGCCCTCATCGAGCCATTAAGCCTGGAGAGAAACACTTCAACCAAAAGAATATGCAAGCAAAATAGGGTCACCCTCTGGAAAAGCCATAGTCTTGAACATAACTAGAAAACGAAAGAAATGAACAAGTGATAACTCCACTGCAAACATTCCATATTTATAAAGGGAGTAATGTGCTCTGATTGGCTCCCAAAAAGGGGAACCAACTGTATATTGGAAGTTATGTTTAATTGTTCCTCCCTTGTGATTGGTTGTACGAGCAGCGGGTAGTTAGAAAACGAAGCAGAAGGCTGCTATTGCATTAAAGGAGCTTTAATTCCCAATAAATACAAAGCAACAATTCCCAAACCTGCACAGACTGCTACAAATCGATGAGACATTAGTTCCTTAAGAGTAATAAAGTTCCTATTTTCCTTCAAGTAGCAATCAGTAGATAGGCTATAGAGGAATGAAGATATTGACTTACGAATATCAAACCACAGACCCCTATATGCTTCAATAATCTAAAGTTTTGTCACCAAGATCGAGCATTAGACCAGTCTAAGTGAACTACCCCAGTGAATTGCTAAGTGTAAAGTGAACACCAAAATTAAGTATTGGACTCATCTCTGTAAAAGGAAAACAGATATAAATATGAAGAAAACGCCAAATATTAAAATTAAACAAAGGATGCCTGAGGTCGGGACTTGTCCAAATACATCAATAAAGCCCCATGTAGGGGGCAAGGAAAATGAAAAAGTTAGACATTAGACTGAGGGGCTTGAACCTTTTAGAGTCACCATTACCTCAGACCGTATTGCCTCGACCTGTACCACCTTAGTCTGCACTGCCTAAAGCACCACGACCTTAGCCTATTCTCGTCCATCCTCTAGTATAGCTTTTGTCCCCCTCCGCCATCCATAATTCAGTCCACTTGATCATTTGGGGAAGCCACGAGAATAACAACATCCACAATTCGGCCATCCCAGACTTCTCCCAATGCACCGACCCCCTCTTCATTAAGATTATGGATAAGTAAGCAGAGTTGGTTAAGAGCGTTCTTGAATGATTCCGCCACAGACCTCGACTAGCCATCAATCATTTCTGAAAGTTCTTCATTCAGCCTAGCCTTAGTCTAGCACAAAATTTCACACTAAGTCCAAACACTGGTAAGGACAGATTCAGTAAAGGTTAAGTTCTCCCTCATTACATTCTCCTAAGCCGTTGGTTCACCAAGTTGGATTCGAAGCGCGTTGGCCTCAATAGCCTTTGCTTAGAGCGAATCCACTTTAGCAACATAAGTCTAGAGAGAAGTAACCTCGGTAACATTTGCAGCAAGGTGGGCAACCTCAGTTCGGAGCTTACCAACCTCGAAGTTGCGCAACTTAAGCTCTTTGACAGCCTAGTCTAGTTATCCATCCTTCTAAGTAATCTCAATGGTAACCTAGGCTAGCTGCCCATCCTTATAGGTTGTTTCCAGCTCAAGTTTTTACTTTTCACTCCGAAGGGTGTTAAGCTCCCCCTCCAAGATAGAAACTTCTCGCACGGACTCCCAAGCCTCCTCCATAAATTAAAGGAAAGAGGCAATGCACAAACTCTGAAGTTTGGCCTTATGGATGAGCTCTGCCATATCATGCTCAATCAATACATCAGTCTCGACGGGACTCAATAAGGTACCATCAATAAAACTAGTAAGATCAGCCCCTCCTGTCCACATCGATCTAGTTGGAAAATGGAGCAAAACACCCTTAGACTACGAAGGTAGAGGAATAATAACAGTCACCCGTGAAAGAACTGTCGGGGCCCGAGATTTGGACGCCCCGCCACTTTTGGCTGCCAACTTTTGAACCAAGTGTTGAAGTCTAGTCTGTAAAGTCATGCTTTCTGTAAAAGAAGGAAAAACATTACAATACTTAGACAAATATTAAGAACAAAATAAATTTTAAATGCAGAAGAAATATGCAAGACAATATACCTAGCAAGGCCTTTACAAAAGCAGCGGGCTCTTCCAAGATATCCTTGCAACAGATGGCCTCATTTTCTTTATTCCAGTCAATCAAGAAGTGTAGGACCTCGGCCTCAGGAAAACAGATCTCGAAGATTGGAGTCTCTATTTCTTCATTCATCTGCCCCCAACCAGCTTGAGTCTAGTATAAATGGAGGCGTGGTTGACCTTCTGGGGTGATGAAAAAAGGTGTTAACCATGGAGCCCTTACTATCCTAAAAATGTCCCTCTTGAAATTCTTAAAGGACTCTTGATAGGGCTTGAAAAACCTTACGCCCATTCTGTGTCCACAGTGTGACCCATCCCTTGGTTTGGTTGCTCCCCGAGGTTGACAACTGAGAAAAAAAGGTAGAAGAAATAGTTGACCGAGTAAGGCCACTCGAAGACCTAGCATATAAGCTCAAACACACGGACAAATCCTCAAGTATTCAGGTGGAGTTGAGTAGGTGCCACTCGCAAGCAATTGAGGACGCCCATCTCGAACTCGGTGAATGGCAACTGTACCCCAATCCGAGTGAAGAGAGCTTTATACATATACATGAAGTGCCTACCCTCTGTATAGATCGAGCACACCCTTTCGTCTTTAAAAGGATGCCAGATGGTGAACTCTTGGTCTCTAAGCTCGTCCAGAATAAGTTGTAAATATTGTTGTTTGTCATGGGCATCCTTGGTTGTCTTTATTCTAGAAGGGGTGCCTTGAACCTCTCGGTCCACCCACTAGTATAAACTTGTGTCCCGTGAAAAGATGTGTTCCCTTTGCTCCGCAGGTGTAGCCCTCCAAGTTCGCGTCATACCTATAGAGGATGCACCTTGTTAGACTCTGAAGACTCACTTAAGTTTCCTAATGCCATCAAAAGCTCAAAAAGCTGACGAGTCGGCCCATGCCTAGCTAGCTCTCCACCTTGATCCACCCTCTGGAATGCCCTTAGAATCCTCATCCTGACTGAGGAACTCAGACCCTCATCAGAATCCCCACCATGGACTTGAAGCCTATGTGGCTGAGGCAATGAGGATAATGGAGAACTCAAAACCTCCACTGATGGGCCACTATTCTGCACCATATCCTCACTCATAACATTTCTCCCACTAAACGTTCAAAGGGAAAAAACAGGTGAAAATGAGGAGTACATTGAGTTTTGAAGAAGCAAATAGGCCTTAAACGGTGAAAAAAGTGCAGAAGAGGCTTTGAATCACTAACAGCCACCGCAAGAGTTGTCAAAAATTGCCTAGGTTGCCAGAGCAAGAAATCTAAGGTGCAAGAATAAGCAAAAAGTGGGAAGGGTTAAACCATGTTCCTATTTATAAGCGTGGAAAAATCGCCCCAATCACTGTCATTAATAGGGGCAGATACACTTTTTCATTTAAAACGCCTCATCATAACGCCGCCTTTTTGAAATTTGAAAACGACTAATCATGATGCTACGAATCCCAAACAATAACAACGATTATTCCTCAGACACGTGGTGCACTATTTTTGAGCAAAAACAACTAGAAGGACAATACGCAAAACGTTCGAAATTGAAATGACACGTTACATTTGAGAACATTCTAACCTAGATCATGGACCCTCAATGAGATACCACAATATAACAATACCATAGATCTCGGCCCAAAACTGAGGTACATTTATAATATGGACCCCACAAACCATACATGGGAGTAACTTACTACCTACCCCTGACAATGGTATGATGACTTAAGCAGAGTGATTCATCACAGATCCCGGCCTTACTCATTAATCTCGAGGGCACACTATGATACATCACAGACATTGACCATTTGGAAAAACATCACAAAATCTGATATTGACACTATAACTCGGATCCCTTTGTCCATCGCGCGTTGTGTGCTCCAATTGAACTCATATCTTGACACTACACTGTCTCATCTAAGCGCCAAGCTTGAGGCAACTTATCTGGATTGGGTTTTAGGTCTATGGGTCTGGAGCAACCCAACTAACTAGAATAGAACCCAGACATTACTGTGTGTTCATAATTGTCTATCTGCTAGATGTAACTCCTTCAAGGGATATGAATATTAATCATATCTCATATAAATAGGGATTTGGACACAAGGAAAAATGGTCATTCGGATTTTATGCAACAACATTCAATTCGCATTAAATGCACAGATTCTCAACTAGGGCTACACAACCTGACCCACGAACCCGACTAACCCGAACTGACCAGATATAATATATCTGGATTGGTTCGGGTCATCGGGTCCGTTCGGGTCCAACCCGATTAACCCGATTTCTAATTGGTTTGGGTGATGGGTTGAGTGATCCAACCCGATAACCCGACTACTTGAGTAAAACAATGTCGTTTTGGGTATTTCTTAAGTAGGGTATTCACGTGTCTGACCCAACCCTGTAACACCCCTTTTTAGGATGTCACATATATAAAGAAAATAAAAGAAAGAAAAATAAAATCTACCCAAGTTGTAAAACCTTTGTTACATACTAATACAGGTTGGAAAATAATTCCTGTTAAACAGAATATTATTAAATAAATTAACGCAAAAACATAAAATAAACAGAACAACATCACTCATAATATACATATGGTCCAAGTTATAAGTTATACAAATAATTTACAACTACAACTACAAATATTTAAACGAAGCGTAAATAAAAACGAATAACATCAATATATACATACGCAGAGGCGCCCAAAATACACATCATACATATTTAACCCTCTGAAGGATCACTCTCAGGAAGATCTTCAGGAGATAAATATCCAGGATGTCTCGACTCTCGGCGGAAACGAGACCGCGCAGTCGATACTATACTCATCTCGCTAGGCTCAGTGGACACACCACCCCAATGACACCTAAGAGATAAAGGTAACTCTAAGTGCAAAAACACAGTAGTCGTCATAACTGGCTCTCCATCAAACTCATGTCGTAGGGACACAGTCAACCGTCCCACGTAAGTCACTGAGTCTCTATCTCCTCGCAGATGCCAAGCTAACGATCCACCGTGAAACTCAAGACGTACAAAACCTAAAAATCCTGGCACCGCCATACCCAAACAAATCAGTCCAATGGATATGGATGATCAGATGGTTCTTGGTCGTCGTACTGATCTTCGGCTTGCTGCTCTTCTTCCTCCTCAGGATACAAAATCTCAAGAGGCTGGTCCTCTTCCTCAAACTCTTTACCACGTAAATAAATATACAGAAAACACATACAATAAAGAGGTAAGACAATCTAAAATCATCACAAACATGACAAATAAGAAAACGACAAACAACAGATATACAGTTCATGCAATATGAAAAGCTATAACAGTAATTAATAACAGGATAGTATAAAGATTTAAATGTCACAACAACACATAATATGACGATAAAATAGTATCATAGATAAAATAATATCACGGATAAAATAAAATAAGAAATAAACAATTTATCATAATAATAGCCAGATAAAAATAAACAGATAAAATAAAATAATGTCCAAGATATAATCATATACAATATGACACGATCCTACTCCATAGAGCTAAACACATACAGATATCAGAGAGAATGACCCGCAAAATTTATTAGTACCACGGCTGCCCAACCAAACTATTGCGCTGTCTCACGTTGCGTCTATAGCCCCACGACACATGGAACCCATTGTCCAAGGTGTGGTGTAGTTCACTGTCTCACGTTGTGGCACTACAGGCAATGTACTATTAGACTTCACGAAATCTCGATTAAATATAGTGTGTGTCGAGTCCATTAGTGTGCTATCGGTTACCACGGCCCAGCGGAGCGACCGACTGTCCATATATAGGATCCCGTACACTAACGTCTCCAAGTTCATAAAGACAATGAACCACACTACGTTTATCGCATCGACAACACGATGTGATTCACCTCGTCAACCAATCCACCAAAAATTGGCATAAACTCAATATATGATCCAAAAATAAGAAATTATCAAAATACCCTCATTAAAATATATTCTCCAAGATAAAAAGATACAGTAAGTCCCACCGGACAAATACTGTTCCAAAGCCTGTACGGGTTCACCTCATAGCCCGATAGCAGAAAAATATAGAAAATACCGTTTCGGTCAATCGCGTAGAAATTTTATCGCGTTTTCACAATCTCGTCGTTTTTACAAACGTTTTTAAATCGCGTAAATCTATTTTTCTGTTTTTAAAATCGCGTAGAGTTTTTAATACGTTTTCTCAATCGCGTAAGATTTTTAAATCATTTTATTGTCCGAATTCCTTAAAAATTACTGTTTAAATAGACAGAAATAATAAATAATACGTTTAAACTACGTAAAATATTTTCCATAACGTATACTGTCTTTTGGACATCTTTTCTATCTTATTTGCCCGTTTTTACTAAAAATTGACAGTATGTTGCTTAGAAAATTATATTAATGGTTTCCTAATTTTTTCGTAAAAATTCTGTTTACTTAATTTTTAACCGTATAATTTAATCCTTTTGAAAACCACTAACATGCTTCAAAATTATAGCATGAGCCATATGTTAGGAATTTACAAAAGTTACTGTATTTCCTTTCTAACAATAAAATCATTAGTTTTAGTTGATTAAACCTAATTCAAATCAATTTATTTCTTCAAAACTCATTTTAGAAAAAAATTCTTTTTAACATATATTGCATCTTTATACTTGAAAATGGTTTGGAATTGATTTTAGAAATCATGGATACTTGGTTTGGCATGTTGGCCGAAACATATACTTGTGTCATTTGGTCTCTAAATTCATTTTCCTTCATCTAAACAATTTTATATCTTGTTAATTTGCCTAAGTTAATTAAATCACATTTTAAGAAAATGATGAAAACATTTTGGTTCTCCATTTTTGGTTAATGGCCGTGAGCCTCATTGATGCATTCTTTGGAACACTCATGCAAACCTTGGCATGTTATTCACATCCTATAAATTATCATGCGTTTCTAACACATACAAATTATCAAAGCTTGTAGACATGCAAATCAAAGCTTGTAGACATGCAACTTCATACAAATTATTACAAACATCAAATAGGAAAGCTACTAACAAACACACAAATAAGCTACTAACAAACACACAAATAAGCTACTAACAATCACACAAAGGAATCCTTATGGATTCTACAATCACAACAATCAATCTCCATCTTCTTACCACCACCCAAGGATGATAAGATTAGTCTTCCTCTTACCTTAAATGAAGACAAACACTCCTTCACACCTTTCCTAGGGTTTCGGTTTCACTCCACCAAGTCACCTATCAAGCTTAAACAAAACTACAAATTACTAACCATAAAAGAGAGCTTAAACCATGGATAAATCATGGCTTAGAACTTTGAAAAAGAGTTTAGAAATGGAAAACAAGAAATTTCACCTTCTAGGTAAAATTTTCCAAGTAGGTTTCCAAGCTTCAAATGGAAGATTTTGCAAGAACTCTCAACTAGAGATGTTCTTAGGATTGTGTTTAGGTTTAGAAAACTTGGTTGGATAAATTTTTTAGTAGTTGAATGGTCTTGGATTGTGTTTGGCCGAATAGAGCTTCAAGAAAGCTTCAATGGAGTTTAGGGTTTTTGGAAGAGAGAGAAGAGAGAAAATGCATGAAGAGTGAAATGATTTTTTGTCCTCCAAAGGCCAAATGGCCGTGGACTTCAAGCATGCAAGGTGTAGCCTTGCTTGGCTTCATCCAAGCCTTAGGATAGATCAAAGGTCAAGATTAAAACTTGGTTAGCAAGCTTAACTCTCATTGGTTGATTCTAGCATTGTCATTAACCTAGTCACCATGCTTAGTCACTAATTAGCCTAGTCATTAAGCTTAGTAACCATGTTCTTGAAAGTTCAACTACTAATGATGCTTAATTAAGCTACTAAGTTAACTGTTTTAACTAAACGTGGGTCCCGCAAAATATTTTCGGGTCCACTGTCATCTAATTATACTGACTAACAAAATAATATTATAATAATACAAAATTATTTTATTTGACAGTTAAATCCTAAAAATTAAAAGATTAATTATCGTCTCATTCAGAATTGGGTTTAGTAAGATCCCCTAGCTCTGAATAATTAAAACAAGATTTCTCTGGCCCGGAAAAATATTATTTTCCTGTCCCGGAGCAAATCACATAAAAAGTCCAAATAAAATCACAGACAGTAATAATAAACACTGTATCAGGTAGAAAAATTAAAAATAGTACATTCGGGACGTAATGGTCATTTTTTTATTTTTTTCCACAACGAAGCAAATCATCCAAAACGTTCAAATAAAATTACAGACAGTATTATATGTCTGTATATCACACAGAAAAATTAAAATAGTAGCTTGACAAAATTTTTATTTTACCGTCTCGAAACAAATTACATAAAACGACTAAATAAAATCTTAGCCTGTAAAAATATTTTTGTATTTCATACAGAAAACAAGAAACAGTAAAATAGGGACACAACGGTCTTGTACACAAAAGTTTGAAAAACAGCAACCAGAACATTCGGAACATTTTTCTAAAAATTGGGGTGTTACAAACCCAACCAACCTGAATCGACCCGATTGGCTTTAACACACTTATTTCATTCACAATTTCACTCTCCTTTCCCTAATTCTCGACCCGATTACCCCGACCCGAATCGACCCTATTGTAATCAGGTTGGTTCGGGTCGGGTTACCCGAAATTTTTTACATAAACCTGACCTGACCTTAATTAATTGGTTCGGACATTTTTTTCCCTTAATCCCGACCCAACCCGACCCGTAATCACCCCTATTCTCAACACCCTAACAGGCTCTTATATATACCCTACAAGGCAAAAAAGTATGGATCCAACTCCAATTCTATACACTGCCTTCTTTGAATACAAAAACTTGAGCATCAAAGTACTTTTTGCAGGTACCTACCCCTTGCACCATTACTGTCACTGATGTGCCACAAATGTTTCTACTCACCACTACCTTCTCAAGGAATCCTCAAAACCCAGTTCTGAACAGAATATATTATTATGGACTTTCTTTAGTATCTCAAGAACCCACACCAAAAGGTAAGTTCCCTTTTTTAGAAGCTTTCTAGGGCGAAGCTTATACTGTAGTGGGACAATGGTGGAAGTGTGGAGTTTGGATTTTGCTTCATAAACAAAAGCTAACTTTTGCTTTTGCTATACCAATATTTTTTTGGCACGCTTGGTAGGACTTCCTTGATTCAAGATCTCCAGGTGTTTCTAAACTTATCAAGTGTTTTGAGCCTATGCAATTGAGATTAGGTCGTTGTATTTCTATCGTAACTATGACTTCTTAAGCCGAAATGCTTGTTGTTCCTCCTCCTGGTCACTCGGGGGCAAATGCCCATGTCGTTGCCACACAGGCTGCAAGTGACATTACCAGCTTTGAAAATATATCTCATGTTGTGGCTTAACGTGAAAATCTCACCTTGTATCAGATGACCAAAGTGTGGGTGAGATCGTCTCTTTGGTATGACTCCAATAACTGAAGTTGTATGGCCTCTCATTGTGAATAAAATGCAAACAGGCAAAGACAAGGAGGCTAGGGACATAACTTAGGGAACCATTCCTTAATATGGCTAGCCAATGGCTGGAAATGTGTATGATATTCTGCCATCAGTGGCTTATCCTACGTTGGCAATATAGGAAATGACTACTATGGCCGGTCTTTCTATAACCATAGTTATCGCAGTTCCATGGCAGTTGATGGTGGCTTCAAGGGGTGTTCGGCCCTTCTGAGTGTTGATAAGTCAAACTGGCTATTCTAACTAATCAGATCCAAGGCCAACTATGCCATCATGGCAATATGGTCAAGTGCATATAGCTAAGAGGCCTTCAACTATTCTCGAAAATAATAACGGTGCTTTGGATCATCATTCGAATCCATTGACAAACTTTGGTAGTAACATCCTTGCATGGCAGCCTACGGTTGAAAGTTATATGCCTTATTCATTTACCGCACATCTATATGCAATACACAAGGGGAAATTGACATTGACCCAAATCCAATAACAGATATCATTGAAAGGCATCTTTGGGTTAGCTTGAAGCTGACGAAAGGCTAGTCTGTGAAAAGCCTTTAGTGTTTAATGAAAATCAAATGGACAATGATAGAAAGGATGGTACATCGTACCCAGCCGCTAGAACTATGTCCTAGGGGTAGCAAACTTTGGCTTCATGGTAGGAAATTCTAGCTTCCTTAAAACAGATTCCAACTTTAATGTTGCATGGATCTACTCCACATATTAGTGGCTCAAGGGCAAACAATGAAGCACCAGCTGCTGCCACTCAAGTCGAGGGTTTTCCTACTAGTTTGGAAGCTACACTTAATATTGCACCCCAAGTAGACAACCTTGACCTTATACGCTATCCGTTTGATCAAAATGTAGATTAGATTATTCCCTTAATAGCGACTCAAATAGTCGAAGTCGTAAGACCACTTATAGCAAATGAAATTCAAAAAATCAATGATAAAGAGGCAAGGGAAATCAATCAAGAGGTTGCTTTACCTCATGGACAGTAAGTTGCTAGAATTATATACCATGCTTCTCTACTAGCGGCCTCCTATATATTAGCAACGTGGCCTACAACCAGCATGGTTGGCTCTACCACGACCATGACTATGATAATCCCTCGGTAGTTAACAGCTGCTATAAGATATGGTTAGCCCTTCTAAATGCCAATGAAGCAAATGAGTTATCATGCTCCACCAATACCTGATCGATAGCACCGCCATGGAAACATAGTCAGGAGCATATAGGCCTTTGGTTGCTCTAGAGAACATTAATGGAAATTTAGCTTATAAGTCGAATCCTACATGAAATTTTGAAGATAGCTCACTTATTTTGCAAATTATGGCTAAGGCATATATGTCATACCAACCTGCTTCTTGGTCAAACACACCTCCGTTTGCTATATCTCAGATATAAGAAATGCTAAATTTGGGGCCATATGCACCAATGGATACTCAAGAGGCTAATTTCACACTCAACTTTCATCCTCTGCCCTTCGAAGCAAGGCCAACACTGAACATAGACCATAATCAGTTAGATGATATCATCAAGAGACATTTTGAAGGTGATTCTAAAGCTAAATGAAAAGGTAATTTATAAGAAGCTGTATCTTGAGTGGACTGACCGAATGGCCCATTTTCCAAAAGGCTACACATACGCAGAATTCTCAACATTTTCTAGGGAGGACAATTAGACCACTGTGGAGCATTTTAACCAATTTATACCTCAATGTAATGAGCTCAACCAAAATGATTTCTATTGACTATAGTTTGATAATCACATATTTTATACATTAATAAACCCTCATTTTTAATCATTTACACTTTCGATGTACTTAATTAATTGAGCTTAGTCATGTTTTGTAAGTTTGGGTTCAAAATAGGCTTAATTGATATTTTTTAGCATTGTTGAGATTTTACACTATTTCTATATTTTAGTTATATCTTGAGTTCTAGATGTCTAAAAATTATGAATTTTATCTTGTAGGAAAGCTGAGAGAAAGCTCTACAACTTTTATACGGAGCTCAATGTCTCAATCAGACATCTAGTTGAGCTAATTAGGCTTGGAAGTCAAAAAATGAGTTCTGTCACTAGAACCTGAGCAATGTGCACTAATCAGGGCATAAGTTAGGCTATATGAGTTGCATTGAGCTGAAACTAGTGTCATTTATAAGTTAAGACCCAAATCTACAACTTTTATGAAGAACACAAGACCCAATTTGGATGTCTTGGAGGTCATATTGGGCTTGCAAGTCAGAACAGAGGGGTTGAAATTGGGCCTGAGTAGTTGCAATGATTGAGTCATATCTTTAGCTGTAGAAGGCCAAATTGGATGGTTCAAGTGGGCATTTGATAGCCAAGACAAATGACTACAACTTTCATGAAGGCCACTTTCTAAGAATCTGTCGGAAAGCACGAGTTTGGCACCAAATTATTTTGTGCAAGTGAAGACAAGCCTTTTTTGCAATCATCCACCTACTCCTCAATCATCCATTTAATCATTCACCCATTCCTTAATTATCCACCCACTCATTGTCCCACTCATTATCATCTTTTGCTTGTGATGCTCTACAAAAGGTAACATTGGCTGCCTATTAGAGAAATCTTGGTTTTAGATCAAGATCATGCTATTATGTTATTTACTTGTTGTAATTTTCTTTTGTTGTAAATAGAAGTTATGATCATCTTCTTCTTCTTCTTCTCTCTTTCTTCTTGCTCATGGGTAACTAACTTTCATCTTGTTTGGGTGAAGGGGTGAAGCTTTTGATAATAAAATAAGGTTAGATTAATTTTTTTCTTGTACTTAAAAGATATATTATCAAGTGGTTATTATATATATTGTATTTTGTTTCCAATCAATTTAGAAACCCTCCTTGTAAAGTGAAGTTCTTGATTCATTGTAGACAAGTGGTTTGGCACAATGAATGCTTAAACCCATTTACAAGTATTGGTGTTGGTAGATAATTCCTCCTTATAAAGTGGAATTCTTGATTCATTGTAGACAAGTGGTTTGACACAATGAATGCTTGAACTCGTTTACAAGTGCTGGTGTTAGTAAATAATTAAAGGAAGTATAATATAACTATGTATATAATTCTAAATGGACTTTGAATGTTTTATTTTCTGATTGGAACCTCTATTGTGCTTGAATTTCAATTGAGTTATAAAAAGAATTAATTTTATCCTTAAATTATTACCAAAAGTAAATCTCCTAACTTAAGCAAGTTCTTTAATTTAATTGTGAATATATTTTATTATCTTTATTGTTGTGATAAAGCCTTTCTTTACCTCAAAGAATTTTTCTTCATCAATTCCCTGTGGATCAACCTCGAACTCCCGAGAAATTTATTACTTAAGATAACCTACACTTGGGTTTGCATCATTTAATCTACATCACAATTTTTTCCACTTTCATTAACAAAGATGACTCATAGTTGGTATACAAACTTGTCCCCTGGTTCGGTTCAAAACTGGAATGGTTATTTCATAACTATTTTTAAAAAGCTCAATTAGAGTTTTCTATAGCCGATTTGACCATGATAAAGCAGAAGCTGAATGAACCAATGGTTGACTACCTCAAGAGATTCTAAGAAGCAAAAGCCCTATGTCAGCTGCTCTTGCCAAAGAGTGAGTACATGAAGCTAGCAATTAAAGGTATACTGGAGTTTCTTAAAGAAAGGTTGATTCGAGTAAACTTTGTGGACCTTGCTCAATTAGCTTCGAAAGCTATCAGTTACAAAAACTAGATCAAAAGCTAAAAAATGAAGATGCTTCCCAAAGCTGACGAAGGACCTCTAATTATTCCATTGGATGGATACTCATGTTACCTAACCAACGATGAATTACTAAAGAAAGAAAACAGTGGAATCAATGTAGTTAAGATTATGAATGACTTAGCTTATATATGCCAAACATACCATCTTTTTCCTATAGCTGATATTCCAGAAGCATCTCATTCATTGGTAATTTGGCTAGTGGGTATTCTTTCAGTTGCAGTCGGCCCAACAACAGTAGTTAATTATGTGTTAGTATTGGAAACATATGTAATTAGGTGTAATTAGTAGTACAACTATGAGTCCCACATCATATAAATTGTGTAATTATTTATTACTTATTGAGTATATATTTAGCCTCTGTTGTGTAGTTGAAACACACGGTTCATTACATGTCTCAAAGAAAGTATGCTATAAATATCCTTGAAGAAACATGATTATTGAATGCCAAGCTGATTGATACTCTCATGTTCTTTCTCTCTCAACAGGATATTCAAGGAAGATGTTCAGTACATCTTCCTTGGTTAAACTCGGTCCCAAAAAAGATATCGTTGTTTTTCTCCTACTCTACAAGGTTACCTTATCTCAGCCGATGTTACTTTCTTTGAGTATGTACCCTTCTTTGAGTCGTCTCTTTCGACTCCTAAGTCAATCTCTGCAGTTCTTCCGATTCCTCTTGCCTCTGTCACTATCGAGTCTAAACTGCCCCAACCACTACCTATACAGGTCCCTAGCACCACTGGCCATTTCTTCCACACTTATCACAGCTGACCACAATCTCCAGTGCCCCATGTTCCTTCTCCAGATACTGCTGCTGAGGTCATTATAGACTTTTATCTGGAACCAACTTCTTTACCAGCTCCGTCACTGCCAGACGACTTTGATCTTCCCATTGCCATACGAAAAGGTATCCGGTCTACTTGTAATCCTTCTCCTCATTATATTGTTTTAAGTTATCATTGTTTTTCTTCTTTGCACTTTGTTTGTATTTCTTCCTTGTCTTCTATTTCCATCCCTAAATCTCTAGGTGAAGCCTTATCTCATCCCGAATAGTGACAAGCAATGGTTGCTGAAATGAGTACGCTTCATAATAGTGGTACTTGTGAACTAGTTACTCTTCCTCCAGTGAAATCTATTGTTGGTTGTCGGTGGATCTATACAGTCAAGATGGATCCTGATGGTAAAATTGATCATCTCAAAGCCCGTCTTGTGGCAAAAGGGTACACACAGATCTTCAACTTAGATTATGGAGATACTTTCTCTCATGTGGCTAAAATGGCTTCTGTCTGATTATTTTTGTTCATGGTTGCTATTCGATACTGGCATCTTCATCAACTTGACATTAAAAACACATTCCTGCTTGGTGATCTAGAAGAAGATGTATATATGGAGCAACCTCCTAGATTGTTGCTCAATGGGAGTCTTCTAGCTTGGTATGTCATCCCCACAAGTCTCTTTATGGTCTCCAACAGTCTCATAGAGCCTGGTTCAGACGATTCAACACTGTGATTCAATATTTTAGTATGATTCGGAGTGAAACAGATCACTCTATGTTTAATCGCCACACAACCTAAGGCTGTATTTATCTGGTCGTGTATGTTGACGACATTGTCATCACTGAAAGTGACCACCTTGACATATATAAGTTAAAACAACATCTCTCTCTTCACTTTCAGACCAAAGACTTGCGTTAACTTCAATATTTCTTGGGGGTTGAGCTAGCTCAATCCAAAGATGGTATAATGGTATCTTAAAGAAAGTATGCTATGGATATCCTTGAAGAACCATGATTGTTGAATGCTAAGCCGGTTGATACTCCTATGGATGTAAATGCCAAACTCCTACCAAATCAGGGGGAACCTCTATCGGATCTGTGATAACTCCACTATGTGTAGTTATTTATGTCCTATATTTGTATTATTTTGATAGCCTAGTCCTTGATTGCTATGCATATTTGGAAGGTTTTAGGCTTATATTTGTTATATTCCATTTGTATATCTTCCTTGATGCTTTTGTGATAATATTTTCTATTCTTTGTTGGATTAAGTGGATTTGCACTTGTATTTGATTTAGTGACTTTTTTAATATAGGGTGAGCTTAAAAGAGATGAATTGAAGCAAGCCAAGGCCTAGCATTAGAAGAGAAAGTCCAAGGTGCATTCTAGTAGAGCACATCACGGCGTGGTTGACTCAGCCAGCTGCTTAGATTTATACCCGAGGCTAGTATGCTGTGGCATATAAAGAGTGCATGCCATGGCGTATTGACCCAATTTAGACGCGCGACACAGTGCAACATGTGTCACACCGCGATATGAAGTGCAGAATTGAGCCTATAAATACGTTTTTATCAGATTTTGTTAAAAAGTTTTCCTTTTAGTTTTTAGGTTTGGCCATCTTAGGGCTAGAGAGGCGTGACTGGGTCATTCATTGAAGGTGGAGAAGAAGCTTGGGGAGCCAATGATAGAGGCTATCTTCCTCTTGAAGGGAGATTCAAAATTCAAAGACCAAATTCATGAGCTTTCTCCTTTTCCATTTGCTTTCTTCTCTTCCTCATTGCTTGAACATGATTTTTTTATGTATATTTTCATTTTCAACGTTTAGCCAAAGCTGTATTTAGTGAACTCTTTGAATCCTTTTATGATATTAATGATTTTGCCTCTTCTCTGAGTTTTGTATGTATGCTTGGTTTTGTTTAATCATATTGTGTTTAATACTCCTGAGTGCCTGATCAACATTTAAGTGATTTGTTAAAATATGATGAGTCTAGACATAGGGATTTGGATTTGAGATCGTATGTATGGTTGATACATGTTTGACTTCATTCTCATAGCGGGGATAAGTTGATTCGCTAATATGATAGAAATATACCTCTTAGCCATGCATAGCGTGCGTTTGAGAATAGATCGTTCATTAGTGGATTTCACTCTGGTTCTAATGGATGCATAGTGAGCTAGGTGTAGGAAGCCGAGGTTAACTGACCTAAACATAGGCTTTTAACGAAAGTAAATTCTCAACCTAACCTAATCAATACATTCTTATAGATGAAGAGGATTACATATCATTGATTGAAGTAGGAGGTAAAGAAGGATTCTCTAGACTCTAGCCATTATCTTTATTGCTTTCCTAGTCTTTAGTTTATATCCATTTTCCCTATTTTTATGGTCTTAAATAAAATTACTTAAGCTATTGGTAGATATTATAGCATTGAAAATAACCTTATTCTCGTAGGAACGGTATCTTACTCTTCACTGTATTACTTGTTCGGCCTGTGCACTTGCGGCCTTAAAAGGGACAAACAAGTTTTTAGCGTCATTGTCAAGGATAAGACATTCTTTCTGTATTGCTAATATTAACAATGAGTTTATGTAGTTCTAATTCAAGTTTTATTTTAGTTCAATTCAATAAGTCCATTTGGACAAGTTATGGTCCTTTTGTTTTTATGTTTGTTGTTGTTTTACAAAAATATATGATAAGTTTGTTTTTTATGGTTTTAATATGTTTTTGCTGTACATTATGTAAATTAAGCTTTTAGACAACTTTTGCAGGTGCTGGAGGCCACAATAAAGCAAATTTGGCAGCAATATGGAGTTTGTTGCAGAATTCTGCAGTCAGACCTCTCACGCAGCAATGCACACATGCTCACGCTGTGACACCTTCGTCTTTGCCTTATCAGGGTTTGAGACCCGCGAGCTGGACGTCATTCACGTCACGACACAACACCCTGTTTTGCATTTTTTTGTTTATTTTTCATGTTTTTCTTTATTTGTTAAAGCTCAGTTCTTATATGGCTGCTATTTTGAATGGCTCAAGTACCCTATAGACCATGTACAACAAGGAAACAACTTCACTTTGGTTTGAGGGAGTATCATTACATGTTTTTTTTTTCTATTTTAATGCTCAATGTATAACATGTTTTGATGTTCTAAAGTATGTAGTAGTAATAGTCACCATATTATCATAATCATACCTTGCTTTGGCTATTACTGATGGGTTGTTAATAAAAATTTTCCATTTTCAATATTCTACACATGATGAATGCGTGCTTGAATTGAAAATGATGAAACTATTTGAATGCATGATATTTTGTCATTTGCTAGTGTGTGATGGTTGTGCAATGATAAATATGGATGTGTTTTGCCCTCAATTCTTTTGTGGATCCATATGTGATCTCTGATGCATTCTGGTGCAATCTTGTTTCTCTTTATGCATAATGTGTTTCCTGCTTAGATGTTTGTTTAACTTTGAAAAAGATTTGAGTGCTTGTCGAGAGAATGTTTATGGATAGTGCATGTGGAGACTTCTACTATCCTTGAAATTGTTTTTCAACTCTCTTGAAGCGAAATCCTAGATTATGCATGATTGAGGAAATGATTAGGGTATTGTTTGGACCGATTGAGCGTTAAAAAGCTTACTCTCACATGATCATATCCTTAGGTCCTCTTTTGAAGCTTTACAAATGTTTGACCTTATATGTTTTTCATCACCCTCATCTTCCCTAACATGTAATTCTTTATATGCATGCGAAAGCATTGCATTCTTTTCCTTCCTATCATTATTTGTTGAATGTATAATGTGTTATTTCTTCACTTGAGTCTTATGAGTAGGGTATTTATGTTTATGTCAATACAAAAGTGGCTTGAAAGAACCATATGCTCCAAAAAGAAATTGGTTTAGAAAGAGAAAAAATCAAAATCAGAAAAAGAAAAGAAAAAAAAAAGCAAAAAACAAAAATGCATTAAATGGTCCTGGAGAGTCTTATTAGTTTATTTTGTATACCCTTGTTATATCATTTAGTGACTCAAGTCTTGAAATCATATGTTATGTTTCTCAATGTTTGTATGTTATCCTTTTCCTTTTTATTCTTCACCCCATAACCATTGATCTTACATTACAAGCTATTAAAGATAAGTTTAGCTTGTATGTTTGAGGGAAATGTAAGTGCATGATTGGAAGCTTGATTGATGGCATGATAAGGATTGTCTATGTGTTAAGCTAATTGTGAGGCATATGCATTCTTTGAGGGCTGATACAATAATTGTGCACTAGTTTTGGTTAAGAGAAAATTGAATTCATAAATAGTTGCTAAATGTATGTGAGCATGATTTGTCAATACAAGTCTATTTGTGCTTTGTTTTGCTTGAGGACTAGCAAAAACTTAAGTTTGGAGGTATGACAACTCCACTATGTGTAATTATTTATACCCTATATTTGTACTATTTTGATAGCCTAGTCCTTGATTGCTATGCATATTTGGAAGGTTTTAAGCTTATATTTGTCATATTCTATTTGAATATCTTCCTTGATGCTTTTGCGATAATATTTCCTACTTTGTCGGATTAAGTGGATTTGCACTTATATTTGATTTGGTGACTTTTCTAACACATGATGGGCTCAAAAGAGATGAATTGAAGCAAGCTAAGCCCCAACATTCAAAGAGAAAGTCCAAGGTGCATTCCAACAGAGCACGCCGCAACGTAAAATGAAGCACACCATAGCGTGGTTGACTCATCCAACTGCTCAAATTTGTACCCGAGGCTAGTATACTGCAGCACATGAAGAGTGCACGCCACGGCATGTTGACCTAATTTAGACGCACGCCGTAGCGCAACATGTGTCACACCGCGGCGTGAAGCGCAAAACTGAGCCTATAAATACGTTTTTATCAGATTTTATTAAAAAGTTTTCCTTTTAGTTTTTAGGTTTGGCCGTCTTAGGGCTAGAGAGGTGCGACTGGGTCGCTCATTGGAGATGGAGAAGAAGCTTGGGGAGCCAATGATGGAGGTCATCTTCCTCTTGGAGGGAGATTCAAGCTTCAAAGACTAAATCCATGAGCTTTCTCCTTTTCCTTTTGCTTTCTTCTCTTCCTCATTGCTTGAACATGATTTTTTGATGTATATTTTCGTGTTCAACATTTAGTCAAAGTTGTATTTAGGGAACTCTTTGAATTCTTTTATGATATTAATGATTTTGCCTCTTCTCTAAGTTTATATGTATGCTTAGTTTTGTTCAATCATGTTGTGCTTAATGCTCTTGAGTGCCTGATCAATATTTAAGTGATTTGTTAAAATTTGATAAGCCCAGACATAGGGATTTGGATTTGAGATCATATGTATAGTTGATGCATGTTCGACTTCATTCTCATGGCGGGGATAAGTTGATTCGTTAATGAGATAGAAATATACTTCTTAGTCATGCATAACGTATATTTGAGAATAGATCGTTCATTAGTGAATTTCACTTTGTTTCTCATGGACACATAGTGAACTAGGTGAAGGAAGCCAAGGTTAACTGACCTAAACATAGGCTTTTAACTAAAGTAGATTCTTAGGCTAACCTAATTAGTGCATTAATGTAGATGAAGAGGATTACATATCATTGATTGAAGTAAGAGGTGAAGAAGGATTCTCTAGACTCTAGCCATTATCTTTATTGCTTTCCTAGTCTTTAGTTTATTTCCTTTTTCCTTATTTTTATGTTATTGAATAAAATTACTTAAGCTATTGGTTGATATTTTAGCATTGGAAATAACATTATCCTCGTGGGAACGATATCTTACTCTACACTGTATTATTTGTTCGACTCGTGCACTTGCGGCCTTAAAAAGGACAAACAATCTAGGAAAGTATAAGAGATTGGTTGGGAAGTTAAACTACCTTACTGTTACTCAGCTAGACATCTCTTTTGTAGTCAATATGGTTAGCAAATTCTTAAACTCTCATTGTGAGGGCCACTGGGATGCAGTGATACGAATCCTCAAATACATTAAAGGAGCTCCCGAAGAGGCCTCATCTATAAAGATAAGGGGCATACTCAGGTTGTTGGATACTTAGATGCTGACTGGGCAGGTTTTCCTACTAATAGACGATCCACTTCTGGGTATTGTGTACTCATTGGAGGCAACCTAGTTTCTTGGAAATGTAAGAAGCAAAATGTAGTTGCAAGATCCAATGCCGAAGCAGAATACCGAGCTATGGCCTCAGTCACTTGTGAACTCATTTGGTTGAAACAACTCCTCAAAGAACTTCAATTTCGTGAGGTTATAAAAATAACACTCATATATGACAATCAAGCTGCTTTGCTTATAGCTTCCAATCTAATATTCCATGAAAGGATTAAACATATTGAGGTCAACTATCATTTCATCAGGAAAAAATTCTATCAGAAGACATCACCACAAACTTTGTCAACTCAAATGGTCAACTAACAGATGTCTTCACCAAGTCCATGAAAAGTCCACGAATAAGTTATTTATGTAACAAGTATATGCTCCAGCTTAAAGGGGAGTGTTGTAAACATATGTAATCAGGTGTAATTAGTAGTACAACTGTTAGTCTCACATTATATAAATTATATAATTATTTATTACTTATTTAGTATATATTTAGCCTCCATTGTGTAGTTAAAACAGGCGGTTCGATACATATCTTTCTTTCTCTCTCTCTCTCAACAACTAGCTTCGTCAATAATTGATCTGCTGATAACTTCTTCATCAATGGCTAATCTTATGCTAGCTTCATCAACGAGAGTTATTCTTACAACAATAGTTGAACCTCTAGCAGCAACTAATCCCATGGTGGGAGTAGTTCCTATAATAGCTTAGAGCTATATATTACATCAGTTGCATGTTAAAACTATTGGCTAAAGGCATCCATGTTCTGCATTAAGCAATCTTGCAACACCAAACATGAGATTTGGCCAGGTATACATAGAAAAGAAACTTAGAAGGCCTCAAATGAGTCTTGTTGTAAATGTATTGATTTTGCCACATGTTGGATTAATGGATCGAAGCTATTTTAGCTTTATTTAGGAGCAAACATAAGGTATAATATGGTTGACTTCCATACCATGGCAGAAACATTTACACTAGGTCCAATAATAACATGCCATACAACCCTTAAGCCTTGGGCTTTGGCGGCTCTTGACATAAATCAAGTTGTAGATATTATTGAAGATCACTTTGAAGAAGCTTTTAATTTGAAAGAGAGATGAATATATTAAAAACCCTACCTAAAATATATTGATATGGTTATACTGTTTCCCAAAAGTTACAATTATCCAGATCTTTTAATGTTTCTTGGAGAAGCTGGTCATACCACCTTGGGACATGCTAACTAATTTATAGCTTGACATGGAGATATAGGTAAGAACAACTTTGATACACTACAATTCTTTCCTCTATCATTAACAAAGATAGACTTTAAGCTTATCACAGATTTGCCTTGAATTTAGATCAGAAGTTAGAATGAGATAAAGATGCTACTTCATGATTATTTCCACCAAAGCTAGCATAAGATTTCTATTATAGATTTTGTGGTTAATAAACAACAAGTAAACAAGCCAATTGCTGATGATTTGAAAAAGGTTCAAAATTATAAGTTTGTGCAGGCTGCCACTATCAGAAAGCAAGGATGCTAACTAGTTATTGGCTTTGGAGCACGTAAAAGCTAATGATGGCAAATGTTCAAAATTGTATTTTTACTCCCTATTAGAGGAATGAGGCTGATATGAAAGCAAGCAAATGAATTTGGCTAAATCAACCTAAATTAACATTTTGGCCAGAAGCTGGCCAAAATAGCTACAAGCAAACATCTTGTAAGTGGATAAGCTAGTTTCAAGTTTTCTTGGCTTGGGAATCAACATTGACTAAGCCAATAATTCATGCTTGGTTGTATCAAATGTTTACTCATGGAAGCAACTTTATAGGAAGCTAAAGCAATTTGCATATTTCTTTTGCAGTTGCAATTTCTTCATGCCTAGATTTAACATTTTGCCATCTAGCTCTAGAGTCTTTTCAAGATGTTTCTGCTTTGAGGAGACTAGCTTCCCTTACTATTTTGGTATTGTTCTTGTTCAAAAGACAAATTTCAACTACAATATATTGGCTTTATAGGAATAATTCATTTATTGTGGTTGAAACCTAAGTGTGCAAATTGTAGAGCATATAAATAGCTATTTCCACCTGAAGATAATTTCCTCTTTATTTGCAGGTAGTTAAAGCTAATGGAAAGTTTAGAAGCTAAGGTCAAATCATTTGGAGCAGTATGAGAAGCAGAAGATTAATACTTATTGGGCTGGTGTTGACTTATTCCATTACCTATTGGCCTTTGATTCAAAACTTCGGCCAATAGTTAATGCGGGGGCATTATTTACACCCTAAAATTTTTAGCTTCTGCTAATAGCCCAGAAGCAAATATAATAACTTATTAGAATGGTGCAGAAGAAAGAGAAAAGTGGCCCAATGCAGGATCAACCTATTTCCATAAGCTGTAATCCATAAAAATGAATAAAAACATAGTTTGACCATATCAAAGCTGAAGCTACAAGTAAAGCAGTTGAGATGAGTAAAAAGCACCTAAGAAATAGGAAAGAAAGAACATGGCAGTTGCTCCAAGGGGTAAAAGTAGAAAAACATTATTTTGACTTGGTAATGAAGAGGAAGCTGTTAATAACTAACTTGGGAAAGAATGATGCACCTAAAAAATAGGAGAAATTTGATAAGGTAGTTGCTTCCCATGTTCAAACATAGTGAAAGTGCATTTTTGGTAGTTTTTCTTACTAAAGCTGGTTGGAAATTCATCATGGAGATGCTAATGTTCTAGTCATGACCAGAAGTTACCAAGTTAATGAAGATCATGCTCCTAAAATTAAGAAAGGTGGACTTTGAGGCCTTAAGGTGCATCAAAGCATCAATTTTTGCAACTCCAACTCTATAAATAAGCTTCTAAGGCATTGAAGGATAGATCCCCGAATCAAAATATCAAAATCATATATATTTCACGCAATTTATCTTTGATTTTCCAGCACTTTCCAACTTTTCATGTATCTTTCTAGCAGTTCATTGCATTCTTTTACATTTCAAAGCACTTTACAACATTTCTTTATAGCTTTCATCTTTGCTTTTTGTAATTTCCTTTGTTTTGTATTTTAAGGGCACAAGTTACTCCATTGTACTTCAGCTTTCTTACTTTTAATTCATTGGATTCAAGTTCTTTAATGAAAAACCGTATTCTTCACATTGTTTGAGTTGTTTATTTCGAATATATTATTGAGGGATTTCTTTAGTACCTCAAGAACTCACACCAAAAGAGAAGTTCCTCTTTTTGGAAGCTTTTTAAGGCAAAGCTTATACTATTGTGAGACAATGTTAGAAGTGTGGAGTTTGGCTTTTGCTTCGCAGATAGAAGCTAACTTTTGCTTTTTTTCGCACTAATAGTACAAATTTGGAATCTAAGGGGTTAGAAATATATGAGTATATAATATATGGGTAGGCACATGGTCATATGTCTAAATCCTAACTATGTCAATTACATGAGGTTAGGTTACAAGGAATATCCATGTGAATCCCACAGTCTTGGTATAAATAGCCTACCTTTGACCAGAATAGGGAAGTTGATTAGTTGAGGTGCATGAAAGTTACCCTGTACACCACATAACCACAATATTAAAAAAATTAAGATATAATTATAATTTATGTCTCAATATTTTTTCATTCCAAAAATCTTATATACGTGACCTAAGCATCAATAAGACATATGCTCACATATATCCTACAATTAAGAAAATTATATATTGTCAAAATATAAGCATTCATTGTATAATTTTTAACTCATTCTTAAGGTATATCAAAATGACCCTTAATGTCAAAATTCTATCATTATTTATAGTTACTTTAGTATATTCTTAATGATAAAGGGTGAAAAGTTTATAAATGAAATTAATATGAAAAATTATATTGAAAATCATTCTTTCTTCTCTTGTGTTGTATATCCAATAAAAACTATTTTAGTGTGAACCACTTTTGTATCTTGCCTACTAAATCTAATGGATAACCCTCCCTCCCAAGGATAATTTCTCATCTTTCTTGTGAAACTTTATTTCTTCTGAAAAAAATTTTCTAATTTCTCAAAAAATAAAATAAAATAAAAGGCATGTTAGACTAATAAATTCATTAAATCTCAAGTCTATATTACTTAAAACAGGATTATTTTAATCACTTGAAAAAAAATATTTTGGTCTACTTTATCACATTTAACACTATTAATGTTTCTCTCTATTAGTGGTTATTAACATATATAATTTACCTTACTCTTTTTATCAATCAAATTAAGACTAATAATCTGAAAATAAAGAAATGCAAAAAAAAAAAATGAAGAGGAAAAAAGCAACTGACATATGAAAGCCATAGAAAAATAGCCAAAATCTCACTTTTGTTATTGTTCTAGATTAGGATCTCGGGCTTGGGCTCACCATGACTGGGTCCCACAAATCCACTAGGTGTCCATTTTGGACCCATCTTAATAACATCCAAATCTCCTAAATATCAGATATAGCATCAAATCTATACATAATAGGGAAGAGGGGATAAAATCCCGTCCTCAATCCCTAAATCTTAAAAGTTGAATTCTCTTAGGTTGCTTTTGGGTTAAGCGTCCTCCACATTATATATAGAGATTAATGCCCTCGGGTGCACATCCTTTCCCATATGCTTGCCTCTTAGTGCAAACCCTAACTTAAACATTAAAATACCTTTGTAGATACAATACCCTCGCACTATGCAGTAGCATTAGGTGGCCATACAACCTTCACCCTATTCTACTTGAAATCAGGTACCACTCTACTCTTGATCTTGGGATAGAACATTGGTGTCATCTGTAGGGATTGTAAACTCCAATTCCCAACACCATAATACCCATGGCTTACACGTGTAGGAAATTGATCTAAAGAGGTTCAAACACTTCAATCAAGAAAATTTAATGTATAACCCTCCACGGGGCCTTGAAGGATGTTCTAAGGGTCACACAAACATCATGTAACTCATTTGAGCCTACAAAGCCTCATTCACTAGTCGTATAAGTCTTTCTAAAGCAAGAACCCAATTGATCTAAAGAGGGTTCAAGTGTTCCAAACAAGAAATCTTGGGGTATAAGCATCCATGGGGCCTTTAAGAAAATTCTAAGCATCACGAAAAAAAAATATTTAACTCATTGGAGTCTAGAAAACCTTGTTCACTAATCGTAGAAGTCCTTTTAGATCAAGAATAAGCCATTTCATCTAAAGGGGGTTCAAATGCTCCAACCAAGAAAACTTGAGGTATAACCTCTAATGGGGCCTTGTAGGATGCTCTATGGGTCACACAAACATCATATAACTCATTTGAGTCTAAAAAACCTTGTTCATTAGACCTAGAAGCCCTTCTTGACCAAGATTAACCTAATTGATCTAAAGAGGGTTCAAATGCTTCAAACAAAAAAACTTGAGGTATAAGCTTTCATGGGGCCTTAAAGGACGTTCTAGGGGTCACACAAACATCATATGAGAAATTCTTGTCACTAATCGTAGAAGTCCTTCTAGACCATGATTAACCTAATTGACTTGAAGAGCTTCAAACATTGCAAGCAAGAAAACTTGAGGTATAAGCCTCCACGGGATCATGAAGGACGTTCTAGGGGTCACACAGACATCATGTAACTCATTTGAGTTTATAAAATGTCATCATTAGTCGTAGAAGTCCACCTAGACCAAGATTAACACAATTGATCTATAAAGGTTCAAATATTCCAAGCTATAAAACATGAGGTATAACCCTCCATGGGGCCTTGAAGGACATTTTAGGAGTCACATAAACATCATTTAACTTATTTGAGTCTATAAAACCTTGTTCACTAGTTGTAGAAGCTTTTCTATACCAAGATTACCCAATTGATCTAAAGAAGATTCAAAGGTCTGAAATACAAAAATCACAAAGGTTTATCAGATGCAGACATAGGTTTGAACTCGTTGTTATTATTGCCATTGAGGAGGCCTGTTAGCTCGATGTATTGGTTTGAGTATTGGTCCAAGGTTAGAGACGTGGAGGTCGAGGTAGTGTTAGTGACACCCCTTGATAGGGATGAACAGTTTAGGTCAGGGCATATCTCACCAGTAGAGTTGCCAAGGTGGGTGATCTTGACACACTTCAGGAAGCTGACGATGGCAGAGTAGTCGTCGATATGGATCTCGCCGATGTAGTCATGCAACATAATCCAAGTTTATGTTTACCAAGAAGCCACTAACGATTTAGAAGATGGTACTTTTTGAGAAGTTACCATCAATGGCTTCCATCACTAATTTTGATAGTGAGTTATCTTTGAATCCAAATATGTTTGATTGGTCTTTGAATTCAAATTTGAGTAGGGTTGATATTTGAATCTAATCATCTAGATATGGAAGTTCTTTTTTGTATTTTAATTATATTCTTTTTTAAATTCCATTTGATTTTTTGAGAGATTTTTTCTAGGTCAAGTTGGATTTTACTCGATCCATATGTTTTGGAGCATATTAGATTTAGGTTGGAGCTCCACATCCATCATTTGTGTTTTGGATTGGATCGGGTCGAAAAACTCACTAAATTGACATCACTAAAGAAGTAGGAGCTTTATTTGGAATTTTTGGAGTTGGTCCAATTAAAGAATCATAGTTATATGAACAAGAAGCATATAAATATGAGTTAATAAGAAACAAAAGTGAGAAGCAAATGCAAATTACTACAACCATATAAGATAAGCATAATGTCACAAAAATAATGACATTTTGAGCCGTACTAATTTTTATATATTTTCTTTTTTTGTTAAAAAAAAGTTTAGGGTGAGGGAAAGTTCTCCCTATTCTAAGTTCAAGGCAAACCACTAACCTCAACAAAGATGTATAGTGAGATTACAGATTTCCTATCAATGGAAGAACCCAAGATTCAAACCAAATTCATGCAATTGTCATAAGCAGAAAGTCGATCAAGTAAGCCAGCACTCATTGGCAGTTTGATACTTAATTTCTTCAAAATTAACATAAAACACCATAGATTAATAACAAATCAATGGCATATAAATCAATAGCCATAAAACTTGTACAAAGGGTTATTAGCACCAATTCCTATATCATGCAAACAAACAAGGAGATCGTTATTTGTGATGTTGACGGGCTCTAAGGGCACTGCATACTTCATCATCCTAGAGAAGGCACATCTATGATTTTCTAGGAACTTTGACAAATCAAAAAAACTAGAGAGACCTTAGATATCCTACATGAACTTAAAGCCTTAATGCTATTTAATTGATAACAGGATCCAAAGATACTTATATGTTTTATGTAAATCACATTAAGAGACCTATATTACATAGGTGGAATGACACAACCTAAAATTAGAGGGTATATGATTAGCCAAGATCAAGGAGCAGTTCCTTATTTGGCTATTCCCAAAGCCTCACCCATATTGTCTAACCTCTATTTCAACATAAGTAGAGATATAAATGAATTGAGTTATTCGTGAATTATTCAAGTTAGACTCATTAAATGTTCAATCAAACATTTTGGTTTAACTAAACAAATAAAGCACAAATTTTGTAGACTTAATGTGCTTATATATATATATATATATATATATATATATATATATATATACTTAAAACAATACTCCCTCCAAAACTTTCAGACATTTTATTTCCCACTCAAATATGTATGCAATAAAATTTTATGCAATTTTCTTAAATAAGCCTATGAAAGTTTTTTATTTCCTTCAAAATAGGAAATTATTTCTAATTAATATTCAATGAATTTGTATTCAATCAAATATCAGGCATCAAATTGGTTGCATGAAATAATATCAAAGATTGAATGATATTCATTCAACCAATATAATTCTAAAACCTTCATAAAAAAAAATATGTATATATATTAAATATGAGGGAGGATTAACTTATATCAGTGTAAGTCTTTTTGACTTACACTTATTTTAACCATTAGATCCACTTTCATCTAATGGTTACTTTTAATGAAATCATCTCAACCATTAGATGAAAGTGAATCTAACAATTGAAAATGAGTGTAAGTCAAAAAAGACTTACACTAGTGTAAGCCGATCCCCCCTCATTAAATATTATGTATATATACTTAAAACAGTACTATAATACAAAGGTTTAACCAATATTAATACAAAAAAAATTTGTACTATATAATACAAAAGTTAATAGTAGTTGCATGAACTAATAATAATTATAGAATAGTAGATATAATGAAATCCATTCAACTAATATTAATTTTAATATTAATTTTATAATCTACTTAATATTCATAGGTTAGTTTTCATTTGAATTTAAAATTTTAAAAGATGTTCATTTGTAACAAAAAATCAAAATAGTCATTGGATGTTAATATTTATTTTGAAAAACTATTTAATATTCATTAGACATTAAAATAACTATTAATAATATTTTTGAATGATTTACACTACAGTTGCACCTCATTTAATTTTGAAAAGATATTTAATATTCGTTTGAATTTTTACATTGATTTTAATATATGATAATCTATCTATTATATTATAATACTTTTTATATTTTATTTTTGACTAGATATTATAATACTAAAAAGAGTAGAAAGAATGGATTAAGGAATTATAAACTATTTTAATAAATTAATTATAAATCAGTATTGTTATTTTAAGAAATCCATTAATAGATTTAATCAAATCATTTTTATTTAGACAAAAAAATAATAATAGCAGTACTATGGATCTCAGGTACTAGGATGCAACCCGGCTGAACGCCTGAACTAGGGGTGTCAAAACGGGTCGGATCGGTTCATTTAGGCTAGCCCATTTGAGGTCAGGTCATTTTTGGACTGGTCCATTCGGGTCATATAAGTTTCGAGATAACATTTTGTTGGCTCAGCCCAACCCATTTAGTCTTATGTAGTGTTAAAAAAGTGGGCTGACTAGACCCATTCGAACTCAGTCCATTCGGGTCATGTAAGTTTCAGGCTGGTATTTTGTTAGCCCAACTCGTCTATTTTATCGGGTTATTCGAGTCAACCCATCAGATTCGACCCATTTTGACACTCCTAACCTGAACCTATTTACTGTTAGACTTTGATCAAATTTCTTTTTAAAAAAATCTTGTAGAATAAAAGGAAATGAGTCATCGAGTCTCCGAGATACAAAAAGTTGGGTTACAAAGTATTTCTCTTATTATTATAGGTAATCAATTAAAGAAATCAATCAAATTATAATTATCTTTAAGTCAACTAATAAAGTCAATCAATTAATTAGGATAATATTTTACCATAAAAAAAATGTATGATATATGAAAAATGTTTCATTTTGATTTATTCTTTCAATCTATTTTCCATCTTTGCTCAGGTGACATTGTTGATCTCATTTTCGCCTCCATTCATCCACAAAGTTATCATTTATTCTTACTTCAATCTCAATTCCTCTATGCTTTTGTTTTTTAAGGTAGATCTTAATTCTTCTCTTATTCCATTTCTTTTTCTAGGTGAGTGGTATAATTTTTGTTTGTTTGTCCGTTTAAGTTTTTTTATTAAACTTTTCTTTCATTATTTATTGGTTAAGGCTTTCACCGTTTATCTTCAAAGGATAATTTTTTTAATATTATTTCTTTATATTTTAAGTTTGAGCAAGTTTGGAAATTAGAAAAAGGATTCAGGACACGCATATGGATCTGAGTTCTTTTTTTCCCCATTTTTATGTCATTATTTCTTGAATTGATTCAAATATTTATTTCACTATTTTTGCATTTGGTCTTTTTAATGATGAAGCTAATCGTTTTATTTTTCTTTTTGTTTCCTTTTGAGTACATGAGTGAAACTATACTATGCTTTCAATTTTTGGATCAAAAATGCTTTTTGTATATCCACTTTTGACACTCATAGAATATGGTGAATACTTCTAAAATAAGTGGTGATTCTTAAATTGGATATGATGAATTCTAATTAGGAAAAGTTATGGAGATTAGAAGAAAGTCACCACATAAGAGAAGTTGACAGTAACACAAGAAAGGGGTTGAATTGTGTTATTTTTCACTTGAAAAAATTAGACTTCCACACCTTTCTCAAGTTTAATAAACTTGGAGGTGAGAATGTTTCTTTGAAGTACATGAATTAGGTGAGAGAGTTCACAATAAGGGAGAACAAGAGCAAATATTACAAGGTGAGAGAGTTTGTGATAGAGTTATGGTGTGGTCTAGATTGTAGTTAAAAATTAAGGACAAAATTAATTGTCAAGTTCCACAAAAAATATATAAAACCTTACAATCAATTGTAGTTAGAAAGGGTCGATTTACAGAGAACTAATTCAATTAGCACTATAAATTGATTCCTAACTTAAACTCTTAAAAATAGTAAACAGTAAAAAAGGGTTTGGTTTGTTAAACTGAAAACAAAAATTGAATTTAAAGTAATAACAGTAAACATGATTTGAATTACTAATTAAAAGATATTGGTTAAGAGATGGAATCCACCACTAGATTTATATGATAACGCTAACCTGCATATCATTTATCTCAATATGACTAATTATGTTTCTATGTGATTGTGAGATTAATTTCCTATTTTCCTTAAGTTTTGGTTAATTTAGTCAATCCCTAGTCCGAAGTTATTTGCAAAGCAACCGCTCTTACACTTACCTAATGATCGCATTGCGATTTAGAAAACTAATCACACTAAGATCCAATTACACATTGGGATTGAATTACTTAGATCATATGTTTCACTAGTCCTACCATCGCAACCGTGCATAGTGATCCTAATTTTACCACTTTCGAAATTGACAGAAAATATAAAAACCTTTATATTGAATTAAGATCAGAAAACATGTGAATAGAAACACAATTGTATTGAAATAAAGCATTATGTAGAATTCATATGATCAAAACTAGGGTTTCATCCTCCCTTAACCAATCAAGAAAGTTAGTCATACATAACAAATTCAAAATTAGAAGAATAACAAAAGAAAGACATCATCTATAATAAAAGAAAAGAAGAAAACTAAAGAGCAAACTAGTTTCCAAGGAGTGTGGTTGATTGATCTTTGATTGCTTGAACCCGAATTCCCAATCATTGAATGAATCCCCCTCTCTCTTGTTCTTCAAATTCTCCTTAGTTCTTTGACAGGTTCTGGTCCAGAGATTCCCTTTCTGGAACCCTAAGGATTCCTATTTATACCTTTAGGCCCAACATGATCAGTTTGAATCGAAATTGGTTTCCTGATATGCAGACACGGGTTATGTCTGATGACACTACCTACCCCGTGTCTGACTCTGCCATCACAAAACTTACGCAATTTGGAACTCAGAGAAAAACACGGCCTACCCTGTGTCTGATGACACGGGCCGTGTTTTCGAATTGGCTCAGCACTAAGCTCACCTTGAGGTACCAAAGTAGTACATGGCTTACCCCGTGTCTGAGGACACGAGCTTTGTCATGTGTTGATGCCTAGAACTGAGTATACATGACATGCCAGAGAAGAACACGGCCTACCCGGTGTCTAGGGACACGGGCCGTGTCTTCTAGTTTCTTCATTCTTGGTCTTTTCTCCTTGAGGACTCCATCATTCAACAATTTTCTGCAAGGCACAACTCAATTAATGATCGCTTATAATCGCATTTAAGCATGGTTTCACAATAAAGACCCGATTAAGCTTGAAATCTAGAAACTTAGCTAAACGTTAACAATTAAGCACAAGTGGAGTCCAATTAAATCAAACATAAAGCACTTAGAGTGTAGAAATAATTGATAGATCAAGTTAACTGGTTAAGTGAAACAAAACTCTCTTACACTTTCAAACTACAATATAGAATTCATTTTTGATTAAAAACTTAATGTAGTAAACTTTATAATTTGAAAATCCTTTTTCAGTAGTAAGAATAAATTCTAGAAACACATATTTGCACTTTATAAGGAGAGATTCTTATTAAGATTATTTTAACTCAAAAACACTTTTGTTTGTTGTAGAGAAGAACTCTGATTTACTTAGAATCAGTATCAAAACAGATTGGAAAGAGTTAGAGTGAAGGAAGAGAAGCAAGACACCAGAATTTATACTGGTTCACCCCTAAACCACTTAGGGCTATGTTCAGTACTTAGCAAAAACTAGGATTTTTACTATATCAAAGTATTCTTTCTTACCAAGCATCTTTAGGCTCTTACAAATGTATATTCTTTTCCTTCAGCCTCTCAAGGCGTGTTTCAACAAGTATTCTTTCTTTCCAAGCCTGTTTAGGCTCTTACAAACAGTTTCACTAAGCTTATAAGTGGCTTGCACAACGTACAAGTTCACCACACATACTAAATAATCAAAGATAAGTTTTAAGTGTTTGATACAAGTGGGTAGATCTTGAAATCACTCAAATAGTGTATAAAGTCACTTTTGAAGAACTACAACACACCTACTAAGGATTTCAGAAGTTTTGAAATAAAGTAAGCAGAGCTAAGAGAGTTGATCTTCGTATATGAGCTTTTTCTTTCTTAGATTATTCTCTAATTGTTCAACATTCTTCATTTGAAGCTTAAAGCCTTTTATAGCATACGAAAGTAACTGTCAGGGGATCCTAACGATTATCTGCCCTTCTTGTGATAGGTTGCCATTATTTTGTTGTTTATGCTAAGTCAACACACTCACTTAAGTTCCTACCTAGGAACTCTCTCAAGCTTTATACTAGCCAACCTTCTCAGCAACTCTCTCACGCTTGAAGTTTCTCAACACCTCTTGATCTTTAATTCCATCATCATCTTCATGTTTAATCTTGATAACTTGGATGATGATAAACTCCTTTTAACTCTGATTTGCTCTTGATTTGGTTATTGTGGAGAATCCTCTTATTCTTGAACTTTGTCACAACCTTTTCAAGATGAACTCTCTCAAGTTCTTTCAAGAACTTTCTCAAGATGCACCTTGAACTCTTTCAAGTCACAAATTGGTCTTCTTTGCCCTCTTTAATCATCTAGAAAGCTTCCTTGTAACTAATTTAGTCCTCAAAAAGTTATTACTAACAAAAAAATTCCACAAATATCATGTTAGCACCATCAAGATGCTTAAGAGCAAATGCTTATAATTTTCAATGTAATTGTTTATCATCAAAACACAACTTACAAACTTAGCTACTGAAGGGCTTTGGAGTTTAAATTCTTTCCCTTTTTGATGATGACAAAGTATTTTAAAAATTTTGAAACTTTTAAATGAGCTTGTAGGAATTGAAGGTCATTACATTTTTCCGGTAGTTAAAGTGAGAAAGTTCAAATGAACTCCCCCTCAATTCAACACTCTTTTTTAATTAATAGCAAAAAGTATTTATCAAATTTAAAATAACAAATATAATCTTGAAGAATGAAATTTCTAGATAAAGAACTACTATTCATTCATTCAAATACAAATCATTACATAATCATGCCTGAATTCAAAATAAAATATGAACTTTCTTAACTAATTACTAACTCCTTCTAAGATTACTAACTCCCCTTAAGAACATGCTAAACAAAACAAGAATGTTCATTCTTTCCTATCTCCCTATTTTAGCATAAGCAAAATTGGGGGGGGGGGGATTACACTACATCATTGAGTCCTAAGGCTGTTGGGATCCTGATTGGTCAAAAAAAGATGAGGAAGATGTGAATTCTAGAATCTGAGTATATGGGGGATATAGGTAATGTTCCTTTCTAGTGCTGCTTGGAATGACTTCTTCCTCCATTTTCTTTACCATCCGCTCTTCAAACATTAAGAATCTATCCATGAAACTGTGTAATATGGAGTGAATTTCTTTTTGCCTAGCATTAAGGTGCCTCACCCTTTTTCTCAATTTCTTGTTCTCATCCTAGAGTATTTTGATATTTTACTTAGTAAACTTATAAGTTTTCTTCATAGGTGGTTTGGAAGGGGCAGGTTCTACTTGACTTGACTCATGATAGGTCTCACTTCCTTCTACACATCCACCTTGTGTAGCTGCTTGATATTCTTTGCTTGCCCCAAGTTCATCAGCAAGCACATTCAAGAAAGAGCTAAGAGAGATTAGTCTTCTTAAAGAGTCTAAACACTAAAGAGTAGGTTCAAGACTAGGGGGTGTCTATGGGCTTGACTCCCTTTTAGTTCTTGGAGTAGTGGCATCATAAATAGGTGAAGGATGCCTAGGTGAAACATATATGATAAGGGAATAGGGTATAGAATTAGCCTCATCATCTTGTTGTTGAAGGGATTAATGAGTTTCAACCTTCTCAATATGCTGAGAGGGTTGATCTTTTCTAATCTTCTCATTCCCTTACTGAGAGGGTTCTTTTTCAACAACTACTTGTTATTGTCTTTCTTTTCCTCTTTGCCCTTGTTCTTCAGGAATTCTTTCTTCCTCTTCAATTCTTGTAGGACCAGGGGAGATTAGTGGTCCTTCAAGAGTCAAACTTCCCTCTTGAGATAGTTAAGTGAGTATTCTTGCCACTGCAACTCTAGATCCACATTAGAAAAACTAGTAGCAGGGTCCTCTTCAGGTTTTTTTGGGTGCATCAACAACAGGTTCTTGGAGTGGTGGGGTGGTTGGAAGACATCAGCAAGTTGGGATTATTTTGGGTCAGGTTGTTCTTCAATAATGGGTTCTCTTTCAGGTTCCTGATAGAGTTCCCTCTGACTCTGAGAGGGTTCCTTAGGGTAAGAAGGTTTATCAGTAACCTTCTCAACCTTCTTCTCTCTTGCATTCTTCTCTTTCTTCTTATTTTTCTTGATCAATTTTTTTCTTTTTCTCATTTTCTTCTGTCTCTTTTTTTCTTTTCTTGTTGATTATCTCTTCAATCACAGTTTCTTCCGAGTAACCTTCTGACTCAACTCTCTTAGCCTCCTCTTCAGCATCTTATTCAATAATCTTCTCCTTCTTCTTTGCAGGGCTCTTAGGTTTGGCTGGGCAATCATGTCGAAGATTTGTTTTCAGTTTAGAGCCTTTGTCCTTAGGTTCTCTCTCTTCTCTAGGTGCATCTACTTCAAATGTTTTATGGTGAAGATAAGTCATTCTTTTTCTTCTTCCTTATTATTCAAGTCCACGCCAAAATGCTTGAAGATTTTGGTGAGGAGCATCCCATAGGGCAAACTTACAACCCTCTTGTTGATCTCAATGGCAACAACCATATACTTTATTATTATGAAATGAAAGTTTAGGGGTTTCCTTTCCTTAATACGGTATATATCAATTTCATGGATTTTATGTGCATTGCCTATTCTAGGCATCACCATGAAGCAACAAAAAGAGTGTAATAATTTGGCAGTGGCACTCATATCACTTGCCAACCTTGACTCCTCATTAGTGAAGAGGGTGTCTACAACTTCCTCCTATGCACCTTCATGCCACCCTTCTTCATTAAAAGCTTTATCCGCTTTATTTGGTACTCCGATAATGGTTGCCAAGGCAAATCCAATTTTATTTGGATCCCTTTAACATTAAAGATGATTACAGGTAGACGTTTGTCAATGGTTGCACTTGCATAGAATTTCTGGCAGAATGTTGGATAAACATTCTCACTGATGGCAAAGAATTCTCCTCATTCCAATATCCTTATATGGGACCTTATATCTCTCCTCTCTTTGGCTATCTTATCAAAGTTTATGCTCTTCTCAGGAGCAATTTTCTTTCCTTTAAACCATTCATTATAGCTCTTTTACCATCTTTCTTAGATTAGGCCTTAAATTAAGGCTTCTGAGAGAGTTCTCTTTCCTCCTTCTTCTTATTGGGTTTAGAGGATATTTCTTCTTTCTCTTCTTCCTCCAACACAATTGCCTCCTCTATTCTGGCCTTCTTCTTTGGAGCAATGCTTTTAACAACCCTTGACATCACCCTTAAAGAACGCCTTCTATTTACAACTGAGGCTTGAGTTTGTATTTGAGGCTGGGTTTAAGATTTTAGAGAGGGTTTAGGAGAGGTTGAGGATGAGGATGAATGTTCTTCACTTGAAGTAGGGGATGAAGGAATGATGGTTGGGTTATTGGTTCTCATTGTTGTGTGTAACGCCCCAATTTTTAGAAAATATTTCGAATGTACTGTTTACTGTTTTTCAAGTTTTTGTGTAAATGACCGTTGTGTCCTTATTTTACTGTTTCTCGATTTCTGCATAAAATACAAATACGTTTATACAGGCTCAAATTTTATTTGGTCTTTTTACGTAATTTGTTCCGAGAAGGTAAAATAAAAATTTTTCTGAGCTACTGTTTTAATTTTTCTGGAAGATATACAGACAATTAATACTATCTGTAATTTTATTTGAACTTTTTGGATGATTAGCTACGTTGTGGGAAAAAATGGGAAAATGATCATTACGTCCCGAACGTGCTGTTTTTGCTGTTTTTGCTGTTTTTAATTGTTTTCTACTTGATTTAATGTCCAATATTACTGTCTGTGATTTTATATGGACTTTTTGTGTGATTTGCTCCAAGGCAGGAAAATAATATTTTTTCGAGCCGGGGAAATCTTATTTTATTATTTAGAATTGGGGGATCTTACTTAACCCGATTCTGAATGAGACAGTAAATAATCTTATAATTTTTAGGATTTGACTGTCAAATAAAATAATTTTATAATATTATAATATTATTTTATTAGTCAGTATAATAAAATGACAGTGGACCTGGAAATGTTTTGCGGGACCCACGTTTAGCTAATACAATTAACTTAGTAGCTTAATTAAACATCATTAGCAGTAGAACTTTCCAGATCAAGCTGACTCAGCTAGCTGACTAAGCTGGTAATTAATGGACAGTGTGACTAGGCTTGTGAGTCATCCATGATCAACCAATAGAAGACAAGCTTGTTAAGCAAGTTTTAATCCTAACCTTTGATGCAATCCATGGCTTGGATGAAGCCAACCATTTGGCCACCTTGCATGCATGAAGTCCACGGCCATGTGGGGTTAGGAGACCAAAAATCACTTTGCTTGCATGCATTTTCTCTCTTCTCTCATCCAAGAACCCTAGCCACCATTCTTGTTTCTTTCCTTCACCATTCGGCCAAGACAAGAACCATACCATCCAACCATCCAAATTTTCATCTAACCAAGTTTTCTAAACCTAAACACCATCCTAAGAACATCTCTAGTTGAGAGTTCTTGCAAATTCTTCCATTTGGAGCTTGGAAACCAATCTTGAAAATTTTACCTAGAAGGTGAAATCTCATGCTTTTCTTTTCTCTCTTCTTTTTCAAAGTTCTAAGCCATGATTTATCCATGGTTTAGGTTCTTTTTCATGGTTAGTAACTTGTAGATTTTCGTTTGAGTTGCTAGGTATTTTGGTGGAGAAAATCGAACCCTAGGAGGAGTGAAAGAAAATCCATTTGTCTTCATTTAAGGTAAGAGGAAGACTAATCTTATCATCCCTTGGTGGTGGTAAGAAGATGGAGTAATTTGTGGTGTTTGTAGAATCCATAAGGATTCGGTGGTGATGTGGTTATTATGTGTGTATTTGTTAATTTTTGTGTTTGTTAGTAGTTATGTGGTGTTTGTTAGTAGCTTTGTTTGGTGATTGTAATAATTTTGCATGTCTATTAGCTTTAATTTGCATGTCTATAAGCTTTGATAATATTGCATGTGTTAGAATTGCATGATAAAGTATAGAATTGCATGATAATGTGTAGGATGTGAACAACATGTCAAGGAAATGCATGTGTGTTCCAAAGAACACTCCGTGATGGCTCACGGCCACTAACAAAAATGGAGAACCAAAATGTTCTCTTAATTTTCTTAAAAGGTGATTTAATTAACCTAGGAGAATTAAGAAGGTTTCAAGTTGTTTGGATAAAAAAAAAATGAATTTGGAAATCAAATGGCATAACATTACATTTTCGGCCAACAAGTCTAATTTCAATACTTTGAATTCTAAAATTATTTTCTAAGGTAATGATTTAATCAATGTAGACAATACAAGAGATTTAACATGTATTTAGATGGTGAAAAATAATTTGGAAATCAAATGTAAAGTTTTTATCAAATTCGGCCAACATGCCAAATTAGATATATTCATGATTTCTAAAATTAGTTCCAAGCTATTTTCAATCAAGAAGAAGTAATACAAGTTAAAGTAAATTTTCTACAATGAGTTTTAAAAGAAATAAAGTGGGTAGAACTAAGTTTAAGAGGTTAATACAAATGATTTTTACTGTAAGAAGAAATACAGTAACTTTCGAAAATTTCTAACATATAGCTCATGCTGTATTTTGAAGCATGTTAGTAATTTTCAAAAGGATTAAATATATGGATTTAAAATTTTAATAAACGAAATTTTTACGGTAAAATTAAGAAACCATTAATATAATTTTCTAAGCAAAATCTTGTCAATTTTTAGTAAAAACGGATAAATAAGATAGAAAAGATGTCCAAAAGACAGTATACGGTATGAAAAATATTATACATAGCTTAAATGTATTATTTATTATTTCTGTTTATTTAAATAGTAATTTTTAAGGAATTCGGTCAAGAAAATGATTTAAAAATCTTACGCGATTGAGAAAACGTATTAAAAATCCTACGCGATTTTGAAAACAGAAAAATATATTTACGCGATTTCAAAACGTTTGTAAAACGACGAGATTGTGAAAACGCGATCAAATTTCTACGCGATTGACCGTTACTGTATTTATTTTTCGCTGTCGGGAAAATGTGAACCCATACAGGCTTTCTATTTTTCTGCCATTGAGGGCAAATTATTATCTTGAGGGCATTTTCGTAATTTTATATTTTTGGAATTATGTATTGTGTTTATGCCAAATTTTTGGTGTTTTGGTTGACGAGACGAATCACATCGTGTTGTCGATGCGATAAACGTAGTGTGGTTCATTGTTCTAATGAACTTGGAGACGTTAGTGTACGGGATCCCATATGTGGACACTTGGTAGCTCCGTTGGGCCGTGGTAAACCGATAGCACACTAATGGACTCGACACGCACTATATTTAATCGAGGTTTGTAAAGTCTAGTAGTACATTACCTATAGTGCCACAACGGGAGACCGTGAACTATACTACGCTTGGATGGTGGATTCCCAGTGTCGTAGGCTATTGACGCAATGTGTGACAGCGTGATAGTTGGTTGGGCAGCCGTGGTACTAATAGATTTTGCAAGTCATTCTCTCTGATATCTATTTGTGTTTAACTCCATGGAGTAGGATTGTGTCTTAGTGTATATGATTATATCTTGGATATTATTCTATTCTCTCTATTTATCTTTATCTGGTAATTATTATGATGGTTGTCTATTTCGTATTTCGTTCTATCTGTGATATTGTTTTATCTGTTTTTTTATTTGTGCTATATTTGTGATGATATGTAGCGTTATGATATCTAAGCTTTACTCTATTCCATTATTATTACTATTATAGCTTTTCGTATTGCATAAACTGTATATATGTTGTTTGTCGTCTTCTTATTGGCCATGTTTGTGGTGATTTTAGATTGTCTTACCTCTTTATTGTATGTGTTTTATATTTATTTTATGCGATAAAGAGTTTGAGGAAGAAGAAGAGGAACAACCTCTTGAGGTCTTGTACCCTAGAAGAGGAGGAAGATCAATGAAATTGATGACCGCTTTACGATCAAGAACTATCGATCATCCATATCCATTGGATTGATTAGTTTTGGTATGGCGGTACCCGTTTTTGGGGTTCGTGACGCCGGAGTTTCATGGTGGATCGCTATCGTGGCACATGAGAGGAGATAGAGACTCGTGATGTATGCGGGACGGATGACTTGTGACCTTACGTCATAGATTTGATGGAGAGCCGATCATGACTACGACAGTGTTTCTACACTTAGAGTTACCCTTATCCATTAGGCGTCATTTTGGTGGTATGACCACGGAGCCTAGTGAGATAAGTATCGTATCGACTGACGCGATCACGTTATCGCCGAGAGTCGAGGCATCCAGGATATTTGTCTCCTGATGATCATTTTCATGTTGAGAGTGATCCTTCAGAGGAGTAAATATGCTTGATGTTTTTTTTGGGCGCGTCTGCGTATGGATGTATATATTGACTCTTTTACTGCTTTTATTTACTATTCCTGTTTAAATATTTTGTAATTGGAGTTGTAAATTATTTGTATAACTTATAACTTAAAACATATGTATATTATGAGTGGTGTTGTTCTGTTTATTTTATGTTTTCTGAAATCTTTTATTTTTAATAAACTGTCTATCAGGAATTACTTTACGACCCATGTTATTATTTGACAAATGTTTTACAACTTGGGTAGATTTTATTCATTTATTTTATTTTTAATTATATGTGTGGCATCCCCAAAGGGGTGTTACATTAGTTGGTATCAGAGCCCAAGTTAGAATCTTTTGGGGTTGTGGTTGGGTCTTTTTTGTTTGTCTTTGTGTGCTTCTCATGATTTATATCCTTTCGGATGTATCTAAAAGGATGTATCTAATTTTGTTTTGTTCTGTTTGAAGATGTCTGGACGAGGTAGAGGACGTGCTAATGTGAATCGGGATGTGGATCCTATGATTGCGGCTGCTGAGGCTATGCAGCGGATGACTGAAGTGATTACTCAGCAAAATCTGAGAGCAGCTCAACAGCAAGATGCTACTGCTGATGCCCTGAATTTATCTGAATTTAGGCGCCACAATCCACCACAGTTTAGAGGCGAGGTTGATCCGGAGAAAACAAGTCAGTGGATGCAAGACTTGGAAAGGATTTTTGAAGGGATGAGATGCACGCAGACGATAAGAAGGTGACTTATGTTGTCTTCATGCTGAGAGGTGATGCGAGAACATTGGTGGAGAGGAACCCGCCGAGTATTGCAAGCTGAAGGGACTGAAATCACATGGGAAGTGTTTTCCAATACTTTTCTGGATAAATATTTTCTGCGAGTGCTAGGCATGCCAAAGAAATGGAATTTCTTGGTTTGCGACAGGGGAATATGACGGTGAATGAGTATGCCACAAAATTTGAGAGTTTGTCTCAATTCTCAGATTATGCTCAGACACGGCAAGATGATATGTGGAGATGCAGGAAGTTTGAATCAGGTTTAAGGGTGGAACTGAAACGAGGAGTGGTATCCTTGAGAATGACTCAGTTTCATGCTTTGGTGGATGCTTGTGCTCGACTTGAGGAGTTGGAGCCATCTAGAGATCAGAGGAATCGGAACTTTGGGCCGGCAAGGTTTCAGAGAGGTGGAGGTAGTAATACAAATCGGTTTCAGCGTAAGCCGTATTCCAGACCAACAGGAAATCAATCTCAACGACCATCAGTTAGTGGAGGTGCAAGTGGTAGTGGAGCTGGACAGAGAGTGGCGTTTACGCCGACCTGTTTTAAGTGCGGGAAGAAAGGTCATATCTCTCCAGAGTGCACGGTTAAAGGTACAGTTTGTTTTAACTGTAAGCAACCTGGGCACATATCGAAGGATTGTCCACAGCCGGAAAGGAAACCTGTTGTTCGGTATGTTAAAGCTAATCAGCAAAAATCTGGAAGTACTCAACCAAGGTCAGGAGGACGTGTATATACAATGATGGGATCTGAGATTTCTAAGTCTGATGATCTTATTCAGGGAGAAGGAGACATTGGAGGTAATCTTCTGACTGTATTGTATGATTCTGGTGCTACACACTCCTTTATTGCATATGATTGTGTGGAGAGACTGAAGTTGCCTGTGTCTTCTCTGAATGTTAAATTGAGTGTATCTACGCCAACTGCTAAACCTGTTGTTACATCTTAGATCTGTTTGGATTGTCCTATTGTTGTGAAGGGCCGTTTGTTTATGGTCAACTTGATTTGTTTACCTCTTGTTGAGATAGATGTAATTTTAGGGATGGACTGGTTATGTTCTAACCATATCCTTATAGACTGTGCAAGTAAAACCATAGTTTTTCCTAAGGAAGAGGAGTCTGGATTCTTAACTGCTGTTAAGGTTAAGTCTTTGTTAAGAGGTGGAGCGCAGGGATATATGGTATTGTCTTCTCTAGAAGTTAAGAATGAGAAGGATGTGAATACTATTCCTGTTGTCAACGAGTTTCCTGATGTTTTTCCTGATGACGTACCTGGTTTGCCACCTGAGAGGGAGATCGAGTTCTCAATTGATTTAGTACCAGGAACAGGTCCTATCTCAATTGCACCGTATCGTATGTCACCAGTGGAATTGGAGGAGCTGAAGAAGCAATTGGTGGAGCTGTTGAAGAAAGAGTTTGTGCGACCTAGTGTTTCACCATGGGGTGCGCCAGTGCTTTTGGTCAAGAAGAAGGACGGAACGTCTCGGCTTTGTGTGGATTATCGTCAGCTGAACAAGGTGACTATCAAGAATAAATATCCGCTTCCAAGAATTGACGACTTGATGGATCAGTTAATAGGAGCTGTGATATTTTCCAAGATAGATCTGAGATCTGGTTATCATCAGATTCGTGTAAAAGGGGAAGATGTGCCGCTTGCTTTTCGAACTCGTTATGGACATTATGAGTATCAAGTAATGCCATTCGGGGTGACGAATGCTCCCGCCATATTTATGGATTATATGAACGGATTTTTCGCCCTTATTTAGACAGTTTGTTGTTGTCTTTATCGATGACATTCGATCTATTCTCAATCGAAGGAAGAGCATGTTGAACATCTGAGTATTGTCCTTCGAATTTTGAGGGAGAAGCAGATTGTATGCGAAATTGGCTAAGTGTGAGTTTTGGTTGGAAGAAGTCCAATTTCTTGGTCACGTAATTTCTAAAGAAGGTATTGCGGTGGACCCATCAAAAGTGGAGACTGTTTTACAGTGGGAAAGACCTAAGACGGTAACAGAAGTTTGAAGTTTTGTTGGACTTGCTGGTTATTATCGGAGGTTTATCGAGGGTTTTTCGAAGATTGCTGGACCACTTACGCAACTTACGAGGAAAAATCAAGCTTTTGAATGGACGGAAGAACGTGAAGCCAGTTTTCAGGAGTTGAAGAAGAGATTAACAACTGCACCGGTGTTGATCCTACCAGATTCGACGAAATCTTTTGATGTGTATTGCGACGCTTCTTACCAAGGACTAGGATGCGTGTTGATGCAAGATCGAAACGTGGTGGCGTATGCTTCTCGATAATTGAAGGTTCATGAGAGGAATTATCCAACGCATGATTTGGAATTGGCCGCTGTGGTTTTTGCTCTAAAGATATGGAGACATTTTCTCTATGGAGCAACGTTCAACATTTTCAGTGATCACAAGAGCTTGAAGTACTTGTATGATCAGAAGGAGCTGAACATGAGGCAGCGGAGATGGTTAGAATTCCTGAAAGATTATGATTTTCAACTGTTGTACCACCCTGGTAAGGCGAATGTTGTGGCTGATGCCTTAAGTAGAAAGATTATCAGTGCTTCTGCTCTGATGATCAAGGAAAAGGAGCTCATTGAACAGTTTAGAGATGTGTGGTCATGTGTTGAGTTAAAACCAGGGAGGATCTGTGTTAACATGGTTACTATCTCGAGCGAGCTGATGGAAGACATAAGTGAAAAACAGAATGCTGATAAATTTTTGCAAGGAATAAGGGAACAAATAAAGCAAGATGAGACAATAGAGTTCAAAGAAGGAACTGATGGAATTCTGAGGTTTCGGGGTAGAGTCTGTGTTCCTCGTGACCGGGAACTGAGGCGATATATTGTGGAACATGCCCATACTAGTCTATTGAGTATGCATCCAGGCATAACAAAGATGTACCAAGACTTGAAGAAGTTATTCTGGTGGCATGGATTGAAGAGTGATGTTATTAGGTGCGTGTCAACTTGTCTAGTTTGTCAAAAGGCGAAAGTGGAACATCAAAGACCAGCTGGAATGTTACAACCGTTATCTATTCCAGAATGGAAATGGGATAGTATATCGATGGATTTCGTTACTGGTTTGCCAAAGACAAGGAAAGGTTATGATTCGATATGGGTTATAGTCGATAGGCTTACGAAATCGGCTCATTTCTTACCAATTAATATTAAATATTCATTAGAAAGATTAACCCAGTTGTACATCAGTGAAATTGTCAGATTACATGGTGTACTGACTTGTATAGTTTCTGATCGAGATCCGAGGTTTACGTCAAGGTTTTGGCGAAGTCTGCAAGAAGCTATGGGAACTAAGTTACGACTGAGTTCAGCGTATCATCCGCAGACAGATGATCAGACAGAAAGAACTATACAGTCTTTGGAAGATCTGTTGCGTGCTTGTGTTTTAGAACAACGAGGAAGTTGGGATGAATTTTTATCTTTGATAGAATTCACCTATAACAATAGCTTTCACTCAAGCATCGGGATGGCACCTTATGAGGCATTGTATGGAAGACGATGTCGAACTCCGTTGTGTTGGTATCAAGATGGGGAAAGTATGACTGTTGGACTAGATCTTGTACAACAGACTACGGAGAATGTGAAGATGATACAAGAGAAGATGAAGACAACGCAAAGCAGACAGAAAAGTTATGAGGATAAACGAAGACGACCTCTTGAATTTGAGGAGGGTGAGCATGTGTTTCTAAGAGTTACTCCTACGACTGGTGTCAGAAGAGTTATTAAGTCTAAGAAACTTACTCCTAAGTTCATTGGACCGTATCAGATTATCCGACGTATAGGTCCTGTAGCGTATCAGATCGCTATGCCGCCGTTTCTGTCAAATCTGCATGATGTATTTCATGTGTCTCAGTTACGAAAGTATATACCAGATCCGACGCATGTTATACAGCCAGATGAAGTGCAGCTGAAGGAGAATTTAACTTATGAAACTTTACCTGTCAGAATTGAGGACAGAAAGGTAAAGCAGCTTCGAGGAAAAATGATCGAGCTAGTGAAGGTCATATGGAATGATGTGACGGGTGAAGCTACTTGGGAGCTGGAAGATAAAATGAAGGATCAGTATCCTTATTTGTTTTGAGGAACAGCGAATTTCGAGGACGAAATTTTTATTTGTTGGGGAGAGTTGTAACGCCCCAATTTTTAGAAAATATTTCGAATGTACTGTTTACTGTTTTTCAAGTTTTTGTGTAAATGACCGTTGTGTCCTTATTTTACTGTTTCTCGATTTCTGCATAAAATACAAATATGTTTATACAGCTCAAATTTTATTTGGTCTTTTTACGTAATTTGTTCCGAGACGGTAAAATAAAAATTTTTTCGAACTCTTGTTTTAATTTTTTGGAAGATATACTGAGACAATTAATATTGTCTGTAATTTTATTTGAACTTTTTGGATGATTAGCTACGTTGTGGGAAAAAATGGAAAAATGACCATTACATCCCGAACGTCTTTGTTTTTGCTTTGTTTTTAATTGTTTTCTACTTGATTTAATGTCCAATATTACTTGTCTGCGATTTTATATGGACTTTTTGTGTGATTTGCTCCGAGGCAGGAAAATAATATTTTTTCGAGCCGGGGAAATCTTATTTTATTATTTAGAATTAGGGGATCTTACTCAACCCGATTCTGAATGAGACGATAAATAATCTTATAATTTTTAGGATTTGGTATCAAATAAAATAATTTTATAATATTATAATATTATTTTATTAGTCGAGTATAATAAAATGACAAAGTGGACCCGAAAATATTTTGCGGGACCCACGTTTAGCTAATACTGATTAACTTAGTAGCTTAATTAAACATCATTAGCGAGAACTTTCCGAAACAAGTGACTCACTAGTGACTAAGTTTGGTAATTAATGGACAGTGTGACTAGGCTTGTGAGTCATCCATGATCAACCAATAGAAGACAAGCTTGTTAAGCAAGTTTTAATCCTAACCTTTGATGCAATCCATGGCTTGGATGAAGCCAACCATTTGGCCACCTTGCATGCATGAAGTCCACGGCCATGTGGGGTTAAGAGACCAAAAATCACATTGCTTGCATGCATTTTCTCTCTTCTCTCTCATCAAGAACCCTAGCCACCATTCTTGTTTCCTTCCTTCACCATTCGGCCAAGACAAGAACCATACCATCCAACCATCCAAATTTTCATCTAACCAAGTTTTCTAAACCTAAACACCATCCTAAGAACATCTCTAGTTGAGAGTTCTTGCAAATTCTTCCATTTGGAGCTTGGAAACCAATCTTGAAAATTTTACCTAGAAGGTGAAATCTCATGCTTTTCTTTTTTCTCTTCTTTTTCAAAGTTCTAAGCCATGATTTATCCATGGTTTAGGTTCTTTTTCATGGTTAGTAACTTGTAGATTTTCGTTTGAGTTGCTAGGTATTTTGGTGGAGAAAATCGAACCCTAGGAGGAGTGAAAGAAAATCCATTTGTCTTCATTTAAGGTAAGAGGAAGACTAATCTTATCATCCCTTGGTGGTGGTAAGAAGATGGAGTAATTTGTGGTGTTTGTAGAATCCATAAGGATTCGGTGGTGATGTGGTTATTATGTGTGTATTTGTTAATTTTTGTGTTTGTTAGTAGTTATGTGGTGTTTGTTAGTAGCTTTCTTTGTTTGGTGATTGTAATAATTTTGCATGTCTATTAGCTTTAATTTGCATGTCTATAAGCTTTGATAATATTGCATGTGTTAGAATTGCATGATAAAGTATAGAATTGCATGATAATGTGTAGGATGTGAACAACATGTCAAGGAAATGCATGTGTGTTCCAAAGAACACTCCGTGATGGCTCACGGCCACTAACAAAAATGGAGAACCAAAATGTTCTCTTAATTTTCTTAAAAGGTGATTTAATTAACCTAGGAGAATTAAGAAGGTTTCAAGTTGTTTGGATAAAAAAAAAATGAATTTGGAAATCAAATGGCATAACATTACATTTTCGGCCAACAAGTCTAATTTCAATACTTTGAATTCTAAAATTATTTTCTAAGGTAATGATTTAATCAATGTAGACAATACAAGAGATTTAACATGTATTTAGATGGTGAAAAATAATTTGGAAATCAAGTGTAAAGTTTTTATCAAATTCGGCCAACATGCCAAATTAGATATTCATGATTTCTAAAATTAGTTCCAAGCTATTTTCAATCAAGAAGAAGTAATACAAGTTAAAGTAAATTTTCTACAATGAGTTTTAAAAGAAATAAAGTGGGTAGAACTAAGTTTAAGAGGTTAATACAAATGATTTTTACTGTAAGAAGAAATACAGTAACTTTCGAAAATTTCTAACATATAGCTCATGCTGTATTTTGAAGCATGTTAGTAATTTTCAAAAGGATTAAATATATGGATTTAAAATTTTAATAAACAGAATTTTTACGGTAAAATTAAGAAACCATTAATATAATTTTCTAAGCAAAATACTGTCAATTTTTAGTAAAAACGGATAAATAAGATAGAAAAGATGTCCAAAAGACAGTATACGGTATGAAAAATATTATACATAGCTTAAATGTATTATTTATTATTTCTGTTTATTTAAATAGTAATTTTTAAGGAATTCGGTCAAGAAAATGATTTAAAAATCTTACGCGATTGAGAAAACGTATTAAAAATCCTACGCGATTTTGAAAACAGAAAAATATATTTACGCGATTTCAAAACGTTTGTAAAAACGACGAGATTGTGAAAACGCGATCAAATTTCTACGCGATTGACCGTTACTGTATTTATTTTTCGCTGTCGGGAAAATGTGAACCCATACAGGCTTTCTATTTTTCTGCCATTGAGGGCAAATTATTATCTTGAGGGCATTTTCGTAATTTTATATTTTTGGAATTATGTATTGTGTTTATGCCAAATTTTTGGTGTTTTGGTTGACGAGACGAATCACATCGTGTTGTCGATGCGATAAACGTAGTGTGGTTCATTGTTCTAATGAACTTGGAGACGTTAGTGTACGGGATCCCATATGTGGACAGTTGGTAGCTCCGTTGGGCCGTGGTAAACCGATAGCACACTAATGGACTCGACACGCACTATATTTAATCGAGGTTTGTAAAGTCTAGTAGTACATTACCTATAGTGCCACAACGGGAGACCGTGAACTATACTACGCTTGGATGGTGGATTCCCAGTGTCGTAGGCTATTGACGCAATGTGTGACAGCGTGATAGTTGGTTGGGCAGCCGTGGTACTAATAGATTTTGCAAGTCATTCTCTCTGATATCTATTTGTGTTTAACTCCATGGAGTAGGATTGTGTCTTAGTGTATATGATTATATCTTGGATATTATTCTATTCTCTCTATTTATCTGTATCTGGTAATTATTATGATGGTTGTCTATTTCGTATTTCGTTCTATCGTGATATTGTTTTATCTGTTTTTTATTTGTGCTATATTTGTGATGATATGTAGCGTTATGATATCTAAGCTTTACTCTATTCCATTATTATTACTATTATAGCTTTTCGTATTGCATAAACTGTATATATGTTGTTTGTCGTCTTCTTATTGGCCATGTTTGTGGTGATTTTAGATTGTCTTACCTCTTTATTGTATGTGTTTTATATTTATTTTATGCGATAAAGAGTTTGAGGAAGAAGAAGAGGAACAACCTCTTGAGGTCTTGTACCCCGAAGAGGAGGAAGATCAGCAAATTGATGACCAGTTTTACGATCAAGAACTATCTGATCATCCATATCCATTGGATTGATTAGTTTTGGTATGGCAGTACCCAGATTTTTGGGGTTCGTGACGCTGGAGTTTCATGGTGGATCGCTATCGTGGCACATGAGAGGAGATAGAGACTCGGTGACGTATGCAGGACGGATGACTGTGACCTTACGTCATAGGTTTGATGGAGAGCCGATCATGACTACGACAGTGTTTCTACACTTAGAGTTACCCTTATCCATTAGGCGTCATTTTGGTGGTATGACCACGGAGCCTAGTGAGATAAGTATCGTATCGACTGCGCGATCACGTTATCGCCGAGAGTCGAGGCATCCAGGATATTTGTCTCCTGATGATCATTTTCATGTTGAGAGTGATCCTTCAGAGGAGTAAATATGCTTGATGTTTTTTTTTGGGCGCGTCTGCGTATGGATGTATATATTGACTCTTTTACTGCTTTTATTTACTGTTCCTGTTTAAATATTTTGTAATTGGAGTTGTAAATTATTTGTATAACTTATAACTTAAAACATATGTATATTATGAGTGGTGTTGTTCTGTTTATTTTATGTTTTCTCGAAATCTTTTATTTTTAATAAACTGTCTATCAGGAATTACTTTACGACCCATGTTATTATTTGACAAATGTTTTACAACTTGGGTAGATTTTATTCATTTATTTTATTTTTAATTATATGTGTGGCATCCCCAAAGGGTGTTACATTAGTTAGTATCGAGCCCAGTTAGAATCTTTTGGGGTTGTGGTTGGGTCTGTTTTTGTTTGTGCTGTGTGCTTCTCTGTGATTTATATCCTTTCGGATGTATCTAAAAGGATGTATCTAATTTTGTTTTGTTCTGTTTGAAGATGTCTGGACGAGGTAGAGGACGTGCTAATGTGAATCGGGATGTGGATCCTATGATTGCGGCTGCTGAGGCTATGCAGCGGATGGCTGAAGTGATTACTCAGCAAAATCTGAGAGCAGCTCAACAGCAAGATGCTACTGCTGATGCCCTGAATTTATCTGAATTTAGGCGCCACAATCCGCCACAGTTTAGAGGCGAGGTTGATCCGGAGAAAGCAAGTCAGTGGATGCAAGACTTGGAAAGGATTTTTGAAGGGATGAGATGCACAGACGATAAGAAGGTGACTTATGCTGTCTTCATGCTGAGAGGTGATGCAGAACATTGGTGGAGAGGAACCCGCCGAGTATTGCAAGCTGAAGGGACTGAAATCACATGGGAAGTGTTTTCCAATACTTTTCTGGATAAATATTTTCTGCGAGTGCTAGGCATGCCAAAGAAATGGAATTTCTTGGTTTGCGACAGATGAGGGGAATATGACGGTGAATGAGTATGCCACAAAATTTGAGAGTTTGTCTCAATTCTCGGATTATGCTCGGACACGGCAAGATGATATGTGGAGATGCGGAAGTTTGAATCGGGTTTAAGGGTGGAACCGAAACGAGGAGTGGTATCCTTGAGAATGACTCGGTTTCATGCTTTGGTGGATGCTTGTGCTCGACTTGAGGAGTTGGAGCCATCTAGAGATCGGAGGAATCGGAACTTTGGGCCGGCAAGGTTTCGAGAGGGTGGAGGTAGTAATACAAATCGGTTTCGGCGTAAGTCGTATTCCGGACCAACAGAAATCAATCTCAACGACCATCGGTAGTGGAGGTGCAAGTGGTAGTGGAGCTGGACGAGAGAGTGGCGTTTACGCCGACCATTTTAAGTGCGGGAAGAAAGGTCATATCTCTCCCGAGTGCACGGTTAAAGGTACGGTTTGTTTTAATCAAAGCAACCTGGGCACATATCGAAAGATTGTCCACAGTAGGAAAGGAAACACGTTGTTCGGTATGTTAAAGCTAATCGGCAAAATCGGAAGTACTCAACCAAGGTCAGGAGGACGTGTATATACAATGATGGGATCTGAGATTTCTAAGTCTGATGATCTTATTCAGGGAGAAGGAGACATTGGAGGTAATCTTCTGACTGTATTGTATGATTCTGGTGCTACACACTCCTTTATTGCATATGATTGTGTGGAGAGACTGAAGTTGCCTGTGTCTTCTCTGAATGTTAAATTGAGTGTATCTACGCCAACTGCTAAACCTGTTGTTACATCTTAGATCTGTTTGGATTGTCCTATTGTTGTGAAGGGCCGTTTGTTTATGGTCAACTTGATTTGTTTACCTCTTGTTGAGATAGATGTAATTTTAGGGATGGATTTGGTTATGTTCTAACCATATCCTTATAGACCGTGCAAGTAAAACCATAGTTTTTCCTAAGGAAGAGGAGTCTGGATTCTTAACCTAGCTTTAAGGTTAAGTCTTTGTTAAGAGGTGGAGCGCGAGGAGGATATATGGTATTGTCTTCTCTAGAAGTTAAGAATGAGAAGGATGTGAATACTATTCCTGTTGTCAACGAGTTTCCCGATGTTTTTCCTGATGACGTGCACTGGTTTGCCACCCGAGAGGAGATCGAGTTCTCAATTGATTTAGTACCAGGAACAGGTCCTATCTCAATTGCACCGTATCGTATGTCACCAGTGGAATTGGAGGAGCTGAAGAAGCAATTGGTGGAGCTGTTGAAGAAAGAGTTTGTGCGACCTAGTGTTTCACCATGGGGTGCGCCAGTGCTTTTGGTCAAGAAGAAGGACGGAACGTCTCGGCTTTGTGTGGATTATCGTCAGCTGAACAAGGTGACCATCAAGAATAAATATCCGCTTCCAAGAATTGACGACTTGATGGATCAGTTAATAGGAGCTGTGATATTTTCCAAGATAGATCTGAGATCTGGTTATCATCAGATTCGTGTAAAAGGGGAAGATGTGCCGAAAACTGCTTTTCGAACTCGTTATGGACATTATGAGTATCAAGTAATGCCATTCGGGGTGACGAATGCTCCTGCCATATTTATGGATTATATGAACGGGATTTTTCGCCCTTATTTAGACAGATTTGTTGTTGTCTTTATCGATGACATTCTGATCTATTCTCAATCGAAGGAAGAGCATGTTGAACATCTGAGTATTGTCCTTCGAATTTTGAGGGAGAAGCAGCTGTATGCGAAATTGGCTAAGTGTGAGTTTTGGTTGGAAGAAGTCCAATTTCTTGGTCACGTAATTTCTAAAGAAGGTATTGCGGTGGACCCATCAAAAGTGGAGACTGCTTTTACAATGGGAAAAGACCTAAGACGCAATGTGAAGTTTGAAGTTTTGTTGGACTTCTTGGTTATTATCGGAGGTTTATCGAGGGTTTTTCGAAGATTCTTTGGACCACTTACGCAACTTACGAGGAAAAATCAAGCTTTTGAATGGACGGAAGAACGTGAAGCCGGTTTTCGGGAGTTGAAGAAGAGATTAACAACTGCACCCAGGTGTTGATCCTACCAGAGTCGACGAAATCTTTTGATGTGTATTGCGACGCTTCTTACCAAGGACTAGGATGCGTGTTGATGCAAGATCGAAACGTGGTGGCGTATGCTTCTCGATAATTGAAGGTTCATGAGAGGAATTATCCAACGCATGATTTGGAATTGGCCGTGGTTTTTTGCTCTAAAGATATGGAGATATTTTCTCTATGGAGCAACGTTCAACATTTTCGGTGATCACAAGAGCTTGAAGTACTTGTATGATCGAAGGAGGCTGAACATGAGGCAGCGGAGGTGGTTAGAATTCTGAAAGATTATGATTTTCAACTCGTTGTACCACCCTGGTAAGAGGCGAATGTTGTGGTGATGCCTTAAGTAGAAAGATTATCAGTTTACGCTCGATGATCAAGGAAAAGGAGCTCATTGAACAGTTTAGAGATGTGTGGTCATGTGTTGAGTTAAAACCAGGGAGGATCTGTGTTAACATGGTTACTATCTCGAGCGAGCTGATGGAAGACATAAGTGAAAAACAGAATGCTGATAAATTTTTGCAAGGAATAAGGGAACAAATAAAGCAAGATGAGACAATAGAGTTCAAAGAAGGAACGATGGAATTATGAGGTTTCGGGGTAGAGTCTGTGTTCCTCGTGGCCGGGACCGAGGCGATATATTGTGGAACATGCCCATACTAGTCTATTGAGTATGCATCCGGGCATAACAAAGATGTACCAAGACTTGAAGAAGTTATTCGGTGGCATGGATTGAAGAGTGATGTTATTAGGTGCGTGTCAACTTGTCTAGTTTGTCAAAAGGCGAAAGTGGAACATCAAAGACCAAATTGGAATGTTACAACCGTTATCTATTCCAGAATGGAAATGGGATAGTATATCGATGGATTTCGTTACTGGTTTGCCAAAGACAAGGAAAGGTTATGATTCGATATGGGTTATAGTCGATAGGCTTACGAAATCGGCTCATTTCTTACCAATTAATATTAAATATTCATTAGAAAGATTAACCCAGTTGTACATCAGTGAAATTGTCAGATTACATGGTGTACTGACTTGTATAGTTTCTGATCGAGATCCGAGGTTTACGTCAAGGTTTTGGCGAAGTCTGCAAGAAGCTATGGGAACTAAGTTACGACTGAGTTCAGCGTATCATCCGCAGACAGATGATCAGACAGAAAGAACTATACAGTCTTTGGAAGATCATTGCGTGCTTGTGTTTTAGAACAACGAGGAAGTTGGGATGAATTTTTATCTTTGATAGAATTCACCTATAACAATAGCTTTCACTCAAGCATCGGGATGGCACCTTATGAGGCATTGTATGGAAGACGATGTCGAACTCCGTTGTGTTGGTATCAAGATGGGGAAAGTATGACTGTTGGACTAGATCTTGTACAACAGACTACGGAGAATGTGAAGATGATACAAGAGAAGATGAAGACAACGCAAAGCAGACAGAAAAGTTATGAGGATAAACGAAGACGACCTCTTGAATTTGAGGAGGGTGAGCATGTGTTTCTAAGAGTTACTCCTACGACTGGTGTCAGAAGAGTTATTAAGTCTAAGAAACTTACTCCTAAGTTCATTGGACCGTATCAGATTATCCGACGTATAGGTCCTGTAGCGTATCAGATCGCTATGCCGCCGTTTCTGTCAAATCTGCATGATGTATTTCATGTGTCTCAGTTACGAAAGTATATACCAGATCCGACGCATGTTATACAGCCAGATGAAGTGCAGCTGAAGGAGAATTTAACTTATGAAACTTTACCTGTCAGAATTGAGGACAGAAAGGTAAAGCAGCTTCGAGGAAAAATGATCGAGCTAGTGAAGGTCATATGGAATGATGTGACGGGTGAAGCTACTTGGGAGCTGGAAGATAAAATGAAGGATCAGTATCCTTATTTGTTTTGAGGAACAGCGAATTTCGAGGACGAAATTTTTATTTGTTGGGGAGAGTTGTAACGCCCCAATTTTTAGAAAATATTTCGAATGTACTGTTTACTGTTTTTCAAGTTTTTGTGTAAATGACCGTTGTGTCCTTATTTTACTGTTTCTCGATTTCTGCATAAAATACAAATATGTTTATACAGGCTCAAATTTTATTTGGTCTTTTTACGTAATTTGTTCCGAGACGGTAAAATAAAAATTTTTTCGAGCTACTGTTTTAATTTTTTTGGAAGATATACAGACAATTAATATTGTCTGTAATTTTATTTGAACTTTTTGGATGATTAGCTACGTTGTGGGAAAAAATGGAAAAATGACCATTACATCCCGAACGTGCTGTTTTTGCTGTTTTTAATTGTTTTCTACTTGATTTAATGTCCAATATTACTGTCTGTGATTTTATATGGACTTTTTGTGTGATTTGCTCGGGCGGGAAAATAATATTTTTTCGAGCCGGGAAATCTTATTTTATTATTTAGAATTAGGGGATCTTACTCAACCCGATTCTGAATGAGACAATAAATAATCTTATAATTTTTAGGATTTGGTATCAAAATAAAATAATTTTATAATATTATAATATTATTTTATTAGTCAAGATAATAAAATGACAATGGACCCGAAAATATTTTGCGGGACCCACGTTTAGCTAATACAGTTAACTTAGTAGCTTAATTAAACATCATTAGCAGTAGAACTTTCCAGAACAAGCTGACTCAGCTAGCTGACTAAGCTGGTAATTAATGGACAGTGTGACTAGGCTTGTGAGTCATCCATGATCAACCAATAGAAGACAAGCTTGTTAAGCAAGTTTTAATCCTAACCTTTGATGCAATCCATGGCTTGGATGAAGCCAACCATTTGGCCACCTTGCATGCATGAAGTCCACGGCCATGTGGGGTTAAGAGACCAAAAATCACATTGCTTGCATGCATTTTCTCTCTTCTCTCTCATCCAAGAACCCTAGCCACCATTCTTGTTTCCTTCCTTCACCATTCGGCCAAGACAAGAACCATACCATCCAACCATCCAAATTTTCATCTAACCAAGTTTTCTAAACCTAAACACCATCCTAAGAACATCTCTAGTTGAGAGTTCTTGCAAATTCTTCCATTTGGAGCTTGGAAACCAATCTTGAAAATTTTACCTAGAAGGTGAAATCTCATGCTTTTCTTTTTTCTCTTCTTTTTCAAAGTTCTAAGCCATGATTTATCCATGGTTTAGGTTCTTTTTCATGGTTAGTAACTTGTAGATTTTCGTTTGAGTTGCTAGGTATTTTGGTGGAGAAAATCGAACCCTAGGAGGAGTGAAAGAAAATCCATTTGTCTTCATTTAAGGTAAGAGGAAGACTAATCTTATCATCCCTTGGTGGTGGTAAGAAGATGGAGTAATTTGTGGTGTTTGTAGAATCCATAAGGATTCGGTGGTGATGTGGTTATTATGTGTGTATTTGTTAATTTTTGTGTTTGTTAGTAGTTATGTGGTGTTTGTTAGTAGCTTTCTTTGTTTGGTGATTGTAATAATTTTGCATGTCTATTAGCTTTAATTTGCATGTCTATAAGCTTTGATAATATTGCATGTGTTAGAATTGCATGATAAAGTATAGAATTGCATGATAATGTGTAGGATGTGAACAACATGTCAAGGAAATGCATGTGTGTTCCAAAGAACACTCCATGATGGCTCACGGCCACTAACAAAAATGGAGAACCAAAATGTTCTCTTAATTTTCTTAAAAGGTGATTTAATTAACCTAGGAGAATTAAGAAGGTTTCAAGTTGTTTGGATCAAAAAAAAAATGAATTTGGAAATCAAATGGCATAACATTACATTTTCGGCCAACAAGTCTAATTTCAATACTTTGAATTCTAAAATTATTTTCTAAGGTAATGATTTAATCAATGTAGACAATACAAGAGATTTAACATGTATTTAGATGGTGAAAAATAATTTGGAAATCAAATGTAAAGTTTTTATCAAATTCGGCCAACATGCCAAATTAGATATTCATGATTTCTAAAATTAGTTCCAAGCTATTTTCAATCAAGAAGAAGTAATACAAGTTAAAGTAAATTTTCTACAATGAGTTTTAAAAGAAATAAAGTGGGTAGAACTAAGTTTAAGAGGTTAATACAAATGATTTTTACTGTAAGAAGAAATACAGTAACTTTCGAAAATTTCTAACATATAGCTCATGCTGTATTTTGAAGCATGTTAGTAATTTTCAAAAGGATTAAATATATGGATTTAAAATTTTAATAAACAGAATTTTTACGGTAAAATTAAGAAACCATTAATATAATTTTCTAAGCAAAATACTGTCAATTTTTAGTAAAAACGGATAAATAAGATAGAAAAGATGTCCAAAAGACAGTATACGGTATGAAAAATATTATACATAGCTTAAATGTATTATTTATTATTTCTGTTTATTTAAATAGTAATTTTTAAGGAATTCGGTCAAGAAAATGATTTAAAAATCTTACGCGATTGAAAAACGTATTAAAATCCTACGCGATTTTGAAAACGAGAAAAATATATTTACGCGATTTCAAAACGTTTGTAAAAACGACGAGATTGTGAAAAACGCGATCAAATTTCTACGCGATTGACCGCGTTCTTTATTTTTATTTTTTATTGTCGGGAAAATGTGAACCCATACAAGCTTTCTATTTTTCGCCATTGAGGGCAAATTATTATCTTGAGGGCATTTTCGTAATTTCATATTTTTTGGAATTATGTATTGTGTTTATGCCAAATTTTTGGTGTTTTGGTTGACGAGGCGAATCACATCGTGTTGTCGATGCGATAAACGTAGTGTGGTTCATTGTTCTAATGAACTTGGAGACGTTAGTGTACGGGATCCCATATGTGGACAGTTGGTAGCTCCGCTGGGCCGTGGTAAACCGATAGCACACTAATGGACTCGACACGCACTATATTTAATCGAGGTTTGTAAAGTCTAGTAGTACATTACCTATAGTGCCACAACGGAGACCGTGAACTATACTACGCTGGATGGTGGATTCCCGTGTCGTAGGCTATTGACGCAATGTGTGACAAATGATAGTTGGTTGGGCAAGCCGTGGTACTAATAGATTTTGCAAGTCATTCTCTCGATATCTATTTGTGTTTAACTCCATGGAGTAGGATTGTGTCTTAGTGTATATGATTATATCTTGGATATTATTCTATTCTCTCTATTTATCTTTATCTAGTAATTATTATGATGGTTGTCTATTTCGTATTTCGTTCTATCTGTGATATTGTTTTATCTGTTTTTTTATTTGTGCTATATTTGTGATGATATGTAGCGTTATGATATCTAAGCTTTACTCTATTCCATTATTATTACTATTATAGCTTTTCGTATTGCATAAACTGTATATATGTTGTTTGTCGTCTTCTTATTGGCCATGTTTGTGGTGATTTTAGATTGTCTTACCTCTTTATTGTATGTGTTTTATATTTATTTTATGCGATAAAGAGTTTGAGGAAGAAGAAGAGGAACAACCTCTTGAGGTCTTGTACCCCGAAGAGGAGGAAGATCAGCAAATTGACGACCAGTTTTACGATCAAGAACTATCTGATCATCCATATCCATTGGATTGATTAGTTTTGGTATGGCAGTACCCAGATTTTTGGGGTTCGTGACGCTGGAGTTTCATGGTGGATCGCTATCGTGGCACATGAGAGGAGATAGAGACTCTGTGACGTATGCGGGACGGATGACTGTGACCTTACGTCATAGGTTTGATGGAGAGCCGATCATGACTACGACAGTGTTTCTACACTTAGAGTTACCCTTATCCATTAGGCGTCATTTTGGTGGTATGACCACGGAGCCTAGTGAGATAAGTATCGTATCGACTAACGCGATCACGTTATCGCCGAGAGTCGAGGCATCCAGATATTTGTCTCCGATGATCATTTTCATGTTGAGAGTGATCCTTCGGAGGAGTAAATATGCTTGATTTTTTTTTTAGCGCGTCTGCGTATGGATGTATATATTGACTCTTTTACTGCTTTTATTTACTATTCCTGTTTAAATATTTTGTAATTGGAGTTGTAAATTATTTCTATAACTTATAACTTAAAACATATGTATATTATGAGTGGTGTTGTTCTGTTTATTTTATGTTTTCTCGAAATCTTTTATTTTTAATAAACTGTCTATCAGGAATTACTTTACGACCCATGTTATTATTTGACAAATGTTTTACAACTTGGGTAGATTTTATTCATTTATTTTATTTTTAATTATATGTGTGGCATCCCCAAAGGGTGTTACATTAGTTAATGTATCGAGCCCAGTTAGAATCTTTTGGGGTTGTGGTTGGGTCTGTTTTTTTGTTTGTCTTGTGTGCTTCTCATGATTTATATCCTTTCGGATGTATCTAAAAGGATGTATCTAATTTTGTTTTGTTCTGTTTGAAGATGTCCGGACGAGGTAGAGGATGTGCTAATGTGAATCGGGATGTGGATCCTATGATTGCGGCCTTGAGGCTATGCAATGGATGGTGAAGTGATTACTCGAAGCCAAAATCGAGAGCGACTTCAACAAAGAAGATGCTACTGGCGATGCCCCGAATTTATCTGAATTTAGGCGCCACAATCCGCCACGCTTTAGAGGCGAGGTTGATCCGGAGAAAGCAAGTCGGTGGATGCAAGACTTGGAAAGGATTTTTGAAGGGATGAGATGCACGACGATAAGAAGGTGACTTATCTTTGTCTTCATCTTTGAGAGGTGATGCGAACATTGGTGGAGAGGAACCCGCCGAGTATTGCAAGTGAAGGACCGAAATCACATGGGAAGTGTTTTCCAATACTTTTCTGGATAAATATTTTCCTGCGAGTGCTAGGCATGCCAAAGAAATGGAATTTCTTGGTTTGCGACAGGGGAATATGACGGTGAATGAGTATGCCACAAAATTTGAGAGTTTGTCTCAATTCTCAGATTATGCTCAGACACGGCAAGATGATATGTGGAGATGCAGGAAGTTTGAATCAGGTTTAAGGGTGGAACTGAAACGAGGAGTGGTATCCTTGAGAATGACTCAGTTTCATGCTTTGGTGGATGCTTGTGCTCGACTTGAGGAGTTGGAGCCATCTAGAGATCAGAGGAATCGGAACTTTGGGCCGGCAAGGTTTCAGAGAGGTGGAGGTAGTAATACAAATCGGTTTCAGCGTAAGCGTATTCCAGACCAACAGAAATCAATCTCAACGACCACGGTTAGTGGAGGTGCAAGTGGTAGTGGAGCCGGACAGAGAGTGGCGTTTACGCCGACCTGTTTTAAGTGCGGGAAGAAAGGTCATATCTCTCCGAGTGCACGGTTAAAGGTACAGTTTGTTTTAACTGTAAGCAACCTGGGCACATATCGAAAGATTGTCCACAAATTTGGAAAGGAAACCCATTGTTGTTCGTATGTTAAAGCTAATCGGCAAAAATCTGGAAGTACTCAACCAAGGTCGGGAGGACGTGTATATACAATGATGGGATCTGAGATTTCTAAGTCGATGATCTTATTCGGGAGAAGGAGACATTGGAGGTAATCTTCATGTATTGTATGATTCTCGGTGCTACACACTCCTTTATTGCATATGATTGTGTGGAGAGACCGTTGCTGTGTCTTCTCTGAATGTTAAATTGAGTGTATCTACGCCAACTGCTAAACCTGTTGTTACATCTTAGATCTGTTTGGATTGTCCTATTGTTGTGAAGGGCCGTTTGTTTATGGTCAACTTGATTTGTTTACCTCTTGTTGAGATAGATGTAATTTTAGGGATGGACTGGTTATGTTCTAACCATATCCTTATAGACTGTGCAAGTAAAACCATAGTTTTTCCTAAGGAAGAGGAGTCTGGATTCTTAACTATTGTTAAGGTTAAGTCTTTGTTAAGAGGTGGAGCGCAGGGATATATGGTATTGTCTTCTCTAGAAGTTAAGAATGAGAAGGATGTGAATACTATTCCTGTTGTCAACGAGTTTCCCGATGTTTTCCCGATGACGTGCACTGGTTTGCCACCCGAGAGGGAGATCGAGTTCTCAATTGATTTAGTACCGAGAACAGGTCCTATCTCAATGCACCGTATCGTATGTCACCAAAGGTGGAATTGGAGGAGCCGAAGAAGCAATTGGTGGAGCTGTTGAAGAAAGAGTTTGTGCGACCTAGTGTTTCACCATGGGGTGCGCCGGTGCTTTTGGTCAAGAAGAAGGACTCAACGTCTCGGCTTTGTGTGGATTATCGTCAGCTGAACAAGGTGACCATCAAGAATAAATATCCGCTTCCAAGAATTGACGACTTGATGGATCAGTTAATAGGAGCTGTGATATTTTCCAAGATAGATCTGAGATCTGGTTATCATCAGATTCGTGTAAAAGGGGAAGATGTGCCGAAAACTGCTTTTCGAACTCGTTATGGACATTATGAGTATCAAGTAATGCCATTCGGGGTGACGAATGCTCCTGCCATATTTATGGATTATATGAACGGGATTTTTCGCCCTTATTTAGACAGATTTGTTGTTGTCTTTATCGATGACATTCTGATCTATTCTCAATCGAAGGAAGAGCATGTTGAACATCTGAGTATTGTCCTTCGAATTTTGAGGGAGAAGCAGCTGTATGCGAAATTGGCTAAGTGTGAGTTTTGGTTGGAAGAAGTCCAATTTCTTGGTCACGTAATTTCTAAAGAAGGTATTGCGGTGGACCCATCAAAAGTGGAGACTGTTTTACAGTGGGAAAGACCTAAGACGGTGCAAGTTTTGAAGTTTTGTTGGACTTGCTGGTTATTATCGGAGGTTTATCGAGGGTTTTTCGAAGATTGCTGGACCACTTACGCAACTTACGAGGAAAAATCAAGCTTTTGAATGGACGGAAGAACGTGAAGCCAGTTTTCAGGAGTTGAAGAAGAGATTAACAACTCGCACCTGTTGATCCTACCGGTTCGACGAAATCTTTTGATGTGTATTGCGACGCTTCTTACCAAGGACTAGGATGCGTGTTGATGCAAGATCGAAACGTGGTGGCGTATGCTTCTCGATAATTGAAGGTTCATGAGAGGAATTATCCAATGCATGATTTGGAATTGGCCGCTGTGGTTTTTGCTCTAAAGATATGGAGACATTTTCTCTATGGAGCAACGTTCAACATTTTCAGTGATCACAAGAGCTTGAAGTACTTGTATGATCGAAAGAGCTGAACATGAGGCAGCGGAGGTGGTTAGAATTCTGAAAGATTATGATTTTCAACTTTGTTGTACCACCCAGGTAAGGCGAATGTTGTGGCCGATGCCTTAAGTAGAAAGATTATCGTGCTTCGCTCGATGATCAAGGAAAAGGAGCTCATTGAACAGCTTTAGAGATGTGTGGTCATGTGTTGAGTTAAAACCGGGGAGGATCTGTGTTAACATGGTTACTATCTCGAGCGAGCTGATGGAAGACATAAGTGAAAAACAGAATGCTGATAAATTTTTGCAAGGAATAAGGGAACAAATAAAGCAAGATGAGACAATAGAGTTCAAAGAAGGAACTGATGGAATTCTGAGGTTTCGGGGTAGAGTCTGTGTTCCTCGTGACCGGAACGAGGCGATATATTGTGGAACATGCCCATACTAGTCTATTGAGTATGCATCCGGGCATAACAAAGATGTACCAAGACTTGAAGAAGTTATTCGGTGGCATGGATTGAAGAGTGATGTTATTAGGTGCGTGTCAACTTGTCTAGTTTGTCAAAAGGCGAAAGTGGAACATCAAAGACCAATTGGAATGTTACAACCGTTATCTATTCCGAGAATGGAAATGGGATAGTATATCGATGGATTTCGTTATTGGTTTGCCAAAGACAAGGAAAGGTTATGATTCGATATGGGTTATAGTCGATAGGCTTACGAAATCGGCTCATTTCTTACCAATTAATATTAAATATTCATTAGAAAGATTAACCCAATTGTACATCGTGAAATTGTCGATTACATGGTGTCTTGACTTGTATAGTTTCGATCGAGATCCGAGGTTTACGTCAAGGTTTTGGCGAAGTCCGCAAGAAGCTATGGGAACTAAGTTACGACCGAGTTCGGCGTATCATCCGCATGACGGATGATCGATTGAAAGAACTATACGATCTTTGGAAGATCATTTGCGTGCTTGTGTTTTAGAACAACGAGGAAGTTGGGATGAATTTTTATCTTTGATAGAATTCACCTATAACAATAGCTTTCACTCAAAGCATCGGGATGGCACCTTATGAGGCATTGTATGGAAGACGATGTCGAACTCCGTTGTGTTGGTATCAAGATGGGGAAAGTATGATTTGTTGGACTAGATCTTGTACAACAGACTACGGAGAATGTGAAGATGATACAAGAGAAGATGAAGACAACGCAAAGCAGACAGAAAAGTTATGAGGATAAACGAAGACGACCTCTTGAATTTGAGGAGGGTGAGCATGTGTTTCTAAGAGTTACTCCTACGACTGGTGTCGGAAGAGTTATTAAGTCTAAGAAACTTACTCCTAAGTTCATTGGACCGTATCAGATTATCCGACGTATAGCTCCTGTAGCGTATCAGATCGCTATGCCGCTGTTTCTATCAAATCTGCATGATGTATTTCATGTGTCTCGATTCAAAAGTATATACCAGATCCGACGCATGTTATTATACGGCCCGGATGAAGTGCGGTGAAGGAGAATTTAACTTATGAAACTTTACCCGTCGAATTGAGGACGAGAAAGGTAAAGCGACTTCGAGGAAAAATGATCGAGCTAGTGAAGGTCATATGGAATGATGTGACGGGTGAAGCTACTTGGGAGTGGAAGATAAAATGAAGGATCGAGATCCTTATTTGTTTTGAGAACAAATTTCGAGGACAAAATTTTTATTTGTTGGGGAGAGTTGTAACGCCCCCCAATTTTTAGAAAATATTTCGAATGTCTTGTTTCTTGTTTTTCAAGTTTTTGTGTAAATGACCGTTGTGTCCTTATTTTATTGTTTCTCGATTTATGCATAAAATACAAATATGTTTATACAGGCTCAAATTTTATTTGGTCTTTTTACGTAATTTGTTCCGAGACGGTAAAATAAAAATTTTTTCGAGCTACTGTTTTAATTTTTTTGGAAGATATACAGACAATTAATATTGTCTGTAATTTTATTTGAACTTTTTGGATGATTAGCTACGTTGTGGGAAAAAATGGAAAAATGACCATTACATCCCGAACGTGCTGTTTTTGCTGTTTTTAATTGTTTTCTACTTGATTTAATGTCCAATATTACTGTCTGTGATTTTATATGGACTTTTTGTGTGATTTGCTCCGAGGCAGGAAAATAATATTTTTTCGAGCCGGGGAAATCTTATTTTATTATTTAGAATTAGGGGATCTTACTCAACCCGATTCTGAATGAGACAGTAAATAATCTTATAATTTTTAGGATTTGACTGTCAAATAAAATAATTTTATAATATTATAATATTATTTTATTAGTCAGTATAATAAAATGACAGTGGACCCGAAAATATTTTGCGGGACCCACGTTTAGCTAATACAGTTAACTTAGTAGCTTAATTAAACATCATTAGCGAGAACTTTCCGAACAAGTGACTCGACTAGTGACTGAATTAAGCCGTAATTAATGGACAAGTGTGACTAGGCTTGTGAGTCATCCATGATCAACCAATAGAAGACAAGCTTGTTAAGCAAGTTTTAATCCTAACCTTTGATGCAATCCATGGCTTGGATGAAGCCAACCATTTGGCCACCTTGCATGCATGAAGTCCACGGCCATGTGGGGTTAGGAGACCAAAAATCACATTGCTTGCATGCATTTTCTCTCTTCTCTCTCATCCAAGAACCCTAGCCACCATTCTTGTTTCCTTCCTTCACCATTCGGCCAAGACAAGAACCATACCATCCAACCATCCAAATTTTCATCTAACCAAGTTTTCTAAACCTAAACACCATCCTAAGAACATCTCTAGTTGAGAGTTCTTGCAAATTCTTCCATTTGGAGCTTGGAAACCAATCTTGAAAATTTTACCTAGAAGGTGAAATCTCATGCTTTTCTTTTTTCTCTTCTTTTTCAAAGTTCTAAGCCATGATTTATCCATGGTTTAGGTTCTTTTTCATGGTTAGTAACTTGTAGATTTTCGTTTGAGTTGCTAGGTATTTTGGTGGAGAAAACCGAACCCTAGGAGGAGTGAAAGAAAATCCATTTGTCTTCATTTAAGGTAAGAGGAAGACTAATCTTATCATCCCTTGGTGGTGGTAAGAAGATGGAGTAATTTGTGGTGTTTGTAGAATCCATAAGGATTCGGTGGTGATGTGGTTATTATGTGTGTATTTGTTAATTTTTGTGTTTGTTAGTAGTTATGTGGTGTTTGTTAGTAGCTTTCTTTGTTTGGTGATTGTAATAATTTTGCATGTCTATTAGCTTTAATTTGCATGTCTATAAGCTTTGATAATATTGCATGTGTTAGAATTGCATGATAAAGTATAGAATTGCATGATAATGTGTAGGATGTGAACAACATGTCAAGGAAATGCATGTGTGTTCCAAAGAACACTCCATGATGGCTCACTGACCACTAACAAAAATGGAGAACCAAAATGTTCTCTTAATTTTCTTAAAAGGTGATTTAATTAACCTAGGAGAATTAAGAAGGTTTCAAGTTGTTTGGATCAAAAAAAAAATGAATTTGGAAATCAAATGGCATAACATTACATTTTCGGCCAACAAGTCTAATTTCAATACTTTGAATTCTAAAATTATTTTCTAAGGTAATGATTTAATCAATGTAGACAATACAAGAGATTTAACATGTATTTAGATGGTGAAAAATAATTTGGAAATCAAATGTAAAGTTTTTATCAAATTCGGCCAACATGCCAAATTAGATATTCATGATTTCTAAAATTAGTTCCAAGCTATTTTCAATCAAGAAGAAGTAATACAAGTTAAAGTAAATTTTCTACAATGAGTTTTAAAAGAAATAAAGTGGTTAGAACTAAGTTTAAGAGGTTAATACAAATGATTTTTACTTTGTAAGAAAAATACAGTAACTTTCGAAAATTTCTAACATATAGCTCATGTTGTATTTTGAAGCATGTTAGTAATTTTCAAAAGGATTAAATATATGGATTTAAAATTTTAATAAACGAAATTTTTACGGTAAAATTAGGAAACCATTAATATAATTTTCTAAGCAAAATCTTGTCAATTTTTAGTAAAAATGGACAAATAAGATAGAAAAGATGTCCAAAAGACAAGATATACGGTATGAAAAATATTATACGTAGCTTAAATGTATTATTTATTATTTCTATTTATTTAAATAGTAATTTTTAAGGAATTCGGTCAAGAAAATGATTTAAAAATCTTACGCGATTGAAAAACGTATTAAAAATCCTACGCGATTTTGAAAACAGAAAAATATATTTACGCGATTTCACAACGTTTGTAAAAACGACGAGATTGTGACAACGCGATAAAATTTCTACGCGATTGACCGTTACTGTATTTATTTTTCGCTGTCGAAAAAATGTGAACCCGTCAGGCTTTTGAGGATTTTTCATTTGTCGGAAAATGTGAACCCGTTTAGGCTTTCTATTTTTCTGCCATTGAGGGCAAATTATTATCTTGAGGGCATTTTCATAATTTCATATTTTTGGAATTATGTATTGTGTTTATGCCAAATTTTTGGTGTTTTGGTTGACGAGATCGAATCACATCGTGTTGTCGATGCGATAAACGTAGTGTGGTTCATTGTTCTAATGAACTTGGAGACGTTAGTGTACGGGATCCCATATGTGGACAGTTGGTAGCTCCATTGGCCGTGGTAAACCGATAGCACACTAATGGACTCGACACACACTATATTTAATCGAGGTTTGTAAAGTCTAGTAGTACATTACCTATAGTGCAACAACGGGAGACCGTGAACTACACTACGCCTGGATGGTGGATTCCCAGTGTTGTAGGCTATTGACGCAACGTGTGGCAAAATGATAGTTGGTTGGGCAGCCGTGGTACTAATAGATTTTGCAAGTCATTCTCTCTGATATCTGTTTGTGTTTAACTCCATGGAGTAGGATTGTGTCTTAGTGTATATGATTATATCTTGGATATTATTCTATTCTCTCTATTTATCTGTATCTGGTAATTATTATGATGGTTGTCTATTTCGTATTTCGTTCTATCTGTGATATTGTTTTATCTGTGTTTTTATTTGTGCTATATTTGTGATGATATGTAGCGTTATGATATCTAAGCTTTACTCTATTCCATTATTATTACTGTTATAGCTTTTCGTATTGCATAAACTGTATATATGTTGTTTGTCGTCTTCTTATTGGCCATGTTTGTGGTGATTTTAGATTGTCTTACCTCTTTATTGTATGTGTTTCCTGTATATTTATTTTATGCGATAAAGAGTTTGAGGAAGAAGAAGAGGAACAGCCTCTTGAGGTCTTGTACCCCGAAGAGGAGGAAGATCAGCAAATCGACGACCAGTTTTACGATCAAGAACCATCTGATCATCCATATCCATTGGATTGATTAGTTTTGGTATGGCGGTACCCGGATTTTTGGGGTTCGTGACGCTGGAGTTTCATGGTGGATCGCTATCGTGGCACATGAGAGGAGATAGAGACTCGGTGACGTATGCGGGACGGATGACTGTGACCTTACGTCATAGGTTTGATGGAGAGCCGATCATGACTACGACAGTGTTTCTACACTTAGAGTTACCCTTATCCATTAGGCGTCATTTTGGTGGTATGACCACGGAGCCTAGTGAGATAAGTATCGTATCGACTGCGCGATCACGTTATCGCCGAGAGTCGAGGCATCCAGGATATTTGTCTCCTGATGATCATTTTCATGTTGAGAGTGATCCTTCAGAGGAGTAAATATGCTTGATGTTTTTTTTTGGGCGCATCTGCGTATGGATGTATATATTGACTCTTTTACTGCTTTTATTTACTATTCCTGTTTAAATATTTTGTAATTGGAGTTGTAAATTATTTCTATAACTTATAACTTAAAACATATGTATATTATGAGTGGTGTTGTTCTGTTTATTTTATGTTTTCCGAAATCTTTTATTTTTAATAAACTGTCTATCAGGAATTACTTTACGACCCATGTTATTATTTGACAAATGTTTTACAACTTGGGTAGATTTTATTCATTTATTTTATTTTTAATTATATGTGTGGTATCCCCAAAGGGGTGTTACATTGTGTGCTTGACTCATATTTTATATAGAGAAAGATGGATGTAAGTTAGGTAAACTCAAAATTCTTAAGAATATTGGTAGTAGATAGCAGGATAGAATGAGAGGGATGAAGATGAGAGAGAAAGAGTACGAAGATCTTGAGTAAGAGTGGGTAGAAATGGATTAAATTAGGTTAATGTGTTGTTTGGGGGAATTTATAAAAAGCAAAATAATCGTTGGTGGCCAGTTTTTACAATTGGAGGGTAATAAATGCCCTTTGATGAAGAGAGAAAACGATTAGTTTCAAAAACTAGTCATTAGTAAACTATCATAAAATGACAATTTTAGGTAAGAAGGTTAAGGTTGAGAAGGTTGACACAACTATCTCACGAACTTTCTTATGAACTCTCTCACCTTTTGAAACTAACCTTCTCAGGGTTCCCAACATATTCTAGACTTTCAGTATTTGCAATCCATGGATAAAAACATATATTTTCATGCATTAAAATATACTTAAACATCATATTACAAAGCAAGAAATAGATCAAACCTTACAGAGTTCAAGATCAATTAGTTGAGAGACATCATATTGAGGTTTTCTCTTATAAAACAAAATATGTCCTCATTAATGGATTTTGTAAAGATATCTACCCATTGATGGTCAATATCAACAAATTTTAATTCTATATCACCCTTTTGGACATGATCTTGAATAAAATGATGCTTTATGTCATCTTGAATGTTGTATAGAATTTTTAGACAAGTTAATGACATTTGTATTGTCACAAAGAATAGGGATGTGGTGGTACCTCATGAAGTAATCCTCCATTTGATGTTTGATCCATAAGAGTTTTGAGTAGCAACTAGATGTATAAATGTACTTAGCTTCTACAGTTGAGAGGGTTATTGAGTTTTGCTTTCTACTTGACCAAGTTACTAATGTATTCCCAAGAAAGTGACATGCACACTTGTGCTTTTCCTTTCAACTCTATCCCCCAGCAAAATTAGCATCATAGTACCTTATTGGATCAAAACTAAATCATTTCTTGTTCCACAATCTATAGTTATAAGTACCAAAATGATATTTGAAAATTCTTTTAACAACTTTAATGTGTGACTCTTTTGGACAAGATTGAAATCTTACACATAAGCCCACACTAAACACAATATCATGCCTACTTGCTATTAGATAGAGTAAGGAATCAATCATACCTCTATAAAGCTTTTAACTTACTGATTTACCTTTATCATCTTTCTCAGTTACAATTGAGGTATGCATGAGAGTCTTCATTGACTTAGCCCCTTTCATATTGAACTTTCTGAAGAAGTCTTTGGTATGTTTCTCTTGATAGATGAAGATTTCAGACTTGTCTTGCCTGATCTGCAGGCCAAGAAAGAATTTCAAGTCACCCATCATGCTTATCTCTTCACTTTTCATTAACTCATAAAATTCTCTACATAAACATTCATTAGTATATATCCAAATACAATGTCATCTACATATATTTAGACTATTAATAGTTCATTCTTTAAATGTTTTCTAAACAAGGTAGTGTTAACTTTTCTTCTTGTAAAACTATTTTCCAATAAAAAAATGTTTAATATCTCATAACAAGCTGTTGGAGCTTGCTTTAGGCCATAAAGGGCTTTGAAAAGCTTATAAACATATTCAAGGTGTTCAACATCCTCAAAACTAGGAGATTGATGGATATACACTTCCTCATTTATGAAACTATTCAAGAATGCACTCTTAACATTCATTTGAAACATTTTAAAGCCTTTAAATGCAACATATGCAAGGAAAATTCTAATTGCTTCTAACTTAGCCACAAGGGCAAAGGTTTCATCATAGTCTATACCTTCTTGTAGGTTATAACCTTGAGCAACTAACCTTGCCTTATTCCTTACCACTTTTCCATCTTCATCCAGCTTATTTTTAAACACCAATTTTGTGTCAACTAGAGAATGATCTTTAAGTGCTAGCACTAGAGACCAAACTTCTCAAACTGATTGAGCTCTTCTTGTATTGCCTCAATCCATGAGTCTTCTTAGAAAGCTTCCTTAATGGTTTTTGGCTCAATTTGAGAGAGTACAAGTTGACTTGAGTGCTCAAGTCTCCTAAAGGCTGATCTGGTCTGACACCAACAGATGTTTCTCTAATGATTAGCTCATTGGGGTGAGAAAGATGCATCTTTCAGTCTTTAGGAAGACGAGAAGGTTGGTGAGAAGGTTCGTGAGAGGGTTCATGAACTCTGTCAGTGTCTGACACAACTTTCTCATATCAGCAGCCTCAGCTTTCTCATCTATGATTTGATCCTTCTTGCCACTAGAGCTTGTCTTATCTTACTTGTTGTCATTTTTACCATTCTCATTAAGAGACAACTTTTCAAACTCATCATCAAGGTCTACATGCTTATTTTTCTTATTGAGAGAATTAGTTTTATTAAATACAACATGTGTTTGCTACGCAACAATGAAGATGTATTTTGATGATAACAAACATGAGGATGATGAGAAGACCAAGTCCAAGTATTTAAAGATTAGCTTTAGGACTTAGGATCTATCATGTATGGAGCTGTTAATTAAATATCTCAAATGATTAAAGATAACCTAAACTGAAGGTTTTAAAAGATCAAATGTTTTAAAAGTTAAAAACAAGCATTTCAAGCTTTTTGGAAAGGATTTTAAACTCGTTTTTTAATCGAGGTATTCGAATACCTCAATATGGTATTCGAATAACCCGATTCGTAATCGATATTCTTCTTGTGCTAAAACAGGGCATTCGAATACCCCATATGGTATTCGAATACCCCGATTCAGAATGAACCGTTTTAAATGAGGCATTCGAATACCCCATATGGTATTCGAATACCCCGCTTTCAAACATGCCTTATTTTAATGAGGTATTCGAATACCCTTGACCGGTATTCGAATAACTCTAACTTAAGCGCTTTTTAAAAGAGTTTTTGACAGAGGTATTCGAATACCTCCTTCGGGCATTCGAATACCCCACGAGAAACAGAGCTACGTTTTTAAACAAAGATACGAAGAATCGAAAGTTTTTAATGTTATTAATTGCTCCCAATGGCCATATTCTTCCACGAGCTCTATAAATAGAGGCCTGGGACTTCTCTCGAAAACTCCCTTAACATTGTGATCATTTTTGCTTGCTTGAAAACGTGCTCTACCTTATTCTCTCTTTATTTTCTCGAACTTATAATTGCTTAACTCTTGAGATATTTGAGAAACAGCTCCTTAGTGCTTCAATTTGTATTTATCTACTCTTAGCGAGAGTTTCACTTCATCTCTTTATCTATTTCTGTATATTGAGGGTGAGGTATCCCCAAGGATTGTATAAGGGTGAGGTATCCCTTTTGTTTGATTGAGGCTTGAGCACAAGGGTAGAGTTTCCCTGTGTGTGAAAAGTGCTCCGTATTGTAAAGGTTGCAAGCACCTGTTGTTTAAGCTTGTCTTGAATAGTGAAAAATCTCGAACGGTGTTTCTGACTGGACGTAGGCCACAAGTGGTTGGTGGTCAAACCAGGGATAAATCTTGTACTATTTTTTTCTTTCCCTTATTCTCTTTATTTTATGCACTTTATTTATTGATTCCTGCAATTTATTTATTAATTGTTCTTCATTCTTCTCATCTCTTCCACATTCTTTAATAATTATATTGAGCAAAGTTTATTTGTTTAAAGCTTTTGCAAAAAGTTTTGTTACTCAATTCACCCCCCCTCTTGAGTACTGGAAGCCACTTGGTAACAAGTGGTATCAGAGCTAGACTCTTGTATAAAGAGCTTAGCCGCTTCAAGAGAACATGGCTTCCTTAAATGGTTTTTCTGAGGGATCTTCCATAAACCGACCACCCTTTTTCAATGGGGATGGTTACGCATATTGGAAGGAAAGAATGAAAATCTTCATCGAAGCTATTGATCTAGATGTGTGGGATGTCTTTGTCGAAAACGGCGCATTTATACCTACACGCGTTGTCGATGGTGTAAAACCGAGACACCTAGAAGTGATTGGTCCGATGAGGATAAAAGAAAAGTCCAATATAATTTAAAAGCTAAAAACATCATTACCACGCCTTGGGGTATGATGAGTTTTTTAGAATTTCTAATTGCAAAACCGCTAAAGAAATGTGGGACACTTTACAAGTTACCCATGAGGGTACTAGTGAAGTTAAGAGGTCGAGAATCAATTCTCTAACTCGCGAATATGAACTGTTTAGAATGAACCAAGGAGAAAGCATTCAAGAAATGCAAAAGAGGTTCACCCACATTGTTAATCATCTCGCATCTTTAGGAAAAAGTTTTACTAACGAAGATTTGATTAATAAAGTGTTAAGGTGTTTAAGCGAGGATTTGGCAACCCAAGGTGACAGCAATTTCGAGAATCAAGGGACTTGACAACCATGTCATTAGCCACCCTTTTTGGAAAACTTCATGAGCACGAACTAGAACTGAGCAGATTAAGTCAAAGCGAAGAAAATGATAAAAAGAAAAAGGGGATAGCGCTTAAAGCCACTTCCTCAACAATTGACAATGATGATGAAGAAGATGAAGAAAGCTCAGAAAACATTGAGGTAAACGAAGAAAATCTCAGTCTGTTAGTTAAAAAATTTGGTAAATTTCTCAAGAAAAAGGGAATGCAAAGAAGACCTCCCTTCCCTCCTAAGAAGACTCATTACAAAGGCGAAGGAGCTTCATCAACTCCTACTTGCTATGAATGTGGCAAGCCTGGTCACATGAAAATGGAATGCCCAGTTTACCAAAAGAAGAAAGAGAGACTTGAGAAGAAGCCCTTCAAAGAAAGAAAAGCAAGAAAAGCCTATATAGCATGGGATGAAAACGACATGGATTCAATTGACAGCTCAGATAGCGAAGAAGCTCAACTCGTCTCATGGCCAAAGGAGAAGAAGAAGAAAGCGAAAATGAGGTAAGTTCTAACTCTACTTTCTTTGCCTCTTATGATGAGTTACAAGATGCCTTTGAAGAATTGCATGACGAATCAATAAAACTCACAAAACAAATTTCTTCTTCTAAGAAAAAAATTTTTTTCTTTAGAAAATAAAATTCTTATTTTAAATAAAGAGATTGAATAACTAAAAATTGAAAATGAAACTTTGGGAATTATTGATGCATGCTCATCTCATCCCTCACATGCTTCTACTTCTTATTCTTGTTCTTCATGTCACACACTTGAGAAAGAAATTGAAGACTTAAAAATACCCTTGCCAAATTCACTTCGGGAGAGATAATCTAAATATTATATTAGGGAAACAAAGGGTTGTTTTTGAAAAAGTGGAATTGGCTATAACCCGAAAAATCAACATAAATCTTATAAAAATTTTTTCGTTTATTCAAATACTTCCAGCAGTCCATTTATTAAATGCTTTTATTGTGGAAAGAAAGGTCATAGTGCTTCAACATGCAATGCTAGAAAGAATATTAACACAAAAATTGGGACAAAAATGGTTTGGGTTCCAAAGGATACATTGCCTAAAACTGACACTCAAGGACCCAAGAAAATTTGGGTACCAAAAGTTAAAAATTAAAATTGTGTTGTAGGTGTGCTTGAAAGCCAGGAGCTCAAATTGGTATCTCGACAATGGGCCATTGCTCCAAGCACATGACCGGAGACGACTCAAAATTCACCATGTTTATTCCCAAGAATCATGGACATGTTACTTATGGAGACAACAACAAGGGAAAAATTCTTGGAGTCGGAAAAGTTGGCAAGAATCCAAATTCCTCTATTGAAAATGTGTTGCTTGTTGAAGGCTTAAAACATAACCTTCTTAGTATTAGCCAATTATGTGACAAAGGTAATAAGGTAATTTTTGATTCAAATTGTTGCATAATTGAAGGTAAAAATGATAAACATGTTAAATTCATTGGTCATAGAATAAATAACATTTATATGATTAGTCTTGATGATATATCTTCAAATGATGCGAAATGCCTTTTAAGTAAGAATGATGATTCATGGTTATGGCATAGGAGAATTGCACACATTCACATGGATCACCTAAGGAAGTTGGTCTCTAAAGAGCTAGTAATTGGACTACCAAAGCTTAATTTTGTTAAAGATAAATTATGTGATGCATGTCAAAAGAGTAAACAAATAAAGGTCTCTTTTAAATAAAAAAATATAGTTTCAACGACTAGACCTTTACAACTTTTGCACATGGATTTATTTGGACCCTCTAGAACTATGAGCTTTGGTGGGAATTACTATGCTTTAGTGATTGTGGATGATTTTTTGTAGGTTTACATGGACTTTATTTCTTGCAAATAAAAATGATGCATTTCTAGCATTTAAAAGACTTGCCAAAGTTATTCAAAACGAAAAAGGTTTTCAAATTTCTTCTATAAGAAGTGATCATGGTGGCGAATTTGAAAACAATGTTTTTGAAAATTATTGTGATGAACATGGCATTAATCATAATTTCTCTGCCCCTAGAACTCCACAACAAAATAGAGTTGTAGAAAGGAAAAACCGTTCTTTTGAAGAAATGGCGAGAACTATGCTTAATGAGGTCGCTTCTTCCTAAGTATTTTTGGGCGGATCTTTGTAAATACAAATTGTTACGTTATGAACAGGGCCCTTATAAGGCCTATTTTAAAGAAAACCCATATGAATTATACAAGGGAAGAAAGCCAAATGTCGCACATTTTCATGTTTTTGGTTGCAAATGTTTTGTTTTAAATAATGGAAAAGATAACCTAGGCAAGTTTGATGCTAAGTCTGATGAAGGTATATTTCTTGGTTATTCAAATCATAGTAAGGCTTTTCGTATATATAATAAAAGAACCATGACTATTGAAGAATCTATACATGTTGCATTTGATGAAACTGACCCAAATGGATCGAGAAAGGATCTTGTTATTGATGATGTTGCAGAAGCCTTAGCGGAAACACATTTGGATAGCAAGGAAAAAGAAATCAAGGAGCAAGAAGATAAACAAAGACAAGAGGATTCACAAGCTTTGGAGCTTCCCAAAGAATGGCGTACCTCAAAGTATCATCCGCTTGATCAAGTAATAGGTGATGTATCTAAAGGTGTAAGTACTCGAAACTCCATTAGAAATGCATGTAACCACTTAGCCTTTGTTTCTCAAATCGAACCTAAAGACATTAATGAAGCCTTTAATGATGAACATTGGTTTCTAGCTATGCAAGAAGAATTAAATCAATTTGAACGAAACCAAGTTTGGGAACTAGTTCCTAGGCCTAATAATCATCCTATTATCGGTACTAAATGGGTTTTTAGAAACAAACTTGATGAAGCTGGCATAATAACAAGAAATAAAGCTAGACTTGTAGCAAAAGGCTATAATCAAGAAGAAGGTATAGATTATGAAGAAACCTATGCACCTGTAGCTAGATTAGAAGCTATTAGGATGTTACTTGCTTTTGCTTGCATCATGGATTTTAAATTATATCAAATGGATGTTAAAAGTGCTTTTTTAAATAGCTTTATTCAAGAGGAAGTATATGTTGACCAACCTCCAGGTTTTGAAAATTATGATTTACCTAACCATGTTTTCAAATTGAAAAAGGCTTTGTATGGCTTAAAACAAGCTCCACGAGCTTGGTATGAAAGATTAAGTAAGTTCCTTTTAGAACACGATTTTACAAGAGGTAAAGTTGACACAACTCTTTTTATTAAAAATAAAAACCATGATATACTCCTTGTACAAGTGTATGTAGACGATATCATATTTGGTGCTACTAACGAAAATCTGGCAAGGAATTTGCCAAAATCATGCAAAGCGAATTCGAAATGTCCATGATGGGAGAACTCAATTTCTTCCTTGGACTTCAAATCAAACAAACAAAGAGTGGAACGTTCATTAGCCAAACAAAGTATTGCAAAGAACTTCTCAAGAGGTTTGGAATGGACAACTCAAAGCATATGGCTACACCAATGAGTACTTCGTGTTACTTGGATAAAGACGAAGCAGGTAATTCTGTAGAAATTACTAAATATCGAGGTATGATCGGATCTCTTCTCTATCTCACTGCTAGTAGGCCTGATATAATGTTTAGCGTATGCATGTGTGCTCGATATCAAGCTAATCCTAAAGAATCGCATTTAAGTGCTGTAAAACGTATTATGAAATATCTAGGTGGCACTACACAAGTGGGCTTGTGGTACCCCAAAGGTGCCACTTGTAGTCTTATTGGTTATTCTGACTCCGATTTTGCTGGATGCAAATTGGATCGGAAAAGCACTAGTGGAACATGTCACCCTTGGCAATTCCTTAGTTTCTTGGCATAGCAAGAAACAAAATAGCGTGGCTTTATCCACCGCTGAGGCTGAATATGTGGCGTAGGAAGTTGTTGTGCTCAAATTCTATGGATGAAGCAACAACTTTTAGACTTTGGTCTTCAGCTTAATCACATCCCTATAAGATGTGATAATACTAGTGCAATTAATCTGACAAAGAATCCCATTATGCACTCTAGAACTAAGCACATTGAGATAAGGCACCATTTTATACGAGATCATGTTCAAAAAGGTGATTGTGTGTTAGAATTTGTTGAAACCAATAATCAACTTGCTGATATTTTCACAAAACCTTTACCTAAAGATTCGTTCTTTCATTTAAGAAGAGAGCTTGGCATTTTGGATCAATCGTGTATTTAATTTGTTAAATTTAATACTCATTGTTTTATTGATCTTTAATTGTTACTGACTTGAGCGTCGGAGATACCCTCCATTCTGTTTTGCAGGTACTCATTTAATCGGGTAAGCTTTAATCTTCAAAATTGCATTCTGGACGTAATATTTGGTGTTTTTCTATCTAAGTTATTCGAATACCTTCATCTGGTATTCGAATACCATCATTTTCCTCGCATGCTTTCATGATTTATTAACCAGGAGTATTCGAATACCTTAGTGGTTATTCGAATACCCTGAAGCCTCTTGCTATCAGGCTTTTGTTCCTGTCTCTGGTGTATTCGAATACCCTAAGCAGTATTCGAATACCTGCTTATCTGGGCCAATCCTTTTTGGACAGTCTATTCGAATACCTACAGAGGTATTCGAATACCTTCTTTCAAGAGAGCCCCGACTTTGCGTTTCCAAACAGCGGTATTCGAATACCAATTGAGGTATTCGAATACCTCGTGTCCGAGCTTTATATAAGCCCCTTCGTTCACCCGTTCACTCATCTCATTTTTCATTTTCTTCTCTCTCGTTTTCATCTCCTCCTATTCGAATACCTCATCCCTCGTATCACCCAACCGTCACTCCCTCTCTTTTCAAACCCATTCCTCTCATCTTCAACCTTCATCCATGGCTTCCTCCTCCAAACGTGCTCGCACAAAAACCGCGCCTTGCAACAACCCATTGGATCTGCGAAGGCTCTCCTCTCACCCAGAAACTCTTGGACGCTTCATTTCTCACTTCAGAGAACGTAACCTTGTGCAGCCCAAGTACCTGGATTTGGCCTTCTTTGAAAAAGAAGGTGGCTTTGATTTCCTACACCAGCTGGACATCCAGGGCGTGCTACGTTTTTGCTCCTATAAGGAGGTCCTCTATCCCGATTTGGTCAAAATGTTCTACTGCAACTTGAGGATTGAAGGACTGGAACTTCATTCTGACGTCTGTGATCAGCACATTGTGATCACTCCTCAGGACTGGGTTCGCTTCTTCGGATTAGAATCTGCTGGCCGTAACAATGAAGACTGTGAAGAGTTTGTCCAGCGGTTCGACAAGATTCGAGCCATTGAAGATGTCCTTAGACTGGTTGGCATTACCTCCGACTCAAAAGGGAGTCAAAGGGGGCATGATGAAGAGCCAGGACAGGCTCTTACATTATGCTTATGCCCACATCTTAGCTCCTAGAGGTGGGAACTACGCCTACCTGAGTGAAGATGATGTGTTTATGCTGTGGATCCTGAAGAAAGGATACCAGATAAACTGGCCCGTATTCATTATGAAGCATATGATGAGAGCTAAGGGAAAAGAACGCTCAGAGCTACCTTATGGGGTGATCATCACTGCCTTCCTAGGCAAGTATCCGCAGATTGTGGAGACTGAGCGAAAAACTCACCGACCCACCATAATGTGTTTGGCTCTTATACGCTGAACCGAATGAAGATGATAAAGACGATGAAGGCCGGGTATTCCCGAGTTGAAGTTGACGATGATGAGGACGACCCGGTGATCCTGATCCCGCCGTTGCCCCCCCGCCGCCGCCGCCGTCGTGCTCCCGCAGCCCCCGCCGCCTCGTCACCGCTTGGCCCCGCCGCCCCGCTTCGCCGCCGGTTCGATCACTCTGGATCAAGTCATGGCCACTTTACAGTGCCAACCGTGCTTACATGGAGGATAACCGAGCTTATTTGGAACACACCTTCTCGCCCGTTTGACAGACTTGATGGTGTTGAGCGTGAGCAAGCTGCTTTGCGAGCTTTGCTATCTTCACGGGGTTCTGAGTCCCCTCCTCCTCCGCCAGATGCCTCTTTCTAGGCTTTGTTCTTGTTTGGATGTTTTTTTTGTATTAGCTGTTTACTCTTTCATTACATTATGTATATTGGCTAAATTATTAATACAATCAGTTTCTCTTTATGCTTATTACCTCCTTTATGCATTATATTTTGTTGTATCTTTTTGATTATGCCAAAGGGGGAGAAAAATATAACTATGAGAAAAGACAGGTTTAAAATAACTATTATTGGATTCCAACATTAAGGGGGAGCTACGCCACGCACATATTAGATATGAATGTAAGCCTCTTACTTTGTGAATTCCAATTATTTCTCAGATCGATGCTTTTCTCTATGATAGTTTGTCATCATCAAAAAGGGGGAGAATGTGTTTGCTACGCAACAATGAAGATGTATTTTGATGATAACAAACATGAGGATGATGAGAAGACCAAGTCCAAGTATTTAAAGATTAGCTTTAGGACTTAGGATCTATCATGTATGGAGTCAAGTTAATTAAATATCTCAAATGATTAAAGATAACCTAAACTGAAGGTTTTAAAAGATCAAATGTTTTAAAAGTTAAAAACAAGCATTTCGAAGCTTTTTGGAAAGGATTTTAAACTGTTTTTAACTGAGGTATTCGAATACCTCAATATGGTATTCGAATAACCTGATTCGTAACTGATATTCTCTGCTGTGCTAAAACAGAGGCATTCGAATACCCCATATGGTATTCGAATACCCAGTTTCAGAATGAACCGTTTTAAATGAGGCATTCGAATACCCCATATGGTATTCGAATACCCTGCTTTCGAAACATGCCTTATTTTAATGAGGTATTCGAATACCCTTGACTGGTATTCGAATAACTCTAACTTAAGCAGTTTTAAAAGAGTTTTTGATAGAGGTATTCGAATACCTCCTTCAGGCATTCGAATACCCCACGAGAAACAGAGCTACGTTTTTAAACAGCATACGAAGAATCAGAAAGTTTTTAATGTTATTAATTGCTCCCAACGGCCATATTCTTCCACGAGCTCTATAAATAGAGGCCTGGGACTTCTCTGAAAACTCCCTTAACATTGTGATCATTTTTGCTTGCTTGAAAACGTGCTCTACCTTATTCTCTCTTTATTTTCTGAACTTATAATTGCTTAACTCTTGAGATATTTGAGAAACAGCTCCTTAGTGCTTCAATTTGTATTTATCTACTCTTAGCGAGAGTTTCACTTCATCTCTTTATCTATTTCTGTATATTGAGGGTGAGGTATCCCCAAGGATTGTATAAGGGTGAGGTATCCCTTTTGTTTGATTGAGGCTTGAGCACAAGGGTAGAGTTTCCCTGTGTGTGAAAAGTGCTCCGTATTGTAAAGGTTGCAAGCACCTGTTGTTTAAGCTTGTCTTGAATAGTGAAAAATCTCGAACGGTGTTTCGGGGACTGAACGTAGGCCACAAGTGGTTGGTGGTCGAACCAGGATAAATACTGTGCTTGTTTTTCTTTCCCTTATTCTCTTTATTTTATGCACTTTATTTATTGATTCCTGCAATTTATTTATTAATTGTTCTTCATTCTTCTCATCTCTTCCACATTCTTTAATAATTATATTGAGCAAAGTTTATTTGTTTAAAGCCTTTGCAAAAAGTTTTGTTACTCAATTCACCCCCCCTCTTGAGTACTGGAAGCCACTTGGTAACACAACATGCATGCTTTTTTCAACAACTTGTGTTCTCAAATTATATACTTTATATGTTTTAGATGTTAAGGAGTATTCAAGAAAGATGCATTTATCAGACTTTGAATCATATTGTCATAACTGATCTTTGGTATTTAACATAATACATTCACTTCCAAAAGCATAAAAGTATGAGATATTGGGTTTCTTTCCTTTCCATAATTCATATGGTATCTTCTTTAGTATTGACCTTATGGAAACTTTATTTAGAACATAGCAAGAGGTGTTAACTACCTCAGGCCAAAATTATTTTGGCAAAATAGTGTCACATAAGAGAGTTCCGGTCATCTCTTGCAAAGTTCTATTTTTTCTTTCCACAACTCTATTTTGTTATAGAGTTCTTGGACAAGAAAAATTATGAACTATACCATTTTCATCACAAAAAGATTTAAAGAAAATATTCTCAAACTCCCCTTCATGATAACTTCTTATAGCAGTTATACAAAAACGTTTTTCTTTTTGAACTTGCTTACAAAAGGTTTTAAAGGCCTCTAAAGAATCATCCTTGCTTATAAGGAAGAGTAGCCATGTATATCTTGAGAAATCATCAACTATAACAAAGCCTTCTCTTTTTCCATCTAAGCTAGCAGTCTTAATAGGTCCAAAGAGATCAATATGAAGAAGTTCTAGAGGTCTATGTGTTATGACAACATTCTTTGGCTGAAAACTTGACTTTGTTTGCTTGCCTTTTTGGCGTGCTTCAATCATCATATCCTTTTCAAATTTTATTTTGGGCAAGCCCCTCATAAGGTCATGTTTTAGCAGTTTTGAGATGATATTCGTGTTTACATTACCAACTCTCTTATGCTACAGCCACTTTGTCAGAACTCAAAGACAAGACATTCAACATTTTGATCACTAAGGTCCTCTAACAAGATACTATAGACATTCTTGTTTCGGTTTCCTGAAAAGAGGACTTTACCATTATTGGCTTCTCTAACTATGCATTTTGTTAGTTCAAATACTACTTCATAGACATTGTCACAAAACTAACTTATGTTAAGAAGATTATGTTCCAAACCTTTTACATAATACATATTATCTACAGTAGTTGAGTTTTTCTTACCAACTTTACCTATTTGTCTAATTTTTGCCTTGCTATTGTCTCCAAATGTGACTTCACCTTCATCTTTGTCCTTGAGAGTGAGAAATTTACTTTTGTCCCTAATCATATGCCTTGAACATCCATTGTCCAGGTACCATATGTTCCTTTTCCTTTTCATGACTAGGTAAGCCTGCATGAGAGAGTATCATGCCTTTACGTGTCCAAACTTTCTTGGGTCTTTTTGATAACTCTACAAATTGTAGTTATTTGTGTCCCATATATGTGCTATATTGACTGCTTAGTCCCTGTTTTGATACGTGTATGAAAGAGTTTAGTTGCATATTCATATAATTCAATTTCAATGTCCACTACTAGAATTTTTGGATTTAGAAACAGAACAAATTCCGTCTCTAAATGTATAAATTTCTATCTCTAAATATTTAGAGACGGAATTAGAGATAAAAATTGTTTCGTATCTAAATCTGGCGTATTTAAATATTTAGAGATGAAAAATTAATTCCGTCTCTAATTTAGAGACGGAAAACGTTCGTCTCTAAATAAAAAAAATCTATTTCTAACCAAAGATGGATATTGTCTTTAAAATATAATAATGATTAAGTTAGAGACGGCACTGTTCCGTCTCTAATTCCGTCTCTATTTTTTAAAAAAATATTTTAAAAAATAGGCATCTAGTTGTGATTTGCCACAACTAGATGCCTTCATTTTATTAAATAAATTATATTTTCCTATGCATATAATTATCCAAAATCAAAATTAACCAAAAATCATAATTTTCCTCTGCCTTCATACAAAAAAAGATGTCTGAATCAATTTAAGTTGAAGAACATTGAGAAGTTTTCATGATCTCTTTTCATAAGAAAAGAAAGCAGAAGCTAGGTAGGGAAAATTATAATTTAAAAACACAATTCAAAAAACATATATTCAAGGAAATGTTTTAAAACAAGAACTAGTACTACAAACTTACATTATAATCCTTGAGAGAATCATATCCAAGAACAACATCACCCAACTTTCCAGAAGACAAACCACAGCGAAAGAAAACAAATTTCAGTGTAAAAAAAAAAATGCTCAGAAAAGAAGCAACATTTGAAGAAGTTTTGAACATTAAACTAAACAGATGCATATATTATATTATACACCTACTATTCTTATTAGGAAGGACCACAGATACAAGTATTGCACCCCAATTGGTGACCTTTACAGAAAGATCTCCTTTCTTGAGCTCAAATATCCTAATAGGGTCCTTCTTAACTTGCGCCTTTTCCTTTTCAAGGTCATCAGTCTCAGGTTTATTCTTTTTAATGTTTGAACCAATCTTCATTCTTTTGGATTTAGGCTTCCCAGCAGTGTCTTGCTGGCTAACTGTTCTAGGTAGATCATCCATGGATTCATCAGCTGAACCAGATTTGTCAAGTGCATAAGTATCCATAGATTTGATGGCATATTTTATAGATTCAGATTTGGAGATACTGGCAGAAGTTCTACCCCTACTAATGTATTACAATATTTCAATAAGAATCCAAATAAAACACTTGCTAAACCCAAATATTTTGCCTAGCATGCAGACTAATCTGGATCGAAAAATGATATTTTCACCCTTGGCTGACTCCAACTCAGATTCTTCTTTGCATTTTTGTGCTTTGCACATTATGAATGACTTGACTATATAAGCTTAATAAATCAGAGAAGGATTAATAACAAAAAACAAAAACAATGCATAACATTATTTGAGGATGCCAAGTAGCAATCACATAAGATTAGAGGCATGTTATTGGTATAAAATCCAAGATAATTTTGTCTGCTATAGATACAACATAGTTCAAGGGATTTTAAATAATTTTTTTTGAAAAAAACCTAAAGTTTGAGGTCCTTTTGATTGAAAATGGATTTGAAAAAAAAAAGGAAAAAGCCTTTACTTTGATTTAATAAGGTAAAAGTTGAAAAGAAATTTAAGAAAAAAGTGCTAAGGGGGTACTAGCCAGGCACATTGAAAGTATACAAATAGATACCACTAGAGTATAAAGCTAAAACAAAACAAGTAACGAGAATACTGGTCCTTCAATAACAATTTCAAAGCATCTAAAATGTCTAATAGAGGTACTTCCATAATAGAGCCACACTGAGTAGACCCGCTGGAAATAGATTATACTAAAACTAATGACCAGTTATTAGGGCTAATAAAAGGCACAACAAATGAACTAATTACCATGTAGGACTAATTGCATACAGTAGAAGTATATATTGTTTGCCCAAGGTATAAATCTTTGGAATAATGAGATTGCTTAAGCGTTTACATCAAGTTATCTCTCTAGATTTGAGGTCTCACACCACATGCAACACCTAGATAAAAAGCTACACCTTGATAGATCTTGCTCTTCCAAAAGCAATACATAATGACTAACAAAACCCAATATTGTTAAAAGGAGTAGCATACCTATTGTGTGAATGGGCTCAAGCAAATTTTATCATACCACTTACCCTTTTACAAATAAAAGCCTAATCTTTTATGCTACTGCATAGATACCTAATAAAGGCCCAAGGCAATATTTGCATAATTGTGAGGAGGGTCTCATGTACCGCATCAGCAATAATCAAGGCTTGCTCTTGAATCTTAAGAGCAGAAAATAGTATAATACCAGTAATATTAGGCATTAATGCCCTTCAAACCAGATTATACTTATATATCTAATGCCTCAACAAGCTTGTGAAGAGCAAGTCCTTGTTCCTGGTAGCAGAATATCAATATGCATGAATTAAATTGGTAATATGATATATATATATATATAGAACAATAATTAAATAAGCATCAAAGCTTTATACTCACCTCATCTGGTGAAACATCAATAACTATTACCACCCAGCGCTACTTTTTTAGATTTAACACTTCCACATCACCATCAGTATACAAAATCTATTGAAAAGTCATTAGAAACATTAACAGATATAATTATATAAGTTATCCAATAAATCATCAATCAGATAAGAAGAGCAGACAAAGCAGCACAAAGATCTTGGTCATTTAGTTACACAGGAATGTCCTATATATCAAGCAAGGATATTCAGAATGGTGCTAAATGAATAAGTGGTTTTGATATGCAATCAAAACAATTCATAGTGTAATCTAAACAACCCATGCAACAGGGGGTATCCAATCATTGCATAGAATAGAAACGTATATCTAATCTGCTGAGTTATGAAATTAGGATTCTATGAAGATAAAGGGGAAAAAAACTGATCACAAGATACATTTTCTTCAGGTCAACCTTTTTTCACTATCCCCATAACTCTTAAGTTACCTAATCTATCCTGTGCATCAAGAAACTGAAAAAACATGAAGGGCAACAACTTGGACTTTCTACCACAGATCATTCTCCACGAACCATTATGATTTCTATACTTTTCTTCTAAAGCATTTTTAAAAAGGTTGGTTACTAGGTTTGTATAACATAAGTCTCACATATATGGTCAGTATTAAACCATTTCAAAGCCATTTCACAGTATTTTGTATAACATAAGTCTCTGACATGCAAAAACTAGTCGGCAACCTCTTATTTACATTTGCATTTTTTTTTCCGTTACATTTCATTAAATTAAAGAGTAGGTCAAATACCTTGGAAGTGAGACAATATTTGGTTCTTTCGTTGCCTGGAAAACTATCTAAAACTAGAAATTTTTCTTCTCCAAGATTTCTCACCCCTTCCTCAGCACAATATCACACCAAATGCCAACAAAGGTTGCCAAACTACATGTTCCTTCAATTTTATCAACTGCTGTGTGAATTTATCAACAAGATATATTCTACACTCTCACCTTTGGAGCGAATCCCTCAACATGTTCCTTCTCATTTTCTAAAACTCTAGGAGACACAAACAAAGGGAAGTAGCAGTTCTTGATTTTCATTTTCTTTATTTCTGGATCAAAAAATGCATGCATATTGTCCTTGACATGATAAAAGAATTTTAAAGCAACTAAGTTATGTAAAGATTAAAAGAAAAAAATATGTTTCCATGTTTAAGGAAGCTGGGTTTATCAAAAAACACCACTAACGTGATGAAATGATATTTATACATTAAGACTAGAGCTAATTGAGAAAAGTTAAGAAGATAGTGCATAAAACAAACAATGCATTCACCTATTTATCTAAAACAAACAATATGGTGCATCTAATCTACGTTAAGAAGAATTAGGAAACTTACTTGCAAGATCTCCCATATTAATATTGTCCAAGGCCTCAGAATATAGCAGCAAGAAATATTATAGTACTCAATCATTTCATCATTAACAACTACCTATCCAATTAATTGAAAGCCAAAGTCAAACAACACATAAACTACTCAGGTTGTCACATAGTGAAACAAGACCAGATCTGGATGAGCAATTTGACCAAACACAGAGTCAAAAGCATAAGTAGAAACTATCTAATAGATGATAATTGGAAACAAATACCTCGGAATACCATTCTCCGAAGTTGTCAGCCTTCTGATTCGTAAGTCCTAAGTCAGTCTCTTTCTTCACCTCCTTCTTCTTCGCACTTGCAAAAACTTCGCCATTAGAAGGGAAGCTAAAATGTGAAAAAAAATTAAAAAAATACATAAAAAACGAGAGAGAACGAGAATGAGAGCTGAGAATGAGAATAACCTGAGATAAAAGTGAGATTGACAGTTGAGAGTGAGTGAGAAAAACGCTAGATTGAGAAGGAAGGATGGGAACTTACAAATCGAGCGAGACAAAGACCAAGAGCGACTTCAGAACAAACAGGAAGAGATTTCAGAAAGATTGGCTTCTGAATAGGGAATTAGGGTTGATATAGGTACAAAACATTAGAGACAGAAACAATCCGTCTTTATTGTTTATAAAAAAAATATTATTTATTTAGAGACGGAACACGTCCGTCTCTAAATACATTTCACTTTTTGAATCGTTATTTTATGGATTAGAAACGAAACATTAGAGACGGATAAATTCTGTCTCTAAATATATTTAAATTTTTAAAATACTAAATTGACTGAATAGAGACGAAATTAAAGACGAAAAAATTTGAGACAGTCAAATTTCATTTCTAAGCATATTTGATTTTAAATTGACTAAATAAAGATGAAATTAGAGACGAAAATTTCTAAGACGGATAAATTCCATCTCTAAGTTTTAAATTTTATTTTTCCTCTCTAAATCATCAAATCCGTCTTTGTTTCTATCTCTATTAAAGATGGAATTTGTTCCGTCTCTAAATCAAAATTTTCTAGTAGTGGTCTTCCATCATGATTCGTAGAAAATATTTCCGATTCTTTGATATATTGAGTACATTTGCATTGGTTAATGATTTGATGATTTCTCTATGGCAGGTAGGGTCCCAACTAAGTGAAACTTAGAAGATTTGGACCAGTTTTGCAAGAGAAACCCAAGCTCAAGGATCAGCTTGTCATGCCGCGGCGTGGCATGTGAATGCCACGGTGTGAGACATTCCCCCTATTCAAGCAGAGAGCTACGCATTTTGAACACCGTGACACAAATGAATGAATGTCGCGACATAGTGACCAAAATTGTATATGCGTCGCGGTGTAAGAAGTTGAATATCGCGGCGTTACTCTGTTTTCTGAGCCCTATAAATACTATTGCATTAATTTTCTATAGGGAGTTAGGTTATATTTAGAAAGTTGCGATCATGGTTTTATATTTTACACTGATAGAAAGCAAAAGTGACCAAGATTGAAGGCCATCTTCACCTTGGAAGAGGATTAGAGCTTGAAGGATCATCCCATTGAGCTTTCTCTTTTCTTTCCTTCACTTTCCTCTCTTTCCATCTCCATGAACATGATTTATTGTGATATTTTCGTAGGGTTCATGGCTGGCTAAGCTATTTATAGGGTTTTTCTTTAGATCCTCCTATGGATATTGATTAATCTTGTAATCATTTGAGTTTATATATATGATTTGGTTTTTGTTCAATCATATAGTGCTTAATGCTTTGATAGTTTGATCAGCTTTCAATTGATTTGTTAAAATATAATGAATCTCGACATATGAATTTGGATTTAAGATCGTATGTATGATTGATGCATGTTCTATTTCATTCAATTAGTTTGGATGCAATGATTCGTTAATAGGATAGAAATATACCTATTGGCCATGTATAGTAATTAATTGGGAATAGATCTTAATGAGTGAATTTACACTAATTCTCATAGACACATAGTGAATTAGGTAATGGAAGCATGGTTGATTGACCTAGACATAGACTTTTAACTAATTTAGATTCCCAAGCTAACCTAACAATTTCACTTATATTGCTCGTAAGGATTACTTATTATCAATAGAAGTAGGAGGTGAAAAAGATTTCTATATTCTCTAATCATCAACTTAATCCAATTTTACAATTTTTAAGATCTTTTAATTAATTCACATACTCTTTCTCAATTTATATATCGTTGAATAGAAATACTTGAGCTATTGGTTTATATTTAGCACTGGTTTTAACCATTATCCTCGTGGAAACGATATCTGACTCTTAGCTACACTACAAGTACAATCCGTGCACTTGCGATAAGCAAAAGAGCAAACAAGTTTTTAGCGTTGTTGCCGGAGACAACGGATTAAATTCAGTAGAGTTAATATTAACAACAAGTTTAAATAGCTCTAGTTCAAGTTTCTGTTTGTGCCTATTGATTTAATTCATTATTTTTAAATTATTTTAGGTAAATATAAGATGGCAGAAGAAGCCACTACGCACGAGGTGGAGGATGAAAGTTGCATAAGGCCATTGAGGGAGTTTGCAACTCCTCAAATGGATAATCTACAATCCAGTATTAGATGTCCTGCCATCCGAGCTAATAATTTTGAGATAAAGTCGACGATCATTCAAATGATCCAAACTTCTGTACAGTTTGACGGCTTATCTAATGAGGATCCCAATGCACATCTCTCAAACTTCATGGAGATTTGCGATACTTTTACGCATAATGTAGTATCAGAGGATGTTATTCGCCTAAGGCTTTTCCCTTTTTCTTTAAGGAATAAAGCCAAAAGCTGGTTGCACTTTCTTCCAGCGGGATCCATTACGACCTGAGCAGAGGCATGTACTAAATTTTTGAATAAATACTTCCCCCTACCAAGGCCGCAGAGATGGTGAATGATATTACATCATTCACTCAGACTGAGTTAGAATCCTTGCATGAAGCCTAGGAAAGGTACAAGGATTTACTAAGAAAGTGTCCACATCACGAAATGCTACATTGGCACCAAATCTACTCATTTCATAAGGGCTTCCTACCACACCATCGCTCAATTGTTGATGCTGCAGTTGGAGGCTATTTACTCAACAAATCTTTTGATGAGGCCGTCCACCTTTTGAAGGAATTAGCTGCTAATAGCTACCAATGGCCGGTAATAAAAAACACTCCACGCAGGGTGGCTGGAGTGCATGAAGTAGATGCATTAACCTCGCTATCTGCTTAGATGACAACGTTAACAAGTAGGATGGATAGTATGGGTTAGAATTCTGATAATCGCATATTTTATTCATTAAGAAACCCTTATGTTTAGTCATTTAAACTCTCCATATTCTTAATTGATTGAGTTTGGTATGATTTTGTGAGTTTGAGCTCAAATTGGTCCTAATTGAATATTTTCAGCATTATTGGGATTTGACACTGTTTCTGTATTTTGGCCATAACTTGAGTTCCTGATATCTGATAATCATGAATTTTACCTTGTAGGAAAGTTAGGAGGAAGCTCTACAACTTTGATGAAGAGCTCGAAGTCCAATACAGATGTCTAAGGGACCTAAGTTTACATGGAAGTCAGAATACGGGTTCTGTCACTAGAATCCGAACAGTGTGCACTCATAAAATCATATCTCAAGCTGTAATAATGGAGATGGGCTGAAATTTGGATAGTTGATAGTTAAGATCCAAATAAACAACTTTCATGGAGAACACTTTTTGAAAAAATGAAGTCTAATGGGTCAGTTTGAGCTTGCAAGTCGGAACAGAGGTGCTGAAGTTGGGTTTGAGCAACCTGTGGTATTTGGGCCATATCTTGGGCTGTAGGAAGCCAAATTGGACGATCCAGATATGCATGTTATAGCCAAGACAAAGATCTACAACTTTTATGAAGAGTACTTTTCATGAATCTAAAGTATAGTTAGTCGTTTTTGGCTTCCAAGTCAGGCGCGAAATTTTCATCCTCAACCACTCCTCTCACCAACCCACTCAACCACTCCATTCACCAACCCACTCAACCAACCCACTCAACCACTCCTCTCACTAACCCATTCATCCACCCACTCCCCTTTGTCATTTTGTTACCCTAGACTTCTATAAAAGGGCACCATTGGTTATCATGAACAACAAGTTGTATTCTCCTTCATTTCTCTCATAGTTTCTTCTTGTTTCTTCATAATTTCTCATAGCTTTTGTATATTTTGATGCTCCCCTTCATGGTAATGGAGGACTAAGCTACTTTCGGTCAATTTGAGACTCTTGAAGAGATTGTGGTTTGAATTCTTGAGACTTTGGTTATATAATGTATTTGATTTATATTTGAATTCCTCTTCTCTTCTTCTTCTTCTTCTTCTTCTTCTTCTTCTTCTTCTTCTTAATCTTGAATGCATGAATGGTGATTCTGTTTATGTTTGATTTGATTTGATCTTGATTTAAGATTAAGATTTGTGATGAAACTTAGAACTGATTGATCTAAACTAATCACATGACTGAAGATTGAGATTTGTGATGAAGCTTTGAACTGATTGATCTAAACTAATCACGTAATTGAAGAGGTTAGGTTATTAATTGGTGCCTAGGTTAATTGAATTCGATGCTTAAATTGACATATATCTACATGAATGGTGCAATTGTAGATTTGTGTTTATCACTTGTCAATTGAATTTTGGACGATTGTCTAGTATGAATTCTGGATCTAATGCTGAGATCTCGGTTAGATCCAAGTTAACTATTCAAATGTGCTTCAAGTGTTTGTTGAAAGGTTTATGATTGAATCCACCTAATCTCGGATAGATTTCTGAATTGACTGTTCTTCTAATTGTTATTTCTCTTTAAATCTTGTCACTGTGATCCTTGAACCATCAAAACCCCCCTTTTTTCTAACTTAACTTAATTTGATCAAATTGTATTTACAATCCTTGAGGAGACGATCCGGTGTTGTTCACTATACTACAAGTTTAGGTAATAACTTCGGTTATAATTTTGACTGAGTTCGGCGCTCGTCAAATTCACACTAAAGCCTATTTGATCTGTATGAAAGGTGCGAAGACACTCGTTCAAATGACAAATTCCCTTCTCTTGCAGAAAGTGCGCAATATGTCGGTAATTATAGGCTTCAACAAAACAACCCATACATCAGCTAATATAATCCTGGATGAAGGAACCATCCAAATTTCTCATAGAGGGACAACCAAGGACCTTCTTCCTCCTCCAATGCTCCTGGAAATGAATGCTAGTACAACCCTCTTGGATTCCCAAACCATCCAAGAATACCAATGTAAGAAAGGAAGCCTATATTGGAGGATATGTTCATGCAGTTGATGGCTAAGAATGATGCTTTCATCAACAAGATCGACTCCTACATGGCTAGGACTGATGCTCACTTATCAAAGAATGATTCAAAGATTTAAAGCCAAACGGCTTCAATGAGAGTATTGAAAAATCAAGTGGGACAGTTGGCTAATACCATCAATAACAGACCCCCAGACACCTTCCCAAGTAACACTGTTAATAATCCGAAAGGTACCTCAAACGAGGACTGTAAGGTCATCTCACTGAGGAGTGGCAATGACATTGAGGGAAATCCAAAGACTAGATTATTGGAGGATGAAGTGGCCAAGAGCCAAGACCATGAAGAAATAGTCCACAAGGAGGTGGATGTTAAAAAAAAAGGAAAAGGAAATTGAAAAGGATGAAGATATAGTAAAAAAGAAGCCCGAAAGCAAGAAGATGGAGAATAGACCTTATGTACATCCTTTACTTTTTCCTAGTAGGCAAATCAAGTATAAGATGGATGTGAAGTTTAAGAAATTCTTGGAAGTTTTCAAGAAATTGCATATCAACATCCCTTTTGCTGAAACCTTGGAATAGATGCCCAAGTACATTAAGTTCATGAAGGGTATCTTGTCCAAGAAACGTAGGTTGTGAGAGTTTAAAACAGTAGTATTGTCTGAAGAATGCAATGTCATTTTGCAACAGAAGCTTCCCCCAAAGCTAAAGGATCCAGGGAGCTTTACAATCCCTTATGCCATAGGATAGAATTTCCTAGGCCAAGCGTTATATGATATGGGGGCAAGCATTAATCTCATGCACCTATCCATATTCCAGAGGTTAGGTTTAGGGGAATGTAAGCTCACATCCGTAACCCTCCAACTAGCCGATCATTCATAAACTTACCCGAAGGGGATTGTGGAAGATGTCTTGGTAAAAATGGATAAGTTCATCTTCCCTGCAAACTTCGTAATTCTGGATATGGAAGAAGATCATAGGGTCCCTTTGATCCTAGGCAGACCGTTCTTGGCCACAGGGAGAACACTCATAGATGTGCAAAAAGGAGAATTGACTATGAGAGTTCAAGATCAAGAGGTAACTTTCAACATCTTTAAAGCAATTAAGTTTCCTCAAGATTAGGAAGAGTGCTCTTATGTTGGGATATTGGATAATATCATTAATGATGCATTCTAAGCCAATATTCTTGAAGACTCCCTTGCTGTGGCGTTGGCTTCATCAACTGATAATGAAAAGCCTAGAGATGATGTTTCAAATTTTATCAGGCACCTAGATGCGGTGCCTAGGCAATATCGGTCGCCTAAGTTTGAAACCTTGGAGTTCGATGCAACAAAAGAGGCATTTAAGCTCTCCATTAAGGAACTCCAGAGGCTTGAACTTGAGCCTTTGCCTAATCATTTGCAGTATGCATATCTGGGAGCAACCTCTATCTTTTCGGTAATCATATCATCATCTCTTTCAAATGATCAGATAGAGAAACTTCTCCGTGTGCTAAGGACATATAAACATGTTGTTGGATGGACTATTGCCGATATCCAAGGCATTAGCCCTTCCATTTGCATGCACAAGATCCTGTTAGAGGATAATCAAAGTAGTGTTGTGGAACACCAATGGAGGTTAAACCCAATTATGAAAGAAGTGGTGAGAAAGGAAATAATCAAGTGGCTGGATGTAGGCATAATATATCCTATTTCTGACAGCTATTGGGTCTCACCTATTAAATGTGTTCCCAAGAAAGGTAGCATGATGGTAGTCACCAATAAAAATAATAAGTTTATCCCTTCTTACAAGGTCACAGGCTGGAGGGTGTGCATGGACTACCGCAAGCTAAACAAGGCCACCCGGAAGGACCATTTTCCACTTTCGTTCATAGACCAGATGTTGGATAGGCTAGCAGGAAAGGCCTATTACTGTTTCTTGGATAGTTATTTTGGATATAACTAAATTGCCATAGCGCCTGAGGACCAAGAGAAGATAACCTTTACTTGTCCCTATGGTACATTTACGTTTTGTAGGATGCCGTTCGGATTATGCAATGCTCCTGTAACTTTTCAACGTTACATGATGTCCATATTTGCAAATATGATTAAGCACGGGTTAGAATTGTTCATGGATGACTTTTCAGTATTTGGGGATGATTATAATAGCTGTTTGCAGACCTTATCATAAGTACGGAAAAGATGTGAAGAAACTAACCTCATCCTCAACTGGGAAAAGTGTCACTTTATGATCCAAGAAGGTATAGTTCTTGGCCATAAAGTTTCTATGAAAGGGATGAAGGTGGACAAGGCAAAGATTGAGGTAGTTGACAAGCTCCCTCCGCTAAACTCAGTTAAAGGAATCCATAGTTTTTTTTGGCCAGGCGGGTTTATATCGAAGGTTCATTAAAGATTTCTCAAAGATAGCCAAGCCTCTTTGTAACCTTCTGGAGAAAGATATCCAATTTGCTTTTGATGAATCATGTCAGGTTGCATTCAAGGAGCTGAAGAAGAGACTGGTCTTAGCACCATTTATCATTACTCCAGATTGGAACTTACCATTCGAGCTCATGTGCAATGCCAGTGATTATGTTGTTGGTGTTGTGTTGGGACAACAAAAGGATAAGGTGTTTCGCTCCATATGCTATGCGAACAAGACACTTAATGATGCCCAACTGAACTACACAACAATGAAAAAAGAGCTATTGGCAGTTGTGTTCGCATTTGACAAGTTCAGAGCTTACTTGGTAGGGACTAAGGTGATTGTGTATACAGATCACTCAGCAATCAAGTACTTAGTAAGCAAGAAAGACATGAAACCGTGATTGATTAGGTGGGTCTTACTTCTATAAGAGTTTGATATGGAGATCAGAGACAAGATCTCAGTTTCGTACCTTTATTAGTAAGCAAGAAAGATATGAAACCGTGATTGATTAGGTGGGTCTTACTTCTATAAGAGTTTGATATGGAGATCAGAGACAAGAAAGGTGCAAAAAATCAAGTGGCAGACCACCTTTTAAGATTAGAAAATGAAGAATGCCAAGCTGAACCGATCATGATTAGGGAAACATTTCCTGATGAGCAACTTTGGCAGCCACCACTCAATCATGTCCATAGTATGCGGACATGATGAGTTACATCGTGGGTGGTGTGCTACCACCTAATCTAACCTCTCACCAAAAGAAAAAATTCTTATACGATGTTAGGCACTACATCTGGGATGAACCATTTTTGTTCAAATAATGTGCTGACTAGATGTTGAGAAGGTGCGTACCTGTGGAGGAAGTGGAGCAGATCTTGAATCAATGTCATGCTTCTCCATATGGTGGACACTATAGTGGTGAGAGAACGATTGCGAAAGTGCTCCAATTTGGCTTATATTAGCCATCGCTATTCAAGGATGCACATTTTTATGTGCAAAGATGTGATCGGTGCTAGAAATCTAGAAACATTTCTAGAAGGAACGAGATGCCCTTTAACTTGATTCTAGAAGTTGAGATCTTTGATGTTTGGGGCATCAACTTCATAGGCCCCTTTATTCCCTCTTTTGGGAATCAATACATACTTGTGGCTGTGGACTATATGTCCAAATGGGTAGAGGCATGTGCATTTCCTACCAACGATTCAAAGGTAGTGATTAGCTTCATGAAGAAACAGATCTTTACCAGGTTTGGAACACCTAGGGTCATCATCAGTGATGGAGGGTCGCATTTTTGTAATAAGTACTTTGAAGTCCTCCTAGCCAAATATGGTGTGATGCATTAGATTGCCACTACTTATCACCTATAAACAAATGGGCAAGTAGGGGTATCTAACCGCGAAATAAAGCAGATCTTGGAGAAGACAGTGTGTCCAACCCAAAAAGATTGGTCAAGAAAGCTAGATGTCGCACTGTAGGCTTACAGGACTACTTGCAAGGACCTATTAGTATGTCTCTATATAAGTTGGTGTTCGAAAAAGCATGCCACCTACCGGTTGAGCTTGAGCATAGTGCCTATTGGGCAATAAAGCAGCTCAACTTTAATTCACAAGTTGTCGGTAAGAAAAGACTTTTGAAACTCAATGAACTCGATGAATTCAAGCTGCAGGCGTATGAGAATGCAAAAGTATACAAGGAGAAGGTCAAGTACTGGCATGACAAGAGGATAGTCCAGAAAAGATTTAATGAAGGCCAGCAAGTTCTCCTTTATAATTTCAGGCTTAAACTCTTTCCCGGAAAGCTTAAATCGAGGTGGTCGAGACCCTTTGTTGTGATAAAGGTATTTCCGAACAGGACAGTGGAAATAGCCCCACTTGATGGATAATTAAGTTTTAAGGTTAATGGTCAGCGCCTAAAACCTTACTTTGGAGGAGACATTCAAAGGGAGAAGACCTCCCTCATTTTAACAGCTCCAACTTGATGTCCACAAAGTCCTGCCGGGACTATAAATAAGGCCCTTTTTGGGAGGGAACCCAATTGTGCATATTATGTGATTTTAAGTCTTTAGTATGTAATATGTGGTTTTTGTAGTTTGATTAAATTTTTGATATATAAATTGTTATTTGACCTCATGGTATAGATGTTAATGACCCATTTTAGTCAAGAGTCCTGACTGAAACTAATTTGCTATAGAATTCTGTAGGTTGACCTTTCACGCCACAACGTGGTACTTGTCAATGCCACAACGTGATGTCCATTATAGGTAATTATCAGTTTATATCACACCGCGACGTAAAACTTGTGAATGTCGCGACATTGAGTTGTTTGTTTAAAAAAAAATAAAAAAAAGTATTTATTTAAATATTTAAATTATGAGGCAATTAACGGGCGCTACTGCGCTGGTCTCTTAACGCCGCGGTGTGAGGTGTCTTTTGGGATTAAACGTCGCGACGGTTCATACGTCCCTCAGTTACCTTTAATTGACAACACCCCTTCTCTGTTTTCTCTCATTTTCTCCCTCTCGTTCGTGCTTTCTTTTCTGTTATAGCTTCAATTCTTGCTTCAAACAAGGTATGAAGCCTTTTCATATTGTTTTATTTTTATTTTGTATTTTGTAATTTCATTTTTTAGTTAGTTTTCTATGTTAAATGTATGTTTTCTAGAATTTAGTAGGATTATATGTATTAGGATAGGTATTTTATAGTTTTTATGTAGTATAGGTGTGTGCATTCTGCCTGGGGTGGGAGATTTGGCCTGATTTGGGGTATATCTGGGTTCTGGTTGTGTACGTGCCGCGACGTATACTTTGTATACCGCAGCGTGATGCTAAACTTATTGAGTGCTGCGGCGTGGCATAACAATGTCGTGGCATTCTCTTGAACAGTTTGAATGTTGCAGTGTGTCTGTAAATGTCGCGACGTTAGGCCTTGATTTCTACCGTCTGCCAACCTATCAGAGGTGACTCGAGAGCGGGCGATCATGATCTATGCTATTCTCGAGCATCACGCCATTGACGTTGACCATATCATTCATCAGCAAATCCAGAGAGCTGCCAGGGAGTGTAGGAGCCTGTTCTTTCCTTCACTCATCCACTAGCCATGTAGAGGGCAGATGGTCGAGTCTCAGGACCATGAGGAGTGCTCTGAGAGGAAACAACCTCTCAATGATTATTTTCTTAAGAGGGTCCATGCAGTTCCAACCCCTCATATTGCTAGGAGGGCACAGAGGCAGGCTCCAGGAGAGCCCAAGGCAGAGCCATCACAGTCTCAGCTAGGACCAATTGATGCGGCAACCTGGAGGACCAACATGGACGCTAGGGTGATAGATTTGGAGGCTCAGACGAGCCAGATGACAACCATGTTGTCATATATCATTCAGACTCAGCGTTAGATGGCGGAGCGCTTGCATCTTCCAATGGATGATTACCCCATCCCAGACTTCACGCCAGTTGCAGTTGCTGACCCACCACCACCATCTCAAGAGCCAGGGCCCTCTCACTAGCCAACACCTGATGATGGCGCAACCATAGTCGAGGATAAGGATGCTGATGACGAGGCTACCGATTATAAGGAGCCCTCCATCTAGCCCTTGTGGCATTCATGGCACACTTTCTTTCATTGTATTTCATTTTATTTAGTATTTTGTATGTTTTTGTTGTACAGTGCGGACACTGTTTCCCTCAGGTTTGGGGGGTGTCTTAAACGTATGTATGAGCTTATGATACTAATATTTTAGGTTGTTTGTTATATATATTGCATTAACTATTATATTATTATTGCCTATCTTTAGTATGATATTTTGGTATGTTAGCATAGCTATGTATATTTGTAATTATGTATGTTTTGTTTGTATCCAGAGGAACAAGTATCTTGATAACAATTGCATAAAATCTCATTCAAGATACAATTGTCGTTCCTTTTCACAATGTGAATCATAATGGTTAAAACTAGTGTGAAATGATTGTTCAATGATAGATATGGATGCAATTTGATCTAAACACTTTTGTGAATCCATATGCAATCTTTGAAGCATATTGAAGCTATCTAGTTTCATTTTAGGATTGATATATTTCCCACTTGTATGCTTGTTGAACTTTGAAATTGATATAAAGTTTCGCCTAGAGAAAGTTTATGGATTGTACATGTGAAAGTGTCAGTTATCTGTGAAATTGTTTTTGAACTCTCTTGAGGCGAAATCCTAATTAATTTGTGCATGATTGAGGAAATGATTAGGGCATTGTTTGGACCGATTGAGCCTTAAAAAGCTTACCTTGACATGATCATATCCTTAGGTCCCCTTTAAAGCCTTATATATGTTTGGCCTTATGTTTTTCATCACCTACATATTCCATACCATGTAACCATTCTAAATGCATATGAAAACATAATATTTGTTATCTTACCATTATGTTGATTATGTTCATATCATATGATTTCTTGAAATGAGTCCAGTAATGAGGGGTATTGTATAAGTCAAATTCAAAATTGAGCTTGTAAGAACCATCTGCATGAAAAAAAAAACCTTGCTTTATAAAAGTGAAAGAAAGAAGAATTGAAAAGAGACAAGCAAAGCAAAAGTAAAGTTAAATACAAAAATAAAACATTGAATGGTTCTTATGAGTTATGATCTTTCAAAGTCTTTTTGGAATACCCTGATAATTCAAAGTGAGCTCAAGTCTTAAAATCATATGTGTATGTGTCTCAATGTTTGTGTAAATCCATCCCCTTTGTTCGTTAACCCATATCATTGGCCTTATATTATAAACTGATAAAGACCCTTTTGATCTTCAATTATATATGAGTTACATTAGTGGAGAGAGAGTTGAATTACAATCTTGTGGATTCCTTGATGCATGTTCATTTGTATGTCCATAAACTCATCTGGGTATGTCAGAATTGAATAGAAGAAGTTTTCTTTGCATGATTTTGGGAAATATGTTTTGAATATAAAAGGAAACTGTGATTATTAGTATGATGAAGATTGTATATGTGTGAAGCTAAATTGTGGGACAGATGCATTCTTTGAGGTTTTATGTAATCATCTTACATGAGTTCAGTTTAAGTGAAAGTGAAATGTATAGATTTGTGAATGCAGGCTAACAAGTTGATATTTATAAATGTACTTTGTTTTGCTCGAGGACTAGCAACAATCTAAGTTTGGGGGTGTGATAACTCCACAAATTATAGTTATTTGTGTCCCATATCTGTGCTATATTGACTGCTTAGTCCCTGTTTTGATGCATGTATGGAAGACTTTAGCTGTATATTCATATAATTCATTTTCAATGTCTTCTATCATGATTCAGAGAAAATGTTTCCGATTCTTTGATAGATTGAGTACATTTGCATTGGTTAATGAATTAATGATTTCTCTATGGCATGTAGGGTCCCAACCAAGTGAAACTTAGAAGATTTGGACTAGTTTTGCAAGACTGCAGTGTGAGACATTCCTCTTGTTCAGGCAGAAAGCTATGTATTTTGAACGCCGCAGCGCAAATGAATGGATGTCGTGGCATAGTGACCAAAATTGTTTACGCGTTGCGGCATAGGAAGTTGAATGCCCCGACGTGACTCTGTTTTATAAGCCTTATAAATACTGTTACATTAATTTTCTATAGGGAGTTAGGTTATTTTTAGAAAGCTGCAGCCAAGGTTTTATATTTTACACTGATATGAAGCAAAAGTGACCAAGATTGAAGGTCATCTTCACCTTGGAGGAGGATTAGAGCTTGAAGGATCATTCCATTGAGCTTTCTCTTCTCTTTCCTTCATTTTCCCCTCTTTCCATCTCCATGAACATGATTTATTGTGATATTTTCAATGGGTTCATGGCTGGCTAAGTTGTTTATAGGGTTTTTCTTTGGATCCTCCTATGGATGTTAATTAATCTTGTAATCCTTTGAGTTTATATATATGATTTGGTTTTTGTTCAATCATATAGTGCTTAATGCTTTGATAGTCTGATCACTTTTCAATTGATTTGTTATAATCTGATGAACCTAGACATAAGAATTTGAATTTAAGATCGTATGTATGATTGATGCATGTTCTATTTCATTCAATTGGTTTGGATGCGATGATTCGTTAATAAGATAGAAATATACCTATTGGCCATGCATAATAATTAATTGTGAATAGATCTTACTGAGTGCATTTACACTAATTCTCATGGACACATAGTGAATTAGGTAATTGAAGCATGATTTATTGACCTAGATATATGCTTTTAACTAATTTAGATTCCTAAGCTAACCTAACCATTTCACTTATATTACTCGTAAGGATTACTTATTATCAATTGAAGTAGGAGGTGAAAAAGATTTCCCTATTCTCTAATCATCAACTTAATCCAATTTTACAGTTTTTAAGATTTTTTAATTAATTCGCATACTCTTTCTCAATTTATATGTCCTTGAATAAAAATACTTGAGCTATTAATTTATATTTAGCACTGGTTTTAACCATTGTTCTCGTGAGAACGATATCTGACTCCTAGCTACACTACAAGTGTGATCCGTGCACTTGCGGTAAGCAAAAGAGCGAACACTTTTCATGTTAGATGGTTGGACCTTTTGTTATTTGTTTTTATGGTAGCACTTTGAGGCTTTATGTCCAGCCTTCCCACAACAACACTTCTGTCTTCTTAGTTGCTACAAAAAGGTTTTTATACAGCTTCTGTTTTGTCCCTCTCTTATATCCTAGTCCAACTTTGTCAAAGACACATTGTTGGCTTCCAAGAAGCCTCTCAAGATTTTTGATACCATTGACAAACTTGGCTAAGTCATTGGTCAGCATTTCTACCTTCCTTTTCAATAACTCATTCTCTTTTAACACTTGAGAGAGTTATTGAGAATGTTAGTGAGAAGATTCAACCTTCTTAGACTGTGCTACCAATTCTATATTCAGTTTTACTAAGGATACAATCCACTTGCTTAAAGCTTCATTGTCTCTCTTTAATAAATCATTTTCTTTTTGTAACTCATCCATTTTGGCTTTGAGGACAATGCAAGTTTGAGCCAACAAGTTTGAATCAGAAAGTAGATTAACAAAATTTGTTTTGAGATCATCATAAGAGAGTTAAGAGAGTTCAGTATCTAATAACTCATCATTACTTTCATGATCTCTGAAAACTAAACATAAATTTACAATTTCCTCTTCATCTCCTTCACTTGATGAGTCATCGAGATCATCCCATGTTGCCATAATTATCTTCTTCTTTGAAAATTTCTTAGGTTCTTTCTTCAAAAGTGGGCATTCAGATTTAAAGTGACATGGTTTCTTGCATTCATAGCACACTATCTGATTATTGTCATTGCTTTTAGATTCTTCTTTTTTAGATTCTCTTCTGGATTGGAAGCCTCTTCCCCTTCTTCCTTTCTTTCTCCATATCTTTTATATCATTCTGGATATGAAAGAGAGCTTATTTTCATTAGATTCATCATCTTCATAATCTTCACTCTCCTTTTCTGATTTTGTTATGGAGCTAAGAGAGCTCTAAGAGGGTTGGTGAGAAAGTTGCTTGACTGCCTTGTGGGTACGCTTAAGAGTAATGCACTTTCCTTATCTTGGTGCATCTTCTTCTATTTCAACTAGTTCTTGCTCCTACACTTTCAAGGATCTCAGCAGCTCATCCAACCTTAAAACTAACAAATCATTGGCTTCTTGTATAGCAGTCACCTTGGGTCTCCACACCTTAAGTAAGCTTCTCAACAACTTTCTTAAATGTTCTTCTTGCTTAGAGTGGGTCTTCCTAAAAGACTTAAGATCATTCACAATCACTGTGAATTTGGAAAACATCTCACCAATGCTTCAATGTTCAATCATTTGAACATTTCATACTAATGTACTAATATGCTTGTCTTAGCTTCTTTCACTTGATTTGTTTCTTCATGGACTATGATAAGAGTGTCCTATATCTCTTTAGTTGTTGCATAAGCAGTAATCTTGTCATACTCTCCTCTACTAAATCCACAAGTAAGAAAAAAATTTCCCCTAAAGTTTAGAAGGAACTTGTTCTTTTCAGCTTCTGTCCACTGAGATTTAGGCTTCTCAACTTGGATTCTACCTTCACTAGATCTCATAGGAATGTAAGGACCAATTTCTATAATATCCTAGAGATCAACATGTTGTAATTCAATGAAGAGCTTCATTCTTTCCTTCCAATAGTAGTAATCTTTTCCATCAAAAGCAGGTGGTCAGTTAGTAGAAGAACCCTCCCTCTGATAGGTAAGTTCAACCTCCTTGTTGCATTGCCATACTTCCTTCGGGATCTTTTTTCCTCTCATATTGTTAGGTGTGCTCAACCAAGAAGCTAAGCTCTGATACTAACTAAAGTTGACAAAAACACAAGAAGGGGGTTGAATTGTGTTTTTTTTTTTCACCTGAAAAGTTTAGACTTCTCACACATTTCTCAAGTTTAACAAACTTAGAGGTGAAAATGCTACTTTAAAGTACAAGTGTTAGGTGAGAGAGTTCACAATAAGGAAAAACAAGAACAAATATTATAGGGTGAGAGAGTTCGTGAGAGAGTTAATTGGTTGAGTGAAACTGAACTCTCTCACACTTTCATACTACAACACCGAATTTTTTATTAATTAAAAACTTAATGTAGTAAACCTTATACTTTGAAGATCCTTTCTTAGCAGCAAGAATCAATTCCAGAAACACATATTTACACTTTATAAGGAGAGATTCTTGTTAACTTCACTTTAACTCAAAAATACTTTTGTTCTTATAGAGAATAACTCTGATTTACTTAGAATTAGTATCATAATAGATTGGAAAACGTAAAAGTGAAGGAAGTGAAGCAAGACATCATAACTTATACTAGTTCACCCCTAAATCACTTGGGCCTACTTCCAGTACCTAGCAAATACTAGGATTTTCACTATATTAATGTATTCTTTCTTACCAAGCCTCTTTAGGCTCTTACAAACGAGTATTCTTTTCCCTCAGCCTCTCCAGACGTGTTTCAACAAGTATTTTTTTTTTAAATTTTCAAGCCCCTTTAGCCTTTTATAAACAGCTTCACTAAGCTTACAAGTGGCTTGCACAACCCACAAGCTCACCACACACACTCAACAATCAAAGATAGGTTTTAAGTGTTTGATACAAGTAGGTAAGTCTCAAAATCACTCAAATAGTGTATAAACTCAATTTTGTAGAACCTACAACACACCTACTAAGGATTTCAGAAGTTTCAGAATAAAGTAGATAGATGTGAGAGAGATGCTCTTCATGTATGAGCTTTAATCTTTCTCAAATTGTTCTCCAATAGTTCTACTTCCTTCATTTCAAGCTTGGAGCCTTTTATAGCATGCGTAAAGTAACTATCAGAGGCTCCAAATGACTATTTATCCTTTTTGTGGTAGGTAGTCGTTAATTTGTTGTTTATGTTGAGTCAACACACTCACTTAAGTTCATACCTAAGAACTCTCTCAAGCTTCATATCAGCTAACCTTCTCAACAACTCTCTCAAGTTTGAAGTTTCTCAACGCCTCTTGACCTTTGATTCCATCATCATCTTCATGTTTAATCTTGATAACTTGGATGATGATAACTTCATTTTAACTCTGATTTGCTCTTGGTTTGGTCCTTGTGGAGAATCCTCTCATTCTTGAACTTTCTCATAACCTTCTCAGGATGAACTCTCTCAAGTTCTTCAGGAAGTTTCTCAAGATGCACCTTGAACTCTCTCAAGTCAGAAATTGATATTCTTAGCCCTCTTTAATCATCCAAAAGATTCTTTTTAACTGATTTAGTCCTAAAAAAGTTATTACTAACAAGAAAACTCTACAAATATCATGTTAGTATTATAAAGATGCTTAAGAGCAAATGTTCATAATTTTCAATCTAATTGTTATCATCAAAATACAACTTACAAACTTAGCCACCAAAAGGATTTGGAGCTTACAGTAAGATCTTAACCTCATGGCTAGAGCTTCAAAGTGAACCAACCTGGCCGAGTTGTATTAAAGTGGATCGAGCCAGGTTGGCTCACTTTTGACGTGAGTTGTAAAATAGTCAACCTGACTTACCTTGAGTGGATTGGTGAGTTAAACAGATTAGCCCATAAAAAACATAAAAAAAATTAAAAAAATAATTGTATAAAACAAATTGAAACAGATAATAATAATAATATAATAGCAATCATCAAATTTCATTTGCATCACCAACGAAACCCAATTGTTCACTTAAATGGACTAAGAAAATGTCAAAACGGTGCCTGTTCCTGGATTTGCATGGAGGGTTAGTGTGCAAGGGCTCATTGTTTTAGTTGTTGAAGAGCAAAGCCAAAGGTTCAAAACGTGGATGTAGAAGCCTTAGGTTGCGAGGGTCTGCCATTGGGGATCTACATCATGTTGGAGTTGTTGTCATGTTGATGTCTCATGATGGTATTGGTGAGTCGAGGAGTGGTTGAGGTCAACAAAGGTTAGGTGAGGAACGACGATTGCAGAGTGAATGTAAATATGGGAAGAAGTTAGGGTTTGTTAGATGATGGGTAATAAGCTTGAGAAATGGTGGGTTTATTGTGTTTATGGCTCATATGATTTTTTTTTAAATAGTTGACCAAGCTAACCTCGCTTAACTTGTCTTGAACCTATTTAACCCGAGCCGAACTAAATTGACTCATTTTTTTATGAGCTAAGAAAAGCTCAGTCCAACCCACCATTTTGGTGGGTTGAGTCGGGTTGGCTCACAGGTTACAATTCACACTAACATCTCTACTCATGGCTCTGAATTTGTTTTTACATTTTTACTGATTGAAGGTATGGATATGAGGTCTTTGTTGATTGTGAATATATGTATGGGTATGGGTGTGGGTGTGGGTGTAGGTGTGGGTGTGAATATAGGGCCATTGTTGTTATTGTCTTTAACTTTGTGGTACCATTGTCATTTTGCTGAAAATGGGTATGGATGTTTTGTGGGTCTGTGAGGTTTGGGGTTGTTGATGTGTGTGGGTTTTACGCTTTATGGGTTTGTGTATCGGTTGGTTTGTGGTTGAGTTGCATGTTGTTGGTTATTGGGTCTATGGGTTATGGTCCTATAAGTTTGTGTGTGGGTCATTTTTCATGTTTGCCTTGTATTGACTGCTCCATTTGAATATTTGAAGGAACAAATGCTAAAGTGTGGAAGTATGCTTCCACAATTAGAAAGTACAATGAAGGAAGTAATGGTAGAGTCACTAACATTAGGTAACCTGCCACATTTTAAGAGGATGTACGATAGTTTTCATGCACTAAGGAGGGGTTTTAGTGTTAGTGACAATGCTTTAGGTGTTCAACTCAAAAATAAAAATAAAAATTGCTTTAGGTGTTTTTTTGTGAAATGCGCATTTGGCATGGGATAAATTGCAATTCCTCTTATTTTTTCTACCAGCCAAAGATTACATAGCATTATAATAATTAAAAATGTAAAAAAATAATGAATTGTGAAATGTTTAAAGTTTGAGCAAGTAATTGTCAAAATTAAAACTTTAGAAATTTGTCAAAAATTGAAGTCTGCTGAGGTGGCATAAGCTTATTGGACATCTTTTCTCCTGTTGCTTCTATCAACAGATTCACTACCATTTTCGGCAAATTTTCTTAATCCGTTAGTTTTCTCTGCAAAGCCACCTCGCCATTCTTAAGAGCTTCCGAGCTCTTCCTCCTCCTCCTCCTCTTCTTCTTCATCCTTATCCCCTTTTCATTCAAACCCTTTTTCCTCAATATCCCCAAATACAATCAATTCATTCGATTTGAAGCCCAATTGTTTCTTCTCCCAATCCATCCATTCTGATCTTATTTTCCTCCCTTTACGTCGTCGTTTCCCGTTGATCATCTCAGCTTGTTTGTTTTCAATGGACGACATGAAAGACAAGGTCAAGGGCTTCATGAAGAAAGTGAACAACCCTTTCTCTTCATCATCCTCTGGCAAATTCAAGGGCCAAGGTAGAATCTTGGGTTCCTCCTCATCTGCACCCAGAAACTCTATTCTTGATCCAAAACCCACTTCACCTGCAACCAACCCCAGACCCTTACCTCAGAAAACGGTCAGTTCTGAGCAGAACAGAACCCAGAGGGCTAATAAACTCGTTTCTGAAAATGGGTTTGACCCGTTTGATTCTTTGGTCACTTCAGGGAAGAGAACTCAAAATGGGTATTCACTTAATGTGTATGAGTGCCCCATTTGTGGGAAACCCTTTAGATCAGAAGAAGAGGTTGCTGTACATGTGGATAGTTGTTTGAGTGACCCAGTTGTGCTTAGTGGTGGAAATGTTTCAAAATTGGGTGAGAATGGAGTTGTTGAGTCTAGGAGTGAATTGGAGGTTTGTATTGGTACTTATGTTTCGGGGAAGCCGGCGATGGGGTCGGTTGATATTGTTCTTAAACTGTTGTGGAATGTTGTTAGGGAACCGGAGACTGAGAAGTTTAGGAGGATTAGGATGAGTAATCCGAAGATAAAGGAGGCTGTTGGTGAGGTTGCAGGGGGAGTTGAGTTGCTGAGCTTTGTTGGGTTTGAACTGAGGGAGGAGAATGGGGAGACATGGATGGTGATGGAAGTTCCTACTGAGGAGCAAATAAAGCTGATTAAGGATGCAATAGCATTACTGGAATCGCGATCGGTACTGGAACCTCAAAGGACTGATAATTTGGCATGTGGTACTTCTGCTGAGGCAGACGGAAATGAAGAACCGAAGAAGCTCGACAGACAGGTATTAATCATGATCTAATTCTTGTTTGATTTTGGTAGTGTGTCTTTGATGCATTTAATTATATCCAGTGTGCATTTTGCTGTTGTAGGATTTGTTATGAGTTTATATTCTGGTTTGAAGCTCAACTTGTAAATAAGTAACTAAATTATTGAAGATCTAGAAAGCTACAGCTTGGTGCAAATTTATTAACATGGTATAAAAGATTTCTAACAACTGAACAGCAGAGCTAAGATTATGCTATATTGTATGGTTTCATATAATGTCTTGAGCTAATCAACACAACAAGGTTTGGTGTCTAACTGTAATTTTAATGTGTTAAGAGAAGCCTTAAGATATCTTTGTTATTCTCATTTTGTATCTTTGCTGTTATTTTTGCTTCTTAAGAAGGATAAATCACCAGTGCTGGCATACGCTGGGTTGAAATTGGGTGTGGCTTGAGGTTAATAGAAGGAGCAGAAGGCAGAGAACAATAATAAAGAATCCTTTAAGAATTTCTCTCGAGTTTCACAAAGAGGAAAGGATTAACCAAAACTGCTAAATCGAGCATGCTATTACAGTGGAGCCCAAGTATAAACACTATAACGACTTTGTTGGAGAAAATCAACCTAATAAAAAAAGATAACTAATCATGCACAAAATTTTAAGTATTTGTTGTTGAGTTTGCGTTTCAACTGTTTTTCAAAAGTGAAGAAAACAGTCTTGTTGGAATTGATGATATTTAATTGTCCAAAAAAAATCAATTGAATTGAAAACATAATGATTTACTGATCTCAACTTTCAGGAAGTGATATGTAATTTGTGAATGCAGACAAAATTGTAAAAGTGACCATTAATCTGGGATATAGAGAAAAAAATTCATCATTTATAGCATTCCTCTCCATGCTTGGTATTCTTGTTTTAAATGTGGATATCTTCCAAAAAATGGGGAAGAGCAATGCTATATATGCAAAATAAACCTTCTAAATTTTCAGCTCAAAGGCAACAAATAAAAGCAACTAGCCATAGCACATCAATATATGAACCCTTTATCAATGCCACTATAGTAAGTCCTTCTTTCACTAAAAATTTAGGGTTTTTGTGCGTGTCTGTGTGTGTGAAACCCCATTAAAAAGGCATGTGCTTTACACCAACTAGAAGCCAAACACCTAATCTTATCCCAAATCAAGTGTTGTGCCAAAGAAACCTCCTTAAAATTATGAGAATTCCGCTCCAACAGAATGCACCAGAGTGTAGCATAGATTGCACATTACCAAAACCATGAAAGCTAATCATCAAGAATTGGTCCAGGGACCTAAGACACACCCAAACATTCACCGAAAATTCCGAATAATGAGTTACAATAAGAAACCTCATCAGAACAATGTAAGAACGGTGAGGAACTGATTCTGAGCAAGCACCACACATTACGCACATATCAGGGGAGAGAGCATTATGCAGCCTACGAACCTGCAATAGGTCATTGATAAGGATTGTTAATTTATACAACGAAACTTCTTATGAACTTTCTTTTTTTTTCACCTTATTGGTTTGAGTAGATTCAGTTTGATGCTGCAGAACTCAAATTATGTTTGTCAATGCTTTCTTGTTAGTTTGGAACTTTACTCATCCTTTAGACTATGTAATAGATTGAAGATGTCTAATTTTTTTTGGGTTAAAAATGGCTCTTATAGGTGAAGGTCTTCTTTGCAGTTCCTGAAAGCATTGCAGCTAAAATTGAGCTACCAGAATCCTTCTATAAACTTTCGTTTGAAGACGTGAGAAGAGAAGCTGAATTAAGGAGGAAAAAGATTGCAGACTCTCAGCTTTTAATCCCTAAGTCACTTAAAGAAAAACAGGCAAAAGTTGCCAGGAAGAGATATATAAAAACTATTATTAGGATTCAGTTTCCAGATGGAGTTGTACTTCAAGGTGTATTTTCCCCGTGGGAGCCTACTACTGCTCTCTACGAGGTTTGTCCTTTCAGCTACTTTATTTTAAGTTCTATTTTTCTCTTATTCCTTTAGTTTTTGACTTAGGCTTGCCTGAGCACCTAGTTTTAACGAATATTTTGTTTGACCATCTGGTGATGTGTTATTTTGGGTTTACTAGAACAAGTTAGCATGACATTTCATTCTACATGGTTCATTGATACTGGTCTCTAGTGTCACTTAGCTGTTCACCATGGAACTTCTCACATGGAATGATAAAGTGGATTTTACAAGTGCCAAGTGTAACTTGATTATATTTAAGAATGGGTTCTAGCAATGATAGGTCTTATTGGTATCAAGTTGCCCATATAATAATGCTTATATAGCAAAACACCTGTAATCTAATTTGGAGCTTTCTTTGTTGGAGAAAATAATGGAGCTTCATTCAAATATGAAAACTAGGCATTGAAACATAAAATTCCCCTATTGGATAATTACAAATTACATTTTACATTGAAGAACTCATACCTGAAATGAAGAGTGATAACTAAATATTGGCCAAAATATTCAAAATCATATGGTGATTCGTAATTCTATAGTAAAATATAGTTCCCTAAAAGTTCTTTTCATCCATCTCAGGGACACTGTATTTCTTTATGATGGCACTGCTATAGAATCTATACCTAACCTAGGATAGGATACTCCGTTTCCAAAATTTGCCAATCAATCTTTCACAAACAGTTTAAGCATCACCTGGCATCTTTCATTTGTTTGTCATGTAAACCTATGTAACACAGTTTGAATGGATTTGACTATTTGTCCTTTTGTTCATACTTCATAATTGTCATGAGTTTTACTGCTTATTTAAACTCTGCAACTAAGCACTCTTGTTTTACACGTTGATAAAGCAGTTTGTCAGCTCCGCGTTAAAAGATCCAGGTTTAGAATTTGAGCTAATGCATCCTGTACTTGTCCAACGGCGGGTGATTCCTCATTTTCCTAAAGCAGGGGAGAATGCTAAAACAATAGAGGAAGAAGATCTGGTACCCTCAGCTTTAATTAAGTTCAAGCCCCTGGAAACAGATTCTGTTGTCTTCATAGGCCTAAAAAATGAATTGCTTGAAATTAGTGAACCACTCATAAAAGATGAAGCAATTTCTTCTGTATGAATTGTATTAGTTTCTTTCCATCTCATTTTTTCTTTTTTTGATTGGGAAGGGGGAGATACAGATATAATGTAGTCTACCATTTATTTTATTTTTTTAACTTGTGATTTTCTGTCAAAATTTAATATAGTCTGATACCCCTTAATACAAATAAATAAACAGTCATGAAGCTTGTAATTCTGATCTCTTCATTTGTGAAACAGTACCTATGCACCCTCCCTCTAAGCACTGAAAAATACTCAGTCTTTCTAGTGGATAAATTGCGAGCTAACTGCTAAGTGTGTTAAGGTGCATTAGTCTCTATTTACTTGAGTGAGCTAGTCTCTAATATTCCTGTGTCCAACTCTTTTGGTAACTAAAAAGGTTCCTTCAGTACCTCATCTAACCCAAGCCAAGCTTTGGAAGCTTAACGGCTGCCTATGAAGTGCAAATTAGGGGTGGGCATGGTTTGGTTTGGCATAAAAAATTGAACCGAATCGAACCGAACCAAAAAATGGTTCGGTTCAAAAAACCAAATTGGTTTTCTCTAGGACCGAACTGGTTTGATTCGGTGAACCGGTTCAGAATCGGTTCAGAACCGGTTTGAATTTAAAACAGGTTCAAAATCGATTTGGATTTAAAACCGGTTTTATTTGGATTTAGAACCAGTTCTGAACCGCTTTGCATTTTAAAAAACTAGTTTAAAAACCAGCTATCAACTGGTTCAAAAACCAGTTCAAATCCTGAACTGGTTTGAACCAGTTCAAATCCTGAACTGGTTTGAACCAGTTCTGCCAGATTCATCAGCAAAGCACACAGTGTTAACATCAGACTGCAACATAAAAAGGCACATCAGATATGATCCGCCTTCATAAGGCAAGTATAAAGTTACCTTCAATTGATATCCTTATACATTTGAAGATTTTATTATTATTATTATTATTCAAAACAAGCAACTAATTATAACGATATATATATATATATATATATATATATATATATATATATATATATATATATATATATATATATATATATATATATATATATATATATATATATATATATATATATATATATATATATATATATATATATATATATATATATATATATATATATATATATATATATATATGATACCAAGTGAGTAGGAATTCTAAGGCTAAGCTTATCTGCCCCAAGATCATATACACATATCAAACTATCACTAGTTGCAGCCACAAGCTCTTGTCCATCCGTTGAAAATTTGATAGAGAAAATCCCAATTTCGTCCTCCTCATCATCAGAAGAGAAATTTAATCCATAAAGAATTTCCTGCAATAAAAGAAGGGCTCCTGAATGTAAAGCTACAGTTATACAATTATTGAATGTGTGTGCCTTCACACACACACACACACACATAGATACATTATGCACAATATTTTTAAAGTTGGACATTTAAAACACAAGAAGAAATCCATTCATGTTTCTTACTTATTAACAATACAAACAAAAAGGTTTTCTGTATCTTTGGCAATGAACATTACAAATTTTCCCATTCTATTTGAGAGGTTGGACAGACCTCATCTGGTGATCTACAATTCAACAGCAGTAGGAGCATTTCCATGACAAAATAACAAGCATTTCATTAATTTACAAATTTGAATTGCTAAAAAAAAAAAGAGGAGCCATTTTTTGCGCTAGCAGATCTCATAAGAAAATTTCAGAGTACATTAATTGCAAGGAATATAAGTATCACACAACTAGGATAAAACCGTACAATACACTAATTTTAAAATGCAAATTATATCAATGGAGATAAACAGAGATATATTATATCAATGGGCAAATCATAAACATTTCACGCAAAACTTAAGGACTAGGCAAAGATGTACCAAAAAAAAAAGCATGAACAATACACTAAAATATGAAAAATACACATAAACCATACACAGAGCAAATATGAAATCCACCGAAATATGCTTCCCAGAGCAAATGAACACTGATTTTTAAGTAAAAATAGGAAGAAAAAAAAAGGTGCTGCAAGACGAAAGAATCGAGTGGAATGCAGTAATAACCCAGAGTCAGCAATAACCCAGAAAATTATAATCAAAACATAACCCAGAGTTGAATAAGATGCTTAGATAATCATCAGCCAAAGAAAGAAAGAAAGAAGCGATGGAGACAGGGCAAGAAGACTACAACGAAGATGAAGAGTTGAGATGAACGCAGATCGACGGAAAAAATAGAGAAGAACACAGATCGACGCAAACGAGCAAATCGATTTGAGCAGATCGATTGAATTGGGGTTAGGGTTCACTGATTTGAGGGTTAGGGTTCATAAATTTTGAGATGAATTTCTGAAAAGTTAAAAGTGAGATTTGTTTGGATTCTTTGGAATGATTTATGAGAAATGGAGTGGTTTGGTTATTTGATGGGAACCGAATTGGATAAAAAATCAGAAAACTGAACCACTTTTTAAAAAATCCGGTTCAGGTTATAAAATTGATTTAAAAAAATATGGTTATTTATGGAGTGGTTTGGTTTAATTTAAAATTTGGTTTGGTTCTTTTGAATTTTTTGCACACCCCTAGTGCAAATGCCACTAGAGGTTGTGCCACCCAGTCTGTAAGCTACAGCCGAGTACTTTTAAGTCTTATGGGATATAGATGATTTAGTTTGGCTCAAACATGATCTATTCCATTTTAGTTCTCATGTTATAATCGTGTCTGTTCAGTTATAAAAAAAATATAGCTGTAAACAAAAGTAGAATGCATCTTGTTTAAGGCTTGTAAGCAACAGCCTAGCTAAGTTCAACTCTTTCTTGAAGTAATGACTAAACTACATGTGCTAAAAAAAATGTTACTTGGATGAAAATGGTTAATGATAAGTAATTAATTGTGTCATGCGTGTTAACTAATTGAATGATTTGATTAACCATTTGTCATTAATCTTTTTCATTGGAGCTTTTCTGTTTTTCTTTTCGGTATGAGTTTAACATGTTAGATTTTGCTATTAAAAAAAACACAAAAAAAAAATCTGCCCTATTTCGAGCTTTGAGCCGAGCCAGGTCCAAAATCAATAGCACCACTGGGCCCAACTTAAAAGCTCCGTTGCTCTTGTGCGTCTAAACTGAAGGTTCTTCCTATTGCGGGGACAAGTTTGCGTGACAAAGTGTGTGTTTGGATTGTAGTTGGAGTTTTTAAAAGTGAGTTAGGATGCCTCGAACGTAGTGCAATGATGTTTGGGTTATTTTTTTTTCAGTTGGCTCAACATATTTTTCCTTCCAAAAGTAAGTTGGGACCAAAACAACATTTTTTTGCTTTTGTGTTCAGTTAAGCCTAAAAACAATCTTTCAAACTCACTTTTGAAACAAAAGTTTCCAAACATAAATGTGTTACTGCAAACTCACTTTCAACCAAACTTAAGTTTGCAAACACACTTTCAACTAAACTTAAGTTTACCAACTGCAATCCAAACACACACAAAGTAGTCCTGATGGCCTGAGTTTGCATTACCGTTCCTCAGGTTCACCTTAGATAATTCCTTCGGAACGTTTTAGACATGTATTCTTCGCTTCCATTACAGCTTTCCCAATTTTTAATTCCTTTTGAACTCAGTTCTTGAGAATGACAAATCATGTCTAATCTTGTTGCTATGTGTTCTTGTTCTAAGCAAAAAGAGCCATGAGTAAATTTTAGATGATATGATCATATGATGATTTTAATTTTGTGGCATATATTGTAAAGATACAACAACAACTAATCCTTTTCCCACTAGGTGAGGTCGACTACATGGATCAAACGACGTTATTATGTCTTATCATAAATTAAGTCTTCAGAAATGACATTCAAATCTAAATCCTTTTTAATTGTTTTACCTATACTCTTTCTTGGTCTTTCTCTATCTTTAGCTATTGGACTATCCTCCATCTGATTTATTCTTCTTACCGGGGCTTCTAAGGGTCTTCTCCTTACATGTCCAAACCACCTAAGGTGAGATTCTACCATCTTTTCCATAATAGGTGTTACCCTTACTTTCTCTCTAATGCATTCATTCATGATCATATCTTGTCTTGTATAGCCACACATCCAGTGCAACATCCTCATCTCCGCGACACTGATCTTATGTTCTTGCTGGCATATATTGTAAAGATATGGTTAGAAAATTTGGACAATTAAATATGGTATGATACTATTTCAACTTGTAGAAAGTATACACACCCAATGACCAAAAAATTGAACGAAGAAAGACAAAAGCAAAGTCGAAATACCCATAATGTACGGTAAGTTTAGCTGGAGGATAATTAAGGGACAAATTATTTCAAAATATTTTAAACAGAGGAGGAAAATGATAGATTTTAACTTAGCTACTATTAAGTTTCCTCAATTCCATAAATTTTAAAGAAAAAAACTTACTAAATATTTGTTCTAAATGGGTTTCAAAGATGTCGTACTTGACTCGGTTTAGAGCAGTTGAAGGTGGTGGTTCCTCCTTGTACAGTAGTGACAAAGTGGAAAGGGAGAGTGTAACTGCAAAAGATATTTTGACGCTAAAGTTAGATGAGGCACCAAGTTTACAAGTGTAGGTAGAAGGTATCATACATGAAGGGTTTTGCCCTATATTTATAATGTGGGATGACTTGTAAGCTAAGTCATATATGAAACATTGATGATGTGGTTATGACCAATATTTGATTCCCTAAATATCCCTATTTACATGGGATTTAATTATGAAAGAATTGATTTTCTCTTGAATAATCGCTTTGATTGTGAGGCCACACTGGGTTTGATTTGTGGCTTAGGCCAACCTGCGCTAAGTCGCTCCATGTTGGGCTTGGAGTCAAATTTCGATCTAGAACAATTGCATTTAGCTTGACACTCTGATGTGGTAGCAGAGTGTTAAGGTACTCTGTCAAAGGCCAACAGGAGTACAAATATGCCCCTGGGCAAAGGGTTTCATCTTAAAGTGTTTAGACTAGGATCCGTAATGTCACAATAGGTATAAAAGTAGTCTGTGATCCTATAGAGGGGATCCATTGTGTAGTTGCCCCCACTGAGGGGCATTTTAACGTGGTTTGTTATTTGCCGCGTGGCACCCTGATGCCCCAAAGTCATATAAAGCCATCACGGTGTGGCGACCGAGAACCATCAGAGAAGGCATAAGGTTTCACTAGGATTGCATCGTGGCCGTGATCCGCAGTGTGGGGGATGGAGAGTTTTATCACTTTAGAAAATTCTTCCATTGCTTGGAGAGTTTCTTTGAGGTGTGAGGGTGAACCTCAGAGACTGTTGTTTAAGTATGACATCTTCAACGTTGGTTGTTGAACTCGGACTACAATGGTTCGAGATAGGTGTTTACCCATGAGGCCTAGGCGGTCTTAAGATCACTTAACCTCATCAAGGCAGCCTATAGATGACCTTGTGGGTTAAGGTTAGGTTGTTTAGGGCATAGGTGAGAACCTGTATCTCGCAGCAAGGCAGTGGAAAGCGGCCTTGAGGGTTTCTCGTTTAACCTTAGGTGAGCGCAGTCAGGATGGCTGAACTTGGTGAGACGTGTATCCTTCAGACCTCACCAAGGCAACATTTGGCCTTGTGAGTTATGCGACACATATTATCGAGATATTTGAACCCGAAGGGACGTGTATATCTCGAACCTCGCCAAGGTGACATTTGGCCTTGTGTATTGCATCGAGATGATGTTGTGTTGAGCTACTCGTGGACATGAGGTCTCGCTGAGGTACCAGTTGAAATGAGAGTAGACTGAGGTACTTGTGGACGTGAAGTCCTATCGAGGTAGTTGGTTGAGATACCGAGGTTAGGCCAACGTCTTTGTGGACACGAAGTCACACTGAGGTACTAGTAGAGATGAAGGCATGTCAAGATCCTAGATCCTGCATGGCCGCGATGGAGGCATGCTGAGATGAGGACAAGACGTGATGGAGGCATGTCGAGGTCATAGGTCCTTCATGGCTGAGATGTAGGCATGCCAAAGTCTAAGGTCCTTCGGGCCAAGGTACTCGAGGATGCGAAGTCGCACTGAGGTATTGGCCAGGATAGAGGCATGCTGACATCCAAGATCCTGCATGGCTGGGATTGAGGCATTCTGAGATGAAAACAGGATGTGATGGAGGCATGTCGAGGTCCTGGGTCTTTTGTGGCTGAAATGGAGGCATGTTGAGGTCCTAAATCTTGCATGGCTAGGATGGAGGCATGCTAAGATAAGGAAATGACATGATGAAGGCATGTTAAGGTCTTAGGTCCTTCGTCATTGGGATAGAGTCATGTCGGGGTGCAAGGTCCTTCGTGGCTAGGACGGAGGCATGTCGAGGTCCTAGGTCCTTCATGGCCAAGATGGAGGCATGTCGAGGTCCTAAACCCTTCGAGCCAAAGTACTTATGAACTCAAAGTTGCACCAAGATACTGGCCAGGATGGAAACATACTGAGGTCCTAGATCCTGCATGGATAAGATGGAGGCATACAGAGGTCCAAGGTCCTTTGTGGTCGGGATAGAGGCATGCAGAGGTCCTAGGTCCTTTGTGGCCGAGATGGAGGCATGTCGAGGTCCTAGATCCTACATGGCTGAGATGGAGGCATGCTGAGATGATGACAAGATGTGATGGAGGCATGCTGAGGTCCTAGGTCTTTTATGGCTGAGATAGAGGCATGCTGGGGTCCAAGGTCCTTTGAGCTAAGGTGCTTGCGGATGCAAAGTCATGTCGAGGTATTAGACGAGATGAAGGCATGCTGAGATGAGGACAAAATGTGATGGAGGCATACCGAGGTCCTAGGTCCTTCGTGGTTGTGATGGTGGCATGCCAAGGTCTTAGATCCTGTATGGTCGAGATTAAGGCATGATGAGATAAGGGTAGGACGTGATGGAGGCATGCCGAGGTCCTAGGTCCTTCGTGGTCAAGATAGAGGCATGTCGAGGCCCTAGATCCTACATGACTGAGATGGAGGCATGCTGAGATGAGGACAGGACGTGATGGAGCCATGCCAAGGTAGTAGGTCCTTTGTGGCTAGGAAGAAGGCATGCCGAGATGAGGGCAAGACGTGATGGAGGCATGCTGAGATGAGGACAAGACGTGATGGAGCCATGCCAAGGTCTTAGGTCCTTCGTGGCTGGGAAGAAGGCATTCCGAGATGAGGGTAGGACGTGATAGAGGCATGCTGAGTGTAATACCCTTAAACACATGTTAGACTGGTAAATGGGGGTAGCATTTGACTTGTTTAGCATGTCAGTAAAGTTTTGTGACAAACTGAGTTCATTTAGGCACTTAGTTGCAACACAGAAGTTGAAAAGTAGCTTAAAATGACTCAGATAATAGCATAAGTTGCTAAGTTAAAGGAAATAACCATAGAGAGTTTATTTCTAGGTCACAAATAAGCCAAGTAAGATGTGGTAAAAGTTTCAAGAGAATCAGAGTCAGTTTGGTATTTTTAGGCATACTGGTTATGCATTTTAATACCGAATGAATAGCAGCAGATATAGAAAATCATGAATATGGTAAAACAACAATTTAGATGAATCCTATGATTTATTCTAAAGTTGTTAGAAGCTGGAAAACTTGAATTAGCACAATTCGGATGTCCTTAGCAGATATAAGTTTCAGTGTAGAAACTTAAGTTAATCTTTTTTCTTAATTCCCTCTGCATCCCACCCCCTATTTCTCTCTTCTCCTTCGGCAGAGAACCGAAAAACAGAGAAAGAAGAGAAAGAAAAGGGAGAAGGGGGAGAAGAAGAAGGAGAAAGGGGAAGAAGGGAAGAAGAAGAGGAGGAAGATCAAAGATCAAGTTCAAGGCTTCAAGATCTTCATCCAATCAAGAGGTAAGGGGATTTCTATTCATTTCTCCCTCTTTGATTTCTTTGAATATAGTTTGGGGTTTTGAATAGAAATAGGGGTTTGGATAGCCAAATCCATGTTCTTAGCTTGGTTCTTGATTCCAAAGACTAGGTTAGGATAGTTTAAGCCAAGATAATGCTAGATGGTCATTTATAGCCTAAGACAAACCATTTTGGTTCATGAATGGAGACTTAGGAAATGGTTTGGAGTTATGTGATTTAAACCTAGATCTATGCCCTAAGAGAATTCATAGGTTGTAAAAGAGTTACAACAAGTTTAAGGGCCTAGATTAGTGTTCGAAATCATTTAGAATCCATGATTGAGAGATTGGAAATTGGTTTTCCAACCAATTATGCAAAAAACGCATTCTACAGAATTTTCTGCAGAATGGTCACGCCTAGGCGTGAAATTTCCAAACCTAGACGTGGGTTGATCAGTTTTCAGCCCTGCAAGACAAAGAGCACCATGCCTAGGCGTGGTAAAACCAAGCCTAGGCGTGGACAGGGCAACATTCAGACAGCCTGTATTGTTTGTTGCGTAACTTGAGTTGTAGATATCGGAATGACCTGATTCCAGATCCATTTAAAAGCTAAGACATAAGGCTTCATGTGGTAAAAATTTCAGAATTATTGAGCAAGCCAATCAATACCAGTTTCTGTTTGAATCTAAGGCAGATTCTACAGAAAAAAGCATTCTGGCAGCTAGTAAACCAGACTGCATAATTTCTTGCTCCGATATTGTATTGACATGGGACCAGTGGCATTTTGAAGCTAAGATATAAGGCTTCTTGTCTGTAAAATTGTAGAATTTTCCCACTTGTGGTTTATTCCCAGTTACAATTTAAAGTCAGGTCAAAATCGGGTGAATCAGAGAATAACCTATTTTGACTCCTACAAAATGTCGCATAACTTTGGCTACATTTAGCCAAATGAGGCAAGGTTTGTGGCATTGGAAAGATATGAGAGAAAGCTATTTGTCCCTAAAATTTTAGAATTTCTGAACTTATGATGCACAATTGGTGCACTTTTCAAAAACAGCCTTTTTAAGTGAAAATTGAGGTGTTTTTGAGAAAGTTGGACACTAGAAACTTTAGTAGCACCTTAGGCAACTTAGTGTTGCATTAGATATCACTTAAGATGTAATGAGATGGTGCAATGAAGACAAATATACTAGTATGCATAATAGTATTCACTCTAGTAGAGAATGAGAAATGTATGAACCTTAGGATATCCAAGAGTAGTGGATTACCTTAGGAAGATACCTAGAACCTTAAGCAACAAAGAGTTGCAAGTAAGAACCACTCTTGCATTAGATTCACTTGAGTGGAGACAAGATTGTGTATTAGTTCCAAGGAAGAAATGTTTAGGTACTAAGTCACTAGTTAAGTGGGACTTTGTGCTTTGTTAAATACACAATAAGATGAATTGTGACTAAGAAGACGTCATAATCATAAGGTAGAGTAGAAACGTGCAATAACTCATGTATTAGCAAAGATGAGTTAGAAGTGCAAGATAAAGGGAATTTACTTCCTTAGATACTAATGAAAGTATGGAAGTTAAGTCCTTAAGTATTCCTTGAGTTTGGAATAACTAAAGAGGTATCTGGAACTTTAAGCACACAAGTGTAGTATAAGCTACTACTAGAAGTGTGATGGAAGGGAAAGCTAGATACAACTAGAATAAGTATGTTATACTTATCTAGATGCATGAATTACTCACTTTAGTTAAAGTGAGTTCATCATGCAAAGTGATGGGATTTAATTATAATTAAAAGTTTTAACCCAAGTGTAGGTTGTCTCAAGTAATAAATTCTCGGGAGTCCGAGGTCGATCCACAGGGAATTGATGAAGGAAAACTAATTAATTGAGGTAAAGAGAAAATGTGTCACAAGATTAAAGGTGATATAAGTTGTTTACAAATGAAAAGGATTTGCTTGGGTTAAGAGATCCACTCTCGGTAATAAATTAAAAATAAGATTATTTCGTTTTATAACTCAATTGAAATCATGCATAATGAAGATTCCAATCGGAAGATTTAACATTCAAAGTTCAATCATGTAATCATATTATGATTCCAATAATTATTTACTAATACTTGTAAATCGTCAAAAGCATCCAATGTGCCAATCCTATTGTCTACAATGGATCAAGATATTCATTATACAAGAAGAGTTTCTAAATTAATTGGAAACAACATACAATACATATAAAAGTCACATAAAAATATATCTTTTAAGTACAAGAAAGAAATAAATCTAACATCAATTTATTATTAAAAGCTTCACTCCTCACCCAAGTAAGATGAAAATTAATTACACATGAGAAAGAAGAAAATAAAAAGAAAAGAAAAAGGAAAAGAAAAACAAAGGAGAGAGAGAGAATTTCTCTCCTGGAATCAACGTCTTTCCTTCTGCAGAATGCTCCTATTTATAGAAAATTTGGAGGTTACTGTGCATATGCATAGTAACTTGCAAAGTAATACTTAACGATTAAGTATTGCACAGTAACCTGCATAGTAATACTTTTAAAAACGTAAGCAATGATATTTTTCTTTTTATTTTATTATTATTTTTATAATAATACTTGAGCAAACGTATATAGCCGTGTCTTATGTTTTCTTCATTTTTGAAGAAAGTGGTCTTCATGAAAGTTGTAGGCCTGGATATTTGCTTTAAAATAGCTTTAGTCTGAGTCCAAAATTATGCCTAGAACTCAAGATATGGTCCAATTATTGCAGAGTTTTTAGGCCCGGTTTCAGCTCCTTTGTTTTGACTTCCAAGCCAAATATCATCCATTAGACCTCAGAATCTGACAAAGTGTTCAACATGAAAGTTGTAGGGATTTGTCTTAGCTTTCCTACAAGATCAAAATCACATCAAACAGATATTTACAACTCAAATTCTAGCCAATTTACTAAATATTGCCAAAGAGATAATTAAGGTTAATTTATGCAATAATTTGTTTAATGATCCAATTCAGCTTAATATCATAAAATGTGTCAAAACTAACTTAATTAAGCTTAATTAAATCTTAAGAAGCCTAGTGAGAGGATTATAAAATGGATAAAATATGTTGCTATCAAATTCCCCCACACTTAACTTTTGCACTTCTGGGCAAAACACAAAAGACAAAAAATCAAAGAAAAATGACACAGACTCAAAAAAAAAAAAAAAAAAAAAAAAACTCTAAAGGATTTAATGACTCAAGAAGAGCAACCAAACATTCAAGGGATCAAAACAATCATGAGGTAACGTATCTTCACATCTCAAACCAACAAGCAAAGAAACTTTAGTTGAAAAGAATGAATCAAGAATGATAGATCCTCACAGAATTCACTCTCAATCTCTCAAGTGTTTAAAAAGGTAAGTATTTCACTCTATTCAACTCATGAATAATTGCACTACCATAAGCTTGCTTATCTTCTACTTCTCCACTACTCAGAACACATGCATACACAAATCATGAGGACTTTATTCAAGGTTGTAATGAGGCCATGGTAAAGGAGAGGGGAATATGGATATGACAAGTTAAAAACCAAAGAGAATAAAAGAACATGAGAGCTGAGTTCAATTAACAAGCATGAAAGTTCATCCCAACTCTAATGCATATTCCCTTTACATATTTTTCCTTTCCCTTTTTGCCTTGTTGGCCCTTCTTTACACATTTAATTTTTTTTTATGAACATAACTATACACATATATTTTTTTTTTCAATTAGGCACTCTTTCCTCTTTCAACAACCATTTTGCACACACACCCCCACACTTGTTCAAGAACTCATTCATTAACAAAGCTAATGTTCTCTTATTCCCTACGGTCAAGTAAAAACATGATTTTTCATTTAAGGCACGTAATGAGCTAAAAATAAGGAATGGTTAAATAAGCTCAAAGGGGTTAAGCAAAGGAAAATGTACAAGGTTGGTAGAAATCAGAGAATTTTCAAGAAGTCATAAGAGTGCTTGATATCATATTGAAATAATATAATACTGAACAAGGCTGGTTATTTGGTTAAAGTAGCTATTTTAAGAAAAATGCCTCAATCATGTTTATATAAGCATGTGAAAATGTAGCTTCAAAAAGAATCAAAGCAAGTTCTAGAGTAACAATTCTATAAGTGAAAATCACACAAGAAAGAAGAGAATGATATAAATGTTCATTCCATTCATCAATAGGCTCAAAATCTCACAAGGCATATTTCTATCATTCTCAATCCACAAAAATTTCAACATCCATAACCAAGCATGTGATGTTTAAGAAAGAAGACAATTTACTCAATCATGCCAATTTTCCTGAATTAAAATTGCTACTTCTACACAAAATAGTTACCTACCCCAATCTAGATGCGTCTCAAGAGTAAAATTACCACCACAGCAAAATTTACTCCTTACTCTGTCATCCCTAACTGGTTTAGCTATTAGTAAATTGCTGACAAACATATAAACACAGCAAACATAAACACACTTCCAAATTTTTTTTTAAATAATTTTTTTTAAACAATTATTCACACAACAATTATTAAAACAATTATTCACACAACAATTATTCTCACTATCCTTCCCCCCAACCAGATCACAACATTGTCCTCAATGTTAAAAATTAGAAAGGTAAAGGATAGAAGATAGTACCTGTTGTTGCAATTACTGAAAAGAGAAACCTCACATAAATTTAAACAAAAACAAAGTATGACCAAAGATTGAAATTATTTAAACAGATGGAGTGTCTTGACTGACTTCTTTTTCTTCCTGCTTCTCATAACATTTCCTTTGGACCACTTCTTGCTCTTTTTTTTTTTAAATCATTTTTTTTGTTGGCCGATACTATTTACATCCCCATACAAAGGCTCAAAATCTGGAGGCACTTAAGCCGACTCAATAAAAATACAAACGAAATACTAAAAACTTACTTTAGCTTTGGTAGACAAGATCTTCTACTAAAGTCTCGACTACATCTGGATCTTTGAACTCAAGTTATGGCTTCAACTGCTGACCATTTACCTTCCTCCAATTTAATTTCATGAGAACAGACCAGGGGACGACCACATTTTTTATCAGGAAAATTCCAACCTTTATTAAGCAACTCCTTAAACTTTGGACTCCATCCCTGAGTGTCATGATCCTGAGTTAAATAAAAGTTAGTACAATTATCAAATACATTAGATGGATTACTAATAAAATTAAACTCAGAATTCACAAGAAGATTCTCAAGGGGATCAAAATCAAAGGTTGTAGAAATTCCCTTCTCCATGATTGAGTCAATCATGTATGTATGGTGACCTTTGTCTTTATTTTCTGGCTTAACAGGATTCTTTGTCACCTCAAGTTCCTTAGGTAGTTTGACATCACTACTATCTTGATTCTTTTTCACATCTTCTAGCTCATTCACACTCAAGGAGTTTATCATTCTGAACACTTAGTTCTTTATCTCCTTGCTTTCTTCAACAACCTTTCCATTCCTAAGAGTTATCACTGACTTGAATTGATCTATTTGTTTGCTTTCAGAACAACCCTCATTTAGACAGTACTGACCTTTGGGATTTAGTTGAGGTTGAGAAGAAAATTTTTCTTTCTCGTGAATGGTGAGTGCAAAAGCAAGTTTAGCAAAAGTTTCTTTTATGTCAATCATGGTTTGATTGTTTTGTTCATTAATGGCATCTTGCTTTTCTATGAATGCACTTAATGTTCCTTCAAAGTTTTTCCTATATGGTGAGACATAAGGTGCATATCCTTGAGAATTTTGAGAATCCTGTTGTTCTTGAGGAGGTGGTGGTTGCATAAATTGTGTTTGATTATTATTTCTCCAACTGAAATTCGGGTGATTTCTCCATCCTGGATTGTAAGAATTTGAAAAAGAAGAGATGAATGACTTTTTAAAATTGTTCATTGCATTTACTTGCTCATGCACAACTTCTTTAAAAACAGGAATATTAGGACATTCAATTGTCAAGTGTCCTAATTCATCACAAATATCACAAATATCTTCAATTTGCACAGATTTGACTTCTTTTACTTTTCCTAATTCCATTGCTTCAATTTTTCTAGTCAAACTGGCAATCCTAGCATTTAGATCTTCTTCTTGACTAAGATTATATTTTCCTTTATTAGCATTAGCAATGTTAGATCTAATTGAATTTCTAGAAATATTAGTATCATGCCAAGATTGAGAATTTTCAGCCAATTGGTCTAAATAATCTAAAGCTTCATCAGGTTCTTTATCAAGAAACTCGCCATTACACATCGTTTCCACAAATTGTTTAGTTTCAGGTGTTAAACCTTCATAAAAGAAGCTTATAGTCATCCATTTTTCAAAACCATGATGTGGGCAAGAGTTTAACAAATCTTTAAAACGTTCCCAATATTGAAAGTACGCTTCATTTGAATTTTGGAAAAAAATTTGGATTTGTCTTTTCAAAGCATTGGTTTTATGTATTGGAAAAATTTCTTTAAAAATTCACCTTGCATTTCTTGTCATGTGCCAATTGATCTTGGTTTCAAAGTGTTAAACCAAGTTTTTGTTTTATCTTTCAAAGAAAAAGGAAACAATTTAAACAAAATAATCTCTTCAGAGTAATTTTTATCATTGAAAGCAAAACAGACTTCCTCAAATTCTTTTAGATGTAAATATGGACTTTCAGATTCTAAACCATGGAAATTAGGAAGTAAAGAAATCATACCCGGCTTAAATCTAAAATTGTTAGCATTAGTTGGGAAGACAAAACATGATGGACTAGAATTTCGGGGTGGTTGCAAATATGCACGCATAGTTCGCAATGGTTGATTTTTATGTTCATCATGTACACTTTCATTTTCAGCTAATGGTGGCTGATTTTCATCCATTATGTCAATTATGTGTGATTGTGATTCAATCGAATCAATATAAAAAGTACCAGGATTAATTTTAACTAAACGATCAGAATTTGAATCACGATACCAAATAAACATAAATAAGTGATGTAAAATAAAATAAAAGTAATGTCATGTTGACGGTATAAACTATCCATTAAATATTAACAAGGGTGTGGTATAAACCGGCCACCCATAATATATATATATATATATATATATATATATATATATATAATAATAATAATAATAATAATAATAATAATAATAGTAATAATAATAATAAAAAAAGTTAAATAACGATAAAATAAAAAAAAAAGTTAGATAGTTAAAGAGTTAATAATATACAAAAAATAAAATGCAGAGGAAATAAAGTCACGAAAAATAAAATACTGAAAATAAAATGCAAAAAGTAAAGTGTGGAATGTAAATTTTAAAATATGAAAACCTAGGTGAGTGGTTTAGCCCCACAGAAATGACCGTAAAAGAAGAAGAAAGAAGAAAAATTATTTCATTAAGTTAGAGGCGAGAAAAAAATAAATGATGAGAATTTAAAAGTTAGATTGCGAAAAATAAATGACGAATTTAAAAGTTAGATTACGTAAAATAAATGACAAATTAAAAGTTAGTTAAAGCATAAAACGTAAATAAAAAAAAATGTTTACAAAGATGGGGTAATAAACCAACCACCAAATAAAAATTAAAAATACAAAAAAATAAATTACAGGAAAGTAAAAAGGAGAGTTACCCCCACTGAGTTAGTGCGTAAAAATAAAAGGAAAAATTAACCCCATTGTAAAAGAAAATAAAATGGAGAATTACCCCCACTGAGTTAATATATACAAAAGGTTATTTTTTTTATTTTTTATTTTTTTTATTTTTTTACTATTCACTATCACTATTTACTTTTTACTTTTTACTATGTACTATTTATGTTACTATTTATATTATTATTCACACACACAAAAAATACTAGTTAGTGCGTTAGTAAATAGATAAATAAAAATGAAAAGAGTAGAGGAAGAATATACCTGATAGTGAAATTTACTTACGAGAGAAGAACCTTAATATATAAGAACTTCAAATCAATTCCCAAGAATGGCGCCAAAAACTTGATGGGATTTAATTATAATTAAAAGTTTCAACCCAAGTGCGGGTTGTCCTCATGTAATAAATTCTCGAGTCGGGTTGATCCACAGGGAATTGATGAAGGAAAACTAATTAATTGAGGTAAAAAAAAATGTGTCACAAGATTAAAGGTGATATAAGTTGTTTACAAATGAAAAGGATTTGCTTGGGTTAGGAGATCCACTCTCGATAATAAATTAAAAATAAGATTATTTCGTTTTATAACTCAATTGAAATCATGCATAATGAAGATTCCAATCGGAAGATTTAACATTCAAAATTCAATCATGTAATCATATTATGATTCCAATAATTATCTACTAATACTTGTAAATCGTCAAAAGCATCCAATGTGTCAATCCTATTGTCTACAATGGATCAAGATATTCATTATACAAGAAGAGTTTCTAAATTAATTGGAAACAACATACAATACATATAAAAGTCACATAAAAATATATCTTTTAAGTACAAGAAAGAAATAAATCTAACCTCAATTTATTATTAAAAGCTTCATTCCTCACCCAAGCAAGATGAAAATTAATTACACATGAGAAAGAAGAAAATAAAAAGAAAAGAAAAAGGAAAAGAAAAACAAAGGAGAGAGAGAGAATTTCTCTCCTGGAATCAACGTCTTTCCTTCTGCAGAATGCTCCTATTTATAGAAAATTTGGAGGTTACTGTGCATATGTATAGTAACTTGCATAGTAATACTTAACGATTAAGTATTGCACAGTAACCTGCATAGTAATACTTTTAAAAACGTAAGCAATGAAGTTTTTCTTTTTATTTTATTATTATTTTTATAATAATACTTGAGCAAACGTATACAACCGTGTCTCATGTTTTCTTCATTTTTGAGGAAAGTGATCTTCATGAAAGTTGTAGGCCTGGATATTTGCTTTAAAATGGCTTTAGTCTGAGTCCAAAATCATGCCTAGAACTCAAGATATGGTCCAATTATTACAGAGTTTTTAGGCCCGGTTTCAGCTCCTTTGTTTTGACTTCCAAGCCAAATATCATCCATTAGACCTCAGAATCTGACAAAGTGTTCAACATGAAAGTTGTAGGGATTTGTCTTAACTTTCCTACAAGATCAAAATCACATCAAACAGATATTTATAACTCAAATTCTAGCCAGTTTACTAAATATTGCCAAAGAGATAATTAAGGTTAATTTATGCAATAATTTGTTTAATGATCCAATTCAGCTTAATATCATAAAATGTGTCAAAACTAACTTAATTAAGCTTAATTGAACCTTAAGAAGCCTAGTGAGAGGATTATAAAATGTATAAAATATAGTGTTATCACAAAGTTTTAGAGAAATACTCATTTATTTCCTTAAGCAAGGGTAGATGAGACATTAGTTAAGATAAACTCTTTCACTAGGATGAGTTGAGTCTATAGGAAAGTTAAGATGGTGGTTATGTAAGAGATAAACATAACACTAAGCTTTTCACATACTAATTAGTTAATCTAGTATGTATGTGAAGAGAAAGAATCTTAATGCAACTAAGATTAGTGGTTTGCCATAGGTGAGTATCTAACACCTCAGCAACATAGTGTTGCATTAAAAATCACTTAAGAGATAGGAGTGATGAGGTGGTGTTTAGGTACAAGTATGAGAAATGGTCTGGTAATGTTTACCTGAGAATGTAACATTATATGACGCGAGGTCATTTAGCTAAGAAGGTAAGAAATCAGAGAAGTTCCTAAGGGGACAAGTATTTCTAACTAAGTGCTAAGGTTACATATAGTATGAGGTTACAGATTCTACTCATTACAAAGGGTAAACATAAGAGGCCAAAGTTCCTAGTAGAATATGCTTAGGTCATAAAGGAACTAAGTATATAAGTACGTATGTAAGTCTACGAATTAGTCAAGTAGTATCAATCTTGGTGAGTATCCTTTGATGTTCATTCATGGAGGCAAAAGGAGATAGATGGGTGCCCGAAGGACTTTTGAGAAGGACATAACGCTGATGTCTCGATAGTGCCAAGGCCAAAGGAGATAAGTAGAAAATCTAAAGACGCTCTTTGAGCAAGGATGAAGCCCGAATTTCTCAGCGTGCCAGGATATGTGTAATGCGAGGATGAGCTTTTCCTCTAATTACCACTGGATGATATACTGACTAGTTCCTAACAAACTTCCTTGTTTTCAAAATAAACTTCTGTATGTATTTAAAAACAAAACCCTGCATTTGCATTTCATTCACATACTCTTAGGATTCCTTAGGCATATTCATATTACATATCATTCTCATTGCATTCACGGACAGTTGTATGGGCATTGTCCGTTATTGTTGGTATTTATAGCTGTATGGGCGTTGTATATATTAACAGTGTGTAGGCTATCGGTTGATATCACACTATAAGAAAGTGTGCAGATATGAGAAAAAGAGGAGGAAGCTCCTAAGTTAGGATTATAACATTTGTTATATAATTGTTATATACAATGTTATAGTTAGATGGTTTTGGAATTGCTTTTACTGAGAATGTTAATTCTCACCCCAGTTGCTATTCCATGTAAATCCAAATGCAGGCACAGATGCAGATACAGAGGTACAGACCCTGCTAAGGGTGAAAAGAGAAAGCATGAAGACTAGAGTAGTTTTTATTGCTTTAAGTAGACAAAACTTATGTAATCAGTTTATATTTGTTCTGTAAGTTTTATGTTATATGTATTATAATAAGCCCTCTTGTGGCTAAGTTTGTATATATATATGTATGAGGTTTAAGTTTTCCGCAATCTCTCAAGGCTTTCTATAATTACTCAGTTGTGATTATGGATATATGTTAGAATAAAGTATGAGGAAGTGACATTTCTAATACCGTTATCTTTATATATCGTTGTGAAACTATGATATATCTAGATATCTGTATTAGGGTGTTACACCGAGGTCCTAGGTCCTTCGTGACCGCCAATCAAAATATTGTTTCTCCTTCATATAAGTCACACACAACATTGTGAATGTGAGAATACTAATGCAACCACAATTGTTCCCAGCAATTATTGCACTAAAAGATGTGATGCCAAAATATGGCAAGATGAAGGCAATTGTTGACACATTAATGCCTTCATTGTCACTTCATGGTGCGATGATTTCGATTGATGGACAAATTGCAAAAAATTTGGAGAAAGTAGTTGCTTCAATTTCATATTGCTCGTTGGTCGGGGCTTTGGCAATGAGATTTGTGGAATGAAAGAGTTTTACCTTTCCTCACAGACGACACCAATGTTCTGAACGAGTTTCAAAGGTATTGTACTTGACTCAGTTCAGAGTGGTTGAAGGTGGTGATTTCTCCCTGTGCGGCAGTGGTGGAGTGAAAAGGAGAGTGTACTTACAAAAGACACTCTGATGTTCAAGTTAGAAGGAGCACCAAGTTTGCAAGTGTAGAATATAAGGTATCATACTTGAAGGGTTTTGCCCTATATTTATAGTGTTAGATGACTTATAGGCTAAGTCGTATCTGATACATTAATGAAATGGTTATAACCAAGATTTGATTCCCTAAAGATTCATACTTATATGAAATTTGATTAGGATAAAATTGATATTCTCTTGAATAACCATTTTAGCTATGGGGCCATATTGGGTTTGATCCGTAGCTTAGGTTAACTTGCACTAGGTCGGTCCATGTTGTGTATGAAGCTGGATTCCAATTCATTTCATTAATTTTAGCACAAAACTCATTAAAATGTCGTAATTGAAATATGTTATTAATATAATTATTTTATAAAATTATATTATAACTAATTATTTTATTTAACTTGTCGTTTTCTTTTTTTTTTGGATTGGTTTCATCAGGAAGAGAAAATTATCATTTACCCACTGAATCTCTTTTCGTACAATATTTTTTTTTTAAATTTGGATATCTTACCTTTCATTTTTGTCTTATCTCGCAAACATATCTATAGGATCACATCATACATCCCATACACGTTATATTTGAGCGCAAAAATTCAAGGGAAAGTGTAAAACTAACGAAACTCTGCTAAATTCGGCGAAGCTATATGTATGGAAAAAGATACCTTTCCTATGAGATTTATGTGCAAAATTTGACCCACTGAAAAGAGAAGTTGCAAAGGAGTCAGTATTATTTAGTGAATAGGGAAGAATATTTGGGAGTGCATATGCATATATAAGCAATATTGCTTTCATTTACTTTCAACCTCTTATTTTGGTTTTTGTTTTTCTCGGTTAAATTTTTTTGAGAACATTGACGAAGGACAATTTGCCAGTTGACGAGGACTAAGAACAGGATCTGGACTTGGAGTCCGTAAAGTTTTGACGAGGGGCTAGCACTGTGGACTAAATTCACACCCTCTGGTCACTTCCTCCAAATTAAAGCGCAAAATTATTCTGAGTGTGTTTAGAATGAATAAAAATAAGAAATGATTTGATTTGATTTAATTTGAATTGATTTGATTTGATTTAGAAATTAAATTTTGTGTTTAAAATTTTTTTTAAAAAATAAGATTTGAATTGATTTATAAATCAAATTTTATGTTTGGAATTCATTAAAATAAGAATTGATTTGATTTAATTTTATTATTTTATATTTTAACTTTTATGAGAGGTGGTTAGATATAGTTATTAAAAAATAAAATAATTATTCATTTCAAATCAAATCAAATCCTAATAAATTTATAAAAATTGATGGAATTTTTAAAACAAAAGAAATAAAATCTATGTGATTTTAGAAATCAAATTATTTCTTATTTTTTAACATTCCAAACATAAAATTTAATTAAATTTGATTTACAAATCAAATTATTTCTTATTTTATTATATTCCAAACACACTCTCTTTATTTTTGTATTCAACATATATTTTTGATACCTTGAGATGTTGTTTAGACAAATTGAGCTTCACATTAGATGACTTTACCTGCAGGAGTTCAAAGTCTGCTAAAAGCACCTTATAATTAGGATCAAAAGGAATATGTAATATGGATCCCTTGATTTGGATTATGACTTTTTGAGTTATTAATTTATTATTAAAATAAATTAATAATTAAGATTAAATATTAGATTCAATTAATAATATTTAAATTTATATAAAAATTTAGTTAAATTTTTTTATAAATAATTGTATATATAAATAATTTATAAATTTTAACTTGTAATTTTTATATATACTTAAATTTATATATAAATACTTGTTAGAAAAAAAAAATCATCTATAAATTTAAATAATTTGAGTCTATAATAGAAGCCTCAAAGATTAAACCGATACTTAAATTGAAATTATTTTTTATTTAAAGAGTGTAATCTTAAAATAAATATATACTTTTGACTCTCAATATAAAGAATAGCAACTATATTGTACTTTTTCCTTCATTTCCCTTCTCCTCTGGCTCCTTTACATAAAAAACTAGTCATATGGCATTTTGTTACGAAAGAGACATTCCCAAAACCTGAAGAGAGGCTTTTACATTATTAATTCCTTTCTTTTCTCTTTTTTTTTTTCATCCTAATAAAAATTAAACAAGTAAAAGTCAATCTTCTCTTTGTGTGATTGTACAAGTATCTACCAATTTGAATTATTTGTATTTGTTCACATGGGTGGCAAAACACACTATCCCAAATAGTAGTTCTGTTATTTGTACAATTAGATAAGATACTTATAAAATATAGTAATTAATGAGATAATAAATAGTAATTTAAATTATTTATATGATAATTTTTTTGTTATTACATATAATGAGTTAGAATTAAAATTTATTATATCTTACATAATTATTATTATTTATTTAAAAGTTCTTTACTATTTATTGAAACATATTTTTTAACACAAATCAAGTATGTGATAGTCAATAAAATCATAAGTAGTAATCTTTATTATTTATGTGATGATATTTTTTTATTCTTCATAACTTAGTTTAATTAGAATTTATTATATCTTATATAAAAATTACTTTTTAAGTGTCCACTTTAATTGTAAAAAAGAAAACAATTTTGCTATCCCAAATTGTATATTTTAAGAGAAGGACATTAAGTAATTAATAAACAAGTCAAAGTCTTGGTGACAAGGCTTTATAGAGAAGTTATGGAGTGCAGAGGAAATGATTGAAATGAATGTCTTTGTGTGTGTTTAGATTGCATTTGATAAACTTAAATTTAATTAAAAGTGTATTTGTAAACTTAAATTTGGTTAAAAGTAAATTTACAGTAATTAATTTATGTTTAAAAACTTTTGTTTCAAAAGTGAATTTGATAAAATGAATGTTGTTTAAATGATAGTTTAAACAAGATTTAAAATACAAATATTACCTAACGTACTTTTGCTGAATAGAAAAATAATAAATTGTTGCTTTTACTCTAACGGACATTTGATGGCATTTTTAGTTAAATTTAGTTGAGAAGAAAAATTAACAAATAACAATTCACGTCCTTCAAAGTCATTCAACGTTAGTTTGCTGGTCCAAATGGGTTTCCAAATATGCACTTTAATTAATGAACCAACGTAACGAATAACATGAATCCATGTGATCCTGCATGGCCAGTTTAATCTAAAAGAGTAGGACCGGAAAAAGGTCTTGCAGACAAAAAAAAAACCGCCCCATCGCTGTTATAATGGTCTTCGAACCAATATTAAAGAATATTGTGAAATCTGCTGCTGTTTCCTAATCCACTTTCTCTCGACATAAACCAACGAAGATTTTGATCACCCTAATATGGGATTTTGTTGTTAAATATGCCTTATGTGATGATTAATCCCTAGTGGCATTTAGGCTCATGAACAAACAAATATTTGGCATGGAAAATATCTATTGGATCTTGGGATCCAAAATAACATACCTAAAAAGTGAGAATTGCTTCCCATGTGAACTCCAAAGAAAAATAAAGAAAAACAAAAAAAATTACGATAATTTGATTTTGATCGGTGCAATGGCATCTTGGTGCATCTCAAAGATACGTGTGGGCAAAAGTCTTGTGACCATGACCACCTTAAAAAAGCAGATAGATCCCTATCGGTGATTATAATTCAAATGAGAGAAGAATTTTAGCCAGAAATTAAACTAGGAAATTTGAACACATATTATAGCGATTATACATCACTTTTTGTCAACTTGAATCTATCTGGAAACTGATTGAAAATTACAGATAACGAAAAATATTGATATGTATTGTAATCTAAGGATATCGATAAATGTTGGACTTAATAGTAATGCACCACAAAACGATAATTAATATTTACTTGTTTTATTGTTGTTTGGTATACCCCAACTTACTCGATTAATTTTATTAATTTTACGTGAATTAGTACAAGTTACAATAAATTTTAAAATAATTTAGATTAATTAGATATTAAAATAATTAGAGTATATTGTTATAATTTAAATAGTGATCAATATTGTTATAATTAAACATTGCTCATAATTGAGTTTTGTTATTGCATCTTGTATATGAGATTACCATGATAGGTAGGTGTAGCCTACTCTAATGTGAATATACACACAAGGGAGAGGTCCCTATTCCTAACTCCTACAATGCATATAATCGTCATCAATACTTGTAAATAATCGAATTTTTGTCCGAAACATTTTTTGTAAATAAAATAAAAAATATATAAAAATAAAAAAAATATATATATAAAAATCTATTAACTTACTCATCAATCTTCAAAATCTATTAATTTACTCATCGACTTCAATATCCAAATTTCAATCTATTAACCTATCCATCACCCATATCCAAATCCATGACTCATTATCCAACCACAACCCATATCCTAAACTAACTCAAACTCACCATAAACAAACTCATCCTAAACAAATCCCAATACTAATCCTATACCAACCCCAACACTCATTTGAAACAAACCCCATACTTATCATTAACAACTCCTAATCACACTACAACTCAAACACTTCTACCTAAACCCTTCCTATATTAACCCATAACCCCTACGCACAAAGGACCTTCAGCACACACTTTTACGATATTATTTCCTAACCTTTTCCTAATTATCACGTAGCCTCCCATCTGCATTTCAAACTTCCAGTTGATCATCACGTAGCCTCTTGCACAACACTTCATCATCATCCTCCTCCATTATCTTCAACCACTTCCCTACACCTTCTTCAACCGGGTCAACTCACTTCATTATCCACCATCAACTAACCAAGCCTCCCTAACCACAATCTCCAAAGAACAATCAAACAGAACCACACCACCACTTCCTCTTTATTACCTTCAACCCATTCTTCAACCTCCAAACAACCACCATCTTCAACCTTCAACCCCTGTCATTAAAACCATTCTGCAACCACCATCATCTAACAGAAGATCACCACTAAGCCTTCGATCCGCCCAAATTCAGAACCAGCCGCGCGACCCGCTCGTCGCCAGATCGCGACCCGCACCTCTGTGTCTCACCTGCAGCGCAGCACACCGCCGTCCTTGCCACCCGCTGACCGCCGCGCACCGCACCGGATCGAAAACCAAAGACGCCGGATCTGCATATCGTCTCGTCGCAAGCTGGTGTCGCTCGAAGCCGTCCAGCTCCGTTTCCGCGTAACAGCCGCATCGGACCACCCGTCCGAAGCCGTCGGGATGCACCGCGCGCCGCCGCTTGAAGTTTCGTTGAAGCCACACGAACCGACCCGTCAGTCCGACTACCGCGCGCCGTCCTCACCCCTACCCAGCCGCGTCCTCCCTACCCCGCACCGCCGGTCGAACTGCTCCGCCTCTATCCCTGCTCCTTGCCCGCGCCGCCGACCCCATTGTGTGTCCCCTGTTGTTTCTGTAGACCATAACGAAGAACAAGAAGAAGAATGCCCCTCCTGTTTTATTTTTTTTTGTTTTTGTAAGTTTTTTTTCTCTTTTTTTATTTGTTTTAGAATTCTGGTAGCTTTTTTTTTTCGAAATAGGCCCAATGGGCCTAAATGGGCTAAATTAAAAAAAAATCTAAAAAACTAAAAGGATAAAAAGGGGACAACAAACAAAATATAATAAAAGTAAAATAATTTTTTTTCTTTTAAAATAGGATTAATCGAGTTGTGACAGCTTGTTAATCTTGTAACTATTTTGGATCATTCGAGTTGTGACAACCTAATGATTCAAATTATTTTAAATAAATTATTATTTAATAAAGGCTCAAAATTCATTTTTTTTATCATTATCATTTTTCACCTAATAATAATAAATTTAACAAAAATCAGTGGGTGACGTCTGAGCGTGCATGTCTAGAAATTCACCCATTCAAACTTTAATTTAATTAACTAAGTCGCGACGATTGTTAATTCAATTTTTTATAAAATAAAAATTAAATCTTTTAAATAAAATCAACTAACCCATACTTATTTTCTATAGAACTACGTGACTTTGAGTTTCATCAGTCCGAGGGTACGTAGGAGTAGAATCTTATTCTGTCAATCCAAAATTTAATTTTTTTTCAAATTCTTTGTTTTTTTTTTTTTTTTAATTTTTTTTAAATAAAAGGGGTAAGACAAATATATTAAATGGTTATTAAGTTTTGATTTTTCCTAGGAGTAACCGTTTTAGAACGATTTTAGGGATGTCTGGTTAAGTCGTTTGTTCCTTCCCCCTATGCATATCGACTCTCAATCCAATCTGAAAAAGACTATTTTCTAAAAATGGTTTTCTAATTTTTCCTAATTTTAATAAAATTGGTGGCGACTCCAAATTGATCGCGACAGATGGTGACTCCGCTGGAGACACTTGAGAGTCAAGCCCGTATAAATTGGTTATGCAAAATTTTGTGATCTCTGTGTATTTGCTTTACCCTTCCCTTTTTTTAATTTTATTTATTATTGTTATTATTTTTGTTTTGTTGTTATTAAAACCTTAGGATAGAGAATTTCTCTTGGAATTTTTTGTTTGTTTTTGTTTTTTGTTTTGCAAGATGCGGGTAGTCTTTAGGATAATGAAGGTTTGTATGCTTCTTACACCTACTACACCTACACATCTATCACACATTCAAGTGGGACCCTATACCAGGGTCTGAGTGAAACTTAAGTTAAGTAGAGGTTGCGTAGTGATAGCCTTTTTGGATGTACATCCTATTTGGTTATTGCGAAAACCTCATATAAAAATATGCTTGCAAAAGGATTTACACAAATGTCCCACACCTAGTGGTTTACCCACTATTTCATGGTCAACATTTTGAAATAAGACTTGGCTCTAGAGACCTCTATAATAGAAGAGCCACCAAATGAAAGCTTTCACGATTCAGTAAAGACCCATAGATCCTCAAGATAGAAATCCCCAAGTTAAGGAAATCCTATTAGGACACAAAAAAAGCGTTTTTTTTGTTATCTTTTGACTTATCTGTAAGCCTTGTGAGTTGTTTAGTCCCTTAATGTGATGAACCATACTGGTATCCCTCTTAAAAAAAAACTTTTTCTAAAAAAAAGAGAGGTGAATCATCTTAAAGGACCAACAACTCACTCATTATTAAATTGTAAATTTTTTTTAAAAAAAGACTATGTATTAATAATTTTTTTCCATCCCCAGGTTTGTTGGAGAACCATTTGAAATTCAGTGCCTAAGGACTAACAGTGAGTATCTTTGATTAAAAATGGAAAGTGTCATGGGATCAGATCACAAAGAGGTAATTTTGAAAAAGACCCTGCAACTTAAGGCCAAGATAGTGGATACAAAGAGCCTAGTGGGTTTGGGCCGATTGCTGAAAAAGACACAACGTTTAACCTTCACCACAAGATATAGGAAAATTTTGAATCTATTAGAAGTGGACGTGCAAATAGAAACCATCACTGCACTAGCCTAGTATTATGATCCACCATTACGTTGTTTCACATTTCAAGATTTTCAATTAGCCCCTACATTAGAGGAGTTTGAGAAGATCTTGGGCTTATCATTGGAAAAAGAAAAGCCATACCAATATAAAGGTCACTACGCATCATTGCCAACCATAGCAGAGGTCTTAAAAGTCCATGTAAGAGACTTACAAAAAGCAAAGCAAATCAGGAAAGGAATAGAGGGATTCCCAAGTAAATACTTGGAAGAGCACATGCGCCACCTAGCCAAAGTTGAAGACTGGAATACCTTCATGGACGTACTAGCTCTCACCATTTATGGTAGCATCATATTCCCAAATAGTGAAGACTTGGTAGGTTTCAAAGCAATCGATGTGTTCCTCGCTCGACGAAATGATGCTGCTAATCCTGTCCTGGCCATTCTTGCCGATGTTTACTATACCTTGAATTTATGTCATGAAAAGAAGGGTAAACGAATCTTATGTTGTCTACCGATGTTGTTTGTATGGCTAACCTCTCACATGTTCAAGAGGGGGTACGAGGATCTATGTCCCATTACAAGTCTCAAGATGCTCCAATTGAAGACCAAGAACGGTCATGAATGGGCCGAGGAATTAACCAAGCTTGAAGATGGAATGATCGTATGGTACCCATGGTGTAAGGAAGCGCACACTGTGATTTATCAGTGTGAGAGTTTTCCTAACGTTCCCCTAATGGGTAGTCAGGGGTGCATTAACTATAACCCCACGTTAGCATAGTGACAACTTGGCTATCCCATGATGGGACCATCCTCGGAGTTGGAGATTACTCTTTTTATGTATGACATGCAGATGAGGTGTACCGAGACACTTGGGAGAGTGCGAGATGCTTGGAGGAAAATCATCAGAAAGGGCGTGGTACAAATCAACCGGGAGTCGAAGTTATGGAGTCGAGAGAGAGCTACGGGCAAATCAAGGATCTGCTCAAGAAGTCAAGTTACCCTTCAAATTTCAGCTAGTAAATCTTTGCCTCTGGCCCCGATAGAAGACGAAGAAGTAAAGGAAAAGCTAACAGAGGCCAATGAACAAAAGAGGAAATTAGAAGCGAGAAATCAAAAAGGGTTCGCCAAACATGTGCTCTTAAAGCGTGAAAATTCAGTTCGAGAAAATCCACGCCTTGAAAGAGCTAACAAGAGGCTAAAGACAGGGCAAGAAACTTATTCAAGGACCAAAAGATGCCTGGAAGCTGCAAACAAAGAGTTGGGGCTCGTAGAGGGCAAGAAAGAGATAAGGCTTTGGCTCCGTCCTCAAAATCATTCAAAATCAACAACTTAAAGAACATCTCATGAATGCCAAGGCAACACGAGTGATGCTCTTCAGCAAGTGGATAGTATGAGGCAGTAAATGAAAATGATGTCTTCAAGATACGAAGACATGATCAAAATTGAAAGGTTGCACACTGCTAAGGAAATTGCAGAGTATGAAACAACATTGCGACAGGGACAGGAAGACTTGCAGAAAATGATAAATCTTGTAAGGCAACAAGACAAGGACATCAATGAATAGAAAGAAGAAGCCCACTTTTTGAGAGACTGCTTTGTGAAATTAGCAGGCCTAGCCAACACGGCGATCGCAGACATTCCACATTATTTAAAGGTGGCAGATAAGATGGTCGATCCTTTCAAGACTCCGGCAAAGATTAATGACTTCATTGAGTATTGCAAGAATCTTATTGGACAAATGAAACAGATGATCAAGGCCCGCTCGGCTGAGAATGGTGAATTAGACTAGACAATGATGTATTTCAAATAGAGTGAAAATGATGTACTCCTCTCAAATGATGTTGATGACTTTTTCGAATGAATAAAGTATGCATTATTATTATTCTGATCCTATAGAGGCCCATTTCTTTTGAACGAGATGTTCTAAGAAATGTTCATGACAAACAACTTTTGAACAAGACATTCTAAGAAATAGTCATGATAAAAAAAGATCAAAGATACTCACTCAAGTCCATTCGGCACAAATTAATAATGGTCTTCTAACAAACAAATAACAATCATGGTGGTTTCTAATAAATTGTTCCTTAATTGTTTACAGGAAATTTAGAACCATTGTGCGACCAAGGAAAGAAGACACTAATCAAACCCGAGTTCACAACACAAGGGCTCGAACAAAGCTTTTGGCAATGGCAGCCGAAAATGAAGGAAGGAATCTAAGCATGGAAGTAGAAGAAGTGAAAGGAAAGGTGAATGAGATTACAGATCTGTCATCTCAAAGAAGAATGGAAGAGATGTTGTTAGCCATGAGGGAAAACCTCACTTTAATTAGCCCAATAGGTGTGATAGGTTCAAAGGATATGGGGGCAAAATTGAATTACAGAGAGTATGGGACACGGTTACATAACACTTCCATGAGGACAAACCTTTCAAAAACCTCTGCGATACATTATGGGAGGAACATCAAATGCTGCATCACTAGTACTTCATATCGGAGAAGGATATCATTCCTTGGAAGGAGCTCGAAATAAAGTTCATGGCAATGCTGAGTGTGCATGGGAACCACCACATATGTCTATTCCGATGCCAATAGGATTTCCTGTTGGGACGGGTCATGTGGCCATCCAAAATGACAAGATAAGAGACGAATAGATGGAAAAGATGGAAGAACAAATTAAAGCGATCAAGAGTCCAAGTACTTATAGACCCCTTGGGATAGAAGAATTATGCCCTACTGCTAATATCATCATTCCTAAGGATTTCAAAATTCTAGAATTTGTCAAATACAATGGAAGCACCAATCCTTTCTTCCACCTAAAAACATACATTACCAAAATGTCAATCTAGTCAAAGGATTGGAAGTTTCTTGTCAGCTTCTTTCATGAAAGTTTAACTAGACTAGCTTTGGAATGATGCATCCAACAAGACCTTTCTAAGATCTCCTCATGGGACGACTAGGCAAATTTATTCATGGGACAATATCAATTTAATCTGGATATAGTCCCAACCCGAGAGCAGTTGGGAACACTAGAAAAGAAAAATGAAGAGACATTCAAGTAGTATACCCAGAGGTGGAGAGCTCTAGCTAAACAAGTGAAACGCCATTGACTATGGAAAGCTGAAAGATGTGCTTGTACTTTTGGGGACTTTAGGGGCTCCTTATGTTGGGACAATGGCGGGCCCGAACATTCGAGACTTTGCTTCATTTAATTGCAACTCAAACCCTTTGGGGAAAGAATTGAAATTCTAGTAAAGGCTTTAAAATTGCCCATATTATAGCAATAATGAAAGTGATTTCAAGAAAGGGTTTCCCCCTTCTTTCGAAGTGAGTTATGTGTAAAATCTGCAACCTTTACAACCTCGATATTACATTCCTACCCCATATACCGAGCACCCCTATAAACCCAAACACTTACCCTTTCAATAGATATCTACATCGTCTCATCTACCTTAACTAATTATGCCCTCCTACGGACGCACCTCATACCAACCATTCCAAATCAATAATGTTAACCCACCTTAATGTTACCAAGTGGCTTCCAAGACTCAAGAGGGGGGGGTGAATTGAGTAACAAAACTTTTGCAAAAGCTTTAAACAAATAAATTTTGCTCAATATAATTATTAAAGAATGTGGAAGAGATGAGAAAAAAAGAAGAACAAGTAATAAATAAATTGCAGGAATCAATAAATAAAGTGCATAAAATAAAGAGAATAAGGGAAAGAAAAACAGGCACAGTATTTATCCTGGTTCGACCACCAACCACTTGTGGCCTACGTCCAGTCCCCGAAACACCGTTCGAGATTTTTCACTATTCAAGACAAGCTTAAACAACAGGTGCTTGCAACCTTTACAATACGGAGCACTTTTCACACACAGGGAAACTCTACCCTTGTGCTCAAGCCTCAATCAAACAAAAGGGATACCTCACCCTTATACAATCCTTGGGGATACCTCACCCTCAATATACAGAAATAGATAAAGAGATGAAGTGAAACTCTCGCTAAGAGTAGATAAATACAAATTGAAGCACTAAGGAGCTGTTTCTCAAATATCTCAAGAGTTAAGCAATTATAAGTTCAGAAAATAAAGAGAGAATAAGGTAGAGCACGTTTTCAAGCAAGCAAAAATGATCACAATGTTAAGGGAGTTTTCAGAGAAGTCCCAGGCCTCTATTTATAGAGCTCGTGGAAGAATATGGCCGTTGGGAGCAATTAATAACATTAAAAACTTTCTGATTCTTCGTATGCTGTTTAAAAACGTAGCTCTGTTTCTCGTGGGGTATTCGAATGCCTGAAGGAGGTATTCGAATACCTCTGTCAAAAACTCTTTTAAAAAACTGCTTAAGTTAGAGTTATTCGAATACCAGCCAAGGGTATTCGAATACCTCATTAAAATAAGGCATGTTTCGAAAGCAGGGTATTCGAATACCATATGGGGTATTCGAATACCATATGGGGTATTCGAATGCCTCATTTAAAACGGTTCATTCTGAAACTGGGTATTCGAATACCATAAGAGGTATTCGAATGCCTCTGTTTTAACACGCACAAAAGAAATATCGATTCTGAATCAGTTATTCGAATACCACATTGAGGTATTCGAATACCTCGATTAAAAAACAGTTTAAAATCCTTTCCAAAAAGCTTCAAATGCTTGTTTTTAACTTTTAAAACATTTGATCTTTTAAAACCTTTCAGTTTAGGTTATCTTTAATCATTTGAGATATTTAATTAACAGCTCCATACATGATAGATCCTAAGTCCTAAAGCTAATCTTTAAATACTTGGACTTGGTCTTCTCATCATCCTCATGTTTGTTATCATCAAAATACATCTTCATTGTTGCGTAGCAAACACATTCTCCCCCCCTTTTGATGATGACAAACTATCATAGAGAAAAGCATCAGTACAGAAATAATTGGAATTCACAAAGTAAGAGGCTTACATTCATATTTAATATGTGCGTGGCGTAGCTCCCCCTTAATGTTGGAATCCAATAATAGTTATTTTAAACTGTCTTTTTCTCATTTCTTTATATTTTTCTCCCCCTTTGGCATAATCAAAAAGATACAACAAAATATAATGCATAAAGGAGGCAATAAGCATAAAGAGAAACTGATTGTATTAATAATTTAGCCAATATACATAATGTAATGAAAGAGTAAACAGCTAATACAAAAAAAAAACATCCAAACAAGAACAAAGCCTAGAAAGAGGCATCTGGCGGAGGAGGAGGGGACTCAGAACCCCGTGAAGATAGCAAAGCCCGCAAAGCGCTTGCTCACGCTCAACACCATCAAGTCTGTCAAACGGGCGAGAAGGTGTGTTCCAAATAAGCTCGGTTATCCTCCATGTAAGCACGGTTGGGCAAAAAGTGGCCATGACTTGATCCGAGTGACCGAACCAAAGCGAAGCGGGGGCGGCGGGGCCGGCGGTGACAGAGGCGGCGGGGGCTACGGAGCAAAGAAGAATCGCAGCGAGCGGGGGCGGCGGCAGATCACCGGGTCGTCCTCATCATCGTCAACTTCAACTGGGAATACCCGGCCTTCATCGGTCTTTATCATCTTCATTCGGTTCGGCGTATAAGAGCCAAACACATTATGGTGGGTCACCGAGTTTTTCGCTCGGTCTCCACAATGCGGGATACTTGCCTAGGAAGGCGTGATGATCACCCCATAAGGTAGCTCGAGCGTTCTTTTCCCTTAGCTCTCATCATATGCTTCATAATGAACACGGGCCAGTTTATCTGGTATCCTTTCTTCGGGATCCACAAAGATAAACACATCATCTTCACTCGGTAGGCGTAGTTCCCACCTCTAGGAGCTAAGATGTGGGCATAAGCATAATGTAAGAGCAGTCTCCGGCTCTTCATCATGCCCCTTTGACTCCCTTTTGAGTCGGAGGTAATGCCAACCCAGGTCGAAGGACATCTTCAATGGCTCGAATCTTGTCGAACCGCTGGACAAACTCTTCACAGGTCTTCATTGTTACGGCCGCCAGATTCTAATCCGAAGAAGCGAACCCGGTCTGAGGAGTGATCACAATGTGCGATCACGGACGTCGAATGAAGCTCCAGTCCTTCAATCCTCAAGTTGCGGTAGAACATTTTGACCAAATCGGGATAGAGGACCTCCTTATAGGAGCAAAAACGTAGCACGCCCGGATGTCCAGGGGTGTAGGAAATCAAAGCCACCTTCTTTTTCAAAGAAGGCCAAATCCAGTACTTGGGCTGCACAAGGTTACGTTCTCTCGAAATGAGAGATGAACCGTCCAAGAGTTTCTGGGTGGGTGAGATGAGAGCCTTCGCAGATCCAATGGGTTGTTGCAAGGCGCGGTCTTTGTGCGAGCACGTTTGGAGGAGGGAAGCCATGGATGAAGGTTGAAGATGAGAGGAATGGGTTTGAAAAGAGAGGGAGTGACGGTTGGGTGATACGAAGGAGATGGTATTCGAATAGGAGATGAAAAACGAAAGAGAAGAAATGGGAAATGAGATGAGTGAACGGGTTGGGCGAAGGAGTTTATATAAAACTCAGACCCAAGGTATTCGAATGCCTTAGTTGGTATTCGAATACTGCTGTTTGGAAACGCAAAGGTCAGGGCAATTTTGAAAGATGGTATTCGAATACTGCTTAGGGTATTCGAATACACTGTCCATATAAGATTGGCTCAGATAAGCAGGTATTCGAATACTGCTTAGGGTATTCGAATATACCAGAGACAGGAACAAAAGCCTGATAGCAAGAGGCTTCAGGGTATTCGAATAACCACTAAGGTATTCGAATACTCCTGGTTAATAAATCATGAAAGCGTGTGATGGTATTCGAATACCGGATGAAGGTATTCGAATAACTTAGATAGAAAAACACCAAATATTACGTCCGTAATGCAATTTTGAAGATTAAAGCTTACCCGATTAAATGAGTACCGCAAAACAGAATGGAGGGTATCTCCGACGCTCAAGTCAGTAATAATTAAAGATCAATAAAACAATGAGTATTAAATTTAACAAATTAAATACACGATTGATCCAAAATGCCAAGTTCTCTTCTTAAATGAAAGAACGAATCTTTAGGTAAAGGTTTTGTGAAAATATCAAAGTTGATTATTGGTTTCAACAAATTCTAACACACAATCACCTTTTTGAACATGATCTCGTATAAAATGGTGCCTTATCTCAATGTGCTTAGTTCTAGAGTGCATAATGGGATTCTTTGTCGATTAATTGCACTAGTATTATCACATCTTATAGGGATGTGATTAAGTGAAGACCAAAGTCTAAAAGTTGTTGCTTCATCCATAGAATTTGAGCACAACAACTTCCTACCGCCACATATTCAAATTTCTCGGCGGTGGATAAAGCCACGCTATTATTTTGTTTCTTGCTATGCCAAGAAACTAAGGAATTGCCAAGCAAGTGACATGTTCCACTAGTGCTTTTCCGATCCAATTTGCATCCAGCAAAATCGGAGTCAGAATAACCAATAAGACTACAAGTGGCACCTTTGGGGTACCACAAGCCCACTTGTGTAGTGCCACCTAGATATTTCATAATACGTTTTACAGCACTTAAATGCGACTCTTTAGGATTAGCTTGATATCGAGCACACATGCATACGCTAAACATTATATCGGCCTACTAGCAGTGAGATAGAGAAGAGATCCGATCATACCTCGATATTTAGTAATTTCTACAAATTACCCGCTTCGTCTTTATCCAAGTAACACGAAGTACTCATTGGTGTAGCCATATGCTTTGAGTTGTCCATCCCAAACCTCTTGAGAAGTTCTTTGCAATACTTTGTTTGGCTAATGAACGTTCCACTCCTTGTTTGTTTGATTTGAAGTCCAAGGAAGAAATTGAGTTCTCCCATCATGGACATTTCGAATTCGCTTTGCATGATTTTGGCAAATTCCTTGCACAGATTTTCGTTAGTAGCACCAAATATGATATCGTCTACATACACTTGTACAAGGAGTATATCATGGTTTTTATTTTTAATAAAAAGAGTTGTGTCAACTTTACCTCTTGTAAAATCGTGTTCTAAAAGGAACTTACTTAATCTTTCATACCAAGCTCGTGGAGCTTGTTTTAAGCCATACAAGGCCTTTTTCAATTTGAAAACATGGTTAGGTAAATCATAATTTTCAAAACCTGGAGGTTGGTCAACATATACTTCTTCTTGAATAAAGCCATTTAAAAAAGCACTTTTAACATCCATTTGATATAATTTAAAATCCATGATGCAAGCAAAAGCAAGTAACATCCTAATAGCTTCTAATCTAGCTACAGGTGCATAGGTTTCTTCATAATCTATACCTTCTTCTTGATTATAGCCTTTTGCTACAAGTCTAGCTTTATTTCTTGTTATTATGCCAGCTTCATCAAGTTTGTTTCTAAAAACCCATTTAGTACCGATAATAGGATGATTATTAGGCCTAGGAACTAGTTCCCAAACTTGGTTTCGTTCAAATTGATTTAATTCTTCTTGCATAGCTAGAAACCAATGTTCATCATTAAAGGCTTCATTAATGTCTTTAGGTTCGATTTGAGAAACAAAGGCTAAGTGGTTACATGCATTTCTAATGGAGTTTCGAGTACTTACACCTTTGGATACATCACCTATTACTTGATCAAGCGGATGATATTTTGAGGTACGCCATTCTTTGGGAAGCTCCAAAGCTTGTGAATCCTCTTGTCTTTGTTTATCTTCTTGCTCCTTGATTTCTTTTTCCTTGCTATCCAAATGTGTTTCCGCTAAGGCTTCGCAACATCATCAATAACAAGATCCTTTCTCGATCCATTTGGGTCGGTTTCATCAAATGCAACATGTATAGATTCTTCAATAGTCATAGTTCTTTTATTATATATACGACGAAAAGCCTTACTATGATTTGAATAACCAAGAAATATACCTTCATCAGACTTAGCATCAAACTTGCCTAGGTTATCTTTTCCATTATTTAAAACAAAACATTTGCAACCAAAAACATGAAAATGTGCGACATTTGGCTTTCTTCCCTTGTATAATTCATATGGGGTTTTCTTTAAAATAGGCCTTATAAGGGCCCTGTTCATAACATAACAAGCTGTATTTACAGCATCCGCCCAAAAATACTTAGGAAGAGCAGCCTCATTAAGCATAGTTCTCGCCATTTCTTCTAAAGAACGGTTTTTCCTTTCTACAACTCCATTTTGTTGTGGAGTTCTAGGGGCAGAGAAATTATGATTAATGCCATGTTCATCACAATAATTTTCAAAAACATTGTTTTCAAATTCGCCACCATGATCACTTCTTATAGAAGAAATTTGAAAACCTTTTTCGTTTTGAATAACTTTGGCAAGTCTTTTAAATGCTAGAAATGCATCATTTTTATTTGCAAGAAATAAAGTCCATGTAAACCTAGAAAAATCATCCACAATCACTAAAGCATAGTAATTCCCACCAAAGCTCATAGTTCTAGAGGGTCCAAATAAATCCATGTGCAAAAGTTGTAAAGGTCTAGTAGTTGAAACTATATTTTTTGATTTAAAAGAGACCTTTATTTGTTTACCCTTTTGACATGCATCACATAATTTATCTTTAACAAAATTAAGCTTTGGTAGTCCAATTACTAGCTCTTTAGAGACCAACTTCCTTAGGTGATCCATGTGAATGTGTGCAATTCTCCTATGCCATAGCCATGAATCATCATTCTTACTTAAAAGGCATTTCGCATCATTTGAAGATATATCATCAAGGCTAATCATATAAATGTTATTTATTCTATGACCAATGAATTTAACATGTTTATCATTTTTATCTTCAATTATGCAACAATTTGAATCAAAAATTACCTTGTTACCTTTGTCACATAATTGGCTAATACTAAGAGGTTATGTTTTAAGCCTTCAACAAGCAACACATTTTCAATAGAGGAATTTGGATTCTTGCCAACTTTTCCGACTCCAAGAATTTTTCCCTTGTTGTTGTCTCCATAAGTAACATGTCCATGATTCTTGGGAATAAACATGGTGAATTTTGAGTCGTCTCCAGTCATGTGCTTGGAACAGCCGCTGTCGAGATACCAATTTGAGCTCCTGGCTTTCAAGCACACCTACAACACAATTTTAATTTTTAACTTTTGGTACCCAAATTTTCTTGGGTCCTTGAGTGTCAGTTTTAGGCAATGTACCCTTTGGAACCCAAACCATTTTTGTCCCAATTTTTGTGTTAATATTCTTTCTAGCATTGCATGTTGAAGCACTATGACCTTTCTTTCCACAGTAAAAGCATTTAATAAATGGACTGCTGGAAGTACTTGAATAAACGAAAAATTTTTTATAAGATTTATGTTGATTTTTCGGGTTATAACCAATTCCAGCTTTTTCAATAAACAACCCTTTGTTTCCCTAATATAATATTTAGATTATCTCTCCCGTAAGTGAATTTGGCAAGGGTATTTTTTAAGTCTTCAATTTCTTTCTCAAGTGTGTGACATGAAGAACAAGAATAAGAAGTAGAAGCATGTGAGGATGAGATGAGCATGCATCAATAATTCCCAAAGTTTCATTTTCAATTTTTAGTTCTTCGATCTCTTTATTTAAAATAAGAATTTTATTTTCTAAAGAAGAGATTTTTTTCTTAGAAGAAGAAATTTGTTTTGAGAGTTTTATTGATTCGTCATGCAATTCTTCAAAGGCATCTTGTAACTCATCATAAGAGGGCAAGAAAGTAGAGTTAGAACTTACCTCATTTTCGCTTTCTTCTTCTTCTCCTTTGGCCATGAGACAAAGTTGAGCTTCTTCGCTATCTGAGCTGTCAGTTGAATCCATGTCGTTTTCATCCCATGCTATATAGGCTTTTCTTGCTTTTCTTTCTTTGAAGGGCTTCTTCTCAAGTCTCTCTTTCTTCTTTTGGTAAACTGGGCATTCCATTTTCATGTGACCAGGCTTGCCACATTCATAGCAAGTAGGAGTTGATGAAGCTCCTTCGCCTTTGTAATGAGTCTTCTTCGGAGGGAAGGGAGGTCTTCTTTGCATTCCCTTTTTCTTGAGAAATTTACCAAATTTTTTAACTAACAGACTGAGATTTTCTTCGTTTACCTCAATGTTTTCTGAGCTTTCTTCATCTTCTTCATCATCATTGTCAATTGTTGAGGAAGTGGCTTTAAGCGCTATCCCCTTTTTCTTTTTATCATTTTCTTCGCTTTGACTTAATCTGCTCAGTTCTAGTTCGTGCTCATGAAGTTTTCCAAAGAGGGTGGCTAATGACATGGTTGTCAAGTCCCTTGATTCTGAAATTGCTGTCACCTTGGGCTGCCAAATCCTGCTTAAACATCTTAACACTTTATTAATCAAATCTTCGTTAGTAAAACTTTTTCCTAAAGATGCAAGATGATTAACAATGTGGGTGAACCTCTTTTGCATTTCTTGAATGCTTTCTCCTTGGTTCATTCTAAACAGTTCATATTCGCGAGTTAGAGAATTGATTCTCGACCTCTTAACTTCACTAGTACCCTCATGGGTAACTTGTAAAGTGTCCCACATTTCTTTAGCGGTTTTGCAATTAGAAATTCTAAAAAACTCATCATACCCCAAGGCAGTGGTAATGATGTTTTTAGCTTTTAAATTATATTGGACTTTTCTTTTATCCTCATCAGACCAATCACTTCTAGGTGTCTCGGTTTTTACACCATCGACAACGCGTGTAGGTATAAATGCGCCGTTTTCGACAAAGATCCCACACATCTAGATCAATAGCTTCGATGAAGATTTTCATTCTTTCCTTCCAATATGCGTAACCATCCCCATTGAAAAAGGGTGGTCGGTTTATGGAAGATCCCTCGAAAAAACCATTTAAGGAAGCCATGTTCTCTTGAAGCGGCTAAGCTCTTTATACAAGAGTCTAGCTCGATACCACTTGTTACCAAGTGGCTTCCAAGACTCAGAGGGGTGAATTGAGTAACAAAACTTTTTGCAAAAGCTTTAAATAAATAAACTTTGCTCAATATAATTATTAAAGAATGTGGAAGAGATGAGAAAAAAAGAAGAACAAGTAATAAATAAATTGCAGAATCAATAAATAAAGTGCATAAAATAAAGAGAATAAGGGAAAGAAAAACAGTACGATATTTATCCCGGTTCGACCACCAACCACTTGTGGCCTACGTCCCAGTCCCCGAAACACCGTTCGAGATTTTTCACTATTCAAGACAAGCTTAAACAACAGTGTGCTTGCAACCTTTACAATACGGAGCACTTTTCACACACAGGGAAACTCTACCCTTGTGCTCAAGCCTCAAATCAAACAAAAGGGATACCTCACCCTTATACAATCCTTGGGGATACCTCACCCTCAATATACGAGAAATAGATAAAGAGATGAAGTGAAACTCGCTAAGAGTAGATAAATACAAATTGAAGCACTAAGGAGTTGTTTCTCAAATATCTCAAGAGTTAAGCAATTATAAGTTCAGAAAATAAAGAGAGAATAAGGTAGAGCACGTTTTCAAGCAAGCAAAAATGATCACAATGTTAAGGGAGTTTTCAGAGAAGTCCCAGGCCTCTATTTATAGAGCTCGTGGAAGAATATGGCCGTTGGGAGCAATTAATAACATTAAAAACTTTCTGATTCTTCGTATGCTGTTTAAAAACGTAGCTCTGTTTCTCGTGGGGTATTCGAATGCCTGAAGGAGGTATTCGAATACCTCTGTCAAAAACTCTTTTAAAAAACTGCTTAAGTTAGAGTTATTCGAATACCAGCCAAGGGTATTCGAATACCTCATTAAAATAAGGCATGTTTCGAAAGCAGGGTATTCGAATACCATATGGGGTATTCGAATACCATATGGGGTATTCGAATGCCTCATTTAAAACGGTTCATTCTGAAACTGGGTATTCGAATACCATAAGAGGTATTCGAATGCCTCTGTTTTAGCACAGCAGAGAATATCAGTTATGAATCAGGTTATTCGAATACCACATTGAGGTATTCGAATACCTCAGTTAAAAAATAGTTTAAGATCCTTTCCAAAAAGCTTCGAAATGCTTGTTTTTAACTTTTAAAACATTTGATCTTTTAAAACCTTCAGTTTAGGTTATCTTTAATCATTTGAGATATTTAATTAACAGCTCCATACATGATAGATCCTAAGTCCTAAAGCTAATCTTTAAATACTTGGACTTGGTCTTCTCATCATCCTCATGTTTGTTATCATCAAAATACATCTTCATTGTTGCGTAGCAAACACATTAACCATACACATCAACTCGTCCAATCTACACTCAATGCCCACCTCCACCTTCGCAAAATTTCCCAAACTACCCACAGCCTCGACCAAATTTCCAAAATCAAGGTCGTTTCCGTCCCCAAAACTTATCCCCTTTCCCAAAATTGTTCATTCCAAATGCAGATTTATTTCAAAGGTTGTTTGATGCTCACCTCGTTTCAGGAAATCCTGTACGTCCCCTAGAACCACCGTTTCCAGCATGGTACAACCCAAATTTAACATGCAAGTACCATATGGATGTCCCATGGCACTCGATCGAAGACTGTGAGTCTTTTAAGACTGTGGTAAGGAAACTTATCGCTTGTGGAAAATTGGATATTCAAGAGGAGGCTGGACCTAGTATTGTTAACAACCTAATCCTTAACCATGGTGGAAGGAATAAGGCGAATGTTGTGGGGATTGAAAGACCACCAATAAGGAAGGTTATGAGCCTGCGTACGCTGATAACTCAAATATTTGAGGGATTGAAGAAAGCAGGTTATGTTATCACCGCACCATCTTCATCAATGAAAGAAGATGAGAGGTATGATGAAGAGTCAAGTTGCGCTTACCATTGCGGGGGAATAGGACATGATATCGAAAACTGTTGGGACTTTAAAGTTCGAGTCCAAGGTTTACTCACTTTGGGAGTAATATAGGCCAGGCAAGGGGTAGCTTCCTCTGAAGAGGTTAATGTGGTTAAACATTTTGTACTCAAGGTGCCACCTCTCAACTAAGCCCCGACACCAGGTAAAGTAGTGGTGACAGTCAAGAAGCCAACACTATTTACTTATAATAACACTCACTCAGTGCCATAAAATTATGAAACAAAAGTAGAGATGAAGGGAGTCGAAGAAGAGGCGTCAAAGGCTCGAATGGCTGAAATACACTAGGATAAAGAGCCTGTGACAAATATAATTAAAGGAGTGGGCGATGCTATGACCCGGTAGAAACAGAGAAGCGGAAAGAGGGAAGTTCAAAAGAAGAGGAAAGAGGAAAAGAAGAAGAGGAAGAATTTCTGAAGATCATGAAACAAAGTGAATACGATGTGATGGAACAGTTGAAGAAGACTCCAGCAAGGATATCTCTTCTATCGCTCATTTTGACATCTAAATTGCATCGGAAAGCATTGCTAAAAGTACTAAGTGAGGCTTATGTTAAACCCGATGTAACCCCTGAGAATGTTGTCAGCATGGTGGACCCAGTGAAGCGCGTCAACATGATTGTATTTATGGATGAAGAGATCACCTCTCGATCTGAGAAAAACCCACATGCCTTACACATAACCCTCAGATGCAAAGGGTTTATAGTTGCAAAGGTTTTGATCGATAGGAGGTCTGCACTGAATATCCTACCAAGGTCTACTCTAACCTGATTACCAATAAGTGAGGATGAACTGTCCCCTCGAGAAATGGTGGTGCGAGCCTTTGATGGAAATAAAAGAGGTATTTTGGGAGAGATAACCTTACCATTAGAGATCGGTCCAAGTAATTTTCAAGTATTGTTCCAAGTTATAGACATTGAGTCCGGTTGTACTATGCTCCTGGGAAGACCATGGATCCATGCTGCTGGTGCTGTTCCTTCTACACTGCACCAGAGTATTAAATACATTGAAAACAGGTCGGTCATCACCATACACGGAGAAGAAGAAATCATGTTGACAAAACTGGTTTCGATGCCATATGTGGAAAGTGCAGAGAAAGACGAGGAGAATTTGTGGCACAGTTTTGAAATAATTGAGACTGGACTCGGTAGGAATGAATTCCCGACACAAAGTGTAAATCATGTGGTGGCTCGAATCATGGCTAACAACAGGTACTAAAAAGGAAAATGCTTGAGCTCACAATTGCAAGGTACTAGGGCACCGGTCTCATTTCTAGAAAAGCTAGACAAGTTCGGGTTGGGGTACGAAGCATCTCTAGATGAGAGAATAAAGAATATGACTTTGGGAAAAATGAGTGATAAGGGAAAAATGAAGCATATTTCTCATCTGAGGGAAACGTTTTCGACACCAGCTGAGGTAATCTTGCCTGAAGAAGTCCTTCATCCCCAATACCATCTCACTATTAATGCACTACATGAAAAAGGCCCAGAAGAGTGCAAAGTAATCCATCCTTTTACTGATGAGGAGCCACTGCAGAACTGGCAATCTGAACCAATGATTGATGTTATTGTTGCCAAGTAATTGTCTAGTCATACTGTAATGGGCAGATATTTGAATCTAGCTATGTTTTGAGCTTATATTTATGTTATTTGAGACATTAACTAAATAAAGTTGCATATTTATTCAACATTCCTCCTTGTCACACTTTTGGTTTATCTTCTTTGCATTTGTCAATTTTTTTTTCTACATTTCCGTAAAAAAAAAAATCTCTTGCTTTCGTTCTATTATTCTTTTTGCCTTTCCAACTCCACACAAATTACTTTACAGGGATTCGAGTCTTGTGGAAGGTCTGCCTTATGAAAGGGACCTTGAAAACTCGTCGATTGATTCTCCTGCAACATTTGATGAAGAAAACCCTGGATCTGATAAAGAGGATGAAATTGTTGAAAAATTTGAAAAAATATTAGAGTACTCAGAAAGAAAATTTGATGTGGATAATGAAGTAGTTGAAGTGATTAACATGGGAACCGAAGAAGACAAGAAAGAATTGAAAATAGTAGACAATCCTGAGCATGTGGAAATGATGGCGCTACTTAAGGAATACCTGGACGTGTTTGCATGGTCTTACAAAGATATGCCTGGTTTAAACCCTGAGATAACGTCGTATAAAATTCCATTGTATCCAGATGCAGAAGCAAAAAGGCAAAAGTTGAGAAGGATGCATCCTGACATGTCACTAAAGATCAAGGAAGAAGTGGCTAAGTAATTAGAAGCCAGATTCATAGAGGTGTCAAGACACCCAGAATAGGTAGCAAATATTGTGCCAGTACCCAAGAAGGATGAGAAGGTCAGGATGTGCGTGGATTATAGAGATCTAAATAAGGCCAGCCCAAAAGATGATTTCCCGCTCCCTCATATTGATGTTGTTGTTGACAGTACAACAGGAAATCATAGGTTCTCGTTTATGAATGGTTATTCTGGGTATAATCAGATTCCCATGGATGTCGATGACAAAGAAAAATGACTTTTATTACCCCTTGGGAAACTTTTTGTTACACAATAATGTCCTTTGGATTAAAGAATGTTGGGGCTACATATCAACGGGCTACGGTTGCATTATTTCATGATATGATGCACAAAGAAATTGAAGTTTATGTGGATGATATGGTGGCCAAATCTAAAGAAGGGGAAAGTCATGTAGAGGTCTTGTAGAGGTTCTTTGAAAGGCTCAGAAAGTATAAGTTGAGACTCAATCCTTCTAAATGCGTCTTTGGAGCATCTACTGAAAAATTACTCGGGTTCATCGTTAGTAGAGAAGGAATAAAAGTGGACCCGGATAAGGCAAAAGCAATACAGGAGATGCCTCCTCCTAAGACTGAGCGTGAAGTGAGAAGTTTTCTCGAGAGACTCAATTACATTGCTAGATTCATTGCTAACCTCATCAACATATGCGAACCTATATTTAAGTTGTTAAAAAAGCATCAACCAAGAAAGTGGGATGAAGAATGCCAAGGAGCTTTTGACAAGATAAAGGCTTATTTAATGAATCCTCCAGTGTTGGTAACCCCTACAGCGGGTCGTCCTTTGATATTGTACCTAACCGTACTGCCAACTGCGATGGAGGCAATGCTGGGACAGCATGATGAATCAGGAAAGAAGGAGCAGGCAATTTCTTATCTGAGTAAGAAGTTTAATGTCTGTGAAGCCCGATACATGGCGATGGACAAAACATGTTGTGCCCTAGTATGGACCTCAAAACGACTAGGACAATATATGCTCTCTTACACTACTTGGCTGATCTCCCGAATGGACCCTCTGAAGTACATATTTGAAAGTCCTCATGTCTCATTAAGAGTCTCAAAATGACAAGTGATATTATCGGAGTTTGATATCAAGTACATGACCTAAAAATCCATCAAAGGAAGTGTAATCGCGGAACATTTAGCTGAAAACCTTCTTGAAGGTGGACAACTAATAACGTCCGAGTTCCCGGATGAAGAAATATTGATGGCAGAAGGAGAAGAAGAAGAGGAAAAGTCTGTGTGGAAGATGTATTTTGATGGGGCAATAAACATGTATGGTAGTTGCATAAGAGCCGTTGTTGTTTTGCCAACCGGAAAACAATACCCAGTCGCTATCAAGCTGGATTTTGAATCCACCAATAATGTTACAGAATACGAAGCCTGTGCTAGTGGTTTACAAGTGGCAATTGACTTGGGGATCAAGTAGTTAAAAGTATTCGAAGATTTGGCACTTATCATTTATCAAGTAAATGGTGAATGGCAAACTAAAGACCCGAAGTTAGTGCCTTATCAAAAGTATTTGACCAAGTTGACGGAGAAGTTTGAAAAGGTGACCTTCTCCCATCTGGCTCGAGATATGAATCAGTTTGCAGATGCTTTGGCCATTTTGGCTGTAATGACCAAGTTGGATATCCACAATAATGTCCAACCCATCCAAGTAAAGATACATAGTGAGCCCACATATTGTGCCAATGTAGAGGGTGAGCCAGATGGTAAACCTTGGTATCACGATATCAAGCAGTATATCCAGCATAGAGAATACCCAACTGGGGCAAGTGAGGCGAATAAAAAGACTATCCGTCGGTTGGCAATGACATTTTTCCTGAACAGGGAGGTTTTATACAAGAGAAGTAATGACGACACCTTGCTCAGATGTGTGGATACTTGTGAAGCTCGTTTAATCATGACTGAAATCCATGAAGGAATCTGTGGGACTCAGGCTAATGGTCATATGATTGCATGAAAAATTCTAAGGAGTGGATATTATTGGTCTACCATGGAAACAGACTGCATAGAATATGTTCGAAAGTACCATAAATGCCAGATATATGCAGATCGAGTCAATACAGCTCCATTCCTCCTACACAATATAGTATCTCCATGGCCTTTCTCAATGTGGGGAATAGATGTCATTGGACCAATTAACCCCAAAGCTTCCAACGGACATCACTTCATCTTGGTGGCAATTGTCTATTTCACCAAGTGGGTAGAAGCGTCCTCATATGCCACTATCACTCAAAAGGTGTTTATGAAATTCCTCAAGAGGGACATTGTCTGCAGATATGGGATCCCAGAAAGGATAATCACAGATAATGCTGCTAATATCAATGGTGCTGAGATTCAGAAGTTTTGTGAATGTTTCAAAATCAAGCATAATAACTCAGCTCCCTATAGACCTCAGATGAATGGTGCAGTCGAGGCAGCAAATAAGAATGTCAATAAAATTGTGGCTAAGATGGTGGTGAACTATAAGGACTGGCACGAAATGTTACTCTATGCTTTGCATGCATATCGTGCCAATATACGATCAAGTACTGGAGCAACACCTTTCTCTTTGGTGTATGGAATGGAAGTTGTCCCTCCCATAGAAATTGAGATTCCTTCTTTGAGGGTTTTGATAGAGGCAGAGTTAGAGGAATCTGAATGGGTAAAGACTCAGTATAAGCAGTTGAATATGATAGAAGAGAAAAGACTGGCTGTTATTTGTTATGGACAGTTGTATCAAAGCAAAATAGACAGAGCATTTAACCAAAAAGTTCATCCCAGAGGATTCTGTTCAGGAGATTTGGTTTTGAAGAAGATTCTCCCTAATCAAGAGGATGCTAGAGGAAAGTGGGCTCTGAGTTATTAAGGCCCTTACATAGTCAAGTATGCATTTTCAGGAGGGGCGTTAATTTTGCAGAACATGGACGGAGAAGAATTGCCAAGACCCATAAACATTGATGCCGTTAAGAGATTTTATGCCTAAAAAAAAAAGAGGGACTCGTTAGGTTGAAAACCCAAAAGGGCGGCCTAAGCAAAAGTTAGATTAATTAAAAAAAAAAGAAGTACGAAAGGGCGGCCTAAGCGAAAGTTAGGGCAAATAAATAGGCAAAATCTCAAAGAAAGAAGGTCTGAAGCTCCTTGAAATATTAAACTGGGGCAATTTTGATCTGCATTCAATTGGCTATACTAGGGCAATTTTTATCTGCATTCAATTGGCTATACTGGGGCAAAATTGCTAAAGGATTAAGGGAGAGATGCATTGAAGAAAGTAGCAAAAGAGACAGTGGTTAAATTATCAAACGGTTATAGGGAATCAATTGAACGAGGAACATGGAATCAATACTGGGGCAAATTTTCTTTCCCTTGCAAGCAGGTGTCTTACTTGATATACAAATTGATTACCAAAGAAATAAAAGGAAGTTTATTCATTCAACAAATTTCTATCCATTCATAAATGCATATTTAATTTATTAAGTTATGTCTCAAATAACATAAATTTAAGGTCAGTAGTTTAATTTTGACAATTTTATAGCAATCTTTCAATGATTGAGTCAGACTAAAAGATCTTGGTAGTTCAAAGTGCGGTTTGCAATGTGTCATTTGTGGGAAATTATTCTCGCAAGCCTTTGTTAATGAGAAAAGTCAAAGTTATAAAAAGAAGAACGAAGAAGCAAAGAAAGGAAAAGAGTAAGGAGGATTCCAAACTAACCAAAGGGCCTGATGAAGAACAATATGTGAACAAAGCGTTTGATTGGTCAAAGCTTTCCAAAGTCGTCGTTGGTTCGAATGATTAAAAGAAAAAAAGATTGTCTAACTGTCATAGATGTTTTCTTTGCACTTTGAGTGCATCGGCTCTTTCCATTTTAAGTTTTGAGCACATCGGCTCGTTGCATTTGCATTTTAAGTTTTGAGCGTGTCGGCTCATTGCATGTTTAAGTTTTGAGGCGTATCGGCTCGTTGCATTGCACTTTAATTTGAGCGCATCGGCTCCTTGCATTTTAAGTTTTGAGCGCATCGGCTCATTGCACTTGCATTTTAAGTTTGAGCGCATCAGCTCATTGCATGTTTAAGTTTTGAGCACATCGGCTCGTTGCATTGCATATTTAAGTTTTGAGCGCATCGGCTCATTGCACTTGCATTTTCAATTTGAGCGCATCGGCTCATTGCATGTTTAAGCCTTAAGCGCATCGACTCCTTGCATTTTTAAGTTTTGAGCGCATCAGCTCTTTGCATTTTAATTCTTGATCGCATCGCTCCTTGCATTGTGTTCTCACATTGTTCTCTGTTTCTCCCGAACAAAATTTGGGTTCATTTCTTTACTCGTTCCTCACTATGATAAAATGAAAAACTGCAGTTATTCTTTTTATCTAGTAAGAAACAAGTAAAGAGAGGTAACTGTAAACACTGAATTTTGATTGGGATATTTTGTAAATAAAATAAAAAATATATATAAAAATAAAAAAATAAAAATATTCAGCCCAATCCATTAACTTACCCAATGACCAATATCCAGCCCAATCCATTAACCTATTCATTGACTCAATATCCAACCCATGACCCATTATCCAATCCACAACCCATATCCTAAACCAACTTAAACTCACCATAAACAAACTCATCCTAAACAAATCCCAATACTAATCCTATACCAACCTCAACACTCATTTGAAACAAACCCCATCACTTATCATTAACAACTCCTAATCACATTACAACTCAAACACTTCTATCTAAATCCTTCCTATATTAACCCATAATCCCCACACACAAAGGACCTTTAGCACACACTTTTACGATATTATTTCCCGACCTTTTCCTAATTATCACGTAGCCTCCCATCTGCATTTCAAACTTCCAGGTTGATCATCACGTAGCCTCTTGCACAACACTTCATCATCATCCTCCTCCATTATCTTCAACCACTTCCCTTCACCTTCTTCAACCGAGTCAACTCACTTCACTACCCACCATCAATTAACCAAGCCTCCCTAACCACAATCTCCAAAGAACCATCAAACAGAACCACACCACCACTTCCTCTTTATCACCTTCAACCCATTCTTCAACCTCCAAACAACCACCATTTTCAACCTTCAACCCCCGTCATTAAAACCATTATGCAACCATCATCATCCAACAAAAGATCACCACTAAGCCTTTGATCCGCCCAGATTTGGAACCAGCCGCGCGACCGCTCGTCACCAAATCGCGACCCGCACCTCTGTGTCTCACGTGCAGCGCCACAGACCGCCGTCCTTGCCACCCGCTGACCGCCGCGCATAGCATCGGATCAAAAACCAGAGACGCCGGATCCGCATCTCGTCTTATCGCAGGCCGGTGTCGCTCGAAGCCCTCTAGCTCCGTTTTCGCGTAACAGCCACACCAGACCACCAGTCCGAAGCTGCCGGGACGCACCGCGCGCTGCCGCTTGACGTTTCGTTGAAGCCGCACGAACCGACCCGTCAGTTCGACTACCGCGCCCGTCCTCGCCCCGACCCAGTCGCGTCCTCCCTACCCTACATCGTCGGTCGAACCGCTCTGCCTCTATCCCTGCTCCTTGCTCGCTCGCCGACCCCATTGTGTGTCCCCTGTTGTTTCTGTAGACCATAACGAAGAAGGAGAAGACCCCCTCTTCTGTTTTATTTTTTTTTGTTTTCGTAAGTTTTTTTTCTCTTTCTTTTATTTGTTTTAGAATTCTGGTAGCTTTTTTTTTCGAAATAGGCCTAATCGGCCTAAATGGGCTAAAGAAAAAAAAATCTGAAAAACTAAAAGGATAAAAAGGGGAAACAAACAAAATATAATAAAAGTAAAACAATTTTTTTTTCTTTTAAAACAAGATTAACCAAGTTGTGACAGCTTGTTAATCTTGTAACTATTTTGAATCATTCGAGTTGTGACAACTTAATGATTCAAATTATTTTAAATAAATTATTATTTAATAAAGGCTCAAAATTCATTTTTTTATCATTATCATTTTTCACCTAATAATAATAAATTTAACAATCCGTGGGTGACGTCTAGCGTGACGCGAGCTTCACCCATTCAAACTTTAATTTGATTAACTAAGTCGCGACGACCTGTTAATTCAATTTTTTATAAAATAAAAATTAAATCTTTTAAATAAAATCAACTAACCCATACTTATTTTCTATAGAACTACGTGACTTTGAGTTCCTCATTGCATCTGAGGGTACGTAGGAGCAGAATCTTATTCTGTCAAGCCAAAATTTAATTTTTTTTCAAATTCTTTGTTTTTTTTTTTTTAAAAATAAAAGGGGTAAGATAAATATATTATGAGATTATTAAGTTTTGCATAATTAATTTAGGGTAACCGTTTTAGGACAAATGTGTTAGGGGTGCTGTGGGGTTAAGTCTCCACCTTTCCTTATGCATAACCGACTCCCGAATCCAATCTGGTTCCAAAGACTATTTTCTAAAAAAAGTTTTCCAATTTTTTCTAATTTTAATAAAATTAGTGGCGACTCCAAATTGATCGCGACAATACTGATGCACGAGCAAACTACTGTGAGATAGGAATAATTTTTTTCTTTCACATCGTTCAAGATCGCATTCAAGATTTTAGTTATGATTGCTTCATTATCATCTTTTCTAAGTAACCCTATAACTCAATCTATATTATTTTATGTATGCTATAATTCGAGGTTAAATTGATCAAGGAATTTTGGATTATAATAGTGATACTGATGCAAGAGCAAACTACTGTGGGATATGAATAGTTTCTTTTCTTCACATCGTTCAAGATCGCATTCAAGATTTTAGTTATGGTTGCTTCATCATCATCTTTTCCAAGTAACCCTATAACTCAATCTATATTATTTTATATATGACATAATTTAGGATTAAATTGATCAAAGAATTTTGGATTATTATATTATTAGTTCTGAACCAAAATTCTAGCAATACCACCCAATTCGATTTAACCCTAATTGTGGTTGTTAATCATATGTTTTATCAGTGTGGAATTAATTTTTAGTTTTGTTGGAAAATGATTGTATGGCTTGTGACTTTGAACTTTGAGAGAAATAATATATAATTCTCTATTGACAATATTGGTCTGATATATTTCCCATCTCTAGTAAGTTATTATTGTTTAGAATCGGGTTCAAGAGTTGTACCTAATCACATCTCCAAATGGTGTTAAATGGTGGTTGAATGTGGTTTCCTCCTTAGCACGTTAATAGTAGCAATAGAAAGAGGTGGTGGTGTACCTGCAAGACACTTCGATGCTCAAGTTAAGGCAGTGCATTAGGAGAGATAAGTATATTAGAGTAGATGCATACCTGAGTAGCTTAGCCTCGTATTTATAAAGTAAGTTTGCTTGCAGGGTAAGTAGTATTTGAGGAGATACTGTTGAGATATGATTAGGATTTGTAGTTACGAGGGGATAAGATCCCAAAATATCCTCATTAAAGAGGGATTCTGTTAAGATATGACACTTCAACTTAGCGAGCAAGTAATTAGCCATATGGGCCGTAATCAACAAGGGGCCATAATTAGGCTAGCCAAGGTGGACCGCTTATGTTGGGCCTAGATCCAAGATACTGGTCCAGAAAAATTTCCCCCAACTTAGTGCTTTGATATGATAGCGGAGTGTCGAGGTACTCCATGTAGAGGCCAGCAGGAGTGTCAGTTACCCCTATGCATAGGGATTCATCGTAGGGTGCATAATCCCGAATTCGCAAGGCCGCAGGGTGAGTAATTGGTGTGTGAAATCCGCAAGTGTACGATTTCATCGTCAAGTAATAAAAAGATCGAATCCACAGGAACGATGTCTATAAATATTAATTAATTAATTAATTCAATTCAATTAAACAAAAGAGAATATAATTGTTGATTAATAAGAACGTAGTAACAAAGCAATAAAATAAATAAATATCAAAATGCAAATTGAGAACAAAAATAGCAAGTTGTTAAGAAAGGTTTTCAGATTTAAGAAAGCTTCCAGGATTAGGGATAACCACAATGATACAAGACTCCTAATTGACAATCCTTTTATTAAAATTGAAATTCAATTGAAGGTGAATTACCTTAAATTAGTTAATGTTCTTTCTCAAGAGATAAGAATCGTGCCCAATTAAACCAATTCCTACTCTCATGGTAATTGAATCTAAATTGAACCCATTTTGCTTTATGTTAATTCATTAAATTCTCGAAAGGTTAAACCTACTCTCGTGATTTAGACCTTAAGTTCAATTCTTATGGTTCCAACACCTAGGTTCACCTCTCAGTACGTCCCTAGATATCTATGAGATGCAAATAAGTAGCCAGCAAATTCACATGAATAAGCACAATAAGGATTGAATCAAAGAACATTCAAGATTAATAAAAGGGGTAAACAAAGTCAATTAATCATCATCAATGTATCAAAGGGCATTGCCCAATCCTAAAAACAAAAGAAACTACTCAGACATGGAGAAGAAGAAACAAGAAATCAAATTCAAGAACATCCAAACTCGTAATCAAAGAGAGAAGAGAGGAGAAAGATGAAGATCAAGAGCCTTCCAATATGCCTCATTCCAAACCAAATTAGAACCCTAATATTGTATTCAGAACATCTATAAATACCCTAGGGCTCTAAACTGATCCAAGCCCATAAAAAGAAAGAAAAATGAATTATGAAAATTGTATTAGACCGCGATCCACGGTTGTGGTAGGTACCAGGGGCTGGCCGTGGCAGGTTCCACAGTCGTGGTAGCTACTAAGGGTTGGCCATGGATCTTACTGCCAAGCCATGTTTGCACACAGCTGCTCGATCCACGATCGTGGTAGGTTCCACAGGCATGCCGTGGCAGGTTCCATGACCATGGTAGCTACCAGGGGCTGACCGTGGATCTTACTGTCTTACTCTTAATTATGTATAAATGGTCAAAATACTCCATGGTCGTGGCAAGTTCCACAGGCTGGCCTTGGATCTTGCTGGAATGATCCTTTTGTCCTGATTTGCAATCCTTTAAGCTCTACCTTCAAACGTGCAAGCTTTCCATCCATTTCAAGGTTAATTTAGCACCAATCCTGCACAACAATACCATAAATACCGCAGTTATCCGAACTAAATGAAAAATAAATAAAAAGGAAAACTAAAATGTCTAAAATGCATAAAAATGCATGCAAAACAAGAACAAAATATGATGTTGTTTCACACACGTCAGTAACAGAAATTCATGATCTCGTATCAAGGATTATCCATATTGTTGCCACTAGTGAAAAGGCACTTTGCCTTGATCCACAGCGTGGAGACACGATACTCGCATTGCTAAGGATAGTGTATATGTTGGGGTCTAGCTAGAGTGGGTATATGATTTCCAACGAGATCCTGCATTTTCTATTCATGTACCAATAACTTTAGTTGTAAAGGCCACACATTGCACCTTGCTTCACGATGTTGGGTTAGGGACTCGCTGAGTGACTAGGACCCACTATAACTTGGGTCCAGTGTCATAGGTAGCACCGGCTAACTGAGGTTTGGCATGATGATCCGTTATAGCATGATGGACGCCTAGCTTGCCCACAACATTTTGACTGGAGCTGATGTTATTTCACGTGTTGTTGATAGCTTTTGGTGGACATGTGCCTCATGGGAGAGCCTCGGAGGGGGTTGCGAACCCTGGCGACATTTGTTACATGTCTCGAGTTTCCCAATAACCAACGAGATGGTTTATAACCTGCAGGTCTTGGGAAAGTGGTCACGTTGGCTAATGATCATATATTTTATATATTAATAAACCCTTATTTTTAGTCATTTACACTCTCTATATATTTAATTGATTGAGTTTGGTTATGTTTTGTAAGTTTGGACTCAAATTGGACTTAATTTATTTTTTTAGCATTATTTGGGTCTTACAATGTTTCTGTATTTCTATCATATCTTGAGTTCTAGATGTGTAAAAATTATGTATCTTACCTTGTAGGAAAGATAAGAGAGAGCTCTACAACTTTTGTGAGAGCTCTAGGTAAAATATGGACATCTAAAGGAGCTAATTGGGCTTGGAAGTCAGAATACGAGTTTTGTGATTGGAACCTAAACAGTGTACAATAATCAGAGCATAACTCGGGCTGTAGGAACTTTATTGAGATGAAATTTGGATATTTGAAAGTTAAGACCCATATCTACAACTTTTATGAAGAACATAAGAGCTCATTCGGATAGCTTGGAGGTGATATTGGGTCTGGAAATTAAAATAGAGGTGCTGAAACTAGGCCAGAACAGTCTACAATAATTGAGTCATATCTTGGGTTGTAGGACGAATTTTTGGATGATTTTAGTGGCATTGGAAAGCTGATACAAAATGCTACAACTTTCGTGAAGACCATGTTACTTCATTCTGATGGCATCCATGAGATCAGCACTGAATGATTTCGGAGACAAAGAATCTCAATAATTTTCCACTCACCAACTCACCATTTGACATTTTCCACTCATCCACCTACTCTTAAACAGCCCCCTTGTCATTTTGTATCCCTAATCCTCTATTAAAAGCATCATTGGCTGATCATTTGGTGCTCTTGATATTAGGCTTAGTTTTTAAAAGTTATGGTTGTGATTGTTTATTCTTTTCCTTTGTTGTAATTTTCTCTTGCTCTAAATTGAAGCTATGTTCATCTTTTTTTTCTTCTCTCTCTCTTTCTTCTTGTCTATGAATAACTAAATCTTCATCTTACTTGGGTGAAAGAGTGAAGCTCTTGGTAATGAAATAATGTTAGATTATTCTATTTCTTGTGCTTAAATGATATATTATCAAATGAACATTATATGTGTTGTATTTTGTTTCCAATTAATTTAGAAACCTTCTTTGTATAATAGAGATCTTGATTTATTGTAGACAATAGGATTGACACAGTGAATGCTTGAACTGATTTACAAATGTTGGTAGATAATTAAAGGAATCATAATATGATTGCATATATAATTGAACTTTGAATGTTATATTTTCTGATTGGAACCTCTGTTGTGTATGGATTTCAATTGAATTATAAAGAGAAATAATATTGCCTTTAATTTATTAGCAAAAGTGGATCTCCTAACCCAAGCAAATTCTTAAATTTAATTGTGAACAAGTTTTATTATTTTTATTATTGTGACAAATCATTCTCTTACCTCAATTAATTTTTCTTCATCAATTTCCCGTGGATCGACCTCGGACTCCCAAGAATTTATTACTTGAGACAACCTGTACTTGGGTTTGTATCCTTAAATCCCGCAATCAAGTTTTTGACGCCGTTGCCGGGGACTTGATTTGAAGTTTTAATCTATTGAGATTCTTTTTCTTTAATAAAATCTATTATCTCTTCTCCCTCACTAGAGCAAAAGATCGGTTTGTCGATCCTTCGATTTCTTTACTAACTCTCTAACTTTCTAACTTCCTAACCTACTAACTTGCTAACACTAACATACTAACTTTTTAACTGTTATATTTATGTCATTTGTTTATGTTTACTAACTTTTAATTTATGTCATTTATTTTTGCTTACTAACTTTTATATTCTGTTATCTAACTTTTAATTTCTGTCATTTAATTTCTGCTCTCTAACTTTTTAATTTCTGTTATTTATTATTACTTTCTAACGTAATGAAATAATCTTTCTTCTTATCTTCTTTTTCGCCGGCTCTGGTAGGGCTCTTCTCTCTCCTAGTTTTCATATTTTAAATTTATTTTCTGTAATTTATTTTTTGCACTTTATTTTCTGTATTTTACTTTCTACACTTTCTAACTTACTAATTATTAACTCTCTAATTATCTAACTTTTTACTTTATGAGTTATCTAACTTTTTACTTGTTAATATTTATTGGGTAGTTAGTTTATACCACATCCTTGTCAATATTTAATGGTTAGTGTAAACTGCCGACTTGTACATTATTTTTTCTATTTTAAGTCATTTATTTATGCTTAATTGGTACCGTGATTTAAATTATGGTCGTTTAGTTAAGATTAATCCTGATACTTTATATATTGATTTGTTTGAATCACAATCACACACAATTGACACAATGGCTGAAAATGAAAGTGTACATGATGAACATGAAAATTAACCGTTACGAACCATGGGTGAATATTTGCAACCACCTCGAAATTCTAGTCCATTATGTTTTATCTTTCCACTCAATGCCAATAATTTTATATTCAAGTCAGGTATGATTTCTTTACTTTCTAATTTTTATGGTTTAGAGTCTGAAAGCCCATATTTACATCTAAAAGAATTTGAGGAAGTATGTATTGCTTTCAATGACCAAAATTGCACTGAAGAAATTGTTAAGCTTAAATTGTTTCCTTTTTCTTTAAAAGATAAAGCAAAATCTTGGCTTAACACTTTGAAACCAAGATTAATTGGCATATGGCAAGAAATGCAAGGTGAGTTCTTAAAGAAATTTTTTCCAACATATAAAATCAATGTTATGAAAAGACAAACCCATTTTTTTTTCAAAATTCAAATGAAGCATATTTTCAATATTGGGAACGGTTTAAAGATTTGTTAAATTCTTGCCCACATAATGGTTTTGAAAAATGATGCATTATAAGATTCTTTTATGAAGGTTTAACACCTAAAACTAAACAATTTATGAAAACAATGTGCAATGGTGAGTTTCTTGATAAAGAACCTGATGAAGCTTTAGACTATTTAAACCAGTTGGCTGAAAATTCTCAATCTTGGCATAGTACTAACTCTTCTGAAAATTCAATTAGATCTAACCTTGCAAGTGCTAATAAAGAAAAATATCACTTTAGTCAAGAGGAAGACTTAAATGCAATGTTTGCCAGTTTGGCTAGAAAAATTGAAGCAATAGAATTAGGAAAAGCAAAAGGAATCAAATATGTGCAAAATAAAAAAATTTGTGGCATTTGTGATGACTTAGGACACTTAACACATGAATGTCCTAAGATTCCTATTTTTAAAGAAGTTATACATGAGCAAATAAATGCAATGAATAATTTTAAAAAGTCATTTACTTCTTTTTTTTTCAGATACATACAATCCAGCATGGAGAAACCACCACCTCCTCAGGCATAACAAGACTCTCAAAATTCTCAATGATATGCACCTTATGTCCCACCACATAGGAAAAACATTGAAGAAACACTGCATACATTCATAGAAAAGCAAGAGGCCATTAATAAACAAAAAAATCAAACCATGACTGACATAAAAGAAACTCTTGCTAAACTTTCTTCTGCACTTACCATTCACGAGAAAGGAAAATTTCCTTCTCAACCTCAACCAAATCCCAAGGGTCAGTACAGTCTAAATGATGGGAGTTCAGAAAACCAACAAATGGACCAAGTCAACTCTAAGCAGTGGAAAGATTGTTAAAAAACAAATTCCCGAACCTTGTGAGAAAGAAGATGAATCAATTCCCCAAGAAAATGAAGAAGTTGACCAAACTCTCGCCTTCACCCCCATTTCCTCAAGCATTGAATAATCCAAACAAATTGGACCACGACACTGAAATTTTTGAAATTTTGAAACAAGTGAAGATCAATACTCCTCTGTTAGATGCTATCAAACAGATTCCTTGTTATATCAAATATTTGAAGGACTTGTGCACTGTTAAAAGGAAACTAAATGTGAAAAAGAAAACATTTTTGGCTAAACAGGTAAGCTCCATTCTTCAGAATAATAATGCGTTAAAATATAAAGACCTCGGTTGTACTATAGTTTCATGCATTATTAGAGAACATAAAATTAAAAAAGCTTTACTTGATCTTGGTACTAGTGTCAATTTGCTTCCATATTCAGTTATCAACAACTCAACTTGGGCGAGTTAAAACTAACTTTTGTAACTCTTCTACTTGTTGATAGATCAATTAAAATTCCAAAAGGAATAGTGAAAAATGTGTTGGTTCAAGTTGATAAATTCATATATCTTATAGATTTTATTGTCTTAGATACTGAACCTTTGATTGATAGTTGCAAGTCAATTCCTATTATTTTAGGCCTTCCATTTTTAGCAATATCTAATGCTTTGATAAATTGTAGAAATGGAGTGGTGAAACTAATATTTGGAAACATGACACTAGAGCTCAATGTTTTTAACATGTGCAAGCAACCGTAGGAAGTCCTTGATGAAAAGGAGGAAATTGAACGGATTGAAGCCATTATAGATGATCATCTTCAAACATGGAGTTCTTCTGACCCATTAAAAATTAGTTTAGTCAATTTATTTGATTCAGGCATGCAATTAGAAGATGATATCTCTGAAATATGTTTTTTGCTTGATTGTACACAGGTAATGGAGTACAAGGGATGGAAGTCAAGATTTGAAGAGCTAAAACCCATGAATGATAATGCCCATGAAAAAGTTGTTGGGAATTTGCGGATCAAAGTCTCGCAGCGGAATAACAGAATTCCCTCACAGGATCCATGCGAAAAATCCATAATCCGAGGTTTTAAAATTTTACCTCTTGAAGCGTGACAGACACAAGCGAGGTTTGATGTTTCTGAGTCACGCCTAGTGCTAGCGAAGGGAGGAGAAGAAGACCTTATCTCTCACTCACTTTTAGGTGCGGCTAGGGTTGTGATGTAACCCAGTATTTTAGCAGACTATTTATAATATGCTTTGAGCGTAAAGGTAAGATGGATCCGTCATGAGTTAGGCCCACAATTGAATCCGAGTCCAACTTGGATTCGATTACTCAATTTAACTGCTTCTAAGTGTGCGACCCTCAGTTTCTCATGACGTTGGTAGTAATATTAAAATCTCATTTTAATATTACAAACAAAGGAGCGATATCTAGCAACACATCATCTACCCAAGTAATGAGAATGTCGTTGATTTGACATAACCTATCTCGTGACCAATGTTTCCGTGTAGTTTAGTCCCTTTGTCCAGATATCCAAATTGAACACAAGGCATGGAACGTGTCACCCTTGAATCTTCGCTTTCTGATTCCCGAGTAGATATAGTAATGACAAATGAGATCAATATCTCATATTGACTCATTGAGCATGGCCATGCATTTCATAGTCTCACTCAATCAAGGGGCCCGAAGATATCACTCCTAAGTCTGTAGGAGGGACAAATCCCATCTAGGTCACTTATCCCTCCACATGTATCGCGGTATGTCTAATAACCAACTTTATAATCATCTTGTTACAGATGACGTTTGATGGCATTAAAACACACAACTCTCATTAGGAATCGTAGTGATTTCAGTCAAAGGACCACATACACCATTATCACTATGAGAATTGCTTATGACACTCACGTAACGATCCACGTATTCTCATGAAGATGAATACATCATTACTCTAATATGTATCTATGTGTAGACTTGATATCTTATCCATGACCCGTTGATTGACTACGCACATACTAGTCTCAAAGCAATGGTCCTAATAACAATAATACTTGACTAGGGACATTTAAGAATAGTATTTTATCCAATAGGATCTCACGATCAAGTCATCCACTTGATGTCCTATGGTATCAAATTTACTATTCTAAGGACTTTATCATGTTTACCAAAAAAAAGAACATAATAAATGAAATGCCTCATATAAAATAGCATAATATAATGTATGTAAATACAAACAAAACGTATTGGCCACTAGGGCATACACCAACAAAAGTACCTACACCGGAACTAAAGCCATTACCTGCTGGGTTGAAGTACACATTTTTGGGAGAAAAGCAAAACTTTCTAGTAGTAATTTCCTCGTCCCTTACTAAAGAACAAGAAAGAAAGATGCCACCTCAATGGACGCATCAAGATAGAAGAAAATTCTTGACATAGGTGAAAATTTTTTATTGAAATGACCAATATTTGTTCAAATATTATCCTGACCAAATCTTCGGAAATGTGTACCCGACAGTGAGGTAGATAATGTCATTAAATTTTGTCACTCAGAAGTATGTGGATGTCACTTTTCTTTAAAGAAAATAGCTTCAAAAATCTTGCAGTGTGGATTTTATTGGCCCACTTTATTTAAGGATTACTATACTTTTTTCAAAAGTTGTGAAAATTGTCAAAAAAATGGGCTCAATTTCAAAAAGAAACATGATGCCTTTGAACTCCATCCTTGTCATTCAAATTTTTTATTGTTGGGGAATTGATTTCATGAGTCAATTTCCATCCTCATTTGGATTTGTGTATATATTGGTTGCAGTTGATTATGTCTCAAAATGAATTGAGGCGATTCTATGCCGACTAAATGATCATAAAACTGTTCTCAAATTTTTAAAAGAAAATATCTTGTGTCGATTTGGAATCCCTCAAGCTATCATCAGTGATGGGGGAACACATTTTTGCAATAAATCATTTGAATCTTTAATGAAGAAATATGGTATTACACACAAAATTATCACCCCTTATTACCCTCATACAAGTGGACAAGTTGAATTGGCAAATAGGGAGATTAAACCAATTTTGGAAAAAACGGTTAACCCAAATTGTAAAGATTGGTCTTTAATACTAAACGATACACTTTGAGCTTACCGTACTGCTTTTAAAACATCTTTGAGTATGTCACCTTATTGGTTAGTCTATGGAAAACCTTGTCACTTGCCTATAGAATTGGAACATAAAGCATTTTGGGCCATTAAAGCTTTCAATATAAATCTTGATGATGCTTGCAAGATACGCAAATTACAATTAAATGAATTAGAGGAATTGAGAAATAATGCATATGAGAACTCAAAGATTTATAAAGCCAGAACAAAAGCTTTTCATGACAAGACAATTTTGAGAAAATCTTTTGAAATTGGTCAAAAAGTTCTATTTTATAATTCTCGCATGCACCTATTCCCTGCAAAATTGAGATCTAGGTGGAGTGGTCCTTTTGTTGTCAAACATGTGTATCCTTATGGGGCCGTAGATATTGAGAATCCTAGGAATGGTAATGTGTTTAAAGTCAATGGGCAAAAGCTCAAACCATTTCTGGAAAACTAAGTTGATGAGGTAGAATTCATCTCTCTTTTTTATCCTCGTTATGAATAAAATTTATTCTAATTTTGTTGCCTTATTTTTGCAATTCTTTGTGTTGCTGGTTAAGTGGCGGATAACGGTACTCCGTGACTCTCAAGTCGGTTTGTTTTTCAATTTCCTAAAATAATTGAATCCTTCTTCTCCTTTAAAATGGATGTCATTGTTTGAAACCTGAAAAAACATTTTCCTTCTCTCCCTCAAAATGCTCTGACAAAAATCTACAAAGTTAGATGTGAAAGATTGAGACTGTTAATGCACAAGGGTATGCCAGAAGATGTACGCTGGATAATTGAAGCAAAGGTCTGACTAGCAGGTGAGTCTTCAATTTCATTTAACTCATACATGCCAGGTCTTGGAAGAAGTTCATATTCTAAAAGGAGAAGAGAAAAAAGGTTACAAGTCTATCATAAATGTGCACGATGGAATTATAACAAGCGATGTCGTTCTTTGGGGATGATTTTCGCAAACAGAGAAGATAAAATTTTCTTTATTAAGAATGGACTGAGTAAGGAGTCATTAGATGATATCTTATTGACTCTTGAGACGCATTCTTGTGGATTTGTGCATTGTGAACTTCTTAATTTGTAGAATCTCTTCAAGGATGAAGAAAAACGTTATAGTCTTGGGAATCTGACTCTAAAAGACCCTGTATGCCAATTTATAAGAAAATTAGATAGGAAGCTTATCTTTAACTCATAAAAGGCATTAAGCCATTACTGGACGTGAAACCAGAGGCAGATGTGAGCCATATCCACAACAATCTATACATATTATCTTCTTCTTCTTCATGTTTTCTAAAAAAAAGAAAGAAAAAAATATTTGAATAAGGGTGATCCGGAAGTAGTACCATGACTTTAATTAATTGTGGAGCCCCAACCTTTGGTTGACCCGTCATTGACTAGGGTGGTCTTTGTACTCTAGTCCTTAAAAAAGTTCATGTACCATATTCTGTAGAGAGCCGCACTCCATAACCTAATGTTTACCATCTAGGCACTGTGGAGTTGATGGACAGGTAGAAGCGTCCCACTCTGGTTATTAGTGAGAAGTAACTCGCGGCTGCTATAGCGTATGAGACATCTGAGCTTGATCCTCTCTTTTATTAGATGGGGTTCTCAGCGCCCTGGGATAGGACGTTCTAGATCTTGGACATTACGGGTTTCAAATTTTAACATCTTTGTTGATGCTACGAGCCCAAATATGAGCTCTCCAGGTTCCAGACCCAGGCTGAATAAACAGACATAAGTGTCTACTGCACTCATGACGCGCAGTATAAAGATACACCATGAAAACTGTACATAAAGGTATGTCATCATTTGCAATTATATTTCTTTTATCTTTGTATGATTTTGCTGTATTTTGGTTTTGGACAGATGATCCTTTGAGCAAGGTCCTTCAGGAGTTTCTAGACTTCTTTACCCTGATGGTTTTCTTGAAGTAAAAAAAAACCAAAAAAAAAAATTCCTTTACCTTTGATCTTTGATCCTGATCCAACAATAGCTCAGATAGAATGGTCAGCAGGAAGCAGTGAGGGAAGCAGGATGAAAAGAAAGTTAGATTTTACACTTCGTTTATCACTTTTCTTTACTTTTGATTTTATTTATCGTACTTTGTTTTTGTTTAAATTTGTGTCAAATTTCTCCAACAGGTAATATCTTCTATCCTTTACTCATCTATATTTTAACATTGAGGACAATGTTGTGATCTAGTTGGGGAGGAAGGATAGTTGACCCAAAAAAAAATTTTCTTTTTTGGGAAGTATGATATGATTGTCATGGACTTACTAAACCAATGAATAATGACAGAGTAAGGAGTAATTTTACTCCTGAGACGCATCTAAATTGAAAAGTATGTTTAGTGCTACGATTGTCAGAAACCTATTTGTAGTAAAACCAATTAAGGATGGCAGAGTAAGGAGTAAATTTTGGAAACAATTTATTACTCTTGAGACGCATCTTAGTTGGGGTAGTAACTATTTAGTGTTTATTTGTGGAAGTAACAAAGTTTTGCTATTTGATTTCCTGTGAAAGATTCAAGTGAATACACTCTCACATCCTTTGAAACAATTAAAATTTAGGGATCATAGCATGATTGAATAAATTATCTTCTTTCTTAAATTTCATATGCTTGGTTATGGATGTTGAATTAGTGGATTGAGAATGATAGAAATATGCCTTGTGAAATTTTGAGCCTATTGATGAATGGATTGAATATTTGTACCATTTTCTTCTTTCTTGTGTGATTTTCACTCATGAAATTGTTACTCTAGAACTTGCTTTGATTCTTTTTTAGGTTACATTTTTACATACATACATAAATATGAGTGAGGCATTTTGAAATAACTACTTTGACCAAATAGTCATCCTTGTATATTTTCCCTTGTGTAACTCCTTTGAGCTTATTTGACCATTCCTTATTTTTAACTCATTACGTGCCTTCAAAAAAAAAAGAGAAAAAAAAAACATGTTTTACCCAACCTTAAGGAATAAGTGAGCATTGACTTTGTTCTTGAATAAGTGTGGGGGTGTATGTGCAAAATGATAAAAAAAATTAAAAAAAAATTGGCCACCGTTGCAATCAAAAGATTATCAGAGTCTAGAATAAAGGTGGATGCTTGGAAACAATAAGAAGAAAATGAGAAGGTTCAGGTCTAACAATGAATTCAATTCACCAATTTGGGATTGATCTTCAACAAAACATTAGTCAAATATTAGTCATTGTCCTTTATGATGAATGTTCTCAAACATTTTCTCCACTCTAACTGTACCATAATACTCTTTTATTCTCTTTGGTATTTATCTTCTCATATTCATATTATCCTCTCTCCTTTACCATGACCTCATTCCAACCTTGAATAAAGTCCTCTTGATTTTTGTATACATGTGGTTTGAGTAGCAGAGAAGTAGAAGATAAGCAAACTTATGGTAGTGCAATTGTTCATGAGTTGAATAGAGTAAAATACTTATCTTTTAAACACTTGAGAGATTGAGAGTGAATTCTGTGAGGATGTATCATTCTTGATTCATTCTTTGCAACTGAAGTTTCCTTTCTTGTTGGTTTGAGATGTGAAGAAATGTTACCTCATTCTTTTCAACTGAAGTTTCCTTTCTTGTTGGTTGCTCTTCTTGCTTCATCGAGTCTTATAGAGTTTTTAGCTTTTGATTCTATGTCGTTTTTCTTTGTTTCCTAGCTTTGGTCTTATGTATTTTGTCGACGAGTGCAAAAAGCTAAGTGTGAGAGAATTTGATGATCACATATTTTATACATTAATAAACCCTCATTTTTAGTCATTTACACTCTCTATATACTTAATTGATTGAGTTTGGTTATGTTTTGTAAGTTTGGACTCAAATTGGACCTAATTTATTTTTTTCAGCATTATTTGGGTCTTACACTATTTCTGTATTTTCGCCATATCTTGAGTTCTAGATATGTAAAAATTATGTATCTTACCTTATAGGAAAGATAAGAGAGACCTCTACAACTTTCATGAGAGCTCCAAGTAAAATATGGACATCTAGAGGAGCTAATTAGGCTTGGAAGTCAGAATACGGGTTTTGTGATTGGAACCTGAACAGTGTGCAGTAATCAGAGCATAACTCGGGCTTTAGGAACTTTATTGGGCTAAAATTTGGATAATTGAAAGTTAAGACCCATATCTATAACTTTCATGAAGAACATAAGAGCTCATTCGGACAGCTTGGAGGTGATATTAGGTCTAGAAGTCAAAACAAAGGTGTTGAAACTAGGCCTGAACAGTATGCAGTAATTAGGTCATATCTTGGGCTGTAGGACGAATTTTTGGATGATTTTAGTGGCATTGGAAAGCTGAGACAAAATGCTACAACTTTCGTGAAGACCATATTGCTTTATTCTGATGGCATCCATAAGATTAGCACTGAATGATTTCAAAGACAAAGAATCTCAATAATTTTCCATTCACCAACTCACCATTTGGCATTTTCCACTCATTCACCCTTTCATCCACCTACTCTTAATCAGGCCCTTTGTCATTTTGTATCCCTAATCCTTTATAAAAAGCATAATTGGCTGATCATTTGGTGCTCTTGGTGTTAGGCTTAGTTTTTAGAAGTTATGGTTATGCTTGTTTATTGTTTTCCTTTGTTGTAATTTTCTCTTGCTCTAAATTGAAGCTATGTTCATCTTTTTCTTCTTCTCTCTTTCTTTCTTCTTATCTATGAGTAACTAAATCTTCATCTTGCTTGGGTGAAAGAGTGAAGCTCTTGGTAATGAAATAATGTTAGATTATTCTATTTCTTCTGCTTAAATGATATATTATCAAATGAACATTAAATGTGTTGTATTTTGTTTCCAATTAATTTAGAAACCTTCTTTGTATAATGGAGATCTTGATTTATTGTAAACAATAAGATTAGCACAGTGAATGCTTGAACTCATTTACAAATGTTAGTAGATAATTAAAGGAATCATAATATGATTGCATATATAATTAAACTTTGAATGTTATATTTTCATATTGGAACCTCCGTTGTGTGTGGATTTCAATTGAGTTATAAAGAGAAATAATCTTGCCGTTAATTTATTACTAAGAGTGGATCTCCTAACCCAAGCAAGTTCTTAAATTTAATTGTGAACAAGTTTTACTATTTTTATTATTATGACAAATCATTCTCTTACCTCAATTAATTTTTCTTCATCAATTTCCTGTGGATCGACCTCGGACTCCCGAGAATTTATTACTTGAGATAACCTACACTTAGGTTTGCATCCTTAAATCTCGCAATCATTGGCCTTAGGACTGCGCTCATAGGCGTTTAAGGTGAAACATTGTTAATCGCATAAAGGCGACTATAGACGGCCTTAAGGGATAATTGAAGTTCAGTGGCCGTTAAGTTCAGGTAAGAACCTCAGGAACCATAACAAGGCTGCCACAGATGGCCTTGAAGGATGCCCAATTGGTTGAGCACATGTTTTTTGGATATTGATCTTTCAGACCTCGCTAAAATGACTATAGACGACCTTATGGGATGAACAACATGTATTTTTAGGATGAAAATCTCTTTGACCTCACCAAAGCGATCACAGATGGCCTTGTGGGTAGCACATAAGATAACGAATGAGTATTTCAAGATAAAAATCTCTCGAACATCGACAAGGGGATCACAAACGACCTTTTGGGTGGCACTTTTTAGGTATTGGTCGAGATATGAATAGGCAGAGGTACTCATTGACACCAAGTCCTACCGAGTTACTTGGCTGAGATGAGATTAGGCAGAGGTACTTTGAGATATGAAGTCATTCTGAGGTATTGCCTGAGATGAGATTAGGCTGAGGTAATCGTGGAGTTGAAGTCTAGACGAGGTACTAACATGGGTGAGATCGGGCTAAGATAGTTGTGGAGGCGATGTCTTTCCAAGGTACTAGCCAAGACGTGATCAAGTCGAGGTAGTCGTGGACATGATGTCCTGCTAAGATATTGGTCGAGATGTGATCAGGCTGATTTACTGGTGCAGATATGAAGTCTTGCTGAGGCGCTTGTGGATGTAAAGTGTTGCCGAGGTACCAACCGGGATGAGAATAGGTTAAGGAACTCGTGGATGCCAAGTTCTACTGAGGTACATGACCGAGATGAGATTAGGCCAAGATACTCATGGATGTGAAGTCCTGCTGAGGTACCGACTAGAATGAGAACAGACCAAGGTACTTATGGATGCCAAGTACTACCGAGGCACTTGGCCGAGATGTAATTGGGCCGAGGTAGTCTTTGAGGTGAAGTCCAATCAAGGAACTGGTGGGGTTAAGATCGAGTCGAGGTAATCGTGGATGTGATGTCCTGCCGACATATTTGGTCAAGATGAAATTGGGCTGAGGTACTCGCGAAGGGTAAATGTGATGTCTTGCCGAGGTATTGGCAAAGATGAGCTCGAGCCTAGGTACTTATAGAGTGTTGTACCTGATCATATCTCCAAATAATGTTTAATGGTGGTTAAAAATTGTTTCCTCCTTGGCACGACAATGACAATGGTGGAGAGAGGGACAATGTACCAATAAGGTACTCTGATGCTCAAGTTATGGCAACACACTAAGAGAGAAAAGTATATTAGAGTTGATGCATACTTGTGTGACTTAGCCTCGTATTTATAGAGTGAGTTTACTTGCAAGTCAAATAATATCTGAAAATATATTATTGAGATCATTGTTATTAAACTCGGACCGGACTGGCCGATCAGATCGGTGAACTGGCCAGTTAACTGATCCCAGTTAAGAGTCAGATCAAACATGCATTCAAAACCGATAAAAACCAGTTTGAACCGACCGAATTTAGATTAACTCGGTGAACTAGTGGTTGGATATGACTAATTGGGTCTTTAACTTTTCAGCAGGTTTGAAAGAAAAATAGAAAATGCAAACAGAGAACACTGAGAAGAGATCTTTGTGCAGCCCCTTCACCCCCTGACAAAGAAAAGAGCTGTATGCAGTCACCATTACTCCCAAATGAAAATGCAGAGGCTGCAATGCAAAGAGATAGAGAATAAGGAGCTCCAACCACACCCTTAATGCAACACCTCCTTGGTTGTATGCGGGTCATTCTTAGTTGGTTCACAATCGCAGGGCTTCCCTCTGCAGACTTACACTGTCGCTGGTTCGCTACCTTGCTTGAACCTCACATGCCACACATGGCTTACAACTTCTTGTGGTCACTCGATTTTTTCTGTGTGGCGCTTGGAGTTGGAAGGAGCTGAACATGCATTCTAGCTTGGTGTTAGGGATTTTCTTTGGCTAAGGTTTGGGCTAATAAGTCTAAGCCTAATAAAACTAGAAATATACTAACAAGGTATAAAGGTTTAGTTTAGGTTAGCTTTAGGTAAATGAATTTAAGCCTATTAAAAGTAAAAATATGCTATTAAATTATATTTGACTCAACCAAAATATTTGTTTATATGTAATTTTTATATATTTTTTATTTATATTAATATTATTGATTTAATGTATTTTATGCGATTCAACCGATAACTCATTAATTGAACTGGTGACCTATTGAATAAGTATCCTAACCGAGTCAATAGTCAAGTCAATAGTCGATCAAGTATCTGATAATCACATATTTTATTCATTAAGAAACCCTTATGTTTAGTCATTTACACTCTCCATATTCTTAATTGATTGAGTTTGGTATGATTTTGTGAGTTTGAGCTCAAATTGGTCCTAATTGAATATTTCCAGCATTATTGAGATTTGACACTGTTTCTGTATTTTGGCCATAACTTGAGTTCCTAATATCTGATGAACATGAATTTTACCTTGTAGGAAAGCTAAGAGGAAACTCTACAACTTTGATGAAGAGCTCGAAGTCTGATTCAGATGTCTAAGGGACCTAAGTTGACATGGAAGTCAGAATACGGGTTCTGTCAGTAGAATCCGAATAGTGTGCACTCAAAAAAATCTTATCTCAAGATGTAATAATGGAGATGGGCTGAAATTTTGATAGTGGATAGTCAAGATCCAAATAAACAACTTTCATGAAGAACACATTTTGAGAAAAAGAAGTCTAGTAGGTCATTTTGAGCTTGCAAGTCAGAACAGAGGTGCTGAAGTTGGGTTTGAGCAACCTACGGTATTTGGGACATATCTTAGGCTTAAGGAAGCCAAATTGGACGAACCAGCTATCCATTTTATAGCCAAGACAAGGATCTACAACTTTCATGAAGAACACTTTTCGTGGTTCTGAAGTATAGTGGGTCGTTTTTGGCTTCCAAGTCAGACACGAAATTTTCGTCCTCAACCATCCACTCATCCATCCACTAATCCACTCATCCACTCATCCACTCATCCACTAACTCACCCACTCATCCACTCATACACTAATCCAACCACTTAACCACTCCACCCACTCATCCACTAATCCATCCACTCATCCATCCACTCACCCATTCATGTCCATAATTTCCCACTCACCAAAAGTCCTTTGGCATTTTTCACTAATTCAACCACTCAACCATTCCACTCACTCATCCACTAAACCAATCCACTAAACCAACCCACTAATCCATCCACTCAAACACTCCACTCACTCACCCACTCATCCACCCACTTCCCTTTGTCATTTTGTTACCTTAGACTTCTATAAAAGGCACCATTTATCATGAACAAGATGTAAATTCTCCTTCATTTCTCTCTAAGTTTCTTCTTGCTTCTTCATAGTTTCTCATAGTTTTGTATATTTTGATGCTCCCCTTCATGGTAATGGAGGGCTAAGCTACTTTGGGTCAATTTAGAACTCTTGAAGAGATTGTGGTTTGGATTCTTGAGACCTTGGTTATGCATTGTATTTGATTTGTAATTGAATTCTTCTTTTCTTTTCTTCTTTTTTTTCTTTCTTCTTGATCTTGAATGCATGAATGGTGATTCTATTTATGTTGATCTGATTGATCTTGGTTTAAGATTGAGATTTGTGATGAAACTTAGAACTGATTGATCTAAACTAATCACAGAATTGAAGAGGTTAGATTAGAACTTGATTTTTGCCTAAGTTAATTGAATTCGGTACTTTGAAATTAACATAGATTTTCATGAATGGTGCGATTGCATGATTTGTGTTTATCACTTGTTAATTGAATTCTAGACGATCGTCTAGTATGAATTCTGGATTTGATGCAGAGATCTCGGTTTGATCCAAATTAACAATTCAATTGCGCTCAAGTGTTCTATGAAGGGTCTATGATTGAATCCACCCAATCTTGGATAGGTTTCTAAATTGATCGCTCTTTAATTATTATTTCTTCTTTTAATTTTGTTAAGTACGATCTTAAACTGTCAAACCCCCTTTTTGCTAACTTTCACTTGATTTGATCAAATTGCATTTACGATCCTTGAGGAGACGATCCTGTTGTCACCGTGCTACAAGCTTAGGTAATAACTTCGGTTATAATTTTGATCGAGTTCGGCGCTCGTCAAAATTTTGGCGCATTGTTAGGGGATTAGTAAGTGTAATCTTTTCATTTTAAGTGTTTTTACTAACTTTTGCTTTTTATTAATTTTTCTAACATTTTTAACCATTGTCTAGTGTATTTTGCTTATTTATTTGTTTTTGTGTGATGCATGACTAGGTCTCGAGCCTCGATAACTTGGTTGACTTTGATCCCGAGATTGATAGAACCTTGCATAGGTTGATTAGAGCTCGTAGGCTAAGTGCAAGAATTGCTTCAATTTGATCTTAATATTGAGAGTGAACTTGAGATCTTGAATAATTCTCAAACTATGGTGATAACATGCAAAAAGAACTCTTAAGGAACTTGCTACTCCCGATATAACTAACCGGGCTTTGTGTATTCAATACCCAGATCTTGATGCTTTGATTTTGAGTTAAAATCTGATTGATACATTTGTTGCCCAAGTTTCACGGTTTTGCGGTGAGGATCCCCATAAGCATCTAAAGGAGTTCCATGTGGTTTGTTCAACCATGAAGCCACATGGGATCTCGAAAAGCACATCAAGCCGAGGGCATTTCCTTTCTCACTTGCGATACAACCAAGGATTGGTTATTTTATCTTTCACCAGGTTCAAGAACAAGTTGGACCGACATGAAGCGGTTGTTCTTAGAGAAATTTTTCCTGCCTCTCTGAGCGCTGCCATTAGAAAAGATATATGTGGCATAAGACAAATGATAGGGGAGACTTTGCATGAATATTGGGAAAGATTCAAGAAGCTGTGCTCGAGCTGTCCCCACCACCAAATCACCGATCAGCTCTTAATTCAATATTTCTATGAAGGCTTGCTGCCAAATGACGAAGCATGGTGGATCTGCCTGGGAGGAGCCTTAGTAGACAAGACCCTCATGCAGAAGCGAGAGATTTGATAGCAAACATGGCAGCCAACACCCAACAATTTGGCACACGAATTATTACCTCAACCAGAGGAGTCAATGAAATTCAATCGTCTCATGTAGACCAACAAAGAATGGAACACGACTTGATGAATTAACTTCTTTGGTGAGGCGAGGTTAGCAGTGGCACAACAAGCACCAATGCAGATTGTCGCAACCGTGTGTGGCATTTGCTCTTGTTCATCTCATCCTACCGATGCATGCCCTACACTTCAGGGATGGTGGTTCTATTATTCCGTAACAATCATTGCGTAAAGAAATGGTATTTTTCCCGGTAGAGCCCAATATCGCAATCACAAAGAAGCTGACCTCAGATATGATCCATTTTCTAATACCTATAACCCTGGGAGGGACCATCCCAACCCGAGATATGGAAATTCGGTCAACAACAACAACAAATTCTACCAACAAGAAGAACCACGCTTTAGATACCAAGCTACGTGCCCTAGCAACAAGTACCAACCACCTGCATTTAGGCAAGCACAACTCCGCTCCGCCACCCATACAAAGAAAGCCCTCCAACTACTGCTCCAAGGCCTGACCCACTCCACCGAGCCACCTTTCGAAGACTTGATGAAACAATTTCAGCAGAATGTCAATGCCACCATCCAAAATTTACAAACTCAAATCGGGCGGATGGCAACCACTCGAGTGAGCCGAAAAGTCAAGGGTCGAACTAATTGCCTTCACAAACAAATCAACAACCCAAGAGGCAATGTAAGTGCCATTAGCTTGAGAAGTGGCGAGAAATTGACGGTCCTACTCCACCACAACCCGAACTACAAGTGCAAAGAACCGTAAGGTGACCAGAAACGAAGAAAGTGGATAGCTCCCAAAAATCTGTGATACGTAAGAAATGTGCGAGAGAATTCAAATCGGCTATTCCACTACCTTTTCCACACGTAGTCACACAAATTCAAGCATACTGCGCAAACAGAAATAGAAAGAGAAGTCATAGACACATTCAGGAAGGTGGAAATCAATATTCCCCTCCTTGATGCAATCAAGCAGATTCCTAAGTATGCCAAATTCCTCAAAGAGTTGTGTACTCACAAGAGAAGACTTAAGGGTACTGAGAAAATAAGCATGGGCAGAAATGTTTCTGCAATGATTCTACCAAGCATGCCACAAAAATGCAAAGATCCTGGAACTTTCACAATTCCTTGCACGATAGGTAACTCCAAATTTGAACATGCAATGCTAGATTTGGGTGCTTCGATTAATGTCATGCCTATGTCAATTTATCAGTCCTTGAACATTGGCACTTTACAACCCACTGGTATAGTGATTCAATTGGCAAATAAGACCACCGCTTATCCTGCAGAGTACTAGAAGATGTGTTAGTTCGGGTGAATGATTTAATTTTTCCAAATGGACTTCTACGTCTTGGACATGGAAGATGAGTCTTCAAAGAACCCATGCTCCATTAATTCTAGGCGGACCATTCCTCAAGACCGCCAAGACCAAGATAGATGTGCATGCCGGCACCCTTTCTATGGAGTTTGGCGATGATTTGGTACAGCTTTAACATTTTTGATGCCATGAGACATCCCCCGAGGAGCATTCTGTTTTTCATATTGATGTGATTGAGATGTCTTTGGTTGATGATGTTTATGCCGATTTATATGTTGAATTCCCCGATATTGTTGACTTTCTCGGATTCTCGTTTCTTGTGATACATGTGTTGCTTGTGATGTTGAGCCATGTGCTTTGCATGTGCTTTGAGATTAATGCGCTTATAAGTGGTGATGTAGCTCACTTGACTTGAATGGTACAACATGTGAAAATGAGAGTCGAAGTATGACGAATTTAGTGTTGCTTTGAGTTAGTTGTTTCAAATAGCTTGTCGCCTTCCATTGTACACCTCCATCCTTAGAGTTGAAGACTTTGCCGACCATCTTAAATATGCATATTTAGGAGATGGTGAGAAGTCACCAAGATTGTTGCTAAGAATCTCAACCCGAACAAGAAGAAAAATTGCTCGCAGTTTTGAGGCGTAATAAGCAAGCCATCGGATGGACACTTGCAGAGATCTTCCCGGTATTAGTCCCTCCACATGCATGCATAGGATTTTATTGGAAGAGGATACGAAACCAGTAAGGCAACCCCAAAGGAGACTGAACCCCTTGATTCTAGATGTGGTGAAGAAGGAAGTGACCAAGCTACTTCAAGCTGGCATTATTTATCCCATATCAGACAGTAAATGGGTGAGCCCCGTGCAGGTTGTTCCCAAGAAATCTGGGGTCACAGTAGTTGAGAATGAGAATAACGAACTTCTACCCACAAGAGTCAGAACAGTTGGCGGGTTTGCATTGATTATAGGCGGCTTAACCAGGCTACCAGAAAAGATCATTTTCCGCTACCTTTCATTGATCAGATGTTGGAGAGGCTAGCTGGCAAGTCACATTATTGTTTTCTGGATGGATATTCAGGTTATTTTCAGATTCATATAGCCCCAGAAGACCAAGAGAAGACTACTTTCACTTGTCCATTTGGCACATTTGCATACAGGAGGATGCCGTTTGGTCTGTGCAATGCTCCGGGCACCTTTCAAAGGTGCATGGTAAGTATCTTTTCTGACTTTTTAGAGAATTGCATGGATGTGTTTATGGATGATTTTACTGTCTATGGTTCTTCCTTTGTTGCATGCTTGGATAGTCTGGCTCAGGTTTTACATAGATGCATTGAAACTAACCTTGTTCTGAATTTTGAGAAATGTCATTTCATGGTAGAACAAGGTATAGTTTTAGGACATGTAATATCTAGCAAGGGTATCGAGGTAGATCCTGCAAAAATAAATGTTACTTCATGCTTATCTTACCCCACATGCGTGTGGGGAGGTTCGCTTCTTTCCTTGGTCATGCAGGTTTCTATAGGCGGTTCATAAAAGATTTCAAAAAATTGTTCTTCCACTATCCAACTTGCTACAAAAAGAAGTGGAGTTCCATTTTGACCAGAAATGCAAGGATGCCTTCAATCACTTGAAGCAAGCATTGACCAAGACACCTATCATCCACCATCGATTGGACACTTCCATTTGAGCTCATGTGTGATGCCTCTAATTATGCTTTGGGAGCCGTGTTCTTGCACAAAGGGTCGGTAAAATATCTCATGTCATCTCTTATGCTTCAAGAACTTTAGATCCTGCACAAGTCAACTACACCACCACTGAAAAGGAACTTTTAGCAATTGCTTTTGCTTTAGACAAATTTTGATCATATTTGCTTGGTTCTAGAGTGGTTGTGTTTTCGATCATACACTCGAAGTTTCTCCCGAAGAAGCTTGATGCAAAGCCTAGATTGATTAGGTGGATTTTGCTCCTCCAAGAGTTCGATATTGAAATCCGTGATAAAAGTGGAGCGGAGAATTTAGTGGCTGATCACCTAAGTCGTATTGAAAAGGAGGCAGATACTTTACCTATCCATGATGTCTTCCTTGATGAGCAGCTTTTCAAGTCTGCAAGGTAACACTCCTTGGTTTGCTGATTTGATAAATTTCTTAGTTGCTGGTGTTTTCCCCCGCACATTTTATTAGGGCTAGATTGATAAATTGAAAAGTGAGTCAAAATATTATGTGTGGGATGACCCTTATCTGTGGAAATTTTGTAGTGACCAAGTCATTAGGAGATGTGTGCCTGATAATGAATTTCATTCTATTCTTAGCTTTTGTCATACACTTGCATGTGGCGGTCATTTTGGTCCCTAAAGGACTGCTAGGAAAGTTTTGGAATCTGGATTATATTGGCCCACTCTATTTCATGATGCATATGTGTTTTGTAAATCTTGTGATCAATGCCAAAAAATAGGAAACACTTCTCGAAGGAATGAGATGCCCCAGAAATCCTTATTGTTCTGTGAGATTTTTGATGTATGGGGTATTGATTTTATGGGACCCTTTCCTGTTTCTTTTGGTTTTGTTTACATTTTGCTAGCTGTTGATTATGTATCCAAGTGGGTGGAGGCGAAAGCTACTCGGACCGATGATTCCAAAGTTGTTGTGGATTTTGTTAGATCACAGATTTTCTGCAGGTTTGGAGTTCCAAAGGCCATCATCAGTGATCAGGGTTCACATTTTTGTAATCGAAGCATGGAAGCTTTGATGAAAAAGTATGGGGTCTTGCACAGAGTTTCTACACCTTACCATCCCCAAACTAATGGGCAAGCCGAGATTTCCAACAGGGAGATCAAGCAGATACTCCAGAAGACAGTTCAACCTAACAGAAAGGACTGGAGCAAGAGGCTTGAGGATGCTTTATGGGCTTACTGGACTGCTTATAAGACACCAATCGGGATGTCTCCGTATCGGATTGTTTTTGGAAAAGCCTGCCACCTGCCGGTGGAAATTGAGCATCATGCATTCTGGGCGGTGAAAAGGTGCAACTTGGACCTAGATCAAGCAGGTATGGAGAGGAAGCCTGCAAATGCAAAGAATTGGAGGAGATCCGCTTGGAGGCTTATGAAAGTTCCAAACTTTATAAGGAGAAGACCAAAGCCTTCCATAATAAGTTGATTCTGAGGAAAACATTTGAGATTGGTCAAAAAGTTCTCCTCTATAACTCCCGCCTCCGATTCATGCCTGGCAAATTAAGGTCTAGATGGGATGGACCATTTATTGTTACTAAGGTTTTTCCTTCTGGTGCGGTTTAGATTAAAAGTGAGGTCACTGCCAAAGCTTTCATCGTAAATGGACACCGCCTCAAACAAGATCATGAACTTCCAGAGAATGCGTAAGTAGAGGTGATGAACCTTCTCCATCCGCATTATGAATAAAAAAAAAAAAAAAAAAAAGAAAAAAAAAAAAAAAAAAAAAAAAAAAAAAAAGAAAAGAAAAACAGTGTATGCCCGACAATGAATGAGGAAGGTAGTGCCATTCAATTTTGTCACTCGGAAGCAAGTGGAGGTCACTTTTTCTTCAACGACAACAACAAAAAAAATCTTGCAAAAGATGAATTTTATTGGCCCACTTTATTCAAGGTCTGTTACACCTTTTGCAAAAGTTGCGGAAATTGGTCAAAAAGGTTCTGCTTTGAGATTATCATCTGCACCTACTCCTTGAAAATTTGAGATCTAGGTGGCGCGGTTCTTTTTTTTCAAACACGTGTATCCTCCGGGGCCGAAGATATTGAGGATCCTAGGAATGGTAATGCGCTTAAAGTTAATGGATAAAGACTCAACCATTCCCGGAAAACCAAGTTCTTGAGTTCTTTGTGTTGCTTGGTTAAGTGGCGGATACGGTGACTCCGTGACTCTCAAGTCGGTTTATTTTTCGGTTTTCCCAAAATAACCGAATCCTTCTTCTCCTTCAAAATGGATGTCATTCTTTCAAACCCGAGAAAACATTTTCCTTCTCTTCCTCAAAATGCTCGAGAAAAATCTACAAAGTTCGATGTGAAAGATTGAGACCGTTAATGCACAAAGGTATGCCGAGAGATGTACGATGGATAATTGAAGCCAAGGTCCGATTAGCGGTGAGTCCTCAATTTCATTTGACTCATATATGTCCGGTCTTGGAAGAAGTTCATATTCTAAAAGGAGAAGAGCAAAAAGGTTACAAGTCTGTCACAAATGTGGACGATGGAACTGTAACAAGCGATGTCGTACTAAGGGGATGGTTTCCGCAAATAGAGAAGATAAAATTTTCTTCATTAAGAATGGACTGAGTAAGGAGTCATTAGATGATATCTTATTGACTCTTGAGACGCATTCTTGTGGATTGGTGCATCGTGAAATTCTTAAATTGTGGAATCTCTTCAAGGATGAAGAACAACGCTACAGTCTTGGGAATCTGACTCTAAAAGACCCTGTTTGCCAATTTATAAGAAAATTGGATGGGAAGCTTATCCTCGACTCATAGAAGATGTTTAAGCCGTTACTGGACGTTTAACCAGAGGCAGATGTGAGCCATATCCACAAACAATCTGTACATATCTTCTTCTTCTTCTTCATGTCATCTCTAAAAAAAAAAAAAAAAAAAAAAAAAAAAACAAAAAAAATAAAAATAAAAATGTTTACTTCTTAGGGTTGGCTTTGGTAACACACATCGTGAATGGAGAAATGCATGCATCCTGATCCAAATTCTTCTTAATTGAAAAACAAAGAAGGTAGATTGTATTCCACATGTGAGGCAGCCAGTCGTATTATGGCCACTTGTCCCTTTTGGGAGCCCTATGTTACGCTGGTCTTGAATGGATCGAATACTGGTCAACAATGCTTTGGCACAAAGCCGAAAGAGCAGACTACCTCCATCCCAATCTTAAGTAAGTATACACTCATCTTTTATCAAGTTTTTCTAACAATTTCAAAAAAGAAAAAAAAAAGGACGTGATGTCTACTGCACTCATGACGCGCAGTATAAAGATACGCCATGGAAACTGTACATACAGGTATGTCATCATTTTCTATTTCTTTTATCTTTGTATCATTTTGTTGTATTTTTTATTTTTGTACAGACGATCCTTTGAGCAGGGTCCTTCAGGGGTTTCTAGACTTCTTTACCTTGATAGTTTTCTTGAAGTCAAAAAAAAAAAAAAAAGATTCTGTGTTTCTTAATTTCAACCTTTTCTGACAACATCCAACCTACCCTTATAGGTGCAATTATTCCCCTTTCCATTCTTTTTCTTATTTAAACACTCTATTTTCCTTCAACTCAGAGACACTCAAAGGGAGGATGAGTATAGAATGGGGGCTTCTATTCGTAACCTCAAAAATGTCTGTGTTTTTTGTGGGTCGAGTTATGGGAAGGGATTAGAGTTTGTAAATGCAGCTAGCACTCTTGGTCGATCACTTGCTGCGAGGAATATTCATCTTGTATATGGGGGAGGTTGCCGTGGGTTAATGGGGGCTATATCACTTGCGCATATGTAAGAGACAACAAGTTTTAGGTGTCATTCCCGAACCTTTAGCTCAACAGAACATCAATGGAAAGACAATTGGAGAGGAACTTAAAGTATCATCAATGCATGAACGCATGAAGATAATGCTTGAAAACTCGATGCATTCATTGCCTTACCAGTGTGGTTTTGGTACTTTGGAAGAGATTTTTCAAATTGTCTCTTGGGCGAATCGAACATCCACCATAAACCCATTGGTTTGTTGAATGTTAATAATTTCTTTGATCTTTTGTTATTTTTTCTTGACAAAGCCGTGGAACGTAAATTTATCACTCCTTCTAAGAAGACAACTTCTTATCTCTCGCCTCCACTATAGATGAGCTCATTGATAAATTAGAAGCTTTTGAGTATGTACCGATAAGGTATTAGCTAGCTCGATAGATTGGTCAACAGAAGCAAAAGGAAGTAACAAGAAACAAAAGCCCGATCGACACTTTCTCTTTAATGGGTTTGATTTTATTAAAAAAAAATTGTTGTTTTGTTTGGAAAGTATGATATGATTGTCATGGACTTATTAAACCAATTAGTGATGGCAGAGTAAGGAGTAATTTTACTCTTGAGACGCATCTTAATTGGTGGCGAGTAAGGAGTTTTTTTTTAGGTAGTAATTAATTAGTATTAAATTGTGGAAGTACTAACGTTTTCTTGTTTGATTTCTTTTCGTGTCGATGCGTAATCGACAAAGGTGTGCTTTTTCTCGCTTGGCGTTGATTCACTCCTCATCGGGTTGTGTTGCTCTTTTCTTTCCGTTTATTTATCACTTTCACATTGAGGACAATGTCTATATTAAGTGTGGGGGAGAGATTTTAGCAAGTTTCTTTTTTGTTAAAAAAAAAAAAAAAAAAGGGGTTCATTGCATGATTGAATAACTTTTCTCCCTTCTTGAACTGATATGCTTGGAGATGGATGATTGAATTGATGAATTGAGTTTGATGGATGCATACCTTGTGAGATTTTGAGCCTAATGGATGGATTTAACATTTATGTCATTCTCCTCTTTCTTGTGTGATTTTCACTCATGTTAATGACCACTCTAGAACTTGCTTTGATTCTTTTTGAGGCTACATTTCACTTGCATGCATGAACATGATTGAGGCCCTCTTTCTTAATTAGCTAGTTTAACCAAATAGCCAACCTTGTTTTCAATATGATATCAAGCACTCTTTTGACTTCTTGAAAATTCTCTCGATTCTTGCCAACCTTGTATATTTTCCTTTGCTTAACCCCTTTGAGCTTATTTGACCATTCCTTGTTTCTAGCTCATTATGTGCCTTAAATGAGAAATCGTGTTCTTACTTTACCTTAGGGAATAAAAGAACATTAGCTTGGTTAATGGATGAGTTTTTGAACAAGTGTGGGGGTGTGTGTACAAAATGGTTGTTGAAAAAGAAAAGAGTGCCCAAAAAAAAAAAAAAAAATGTATGTATATAGTTATGTTCATATATATAAAAGAAAAAGAAAAAAGAGAAAAAAAAAAAAAAACCAAGTGTTTAAAAAAAAAAAAAAGGATTGGGAAATGAATATGTAAAGGGATATACACTAGAGTTGGGATGAACTTTTATGCTTGTTATTTGAACTCAGCTCTCATTTGCTTTTATTCTCTTTAGTATTTATCTTCTCATATCCATTTTATCCTCTCCTGTTACCTTGACCTCACTACAACCTTGAATAAAGTCCTCATGATTTGTGTGTGCATGTGTTTTGAGTAGTGGAGAAGTAGAAGATAAGCAAGCTTATGGTAATGCAATTTTCATGGGTTGAATTGAGTGAAATACCTACCCTTTAAACACTTGAGAGATTGAGAGGGAATCTTGTGAAGATCTATCATTCTCGATTCATGTTGAAGATACCTTGCTTGTTGGTTTGAGATGTGGAGAATTGTTAACTCATGAATGTTTTGATCCTCAACCTTTGGTTGTTCTTCTTGATTGTAAAATTTTGGTCTTGAGTTTTGCCCAGTGAGTGCAAAAAGCTAAGTGTGGGGGAATTTGATAATCACATATTTTATTCATTAAGAAACCCTTATGTTTAGTCATTTACACTCTCCATATTCTTAATTGATTGAGTTTGGTATGATTTTGTGAGTTTGAGCTCAAATTGGTCCTAATTGAATATTTCTAGCATTATTGAGATTTGACACTGTTTCTGTATTTTGGCCATAACTTGAGTTCCTAATATCTGATGAACATGAATTTTACCTTGTAGGAAAGCTAAGAGGAAACTCTACAACTTTGATGAAGAGCTCGAAGTCTGATTCAGATGTCTAAGGGACCTAAGTTGACATGGAAGTCAGAATACGGGTTCTGTCAGTAAAATCCGAACAGTGTGCACTCAAAAAAATCATATCTCAAGATGTAATAATGGAGATGGTCTGAAATTTTGACAGTGGATAGTCAAGATCCAAATAAACAACTTTCATGAAGAACACATTTTGAGAAAAAGAATTCTAGTAGGTCATTTTGAGCTTGCAAGTCGGAACAGAGGTGCTGAAGTTGGGTTTGAGCAACCTACGGTATTTGGGACATATCTTGGGCTTAAGGAAGCCAAATTGGACGAACCAGCTATCCATTTTATAGCCAAGACAAGGATCTACAACTTTCATGAAGAATACTTTTCGTGGTTCTGAAGTATAGTGGGTCGTTTTTGGCTTCCAAGTCAGACACGAAATTTTCGTCCTCAACCATCCACTCATCCATCCACTAATCCACTCATCCATCCACTAATCCACTCATCCACTCATCCACTCATCCACTAACTCACCCACTCATCCACTCATACACTAATCCAACCACTTAACCACTCCACCCACTCATCCACTAATCCATCCACTCATCCATCCACTCACCCATTCATGTCCATAATTTCCCACTCACCAAAAGTCCTTTGGCATTTTTCACTAATTCAACCACTCAACCATTCCACTCACTCATCCACTAAACCAATCCACTAAACCAACCCACTAATCCATCCACTCAAACACTCCACTCACTCACCCACTCATCCACCCACTTCCCTTTGTCATTTTGTTACCTTAGACTTCTATAAAAGGCACCATTTATCATGAACAAGATGTAAATTCTCCTTCATTTCTCTCTAAGTTTCTTCTTGCTTCTTCATAGTTTCTCATAGTTTTGTATATTTTGATGCTCCCATTCATGGTAATGGAGGGCTAAGCTACTTTGGGTCAATTTAGAACTCTTGAAGAGATTGTGGTTTGGATTCTTGAGACCTTGGTTATGCATTGTATTTGATTTGTAATTGAATTCCTCTTTTCTTCTTCTTTTTCTTCTTCTTGATCTTGAATGCATGAATGGTGATTCTATTTATATTGATTTGATTGATCTTGGTTTAAGATTGAGATTTGTGATGAAACTTAGAACTGATTGATCTAAACTAATCACAGAATTGAAGAGGTTAGGTTACTGATTTGTGCCTAAGTTAATTGAATTCGATACTTGAAATTAACATAGATTTTCATGAATGGTGCGATTGCGGATTTGTGTTTATCACTTGTTAATTGAATTCTAGACGATCATCTAGTATGAATTCTGGATTTGATGCAGAGATCTCGGTTAGATCCAAATTAACAATTCAATTGCGCTTCAAGTGTTCTATGAAGGGTCTATGATTGAATCCACCCAATCTTGGATAGGTTTCTAAATTGACTGCTCTTTAATTGTTATTTCTTCTTTTAATTTTGTTAAGTGCGATCTTAAACTGTCAAACCCCCCTTTTTGCTAACTTTCACTTGATTTGATCAAATTGCATTTACGATCCTTGAGGAGACGATCCGGTGTTGTCACTGTGCTATAAGCTTAGGTAATAACTTCGGTTATAATTTTGACTGAGTTCGGCGCTCGTCAGTATCCTCATTAAAAAAAGTTCAACTTAACGATCAAGTAATTACCTATTAGGGCCGCAATCAGCAAGAGGCCATAATTAACCCAACCAATTTAACACAAGCGAAGCTCAATTTTTAGTGCTTTTGAACTTTGCTTAATTACTATATAAATCTTGAAAAACTTTTTTTTTAACAAGAAACCAAGCCCAAGCTTATTACGATCTTAATTGTAAAAGAAAATGATAACGGTCAATTTTATGAAACATTGAATTTTTTATGTGTGTTCTATATTTTAAAAAGTAAGTACAACGGGGGAGGTGATAACTACACAAAGTGTAGTTATTTGTGCCCTATCTCTGAGCTATAAAGAGTGCTAAAGTCCTTGTATTCATGCATATTTGGAAGGTTTTATGCTTATATTTGTTATATTCAATTCTGATACTTTTCCAGTATGTGTATGAGCAAACTGTGCATATTTGATAGGTGATTAAGTGAATTATATTTGTTACTGATTTGGTATTTTTTCTATCATAGGAAGGGCTCCAAACAAGATGATATGTGGAGCATTTGAGTTGAAATGGGAAGAGAAAGCCAAATTAGCATCTCAGCAGACAACGTCGCGGCGTGGCATGTTAATGCCGCGGCATGACATCCCTTGCATCCAAAGTCAGAGGCTTCGACATATTTAACGTCGCGACACAAGGAAAACAATGCCGCGACGTGAGTGACCAATTTGACACGCGCCGCGGCGTAGGCATGTTAATGCCGCGGCGTGCCTCTGTTTTGCTGAGTCTATAAATAGATTTTAATAGATTTTGTAAAGGGAGTTTGGAGAGCTCCGTAGATAGTTTTAGGTTTTAGAGGAGCTGCGGCTTTGTTCTTCATTTCTGGGCTGATTGGAGGCCTAGGGAGGCTAGGTTGGAGGTCTTCTTCCTTAAGGAAGAGGATTCAAGCTTCAAGGATCTCATCAATGACATCCTTCCTCTTCTCCCTGAGTTTTCTTCTTCTCCCTTATCTTTTGAGCACTGTTTTGCTCTGTAAATTCGTGTTCAATTGATTAGAAGCTGTATTTAGGAAATACTTTGGATCTTTATATGATTATTGATGTTTATGTATGAATTTGAGTTTCTATTGATGTTTAGCTTTGTTCTTCCATGCCTATGCTTAATGCTTGCTTCTGTTTGATCAACAATTGCATGATCTTAATTGATACAAATGAACTAGACATAGGGATTTGTGGAGATGGACATGGTATGGTTGATGCATGTTCGACGAGTTCAATTGGCTTGGATAAGTTGATTCGCTAACGGGATAGAAATATACCTTTTAGCCATGTATTAGCGTATGTTTGAGAATAGATCGTTCATTAGTGAAATTTACACTAGTCCTCATGCAACCATAAGAACCATAGTGAATTAGGTAAATGACACCAAGGTTGATCGACCTAGACATAGGCTTTTGACTAAATCAGATTCTTAAGTTAAACTAACTAAGCATTGATGTTACTTGTAAGGATTGCATATCATTAGTATAAAGTAAGAAGTGAAGAAGGATTCCCTAGATTTCCAAACCCCTATGTTATTGCTTTGGTAGTTTAGATTTAGATTAATTGCTTTTCTTTATTTTATATTACCTTGACTAGAATCTAGCTGAGCTATTGGTTACTACTTAGTAACGGAAACCTTGTCCTCGTGGGAACGAACTTTTACTTTGTATCTGTATTACTTGAACGACCCGTGCACTTGCGGTACATAAATGGTCTAACAAGTTTTTGGCGCCGTTGCCGGGGACAATGGTGTATTTCCAAAGTCTTTAGCCTTATTCCTTAGCAATTGCTGGGGGATAACGGTTGAATTCCATGTTACTAATATCAACAATGAGTTTAGTTAGTTCTAATTCAAGTTGTAAATAATCTATGTTAATTTCAATCTTCATTCTTTGTAATTATAGGTACAATAAATGGAGGATGAGCTTTATCATTTGAGACCTTTGAGGGAGCTCGAGACCCCTATACGAAGACCTCTATTCAGGCGAAGGAAGGCCTACCATCCAATCCATCACTTTTGTGAACAAACCGGCCATGATCGAAAGAGTTGGCGGGTTTGCCTTGCGAAAGTCCTACCGGGACTATAACTCAGGCCCTGCTTGGGAGGGAACCCAGGTTTTATTGTTTTTGTTAAATAGTATGTGATTAGTAAGTATTAATTCATAAATATGTTAGTATGTTAGTTTTTTGTAGTTTTAATAGTTTTTATGCTTTTCTTTGGTTTAAAGTCTTATAAATATGTTAGTAAGTTTAATTTATGTAGTTAAGTAGTTAGTATTTATGATTTAGTATGTTAGTTAGTTTAGTTTAGAGTCTTAAATATGTTAGTATGTTAGAGTTTAGTAAGTTAATTAGTTTTTATGCATTAGTTAGGTTTTTAGCTTATAATAGGTTAGTATGTTTGATTTTATATTTTTGTTAGTTTAGTAGGTTTGATATTGTAGTTTAGTTAGTTTCAATTCTAATATATATTAGTGTGTTTGATTGTTTTGATTTTAGTTAGTTTATATGCTTTTGTTTTGTTATTAGTTATATATAGGATAGTAAGTAGGATTTTGTAGTTTTTATAATTTTTAGTTGTACATTTTGTAAAATAGCTTTTTGGACAAGTTTTGCTGCTGCTGAAGGCCACTTTGAACCAATTCCAGCAGCAAAACTGTGTTGGCTGCTAAATTTAACAGTCTGGCTTATCACGCCGCAGCGTTGGAATATTTTACGCCGCGGCGCCATTGAGTATTTTCTGCAGAATTCTGCAGACGAGGTCTTACGCCGCGGCGTGTATGCTGTGTGCCGCGGCGTGATGATCAGTTTTGTGTATATATTTTGTATATTTTCTTTATATTCATTTTTTCTTGTTCAAATTTTATTCTTTTATTAATATAATTATTTTTATTATTCAGCTCTCTAAATTTTAATCTATTTTTAGGCTCAAGAACCCTGGGGTATCATGGAAAGTGAGGACTTTGTCTCACTTAAGTTTGGGGGAATACCTTTACATGCTTTGGATGAGTATGAAGTATGATATATGCATGTGATGATATTTAAAAGATGCAGTTGTGATAACCATCATGTTTCAATAAGTTCGATTTGAGTTAGTTATTACTGAGGGATTTGAAAAGAAGTTTCAATTTTTATAAGACTGCTGTTATTGTTTTGATTGTTCATGATATGAAAGATTGCTATTTGCCCATTTGTGAGTGAAACCTTATGTGATCTTGAAGTATGTGAAATAATTTAGTTGCTTTTGATAAATGATTTACATTCTGCTTAGATGTAAGTGTAATTTTGAATATGAGATGAGTGCATGTTTAGAGAAAGTTTATCGATATACATGTAGAGTTTCGATTATCCTAGAAATTGTTTTTAAACTCTCTTGAGGCAAAATCCTAGATTATGCATGACTGAGGAAATGATTAGGGCATTCTTCAGACCGATTGAGCCTTAAAAAGCTTACCCTGAATGATTATATCTTTAGGTCCCCTTTGAAGCCTGATAATTGTTTGGCCTTATATGTTTTTCAAACCATTACCATCGTTTACCTGTTAACCGTTCCAATGCATGTGAAAGCATTGCATTTTCTTCCTACCCTTCATTGTTTGTTGAGTACATGATATGTTATTTCTTGAAGTGAGTTCAGTGAGTAGGGGTATGTTTGAGAAAAATGAGCCTGAAGGAACTAAATGCGATCAAAAGAAAAAAAAAGGAAAAAGAAGTGCTTTGTAAAAGTAAAAAAAAGAAAGAAAATGAAAAGAGAGAAAAGCAAAGCAAGAAAAAGAAAGAAGAAAAGCTTAAAAATGAAAAGAATTGCATGGTTCTGACAAGTTGTGATCCTTCACTGAAGAATACCCGCTAGTTCGCTTGTTCTCAAGTCTTGAAATCACATATTCATGTATTTCAATGTTTATTATGTATCATTTCCCTTCTTTTCTGTTGCCCAATATCATGGCCTAACATTACAAGCTGTAAAGACCTTCTGATCCTCAGTTGTGTGTGGTTTACATTAGTGGAGAGAGAGTTTAAGATCAATTTTGCAGATTATATGATTCTGATATGTGTATGTTTATAAACTTATCCGGATGTGTATGATTTGAGTGGAAGAAGTTTATCTTGCATGTTCGTGGATATGTAGATTCCATAGAAAGACGCTGAATTGTTTGTATGTGAAGGATTATGTATGTGTGAAGCTGGTTTAGGAGCATTTGCACACTTTTTATGGATTGAAGTAATCAGTACATACTAGTAGCTTTGATTTAATTGAAAAACAGAAAGATTGAAACTTGAAAGTGCTGAATGATATGTTTAAATTGTTAAGAAAATTTACTTGGTCATACTTTGTTTTGCTCGAGGACAAGCAAAAGGTTAAGTTTGGGGGTGTGATAACTACACAAAGTGTAGTTATTTGTGCCCTATATTTAAGCTATAAAGAGTGCTAAAGTCCTTGTATTCATGCATATTTAGAAGGTTTTATGCTTATATTTGCTATATTCAATCCTGATACCTTTCCAGTATGTTTATGAGCAAACTGTGCATATTTGATAGGTGATTAAGTGAATTTATATTTGTTACTGATTTGGTATTTTTTCTATCATAGGAAGGGCTCCAAACAAGATGATATGTAGAGCATTTGAGCTGAAATAGGAAGAGAAAGTCAAATTAGCATCTCAGCAGACAACGCCACGGCGTGGCATGTTAATGCTGCGGCGTGACATCCCCTGCATCCAAAGTCAGAGGCTTCGAAATATTTAACGCCGCGGTGCAAGGAAAACAATACCGCGACGTGAGTGACCTAATTTGACATGTGCCGCAGCGTAGGCATGTTAATGTTGCGGCGTGCCTCTGTTTTGCTGAGTCTATAAATAGATTTTAATAGATTTTGTAAAGGGAGTTTGGAGAGCTCCGTAGATAGTTTTAGGTTTTAGAGGAGCTGTGGCTTTGTTCTCCATTTCTGGGCTGATTGGAGGCCTAGGGAGGCTAGGTTAGAGGTCTTCTTCCTTAAGGAATAGGATTCAAGTTTCAAGGATCTCATTAATGGCATTCTTCCTCTTCTCCCTGAATTTTCTTCTTTTCCCTTCTCTTTTGAGCACTGTTTTGATCTGTAAATTCGTGTTCAATTGATTAGAAGCTGTATTTAAGAAATACTTTGGATCCTTATATGATTATTGATGTTTATGTATGAATTTGAGTTTCTATTGATGTTTAGCTTTGTTCTTCTATGCCTATGCTTAATGCTTACTTCTGTTTGATCAACAATTGCATGATCTTAATTGATGCAAATGAACTAGACATACGGATTTGTGGAGATGGACATGGTATGGTTGATTCATGTTCAACGAGTTCAATTGGCTTGGATGAGTTGATTCGCTAACGGAATAGAAATATACCTTTTAGCCATGTATTAGCGTGTGTTTGAGAATAAATCGTTCATTAGTGGAGTTTACACTAGTCCTCATGCAACCATAAGAACCATAGTGGATTAGGTAAATGACACCAGGGTTGATCGACCTAGACATAGGCTTTTGACTAAATCAGATTCTCAAGTTAAACTAACTAAGCATTGATGTTACTTGTAAGGATTGCATATCATTAGTATAAAGTAAGAAGTGAAGAAGGATTCCCTAGATTTCCAAACCCCTATGTTATTGCTTTGGTAGTTTAGATTTAGATTAATTGCTTTTCTTTATTTTATATTACCTTGACTAGAATCTAGCTGAGCTATTGGTTACTACTTAGTAACGGAAACCTTGTCCTCGTGGGAACGAACTTTTACTTTGTATCTGTATTACTTGAACGACCCGTGCACTTGCGGTACATAAATGGTCTAACAAGTTTTTGGCGCCGTTGCTGGGGACAATGGTGTATTTCTAAAGTCTTTAGCCTTATTCCTTAGCAATTGCTGAGGGATAACGGTTGAATTCCATATTACTAATATCAACAATGAGTTTAGTTAGTTCTAATTCAAGTTATAAATAATCTATGTTAATTTTAGTCTTCATTCTTTGTAATTATAAGTACAATAATTGGAGGATAAGCTTTATCATTTGAGACCTTTGACGGAGCTCGAGACCCCTATACGAAGACCTCTATTCAAGCGAAGGAAGGCATACCATCCAATCCATCACTTTTGTGAACAAACCGGCCATGATCGAAAGAGTTGGCGGGTTTGCCTTGCGAAAGTTCTGCCAGGACTATAACTCAGGCCCTGCTTGGGAGGGAACCCAGGTTTTATTGTTTTTGTTAAATAGCATGTGATTAGTAAGTATTAATTCATAAATATGTTAGTATGTTAGTTTTTTGTAGTTTTAATAGTTTTTATGCTTTTCTTTGGTTTAAAGTCTTATAAATATGTTAGTAAGTTTAATTTATGTAGTTAAGTAGTTAGTATTTATGATTTAGTATGTTAGTTAGTTTAGTTTAGAGTCTTAAATATGTTAGTATGTTAGAGTTTAGTAAGTTAATTAGTTTTTGTGCATTAGTTAGGTTTTTAGCTTATAATAGGTTAGTATGTTTGATTTTATGTTTTTGTTAGTTTAGTAGGTTTGATATTGTAGTTTAGTTAGTTTCAATTCTAATATATATTAGTGTGTTTGATTGTTTTGATTTTAGTTAGTTTATATGCTTTTGTTTTGTTATTAGTTATATATAGGATAGTAAGTAGGATTTTGTAGTTTTTATAATTTTTAGTTGTACATTTTGTAAAATAGCTTTTTGGACAAGTTTTGTCTTTGTTCAAAGGCCACTTTGAACCAATTCCAGCAGCAAAACTGTGTTGGCTGCTAAATTTAACAGTCTGGCTTATCACGCCGCAGCGTTGGAATATTTTACGCCGCGGCGCCATTGAGTATTTTCTGCAGAATTCTGCAGACGAGGTCTTACGCCGCGGCGTGTATCTGTGTGCCGCGGCGTGATGATCAGTTTTGTGTATATATTTTGTATATTTTGTTTATATTCAATTTTTCTTGTTCATATTTTATTCTTTTGTTAATATAATTATTTTTATTATTCAGCTCTCTAAATTTTAATCTATTTTTAGGCTCAAGAACCCTGGGGTATCATGGAAAGTGAGGACTTTGTCTCACTTAAGTTTGGGGGAATATCTTTACATGCTTTGGATGAGTATGAAGTATGATATATGCATGTGATGATATTTAAAAGATGCAGTTGTGATAACCATCATGTTTCAATAAGTTCGATTTGAGTTGGTTATAACTGAGGGATTTGAAAAAAAGTTTCAATGTTTATAAGACTGCTGGTGTTATTTTGATTGTTCATGATATGAAAGGTTGCTATTTGCCCCTTTGTGAGTGAAACCTTATGTGATCTTGAAGTATGTGAAACAGTTTAGTTGCTTTTGATAAATGATTTACATTCTGCTTAGATGCAAGTGCAATTTTGAATATGAGATAAGTGCATGTTTAGAAAAAGTTTATGGATATATATGTAGAGTTTCGATTATCCTAGAAATTGTTTTTAAACTCTCTTGAGGCGAAATCCTAGATTGTGCATGACTGAGGAAATGATTAGGGCATTCTTTGGACCGATTGAGCCTTAAAAAGCTTACCCTGAATGATTATATCTTTAGGTCCCCTTTGAAGCCTGATAATTATTTGGCCTTATTTGTTTTTCAAACCATTGCCATCGTTTACCTGTTAACCATTCCAATGCATGTGAAAGCATTGCATTTTCTTCCTACCCTTCATTGTTTGTTGAGTACATGTTAAGTTATTTCTTGAAGTGAGTTCAGTGAGTAGGGGTATGTTTGAGAAAAACAAGCCTGAAGGAACTAAATGCGATCAAAAGAAAAAAAAAAAGGAAAAAGAAGTGCTTTGTAAAAGTAAAAAAAAGAAAGAAAATGAAAAGAGAGAAAAGCAAAGCAAGAAAAAGAAAGAAGAAAAGCTTAAAAATGAAAAGAATTGCATGGTTCTGACAAGTTGTGATCCTTCACTGAAGAATACCTTGCTAGTTCGCTTGTTCTCAAGTCTTGAAATCACATGTTCATGTATTTCAATGTTTGTTATGTATCCTTTCCCTTCTTTTCTGTTGCCCAATATCATGGCCTAACATTACAAGCTGTAAAGACCTTCTGATCCTCAGTTGTGTGTGGTTTACATTAGTGGAGAGAGAGTTTAAGATCAATTTTGCGGATTATATGATTCTGATATATGTATGTTTATAAACCTATCCGGATGTGTATGATTTGAGTTAAAGAAGTTTATCTTGCATGTTCGTGGATATGTAGATTGCATAGAAAGACGCTGAATTGTTTGTATGTGAAGGATTATGTATGTGTGAAGCTGGTTTAGGGGCATTTGCACACTTTTTATGGATTGAAGTAATCAGTACATACTAGTAGCTTTGATTTAATTGAAAAACAGAAAGATTGAAACTTGAAAGTACTGAATGATATATTTAAATTGTTAAGAAAATTTACTTGGTCATACTTTGTTTTGCTCGAGGACAAGCAAAAGGTTAAGTTTAGGGGTGTGATAACTACATAAAGTGTAGTTATTTGTGCCCTATATTTGAGCTATAAAGAGTGCTAAAGTCCTTATATTCATGCATATTTGGATAATTTTATGCTTATATTTGCTATATTCAATTCTGATACCTTTCCAGTATGTTTATGAGCAAACTGTGCATATTTGATAGGTGATTAAGTGAATTTATATTTGTTACTGATTTGGTGTTTTCTCTATCATAGGAAGGGCTCCAAACAAGATGATATGTGGAGCATTTGAGCTGAAATGGGAAGAGAAAGCCAAATTAGCATCTCAGCAGACAACGCCGCGGCGTGGCATGTTAATGTCGCGGCGTGACATCCCCTGCATCCAAAGTCAGAGGCTTCGAAATATTTAATGCCGCAGTGCAAGGAAAACAATTTCACGGCATGAGTGACCTAATTTGACACGCGCCGCGGCGTAGGCATGTTAATGCCGCGGCGTACCTCTATTTTGCTGAGTCTATAAATAGATTTTAATAGATTTTGTAAAGAGAGTTTGGAGAGCTCCGTAGATAGTTTTAGGTTTTAGAGGAGCTGCGGCTTTGTTCTTCATTTCTAGGCTGATTTGAGGCCTAGGGAGGCTAGGTTGGAGGTCTTCTTCCTTAAGGAAGAGGATTCAAGCTTCAAGGATCTCATCAAAGGCATCCTTCCTCTTCTCCCTGAGTTTTCTTCTTTTCCCTTCTCTTTTGAGCACTGTTTTGCTCTGTAAATTCATGTTCAATTGATTAGAAGCTGTATTTAAGAAATACTTTAGATCTTTATATGATTATTGATGTTTATGTATGAATTTGAGTTTCTATTGATGTTTAGCTTTGTTCTTCCATGCCTATGCTTAATGCTTGCTTCTGTTTGATCAACAATTGCATGATCTTAATTGATACAAATGAACTAGACATAGGGATTTGTGGAGATGGACATGGTATGGTTGATGAATGTTCGACGAGTTCAATTGGCTTGGATGAGTTGATTCGCTAACGGGATAGAAATATACCTTTTAGCCATGTATTAGCATATGTTTGAGAATAGATCGTTCATTAGTGAAGTTTACACTAGTCCTCATGCAACCATAAGAACCATAGTGGATTAGATAAATGACACTAGGGTTGATCGACCTAGACATAGGCTTTTGACTAAATCAGATTCTCAAGTTAAACTAACTAAGCATTGATGTTACTTGTAAGGATTACATATCATTAGTATGAAGTAGGAAGTGAAGAAGGATTCCCTAGATTTTCAAACCCCTATGTTATTGTTTTGGTAGTTTAGATTTAGATTAATTGCTTTTCTTTATTTTATATGTCTTTGACTGAAATCTAGCTGAGCTATTGGTTGCTACTTAGTAATGGAAACCTTGTTCTCGTGGGAACAAACTTTTACTTTGTATATGTATTACTTGAACGACCCGTGCACTTGCGGTACACAAATGGTCTAATAAGAGGATCCACTTTTTGTAATTGGCTAGCTATCATGAACAATAGTTTTGATGATAACAAACGTGAAGACAAACATGAAGATGATGAGAAGACCAAGTCCAAGATCTTCAAAGAATAGCTTTAGGACTTAGGATCTTTGTAAAGAGCCTTTTGGATATCTCATTATTTGGCGTTGCAAAGAAATGTTTTCAAAATTATTTTTCCAAACTTAAACAATCATTTTCTGGACATTTGAAAGCATTTAAAACTGTTTTTATAGCAGATGTATTCGAATACCCTGTTAGGTATTCGAATAGAATGGTTTTCAAATTCATACGTTTTCTGTTTTTCAACGTGGTATTCGAATACCCCTCTAAAGTATTCGAATAACCTGATTCCAATTCGAATGTTTCTGTTTCTTCAAACAGAGGTATTCGAATACCTCTTATGGTATTCGAATAACCTGATTTCATAATATACCTCTTTAACTAAGGTATTCGAATACCCTTAACTGGTATTCGAATAACCCAGCTCTGATCAGTTTTTTTTTAAAAGTGTTTTGGCAAGAGGTATTCGAATACCTCATAAGGCATTCGAATACCGTATTCTAGAATTGAATTTCACGAAGCTTTCGAAAATGGCAGCAACGGCCATAATTTCAATAATTACTTGCTTTTAATTGCTCCAACGGCTATGTTTCTTCATTGCTCTATAAATAGAGACCTTGGGTCTCTTCTGAAGTAGCCCCAACCATTTGAATTATTTGCTTGTGTTAAAACGTGATTCTTTCATATTTTATGTGCTCTTTTCGCCAAATCTTGAGATATTCTTTAGAGAGCTTATTAGCACTTCAATTTGTAATATCTGCTCTAAGTGAGAGTTTATTTTTCATCTATTATCTGATTCTGTAAAAGGGTGAGGTATCCCTCTAGTAAAAGGGTGAGGTATCCCTTAGTGATTTTGTGAGGGTGAGGTATCCCTCTAGTAAAAGGGTGAGGTATCCCTTGTTGTAAAGAAGGTGAAGTATCCTTCAAAGGGGGTGAGGTATCCCTCTAGTAAATAGGGTGAGGTATCCCTGTTATGTAAAGGTTGCAAGCACCTGTTTTAAGCTTGTGTTGAATAGTGAAAAATCTCGAACTGTGTTTCGGGGACTAGACGTAGGCCACAAGTAGTTGGTGGTCGAACCAGGATAAATATTATGCCTGCTTTTCTACCCTTAATATTTTATCTTTATGCACTTTATTTATTCTTGTAATTTAATTATTAACTATTTTTCTTATCTTCATCTTATTCACGACTTTTAATAATTAAATTCAGTATAGTTTATTTGTTTAAGGCTTTTGCAAAAAATCTTTAATTACTCAATTCACCCCCCCTCTTGAGTACTGAAGCCACTTGGGTAACAAGTGGTATCAGAGCTAGACTCTTGTATAAAAAGCTTAGCCGCTTCAAGAGTACATGGCTTCATCAAATGTTTTATCAGAAGCAACTTCCATAAATCGACCACCCTTTTTCAATGGGGATGGTTATGCATATTGGAAGGAAAGAATGAAAATCTTTATCGAGGCTATTGATCTAGATGTGTGGGATGCTGTCGAAAATGGTGCATTTATACCTACACGCGTTGTCAATGGTGTAAAAATCGAGACACCTAGAAGTGATTGGTCTGATGTGGATAAAAGAAAAATTCAATATAATTTAATAGCCAAAAATATCATTACTACTGCTTTGGGATATGATAAATTTTTTCGAATTTCAAATTGCAAAACTGCTAAAGAAATGTGGGACACTTTACAAGTTACCCATGAGGGTACTAGTGAAGTTAAGAGGTCAAGAATCAATTCTCTAACTCGAGAATATGAATTGTTTAGAATGAACCAAGGAGAAAGCATTCAAGAAATGCAAAAGAGGTTCACCCACATTGTTAATCATCTTGCATCATTAGGAAAGAATTTTACTAACGAAGATTTGATTAACAAAGTATTGAGATGTCTTAGCAGGATTTGGCAACCCAAAGTAACAAAGAATTTCGAATCAAGGACTTGACAACCATGTCATTAGCTACCCTTTTTGGCAAACTTCACGAGCACGAATTGGAACTAAACAGACTAAGTCAAAGTGAAGAAAATGACAAGAAGAAAAAGGGAATAGCCCTCAAAGCCACCACCTCAGTAAATGATGACCATAATGACGAGGATGAAGAAGGCACTGAAAACAATGAGATTAATGAAGAAAATTTCGGCCTTCTTGTAAGAAAATTCGGTAAGTACCTAAAGAAAAAGTGGACACAAAGAAGACCACCTTTTCCCCCAAAGAAAGTTGAAAAGAAACCCTCCAAAGAAAGAAGAGTCTACATAGCATGGGATGACAACAACATGGACTCCACTGATAGCTCAGATAGCGAAGAAGCCCATCTATGTTTTATGGCCAAAGGAGAAGAAAAAGAAGAAAGCGACAACGAGGTAAATTCTGAATTATTTCCTTCTTATGATGAGTTACAAGATGCCTTTGAAGAATTGCATGACGAAACAATTAGGCTTACAAAATTAATTTCTTCATCTCAGAAAACTATCTCTTCTTTAGAAAATCAAATTCTAATTTTGAATAAAGAAATTGAAGAATTAAAAATTGAAAATGAGACATTAGGATTAATTGATGCATGCTCATATCATTCTTCACATGCTTCTACCTCTTCGTCCTGTTCTTCATGTCATATACTTGAAAAAGAAATTGAAGATTTAAAGAACACTCTTTCTAAATTCTCATGTGGAAGAGATAATTTAAATATTTTATTAGGAAAACAAAGGGTTGTTTTTCAAAAGGCTGGAATAGGATATAACCCGAATAATCAACACAAATCCTATAAAAATTTCTTTGTTAAATCTAGCATTTCATGTAGCCCATTTGTTAAATGTTTCTATTGTGGAAAGAAGGGTCATAGTGCATCAACATGTAATGTAAGGAAAAACATTAATACAAAAATTGGAACTAAAATGGTATGGGTTCCTAAGGGTACTATACCCAAAACTGACATTCAAGGACCCAAGAAAATTTGGGTACTAAAAACCAAAAATTAAATTGTGTTGCAGGTGTGCTTGATAGCCAAGAGCTAACTTCGGCATTTTTGAAAGTGGTTGCTGCAAGCACAAGACTATAATGAATTCCAAGCTCTCCTTCTTGTCTCTATCAAGCTTGGACTTGCAATTACTTTATATAGGAGTATTTCCATCAAAAGGTAAGTTTTCATATCTCAAATATGCCTTCTGGACGTAAAATATATGTTTTTATGTTTGAATTATTCGAATACCTCCCTGTGGTATTCGAATACCATTGCATCTGTACGTGAAAATCCATGTTTTTCTGATAGGTCTATTCGAATACCTTCCCATGGTATTCGAATACCATACATCAGTACATCAATTTTATGCCTTTATAAAGCTAGAGTATTCGAATAACTATATAGCTATTCGAATAACCAGATAACTATCACATCGATTTCTCACATGCTATTCGAGTATTCGAATACCTTCCAAGGCATTCGAATACTTGCTCCTTCTGGAGTTTATAAAATGTGATGAGTATTCGAATACAGCAAAAGGTATTCGAATACCACATGGCTGAAAGCAAGTTTTACGACGTATTCTCTGTTTCGTTTCTATTCCTTTTCTTATACTTATGCAATGAAAATATATTCCAACTATGAATAACATGCTTTAGATAAAATACATCTTAGTTCTTGAAGACTATATTTTGTAACTTAAATGGAGATCACATGATGTTCTTAAATGCATATTTTTGCTTGTTCTTTCACCTTCTTTTTCTCTAGAATATGCTGCATATTTAAATTCTTTGTAAGGAAAATGTTTAATGTAATTGGCTACTGTTTTAATATACGAACAAGTGCAATAAGTGGTATATGAAATATTTAATATCTATGCTTTTTATTGATATATGGCAGATTTATAAGAAATTGATAACAAGTGGTAAATACTTTACATTTTGACAACAAGTAGTATCAAACAAAGTGGTATGAACAAAATAACAAGTAATAACAAATGATAACAAATGATATCAAACAAGTGGTTACTTGGCCAAATTAATCGATAAATATATTTTGTTTGCCCTTGAGAATCATTTGCTGCTTTTTGCCTCATTGTTTTAAATGCTTATTGGCTTATGAGTTTGACTAACCCCTATGGATCCAACATTAATGGATACCAATGAAAGCACTCTGAATTTTGTTGTAGAATACTACCTCAGCACAAATTTAAATGGACAAAATTCATTCAACTTGAGGACATGCATATGTTAATTTATATTGCTTTGATATGATAAAAGGGGGAGAAAAATACTTGCCCCATCTTTTTGATCATGACAAAAGGGGGAGAAAAATTTGAGGCAGTTGATTAAGAAAAGTCAAGAGGAGAAAGTAAAAAGTTCGGTAAGATCTAAATGAAAATTGGATTCCAAAAGTAAGGGGGAGTTGCTGTGCACATCTCTGATATAAATCACCTCTTATGAAAAAGAGGGGGAGTAAGTTTCTCATACTAACTTTGTGAATTCCAATTTATATGAACTAATGCTTTTCTCAAATGCTAGTTTGTCATCATCAAAAAGGGGGAGAATGTAATTGGCTAGCTATCATGAACAATAGTTTTGATGATAACAAACGTGAAGACAAACATGAAGATGATGAGAAGACCAAGTCCAAGATCTTCAAAGAATAGCTTTAGGACTTAGGATCTTTGTAAAGAGCCTTTTGGATATCTCATTATTTGGCATTGCAAAGAAATGTTTTCAAAATTGTTTTTCCAAACTTAAACAATCATTTTCTGGACATTTGAAAGCATTTAAAACTGTTTTTATAGCAGAGGTATTCGAATACCCTGTTAGGTATTCGAATAGAATGGTTTTCAAATTCATACGTTTTCTGTTTTTCAAAGTGGTATTCGAATACCCCTCTAAAGTATTCGAATAACCTGATTCCAATTCGAATGTTTCTGTTTCTTCAAACAGAGGTATTCGAATACCTCGTATGGTATTCGAATAACTCCGATTTCATAATATACCTCTTTAACTAAGGTATTCGAATACCCTTAACTGGTATTCGAATAACCCAACTACGATCGATTTTTTTAAAAGTGTTGAGACCATTGGGTCTCAATTAGACCTGCAAGAGGTATTCGAATACCTCATAAGGCATTCGAATACCGTATTCTAGAATTGAATTTCACGAAGCTTTCGAAAATGGCAGCAACGGCCATAATTTCAATAATTACTTGCTTTTAATTGCTCCAACGGCTATGTTTCTTCATTGCTCTATAAATAGAGACCTTGGGTCTCTTCTGAAGTAGCCCCAACCATTTGAATTATTTGCTTGTGTTAAAACATGATTCTTTCATATTTTATGTGCTCTTTTCGCCAAATCTTGAGATATTCTTTAGAGAGCTTATTAGCACTTCAATTTGTAATATCTGCTCTAAGTGAGAGTTTATTTTTCATCTATTCTCTGATTCTGTAAAAGGGTGAGGTATCCCTCTAGTAAAAGGGTGAGGTATCCCTTAGTGATTTTGTGAGGGTGAGGTATCCCTCTAGTAAAAGGGTGAGGTATCCCTTGTTGTAAAGAAGGTGATGTATCCTTCAAAGGGGGTGAGGTATCCCTCTAGTAAATAGGGTGAGGTATCTGATAATCACATATTTTATTCATTAAGAAACCCTCATTATTAGTCATTTACACTCTTCATGTACTTAATTGACTGAATTTGATTATGTTTTGTAAGTTTGAACTCGAATCGGACTTAATTGATTTTTCAGCATTATTCGAGTCTTACATTGTTTCTGTATTTTGGCCATATCTTGAGTTCTAAATGTCTGATAATTATGAATTTTACCTTGTAGGAAAGATAAAAGAGAGCTCTACAACTTTGATGAAGAGCTCGAAGTCAAATTCAGACATCTAGTGGAGCTAATTGGGCATGGAAATCAGAATACGGGATTTGTGAACTGGAACCCGAACAATGTGTAGTAACCAGAACATAATTTGAGTTTGGGTTTATAGAATGGGCTGAAAATTGGTGATCTGAAAGTTAAGACCCATATGTACAACTTTCATGACAAACACAAAACTTGATTCGGGCTCCTTGATGGAGATATTGGGTCTGAAAGTCAAAACAGAGGTGCTGAAACTGGTCCTGAGCAGTCTGTAGTAATTGGGTCATATCTTGGGCTGTAGGACGAATTTTTGGGTGCTTCCAGAGCCATTGGAAAGCTTAGACAATTTCCTAGAACTTTCATGAAGACCATTTGGCTCAAAAATGACGAAATCAATGAGTTCAGCAATGAATACTTTCGGAGACAAGGAAGCTCACCTACCAAGTTCACCTACCAAGCTCACCTACCAAGTTCACCTACCAAGCTCACCTACTAATTCCACCTACTAATCTCATCTACCCATCTACTACTACTCTGAATCCTCTATAAAAGGAAGCATGAGGAGAGCTCTAAACACAACAAACACTTAGTGTTAGAAATAGCTTTTCATAGTTCTTGTATATTTTTCCTTCATTGTAATGGAGAGCTAAGTCACTTCTAGTCAATTCGGGACTCTTGAAGAGATTGTGGCTTGGATTCTTGAGACCTTGTTTATGTAATGTATTTGATTTATATTTGAATTCCTCTTCTCTTCTTCTTCTGTTCTCTTGATCTTGAATGCATGAATGGTGATTCTGTTTATGTTTGATCTGATTTGATCTTGGTTTAAGATTAAGTATTGTGATGAACTGAAGATTGAGATTTGTGATGAAACTTAGAACTGATTGATCTAAACTAATCACGTAATTGAAGAGGTTAGGTTACTGATTTGTGCCTAGGTTAATTGAATTCGGTGCTTAAATTGACATATATTTACATGAATGGTGCGATTGCAGATTTGTGTTTATCACTTGTCAATTGAATTCTGGACGATTGTCTAGTATGAATTCTGGATCTGATGCGAGATCTCGGTTAGATCCAAGTTAACCATTCAAATGTATTTCAGGTGTTTGTTGAAAGGTCTATGATTGAATCCACCCAATCTCGGATAGATTTCTGAATTGACTGTTCTTTTAATTGTTATTTCTCTTTAAATCCTGTCACTGCGATCCTTGAACCATCAAAACCCCCTTTTTTTAACTTTCACTTGATTTGATCAAATTGCATCTACGATCCTTGAGGAGACGATCCGGTGTTGTTCACTATACTACAAGTTTAGGTAATAACTTCGGTTATAATTTTGACTGAGTTCGGCGCTCATCAGAATTTTGGCGCCGTTGCCGGGGAACTCGTAGGTGTAATCTTTTCATTTTGAGTAACCTTACTAATTTTTGTTCTTTCTTACCTATTCTAACAGTTATTTTTCATTTACTAACAGTGTTCATACCATACTAACATTTTTATCCTAGATTTTGAATTTTTCTCGATTTAGGAAAGACGGAAAACAAAGTGATTACTGGTAACTATTGCAATTTTCGAACTGCAACATGCCCAGAATGAGCTGAAACTTGGTCGGTTGAAGGAAAACAGCCTGATAAACAAGACTCACAGTAAACTGTGAGGTCACCCCTGGTTTTTCGAAATTCTATCATTTAGACCACTTTTTCAATTTTTTAATATTTTTTATTACATTTTCTAGTTTCATTTTTATGTAGATTTTGTTCTCGTGTTGATTCCATAATTTTTAAAAAATGTTTAGACATATTAACTAGATTTATTTTTGCATATTTTGAGTGTTGTTTAGTGTATTTTGCTTAGTTGCGCTTTTGTGTTTTTGTGCTTTAGTTGATGCATGACTAGGTCCAATCTCGATATCTTGCTTGATCTTGATCCTGAGATTGATAGGACCTTGCATAGATTAATTAGAGCTCGTGTGATAAATTCCAGAGTTAATTCTGAACCTAATTTTGGGAGTGAACCTGATAACTTAAGTAATCCTGAAATCATGGCTGATAACATGCATAATAGAACCCTTAAGGAACTTGCTGCTCCTGATGTATCTTACCAATCTTTGTGCATTCAATACCCTGATCTTGATGCAGATTTTGAGTTGAAATCTGGTTTGATACACTTGTTACCAAAGTTTCATGGTCTTGCGGGTGAAGATCCTCATAAGCACCTGAAAGAGTTCCATGTTGTGTGTTCAACCATGAAGCCACAAGGCATCTCTGAGGAACACATCAAGTTAAGGGCATTTCCCTTCTCACTTGTCGATGCACCAAAGATTGGTTGTTTTATCTTTCACCAGGTTCGGTCGAAGTTGGAATGACATGAAGAGGTTGTTCCCGGAGAGATTCTTCCCCGCCGAGAGCCGCCGCAATTAGGAAGGATATATGTGGCATCGTACGTATGTCCGGTGAGACTTTGCATGAATACTTGGGAGAGATTCAAGAAGTTGTGTTCGAGCCGCCTCATCACCAAATTAGTGACCAACTCTTGATTCAATACTTTTATGAGGGCTTCTTTGTCAAATGATAGAAGCATGATCGATGCTACCTCTGGAGGAGCCTTAGTAGACAAAACTCCTACCGCCGCAAGAGATCTGATAGCAAACATGGCAGCCAATACCCAACAGTTTGGCTCGCGGATCATCACCGCAACCAGAGGAGTTAATGAAATTCAAGCATCTCATATGGACCAACAAAGAATGGAACACGTACTAGATGAATTGACTTCTTTGGTAAGACAGATAGCGATGGGTCAACAACCACCCATGCAGATGACCGCATCGGTGTGTGGAATTTGCTCTAATTCATCTCATCCTACCGATTCATGCCCTACACTTCGTGAAGATGGTCCCGCCTTTCCAGATCAATGTGTTGTCAAGCACCGGTGTTTTTCCCCGGTAGACCCCAATATCGCAACAACAAAGAACAATCTAGATATGATCCATTTTCTAGTACTTATAATCCTGGTTGGCGAGACCATCTCAATTTGAGATATGGGAATCCTAGCCAAGAACAACAAATTTCCCACCAAGAAGAATAACAACGACCAAGAAGAATAACAATTTAGATACCAAGTGCAGTGTCTAAGCAACAAATACCAACAAATACCCCCGCATTCGTATTAACAAAGAACTGTTCAAAGCCTCATGTCAATCCACTCCACCGAGCCATCATTGGAAGACCGATGAAACAAATGGCCACAAATAACATTCAGCCCAGCAGAACGTCGGTGCCAACATTCAAATTTACAAACTCAAATCAAGCACCGGCAACCACCGTGAGCGAGCTAAAGAGTCAAGGTTCTAGCCAATTGCCTTCACAAACAAATAACAATCCAAGAGGCAACGTAAGTGCAATTACCTTGAGAAGTGGCAAAGAAGTTGATGTTCCAACCTTACAAAGAATCGAAAATTGACCAAAAACGGCAGAAATGGATAATTCAGTCCAGAAATCTATGCCACCGAAGAAAATTGCAGAGAATTCAGATGTTGCCATTCCATTACCTTTTCCAAATAGGATCACACAATCCAAGAGAACAATGCAAGCGAAATGGAAAAAGAAGTCATGGAGACATTCAGAAAGTGGAAATCAATATTCCCCTCCTAGATGCAATCAAGCAAATTCCAAAATATGCTAAATTTCTCAAGGAGTTGTGCACTCATAAGAGAAGGTTGAAAGGGGATGGAAGAAGATCAAGCATGGGAAGAAATGTTTCGCAATGATTCTCGCTAAGCATGCCACGTAAATGCAAAGATCCTGGAACTTTCACAATTTCTTGCACAATTGGCAACTCTAGATTTGAGCATGCAATGCTAGATTTGGGTGCTTCGATCAATGTCATGCCCATGTCGTTGTATAAGTGTTTAAACATCGGTACTTTGCAACCCACCGGTATCGTGATTCAGGTTGGCGAATAGAGCCACCGCTTCATCCTAGCAGTGTCTTTGGAAGATGTGTTAGTTCGGGTGAATGAGTTGATTTTTCCAAAGAGATTTCTACATTCTCGGACATGGAAGATGAGTCTCCAACAAACCATGCTCCATTGATTCTAGGCACACCATTCCTCAAGACCGCCAAGACCAAGATAGACGTGCATGCTGGCACCCTTTCTATGGAGTTTGGCGACGATTTGGTACAATTTAACATTTTTGATGCCATGAGACACCCCCTAGAGGAGCATTCTGTTTTCCATGTTGATATGATTGAGATGTCAAGTTGATGATGTCTATACCGATTTATATGCTTTGAATTCCCCGATATTGTTGACTATCTTGGTTCTGCTTTCTTGTGATACATGTGCCACTTGTGATGTTGAACCATGTGCTTTGCATGTGCCGAGATTTATTCTCATGAGTAATGATACAAATTACGATGATGCAACAATTGAGAATGAGAGTCGCACCATGCTTGAAATTAATGTTGCTTTGAGTTAGTTGTTTCAGATCACTTGTTACCTTTCATTGTACAACCTCCATCTTTGGAGTTGAAGACTTTACCGACCATCTTAAATATGCATATTTGGGAGATGGTGAGACACTTCCTGGTGATCATTGCTAGAAACCTACAACCCGATCAAGAAGAAAAGTTACTCGCAGATTTTGAGGCGTAATAGGCAAGCCATCGGATGGACTCTTGCGATATTCCTGGTATTAGTCCCTCCACATGCATGCATAAGATTTTATTGGAAGAAGGGATCAAACCAAGACAGCCCCCAAAGGAGACTAAATCCCCGATTCTAGATGTGGTGAAGAAGGAAGTTACAAAGCTACTTCAAGTCGGCATTATTTATCCCATATCCGACGACCAATGGGTGAGCCCTGGTGCAAGTGGTTCCCAAGAAATCTGGGTCACAAAGTGGTTGCGAATCGAACAATGAGCTTGTGCCCACACGAGTTCAAAACAGGTTGGCGAGTTTGCATTGATTATAGGCGCTCAACCAGGCTACCGTAAAGGATCATTTCCCGCCGCCATTCATTGATCGATGTTGGAGCGGTTAGTGGCAAGTCACATTATTGTTTCCTGGATGGATATTCGGGCTTTTCAGATTCATATAGCCCCGTAAGACCAAGAGAAGACTACTTTCACTTGTCCATTTGGCACATTTGCATACGAGGATGCCCTTTGGTCTATGCAATGCTCCATGCACCTTTCGAGGTGTATGGTAAGTATCTTTTCTAATTTTTTAGAAAATTGCATGGACGTATTTATGGATGATTTTACTGTCTATGGATCTTCCTTTGATGCATGTTTAGATAGTCTGGCTCAGGTCTTGCATAGATGCATTAAGACTAACCTCGTTCTAAATTTTGAGAAATGTCATTTCATGGTAGAACAAGGTATAGTCTTAGGGCATGTGATATCTCGTGAGGGTATTGAGGTAGATCCTGCAAAAATAGATGTTATTTCATGCCTATCTTACCCCACATGCGTGCGGGAGATTCGTTCTTTCCTTGGTCATGCGGGTTTCTATCGGCGGTTCATAAAGGATTTCAAAGAAAATTGCACTTCCGCTATCCAACTTACTGCAAAAAGATGTGGAGTTTCACTTTGACAAGAAGTGCCAGGATGCCTTCAATCAATTGAAGCAGCATTGACCAAGACACCTATCATCCAACCGCCGGATTGGACACTTCCATTTGAGCCGATGTGTGATGCCTCTAATTATGCATTGGGAGTCGTTCTTGCACAAAGGGTCGGTAAAGTATCTCATGTCATTTCCTATGCTTCGAGAACTTTAGATCCTGCACAAATCAACTACACCACAACTGAAAAGGAACTTTTAGCAATTGTTTTTGCTTTAAATAAATTTCGATCATATTTGCTTGGTTCCATAGTGGTTGTGTTTTCAGATCATGCAAAGATTGAAGTTTCTCCTGAAAAAGCCCAATGCCAAGCCCCGGTTGATTAGGTGGATGTTGCTCCTCCAAGAGTTTGATATTGAGATCCGTGACAAGAGTGGAGCGGAGAATTTGGTGGCTGATCACTTGAGTCGAATTGGAAGGGAGGCAGATGTTTTTCCCATCCATGATGTTTTCCCGATGAGCAGCTTTTCAAGTCGCAAGGCAACATCCCTTGGTTTGCTGATTTGATTAATTTCTTGGTTGCTAACGCAATACCTGCACATTTCACTAAGGCTAAGATTGATAAATTGAAAAGTGAGTCAAAGTATTATGTGTGGGATGATCCTTACTTATGGAGATTTTGCAAAGGTGACCAAGTAATTAGGAGGTGTGTGCCTCGATGATGAATTCCATTCCATTCTTAGCTTTTGTCATAAACTTGCATGTGGCGGCCACTTCGGTCCTCAACGGATCTGCTAGGAAAGTTTTAGACTCTGGATTATATTGGCCCACTCTATTTCATGATGCATATATATTTTGCAAATCTTGTGATCAATGCCAAAGAACAGGGAATACTTCTCGTAGGAATGAAATGCCCCAGAAACCCTTATTATTCTGTGAGATTTTTTATGTTTGGGGTATTGACTTTATGGGTCCTTTTCCCGTATCATTTGGTTTTGTTTACATTCTCGCTTCTTTGTGGATTATGTATCTAAATGGGTGGAGGCTAAGGCCACTCGGACCGATGATTCTAAAGTTGTTGTGGATTTTATTAGATCACGATTTTCGTAGGTTTGGAGTCCCGAGATCCATCATTAGTGATCAAGGTTCACATTTTTGCAATCCCGAAGCATGGAGGCTTTGATGAAGAAGTATGGAGTCCAACACAAGGTTTCTACACCTTACCACCCCCAAACCAATGGGCAAGCCGAGGTCTCCAATAGAGAAATTAAGCATATACTCCGTAAGACAGCTTCAACCTAACAGAAAGGACTGGAGCAAGAGGCTTGAGGATGCTTTATGGGCTTACCGGACCGCTTATAAGACACCAATCGGGATGTCTCCGTATCGGATTATTTTTGAAAAGCCTGCCACCTACCGGTGGAAATTGAGCATCGAGCATTCTCAAGCGGTGAAAAGGTGCAACTTGGACCTAGATCAAGCGAGGTTTGGAGAGGAAGCCTGCATGACCGCAAAGAATTGGAGGAGATCCGCTTGGAGGCTTATGAAAGTTCCAAACTTTATAAGGAGAAGACCAAAGCCTTCCATGATAAGTTAATTCTGAGAAAAACATTTGAGATTGGTCAAAAAGTTCTCCTCTATAACTCCCGCCTCTGACTCATGCCTAGTAAATTAAGGTCTAGATGGGATGGACCATTTATTGTTACTAATGTTTTTCCTTCTGGTGCTGTTCAGATTAAAAGTGAGGTCACTGCCAAAGCTTTCATCGTAAATGGACACCGCCTCAAACAAGATCATGAACTTCCGCAGAATGCGAAGTGGAGGTGATGAACCTTCTCCATCCGCATTATAAATAAAAAAAAAAAAAAAAAGAAAAAAAAAAAAAGGAAAAAAAAAAAGAAGAAGGAAAAAAAAAAACAAATTGTGTGTCCGACAATGAGGTAGGTAGAGTCGCTCGAAGCATGTGGAGGTCATTTTTTCTTCAATACAACAATGCGAAAATCTTGCAAGATGGATTTTATTGGCCTACTTTATTAAAGGTCTGTTACACCTTTTGCAAAAGCTGCAGAAATTGGTCAAAAAGTTCTGCTTTGAGATTATCATCTCGCACCTACTCCTTGAAAAATTGAGATCTAGGTGGCGTGGTTCTTTTGTTGTCGACACGCGTATCCTCTCAAAGATCGATACCGAGGATCCTAGGAATGGTAATGCGCTTAAGGTTAATGGACAAAGACTCAATCATTCCCGGAAAACCAAGTTCTTGAGTTCTTTGTGTTGCTTAGGTTAAGTGGCGGATACGGTGCACTCCGTGACTCTTGAGTCGCTTTATTCTTCGCTTTCCCAAAATAATCGAACCCTTCTTCTCCTTCAAAATGGATGTCATTCTTTCAAACCCGAGAAAACATTTTCCTTCTCTTCCTCAAAATGCTCGAGAAAAATCTACAAAGTTCGATGTGAGAGATTGAGAATGTTAATGCACAAGGGTATGCCGAAGATGTACGTTGGATAATTGAAGCAAAGGTCCGATTAACAGTGAGTCCTCAATTTCATTTGACTCATATATGCCCTGGCCTTGGAAGAAGTTCATATTCTAAAAGGAGAAGAGCAAAAAGGTTACAAGTCTGTCACAAATGTGGACGATGGAACTGTAACAAGCGATGTCGTACTAAGGGGATGGTTTCCGCAAATAGAAAAGATAAAATTTTCTTCATTAAGAATGGATCGAGTAAGGAGTCATTAGATGATATCTTATTGACTCTTGAGACGCATTCTTGTGGATTGGTGCATCGTGAAATTCTTAAATTGTGGAATCTCTTCAAGGATGAACAACAACGCTACGCTCTTGGGAATCGACTCTAAAAGACCTGTTTGCCAATTTATAAGAAAATTGGATGGGAAGCTTATCCTCGACTCATAGAAGACGTTTAAGCCATCGGACGTTAAACCAGAGGCAGATGTGAGCCATATCCACAAACAATCTGTACATATCATCTTCTTCTTCTTCTTCTTCATGGCATTTTACAAAAAAAAAATGAAAAAAAAATGAAAAAAAAATGAGAAAAAAAAATTCAAAAAAAAAATGAAAAAAAAATGTATACTTCTTAGGGTTGGCTTTGGTAACACAAACCGTGAATGGGGAAATGCATGCATCCTGATCCAGCCTTCTTAATTGAAAAACAAAGAAGGTAGATTGTATCCCACATGTGAGGCAGATGGTCGTATTATGGCCACTTGTCCCTTTTGGGAGCCCTATGTTGCGCCGGGTCTTGAATGGGTCGAATATTGGTCAACAATGCTTTGGCACAAAGCCGAAAGAGCAGACTACCTCCATCCCAATCTTAAGTAAGTATACACTCATCTTTCATCAAGTTTTTTTAACAATTTCAAAAAAAAAAAAAAAAAAAAAAAAAGGACGTGATGTCTCTTTGACTCATGACGCGGCAAGATATAAAGATACGCCATGGAGACCGTACATACAGTATGTCATCATTTTCTATTTCTTTTATCTTTGTATCATTTTGTTGTATTTTGATTTTTGTACAGACGATCCTTTGAGCAATGGGTCCTTCGGGGGTTTCTAGACTTCTTTACCTTGATGGTTTTCTTGAAGTCAAAAAAAAAAAAAAAAAAAAAAAGATTCTCGTGTCTCTTAATTTCAACCTTTTCTGACAACCGCCAACCTACCCTCATAGGTGCAATTATTCCCCTTTCCATTCTTTTTCCTATTTAAACACTCCATTTTCTCCATTTTCCTTCAAACTCGAAACACTCAAAGGGAGGAAGAGTATAGAATGGGGCCTTCTATTCGTAACCTCAAAAATATCTGTTTTTTGTGGGTCGAGTTATGGGAAGGGATTAGAGTTTGTAAACGCAGCTAGCACTCTTGGTCGATCACTTGCTACAAGGAATATTCATCTTGTATATAGGGGAGGTTGTCGTGGGTTAATGGGGGCTGTATCACTTGCTTTGCCTTTGTAAGAGACACAATCGGGTTCTAGGTATCATTCCCGAAACTTTAGCTCAACGAACATCACTTTGGAAAGACAATTGGGGAGGAACTTAAGGTATCATCAATGCATGAACGCATGAAGATAATGCTTGAACACTCGATGCATTCATTGCCTTACCAGGTGGTTTTGGTACTTTGGAAGAAATTTTTCAAATTGTCTCTTGGGCCGAACCGAACATCCACCATAAACCCATTGGTTTGTTGAATGTTAATAATTTCTTTGATCTTCATTTATTTTTTCTTGACAAAGTCATGGAACAAATTTATCACTCCTTCTAAGAAGACAACTTCTTATCTCTCCTCCACTGTTGATGAGCTCATTGATAAATTAGAAGCTTTTGAGTATGTACTGATCGTATTAGCTCAGATAGATTGGTCAACAGAAGCAGCGAAGGAAGTAACAAGAAACAAGAGCCCGATCTGAAACTTTCTCTTTAATGGGTTTGATTTAAAAAAAAAAATTGTTGTTGTTTCGTTTAGTATGATATGGTTGTTATGGACTTATTAAACCAATTAGTGATGGCAGAGTAAGGAGTAATTTTACTCTTGAGACGCATCTTAATTGGTGGCAGAGTAAGGAGTTTTTTAGGTAGTAATTAATTAGTATTGACTTGTGGAAGTACTAACGTTTTCTTGTTTGATTTCTTTTCGTGGTCGATGCAAGTGCAGACCGACAAAGGTGTTTCTTTTCTCGCTAGGTGTTGATTCACTTCTTATCAGGTTGTGTTGCTCTTTTCTATCTCTTTCTTTCACATTGAGGACAATGTTACATTAAGTGTGTGGGAGAGATTTTAACATGTTTCTGTTTCTTTTCGTTTGTTAAAAAAAAAAATTTAAAAAAAAAATCAAAAAAATAAAAAATAAAAAAAAATAAAAAAGGGGTTCATTGCATGATTGAATAATTTTTCTCCCTTCTTGAACTGATATGCTTGGTGATGGATGATTGAACTGATGAATTGAGTTTGATGAATGCATACCTTGTGAGATTTTGAGCCTAATGGATGGATTCAACATTTATGCCATTCTCTTCTTTCTTGTGTGATTTTCACTCATGTTAATGACCACTCTAGAACTTGCTTTGATTCTTTTTGAGGCTACATTTCACTTGCATGCATGAACATGATTGAGGCCCTCTTTCTTAGCTAGTTTAACCAAATAGCCAACCTTGTTTTCAATATGATATCAAGCACTCTTTTGATCTCTCGAAAATTCTCTAATTCTTGCCAACCTTGTATATTTTCCTTTGCTTAACCCCTTTGAGCTTATTTGACCATTCCTTGTTTCTAGCTCATTATGTGCCATAAATGAAAAATCGTGTTTTTACTGTACCTTAGGAAATAAAAGAACATTAGCCTGGTTAATGGATGAGTTTTTGAACAAGTGTGGGGTGTGTGTACAAAATGGTTGTTGAAAAAAAAAAAAAAAAAGAAAGAAAGAGTGCTTAAAAAAAAAAAAAAAAAAAAGAGAAATGTATGTATATAGTTATGTTCATATATATAAAAAAAAAAAGAGAGAAAGGATTAGGAAATGAATATGTAAAGGGATATACATTAGAGTTGAGATGAACTTTTATGCTCGTTATTTGAACTCATTCTCATTTGCTTTTATTCTCTTTGGTATTTACCTTCTCATATCCATTTTATCCTCTTCTGTTACCTTGACCTCACTACAACCTTGAATAAAGTCCTCATGATTTGTGTGTGCATGTGTTTTGAGTAGTGGAGAAGTAGAAGATAAGCAAGCTTATGGTAGTGCAATTTTCATGGGTTGAATTGAGTGAAATACCTACCTTTTAAACACTTGAGAGATTGAGAGGAATCTTATGAAGATCCATCATTCTTAATTCATTCTTTTCAACGGAAGTTTCCTTGCTTGTTGGTTTGAGATGTGAAGAAATGTTACCTCATTTATGCTTTGATCCCTTGAATTTCTTGTTGCTCTTCTTGCTTCATTGAGTCCTTTAGAGTTTTTAACTTTTAAGTTTGTGTCGTTTGTCTTTGTCTTCTAACTTTAGTTTTATATGTTTTGCCCAGGAGTGCAAAAAGCTAAGTGTGGGGAATTTGATAATCACATATTTTATTCATTAAGAAACCCTCATTATTAGTCATTTACACTCTTCATGTACTTAATTGATCTGAATTTGATTATGTTTTGTAAGTTTGAACTCGAATCGGACTTAATTGATTTTTCAGCATTATTCGAGTCTTACACTGTTTCTGTATTTTGGCCATATCTTGAGTTCTAAATGTCTGATAATTATGAATTTTACCTTGTAGGAAAGATAAAAGAGAGCTCTACAACTTTGATGAAGAGCTCAAGTCAAATTCAGACATCTAGTGGAGCTAATTGGGCATGGAAATCAGAATACGGGATTTGTGAACTGGAACCCGAACAGTGTGTAGTAACCAGAACATAATTTGAGTTTGGGTTTATAGAATGGGCTGAAAATTGGTGATCTGAAAGTTAAGACCCATATGTACAACTTTCATGACAAACACAAAACTTGATTCGGGCTCCTTGATGGAGATATTGGGTCTGAAAGTCAAAACAGAGGTGCTGAAACTGGTCCTGAGCAGTCTGTAGTAATTGGGTCATATCTTGGGCTGTAGGACGAATTTTTGGGTGCTTCCAGAGCCATTGGAAAGCTTAGACAATTTCCTAGAACTTTCATGAAGACCATTTGGCTCAAAAATGACGAAATCAATGAGTTCAGCAATGAATACTTTCGGAGACAAGGAAGCTCACCTACCAAGTTCACCTACCAAGCTCACCTACCAAGTTCACCTACCAAGCTCACCTACTAATTCCACCTACTAATCTCATCTACCCATCTACTACTACTCTGAATCCTCTATAAAAGGAAGCATGAGGAGAGCTCTAAACACAACAAACACTTGGTGTTAGAAATAGCTTTTCATAGTTCTTGTATATTTTTCCTTCATTGTAATGGAGAGCTAAGTCACTTCTAGTCAATTCGGGACTCTTGAAGAGATTGTGGCTTGGATTCTTGAGACCTTGTTTATGTAATGTATTTGATTTATATTTGAATTCCTCTTCTCTTCTTCTTCTGTTCTCTTGATCTTGAATGCATGAATGGTGATTCTGTTTATGTTTGATCTGATTTGATCTTGGTTTAAGATTAAGTATTGTGATGAACTGAAGATTGAGATTTGTGATGAAACTTAGAACTGATTGATCTAAACTAATCACGTAATTGAAGAGGTTAGGTTACTGATTTGTGCCTAGGTTAATTGAATTCGGTGCTTAAATTGACATATATTTACATGAATGGTGCGATTGCGAGATTTGTGTTTATCACTTGTCAATTGAATTCGACGATTGTCTAGTATGAATTACGGATCGATGCGAGAGATCTCGGTTAGATCCAAGTTAACCATTCAAATGTATTTCGGTGTTTGTTGAAAGGTCTATGATTGAATCCACCCAATCTCGGATAGATTTCTGAATTGATTTCTTTTTTAATTGTTATTTCTCTTTAAATCCTGTCACATCGCGATCCTTGAACCATCAAAACCCCCTTTTTTAACTTTCACTTGATTTGATCAAATTGCATCTACGATCCTTGAGGAGACGATCCGGTGTTGTTCACTATACTACAAGTTTAGGTAATAACTTCGGTTATAATTTTGACTGAGTTCGGCGCTCGTCAGTATCCCTGTTATGTAAAGGTTGCAAGCACTTATTTTAAGCTTATGTTGAATAGTGAAAAATCTCGAACTGTGTTTCGGGGACTGGACGTAGGCCACAAGTGGTTGGTGGTCGAACCAGGATAAATATTGTGCCTGCTTTTCTACCCTTAATCTTTTATCTTTATGCACTTTATTTATTCTTGTAATTTAATTAATAACTGTTCTTCTTATCTTCATCTTATTCACGACTTTTAATAATTAAATTCAGTATAGTTTATTTGTTTAAGGCTTTTGCGAAAAATCTTTAATTACTCAATTCACCCCCCCTTCTTGAGTACTGAAGCCACTTGGGTAACACTTTTTACATGTAGACTTGACACAACTACTTCATTAATTAATTTTTTATAATATTAATATTTTTTTAGAGTATCTTCACTCAATAAGTGAGAAATTAGTCGCTCAAAATACGGTCAGATGCCTAAGCAATGATCTCTTCTAATAGTATTATTTTTATACTTATAAATCTTAGAATTAAACTTAATATCATATATTTAAAAAACTCGAACTCATTTAGTTAAAGCTAACACTCATTGGTTATAATATTAAATTTAATTACAACCGTTAAGTTGAAAGCTTTCATGAGTTCATAGATTAAGTACATAAAATTGCAAAAAAAAATATTAGAATAATCTGTATTTCATCGAAATACTTTATTTTAACATATAAGGGTTTTTGACCAATTTGCCCTCAGTGGCAAAGATATTTACCAAATTATTATCTTTTTAAAACTATTTACCCGAACGCCACCCGTTTTTGCTACGCTGAAATTTTTTAAGATTGTCTGTGCCACGTAGGATACGTCAATACGTATCCAACGTGGATATGTCAGAACACTTGGCATTTTCCACTTGGATACGCCATGCGTTCTGACGTATCTATGATGGATACGTCGTGCATTCTGGCGTATCCACGTTGGATACGCCACATGTATTGGCGTATCCAACACACGGGGCCTGTCTAACTCTTAGGAGTGTCAAAATGGGCTAAGCCCAATGGGCCGACCCAAATAGCCCGACAAAATGGACCGGCTGGACTAGCAAAATGCTAGTCTGAAACTTATATGCCCTGAATGGGCTGAGCTCGAATGGGCCAGGCCAGATATTTTTTTAACACCACATAAGGCTAAATGAGTTGGGCTGGGTTAGCAAAATACTAACCTGAAACTTACATGACCCGAATGTGCTAACCCAAATTGGCTGGGCCAGCCCGTTTTAACACCTCTACTAACTCAAGTAAAGCTTCTAACTTTGAGACACGACCGTGTCGCTTGGTCACACGATCGTGTCTCATCTAGATATGTAATTTTATGATCAAACGACTTTGTCGTGTTTTCACACGGCTGTGTGAGCTCTATTGACGTGAAAAATAAGTTGTTTAACCTTCAAATCATGCTTAGTATGCTTAAGTTAAAAGTTTCGACTCAATTAAATCTAAGGCGAACCCAAGTTTAAAAAATTAAGTCTTTAAAATTATGAAGTTAAATTTAACCAAATCAAGCAGTGAGCACCCATAGCGTATTGTAATCAATTTTTATACTTAAAATTGATGGGCTAGAATACTAGCAAAGTGAGCCTAACAAAATTAATTAACTTTAATAGTTTAAATATTCTGATTCTATAAAAAAATTGACAAAATTTTCCCTAAAAATTAGACTTTCCCAAAAATACTTCATCCTGTATAATGAAACATATTTATAGGGATAAATGACTCCAGCATATTTTGATTAATGACTAAACTTAACATGATTATTACTTTGATTCACTAACTACTTGCCAAGCTTGACTTTTTCAATGAGATTTTATGGAGCAAGAAAAGTGGATGCAAAGGATCATGGAGCAGAATATTTCAATGCAAGGATAATGAAGTCAAACTTAAAGAAGGAGCATCATGAAGAAAAAATTCAAGAAAAATCATTAGGAACCTTTCTGTAAAGAAAAAACTTAGTTTAATTCTTTGATTAAGCTCTCTCAAATAAGTAAAAATGGTTTTCAAAAGTAAAAATGGATTAAGAATGAAAAAGGTTAATTAATAAGTTTGTACATCTATGTGTACATCGATGTACTTTCAGTTAATTAACTAACTTTTAATGAAAATCTCAGTATACATCTATGTATAAATGTTATACATCTATGTATACATCAATTGATCATAGGACTTATTGAAAAATCTCAGTATACATCTATGTATAAATGTTATACATCTATGTATACATCAATTGATCAAAGGACTTAATGAAAAATCTTAGTATACATCTATGTATAAGTATTATACATCTATGTATACATCGATTGATTCTGGACTTACTTGATCAGTATGCATTTTTGCATCTGTACATCGATTGATACATCTATGTATAAGCCAGAACAGAAGCAAGAATTTTTGAAATAGCCATACAATCGATTGGGTAATCGATGTATAATCTTCTGGGCTGAGAATACAAGTGTTTTTCAAGAACAACATCGATGTACTCATGTGTGTATTAATCAAGATCAAGAACATTCAAGAACACAATCGATTAAGCAATTGATGTACACACGTTATAAAAGTGAAATTTTATTAAATATATCTATGTACTAATCGATTGACTGATAACAGAATTTTTTAGATGAATCTGTTTTGATCTTAACTGACTTGTAAAGTGTGTCCAACAGATTTATTTTGTTATATACCTATATAAGGACATTGGCAAACACTTTCAAAACAACAATTTATTTGAAATTAGAGATCAAACACACAAATACTGTGAGAGCTTTTCATTGAAAGAAAACTGAGTATTTTTCTGTAGAACTTCAAGTTGTTGTATCTGATTTCTTAGAATCTGAATCAATCTTTTCATATTATAAAAAAGAGATAAGAGAGAAGGTTCTCTCGCTGATGAAATCAAGAATAGAAGGGACTCTTGATGTTGTGCAAGAATAGAAGGAATTCTTGTGAAAATTGCAAGATTGCTTTGACTGAAAAGCTGTCATTTGGGTAGAAGAAACCTAGAAGTGAAGCTTGTGTAAAGAATCTTGTATATTGATTTTTCAATAGTGGATAAATCTCACAGTGGTGTGGGGACTGGATGTAGGTTACCAGAGGAGGTAGCTGAACCAGGATAAATCTCGGTTTGTAATTTTCTCTATCCCTTAACTCTTTATTTGCTTTATTGTTGATTGTATGAATTAAGCAATATGTTAAGGATGTTTGCATGAGTTGATTAGTTTATGATCTTGTTCATATCTGAAATCAATCTTATTGTTAGTATTTCTTTATAAGTTTCAAATCTTGATAGAAATACATCTTGCAAAAACATATTTTGGTTTGTTGGTTGACAAAATTCTTTTTACAGTTAAAGGAAAGAATCAGTTTTTGCATAAAGGGGAAAAACTAGAAAAAGTTTTATTACTCAATTCAACCCCCCTTCTTATGTATTACGAAGCCACAACCAACAATTTATATATATTGAATTCCATATAAACAAAACACGTATAAGATGCATAAGTATAACAGAAAAATCTAGTACATATACATACAATCATTCCAAATTAAGCAAATATAATAAAATATGGTACATATGCATCAATGAGAAGAGCCAGGGTCAGAATATGGTAGTCTATGAGGGGGATTAGAAGAAGGTCCTGGATGTGATGGGTGAGGATATGGTGGGTAACCCATATACGGTGGATATGGAAATGACGATGTAAGGGTAAAGGTATAAGGATATGGTGGGTAAGGGTAAGTAGTTGGTAGATATGTTGTAGATGGTGGATAACTTGGATATGGCGGGTACGATGGAGGTGGTGGCTGAGATGGTGGGTAAGTAGCAGTAGAAGTGGGCGGTGACTGAGTACTAGGCACACCTGAAGAATCAGAGTCCTCTGGAAGTCGTAGTCGTGACCGAGTACTCGCTAACCCTCTCCGTCTACGGTGCGACCTCTGCTCATCGGACTGTTCGGATGGTCCGAGAATGTCCTCTACAAGAAGAGCTGGATGAAGGTTATCCAATATGATGCGACCATACTTCCTCACTGAAGATAAGATATCCTTCATGGACTGTTGAAGGCTAGCCATACTAAATCTCGAATTAGGGTTCATGGCCGATGCATGGACGTTCTCTGCAATGTCAGCCTAAGATACAGATATAACACATGTCATCATCAATACAAAATACAAAATGCACAAAACGAATAGCATAACATATTGGTAAAAAGCTTACCACAAACCCAATGGATGCACCAGTTTGGGAAATCCAACGTCTAGTAATCCGTCTGTACCAGCGCATGTACTCCATATTCTTAATTGATTGAGTTTGGTATGATTTTGTGAGCGGTCCTAATTGAATATTTTCAGGAGATTTGAGCTTCCAAAGGCCAACCAATAACAGACCGTTAAGAGGAAGCTCTACAACTTTTATGAAGAGCCGTCGTCAGATGGCTATGTTTGCAAGGTGTGTGGCTCGCCAATCATCGCCGTGTCGTTCGGATAGTCAAGATCCAAATAAACAACTTTCATGAAGAACAATGTAATCGGTCATTTTGAGCTTGCAACTCATCAGGTTGGTGTTGTCTCTGTGGTATTAGTTGGTCTAGACTAAACTAACGCATCACCCTGTTTGGCTGGTGCCATTCAACAATGTGGAAAAAGATAAATGAAACTACTACCATAATAATGTCTCTACCAGCGACATAGAATGCTGGCAGTGAAGCTACAATCTCATCTGTATATGGTCTCCATGTTATCTGCAATCACAATTGCATAAAGAATCAGAAAGTAAGACAAATGAACTTATTTAAATCAATGTAAACAAATACTGACCTTATCACTCTTCATTTGATCAAAGAACCCACAGTAATAAAGAAGCACCCCCATTGGGGTTTCAGTCAACACCTTATTTTTATGCCACTTTTATATATATATATATATATCAAGGTCATATGATGTCAACACAAGTAGTATATATAATAAACTAATGTACGAATTCTAGACGATCGAGTATATGTTGAGAAACTCACCAAAAAATTGTTATTTCTTCCTTTAATTTTGTTAAGTGCGATCTTAAACTCACAAACCCCCTTTTTGCCCGAACCAAAATATGCGTTTCAAGTGGACGTAAGGGACCACAGTTAGCAACATAGGCAACCATAAGGACAGGATCAATATCATCCATAAGTGTAGGGACAAGGGGTAGAAAACTGTGTCATGCCTAATACTGCAACAGTATGCAAGCACCTCTAATCTCGTGCATGTTGTGGTCTATGGCCTTGCACAACTCTCTGTACAAATACGCCAAGACCGTTGATCCCCAACTGTATCTCCCAGTAATGGTAAAGTCTTTCAACAGAGGAAGGAACATCATGTGCATGTATCTACCTGAATGGTCAGAAAATAGCAATCCCCCAAGCAACTGAAATATATATGCCTATGCACACTTAATACCGCAACATCATGTAAATCTCGTGCATGTTGTAGTCTATGGCCTTGCACAACTCTCCATCACCCTCAATAAATCGTGTACGGAATGTGCTGCAGCGCTCAAGTGCTAGCTTTTGGGTGCTGGACCACTAGGGTGCTTTTTTTAACTTTTCTTCCTCATTTAAGCATTCAATCTTCTCCATATGCAATTACCTATAAAAACACAATTTAAAATAACAAAAAAATAACAAAAACTTAAGAACAAACTCAATTAAAAAGATTAAAGAGAATGAAAAATCCAAAATAATGAACCGTAAAAATATGAATTTTTGCAAGTTCATCACATATCAATACGTCCACCTAATACATGTGACTCACCTGGCTACGAGCCTAACAAGTCCTGACATAGCTGCATCCAATCTCGACGGGATGTACGGTCAGTAACTACATCGCTGTCAACTGGAAGTCCCGAGATAATACCTATGTCCTCTAATGTGATGGTGCACTCTCTAGTAGACATATGGAATGTGTGTGTCTCGGGGTGCCATCTCTCAACCAATGTCGTAATGAGGGAGTGATCGATGATATAATATCCCATGTGGGCAACCCCCACGAACCCAACCAAATTTAGATATGGCAGTATCCGCTCATCTGGGTCTATATGTCTGAATTTATGGGCACATCTAACACGCAAATGACGATCTGGTCTTCCTTGCCATATATGCTGTGAAACATAAAACTCTTGCAACTCCAGTACTAATGGGTCCTTTGGGCCTGGGCGCAAGTGGAATGTCATATCTCACGCTGTAATCAGGCAACAGATAAGAACATTGGGTAAGTCTTCAAATAATAAAACATGCTATAAAATCGAATAAACATATTAAACATGAGTGTATTGAGCATAAATTAATAGACACCACTAAAAACATAAGGAGGAATGATATTAAACAACAATAATCATATAGATTATCAAATTACACACTGAAAATCTTTAATTACACGTTGATAGTCATCCATTACAATACAATAGGTGTTAAATTATGTCCTAATCAAGTAGATGACCCTACTTGGTCATTCTCCAAAGAAGTCGATCCACCACGACGACAACTACGAGAGTTATGTCCATATTCACCACATTTTTTACATCTTTGTCCCAGTCCTGATTCGCATCAATCCATCTCATTTCTAAGTCGAGTTGATTTGGGTCGACCTTTAAATCGAAGCAATTGATGATTGGGTACCAATGTAATTACCTGAGTTGGTGGCCACCATGGTTCATCCTTAATGATATCCCAATTAACCTCATACACCTTGTACAAAGTATGCATTTTGTAAATACTATTCACATATTGAAAAACGTCAAGTCTCCTGGAAAAATATGTTGTTATTGCATGAGAGCAAGGGAAATGCAATGCTTGAAACAGGCCACAGTCACACGTGCCTTCTTGAAGGTTTAGGGAATATTTAACTCCACCCCACTGTGTTATATGGTTGAATGCCTCTTTGACCAAAAATCTAGTTGATTGTATATCAAATCGATATGCTTGATGAGAGCTTGCCTTGAGCATGTTGGCATTCTAGCTTTTCATAAAATCATCAGAGCAATCTGTCCCATCAACAAGTTTCTCGTTTGCGTCATCCTTTCGGTTAACAAAGTACTCTACCAATTTGTAATATGTTATTGGTAGGTTTCCGCCACCTTTCAACAATCTATTCATACACTCAGATAAGTTCGTTGTCATATGACCAAATCTGTAGCCACCATCATATGCTAAACTCCATTGTTCTTTTGGAATCGAATTAATCCAATTTGTCATTTCAAGAGTAGCGGACAACTTTTCCAACCTAGCCTCAAATTTGTATGTCATTGGTTCGTACCCTAATATTAAAATATTGAATGAGTTAGTGTTAGCAACTAAATTATAGTTTGTTAAGTAGTATAGTAAACTCATAAACAATGTGAAATGTTTAACTACCTATATTAATCAGATATTTTTTGAGGGCCAGATTGCGAAAGGACTTGTTAAAATTGCTACCAATACACCGAATGCAGAAAACATGATGCGCATGCGGTGGCTGCCATCCCAGATGTGGATTCGCCACTGACTGTATGATGCTTGATGTCTATCAGATATCAAGCACAGACCTAGTTATTATGTGACATGTGTTCGAATCAAGGCTAAGAACCAACTCCAAGCATCCTTTGTTTCCCATTCAATAATGGCAAATGCAATTGGCAGAGGTTTTCTATCGCCATCCTATGTCGTTGCAATCAATAGTTTATGACAATATTTACCATACAAATGAGTGTCGTCAATCTGAATAATGGGCTTGCAGTATTGAAATCTAACAACACATGGTTTGAATTTCCAAAACAAACAATGGAATACAAGTTTTGAATAGTCAACTCTATTGCCCTCGACATAGTCAATAGTTTATAACTCTACCACTGTGTCTGACATGTCTCTTTGCATGGCAAGTAACCATCTAGGCAATACCACATAAGATTTATCCCAGTCTCCAAATACTTTCACAATGGCAATTTGTTTTGCCTTCCAAGCTTTCCGATAGGACACGTCATATCCGAATTGACATCAAACCATTTTAATAATCAAGCATATAGGTACATCGGGTTTTTGTTTAACCATCTCCAGAATGCAAGAATAGATCATAAGAGAGTCTAACTTTTGATGATCTTGTGACATGGCTAGATTGACACAGTTGTGAGGTCCATTATATTTTCTAATTTCCCACATGTTTGATTTCTTGCTTAGAATGGCCCTGACCCTCCAATTACAACCATCAGCAGCTCTGGGACACTTAACAATTAGCCACTGTGTATCAGAATCATCAATCTTGTAATTCTAATGTCTAATAATGGAATAATGTTTTAGGGCCAAGTTGACAACATCTTTAGAGAGAAATTGCAACCCGACATATAATTCTTTATCTGGACTCCAAATGCCACGATAATCTAATTCAGGCAGATTATCAAATATACTCAGCGCATCCTAATTGATTTCAGAAAACTGAGGGCATGCAGGCATATACGTAGATTTGGGAGCAACTACCAATGGAGGGACTAGTTATTGTATATTTACTTCAGGGCCAGATTGATCTTCTTCTAAGTTAGTGTCTGTATCTTCACCCTTGGGCATCTCTCTTCCATGATCGCTTGTGTCAAATAATGCATCTGTCATAAGCAAGTTATCGGTTTCAAGGTCCAACCTAAATAAGCTCCCTTCAGACATTGCAGACGTACCAACTTCTTGAGATTGTACTAGGACAGGAGCATGTGTCATGGAGAATTGAGTGTTGATAGAGTACGATGATTCAGCAAGATTAGAAGGACTAACTTGTAACCCTGTTTCAGAAGGAGCTTCAGCATGCTCATTGTGTTCACTCGTTTCTGTCTTGATATACAACTCCATAGAAGTTAAGTTAGGATGCTGATCAAAGCAATCAATCATGCAAGTAACGTCTTTATCATCTTCTAATGGAAAAGCTATCCATCTTAGTACATTACTCCATTGTGAAAATTTATACACAACACTGGACATAACTTGATTTTCTTGGAACCTTAATTTTAAATGAATTCTCCTTTTCAGAAGCTCAATAGTCGTATCACGTTGAATCATGATAGACTTGGGACAAGGACCTTCATACATTAGACCATCTTCACCTTCATACGTTCTCCCATTGTAGTAAATGAGAACAACAAGGTGTTTGGTCATCTTACACTTCTAAATAATAACAACACAAATAATTCAATTTTGTACAAACAAATTTCAAAAACCTACTAATTAACAATAAAACATATATAATAAATACACAATTAATAATAATAATAATAATCAATAATAATCAATAATAATAATAATAAATAATAAGACTCAATTATTCTAACAATAAAACAAATATACAATACACAATTAATATAAAAACTAAAAAATATGAACAATAATTCTAACAATTAAAATATTCAGCAATAAATATAACAATAATAATAATCTAACAATAGAAATACTTACATATATGATTATCTCACAAGTTACAGTCACAGGAGAGTTCGGGAGAGAGTTTAGAGAAGGTGAAATGTAGAGATAATGCGAAAATTTGAGAAATGAGGGAAGTGATCGTGAGAGGGAGAGGAGAGGAGGAGTTATAGGGATGGAAGTAGGATACATTAATACGCGTGGAGTATCCAACGTGGATAAGTTAGAACGCGTGGTGTATCCAACTTGGATGAGCCAGAACACATGGCGTATCCAGGTGGAAAACGCCAAGCGTTCTAGCGTATCCACATTGGATACACCACGTGTTTTGGCATATCCACATTAGATATGTCACGCGTATTGGCGTATCCTATGTGACACAAACAATCTTAAAAAAATTCAGCATGGCAAAAAGGGTGACATTCAGGTAAATATGAGTATCTTTTTGCAAACTATAATTTTTTTCAATATAATTATTAAATCATGTGATATATAGTTACAGTCATATAAGAGTTCGGGAAAGAGTTTAGAGAATGTGAAATTTAGAGAGAATGTGAAAATTTGAGATAATTATATATATAATTATATATATATATATATATATCACATGATTTAACAATTATATTGAAAAAAATTATATTTTGCAAAAAGATACTCAATTGGTGTAAGTGTGCAAGTCTTACACCAAGCGTAAAACTTATATATATATATATATATATATATATATATATATATATATATATATATATATATATATATATATATATCTTTTTTTGCAAAAAGATACTCAATTGGTGTAAGTGTGCAAGTCTTACACCAAGCGTAAAACTTATTAGTTACTAAATGAATTTTATATTTATATATATATATATATATATATATATATATCTCACATGATTTAACAATTATATTGAAAAAAATTATATTTTGCAAAAATATACTCAATTGGTGTAAGTGTGCAAAACTATTAGTTGCTAAATGAATTTTATATAAATTTAAATATAAAATTTAATAATAGTGGAAAATGGAAAAATACTAAAAGGTCAAAAGTATTTTTAAAGTCATAGAAAAGTAACATTTTTTATTTTGGTATTACAGTTAGTTGGTGTCTGGACCAGTTTACACGCATTCAGACTGATCTGCCTTCCTAATTTGATCAAAGTAGGCTATTTACACTAATATTAGAGGACTCACAAAAATATTTTTTACGGAAACCAAAAAATTGACATATATAGCTAGAAACAAAAGAGTGACATGTTTAGGATTGAAAAAATAGTATTTTAAGCAAAAGAAAAATTCTATACAACCCTAAGTATTCCCTTTGAAGAAAACAACAGGGTTATCTATTTGCTCCTATTATAAGTTTATCAAACTACACTTTGGCCAGAGGAAAAAGGTTGCTTACACTTTCTCCTTTCTGTATTGTTGCAGTCCCTCACACCGACAAATTATGGCAAATTTATACAATCAATTGTAGTTATTCTTGTTCGATAAGTCCATATTTTGTAGTCTCAAATCGAATAAACTATGGTAATTTGCTTGTGTTTATTGATGAATTTTAGATGGATTCTTATCATTATCTTCGTTTTTGCAGATTGAATTAGATTTATCACATTTAGAGTGAGAGCAAGCAAAGACATCGTATTTTCAGAGTAAAAGAAGATCATATTGACTTAGACATGACCAAGTCTAACTTGAAGAACGCTTCTAACTTGGATCACACGGTCGTGTCTCTAGGTCACACGACCATGTCTCCCTCTTGATGTTGAAGTTATGCGTTTTCATGCTCACACGACCATGTCAAGCTTAGACATGGTCGTGTGAGGTCTTTTGTGCGTAAAAACGAATGTTTTGCCCCTGACTATTATAAATAGAAGCAATTCCCTAAACTTGATATAGACTTTTTGCGATAACAGATTTTTGGGAGATAAATCACGCTGAAGGACTGCTACGAATCTCTGGAAGATGGCTACAAAGAGATGACGTAATTCTTGAAGGCTTGAATATCACAATCTCCATTAAAGGTGTTTTGATTTCTCTTCCCTCTAGTTTTTCCCCTTAGGTTTTTCTTTCTATGAATTTGTGTTATGATTTGAGATTATTTGTATTGAACATGAATAGCTAATCTCATAACTAGGGCTATGAGAAATTTTATTTTCCTAATTAATTGATTTTCAATTCGAATTTGATTAAGGTAATTTCAATTGGGTTTGTTGTATTGCTTGAATTTTTGTCAAAATTTTTTCAATTTTGACATGCTTTAATTCATTATTTGAATGGTGGCCATCCGCAACCAATGAGTGAACTTATATAATAAACCTAGGATTAGATTGGTGAATGACTAAATATCAATTTGTTCTACTAATTGAATTAACGATTATGTTAGTTCATCTCTTGAATTGGGGCTTAATGCATTCCTAGTTAATTCAACTAAATGACCAAATAGGTGATTAATTAGGAAAAGAATATTGTTTATCCATGACCATTGGGACTCAATAACAATTAAGAGAATTTGATAATAAAATTACCTTACATCATAAATAAATAAAAATCTAATTAGTTGGATTCAAGTGAACCTTGTGCTCTAGTTTCCCTCTAAGTGATTTATCTCTACATTTACCTTACATCATAAATAAATAAAAATCTAGTTAGTTAGATTCAAGTGAACCTTGTGCGCTAGTTTCCCTCTAAGTGATTTATCTCTACATTGATTAATTTTTCATCATTTTTTTTATTTATTATTTGATTTTATTTTGAATTTTTCTTTACACCTACGATTGTTTAAATAACCAAGAATTTAACGAATTTAGTAATTACTTTTTATTCTTTGTGGGATTGACAACTGGAATTTAAGTCTTATATTATTATACGATAGAATATACTTACTCTTAGTGTATTTTACGCGTATTATTGCTCACCAATTTTCTTCTGAAAACTACTCTTAGCACCATTAATTATAAGAGTACTTTCTTAATTATATTTAAGTAATGATACTGAAAATATAATATACAATATATATATATATATATATATATATATATATATATATATATATATATATATATATATATATATATATATATAAATACACACACACAATACAATACAAAACTTTTACTTTTTATTTCGTCTGTTTTTTTTTTTTGCCCTTTTTTTCTTCCTTTTCATATTTTTATGTTTATGCTTGTTTCTGAGCAATAACCTTTGCTCCAATTAATCATGCGATGCATTTTATAATTAAGTGGAGAAAACAAATGGTAAAATATCTATGCCATGTTATCGCATTTCCAGCTATGAAGAATAAGGAAAAGGATGCTGGACCATTATATTCTTATTGGATCCAAGTCCAATGACGTGCATCCGAGTAAGAGAATTATGCAAATGGAATTAGGTTTGAATTAAGTTTTAGAATTGGACCTCTTAATTTTAATTAGAGAAAATTACTCTACAAGTTTTTAAATTTTTTGAGATAATTTAAATAAGTCCTTAAATTAAAAAATTGTAATTGGATTCTTAATGTTTTAAAAATTTGTAATTGGATCTTTAATATTCTAAAAATTTGTAATTATGTTCTTAGATCCTTTTACAAATTTGTAATTGAATTTTTAGATCCAGTAACGGTTAGGGAACCAGTTACAAACTTTTTTTAATTTATGAACCTATTTGAATTATTCCAAAAAGTTTGGACACTTACATAGTAATTAAACCTTTTAATTATCTTGTTTGGTGAACATTAGAATTGAAACTCTAATTATGAGTCCAATTTCATGAAATTAGGAAATAGCTATTTTAATATTTTCAATTCTTAACTTAGACCCTAAGAATTACAATTCCAAACACAAAAGTTAAAAACAATATGTTATATTATTATTTATTATCTTTGTTACATATTCCGGCAACCATTGTTGTCGATGCTAGCCAAGTCGTCGGAGGCACCCTCCGACCACTGTCCCTGGGGATGCCCTCCAACCATCATCCCTGACTGCGTCCTTTGACTACCGTTCACGACAACATCCTTTGAACATCATTGTTGGCGGCGTCCACTGATCATCGTCACCGACAACATCCTCCAATTCAATTCAAAATTGTAATTTTATATCTCAATTCTTTATTTGCTCCAAACATAAAAATTAATTCTAGTCAATTCCAATTATAATAGAATTAGAATTAAAATTAGAATTCTAAACTATAATTTTAATTCTGTCATCCAAATAGACTTTAAGTTCACTTCTATGCCTATACTTAGTCCTCATCTTGATCACTTACTAACTTGAGCATCAAAATGTCTTTGTAGGTATCTCACCATCATACCTAAACAAAGTGAAACTCTCCAATGCATCAAGGATCGAGATGAACATCACCCTCCAAGCAACAAGGTAGAATAGGTGCTAATTATAATTAATTTTGGATTAGGAAATTATGTAAATATCTAAGAGATAACCTTAATTTTGATAATTGGATAGGAAAGAATTTAGATAGATCAGATATTTAATTCGGGTCATTTAGACATAATAGTAAAAGTAAATTAATTAAGTAGACATCTAACTTTTACACCAATAGAATCCACAACTCAAGTATTATTTAATAAGGGTTTAAATATATTTTTGTCTCTCTAAATATATCAGTTTTTAGGTTTGATCCCTCAAAAATTTTTGTTACGGTTTGTGTCCCTGTAATTTCAAAAATAAGTGAAATTAACTCAATTCAACCCTATCATAATAAATTTTTCTTAATCCTTAAAATGAGAGAATGTTTAATATAAGTGGGTTGAATTGAATTAATTTCACTTATTTATAAAATGATAGCATGGATCAATTTTATTCACTTTTAAAATTATAGCGACACAAATCATAGCAAAAAAATTTAAAGAAAAAAATTAAAAACTAATATATTTAAAAGGGATAAAAACATGTTTAAGCCTTTAATAAATGAAAAAGAGGCTCGGACCACCAAGTACTCAAGAAGTTGTATACTGAATCACATGTGTACAAAACATTGGTACAAAATCAATTTTATATATATAGTGTGTGTATGTATAGTGGGAGAGTATTCCTTATAGAATATTCACATTAGTGTGCTCAGACTTATTAATGCTTTACTGATTCAATTAGCAGCTAAACTCTTCCTTTTTCTTCTTTGATTAGGGTATCTCACAACATTTGTTATGAGATTACCTTCAACAACTATATTAGGAAATTAAAAACATAGAAAAGTGTCAGATAAGAAATGAACCCTTTAAATTTTATATTCGGTTTTTCTCTTTTTAAAATAGTTGATGAATAATTCTTGCCTCCTTCTCTGACAGTGACATTAGGGAGAAAAAAGAATATAACTATTTTTCTACAATTTAAAAATATCGTAGAGGAAAATGCTACCTCACCCGGTATAACATCAAAGGTCTGACCCCACAAAAATGATATTACACGTGTATACTTTTGCTAGGTCCCACAACAAATTATTTTCTTCTCTCTTTCTTCCTTCTCTCCATTGTGGTCCAATCTTATAGTTTAAGAGAAAAACTTATGTACATAATATATATGAACCGCTGGTTGCATGTGCTTTGGGAGCATGAAAGATTTTTTGATAGTTTAAGATGAATAGTAGGTACAACCCATTTGACTATATATCAGGACTCATTGAAAATCAACATCAATTCTCAACAGGCATATAGTATCCCCATATAGTATTTCGGTAAGAAAGCCCCTATTAAAAGCTCCGACTCTTGTCTATGAGATTTCTTAATACAAAAAGGTTTATAAGGTTCATATCAAAACCTCACGTAATCAATGACATAGTCAACTTTGGATAGAAGGGATGAAAGAGAGACCAAGTGGCCTTCGCACGAAGTTTCTTTTCACATATGATAGTAGTCAGAGCGATCATGACTTATATAATATATGCTTGGGATATTGATCTTTCCACCCGTGATATTTAAATTATTGATCGAAATGCCATCATTTTCAAACATATATATTATCTATCTAGTGCTGTTTGTGCCATGCCGCTTGTTTATTTCTTTTTCTTTTTCAGTTTCACATGTGTAGCGCTAACGACTATGGTAGGCATTTCCTATTTCCACACATTAGACAGTTGACGCTTCCATGTTGGTAACATCATCCATGTTAGAACTTCCATGTGGCTAACGTATACTGATTTGGCGCCATCCCTAGTGATGCAGATGATGTTTTCTTGCAGCGATATGCACGCAAGGGCGGACCAAGTCATAGGTTGTGGGGGCGGTTGCACCCCTTAACCAAAAAAAAATAAAAATCCCATGTGTTACATAGGTTATGATATATGCACCTCATATAGATAAATCTCGCCCCCCGCCCCCTCTCCCTTTTATAAGTTTCAGACGATGAGTGCTAATGTGAGAGAGTGTTAATGTTAAAAAACTAATAAACAGTTTGAGAAGATATAATATTATATTTGAGGGGGACAACGGAGAACCAATAGATATTAAAATTAGCCCATATATAAACACAATTAACAATATGCATCAAACTATGAAGCAAAAATACATATACGGATATCAGACATGACATTAATATAAAAATATACTTAAATTTAAAAAATTAGAAGATACGTAGACACAATATATATATATATATATATATATATATATAAGAGATTTATTTATATTTATTGTAAGTAAAAAAGATTTATACTTAATTTTATACTTTTCATTTTATTACGATCTTGTAATTACGATAAAGATAAATAATAATAAATACACGATCACAATAAAATGAATGATGTAAGATTATGTATAAAGTCTTTTTACTTACTAATAAGTGTAAGTGAATCCCCTTATATATATATATATATATATATATATATATATATATATATATATATATAGAGAGAGAGAGAGAGAGAGAGAGAGAGAGAGAGAGAGAGAGAGAGAGAGGGATCTTATATAGGAGGAAATCTACTTACACCTAGTGTAAATCTTAAAACTTACACTTAATTTTTTACCATTAAATTTATTTTAATGTAATGAGAAAGAACAATAAACATTGACATTAAATAAGGAGAGAGAATAATGCGAATGTGATATATTAATAAAGAAAAAAAATTTTATTTATCAAATCTACTTATTAGTTTAAAAAATAATTTTTATTAAAAATATGTGAAAGATACACCATAATATCACATAAAAAAATAATCTTTTCAAACATGCTTATATTACCACGTTAGATACAAACTCTGAAAAATTGTTCATATTATTACAATTGCTTATCAAATAGCAAAACAAATAGAGATAAATAATTTTAGAACATAATTGAATTATTATAATTATTCAATAAAATTATTTATAATTTATTGATATCAAATAATTATATAATGTTTAATTTTTATTCATTTATAATATCTATAGTGTCTAAGTTTTTAGATATTTATATAAAAAAAATTATTTTTAATGAATTTTTATGTTAAATTTTAAATATCGTTAATTAATTTTTCATGATAAACACGTATAAAAAAGAAATATAATATTCTTGTATGCTATTATATTATGATTTTATATGCTATTATTATTGATAGTTAAAAATTATGTAATATTTATATGCCTAATTAATATTTGTAATAATAAACACGTATATAGAAAATTTAATTTTTTTAGTAGTTAAAATATATAAAAAAATAAAAATATTATAAATTATATTCAACACTATATTTTTAAAAAATCTGTAAATAGACTTAATTACTAAAATTTGTTTTTTTATTAAAATTAATTTAATTAGAAAAGTAGAAAGGATAATTAAATTAATTTTAATTTTATTTCTTAAAATTAATTTAAGAACACGGTGCACTTTGCAATTACTAGGGCCAGGCTAGGTGGTTTCTGGTTTGCCTCTTGGTAGTTGGTACATAAATAATTAGAAGCCACAATATGTACAGTTAATGATATTTTCAATTTTTCCTAGCAGATTCTCACCACAAAAAGGCCGAAGCCGCGGAAGTAAAAGTCAAAGAAAGGGAAACAATATGAGATGTGTTAAAATTAATTTTAAATTTATTTTTTTTTATTAAAATTAATTTATTTTTTATTATCCTTTCTATTTTTCTAATTTTTTTTATTTTGATAAACAATTGTAATAATATAAACAATTTTTGAGGGTTTGTATATAACATGATAATATAAGTATGTTTTAAAAGATTTTTTTATGTGATATTATGGTACAACTTTCACATATTTTTAATAAAAAATATTTTTTAAATTAATAAGTAGACTTGATAATTAAATTTTTTTCTTTATTAGTATATCACATTTTATTATTCTCTCCTTATTTAATATCGGTGTTTATTATTCTTTCATCATTTAATTAGATTATTTAAAACTATTAGATTAAAATAAATTTAATGTATATATATGATTGAAAAATTTAAGAAAAATATTTATAATTTATTAATATCATTTCTATAAGTTTGAAGATTTATAATATCTTAATATATGTTATATGTGTCAATATTTGCTACCTAATAAGTTTCTCTCTTAAAAAATATGAAACATAATTTCTATTAACATTTTATAAAAAATCTCATAAATCAACTTCTCCTAATAGAACTAATCATATACAAGTACATGTGTATCCAAAAAAATTAATTAGAGGGAATAATGGTGTGAAGTAAGCTTCGGGGATGACGAAGTGGATGACGACTTGGTGCGAGTAGAGATAAAACGAGCAGATAAAAATAGTGATGTGTGAAAGATAAAACTTAAAAACCTAATAGTGGCGTATGAAAAGATAAAACTTAAAATATTAGTATGTGAAAATAGTGACTTAAGACGTTAGTCACGTGATTGAGCTTGGGTGGGTTACAGATTTACTAATGGACAATAGTCATGGAAACTCATTTCTTTTTTAAAAAATATTAATGGGTTATGTCTAAGTCATGTTCTAGACGTGTCTAAGCGTGTTCAAGCCGTGTCCAAGATGTGTTCAAGCTGAAAAAGTAATCTTTTTAATTAGACATATTTGGACACACATGACACATGTGTCGTATGCACGTCTAAATGTGTCTGACACGCGTACACGCCTAAAAAACAGTGCGTCTGTGCTTCATAGGTATCAAAACAATGGAAATGACCAATATGTATTAAAATTACCCAACATATACCTACCTAAGAGAATTTTAATATGGACCACATGGAGCAAACACAAATCAACCATTGATTTATTGTTAAAACAAATTAATGGCTGAGATTAAAAGGTTAAATTCAACTAGTACTACTTAGATTCGTACATAAATTTAGTCAGATCACTTTTTTTTATTATAAATAATTATACATACAAGGAACTTACAGATTTCAACTGATAATTTTTACATACACCCAGATCTGTATATAAATACTGTCAAATAAAAAAGAAGGTAGTTCATTCATGGACCCAAACAAAATGGGTCCATGATAGCCTTCTCCATCTACCTAATATACTAATTAAATATCCGAGTACACTTCCTTCTTTCAAAGAAACTAAGCAAATAGAGTAACACCCAAAGCCACCACCAAAGAAGGAATGAGCAACAACCTGGGTGATTTTTGGATTGGCAAAAGGTGATCTTCGTAGCCTTTTAAGGTATCAAAACCTTTACACCTTTTTTTAAGCAAAATGGCATGCAAGAGCATCACAATAGAGAAGAAAATCCCAACTAGGTTGGCACTTCAAACCCTACCTATCATTTGCAGCACACTATAAATATATTAAAAGACAAAAAAAAGAAGAAAACAAAAGCAAAGGGGACAGAAGCCAAAACCCAAGTAAGGAGAAAATCTATCTAAACCTGTAATTAGGAAGACAAAATCTATTTCGATTAAAGTCTTCACTAATGAAACTAGGAATTAATTCCCACCAAGTGTAACACTTGGAATCCACCCCAAATTTTCTAATTTATTAACACAAGAATTTCCTTCCCTATAAATATGAGAAACAACAAAATGCATACTCTTAGTAAGTTGAAGACAATATCTCCATCTTGTCCTTAATTTCCAAGGGATCAAATGAAAATCCAAAAAAACGGAAACCACTAATTGAGAATCACATTCTAACCATAACATATGCCAGTCTTTTTTATAAGCGACTTCAATGACAATCATGGCTGCAATAACCTCAGCATGAAGAGAATAAGATAAGCCAATGAATGAGGCGAAGCAACCAAGAACAGCAGCATTACTATCTCTAAAGATATCTCCAGCAGTTGTCATGCTCGGAGAACCTCTAGCAGCACCATCAGAGTTACATTTAACCCAACCACAAACTGGAGGAAACCAATTCACCTGCTTGATTATAGGAGCTTTGGAAGAATGCCCGGTAATACAAAGTAGCTTTAAAATAGAAAATTCCGCAATGGAAGATGACAAACATCCTTTGATAAATCACTAGACTTAGAAATAGAGGTAGACACCATATATACAGCTGTATTCATAGAAATGGACCTGTTATCAAATCTATTTTTGTTCCTACAGTACCAAATTATCCAAATTATGTTGATAAGCCTAAATATAATCACATCTTTTATTTGAGAGCTTCAAGTATGCTGATAGATTGAGAAAATTGATTGAAATGAGGATAAGTCAATAGGATAGTTTATAACAGAAGTAAACTAAGACCATATTACTCTAACAAACTTGCAATTAAAAAAAAGATGAGTAGAAGATTCATCAGATAAATCACATTGACTGCAAATAGAGACAATGATACAACCTCTCTTCCTTAAGTTATCATTTGTGGACATTCTATTGTGAATGAGTATCCATGTAAGAAATGACCTGGAGGGGAGAATGAAAGTAGACCAAATCAATTTACTCCAATGAACAGTAGCCTTTGGAGGCTGCAAATGCATGAAGACATCTTTGAAGGAAAGAGCACCAGAATCAGTGCCATTCCAAACCAGCCAGTCCACATCATAGAAAAGAGGGATAGGGACCTGAACAATATCAACAACTAAAGAGGGAAAGTTATCAGTTAAAAAAGAAGGAATTAGCCAACAATTATCCTTAATGAAATCAGAAACCGAGGTCTGGAGAGAGTCATGAAGATGGGCAGGAATAAGATCAACAATTGGCTCATTGAGCCATTTATCTCTCTAGAAATTAATAGACTTGCCATCACCAAGCTGCCAAGAACTATTAGATAAAACAGACTGAGTATAAGTCTTTAAAGCTGACCAAATAGAAGACTTGATATAATAGGCAATCTGAGTTCTTTGCTTAAAAAATCTAGCTCTAATTAAACCAGCCCACTGCAAGTTAGTAGACAACGATTCCCAAGAAAGTTTTAACATAGTAGCTTCATTTATAGATCTTAGGGATCTTAAACCAAGACCACTTTCTTTGAAAGGGGAACAAACTATTTTCCAAGCAACCGTAACTACCTTTTTAACCGAAGTATCTCCAGACCAAATAAAGTTTCTGATATATTTGTCCAACAAATTCAGCATATCAATAGGCCAAGCATACACATGGAAGCTATAGAGAAGCATTCCATGAATAATAGACTTAACAAGCTAAACCCTGCCTATGATTGATAGTAAAGATCCTTTCCAAGAGGCAAGCTTAACTATAATTCTATCGGTACTAGGCTGTAAATAAATCCTCCTAGGCTTCCCTTTAAAAAGAGGCACACCAAGATAGTTAAAAGGCAGTTTCCCCATTGAAAAACCAAGAACACTGGAAATTCTATCAATTTTGTTAAGGAAAATTTTATAGCAAAGAATTGACATTTATCATGACTTAGAATCTGACCAGAAGCTTGACCATAAGAGTGAAAGAGAGACATTAAAGTATCCAAATTTTTCTTAGTTCCCTTACAAAAAATCATAATATCATCTGCATAAATAATATGACTAGGAGAGGGGTACCTTTAGGACCAGACATAGTCTCCAAAAGGCCAGAAGAAACCAAATGTGTGATGTTTCTACTAAGAACATCTTCAGTAAGGCAGAAGAGAAGTGGAGATAAAGGATCACCTTGCCTCACCCCTCACTTGTAAGAGAAGAAGCCAACAGAGTTACTATTAACTGAAAATGAAAGCTTAGCAGAATTGAGAATTGTCTTAACTCAGCTGTAGAATTTTCCATCAAAGCCAAAAGCCACCAGCACTTTGAGAAGGAAACTCCAATCCATAGTATCAAAAGCTTTTTTTATGTCAAATTTCAAAGCAAGATTACCACCTAAAGTTTTAGAATCAAGCATATTAATAGCCTCTGAACCAGAACAAATATAGTCAGAGATATGCCTTCCCTTTATAAACCCTCTTTGCTTATCAGAAATCACCTTGGGAGCAACAATTGCTAATCTATCAGCAAGAATTTTTGTAATGACTTTAAATTGATAGTTAGCCAAAGCTATAGGCCTAAAACTTTCAATCCTATCTGCACCATGGAATTTAAAGATAAGCACCACTAAATTGGAGTTAAGATTAGGGAGCAGCCAATTTTGAGAAAAAATTGAAGAACTGATTGACAAACATCAGAATCAACTATGTCCTAGTATTTTTTATAGAAACAACCTCCAAATCCATCAGGACCGGGAGCACTACTTCCCCACATTGAGAAAATAGCAATCTTGATTTCATCAATGGAAGGCAAATTAGTCAACATAAGATTGTCTTGATCATAAACCAAAGAGGGAATTACTCGATCAATGATACCATTATCAACACAATTATTATCATACGCATATAAGGAGCTGTAGAACTGAAGGACATGCTGCTGAATGGCGTCATCATTATCCAAGACAGAATCTCCACTTTTTAGAATAGTCATTCTTTTAGAAGCATTCCTGATCTTAGCCACCCTATGAAAATAAGAAGTATTTTTGTCTCCAGAAGTAAACCAATTAATCCTAGCTTTATCTTTCCAAAATTGCTCCTGAAAGGACAAGGCTTGTTGTAAATCAAACTGAGCTCTTAGCTCTTAAGCATGCAAATCATCAGAAAAACCAAAAATTGAAATTTGCTCCTGGATTCTATTGACCTCAGCAATAGCAGTCTCCACATTTAGATGAACATCCCCAAAAATTGATTTGTTCCAAGAACTCAAATCAGACTTTAAAGCCTTAAGTTTCTGTGTAAGGATAAACATGGGGCAGCCAGCAACAGGCCTACTCCAAACCTCAGCAATTAATCTATAACAATCAGGATGGTCCATCCACATTTGCTAGAATTTAAAAGAAGAAGGTATAGATCTTATACCTCTTTTAAGAAGCAGCAATAGGGGGTGATGATCAGATTGACTTTTAGTCAAAGTACAGCAAGAATAAGAATTTCAAAAGGAAAGCCAATCATTATTACAAATAACTCTATCCAGCCTTTTTTTAGTATTAGCCCTGCCTTTTCTATTATTAGTCCAGGTGAATTCCACTTCTCTAGTAAGCAGGTGGATTAAGTGGTAGTTGTTAGACTAAGCCTTAAACTCATCACAAGAAATCTTTAATGGCAGGCAACCTCCTCTTTGCTCATGAGCACCAAGAATGGCATTAAAATCACTAATGAAACACTAAGGCCCTTGGTAATCTTCCTGTAAAGTAGCCAATTCGAGCCACAGATTTCTTCTAACCATATGACAGGTGCTAGCATAAACAACAACAAGATGAATAATTTGGTTATCCCAATGAATGGAAAAAGATATTGCTGAGATGAAACTGAAATCACTATAAGATTAAGGGAGTCATCGCACAAACCCCACAAATTAGGAAGCAAATGATTTCTGTTATTAAGAATGAAAGGCTTTAATTTTAGCTGACCCCAAAAAGAGGATGGAAGTTGATCTATAGCAATCCAAGGTGCAGAAATAAACAATAATGTAGGTTTATGCTAAAAACAAAGGTTTTTAAGAATAAGCCTAGTGTTATCATTACCTAGGCCTCTTGCATTCCAGTATAGGGTATTCATTAAGCATAGTTTTGAGGACCTGCCCTTGGACGGGTGCGATACTTCTCAGTTTTATGCAACTAACTTTTGAGCTTCCTCATCTTCTTTTTCTGAGATTTAGAAAGAACCACAATGAAATTAGAGTCATTCCAAGAAGACAAACGCAAGATACTTGTTAAGGCATCACCGAATTCCAAAATCCTACAACATCGCCTACTGTCCCGTACTAGGAGTGTCTTCGATTTCATCAGATTCAATGTCATCCTTCATCTCATCTTGTCAGAATTTACCCATGATTAGCAAATCCTGAGCCACAATGGGATTAGAGAAAACATGAGTATCCATATTTGTACCACTTTTTGTTGCATCAGAAATGGATTTATAGATGAAAGAGTTGAACAACTATTCACCAGAATTCACAATAGCCTTGTTGTTGTTATTATTCTCCCTATCAGCCACTGGAGTGGGATGATCCAGAATAAAGTTCAAGGCAAAACCTTGGGAATCATTGACCAAGGTTTCATCAAAGACAATCTCAGCTGAGTCCTCTGAATCAAGATCGGCATTAGAAAGATCGGTCACAGGAACAATAGCAGAACTGCTTCCACCTTCCTCCAAGATCTGCACAAACCCCAATAATGGATAAGGATCATTATACTCCTTCTGAATTTGGAGCTGAGACTCATTTGAGTTTGTAATCAAATGCGAATTAACAGGGGAATCATGAATGGCTATAGCCTCCAAAGGAACAGAATGAACAGAATCCTCTCCAGCATCCTTATTAGAAGGCACAGGAGAAGAGACATTGGCTCCTCCTCTATCAGAAGTAACAGTATCCGAACTGATGACCTTATGCGCAGTAGCAACCTCTGTATGCTTTAGAGCATAATAAGCAACTGTCTTAATAATAGAAAAATTTTCCTTCTGAATCCCTTGATCTTTCAAAACAAGATTAACAGTCTTTTTATAATTGTTCAAAGAGTGTCCAATAAAGAAGCAGGTCGAGCAGTGGGGAGGCAATTTTTCATATTCAATCCCCATAAAAAAAATTATAACCCTCTCTTTCTACCAAAACCTGATCATGTAAAATGCCAGAGAGATCAATGTCCACAAGAATTCTAGCGAAATACCCAAAGATCTTATTATTAGTCACATCATCCAAAGAGATAGGTGTACCAATACCCTCTACTATTGCAAATAAAATTTTAGGTCTCCAATATTCCCGAGGTAGTCCATGTATACGAACCCAGCATTGAGAATTAGTTTGTCTCAAAGAATTTGGATTAAAATCAGGGGTCCAAGAAGACAAACGCAAGATACCTGGTTAAAGATTCCAAAAGCCTACCATCCATACACTACGCAAATCTTCAGGAGAGGCAAAACTAAACTTATAAAATCCTTTACCAAGCAGCACCATCCTCCACTGACCAAGAGGCTTCCATATTTTTGACAATTTGGACCGCAAGTCTTGTAGTTTGATGGGAGAGTTCCCTTTCGATAGGATCAATCTTCCATGAAGATTGTTTTTACACCCTGTGAGACCAGCTTGATGCTTTTCCTCGGGGATCTTGATGGCTATAGCATCCCCTTTCAGGCAAAGACGAGGAAGTTGACTAAGTGGGATATCGAGGGAATTGTTCAAAGCCTGCGCGAAAGATTTGCTATGAAACGGGGGGATAGAAGGAGAAGAAGGAGGAGGAGAAGGAGATGAAGCAGGATTGACGCATTGCCAAGGGCAAATCACTTGGACGGCCATCCCCCTCCCCGCGCTGTGCGCAGCTCCAAGTTTCCAAAACCTTTACTTAGCAAAAACAATTTTTGGCATTTTACAATTGCTTTTATTTAATCCTTATTCTTGGTACAAGTTTGCAAGATAGGGTTCACTTGTTTTTGGTCTTTACTCTTGATGAAACCCAACACTCATTAAGTTAGTTTTCTGAATATATAAGTTTTTATAATTGTTGAAAATATAGGCTTTCCAAAACACAACACTCATTAAGTTAGTTTTCTAAAGCACAACACTTTGATTAAATTAGCATCATATGATATTGTGGATACAATTATGTTGAATTAAATCAATATTTTATCATGTGATTTGTTAGCAGTAACTAATTGTTACCAAATGGCTTCACTATTCAAGAGGGGAGTGAATTAAGTTTATAAAATATTTTCGAAAATCTTTTGCAAAGCTCTAGAATATCAATTTTTATTGAAGGTATTAGTTGATTGAGATGAATGGATAGATAAGATTAAATACTTTCACTCACAAATGAATCTACCAAGACAAAAGCTATTCATGCAAGCATATAAAATAAATGCACAAATGTAAATGAGTTGAGTTTAGAAGATAAAACACAAGATTTATCCTGGTTTAGCCACTCCTTATGACCTACGTTCAGTCCTCAAGCAATCACTCAAGATTTTCCACTAAAACTTCAAGTTTGAACATGTCCTTGCAACATTTACAAACTAGAGCAATCAGCAATACCTTAGGATGTCTCACCTTTTGTGCTTGAGCCTCAATAATAAGGGATACATCACCTTTACAACTTTGAGGGATACATCACCCTCTTTACAAAATTAATCAGAGTATGAATAAAAGGAAACTTCAACGGATAATACAAATTGAAGCTTTATAAATAAATTTAATGCTCAAAAAGAGGTTTTATAAAAAAAGCTGTGAAAGCAAATATAAATTCAAAATAAATTTCAAATTGATTTCAATCTTGTTTTATTGTAACAATATAAGATTCTTACAAAATTAAAAGAATATTATAAATAACAAACTAAATTTAATTATATTTTGTAATAATTAGTTTAGCATTAAATAACTATTAAATAAATAGTTATATATTTTTTCAAAATAAGTTTTATCAATTGTTATTCAATAACATTTATTTTAAATAAAAATTATTTGAATAACAAATGTTTTATTCGAACAAGTTATTTTAAAATAATTCAAAATAACATGTTATTTGAATAAACTCATTATAAAACATGTTTAAAAAAACATTATTTGAATAAGATTCTTACATGATATTATTAAATAAAATTTAAATACTTTACTTTAGCAAATAACTTTATTTGGGTAACAAATGTTTTATTCGAATAATATTATAATCCCCGTCAAAGGCTTATAATTTAAATACTTAAATAAAATCCCATTCGTCACAAAATCAAGCTTTATTCAAATATTAAGGTTTTTCCAATGGAATCCCTGACTTCTCGACTTTGGTTATTCGAATAAGAGATCATTTATTTGAATAAACCCTTTTGAAAAACATTTCAAACAGCTTTTAAAAACTTGCCAATGGATTCCAAATATTCTAACAAGCTTTTGGGAACTTAGTGGCTGTTTTTTAAGAAATCAAAAACCATTTTTAAGTCTTTAAAACAAGTGTGCTATTTTTCTATGATTTCCTTTCACACCGCAATTGCGGTTTGATGCAGTTGTGGTGGTGGCTGCAACCGCAATATTGCGGCCGCATCAGGTGATGTGGTTTGCATTTTAAAACCATGTTTTGATGCGTACCCATCTTGGTTAGAGTACTCACCTAACATAAATGATGTCTTTTGGTTGTCTTGTTATCTTTTTAGCAAAAATGATATAGGATGTCCAGGCTCAAATGCATTTGTGGTTGATGGCTTTAATAGTTGGAAGAAAGTAAATAAAGGGATAAATTGTCCTTTGTTGGGCCATGTGGGAAAGGGTCCTAATTCACCACATAAAAGGGCAATGAAATGTTATGACGATTTAATGAAACAATCTCAGCACCTTTATGAATATTTTCAAAAGAAAGCATCAAAGGAAGTTGAAAGTAACCGGTTGCGACTTAAGGGCATAATTGACAGTGTTCAATGGTTATCTTATCAAGGATGTGCCTTTAGAGGCCAAGATGAGAGCTTCGATTCACAAAATAGAGGCAATTTTATTGAGTTGATCAAGCTTTTAGCAACTTACAATGGCAAGGTTCATGGCTAGAAAATGCTCTACAAAGAAATGCCACATACATATCACCAATAATTCAAAAGGAGATTTTCAACATCATTGCCAATAAGGTAAGAAATGCTATTTGAGAAGAAATTGGTAATGTCTAGTTTTGCATTATTTTAGATGAAGCTAGAGATTAAGCAAAAAGAGAGCAAATGTGTAACAACCCAAAATTTCCTATATCTTAAACAGTAATTTTGACAGTTAACAGAATTTTACTGTTTAGTAATTTCTGTGCACTGTAAAATTATTTTGTTTATTCCATCAGCGTATTTGATCGTTTTGAGTGATTTACTCCGTTTAAAAATTTTCGTAGGAAAACTTTACGTAATTTAATTTTTACCGTTAGGTAATTAATTTACGTAATCGATTGATATTTGTGCATTTTATAATTTTTGTGATTTTATGGATGATTTTGAATTTTTTTCCTGTCTGTGGGCCCCGCAAGGGGTATGTGGGCCCAGATGGCCATACGTGGGCCCAGGTGGGTCCCACAAAGTGAAAAAATTTTCTACGCATGTAAAAAATTTGTCTTTTAAACTAAGCGGAGACAAGTGATCTTACTAAACCCGAATCTGAAACAGCTTTTAAAATTTTCAGATCTTGTATTTTATAACTTGTATTTAATTATCGGATGATAAAAATACAAAGAAAATATTATTTGTAGGATACAAGAATAAATATTATACTGCGTGTCAAAGAGAGCTTGACTTGATTTATCTTTCTTGGATGAGAATACTTAGTTTGAATATTAACCATTGATTTAATCAAAGGTTAAGAAACAAACTTAATAAAGAAGATTGAATAATAACCATTGATTTAATCAATGGTGTGAGAATAAACTTAGTTAGGAAGGCTTTGATATCAACCATAGATGTAATCAAAGGTGTAGAATTGGTCTTGAAAAATGACAAAGCACCATTTATAACCATTGGATTTAGATTAAATCAAGCATGGAGATTTAATCTTAAAAAATGTAACAAAACCATTTATGACCATTGGATGAAGAATTAATCAAGGGTAGAGATTTGGTTTCTAAAATGTAAAGACTAATTAGGACCCTTGATTTAAAGTTTGAAGAAGCAATCTTAACCATTAATTTTGGAGACACATCTAATGGTTAGAATTTAAAGGATCCAATTTAAAACCATTGGCTAGAAATGCTTCAAATGGTGGCAAATAATGAGGACAACTTTATTGAATGCATTATGAAGAGAAAGTGATGGTTTTGGAGTGTTTGAAAATGAAAAAATGCTTTTATGTCGTTTTTGTATGTCTTTATTGGCAACATCATAATTGGCTTTTTTGATTTTTTTTTGCACTCAAGAAGAATGCAAGAAGGGGGACTACGAATTTGGTGCTTACATGAAGGAGTTTGGAAGACCATAATTGACTTCATTGATTCATTTTCAAGAAGGAAACTTTAAAATTTTCTCCATCTCCTTTCTTCTCTAGATTTTGGCCAATAAAGCACCTTTCATCACTCAAAAATTTCATCCAACTTGATTTTCTAAACCTAAACATCATTCTAAGAACATCTCTAGTTATGAGTTTTTCCAAAATCATTCATCTTGATCTTCAAATCCAAGCTTCAAGTTTCTATCAAAAATCAAAAATTTCATCTTTGTTCTTCAAAATACACCATTCGGTCATACTACCTAAAATCACCATCCAAGCTCTTTAATTTCATCCAACCATAGATCTTGAATCTACATGATGTTCTAAGAACTTTCATGTTGAAGACTTTCTTCTAAATTATTCATCTTCAAGGAGTTTCTTCAAGATCAAAGTTATTGGGTTTTTGAGGTGAAGTATAAGGAAACTTCATTTTCTTCTCTTTTTCATGATCTAATCCATGTTTGATCCATGGTTCTCTTAATCAAGCTTGATATGTTAATTAACTTGTGTTTTGTTTTATATTTGAGAAGTCCTTCTGGTGAAGGACTTGGAAAAAGAACAAATCAAGAAGCTTTTGGAGGATCTTCAAGAGGTAAGAGGAGATCCATCTCACCAACCAAGCAAGTGGTGGTGAGAGATGGTATTTTATTTGATGGATGTGGAATCCATTGAGGATTCATATCCATGGTCATGTAATTAATTTGTGGGTGTTTATGAGCTTTGATTAATTTTCTATGCTTGATATGCTTTGCATGATTTTATAACTTTGATGATATGCTTAATATGCTATACATGCTTTAATGGCTTTGATGGTATGCTATATTATTTATGATGAAATATATATGTATATGCCATGACTTGATGGTGAAAAGAAAATTAATTTTTGGCTCCATAATGCCAAGGAAGAGCTACGGTTTTGATGCGCCTTGATTAGGGTTCATGTTGAAAATTTTCAAGAACAAAAGAATTGATTTTTGAGTCTTAGAACATGGTGGATTTGAACAAGACACCTCAACATAAGTGTTTATAACTTAAGATTTTGAATGATGAAAACGGATGATTTGAAGAATTTGGAAAATAAACAAAGGGTTTGTTTTTCAAGAGAAACAAAACACGGTTTTTAGAAGGATTTTTATTAATTTATTTTGTGTAAAAAGTTTCTAAGTGTTTAACTAAACATGAGATTTAAATGAAAATAGCAATGATGATTTTAAGGATTTGCAAAGAAAGTGAAAAAGGATTTGTAAAGAAAGTGAAAATGGATTTGCAAAGAAAGTGAAAAATTGAAAATGAACAAATGATTTGATTTTCAAAGACTATGAGTCTTACGTTTTTGTAAAGGATTTTTAATGGTTTTGTTTGTGTAAAACCATATCAATTTAAAAGGAAAAATATTTGATGGTTTCAATAGTATGTCCATCGCTTTTTTAGGCTTGTAATGCCTTGATTTTTTTATGAAAAAGTGAATTTCCAAGTGGAAACGTAACTGGATTTAATACAAGGATTTTGGAAAGGGAATTAGAGCATTTATCACTTAAGAAAAATCAAGTTTTTGTAAACGAAAATGTTTTCGAACTTCAATTTATTTTGAAGAAGGTTGTGTTTGGAAATGATTTGGGAAAATGAAGAATATAATGGTATTTTGAAAAATTACTAACATATAACTTATTTTCAAGTTTTGAAATACGTTAGAAAATGTTAAGTTTTGAAACGTTGATTTACATCAATAGAAAAGTGATTTTGTGAATTATATTTTGAAAAAGAATTTCTTGAGTAAAGAACTATGAAAAAATATTTTCTTGAGTAAGAAAATATATTAAATGAAGTATAAAGTTATATTATTTTGACAAAAGTTAAAAAGGAATTTTTAAAGGTCAAGAAATATTTTCTCGTAGTAAAATTGTGGTGAAAAATTATTTACGTCATCTTAAAAACGTGATTTTTAAGTTACGTGATATGAAAAAAATATTTTTATGTGATTTTAAATAATTATACGCGATTTGAATTACGTTTAAATGTTTTACGTAATTTGAAATTGTTGAAAAATCACTATGTGATTTAAAAGTGATAGATTATTTTTACGTGATTGTGAAAATGACGGAAAATCGTTATGAGATTTGGAAAGTATTTTAAATATTTTGAGAATGATAGAAAATGATTTACGTGACGTAAAAGAATGATTTTTAAGTTCTGCGATTTTGAAACAAATGGAAAAATACTATGCGATTTGAGAAACGTATATTTTTATGCGATTGAGAAAAACGTTAAAAATTAAGTACGTGGTTTAAAAGTCAAATGTTTAGACATTTTGAAAATGTAACATGAAATGTTACAAAATTTTGTAAACGTAATTGATTAGTGTTACAAGATTGTAAAAACGTAATAAAAACGTTTTGGAATTTTAAAAACGTAACAAAAATGTTACGGTATTTTGAAAATATAAAAGAAGTGTTATGGTATTGTGAAAACATAACAGAAAAGTTCTTGGATTGTGAAAACATAACAGAAATGTTACGCGATTGTGAAAATACGGTAAAAGTGTTTTACAACTATGAAAACGTGATAACATGATTTTCGTTGTTGAAAGTACAAGATGATTCTCGTTGAACCAGTGTCATACATAATCGCTTGTTTGTGAGAAAATGACATATTTGTCATGATTGGATTTGGTGCATTATACATGCATTGGAATGATCCGATAAGGACCGGATATATTGATTGCTTTTATAGAAACACACACCTCTTGAGTGGGTGCGATATAATAGTGTAGGTCACTTGTTGACCTTGGGGGCATCGGGGTGCGGGTTGCTTACACGGGTGGTTGGTCGCGCTTCTTCCGTAGGTTAGACCGATGCAACACACCGATGATCCGGACCGAGACACTATTCTTAATCAAGATCGATAAAGATCGCCGTCGTGTATATGCTTTAGATGTGCAAAATCAAAATGAGGATTATAGCACGTGGTCGAGGCATGTGGTCTTGGTGCATCTTTTCGATCATTTCTCCGACCAGAGTTTTAGCTCCATGGAGTAGGAAATCGAGTCTTGTGTACATGCATAATCAACATTTTATATCTACATGATATATTAATTGAAGGATATTGGTTATGATAATTGTTTTGAATACTTGGATGATGATGATGATAATTAGGACATTATCGTAATTGTTGTTTATGATAATTGAATGGATAAATGATTTGATGATGATAATTGATTAATATTGAATATATTATTGGAAGTTTGATATGATATCCTTGTATGATATTGCTTTTTGTGTTATCTCTCGTCATGCCATATTGGTATTGGCGTAGGTGATCTCACCTCTTTATATTGTTTGTCTTGTGTCAGACTGCTTAAAATTAAACGAAGATAATGAGTTGTCTTAGATATAACGGCGATGGATCTTTCTGAGATGGTGACAACAATAAGGAGTGGACATTCGGGACTCGAAGGTGTGCAGTGTTGACAAAGAACAGATGTAGAACAGATGTCTGGTGCAACAAGAAAGATACACAACAGAATAAGTATGTTAAGTTTTAACGTTAGTGTTGTACCGTGCTATTAAGTAGGACCCGTCATGGGGTTTGCTACTGTTAAAAAAAAAGAGTCTGTTAGTTTTACATTTCTCTTTAAATTGTGAAATATTAATTGGTGTCAATATTGTATATGAATTAGTTTAAATATATTTTTAGTAATACTTATGGATTACAGTAAGTTTATATTTCAGCAAGAAAGAAATTTTTTTTTTTAAACCCACGTTTTTAACTCAAACCTTTTATGAAAACATTTTCAGATTATGAGTCGGAAGTCAGACATGTGATACCCTAGGGAGGGTGTTACAAAATGGCTATCATTTTGAGATTTTTTTTATAATGATGGCTTCATTTGGGAGCGGTTTTTTCATGTTGTACATGTTAAAGACGCCATGGCAATAACTTTGAAGAAAGAGATATATGCAACACTCTCTCAGTATAATCTTTGTGTAGAAAACATTAGAGGACATGGTTATGATGGTGCTAGTAACATGCGAAGTGAGTGGAATGGATTGCAAGCTCTATTTCTTAAAGATTGCTCTTATGCTTATTATGTCCATTGCATAGCTCATAGATAACAATTAGCTTTGGTTGCAGCATCTAGTGAAGAAAAATTTGTTCATAACTTCTTCTCAAATTTAACTTTCATTATAAATAGTGTTGTCAGTTCCTCTAAAATAAATGATGAACTACAAGAAGCTCAAGCAATGCAAATTGAAAATATGATTGCTAACAATGAAAATATGATTGCTTCGTAATAGAATGGAAGATAGGTTCTTGGATGATAATTTGGTTGTTTACATTAAAAGATATTGTAAAGACTTTCAATATAGAAATTATTATAAAGGATTTCTATTCCATAAAAGACCGTAGAGCATGAGCTTTTTGCTCTAGCGATGGTAGTATATGTTTTAGTCCCCTATTAAAATTTTCTAGTTTTGTCCCTGTATGCATGAGTATATATTAGATCAATTGAATGTATGTTATTTCCTTATCATTTTGGTATATATATACAGCTCATGTACCTCCTCATTTCAGAGGACTTTACCATGGATGGGATATAGTTAAGGATGTGCATGCTTATCATACTTGGTTGTGTTTTCAATACAATGACCAAAGCCTACCATTGATCTTTGGAAAAAATAGATCAATGATGGAAACTGATGACCTGCAACTTTGAGTACAGGTAAGATTTTTTTTTCTTTATCATAGGTATTTGTATATATAGAAAACCCTACAAATTTCAACTAGTAATATTTATATACACACCCAAGCCCACACACAAGAAACTTAGATCATATTTTTTTTCATAGATAACTGTACATACAAAAAACTCTACAGATTTCAATTGGTAATATTTATATACACCTAGATCTGCATACAGACCTAGCCAGATCAATTTTTTATAAATAATTGTACATACAAGAAGCTATACAGATTTTAATTGGTAATATTTATATACACCCAGATCTACATATACACCTAACCAAATATAAAAAGGACCAAAGTAAAAAAAAAAAAAAAGATCGGTGATTTAGGGAAAAATGGCATGGTTGTTGCATGCTAAATGCTTCCATCATACTTGTGCAAAGAGCTCTGGAAAACCAATGACTATGGTATGCATAGAGGTGCGTATTTTTTGCTGGAGATATGGGCATGAGTTAGATTTCCTTGCCTTGCTAAATGATATTGAATTTATCCTTAAGATATGATCGTAGTAAGTATAGTAATGAGCAACGGTCATTCCCGCAGAAGATTTAGGTCTAATCAATAGGTTTTCAAATCAAATAAAGGGATTTTGAATAACTAATTAAATTAAAAAAAAACTTAAAATTTGCAAAAGAATGAATCAAGTTTTGAGTGGAGACAATGATGATAAGACTGGTCAAAGGATTGTTTTCCACTACTAAACAATGACAAGAACAATTGATATCAACAAGACTGGTCAAAGGTAACTTGCTTGGTACAACATCACCTTTCACCTTAGTCTATTGCATTTCAATACTAGAATCTTCGTTTATAATGTGGAGTAGTTTCTCCTTACTTCTATCAGCCATATGCATACTTTTAAATAATTGTGCCCATGCATATGAAATCAGCTTGCTCTCACTTTCCAATTTAGAAGATACCTCCAATACATTGCCATCATAATAAAAAATCAGTTTAGTAGTTGCAAATTGGTCCATCTGTTAACAATATAATTGCTTGGGATTTCATTTAAACATTTCCCCTTCAATACAAAAAGGATATGTCGACATGCAAATGCCTTCAAATTCAAACATTTTACATGAACACTATGCAATGTAATTAGAAGGGTGATAAACAACTTCTCTAAGTTTTCTCAATTTGCTGCCATTGACCACAATGTTATCAAGTATAGAAAATAATGATTTCTTGTCTTCCTCTTTTGCTCCTTCAACTCCATAATCCACACATACACTCCATAACTCATTTTGAAATATGTAAAAATTTCCATAAGTGTAAATTTATTTGCTATGCTTCTCTATATCCCTATGCAACTTCAATTTAGGCATAGAATGAAGTGTATCATTATCTGCAAGTAATTCTTTTATGCTTTTACGATTCTATTGCAGGATCAAATCTCATCCAAAACTCTACTAAGCTAAGGTTCTTATTCTAGTAGTTACCAAAGAAAGAATTTTCACTCTCTGATGTTGAGGTTGTTCTCAAAATTCCATCCAAAAATATATCTCTAAAATAAGCTAGTAACTTCATGCTTTGAATGTCATACATTTGAGAGAGCCAATCACTTTCTTTCAACCTAAATTCACTAATGATTGTCTTCCATGTTTACTCAAATTCTTCTAGAGACTTTGAGTTCCAAACACAAGACTGAAAATGGCTATTAAAATGAGCATTGACATTCAACGAAACACCCACCTTTTTGGAAAGTTTTTTCAGAATGTGCCACATGCAAAATCTATGAGAAGAACCATAGAAAACCTTCTCTATTGCAATCTTCATAGCTGGGTCTTGATCTGTTATGATCACATCAGATTTATGCCCTCCCATTGCTTTCAAAAAATTTTCAAACAACTACATAAATGAATCATCTGCTAAGAAGGCAGCCCTACAAGCTATATTATGTCAGTGATGATTTACGCCAATGAATGGTGCGAAAATCATGCAATACTTGTTTATGTTGTATGTTGTGTCAAAGGAACTCACATTTCCAAACAAAGAGTAATTTTTCCTACATAGGCTATCTACTTAAAACACATATTTTAGCTTCCCTTCATCATCAACCTTATAGTCATAATAAAATGAATGGTTCATCTCATGTTTTCTCTTAAAATTATTAACAAATATATGTGCATCAGAGTCTTTGATCAAGGCTTTCAAATCCCTTGAATAATTTTGGATATCCCTTTGTGTTCATCCTATATTGTCATAACCCCCAACCAGCTCTTTCAATAATTGATAAACTTTGGAAGGCCCCACATTTGCTCTTTTATAAGAAAATAATAAATTTTTATGAACATTGTTTATGCTCCTTGATGATCTTAGGAATTGTCTTTTTCTGGGTATGGCTAATGCATGTGCATGATCTTCATGAAATCATGCAACTTCATATTCAGCAAATCATATATCTTTTAATACAACAGAACAATAGGAAAAAGAAGAATTTACATGTCATCTGACATCTCAATCACAACCATCTTTGTCATCTTTCCATCCCTTTCATATTCCCTCTTGTTTACAACAGCAGTCGACAATCCAATAACATCTAGACGTATAGTATAGAGAACTAAAACTTAGGTGTGTAACTTGGTCTAAAAAAGATTTTGCTAGCATAATAAAGCATAATAAACAATGCCCTTGTGAAAACAAAACAAATCATCATACTTATTAGGAAATCAGAATTCCCATCAAAGCTTAACACCTCGCTGAATGGGGTCAAATTCAGACCATATTGTGGAATCAACATAAGAGTAGCCTGGGCAACAAAAGTCCTAAATTGAAACACCAAACAATATTCACGCCTAGTAGCACGATAGGAGCCCAAGTTTGCAAGTGACACATCATATGGGAATAAGGAAAGAAAAACTAACAAAGTATAATCAGCTGCCTTGTTCTGTATAATCAGATGAACTCAAAAAGGGGGGGGGAGGGAGAAAATTAACACTTCCAAACTAAATTGGCCATAAAGTAAGTTAAGTTAGAAAATCTTCTTGTAAAATATAGTGTCCCATTGAGTAGGTTTAAAAACTTTGTTCCTAAATTAAAATCTCCTTGCTTTATGCATAACAAAGAAAATCTCCAAGAAAAAAAAACAGAGAGAAAGAAATAGAAATAAAGAAAATAAATAAAACATTATTTGTACCCAAGCTCAAATAAATGGCCCTACACAAATCAAACTCAAATCATTGTTCATATTATATCACATCCCATTTTTTTTAATCAGGTTCATTGAACAAAATCAAGTAAAAAGCTCAAATGATCATTACCATAGATATGAAGTATGCAATCAAATCTCATTTTCCATCAGCAATAAAACCTTCTTGGTCTTCCCAGATTCTATAACTTGCTACTTATCATTAAAACATACATATGCAAACATCAAGCTCAAATTTTTAGCAAAAGAGAAAAGCACCAATAATCCATTATGCAAACACATAACAGTAGACTGAGACTCAATCAATACATACACACCTTTAAATGCAAACACTCAAGCAAAGAAGCATCAAAGGTTTTTCATTCGTACGCAATTAAAATGCAGAAGATGAATAGCCTCAACAAAAACATGATTTAAAACTCAAGTCTAAGATCAAAAGGAAATTTCACATCAAATGCAAAAGGGATTAGAAAATTTGAAGTAAAAGTTTGATGTAACAATGCCCTTTTTGAGATAACCTGCTACTACATTCACTTATATGGACTCCCTCTAGTTTTTAATTCTTCTTCCTTGCAAACACATATTGGGTGATAAATAAGTCATACAATAAAAAGAAATGGGAGGACTCAGAGTCATACAATGTAAATTGTAGCCAACAATGTTGATAAGAAACCCAATGGGCAGATCTGATGCATTCTCCTCGGTGTTAGCTTCAAGCGGGCTTGACGATGGAGAAGAAAAGGAAAACACCCTAAAAATTAATAAGCCAGATGTGAAATCAGTGATTAGAGAAACATGGATTTACAAATTCAAACAATGAGAAAAAGAAGAAAATGAAAATGGAATTGAAACAAAATTTGAATAACAAAGGTTTGAGCAAAAGCAACTCTAATCCCAATGTAGCAGAGAGTGGCGTGGTGGTTGGGCAGAAACACAAAATCATAGTTCAGAAAACAATTAAAAAAAACGTAGCAAACCCCAATCTACATCACATCACCGATAGATAACTAAGAAGATTATGCAATTAGGAGCTTCAGAGAGAAAGAGGAAAAAGGGGAAACAAAACCTACCTGGACAAAGGGGTTCAAGGCCATCGTTCAACCACTTCTGCGATGACCTCGACCTCGACCACATCCAGCTTCAGGTTCCATTTCAACTCCACCAAGGGCACAAAATGAAGCGGTAGACGACTGAAAAAGATGAGGAGTGAGGAGCAAATGAGAACATGTTGACTGCAATCCTTCTATGTCTTTCGCTAAAGTAGCACTGTTTGCAAGGAGATGAAGATCCCCACCGTGACGAACTCGACCTCGACAAAGATCCAAATTCGGGATCCATTCCAATTTCACCAAATGGCACAAAAAAAAAACAGAAAGAGGAAAGAGGAAATGAGAGGAAGAGAAAAGAAAAGAAACAAAGGAGAAAGAGGAAAAGAGTTACATATTAAATGCATGAGATGGAGTGTACATATGAGAAAAAGATTGAGGGAGAAAGGAGATGGAGTGTACGCAGGAGATGGAGTGCACACACGAGAAAAACATTGAAAGAGAAACAGTAAGAATGAAACCAATGGCTAAAAGGAAGTAAAGCTTCATGTGATCAGTTGGTTACAGTAAGGAAAAAGTGAACTTAATAGTAAGAATAAACGTAGATTGCTTCTTGATTGATGCATGTCCATGAACAGGAGGATGAACAGTAGAAAAAGAAATCCTGTAAGTGTATCATATATTGATTGATTGATTGAGAAACCAAGTTAAAGAATTATGATTTCACTAAATAAAAACACATGTAAAAATTGAATTTTGGAACAAATTTTGCCCCCTTTACGGCTTTACCACAATGACGCGTTGTCGCTAGTTCAACTAGTAAAATTTTTGGAAAAAAATTATAGGAGTTTAAGTTTAATATATTGTTGATACTTCATTCAAAGAGTTAGCTATTTTAAGTAGTAGTTGTGATAATTGACTTTTTTTATTAATCTGGCAATTTTAATTAGTTGATAATGCAAAAACATTTTCCATACTAATATGTGTTGGTTTATTTGGTTAATTTTTCACTTATGACAATAGTTTAAATTTAAATTCAGGATTTTTATCATTGACATTTTGACAAGTAATATGTAATTTTATTATAAATTCTTATTAAGATTAATAATTTGTCTTAACTTAACTTTGAAATGGGAAGAGAAGAGACCCTTCTCATCCTAAACTTTTATTAAAAAAAAATCACATTTATAATATATGAAAATTAAATTCTTTTAATAAATCAACAAAAGTTGGGTCAACTAATAAAATTAAAGTGGTTGATCCAAATGTCTTAAATTTAATGCCTGTCAGTAAGTATCACTAATTTTTTTTGTAAAAAATAATAATAACATATTCCTTCCATTTTATAATATTTGTTATTTAAGACTTTTGCATATAAATTAAGAAAGATATTAAATACTCACAATTTTATAAAAATATCACTTTATTTGACTAAATTACCAACTTCATTTATTAATATTCACTTTTATTCTACTTAATAAAGATATTAAAAGATGATAATAAAGTTAAAAAATAATAATAATTAACATCTTCTTAATTTTCTAAAATGAAACAAAATTTTCTTGATAAAAGGACAATTATTTTAAAATGGAGAAAGTATTAAAACACCGATGTAAATTTTTTTAAAAAAACATGACTAGCAAAATAAGTTTATTAAACAATTGGACTTAAATTTTTAGAAAAATAATAGGACTTGGGGAATGCACATGGTAAGTGAGTTACATTTTTAAAGAGAAAATCAAAGTTTAAATTTTTAAAAATATAATTATTAAGAGGGCTCAGTTAAAAAAAAACAATGAGACTTCAATTCTTATTAAGAACAAGTGAAAAAAATGAAAAATTCTAACACAAATTTTAAATATTTAAGTTAAATACACTTAATTAATTAATAATTATTATAATTAATTAATATTTAAAATTTAATTATTATAATTTATTATAATTAATTTTTTTAATATAATACTATAATTAATATTTTAATTAATTTAATATACTTAACTTAAATTTTCTAACTTTATGCGAGAATTAATGTAAAAATGTAAGGAATATTGATATTGATTGATACTGAAAGTCTGAAACCACAAAACGTGACTCGAAACCAATCTTCGTTATGATTTAAAACTTTAAGTAAACTCCACGAAGCAATCCAAAATAGTATTTTAAATTTTCTTTTCTCTCTCTCTAGGTCCTTCTAATAAATGTCCCGAGCCAAAGTCGTCACGTGTCGTACACACTTGCATAATTTTCACAAGGGCACCGTGGCAGTACAGAATATCGATGTCAGATACCGACGACAAGTGATAACCAGTATCACCGGGTGTGACCGCGCACGTGGTCCTTTACCGGACCATCCGGTTACTCTACCGGACTACCGGTAACTCGACAACGACCTTTGACAATTCATCATGTTTTCTTTGATTCTTTCAAGAAAAAAATTTAATGGTCAAGATCTCATGAAACTCCTTGTGAAATACCCCATTGGACAACCTTTCCTATGTATGTTTTCTGCAGTTGGAAGAAGCTTTTTTATTTTTATTTTTATGGTTTTGTTGCCTTGTTGGTTAATGTGAGGAAGGAAGAGGGGTTACTTCTGTTTTGTTTGTGAAAGGAAAGGGATTTTTGTGTGGGAATTGGAGGTTGGTTTTCATTGGTTTGTGGATTTCTTCACAGTTTTTGCTCTGAAATGGAGAGAGATTTCATGGGTCTAAGCTTAAAAGAATCATTAGCTATGGTGAAGGAGGAGATGAACAATGATGGGTGCAAAGACTCAGGCACGTTTCCTCCTCATTCAACTCTTGTGCTTTTTATCTTTGTATGTTTCTTCACTTTAATGCTCCTTTGCATATTGAGTGCTTGGAGCTGTTTTTCTTTGTTTTTTTTCTTTCTTTCATTTTTTGGGGTCCAATTCTTTCCTTTTTTATTGCAAGGCAGGTTCAATTGAGGTAGAAAATTAAATATTTGAACCAGTTATTATATTTACTTGGTTAATATGGTTTTCCTGAATATATTTTTGTTTCTCTTTGCTCGCTCTTCTAACAATGAAAGTTTTTCAATTGCTGGTACAACTTTACTTATGCTGCCGGCTATTCAATTAGGGAGTTCATTTGACTCTTGTTAAGATATTTAAAGGTGTAGGTGTGTGTGTGTGTGTGTGTGAAATTTGCAATTTGAGAAAAAGAGTCATTCTCTAGTTCTTACCAGTTTTGTTGATTTGCGTATTGCAATACCCACAGGGATGCTCCTGAACTTAGAGACATAGATAGATGTCAAGTTGTAAAACTTTATAATCTCCCCTTCCCTTTTCTCTCTCTCTTTTTTATCCTTTGTAGTTAGTTTGGTATGCCCTTTAAAATGGGGTGAAATTTTCAGGGATGACTTTATTTGAAAATTCGCATATAAAATTCATCAGGGTGTATGAAGTTCTTCTAGCTTATGTTGATGTTCACTTTGTGGGTGTGTGTAGGCTTCACGAAAGGTTCAGTGGTACAATGGCCCTTCTTGAACAAAGTCTCTGCTCATCCGCATTCAATGTTTTTCAATGTTTCTCAAGATGATAAGACTAAAATGATGGTGTCCGATCCCATCACATCTGCTGGTTTTTTGGCTATCCCAAGTCCAGATGCAATTGACCATATTAAAAAATGCTCTGTGGGTGAACTACAGGTTTTGATAATATCCTTTGTCTTAGTTTCTGTGTATTTGTTCAAAATTGTCCAGTTAGCACAGCATTCAGTTCTTTAGGCTTTAGATTCATTAAAGTGAAATGATTAAAAGGTATTCATATTTAACAGACCAGATGACTCCAGTGTGTTCAGATTGATATTATAATTTTCAGTCAAATCTGTGGCTTAAGGGGACAACTTTTTTTTTTTTTTTAATATCATTTTCTAAAGATCTTCTCATGATATTTAATTATTTATGCTAGTCCTTCTGGAATATGAACTTGACCTTTGTATCTGAACCTAGCTTTAGGAGGATGTTTTGCAACATCTCATGTTTGTTGTTCTAACATCCCTCTGATAAAATTGGTTTCATCCACTTGGTCTCACGTTCAATAAGTATCAGCTGATGTCTTTTTCTCTTTCCTTCCATTGATTGTTTGTTCATACTATTTAGAAATCTTTCAATCATGATGGAAAAGGTGGCATTCATTTTTCCCTGACTCCGTATCCTGTACAACATGATGTGAATTCTGTGAATTGTCCTCATGATGAGAAGATGTTTTCAGTTTCCAATCAAGCAATTTCAGTTTCCATGGGACATCCATTTCTAAAGAATCATTTTGTAACTGTTGGTCAGAATATGAATGGTGCTAATGTGAAGCAACCACTACTTGGGGGAATTCCTGTTACAGGGCCTCATCCAGTTCTTCCCATCATTGGTGCTGTTGCTGGAATGGCTGAATCATAGTAATTTTAGTTTTGTGCTTGAACTGTTATTTAGAGAAATGATTTGAGTGCAGTAAACAAACTTGTTTGTCTCTAATTTATATTATTTTGAAGTAACAGTGTGAAACCATCTGCACCTGCTCCTCAACTTACCATCTTCTATGCGGGTACTGTGAACGTCTTTGATGATATCTCCCCTGAGAAGGTATCTCTCTTTGTTTATCATATTTTGCTCCATCCATAATAAATAAATAAGTACAAAGGAAAAAGGGGAGGATACATCTCATGGTTAAGTTTGAATTTGGCCATCTTCAGGCACAAGCTATCATGTTGTTGGCTGGGAATGGCTTATCTGCAGCTTCTAACATGGCACAGCCAAAAGTTCAGGCACCCAGCTCGAAGTTGGCAATTGGTGATGGAGTGCCTGTGAGTGAACCCATAAATATACCACCCTGTTCTGGTCTTTCAAGTCCTTTATCTGTTTCTTCACATACTGGTGCACAGTCAGGGAGTGGATCAAGTAGCAATGATGAATTTCTGGCAGCTAAAACTTCTGGAGTTCCCACCACTCCTGTCAGCAAAGTGGAGACTCCAAAAGTAGTCAATGCAACCACTATGTTACCATCAGGTATGGTGGCAATGTAGTTTTTTTCTACTTGATGTTTCCTTAGTTCTACATTGTTTAACTTATTTGGTCTTTAGTTCTACAATATTTAATTTATTCAATCTTTTGTTTAGGGATATTTGTATAAATATTAAATATTACAATTAACAAGGGATGCATCCCTCTGCAATCTGGAGTTATTTATTTGTTTGATCATTTCAAGTGTTTGTATTTAATGGTTTTACAATCAAAAGATTTTCTACATGAAACTGACATTCAATCTTTTATGCAGCTGTGCCACAGGCTCGCAAAGCATCCTTGGCTCGATTTTTGGAGAAGCGCAAAGAGAGGTTAGTTCTGATACATGGTTTCTATTTCTCAACAAGTGAAATGATAATTACTTTTGCCATGAAACGAGTTATCATCCTTTAACTGTTGAAACGGGTTGAGTTCCTACCCTAAATGGACATTCTATTTGTATGGTTCACAGCTTTTGTTGTCATTGCTGCTTGTTTGCCTATACAGTGTTATAATGAGGCGGATGGAAGGAGGAAATAATTCCCCTTTTTGTACCCATCCAAATAGGGCTCTCACTCCAACTTCGTTTTGGGGGGGGGGGTTAATAACGGGAAATAGCTTTGTTTTTTATTTTAAATACTTGCCATTTACTTAAAAAAACGTGTAGAAATTTTACACTTAACAACTTTTTACCATCCCTTTTCTTACCTCATTAATCGTCCAAACATGGGAAGGCTTTTTTCATTCCATCCCTTACCATTCCAGCTTATTCTCTCTAAAACTTCCAAACACAGCCTAACAGCTTTTTGAGTTTATATTATACTGTTATAATTTAAGATGTTGAAGGGACTCAGGTTGGTCGAAGATTTGAGGTTTCTTGGTTACAAATTCACTCCTTTGAGAACAGCAGTGTTTGCTTCTGCTTTGGGTTTAAGATGTCTACTTTTGTACATCTTCACCTTGCACAATAATTTTATATATCTAAGTGTCCATGGACTTTAAATATCAGTTATAATAACCTGGGTATAGTTTCATCAAGATTGGGTGAACAATTATTAGTCTGAGGTGTTTCTCTGTCCATGCAGGGTGATGAATGCAGCACCATATAACCTTAACAAGATGTCTGAGGGTGTACCAATGCAGAATGTAATGGTTGCTAACATCTCTGCAAGTACTGGTACTAATACCCTATCTGCCAAGCAAGGATAGTAGTAACCCTTTCTTATAGAAGGAGACTACTTCAGAGAGAGAATATTTGTTGTAACTTAATATGTTGTAAGCAGATGATTTTATTCTTAATCAAAACTTGTGCTGAGATTCTTAAGTATCAAAATACTCAGGACATGGGTCGGGCTTTACCTTAATTGTTTTTGTGGTGTAGGGCTTTACCTTATATTACTTGAAAGGTGGTTTGATTTTAGCTTCCAACAGTATAGCATTGGCATAGACCACTATGTAACTATATCTGACAATTTGTTACATTGTGGGAATTAAAAGCTAGTTTATATATTTATATTTATTTCTTATTTTTACTTTGTTTTCTGATGCATTCTTTACATCACTAATTTTTCCTTCAACTCATTCTCCCTCCTCTCCTCCCTCCGTTCTTTTCATTTCTTTTCTTTTTTTTTTTTTTTTTGGTTTTTTTTTTTTTTTTTGGTTTCCAAACAAGGGGAAAAAGTTGAATAAAAAATGTAAACTGCTTGAAGGACATCATTGATCTAGATTTTCAACTTTTTTTTTCCTTGTAGTACATAGGGCAGTCAAGGTTTTCCTGTACTTCATAGTAAATGGTCTATCAATGGGTATTACCTTAGAATAATGCTCCATATACATTACTATGGGAATACACCTCTACAGCATATGTGCGTAACAAAATTATAAAATAATATGTAATTAAATAATATGTAATTATAGGTGTGAAAAAAATGAAACGAGTCTAATTATAATTAAATAATAAAAATTATGTAAATATAAAATAATATGTGTAAGTGTGTGTATGTAACATTGTTAATTCCCTGATCGGTAATCTCTTCAGGTTGGAGTGGGGGGATGTGTTGGGAATTTTGGAAACTAAATTCATTGTTGGATGGATAAATTTTTAAGTGAACTCCAGTTTTGCTCCTTGAAATATTTTCAGAATGTCAATTTGGTTCTTGAATGATACATTTTTTAACATCAAAATAGTTTTATTTTACTGATTACTAGGATTAAATTTATGTCATGCAATGATAAAAAATTATCACATGAAAATTAATTTGATGTTACTAATCTTTTGATGACCTAATTGATCTTTTAAAATTCTTTCAAAGACTTAATTGCAAGTTTATTCTAAATTTTTGCTGAATCAAATCAACTTAATCTGATAGTTATCTCTCTGATTTTGGATGGATTAATTGGGTTATAATTTTGAAACTTTTAAAAATTGTCATTGTGTTTAAAATGGAATTCTAAAATAATGTTGTTTAGTAGATCAAAAAACAACATTGTTTACAGGTTCATTGGTTCGCGTGGGATTTGATTGGGTTAAAATATTAAAACTCAACCTGAGTTAATTTAGTCAAACTAGGGATTTTTAGACAAAACCAAATAACTTAACCCAACTCACATATTTAACATCAAGTTGAGTTGGATGGGTCGGATTGACGGATGAATCCGATGAAACCAATAATATTAATTAAATAGTTTTTATGTTGACTAAACCAATAAAAACTGAAACATATTAATATCAATTAAATAAATACAAAATTGGAATAAATCTCTTTGCTAGACAACTATTTTACATTTAAAATAATGATATGTTTATAACAAAATAAAATGACATGTTAATTTTTTTATTCACTTAATATATATCTATAAATTGTGCATGAGAAAGTACTTAGGGGTGAAGCAGTTTAATTATTTCGAGCGAGCATGGTCTTACATTAAAAGAACATTAAAAGAGTGTAAAAAACACTCACATATATATATATATATATATATATATATATATATATATATATATATATATATATATATTATATTTAGAGAATAATTTTTATTATAAGAGAGTGAGAGGAGTGAATCTTGATTATACAATCATACATGGATGATCAAGATTAAAAGTTATTTGAAGGTCGTGTGACCATTTAAAATAGTCACACGCATTTATGTTTTAATCTTGATTATTTATGTAAGATCTAATGATAAAGATTCATTTATCTCACCTCTTATAATAAACACTCTCCTCATCGATATACTTCATATATATATATATATATATATATATATATATATATATATATATATATATATATATATGTACAATTTTTAATCTTGATCATTCATGATTCATCTCTCTCACCTCTTATAATAAACATTTCCCTCACCAGATACACTTCTTATATATATATATCCCATGGACGAAAATTCAGGGATGCAAAGGGCAAACCGACTTTGATCAAATCAAGAAATGTTGTTGTTTGTTTGAGCTAGACCATTGACTCTAAGTTTGTTTTGGATCTTCCACTAGTCATATAAATATGGAAATTAAAAAAAAATTATTCATTTCTTCATTTTTTAAAAATATTAATTTGTTTTAAATTTCATTAGAGAGAAATACCTTTAGTTTTAAAATTACAAAACAAGAAAAATCACAAAAAAAAGGAGAGAATTATATTATATGAATCTCAATAGATAATTATAGAAAAACTACAAGAAGAACCATAAATTTAAAAAGACTGATATATATTGTATTGCCCGTCAAAGAATGACAGACGTGAGTGTCTGAAAATCACAGGTTTCACAAGCATCATACACACAACTTTCACGTGGAAACAGAAACATGAAAGATGATGATAGCTTATTGACAAGTGGTTGTCCTTTGAGAGTTTTGAGTGGTTATAATTGAAATCGTGTGTGTTAGCTTTCGGCCACCACAATCCCACTTGTACTTTGCCAATTTTTAATTTTAACATGAATCGCATACATGCAAAGTTGATTATTTTGGTGGTACCAAATAATTGAAGACAGTTCAAAGTCTTGAAGAAAAGATAGGAAAAAGAAAAATCTATCTGCAATATGGTATGGCGCAACCATCAATCATGTTTTCAACGAAGACTGAATATAGTATATAATATAATAATAGACATAGCGTGCATTTTTGTCAAACTTCCAACCAACCATAGAAGTGTTTTGCTTTGAGGTGATATTTCGCCTGTCACTACTATTAAGGTCGTTTTCAAGGCATATGAACTTGCTTATCTTTTTTCACATTTTTTATTATTAGATTTCATTTTTTTCTAAAAAAGAATTATATATAATCTAACAATTTTATGTATTTACTGTATTTTTTGTAACATTTATCTCTCTTTTATAATTTTTTTTTTTTGCGTTCTTGATATTTAATACTATTGACTAAAAACATATTTTTATATTTTTAGATTAGTGGCTATGCCAATTTTTAATCACTACATAACATATTTAATCAATTTGTAGTGTTTTTTTAAAGGGAATGTCAATCACTGTACATAAAGTTAGAGCTATTAAAATAAGTTGTGTTTGAATAATTTGACAAAAAATATAAGTTAGGTTAGCAAAAATTTATATTATCAGTACCTAATTTTGTTCAAATTTATATTGTTAGTACCATATTTTCTTTGTTTTTTAAATATATTATTGTTGTTTATTTATTAGTTTAGTTTAATTATTAGTTCTTTAGATTAGGTCTAAGGTATTTATGTTTTAAATTAGTTTTATTTTTTAATTTGATAAAATATTTTTTTCTTGTTTGGGTTGATAAAAATTAAAAAATACAAATAAAATAAAATAAAAAGACTAAATAAAAAATTTTCGTTTCTTTGGTTGACTAAATTAAGCTTTAGTTCACTCTTTTTTATTTGTTCATTTGACTTGTGCTTGCCTAAGTCTCTTAATTTCTTGTATTTTCTTGGCATATTTAAAATAACCTATTACTAAATATATTTTTGAATATTTTTTGAATAGTTTTTAATTAAAATTAATTAACTTACACTTATTTTTTAAAAAATTACATTGATTTGAACTCTTCATCAGACTTAGAGAATATGTAAGTTCTAAAGTCAAGTCAAAATTAAATTATCATAATTTAGTTTTTTATATAAATTTTTTTAATTTTTTTTATTTATTATTTGTAAAAATTTTGATTTTGATTTTGATTTATATGTAAATAGTTTTTATTTATTGTAAATTTTTTAAAATAATTTTTTATACTTTTTTTTAAAATTTTTCCTATGACTTTGAATGTTTTAATTTTTTATTTTTATATTGCTTGTAACTATTTTAGTTGTCATTGATTTTTTTAAATTGAATTGTAATTTTAATTATTTTTTATATTAATTTTCTTTTTTTTTCTTTTGTAAACATTTTTATTGTTGTTGATTATTTATTATTTTTAATGGGCAAATTAAATATTTTTAAGTTATTTAATTCGTACAATTGACTTTAGGATAACCATCCTAAGACGAAATTGTGTGATTAAGTTTTCACCCTTTCGTGTGCATAACTGACTCCTAAACCTAATTTAGTTTGTGCAGACTAGTTTTTCAATTTTTTTTAAGTTTTCCAACTTTTTCGTAACCCAATAAAGTTGGTGGTGGCGACTCCTCTATTTTTATTTTGGTTTTTTAAATTTTTGGTTGGCTCCCGTCGTAATCTTGGTCATGACATATTAGGTTAGCAAAATTCAAACACAAACTTAATCTAGGCTAGTCCAAAATCAGACAAAATCGCTTCGTGCAGGATCGGTCCGTTGGCCCAAAATTTATTTATTTTTTTAAAATTTAACAAGCTACACCTTAGAGGATACTATCATTTTTTTATTTGAAAAATTAAAACCCAATTGTCAATTTGACTAGTTCTCTAATTTATCTGTTATTGACCCAAAATTAAGTAGCCAAAATTTTCTATTTTTAATTTAATAATTTTTTTAAAGAATAAATTCATTATTTTTTATTTTAATAACAAAGGTTGACGGGTTGGTGGGCCAGCTCACCCGACCAGTAGTTGATAATGGGGGTTAGCAAAATATGTTGTTAGCCCAAAATATACTAGGTCCGACTTGGCCCTTTTTGTTAGCCTAAAAATGGCGGTACAGATGGATCGACTCCATTTTGACAACTCTACATAGAGTGCCTAGATTCATTAATCGATTTATTGTATTAAACTAATATATATATATATATATATATATATATATATATATATATATATATATATATATATAGTTATTTATGGTGTGATTTAGACAGTTTCACTATTTCTATGGTTCTCTTTTCTCTCTCAACATGGTATCTAGAGCATATATAAAAGCAATTCAAAAATTGTGCATGCTTGGTGAACCCGTTGTCCTTTGGAAAAAAATTTTTTAAGCTGCCAACTTTGTCTTCCTTCCAGTTAGTTGCTTAAACTCCATGTTTTTCTTTTCAACGACCCTTTTCTCTTTCTCATTCGCGTTTGCCAGTGGTGGTTCACTATCGCTAGTGGGCCTTTCACTCCACCATTGCCACTATCCTCTCCAATGTGCTCAGATTGGGTAGCCAACAAAGCTTCACCGCCATCCACCAACTCATGCGCCTGCATATATTACTTAAAGACAGTTGCTCCAACGCCCACACGCCTCCTTCCAACCGCACATGAGGACATATTTGGCCACTGTTTGAGTCACCACCAATTTCATTTGACTCGTCGTCCTCCCCTCTAGCTAGATCTAACCTTATTTTCTCTAATCGAGCCTTGAGTTATTCAATAGACCTACTCAACGTCGTTTACTCACGTCCCTTTGCTCGGCCAACCAGGTCCAAGCCATTCTAGTCCCAATCGCACACCTATGACCTCTCTCCTCTACCAAATCTAGTTCATGTATCCTTGTTTTTGGGTCTCTTGCTATTATGGTCTACAATATAGCCTAAACTACTCCCACAAACACCATTGAGTCCTCCAACCAGCCAAGAGAAGTTTGTTATAGGTTGCCAATGGATTTATACAGTCAAGGTTAGTCCTAATGGTAAAATTGATCACCTCAAGGTTCGTTTGGTGGGAATAGGGTATACTCGTATCTCTGGCTTGAATTATGGTGACACTTTCTCTTTGGTGGCCAAGATAGCTTTTGTTCAACTTTTTTTTGTCTATGGCTACTATTTGCCATTGGCTACTTTATCAGCTAGACATTAAGAATCCCTTCCTCCATGGTGATCAAGAAGAAAAAGTTTACATGGAACAACCATCAGGGCTTGTTGCTTAGGGAGAGTCTTCTGGACTAGTTTTTCATCTTCACTAGTCTTTGTATGGCTTCAAGCAGTCTCATTGGATTTGGTTTGGCCAATTTAGCACTATAATATAGTAGTTTGGTATGACTCGGAGCGAAACTGACCACTCTGTTTATTATCGTCATACAACCAAAGGATGCATTTATTTGATTGTGTATATCGACGACTTTGTTATCACTAGCAGCGATCACCATGACATAATTCAGGTAAAATAACATCTTTGTCATCACTCTCAGACCAAAAATCTTGGCAAACTTCGATACTTCTTAGGAATATATGTGGCATAATCCAAGGATGGTATAGTCATTTCACAAATAAAGTATGTTATGGATATTCTTGAGAAAACAAGTTTGTTGAATGCAAAGCCTATTGACACTCTTATGGATCCAAATGTTAAACTTTTGCCAATCAGGGAGAGCCAATGTCGAATCCAAGAAGATACAAAAGCTTGGCTGAGAAACTAAACTACCTCACAGTTACTCGCCTATACATCTCCTTTGTAATCAATGTGGTCAATTACTCCTTAAATTTCACATGTGAGGATCATTGCGATGTGGTGATCCATATCCTAAAGTACATTAAAAGAGCTCTAGGAAAATGTCTTGCTTATGAAGATAATGGTCACAATTAGATTGTTGGATATTCAGATGCTGATTAGGTAAGACCTCCTATTAACAAAAGATTCACTTTTAGATATTGTGTATTCATTGGGAATAATATGATATGCTCGAAGAGTATGAAACAAAATGTGATCACAAGATCAAGTATCAAAGAAGAATATCAAGCGATGACTTTAACCACTTATGAACTCATTTGGTTAAAACAACTATTTAAATAGCTTTAATTTGGGGAGATTATGCAAATGATGCTCATTCGTGATAACACATTGAGATAAATTATCACTTTATCGGAGAGAAAATCCTATTTGAAAACATCATCACTAGCTTTCTCAATTCAAATAATCAACTGGCCTAGGGATGGCAAAAATTACCAGGGCTCGGGGATCCTCGCGAGGACCGCCCCAAATGGGACCCCGAATGCAGGGTTTTTCTCCCTGCGGGATCGGAGGTGGGAGAAAAAAATTCCCCCATCGTATGTTAGGGGATAGGGACGGGGATCATACTCCCCGTCCCCGCGAGTTCCTCGTCCTCGTTAAAATTACTATAATGACTTTCATATATATATATATATATATATATATATATATATATATAAAATAAAATAAAATATATACATTTTAGTAATTTCATCTTTTATTAATCTTTATATTTATTTAAAATTAAAAAATTAAAAAAATATAAAATTATGTTATTTTACCAAATTAACCTTCCTCTTACCCATTACCCTACGGTCCTAGACTCTTAGTCCTGCACCCCTACTCCTGTGACCTGTCTTAGCACTCAGCAGCAACCAGCAAGCCCCTTTTTCCTAAATATTTCTCAATCACTCAACCTTATTTTGAATTATGATATTCTCTCTCTCAATCACGCATGTATGCCCCCCTCCCCCTCCCCTAGAACGCAGCCACGAGCCAAGCTCCTCTCTGCACAGCACCGCTCCTCTCTGCGCTACGCACATCTACCACAACATCGTTCCTTTTTGCTATGTAGCGCCACTCCTTTCCGCTGTGCAGCGCCGCTTCATCCCAGAACCCAGATCTGAGATCTCTAACGTTGCGTTGTCGCCTCATCGTCTGTCGAATCAGTGAGCTCCAATAAGACCAGCCGACCAACACCTCCATCCTATAACCTATAACTGAGATCTCCGACGTCGTCCCAGAATCCATATTTGAGATCTCCGGCTTCGCGTCGCAACCTCATCATTTGTCGAATCAGTGAGTTCTAGCAGGACCAGCCGACCAACACCAACTTAGCTTTCTTTTTCCTATTTTTTCAAATTTTTTGATTTTTTTTTAGACATTATGGGGAATCTCTGCGAGTATTTGCAGGGATTCAGGGAACGGGGATAGGAGAAAAATTCTCCAATAGTGGGGATCGGGGACGGGGAGTTAATCAATTGATGGGAATAAGGACGGAGACGGAGAGGTACTCCTCGCCCCTACCCCGCGCGGGTGCCATCCCTAGTATTTTCACTAAGTCACTGAGTGGTCCTCGGATAAGTTATCTTTGTAACAAGCTTGCATATGACAAGTTTGACGCATATGACCTATATGTTATAGCTTGAGGGAAGTGTTGAATAGGTAATTAGTATATTGCCTTGTAACTTAGTGTTAGTGTCTAGATTCTCTGTACATAGGGTGTCTAGATTCATGAACTAGATTCATTGTATTAGATTAATATATATTCCATTATCCGTGTTATAATTTAGACACACAATTTCACCATTTTTATGTTTCTCTTTTCTTTCTCTTTCAACATTTCTAGAGCTTACTTTTCTACAATTGCCTTTTGGTTTTCCTTTCATTCATGATACCGCTAATGCTTTTCTTGTCTTTAGAGAATATAGCTCATGTTTTTTTAATTTCCTTAATTCCTTTACGTTATCAGACTCATTCTCTTATCATGTTCCCTTAAATATTTATGATGATCATAACCAATCCATGACTATTGATTACATGATGTTATTCACACATTAAAGCTGGACTAGAGTTCTTGTTTGTACATATATTTATAATTTTGATATATTTATTATGTTATCCAATTCGAACACCAACTAAATAAGTTCAACTAGTTATGTCGATTCAACTAGTTTTTAAAAACATTAATTCCATCCTTGAATACAACTTCAAACTCAATCCCTAATATATATATATAAGAAACCCTTATATAGGTCTTATTAAGAAATTATGGATCTAATGGAATTGAGTAGAACCAAATGTTATTTCATGGGATCCTCTTGTTTAGGTAAAGAAGGAATACCATAGAAAAAGAAATGAAGAAAGAAATAAAAGAGTTATCATTTTCTTTATTTGATATTATAATGAAAAATAATGAATGCATCCCTTCCTTTCTTTGATTTCTTGAAATAAAATAATAAAAATGTATGTAAATATAGTTTAGGTCCCACAAAAATACATTTTTTCTTTCATTTTCATCTAAGAGGGAGACAATAAAAAAATAAAAGATAGAACTCATGAAAATGTTATCCCTTCAAATCTTTTCCTTCCCGTCCCAAAATGGTATACAAAACAAGAATGAGGCTAATCATTAGGCCTTATCCTTTCCACCCTAAAATATAATACCAAACAAAGCCACCTTTTATTCTCCTTATTTGCAAGGAAAAGATGAAATGCTTATTTATTTATTTAGTTACTTATAAAGGAGGTCTATAACTTGGCGTGGCAAAGGATGATATAAGCTAAAGTACGTACAAACCTATCTCATTAGGAGGATTCTATCCTGAGTTCAAGTAGTCTCCAAAAAAAACTTAATATCACTTAAGCTAAGCCTGTGGAATGCTTTTATTTTATCATTCAAAGGTACAAAATTACTAAGTTGTCCATAAAAAGAAAGTCGAAAAAATATTTCTACTTAATCACATATTTCATTCCACTATATAGCTTCTCATTCTTTCCACTACACACATACATCTACAAAAGAAGCATATTTACTGATGAAAAATTTTATTATGATAAAATGAGAAAAATAAATTTTAACTATATAATTATATATAAATAATCAAAATTAAAAATTACTTAAAAATTATATAATTATTTAAAAAAATTACATACATTTATATTTTAATTTTTATTATTTATATAAAATTTAATAATCAAAATTTATTCTTCTCACATTTTATAATAAATATTTATCTCAATATATACCTAACAATCTACACAGCCTAAAAGTAACACAAATGATGAAGAATAAAAATTTAAATATAGTAATGCGGGCTGACCTGCCCCACCTTGTTACAGACCATCTCAATACAAGGCAGAGGCGGGTTGATCCATTTTTTAAACAAGTTGAATAAGCCAACTCACCCGTTTCAAGATGGGATGGTGAATTGGCATGCTTTAAAAAAATGAGAAAAAAAAGGGCTCAGTCCACTAACCTAAAAAGAAAAAATAAATAAAAAAAAATTAGAAATTAATAATTTTTCTCTACACAAGCAGGAATTCAAATCTAAAGTTGGTAGGATTGGAGGTAAAAATGCACGATTAAGAATCAAAATATTGGTAGGATTGGACGTGAAAATGCACGATCAAGAATCAAGATAAATGCAACCCATTCAAATCCGAATTGTGCATTAATCCAGCAAGGTGAGCAACTTCGGATTGTCCAGAAAAATTAGAAAAAGAAAACAAAAAACCAAATAAAAAAGACAGAGAGGGGATGGTGGTGACTCGCGTCCTCTCCTGAGTCGCGTCATGGTCTGCTAGCTGTTGCTATGACTCGTGAGCGAATGGTCGCAAGAGTGAACAGAGAACGAGATAGATAGTGGAGGCAGAGAGCGAGAGGGAGAGCGAGACAGAGAGCAGAAGGGAGAGGCCATAAAAGCCAACAGAGACAGAGAGGGAGAGGGGCTCATTTGCTGTAGAGTGGAGGAGGAGGAGGATGAAGATGGCTGCTGTGCGAATGGCGGAATGCGATGAGATGAGAAAATGAGAGAGAAACTGAAACCCTAAATCTAACCCAAACCTATGACCCACCCAAGTGACCAACCCCAGCCCATCATTTAACCTAGCCCAGCAAGTAGAAACGAAAAAAAAAACACTTAATCCAATGGGCTAACCCACACCGATCTGTTTCAACCCGCGAGTTATGCAAGACGGAATAAGCAGATTGAAATTTGAAAACGAGTAGAGTAACGCAACCTAACCCGTAAAAAATGACGAGTTAAAGGGACTAATTCAACAGGTCAAATCTGTTTTGGTAAGTCCATAGAAAATTATGTTAATCTATGATAATTTATGTTTTTTTTTCTTGATAATTTAGAGATTTTATTTTATATTTAGATATGCTTTATATTTTATTTAGATAATTTAGAGATTTTATTTTATTTTTAGATATTCTATATATATTTTGGTTTTAGTATTTGACTAGGTTCTTAACTATGACTACTCATCAATTGATATTGAGAACTTGGTTCAACAAGTTCAGACAACCCTTTCTGCCAAGTTTTTTTCTCTAGCGTCAAAAGGTGTTTTTTTTTTCACCAGCTTTTTCTTAAATTTGGCAAGCACTAAGGGTTTGTTTGGATGAAGGATTTTGGAGGAAAAGGAAAGGAATGTCTTATTTTTTATTTTTAAATTAAGAGAATTATAAAATATTTATAAAAATAAATAAAGGATTATTGAAAGGTTATATGATTATATTTTATTTTATTTTTTAATTTTTAAAAAAATTTAAATATAAAAAATGTTTACTCAAAATAAAGAATGAACCTTCCCTTCCATTTCCCTCCAAAACCCTCCAAAATCTCAACTCACAAACACACCCTAATGTATGGAAGTACGTGGTTGAAGTGAATTCCTCGGAAATGCAGCCGGAGGGCAATCTCTCTTCCCGGTCTGGTATGTCTTTTGCGCCAGCTTTCTTTCCTATTGGTTACGGTTCTCTTGTCTCGGTCATCTCATTTTATGGTTTCAGCATATGGCTATGGTTCAGATACAGACTAAAGACTGTCTTTCGTGCTTTGATCTCAGCTGGTGGAAGTAGAGTGGCTATTGCTCCTGACCATTCAAAAAATTCTTGGAAAACAATGCATGGCATGCCTCTGCGTTCATGTCCTCATCTTTGTGATGCTCGCTTTCTTTTATTGCTTGATTGCTTGGCAGCTTTTCCAAATCTTCCGGATAGTCACCGCGCCATTCATAGCCATCAGGGAAACTGCCCTCTTCCCTCAAGATGGCCTAAAGGGAATACGGGCTTGCTTCTGCTTGATGGAAACTAGGGTTCAAGTTCAGACTTTTAGAAAGAAAGACATGGCGGGGGCAGGATTCGAACCTGCAATCTTCAGGTCATGAGCCTGACGAGTTAACCAACTACTCTACCCCGCTTCTTCCCCTTCTCTTTCTTTTCTTTCACTATTCCCACCTAGGTCCCCGGCTTTGGTTGCTTGGCCGGGATAGAACCAGCGCTTAGTAAGTAAGCGGCGGTCTAACGACCCCCTAACCTAGGTTGGAGCTATGAAGCTGACCTTATTAGAAAGGACTTTTTCATTTCAGCTTGCTGACTATGACTAGGGTTGGCAGCTAAATTCTTCGCGACCCCATAACATAAGAGAAAGTTGTTGAGTTCATAAGCCCCCTTCCTTAGAGAGAGGGGCGACTTTCTTGTGGTAGTAATTGCGAATGAGCAAGTAGGGGGCGGCAACTAAAGAGGTAGCGAGACTGACCGCAATTGCAGGTAGTTGACTTCTTCTTTTGCGGCAAGAGCGCAGTCTGAACTTAATTTATTCAAAAACCCTTCTTGCTAGACTTTCCATATTGCTAATCTCGAGCAAAGAAAAGAGTTTTCTTCAATCAGAGAGTTGGCTTAGTAGGAAGAAGCGGGTTAGATAATAGAGACTGATCAGCTTACAGGCGAATCTGCCAAAACAACTTCAAAGAAAGAGCCCACTGCAAATCCTCTATCTAGTTTAGATTACACAGTTGGTCAACAGACTTGAAAATCTGAACCCGAAGTGGATGCCCCGGATCTTGAATTCTTTGACAAAGAGTCAGCTTCCTTCTTAGTAGATGGACGAGGGCGGCACTGCCATACATAGTCACCCATTTTATTCACATAGTCTATGATCAGGCAAGTCGAACCTGGCGAAGTCTACTCTTTGAAGTGAAAAAAACAACAGATATTGACTTTTATTTATCTTCCATTGCTAATGTAAGGAAATGAGACGTATAGAGAAGTGTTCGAAATAATCTCTGTGCAGAAAAAAATCCTAATATGCTTGATGAGCATTTATCCCCTTATCTGACTGGTGGTTCTAACCTGATATCTATCATTGAGTCGGGATCAGAGCGAGGAGGCCCTCTCCCCTCGGCTTAAGAAGGCGGCTAGATTGCTCAGAAGGAGGAGAAGACGAAGAAGAAGAAAAGGGCTCAGCTTGCTTCAATTACCGTTCAGAGCCATCCAAAGAAAGTGTACCATGCAGATTGGTGTGGAAGTGTTCCCAGGAGGAATTCGATCTCTTCAATCTCGGGATACCACCTAAATAACTGCTGCCAGAGAGTAAAATAGGTAGGGAAGAAAGACAAAATTCCACTATCTCCCAGACTGAACGAGATGAGGTTTTATTTTATAAGTCATATATCAAATTTCATTGATTAAAGCTTCCTGTCATGAATACACTCAATAAACTTGTTATATTTCTTTCTCCGTTCACCGAGTGGTAAACAAAGATCTAGAATAGCAACAAAATGTGGCAAAATTATATGCTTTGTCATTATTGAAGGTTGCTGAAATCAACGCATCTAGATCATAAATTCTTGGTTATTCAAGGAGCCTTTAGTGGTCTCCTTGACAACGATTTACTATTAATTTTGTGATGTGAAAATATTATTACTCTTCTTGCGAAACCTCCTAGAATAATATATATTATAGCATGTTTATTTTTCTATATGCGTGTTCTTCTAAAAAGGGAGATAATGATGAGAATGGATAATCATATTAAATTAAAATACTTCATGTTATTTTTATGCATGACAATTTAGGAATATTTTTTTAATCTTTAGATAAGCATGTTCCTTTATTTAGATAATAATTTAGAAAATTTTACCTTTATATATATTCTAAATATATTTTTTGATTGAGTGGTATCAGTGAGAAGATTTTCAAAAAACTAAGTCTCATATTGTTCAAACATTGAAAACTAAAAGGTAGGGGTGTTTGTAGTTTAAATTAGATTGGTTTTGAAGAAAAAAAAAAGTCATCCGATCACATCTGATCGATTTTTTTTTAATCATCTAATCATTTTGGTTTAAAATATAAATATAATCTAATTCAATCTAATCAAAATTGATTTGTATTGGATCATTTTTTTCTTTTTTTTTCTTTTTGTTATAATTGTTTTTATACATAAACAAATCAAATTCATTAAAATATGAAAATTCAAATTCATTAAATACATCAAATATAAGTCTAAGCTAATTCATCAAAGTACAATAAATATAAGTTCAAAATAATTCACCAAAATATAAATACAAGTTTAAACTAATTGTTGTTAACACTACAATAAATGTCTAAATTCAAGAGAGATAATTAAGTTTGATTAGGGAAGTAGTAAGAAAATTTTCAAAATAAGTATAGCTTACATATGAATTTCTTATGTAAAATAATATTTTTAAAAATTATATAAAATTCGATTTGGATTGGATTAATTTTTAAATTTAAATTTGAAATCTGATTCAATCTAATTAATTTTTTTGGTTTTTTTTATATTTTCGATTTTTGGATTTTTTGGTTTATTCAATTTTCAATTTTTTGGCTTGATTTTTTCAAATTTGATTAGATTAGTTTGATTTTGAACACCCTTAAATAAAGGTATGTTTGAAAGATTGTATCTGTTCATAAAATTCATTCATTCTTAAAGAGTTATAACTCATCAAGAGATGTCTCTCAATATGTTTATAAAAAGATAGATTCCACCAACATTTTAGGATTGATTCTAAATCATTCCTTGTTTTCTTTTATGCACAAAAGAAATTTAGGAAACTTTCATTCTGTAAAATATTTTGTTATTGACTTGATTGTGTTAGTGCAAAAACAAGTCAAGTGTTTTTCATTGTTTCTTGTAGGAAATTAATTGTTAATCATATTTGCATCCAATTTTAGGAATTGGTGGGGGCGAATTAAACATAAAAGAAAGTGCAAATCATGCCTCGAAGATTCTGCACATTATCTGGTTTTACAAGTTCTTCTCCAACAATCTTTAGCTTTAATTTTGTTCTATATCAATAACAATACTAAGGAAGATGACTTCGAACTTCATGAAACTAGAAAGGTTTGATGGTGGAAACTTTCTTAGATGGTAGAAAAAGATGCACTTCCTTCGTATAATTAGGGAGAAACAAATATTTTTATGCTTCTTCAAGAATTTAATTCTTCATTTATGATCATGGTGAAAGGTACGCAACTATGTTTTATTTATTGGTATTCTAATTTTATGTATCTTGATCTTTGGTGTTACTAAGATATGTGATTTATCCTACATGTGGTGTCAGAGACTAGAGGTATGATTTAGGACCCATTTAATTCATGAATTTTTGAAATATATGTATGTTTTGGTTTATGATATATGCATGTATGCCATTACTATGTCTGAAGTTGGTAATTCATGTGAAACTTTCTAATGATGCATATTTACTCTTGTTACAACAATAAATCATTCTAGAAAAGTTTTACATGAATATTCAAGTTGAATATACGTGCATGAATTTCAATTTTCATGTGAACAGAGTGTCTAGGAATGGTCACGATGTTAAGTTTGAGAGAATTATTCTTTCAAGACAATATGTCTTAGTAATGTGACTTAGTAAGATAAAAATTTGTGACGACCAAAAACATGGAGTTCCTGTGTTTCTTTATCTAATTGGTCTTTTGTTTTGTCATTGAAATTAGCATTGGAGATCATGGATTGAATGATGTGTTTTTGGGTTGGGTTCTGTTAGTTAGAGGTTTTGTAAGGTATTTTTGGGATTATTGTTGCCCCCAAACTTTTTCGGAAAATTGTCTAGAAAAGTTAGACCCATCGCTAGAAACAATGGAGGGCAATGCTTAGATTTGTTGTTCTTTTTCGTTTATTTGACTTACTTTGTTCACGAAAAATTGAAAATGGCTTGAAGGAAAAATCTAAATCATTTGAGATGAAAATCCATGACCTGAAACTGATCTAAACATGTTGAAAAACTGAATAGGATGTTCATTTTGCATACCTGGTCATTCAAACATGGTTTACTACCAAAGCGGGTCGTTTTTGTTCGATTCATCTTGCTTTTCTTCACAAAGATAGCATGAATCAATCCTAGGATCCATTTAGATGAGAACTAGACCTATGTAATGGGTTCATACAGTGCAAAAAATGGTTAAACTAGCATCGGATCGCAAGAGGGTCGATCAACCCATTTTTCAGGATATCAGGTCGTTCTGACCCTGTCTGTGGTAGAAGACAACCTCTAGCACATTGGCATCATGTCCACTCATACCATAGGCACGTGGAGCACGTGAAGCTTCTTCTGTGCTTCTTTTTGTGTTATGTTTGTTGCTGTGAACTTCTTGTGACGTCTACAGGATAGGCTATCAAAACTTGAAGGTATTATTGAGAATTTTGCTCATAGCACAAGCACTTTTATGGAGGATAGTTTTCAGAATCAAGAAGCAACAATTTGGAATTTAGAGCATCAAGTGGGTCAGATAGCAAAACAGCTCTCAGAGAGACCTCCTGGCACTTTACCTAATGATACAGTGGTTAATGCAAAGGAGTAATGTATGACGATGTTCTTGAGGAGTGGAAAAGTTATTAGTCCTCAGCTAAAAGACGATGAAGTTAAGGAACTATCTCTTTTTCAAAGTCATAATCAAGAAAAAGATGCTCCAGAGGATGAAGAAGCTAAAGAGGTGCAACCGAAGTGGTTGAGAAAAAAGAACGAATGTGGACAGAAAAAACCTATTGATCCTTCTTTGTATGCTATGCTTCCCTTCCCACAGAGACTGAAGAAAGTTATTTAGGAAAAGCAAGAAAGACATTTTTTAAAGTTTCTGGATGTGTTTAAGAAGCTGCAGATTAACATTCCTTTTGCTGAGACACTTGAGCAGATGCCATTTTATGCCCGATTCATGAAGGATTTGTTGTCAAAGAAAATGAAGTTGAAAGAAGATGAGGCTATGGCACTTCACTACTAAAAATGTTGTGTATAGCGACGAAAAAAATTCTGTGACTACTAGCGACGGAAATTGTCACGGATTTCAATAGTTTGATTTAGCGATAGAAATTAGCAACAGAAAAATTCTGTCACCAACTTATCCGAGACAAACTCTGTCGCTGAATTATTTTATTTCTTGGAAAAAATGCTTTATTATATGAAATATGTAGCGACGGAAATTTTCCGTCACTAGATGATTTATATGAAAATTTATTATTAAAATGAAATATATAGTGATGGAAAACTTTCCGTCGCTAAGTTTTTTTACATAAGAACATAAAAATTTTATTATAAATAGTAGATGGACAGGATTCAAAACGTGACCCTTATGTTACAAAAAGCATGCCAATTACCACTACACCATGTTTGATGGTCATTCTCATATGTACGTATTTTATATATTTATAATTAAATTATTACTTTTATTTCTTTCCTCCTTATTTTTCCTTTCCCTCCATCTTTTTCCCTTTTTTCTCATTTTCAATCTTTATCTACCCTAAACGCAGTGCTTCCATTCCCCATTCCCATTCCCTATTCTTGCAAATCAATACCTCCCTATTCCCCATTGCTACCTAAGCAACACCACGCCTTTCCGTCTCTTCTATTCCCCACTATTACGAGATTGTTCCTCCCTTTCCCTCTCTTGCTTTACTGAGCCCTCTCATTCAATAGACAATACCACGCCGCAACGCCTCAAGGTCTCACAGTTTCTGTATATTGTTATATAAATGTTATGCCATTATATATAAATATACTTTTATATTGTTTCTTCCAGGAGATTCTGTATATTGTCTCACATGTGTCGTCTTGTATCCCAAGAGGTTTTTCTAGTGGTTCAGCAGTAGCAGTTGTCGTTGGCCTTGTTGACTTTGCTATTGGTGAGTAAGTTTACTTGCTTAGACTTGCTTACCACGTACCTATATCATATCATTGCTTCAAATGTTGCTCTGTAAAATTTATTTATTACCTTTTAATTTTGTTGTCGCTTATTGGGCTTCCATTTTCAACCTAACAATCATGACCTCTTTTATTGAGATTCCATTTTAAATCATATGATGTATCAATTTTCTATAAGAAGATAAGGTTGTATCTGACAATTTTTCAAGTGTTTGTACTTAATTTGACATATAGTCATAGACGTTTTGCTTTTTGTTATACTTTGAATTCAATTCAAGTGTGTGTATATATATATGTATCAATTTTCTACTAGAAGATAAGGTTGTATGTGATAATTTTTCAAGTGTCTGTACTTCATTTGACATATAGTCAAATACGTTTTGCTTTCTATTATACTTTGAATTCAATTCAAGTGTGTGTGTGTGTATATATACAACCTTTGATAATTTTTATAACTTATACGTACCTTCATCAAGAGAAGCCAAGTTAATCCTCTCAGTAATAGTTATGTCAATTGGGGAAGTTATTTGTAGGAGCTTTAGAGAATTATGGAATGAGGGAAGAAACAAAATTGTCTTTTCCCCAAGTCTGATAGAGTTTTCAATATCATCACCTGTACTGATGCAGTGTGTGTTAGTTGGGGAGAACCTTGTATTGGTAGGAAATAACAAAAGATACATGCTTTTATAATAAAACAAATATTGGTACTTGAGCAATTACGTCAAGAAACTATATAATAAATAGGCATTTAGACATGAATATGTGAGAGGCTATTAAAATATGCTTTAACAGTTTTGAGCAATATAGTGGTTTTTGAAAAGGATAAGGCTTTTTGATCAGGTGGGTCAGTAAAACTATTTTGCAGACAAGGAGCATGAGACTTCAAAGGAGAATTTTGAATCTCAAATTCTCAACTGATTGAATATTTTATTATCTACCTGTTTTTGTATTCTTTTTAAGTGGGGAAAGCTCAGACCTCTTTTTGGTTACTTAGTGAAAAGGATAAAGGATTAAGGATAAAGGAACCCCAATTTCACTTTCTATTATCTATCTCTTTATCAAAAAAAAAAAATATATCTTTAGTGTAAAAATAAAATTATAAAAAGTAAGTGTATTATACGTGTAACACCTGAAAAATTAAAAAACCACATACACAATCTGAAAAGATCTGGCTGGCTTACAAATATATATTCATAGGTTGTTTCTTTTGGTCATCACATGTTATTGAAAATGAAATTATTTTGATTTGGCATGATATTTTAGAACAGATATGGTGAGTGAATGAATGAGTGAAAGATTGAGTTTGTGTGTGTGTGTGTGTGTTAATGTTGATGGTGTTTGTTATTATTGCATTGCTACTGAGAAGTGAGAAAAGTGAGTGAGATTTGTTTTGTGGAATGGTTTTTAGGTTATTCGTTTTTGTTGTGTTAGGATTGTGTCTGTGATTTGTGAATTGTACCAAGTCATATATGTAGTTATATACTATTGATTTAACTCTCTTTATATATATGAGTTACTTTTGCTTGGAGAAAATTGTCAGATTCTCAAATAATGCATCTTTAAGTTACTTAGTTGAAACTTGACAATTATTGGACAAAGATTGATAGTTGATTGCTCTATAACTGTTCTCTTTTTAAAGTATTGTACGGTATTACATTCATTTACATATTTTCAATTTTCTGAATTTTGGTCTTTATTTTCTCATCTTGGCTTGAGCTTCCTAGATTGTACCTTTAATTTGGTTACTTGATGCTGTTTGATAAGATTTTTAATACTTCTAAAATAGAAATTCCTGAAAATTGCAAGTGGATGGATAAAAGGATAGGTCCTGATAAGCATATTACAGATAAATTTTAATATATGGTTAAGTCAATTTGTAAGCATAAATATTTATTAACAATTGCATTTGTCAGGATGAGTACCAGAAACGTATCAATGAGAGGGACTCACAACGGCCACCGGGAGAGGAGACTATTGACATCCACTCTGATAACAATATCTACTTGGATGTTGTTGGAGGCATTAGCAGCAAGAAATGCATCTTTGGCTTGGGATCTGATGTTGCTTCTCATGCATCATCTTCCTCTGCATCTGTTGAAGGTTGTTCACAATCAGAGATGGAAGCGATGAGGAGTCTGGTTGCAAGTCTCAGTACGCAGGTGGTGGAGCAAAGAAACTTAATTGCGGAAGATGAAAACTTAATCAACACAATCTTACAGCGTTTGAATGCATCTACTAGTGGCTCACAAGCAACAGACATCAGTCACGAGGATGAGTTACTTGGTGATGGAGATGAAGATGACATAGAGGAGGATGACAATGATCTTTTTCCTCCTGATGTTTGATACATTATCTTTATGTTTGTTTTGATAAAGCACTTGTATAACTTAATTTATATTTATCTTGATCTTTTGAAATATTTTTATTTTGACTTTTTAAAATACTGTGGTATGACATGATAATGGATATTTTTAAATTTTAGAAATTTGTTGCTTGATTTTGGATTGGATTGTTGTATTGTGTTGCATATAGGTTTAAATTGTATAATTGGACTGTTTAAAAATATAAAAAAATAATTTTAAAAATTTAGGTCATCAGCGACAGAAATATTTCTGTCGCTAAAAGAAATAGATTTATACTTTCATCTTAGCGACAGAATAATTTTCGTCGCTAAAATAATAATATTTTAATTATTAAGAAATTTTGGTCACGGATGTTAGCGACTGAATTTTATTAACTAGCGGCGAAAAAATTCGTCACTATTTAGTCACGGAATTATATTTCCGTCGCTAAGAAATTAGCCACAAAGGATTACGTGACGAAAATATTTTCGTGACAGATTTCGTCGCTAATCATTATAATGATGGAATTTAATGGATCAGCGACGGAATTTTTTCGTCACTATTGAATTAATTTTTAGTAGTGCTTACTGAAGAGTGCAACGCTATAATTCAGAGGAAACTGCCACCTAAATTGAAAGATCCACGTGGTTTATCCATTCCTTGCACTATTAGTAAGCTGAACATTGAGAAAGCTCTTTATGATCTTGGGTCGAGTGTCAATCTCATACCGCTATTTATCATGCACAAGCTTGGAATTGGAGAGGTTAAGCATAGTATGATCTCCCTTCAATTAACAGATCGATCTGTCAAACATTCATAGAGTATTGTGGAAGACGTGCTAGTGAAGGTTGACAGATTCTTCTTTCCAGTAGATTTTGTGGTCTTAGATATGGACGAGGATGCTGATATCTCGTTAATTCTTGGAAGACCATTCTTAGCCACTTCAGGAGCATTGATAGATGTGCCTAGAGGAGAGCTTATTTTGAGGGTGGATGGAGATCAAGTGATTATCAATGTTTTTGATAACTCTATCCCAACATCAGATCTTCATGTCCAAGTTAACTGCATCCAAGGTAAAACTCAAAAGGAGTCAACTGGTAAGAACTCTGCACCATTGATTAATGTTGACTCTTGTACCTCCAAGATGGTGGAAATGGAAAAAGGTCCGCCCAATTCTCAGAATTTATTGCAAAAGGATCTGGAATTTCCTAGCAAACTGAAACATGACGCTTTACCTGTTAATACATTGTAAATCCCATGGCCTAGTGGAGTTACAAATGCTAAAGTGTCTTCTAGACAATTAAATTTAAGTCCAGTTCAGAATGTTTTGGGAGAAGATTCAAAGGCCTGTGACTGAGTATGGAGGCAAAGATTTGACAAAAGGAAGGCATCATCTTATTTCTCCTGTTTCAAGCCACCATGATGAATTGAAAATGTAACGTCGAGCTAATGACGTTAAACAAGTATTTTTTGGGAGGCAACCCATTTTTTCTCTTTTTTTCTCTTTTACTTTTGTTTTTGTTTTGTTATTTTTTTTAATTGACTAACATTTTTCTGTTTTTGTTTTGAAGGTAATGTTGAGTTGGCTTAAGTGTCTCCCTGAGTTCGGAGCCTTTGTAGAGGGATGCATATAGTTGTTGGCCGCCAAAAAGAATTTTTCTTTTTCTTTCTTTAATATTTTATCTTTGCATTAGTTTTTATTATCATCACCTTATTCAGTTTTGAGTCATTATATGCATGCTGGTGTGTTGAATTGAATATCCAATGATTGCTTGAATTATGGATTAATTTGATATTTTTGGGATAACATATGAGAATCTATAAGTTATGTTTATCTCTATTGTTTCAATTGTGTATGGATGTATTTCCCATCTTTATGTTTGATAGACCTTGGAATATGAATGCATGTCAAGTTTAGAGAAAGTTTATGGGAATGCATGTGTGTGAATGATTTGCATCTAGAAGTTGTTTGATTCTCTCTTGAGTCGAAATCCTAGATGATGCATGATCAAGGAAATGATAAGGGCCTTTTTTGGACTGTTTGAGCCTTTCAAGCCAACCTGTATACACAGTATATCCTTAGGTCCCTTTTGCAACCTTGTTTATGTTTAGCTTTTATTTCTTTTCTTTTACCCAAATTTACTTTTCCATACCCATAAAAAAAATCCTTTTTATTTACCCTTTGTTGAGTGCATGTCTTGTATTATTTTATTATTCAAGTCTTTGTTATTTTTTTATGCATGAAGTATTTCAGGAGCTGAAAAAGAAAAAAAAAGAAAGAAAACAAATGGAAGAAAAAGTCAAAAAGAGAAAGTCCACCCAAAGTTTTGCAAAGAAATAAGTTTGGGGGTGGAAGGTGTTGAAAAAAAAAAGAAAAAAAAGATGAATAAAGTGTTGATTCTTTTGCTCTGTTTTGCACTTGCTCTACATTCTGTGGCTTGAATTTTGAATTATGCATGATTTTGTTTATCAACTTTTGTTTTATTTATCTTACCCCTTCTTTCGTAACCATCACCTTTGACCTTACATTACAAGCTTTATAAATTCCTTTTTGATCTTTAGTTATGTGTTGTTTACATTAGTGGAGAGAGAGGTGAAGAACAACCCTATGGATGTGGATTTGATGTGCATTTGCATTTTTATAAACTTATCTGGGCTTGTACTTTATGAGTAGATTTGGTCTTTCATTCATATTTTTGGTAAGTCATTTTTGCATAAGAGTTGCATATGAGAGATGATGTGATAAATGGATTGTTCATGTGTGATACTTAGAAATCGGATTGTGAAATAGTTTATGAGGATATGAATGATTTTCAATATCCGATATTGCCGTGTTTGATTATGTGTGTTTTGAATCTTTTTATTTTATTTTTGTTTTTCTTTGCTTGAAGACAAGCAAAAGCTTAAGTTTGGAGGAGTGATGAACCTACAAAAATTCATATTTTTACGGTTCAAATCTTGGGTTTTCATTCTCTTTTAATCTTTTTGATTGAGTTTTATTCTCAAGTTTTATTATATTTTTATTATTTTAAATTGTGTTTTAATTTCATGTTTTTATGTATTTTTTGTAGGTAATTGCATATGGAAAAAGACTAGGCATTTGAAGAGTAGAAAAAGAAGAAAAATCCATTTAGAAGCCCAATGCTTGAGTGTTGTGCCAACAACGCTTAAGCACACAATACGCGCTGGAGGATTCATTTAAGTGACTCAGTGCTTGAGCGTTGGGTCACCAGCACCTGAGAACTGAGAACGTAAACTACAACGTTGTTTTGATGGGCTAGCGCTTAAGCGCCGGAAACCTAACGCTTGAGCACTGGCCGTGTAACAGAACCTGTTAATTTGTTTTATATTCATAAGTTATGCCAGATGCAACCCACACACTTACACAATGTGACATACAGAGACAATTTTTAGTAGAGACAAATCATAGTTTGGTGTGGGCGCATTCAAAAGTGAAGATTTATAATTTGTTTTTCTTTTCCACTAGCCTTCTATGAAATTTGTCATATTCTTCTTTGTTTTATTCTTTTTTCATGTGTAACTAACTTCTCCTCGTTAGGGAGACGATGAATCTTGTTTTTTGATGATGTGAATTGATTTATGAGTTTAATTTAAGTTTTTATTTTGTGATTTATGTGTTTATCTCTATTCTTAATATTTTCCTAAACCTGATCAATTTGGGAATGATTTTTGGGTTTATGTATGATTTGAAAAAATTTGCATGAACTTAGAACATGTAATAAATACCATAATTTCTGCAATCACTAAGAATAGACATGGTAGATTGTGTGATCTTTCTTTTAATTCACTCGTTCTTGATAAATGCCTTTCTATTTGGGGTTAGACTAATGGATTAGTTAATTCCATACAATGTAAGATGATTAATATACTATGGGATTGAATATTGATTAAATTTGGGGAATTGATCTTAAATCATGAACTAGAACTTAATTAAATAATTATTTTGATTTGCATCTGACGAGTTCAAGTGAAGTCTAAACCCTAACACTTTCCCATCATTGTTTTCAACCTTTGCTTAATTATTTCGATTTACTTTGTTCAATTTTAATTGCTTTTCTTTAATTATTTTATTCTTGCTTTTGTCAAATCTCACCTTTTGTGAAGCCTAAATAGTGCTAGTTTAATGAAATTGATAATTGACAATATAATCATCATGGGACGATACTATTTTCACTACTTTATTATTTGTTGCGATTTAGTGCACTTTCCGATTTACACATCAATTTCCTTTCTCATTTTAGTATTTGATTAAAATTTGACTACACAACTACTCTTGTGATATAATAAAACAGAATTGGGTATAACCAAAAAAATAAAATCGTAAAAAATATTGAGTCGAACTCCGTTTAGCAGTTGCTAGGGTTTTTTTGGAACTCTATTTCCAAGGGGACTTCGTCTCACGATTTATGAATGTGTGTCTCTGCCATCTGTTGAGGATATGAGAGGTTGGTAGGGGTGAGTATAGGGTAGTTTTTTTTGTCAGCTATGGCAGACAATCTTGTAAGTAAATGGTGAAATCTCAAGCTATCTAAAGAGGAAGCTTGATAGTAGGAGCAAATATGGGATCAAGAGAGAGATCTAGTCGACGTGATAAATTTTTTGTACATAAGAAGCGTTCTTTTTGTGCATCCATGCAATATTAACGTGCTAAGATGCACGATGGAACATATATAAAGACACATTAAAGGTATTGAATTCAGGAGATTAATCTAGTGTTATTTGAGACTTTTAGGAAGAAAGATCACGATCAAATTCTTGCTAGAAGATCATGGGCTTTCGATAAAAATCTGTTGATCATGCAAGAATACGATGGTCTTGTACGTCTATCAGAACTTACCTTCAACCATAAAACTTTCTAGGTTTGAGTTTTGGAACTTCCCCTCTGTGCAATGAATAGAACTAGAAGTACAAGGATGATGATTGATACAACCATCAGGGAATGTTTGGAAGTAGATTTTGATGAAAGGGAGATGACGAAATGTGTTTTTCTAAGAATTAGAGTTAAGATTGACGTGAGAAAACCACTGAGAAGAGGAGTTAAACTTGTTGTCCATTCTTCCCTTAATCCACAGTGGTTATTCTACTAACATGAAATGCTCCCAAACTTCTACTACCATTGTGGACTCCTTGGACACATGAAAGAGGACTGCAATATGGATGATACGGCGGGATCCCTGCCGTATAGTGATTGGCTTCGTGCTATTGGTGAAAATGAGTTGTTTCGATCAAGGCTTGGTATTGGGGGATAGTTTGGTGGGAACTCTAAAACTTCTTCAGTTGATTCCACTTTTGAAAAAGCTGTCACCAGTCCAAGTAAGGGGAGGGTAGTGGTAGAGCAGGACAATGGAGTGGTTAGTGAGAGAAAGCTTGATGATGAGAGGATTAAGACCGCAATAAATAGCTCGCACAGTGAAGATTCCCCAAATAAACAAGGCCAAAAATCCCCTCATTCTCAGTTAGAGAAAAAAGGCAAGAAGTGGAAACATAAGGCAAGGACTATAAGTAATGATGACAAACAAGGATTGTGAGTTACACTGTCTAAACGAAGTTTAGAAGCTTTTTAAGAAGGTGATGAAGCAATGGAGATTGACTGTGATAAGGGAGCTTAGAAGGTTAGGAGAATATTAGAAGGGGCATTTGACACTACATCATCAATAATGGCAGAGCTTATTTTGTAGTTCGCCGACAGCTATGAAAATCCTCTCTTAGAATTGTTGTGGTCTCAGGAATCCACAAGCAATTCGTGCTCTTCGCCTTGTCATGAGGCAGATTAATCTCGACGTGGTGTTCTTCATAGAGACAAAGTTGTCAAATATGGAATTCGAAAGTCTGAAGTGGAAGCCGAGTTTCAACATGGGATTGGAGGGTTAGTAGCAACGATAGATGAGGTGGACTGGGAATGTTATGACATCTTGATGTGGAGGTATGAGTTCAACAATATTGCTCAAGACTCATTGATGTTTTTGATCAAGTCACAACAAGGGAGTGATGCCAAGAAATTTATAAGGTTTTATGGGGAGGCTGTGGTGGCTAACAAGCATAGCTCTTGGCAACTTTTGAATGATCTTTATCCATGTGATGTTAAAACATGGCTGATTGGAAGTGATTTTAATGAAGTGCTAGATCCTTTAGAGAAGTTGAATGGCCCTCAACATCTAGAATGTCAAATCCAAGCATTCAAAGACGTGATAGATGTTTGCGGGCTACACGACTTGCATTATTCTGGCTACAGATATACATGGCCGAGAGGAAGAATAGGTGACCAAAACATACATGTTCACCTTGATAAATTAATTGCAAACACATCATGGATGGCGAAATGGAGGTTTGCATAGGTGACCCATCTTAATTCCTCCTACTTTGACCACATCCCAATTTTGTTAGATACTGATGATAGTAAAATGAGGCAACAAGAGGAAAAAAAAGATAGTCCATTTAGATTTGAAAAAACGTGGACTCGTCACCCTGATTGTGCAGAGATTATTGCTGACAACTGGAGTCATAGGGCTATGGGTTCATCTTTGTCAAATGTCGCTTCTAAAATCGCTTGTGTGAGTGAACATCTTCATCAAAGATACCTTTGGGCATATTGAAAAATAAATTAAGCGGATACAAAATGATATCCAAAAAATTATAGTCAACAAAAGAGCCAACTCTAGATAATGTAGTGAAATTGCAGCAACTTAAGAAGGAGATGAATAAGATTCTATGTAGAGAGGAAATAATGTAGCAACAGAGATCAAGAATGAATTGACTCAAAAAGGGTTATCAAAACACAAAATTCTTTCATGGGCATGCATCGGCTAGACAGAAGAAGAATCAAATTACCATACTGAAAAATGATAATGAAGATTGGAAATCGGATGCGGCTGAATTGGAAGGTATAACAAAAAATTATTTTTTGGATTTATTTTTTACCTCTAGACTGAACAGGTTGGACGAAGCTCTTATGGGGATAGAAAGAAAAATCACAAATGAAATGAATCAGTTTCTGACAATGCCTTTTTTAGGTCTTGAGTTAAGGGAAGCTTTATTCCAAATAGGGGCCATCAAATCCCGCAGTCTTGATGGTATGCCTGCTCTTTTCTTCCAAACATAGTGAAATGTTGTGGGGACCAATATTACTGATGCTATCTTGACTTTTTGGAATGACGATGCTCTTTTAGGGGAGATAAATCAAACTTATATAGTTCTCATTCCAAAATTCCAATGCTAGAAAACATGTCTCAATTTTGGCCTATTTCGCTATGCAATATAGTGTACAAAATTATCAACAAATCTCTAGCTAACAGATTGAAAGTCATTTTCAAATCTCAATGTGAATTTGTGCGAAATAGAGATATCTCGAATAATATCCTCATCGTGTATGAGCTTATTCATGCTCTAAAACCCTAGACATCTGGTAGGAAAGGATACTTAACCATGAAGTTAGATATAAACAAAGCATATGATAGAGTTGAATGGGTATTCCTTGAGAATGTGATGAGAAAATTGGGCTTCAATGAGAAATGGATAGGGTGGATCATGAATTATGTATCATCACTCTCATACTTTGTGCTCTTTAATGGGATTCCAACAGAGTTTTTTAGGCCTCAGAGAGGGATCAGATAGGGTGATCCAATTTCTCCATACCTCTTCGTAATTTGTGTTGAGGCATTATCTACTTTATTCCAGAGAGGGGAAAAACTTAATTTATTTTCTAGTCTTTGTGTCTGTAGTTGCGCCGATGATATCGCTCTTATGATCTTTGTAAATGATAGTTTAATATTTTTCAAAGCCACTATGGAGGACTGTGAAGTTGTGATGACATTCTTAGGCTATTTGGTGTGGCCTCAGGGCAAGTAATAAATTTTGATAAATCTTCAATTCTCTTGAGCCCAAATGTAAATCATCTTATAAGACAACAAATCACAAATTTTTGTAATATCCATTCGGTGGTTTTTTCGATAATGTATCTGGAGCTCCCTCTATGGTGGGTACATCAAAAAATCATTATTTTCAATCCCTAAAAGATCGAGTGTGGAAGAGAATTAAGAGTTAGAAAGAAAAATTAATGTCAAAAGGGAGAAAAGAAATTCTCATAAAGGCAGTGGCTCAAGCCATTCCTACCAACTCTATGGCTTGTTTCAAAATCCCAGTGACTCTTTGTAAAGAACTTGGTGATATGATATGCAAATTTTAATGTGGATACTAGACGAACGTGTGGAAGATTTAGTAGCTTAGTTGGGAAAGAGTGAATTGGCCTAAGGAGGTGGGTGGAATAGGTTTCAAGGATTTAAGGACCTTTAATCTAGCTATGCTTTCTAAACAGGGATGGAGACTTATGGTCTATTTGGATCATTGGTACCCCAGGTTCTAAAGGCTAGATACTTTCCTACGGGGAACTTCCTTAATGCACATATTGGAACCAACCCCTCATATACTTGGCGCAACTTAATAGAAGGGAGATAAGTGTTGGAAATGGGTACCCTATGGCGTATGGGAGATGGAGGGGCAACTAATATCCATTCAGACCCTTGGGTGCCACCATAGTGCCGTTTATATAAGGTTAGTACTTAGGTGGTGACTGACTTGACCCTTAATAGAGTTAGTAAACTCAAGCTATAGGAGCCAGGAAGATGGAATGAGGAATTGATTTTCAAGACTTTTGAGCGCCAAACAACAGATGCTATATTGCAAATTCCACTCATACGTGGCATCCAACAAGATTCACCATGCTGGTATTATGACAAGAAAAAAGAGCTTACTCTATTAAAAATGGGTATCGTGTGGCCTGGGAAAAATACATTATTGAAGGATACAAAGATTTAAAGGAGGCAGAACCTATGTGGAAGTTGTCAATTCAGCTTAAAATAAGAGTTTTTGTGGAGGATTTGCAGAAACATCCTTCCTACAAAGGGTCGTCTAATGCGAAAAGGGATCACACTTGATGATGGATTCTATTTATGTAGTGAACTACGTGCTTGTTTGGTTTTACGTTTGGCTGTCCAAATGTACTTTCCAAGTCTCTAAATAGACGTTCAATCTTGTTTGAGTATTTTTCATTTCCATTAGTTTCAACGAAAAATGATCCCCAAACTTAGTTATAGTGGAGGCATACATTTCTTACTTTTTCGTTGGGCAAAAGTTTGTTAGGGAGTATTTTTCCTTTCAATCTTGCTTCAAAAGTGATTTCAATATTTCATTTAAATAACATTCATTTTGTCAAACTCACTTTTGAATAAAAGTTCCTAAATATAAATCACATTACTACAAACTAACTTTCAAGTAAACTTAAGTTTACAAAACCAAATTAACTCAAACTTAAGTTTACTAATTCTAATCCAAACACACACTACATGAATTTGTTGCTCATGTTTTTATAGATTGTACTTATACCAGAAATGCATGCCTTTCCTATGGGATTAGTGGTCTGGATCATGGTGATGGTGAGCTCCCCATCTATAGAAGAATTTTTGCAATATTCTCTCAATTGCAACAGGAGCACTGAGAAATATTACCTACTTGCTAGTTTGACGTGTGGCTTAAGAGAAATAGTATTTGGCAAGGCAAAAATTCGCAACAAAGTTTAGAAGTTGGCATGCAGGCTCAACGTAATATGTAGGATTTCCATGCAGCTCGAGAACTAGATCTTCCAATGTACAATCCTAGTATTAATATGAACAAATGGATAAAGCCACCACAGGATGTTTACAAAATTAATGTCAACACAACTATATTCAAAGAGCAGAATGCTTATGGGATAGGCATAGTAATTCGAGATTGGAAGGGAGACTTAATAGCGGCCAAAACTCTTAGGAGGGATGGCAGTGGAGACTCGTATAAACTAGAATTGTTTGCTACAAAAGGAAGGATTACCCTTTGCATGGGAGAAGGGATTTTGTAGAGTTACTATTTGTTGGGTATGCCATGGATTGGTTTAGGCTGTGTGTGAGATTTAACAAGATCTATACTAGGTATTAGAACACCAAATATTAAATGATAAACTAATAATATCGTGTACCTTCTTAAGAAATTTTACCAAGAAGAAAATCAACAAATCATTTAGCGAAAGCGTACAAAAGTGCATACGTTAGGAGCAATTTACCACTTTAACTCTCTGTTTCTCCAACTGACACTTCGATGAGTTGTGTGTAATCAAGACGTGCCAAGAGTGGAGTGGAGATCCTAGCCTCTCAATAATGTATCAGTAACCTAGTTCATCAATCATATACTAATGGCTACCAAGCCTATTACGTAATCCAACGCACTCAACATTGAACCCAAGCCCAATAACAATAAACATAGTGACTCCCAAACCCATAATGGATCAAATAATTACATGGGCTTCTAGGGAAAAACACCAAGTTATCCATTCAACCAATTTTAATAAAATAAAGTACACTAATCAATAGAAGCCCAAACACAGAAAATTCTAACACTGAGCCCATTTGGAGTTAAACATCTTTTAAAAAAAGTGCATGTTTTAAGTGTGGGTGTGTGTGTACATGTGACATAGGTGAATGAGAGAGGGTTTCATTTAGAGATATGCATCTCTTTGCTTGAAGCAATAGCAACATCAACGTAAGTGGTGTGTGATGCCCATGTAGAGAGTGAGAGAGAGAAAAAAAAGTGATTTGAGATATTTTGTTGTTTAGAGTGTTATTTGAGGTAGAGAAAATTTGAGAGACTTGATTTTTCTTTGTTTGAGTGTTTTGTTTGAGGGGGAAAATGTTACTTTGTGAGATTAGGTGTATTGTAAAGTTGTGGACATAGGCAGTGAAAGTCGAACCACGTTAGATTTTTATGTTGTTGTGCTTGGTTGTTTGCTTGATTTGTGTGGGTGGGGGATTTTATCTGAACAACTAGTATTTGAGCAGGTTATATCTTGCTTCTGGTGTTCTGATGGCAAATATGCAAGGCTTGGGATGTAGTAAATTTAAGGAGGAACAATTTGATGGCAAGAGGAGTTTTAACCTATGGCAGAATACTGTGAATGATATTTTAGTGCAGCAGAGACTGATTAAAGCTCTAAATGGGAAGGAAAAGAAGTTTGACAAGGTGGCAGATGAAGAATGGGAAAAGTTGGAGATGAAGGTAGTTAGTACGATTCGGATGTGTCTAGCACTTGAGGTAAAATACAATATTTTGAATGAAACTTCTGGTGTTGATTTATGGAAGAAATTAGAGAATATGTATATGTCAAAGTCTCTTATAAATCACTTGTTTTTTAAAAGAAAGAACTATATCAATTGAAGATGGATGATGGCGTAGGCATTAAAGATCACTTGAATTATTTTTCAAAGTTGAATACATAATAATCTAACATTGGTGCGAAAGTTGTTGATGAAGATCAAACATTGTTGGTTGGAAAAGGGACACTTAAGATAGATGATGTGATTATTGTATTATTGGAGGATGAAAAAATTAAAAAGCCAAATGTTCAATTTGAAGGTGTTATTTTTGTTTCTAGATTTGATCATAGTAGAAGTGTGTCTCATGGCACAACAATTTTGGTAGGGAGAATTCAAGGGCCTGTTCTAGGCCAAGACCGGATTATAAAGATAAAAAGTGCTATTATTGTCATGAGATGAGTCACATTGAATTTTATTTTAGGAAGCTAAAAGAAGATATGGAAGAATTTGAGAAGAACAAATGAAAAGGAAAAGAAAAGTCTAAAAGTGTTGCAATCATTGTACAAGAACCTTGGGATTATGAAAATGAGTTAATGATGGTTGAAGAAATAATTTCACCTCTAGAGATTGTTGGCTCTTGGATTCTACTTGTTATAATCATGTTTATTGCAAGAAGGAATAGTTTGACACTTATGATGCATATGATGATGAGGTAGTGAAATTTGTTAATGGTGATTGTTTAAATGTTATTGGAAAGGACATTGTGAAAATTAAGATGTATAACGATTGTGTGAAGGTTGTCGCTGATGTGAGGCATGTGCCTGCACTTGGAAGAAATTTGATTTCTTTGGATAGACTTGATGCATTGGGTTATGTATATTATGCAAGAGGTGAAGTTATGCAAGTTTGTAGAGGTTATGAAAGGTAAGAAGACTAATGGTAATTTGTATAAGCTGGTAAGAGCGACTATGGTAAGAAAAGGCAATGATGGAACATATAGTAATGTGAAGAAGGTGAATCATGTGTATATACCAAAGAAGAAAGTGTCATTGGCAAATACTTTGGTGAAACTTGTTGGCACTTACAATTGATACATGTAGTTTGTTCCAATCATAAGGCAAAGTGAAGATTTATTGGGTATGCCTTGGATTGGTTTGGGTTAAGCCCACTTGGAGTTAACATTTTTTTAAAAAAATGCATGCTTTAAGTGTGCGTATGTGTGTGCACATGACATAGATGAATGAAAGATGGTTTCATTTAGAGATTTGCATCTCCTTGCTTGGAGCAGCAGCAACGTGAATGGTGTGTGGCGCCTATGTAGAGAGAGAAAAAAAGTGGTTTGAGAGATTTTGTTGTTTAGAGTGTTATGTGAGGTAGAGAAAATTTGAGAGACCTAATTTTCTTTTGTTTGAGGAAAAAATGTTACTTTGTGAGTTTGGGTGTACTGGGGTTTTGGGCTTGTGAGAGAAATTATCAAAATTGGTGATTATAATTATTTACTGAAATTAATATTTTGATTTGTGAAGTCATGAACACTAACAGTGAAGATCAAACTATGTTAAATTTTTGTGTTGTTCTATTTGCATGTTTGCTTGATTTGAGTGGGTGGAAGATTTTATCCTAACACTATTTAGGGTAATGCTTAATTTGTATATTCTAGTATCCTGGAAGAAGCTACTGACTTCTCTCACAATGGTTCTATTCTTAGAGACATTTTGCTTGTTGCTTCTTGGTTTTGATATATTTTCTTATGGGTATAATCTATGAAGCACGAACACGCCTTTATGAGACGTGTCTGCGTGTTAGACACGTGTCCGTGTCAAACACATGGAGATACTCGTACGACACATATGTCTTGTATATCCGAATGTGTCCGATTAAAAAGATTTTTTATTAGTTTGGACACGTCTCAGACATACTTGGACACGTCTCAGACACGCTTAAACACGTTTAGGATACCGCTTGAACATGACGCATTAATATTTTTTTTTAAAAAAAATTAGTTTCTATGATTAACATTCAATTAGTAAGCCCGTAAATCACCCAAACCCAATCACATGACTGACATCATAAGCCACTATTTTTTACATACCAGTATTTTAAGTTTTATTTTTTCAGACGTCACTATTAGACTTTTAAGTTTTATCTTTTCACATGCTACTATTTTCATATGTTCCTTCTACCTCTACTCGTACCAAGTTGTTCACTTCGTCGTCACCGAAGTTTGCTTCACACCAATATTCTCTCTACTTATTTTTTTTTGGATGCACATGTATTTGTACATGGTTAGTTTTATTAAGAGAAGTTGATATATGAGATTTTTTAAAATATGTTAATAGAAATTATGCTCCATATTTTTTAAGAGGAGCTTACTAGGTAGTAAATATTGACACATATAACATATATTAAGATATTATAAATCTTCAAACTTATAAAAATAATATTAATGAATTATGATTTTTTTAAATTTTGCAATTATATATATATAAACCAAATTCTTTAATTTACTTTTATATATATATATCTTACTTTGATGAGAAGAGTTTTTATTGTAAGAGATGTGATGAGTAAATATTGACTATTAGATCTTACATAAATGGTCAAGATTAGAATATAAATGCATGTGATTTTTTTAAATAGTCACATGACCTTTAAGTAACTTTTAATCTTGACTATCTATGTATGATTGTATAATCAAGATTTGTTCCTCTCACAATTAAAACTCCTATATATATATATAGGGGACATATCTAATGAGAGGAGTGGTTATTATGAAAGTGTGAGAGGAGTAAATCTTGACCGTACAACCATACATGGATGGTCAAGATTAAAAGTTACTTAAAGGTCATGTGACCACTTAAAAAAGTCACATGCATTTATGTTCTAATCTTGATCATTCATATAAGATCTAATGGTCAAGATTCACTCCTCTCACCCTCTCATAATAAATACTCTTCTCACCTGATACACGTCTTATATATATATATATGTCTTATAATTTTGAATTTAATATATTCGTGCGCAGTGTCCATATGAATATGTCTATGATTCATAGGGTATAATCCTAAAATCTGTAATAAAGTGGCAGATCTTCTAGCCCTCTATGCTAAGCATTGTCAGTTTGGTATTTGGCCTAAAGATCCCCTCCAACATTCATTGTACCCCTTCTTATCGTTGATGTTAGTGATTAATGAAATTTGAATTTCAGATAAAAAAAAAAGAGAAAAGAAATCATTGGGTGACCAATACTGGTATCTTTTTTCTCATATTATCTATACTTGCTATTATAAGGGAATTTCCCACATTGGTGTCTAATTTTCATTTTTTTAAAATTATTATTAATTATTCATTTAAAATTTAAAAAATAAATATAAAAGAAGATAAACTTGTAATTACATCTTATTACTTATTTACAAATTTAAAAATAAAATAAAAAATAATATTATAAATATATCTTATTATATATTTAAATATTTAAAATAAAAAAAATTAAATAATTTTTATCATTATTTATTTTTTATCTTAACAAAAACAAAAAAAAAAGATACAATTGATAAGCAAGTAATGCCCGTCAATACGCAACATATCGTTACCACTTTTGTGTGAATCTTTTTAAGGAAAAGTTTCATCTCTATCACAGCGTAATCTACATCTATTTTAACACTGCGATCTTGTTCATGAAACCCAAAATAAACAAGATCAAATCATGTTTTTGTCTTTTTTTAAGTATATGTGCATTAACCAACTTCTCTACGTCATTAACTACTTTTTTGTTATTCGTTAACCAACTTATTTCACGAGCATAGAAACTATATGGTAAAATCTTGTGTCATTAACTAACTTTTGTAGGTCATTAACCATGTTTTTGTTCTTCATTAACCAACTTTGTTTCTATGCTCGTGAAAAAAATTGGTTAATGAAGAACAAAAAAGTGATTAATTACATATAGAAGTTGGTTAATGACACAAGATTTTATCACATAATTTCTATGCTCGTGAAATAAGTTGGTTAACGAAGAACAAAAGAGTTAACGACGTAGGTGTTTTATTAATGGACATATACTAAAAAAAAAAAAAAAATAGAAACATGATTTAATCAAAGGGTGGAAAACGACCGATGTTAAAATGGGTGTAAGATCATCTTTAGGATTATCGGGATTGATCTTTTTAATTATTGGTTTCTTAGACAAAGCTTGAAATGTAAGCGATCTGGCATTTAGTACTGAAAAATATAACAGATTTTCTAAAACTTAATTTACTGACCTGATACCAAGCAATAAATTCTCTAAAGGCGGGGAATTTCAGTCACCTATTGATTCTAAAAGGGTTTTTTTTTTTTTTTTGTATACTCAAAGGGTATTTTTGTACGCATAGGGCTATTGATTTTATAAGTGAATTATTAGTTGGACATTATTTTTGTACTACATCACCTTTATAATTATTTTCTACTTGAATATTTTTGGGTCCACTTACCGGTGCAGTTCTGTGGAACTATTAAAAATGGTGTTATGGGCAAAAAGTTTAACTCTTAGACAAATTCAATTAAAGGTTAGATAAGCGAGCACATTTGACTCGATGGGATAAATCAGCTCATTTGATACGTGGAAATTTCGAGAAGATCATGAGTATAATGTTGTCAAGCTGAGATACTTAAAGGAAATTTGAATAAAAGCCCGTATTTGACAAGAAATTTGATAAGTTATGAAGATTTCGTCAACATGGTTAAGTAGTCAATTGACTTGACTTTAATACTTAATGAAATCTCTAAGGATGAAGCTCTAAAGATAATTGACAAAAAATGATCAATTGGGAATTATCCAACATAAAGATAATACTTAAAAGAATGAGAAGACGACTATTTGACCAGGAGCCAACACTTAGAAGTTTCCAAGGGAACAGTTGTGCTGGAAGGCGATTGAGAGGCATATAAATGTCAAAGGGCAAGCTGACTTGTTGCCAATACTAAGCGAAATTTAGAAGTTGCAAGGTTGAAGGATTTTGACAAAGAAGGGTGGCAGTTACCAGTTTGGAATCCAAAAGAAAATGTGTAAGCTGACAGTTATAAAGCAATTCAAATTTAAAATGAAGAGTCATCGTCAGTTTGCATTAGTGTGTTCCATAAAAATAGTTGATGTGTCAATATTGCATATAAGACACTTGTCCATTAAATATCATATCAAAATAAAAAAAAATTTACCTAAATATGGTGCACTTAATTAGGTGTACTAAGCTAATCAAGATTTAATATTTTCATAAAGTATTGTAAAAGTAATTGTGAGACATAAAGATTTATAAAAATATTAAATTCTAATTGACTTAGTACACCAAACTGTAATATACTATATTTAGGTAAGCATTTCTCATCAAAATAAGGATAGATGTAAAGATCTTAGCGGGCTTTTAATGCAACAAACCTCTTTGTCAATTTCATAAATTCTGACTATGATTTAAAATTCAATAACTTGATTCATTCAATTTATTAAATAGTATATATTGATCCCTTACAGAGGAATTTTTTACACATGCACTTGGAGTTAATTTTATAGTATATTGCACAATTTAATAAGTTTAAAAAGTTGAATTATTGAGTTTAAAATCACAAGAGAGTTTTTTAAAAGTGATCTATAGTTAAAGGAAGTTCCTTGCATTTTAGTTATCTTAAGGTGTAGGTTTCTCTATAAATAAGCTTTGTTATAAAGGCAGAAAGGTTGGTTAAAAAACATTAAAGAAATACTTTACATATCTTGTCTTCGCTCTAACACACACACGGATACACAAGAATAATCAAGTATGTCATCCTTCCATGTTTATTTCCATGTACATTTTAAAGATTCAATGCAATGTTTTTCATTCCTTTCTTCATCTCAATTCATCCGATGACTTAAATCATTTGATGTTGTTTTAATTTTTTCTCCTTTTACTTTCATGTTCTTTATGTTTTTCGCATACTTTATTATTCTTGCCATTTAATTCCTGTTCTCTATGTTTCTGTCAATTTACTTTCTTGCATTTTAAGTTTCATTCCATTTTACATTTTAGTCATTTAATTCTTGCACTTTATTTGAATTATCATTTATATTTTTATACTTTAGTTTCTTGCACTTTATGTTTCATGCAAATTTACTTTCATGCTACTAATCTATTTTCGGTTATATTTGAAATGAATAAAAATAAAAATAATTTAATTTGATTTAAAAATTAAATTTTGTGTTTAGAACTTTTAAAAAAAAAGATTTGAATTAATTTAAAAATCAAATTTTGTGTTTAGAATTCATTAAAATGAGAATTGATTTGATTTGATTTTATTATTTTACATTTTAATCATAATGAGTGATAGTTAGAAGTAGTTACTAAAAGTAAAATAGTCTATTTATTTCAAATCGAATCAAATTTGAAAGAATTTCTAAAACAAAAGAAATGAAATACATAAGATTTTAGAAATCAAATCATTACTTATTTTTTAACATTCCAAACACAAGATTTAATTAAATTTAATTTATAAATCAAATCATTTTTTATTTTTTACATTCCAAATACACTATGCAACTTTTATTTGATTGTCAATTTATATTCTACTACTTTAATTTGACTATAATTTATATTCTTTGCAAATTTACTTTATGTTATTTAGATTTAGTCATTTATGTTCCTGTGATTTTCATTTTTGTTAGTTATATTCAGATCTTTTACGATTGATGTATTTATATTTCTTGTCAATTTACTTTTGTTGCACGTTTACCTTGTCATTTACATTCCTACATATTTATATTCTCGCAATTTGGCAATTTATATTTGACTCTTACCATTCTTACATTTCATGTTGTCGCGACCGGGATCGCGGCGGGATAACTACTTAAATTATAAAATTTATTTAAAGGAAGTCGCCACCAATTTTATTTTCTTTAGGAAAAATTAGAAAGCAAAAAAAAAATGGTCTGCGTTCAAAAACTCAAGTTTGGGAGTCTAATTATGCATATGGAAGGGCGGAGACTTAACCCCACAGCACCCCTGATACATCCATCCTAAGACAGTTACCTTAAATCAGTTGTGCAATTTGTATAACTTTTAAAATATTTATTTTACCCATTTATTAAGAGGTAAACTAAATAAATAAATAAATTATAAAAATTTAATTTTGGCATGACAGAATTAAAGTTCTGCTCCTACGTATCCTCAGATGCAATGAGGAATTCAAAGCCACGTTGTTCTTTAGAAAACGATTGTGGGTTGTTTATTTTTAATTTTGAAAATATTTTGTTTCGAAAATTTATTTGATTTTTACTATTTTAGAAAATGAAGAATCGTCAAGCTGTCGCAACTCAGATAATTCTAAAAGTTACAGGATTAACAAGCTGTCACAGCTCAGCTAATCTAATTTTTTTTCTTTAATAAGACTCAAACATTTGATTTTTTTTTTAAGAAAAAATGAACCATCAAGCTGTCGCAACTCAGATGATTCTAAAACTACGGGATTATTACAAACCGTCACAAATTCACAACCTAATCCCGTTTCATAAAAAGAAGACTTTCACTAAAAAAATACAATGTCACTATTTAAAACAAATATTATTAAGATAATAAATATATCAATAAATAAAATAAATAAAAAACAAAAGAAAGCAAGATATTATTATTATTAGTATTTTTTTATGAAAAGTTAAATGTCAACACTTTTATTGCTACCATAAGTAACTAAACTCAAAAAAGAACATTAAAAAAAGGAATAGCCAATCACCAAAAAAATAAAACCTCTAAAAAAATTAAACAAAATTGTCCAGCCCCCACTAAAAGCCCACAAATAATGAAAACTAATAAATAAAAAAAAAAAAAAAGAAGAAAGAAAGGAAAAGCATCGACATATTTTAATTTTTGTTTTAAGATAAACAATCAAATAAAAGAGACACTTAGTCTCTCAGTATTGTGAAGCCACGAAACGGATAAACAAAGGGGATTTCGAATGGGGCTTGGGACGACAAAGATATGGGTTCGGATGGTTACGCGGTGAGAAGGAGGAGAAGACAAGTGGCGGTGCGGCTTTTGGATGGAGGGATAAAGTGGGGTTTACGGGCTGTTTGGACAAAGTGCATCCGTGGTGGTTGGGGAGTGCGGCATGGAGGTTCGTGGTGGGAGGATGGTGGCTGGGCGTCTCGGTTCCAAGTGAGGGACGGTGGTGCGGTGGTGCGAATAGGGTGGTATGGTGTGGACAGTGGTGGTTGTTTTGGTTGCTGGGGTTGACGGTGGGTTGGATGGAGGCTCGCGGTTGGCTCTGTTTCTGGTTTAGGCAGAGGTGAAGCTCGGTGGAGAGTGAAGGTGAAGGTGGTTCACGGCTGGCTACGGTGGGGGAGGTTCTGTTTCATGCTGGATCTACCGGGTGCTGAATGGGTGGGGTCGCTTTGGTGGCCATGGGAGCAGTTCATGGTGGTTTGGGTGGCCGTAGATCTAGCTGTTCTGAGGTGGCTACGGTGGGGGTGCAAGGCTGGTTTATGGATGGAGGACGTTGGTGCATCTTGGTTGTGGTGATGTTGTAGATTGAGGGTCACGAGTTTCCTGTGGGGACGATTTTAGTGTGAGGGGAAGGGGAATTTTGGTCATTGAACACGACTAAGCAAAGCACAACATAGAAAAATTATAGATGAATATACCGGGTCCTTACCTCTCTGTAACACAAGGTATTAAACTGAAAACCCACAAAACAAAATTCCTCTTCTCTTGCTTTTACTGTCTACCCAATATACTTCAATCCAACCTCACCCTCTGCTTTCTACTGGTTGTTTAAAAAATCTCCAACCCCTCTTGCTCACCCTCTCTGTGCTCTTTGTTTCCTAGCTTTAAGAAAATTTCCTCACCTTCTCTGTATTCATCCCAAGTCAACCCCCTCTGATTCTCACATTTTTTCTTATATAGCCAAACTCCCAGAGAATCCAAACAAAACAAAACGGGGGACAAAGACTGTGTGGTTTCTGTGATAGAGCAACTGAATTGCAGCTGCAGTGGTGAAGGCGAGGAGCACACAGCATTGTCTCTGCTGTGGCCATGAGTGTATGTGAGTGAGTGGGTGTAAGAGTGATTGGGTGTGCAGTTGCTTGGTGAGAAAAGGAAAAAGGAGGAAAAGAACAAGCAAAGGCAAAATGGATTCACTCTCAAAAGGGAAAAAACAAAAGGGAGTGGGCGGTTGCAACGTAAACGAACCCTCCTCTTCTTTTTTTTTTTTTTTATTATTATGATTATTATTATTTATTTTTATTACAATACTAATTGGGCCCAAAAAAAAATGGGCCAAGACGAAAAAGATTAAAATTTGGTTTAGACAATAAAAGAAATGGGTTAAGCAAACTCTTTTAGGCCAAGCAAAAAAACAAAAAGGACCAAACAAACAAGAACACTTATTGGCATAATTTAATCTTCTCTTTTTTTTTACATTAAAAAGTTTTAATAACTCAGACAAAATTGGGTATTCACAGTTGCCCCTCTTTACTTATTTCTTACTAGATATTAGGAATAACTATAGTTTTTCATATTATCGTCGTAAGAAACGAGTAAAGACGTGAACTTAAATTTTATTCGGTCAAAACAAAGATGTTGATTGAAAACCAACAAGCTTAAAATGCAGGTTTACGAGATGTCACAACGTCGTTAATCAAACCAAGGTGAAGCTCAGCGTAAAGCCAGAGACGTCACCGTATTGTCAATAAGTTGTCGCAGCTCAATTGACGTTTATTAAAAAAGAACTTAAATGAAATTGAGTGACCTTGTGATTCGAAATCGTAAAAAACAATGAACTTGATCCTAAAGACAATGGGCTTGATCCCGAAGACAATGGGCTTGGCCTGAACTTTGAAATGGTAGTGGACTCAAAAGCAGATTTATGAGCTCTCGCAGCATCATTAATCCTACCAGGGTGAAGCTCAGCGTGAAGCTAGAGACGTCACCGTATTGTCAATAAGCTGTCGCAGCTCAATTGACGTTTATTGACTAAAAAGAGTCTTCTCTTTTTTTTCTTTTTTTTGTTTTTTTCTTGTTTTTGTTTTTTGGAAATAATGTTGGATGACCTTGTGACATTGAATTGTCAAAAGCAATAAGTTTGGCCCAGAATTTAAAATGCAATGGGCTTCTGTGTCCCGAAATGAAATGCAGTGGCCTTTGTGTCCCAAAATTTAAAATGCAGTGGGTCTCTGTATCCCGAAACTTAAAATGCAATGGGCTTCTGTGTCCCAAAATTTAAAATGCAGTGGGTCTCTGTATCCCGAAACTTAAAATGCAATGGGCTTCTGTGTCCCGAGATGAAACGCAGTGGGCTTATGTGTCCTGAAAATGAAATGCAATGGGCTTCTGTGTCCCGAAATGAAATGCGGTGGGCTTCTGTGTCCCGAAAATGAATGCAATGGGCCTCTGTGTCCTGAAAATGAAATACAGTGGGCTTCTGTGTCCCGAAATTGAAATGCAGTGGGCTTCTGTGTCCCGAAACTTAAAATGCAATGGGTTTCTGTGTCCCGAAAATGAAATGCAGTGGGCTTCTGTGTCCCGAAATGAAATGCGGTAGGCTTCTGTGTCCCGAAAATGAAATGCAGTGGGCTTTTGTGTCCCGAAATGAAATGCAATGGGCTCTTGTGTCCCGAAAATAAAATGTAGTAGGCTTCTGTGTCCCGAAATTTAAATGACAATGGGCTTCTGCGTCCCGAAATGAAAAATGCAATGGGCTTCTGTGTCCTGAGTGGGCTTCTGTGTCCCGAAAATGAAATGCAGTGGGCTTCTGTGTCTCAAAAATGAAATGCAATGGGCTTCTATGTCCCGAAAAATTAAAAGACTGTGGGCTAGGCCCAGATTCTTTTATTCTCTTTTTTTTAAGTTGTTTGTTCTTCTCTAGTGAAGCTCGGCGTGAAAGCCAGAGACGTCACTTCCAAAGCCGTTACAGCTCATTATCTCATGAAAAGATGTTGTGCAACTCAAAATCTAAAGATCTTGTCAATATCATGTCAAAAACTTTCTCTTGCATTCTCGATATTAATTGCTTCCTCGGAAAACTTTGATCCATCAACCCCGGAAGCAGACTCTTGCAAACTAGGGCTTATCAGCTTGTCTCAAATTCTTTGGAATCTTCAAACATTTGTGTACCTTTCCTTTCTCTTTTGGCCATCAGGAACACAGTCTCCCACCTTCTTCCTGACAATGTGGATTGAATATGGGGTAGACCTAGTTTTCATCCCTCGATTGAAACTTCTAAACCATTATTGGTCTAACTTATTAATCAAATGTCGCGACCGGGATCGCGGCGAAATAGCAGCTCGCATATGATTTTAAAAATGATTAAAATATGGAGTCGCCACCAATTTTATTTGAATTTAGGAAAAATTGGAAAACCTTTTTAGAAAATGGTCTTTGGAACCAAATCGGATTCGGTCGGTTATGGATAGGGAAGGGTGGAAACTTAATCCCACTGCACCTATCACACCCGTCCCCGAGACGGTACCTTAAGTTAATTGTGCAAAAATTTGATAATCTCAAATTTATTTATTTTATCCCTTTTAAAAAGACTTTGTAAATATTTTATTTTTTATTTTTTTTAAAAAAGAGAAGAAAGAAAAGAAAGAAAAAAAAACCAAATTATGAAAATTTAATTTTGACTTGACAGAATTGAAATTCTGCTCCTACGTACCCTCAGGTGCAATGAGGAACTCAAAGTCACGTAGTTCTGTAGAAAATAAGTGTGGGTTGATTGATTTTAATTAAGAGAGAAACTTAAAACTTTTAAAATCAAATTTGTCAGCAATGGGTTAACTCTAACTTACCAAAAGAAAAGATGCTCACAAGAACGGAAAAACCTGTGGTAGTTGGCGGAGCAGTCTGGCGGTATTTGATGAAACTTAAAAAAACTGACGAGCGCCGAACTCAGTCAAAATTATAACCGAAGTTATTACCTAAACTTGTAGTATAGTGACAACACCGGATCATCATGAAGGGGAGCATCAAAATATACAAAAACTATGAGAAACTATGAAGAAACAAGAAGAAACTTAGAGAGAAAATGAAGGAGAATTCTTTTACAAATCAAATACAATACATAACCAAGGTCTCAAGAATCCAAACCACAATCTCTTCAAGAGTTCTAAATTGACCGAAAGTAGCTTAGCCCTCCATTACCATGAAGGGGAGCATAAAAATATACAAAAACTATGAGAAACTATGAAGAAACAAGAAGAAACTTAGAGAGAAAATGAAGGAGCGTTTCCCTTTGTTCATGATAAATGGTGCCTTTTATAGAAGTCTAAGGTAACAAAATGACAAAGGGAAGTGGGTGGATGAGTGGGTGAGTGAGTGGAGTGTTTGAGTGGATGGATTAGTGGGTTGGTTTAGTGGATTGGTTTAGTGGATGAGTGAGTGGAATGGTTGAGTGGTTGAATTAGTGAAAAATGCCAAAGGACTTTTGGTGAGTGGGAAATTATGGACATGAATGGGTGAGTGGATGGATGAGTGGATGGATTAGTGGATGAGTGAGTGGAATGGTTGAGTGGTTGAATTAGTGTATGAGTGGATGAGTGGGTGAGTTAGTGGATGAGTGGATGAGTGGATGAGTGGATTAGTGGATGGATGAGTGGATGGTTGAGGACGAAAATTTCGTGTCTGACTTGGAAGCCAAAAACGACCCACTATACTTTAGAATCACGAAAAGTGTTCTTCATGAAAGTTGTAGATCCTTGTCTTGGATATAAAATGGATAGCTGGTTCGTCCAATTTGGCTTCCTTAAGCCCAAGATATGTCCCAAATACCGTAGGTTGCTCAAACCCAACTTCAGCACCTCTGTTCCGACTTGCAAGCTCAAAATGACCTACTAGACTTCTTTTTCTCAAAATGTGTTCTTCATGAAAGTTGTTTATTTGGATCTTTACTATCCACTGTCCAAATTTCAGCCCATCTCCATTATTACATCTTGAGATATGATTTTTTTGAGTGCACACTGTTCGGATTCTACTGACAGAACTCGTATTCTGGCTTCCATGTCAACTTAGGTCCCTTAGACATCTGAATCAGACTTCGAGCTCTTCATCAAAGTTGTAGAGCTTCCTCTTAGCTTTCCTACAAGGTAAAATTCATGTTCATCAGATATTAGGAACTCAAGTTATGGCCAAAATACAGAAACAGTGTCAAATCTCAATAATGCTGGAAATATTCAATTAGGACCAATTTGAAATGAAACTCACAAAATCATACCAAACTCAATCAATTAAGAATATGGAGAGTGTAAATGACTAAACATAAGGGTTTCTTAATGAATGTGATTATCAAATTCCCCACACTTAGCTTTTTGCACTCCTGGGCAAAACTCAAGACCAAAATTTTACAATCAAGAAGAACAACCAAAGGTTCAAGGATCAAAACATTCATGAGTTAACAATTCTCCACATCTCAAACCAACAAGCAAGGTATCTTCAACATGAATCGAGAATGATAGATCTTCACAAGATTCCCTCTCAATCTCTCAAGTGTTTAAAGGGTAAGTATTTCACTCAATTCAACTCATGAAAATTGCACTACCATAAGCTTGCTTATCTTCTACTTCTCCACTACTCAAAACACATGCACACACAAATCATGAGGACTTTATTCAAGGTTGTAGTGAGGTCAAGGTAACAGGAGAGGATAAAATGGATATGAGAAGATAAATACCAAAGAGAATAAAAGCAAATGAGAGCTGAGTTCAAATAACAAGCATAAAAGTTCATCTCAACTCTAGTGTATATCCCTTTACATATTCATTTCCCAATCCTTTGCTTTTTTTTTTTTTTAAACACTTGGTTTTTTTTTTTCTTTTTATTTTCTCTTTTTTTATTTCTTTTTTTATATATATATATGAACATAACTATATACATACATTTTTTTTTCTTTTTGGGCACTCTTTTCTTTTTCAACAACCATTTTGTACACGTACCCCCACACTTGTTCAAAAACTCATCCATTAACCAAGCTAATGTTCTTTTATTCCCTAAGGTAAAGTAAGAACACGATTTCTCATTTAAGGCACATAATGAGCTAGAAACAAGGAATGGTCAAATAAGCTCAAAGGGGTTAAGCAAAGGAAAATATACAAGGTTGGCAGGAATCAGAGAATTTTCAAGAAGTCAAAAGAGTGCTTGATATCATATTGAAAACAAGGTTGGCTATTTGGTTAAACTAGCTAATTAAGAAAGAGGGCCTCAATCATGTTCATGCATGCAAGTGAAATGTAGCCTCAAAAAGAATCAAAGCAAGTTCTAGAGTGGTCATTAACATGAGTGAAAATCACAAAAAAAAGAAGAGAATGGTATAAATGTTAAATCCATCCATTAGGCTCAAAATCTCACAAGGTATGCATCCATCAAACTCAATTCATCAATTCAATCATCCATCACCAAGCATATCAGTTCAAGAAGGGAGAAAAGTTATTCAATCATGCAATGAACCTTTTTTTTTTGTTTTGATTTTTTTTGATTTTTTTTAACAAACCAAAAGAAAAGAAACATGCTAAAATCTCTCCCCCACACTTAATATAACATTGCCCTCAATGTAAAAGAGAGATATAGAAAAGAGCAACACAACCTGATAAGAAGTGAATCAACGCCAAGCAGAAAAGATGCGTAAGAATCAAAGCTGCAACAGAACTCTGCCATTGGTAATGAAGTATATGTGCATCTTCTCGGTTTGCGGAAACCATTTCCAAAGATCTTGAAAACAAATCTAGTTGGGTTGCCTCCCAATAAGCGCTTGTTTAACGTCGTTAGCTCGACGTTGGGACACTTCTTAGTGATCTTTATAATGTGGATGGTAAAAGCCCATCACTTTCACTTCCACATTTTTCGGCTTGAGATGGTGTCCATTGGTCTTATTAAGTGAGGTTGGTGAAAAGACTCCACCAGGATCCCATTGGTTGAAACGTGATGACCAAGTTATGGTTGACACAACATGATAGCTTTCATTAGGGTCCCATTGGTTGAAGTGTAGTGGAGTGATTTTTTTAATTTAATTTTTTTTCTCTTTTTTTAATTATTATATTTTTTCTCTTTTTTTTAAAAATCCGGTCAAAATTGGGTGTTCACAGTTACCCCTCTTTACTTGTTTTCTTACTAGATAATAAGAATAACTGTAATTTTCATATTATCGTCGTAAGAAACGAGTAAAGACATGAACTTCAATTTTGTCCCAAGCAATGCAGAAGATAATAATATGCAAAACAAAGCAAGAACAAATAAAAGCGAAAAGCCGACACGCTCAAGGAATTAGCGAGAACTTAAAGTGCATGGAGCCGATGCGCTCAAAAGAAAATTAAAATGCATGAAGCCGATGCACTCAACAGAAAATAAAATGCATGGAGCCGATGCGCTCAACCGAAATTAAAATGTAAGGAGCCGATGCGCTCAAAAGAAAATAAAATGCAAGGAGCCGATCGCTCAATAGAAAACTTAAAATGCATGGAGCCGATGCGCTCAAAATTAAATGACAATGGGTAAACTCTGTGTCTCGAAAATTTAAATGAATGAAATTTAAATGACAATGGGCAAACTGTGTCCCGAAAATTTAAATGACAATGGGCAAACTGTGTCCCGAAATTTAAATGCCAATTTAAATGACAATGGGCAAACCTGTGTCCCGAAATTTAAATGACAATGGGCAAACTGTGTCCCAAAATTTAAATGACAATTTAAATGACAATGGGCAAACCTGTGTCCCGAAAATTTAAATGACAGAATTTAAATGACAATGGGCAAACCTGTGTCCCGAAAATTTAAATGACAGAATTTAAATGACAATGGGCAAACCTGTGTCCCGAAAATTTAAATGACAATGGGCAAACCTGTGTCCCGAAATTTAAATGACAGAATTTAAATGACAATGGGCAAACCTGTGTCCCAAAAATTAAAATGACAATGGGCAAACCTGTGTCCCGAAAATTAAATGACAATGGGCAAACCTGTGTCCCGAAATTTAAATGACAGAATTTAAATGACAATGGGCAAACCTGTGTCCCGAAAATTTAAATGACAGAATTTAAATGACAATGGGCAAACCTGTGTCCCGAAAATTTAAATGACAATGGGCAAACCTGTGTCCCGAAATTTAAATGACAGAATTTAAATGACAATGGGCAAACCTGTGTCCCAAAAATTAAAATGACAATGGGCAAACCTGTGTCCCGAAAATTAAATGACAATGGGCAAACCTGTGTCCCGAAATTTAAATGACAGAATTTAAATGACAATGGGCAAACCTGTGTCCCGAAAATTTAAATGACAGAATTTAAATGACAATGGGCAAACCTGTGTCCCGAAAATTTAAATGACAATGGGCAAATCTGTGTCCCGAAAATTTAAATGACGAATTTAAATGACAATGGGCAACTGCGTCCCGAAAATTTAAATGACAATGGGCAAACCTGTGTCCCGAAAATTTAAATGACAGAATTTAAATGACAATGGGCAAACCTGTGTCCCGAAAATTTAAATGACAATGGGCAAACCTGTGTCCCGAAAATCAAATGACAATGCAATGAGCCGATGCGCTCAACAGAGAATTAAAATGTAATGAGCCGATGCGCTCAAAAAAAATAAATGACAGGAGCCGATGCGCTCAAAATTAATGACAGGAATTTAAAAATGCATGGAGCCGATGCGCTCAAAGAAATATGGAATTAAAAATTTTTCTCTCTTTTTATCTTCCCTTTTTCTTCAGAAAACCAATATGAACCAACAACAGCCATGGAAAGCTTTGACCAATCAAACCCTTTGTCCACATACTTTTCTTCCTCAAACCCTTCAGTCGGCTTGGAATCCTCTTGACTTCCTTTATCCCTTCTTCATTTCTTTTTCTCTTTTTTCTTTTTTCCTCCTTTTTTTTTTGAACACCTCATCAGGCCATGGACCCGAGATTTTATAAGACCATCAAGGAAGGACTTGACATTCTTTTGGACACCATCATCAGGTCATGGACCTGGAATCTTGTGAGAACTATCAAGGCAAGGACTTGCGATTCTTTTGACGCAATCATCAGGCCATGAACCTAGAATCTTGTGAGAACCATCAAGCACAGGACTTGGGATTTCTAGATTATCCCTTGATATATCATTTCCTCATTCAATTGGAACTTCCAAGTTCTTTTTGTCTGAATTTTTCATCTGGAGATTACCATTAGATGGTCAAATCATAGCATTGTATTCATGTTCACCTTACCGAAGCATTACATAACAAACATGCATGGATTCCAAAGAAATTGACTAAGCGAACAACTTCTCGGATTGGAATCAAAATTTTGACTACACAAAAGGATTATTTACAAAGGATAGACACAAACAAAGATATGAGATTCGAAGAGGTGTCATCCCCATATGGATTGGTTCAACTTACATGAAAATGATTTTAGTTGGCTTCTGCTGAGCATGTACATTAAGGCAAATTGAACCAAAGAAAAATTTACCCCAGTCTAGAAATGAACTGAACTAGGGAAACAAAAAATTGCCCCAGTTTGAAGTCAACTTGAACATGATAGAAACTTATCCTAATGCAAGACCAAATTGAACCAAAGAAAAATTTGCCCCAGTGTAGGCCAAATTGAACCGAAGAGAAATTTGCCCCAGTGTAGGACTAGCAAGCACCTCTCCTTTTTTTTTAAAAAAAAAAGAGCAAAGAATTGAAAACTCAGAACAGCACGAACCTTTTGTCTCAAAATTAAAGTTAATGAGAATGCAGCAATCCTCCATTGATCAGAATGGACTTTTTAAGGCTTGTAACGTGGCCGGGATTAGCGGTTATGAAATGAAAGATCTAAGGCTCAAACAAGTGTTTAAGGGTTGAATGGGACCAAGGATCCTTGTTCAAAACTAAGCCTCGTCAACTGACTTTGCGCTTTCAGACACACCTTTCTTTTATTGTTCTTCATTTCTTCCCATTTTCTTTTTATTTCAATAATTCACCTTTGTAGTGACCTCTTTCATTTCATTTTCTTTCCTCTTTTTTCAGAAAAAAAACACAATTTTCACTCTGTGTTAACCTCTAGTGTAGGGGTGATCCTTGTCCAGGGTTAAATTGAAGAAAACTGTCAAGCTCAAAAAGGGACAACAAGAGATGATGAAAAGATGAATCCTGTGAAAGATAAAGAAAAATGGTCAATCTTCATTTCAAATCTTGAGTGCTCATTTTCAAAAATTTTAATTTCGAGACAAAAAATGCATGCCAAGTGATGAGTTCCTTGCTCCCCTTTTTATTTTTCTTTTTTATTATTATTTTTTAATCCCCTTTCCCTTTTTTTTGCTTTTTTGTTTTTTTTTTCAAATACACCTACACACATGGGCTGCATGACCACCAAATTTTTTCTGAACGAGAAATCCATGGGATCCGAAACAAAAGACAACAAGTAAAGAGAAAAATGAATGACAAGAAAGACGTGTCAAAGACATAAGGAAATGAAACAAGACATGAGATCCATGCAAATCCATTACATTAATGCTTCAAGAAAGTTAACATAAGTTCAACCTCATTGGATATTTTATGGCAATCACTTCAAGAGTTGTTGACAATACTAGGTCGGCTACTTCTTCAATGTCAAGCTTCTTATAAGCAATTAGCTTCCTTATCTGCAGTCTTGAAGGACTCACAATCTTCAATTGAGTGCCCAGGATATCCATGTGGTATTTGCAAGTTAAACTCGGATTATACCATGTTGGGAATGGTGGTTGTAAGGGACCTACAGGATTTCCAGAAATGAGATGAGCATCAAACAGCTTTCGGAACAAATCTGCATTTGAAATTGATAGTTTTGGGAAAGGGGGTAAGTTTTGGGGACGGAAACGGCCTTGATTGTGGAAGTCTGGTCGAGGTTGTGGGTGATTTTGCAGAAGTGGAGGTGGATATCGGGCATAAGTTGGGTGCGAATATGATCCAGTTACTCCCATACTTTCGGTGGCCCTGATTAAAGTGAGGGTCTCCATCATGGCCAACAACATTTCCTCCATTCTTCTCTGTGACCCTTTCATTTCCTTCATCATCTCTTTCATCTCATCTATTTCTCTACTCAAGTTTCTCCCTGTCTCAGGATTATTTGCAGCCATTCTGGTCTAAGATCTGGTATTGTGAACTCGAGTTTGATTGGTCTCTTCTTTCCTAGACCGCGCAAAGGTTCCTGAACCAGTTTGATTTATTAACAAAGATTGAGATGAAATGAATGAGATACATGAGAAGCACAAGGTAAAATAAATGAGATGCAATGAAGTGGGATGAATGAGATGCATAAGGAAATGAATGAACTCAGAAGACATTTTTTTTTTTTTTAAAAGATGATCAATGCCATGGAAATGTAAGATGTATATGTTTTTTTTTCAAAAATTATGAATGACATGAAAATGCATGATTTTTAAATACTAAGAATGCTATGAAACTGCAAGGTATATTTTTTATTTTTTGGAATGCAAGAAAATGACAAAAAAAAATGCAAGATGAGGTATTTTTTGATTTTTTTTTGAATGTCATGCAAATGCAAGATAATGCATGTTTTTTTTCTCTTTTGTTTAAAAAAAAGCTACGAATGTCATGCAAATGATATGAAAATGCAAGATGAAACATTCCCCTTTTTATGATTTTTTTTTAACAAAGAACGAATGGTATGAGAAATGAACAGATAAAGAAAAAGCACGCTCCCTTTGTGTCCTAATCAGGTGAAACTTAAAAGTTAGATTTTCCTTAAAGTCACGACTCTAATTTTGACAGTCACTACGTTCAATCTATCAGTGCAAGATTTTCAGGACAGATCTAAACTTCTAAAAAGTCATGGTCCCAGTTGTCTCTTCCTGTCACCAATACTTTGGCTAGCAAGAGTCCTCAATCCTCACCCATGATAGGTTACAAGCGGAAAGAGTTCAATTTGAGTGAGGGATTTTCATGTGCCTATTCGGAGACCAAAGGTCTCTCAAAGCAACACTACTTCACCCTCTATTTAATCCTACAAGGTATTGAGCCCGGGTATAGAGCTTGTGTGTGAGGTAAGTGATAGTGACGTGTGTGAGGGAGCATACAAACCTGTACAATAAAATTTTAAAAGACCAAAAAACTACCCCCCAACCTGCAGAACATATATACAACAACCAGCCAGCAATCATCTACCCTAGGATTTCAACAAATAAGTACAAAAAAAAATATATAAAAAAATATACACAAAAAAATGCTAGCAAATATTTACACCAAAACATCAAACAAAAATTATTTACAAACAAATATGAAAACAAAAAAAAAAAAAAAAAAAAGGGTGAAATAAATAAATAGAGATTATTAAAAAATTTGCACAACTAACCACAACAGGCGACTCTCCAAGTAGTCCCAGTAGTCGCCATCTGTCGCGACCGGGATCGCGAAAATAGCAGCTTCGCATATGATTTTAAAAATGATTAAAATATGGAGTCGCCACCAATTTTATTTGAATTTAGGAAAAATTGGAAAACCTTTTTAGAAAATGGTCTTTGGAACCAAATCGGATTCGGGAGTCGGTTATGGATAGGGAAGGGTGGAAACTTAATCCCACTTGCACCTATCACACCGTCTGAGACGGTACCTTAAGTTAATTGTGCAAAAATTTGATAATCTCAAATTTATTTATTTTACCCCTTTAAAAAGACTTTGTAAATATTTTATTTTTTATTTTTTTAAAAAAAAGAAGAAAGAAAAGAAAAAAAACCGAATTATGAAAATTTAATTTTGACTTGACAGAATTGAAATTCTGCTCCTACGTACCCTCAGGTGCAATGAGGAACTCAAAGTCACGTAGTTCTGTAGAAAATAAGTGTGGGTTGATTGATTTTAATTAAGAGAAACTTAAAACTTTTAAAATCAAATTTGTCAGCAATGGGTTAACTCTAACTTACCAAAAGAAAAGATGCTCACAAGAACGGAAAAACCTGTGGTAGTTGGCGGAGCAGATCTGAGCGGTATTTGATGAAACTTAAAAAAACTGACGAGCGCCGAACTCAGTCAAAATTATAACCGAAGTTATTACCTAAACTTGTAGTATAGTGACAACACCGGATCATCATGAAGGGGAGCATCAAAATATACAAAAACTATGAGAAACTATGAAGAAACAAGAAGAAACTTAGAGAGAAAATGAAGGAGAATTCTTTTACAAATCAAATACAATACATAACCAAGGTCTCAAGAATCCAAACCACAATCTCTTCAAGAGTTCTAAATTGACCGAAAGTAGCTTAGCCCTCCATTACCATGAAGGGGAGCATAAAAATATACAAAAACTATGAGAAACTATGAAGAAACAAGAAGAAACTTAGAGAGAAAATGAAGGAGCGTTTCCCTTTGTTCATGATAAATGGTGCCTTTTATAGAAGTCTAAGGTAACAAAATGACAAAGGGAAGTGGGTGGATGAGTGGGTGAGTGAGTGGAGTGTTTGAGTGGATGGATTAGTGGGTTGGTTTAGTGGATTGGTTTAGTGGATGAGTGAGTGGAATGGTTGAGTGGTTGAATTAGTGAAAAATGCCAAAGGACTTTTGGTGAGTGGGAAATTATGGACATGAATGGGTGAGTGGATGGATGAGTGGATGGATTAGTGGATGAGTGAGTGGAATGGTTGAGTGGTTGAATTAGTGTATGAGTGGATGAGTGGGTGAGTTAGTGGATGAGTGGATGAGTGGATGAGTGGATTAGTGGATGGATGAGTGGATGGTTGAGGACGAAAATTTCGTGTCTGACTTGGAAGCCAAAAACGACCCACTATACTTTAGAATCACGAAAAGTGTTCTTCATGAAAGTTGTAGATCCTTGTCTTGGATATAAAATGGATAGCTGGTTCGTCCAATTTGGCTTCCTTAAGCCCAAGATATGTCCCAAATACCGTAGGTTGCTCAAACCCAACTTCAGCACCTCTGTTCCGACTTGCAAGCTCAAAATGACCTACTAGACTTCTTTTTCTCAAAATGTGTTCTTCATGAAAGTTGTTTATTTGGATCTTTACTATCCACTGTCCAAATTTCAGCCCATCTCCATTATTACATCTTGAGATATGATTTTTTGAGTGCACACTGTTCGGATTCTACTGACAGAACTCGTATTCTGGCTTCCATGTCAACTTAGGTCCCTTAGACATCTGAATCAGACTTCGAGCTCTTCATCAAAGTTGTAGAGCTTCCTCTTAGCTTTCCTACAAGGTAAAATTCATGTTCATCAGATATTAGGAACTCAAGTTATGGCCAAAATACAGAAACAGTGTCAAATCTCAATAATGCTGGAAATATTCAATTAGGACCAATTTGAGCTGAAACTCACAAAATCATACCAAACTCAATCAATTAAGAATATGGAGAGTGTAAATGACTAAACATAAGGGTTTCTTAATGAATGTGATTATCAAATTCCCCCACACTTAGCTTTTTGCACTCCTGGGCAAAACTCAAGACCAAAATTTTACAATCAAGAAGAACAACCAAAGGTTCAAGGGATCAAAACATTCATGAGTTAACAATTCTCCACATCTCAAACCAACAAGCAAGGTATCTTCAACATGAATCGAGAATGATAGATCTTCACAAGATTCCCTCTCAATCTCTCAAGTGTTTAAAGGGTAAGTATTTCACTCAATTCAACTCATGAAAATTGCACTACCATAAGCTTGCTTATCTTCTACTTCTCCACTACTCAAAACACATGCACACACAAATCATGAGGACTTTATTCAAGGTTGTAGTGAGGTCAAGGTAACAGGAGAGGATAAAATGGATATGAGAAGATAAATACCAAAGAGAATAAAAGCAAATGAGAGCTGAGTTCAAATAACAAGCATAAAAGTTCATCCCAACTCTAGTGTATATCCCTTTACATATTCATTTCCCAATCCTTTGCTTTTTTTTTTTAAACACTTGGTTTTTTTTTTTTTCTTTTTTATTTTCTCTTTTTTATTTCTTTTTTTTTTTATATATATATGAACATAACTATATACATACATTTTTTTTCTTTTTGGGCACTCTTTTCTTTTTCAACAACCATTTTGTACACGTACCCTCACACTTGTTCAAAAACTCATCCATTAACCAAGCTAATGTTCTTTTATTCCCTAAGGTAAAGTAAGAACACGATTTCTCATTTAAGGCACATAATGAGCTAGAAACAAGGAATGGTCAAATAAGCTCAAAGGGGTTAAGCAAAGGAAAATATACAAGGTTGGCAGGAATCAGAGAATTTTCAAGAAGTCAAAAGAGTGCTTGATATCATATTGAAAACAAGGTTGGCTATTTGGTTAAACTAGCTAATTAAGAAAGAGGGCCTCAATCATGTTCATGCATGCAAGTGAAATGTAGCCTCAAAAAGAATCAAAGCAAGTTCTAGAGTGGTCATTAACATGAGTGAAAATCACAAAAAAAAAGAGAATGGTATAAATGTTAAATCCATCCATTAGGCTCAAAATCTCACAAGGTATGCATCCATCAAACTCAATTCATCAATTCAATCATCCATCACCAAGCATATCAGTTCAAGAAGGGAGAAAAGTTATTCAATCATGCAATGAACCTTTTTTTTTTGTTTTGATTTTTTTTTGATTTTTTTAACAAACCAAAAGAAAAGAAACATGCTAAAATCTCTCCCCCACACTTAATATAACATTGCCCTCAATGTAAAAGAGATATAGAAAAGAGCAACACAACTTGATAAGAAGTGAATCAACGCCAAGCAGAAAAGATGCGTAAGAATCAAAGCTGCAACAGAACTCTGCCATTGGTAATGAAGTATATGTGCATCTTCTTGGTTTGCGGAAACCATTTCCAAAGATCTTGAAAACAAATCTAGTTGGGTTGCCTCCCAATAAGCGCTTGTTTAACGTCGTTAGCTCGACGTTTGGACACTTCTTAGTGATCTTTATAATGTGGATGGTACAAGCCCATCACTTTCACTTCCACATTTTTCGGCTTGAGATGGTGTCCATTGGTCTTATTAAGTGAGGTTGGTGAAAAGACTCCACCAGGATCCCATTGGTTGAAACGTGATGACCAAGTTATGGTTGACACAACATGATAGCTTTCATTAGGGTCCCATTGGTTGAAGTGTAGTGGAGTGATTTTTTTAATTTAATTTTTTTTCTCTTTTTTTAATTATTATATTTTTTCTCTTTTTTTTAAAAATCCGGTCAAAATTGGGTGTTCACAGGATTGCCATTAAATCATCAAATCAATGATATTGAACTTATATTCCTTTTATTAAAGCATTTTGTAATAAACTGTGTGATTTCGCAAGTGTGAAAGAAAACAAACAAGATAAAAGAAAGGAGAAGAATAAGAGAAAAAAAAAGAAAGAGAAAGGAACTTTAATTTATTTTAATGTTCACAAACACATAAAGGCATTGAGAATGATAAAGAATACAAAGGATGACACAGACAAAGCGAAAAGTAATTGCCCCAGTTAGGACTCCTTCATTCTTTTTAGATAAGTCCTAATTCTCAGATGGATATTACAACCATCGACTGCCAATGATACAAATCCTCTTTTATTGATCACCGCACAAAATTTGCCCCAGTTTCTTTTCTTCCATCACTGCTCAAAATTGCCCCAGTTTTTCTTTTCTATTACTGCTCAAAATTGCCCCAGTTTTTCTCTTCTATTACTACTCAAAATTGCCCCAGTTTTTTTCTTTATGTTGTTTCAGTGGGTCCTTCAGGTGACATCTCCTATGAGAGCCTTTGTCGACTTTACTTTTGCCTGATTTAAATGCCCTAATTTTTGCTTAGGCCGCCCTTGCGGGTTTTTGACCTAACGGGCTTCTTCTCTCTTTTTTTTTTTCTTTTCTTTCTTCTTTTCTCTTTCTTTTTTTTTTTTTTTTTAGGCATAGAACTTCTTGACTGCATCAGCATTTGTCGGCCTTGGCAATTCATTTCCATCCATATCTGTCAAAACTAAGGCTCCTCCAGAGAATGCTTGCTTAACAATGTAAGGCCCCTCATAACTCGGTGCCCATTTGCCTCGGGCGTCTTCTTGGTTTGGAAGTTTTTTCTTCAAAACCTGGTCACCTGCTTGAAACTCCCTAGGGTGTACTTTCTTGTTGAAAGCTCTTTCCATTCTTCTTTGGTATAGTTGCCTGTGACAAATGGCCTTTAATCGCCTTTCTTCAATCATGTTTAACTGCTCATACCGAGTTTTTATCCATTCCGCCTCTTCTAACTCTACCTCCATCAACACTTTTAAGGATGGGATCTCGACCTCTATAGGGGATACTGCTTCCATGCCATATACCAGGGAAAATGGTGTTGCCCCAGTGCTCGATCAGATATTAGTGCGATATGCGTGGAGAGCATAGGGGAGCATATCATGTCATTCTCTGTAATTGATCACCATTTTGGCTACTATCTTCTTAATATTCTTGTTTGCTACTTCTACTGCGCCATTCATTTGAGGTTTGTAAGGAGTGGAATTGTGATGCTTGATCTTAAACCTCTCACATAGATTCCTAATTTCGGCACTATTGAGATTAGGGGCATTATCTATAATAATCCTTTCTGGGATTTCATATCGACAGATGATGTTTGCCTTCAAGAACTTGAGAATAACCTTTTGAGTGACCTTGGCATAGGATGCAACCTCTACCCACTTGGTAAAGTAATCAATTGCTACCAAGATAAACCTATGACCATTGGAAGCCTTTGGATTTATTGGCCCAATAACATCAATTCCCCACATTGAAAAAGGCCAAGGTGCCACCATATTATGCAATGGGACAGGAGGTGCATTAATGCGGTCAGCATATGCTTGGCATTTATGACACTTTCGAACATATCCTATGCAATCAGATTCCATAGTGGACCAGTAATAGCCACATCGTAGGATTTGGCGAGCCATCATGATACCATTGGCGTGTGTTCCACAAATCCCTTCATGAACTTCTATTAAAATGGCGAGAGCCTCTTTAGATTCTACGCATCTGAGGAGTGTACCATCATAATTCCTTTTGTACAGTACCTCCCCGCTCAAAAAGAAAGCCATGGAAAGCCGACGGATGGTCTTTTTGTTTGTCTCATTTGCCCCTGGTGGATATTCTCTGAACTTAATGTACTGCTTGATATCATAGAACCAGGGTTGGCCGTCTTCTTCTTCCTCAACATTAGAACAATAAACCGGTTCACTTTCTGCCCTCACTCGGATAGGCTGCATATTAGCATGAATATCCAGATTGGTCATTATAACTAAAGTGGCCAGGGCATCTACGAATTGGTTCTTATCTCGAGTCAAGTGCGAAAAGGTGATTCTTTCAAACTTCTCGACCAACTGCATTAAATATTTCTGGTATGGAATCAACTTTGGATCCTTAGTTTGCCATTCCCCATTCACCTGATAGATTATCATTGCCGAATCTCCATATACTTGTAGTTTTTTCACTCCCAATTCTATTGCAACTTTCAATCCTTGAGCACATGCTTCATACTCGGCAACATTATTGGTGCAATCGAACTCTAACTTGATGGCGACAGGGTATTGCTTCCCACTTGGTGAGGTGACCACTGCCCCTATGCCGCTTCCATACATGTTGACTGCTCCATTAAAGTACATCTTCCATATGTTTTCTTCATCCGACTCTTCTTCTTCAACTGCTAAAACATCTCTATCGGGGAATTCAGATATCACAGGTTGTTTAAGATTGAGTGAGTTCTCAGCTAAGTGATCTGCAATTACACTCCCTTTGATGGATTTTCGAGTCACGTGCTTTATATCGAACTCAGAAAGAACCACTTGCCACTTGGAGACTCGTGTGGAAACATGAGGACTTTCAAATATGTACTTTATTGGGTCCATTCTTGAGATCATCCAAGTTGTATAGTACAACATATATTGCCTCAACCTTCTTGATGTCCACGCTAGGGCACAACAAGTCTTTTCAATTGTCATGTAGTAAGACTCACAATCATTGAACTTCTTGCTCAAATAATAGATGACACGTTCTTTCCTTCCTGTCTCATCATGTTGCCCTAACATTGCTCCCATGGATGTCTGTAATACTGTGAGGTATAATATCAAAGGACGACTCAGCGTCGGTGGCACCAAAATGGGAGGACTTTGCAAGTATGCTTTTATCTTCTCAAAAGCTTCCTGACAGCGTTCATCCCATTCTCCTGGTTGTTGTTTCTTTAGTAGCTTGAAGATCGGCTCGCAAGTGCTAGTTAGATTGGCTATGAACCTAGCGATGTAATTCAACCTCCCAAGAAAGCTTCTTACATCCTTTTCAGTTTTGGGAGCGGACATCTCTTGTATCGCTTTGACTTTGTCTGGGTCCACTTTGATCCCTTCCTTGCTAACGACGAAACCAAGCAGTTTCCCAGTCGATGCACCAAAAACACACTTTGCTGGGTTTAGCCTTAACTTGTACTTTATGAGTCTTTCGAACAGCTTTTGCAACACTTCCACATGGCTTTCCCCTTCTTTGGATTTGGCGACTATGTCATCCATATATACCTCAATTTCTTTGTGCATCATATCGTGGAACAAAGCAACCATGGCACGCTGATAGGTGGCCCTAGCATTCTTCAAACCAAACGGCATAACTGTGTAACAAAAAGTTCCCCATGTCGTGATAAACGTGGTCTTTTCTTTATCATTCGTGTCCATGAGAATCTGATTGTATCCAGAATATCCATTTATGAAAGAGAATCTATGACCCCTTGCCGCATTGTCGACAAGGACGTCAATGTGAGGCAATGAGAAATCATCTTTAGGGCTAGCTTTATTTAAATCCCTATAATCTACGCACATCCTAACTTTTCCATCCTTCTTCGGAACAGGGACGATGTTTGCTACCCATTCTGGGTGTCTAGATACTTCCAAAAATTCTGCTTCCAACTTCTTGGTGACTTCTTCTTTGATCTTTAGGGACATTTTCGGGTGCATTCTTCTCAACTTTTGCTTTTTCACTTCAGTATTGTGGTATAGCGGGATTTTGTGAGAAGCTATGTTCGGATCCAGCCTCGGCATATCTTGATAAGACCATGCAAAGACATCCATGTAGTCTTTAAATAACTTGATCATACATTCCTGTTCTGGATTATCCACCAATCTTAACTCTTTCTTGTCTTCTTCAGTTCCCATATTGATCACCTCCACTTCTTCCTCATTCAGGCTGAATTCTCTCTTAGACCTTTCTACCAACTTGGCAAACTCCTCAGCAGCGTCCCTTTCTTCATCTGAGTCATAGTTGTCTATATCCATCATTGAATGAGAATCCATCCTTAAGCTTTCAGGAATATCTTCATGGGACAATGACTCTACAAGACTCAAATCCCTGGAAGATTTATTTATGCCAAATTGGAAACTATTGACAGAAGGAAAATATGGCAATTGACAGGGCTAAGAAAAAGATAAGTTGATGATAAAAAGAAACAAAACAGTGAATCAACTGAGAAACACAAAGTTCATTGCATTGAAATTTTGATAAAAGATCACATGAGCAGTGAAACACACAAAAACACACAAGTTCATTACATTAAAGCTTCAATAAAAGTTAACATAAGTTCGACATCACAAGAGTCTAGGATAACATCATGACTAAACAATTACTTTATAGCAATCACATCAATTAACGCTTCAGATCGCCAATTGTCCAGAGGTTTCAAGTTGTCGGAGGGCTGAATAGCATGGTATTCTCCTGAGTCTTCTTCCACATTATTAATGATTAGCCGAACTCGAGGACTGGAGGTTCCATTGATGACTTTAGCAGAAACAGGGAATGTTTCCTTCAAATGAGGAATAGTCATTTTCACTTTATTCTTCTCATCGAGAGTCATGCCTTGCTTCATCATACCTTCTAAGGATGCATTATATCCCAGACTATGTCTGCTCTTGTTTTCTGGTAAGGCGATTGTAGACTTAGTTCCTTGTAGCTGAATTCCTAAACCTTTCCCGGCTTAATAACTATTCTTTGTCATGATGCGAGTCACAATTTGAAGAACATCTTTAGAAGGTGACTCGTCTTTCTCTGCTTTTGATTCCACTAACTAGAAGCTGTGTAAGAAATTTTCCACCTCTAAGTCTGTGTTTTCAACATAAGGCACTGAAGTAGGTTTCATCAACAGGATTTCTTCTTCTCCTCGAATGGTAACCAGACATCCATTATTGACGTACTTCAAGCATTGATGCAAAGTTGAGGGAACAACACCGGCAGCATGGATCCATGGTCTTCCTAAGAGCATAGTATATGTAGGCTCGATCTCTATTACCTGAAACAGTACTTGGAAGCAACTCGGGCCTATCTCAAGTGGAAGGGTCACTTCTCCCATAATCCCTCTTTTTCTTCCATCGAAGGCTTGCACCGTCATTTCTTGGGGTTTCAGGTCTTCTACGCTCATAGCCAGTTGAGATAAGGTTGTTCTCGGGAGGACGTTCAAGGCGAAACCCCCATCAATCAAAACCTTTGCGACTACATATCCCCGACATTTCAAAGTGATGTGTAAAGCACGTGGGTTATTCCCTGTCGAACGTACCATTTCTTCCTCAGAGAAAGGGATCATATTGATGTGCCTTATCGGATCCACCATGCTCACCAAGCTTTCCGGGGTAACATTTGGCTTTACATAAGTGTCATTTAACACTTTCTGCAATGCTTTGCGATGAGATTCAGAACTCATGATAAGGGACAACAAAGAGATCCGGGCTGGAGTTTTTCTGAGTTGTTCTATTACATCATACTCACTTTGTTTTATGATTTTTAGGAACTCTTTTACTTCATCCTCTTTTGTTTCTAAGAGACTTACTTTTCCTTTTCCAGTCTTATCTTCTTGCCCATAGTACCTACCGCTTCTTGTAATCCCTCCTATGCCTACGACACTCGTCACTGCTTGTGCGGGCTCTACTATCTGCGTAATAGAGGCTGAGGAGGTTTGTCCTATATCACCTTGCGTCTTTTACGGGCAGCTCTACTATCTGTGTAATAGAGGCTGAGGAGGTTTGTCCTATATCACCTTGCGTCTTTATCTTGACATCATATTCCCAGGGCACAGCACGAGAATCACTGTAGGGAAAAAGTGTAGGCTTCTTTATTGCTATGACAACTTTCCCAGAATTTGGGACTTCACTAGTACGTGGAAGTTTGAGGACTAGACGCTCCACAGTATCTATTTCCTTTGTGAGCCCTCTTGTTCGAGTAACATCCACTACCCCTAAAGCCATGAATCTCTGCACCTGAGCTTTAAACTCTTGACAACTTTCAATATCATGCCCCTTCTCCATATGGTATTCGCAATAAGCTTCAGTATCATACTCAAACCCTACCTCCTCAAAGGTTACTGAAGAACAGTAGCCTGCTTGGACCAGACCTTGAAATATTAACTTCATAGGAGTTCTGACATTTGCTACATTTTGAACTCCTTCCTTGTCCTTTTCTAATGCATTTACAGTCCCCTTCCCATGATTTGGAATGAGGTTGCTAATAATGCTAGGCCCTTTCTCCTCTTCAAAGTCTAGCTTTCCACAAGCGATTAATTTCTTTACTATTGTTTTAAATACCTTGTAATCTTCAATTGAATGTCCTGGGTTATCCATATGGAACTTACAAGTTACATTAGGATTGTACCAGGCTGGGAATGGGGGTACCATAGGGCAAGCAGGGGCACATGCGATCAAGTGCGCATCAAACAATTGTTGAAACAAATCAACATTGGAGATTGGCAGCTTGGGAAAAGGGGGTAGATTCACCAGGGCTCGAGTATACCCTTGGTTTCCAGGGTTTCGAGGTGCAGGAGGACGATTGGTATAGACAGGACGGGTTGGAACGTATGGACGCGGTGGTGGGACATTGTTGACTTGGTATGAAGTTTGGTAAGCTAGAAAAGTGGGTGGAGGGGCTTGATAAGAAGGATATGGTTGGGGATTACGGGGGAAGTATGAGTTTTGTTGTTGCACATAACTGACTTCTGGTTCCTTTTTCTTTACTGGCGCCACCTTTTTAGGAAAATTGCTCTCTGTACTTCCAGTAGGTAATTTTCCAGCTTTTGCAAGCTTCTCGATTCTTTCTCCAGCCACAATCAGGTCTGAAAAATCCTTGTAGGTAGCCCCTGCCATCAGCCCAATAAACGGTGCTCCTAGGGTTCCCATAAAGTATGAGCTCATTTCTGACGGAGTCAATGGTGGTTGAACCTAAGTTGCCAACATTCTCCACCTTTGGGCGTATTGCTTGAAAGTTTCACCATGTTTCTTCTGCATTGCCCCTAGTTGTTCTCGGGTAGGTGCGGTATCGATGTTAAATCGATATTGCCCCAAGAATTGACTTGTCAGGTCGTCCCAGCAAGAAATTCTTGAATGGTCAAGTTGCATAAACCATTCCAAAGCTGGTCCGGTCAGGCTTTCATGGAAGAAACTGATTAGGAATCTCTGATCCCGTGACCAAATAGCCATCTTAGTAATGTAGGTCTTTAGATGGAACTTGGGATTTGGTGCTTCTGTCGTACTTTAAGAAATCTGAAATTTTGAAGTCCTTAGGGATATTGACTTCCACCTCCGGGCACAGTTCATCAATTCCCACTGAGCCGTATAAATTAGGGCCTTGAATAGCTTTGATTTGCTCTTGCATCTTTTTAATCAGTTCATCTCTTAACTTTTCTTTCTCTGAGTTGCCATGAAAGAATATCTTTACTGGCCACTCATGAGTACCCTCCGCATTGTTATTTCCTCCTTCATGATTTCCATTCATAGAATCGTCCTCTTCATTCACATTATTGTTTGCATTTGCATTAACACCAGGGCCAACAGAAGCTCCATTTGTTGTTCTAAGGGTCTCAGTTAACTGTCTCAGTAAATCCTCGACCCTTGATTGTCCTTCTGCCATCGTATTGATTCTTTCCCTTATTTCATCCATTTCTTGATTCAAATTTCTTTCTGAACTTGACATCTCTCTTAGCCTAGTTTGCAGCCTTGTTTCGTAGGTCCAGGTTTGTGCGATCTGTGTTTTCCGAGGACGAGCAATGGTTCAAAACTTTTACCTGAAAATTATGAAAGTCAAATTATTATTTTCAAGAGATTATGTTCATTATTTGTTAGAGGACCGTTAGTGGTTTTATGCTAAGTAGATTTGAAGTGAGTATCTTCGATCTTTGTTTGTTGTGACTATTACCCAGAACGTCTCGTGCAAAAGTATTGAGCCTCAAGTGAAACATGGGATCAAAAAATGAGTGTCGAGACAAGCATACTTCATTCATTCAACTGAAAAGATATGACAATTAAATACATTGCTTCATAGTTGACTACATCGTGACCTAGCCGAATAAAACTAATCCCTATCTGAATACACCTTGGCCATTTGTTTTATCTGCTCTATTAGGTCTTTACAGTACTCAATGAAGTCACTGATTTCTACTGGTGTCTCAAAATGGTTAATCATCTTATCGGCCTTCTTCAAATGATATGGGGTATCTGCAATTGTCGAATTAGCCAAACATGCTAATTTTGCAAAACGACTCCTCCAAACATATGCTTCTTCCTTCCATCCACTGATGTCACCTTTTTGTTGTTCCACCTGATTCATTAGTTCCTTCATTTTTTCATGCTCTTGTTATAATGCCACCTCATATTCTGAAATTGTCTCTTTCATGTGGAGTTTCTTGTTTTTGATCACATCTTCATATTGCTCGGATGCCACTTTCATCTGCTGCTTCATTTCTTCTACCAGTCGCATCGTGTTACTCTGAGTTAATCTGGTATTCTTGAGCTGCCCCTTAAGTTGTTGGTTTTCAGCCATAACTCTGTCTCTTTCTTGCCTTCGGAGCCCCAATTCCTTGTTTGTGGCCCCCAGACAATGCTTGGTTTTCAACGGGTAATCGTGTTCCATCTTTATCTTTTTGTTAGCCCCATCAAGAATGCGATCCTTTTCAATACTTTCTCGCTTCAAGGCTGCACATTCGTGGCGGGTCTCTCTCAACTCAGCTTCCATCTTCTCCCTTTCCTTTCCCATCCTTGTGATCTTAGCTTTCATTTCTTTTGTTTCTTCATTTTCAATCAAGGATGAGGCTGAAAACCCATTAACCAAAGGAATTGTTGGGGCCTTGAATGGCAACTTGATTTCCTGAACTCTGTCTTTAACCCATTAGCGGTAACTTTTCTTAGCTGCACAGCTTCTAACTCCCAGTTCTTTTCCTCTTCGGATGATCCTATCCCAAGCACTTCGGATCTTTTGAAGTGACTCAGTGTTTTCTATGTCATCATAGTAAAGAACAAAAGGGGTTACTTAGACTTCCGCAGGTGGTCCCATCATAGGGTAACCAAGTTGTCGTTGTGTCAAGACTGGATTGTAGTTAATACACCCTCGTGTACCCATGAGGGGTATGTTTGAAAATCCTCCACACTGGTAGATGATAGCCTCTATATCTTTCCATCAAGGATACCATCTGATCTGCTTTTCATCCAATTCCGCCAAATGGTCCTCCTATTCATGGCTGCTCTTATTCTTTAGCTGGTACATGTTGAAGTCAGCGATAGGACACTCTGTTCTGTATGATCTGTTGAAAATATGAGTCGTGAGCCAAACATATAACATCGGCAAGCAACAAAGGATTCTCTTGCCATTCTTTTCGTGGCAAAAGTTCAAGGTGCAATAAACATCTGCGAGAATGGTTGGAGCCGGGTTATTGGTGTTGAACTTGCAAGCTAGGAACACATCAATCGCTGCATAATCCACATAGTCATCAATATTAGGGAACAAGACTAATCCGTAAATGGTGAGGGCCAACACATCTATGAAAGCATCCTAATCTTCACTTTTGGCTAAGTGACGCATATGTCCCTCAAGGTATTCTCTTGAAAACCCTTTGGTCCCGTTCCTATTTTGTTGCACACCTTGTAGGTCTCTAGCATGTACTTTCAGAACATTTGCTACTGTCTGGATGGATGCATAGTGTCCTATACAAAAGTATGACTTTTTACCCTCCAACGGCAAACCCAGAATCTCCTCAAATTCTTCCAAAGTAGGGGCCAGCTGAAAATCCTGAAAGGTGAGACATCGAAGAGGTAGGTCATAATATTGGGCCACTGCAATGATCGCTTCCACTTGCACATTCACCTCTAATAAGTCCAGAATCTTCTCATACTTTGTTGCGAGTGTCAAACGTTGGATCTTCTTTAGCATTCGACCCATGATCACTAAGCTCTCAGTGTTAACTTTCTTGGCCTTGAGTCGCAGAGTTTTCTTCAAAGTCATATCCTTATGATCTGATCCCATGTTTTTTTCCATCAAGATACTTACTTCAAATCTTGATTGAGTTTAACGGTTCTCTAACAAATTCCTGAGAAATGACAAAGAGATTAAAGTGTAGTAAGAAGCATGATGTAGGGATGCAAAGTATTATTTTTTTTTAATTTTCTTTAGAATGAATGCAATGATAAATAGTTGGTCCACTAAAGTGACTTGCACCCCTTTTTTTTAAAAAAAAACTTCTCTCTCCTTTTATTCCCAAGTAAAACTTGTCTTTGAGTGGGGTGCGATTAGGTTTATCACATTAATGGACCATACTACTTATTACATATATGTACAAAAGCGAATATGACATGGATAAATTCGAAGGTAAGAAGAGGGTATGCTCCCTTTGTGCCCTAAAGGATTGCCTTAAATTTGAGGAGTTCTACCCTAAGGATCTATGAGCCTTTCTGATTCGTGAGAACTCTCATTGGGTAGTTCTTCTATTCTAAAGGTCTCTAGAGCTAAATCCCATTTCATAGTGTTGGCCACAAACAGTGGGTAAACCACCAAGTACGAGACATTTATGAAAAAGGCACACTCTAGATGAGGTTTTCGCAATAACCAAACAGGACGTACATCCAAAATGGCTATCACTACGCAACCTCTACTTAACTTAGGTTTCGTTCAGACCCGAGTATAGGGCCCCACTCGAATGTGTGTGATAAACGTATAAGTACGGTGTATGTAGGAAGCATACAAACTTTTATAATCCTAAAATCTACCCACTTTCTGCAAAACAAACACAAAACAAAATCCAAAGGAGCCTCTATCCTAAGGTTTGCATAATAAACATAAAATCACGGTTAAAATGATCAATAAACAAATTAAAAAAAAGAAAGAAAAACAAAATAAAACAAAAAGGGTAAAACAAACATATAAACGTCACAAAAAAAAATTGCACAACTAACTTGCAAAAGGCTTGACTCTCAACATTCCCCAGTGGAGTCGCCAACTGTCGTGACCGGGATCGCGGCGGGATAACTGCTTAAATTACAAAATTTATTTAAAGGGAGTCGCCACCAATTTTATTTTCTTTAGGAAAAATTGAAAAACAAAAAAAAATGGTCTGCGTTCAAAAACTCAAGTTCGGGAGTCTAATTATGCACAGAGAAGGGCGGGGACTTAACCCCACAACACCCCTGATACATCCATCCTAAGACGGTTACCTTAAATCAGTTGTGCAATTTGTATAACTTTTAAAATATTTATTTTACCCATTTATTAAGAGGTAAACTAAATAAATAAATAAATTATAAAAATTTAATTTTGGCTTGACAGAATTGAAGTTCTGCTCCTACGTATCCTTGGATGCAATGAGGAATTCAAAGCCACGTCGTTCTTTAGAAAACGATTGTGGGTTGTTTATTTTTAATTTTGAAAATATTTTGTTTTGAAAATTTATTTGATTTTTACTATTTTAGAAAAGAAAGAATCGTTAAGCTGTCGCAACTCAGACAATTCTAAAAGTTACAGGATTAACAAGCTGTCGCAACTCAGCTAATCCAATTTTTTTTAATAAGACTCAAACATTTGATTTTTCTTTTAAAAAAAATGAACCATCAAGCTGTCACAACTCAGATGATTCTAAAACTACAGAATTAACAAACTGTCACAGCTCAGCTAATCCCGTTTCATAAAAAGAAGACTTTCACTAAAAAAATACAAGGTCACTATTTAAAACAAATATTATTAAGATAATAATATATATCAATAAATAAAATAAAATAAAAAACAAAAGAAAGCAAGATATTATTATTATTAGTATTTTTTTTATGAAAAGTTAAATGTCAACACTTTTATTGCTACCAAGTAACTAAACTCAAAAAAGAACATTAAAAAAAAGGAATAGCCCAATCACAAAAAAAAAAAATAAAACCTCTAAAAAAATTAAACAAAATTGTCCAGCCCCACTAAAAGCCCACAAATAATGAAAACTAATAAATAAAAAAAAAAAGAAGAAAGAAAGGAAAAGCATCAGGAATATTTTGATTTTGGTTTTAAAATAAAAAGCCAAATAAAAGAGACACTTAGTCTCTGTCTTGCAAAATCACGAAACAGGTAAACAGGGGGATTCCAAATGGGGCTTGGGACGGCAGCATACGGGTTCGGATGGTTACGCTGGCGAGAAGGAGGGAGAGAAGACGGTGGCGGTGCGACTTGGATGGAGGGATAAAGTGGGGTTTACGGTGCATGTTTGGACGGTGCATCTATGGTGGTTGGGGAGTGCGGCATGGAGGTTCGTGGTGGGAGGATGGTGGTGGGCGTCTCGGTTCCCGGTGAGGGACGGTGGTGCGGTGGTGCGAATGGGGTGGTGTGGTGTGGACAAAGTGGTGGTTGTTTTGGTTCTTTGGGGTTGACGGTGGGTTGGATGGAGGCTTGCGGTTGGCTCTTTTTGGTTTAGGCGAGAGGTGAAGCTCGGTGGAGAGTGAAGGTGAAGGTGGTTCACGGTGCGCTACGGTGGGGGAGGTTACTGTTTCATCTTTGGATCTACCGGTCTTTGAATGGGTGGGGTCGCTTTGGTGGCCATGGGAGCGATTCATGGTGGTTTGGGTGGCCGTAGATCCGGGCGTTACGAGGTGGCTACGGTGGGCGTGCAAGGCTGGTTTATGGATGGAGGACGTTGGTGCATCTTGGTTGTGGTGATGTTGTAGATTGAGGGTCACGAGTTGCCTGTGGGGACGGTTTTAGTGTGAGGGGAAGGGGAATTTTGGTCATTGAACACGACTAAGCAAAGCACAACATAGAAAAATTATAGATGAATATACCGGGTCCTTACCTCTATGTAACACAAGGTATTAAACTGAAAACCCACAAAACAAAATTCCTCTTCTCTTGCTTTTACTGTCTACCCAATATACTTCAATCCAACCTCACCCTCTGCTTTCTACTGGTTGTTTAAAAAATCTCCAACCCCTCTTGCTCACCCTCTCTGCGCTCTTTGTTTCCTAGCTTTAAGAAAATTTCCTCACCTTCTCTGTATTCATCCCAAGCCAACCCCCTTTGATTCTCACATTTTTTCTTATATAGCCAAACTCCCGGAGAATCCAAACAAAACAAAACAGGGGACAAAGACTGTGTGGTTTCTGCGATGGAGCAACTGAATTGCAGCTGCAGTGGTGAAGGCAGGGAGCACACAGCATTGTCTCTGCTGTGGCCATGAGTGTACGTGAGTGAGTGGGTGTAAGAGTGATTGGGTGTGCAGTTGCTTGGTGAGAAAAGGAAAAAGGAGGAAAAGAACAAGCAAAGGCAAAATAGATTCACTCTCAAAATGGGAAAAAACAAAAGGGAGTGGGCAGTTGCAACGGCAACCCTCCTCTTCTTTTTTTTTGTTATTATTATGATTATTATTATTTATTTTTATTACAATACTAATTGGGCCAAAAAAAATGGGCCAAGACGAAAAAGATTAAAATTTGATTTAGACAATAAAAAAAATGGGTTAAACAAATTCTTTTAGGCCAAACAAAAAAACAAAAAAGACCAAACAAACAAGAATACTTATTTTTTTTTTTACATTAAAAAATTTTAATAACTCGGATAAAATTGAGTGTTTACATATGTTATTGTCAATTTCATTACACTTTGCATGTTTTTTCTTTTCTACGAAGTTACCATTCTGACAAATTCTATTTAGTTTGAACCTGATGCTTTGACCTTGCAAATTACCAAAAATTTGAGAATCCTAAAAGGAGGAAGGAAATTTCCTTCCTAGATTGACAACGGGAATCATAAAATTTATCTACATATAGACAAAATTTCCCTGTAAACAAATGGTGTAAAAATTATTAAAATAACATTCAAATATCACTATCAATGTAAAGATGCAACTTCACCAAAACCATTCTCCTCCTTATATTGATAGCCAGGTGTTATTGCAAACAGATTTGTGATATAAACGAGATTACCCATTACCAAGTAAAACGGGCTTTTATCAGCATTTCCACACTTCACTACTGCTCCAAATTGAACTTGACTCAATCGATACACGTGATACAGAAGGCTCAATGGACAATGCAATCTATACGTATGCTTGTCTGACACGGAGAAATGGATAGTACATACATCAATTTATATACAACTCTCGACTCTATTACAATTTCTAAATTCTGTTATCACTATATAGTTCAGATTAATTACATTTAGAAAGAAAGATGTTCACTCCTATATACATTTTCACTTCTTAACAGTCCAAGAAGGAAAAAGTAAGTGACAACTTGCGGGTCTGAATACCATATCATGGTCACAAATTCTAATCGTTCTATAAATGGGGGTGTTTACTTGTGCAATTGTCATGCTCTAGACAGCTATAACGAAGTGATTATACAGAAAATATAACATGAAGAATCCACATGAAGATATGTTTCCCTTCACCATTTTTGAACTGAAAAAAGAGCAGTGCTGATTTGCTCAGAGTATACTCATGCACCTAAGTTGGATTCTGGACTAACTTCGGATGAGATGCGGCATAAATAGAAGAATTCACATCAGGCTTTAGGTGTGAAAGCAGATGTTGAATGTCTGGACGTAAACTCTCTGATGCCCTTCCAATGAGAGCCAAAACCTCTGGTCGAGGTTTGCTGCTTGCCTGCACAGGCCCTCCCTGCCCTTCATAATGGACGACATGATGACTGAACACCAAGTGGTATAAGTAAATAAGTGGTGAGGCAGAAGATCAGGATTTCAAAACTTGTCATAACGTTAAGGGAAGGCATTTTAAAACAAATGACTAGCACTTACAGGAAGTCAATGAGATCTGCTATTTCTGATGCATCAACAGCAATTGATGTCTGGGAGTTTTTTCCGAATACATCCACCAATATACTTAATAGTAATGAGAGGGTCTGTGACATTTTTCAGTTGAGGAAAAACATTAACACCCAAAATTTTAGTGACCTATATCAAAGTTCCAATCAATTATCCAAAAAAGCACAAAATCCAAACTGTAAAGAAGACCATGAGCTATGGCAAGAAACAACCAAATATCTAGTGACCTATGATAAAATCTTAATGATTTATCCATAAAGAGGCCCTTATGGCTTAAATAATTTTGGTCAAAATAAAGGTATACTCTGGCTGAAAAAGAAATCAGCAGGACTGAGCTGTGACATGTGTTGAGTTTTAGAGTCTCTAGTCATTGACATGCTACTTGATTTGAAATTCAACACAGTTCAGGAAAGAATGGACAAAAAGGGAAGACATAGGTAGGCAAGATCTTACAAAATCTGATGCAACCATGCCAATATCACGCTGGATATCCTTTGAAAATACTGCTAACAAATTTAAAAGTTTGTGATTTATACATGATATTTGGTGTTCCTCAATTAGTCTCAAGGAAATAGCTAAAATTTTGTGAAAGAAAAGGATTAAGATTTTTCCCCCTTTAAACTATTTTTTAATCGGAAAGATCTTATAGATCTAGAAGACAACAATGTCAAGAAACTATTTGTATGGGTCAAATCAAAGGGATGATAAAATTGTTTATCATGAGATCAGGGACCTTATAACTATCACTAAGTCTCATTATTTGTATTTTTCTAGTTTACTTAAGTGGTCACCATAGAAATTTATGATCTGACAAGTGATATTACTTTCACTGGAAAAGGGATACCAGAGACATTATGCAATATAGGCTAGCAATTATCTGTGGCAGGTGTTTGTTAGTATTCGAGATTTGGAAAATAAACAACTCCTGCAAGCATTGAGGATTAAGGTTCTTCATGGCTTTGTTCTCAACATCAAAGTCTTGAATACAGAAGGCACAAGCACAAAGATATGTAAACATATACACACATACATGAAAGTTTTCTTAAAATTGCGGAACTGGTGATTTTGTGTACCTTGTTGAAAAGTGCATGAGCATTGGCAAGTTTTGGAAGGAGTGGACCCATTATACGGAATGCTATCCTCAACATTGCAACTGATGTTACTGGCCGAAGTTGCTTGATGATAACATGGGTCCCTTCTAGCCATTCTTGAGGGAGGTTACTGAAGAAAGAATGAAGCAAGGCAACCACATTCCCTGTGATTACAAGAAAAGATCAGGGCTCCTTTCAGGCACACAATTAATTACTAGAAATAGATTGAAATTCACCTAGTTTTAATGTAAGCAGTATATCCTACTGAGCGTAAATCAAAGTAATAGGCACTTTAATTTCCATACTGATGCTTGCTGATAGTGTAGTACTAGAAACTAATAATCATCTACAAAAAGATTACGCTATTCTCATAAATGAAATGTTTACAAACATTAATGAACAGTATTTTAAAATCAAAGCTAGTGCCATGTTCTTTTAATTCTTCACTTTCTCAGGTAGTTAAAATAACTTTTTCAGAAATATCTTCTAGGACTTCTACCCTGCAGGTTGGTAAACCTTCAATAGCTCAGGAGGCTTCATTTTGGGCAATTAACATCTTTTCAAAATCTTGTTTTGTCCAATTGTTTTATCCTGTCCTGTGTCTTCCTGTATCTACCTCAAGACAAATTGTAGTACATGTACACTTTGACATGCTAATATCGCAGCTTATCCTTGCTTCATAAAGCAGATCCTTTTTGACAGACACAATTCATATATATTTCAGATAGGAACATAACTCACACACAAGTCACATTTTTTAATATCAAAGACAGATGAATGATATATAGAATTCAAATTCTAATCGTATGACTTGAGCAATGAATTTTCTAGTAAACAACCCCTCAGCCAAACCATACCGATGGCTGTGGAGGTATTGTCCTGTGCCGCCCAAGTTGGATCTAACAAAGCATAGCCAACAGCAGAGTCTATTTCCCCAAGCGACCTTTTCCCATCTGTAAGCCACCAATTCTCTTTTATAATACGTGTTGTCTCCAAGTAAAGTTGTAAGTGAAAATCAGAAGGAAGCTGAGCCAAAAGGAGGCCACAAGCTTGAATCAACAAGCAAGACAGTTGTTGGCATGTATAACCACTTCGTAAAGCAAAGTTAGAGGTATTTATTCCGGAAACTGAAGGAGTTGATCTGCTTGCACCTAAGGAATCTGTGCTTCCCCCTGAAGGTGACGTTGGTAATACTGAACCTTGCCCTACACCATTTGAACCACCATGGAGAGCATTGCTGGACTGGATCAGTGTTGGTTGTATATTAACAACAATTTGAACAAGTGATTGTACTATCTGAGGGGCAGATACAGGAAGGGAAAGTATTTCAATAACAGCAGTCTCAAGAACCAGCTGAGTGTATGTGCCAGGATCCTGAATTTGGTAGAATGCCTTTTGGCCCTCAGAAGCATTTGCTGGCCCGGACAGAGAAACTGCTGGAGGCTTGCTTTGTGAAGTACGCTGTGCATTGTTTGATGCGTCTCCCATAGATCCAGATTTTGAATTGTTGTGTAATGGAGGGATAACATTATTCACTATTCCCAATAGTAGAGTCGTAAAATAATCCAGAGGAGGGCACATGACAGGATTTGATGAACTTATTTGCTGTGGGAATGACTCTGAAAAGGGAATCTGCAAGAAATACAGACCCAATAATAGATGCAGAATAATACCATTTTCAAGTTAAACAACCTTAAGCAAACAAAACAAAGATAACAGGAGAAAAAACGAAGTTCGTTACCTTACTGATATCAAGTACATTAAGTATTCGAACAATAAGCTTTCCAGGAAGATGACCATAGAAGTATGCAAGTATATCACGAACAAATGTAAATCTTAGAGGGTAATAAGCAAGCAATGGAGAATACATGGCCAATAGTCTGTCTGCTGGATCCATTGCATCATTTTCAATAAGTCTATAAATAATTAAAGGGATGACTGGAAGCAAACGTGCTGCGATATCATCAAAGAACACCGGATACCTGGAAAGTTTGTTGCAGGCAGCGTCAGTGAATTCAATTTTCAGAGTGATGGAACAGGAAGATGCATTATATCCCATCAACAGTTACATACTTACATACCAAATTAAAAATATAAATACAAAAGCACAGTTAAAGAAAATTGGCTAAGGCTGCTTCACTTCTCTCATTCCAAACAGAAATGTTGGATGCATTAACAAGAATTGCACCCATTATTAGCCAAAACTTATATAAGAATTTTGTCATCCATTAAGGTATTTGGGAATGCTTTCTTAAAAAGTTACAAATTAAAGTTTAGATTGGACCTGTTTTCGCAATTCTTTCAGTATTATCACACTTAGTTACTACTTGAAACACGTTAAATTCAGTGTGTATTTTTCTTCTCCCTATCTTCGATTCGTGTAATATATACATGGATTTAATTTATATGCACTGTCAGTGTAAAAATTTTTTACATCAACAATAATGTATTGTCATGTCTTTAAAAATATTTGACTTTTATAATAACTACCTCAAAAGGTACACATAAAGTAATATATGATTGGTTTATGGTGTAAAATTTTACACTGACAATGTATCAAAATTAAACTCTCTCTCTCTCTCTCTCTCTCTCTCTTTCTACATACATACTGTTACAGATTATAATTAGCATATAATCAAGATGTAATTAGTAGGCTGTTACAGAATGTAATTACATATAATTAGGCTTGATTGATTAGCTGATTTATAGGGATACTCATTAGTATACCTTCCTAATATAGCCTAGACTAGTTGTACATAATGATGTACTGATTTCCAAGTAAAGATACGAATTATTCAGACTTTTACATGGTATCAAGAGCTTAAGCATTTTTTGTTCGTTTGTTTGAAAAAGGGAAGAAGACCACTTCTTCTCTCGTATCTCTGAGATTTCTTCTAGCGACAGTCCTGGTGTTGCACCGCCACCCTAGGCCACTCACTCAGCCTCCGCAACCGCCGTCCCGAAGTCTGGCCACCAGAACAGCTGCGTGTGGCTCTCACACGCCGCTTCTTCATTTCACCGCCGATTCACGCGCCGGCGCGTGAAGGCGCGTCGCCGACCTTCCGGCAATCACCGTCTCCGTCCAGCCCCACCACCGCCGTCGCCTGAGATTTCAGTTCTGCCCCTGTTTTTCTGCCTGTTTTCTGCCCTGTTCTGTAAGGCTTGGTTTCAGTTTTGCCTCTGTTTTTGTTGGGCTTGTTTTCAGTGGTTTGTATCCCTTTGTTCCTGCATACAGCAAGTATATTTTGACTGTATTTGTTGTTTGAAATTTGTTTTGTGGATTATTTGGATCTGTTTGGTGTTATGGCTGAGGATAAAACGGAGAACAAAACAGTGGTTATGCCCGATGTGATCCCGGTGGTATCCAAAATCACAGATCACAAACTCCATGGTCGTGATAATTATTTTGATTGGAGTAAGTCAGTTCGACTATATCTGCGGAGCATTGATAAGGATAATCATATGAAAGATGACCCCCCCACTGATGATTCTCGGAAAATATGGCTAAGGGAAGATGCCCGATTGTTTTTACAAATACGAAACTCCATTGACAGCGAGGTAATTGGTTTAATTACTCACTGTGAATTTGTTAAGGAGTTGCTGACTTATCTAGAGTTTTTGTATTCTGGGAAAAAGAACATTTCCCGCATTTATGAGGTATGCCAAGCTTTTTACCGTGCAGAAAAACAAGACAAGTCTCTTACAAATTATTTTATGGATTTTAAAAGAACTTATGAGGAGCTGAATATGTTGCTGCCATTTAGTTCTGATGTGAAGGTTCAGCAAACACAGCGCGAGTAGATGGCCATCATGAGTTTTCTAGCTGGTCTTCCTTCTGAATTTGAGACTGCTAAGTCACAGATCTTGTCTAGTTCTGAGATTTCTTCTTTACAAGAAGTCTTCAGTAGGGTACTTCGCACAGAAAGTACCTCATCCGCTCCAATCAGCAATGCCCTTGTCAGTTGAAATACTGATGTTTTTGGTAGACCACATTTGAGACACGGCAATAAAAAGGGGGGGGGGGATCAACTAGCAGTGGTAGCTCTGACACCCGCACACAAGATTCAGGGGGAATTGTGTGTCATTATTGCCATAGACCAGGACATATGAAGTGGGATTGCAAGAGACTTCAGTACAGGAATCAACATCAACATCAGCCTCCTAGTAACCATTATAAGCCCTCAGCTCACGTTGCATCCACTAATGAAGCATCTGAAAAATCTGTTCTTATCTCTGCAGATGAATTTGCCAGGTTTTCTCAGTACCAAGAATCACTAAAGTCTTCGTCTACTCCTGTCACTGCAATTGTTGATTCAGGTAAATCAAATACCTGTCTTGTTTCATCATCCTCCAAATGGGTCATTGATTCTGGTGCCACAGACCACATGACAGGTAATTCTGGTCTCTTTTCCACTTTTCAGTCACACACCTCCATGTCTAAAGTAACTTTAGCAGATGGGTCGACATCTTGTGTTCTTGGGTCTGGCACAATTACACCAACTCCCTCACTTCCTTTGTCCTCTGTCCTACATTTGCCACAATTATCTTTTAACTTGATCTCAGTAAGTCAGCTCACCGATAATCTTAACTGTTGTATCTCATTCTTTCCCGATCATTGCTTATTTCAGGATCTTATGACGAAGAAGATTATTGGTAAAGGACATGAATCTGGGGGTCTCTACATCCTTGACACGCAAATTCCAAAATCATTGACTTGCACTGGTGTTCCATCTCCTTTTGAAGCACACTGCAGGCTGGGCCATCCATCTCTTCCGCTGCTCAAGAAACTTTGTCCATAGTTTAATAAAGTGATGTCATTGGATTGTGAGTTCTATCAATTTGCCAAACACCATCGTCTTAGTTCTAGTCCTAGAGTCAATAAAAGAGCTAGTTTTCCTTTTGAATTAGTCCATTCTGATGTTTGGGGTCCTTGTCCTGTCACTTCAAAAACTGGGTTTAAGTATTTTGTTACCTTTGTTGATGACTTTTCTCGTGTTACTTGGTTATATTTAATGAAAAATCGCTTTGAGTTGTTTTCAATTTTTTGTGCATTTTGTGCTGAGATTAAAACACAGTTTAATGTCTCTGTTCATACATTGCAAAGTGATAATGCCAAAGAATATAAGTCATCCATGTTCCAAAATTATATGATTCAGAGTGGCATCCTTCACCAAACTTCTTGTGTTGATACTCCATCCCAAAATGGATTAGCAGAGTGAAAGAATAGACATCTTCTTGAAACTGCCCAAGCCCTTTTATTCCAAATGAAAGTTCCTAAATCTTTCTGGGCTGACGTCGTTTCCACAGCATGCTTCTTGATTAACCGCATGCCTTCATTAGTTCTTCATGGTGAGATTCCTTATAGTATCCTATTTCCTAACAAGTCATTGTTTCCTGTTGACCCTCAGATATTTGGTAGTACATGCTTTGTCAGAGATGAATGTCCGCAGGTCAGTAAGTTGGATCCAAAATCTTTGAAGTGTGTCTTCCTCGGTTATTCTCGTCTTCGGAAAGGTTATAGATGTTTTTGTCTTGATCTTAATAAGTACCTTATCTCAGCTGATGTCACTTTCTTAGAAGACAGACCATATTTTTCATCTGCTCCAACACCCCAACAGGGGGAGGATGATGATGTGTTAGTCTATACTACCACATCATCTGCACCCATTATGGCACCAGCTCCTACCCGGCCTCCTATCACTCAGGTCTACACCAGACGACAACCACATCCTGATTCGGGTTCCACTTCTGATTCATGTCCGGTACCAATTTCTCCTTCGTCATTAGGTGATGATCTTCCAATTGCTTTACGCAAAGGTAAACGTCAGTGTACTTATCCAGTTTCCTCTTTTATTTCTTATCATCATTTGTCACCTTCATCTTGTTCTTTTATTGCATCCCTTGATTCTATCTCTATCCCCAAAACTGTTCATGAAGCCATATCTCATCCTGGATGGCACAAGGCAATGATAGAGGAAATGAATGCTTTAGATGACAATGGTACCTGGAACTTGGTTACTTTACCTACAGGAAAACGAGCTATTGGATGCAAATGGGTCTTCAGGGTTAAGGTAAATCCCGATGGGTCAGTTGCTCGACTGAAAGCCCATCTTGTTGCTAAGGGATATGCTCAAACCTATGGTGTACATTATTCTGACACTTTTTCTCCTGTGGCTAAATTGACGTCTGTCAGATTGCTTATTTCTATGGCAGTTACTCATAATTGGCCTTTGCATCAACTTGATATCGAGAATACTTTTCTTCATGGTGATCTTCAGGAGGAGGTTTATATGGAGCAACCTCCTGGTTTTGTTGCTTAGGGGGAGTATGGGAAAGTTTGTCGCCTTCGGAAATCTCTGTATGGTTTGAAACAGAGTCCCCGTGCTTGGTTTGGCAAGTTTAGTGAGGCTGTTGAGACCTTTGGCATGAAGAAAAGTAAGTCTGATCACTTAGTGTTCTATAAGCAATCTACAGCAGGCAGCATTCTTCTAGTTGTATATGTGGATGACATTGTCATTGCTGGGAGTGATACTACAGGAATTTCATCTCTTAAGTCTTTCCTTCATACTCAGTTTCACACGAAAGACTTAGGAATGCTAAAGTACTTCTTGGGTGTTGAGGTGACAAGAAGTAATAAAGGTATTTTTCTATCTCAGAGGAAATATGTACTTGACTTGCTGACTGAGACAGGAAAACTGGGGGCAAAGCCATGTAGTGCTCTGATGGTTCCAAATATGCAGCTTACTGGAGAAGGAGAACCGTTTGAAGATCTTGAGATATAGAAGATTGGTCGGAAAGTTGAACTATCTCACAGTGACTCGGCCAGATATTGCGTATTCTGTTCGTGTTGTTAGTCAGTTTATGTCTTCTCCAACAGTTCATCATTGGGCAGCCTTAGAACATATTTTATGTTACCTGAAAGGAGCACCTGGATGTGGTATTTTGTATGCAAATCATGGACACACTCATATTGAGTGTTTCTCAAATGCAGATTGGGCAGGTTCCAAAATGGATAGAAGATCCACATCAGGCTATTGTGTTTTTGTTGGAGGAAACTTGGTCTCATGGAAAAGCAAGAAGCAAACAGTTGTGTCACGATCAAGTGCAGAATCAGAATATAGGGCTATGGCACAATCTGTGTGTAAGATAATATGGATATATCATCTCTTGAGTGAAGTTGGGTTTAAAACTTCAGTACCAACCAAGTTATGGGGTGATAATCAAGCTGCTCTTCACATTGCATCTAATCCTGTGTTCCATGAAAGAACTAAGCATATTGAGATTGATTGCCACTTCGTCCGTGAGAAGATATAGCAAGGGTTGATTTCCACAGGGTATATGAAGACTAGAGAACAATTGGGAGATATTTTCACAAAGTCTCTAGTTGGGGCCAGGGTTGATTATCTTTGTAACAAGTTGGACATGATTAATATCTATGTTCCGACTTGAGGGGGAGTGTTACAGATTATAATTAGCATATAATCAGGATGTAATTAGTAGGCTGTTACATAATGTAATTAGATATAATTAGGCTTGATTGATTAGCTAATTTATAGGGATACTCATTAGTATACCTTCCTAATATAGCCTAGACTAGTTGTATATAATGATGTACTGATTTCCAAGTAAAGATACGAATTATTCAGACTTTTACACACACACACACACACACACACACATATATATATATATATATTCACAATTCTTTTAGTATTATCACGCTTAGTTACTACTTGAAACACTTTAAATTCTGTGTGTACTTATCTTCTCCCTATTTTTGGTGTGCATATCTATATATATATATATATATATATATATATATAAGGCATATCTAATGAGAGGAGTTTTTATTGTGAGAGGGTGAGAAGAGTAAATTTTGACCATACAACCATACATGGATGGTCAAGATTAAAAGTTACTTAAAGGTCATGTGACCACTTAAAAAAATCACATGCATTTATGTTCTAATCTTGACCATTCATGTAAGATCCAATGGTCAAGATTCACTTTTCTCACCTCTTATAATAAACACTCCTGTCACCATATACGCTCCCTATATATAGGATGGAATAAATGATAAGCTAAAGTTGTGAAGACAAGCTTTGGAAGCACATGGCTTCTGATTAAGTATAAGTAAAACGGAGTATACAAAATGTAAGTTCAGCAAGAAATGTACTTACACTAACTTAGAGGTGAAAATTGGAGATTATACCATACCACAAGTCACATGTTTTAGGTATCTTGGGTCTATTATACAAAATAACAGAGAAACCGATGGAGATGTAAACCATAGGATTCAAGTGGGGTGGATGAAATAGAGAAGTGTTTTTTATGTTTTTTGTGATCGAAAAGTGCCTCTCAAGTTTAAAGGAAAATTTTAGCGTGCAACTATGAGACCTGCAATGTTTTATGCTGTGGAACATTGGGCAATAAAGAGCCAATAAGAACATAAGCTCAGTATTGTAGTTTTGTAGAGATGAGGATGTTGCTTTAAATGAGTGAACAAACAAGACAAGATAGGATTAGGAATGAACGCATTATAAAGAAAGTAAGGTTGGCACCTATTGAGGAAAAGATGGTAGAATCTTGCCTTAGGTGGTTTGGCCATGTGACGAGAAGACCTTTAGAAACCCTAATAAGAAGAGTAGATCAGATGGAGGATAACCCAATAGTTAGAGGCAGAGGGAGACCAAGAAAAACTATAAGGAAAACCATTAGAAAGGACATAAAGCTAAATGGTCTTTCTGAAGACATGGTTTATAACAGAATCCATATAGTCCACCCCACATAGTAGGAAAAGGCCTTGGTTGTTGTTGTTGTTGTTGTGTATATGGCAGGGAATCCATTGATACTAGGTGTAAGTCTTGGCAAAGTTACACCGCTTAATAACCTTTTATGGACATTGATTTTCATCAATCCAACCGTTGGATTGAAAGTTTTCATGAAGTAGATCAAATCTGCAGAGTTTAATACAATTTTAAAACTAGTTGGATACTTAATCGCACCACTTTATTTTAGCATATAATATATTTTTAAAATATAAGCAAATGTCAATTGTTAGATTACATACCTATAAATGTCCAATTTATTTAAAATTTGGTATGCACGATCATCGATAATATCACAAGATTCAACGGTTGGATTGGTCAAATTTGCATTCTACAAAAAGTTTTTAACGGTGTAAGTGTCCAAGACTTGCACTTGGTATAAGTAGATCCCCACCCTATATATATATATATATATATATATATATAGGTTGGGGATCAATAGTTAGGTTGTAGAGTGAACTAAATCTTAGCACGAGTGAGGATTTGGGTGTAGTGGGATTTAGGGTTTGAGCATTAGCAGCTACTTCTTGTTATCTTTATTGATCATAGTGAAATTTCTCTGTGTTTTGCTGGTGGGTGTAGGCCTATAGTTCGCCATAGGTCGAACCGCGTTGAACTCTCTGTATTTTCTTCTTCCTATGTTTTGTTTGCACACCTGGTTACAATAATTTCCTTCAGAGTCTTAATAATAGAAAAAGTTTGGAGCTGGAGTGGTATACTACAATCTAGCAAGCCCTGTTCTATAAACAAAAGAATTTAGACTCTGGGTTCTATCATTGTTTTTAATGTAAATCCTTCCAATTTATCATTCATCCACAAATAGAGATATGTTCCTTCTTCCATCTCCTCTTTAAGGATCCTTCTCCATTTTTACAGCATTACTCAACAGGATTAGTGCAAATAAAACATTGGATGTTTGTAGACCAAATAAAGCACTCTCCATATTTGTGTCATGTGTTTTTCTTATTTTGAGACTATTAATCACTTATATTCCAACACTTCCCATCTGCTTGGTGTATGTGATATTGTGATGTAAAGTTTTGTGAACTTCTGGAGAATTTTGGATCTGTCCTGAAAGGTTGGAGCAATTTCTGCTAATTAATTTCCAAGAGTAAAAGAGTTAGGGCAAGGCTTTACCGTGATAAGCAGTATTTGTGCTGATTTGATGTTTATGGTTGAGAGAAACACCAGAATTGTCAAGGGTGAATCTTTCCCAATAACTTCTTATTAGAGGATCCCTTTTTTTGATAATTTGAGAGATTGGCAGGATTTGCTTTCATAATATGTATTTACTTTTTCCTTTGGTTTTAATTTCTCTTGTTACTTTAAGAATTAAGAGGATGTCTTGTCCTATGACTTTGAACTTCTCTCCTCTCCTTTTCAAATAAGCTTTCTTCTTTTATTTAAAAAATAATAATCTGGAGTATAAGACACAAGATCAAACAACTGATAAATATTACAAAGAAATGATTTTCTCAGCTTTCTTGCAGGAGATGTATATTAATCTATTGTTATCATCAATCGATCTCTTATGATTTGTTCATTGCTCTTCTTAAGGTTTCAGCCATAAGATGAGCATTTATAGGCCTCCATTCGTTTATTTCAAGAAAAAACAAATTTGTGAATTCTCAGAAGCCTGAAGACATAAAGATTATAAGCTCCTTTTTAGTGCCATAAATAACAAATAAAAAGGTTTGAAAGTTCCATTTTCAAGAAAGTTTTTCTCAACCAAAATGAATCAAGTAAAAGAAGATGCTTGATTTCAGCAAAAAAGACAAGGTCACTCATTGTTTTAATAGAATCTACCTATCCTTCCATGAAAGGTGATTTCCAAGAGCCTTTTGTAGTTCAACCCGCTTGAATATTCCTGAGTAAAGCCAATGTTCAGGGAGCCCACGAGTCATACAAAAGAGTTTTACTCTTTGCTGAAGCTCTTGCCTATCAAGTAGACTAATCTGCAAGTATTGTCACAACATTATTAATCTTCATATAAAAAAGACACAATAGCTCAATTGCCCTGCTTTATAATAATATAACAGATATGTTTACTTGACCTTTCTTTAATGCCCAGATCATGATATATTCAGGGAATTTCTACACTAGACATGCAGAGGGATAGTTGACCTTCACTATATTGATGATTTCTTTGCATGCTCTGTTGTATTTCATTCTACGAATGTGCTGTTTGGGAGGGAAATTAGTACTGAATTTAATGGTTTGTGAAGAGGATATGATATTGCTGACAATTTAAAGAGCAGGAGAAGACATGAATTGCATCCTTGGAGTAACACCAGCTCAAGAAACCCAAAATGTGGAAATCTCACGAGTAGAATCTCATTTCTTCAGTAGAAGGCAATGAAATTGAGCAGCAATTTTTGAAATGGTTCAAAATGTATCATTGCATGCACCTGACTTAAACACCGCTACTATATCATATTTATTTAAGAATAAAAGTTGGAAAACAATGAAACAAATAGATGGAACAAGATCTGAAGGAAATGCAATTGACTATTTAGCAATAGGATAAAAAGCCAATAACTATCAGCAAGTTTTATCGTTTTCTCATATTTTCTTTATCATTCTTTTTCGTTTTTTTGGAAAGAGAGGTCAAGGGTCGTGTGCATATATGCTTATAAGAGAGATAAAATATACTATCATAGATAGAGTTTGAATGTACATACCACAATACGCAAAGCATGCGGATCATCATCACGATCAATAAGTGCTAGAAGCAAGATATCCAAAGGAAGTAACTCATTTATCCAAACAAAAAAGGCAAGGCTTGCACAAGCTTTTAACAGAAGGTCCTGTAAAGGAAAACTGTATGAAAATTGATACAAAGGTACTGATCTACAGAAGTGTAAGATAAGAAAGCCTCATCACAGCTATTAACCTGTGAGGAATGTCCTTGTTTAGGCTCCACCTGAATATGATGAAGCAGAACATCCACCATTGTGTAGATGTTAGAAGTCACCTCTTCAGGAGAAAATTCCCGCAGGACGCGTCCCTAGACAAAAATGGAAAACATGTTAAGTTTTTTCAATGACGTATGAGAGTTTTAGAAATAAAAAGGAAAGATCTATACAAGAATATAACGTGGCATTGAAATACGCAAGGGAAAGTTTCCTTATAACAAAGACAAATTTATTTCAAAGCAGTGAGCTTTAGAAGGTACCAGCAAAATGACAAGCATTAAGATAGCAGTTCAAAGATTAAAATACCAGGTTTCCGCTGTTAATGTTTTCTGCATGGCCATGCATCAATATCAATGCACCAGCACACAAATATTGTCGATGCTGAGGGAAACTATGACTGATATAGGTCATAACATAACTAGGATCAGCTGATGGTGAAAGAAGCTGCGTGCACTGGTTTATGACAGTGGTTTCTGCCTGCACAAGTGTCTTAAATATTAATTTACATACCTAGGAATAAAATCAGCATATAAAAACAAATTTCTAACAAAATATATTTATTAGATTCTATACCTCTAACCAAGACTTATAATACTAGACGATTATTACTGTACAACAACAACTAAGCCTTTTCCCACTAGGTGGGGTTTTACGAATCACTGAGACAATTGTTACTGTATTGCTTAAAAATATCTAATATATAGAAACGCTTGAATCAAGGTAAAATTAGCTGTAAAATTAATGTGTCAAGAGTGTAGTCCATGTTATGCTTAGTTAGGTAAACAGTAGACCTGAGAAAACAAGTTTGTACATTAATCTTAGCAGTGGAATGGTCTATGTCAAGGATCAATTCTCCTAAAAGTACCCTAGGAAGGGTTTCTATCTACCCACTAATGGGAAATCCATTTTGGCTTCAAGCTTGGAGACAGTACATGCCCACCATACCTCATGCTGAAATTCAATTTAATTAAGAATGGGGCAAAGAAAGGAGGATGATTTCCCTATAATCATAGGACTACACTAAGGGTTAACTTTGAGCTCTTATCTTTTTACCTTGGTTTTGGACGTACTTACTGAGCATATCTAGGAGCTAGCGCCTCAATGCATGCTCTTTGCAGATGATATAGTCGTAGTAGGAGGGTCGATCGAGAGAACAAATGGTAAACTAGAGTTATCAAGAGATGCCTTGGAATCACAAAGTTTTCGGTTAAGTAATAGTAAAACAGAGTATATGGAATACAAGTTTAGCAAGACACACACTTGCACTGTCTTGTAGGTGAAAATTGGTGATCACACCATACCACAAGTCGCGTGGTTTAAGCATCTTGAATCTATCATACAAAGTGATGGAGTGATTGAAGGAGAAGTAAATCATAGGATTTAAATTGGGTGGATGAAATGGAGAAATGTTTTAGTCATTATTTATGATCGAAAAGTGTCTCTCAAGCTCAAAGGAAAATTTTAAAATAACAGCCATAAGACCAGCGATGCTTTATGGTATCAAATGTTGGGTGGTAAAGTGCCAATTGTTAAAAGAGAGAAAAGAGAGAGACATATGAAGAAACTGTGTCTGAATTACACAACGGAGACTGAATTATAGAGTTATTATAATAAATACAAATATTACAAAAGATCCTAATTACCGTAATTACATGATTTGGTTATGATTTAGTTAGCCTATACAATGAATCTAGACATAGTTTTCACCACTCCCCCTCAAGCTAGAGCATATAGGTCATATGCACCAAGCTTGTTACAAATATAACTTATCCGAGGACCCCTCAAAGACTTGGTGAAAACATCCGCCAATTGATCATTCAAATTGACAAAGTTAGTGGTGATGTCTCCAGATAAGATCTCTCTAATAAAATGACAATCTATCTCTATGTGTTTGGTCCTCTCATAAAATACTGGATTAGAGGAGATATGCAATGCAGCTTGATTATCATAAATGAGCGTCATTTGCATAATATCCCCAAATTGGAGCTCCTTAAGTAGTTGTTTTAACCAAATGAGTTCACAAGTGGCTAAAGCCATTGCTCGATATTCTGCTTCGGCACTTGATATTGCGATCACATTTTGTTTCTTACTCTTTCACGATATCAGATTACCTCCGATGAATACACAATACCCAAAAGTGGATCTTCTATCTGTAGGAGAGCTTACCCAGTCAGCATCTAAATATCCAACAATCTGAGTATGACATTTATCTTCATAGATAAGGCCATTTCCTAGAGCTCTTTTAATATACTTCAGGATACGAATGACTGCATTCCAATGTCCTTCACAAGGTGAGTTTAGAAACTGACTTACTATACTCACTGCAAAAGAAATATTTGGACGAGTAACAGTGAGGTAGTTTAATTTTCCGACCAATCTTCTATATTTTCTTGGGTCTGAAAGTGGCTCTCCCTGATCAAGTAGAAGCCTGACATTAGGATCTATAGGAGTGTCAATAAGTTTTGCATTCAATAAACTTGTTTCCTTAAGGATGTCCATTGCGTACTTCCTTTGTGAGATAACTATACCATCCTTCAATTGTGCCACTTCGATTCCCAAGAAATAACAAAGTTTGCCAAGATCTTTGGTCTGAAAATGATGACAGAGGTGTTGTTTTATCTGAGTTATGCCCTGGTGATCACTATCAGTGATAACAATGTTGTCTACATATACAATCAAATAGATGCAACCTTGGGCTGCATGACGATAGAAGACAGAGTGGTCAGCCTCACTCCGAATCATACCAAATTGTTGAACTATAGTACTAAATTGACCAAAGCAAGCCTGAGGAGATTGTTTGAGACCATACAAGGACTTGTGAAGTCAGCAAATGAGGCCAGAAGACTCTCCCTAAGCAACAAACCTTGGTGGTTGCTCCATATAAACCTCTTCTTCTAGATCACCATAGAGAAAAACATTTTTGATGTCTAGCTGATGAAGGGGCCAATGGCAAATAGCAGCCATTGATAGAAAGAGCCGAACAAAAGCCATCTTCGTCACCGACGAGAAAATGTCTCCAAAATCCAAGCCAAAAAACTGTGTATACCCTTTTGCCACCAGACACGCCTTAAGGCTATCAAGCTTGCCATCTGGGCCAAGCTTGACCGTATAGATCTACCGACAGTCTACAACAGACTTCCCTGGAGGAGGAACAAGCTCCCAAGTACCACTATTCTGAATAGCACACATTTCCTCAATCATAGCTTGTCTACACCCAGGATGGGATAAGGCGTCACTTGTAGATTTAGGAATAGACACAGAAGACAAGAAAGACATGTAAAATGCGAAGAAGACATGCAATGATAACTCAAAGTAACATAGTGAGGAGAAGGGTTACGAGTAGACCATATATCTTTTCGGAGAGCAATGGGAAGTTCAGGCTCAGGAGGCAGTGTCGGAGCTGGTAAATGAGTTGGTGTCAGAGGAGAGTTCGTAGTGACCTCTGCAACTTCTGGTGGAGGTAGTGGCAGTTGAGGTGGCTGGGGCCGGCAATGATATACTTGAAAGGGTCATATGATCGATGGAAGTCCTTCAACAGGAGGTGGCTGGGGGGGTATCATATACAGTTGGGACAAGAAGAGGAGGAATAAGGAAAACCTTAGTAATGGGTTCAGGAGTCAAACTAGAAGAGTCAAATAAGGGAATTGGACTCGAAGAATGTGACATCGGCAGAGACTAGGTAATGGTAGAGAGTAGGTAAAAAACAACGATAACTTTTTTGAGACCGATTGTAACTAAGAAAAACACATTTGATGGAGCGGACAAAAAGTTTGTCAAGACCGAGAGTGAGATTATGGACAAAACATGTTGACTCGAAAACATGAGGCAGAAGAGAATTGGGGGGGGGGGGGGTTGATGAGGAAACAACACAAAGTGGGATACCTGGTTATCAAGCACAAAAGAGGGCATGCGGTTAATCAAGTAACAAATAGTAAGAATTGCATCGCCCCAAAAATGAAAAAGGACACGACTATGAAGCAAGATGGTTCGAGTTGTTTCAATAAGGTGTCTATTTTTACGCTCAGCAACCCCATTTTGTTGAGGAGTATAGGCACAAGATGTTTGGTGAAGAATGTTATTAGATGCCATTAAATGTTAAAAAGGCTGAGATAAAAATTCATGGGCATTGTCACTACACAAGGTACAAATTGGAACACCAAATTGAGTTTTTATTTCATTATAAAATTTCTGAGAAATAGAAAACAACTCAGACCTGTTGTGCATTAAAAATAACCAAGTATACTGAGAGTAGTCATCAATGAAAGTAACAAAGTATTTGGAACCCAAAGTAGACTCGATACGACTAGGACCCCAAACATCATAATGAACTAAAATAAAGGGAGACATAGCTCGACGACAGACTCTGTCGGGAAACGGACTATGGGTGTGTTTCCCAAGTTGACACGACTCACAAGATAAACTAGATAACTTAGATAAGCTTGGGACCATTCTCTGTAGTTTGACAAGGCTTGGATGACCTAACTGAGCATGGATGGTGAGAGGGGAATCTGTGACAGAGCAAATACGAGAGGTGGCAGAGAGCTGGTAGAGGCCATTGGACTCACATCTGATGCCAATCATCCGTCCCAGACTCCGGTCCTGCAAAATGACAGAGTTTTTAGTGAACGTAATGTTACAATCTAAAGAACGGGTCAAACGATTGATGGACAATAAATTAAAAGAACTCCCAGGAACATAAAGCACAAAGTCAACAGATAGGGAAGGGAGGGGATGGACAGTGCCAATCCCTTGAGACTGTGTTTGGGAACCATTTGCTAAAGTGATGATAGGTAAATAACCAAAAGTAGAAATTTTGGAGAAAAGATGCTTATTACTAGAGATGTGATCAGAGGCACCACAATCAAGGACCCAAGGACCCAAGGATGGTGACTGAGAGAGACAAGCAAATGCATTACCAAGGTGCTCAACAAATGTAGTGGAACTAGAGGCCTGATGTTGTTCAACCCACTTCAAAAAATCTACATAGGCAATAAGCGATGCGGTTGGTTGGGCAAAGGGCTAAGGTGGACTTGGGGCAGCAATCTGGGCAACATTGGCAGCCCAAGGAGGGCGGCCATGTAAAATCTAACATTTAACAATGGTAAAACCCAGCTTGTTGCAATGATCACATTTCGGACACGGTCTACCCGAGTTGCCAGAACAAGAACGACCATGATTGTTGCTCTGGGAGACCGGGACAGAGGTATCAACCGGAGCTGGAGCAACAACAGAATCAGAGGGCTGCTTGGCTGGGACCCAGAGTAAAGTGGACCAAACCGTGCTTAGAGTAAGGATAGTGGGAGAACCCAAAATCTAATCACGATTGGCAGAATATTCCAAAGGCAAACCATACAAGGCCATGAGCATAAAGAAGGTACTGCGTTGCTCGAGTTCATTTGCCGGGGTATCAACAGGAAGCAACAGCTCATTGAAATCATGGAGAGCACCATGGACCTTCCCCAAATAGGCCGACGTTGGACCATCAAACTTCCGAGGATCAACAACATATGAGGTTATGACACACGCCATATAGTCGTTGAGTGTCATAGGTATAAAGAACCTTGGCTTGCTCCCAAACAGATTCACAGGCAATATGAGCGCGAAAAATCTGCTTGAGGGAGGGATGAATAGTGGAATTAATGACACTGCATAACTGGGCATCAATCTTCTTCCACCTTGATTTGTCAGCCTCGGGCACAGACTCAAGCTTCGTGATGAGGTGCTTTCATAGCCTTGGTTGTTGAGCCACAGTTTGATGTTCGAAGCCCAAGTATCATAGCTACTGCCTTCCAATTTGTCAGCGAAGAGAGGGGCACTGACGTAACTGGTGAAAATAGGATGCTTAGACTTTGAGAGGTCTTTAGAGCCAACTGAGGACGGAGAACTAGCCATGGATCAGTAAACAACAAGCCAAAAAACACAACCAAACAGTACCTGAATACACCGATTCAAAAGGGACCTCGACAAACGGTCACGAACACAAAAGGTGAGAGCAAATCTAGAAAGAGGAGAGAAAGGCGATCACTACGCAACTAACGGTAGTCGGAGGGGTTGGGACACGTGCCGCCACTGGCCGGTGAAAGGGCGGTCGATGGAGCTGCGTGCGGAGTTATTGGACGGCGCATGTGGGTGCATCGGAGGGCATTTCTGGTTGGGATTTCAGGTTCTGGCCGAGCAGGGAGAGACGATTCCGGTGGTGGGGTTGCTGGCCGAAAAAGTAGCCGAAAAATTTGGATGGCAGTGAACGGCAATGGACAACGACGGGCAGCGGCAGGCCTGCTGGAAAGAGGACACACCAGAAGGAGAAAGGCCAGCAAACCGGAATGAAAACACGATTAGCCAGAAAAAAATTTCATCGGAGAGCAGTGGACTCACCGGGCGTGTACAGTTCTAGGATTGCCTCTTTTTAGGCTATCTTATACCATGTGAGATTACAACCTAAAACCAATTGACATCAACTGGAGTGACCCAACAGGTATATAAACTTGTTGAAAACTATGTCTAGATTCATTGTATAGGCTAATTAAATCATAACCAAATCATGTAATTATGGTAATTAGGATCTTTTGTAATCTTTGTATTTATTACAACAACTCTATATAATTCAGTCCATTGTGTAATTTAGACACACAATTTTTTCATATGTTTATCTCTTTTCTCTCTCTCACATGTATCAGAACCAAGATCTCATCTCCGTCGCCTATTCCGCTAGGCTCACCTGTTTCGTGGCCTATTCCGCTAGGTTGGGCTATTCCGGTCAAGCATCTATGGAGGGGGGATATTAGAGTCCCACATCGCCTGCCTCGATCTTTCGGGTGCAGTTTATATACTTGTTGGGTCACTCCACTTGATGTCAATTGATTTTAGGTTGAAATCTCACACCAACAAGAGGTCCCATGAGCCTAGCTCACTTGGTTGGGACATTTGCTTGCAAGTTCTTGGTAGGGCGTTCAACACCCCCTGATGGAACATCCTTTACCCATTCCCTTTCCTCCCTCCCCCTCCTTAGGCCCCTTAGTGGGGATCCCTTAGGAACCAACCCAGTGCTGGGACCTCTCCTAGGCCCTAGTAGGGTTTAGTACCAAAAAAAAAAAGTGCTAACAAAAGCATAAGCTAAGTGTTTTAGAGATGAGAATATTACAGTGGATGAGTGGATATAAAAGAAAATATAAGATTAGGAATGAATGTATTATAGAGAAAGTTGAAGTACCACCTATTGAAGAATTAAGGAAAAGATGACAAAATCTCACCTAAGATGGTTATGCCATGTGAGGAGAAAACCAATAGAGGTCCCAATAAAAAGAGTTGATCAGATAAAGGATAGCCATAATCACATTAAATTAAATTTCATGTAGCGGAAGGCCTATGTTAATTCATGCTTCAAGGGGGTCGGCAAGCGATAGAAGTCTTAACCTTTCACCTCATAGCTTAAGCTTTAGCAATTCAAATGGATTATTCAAGCCAGTGGAAAGATGAAATAAGCAGAATGGATGTTTCTTTGAATTCTTTAGATTTAAAGTGCGGATGGAAGATGGAACTAATATTCGTTCATAGGTTGAAGCATATATGGGGGAAAAGCTCCTTGAACTAGTATCCTTGTTGGCTTCTACTATTCATAAATAGAGCTAGAAGATGGCATCTTCAATATGTGTGTGTGTGTGTGTGTAGAGAGAGGTATTATAACATGAGAAAGGAGAACAAAGAAAATAAGATATCCTATAAAGACAGAAAAGGAAAAGTGATGGGACAAAAGGTTTAGCATGTCAATGCCCGTCCATCTCAATGATTCCACGAGAAATAACCCTAGAATTCATGAGCCAGACACCATAGGGAAGCCAAGTGAACAATGCAATCCCATAGTAAGCAACACAAAACTCCATGTTGGTGGTCGGTTCCTGTTTTTTTTAATGTAGCATTGGGAATACTAGGAGTTAATGTAGCATTGGAAACAATAGGGTCCCAAGAAATAGTTCAATTCTTATTTATTGTTCTTGTAAATACAAATTGTATTTATTCCTTCATGTATATAAATATCAGCATGCTGAGTGCAAAAGACTCAAGCAATTCACAAACACAATATTTTTCTACATAGTATCAGAGCACCATCTGAACCATGTTTGATTTCAAACTCCATAGTCGTTCCATCCATGGCAAATGAATGGGAGAGAGTTAACTCAGAGGTAGTATCCAGATTGGAGATTGGTAACCCTGCCATAACCAACTCGATCGAAGGACCTATTCTTCCTATCACTAGCCACAAATTGAACGGCCAAAACTTCATTCAATGGGCTAGATTAGTTTGAATTTTTTCTCCAAGGAAAGGGAAAAAAGGAGTAAATCACCGGTGATGCCAAACAACCGGAGAACGATGATCCCAACAACCAAAAATGGAGACTCAAGAACAGCCCGGTGATGTCGTGGCTGTTGAACACAATGACCAATGAGATCGGAGAGAACTTCATGTACTACAACACTGCTCAAGAGATATGGGAGGTAGCAAAGGAGACTTATTCAAATGTGGATAATACCTCTGCAATTTTTGAAATCAAGAGCCTGCTTCATGACCTACGACAAGGTGACTCCACTGTTACTAAATATTTCAACACCCTCACTCTATATCGGCAACAACTTGACATTTACGAAGAGATCGAATGGAAGAGCCCTGAAGACAACAAGCAATACAAAAATCTTGTGGAGAAAGTCAGGATCTACAAGTTCCTCCTTGGACTTAATAAGAACCTCGATGAAGTACGTGGGAGGATTCTTGGAACCAAGCCACTTCCAAAGGTTTTAGAAGTATTTTCTAAGGTGAGAAGGGAAGAAAGTAGGATAAAGATCATGTTAGGAAGCTCAAACTCAGCTCCTTACCTTGAAAGTTTAGCCATGGCAACAAAAGGATATCAGTCAAATCAGCCACACTTCCAACAGAAGAAAACTCGCCCTTGGTGCGAACACTGTAGAAAGACATGCCACACAAAAGATACATGCTGGTTCATTCATGGGAAACTAGCAAATGTGAAATCATCCCATGGTAGGGAGAACCATGGCAACACAACCACTACCAATATGCTTGAGACAGACAAGGTAAGTGTTGCACCTGAAGCAAATCCTTTCAGTAAGGAGCAGATGGAGCTACTACAGAAATTGCTTCAACAGACTATGCAAAATGCTGGAACAAATATTGGTACAGCGTCTGTAGCACAGAAAGGTGATTTTTTAAATGCTTTGAATGCTAGTCAGGGAAGAACAACCTCATGGATCGTAGACCTAGGAGCTTCTGATCACATGACTGGGGATATCAAACAACAACAACAACAACCAAGCCTTTTTCCACTAGGTGGGGTCGGCTACATGAATCAAACGACGCCATTGTGCCCTATCATAAACCAAGTCTTCAGAAATGTCATTCAAATTTAAATCTTTTTTAATAGTTTCACCTATAGTCTTTCTTAGTCTCCCTCTACCTCTAGCTATTGGATTATCCTCCACCTGATCTACTCTTCTTACCAAGGTTTCTAAGGGTCTTCTCCTTACATGTCCAAACCACCAAAGGCGAGTTTCTACCATCTTTTCCACAATAGGTGCTACCCCTGCTTTCTCTCTAATGCATTCATTCCTAATCATATCTTATCTTGTATGGCCACACATCCAGGCAACATCCTCATCTCTGCGACACTGATCTTATGCTCTTGTTGGCTTTTTACAGCCCAACATTCAGTACCATACAGCATCGCGGGCCTTATAGTTCTGCGGTAAAATTTATCCTTAAACTTGAGAGGTACTTTTCTATCACAAATCACTCCTGAAGCACTCCTCCATTTCATCCATCCAGCTTAAATCCTATGATTTACATGTCCCTCTATCTCTCTGTCATTTTGTATGATAGATCCAAGATACCTAAACCGTGTGACTTGTGGTATGGAGTGATCCCCAATTTTCACCACTAAGCTAGTATTAACACGCTTCTTACTGAACTTACATTCCATATACTCTGTCTTACTCCTACTTATACGAAAGTCATGTTCTTCCAAAGCTCGTCTTCATAACTCTAGCTTCCCATTTGTTTTCTCTCTCGACTCTCTAACTAAGATTATATCATCTGCAAAAAGCATGCATTGTGGCACCGACTCTTGGATATGCGCAGTAAGCACATCCAAGACCAGCTAAAAAGATATGGACTCAAAGTTGACCCTTGGTGCAGTCCTATAGTTATAGGAAAATCTTCTGTAACCCCTTATTGTGTTCTCACACAAGTTTTAGCCTCATCATACATATCTTGGATTGCTCAAATATAAGCGATACGAACTTCTTTCTTCTCCAGAGCCTTCCACAAGACCTCTCTCGGTATCCTATCGTAGGCTTTTTCCAGATCAATGAAAACCATGTGCAGGTCTTTTTGCTTCCTCTAATACCTCTCCATCAATCTTCGTAGAAGATAGATTACTTTCATGGTTGACCTCCTAGGCATAAAACTGAATTGCCTCTTTGAAATATAAGTCTCTTGTCTTAATCTCCGTTCAATTACTCTTTCCTATAACTTTATGGTATGACTCATGAGCTTAATCCCTCTGTAATTTGCACAGTTTTGTATATCTCCCTTGCTCTTATAAATAGGAATTAAAGTGCTTCTCCTTCATTTATTTGGCATTTTCTTAGATCTCATTATCTCGTTAAATAACTTTGTGAGCCAGCTTATACCTTTCTCTCCTAAGCACTTCCACACCTCGATAGGTATATTATCTGGTCCGACCACTTTTCCATTTTTCATCCTCTTCAAAGCTTCTTTTACCTCGAACTCCCGAATTCTACGATAAAAGGTTTTATTTTGGTCCTCATCTCTAGTGTTTAGAATGTCCGAGTCCCCTAATGTCCCATGTCCCTCATTAAAAAGCTTTTGAAAATAACCCTTCCATCGATCCTTAATGTTTTGTTCCGTAACCAAGACTTTACCCTCTTCATTTTTAATGCATTTCACTTGATACAAGTCTCTTGTATTCCTTTCCCTAGCAAGCCTGTAAATATTCCTTTCTCCGTCTTTGGTGCCCAAAGATTGATATAACTGTTTGAATGCTTTAACTTTTGCCTCGCTCACCGCCTTCTTAGTATCTTTTTTAGCTGTCTTATATTTTTCCCAATTTTCAACGTTTTTACACACGTGCCAAATTTTATAATATTCTCTTTTAACCTTAACCTTATCTTGTACACTTGCATCCCACCACTAAGATTCTTTATCCTTGTGTCCAAAGCCTCTTGATTCACCGAGTGTCTTTTTTGCTACCTTCCTAATCCCTTTAGCCACTTCGTCCCACATATCATTTGCACTCCCTTGTACCTCCCAAATCTCTTCCTCCATAATCCTTCTCTGAAAGTCTTTGAAAAATACTTTCCCTGTCACAATAATTCCACAGTCTGAATTGCCGATGGCACACTCTCAAAAGTTATTGGTAAAGGTTTAGTTGTTATCTCAAAGGATATTACTTTGGACTTTGTCCTTTATGTTCCCAAACTCGATTGTAACTTGCTGTCCATAAGCAAATTGATAAAGGACCTCAATTGTGTTACTAAATTTCTACTTTACTTGTGTGAATTTCAGGCTTTGGACTCGAGGAAAAGAATTGGCAATGTTGAGGAATGTGCTAGACTCTACCTCCTTCGGGTTGATGACTCCAAGAAGAAATCAGAAACTCATGTTTGTGCAATTTTTTCACTTAAAGAAAATTCGGTAATGTTGTGGCACTACCAATTAGGCTACCCCAACTTTATGTACCTGGAAAAAATGTTTCCCTCACTACAACAACAACAACAACAACCAAGCCTTTTCCCACTAGGTGGGGTCGGCTACATGGATCAAACGACGCCATTGTACCCTATCATAAATCAAGTCTTCAGAAAAGTCATTCAAATCTAAAAATCCAAAAATTTTCCAATGGGAAATGTGTCAAATGTCCAAACATACTCGAAATTCTTACCTTGCTCAACCATATAAGCCATCCCAACCTTTTTCCTTAATCCACAACAATGTGTGGGGACCCTCTAGAATCAACAACATAACAGGCTCTAGATGGTTTGTCACCTTCATTGATGACCACACAAGAGTTACGTGGGTATTCCTTATGAAAGAAAAATCAAAGGTGGGAAAAATATTTGAAAATTTCCATAATATGATGCAAACACAAGTTCAGACCAACATTCAAGTGCTTAGAACTAACAATGGTCAAGAATATTATCTCTCCATCCTTGGGTCCTATCTCCAAAAACATGGGATTATATATCAAAGTTCATGTATGGACACCCCATAACAGAATAAGACTGCTGAACGGAAAAATCGACACTTGTTGGTCACTAGGTCACTCATGCTGGCTACTAATGTACCACCCCAATTCTGGGGAGATGTTGTCCTTTCTGCAACCTACTTAATCAATAGAATGCCCTCTAGAATCCTCAAATTCAGCACCCCACACTCTACCATTTTGTCCTTCTATCCAAACACTCAACTCCTAATATCCATTCCCCTTAAAATCTTTGGATGCTCAGCATTTGTCCATGACCACCAGCCTCATTGCAACAAACTGGACCCTAAATCTATCAAATGCATCTTCTTAGGGTACTCACTGTTGGAAACCGTTGAAAACATATGTAATTAGGTGTACTTAGTAATACAACTGTTAGTCCCATATCATGTAAATTGTGTAATTATTTATTACCTATTGAGTATATATTCAACATCCGTTGTGTTATTGAAACACACGGTTTCTTCATACGTCTCTCTCTTTTCTCTCTTTCAACATGGTATCTAGAACCTAAAGAAAGGCAATCCTATAACCGTGCACGCCTGGTGAGCTCATTGTTCTCTGGTGAAAATTTTTCCGGCTAACCATGTTTCCACGCCGGTTTGCCAGCCCTTCTCCTTCTGCTGTGTCCTCTTTCCAACAGACCCATTGCTGCCCATCGCTGTCCTTTGCCGTGTGCCACCGTCTACCGCCGTTTAACTTTCCGGCTGATGAACCCACCATTAGAATCGCCTCTCCCAGATCGGCCAGAACCCAGAAGCCCGCTTCCAACAACCACGAGACACGCCTACACGCGTCGTCGGAAGCCCTTGCGCACACGGAGCGTGAGCCACCCCCACCAGCCTCCATTTGTACCGCCGTGGTCGCCCTTTTCTTTTCTGTCTAGATCTGCCCTCGCCTTTTGTGTTCGTGACCATTTGTTGCGACCCCCTTTTGAATCGATGCATTCAAGTACTGTTTGGTTGTTGTTTACTGATCCATGGCTAGTTCTTCCTCCTCATATAGCTCTAAGGATGCCCCAAAGACTGAGTATGCATATTTTTTATAGTGGTTTGCACAACGTAAGTCCTCTGGTTCCTCTACTCCAACAGTTGCCTATGCCAACTTTCTAAAGTGGTTTGAGCAACGTTAGATCTCTAGTTCCACTGTCTCTGCTGCATATATTGGTATTTCATTTACTTGTCTCTCTCGTTCCCCATCCATTGGTACTTGGGTTCTTGATTCTGGTGCAACTGACCACATTTCTGGTAATAAGACTCTTTTCTCCAACCTTTCTCACACTGGTTATTTGCCTACCGTCACTTTAGCAAATGGTTCCAAGTCTCAATCCCAAGGGATCGACACTACCCATCCCCTCCCTTCCCTTTCAGTAGACTCTGTCCTTTATGTTCCTTGGTCTCTTTTTAATTTGTTTTCCATTAGTCGTTTGACCCGGTCTCTTGATTGTATGATTACCTTTACTAAAGACTCTATCATTCTGCAGGACCGGAGTTTGGGACGAATACTTGGCACCTGATATGAGTCCCATGGCCTCTACCAGCTCTCCAACCCTTCTCGTGTTTACGCTGCCAAGGATTCCCCTCTCACCATCCATGCGTAGTTGGGTCATCCTAGCCTTCCTAAACTCCAAAAATTAGTGCCCAGCCTCTGTAAGTTGTCTAGTCTCCCTTGCGAGTCATGTCAACTAAGAAAACACACCCGTAGTCCGTTTCTTGGTAAAGTTAGCAGTTAAGCATCTTCTCCTTTTCTTTGAGTAAATTATGATGTTTGGCATCCTAGTCGTACTGTTTCTACTTTATGATCCAGATATTTTGTCACCTTCATTGATGATTACTCTCGCTGCACTTAGTTATTTTTTATGCAAAATCGGTCTGAGTTGTTTTCCATATTTCAAAACTTTTATCATGAAATTAAAACTCAATTTGGTGTTCCTATACGTAGTTTGCGTAGTGATAATGTCCGTGAGTATTTGTCTCAACTGTTTCAATCCTTATAGCTTCTCATAGCATTCTTCACCAAACCTTTTGTGCCTATACCCCTCAACAAAATGGGGTCACTGAACATAAGAACAAACATCTCGTAGAAACAACTCAGACCTTTTTACTTCATGGTAATGTTCCTTTCCGCTTCTGGGGCGATGCGGTTCTTACTACCTATTATCTGATTAATAGCATGACCTTCTCTGTGCTTGATCACCAAGTCCCTTACTCTATTTTATATCCCCATCAACCTTTGCATTCCCTACCACCTCGTATATTTGGGTCTACTTGTTTTGTTCATAATCTCACTTCTGGTCTTGATAAACTTTCCGCCCAATCTATTAAGTGTGTTTTTCTTGGTTACACTCGGTCCCAAAAAGGTTATCGTTTTTTCCGTGATCTCCGACGTTACCTCGTCTCGGCCAATGTTACCTTCTTTGAATTTGTTCCCTTCTTCCAGTTTCCTTCATCGACTCTTGAGCCTATCTCTAAGGTCTTACCCGTCCCTCTTCCTCTTATCACTGTTGAGTCAGATACACCTCCGACCCCCCATGTCGAGCAAACCACCACTACTATTCGTCCCTTACAGGTCTATCATCGTCGGCCACAGCACCCTCCACCAGAAGTTGCAGAGGTCAATGTGGACTCTCCTCCGGCACCAATTCCTTTACCAACTCCGACACTGCCTCCTGAACCTGACCTTCCCATTGCTCTACGAAAAGGTATACGGTCTACTCGTAACCCTTCTCCTCATTATGTTAATTTGAATTATCATCGCCAATTTTCTTCGCATTATGCTTGTCTTTCTTCCTTGTCTTCTGTGTCTATTCCTAACTCTCCAGGTGACGCTTTATTTCATCCTAGGTGGAGACAAGCTATGATCGATGAGATGTGTGCCCTTCAGAGTAGTGGTACTTGGAAACTTGTTCCTTTTCCTCCCAGGAAGTCTGTGGTAGGTTGTCGATGGATTTATACGGTCAAGGTTGGTCCTGATGGCAAGATTGATCGCCTCAAGGCTCGTCTGGTGGTCAAAGGATATACCTAGATTTTTAGCTTAGATTATTGGGATACTTTCTCGCCCGTGGCAAAGATGGCTTAGATTCAACTTTTTCTGTCAATGGCTGCTATTCGCCACTGGCCCCTTCATCAGTTGGACATCAAGAATGCTTTTCTCTATGGTGATCTAGAAGAGGTTTACACGGTGTAACCACCAGGGTTTGTTGCTCAGGGGGAGTCTTCTAGACTAGTTTGTTGTAATACCTGGAAAGCATGATAGACTTGTATACGGATACAGAGGTAGCTCAATACCTGTTTATCATGCCTGTTAAGTTTTGTGACTGTCTGAGCACATTTAGGCACTTTGCTGCAACGCTTTGTGTGGAAAATAGTCGTTTTTAGCCTCGGAAGTAGCTTAAACTGCTTAGTTAATGGAAATTAGTGTGAAGAACTTGTTTCTAGGTCACAAATGTGTGAACTGTGCTACAGTTAAAATTTGAGATTAACCGGGGTTAGTTTGGTATTTTTAAGCATATTGGTTGTGTGTTTTAATGCCGAATTGACTGCCAATAGCTATGGAAAATTATGGAAATGGTGAAAACAGATTTTTAATGAATCATAGAATTTATTTTAGGTCTATTGGAGGTTAAAGAATTGGATTTTGTGAAATCTGAGTGTTCTTAGCAGATCGAGATTTTTTTTGGTACAAGTTAGTACCCATCCTATTAGTAGCAAAGTGTGACTTTGCTACACAAATATCCCATGGTTGGGAAGGAGAAAACAGAAAAGTGAAGAGAGAAAAGAGCAAAGAGGAAGGAAGAAGAAAAGGAGAAGGAAAAGGAAGAAGGAGGAGGAAGCAAGTGAGAGCTTGGGACTCCATAGCCAACCCTTGATCATCTTCACCATCTTGGTACCAAGAGGTAGGGGGAAACTTGTTTTACTTCTTGACTTCATCTTCTTTATTTGGTTCATGAGGGATTTGATAAAGGGGATGGGGTTTTGAAGTGTGATGTTTGTAGTTATGATGGTAAATGCTTGAATCTTGTTAGAAATCTTGAGAATGGTATAAGTATGAGTTGTTGGTTGCATGGTGATGCATTTTTCATCCTTTAAACACTTGGGATTCCATTTGAGTCAAAAATGGGGGTTTAGGTTTTTATGATGATGGATGATGCATTGATGCATGTTTAGTGTATTATAAATTGGTTTGAGAGATAAAACATGTTTTTGGACCTTGTGTGAGGTTGGAAATCACTTGGTTTTGATGTATGATGGTGTGGAACATCATTGTTCCTTAATGGAACAATGAATTTTCTACAAAATTCTGCAGAAAACTCACATTCGCAGGGTCACACCTAGGCGTGACTGAACCACGCCTAGGCGTGGGAGTTTCAATTTTTAGGTTTTGTGAGGTTGAGAGCATCACGCCTAGGCATGACTGGACCACGCCTAGGCGTGGGTGTCTGCAAGAAACAGGGGACTTTGTTTGATGAAATGGAGTTCCCAATGGATATAGTTCCTTCTTTTATGCTTCTTAGTGAGTATTGAGGCTCTAATAGGAGTATTAATGAAGTGAAAATGTGATGAATCAAAGTGATTTGTAATGCTAATTATGTGAGATAATTAGGCATGAATATGTATATATATGTATACATAGTTTGTGATATTGCGAAAATGAGTTTTCCTAAGAGTTGAAATCACTTATATGAACTCTTTTAAGAGTGTTGAGATAATTTTAGAAGTATTTGGACTAAATGGTTGTGAAATGAACTTGTGATGCATATAAATCAATTGTGGAACTAATTATGGGAAGTAATTAGTAATTGTATTGCGTGAGATGTTTGTGAAACATTTTGAGGTTAGTAATATCCTCTCTATGTCGTTAAGTAAGGAGGTGAGTAATATCCTCTTAAAATTGATTGAATAGTGAGGTAAGTAATTCCTCGTCATGATTGTTGACTAATGGAGGTGAATAATATCCTCTCTAGGTTTGTTGAGTAATGGAAGTGACTGATATCTTCCCTAGTTTTGGTAGTACAATGAGGTGAGTAATATCCTCTGTTTGTGTTGATGGATAGTGTCGGTGAGTCATATCCTTACTATGCTAGATAATTCATAACATTACCATGGAATTGAAGTTCCTGAATATGGTATCATAACATTACCTTGGAGGTGGTTACATAACATTACTCATTTCATATTTAGGATTTGCATAGACATAAACACTAGACATAATTAAGCATAACATGACAATTGTATGGGCAGTTGTCACCATAACATAAACTCATGACATTACAATTTTATGGGCAATTGTGTACTTCAGTGATTGAATTATTAACTTGATAGTGGTGCAATCTATATGATTGTTTAAAATGCTGGTATTGGAATACTTCTACTGAGAATTGTGATTTCTCATCTCGTTTGTGTTGCCATGTAAATCCAGGTACAAGTTCTTCAAAAGGAAAGAAGAAGATGTATGAAGACTAGCATAGTTTAGATGTTGTTTTGGCATGAGCTTGTATATATTTTATATTTGCTTAGTTTGTTTCGAGTTATGTATAACAGTATGCCCTTTTGTGGCTGTGATGTATATATATATATAGAGGAGGGATCAGCTTACACAAATGTAAGTCTTTTTTCTCTTACACTTATTTTCAATCGTTAGTTCTACTTTCATCTAATGGTTGAGAATATTTCATTAAAGGTAACGATTAGATAAAAGTGGATCTAACAGCTGAAAATAAGTGTAAGAGGAAATCAACTTACACTGATGTAAGTTGATCCTCTCATATATATATATATATATATATATATATATATATATATATATATATATATATATATAACTATTGATAACGTGGCTCTCCATAATTATTTATTTTTATGAATATTATGGGATTGGTTGTTAGTGGTAGCATGGTCAATACTAGATATTCTTGCATAGATCAAATCTAACAAGATATCAAAATTGGGATGCTACATTTGTCGTCTTCACAAATCTCTGTATGGCCTTAAACAGTCTCCTAGGGCTTGGTTTGGCTTATTTAGTACTGTAGTTCAGCAATTTGGTATGATACACAGTGAGATTGACCACTCTGTCTTCTATCGCCATTCAACTCAAGGGTGTATTTATTTGATTGTGTATGTCGACGACATTGTTATCACTGGCAGTGATCACCAAGGTATAATTCAGGTAAAACAATATCTTGGTCATCACTTTCAGACTAAAGATCTTGGCAAATTTCGATACTTCTTGGGAATAGAGGTGGCACAATCCAATAATGGTATAGTAATTTCACAGAAGAAGTATGTCATGGACATTCTTGAGGAAATAGGTTTGTTGAATGCAAAGCTTGTTGAGACTCCTATGAATCCGAATGCTAAACTTCTACCAAATCATGGGGAGTCATTCTCGGATCTAGCAAGATATAGAAGGTTAGTTGGAAAACTGAACTGCCTCACTGTTACCCGTCCTGACATCTCCTTTGCAGTTAGTGTGGTAAGTCAATTTCTAAATTCACCTTGTGATGCACATTGGGATGCAGTGATTCGCATCCTAAAGTATATTAAAGCAGCTCCTGGAAAAGGCCTCATCTATGAAGATAAGGGACATACTCAGGTCGTTGGATACTCAGATGTTGACTGGGTAGGTTCTCCAACTGATAGACGATCCACTTTTGGGTATTGTGTACTCATTGGAGGCAACCTAGTTTCCTGGAAAAGAAAAAAGCAAAATGTAGTTGCAAGATCTAATGCTGAAGCAGAATACCGAGCTATGGCCTCAATCACTTGTGAACTCATTTGGTTGAAACAACTCCTCAAAGAACTTCAATTTGGTAAGGTTATGAAAATGACATTCATATGTGACAATCAAGCTGCTTTGCATATAACTTCCAATCCAGTGTGGCATGAAAAGACCAAACATATTGAGGTCGACTGTCATTTCATCAGGGAAAAGATTCTATCAGGAGACATCACCACAAACTTTGTCAACTCACATGATCAGCTAGCAGATGTCTTCACCAAGTCTTTGAGAGGTCCACGAATAAGTTATTTGTGTAACAAGCTTGGTGCATATGATCTATATGCTGCAGCTTGAGGGGGAGTGTTGGAAACCGTTGAAAATATATGTAATTAGGTGTAATTAGTAGTACAACTGTTAGTCTCACATCATGTAAATTGTGTAATTATTTATTACCTATTGTATATATTCAGCCTCCATTGTGTTGTTGAAACACACAATTTCTTCATATGTCTCTCTTTTTTCTCTCTTTCAACACTCACCAAAACAAAAAAGCAACAAATGCTATTCTCCTTCAACAAAGAAATTCTACCACTCTATGGATGTGACCTTTGAGAACCAGCCCTATTATCCCAAAGCTGCCATTCAAGGGGAGAGGCCAACAACTAAGGAAGAATCCCAACTTTGGGAAATTGGAGAAATGGAGACAACCGAGACCATTCCAATAATCGAAACTGTTAGAATAAAGCCATTCCAATAATTAGTAGTAGTAGGTTAAGATCCTCACCACTGTGCATCACCATTGGTTTCGTGTCCAAACCAAGGAAAGATAAGTTAATTACTCGTTCTATTAAGTGTGTCTTCTTGGCGTATACTAGATTCCAAAATGGATATTGATGTTATTCCCCTGAACTTAACCGTTTTATTGTGTCTGCAGATGTTATCTTTCTTGAAAATACTCATTTTTTCTCTAAATGTGATATTATCTCTCATCCTATCACTGAGATTTTACTGGCTCCTTACTTAGACGGACCTCCTGTCACTACTCTGGCTTCTACCCCATCTGTCTTTGTAGATAAACCTCTTCAAGTTTATCATCGTCGACCTTGTACGACTGATGGTTCAGATGCAATCCCTGTTGATTCACAACCAGAACTGGTGGCTGAACCCTCCTTAGATCCTGCTCCGGATGTTATCTCCAATCCTCCCATTGCTATTCAAAAAGGTACTCGTTCTACTCGCAATCGTCATTCCCTTTATATTTTTTTGAGTTATCATCGCTTGTCTTCTTTCCATTATGCTTTTATCTCTTCTTTGTCTTTTGTGACTATACCAAAAACAACAGTCGAAGCTCTCTCCCATCCAGACTGGCGCTAGGCAATGTTAGAAGAAATGTCTACATTACATGCCAATGGTACTTGGGAACTTGTTCCATTGCCACCTGGCAAATCTACCATGGGTTGTCGGTAGATTTACACAGTTAAGGTGGGACCTAATGGAACTATTGATCGATTGAAAGCTTGTTTTGTTGCTAAAGGTTTCACTCAAATTTTTGGCCTTAATTACGGTGATACTTTCTCTCTGATTGCAAAGATGGCGTTAGTTCGTCTTTTCTTTTCCATGGTAGCCACCACCACTGGCCACTTTATCAACTTGATATTAAGAATGCATTCTTACATGATGATCTCCAAGAAGAAGTATACATGGAGCAACCTCCGGGGTTTGTTGCTCAGGGGGAGTCTAGCTTGGTCTGTCGTTTGCACAAATCTTTATATGGCTTGAAATAGTCTCCTCGAGCTTGGCTTGGTAGATTCAATACTGTTATATCAAATTTTGGTATGGTTTGCAGTGAGGCTGATCACTCAGTTTTCTATCATCATTCCTCCTCTGGAACTTCCATATATTTAATTATTTATGTCGATGATATTGTTATCACTGGAGATGATCAAGAAGGAATTGTGAAGTTAAAACAACATCTATTTGATCGCTTTCAAACTAAGGATCTTGGAAGGTTGAAATATTTCCTAGGAATAAAAGTGGCACAATCTAATGCATGGATTTGTATCTCACAGAGAAAATATGCATTAGACATTCTCAAGGAAATTGGAATGTTGGATTTTAGACCAATAGATACACCAATGGATCCCAATGCCAAACTCAGTCAAGATCAAGGAGAACCATTATCTGATCCAGCCAAATATCGCAGGTTGATTGGCCGATTAAATTATTTGACTATTACCCGACCAGATATATCCTTTGCTATGAGCATCCTTAGTCAATTTCTTGACTCACCATGTGAAGGACATTGAGATGTAGCCATTAGAGTTCCTAGATATATCAAACGGGCTCTAGGAAAAGGCCTATTGTATGAAGATAAAGGACATACTCAGATTGTGGGATACACAGATGCACATTGGGCAGGTTCTCCATTCGATAGACGTTCTACATCACGTTATTGTGTTCTTTTTCGTGTAAACCTAATATCCTAGAAAAGTAAGAAACTAAGTGTTGTGGCAAGATCGAGTGCAGAAGCAGAAGTAGAGTATCGTGTTATGGCACTTGCAACATGTGAGCTAATATGGCTGAAACAATTAATCAATGAACTCAAATTGTGTGAACCAGGCAAGATGGAGCTTATATGTGATAATCAGGCAGCCCTACATATCGCTTCTAAACCAGTGTTTCATGAGGAGACCAAATACATAGAAATTGATTGTCATTTTGTGAGAGAAGATACAAAGTGGAGAAGTAGTGACTGCCTCTGTCAGCTCAAATAATTAGCTTGCAGATATTTTCACCAAATCTCTTAGGGGCCCTCGAGTACAGTTCATATGTAACAAGCTTGGCGCATATGATTTATATGCTCCAACTTGAGAGGGAGTGTTGAATATTGAATTAGTTAGCATGGGAAATATGATGGTTAGCTTTGGAAACAATAGTACTATGGGGAATGGTTTAAGTCTTTAATTATTCTTCTTGTAAATAGAAGTTGTAATTAATTTCTCATGTATATAAATACTTGTATGCTGAGTGAAATTCACTCAAGCAATTCCGCTATAATCAGTTGTTTTACTGTTGTTCCTTATTTTCAAGTCTGATAATATTATTGATAGGTTGAAAATGTGATACAAAAACCTAATACCCCTATTTATACTAATTGTTAGAAACGTGTAAATACATTGTACAAGGTGGGACCTATGTCTGCTTACTTAGGAAAGGTTCATGGTGCTCTCCATGATTTCAATGATTTGCTACCCCCTGCTGCTACCCCAGCAAAAGAACTCGAGCGACGCAGTACCTTCTTCATGCTCATGGCCTTGTATGGTTTGCTTCCGGAATATTCTGCCAACCGTGATCAGATTTTGGATTCGCCTACTATCCCCACTCTGTCCTTTTTTGTTGTCTACACAAGTCTTTGAGAGGTCTTCGAGTAAACTATATTTGTAACAAGCTTGGTGCATATGACTTATATGCTCCAACTTGAGGAGGAGTGTTAGAAACTTGTAAATATATATTGTATTTATGCAGATTCCTTGTAGAGGCTAACCAAATCATAACAATAATCTTTGTATTTATTTGTATTTATTACCTTAGTTCTATATAATCAGCTCTCTGTCGTGTAGTTGAGACACTTGTTTTCGCAATCTCTATGCTTTTGTTTTCTCTCTTTTAATACTAATAATTAGGTCAAGTACTAGTGCTGCTAGTACAAGCCCAAACCCATTACTAATAAGACTAATTAATAACCTCATGAAATAAGGAAACAAATCATGAAGGATATTCTAAATATTCTCAAACAAAAACATAATTATGTAGGATGAAACAAAAATTTGACTACATTATGTGTCTCTTTTCTTTACTGATCTAGAAGGTATGCCTGCAGATATGGTAATACGACTTGTATAACAAACCTGCTGCCATGCTTGTATTGCAAGGCTCCTTTTATCCATTCGACCACTCAATGCGTCACGCAGAACAGAAGGGAAGTAGCGCAGTGTTTTTTCTGACCATGTATGCTGGCTAGTTGCCATTATTTGTTCCAACATATTTTGGAGATAAAGCAGGTGATCAGCATCTGCAATCCCACGAGTTTTAATAAGGATGGCAAGTGTTATAACAGTCACTCGATTCAAAGTTTCAGTAAATTCCGTTGGGCCCTGCAAATAGTTAAGAAAATAAAAAGCATAGAAGAAATAAAGCATCAGTCTTGTTCAGAATGACTAGTAAGCTCAAATGAAAAGAAAAAAACTGAAAAACAGAAGTTCCAGCTTGGAGACCAAAGCAAACACCTTTCCCTCCCTTTTAACCAAGAAGAAATCTCTCAATGAGAAAATAAGATTCAGGCACAGATTTTCAGCTAATCTGAATACTCGATGATCTCCTCGTTTTCCTTTTAGAGCAGAAATAATCTTTGTAACATCATACATCAAGGCTTTGCTTTTACCCTGGTACCTACACAAAATTAAAATTTAAAATTTAAAACATGACTTCTAGCATCGTGTAATTCCCTGCAAAATGAAAGATACATCTCCTCATCTAAGTCCATTTCTGGAAGCTAGAGACACAGTTTGGGGCAAAGGAAAACTATCTTTATTTTTGACAGAAGAAAATTTATATTATGGCTTACACAAACAATCACCTGTAAAGTGGAAGTAATCGGTAGTTCAATATCTCAAGCACCAAAAGTGTTACGCCAGGCTTGCTCAACAAAGAAGGACTTCTTTGCACTAAATGCTGTGATAAGTTGCATTTTCAAGAGATGTAATTATAATATCAACAGGTGAGCACATAAAAAGTTAAATACATGGACAATACAAATGGGCAACAAAAAAGATCAAAATGCTTCATAAAACCCTGAAAAGGTTAGTTAGTTGCTTGACACTATAAGATGAACAAGACAAGTTGAGAGATAGAACAACTCTATATTGCAATTTTCTCAGACTTGTAGTCTGTCTTGTAATCCACCAAAACAAATAATTTAACATTTCAGACTGACAGTAACAAGAAGCTAGATTAATTACTTTATTTGTCCATATGACTAGTTTCCTCAAAATAAAAAAATAATCAGAAGCCACCAGCTAATTTCCACTAGATATAGGAGTTCCACCACAGGCTTCACACATTTGGTATTCAATTTCACCATTCAACAAAAAATAGAAAAGCAAAAGTAGCTCCTTCAAAACAGATAAATTAGATAATGAATTCATAAAGATAACACATTTTTATTTACAAATTACCATATAGAACAAAATTAACACATTGTTATCATTGAAGGGCAAGGGAAATTACATTGAAATGCGAACGAAACAGTGAATGGGGTGCAATGAGCAACAATCTAGTATAAGTTTCAACCATTGCAATGCTGGGTACAACCTGCACATAATATGAAAGGTAAATATCAAAAGACAGTTATTCCTCTGACCTATAAGAAGGGGCATTATAATTATTCATTTCCAGCTCTTTGAAGAGGAAATCATTAATGAAAATGATATAACTAGGCCTCTCTCAATGATAGTAACAATTATACTACCACAAGTATGGAGGAGTAAAACAATCATGCTGGTAAATGAATCTTAACATGAGAGAGAGAGAGAGACGATGAGAAACAACCTGTCCAGAAAACAGAGAATCTTCCATTTGATAAGACAGCTTCATACATAAGTTCATTGCAAATCCAGATAACAATGACATGGGCAGTGGGTTCACTTCTCGTGTAGCCACTAATCTCTCAGCAGGTTGTAGATTTGTTCCTGGTTGCAAGTCAACAACTCCAGCAGAAGTTAACCAATTCATTACTGTTTCACAAGCAGGCTGTGCCATTGTGTAGGACACAACCCAAAACATCCCTATTGAACGTTCATCCATATTCATATAATCCATCATCCGGTCCCCTGAAAATTCAAGTGTTTATTAGAATAATGATATCGAGCAACACCAGAATGATAATTACAATCAACAATATTTCACTCAGCAAACTGCCAAAAAGTATAGAGAGAAGAAGAGTATAGTACTAATGTGTGTATCTGCATAGAGTGTGGCAATTATAAATAAAAAATTAAGAAAAACTATATAGAGGGAGAGAGAAAGAGATAAACCGATATAAAGAGAAAGAAAGTAGGACAAGAATTGGAGAATGATACCTATGCTAATGTTAACTACGAAAAGAAATATTACAAGTCTACCACTAAGTTACAACTAGAGTTAACCAAAGTAACTTTTTCTGGTTTACCATCGCACCCAACGAAAAAGAAGAGAAGTACAAAGGAGGAGGATATTCAATCCTCCAAAATCAACCAAAATAGATAAAAGGAAAGAAAGAAGAAAACATTAGCTAAAGAAAAGCTCACTAATTTCTCAGCAAATCAATTACAGAAATCTCCCAAAAGAAGTCAATAAACTATCTTCATCTAAACTGATGTATAGAGCAACTAATATTTTTAAAATGTTTTATAGAAGCAACATGTTAATAATAATGTCGCTATAGTAAGGTGATGAAGATTGACCGCAGCTCTTTATATAATTATTTGGCCAAATAATACCCATTAGTAGAAAGATGATATACAAAGGATAAAGGAAATGAAAAGAGGAAGAATGAAGCTTCTTTTACCTTACATCAAATCTTTTCTGCGTGATGTGAGCATGCAAATTTTATGAGTTAATGTAGCAGATAATCCATAATACAAATTAATTGTAATCTTTCAATGTTCTTAAGACTTAAGAGGGCATATTAACTTTCAGGTAAAAGAAAAAAACTGTCAAGTAATCAGCACATGTTTCTGCAAATCCTTATATTGGAGCAAGGTAAAATAAGAAATTTTTCAAAATGGACCTCATGTACAAGCAGCAAACCATTATTTAGTGATTTGACATTGTCATACGCAAAACCATGATGAAATAATCATGTTTTAATCTACCTTTGCTTGCTTGTCTCCACCATTCATCTATTTGCTTTCCTTTTTGAAGCTGTTCATTGTTCAGATATTCTCTGGTTGATGTGTTCAATGACCAAATACGTAAATTTTGACAACTGCTAACAAAATCAAGTAAGATATTTTGAGGGTTATTAGGATCTGAACTTCTCTCTTCTCTATGAAATGATAAAATCTTTCTGGTTGTCTCCACCTGTCATGCAGTACCAAGGCAATTAGAAATCAACTTAAGTGATTAACTAGTACAATATAATTTCATTAAATTGCTACAAAATTAGAAAGTCTGGACATTAAAAATATTCATTTCTTGAGAAGATTTTGGACTAAATAGCGCCCCCCCCCCCCCAAACAATAATTGTGCAACTAACACAACATGTTCTGGACATCAAAAAAGAATTTATCTTTGGATCACAAGAAAGGTAGGAAGAACAACAAATTTGCTTTGCTTGTCAACAATGGAGGCTAGAGAAAATAGCAAAATGTTACATTTAATTAACCACCTTTCTAGAATCTGAATTCAAAGCATTCATGACCAGCTCGATTCGAATTATTTGTGCTAGCAGCCAAGTCACATGATTTGTCTTAAGCATATGATGATCACCCTCTGTAAGACGTGAAACCAGCTTGTCCACAAAATCAACAAAATCAATGCACCCACTTTTCATAAGAAAGAAGAAAATATCAGAGAAGACAAGCCAGTCCTGCCAGCAATTTATGTCTGCAAGATATATTATGAAAGAATCAGCTTTTGAAATATGATAACAAAAACTTTCCGAGAATCAATCATTTTTTTTTGGATAAAAGAAGATTATAATCTTAGAAAAAGAAAAAAGGAGAGAAGGTACATTAGAGGGAGGAGAGGATCAGGAATTCTCCTAGCTAGAAAGACTAAAAGAAAAGAGTGATCCAAAGTAGCACAAAACATAAGCAGAGCACCAAAGAGAAGCCATAAACACAATCTTAGTACGAAACAGATGCTGAGTAAATAGACACCAATGAAAATATGGAGATTCCTATCCCAACCAAATATTCCCGAGAATCTGTACAAACACTGCCATAAAATCTGTTTTTTTTTTTTTGACAGAAGAAGAAATTTCATTAAAGATAAAAGGAAAATAAAACTAATGGGAGGATAAGAAATCCTCCAAAACTAATAAGTCTAAATACAACAAAAAAACCCAACAATCTGAGATAGCAAAATCATTGAAAGAGCCATGAGCAGAACGCCACAAAGAAGCCAAAATCATAACTCTATCCCATATCAAACTTGGGCAAAATCGGCAAAAAAAACCTCCTTAAATGTACGAGCGTTCATCTCCAACCGCACAAACCAAAAGACCACAAAAATTGCACAATGCAGTAAAATCTTAGTCTCCCTGGTTTTTCCAAAACCATTATAACGAAGCATCGAAATTTGCTCAAGTAACCAGGGACACACCAGTGTTCTCCGACAATGCCAAAAAGGTTTTTCCCAACGAAAGTAGCCACCTCAAAGTGCAAGAAAAAAGTGACCTGTCTCTGCTAGATCAGCACATAATACAATATCGGGATTCAGGAGAAAGTGTGATGTAAGACATGAAAGCATGGATATTGCAGAAAGGATAGCATACCAGTGTCAGACACGGAACCAATGCTGGTACACCTTGGACATGATCAGATTCATGTCCAATCAGTGTCACTGTCAACTGGTTTCCTTCCGTTTTCTTTTTTTCAGTCTTTCAGCGTTGGACACAGCATGGAAATGGCTAAGACAAGGCTTCTGTCAACTTGGATAAAGGATGATACACAGCCTTTTAGATTTCAGTGATCAGAGAAAGTGATAGACACTGAAGGAAAATATGAGAAAGTAGAAAGAGAGAGAGAGAGAGAGAGAGAGAGAGAGAGAGAGAGAGAGAGAGAAATTGAGTAACTGAATTAACCACAGAACCTAACTCAGGTTCTGGTACTTATACAAGAGAGTCTAGAAGTGTTCTAGAACTCTGTAAGAAGTAACTAACTAACTAACAATCAGCTAACAGCCTAACTAACAATCAATAACAGCATACATACATACATCATAAGCTGTAACTCAATATATTTCTATATACTCTAATATTCTCCCCTCAAACTCAGGGTGGGTGAGTTAATGCAAATTGGTCAAACACTCTAAGTTTGTCTCTTAAAGAAGAAAACCAAAGATTAGATAATGCTTTGGTGAGAATATCTGCAGTCTGATCCAGTGCTGGAATATGAGAAACTATAAGATTTTTGCTAAGCACTTTCTCTCGAACAAAGAACAAATCTAACTCCATGTGCTTCGTCCAAGAGTGCAGAACAGGGTTATGACTGAGTGAAACTGTGCTAAGATTATCACAATCAAAGAAGAATAGGTACTTCATAATGTATGTCGTACCCATGTCAGATATGTATCCAATACCGTACCAGATACTCGGATACTTGATAAATGTTTGTTTAATTTTTTAACAAAAGTCGTATCCTCGTACCATACCCGTGTCGTATCCGATACCCGTACCCGTATCTATGCATCAGAGATCACAGTAGATGATAGGTGCAGCCACTGGAACCTTGAGTTCTTTCAATAAAGTCTGAATCCAAAAAAACTCAGTTGCTGTATTAGCGAGATTACCGTACTCAGCCTCTGTACTAGACCTAGCAACCAAAGGTTGCTTCTTAGACCACCAAGAAATTAGATTAGGAGCCAAGTAGATGCAGGAACCAAAAGTTGATCTGCGATCATCAGGGTTAGAAGCCCAATCTGCATCACAAAATGCCTCGAGTGTGAGAGGTTGATGAGATATTGCAGGTTGTAGCAGTAAACCATAACTCAGAGTACCCTTTAGATACCTTAGAATCCATTTAACAACCTTCCAATAATCCTCTAATGGCTGAGAGAGAAATTGGCAGACCTTGTTGACACTATAACTGATCTCAGGCCGAGTTATTGTAGCATACTGCAATGCTCCCACAATAGACCGATAAAGAGAGGGATCAGCCATATAATCACTGCAATATTTAGATAGCTTGCAGCCACTAACCATAGGAGTAGATAGTCCAAAGTCCCTAATTGCTTGAGAGCAAACACTGAATTTAGATTATCCATCAGCTGCTGGATTAAGTGCGGAGAAGTACCAATTATAATGATGTCATCAACATAAACCAAGATGTAGATGCAATGTTGAGAACCAGATTTGACAAACAGAGAGGGATCACATCTGCTACGTTGAAACCCAAAACTAACAAGTGTCTTAGCAAGTCTCTCAAACCATGCCCTAGGTGCTTGCTTCAATCCATACAAAGCCTTATTCAGTTTGCATACTAGGGACCTATCTTTATCAACAAAGCTTGGGGGCTGCTGCATATAAACTTCTTCTAGAAAATCATTAAGAAAAGCATTATTGACATCAAGTTGTTGAAGAGGCCAATGATTGGTGAGAGCCAAATTCAAAATAGTTATAACAGTAACCGGTTTTAGCACAGGAAGAAGTTTCTATATAATCAAACCCCGGTTGTTGGTGAAACCCCTTAGCAACCAGCCTGGACTTGTACTTATTAACAGTCCCATCAGGGTTTTCTTTAACCATAAAAACCCATTTACAGCCAATGGCAGTCCTGTTAGAGGGAAGAAGGACTAAACTCCAAGTCTTATTGGCAATTAAAGCATCATATTCAGCCTGCATAGCTGCCTTCCATTGAGGATTGGACAAGGCTTGAGAGACAGAAGAAGGTTCAACATGAGTGAGAAGCAAAGTAGGATGAAGTCTTGGTTTATGAATACCAGACTTAGACCCGGTTTGCAGAGGATGGACAGACAAGGGAACAAGTTGATTTGAGGAAGAAGCAGTAGCTGAAACTGAAGAATCAGATAAGGAAGAGAGAGAAGAAGTTGCAGCACCCGGAGAGGAAGTAGAACTTGCTGAATCAGCAGAGGAAATGGAAACTAGCTCAGCAGGAACAGAATCTGGAGCAGAATTTGAATCAGCAACATAGGGCTGAACAGAAGGAATAGACATTGGTGAAGAAGCAGAAGAAGATATAGAAGAAGGAAGAGAGCTACAAGTGGGTAGAAGAGGAGGGCAAGCAGAAACAGAACATGAAGGCAAGGAGGAAGAAGAAGGAGACTGATCAAAATGAAACTGAGAAGAAACTAAAAAACGAAACCGAAAATCTCATTGAAGAGGACATCTTTAGACACACAAATTTTTCCATTAGAAGCTAGACACTTGTAACCTTTATGACCAGAAGAATATCCCAAGAAAACACACTCTTTGGACCTAAATTCCAATTTATGATGATTATAGGGTCTAAGAAAGCGATAACAAGCACAACCAAATATCCTTAGGAAAGAATAATCTGGTGCTTTATTAAAGAGCTTAGTAAAGGGCACTTGCTGATTAAGTGAAGCAGTAGGAAGTCTATTTATAAGGTACGCAGCAGCAAGGAAAGCATGGTCCCAATATTGAAAGGGTAAAGAAGCTTGAGCTAGAAGGGTAAGACCAGTCTCAACAATATGTCTATGTTTCCTTTCAACAGTCCCATTCTGATGATGGGTATGTGGACAAATGACCCTATGCAAAATGCCTAATTCAGCAAGATAAGAAGCAAAGGGTCTAAATTCTCCACCCCAATCAGTTTGGACAGATTGAATTTTTGCATTGAACTGTAATTCAGCCATAGCTTTGACTTGTTTAAACACTGTTAGAGCCTCTGATTTTAGTTCAAGAAGATAAATCCAAGTGAATTTAGTGGAGGCATCAACAAAAGTGATAGAGTAAGTATAACCACAAGAGGAAAGGATGGGGGCTGGACCCCACAAATCACTAAAAATCAATTCAAGAGGCTGAGTGTAAGAAGTAACAGAAGATTGAGAAGGTAAACAATGTGCTTTACTAGAACAACAAGCAGAACAGAAATCCAAGACAGTTTTATTACTGAAAAGTATGTTACAAGATTGTAAGACAAGCCTTACAACTTCTGAATGAGTATGTCCTAACCTACAATGCCACAATGTATATGAAGTTCGTACATTAGTAGCAGAATTATTAGATAAAGATGGATTTACAGAGGAATTAGTTGAACCAGCAGAAATTGTAGATGTATTTACAGAGGGTAAAATATAATTTACAGCCAAAGTAGAAATAGTAGGTAAGGCCTGAGAAGAATCCACACGAGGCAGGAGAAGCCTGCTGAAGGTATAGAGATCAGCAGTGCCAAGAGAGCCCTCCAACAAGACCTCATGCGTGGCCTGAGATTTAACAAAACAGTGTGAGGGATGAAACTCAAAAGTATACACAATTATCACGAGCAAACTTACTTACACTTACCAGATTTTTAGTAATGGAGGGAACCAAAAGTAAGTTTTGAAGCGAAAGACTAACATTAGGATTAAAAGGAGACAAAAAGAAGAAGAGCCAACAGAGACAATTGGCAAACCTTGTCAATTCCCAACAGAGATCTGATCAAGACCAGAAAAATCTGTCTTCTGCATTAGATTTTGAGAATCAGCAGTGACATGGTGAGTTGCTCCTTAATCCAGATACCATGCCTGCTTAGAAAAAGTATACGGCGTAGCTACCATGGCCATAGGAAATTGCTGCTGTCCAACTGAAGAACTAAACTGAGACAAATTTGCAGAAGACCCAGCTGTACTGGAAGGAGTTCTAGACTGCCAAGACTGGCTGAAATGGAGGGAAGGAAGAAGGTGCAGCTGCTGAATTCTGCGAATATCGAGGTACAGGGAACGCAAAGTATTGTGGATACTGAGCAGATGGTGAAAAAGGAATTATAGGAAATTGTGGTGGATACAAAGCAGAAGCCGGTGGCTGATTCAGTGACTGTGAGGATGAATTAGACCCATCCTGATCATATCGATGATGGCACACCTTAGCATCATGGCCAAATTTATGGCACAATTGACATTCCACTGAATTACGAGAACCAAAACGGTAACCATGGCCACGAGAACCACTACGGCCAAATCTACCACCTCGACCACCATGAGAACCCCGTGTACCATACTGAAATCCATAATGAGGACCATACTGATAGGGCAAAGTTGTATTATGTGAATTTTCAAAATGCAAAACCTGATTTGAATTAGAAGGAACTGGAATCGGATTCTGAACAGGAGTTGTCATCGGAGCTGAGATCGAAGCAGATGAAACAGAATTCTCTGATGATCCGCAATGTACAACATTAACTGAGAGTGCATCAGAAATTACATTTTTCAGATTCCTTTCAAGACCTGCTTCATGCGCAAGGAGCAGGGACTCAATTTCGCCAACAGAATACAAATCAAGTCTGCTATTGATGGAAGTAACAAATCCTTCATATTCATTGGGCAAACCCCCAAGGAAAACATCAAGATGCTCTTGTGAAGAAATAGAATCACCAATAGAGATCAAAGAATCAATTAATGCCTTAATACTATTAGAGAATATGTATTAGTAGTCTATTATGTGTTACTAAGCCGGGCTTATCTGTCTTGTACTACACCTGTATTATACTTTGTATTGTGCTTTATTTTTTAGTATAAATATAGAGCTTGGGAGAATAACAATATTAAATTAGTCATTCCCATTCCTAAACCTCTCTAACATGGTATCTAAGCTAGGTTAGAGAAACCTAGAACACCAGCCTCTGACCTTTTCTTGCAAAAAAAAAAAAAAACCTAGCCTTTCTGAATCAGAAACAATTGATCTTCTCATTTTTGGGCTCCAAAAATTGCTTTGCCCACTGCTGAGGTCATTTTCGGCCATTTCGAGGAGGTTTGGGCATGATTTCTCATGCTTGATGTGGTGAACAGTGGCCCACTATGCTGTGCGAGTTTTCCGACGACCAGGAGTGCTGCCGCCGGCCAGAAGGGTGCGACCAGGTGTGTCGAGGTTGTGGGCGCGGTGGGCGTCTGGTTTTATGGTGGTTTTGGCTGGCCAGATGCGGGTCAAGTTCAGGTTGGTGCTTTTTGCTGCAGTTTTTGGCATTTTCTTTGAGACCCACTATTGTTCTTGTGTTTTTTGAGTTGGTTTGACACTAGAGAGGTGTGGTTTGGTGGTTTCCCAACCTCTTTGGTGTTGGGAGCGTCTGTCTTGCATATTTGTTGAGCTTGCTCTTCTGAGATCTATTTGAGATGGCATATATGGATTCCGACTCAAGCTCCACTAGTTTTAATACATCTGGGAGTTCTCAGAAGCCTACGGTACTACCTGAAGTGATTTCTACCTCCATTCGAATTACAGATGATAAGTTTGATGGGAAGCATTATGCTGAATGGCATAAGACCATCCACATGTTTTTTACTAGGGTCGAGAAAAAGCATCACTTGACTAATGACCCCCCCAAGTCACAGCATACACGAGACAAGTGGCGACAGGAGGGTAATTGGTTGTTTGGTATGATCAACAAGGCCCTCAATTCCTCTATTACTCAATTCCTCTATTGGGCACGTGGTCTCTCATTGCAATACAGTGAAGGTCTTGTGGGAGTACATAGAGTTTATCTATTCTGGGAAAGCCAACCTCTCTCATATTTATGAAGTCACATAGGAATTTCATCGACCAACTCAAAAAGAATTCTCTCCAGGCTTACTTCACTAGGTTTAAACGGATATATGAAGAATTAAATGTTCTTTATCCTATTTATGATTATGTTAAACAAATGCGCTTGCAGCGAGAGCAGTTAGTGGTTGTGAGTTTTTTGTCTGGCTTGCGCCTCGAGTTCAGTACTTCTCGTGATCAGATTCTGACTAGCTTTGATAATGTGACCCTTGCTGATGTGTATTTTCGTCTTCTACGACATCATCGTGAGTTGCCCTCTGAACCTCCTTCTGAAGTCTCCGTTGCTTTGGTAAGTAGAGGGGGTGGTAGAGTAGGTAGAGGAGGAGGATGTAATGGCAGTGGTCAGGGCAGAGTTAGTGGTCGTACTGGCAGGTGTGATAGTGGCTGTGATAGTGGTCGTGATGGTGCACAATATTTCTATTACTTTTGTGGCGAAGAAGTTCATATTAAGAAAATTGTTGGAAGTTGAATGGGAAACCTACACAGTGTTATGCTAATGCAATCACCCAAAAGGGTATTTTACCCTCACCCATATATGCACCTCTGACACAGGGGCTTCAGGAACATTACCATGTCTGATGCTGAATTTCATTCCTACACTCGATTCCAAGCTTCACAGGGTATTGACACTTCATCTACTGCTATCCTAATTCAATCAGGTAATCCTACTGCTTGTCTCACCTCTTCCTCCCGCAACTAGGTCATTGATTCAAGTGCCACTAACCACATGATTGATAATACAAGTATTCTTTCTTCATTTTAGTCCTCTTCTTTATTCCCTAATGTCACTCTTGCTAATGGTTCCTCTGCCCCTATAGTAGGGAGTGGTACTGCCTACCCTTCGCCCTCTCTTCCCCTCCATTATGTTTAATGTCTACCTCATTTTTCGTTTAATCTTTAATCTGTTAGTAAAATTACGAATACCATGAATTGTAGTGTTCATTTCTTTCCTACACATTGCTTGTTTTAGGATCTTGGGACGAAGAAGGTGATTGATAGGAGTCGTGAATCAAATGGATTATATATCTTGGAGTCATCAGTTCCAAAATCACAATTGATTGCTTGTTCCACTTCTGTCCTTCCATTTCAACTACATTGTCATCTTGGACATCCTCCTTTGAAGATTTTGAAGTTACGTCCAAATTTAGAGTCTTCTTTTGTTTTAAATTGTGACTCTTGTTAGTTTGCTAAACACCACCGAGGTAGTTATCCTCCTGGAGTCAATAAGCGGGTTGCATCCCCTTTTTCACTTGTTCACTCAGATATTTAGGGGCCTTGTGCCATTGAGTCCATGTCTGGTTTTCGTTATTTTGTTACTTTTGTTGATGACTATTCTCGGGTTACTTGGCTTTATTTTATGAAAAGTTGTTTAGAATTGTTTACTATATTCCATGCTTTTTGTGATGAAATTAGAACTCAATTTCATATTACTATTCACACTCTTAGAAGTGATAATGCTAAAGAATATATTTCCACTTCTTTTAAAGCATTTATGCAAGAAAATGACATCTGTCATGAAACATTATGTGTTGTCACCCCCCAACAAAATGGGGTGGCTGAACGAAAGAATAGACATTTACTTGAGATTGCAAGTGCTCTTCTGTTTCAAATGAAAGTCTCAAAAACTTTTTGGACTGATGTAATTTCTACAGCCAACTACTTAATAAATCGCCTTCCTTCCTCTATGCTAGATGGTCAGATTCCATACTCTCTCCTTTTTCCGTCTCAATCCTTATTTGCTCTTCCTCCCAGAATTTTTGGTTGCACTTGTTTTGTCCAAGATGTTCTTTCTCAAGTCTCTAAGTTAGATCCTCGTTCTCTCAAGTGCATTTTCTTAGGCTACTCTCGCAGTCAAAAGGGCTACAGATGTTACTCCCTTGATTTGCATCATTACCTTATTTCTACAAATGTCGCGTTTTTTGAGACCACTCTTTTCTCTTCAGAGTCCCGTCCTCCCTCTCCCTCCACTAAGGATGATGATTTCCTAGTATATCACTTCTCGACACCTTATTCTCTTCCTTCTATTTCATCTCCTTCTGCAGATTCTCCTACTCCCGTGTCTTCTTCGCCTTGTCGTTTTCTTGTTTCTCCTTTTCCCTATCACTATGTTCGGCGAAGCAAGCAACTTGTTGTACCTAGTACTACTACTCCAGAACGTCCTAATTCATCTTCTCTTGCGGCTGCTTCTTCTTCCTTAGATCCTGCTCCGTCTGAGTCCAATCTTGATGTCCCGATTGCTCTTCGAAAAGGTAAGCGTAGTTGTACTTATCATATTTCTTCGTTTGTCTCTTATGCTGGTTTGTCTAGTTCTACTCAATCCTTTGTCACTTCTCTTGACTCTATCACTATTCCTACCACTATTACTGAGGCCCTATCTCATGAGGGGTGGCGTATGGCTATGCTGGATGAGATGCATGCTCTTGAACACAATCAGACTTGGGATTTGGTTTCCCTACCTCCATGTAAACAGGCGATTGGTTGTAAGTGGGTTTATACATTGAAGGTTAACCCTCATGGTTTTGTGGCTCGTTTGGTTGATGAGGAGTTAGAAAGATATTTTCTTGACCCAGGGAAAGTATGTTCTTGATCTGCTCAAGGAAACAGGCTTACTTGGAGCTAAACCTGCTGAAACCCCTATGGTTCCTAATATCAAACTCTTAGCAAATAATGGGGATGTTATCTCAGACCCCGAGCGATATAGAAAACTAGTGGGTAAGCTTAATTATCTCACTGTCACCCGTCCTGAAAGTGCATTTTCTGTCAATGTGGTTAGTCAGTTCATGACATCCCCTCATACCACCCATTGGGAAGTTGTTCTTCAGATATTGAGATATTTGAAACGGGCTCTGAGTCATGACATTTGGTATAGAGATCATGGGCATACTGCAGTGCAGGGCTTCTCTGATGTTGATTAGGCTAAATCCCTTGTGGATAGAAGATCCATCTCTGGCTATTGTGTTTTTGTTAGAGGTAACCTTGTTTCCTGGAAAAGTAAGAAGCAAAGTGTTGTTGCTCGATCCAGTGCCGAATCAGAATATCGGGCAATTGCACAAGCAACATGTGAGTTGGTATGGATACATCATCTTCTTAATGAGATTGGATTTAAGAGTGCAATGCCTATGAAGCTATGGTGTGATAATCAAGTTGCCATTCATATTGCCTGAATTGCTGACTTGCAATGAAAGAAAGCCGGCGAAACGACAGCAAATCTTTTACATAAGCAAATAAAATTATTCTATGCTTTACCAAAAGAAATTATATACTTTTGCTTCGGTAGAATAGTAATGATTTGACTATACCAGACGCGACAATGATATGTCCATAATGTTATAAGATTTGTATTATTATAATCATTCTAAAAATTATTATTATTATAATATTTGTATAAACGTCTTTCATGAAAGAACGAAGCATATTGAGGTTGATTGTCATTTTGTGCGTGAGAAGATTCAACAAGGACTTCTTGTTACTGAACATGTGCGGACTGGAGAACAACTTGCAAACATCCTTACCAAAGCACTTGACAAGCATAGAATAGACTATATTTGTAACAAGCTTAGCACGATTAACATATATGCTCCAGCTTGAGGGGGAGTATTAGAAAATATGTATTAGTAGTCTATTATTTGTTACTAGGCTGGGCTTATCTATCTTGTACTACACCTGTACGATACTTTGTACTGTGCTTTATTTTTCAATATAAATATAGAGCCTAGGAGATTAACAATATTAAGTTAGTCATTCCCATTCCTAAACCTCTCTAACAAATACGTAGCAGATACTCAAAAACTGTTCGACTTTCTTGGTACTGCACAATTCAGATTGAAATTGACGTACCTTAGCTCGATTCTGCAAATTGAAAAAGGAATGAATCTCATCCCAAGGTTACCAAGAATGGATGCACCCAACTACACGAGTGAGAAGCAAATCAGAGAGTGAAAAAAGAATCCAGGAAAGCAATAATTGATCTTGTTGCTCCCAGCTGAGATAAGCTTCACTGATTCGACCTAAGGCCCAATCTTCTTCCAACACAAATAGAGATGAAATCTCTGGATTGACGATGTAGCGCTGCAAGCGATGGCCTTTGAGGATTGCCTCAACCTGTTGCTTCCATATTAGAAAATTCTTCTCATCAAGTTTCATAGAAATTGAATGAGAGAACGTAAGTGGGGCAAAGGGTGGAATCAAAGGTGAATGAGAGAAATTCTCATTGGAGGAGTGAAAGGGATTTGAAGGAGTAGCCATGTCTAGGATCGAAGAAATCTATGATACCATTTTAGATTTCAGTGATCAGAGAAAGTGATAGAAATTGAAGGAAAATATGAGAGAGTAGAAAGAGAGAGATGCGAGGAGAGAGAGAGAGTGAGTGAGTGAAACTGAGTAACTGAATTAACCACAGAACCTAACTCAGGTTCTGGTACTTATACAAGAGAGTCTAGAAGTGTTCTAGAACTCTTTAAGAAGTAACTAACTAACTAACAATCAGCTAACAGCCTAACTAACAATCAATAACAGCATACATGCATACATAATAAGCTGTAACTCAATATATTTCTATGTACTCTAATACAGTCTCACTTGTTTTAAGCTTTCTTTCAGTCTTAAACGCAACCGTTTCTTTCCAAATGACTTAAGATAGCTTTAAAACACACAAGCTTCCCTTCTCTGCTGCATCTACATGCTTCGTCTTTGCTCCTTTGTTGTGTTCATCTATGCTCATCTGCATTTTTACCTTACTTTCAAACATATCAGTGACCTTATGTTAAGATTTGTGTTTCTATCAGTGTTGCTAAATAGCCACCATGGCGGTATGGCGTGGTGGATTTCCATCAGAATGCCATGTGAAGACCAAGGAGTCGCAGGTCGCTCATGGCGGTACCATGAATGAAATGGAGGAAGGCTCGCTCACCAACTGGGTATTTTTGGAGTTTTTGACAAATCTCTCTTAAAAAAACTGAGGGAAACCCTCATTCGAGCGTTCTCTTGTGCGAACCCTCAAAAGGCTGCCTCCTATTCTCTGATTCTCAAGCACCTCTGCAACAAAGCTTCTGTCTCTGGTTTCTCTCTGCCTTGTCTGCCCACCCCCACCCATTCTATCTACCTTTTCTTGCTCTGTTGTCATGCTCATCATGCATCTGTTGGTCTGTGCGTCCTGTTTTTATGCTCTCTTTTTTTTCTTCTTTGTTAACCCAGTAACCCCCCCACCTGGATTTCAAAAATACTTATTTTGAAGTTCTTTTTTTAAAAGAGCCTATTTTTAAATAAAAAAGCTATTTTGCATTTGGATGTAATATTTGAAAAGTGCTTACATTAAAAACCATTAATATTAAAACCACTTATTCTTCCACTTATTTGAAAAGCTCGGGATTGTTAACTTCTAAAATAAGTGGTTGATCCACTTTTTTTCAACTTTTGCTTTTTTTTTTAAAGATGGCATCCAAACACACTTAAAAACACTTCTAAGTACTTATTTTTAAAATATAAGTGCTTATTTTAAAAATTGTGTATCCAAACGGGCTCTTGAGCCCTTAACCAGTAACCCACCCAACCTTAAACCAGCATTAAGTCCTCATAACAGTAAGTCAATAACACCCCAACGCCCCAGTGTGCTGTTCTCTGTTTTTTCCTCAGTTTATTAAATTTTTTCCTCGTTTCACATGATTTAGAGTATGTGATACTTTAAGTAAGTTTGATATGCAAGAAAATGATTTAATTTGTTAGGTTTTTATTATTTATATTATGCAGGCCTCATAATTTTTTTTATAGAAAAAGAAATATTATTAAGAGAGAAGAAAAGTACAAAGGAGGATAAGTAATCCTCTCAAAATACACAGCTAAAACCTATGAGATTGTATCATGCAACAAAGCAAGCCAATCTCTCTGCATGCCTACCAAAGAAACACCAACAAATAAACCATGAGCTGAACACCAAAGAGAAGCCAAAAGGAGAACCCTATCCCAAATAAAGTCTAAACTGGAGGAAAGCCCCTTAAAAATTCTAACATTCCTTTCCAACCATAAACACCACAAAATAGCGAAGATAGAGCACTGCCAAAGGATCTTTGCTTCTTTGCGAGAGCCAAAACCTCTAAACTTAGTTAGAAATGATGCAAATCCTTAAGGCAGACCCAAGCCTCTCCAAAAAAACCAAACAACTTATTCCAGAGATAATTTGTTGCAGAACAATGCAAAAAGAGGTGATCCCCTGATTCTGAAGCAGAGCAGCACATTAACCACATATCAGGAGACAAAGCAGTGATAGGTCTGCGCTTCTAAAGCATGTTGTTAGTGTTAATTCTATTAAAAACAGCAGTCCAAACAAAAGCTTTAACCTTTAAGGGAACTTTAGACTTCCAAATGGGCTTTTCCAAAAGGAATCTTTCTCTATTAGGAGAATGAGTCAAGAACTGAAAATAAGATTTACAAGAGAAAGATCCAGAAGATTCAAGAGTCCAAGTTCTAGTATCAGGAAGAGAAGAAAAATGGACAGATTCAAGAAAAGACAAGAGAGTTTGAAGCTCAGTAACCTCTCTATCAAGCAAGTTTCTGAAAAAATGAAAATTCCAAGAGAGATTAATTAGAGAATAAAATTGACAAACAGGAGCATTGTGTAAGGAAGAAAGGCGACAAAGCCTCAAAAAAGCCTCAAAAAGAGGGACACTACCAACCCAAACATCTTCCCAAAACTTTATACGAGATCCATCACCCAGATGTAGGGATAAAAGAGAAGAAAAAGAAGGCAATCCCTAAGAAATAAATTTCCAAGGACTAGCATGAGTCGCTCTACTTGTAAAGTTAGTGTCTCACTCATTCGAATGCAAACCATACTTACTTTTAATCACCTAATGCCATAAAGAAAACGATTGAAGAGAAAAACGCCAAAGCCACTTAGCTGCCAAAGCAATATTCTATGCAGGCCTTATAATATATTTCATAGTTTTTTAACATGGCCTCCATGCTTCCACCATTTGCTGCAATGCCATTCGCCATAATTCCATGGCAGATTTAAGGCTTGCTGCCATCCGCCATTGATAACACTGGTTTCTATGTTAAATTTATGTTCAGGATATGTGATTCTAAGATTATCATATATTAACTTTATGTTTTTAAAATAATGTATCCCAGTCGTGTTATGTCCAATATATTTAGACATTTTCCAGATCCCTGAATCCATAGCATGTCATATCTGTGTCCAGTCATATCCGTTCTGCCTAAATGTAAAGTTCACAAATCTACAGCTATTCATTTGGATTTAACCTCTGAAGTACTGCTATCCAAATAAATAGAGGGTACTTTGGATTTCCAAATGGGTTTGGCAAGAAGGAACCTTTGGAATTTAGTACTTAGGAGTGTGAGTAAGAAACTTAAGAAACACTGCCATAAAATCTTAGGGGGCGTTTGGTTTGTTTTCTGTTTTCATTTTCAATTGATATGTTTTCATTAATATTTATAAAAGTGCCCACTTGTTTTCACTTTGTTTCCTGTTTTAAAAGTTTTGCGAAGGAAATGATGAAAACAAGAAAAAGGAAACAAAGTTAAAATAATGTGGCATTTTTGTAATTAAGAATAAAAACATATCAACTAAAAATGAAAATAGAAAACAAACCAAACGCCCCCTTAGCCTCCTTGTTCCTTCAAAAATCCTTTTAAAACGTATCATGAGAAATTGTTCCAAGGTGAAGGAAACACCCAGTCATTTATCCAACAAAGCAATCCTTTTGAACATACCTATTCCCAAGACCAAATCATCCTTCATTCTTATGCCTATAACAAACCTCCCAACTGACAAGATGATCTCTGCTTTGCTTGCCCACACTAGATCACAGAAAATCCTCATAATTTTCTCTATCCTTTTTGTCACTCCCACATTGATCCAAAAAAAAAAAAAAGAAAGACAAGAAGAGAGTAGGGATACTAGATAAGCAGGTCTAAACATTCTAAATCAAACCATCCAAGGAGTTAAGCACATCCTTCCAAGTATCAAAGTGCTTAGAGAGCTTTAGAATAACTAGATCCCAAAAGGAATCAACTAGTAGAATACCACCCCAAGGAACTGTAGGGTAGGCAGAAAGAATCTAACTATCTACATTCAAACCAGCCAAAGGTGCCAACTACTCTTAGCCAAATTGATCTTCAAACAAGAGACTGCCTCTGCTGGAGAAGTGTACTCATGAAGGGCTTGCAGGGTCTTTTGGTGTAATAAAGTGTTATTATATAAATTGAATTACTTATATAAGTCAAGTATCAACATCAGGTAGAGAGAGATCTCCAAGCCATCTTACTATTCCCATCTCCAAACTTTTAAAATCAACAATACACAATATACAAATATGACCTTGGCAAATCCCTAGGTATACCAGAAGAGCCCCACAACATCCAAAAATTAAGCCCCACAAATTTCTGCCCAAACAACAATAAAGAAAGATATGGTCTACCATTTCACCACCTCTCTCAGATAAGTAACAAATATAGGAATCGACACCTTAATGGGTTTTGGTCCCTACCATTAAGGTGTCGATTCCTATATTTGTCACTTACGTGGGTTTTAACCCCTAGAGTTTCTAGTCGTAAAGGTTTTGGTCCCTCGAAAACTATAGGGACGGATATCTAAAAAAAAATAGAAAGAAAAGCCATAGGCACCAAAACCCAAATGTGTGGAAACTATAAGGATATATATATAAAATAGAGAGAGATACAGAAAAGATTATTGCCTGAATTTGTCAATTTCAGTAGTTCAACAATTCTATCAATAGTTGCCTCACAGATCATCTCTGAAGAAAAAACAGCACCAGGAGTAGGCCCTTGAGATGAAGGCCTATAGCAAGGAGCCAGTAACAGCACGCGTCTCCACCAATCAGGTGATGGTGTAGTGCGGAGAGCGTGCCTTATACAACGTACAGCTCTCTCCCAGTCCAAACTTCCCTTCTGGATAGAAGTTGCAATATCCTACAAATGGCATTAAGGGACTAATTTACCAACTTAGGACAAACTATCATCAAATGTAAAATAGCTTTAAGTATGTAGTTATAAACTATGCATACATGTCAAGCACATTTAAGCATTAAAAGAAAGAAATGCACAATTATGAGATACATTACCATAAAATAGAATAAGACTGCAGAATATTGGTGAGGAAAACAGTAGAACTTAAATACTAGGTGACAGAATCAAATCGGAGAAATCGATAAATATGAGAAAAAGTCATTGGACATTCCGCTAAAATTTGTCATACAGATAAGTATAATGAAATAATGAAAAGAAGGCAGGTGAAGAAATGCCATCAATATTCTATCTGTATGTAAAGCTGCAAGAAGCCAGAAGAACAGTACATATATGATGCTATGAAAAAGAAAGCATGACCATCATATTTAACTTATTGATGTGCCAAAACCCAGGCAAACAGGGCAATGAGATTTACTAGCACAATCCTCTTTATAAACAGCTCTGAACACCTTCATATGCTTTTTCAAAAAGGTACGTGTGTCTCTATCTATATGCACCAACAAGCTACACATTTGGTTCTGGATAAGAGAATTGAGAAGTACATGAAATTTTGGAATTCCAGATCATCTCTTCTGTTCACTCAGAACAGTTTGAGAATTTGCTCCAAATGTCCTTTCATCGACTCCCTAAGGCCCTTTTATCATTTGTTATTGAGTGTATGCTACCACATTTATAATTATAAAAGAGTTCAAGGTATACACTCAATGACTATTTAGTCAGTTAGTAAAGACATAAGACATGCTAAGTAAGCAATAAATGATCAAATCAGAAGCGGAACCAAACAACAGTACCAGAACAGATTGAATATTCCAAGTTTACCATAATTGATTACTTGGAAACATTCTCAAGTGATATAACTGGCACTTTAAATTAAAATAATCATGACTCATGAACACTATTGTCTAATTCAATATCATCATTCATCAGTCACAAATACAACATTAAATCAAACTAGAAATTTGAGTATTGAATACATACAACATAATAGATGAATCAAAAGATCAAAACCAATAGGTATACCACATTAAAGAGATAATGAGTCTATGAGTTCATAAAAGCACAAATGATATCCATATAATTATTAAATTCATAAATCTATAAGTTCAATAAGATTCTGAGAGCACACAACTCACAACCGATGAACCCAGATTGCAACGCATCCCTAGTACATTTAAGTCAACACTTCCAATTTCCATTTCCCAATTTAAGAACCAGTGAAACCACCTAACTCTTCCATATATGAGGCTGTTTGGCACACAATTGCCAGCAAATTATCTGTTTTGAGGTTCATATCTCTTCTATATAATAATTAAAAACAAATATAGCTGGGTACTTCCTAGGGAATTTACCAGCAATGTTATAGTTTATCCATGGAAGCTTAGCCAATTCATGCTAGTGAAAAGATCCTATGCCAGTTGGATGGCACAAAAGACCCAACATTAAATGCATTTTGAAAGAAAATATAAAATCTCAACGAACAGATCAAGCTTAAGAAAAGACAGTCCTTGTTGATTCCTCCAAGACATACCATAATTCATACATAAATCTGCTACTGCTAATCACATATTAGTTGCAAAAACATTAAGCAAAATCTAAAACCAGATTTAAACAAGGATAATATCTTAAATCTACAACTTCATTTATATAAATGTGATGATTGCCTTTGACTCACTTTTTCTTTTTAACTCATGAGGAATGTTATGGAAAAAATAACTAGTATACAACTCAAAAACTAGCGCAACTGAGGAAAGATGATGAAATGGGAATCTTCTGCTCTACATCAAATGGACTGTATACACTGTTAACAATTGAAACTAAATCTATCAGAGTTATGAGAACCATTCCTAGGTCCTTAATTGAAACAATTTTTCCATCAATTTAATCCTAGAGATGCCATAAAGGCATTGGTTGACCAAGTGTGTTCTTGTCTAACTACCACAGCCACAATATTATAGTTAGAATTTCAATACAAGTAGTGTTGAGTTGAAAACAAAGGTTTTCTATTTTAACAAAAGATAAATAGGGCTATTTTAAGTATGTATTTTGCATGAGTTACGAGAAATCATGCGTTAGAGCATTGTCAAAGTTATGAAAACCATTTATCAGGCACCTAATAGGCTAATAGTATATGCTTTTATGTTAAGTGGTCCTTTGACAATTTCCAAACTCAGTTGTTTTAAGCATATTTTCCTGAACAATAAGATAGTATCTAAGTATTTAAATAAATTCGCATGCATCAATAATGAGTTTCTTGAAATAGTCATGAGACTCGTCACCTCTCCATGCAATGGTTCTCCAAGTACACTTAAGTATGTGATTGGTGATAGTCGCAGTTGTGCTACTGCTTCACCTGAAATATTAGGTGTTGTTTGATTCAGGATCCGAGGAGTCCCAAATGTAGGGCAATGAAGATGCTGATCTAACATTTGCATGTGCATAGCCATCATATCTCGTCTCCTGTGGATCTCCAAGATAAGTGTAAACAATGCTTCATCATCAGGAATATTCTCTATGAATTGCAAATCACTACGTAATAATTCATAAAAGGGCACCCGACATTTTCCCTCGTCAACTAAAAGCCAGATCACATCCAAACAACTGTGTAGCCATGCAATTAAGGCTTTGTCAGGTCTCCATGATTTAAGTATATCAGATTCATCAACTCCCTGTTGCCTCTGGTCCCAATTTACCAGCCAATTCAGCATATGGAGGAAGATATCAGTATAAGTCGCAGGTTTTAAAGTGGCCTCAAGGCCAGTTAAAATAATCTTGCAACATAGCTGACGAAGGCTGCTAATATCATTATTTCTAACAGATGGACTGCCTCTTAGTTTAGATTGTTGTCCAGCGGAGGAAATATCAGATGATTTGACAGGAGATAAAGCTGCACAAGATAATGGTTCAATAGTTGACTGTGCAGGGGAGCCAATAGGATGAACAGAAGGCAATGGAGATGCAGGATTTGAAGACTGAAAATTAGAAGAATTAGCAATCGTGCTTGAAGGTGGCAGCATTCCCGACTGTGATAAGCTTGACGAGGAAACAGTTGGAATTGCCTGACTCAGTTGACCAACAGGCAATTCTGCCGAAGAAACTGAAGAAAGAAGGGATTGCAGAAATGTGTCCCAGTTAATGTATCCAATACTGCACAAGCTCCGTAAAACAAAAAGAAGAAAATCTGCCCGTGGTCCATGACCACTACACTGCCCGACTAGTGATATAAGAATAGCTTCTGTCACGGAACGCAATTGATCTTGGTCCTGAAAGTAAACCATAGCATCAACATAAAAAAATAAATAAATAAAATGTCATTTTCTCCCTTCAATTATTAAGATAAATCAAACACGAAATAACAAAGGGAGATGTAACAGGTTGCACGGCATAATTTCAAACCCACAGGAAATTGGCTCTGAAGTTGCTCAAAATCTAGAATGAACTGCTCATTTGGTGGAGGGAGCTCTCGATTAAGAGCTTGTACACGTTTTTGTGTTTTGTTCCTGAAATTAATTATTGCAAAATTGAAAAAGTAAGAAGCTGAAAGAAACAAAAATTAAACCATATTACATGAATTCCATACTTATTCAAACATTGGAAGATCACCAGTGTAGAAAAACCATGTGAAAAGGCCCTACATTTTATAGTTACATGCCCAAAGAGGTTCACTAAGCTAGGAAAATAGAAAAATAATAATTAGATGGACAATGTGATTTTGAAAATAGTATTCAGCACTAGCTAGAATAAGGGACTCATAAATTGAATGTTGTCAAAAAATTGGAAGAAAGACCAGCTTGAAACCAATTAGAACAGTTTAACAACACAGGTTTCTAGTATTTTCCATTCACCATAATATTATCCAAAACGGACTTGTTATGACGAATATATACATAACTATGCAGATGTAAAATAAAAGCATTTGGTTTTTGCAATATCAACAAAAAAAAAAAAAACCCTATAACCACATGAATAAAGCATACATATAAGTCTAGATGCATTGTCTAATTTTCAGAGACACAAAAACGCAAAATTGAAGTGAATGCACTTACGGCGGTTCCCGGAGTGAGTCTTCGGGTTTCTGGCGGCTGTATCTCTGGCAAGAAGTGAGGAAGAGAAAGAATGGGAAAAGGAATTACAAGAAAGAAAATAAAAAGAAAAACAAAGTGAGAGAGATAAGAAAAAATGAGGAAGAAAAAGAGAGGAAATTAAATTACTCCAAGTCCTAAGTAAAGGTTGAAGAGATCGAGAATGGGTGCTCGAGCAGGGTGAAATTGGAAAGAACGCGAGGGTGTTGCTGCTGCTGCTGCTGATCGCTGACTCTGAGTTTGATCCATTTTTTTTTTTGTTTGGTTTCATTCAATTCAAGTGCCGAAGTGCCCAAGGCTTTTCGATTTGTAGTTTTATATACACACTATTCTAACTTCTTCTACACAGAAATGCACCCACTGACCACTATTCGGGTCGTTGTTGAACTTGAGCGATGTGATGGCAGCTATATTCGGATTGGATCGGGTCGGGTCTTCATCCGTTCGTTCTACCTTATTTATTCATTTTTTTAATAATAAACTAAAATATATTAGATTACGTTCATGTACCCAAAAAAAAATTATAACGAAATTCAGTGAAGTTGAACATTTAAAATTAAACTTGACTTATAAAAAAAATTATTTAAATTTAATTTATTTATTTAAATAAATTAAAATTAAAACTTGAACTTGATTTATTTAAAAATATAAAATTTTAGTTTAACTTATTTACTTTGTTTATAATTTGATTTTTTTATTTTATAAAATCTCTTTTTGAAATATTTAAATTTATTAATTTAATATTTAATAAATATCTTTTATGATAGAAAATTGAGTAAAAAATTAAAAATAAAAATAAAAGTTTTTTTATTCATAATCCATTGCATAAAAATTCATAATCTTCTTATAGAAGTTTTTAAATTCGACTTGCATACGCATTAACTCGCAAAAATACGGGTTATTTTTTGAAAAATGGGATTGAAAGCTAACCCACCCCGCTTAATAATAAGTTAATACATATATTTTACGCAAAATAAAAAAAAAAAAAAAAAAAAAAAAGTTTTAGTTGATCCTAAAAACAAAATAAAATGTCTAAAAAATAAAAAAATCATAAAAATTTAAAAATAGAAAAATTATAATTTATAGAGGTTAAAAAAATAAAATAAATAAAATAAATTTAAGTATCATACTCATAAAAATATCATAAACACAAATAATAAGACTAATTTATATACTTTTTTTAAAAAACTCAACCTCGTAAGTAATAAGATTGCTTAACCCGTTATGCTTGAGCGGGTTATCTGGTTGAAAATCAAAAATGGGTTAAAACTCAACCCAACCCGTAAAAAAAATGCTGATTGACGGTAACCCAACTGATTAACCCGTTTTCACCACCTCTATATAGAAGCTTTTAGTTAGTAATAATAACAAATAAGTTAATACTATCTATATTTTTCTTATTTAAAATATATTTTTTTGTGATTTAATTTTTCTTTTTTTATATATATATATATATATAGTGTGTACATTCCAAATTTTCGTATCTCTTAAACAATAATTTTGATAATAATTTAATTTTGTTTAGTAATTTTTGTTAAAATTATTTTATTTATTCCATCAACGTATTTGATCGTTTTGAGTGATTTCTTTCCAAGCGTTAGGAAAATAAAAATTTTCTAGGGGAAAACTTTACGTAATTTAATTTTTACCGTTAGGTAATTATTTTACGTAATCGATTTGATATTTGATTTTATAATTTTTGTGATTTTTGTGGATGATTATGATTTTTTTCTGTCTGTGGGCCCAGGGGTGTATGTGGGCCTGTGTGGCTACACGTGGGCCCAGGTGGGTCCCACAAAGTGAAAAAAATTTTCTACGATGTAAAAAATTTATCTTGTTTTGGCGGATGCGAGATCTTACTAAACCTGAATCCGTAAATAGTTTTAGAAAATTTCTTATATCGTATTTTATCTATTTAATTATCGGATGATAAAAATACAAGAAAATATTATTTGTATGATACAAGAATAAATATTATACCGCATACAACAAAAGAGTTTGACTTGATTTATACCTTGGATGAGAATACTTATTTGAATATTAACCATTGATTTAATCAAAGCTTAAAAACAAACTTAATAAAGAAGATTTGGATAATAACCATTGATTTAATCAATGGTGTGAGAATAAGCTTCGTTAGGAAGACTTTAATATCAACCATAGATGTAATCAAAGGTGTAGAATTGGTCTTGAAAAATGACAAAGACCATTTATAACCATTGGATTTAGATTAAATCAAGGGTGGAGATTTAATCTTAAAAAGAACAAAGACTATTTATGACATTGGATGTTAATTTAATCAATGGTGAAGATTTAGTCTTAAAAAGTGACAAAGACTAATTATGACCATCGGATTTAAAGTTTGAAGGAAAGAATGTTGACCATTAATTTTTGGAGACACATCCAATGACTAAATTTAAAGGAGAAAGATCCAATTACAGATTTAGTTTTCTAAAATTAAAAATCTACCTAAATCATAAACTATCAATTAATCAATGGCTAGAAATGCTCCAAATGGTGGCTAATTATTGTGGTCATTTATTAAATACACAAGGAGAAGCATGCATGGAGGGGGATGGTTTTGGATTGTTTAGAAGACAAAGAAACAAAACTTTATGACCATTATCAATTACTTTATGTCATTGTTAGTAGTTTTGGTCAATGGTGTAATATTATTGATCATTATTGATCAATTTGCATTCAAGAGAATGCATTGGAAGGGGCTATGTTTGGTGCTGCTTTTGGAAACTAAAGCAAAGTTGAAGACCATTAATAGTAGTCTTGGTCACTTATTGATTATTCTTGACCATTTCCTTCAAGCAAGTCTCTTCAAAATAATTTCTCTCCTTCTCCTCCAAGCTAGCTCACTACCCATGACCCATACAACACCTTCCATCACTTTTTAATTTCATCCAACTTGATTTTCTAAACCTAAACATCATTCTAAGAACATCTCTAGTTATGAGTTATTCCAAAATTATTCATCTTGATCTTCAAATTCAAGCTTCAAGTTTCTATCAAAAATCAAAAATTCCATCTTTGTGCTTCAAGAGAAACCATTCGGTCAAGACACTCAAAACCACCATCCAATCTCTTTTAATTGCATCCAACCTTAGATCTTGAATCTCCATGATATTCTAAGAACTTTCATGTTGAAGACTTCTTCTAAATCATTCATCTTCATGACTTTCTTCAAGATCAAAGTTATTGGGTTTTGAGGTGAAGATAAGGAAACTTCATTTTCTTCTCTCTTTTTCATGATCTAAACCATGTTTGATCCATGGTTCCTCTTAATCAAGCTTGATATGTTAATTAACTTGTGTTTTGTTTTGTAATTGAGAAGTCCTTGGTGTAACACCCCAAATTTCCGTATCTCTTAAACAATAATTTTGACAGTTAACAGAATTTTACTGTTTAGTAATTTTTGTGCACTGTAAAATTATTTTGTTTATTCACAACAGATTTGATCGCTTTTGAGTGATTTACTCACGCGTCGACAAAAAATAAAATTTTCGAGTAGGGAAAACTTTACGTAATTTAATTTTTACCGTTAGGTAATTATTTTACGTAACTGATTTGATATTTGTGCGTTTTATAATTTTTGTGACTTTTGTGGATGGTTATGATTTTTTTTTTTCGTCTGTCAGGCCTGGGGGTGTATGTGGGCCAGTGACCATACGTGAGCCTAGGGGGTGTACGTGGGCCCAGTGCCATTACATCGTGGGCCAGTGGGTCCCACAAAGTGAAAAAATTTCTACACATAAAAAATTTGTCTTGTTTAGATGGGACAAGAGATCTTACTAAACCCTGAATCCTAAACAGCTTTTAGAAAATTTCTTATATCGTATTTTATACTTGTATTTAATTATCTGGATGATAAAAATACAAAAAAATATTATTTGTAAAGATACAAGAATAAATATTATACTTTAGCAGTAGTCAACAAAGAGAGTTTGACTTGATTTATACCCTTGGATGAAATACTTAGTTTGAATATTAACCATTGATTTAATCAAAGGTTAAAAACAAATTTAATAAAGAAGCTCGATAATAACCATTGATTTAATCAATGGTGTGAGAATAAGCTTAGTTAGGAAGACTTTGATATCAATCATAGATGTAATCAATGGTGTAGAATTGGTCTTGAAAAATGACAAAGACCATTTATAACCATTGGATTTAGATTAAATCAAGGGTGGAGATTTAATCTTAAAATGTAACAAAGACTATTTATGACCATTGGATGTTAATTTAATCAATGGTGAAGATTTAGTCATAAAAAGTGACAAAGATTAATTATGACCCTCGGATTTAAAGTTTGAAGGAGCAATCTTGACCATTAATTTTTGGAGACACATCCAATGACTAGAATTTAAAGGAGAAAGATCCAATGGCCTAGATTTAGTCTTCTAAAATTAAAAATCTACCTAAATCCTAACCATTGAATTAATCATGGTAAATGCTTCAAATGGTGGCTAATTATTATGGTCATTTATTAAATGCACAAGGAGAAGCATGCATGGAGAGGGATGGTTTTGGATTGTTTAGAAGACAAAGAAACAAAACTTTATGACCATTATCAATTACTTTATGTCATTGTTAGTAGTTTTGGTCAATGGTGTAATATTATTGATCATTATTGATCAATTTGCATTCAAGGAGAATGCATTGGAAGGGGGGGCTACGTTTGGTGCTGCTTTTGGAAACTAAAGCAAAGTTGAAGACCATTAATAGTAGTCTTGGTCACTTATTGATTATTCTTGACCATTTCCTTCAAGCAAGCTCTTCAAAATAATTTCTCTCCTTCTCCTCCAAGCTAGCTCACGGCCATGACCCATACAACACCTTCCATCACTTTTTAATTTCATCCAACTTGATTTTCTAAACCTAAACACCATTCTAAGAACATCTCTAGTTATGAGTTATTCCAAAATCATTCATCTTGATCTTCAAATTCAAGCTTCAAGTTTCTATCAAAAATCAAAAATTCCATCTTTGTGCTTCAAGAGAAACCATTCGGTCAAGACACTCAAAACCACCATCCAATCTCTTTTAATTTCATCCAACCTTAGATCTTGAATCTCCATGATATTCTAAGCAACTTTCATGTTGAAGACTTCTTCTAAATCATTCATCTTCATGGACTTTCTTCAAGATCAAAGTTATTGGGTTTTTGAGGTGAAGTATAAGGAAACTTCATTTTCTTCTCTCTTTTTCATGATCTAAACCATGTTTGATCCATGGTTCCTCTTAATCAAGCTTGATATGTTAATTAACTTGTGTTTTGTTTTGTATTTGAGAAGCCCTTGGTGGTGAAGGACTTGGAAAAAGAAACAAATCAAGAAGCTTTGGAGGATCTTCAAGAGGTAAGAGGGAGATTCATCTCACCAACCAAGCATGGTGGTGAGAGATGGTATTTTATTTGATGGATGTGGAATCCATGTGAGGATTCATATCCATGGTCATGTAATTAATTTGTGGGTGTTTATGAGCTTTGATTAATTTTCTATGCTTGATATGCTTTGCATGATTTTATAGCTTTGATGATATGCTTGATATGCTATACATGCTTTTATGGCTTTGATGGTATGTTTATATTATTTATGATAAAATATATATGTATATGCCATGACTTGATGGTGGAAAGGAAATTGATTTTTGGCTCCAATAGCCAAGGAAGAGCTACTAGTTTTGATGCCTTTGATTAGGGTTCATGTTGAAAATTTTCAAGAACAAAAGAATTGATTTTTGAGTACTTAGAACATGGTGGATTTTCAACAAGACACCTCAAAATAAAAAGTTCACAAATTAATATTTTCATGAAAAATGAAAATGGATGATTTGAAGAGTATGGAAAATAAACAAAGGATTTGTTTTTCAAGAAGAAGAATATGATTTTTGGAGGAATTTTTATTGATTTATTTTGTGTAAAAAGATGCTAAGTATTTTTCTAAATATGAGTTTTGAATGAAACGGACAAACGTTGATTTTAAGGATTTGCAAAAGAAAGTAAAAAGAATTTGCAAAGAAAGTGAAAATGAATTTGAACAAATGAGTTTGGTTTTTATGACCATGAATCACACGGTTTTGAAAACAAAGAATTTTTAATGGTTTTGTTTGTGTAAAAAAATATCAATTTAGAAGGAAAAATATTTGATGGCTTTCAATTACCAAAGACTCTACGATTTTTGAAGGTTGGAATAATTTTAGTTTTATGAAACAAAATAATTTTAAAGTGGAAACAAAATGTTTGAACAAAATGTTTTAGTATAAGGATTTTGGAAAGGGAATGAAAGTATTTTATCACTTGAGAAATGAAATTTCATATGAAAATGAAAAAGAAAAGTTGCAAGGGTTTGAATCTTAATTTGTTTTGAAAAGAATTGATTTTAGAATTGATTTGGGAAAAATGGAGAATATAATGGTGTTTTGAAAATTTACTAACGTATAACTTATTTTCAAGTTTTGAAATACGTTAGAAAATGTTAAGTTTTGAAATGTTGATTTACATCAATGGAAAAGTGATTTTTGTAAAGTATATTTTGAAAAAGAATTTCTTGAGTAAAGAATCATGTGGAAAAATTTTTTGAGTAAGAAAATATATTAAATGAAATATAAAGTTATATTATTTTGAGAAAAGTTGAAAAGGAATTTTTGAAGGTTAAAAGTATTTTACGTAATGAAATTGTGATGAAAAATGTTTTACGATCTTAAAAACGCGATTTTTTAAACTACGCAATTTTGAACAATGTGTTAAAAATGATATTGATTTATTTAAGTCAAAATAATGTTTGGAATATTGAGGAATATTTTATGTGATTGAAAAATGTTGAAAAATATTTTACGATCTTAAAAATAATTTGAAATACAAAAAAATATTTCTACGCGATTTGAAAAATGTTTAAATATTTCTACATGATTTGGAAAGCGTTTAAAAATTTACGCGACTGAAATATTGTTGAAAAATCACTACGTAATTTGAATAGTGACAGAATATTTTTACGTGATTGTGAAAATGATAGAAAATTGTTATGAGATTTGGAAAGTCTTTTAAATATTTTGAGAATTATAGAAAATGATTTACGTGACGTAAAAGAATGATTTTTAAGTTACGCAATTTTGAAACAGTGGAAAAATACTATGCGATTTGAGAAACGTATGTTTTTACGCGATTGAGAAAAATGTTAAAAATTAGTACATGGTTTAAAAGTGCAAAAGAAGTTGCAACATTTTGAAAACGTAATGCAATGTTACAAAATTTTATAAACGTAATGAGTGTTACGGTATTGTAAAAAACGTAATAAAACGTTTTGGAATTTTAAAAACGTAACAAAAGTGTTACGATATTGTGAAAATATAAAAAAGTGTTATGGTATTGTGAAAACATAACAAACGTTTTGGATTGTGAAAAAACGTAATGCGGGAATGTTACGCGATTGTGAAAATACGGTAAAAGTGTTTTATAACTATGAAAACATGAGAAGATGATTTAATTTAACAAATGAATTTGAAAAGAATGGCCCTTGTGGTTGAACTTGCACTGATATATTCGTGCATTGTATAAACTATATCTGAGAAATTATGAGATATACCTGTGATTGGTATTATACCTGTGATTGGTATTTGGTACATTATACATGCATTGGAATGGTCCGATAAGGACTGGATATGGCTGATTGCCTAGGAGAAACACACCTCTTGAGTGAGTGCGATATGCGTAGTGTAAGTCACTTGTTGACTTTGGGGGCATCGGGGTGCGGGTTGCCTACACGGGTGGTTGGTCGCGCTTCTTCCCGTAGGTTAGACCGATGCAACATACCGATGATCCCGACCGAGACACTATTCTTAATCAAGATCTGATAAAGACCGTGCCGTGTATGTGCTAGATGTGCAATTAAATTGAGAATTCAAGCACGTGGTCCGAGGCACGTGGTACCGTGCAGTCTTTTCGATCATTTTCTCCGACCTGAGTTTTAGCTCCATGGAGTAGGAAATCGAGTCTTGTGTACATGCATAATCCGAACATTTGTATCTCGTGTGTGATATATTAATTGAGGAATATTGGCTATGACAATTGTTTTGAATACTTGGATGATGATGATGATAATTAGGACATTATCGTAATTGTTGTTTATGATAATTGAATTGATAAATGATTTGATGATGATAGTTGATTAATATTGAATATATTATTGGAAGTTTGATATGATATCCCCGTATGATATTGCTTTGCTTGTGTTATCTCTGTCGCTATCGCCAGTATTAGCGTAGGTGATCTCACCTCTTTGTTATGTTGTCTTCTTGTCTCGTATTGTTAAAATTAAACAAGAGAAAGAATGAGTTGTCTTAGACATAACGGCGATGGACACTCGTAGATTGATGAAAACATTGAAGAGTATGGCTGTCTCAAGTTCGAAGGTGTTCGAGTAGACAAGGAGTAGAGTTCGATGCAACAAAATGTTGGATACAAGATAAGGAATGAGTATGTTAAGTTTTATCTTTAGTGTTATACCGTGCTATTTAGTAGGACCCGTCATGGGGTTTACTTCTTAAAAAAAAAAAATCATAATTTTATATTTCTCTTTAAATTGTGAAATATTAATTGGTGTCAATGTTGTATATGAATCAGTTTAAATATATTTTCAGTAATACTTATAGATTACAGTAAGTTTATATTTTAGCAAGAAAGAAATTTTTTTTAAACCCACGTTTTTAACTCAAACCTTTTATGAAAACATTTTCAAATTATGAGTCGGAAGTCAGACATGTGATACTCTAGGGAGGGTGTTACAGGGAGCAACACACTGACATCAGAGTAACAAAAAATGATCCGTTAATGCAGTAAAAACAAAAATTAGATTCAGAAACCTCTGCTAGCAAATGCCACATTACAACGGCTAAGCTACTATAAGAACACACTGACAAGTAAATGGTTGGCCTTCCCATCAACACGATATCTCAATAAAACTTAATCATTGTGAAATTACAAAAGGACTGCACAACTAAAAGCAGAATTCAATAGATATAGGAACCTAATATCAAAACCACTCAATCAACAGAACAAAAGCAAAGCAAATAGATAAAGCAAGAAAAGAAAAGAAAATAAATACGAATTGGTGCCAGGTGCGAGCTAGGTGATCTCCTCCTGAGGGATGATAACAGGTCAGGGCTCCCCTGCCTCTCAGAACATCTGCTCAGTCTCAAGGAGCTAACCTTTTTGTAGCTAAGGGCGACATGACAATGGTGTTGAGGAGAGGTTGGTGACGTCGCTTTTGTTGGTGGCGGTCTACTATGGTGGTGCAATGGTCATAGAGAAGAGGCCCTATTTTAACAAAATGTTGATAGCCTTTGGGAGGGGAAAACGAAAAGTTGGAGGGAGAGTGTAGCAGGACAAAGTGGAAGAAATAGGTTTTTCCATAAATGACCTCACGTGGCTTTTTTAATATATAATTTTTAATGTCAAACTTATAAAATTTAAATTTAACTTATTTATATAATCGAGTCTAAGTTTATACTCAATTTACACTAAAGTTTATATAATTTAGTTAAACAAACAAGTCTAATCGAGTATTTAACAAATCAAATTTGAATAATTCACAAATAGTTTAATTTATTTATACTCATATTTACACTTACATTGTTTTCTGTATTAAAAAAATAATCGCGCTATATGTCCAACAAATATACATCCAACTTCTATCCACCGTATCCTCCGTACGTATATTTGCCTCTTTCTATTTTTTTTCTCCTTATCCGTATTTTGCTCCGAAAATAAGCTTTTCATTTGTTCCCTCCCTTTCTTCTTTTCTTCCCTCTATTTCTCATTTCTTTCTTTCTTTCTTTCATCTCTGTTACATCTCCCTCTCCTCTGATACTGTCTCACTCACTAGGGCACCCACCCACAACATTTTAATTCTTGTTCTCGTGTCCTTATTCTCGTTCCCCCATTTTCAGCCATCACTCACTCTCTTCCCTCACTCTGACTTTCACACGCACACGTGGGGTTCGAGTTTTGTGAATTTTCTACAATTTTGGTAAGTATCCTCCACTTTTTCTTATAATATTTCGTGTTTTATGACATGGGCACTTGCAATTTCTGTGAAATGTTGCGTATTTTGGGAGATTTTCTGCGTATTATGCTCTATGTTTAGTGAGTTGCATTTTTTGTTGGGTACAAATCCATGAAATCTATTCTTGTTGGCTGTGTGTTGATTAGATGGGTAAATAGGAGAATGCTTGTTGGTTCATTCGTTGGTTTATTTAGTATATTTTGTTTCTGTTAGAAGCATTTAAAATGGTTCATATAGCAGGAAGGGTTGGTCCATTGACATGCATGGTTTGTGGTGAATCTAAAATTAACTAGTTAATATATTTGGAATAAGTGGTTAATCTTCATATGTTTCTGGTGAATCCAACAATGAGTTTTCAACAGTCAGAGCAATTACTTACAAATGAACTACTAGTGGAGTGGAGTTGGGATGGGTTTTGGGCTGGTTCATAAAGCAGAAAGAGTTGGTCCATTGACATGGTTTGTGGTGAATCTAAAATTAACTAGTTAATATATTTGGAATAAGTGGTTAATCTTCACATGTTTCTGGTGAATCCAACAATGAGTTTCCAACAGTGGGGGTAATTACTTACAAATGAACTACTAGTGGAGTGGAGTTGGGATGAGCTTTGGGCTGGTTTATATAGCAGAAAGAGTTGGTCCATTGACATGGTTTGTGGTGAATCTAAAATTAACTAGTTAATATGTTTGGAATAAGTGGTTAATCTTCACACGTTTCTGGTGAATCCAACAATGAGTTTCCAACAGTGGGGGTAATTACTTACAAATGAACTACTAGTGGAGTGGAGTTGGGATGGGTTTTGGGCTGGTTCATATAGCAGAAAGAGTTGGTCCATTGACATGGTTTGTGGTGAATCTAAAATTAACTGGTTAATATGTTTGGAATAAGTGGTTAATCTTCACATGTTTCTGGCGAATCCAACAATGAGTTTCCAACAGTGGAGGTAATTACTTACAAATGAACTACTAGTGGAGTGGAGTTGGGATGGGTTTTGGGCTGGTTCATATAGCAGAAAGAGTTGGTCCATTGAGCATCCTTAATTTCTTACCTAAGCGTTGCTATAGAGGTAAAACATATCCTGTTTTAGAAGAGAAAGAGTAATGGCATGTTTTGAATACTGTTTCTATACACTTTAAAATTGCCACTTAGCCATTTGAGACTTATTTGAGCACACGTGAAAGAAGATTAACATGACTACCATTGTACGCGATTTTGTTAACTAGATGGTTCCAGGCTATCTTTTTAAGCTTTATTTCATCTCAAAAGTGGTTAAGTGTGGCCTTTATAGAATAGACTCATTCGAATGGGTCTCTATCCTCATTATCTATTGTCATTGTATGTTTACTTTTCACTGCCATTTCTTAACTTTCATAATAAAATCTAGATATTGGTGAAATACAAAATATGCTTGTAATATGACAGTACTTACTTGATAACTTACAAGTGTGTGTAGCAACCCAAAACTGAAGTTGATGGAGGGTTCAAATAATCTCAATACATCCGAGGCTGTTGATAATGTGGAAGAAGCATGTGAAAGTGACTTCATTATGAGTGATGCCTTGGATGACGAGTTTGAAAGTTATGAGCCAAAACGAGGGATGTTGTTTGCATCAGAGGATGATGTTAAGGAATTTTATAGGAAATATGCTTACCAAAAAAGGTTTGGTATTGTAAATAGAACTTCAAAAAAAAGGAGATGATGGTAAGGTAAATTACATTATACTAGCTTGTTCAAGACAGGGAAAACATGTGTTAACAATACTAAACACTTTGAAGACACTTCCAACTAGACGGACAAATTATGAAGCAAAAATTACAGTCAAGAAAATGGGAGATGGACGATGGTTCATCAAGACAGTTATACTTGAACACTCTCATGAACTTAGCCTAACGAAGGCGAGAATGTTGAGAGTTAACAAGAATCTTAGCATGCACGTGAAGAGAACAATCTAAGTGAATGATGATGTAGGGGTGAGAGTACATAAGATAGTCTGGTCTCTTGCTTATGAGGTGGGAGGTTACGAGAACTTATCATTTAATGAGCAAGATGCTAGAAATTATGTCAACAAGGAAAGACGTACAATTGGCAAGGAAGGTGATGGGAAGGCTTTGAAGAATTATTTTGTTAGAATGCAAGAGGATAATAGTAATTTTTTCTACGATATAGACGTTGATGATGATTTTCATGTGCAAAATGTATTTTGGGCTGATGCTAGAAGTAGAGCCACCTATGAGTCATTTGGAGATGTTGTGACTTTTGACACAACATATTTGATAAATAAATATGACATGCCATTTGCTACTTTTGTCGGTGTGAATCATCATGGCTAATCAGTTTTGCTTGGATATGGTCTAATTTCAGTTGAAGACATAGAGTCATTTGTGTAGCTATTTGAGTCATGGCTTCGTTGCATGTCAGGTAAGGCACCTGTTGGTATTGGCACAAACCAATGCAAGGCCATGCAAAATGCTATTGAGATAGTCTTTCTAACTACTCGGCATAGGTGGTGCCTATGGCATATATTGAAAAAAATCCCTGAGAAGCTGAAAGGTTGCATTGAATATAACAATATCAAGAATGCAATAAAAGTAGTTGTTTACGATACCCTAACAGTGGAAGATTTTGAAGAAAAGTGGTCTGCCTTCATCAAAGAATTTGAACTAGAAGATAACAATTGTTTGAGTGGTTTGTACATGGAGAGGCATTGATGGGTGCCAATTTTCTTAAAGAAGTATTTTTGGGCAGGGATGTCAATAACACAACGCAGTGAGAGCATACATGCTTTTTTTTATGGATATATCAACTTAAAGACAAGCTTGCAACAATTTGTGAAGCAGTATGATAATGCTCTGAGAAGCAAGGCAGAAAAATAATTTCAAGTGGATTTCAAGTCAATAGACTCCACAATTCAATGTGGATCAAACTCACCCATTGAAAGGCAATTTCAATTCGAGTACACCTATGCAAAGTTCGTTGAGGTCCAAGCTGAATTCAGAGGAAGAATAGATTGTTTTGCGTCCATTTAGTGTGTGGAGTGAATGGTTTGTACTTACCATGTAAGGGCGGATATGGTAGTTGGAGGGATAACAAAGAATGCTATTTTTGAGGTGGTATTTAATCATGACAATCACGATGTTAGTTGCAATTGCTTGTTGTTTAAGTTTAGAGGAATTATGTGTAGACATTCACTTTGTGTCCTTGGTAATGAGATGGTTCAAGAAGTGCCGTCAAAGTATATTTTACGTAGATGGAGCAAAAACATTAGATGGAGACATGCTTACATAAAGAGCAGTTACGATGTGACTTTGTTGAAGCCACAAATGCAAAGGTTTGATAAATTATGCAAGCATTTCTATGAGGTGGCTGAAGTTGCTGCAGAGTTTGAGGATCTCACGGACGATCTCCACCGGGGGCTATGTGAATATAAAAGCAAGATGCATTCGATGGCTGCATCTAAGCAAGCTAGTAGAACAACATGCAAGGGTGATGACCGTCAAAGGAAGTTGATTGCGGGCATTGAAACTGCTAACACTGGCATTCGTAGTCCATTGCATGTACCGTGTAAAGGACGACCACCAAGCATTAGAAAAATATCTAAAGTTGATCAAGTAGTCTCCAAATTGAGAAAGAGGACGCACCAACGTCATCAAACTTTGACAATTGATGTATGTATACATGAATTTGCTAATTATCATTGTATAGGATGTTTTGGTTTTGTATATGTTTTATCTAGGCTGATTAGCATTCCCTTTTATTAGTGTATTAAGTTATTTTATTGTGAACATGTAGGAGTATATTGATGGAAGCTTGAGTCAGGTGGATGGAAAGAAGTTACACATAGAGTCATCTATAGAAGTGAACAGCTGTAGAGAATGCCGTGATGATTGTACTATGGTGTGTGTATACACCAAAACTGTTTGTCATTTGTAATCATTGTTGAAATGGTTGTTAAGCTTTAAGCTACTTACACTTAAATTATCATTTGTCATTTGTTTTAATGAATGAATGTTTAGTATATTGTTGCTTAACAGTCCACAGCTATTGAGCTGAGTGCAAATATTGATGCACCAATGTGTGACGGTAACTATTGGGTTTCACAACTATCACACAACTCATCAGATGATTTTTTATCATTATTAGAAGAAATTGATCATGATGTCAGTCAAAGGTCACAGGCATGTCCAACATATGCTCAATAAGTTCATTGTAGTTATTAAAATTGACATGCTTATATGTTTTTATCCAGGATTGTCATAGTCAAATGTCATACACCAATTTGTTGGTTAGTGGTAATGCAGGGCAATTTGAAGATACTCAGGCTGGGAATCAGTGATAGAGTACAAATCTAAATTTGTATAAATTATATAGGGTAGCTGCATGTACATTCTTCAAATTAACCACTAATCTAATCTACTATTGTTTTGCAGGTTGATTTCTTTTTTTTGGTATATAGGATAATTTACATGGGTGTGCTGACAAAGACCTAGGTGCAAATTGATGAAAGTGCGCACACACTGTGATTTGGTCTAAACATTCTTTGCCCTAAACCATGAAAATAGATCTTAGTGGATCATCAGAAACCCCCTTAAGTAGTTGCTTTGTCCTTTTAAGTGGATTATTTCTGTGTTGTAGTTATTTATGTTTCATATGTAATGTGTATATAATACATGTAATTGCACGTAGAGGGGGAAGATGTATATATTTTTTTAGGGTGAATGGTAGGAATGTATCATTGCAATGGCACAATATTAGTGATGTATATGGATATATACTGTGGTACACAAGCGATAAATGGCTCTTTTGTAATCCAGGTGTATTTTTCTATATTTTTACCTGTAGCCTCAAGAATAATTGAAGTTGAAAGAAATATCAAATACAGGCCCACCATTGGGAACTGACTATTTGGATTATCCATTGACTGATATAGATTAACCACTTATTTGCAATGTATTGAGCAGTTACTCATGAATTCACCAATTAATGAGACTCACCACAAAACCATGGACATTCACGGGTGATCCTGTCTCCAAAGTGGTGTATCTCATTATTTGGTCAGTTACAAAATAAGTGGTTAATTCATTAGAAATAAGTGGTGAATCAGTTCACGTTTCTGGTGAATCCACAAAAAGTTCCAGAAACATTTCTAAATAATGGGGAGAAAGTAGTTAGAAACGAATCACAAGTGGAATGGACATATGTAATGTTGTTTTTAACAAGTTGGGAGTAGATTGGCAGAAAATCATGGAAAAAGGGGTGAATCTCATGGTTTTGGTGAGTTCAAAATTAAGTGGTTAATACACTATGAATAAGTGGTTAATATGAACAAGTTTCTGGTTAATCCAAAAAAATTTCCAAATAGTGGGGGGAAACTAGTTAGAAACGAATTACTAGTGGAATGGACATATGTAATGTTGTTTTTAACAAGTTGAGAGTAGATTGACAGAAAACCATAGAAAATGGGGGTGAATCTCATTGATTTGGTGAGTTCAAAATTAAGTGGTTAATACACTATGAATAATTGGTTAATATGAATAAGTTTCTGGTTAATCCAAAAAAATTCCAAATAGTGGGGGGGAACTAGTTAGAAACGAATTACAAGTGGAGTGGACTGGTGTAATGTTGTTTTTACCAAGTTGGGAGTAGATTGGCAGAAAACCATGGAAAAGAGGGTGAATCTCATTGATTTGGTGAATTCAAAATTAAGTGGTTAATACACTATGAATAACTAGTTAATATGAACAAGTTTCTGGTTAATCCAAAAAAATTTCCAAATAGTGAGGAAAAACTAGTTAGAAACGAATTACTAGTGGAATGGACATATGTAATGTTGTTTTTAATAAGTTGGGAGTAGATTGGCAGAAAACCATAGAAAAAGGGGGTGAATCTCATTGATTTGGTGAATTCAAAATTAAGTGGTTAATACACTATGAATAACTGGTTAATATGAACAAGTTTTTGGTTAATACAAAAAAAATTCCAAATAGTGGGGGGGAACTAGTTAGAAACAAATTACAAGTGGAGTGGACATGTGTAATGTTATTTTTACTAAGTTGAGAGTAGATTGGCAGAAAACTATGGAAAAGGGGGTGAATCTCATTGATTTGGTGAGTTCAAAATTAAGTGGTTAATACACTATGAATAACTGGTTAATATGAACAAGTTTCTGGTTAATCCAAAAAAAATTCCAAATAGTGGGGGGAAACTAGTTAGAAACGAATTACTAGTGGAATGGACATATGTAATGTTGTTTTTAACAAGTTAGGAGTAGAATGGCAGAAAACCGTGGAAAAAAAAGGGTGAATCTCATGGATTTGGTGAGTTCAAAATTAAGTGGTTAATACACTACAAATAAGTAGTTAATATGAACATGTTTTTGGTTAATCACAAAAAAGTTCTAAATAATGGGGGGGATCTAGTTAGAAACCAATTATAAGTGGAGTGGACATGTGTAATGTTGTTTTTGCCAAGTTGGGAGTAGATTGGTAGAAAACCATGGAAAATGGGGTGAATCTCATTGATTTGGTGAGTTCAAAATTAAGTGGTTAATACACCATGAATAACTGGTTAATATGAACAAGTTTCTAGTTAATCGTTGGATTAGTTCCCAAAATGGGGGCAGACTAGTTAGAAATGAAGTACTAGCTGGAGTTTACACCTATAATATTGTTTTGAACACATTGGGAGTATATTGTCAAAAAAACCATGGACAAAGTGATGAATCTCAAAAGCATCTATCCAATTATTATCAAACCTGCTATCTATACAAAAAGTGGCTAATATGTACAAGTTTCTGGATAATATAAAATACAGTTCCAAATCAGTGGATAATCTAAAACAAGTTTCTGAATTCATAAGTGAATGATTAATACATTACACAAAAGTGGTTAATTAGAACATGTTCTTGGTGAATCCACTAAATAGTTCTCAATAGTGGGGGTAACTATACAATGGCATTGCAATAACTGTACATGGGGCCAAGCTAAATAGTGTAGAATAAAATTTACAAATCAAGACAGCAACTCCATGGCATCGCAACTCTCAAAACTTCTTCTCTGCACTCGTTCTTTGGATGCAAGACCCAGCCACAGAATAAGTCACGTCGCATTTGCGTGACTTCTCCCTGCACCAATATAGTACGAATAAATAAAAATTCTAACATAATGTAATTGTTGAATCAGAAAACAAAATAATTCACTCACCACTTCCCATTCTTGCATAGTCTTCTCCCCAAATATCTTGTGTCCATCCCACAGCTCCATGTACTTGATAACGTAAATGCCATAATCATCCCTATTTCAATAACATACAAGCACAAGGGAAGAAATTAAACATCTATGCCTCAACATAACAATTAATATTTTTTAAGAAATGCAACCGTACTCACGAGTTGTATTGCCGGGGCAAGTCAACCTCCACTAGGTCTAAAGGATTATCATTCGTCAAGGTTGGACTAAGTATCTACAACAATTCTTCAAACCGGCGCTTCTACAAATTCAAAGTACAGTTCAAAGTCAAATTATACGGCACAACTAATACATTATCATTACAATGACATTAGAGGAGTGTGATACCGTCAGAACGTCCAGCCTAGCTTTTTCAGTGTCAATGTGACTGCCCATTGAATCCAACACATACAACTTTTTAAATCTTGGATGCAACACATAACACCACCAATGGCCGTCAAACACGACTGGAGCAAATATCTACATGAAAAAATGTATACAAGTTCAATGAATGTGTTCTTTGTAATATGCTTACGTAAATAGTATTACTATTCCTTAAATGGCTTTTTATGTTACATAGTTATTTGATAATGTAGACATATGATAGTGATGTGCATTATAGTTAGAACATAATGTCTTATGTGGTATTAAGAAAATAAAACAATATACACAATTCAACTAGATAAATGATGGGTTTAACCCCAGATGTTGCCCAATAAAGTATATGCAGCTAAACACATGTAATTTTTGACACATAATGATTAAAAGTTACCAAGTTGCACTGGGTGATGTCATATCCCACTTCAGCATGAGGCATGAAGTCGTTGATACTTCGCCAGGGCCTGTGGCGAACTGATTTGAAACGCTCCAGTCCACTTTTCACTAAATCCTACATTTTTTTAAATAACCAACAATAAGTCAAGGTTGACATTGTTAATATGCATACAATTCTAAGTTAATTGAGCATGTTGTTGTTACCATAAACGTGTGACAAAACATATGACGAGTCACTGTTCGTGATCGCTCCATTTCATCTCCCACAAAAACCCTTGTAGCCAGCATAATAACCTGAAAGAGTGAATTAAAAAAGGTCCTTATATGTGAACCAGCACAATAAGTACGTGTGATATATATAATCTTAATTATGAGTTGAATGTCATTCGATCTTACCATATTATTGACCCACCCTCTTGGTTTCATGCAAGAGGCATCTGCAATGGTAAGGAACTAATCGTAGAGTTTGACCACCACCCTACACCACAATCTAAAACAAATTGTTTAAAGACAATCACAAAACAAATTTCCTAATGCTAAAATTGTATAAGATGCAAATGACAAATGTTAGCCTAAGTAAAATCAGTCTTAAACGTATCAAGCATGCCACGATGGTAATTCAAAAACTTACGTGGAATCGTGGTCCTCTTTTTTAAGCACTCTGGTGCAGTAAGTAAAAAGTTAGGTATGCAGATTCGTTTTCTTCTTCTTATTCTTTTGCAATTTGGTGTAAGGAGTTCAGGTGCTTTTCCCAAGCACACGGTTCCTAGGCTGAGCCTTAACCCGAGTGCAAATGTTGGAGTCAGGGTTCTTTCTGACTGGGTTCATGTGTGTACTAGGGTAACCAACAGGTGCTCCTGAAGGGATGACACGTGCAGGCAGTTGTCGATCACTTGGCTCACCAGCTTCACTGAATCCGTAGAAAGGAGTGCTCACCACATTCAATGGTTGAGTACCCTGGTCAGGTTCTGGACTGCCTATAAGACAATGTGAAAGTGGAGGCACTGAATGATGTAATAATAGTTGTTTCAATATGCTCATTTCTATTTCCAGAACAGAAATCCGTTTCTTCACTTGCACGTTCTCAGCAACCACCTGAGAAATGTCCTCCACATCAAATAGCCTCAGCCGCCGATGCCCAACACCATGTTGCTGCACAGGTGTCATTGCATCCCTGACTATGTTAATCTGGTTCTCTTCGCTCGATGCAACTAGATCTTCAGTTACCTACATGTCAGTAACCACCAGATACGTAGTTAAGTAGTATGGTGAAAGTGGACTACTATGGTTAAATAACATAAATTTTTGAAATACAAAATCATTTTGGTACAAATGTCGCAGCACTACAAACATCGTTTAAAAATTGCAGGTTACCTTATTTTTTTCAAACGTTGTTCACACTTTCTCCTCCCTCACCCTAAACACGCGCCAGTTCAAGAAACGTGGGAAGGATTAAGCACTTATCACAGTTGATGTGGGGCACAACGACAGGTGTTCAAAATCCTAAGCCTTGTAGAAAATAAGATGTATGGTATCAAAATGATGCAACAGGAAAAGAACAAGAACAAAACTACAACATTGCATGAAATAATTATAACAACCAGGAAACAAAGTAAATAACAAAACATGTACCTGCAGAAGTGCAACACATCCCGTTAAATGGACTTGGCGGATATTTTTACCCTCGTGCACTGCACATGCTACTTGGGTCAAGTCATCCACCAAAAAATCATACACTGCCAAACCCCAGCTATACTTATCTAGGGAGTCCAAATCATCTAACAGGTGTGCAAAGATGGAATGCACGTTGACACCTGTAATGGGAAAATAGAACTCCCCGAAAGCAAGCAGGATGTAAAGTCGACAAAAGTTAACGACATCATTGTCCCCTACATGGTGATATAACTCAGTCCAAATTGTGCCAATGGTTATATCGTCCCCCTTAAATAAGGACAAAGTTCGGCCCACTCCATCGTCACGTGGGGTTATTCTTTCCCCAACAATCCGCAATCTAAGTGCCAAGCACACGTCTAATAGACTGAAAGGGATAACCCTACCTCTAACTCTAAATCTCCCATCTCTTTCAACCCATCTAGACGCTAACTCCCACAACAAGACACAGTTGATTTCCAAATTATTAGGCATACATAATAGTGACTTGAATGGGGTAGACTCGACGCGGGACTTCTGCGCATCCGTCAAAGTGCTATTCACGTCAAGCAACAACCGTGGTGTGCAAACATGCCTCACTCGCACCTTCTGCATTATGAGAACAAATTAGTCAACATATGTGCATAGCCAAACACGTATAACAGATTTGTCTATATTAACCAAGTTGGTTACCTGGTTGATGCTGGACAAATCAGACCTCTGTCTTCCCCGTGAGCTGTTCATGTAAGTATTCTGCATATACAGAAGACCAAGAATGAATTTTCTTCAGTCCAACACGATTAAAAGCACAAATGAATAATCAATCGTGTTGGTCACAACTCATACACATGCACCAACTTCATCATTTTGAACTAATTGTGTCATTTAAAATTCTTTAAGCCTAAGGAACAACAAATTTGAAACTTACATAAATCATTTAAATGCGGAACACACTATTTCAACCAAATCATTTAATTTTTTAGGAGACTCTTATTTGCTGAAGAATTTCCCACTATTTATGATGTTGGTAATGTAAGGTTCCTATTTACTGCATTTAAATGAAATATCAATTTTACTCTCATCTTCTTATCAAACTATTAGATAGCACAAAAAACATATGATATATGTTTCAATGATATATACATTAAGTAGCACAAACAATGCATTTAAGGATATAGCACAAATTGACACATGTGTCAATACTTAATAATAAGTATTGACACATTTACCAATGAAAGTTGCAAAATGTATAATATTGAACATAAAAAATGATGTTGCATCGATATAGGAAATTATAGATGAGGAAGATGAGAAGTTACAAAGTCCCAAGCAGGAATGGGGAGATGATATACGTTTACCTGTTGTTACATCCTTGAAAGAATTAAATGAATACAATTAAAGTGGTGGGTATACTGTTAATGAGCTATCGAACTTCAAGGAAAAAAGGAAGGCTACATTGAAAAAGGTTATCGGTTATATTGTGGATCATATCTCTTTTTCATTCAACCAAATACACACTACTGCCATAGCATATCATCACCGAGTCTAACAAAAAAACCACATACATCATTATCTCTATGTTCAATTCACTCCATTCAAATAGGCATTTTCTCAAATAGATTATAAGCATACACACTTATTTGCATTTCACAAGTCCACGAGATTCACCTCTTTTTCCACTTAACCAGTTATTCATAGTATATTAACCACTTAATTTTGAACTCACCAAATCAATGAGATTCACCCCTTTTTCTATGATTTTCTGCCAATCTACTCCCAACTTGGTAAAAATAACATTACACATATCCACTCCACTAGTAATTCTTTTCTAACTAGTTTTCCCCCCACTATTTGGAAATTTTTTTGGATTAACCAGAAACTTGTTCATATTAACCACTTAATTTTGAACTCACCAAATCCATGAGATTCACCCTTTTTTCCATGCTTTTCTGCCAATCTACTCCTAACTTAGTAAAAACAACAGTGCACATGTCCACCGCACTAGTGATTTGTTTCTAACTAGTTTTCTCCCGCTATTTAGAAATTTTTTTTGGATTAACCAGAAAGTTGTTCATATTAACCAGTTATTCATAGTGTATTAATCACTTAAATTACACATGTCCACTGCACTAGTGATTCGTTTCTAACTAGTTTTCCCCAACTATTTGGAAATTTTTTTGGATTCACCAGAAATTTATTCATATTAACCACTTATTCATAGTGTATTAACCACTTAATTTTGAACTCACCAAATCCATGAGATTCACCCATTTTTCAATGGTTTTATGTCAATCTACTCCCGATTTGTTAAAAATAACATTACATATGTCCACTCCACTAGTGATTCGTTTCTAACTAGTTTCCCCTCCACTATATGGGATTTTTTTTAATTAACCAGAAACTTGTTCATATTAACCAGTTATTCATAGTGTATTAACCACTTAAATTACACATGTCCATTCCACTACTGATTCGTTTCTAACTAGTTCCCCCCCACTATTTGGAATTTTTTTTTATTAACCAGAAACTTGTTCATATTAACCAGTTATTCATAATGTATTAACTACTTAAATTACATATATCCACTGCACTAGTGATTCGTTTCTAACTAGTTTTCCCCCACTATTTGGAAATTTTTTTGGATTCACCAGAAATTTGTTCATATTAATCACGTATTCATAGTGTATTAACCACTTACTTTTGAACTCACCAAATTCATGAGATTCACCCCCTTTTCAATGGTTTTCTGTCAATCCACTCCCAACTTGGTAAAAACAACAGTGCACATGTCTACTCCACTAGTGATTCGTTTCTAACTAGTTTCCCTCCCACTATTTGGAACAAGTTTGGGATTAATCAGAAACATGTTCATATTAATCCCTTATTTGTAGTGTATTAACCACTTATGGACAAGATTATTTCTCAGCACATTCTGAGTTAATCAATAATAATAATCAAACAAATAAATCCCCCAACATTCCTTTATGACAGAATTAATCACAAGCCAAATTAATTGGTTTCTGCAATATAGCACATTAGGAATCAAGGTTCACTTTCCTTCTAACATTGTTTCACTACAAACTACACTTGGCTCAATCCATATCCGCCACAAACAGAGGCTAGCCTACTTTAGAATAAAAAATGATACAAAAAATATAATGACACAGGACACTAAAATACTTAAATCCAATGATACCAAGGCTCACAATATTAATATATCATCACATTCAAAAATATTATGTATAGTAGAGAGAATGAGAGAGGGTACCAGTAAAGGCTCAGGCGGTGGAGCACGGTGGTTTTGGGTACTAGGTCACGGTGGTTGGCAGGTCTGTGTGGCAGAAGATGTGAGTTACTGATCCTGGTTCGCAGTTTGAATAGAGGTTGAAGTTATCTGGTTTCGGTAGGCTTCTTTGTTTTGAGACAGAACTGGATGGTGGTGGGAGTTTGGGGGAGACCGAGACTGAGCGTGAGGGAAATGGGAGAAACTAAGAGTCAGATGAGGGAGACGAGGGACGAACTAGAGGGTGGTGGGAGTTTGGGGAGATTGAGACCGAGAGTGAGGGGAAGAGGAGAAATTGAGAACGACGGAGATGGGGAGACGAGGGAGAGAATGAGTGAGATTGAGATGAGTCACTTCCCTCGATAAAACAACAAAATAAATTAGGAGGGAAATCAGATTTCGGCAAATATACGTATGGAGCAATATGGTGGAAATACATTGAACGTATTTTGTTGGACGTAAACCGTTTTCATTAAAAAAATATTCACATCACTTTTATTTTTGTACGATTCTAATAATCTTATTACAGATGATCTTACCAAAATTTCTACAATAGAAATGCTAAATCCCACGAATTCATTTTCGTGAAACGACACCCAAAGTCACGATAATGGTGCAAATGTTCAGCATTCTGTGTAACAATCGCAACCGTTTCTCTGCCTTTCATGGAGTTTTGTAAAATTCTCATTCATGATGAATAGCATTTGGTTAGGAAAAAATATGTATCTTTTATCCTTTTAACTTTATATTATTTTTTTTCTTGTAACTATATTTTATTTCATTTTATCTCAAAAAAATTTAAAATTCATAAATTCATTTCAATCACAAATTTTGTTAGAAATATTAATCAAACTTTCTCACAACATTCTACGTTAATATGAGTGCTCAAATTTTTTTATATTCAAAAGTGCACAATGGATATTACAAATTGTGTCCTTTAAATTAAAAAATATATATATTTTAAACATTAATAAATTAACTCACAACACATACAATAAGTTGAACCATTACAAAATTACATAACACTACCCCACATAAAAGCAGTCAAAAGTGGTGAAACCAGTAAAAGTCAGCCAACTGGATAGTTTTATCAAACCAGCTAGTTCTCTATGATAAATCCTATGCCTCTTGCATTCTGGCTTGTGGACTTGCAATTCTACCTCTACGTTTTGTGCATTCTAGCTTGTGTTCAATGCCTTCTTCAATAGCGTTGTGCACATGTGCGTTTTACGAGATAAATTAAAAAAAAGTTAAAATAAATAATCAATTTATATGTCTTCAGTTAATTTTAATTTTAAGTTCTACAATTTTTATTTGATATCAATTTTTATGTATTTAATCATTTTAATATTTTATCATTTTATTATTAAGAGTATATCAAGCTTATGGTAAATGACAAATTATACCAACGAAATAATCTTAGATTAAAAGATATTATTGTTTAGTAATGGATACTGAGCTGTACTTGAATAGGTACAATATGATGTTTTCATCCTTGCACAACAACAGTAGCAAAACATGTTGGAATGGGGGGGTTGGTACTTGCAAAGGAACTCTAAAGCTCAAGTCAGGTTGTGTACAAGTAAGATTTATGCTAGAGCAATAAATTACCTGTAGAAGGTGAGTGAATCTGGTATTTATAGAGGTTAGATTGAGAGATACGCTCCCATAATAATTACAAAGGATCCCTATAATATCGAAATATTGATATTGCAGTTATGAACAGTCAAAAGCGATTATGAATGCTATTATTACGCAAGATCATGATTGACAATCATGGATGCTCTTAAGATTTATGCATTGCTCAAATCTCATGGTAATGTTATTGTTACCCAATGTCGTAATTTGATGTCTGTTGCGGTGGGATCTTAGCAGTGTACCATAAATGCCTGTTGGGGCGTTAACGACAGACTCAAGCTAGACGTGTGTCGGGTTGACCTATGGGACATGATTCTCCCGGATCATAGTCCAAAACATTTGCCACTAACTTGGTGTTTAGATGAGACAACTAAGTGTCAAGGTATCCAAGTTTAGTAAGAACACATGACATGCAGTGGACAAAGGGATCCAAGTCAGAGTTAATGTCGAATATTGTGATGTTTTTTCTAAAGGGTCGAGGTTCGTGATACGTCATAATATGCCTCCGGGGTTAACGTGTAAGGTCGGGATCCGAGTAGGATCGCTTAGCTCATGTCGTCATTCTGTCGTCCGAGGTATACCATATGTTGCCCTCATATGTAGTTCACGGGGTCTGTCTTGTCATTTCTTGCAACTTGTAGCAATCTAAACTTGCTTGGGAAACTGTCACTTTGACTTTTTTGGGAATTAAAAACCCTTTTAAAAAGGATAGCAGTTTCAAGTAGTTTCCCAACTGCCTGTTACTCTTGTGGCCAATCATAGAGAAGAAGCATTAAAAGTGCAGCCTGTAATATCCCCGAGAACATGTTAGGATTGTATTAGGTTACAAAGGTAACTTAATACTTGCTTGACATGCCTATTAAGTTTCATAACAAACTGAGTTAGTTTAGACACTTTGCCACAACGCAGAATGTGAAAAGTGGTCTAAAATGACTCAAAAAATAGTTTTAAAAGTTAAGTTAAGGGAAATAAATATGGATAATTTATTTCTAAGTCATAAATGAGATAAGAATGTTGTAGTTAAAGTTTGAAGGTAAACTGAGTTCGTTTGGTATTTTTAAGCACACCGAGTAAATGTTTTAATACCGAACGGACTTGGTGCAGATATGAAAATTTATGGAAATGAAGATTTTAGTAATTAGATGAATCTTAGGATTTATTCTAATACCTAAGGAGGTTAGAAAGCTTGAAATAATGAGATTCAAGTATTCCTAGGAGATATGAGTTTTGTGAAATGACTAAAATGCCCCTAATGGCATCTTTTAAAAAGATAAGAGTTTCTCATCTTTCTCCCCTCCCTCACGGTTTGGCAGAGGCAAAAATGAAAGAAGAGAATAAGAGGAAAGGAAGAGCAAGGAAATATCAAAGACTAAGGGATCAACCAAGGTAGAGGTGTTTACTATCTAGTTCTTCATCTTCTATTCCTTTCCTCATGTATGGGATTTATGGATTTGAGATAGAAAAATGGGATTGAATGAGTTTCTTAAAGTTTGAGTTAGATGAATTCATTAGAAACTTGAAGTATGATTGCATTTGAGCTAGTCTAGGCAAGGTGGATAGTTGGAATCCTAGGAGTTCCATGAAACTTCTTGTGATGAAGATTAAGAAATGGGTATTTGAGTTATGATTATTGGCCATAATTCATACTAGATGAGTTAAGAGTTCATATAAAGGTTTCTATGTGATTAGGAACCATAGTTATGATTGGAAATCACCTAGAATCCACGAGTTGAGGATTGGATCTAGTTTAGCATTTAATGGAATAGGAAATATGGGTATTTTCTACTCTAGGATTGATGTTTTGCAGTGCCTTATTCGAATAGCAAGGTTGTTATTTGAATAAAGCATCATAGAGAGCTTCAGAAAGTGAAATTTCGTGGGTGTTATTTGAATAACACCGGGGTTATTCGAATAGACCCGAAACAGAGAGAAAACTTATTTCTGACAGTCTGTAGTGTTTTTATCATAATTCGAGCTACCGATATTAAAATGAGTTGATTCCATAGCCATTTGAAGGTTAACATGTTAGGATATATGCCTATAAAATTTCATAATGTTTGAAGTTAGGATGCACTTCTGGTGAAATTTTTAAAATTATCCTTTTTGAGGCAAATATAGAGGTGCTTGGGTTTGCTTAGGATAATTTGAAGTTGAATGGTTTGTGAACTATGTTTTAGTTTTCCTTTTGGCTAATGTTAAACTAGGATGATGTGATAAAAGGGTGTTAGATCCTTATACGATGGAAATTAGTAAGTAGGTAACCAAGAGTTACCTAGTTATGACTTAAGAAATGATAAGAATGAGAGTTTCAAGTATGTTTAAGATATTATGACATTCAGAAAGTGGGTTAAGGAGGTAACAAATTCCCTCCCCACTACAAGGAGTAATGATATTCATGACATTTATGACATTGTATCCACCAAGAGATATAGTAGGTTACAGGAGGTTACATATTCCCTCCCTACCATAAAGAAGAATAGTCAAGTTTCATGACATCTTATGACATTGCATTTACCCCATCATATACCTATGTTTGAGCATAATCATACATCATAACATACATCATAACATTATTGCATTGCTTGACTTGATAACTGATTGAATTTATGGATTTGTGATTTATGCTTCTAAGTGTATATGTTGTTTGGCTCAATGTTATTGTACCATTGTATAGGAGGTGATTCAATATCATTGATTGTTACCTTCCGATGACAGTTGTATGGGCAACTGACTTATCTTTTAAAGGTGAATTAATTCAGAGTTACGGTTAGATTGGGAACATTACATAGAGAGAAAATGTATATGTTCCTAGAGTATTGAATAGCGATTTGACAGCTAGTAAAGATTTATTTACGAAGTTGTGACTGAGTAATGACTAATAGCTTGATTTTTTTTAGTTACAGTTTCATTTCAGATATTTAAGGGTTGTATATTGTTATACAATTGCTTGTATTGTTACACTTATACTGAGAATTGTAAAATTCTCACCCCGTATGTTCCATGTAAATCCAGGTTGAAGCTCCAAGGACAAGCAGAAGACAAAGAATGAACATTAGCATAGTTATCTTTATGTTGAGTAGATAGATTTTATATTTTCATGTATATGAGTTTAAAGTTGTAAAATAAAAATATGTATGCATTAGTTTTACCTTATGTCAATATGACAAGTTATGTATATAAGTGGATATTGTTCCACAAGGCTCTCTATAATGATTTATTTATATAAATGTTATGGATTAGTTTAATGAATAAGTTAGAAGTAGCATAACTAATACTGTTTATCCAGGTATATGTCAGATATATTAGGATTTCAGTATTAGGATGTTACATTATGGTATCAGAGCAATTCATCCTGTGAGCCGGGGTATGGACTAACTAGGCTTAGGAAAGATTTGGAGTTTTAATAAGAAGTTTTGCTGGAGTTGTGCAATCCTTGTCTTTTTTGTGAGTTGTTTTTTTAGGATTGCATGACTTGTCTTATGGTGGGTTGTTCTTAGCTACTGTTGCACGGTTACATGATATTGAGACTGGCCATCTCAATATGGAATGTTCTGTGTGATCGGAATTCTATAGCACCACCAAGGCTTATCCAAGAAGACAAGAATATAGTAAGTGAAGTTAGAGTAGTTGTGGAAATAACCAATGTAACAAGGGAGCAGACAACGATTATAGTAAATATAATGGGGAATTAGACAATTATTACTGCTAGTGTACTAGAGGTGTTGGGAGCCAATCAACTTCGGTCATCGAGGCAAGTACAAGAGAAACAATAATAGTGTTTTGAAAGCTAATGTTATCCAAGAAGAAGAGAATTGAGTTCAGAAAATGTTAAGGGAGCCTCAATGCTCTAAATGTGGAAGGGACTATGGTATCAAACCATATCCAGTGGAACAATCAGTATACTACAAATGTGAGCAGTTAAAACATTACGTAGGGAAGTGTCCGCAAAGAGAAGAAGCAAAATTAAAGAAGTAAAGTTGGAAACCAGATTCACAGTGCCAGGGAGAATAATCAGTTTGTAAGCCCAAGGAGATTACACAATCCACAAGTTTAGGAAGAGGTAAGTGCGAAATTTTGTTTCTCTAAGATTTGGTTGAGACTACTTAGAGTAGGAAAACCAAATTTTGGGGACAAAATTTTTAAAAAATAGGAGAAATGTAACATCCCCAAGAACATGTCAAGCTTGTATAATGTTACAGAGGTAACTTAATACTTGCTTGACATGTCTGTGAAGTTTCATGGCAAACTAAGTTTGTTTAGGCACTTTACCACAACACAGAATATGGAAAGTGACCTAAAATGACTGAGAAAATAGTTATAAAGGTTAAGTTAAGGGAAATAAATATGGATAATTTATTTCAAAGTCATAAATAAGATAAGAATGTTGTAGTTAAAGTTTGAAGATAAACTGATTTTGTTTGTTATTTCTAAGCACACCGAGTAAATGTTTTAATACCGAACGAACTTGGTGTAGATATGGAAATTTATGGAAATGAAAAGTTTGGTAATTAGATGAATCTTAGGATTTATTCTAATACCTAAGGAGGTTAGAAAGCTTGAAATAATGAGATTCAAGTTTTCCTAGGGGATATGAGTTTTGTGAAATGACTAAAATGCCCCTAATGCATCTTTTAAAAAGATGAGAGTTTCTCATCTTTCTCCTCTCTCACGGTTTGGCAGAGGTAGAAATGAAAGAAGAGAATAAAAAGAGAGAAAAAGCAAGGAAATATCAAATACTAAGGGATCAACCAAGGTAGGGGTGTTTACTACCTAGTTCTTCATCTTATATTCCTTTCCTCATGTATGAGATTTATGGATTTGAGATAGAAAAATGGGATTGAATGAGTTTCTTAAAGTTTAAGTTAGTTGAATTCATTAGAAACTTGAAGTGTGATTACATTTGAGCTAGTCTAGCCATGGTGAATAGTTGGAATCCTAGGAGTGTCCATGAAACTTCTTGTGATGGAGATTGAGAAATGGGTATTTGAGTTGTGATTATTGGCCATAATTCATACTAGATGAGTTAAAAGTTCATATAAAGGTTGCTATATGGCTAGGAACCTTAGTTATGATTGGAAATCACCTAGAATCCATGAGTTGAGGATTAGATCTTGTTTAGGATTTAATGGAATAGGACATATGGGTGTTTTCTGCTCCAGAATTATTATTTTGCAGTGCCTTATTCGAATAGCAAGGTTGCTATTCGAATAAAGCATCACAGAGAGCTACAGAAAGTGAAATTTTGTAAGTGTTATTTGAATAACACCAGGGTTATTCGAATAGACTTGAAACAGAGAGAAAACTTATTTATGACAGCCTATAGTGTTTTTATCATAACTCGAGCTACCGATATTGAAATGAGTTGATTCTAGACCCATTTGAAAGCTAGCATGTGAGGTTATATGCCTATAAAATTTCATGATATTTGAAGTTAGGATGCACCTCTGGTGAAATTTTGAAAATTATCTTTTTTGAGGCAAATATAGAGGTGCTTGGGTTTACTTAGGATAATTTGAGGTTGAATGGTTTGTGAACTATGTTTTATTTTCTTTTTGGCTAATGTTAAGCTAGGATTGTGTGATAAAAAGGGTATTAGATCCTTATATGATGGAAATTAGTAAGTAGGTAACCAAGAGTTACCTAGTTGTGACTTAAGAAATGATAAGAATGAGAGGTTCAAGTATGTTTAAGTTATTATGACATTCAGAAAGTAGGTTAAGGAGGTAACATATTCCCTCTCCACTACAAGGAGTAATGATATTCATGACATTGTATCCGCAGAGAGAAATGGTAGGTTATAGGAGGTTACATATTCCCTCCCTATCATAAAGAGGAATAGTCAAGTTTCATGACATCTCATCATTGCAATTACCCTATGATGTACCCATATTTGAGCATAATCATACAACATAACATACATCCTAACATCGCTACATTGCTTGACTTGATAACTGATTGTATTTATGGAATTATGATTTGTGCTTCTATGTGTATGTGTTGTTTGGCTCAATGTTATTGTACCATTATATGGGCGGTAGTTCAATATTATTGATTGTTACCTTCTTATGACAGTTGTATGGGTAACTGTCTTATCTTTTAATGGTGAATTAGTTCAGGGTTATGGTTAGATTGGGAACATTACATAGAGAGAGAATGTGTATGTTCCTAGAGTGTTGAATATCGATTCGACGGCCAGTAAAGATTTATTTACGAAGTTATGACTGAGTAATGAGTAATAACATGATTTATTTATTTTTTCAGTTACAGTTTCATTTCAGATATTTAAGGGTTGTATGTTGTTATACAACTGCTGGTATTAGTACACTTATACTGAGAATTATAAAATTCTCACCCCGTGTGTTCCATATAAATCCATGTTGAAGCTCTAAGGACAAGCAGAAGACGAAGAATGAAGATTAGCATAGTTATCTTTGTGTTGACAAGATAGATTTTATATTTTCATGTATATGAGTTTAAAGTTGTAAAATAAAAAGAAGTATGCATTAGTTTTACCTTATGTCAAATATGACAAGTTATGTAAATAAAGTGGATATTGTGCCACAAGGCTCTCCATAATGATTTATTTATATAAATGTTATAGATTAGTTTAATGAATAACTTAGATGTAGCATAACTAATACTATTTATCCAGGAATATGTCAGATATACTAGGATTTCAATATTATGATGTTATATTATGGTATCAATGCAGTTCATCCTGTGAGCCGAGGTATGGATTGACTAGGCTCAGGAAAGATTAGGAGTTTTAATAGGAAGTTTTGCAGGAGTTGTCAAATCCTTGTCTTTTCTGTGAGTTGTTTTTTTAGGATTGCATCACTTGGCTTATAGTGTGTTGTTATTAGCTACTATTGCACGGTTACATGATATTGAGACTGACCATCTCAATATGGAATGTTTCGTGTGAACGGAAAACTATAGCATCACCAAGACGTATCCGAGAAGACAAGAATATAGTAAGTGAAGTTGGAGTAGTCATGGAAATAGCCAATGTAACAAGGGAGCAGACAACGATCACAACAAATATAATAGGGAATCAGACAACTATTACGGCTAGAGTACTAGAGTTACAGAGAGCCAATCAACTTCAATCATTTAGGCACGTACAAGAGAAGCAAAAAAAGTGTTTTGAAACCTGATGTTATCCAAGAAGAAGAGGATTGAGTTCAGAAAGTGTTAAAGGAGCCTAATGCTCTAAATGTGGAAGGGACAATGGTATCAAACCATATCCAATGGAACAATGAGTATACTACAAATGTGAGCAGTTAAAACATTACATAGGGAAGTGTTCACAAAAAGAAGAAGCAAAATTGAAGAAGTAAAGTTGGAAACCAGATTCACAGTGCCAGGGAGAATAATCAGTTTGTAAGCCCAAGGAGATAGCACAATCCACAAGTTTAGGAAGAGGTAAGTGCGAAATTTTGTTTCTCTAAGATTTGGTTGAGACTACTTAGAGTAGGAAAACCAAATTTTGGGAACAAAATTTTAAAAAAGATAGGAGAAATGTAACATACCCGAGAACATGTCAGGATTGTATAAGGTTAACTTAATACTTGCTTGACATGTTTGTGAAGTTTCATGACAAACTGAGTTAGTTTAGGCATTTTACCGCAACACAGAATGTGGAAAGTGACCTAAAATGATTCAGAAAATAGTTTTAAAGGTTAAGTTAAGGAAAATAAATATGGATAATTTATTTCCAAGTCATAAATGAGATAACAATGTTATAGTTAAAGTTTGAAGGTAAACTGAGTTCGTTTGGTATTTTTAAGCACATCAAGTAAATATTTTAATACCGAACGGACTTGGTGCAGATATGGAAATTTATGGAAATGAAAAGTTTGGTAATTAGATAAATCTTAGGATTTATTCTAATACCTAAAGTGGTTAGAAAGCTTGAAATAATGAGATCCAAGTATTTCTAGGGGATATGAGTTTTGTGAAATAACTAAAATACCCCTAATGGCATCTTTTAAAAAGATGAAAGTTTCTCATTTTTCTCCTCTCCCTCACGGTTTGGCAGAGGCAGAAACGAAAGAAGAGAAGAAAAGGAGAGGAAGAGCAAGGAAATATAAAAGACCAAGGAATCAACGGAGGTAGGGTTGTTTAATATCTAGTTCTTGATATTCTATTCCTTTCTTTATGTATGAGATTTATGGATTTGGGATTGAAAAATAGGATTAAGAGTTAGATGAATTCATTAGAAACTTGAAGTATTATTGCATTTGAGTTAGTCTAGGCATGGTGGATAGTTGGAATCCTAGGAGTTCCATGAAACTTCTTGTGATGGAGATTGAGAAATGGGTATTTGAGTTGTGATTATTGGCCATAATTCATACTAGATGAGTTAGGAGTTCATGTAAAGGTTTCTATGTGATTAGGAAACATAGTTATGTTTGGAAATCACCTAGAATGCATGAGTTGTGGATTGGATCTAGTTTATTATTTAATGGAATAGGAAATATAGGTATTTTCTACTCTAGGATTGATGTTTTGCAGTGCCTTATTCAAATAGAAAGGTTGCTATTCGAATAAAGCATCACAAAGAGTTTCAGAAAGTGAAATTTCATGGGTGTTATTTGAATAATACCAGGGTTATTTGAATAGACCCGAAACAGAGAAAAAACTTATTTCTGACAGTCTGTAATGTTTTTATCATAACTCGAGCTACCGATATTGAAATGAGTTAATTCCATAGCCATTTGAAAGTTAACATGTTAGGATATATGCCTATAAAATTTCATAATGTTTGAAGTTAGGATGAACCTCTGGTGAAATTTTGAAAATTATCCTTTTTGAGGCAAATATAGAGGTGCTTGGGTCTGCTTAGGATAATTTAAGGTTGAATGGTTTGTGAACTATGTTTTAGTTTTCTTTTTTGCTAGTGTTAAGCTAGGATGATGTGATAAAAGGGTGTTAGATCCTTATACGGTGGAAATTAGTAAGTAGGTAACCAAGAGTTACCTAGTTATGACTTAAGAAATGATAAGAATGAGAGATTCAAGTATGTTTAAGATATTATGACATTCAGAAAGTTAGTTAAGGAGGTAACAAATTCCCTCCCCACTACAAGGAGTAATGATATTCATGACATTCATGACATTGTATCCACAGAGAGAAATTGTAGGTTACAGGAAGTTACATATTCCCTCCTTACTATAAAGAGGAATAGTCAAGTTTCATGACATCTCATTATATTGCATTTGCCCTATCATATACCCATGTTTGAGCATAATCGTACATCATAACATCATTGCTTTGCTTGACTTGATAACTGATTGTATTTATGGATTTGTGATTTGTGCTTCTAAGTGTATGTGTTGTTTGGCTTAATGTTATTGTACTATTGTATGAGCGGTAGTTCAATATCATTGATTGTTACCTTCTGATGACAGTTGTATAGGCAACTGTCTTATCTTTTAATGGTGAATTAGTTTTGAGTTATGGTTAGATTGGGAACATTACATAGAAAGAGAATGTGTATGTTCCTAGAGTATTGAATAGCTATTCGATGACTAGTAAAGATTTATTTATGATGTTATGACAGAGTATTGAGTAATAGCTTGATTTATTTATTTTTTCAGTTATAGTTTCATTTATGATATTTAAGGGTTATATGTTGTTATTCGACTGCTGGTATTGATACACTTATACTGAGAATTATAAAATTCTCACCCCGTGTGTTCCATGTAAATCTAGGTTAAAGCTTCAAGGACAAGCAGAAGACGAAGAATGAAGATTAATATAGTTATCTTTATGTTGAGTAGATAGATTTTATATTTTCATGTATATGTATTTAAAGTTGTAAAATAAAAAGATGTATGCATTAGTTTTACCTTATATCAAATATGACAAGTTATGTATATAAGTGGATATTGTCCCACAAGGCTCTCCATAATGATTTATTTATATAAATGTTATGGATTAGTTTAATGAATAAGTTAGAAGTAGCATAACTAATACTATTTATCTAGGTATATGTCAGATATACTAGGATTTTAGTATTAGGATGTTACATAGCCTCAAACGTGCAGTCTGTTTTCCTTCTTAAGGGCTAATTAGAATGCTTCATTTTCTCTATAAATATGGAATTTTTGCATTGAGACTAACATTTCTTTTGTTCTTTGATCGTTTTTTAGAGTGATTTTTTATTAGAAAATGACATTTCTCCCATTTCTTGTAAACATAAGGAGGGTTGTGCCCTCATCTGAAACTATTTTCCTATTCTTCCCAAATCCTTAATGATGTTTTCTTTATTGCTACTGGTTTTTCTGGTGGAGGCATTTCTTTCTCGGCATAATGGCTTGGTGAGGACCTAGTAACTACCCTACGTGGCTAGGTAGTAGAAGTCTGTCTTTCTTGGCATACATAGGAACATGCATCCTTCCTGCTCTTGCCGAGAGGGTCCATGGTTTTGACCTTAATCCTGTGGCGTGGAGATGCTCTGCACTTTGTCCTCCTCCTTCCCCGACAGTTCTGGAGGCACTTGGTTAATACATTGGTTTCACTCTAAAGTGTAGTTGGATATGCAGGAGGGTGGAACAATCTCTTGGAGTAACTTGGGGTGAAGCATTCTTCTCGTGTTGACCAACAAGGAAGAAAAGGATGTTTCTTTCTGGAAGAACTGTGGAGGTGGTCATGGTTAGTGGTCATCATCATCATCATCATTGTCTTTGTCTGACTTCCTTTCTAGCTCTCTCCAGTGGGCATTCTTGACTTAGAGCAGTTTACGTACACTTTTTTGTTAGAACTGACAATGTATGAAATATGAATAAAAATAAAAGTCTTTTTTGAATTGTGGCTTGTATCTTTTGTTTTTCATTTCTATTTTCTGTTTTTTTCCTTTTCTCTGGGATGAATCCAATGCTCACCATAGTATGTCATGTTCATGCTACCCCCAACTTGATGTTTAGCTCATATAGTAAAGTATCAAGATAAGTATTTATGCCCCTGGATGACAAAATTCATGCTTTAAATGAAGCCGAAGCCCGTCATGCCCCCAAAGGGTTAAGAACTCTAATTTGGAGGCATCAATGACCAAGTCATTTGATATTCGCAGACGTGACATAGTCCTGGTAGGATCCATGCGTCATGTGACTATATATGGACATTCCGGTGTATAGTCAAGGTATGTAGAAAACTTTTGTGGTCCATAGAAAAATTATGGATTCATTTGCAGGACTTGCATGACATTTGGTTTTTCGAGTAACCATCTTTTCAAATGCTGTGACAACTGTGGAATCCATGTGGCACATCATTTAACATCCCCTCTGCTGGTGCCTGACCACTGCTCCAATGGTATCGTTGGACATCTACTCAGTATTGTATGGCACTAGCCCAGCTAGCAGGGTTTCCCCAGGCAGTTATGCCCATTAGTCTGGCCCATTCCCGTAAATATCCGCTACAGCCTTCTTGGGAATCGAACTCGTGACCAAGCCTTTTGTTTCTCCCAAAGGGAACACCTTTCACCAGTTAAGCTGCAGCTCAACTGGTGAAAGGTGTTCCCTGCAGCTCAACTGGTGAAAGGTGTTCCCTTTGGGGGAAAGGTCGCGGGTTTAATTCCCAAGAAGGCTGCAACGAATATTTAAGGGAATGGGCTAAACCAATGGTTATAACTGCCTGGGGCAACCCTATTGGCTAGGCCAGTGCTATACAATACCAAATAGATGCCCAGCGGCACCGTTGGATCAGTGGTCGGGCACCCTCAGAGGGGATGTTATACATTCTAACTGGGTAGATGTAGTTAAGGTTCTGCGCACCGTGATGAGTGACTTTTGAAATCTAAAATGATAGGATGGAACTACCCCCTAACCATGTTGCCTCTATAAATAGGGTTGGGGATGCTTCTTCCACACTTTTATTGTTCCTCTCTAATCTCCGGTGACCTGAGGCGATTACTAACAACTTTTCTTAGCAGACAAGTGCAGTTTCAAGCAATTTTCAGTAGTTACGTTCCCCTCAAATACTTATATTCTTTATTTCTTCAAGGCACGTTGCCTTCTACCTTTTGTTGTTACTATTTTCAGCGTCATTCTGAGATAGAGGGTATCTGTCTTCTCTGTCTTGGGGTATTGCTTTTCTTTTTCTTTTGAAATGAGTAAGGATACTTGTATTTTTGGGTCCCTTTAACATTATCGCTCTGTGGAGCACTTCTCTGTCACGCCGTGAGCGGCAGAAGTGTCCATCTGAGGCTTAGACCTTGGTGGGCGCGGAGGCCGGTATCCGTAATCCTGAAATGGAGGGCATATGCGGATGTGAACTTTTATTGGTTCCTCTCGCAATTCGCCCCCTTCCATGTCTAAATATGTTTAGCCAATATTCTTGATTCTGATAATAACTTACTGGCCTCTGTTGGTGTTTCCAGGAGTTCCATGGCAAGGAGAAAGCGATGACGTAAAGGAGGCCAGTTGTTGAAGGGCCTTTAGTGCTTGCCTTTATGAGGATTGTATACCCGTAGGTAGGGGATAACTTCTAGAACCAAGAGTCTGAATTTTTTACTGTAAAGAAGCTTGAAGAACTCACGGACTACTTAGAGCTGATAGAAGGTGGTGAGAGGGATCAAGAGTATCAGGTCCTATCTCCACTAGATGGTGAGAAAGTGTGTTCAGGCCGAGAGGCCGGCATACACTTCACATTTCTGTACGAGGATCTCTTCGTTTAGTTAGGACTCCTAGTTCCATTCACCGATTTTCAGATTACGATCCTCCGTACACTGATAACTCCATGAAATATAGTTATTTGTGCCCCAAATCTGTGCTCTATTGATTTCTTAGTTCTTATTAGTATGCATATTTAGAAGATTTTAGGCTTATAATTGTTGAATTCAATTTGGATCTCTTCCTATATGATCTTGAAAAAATTGCGTATATTCTTTAAGTGATTGAGTACATTTGCTACTTTTATTAATTTGGTGATTTCTCTATTACAGGAAGAGCTGCAAACATGCAGATTGGTGGAAGATTTGAACTAACTTTGGATAAGAAAGCTCAAGAGAAAGCTAAGTGTGAAGTTCAGTATCTCACGCCGCGGTGCAAGCATGCCAATGTCGTAGCGTAATGCATCCTTTATTTCAGACAGAGAGCTACGAAATTTGTACGTTGCGGCACAGACATGTTAATGCCAAGGCATAGTGACTTAATTTATACACGGGCCATAGCATAGGCATGTTAATGCCACAACGTGAACCATATTTCATGGCCCATATATACTGTTTTATTAGATTTCTGTAAAAGAGCTTGGTGAGTTTAGTTTCTAGGTTAGAAAGTTGCGGCTATGAATTCATTTATGGGTTGAGATGAGGCTAGGGAAGCCAAGGTTGGAGGCCATCTTCTTCATGGAAGGAGATTCAAGTATCAAAGATCATATCCATGAGCTTCCTTCCTTCTCCCTTTGTTTTCTTCTCTTCCTTATATCATGAACATAATTTTTTATGTATATTTTCATGTTCAATGAGTAGCTTGGCTGTATTTAGGAATTACTTTGGATCCTTATATGGATATTAATGATTTTGTACTTCTTTGAGTTTATATTGATGTTTGGTTTTGTTCAATCATATAGATCTTAATACTCTTAATTGTTTGATCAGTTTTTAAGTGATTTGTTGAAATCTGATGAACCTAGACATAAGAATTCGGATTTGAGATCATATGTATAGTTGATGTATGTTCTATTTCATTCAATTGGCTTGGGTGAGATAATTCACTAATGGGATAGAAATATACCTATTAGTCATGCATAGCAGGTGTTTGAGAATAGAACTTAATGAGTAAAGTTTGCACTAGTTTTCATGTAAACATAGTGAATTAGGTAAATGAAGCATGGTTGATTGACCTAGACATAGGTTTTTAAGTAAAGTAGATTATTAAGCTAACTTAACTCATTCATTAATATTGCTTAAAGAGGTTACATATTATTAATTGAAATATGAGGTGAAGAAAGATTCCCCAATCTCTAACTATTATCTTTAATTTCCATTTATTGCTTTCCAGTATTTAGATTAGTTTAAATGCACTTTACCTTATTTTTATGTTCTTGAATAAAATTACATATGTTATTGGTTGATATTTAGCATTAGAAAGCCAACATCCTCATGAGAATGAATCTTATTCTTCATTGTATTACTTAAACGACCCGTGCACTTGCGGTACACAAAAGGTCAACTAAGTTTTTGGCGTCGTTGCCAAGGATCATGGTTCATTTCTGTATTGCTAGTATTGACAATGAACTTATTTAGTTCTAATTCAAGTTTTGTATAGTCATTTGATTTTAAGTTTTCATTTGTTTTGTGTTTCAGGCACAAATGAAATAGCGGATGACCACAATCATATTAGGCTTTTGAGGAAGTTCGTGACTCCTCAAATAGACCTCGAATCAAGTATAAGACGGCCGCTCATCTGGGCCAACAATAAGTCCTGTCGGGACCATAACTTAGGCCCCTCTTGGAAGGGAACCCATGTTTTATGTTTTGTTATTAGTTTTTATGTTTTAGTATATTTTAAGTCTTATATATGTTAATATGTTGATTTAGTAGTTTTGATATATTATAATTGTACATTCTATAATTTTATACTTTAGACAAGTTTGGCTGGTGTAGGAGACCTTTTTGGAGCAGAATTGGTAGCAAAACTAATTTTGCTGCACAATTTAGCAGGCTGGCTCCTCATGCCGCAGCGTGAATCTTGTCATGCCGCGACGTGAGGCCATATCAGGCAAAATGTCAGGGAGTTTTGCGCTGCGGCGTACAATAAGTTAATATCGTGGCATTCCTGTTTGTTTAGGAGAGGCATTAAATTAACGTCGCAACATAGGAAACTTAACGCCGCAACGTGCAGCTTCAAATTAGGTTAAATGTCGCGGCGTTACGCATTCCTTGTGCTTCTCTCCATTTGTTTCTCACTTTCTACCAAATTTTTTGTTTTTTCTCTCTCGTATATCCTACTTTCCTGCCCCCTTCATTTTTGTCTCTGCACTTCATTTCTAAGGTATGTAATATTTTAATTTAGTTATATTGCTTTTTCATTTTTATTGTCGTATATTTTGTGTTTTCTTTTATTTTCTTTAGTTTTTCTTTTTATTATGATGTTTTGCATTTTTTTGGTGGTATATGTGTTTGTATTTTTGCTTTAAAATATCTTTTTAATGGTCTAATTGGGGATTTTCTTGATATTTTTGGATTTTGATGGTTTGAGCACCGCAATATCGTTCTTGAATGTCGCGACGTAGTCTTGCATTTGATTGAATGCCGCAAAATGGGTGTGAATGTCGCGACGTATGATGAATTTTACTTGAGTGTCGTGTCGTGACTTATGAATGTTACGACATGTATTTGAACATGGATGAATGTCGCGACATGTAGCCTAAAATTTTGCAGAATTATTTTATTTTCCATGCTTTTTAGATACTTTTAAATATGCAATTCTGGATGTTTAGTAATTCCTTTTTTAGGTCTATTCATCTTTACCGTGGCTCAAACTAGGGAGCCATTTCCCTCTTTAGAGTTTGATGAGACGAGGTTCATTTTGGTGGTTGCTACCCAGAAATACACGATGCTCATCACCAAATCAGTTATTGTAGAGCGGGGTTTTTCCTTCAGAGAGGCAATCCACCATAATATTGAGAAGACCATCCGCCAGCTTCAGTGGAGGGAGTTTACTAAACATCACGAGGCGGTGGTACTTCCAGTAGTTCACAAGTTCTATGTGAACATCACTTTTGCAGCCCGGGGGACCACTTCAGTAAGAGTATGTGGATTCCCCGTCTCTTACTCCGCAGTAGTTATTAAAGCAGCATTGAGCTTACCCATTCCCCCGAAGATCTGTGAGTACACCACCTTCCTTAGCTGGGAGTCAGGGGAGGGCATTGACGTTAATGACATCACTGCCAAGATCTACACCTCGGAGTCTTAACCGGTGCATTGGACTCTTAGTGTGCAAACAGATTGTCCACGATTCTTTGTTAGATCTTGCCTCACCCCAGAGGCCAAGGCCTGGTATCATTTCATCTCCATGCAGATTCTTCGTTTAAACAATTTATCTGAGGTGACCCACGACAGGGTGATTTTGATCTATGTTATTCTCAAGCACTGCTCCATTGACATCACACGACTTATTATAGAGCAAATTAAGAGATCTGCCAACGAGGGTAGGAGCCTCTTCTTCCCCTCGCTTATTAACACACTTTGCTGGAGGTAGTCTGTACAGACGAGGCCTTATGAAGAGTAGACCGACATGAAACAACCTCTTAATGATTATTTCATTGAAAGGTTGGGTGCAATCCCAGCAGTACCAGCAGACCCAACAGTTCCAACACTTGCACTACCTTGACCGAGAAAGGCTCGGGGAGAGCCCAGGGCAGCCCTTGTAGCAGACGCAGACTGGAGAGCCTAGATGGAGACTCTGATGGCCCATTTGTCAACTTAATAGACTTACACGATTCAGATTTTGCGGCGGATGGCGGAGGATATGCAGCTTCCCCATCCCAGAGTTCCCACCTGAGGTGGTGGCTAATCCTCCCCCATAGTAGGATCCCTAAGGAGCGGGCAATGCAGAGCCCATATCAAAGGAGGAATATGCTCACAATGAGAAGGATGACTTCTAGCCCTACTGCATACAGGGCGTTCACTTTCATTGTATTTATTTCATATTTTGTATACAGTGGTGACACTATTTTCCATTGGTTTGGGGGCGCATTATAGCATGTTTAGGATTGTATGTTTTTAAATTAAGAAGCATGTTATAATGTTAATTTTTTTTTTGATTAATGGATATTAATATATATTATCATGTTTATATTTGGCATTTTGGTTAATTATGTTATGAGTATATAGCTTTTATGTTTTAATGCCAATAAACCTTATGAATGTATGTTTTCAATATTTAACAAAAAGGTGAAATATGTTAAAATATGTTAATTGCTAGTGTAGTTTTGAGTGTCCTACGATATCATTGCTTGCAAAGTGCTTTCTTTTGAAGCAAAACCATATGCAATCTTGAAGCATGTTAAAATAATCTAGTCACTTATTACTGCATGATTTAGATCCCACTCATATACACGTGTAACTTTGAACATGTAGAGGTTTACGGACGCGAAAACAATCTTGTCTAGAGAAGGTTTATGGAAAATACATGTAGAGGTTTTAATTATCTTTAAATTTGTTTTTAAATTCTCTTGAGGTGAAATCCTAGATTGTGCACGATTGAGGAAATGATTAGGGCATTGTTTGGATCGTTTATGCCTAAAAAGCTTACCTTGTTATGATTATATATGTAGGTCCCCTTTTGAAGCTTGATATAAGTTTGGCCTTATATGTTGTTCATCACCTACAGATTCCTTACCATATGACCATTCTAATGCATGTGAAAGGATTGCATTTTCTTCCTACCGTCATTATTTGTTGAGTACATATTATGTTATTGTTGGGAATTGCGGATCAAAAGTCACGCAGCGGAATAATAAAAATTCCCTCACAGGATCCATGCGAAAAGGCCATAATCCGAGTTTTTTTAAAGGTTTACCTCTTGAAGCGTGATAAACACAAGCGAGGTGAATCACCAACACCGTAATAGCGACGATGTCTCTGCAGTATCCACACAAACAGACTTTCAAAAAGAAGTCACGCCTCTATTTCGCAGTGCTAGCTGCAAAGAGAAGAAAACCTTTCACTATCTCTCACTCACTTTTTGTAGGTACGGCTAGGGTTGTGGTATTGCGTACATAGCAACCCCCTTAGCAGTACTATTTATAATAGTGGCTGCCTTAAGTGAGTATGAGCAGTAGTAATGTAAGCTGTGCAACCCTAAACTCATCTGTTATGAGTTAGGCCCACAATTGAATCCACGTCCAACTTGGATTCTTATTGCTCCAATTTAGTTTGCTCTAAGTGTACGACCCTGCAAGTTCTCATGATGTTAGTGGTAATATTAAAATCTCATTTTAATATTACAAACAGTGAGTAGTATCTAGCAACACATCGCTGTTACCCAAGTAATGAGAATGTCAGTGATTTGACATAACCTATCCGTGACCAATGTTTCCATATAGTTTAGTCCCTTTGTCCAGATATCTAGATTGAACATAAGGCATGGAACGTGTTACCCTTGTTTAGTTCAATCTCCAGTTTCCTGATTCTCGAGTAGACATAGTAATAACAAATGAGATTAATATCTCATATTGACTCATTTGAGCATAGTCATGCATTTCGTAGTCTCACTCAATCAGGTGGCCCGAAGATATTATTCTTGTTATGTAGGAGGAACAAATCCCATCTAGGTCACTTACATCCCTTCACATGAATCGCGGTATGTCTAATAACTAACTTTATAATCATCTTGTTACAGATGACGTTTAATGGCATTAAAACACACAACTCCTCATGTAGGAATCGTAGTGATTTCAGGTCAAAGGACCACATACACCATTATCACTATGAGAATCGCTTATGACACTCACATAACGATCCACGTAGCGTTCTCATGGCAGGTCTGTCCAATACATCATTACTCTAATATGTATCCATGTGAAGACTTGATATCTCATATCCATGACCCGTGAGATGTGGTCATCAGTCTACGTACATACTAGTCTCAATGCATTATTGTTGTCCCAATTAACAATAATACTTGACTAGGGACATTTAAGAATAGTATTTTATCCAATAGGATCTCATGATCAAGTCATCCACTTGATGTCCTATGGCATCAAACTTACTATTCTAAGGACTTTATTATGTTTATAAAAAAGAACACAATAAATGAAATGCCTTATATATTTAAAATAGCATAATACAATGTATGTGAATACAGACAGAATGTATTGGCCTCTAAGGCATACACTAACAATCTCCCACTTGCACTAGAGCCAATCAGGCATATATCTAATGCCTAAAAACCTAGTATGACCCTCATGCTTCTGCTGTACAAGAGGCTTCGTCAGTGGATCAGCAATGTTATCATCTGTTGGTACTCTGCATACTTTCACATCTCCTCTATCGATGATTTCTCGAATGAGATGGAAGCACCTAAGTATATGTTTGGATCGCTGGTGAGATCTGGGCTCCTTAGCTTGTGCAATGGCTCCATTATTATCACAATAGAGGTCCACTAGGTCCACAATGCTAGGAGCTACACCAAGCTCAATAATGAACTTTCTAATCCAAACAGCCTCCTTTGCTGCATTGGAGGCAACAATATACTCAGCCTCTGTGGTAGAATTGGCGACTGTCTCCTACTTTGAACTCTTCCAGCTCACAGCCCCACCATTCAGGCAATAAACAAAACCTGATTGCGATCTGGAGTTGTCCTTATCAGTTTGGAAGCTAGCATCAGTGTAACCCTTTACAACTAGTTCCTCCTCGGCTCCATATACCAAGAAAGAATCCTTAGTCCTTCGTAAGTACTTAAAGATGTTTTTGACTGCACTCCAGTACTCTCACCGAGATCAGATTGGTACCTGCTCGTCATGCTTAAAGCATACGGGATGTCGGGTTGAGTACATAACATGACATACATGATAGATCCAATTGCAGATGCATATGGAATCTTACTCATGTGATCCCTCTTATCCTGGGTAGAAGGGGATTGAGCCTTAGATAGGCTTATACCATGCGACACAGGCAAGAGTCCTTTCTTAGATTCATGCATGTTAAATCGTTTTAACACTTTGTCTATGTATGTACTCTGACTTAGGCCAAGCAATCTCTACGATCTATCTCTATAGATCCTGATACCTAATACATAGGTGGCTTCGCCCAAGTCCTTCATAGAAAAGCACTTCCCTAACCAAGTCTTTATAGACTGTAGGGTAGGGATGTCATTTCCAATTAGTAGTATGTCATCTACATACAACACTAGAAAAACAACTGTGCTCCCACTAACCTTCTTGTAGACACAAAATTCTTCTTCATTCTTGATGAAATCAAATTATTTGATTGTATCATCAAAACGAAGATTCCAGCTTCTGGAAGCTTGCTTCAATCCATAAATAAATTGTTACAACTTGCATACCTTTCCAACATCCTGTGGAGTGGCAAAACCCTCAGGTTGTGTCATGTACACATCCTCAAGAAGATTTCCATTAAGGAAAGCAGTTTTGACATCTATTTGTCAGATTTCATAATCATGGTATGCTGCAATAGCAAGCAAGATCTGAACGGATTTAAGCATCGCAACTGGGGAAAAATTCTCATCATAGTCTACACCATGAATTTGCTTGAAACCTTTAGCCACCAATCGCGCCTTAAAGGTATGCACGTTACCATCCATGTCGGTTTTCTTCTTGAAAACCCACTTTCACCCAATGGGTTTTACCCCTTCAGGTGGGTCAACCAAGGTCCATACCTAGTTGGCATACATGGATTCCATTTCAGATCTCATGGCCTCAAGCCATTTTTCAGATTCTGGGCCAATAATGGCTTCCTAGTAAGTCACAGGCTCATCTTGATCCATAAGCAATTCGTCACCTTGTTGAGTCATGAGAAATCCATATCTCTCTGGTTGATGACGTATCTTGTTAGACCTACGTGAGTCTTGTGCTACTAGAGCAGATTGTGGTTCCACAACGACTTGTGGAGGCTGCTCTATTTCCACCATCGGTTCGCTGCTACTCTGTGAACTTTGAATTTCTTCAAGTTCTACTTTCCTCCCACTGATTCCTTTGGAGAAAAACTCCTTTTCTAGGAATACAGCAGTCCGTGCGACAAACACTTTGCCCTCGCTAGGATTATAGAAATAGTATCCATTGGTTTCCTTGAGATACCCTACAAAGGAATATTTATCTGATTTAGGGATTCAATTATAAATCATTTCAATCAACAAGCTTAATTCACCAAAGATTTACCAAGCTTATCAGAAACTTGACGTTTCACATAAGCTTCGCAACCCCAAATTTTCATAAAAGACATACTGGGTCGTCTCCCAGTCCACATCTCATATGGTGTCTGTTGAACCATCTTAGATAGAACACGGTTAAGTGTAAAAGTTATTGTTAACAGAGCATGTCCCCAGAAGGAGCCTGGAAGGTCTGCATGACTCATCATGGATCGGACCATGTCCAACAAGGTCCGCTTCCTCCTTTCAGAAACACCATTCCATTGTGGTATTCCAGGAGGAGTGAGTTGAGATATTATCCCACACTCTTTCAGATGATCATCAAACTGTTGACTTAAGTATTCACCTCCTCGATCTGATCGAAGGATTTTAATACTCTTGCCAAGTTGATTTTGTACTTCATTCTTGAACTCTTTGAACTTTCAAAGGATTCTGATTTGTGCTTCATAAGATATACAAATCCATATCTACTGAAATCATCAATAAATATAATAAAGTATTGAAAACTGCCTCTAGCCAGTGTGTTTAGTGTTCCACATACATCACTATGTATGAGACTCAAAAGATCACTAGCTCTTTCACCTTGTCGAGTGAATGGGGCCTTAGTCATTTTCCCCAATAAACAAGATTCACATGTCTCATATGATTTGAAATCAAACGAGTCCAAGAATCCATCTTTATGGAGTTTGGAGATGCGCTTCTCATTTATGTGGCCCAAATGACAATCCCAGAGATAAGTCGGGTTCATATCATTTAACTTGAACCTCTTTGTATTTACGTTATAGATGGGTGTTTCGAGATCAAGGACATAAAATCCATTACTCAGATGTGCACTACTATAGAAAATATCATTCAAATAAAGACAACAACTTTTGTTCTTTATTATAAAAGTAAAACTTTTCTTGTCCAAACAAGAAACAGAAATGATATTCCTGCTAATAGCAGGCACAAAATAACAATTATCTAATTCAATTACAGGCCCAGTGGGCAAAGCTAATAAATAAGTCCCTACCACTAGTGCAGCAACCTTTGCTCCATTTCCCATTCGTAGGTCGACTTCGCCCTTAGTCAATGGTTTACTGCTCTTTAGATCCTGCACATTTACACAAATGTGAGATTCACATCCAATATCTAATACCCATGATGCAGAAGTAGATAAATTGACTTCTATAACAAAAATACCTAAAGTGGAAGTCTCACTTCCCTTCTTCTTCTTGAGCTCCTCTAGGTACTTGGCACAGTTTCTCTTCCAATGTCTAGTCTGACTGCAATGGAAGCATGTACCTTCCTTAGCCACTCCACCCACTGGTTTCAAGCCAGAAGTGATAGGCTTGGACTTATCCTTGCCTTTACCCTTCCACTTGTCCTTGGGCTTTTTCTGCTGTTTCTTGCCCTTATTCTTATGGACCATCACTATGGCCTTTCCTTTGCCTTCGTTTATGTTCTGCTCAGCAGTTCTCAATATGCTTAGTAGCTCTGGTAGTGATTTGTCAATTTCATTCATGTTGTAGTTCATGACAAATTGACTAAAACTCTCCGGCAACGATTGTAAGACTAAGTCAGTGGCCAACTCTTGGCCCAAAGGAAAACCAAGTCTCTCTAGGTTTTCAATGTACCCAATCATCTTAAGTACATGAGCACTAATAGGGCTTCCTTCTACCAGCTTGCACTGAAACAGTGCTTTAGAGACCTTGTATCTCTCATGTCTAGCCTGCTCTTGATAGAGCTTTTTGAGGTATACAATCATATCGTAGGCATCCATATTCTCATGTTGTTTTTAGAGCTCAGAGTTCATGGTGGCTAGCATTAGACATCCGATGTCCAAGGCATCATCTTGATGCTTCTTATAAGCATCTCTTTCAGCTCTAGGGGCATTAGTAGCAGGTGGCTCAAGAATAGGTTGTTCTAAAACATACAATTTTTTCTCTTACTTGAGGACAATCCTCAAGTTCTGTACTCGATCTAGGAAATTTGTCCCGCATAACTTGTCCTTCTCAAGGACTGATCGCAATGATAAGTTACTTGAAGCGTTTGTTGGCATGGTAATCTATCAACAGAAATATGCAAAATATAAGTATCGTGCCATAAATATATTTAACAAGGTCTTTATATAAATATGCCTCCCACTATTTTATTCAAATCAATGACCCTCAGCATTGACTCAGAAAATCCCATCAAAAGATTTCCTAGTGGGCCAAGATCCATATTTCACCTAGTTTTTAGTCAACTTTGGCTGATCACCCAAAATTTTGGTTATTTAGGTAGGAAACTCTTTCCAATTACATCACATGCAACTCTTGGATAGTTAGGTGAATAACACTTATTCTAATCCATCTAATGGACTAAAGCCCAACTTTATGCCTCTAAGCCTTCAATCCTATTGAAATGGCCTAGTTAAGTCAGACCCAATGGTTGGCAATTGGATATTACTCTTATCCCATCGCATCTTACTAATATAGATAAAGGCATCCTGCTTTGGCAGACCTACACTTGATCGATACTAGTCTTGACGAATGCCACGCATTGGAAGGCATCACATAATGACTTAATATTTTCTTTAAGGGAATTTTATTATTAGATCTCACCATTTATTAAACTTGTTTAACATACCATAAACATCATCCATGCATCTCATACATATAACGCATATAATAAATGAGACATGGTTATGGCCTCTAAGAGAGTAGCATTAATTAAGCCAACTTCATCAAGCGTCTCCTACTAACGTCCTCACTTGATATCATCTTCTTGCCTCCACATCAAGATTACATTATATAGAAATCTCTTTTACATTCGAGGGGAGTTAGATGAGAAGATAATGTACAATCAGTATGTAGAGAGAAAGGCACGACACACAGGTCATATTTAAAATAACCAAAATAGCATAAAAAGAGGACTAAGGCCATAACCATGCACCATGCATCACTAAGTATACATAAGCACAAAGCAATAACACATTATTATTTTGTGAATTATAAAAACGATTTTGAATATCACACTTTCGAATATCACACACCATGCAACGGAGTTCGGGGCAGTGCCCCGACGGGAGTTGGACCCCATTTGCCTCTGTGACGGCTAGGGCAACAACACTTGAACCCTAAGACCCACAAACACATGAACGTTTAATGTGTCGTAGGGGTTACTCACAGCCGCCATCACCTATCCTGAAACAGGGTTTCCATAATACATGAAGACATGAACATTTCATGTCATGAGGAAGCTATATAGCTTCCGCAAACTGGAAACAAGGTTTCCAAAACCTTGTGTCACGCTGCTATGTATATATCGCATTTATACTAGAAAAATACAAAAACAAAAAGCATTCAAAACAATTCATAGAATCATACATATCACATATATACATATACCAGAAAAACATAGAAACTGAATGCATTCAAAATGGTTTTCACAGAATTATACATATCCCAGAAAACGCAAAAACGGAAACCATTCAAAATGGTTTTCATAGAATCATACATATCACATATATATATATACCAGAAAAACACAAAAACTGAAAGCATTCAAAGCGGTTTTCACAGAATTATACATATCACATATATGTATACCAGAAAACGCAGAAACAAAAAGCATTCAAAATGTTTTTCATAAAGCATTATTTCGATTTCAGAAATAACATATAAAGATCATATCTTTTATGAAAAGAAAGCAACGAATCATGTTATCTCATATAACAAGAAAAGCAGAAAAACTGAATCATGGTTTCGCAAGTGGCTCTGATACCACTGTTGGGAATTGCGCATCAAAAGTCACGCAGCGGAATAATAAAAATTCCCTCACAGGATCCATGCGAAAAGGCCATAATCCGAGTTTTTAAAGGTTTCCCTCTTGAAGCATGATAAACACAAGCGAGGTGAATCACCAATACCGTAATAGCAACGATGTCTCTGCGGTATCCACACGAACAGACTTTCAAAAAGGAGTCACGCCTGCTTTCGCGATTCCAACTAGCTAGTGTGAAGAGAAGAAAACCTTTCACTTGCACTTCATTGCCTTCATGGGAGGAAAGAATCCTCTTACTCACTTTCTGTAGGTGCGGCTAGGGTTGTGGTATTGCGTACATAGCATCCCCCTTAGCAGTACTATTTATAATAGTGGTTACCTTAAGTGAGTGTGAGCAGTAGCAATGTAAGTTGTGCAACCCTAAACTCATCTGTTATGAGTTAGGCCCACAATTGAATCTGAGTCCAACTTGGATTCTTATTGCTCCAATTTAGTCTACTCTAAGTGTGTGACCCTGCAGGTTCTTATGACATTAGTAGTAATATTAAAATCTCATTTTAATATTACAAACAGTAAGTGGTATCTAGCAACACATCGCTGCTACCCAAGTAATGAGAATGTTAGTGATTTGACATAACCTATCCGTGACCAATGTTTCCGTGTAGTTTAGTCCCTTTGTCCAGATATCTAGATTGAACACAAGGTATGGAACCTGGCACCCTTATTTAGTTCAATCTTCAGTTTCCTAATTCTCGAGTAGGCATAGTAATAACAAATGAGATCAATATCTCATATTGACTCATTTAAGCATGGCCATGCATTTCGTAGTCTCACTAAATCAAGGAGTCTAAAGATATCACTCCTGTTATGTAGGAGGGACAAATCCCATCTAGGTCACTTACATCCCTCCACATGAATCACGATATGTCTAATAACTAACTTTATAATCATCTTGTTACAGATGACGTTTAATGGCATTAAAACACACAACTCCTCATGTAGGAATCGTAGTGATTTCAGGTCAAAAGACCATATACACCATTATCACTATGAGAATCGCTTATGACACTCACATAACGATCCACGTAGCGTTCTCATGGCGGGTCTGTCCAATACATCATTACTCTAATATGTATCCATGTGAAGACTTGATATCTCATATCTATGACCCGTGAGATGTAGTCATCAGTCTACGCACATACTAGTCTCAATGCATTATTGTTGTCCCAATTAATAATAATACTTGACTAGGGACATTTAAGAATAGTGTTTTATCTAATAGGATCTCACGATCAAGTCATCCACTTGATGTCCTATGGTATCAAACTTACTATTCTAAGGACTTTATTATGTTTATTAAAAAAGAACACAATAAATGAAATGCCTTATATATTAAAAATAGCATAATACAATATATGTGAATACATACAGAATGTATTGGCCTCTAGGGCATACACCAATAGTTATTTCTTGAAGTGAGTCTAGTAATTAGGAGTATTATGTATGTCAATTGTAATGAACTTGAAAGAACCATCTGCAGTAAAAGAAATTGCTTCGTAATAGTAAAAGGAAAAAGAGAAAAAGAGAAAAGAGACAAGCAAAGCAAAGCAAATAAAAGAAAGAAGAAAAGTTAAATACAAAAGGCATTGAATGGTTTTTAAGAGTTCTAATGTTTCAAATTTTTGAATACCATAGTAGTTTCATTTGGTGACTCAACTCTTAAAATAATATGTTTATGTTTCTCAATGTTTGTGTTAAATCCTTTCTATTTTTTTCTTTAACATATACCATTGGCCTTGCATTATAAGCTATTAAAGACCTTTTTGATCCTCAATTATGTGTGATTTACAATAGTGGAGAGAGAGTTTGAAGACAATCTTGTGGATTATTTGATTCCAATGTATGTATGTTCTTAAACTTATCCAGATGAGTATGACTTTATTAGGAGAAGTTTATCTTGCATGCTTGAGGTAGATGTGATTTGCATGAAACGAGACTTTGAATGTTATCATGCCCAAGATTGTATGTGTGTGGAGTTGATTGAGTGGCATTAGCATTCTTTAAGGGCTTAATAAATCATTGCACACTAGTTATGGTTTCAGTAATCAGAATTCATGTTAAATGCTGAATGTCTGTTGCAACATGTGTTGTTAAGCAGGTTTACTTGATCCTACTTTGTTTTGCTCGAAGACTAGCAAAAACCTAAGTTTGGGGGTGTGATAACTCCATAAAATATAGTTATTTGTGCCACAAATCTGTGCTCTATTGATTTCTTAGTTCTTGTTAGTATGCATATTTAGAAGATTTTAGGCTTATAATTATTGAATTCAATTTGGATCTCTTCCTATATAATCTTGAGTAAATTATGTATATTCTTTAACTGATTGAGTACATTTGCTACTTTTATTAACTTGGTGATTTCTTTATTGCAAGAAGAGTTGCAAACATAGATATTGGTGGAAGATTTGGACCAACTTTGGAGAAGAAAGCTCAAGAGAAAGCCAAGTATGAACTTCAGCATCTCATGCCGTGGCGCAGGCATGTCAATGCTGCGGCGTGGTGCATCCCCTGTTTCAGACATAGAGCTACGAAGTTTGTATGTCATGACATGGTGACCTAATTTACACATATGCCATGGCACATGCATGTTAATGTCGCGGCGTGTACTAGATTTCATGGCCTATATATACTGTTTTATTAGATTTCTATAAGAGAGCTTAGTGAGTTTAGTTCCTAAGTTAGAAAGTTACGGCTAGAATTCATTTATGGGTTGAGATGAGGCTAGGGAAACCAAGGTTGGAGGTCATCTTCTTCATGGAAGGATATTCAAGCATCAAATACCATATCCATAAGCTTCCTTCCTTCTCCCTTTGTTTTCTTCTCTTCCTTATATCATGAACATGATTTTTTATGTATATTTTCATGTTCAATGAGTAGCTTGGCTATATTTAGGAATTACTTTGGATCTTTGTATGGATATTGATGATTTTGTACTTCGTTGAGTTTATATTGATGTTTGGTTTTATTCAATCATATAGATCTTAATGCTTTTGATTTTTTGATAAACTTTTGTTGAAATCTGATAAACCTAGACATAAGAATTTGGATTTGAGATCATATGTATGGTTGATGCATATTCTATTTCATTCAATTAGCTTGGGTGAGATGATTTACTAATGGGATAGAAATATACTTCTTAGTCATGTATAGCAGATGTTTGAGAATAGAACTTAATGAGTAGAGTTTGCGCTAGTTCTCATGGAAACATAGTGGATTAAGCAAATAAAGTATGGTTGATTGACCTAAACATAGGTTTTTAACTAAAGTAGATTCTCAAGCTAACTTAACTCATTCATTAATGTTACTTATAGGGGTTACATATTATTAATTGAAGTATGAGGTGAAGAAGGATTCCCTAATCTCTAACCATTATTTTTAATTTCCATTTATTGCTTTCCAATATTTAGATTAGGTTAATTGCACTTTACCTTATTTTCATGTTCTTGAATATAATTACTTAAGTTATTAGTTGATATTTAGCATTAGAAAGCCAACATCCTTGTGGGAACGAATCTTATTCTTTATTGTATTATTTGAACGACCTGTGCACTTGCAGTACACAAAAGGTTAACCATACACTCAATTTGGTTCTGTCCCAGCTTCACCCCAACAGTTAGGGAAATATTCTTGCCTTCGAGAGATTCTACTGAGTAGTCGAGCTGCGATACTCTAAGAAGGCATTCTTTTATCTCTTCACTCAGTGGTGCCCTTAGGGAGAAGGGGCATACCAAAAGATTTGAATCACGATCTGGTCTCAGCTTGGACGAAAAGAGTTTGGAGTCTTCCAGAATAGTTTCAAGAGCTTCAAGGTGAAGTTCTTCAAGTTAATGGCGGTGTCAAACACCTGTCCGTTCTTTCTGGATGCCAATGGGGAACCGATATTCCACTTGTACTAGACAACCCAAGCTTGGAACAACTTATTGTGGTAATTGAAAAAGAGATGCAAGATCTTCACCAGGATGACACTAAGTGCATTGAGTTCATGAACTTATAGGCTAGAGAAATTGGGTTAATCCCTTGCAAGGATCTTCTGGAAACCCTCGATGATAAAGTTCTTGGGGTTATACTCGATAGGTTAGGTCGTAGTACGTAGTTCGTTCTTACCTTTACTTTCAATACTTTCCTTTAAGTTGTTTTGCACTTGTTTGTTTTTCGTGTTTTGTAGCAAAAAGCATGTTGTCTAGATCGTCTCTTACCGCCTTTCTAGCTTTCAAGGCAAGGAAAGGGGGGTCGAACCGTCCAATGCTCTTGTACCCATTGTTCCAAGTCTTGAGGCCTAAGATCCTGTCGTTGAAGTGGTATCTGATCAATCAAATTCTCCTTCACAACCCCTTCAGAGGAAGAAGAGAAAGACGTCTAAAGGTACTAGTGCAGAGGATCACAGGAAGAGGATAGTAATGGAGGCGGACGAAGAGGAGAGGGAAGATCCATTACCCCTGATTATAGGGCACGCAGAGCTTAGGGAGTTCATCAATGAACAACTCTTGAGCGATGAGGTAGTGAAGTACATTATCTAGAGGAATCTGCCAGAGACCTTATCAAGATTCTAGACCTTTGCATTTCGGGCCGCTACTGAAGGTTGTTGTCATGAGAGGACTTTAGGGGGATATGAGAGGAAGTTTGCTGATCAGCTGAAGGTGGTCGAGGCAGGGGGCATAGAAGCTTGAAGAGGCCCTCAAGGGCAAGGGGCAGGCTAAATCAAAGGCCTGAGATTTGAAAAAGAAGTTGATCGATTCTAGGTCCAAGCGCAAGAAAGAGAGGGCCAACTCTAAAAAGACCAGCATCGACCTCTAAGCTTAGATCTAAAGCCTTCTTGCTGAAATGGAGCAACTGGGAAGGGACAATGAAGAGTTGGAGGTAATCTGTATGAACATCAGTGGTAAACAATTCTGGAATATGGTTGCCCAGGTTCAACATTTAAATCCTGACGTCAACCTAGACTTGGAAGGATTGAATCCTGAAATGGTAGTCTAGGGCAGTTGCTTAGTGATGGTGGCGAAGGCTAATCAAGTTGTTGTCGAGGTGCCCACTACCGAGCCTTCAACTAGTGTGCCCAACTAGACAGAAGGCAATGGTGAAGCATCAGATGAAGACCACCAGAGCCCGGGAAAATATGAAGCTGGAGTATGACTTGCCTTTTTTTCCTCTATTTATTGCATTCTCTTACCCCTTGCGTGGGGCATTTTATTTCTGTAGAGACAATTCCTCTAGTTGCTGGGGTATATTTGATAAATTTATTTTGCTTTTATAGCTTGACGTCGTACACGTTTCTTTTCCATGGTCTGTACTGGGTCCAACACCCATTATAAGTGTGCACTTGGCAACCATTTAAGGATTTAGGAGAATTTCAATTAAATTAAAATCTTGGTTTGGGATCCAATGCCCAAAACATTGAGCACTCAAAACTCCACTCAAGACTTAGGCAAAATTTAAGGTGATCAATAACCGGGGTTTTTAATTTTTATGGTCTAGTGAGAAAAATTTCCTAATACTTAGGAATTTTCGACTTCAGAACCAATTTAACACAAGACATTCACGACAGGTACCTGATGAAGGAGAACAAATATCATAATCTGTGTTACCAATTAATTTCATAATTACAAAATGGTTACAACCAAGTGTTGAGGGTTTAGGCATGTGCCCATAACTCACGATCAAAATATACAAATAGGTTTTATGGGTTATTGCTCTTAACCTAGAATCTAAGAGACCTCAGATCCTACAAGGAAAAGGCTCTAGACATTCTCAAGGTGTTTTTCGGCTTGAGCGTCTTTGAATTATTAAAAGAAATTTTGAATCCCATAAGGAACAGGCTCTGTGGAGATTCTCAAGCCAGAATTCAGCTTGAGGGTTCATTGAGGCTTTAGATAGTGCAAGAAGATGCATGAAAATAACTTCATTTTATTGACTGAACGAAGCACTAAAGTCCATACAAAGTGTATGCTTCATAAAATTAGGGCATATCAAATAAAGCAAATTAAGAGACTAGGCCTTAAAAGGTACTTTGCTATAGTACATTTTAATTTATCTGTATTCCAATAGTTTTTTATCAGTTTGCCTGTTAATGTCTCTAAGGTGTAAGCTCTTTTACCGATGTTGATCACAACGTGGTAGGGCCCTTCCTAATTAGGGGCCAACTTCCCTTGGGAGGCATTCTTGCCACAGATGTCTGCTCTCTGGAGCACTAAGTCTCCTGATTGGAATCTCCTTAGGACAACCTTCAAATTATAGCGAGTTGTCATCTTTTGTTTTATGGTGATGTCGCGTATATGAGTGATGTGCCTTATTTCTTCCAGAAGGTCCAGGTTTTCTCTAATCAGTCTGGGGTTGGAGTTGGGCAAAAACTGTTGGAGATGCCCTCTAGGTTCCCCTATCTCCACTGGGATCATAGCCTCACACCCATAGGTGAGTTTAAAGGGGGCTTCGCCTGTTGTAGAGTGAGGCGTAGTCCGGTAGGCCCAGAGGACATAGTCGAGTTGCTCGACCCAGTTTGCCTTGGCTTTGTCCAACCTTCTTTTAATTCCTCTGATAATAACCTAATTGGCGGCTTCAGCTAGTCCATTTTTCTTGGGATTCGTAACTGAACTGCAATGGTGCTTGATTTTTAATCTAACAAGCAGCTCTTCAAAATTCATATCTTTGAACTAGGTCCCGTTGTCCATCACAATGGACTCCAGAACTCCAAACCTGGTAATGATGTGACACTAAGTGAACTTTTGGATCCGGACATAAGTGATTATGACCAGGGGTTCTACCTCAATCCATTTGGTGAAGTAGTCTACGACCATCACCAAGTATTTGTATTGTCCAAGTGATTGAGGAAACGGACCCAGGATATCTATACTCCATCTGTAGAATGGCCAGGGTACAAACGTCGTGGATGGTTCTTCTAGGGGAGCCTGATGATGGTCCAAGTGGCACTAGCATTTATCACAGGCTCAGACATGTGCAAAGGAATCAACTTCCATGGTTGGCCAATAATATCTGGCCTTGAGTGCTTTTAATGTTAAGGTTTTGGCTCCCAACTGGTGTCTGCAACTCCCCTCATGGACCTTGATCACTACATATTCTGCTTCTTTTAGCATAAGGCATTTAAGGAGAAGTGAGGATAACCCACATTGGTATAGTTGTCCATCATAGATGGTGTACCTGATTGCAGCTCTGATCAATTTGGAGGCTTCCTTTGGATCATTGAGCTTGGCTCCAGACTGAAGATACTTCATGATTGGGATGATCTAAGTCTGATCTTCTCCTTCCACCTGGAAAATGGTTGTGTACGTGATGGAAGGTTGAGAGAGGGTCTCTTGGACTACGAAGCGATTATTGCTCGGGCTCTTTGTTCTGGCCAGCTTAGTCAAGAGGTCTGTCGTGGAGTTTTACTCCCTGGGAATATGCTCTATCTTAACAGCTTGGAAATGTTTGGGGAGCCCTTAGACTTTGGCTAAGTATCTCTGAAGAAGGGGCTCCTTAGCTTGATAGTCACCTTGGATCGGGGAGGTCACAAGTTAGGACTCGCTGCAAAGTATAATCTCAGTTGCTCCTATGTCCTTAGACATTACTAGTTCGATGATACATGTTTCGTACTCCGCCTAGTTGTTAGGGGTGAGAAACTTGAACTTTAAGGAACTCTCAACTGTTACTCCTTTTGAGTTCTCCAAAATCACCCTGGCACCATTTCCCTTGGAGTTTGAGGATCCATCAACGAATATGGTCCAAGAAACTCCCTTGGGGTCGCCGGGGTCTAATGTGAGTTCTGCAAGAAAGTCAGAGAGTGACTGAGCCTTTATTACTAATTGAGGCTCATATGCAATTCTGAATTGAGAAAGCTCAATTGACCAAGCAATCATCCTTCTCGCTCAATTTGGCTTATGTAGTACCTGGTGGATAGGCTGGTTCGTTCGCACCACCATAGGATAACACTAAAAATACTGCTTGAGTCTTCTAGCTGTGGTGATAAGTGCAAAGGCAACCTTTTTAATCTTCTGGTAGTAGAGCTCTTGGCATGGCAAAACCTTAATCATGAAGTAGATCGGCTTCTGTCCCTCTGTCATCTCTCGGATTACCACTAAGCTTATAGCCTCTTCGTGAACTGAAAGGTACAAGTATAGTGTTTCACCAGATTGTGGTCTTGTCAAAATGGGGGGGAGGACAGAAGATTCTTCAAAGAGGTAAAAGCATCCTCACTGTTGAGCACGCAAAAGATATAGTTCGATGTCTTGATAAGTTGATTTATTTCCCCTAAACTTGTTCTCTTGTTTCATTTGGGTCCAAGTATCTTAGAATAATGGACGTAGATTATGATTTAAGTTCTTTTAATTTTTTATTAAGAAAAATTGAGTGAAAGAAAGAACTATTGTAACACCCTCCTCAGGGCATCACATTTCCGACTCCCGACTCATAATCTGAAAATCAATTTGTAAAAGGTTTGAGTTATGAAAATATGGGTTTCAAAATTACTTCTTTATTGAAACGTAAATTTACTGAAAATATTAGGTAATATTGAAAATCATATTTCAACTATTCATTATGCAATATTGACACAAATTAATATTTCACAATTTAAAGAGAAATATAAAATTAACAGACTCTTTTTTTTTAACATTAGCAAACCCTATAACGGGTCCTACTTAATAGCACGGTACAACACTAACGAGAAACTTTAACATAATTATTCCTTTTTCTGTCAATCTTGATGCATCAGACATCTGTTCCTTTGTCAACACTGCACACCTTCGAGTCTTGAATGTCTACTCCTTATTATTGTCACCAATCTCAGAGTATCCATCGCCCGTTATGTCTAAGACAACTCGATCCTTCTATTATTTGATTTTAACAAGATGCATACACAAAGAAAACAACATAACAAAGAGGTGAGATCACTTACACCAATACCAACATAGCAAAGATAGAGATAACACAAGCAAAGATATCATACGGATAGATCATACCACAATTATGATCATGTCATCAACATTAATCAACTATCATCATCCAATCATTTATCAGTTCAATTATCATAAACAACAATTACGATAATGTCCTCAACATTATCATCATCATCATTCAAGTATTCAAAACAATTGTCATAGCCAATATTCCTCAATTAATATATCACACAGATATAAATGTACTCATATAATGCATATGCATTTAGACTCAATGTTCCTACTCCATGGAGCTAAACTCAGGTCGAGAAAATGATCGAAAAGATCCGCTTGGTTACCACATGCCTCAGACCACGTGCTATAATCCACATTTTGATTTTGCACATCTAGTATATACACGACAGTCTTTATCAGATCTTGAATAAGAATAGTGTCTCGGTCAGGATCATCGGTGTGTTGCATCGGTCTAACCTACGGGAAGAAGCGTGACTAACCACCCGTATAAGCAACCCGCACCCCGATGCCCCCAAGGTCAACAAGTGACTTACACTACGCATATCGCACCCACTCAAGAGGTGTGTTTCTCCTAGGCAATCAGCCATATCCAGTCCTCATCGGACCATTCCAATGCATGTATAATGCACCAAATACCAATCACAGGTATAATACCAATCACAGGTATATCTCATAATTTCTCAGATATAGTTTATACAATGCATGAATATATCAAATGTAGTCCAACCACAAGGGCCATTCTGTTCAAATTCGTTTATTCAATTAAATCATATGCCTCAACGCATATTTTTTTTTCAATGCATCTAAAATGCACCACGTGCCAATAACAGGCAAAACTCGTTGTTTTCACAAACAGTGTCCATACATTGGTTTTACAATAATCATACTATATTTTTCAATAACAAAATCATGTTATCATGTTTTCATAGTTATAAAACACTTTTACCGTATTTTCACAATCGCGTAACATTTCTGTTACGTTTTCACAATCCAAAAACATTTATGTTATATTTTCACAATACCATAACACTTCTTTTACATTTTCACAATATCGTAACACTTTTGTTACGTTTTTAACATTTCAAAACATTTTTATTATGTTTTCACAATACCGTAACACTACTGTTATGTTTACAAAATTTCGTAACATTTCTGTTACGTTTTCAAAATATCGCAACTCTTCTGTTGCACTTTTAAACCACGTACAAATTTTTCAATATTTTTCTCAATCGCGTAAAATCATACGTTTCTCAAATTGCATAGTATTTTTTCCACTTTTTCAAAATCGCATAACTTAAAATCATTCTTTTAAGTTGCATAAATCATTTTCCATCATTCTCAAAATATTTAAAACACTTTCCAAATCACATAACGATTTTTCGCCACTTTTCACAATCACGTAAAATAATTCATCACTTTTCAATCACGTAGTGATTTTTCAATAGTAGCTCAAATTACGTAAAATATTTAAACGTAATTCAAATCGCGTAGACATATTTCAACGTATTTAAAATCACGTAGAAATATTTTTTTCAGATTTCAAATCGCGTAGCTTAAAAATCACGTTTTTAAGATACGTAAATAATTTTTCACCACAATCCCATTATAGAAAATATTTCTTGACCTTCAAAAATTCCTTTTCAATTTTTCTCAAAATAATATAACTTCGTATTTCATTTTTCACATTTTCTTACTCAAGAAAATCTTTTTCCACAATTCTTTACTCAAGAAATCCTTTTCCAAAATATAATCTACAAAAATCACTTTTCCATTGATATAAATCAACGTTTCAAAACTTAACATTTTCTAACGTATTTCAAAACTTGAAAATAAATTATACGTTAGTAAATTTTCAAAACACCATTATATTCTCCATTTTTTTCAAATTATTTCCAAAATCAGTCTTTTTCAAAATAAATTGAAATTCAAACGTTTTCAACCTCTCTTTGTTTTTCGTTACGAAAATTTCTATTCTCTCAAGTGATAAAATGCTCTGATTCCCTTTCCAAATTCCTTGTATTAAATCAAGTTACGTTTCCACTTTGAAAATCACTTTGTTCATAAAAATCAAGGCATTACAAGCCTTCAAAAACGCGACACGACTATTGAAACCATCAAATATTTTTCCTTCTAAATTGATATGGTTTTACACAAACAAAATCATTAAAAATCCTTTACAAAAACCGAGAACACTTGGTCTTTGAAATCAAGTCATTTGTTCATTTTCATTTTTCACTTTCTTTGCAAATCCATTTTCACTTTCTTTACAAATCTTTTTTCACTTTCTTTGCAAATCCTTAAAATTAACATTGCTATTTTCATTTAAAACTCATGTTTAGTAAAATACTTAGAAACTTTTTACATAAAATAAATCAATACAAATCCCTTCAAAAATTGTGTTCATGTACTCTTTGAAAAATAAATCCTTTGTTTATTTTCCTTATTTTTCTAAACATCTCATTTCATCATCCATGAAAATATTAATTTGTGAACACCTATCTTGAGGTGTCTTAACCGAAATTCACCGTGTTCTAGGGATCAAAAATTAATTCTCTTGTTCTTGAAAATTTTCAACATAAACTCTAATCATGAGTGTCAAAACTGTGACCACTCTTCCTTTGGCCATTGGAGCCAAAAATTAATTTCTTTTCCATCATCAAATCATGGCATACACATACATATTTCATCATATATACCATAAGCTACCATAAGCATGCCATAATCAAAAGCAATAAATCATGCAAATCATACAAAGCATGAACAAATAAATCAAACACATAAAAACACACAAATAATTACATAACCATGGATATGAATCCTCACATGGATTCACCATCCATCAAATATAAGACCATCTCTCACCACTATACTTGGTTGGTGAAGTGAATCTCCCTCTTACCTCTTGAAGATCCTCAAAAGCTCTTTGTTTTGCTTCTTTTTTCCAAGTCCTTCACCACCAAGGGCTTCTCAAATACAAAACAAAATACATAAAAATTAGTATACTAAGCTTGATTAAGAGGAACCATGGATCAAACATGGTTTAGATCATGAAAAAGAGAAAAGAAATGAAGTTTCCTTACACTTCACCACAAATACCCTATAACTTTGATCTTGAAGAAAGTCCTTGAAGATGAATGATTTAGAGGAAATCTCCAACATGAAAGTTGTTTAGAATAAGGTAAGCATTCAAGAAATAAGGTTGGTTAAAATTATTGAGTGATGGAAGCCATACTTAGGAGTCATGGCCGAAACCACCAAGAAGAAGGGATAGAGAGAAAGTGGAGAGAAATTTGATATGGTTCTTTGGTTCTTGAAATAGAAAAAAAATATTCAAGTAAACTAAAGTCACAATTTTGGCTTCCTAAGGCTTCCTTGGCCGTGCACTTATCTTGAGAAAAAGGTGAGAGAGACTTTGTTTGATTAATTGATAGAAAGATGATAGGAATCAAGTGAAGAGTCAATATTTAGCCCCCCCAAAGCTACTTGGCCGTGAGCCATCTTGAAATAAAAACAAAAGTGATAGAAATGAATGAAAGATAGCATGTTTTTCTTTTACCAAACATGCATGGCCGTAGACTTAAAAGGAATGGCCACCAAAATTGACTAATTTTGTGTAGCTTCTTCAATTATTATTATTAGAAGAATGACCAAGTATTATTTGAATGTAAAATTTGTCTTCTAACTTGATGCATGGCCGTAGCTTGCATGGAGAGAAAGAAGAAAATATTTTTGCTTTAGGAAAATGATCAATAATTATGTATAATTGATCAAGACATCTAATAATGACATAAAGTTTTTCTTTAGCTCCAAAATGAAGCTCAAAAACCGTCCCCAACTTCATCCTTGCTTCTTCAAAGTTGTCATCTTTTTCAAGCCATTATTTGAAGCCTTTCTAGCCATTGATTAATTCAATGGTTAGGATTTAGGTAGACTTTAGATTTAGAAGATTTAATCTAGGTCATTGGATCTTTCTCCTTTAAATTCTAACCATTAGAAGTGTCTCCAAAATGAAGGGTCAAGATTACTCCTTCTTACTTTTAATCCAAGGGTCATAATTAGTCTTTGCTACTTTTTAAGACTAAATCTTCACCATTGATTAAATCTTCATCCAATGGTCATAAATGATTCTTGTTACTTTTTAAGACCAAATCTCCACCCTTGATAAATTCTAAATCCAATGGTTGTAAATGGTCATAGCCATTATATAAAACTAAATCTCTACCCTTGATTTAATCTCCATCTAACGGTTATAAAAAATCCTATTTACTTTTAAGATCAAATCTCCACCGTTGATTAAATCAAGATCAAGTCTCCATCGTTAATTAAATCAATGGTGGATATCCAAACCACCAATATTGACTTAAGCAATATAATTTCTATTTTTATTTGCTAAAACCCTACGAAAGATTATATTTACTGTATTTTTATCGTCTGATAATTAAATACAGTACCAAACACAGTACAAGAAATTTTTTAAAACTGTTTCCGGATTCAGGTTTAGTAAGATCCCTTGTCTCCGTCTAAACAGTACAAATTTTTCTATGTGTAAAAAATTTTTTACTTTGTGGGACCCACTTGGGCCCACGTAAGGTCACCTGGGCTCACATGGGACCACCTGGTCCCACATACAGTCAAAAAATTTCATAATCATCCACAAAAATCACAAATCTTAGAAAACGTATGAAAATCAAGTCAAATTATTAAAAATAATTAACAGTCAAAAGAAATAAATATTTAAAGATTTTCTCCGGCCCGAAAATTATTATTTTCCTGACACGGAGTAAATCACTCAAAATGATCAAATACGCTGACGGAATAAACAAAATAATTTTATAGTGCACAGAAATTACTAAACAGTAAAATTCTATTAACTGTCAAAATTATTGTTTAAGAGATAGGAAATTCAGGGTGTTACAACCATCACCACTATTATATGTTTTTAGCATGAAAACACCCAAGGAAGGAGAGCTTAAAGCCTTGGAAGCAGATTAGGAAGCAATTTTTCTAGACGGTAAGGGCCCAGGCGCTCTAGAAGCAGTGCCTGGGCGCCTTTAAGTGCATCAGAAGTCATGCTCTGGATGGTCAGTGCTTAGGCGCTCATGCTCATAACAGTAAACTGTGTTTTGGACATTCAGCGCCTAGGCACTCCAGACGCAACACCTAGGCGCCCAGACCAGAATATAAATACATTAATTCTGACCTAATTAGGGCATCAACCATCAGAAATGTAAGAGAAAAGGACGAATCAACCTTGAGAAGCATGAAAACGGTTGCTCAACCATTAGGAAGAAGAGGAACCTCTCCAAACCATCAAAGATAACTAGGGTGTTTTCTTTTCTTCTTGTTGTTTCCTACATTTGCTTTATGAACTGCTAAGTTCCTTGGGTTAGGGAGATGAAACTTTCTCTTCTTATGATGTAATAACTGTTTGATATTAATTCAAGTCTTTCTTTCATAGTTTAGTGATTGTGCCTATTTTATTTGCTTGATAATTATTGTGGAGTGGCTGTTCATACAATTATTGTTGAAGAATCCATGTGAAATTGGGAAATGGAGTATGAGTTATGCTTCTTAGTCTAATTATCATGCTTTTGGATATCTAGGAATAGAATTTCATAAGTATGTGATTTTGATAAATTCATTAGACGTTAATCCTTATTCTCATAGATTTTAATCAAAGAATTAATTGATGTTTGTGAGTTTAAGAGGTATTCATATATCAAGGAATTGAAAGTGAGCTAATTTTCAGAATTTAGTCGTAAACCGAATGAAAGAATGATTTGAACTAAACCAATAGTCATTGGTCATAGGTTGATTAAGTGAAATCAAACCTAACCGCTTTTATCTCTTTGATAATCCCAACTTAATTATTGTTGCGAATTTACTTCTTGCAAGTTGTTTTCATTCAATTTACGTTTCTTGTTGTGAACAAAACTATATCCAATTTTGATTGTGACCAAATAGTGAAATAAGTGAAGAAACTTGAGTTAATTTCAATCCTCGTGAGAATGATATCTGCCTTCTATATTAATTGTATGAACAAGTACACTTGCGGGTGAGTTAACAAGTTTTTGGATCAGGAAGCAATTTTTCTGGACGTTCAGCGCCCAGGCACTCCAGAAGTAGTGCCTAGGTGCCCTTGAGTGCATCATAAGCCATGCTCTGGATAGTCAGCACCTAGGCGCTCAAGACAAAGTACCTAGGTGCTCATGCTCATAACAACAAACTGCGTTCTGGACATTCAGCGCCCAGGCGCCTAGACCAGAATATAAATACATTAATTCTGACCTAATTGGGGCATCAACAGTCAGAAACGTCAGAAAAAAGGACAAATCAACCTTGGGAACTATGAAAGCGACTGCTCAACCACTAGGAAGAAGAGGAACCTCTCCAAATCATCCAAGATAATTAGGGTGTTTTCTTTTCTTCTTGTTGTTTCCTACATTTGCTTCATGAACTGCTAAGTTCCTTGGGTTAGGGAGATGGAACTTTATCTACTTATGATGTAATGACTGTTTGATATTAATTTAAGTCTTTCTTTCATAGTTTAGTGATTGCGCCTATTTTATTTGCTTGATAATTGTTGTGGAGTGGTTGTTCATACAATTATTGTTAAAGAATCCATATGAAATTGGGAAATAGAGAATGGGTTATGCTTCTTAGTCTAATTGACATGCTTTTGGATATTTAGGAATAGAATTTCATGAGTATGCGATTTTGATAAATTCATGAGACATTAATCCTTATTCTTATAGATTTTAATTAAGGAATTAATAGATGTTTGGGAGTTTAAGAGGTGTTCATATCTCAAGGAATTGAATGTGAGCTAGTTTTTAGAATTTAGTCATAAACTGAATGAAAGAATGATTTGAACCAAACCAATGGTCATTAGTCATAGGATGATTAAGTGAAATCGAACCCTAACCACTTTTATCTCTTTGATAATCCCAACTTATTTATCGTTGCGAATTTACTTCTTGCAAGTAGTTCTCATTCAATTTACATTTCTTGTTGTGAACAAAACTATATCCAATTTTGATTGTGACCAAGTAGTGAAATAAGTGAAGAAACTTGTGTTAATTTCAATTCTCGTGGGATCGATATCTACCTTCTATATTACTTATATGAACCAGTACACTTACTGGTGAGTTAACAAGTTTTTCGCACCGTTGTCGGGAATTGAATTTTGACACATTTAAGAGTAGCTGATTTTATTGCTTTGGTTACATTTTATTTCATTTTTTTAGTTAATTATGTTTAACTTGACTACAATACTCACTAATTGATTGTTATGGTTTATGCGAGGTACAATTGACCCGAGCTTGTTACTATTTGATCCTGAAATAGAGAAGGTTGTAAGAAGGAATAGAAAGGCTGCAAAAAGAAAGGTAGCAAGGGCTAGGAAAACTAATCCTCCACAAGCTACTGTGAGTACGATTATGGAGGAGAACAACAATAACCTACAACCTCGAAGAACTCTTGGAGATTATATAGTACCAAGTCTCGATAGTTGTACCAGAAGTATAGTCAAACAAAATGTGCAAGCGAACAACTTCGAGATAAAGCCCGCTCTTTTGCATCTGGTGCAACAATATCAGTTTGAGGGAGGACTGGTTGAGGATCCTAATGTGCATATTGTCAATTTCTTGCAATTATGTGACACAATCAAGATCCATGGTGCAAGTGAAGATGCCATTAAGCTAAGGTTATTCCCTTTCTCATTGCGTGACAAGGTAAAAAGTTAGCCCTAATCTCAACCACAAGGGAGCATAACCACATGGGAAGATTAGGTATCCAAATTCTTGACGAGATACTTCCCTCCATCAAAGTCTGCTAAACTGAGGAGTAAGATTACAAATTTTGCTCAACAAGATGGAGAGTCACTTATTATGTATAAGAGCAATATAAGGATTTGCTAAGAAGATGCCCTCATTATGCCTTACCCGATTAGTTGCAAATCCAAACTTTTTGCAATGGATTGACCCTTTCAATAAGGGCAATGGTAGATGCAGCCATTGGTGGCTCATTGAACAATAAGACAGTTACTAAACCAGTAGTGAGCGGTCTATAAGTAAGAAAGGAGTACTTGAGCTTGACACACTGAATGCAATTTTAGCACAAAACAAGCTTGTCTCTCAACAGCTTACTAATATCACACAGAAGTTAGGTAATGTTCAGGTTTGTGCATTAGTAAGTACTTCTTCTCCTAATTATTTTTTAATTTGTGATTTTTGTGGTGCTAACCATCCTAATGGAGAATGTGAGGGTCCGTAAGGACACCAAACTGTTTCATAGGAGCAGGTTAATTATATGAGGAATGCACAGGGAAATCAACACAACTAGTATTTTAATACATATAATCCGAGTTTGAGGAATCACCCAAATTTTGCATGGAACAACCAAGGGGGACAAAGAGATCAACTGCCGCCTTATCAACCACCTTATGTTCCACCAACTCAAGACAAATTGTCACCATTAGAGGCAGCCTTAAAGAAGCTTACACAACAAACATCATCTTTTGTGCAACAAACAACGAGTTTCATGACTACGACAAGAGCAAATTTCAAGAACCAAGAATCAAGTATTCAAAATTTGGGAGCACAAATTGGATAACTCTCAAGGTAACTATCTGAAAGACCACCTAGAAACTACCTACTGATATGGTAACAAATTAGAAAGAGCATTGCAAAGCCATCACTTTAAGGAGTGGCAAGGTGGTAGAAGGGGGAAATACCAGTGTAAGAGATGAGGTGATACTAGAGGGATAAGAAGACAAGTACGACAAGAAGGTGGAAGAAGAAGTAAATCAAAAGGACAATAAGGCTATGGAAAAAGGGAAGAAACAAGTCGAAGGATATGATTTGACCACCAATTTATACTTCAAGATCCCTTATCCTCAAAGGTTGAAGAAACAAGAGAAAGAGAAGCAGTTTGAGAGATTCTGACATTTTTAAGAGGCTCCAAATTAACATACCTTTTGCAGAAGCCTTAGAACAAATGTTAACATATGCAAAGTTCCTGAAGGAGCTCCTCTCCAACAAAAGAAAGCTCAAGCACGATGAAAAAGTTATGTTAACAGAAGAATGTATCGCTATACTTCAAAGGAAGCTTCCTCTGAAATTGAAAGATCTGGCCAGCTTCACTATTTCCTGTCATATAGGAAACTTGTTGATTGGGAAAACTTTGTGTGACTTAGGGGCAAGTATCAATTTGATGCCCCTTTCCATTTTTAATAAGCTAGGTATTGGGCACGTGAAGTCCACCATGATCTCATTACAACTAGCTGACAAGTCAATCAAGCATCCTTATGGAGTGGTTGAAGATGTGCTTGTAAAGGTTAATAAATTCATCTTTCTTACAGATTTTGTGGTGCTTGACATGGAGGAAGATGCATACATTCCATTGATCCTTGGGAGACCATTCTTAGCTACAGGGAGAGCTCTTATTGATGTGCAGCAAGGCAAACTTATGTTGAGAGTGCATGATGAGAAAGTTACCTTTAATGTCTTTGAATCTATAAAACAACCAGTTGAAAAAGAAACTTGCTTGAGAATGGATGTTATTGAAGCTTTGACGTTGGAGACCTTTAACATGAACACTCCAGGTGAGCCATTAGCTACCATAACCTCCCATGATGAGTCCTTAGAAGAGGAAGAGTTATATGAAGAAAAGCAAGCACTTGTGAGGTTGCTTAAAGCACAGTCTTTCCTTGACCAAATTGTGGAGCCAAAAACAGAGGATTTGAGAAGGGAAGAGAAAGAAATGCCTATCAAGCCTGAATTGAAACCTCCTATCTCCCACTTTAAATATGCATTCCATGATGACAAGGACGCGTGTCCAATCATTATTAACAATGAATTGAACAAGGTGGAGGCGCATGTCCAGTCATTATTAACAATGAATTCAACAAGGTGGAGGAACAGAAATTGTTGAGGGTTTTACGGGAACACAAGATGGCAATAAGATGGAGCATTTCAGATTTGAAGGGTATTAGTCCAGCTTTTTGCATGCATAAAATCCTTATAGAAGAGAATTTCAAGCCGATTTAGAAACCTCAAAGACAATTAAATCTAACCATGACAGAGGTTGTTCGAAAGGAAGTGGTGAAATTGCTTGATGTCAGTCTTATTTACCCTATTTCTGACAGTGCTTGAGTGAGTCTAGTATAGGTGGTCCCAAAGAAAGGAGGAATCAAAATTGTGAAGAATGAAAATAATAAGTCGATTCCTACTGTTGGGAATTGTGGATCAAAAGTCATGCAGTAGAATAATAAAAATTCCCTCACAAGATCCATGCGAAAAGGCCATAATCCGAGTTTTTTTTAAAAAAAAAAGTTTACCTCTTAAAGCATGATAAACACAAGGAAGGTGAATCACCAACACCGTAATAGCGATGATGTCTCTGCGGTATCCACACAAACAGACTTGTAAAAAGGAGTCACGCCTTTGTTTCCCAGTGCTAGATGCGAAGAGAAAAGAAGAAAACCTTCCACTATCTCTCACTTGCTTTCTTAGGTGCGGCTAGGGTTGTAATGTTACGTCTGTAGCAGCCCCCTTAGCAGTACTATTTATAATAGTGGTTGCCTTAAATAAGTGTAAGTAGTAGCAAAATAAGCTGTGCAACCCTAAACTTATTTGTCATGAGTTAGACCCACAATTGAATTTGAGTCCAACTTAGATCATTATTGCTCCAATTTAGTCTGCTCTAAGTGTGCGACCCTACAGGTTCTCATGGCATTGGTAGTAATATTAAAATTTCATTTTAATATTACAAATAGTGAGCGGTATCTAGTAACACATCACTGCTACCCAAGTAATGAGAATATCAGTGATTTGACATAATCTATCCATGACCAATGTTTCTATGTAGTTTAGTCCCTTTGTCCATATATCTAGATTGAACATAAGGCAGGAAACGTGTCACCCTTGTTTAGTTCAATCTTCAATTTCCTGATTCTTGAGTAGACACAGTATCACAAATGAGATCAATATCTCATATTGACTCATTTGAGCATGGTCATACATTTCGTAGTCTCACTCAATCAGGGGCCTCGAAGATATCACCCCTGTTATGTAGGAGGGACAAATCCCACCTAGGTCACTCACATCTCTCTACATAAATCGTGGTATGTCTAATAACTAACTTTATAATCATCTTGTTATAGATGACATTTGATGGCATTAAAAACACACAACTCCTCATGTAGGAATCGTAGTGATTTCAGGTCAAAGGACCACATACACCGTTATCACTATGAGAATCGCTTATGACACTCACGTAACGATCCACGTAGCGTTCTCATGGCAGGTCTGTCCAATACATCATTACTCTAATATGTATCTATGTGAAGACTTGATATCTCATATCCATGATCCGTGAGATGTGGTCATCAGTCTATGTACATATTAGTCTCAATGCAGTATTGTTGTCCTAATTAACAATAATACTTGACTAGGGACATTTAAGAATAGTGTTTTATCTAATAGGATCTCATGATCAAGTCATCAACTTAATGTCATATAGTATCAAACTTACTATTCTAAGGACTTTATTATGTCTATAAAAAAAGAATACAATAAATGAAATGCCTTATATATTAAAAATAGCATAATACAATGTATGTAAATACAGACAGAATGTATTGGCCTCTAGGGCATACACTAACACCTACAAGGGCAGTTACAGGGTGGAGAATGTGCATTGATTACCATAGGTTGAACAATGCCACCCGTAAGGATCACTTCCCACTTCCATTCATGGATCAAATGCTTGAAAGGCTGGCTGGACATGCTTACTACTGCTTTTTGGACGGATACTCAGGTTATAACCAAATCCCAGTTGACCCAGAGGACCAACAAAAGATAACTTTCACTTGTCCTTATGGAGTTTTTGCATATCGGAGGATGCCATTTAGATTGTGCAATGCGCCAGCAACATTTCAAAGGTGCATGCTTTCCATATATTCTGATATAACTGAAAAATTCATAGAGGTATTTATGGATGATTTTTATGTTTTCAGTTCAAGTTTTGATGTTTGCCTAAATAAGCTTGCTTTGGTGCTTCAGAGATGTCAAGGACTAACTTTGTTCTAAATTGAGAGAAAAGCCACTTTATGGTAAGAGAAGGTATAGTCTTGGGACATAAGATATCCGCTAAGGGTATAGAGGTGGATCGGGTAAAAATCTCGATAATTAAGAATTTACCCCCACCAACAAATGTAAAGGGGGTGAGAAGCTTTTTAGGTTATGTTGGTTTTTATAGAAGATTTATAAAAGATTTTTCAAAAATCTCAAAACTCCTTTGCAATTTGTTGGAAAAGGATACAGTGTTTAATTTTGATGAAAATTGTTTGCTGACGAGCGCCGAACTCACCAAAATTGTAACTGAGTTATGCCTATGGTTTGTAGCATAGGAAACAACACACCGGATCGTCTCTCAAGGATTTTAAAATGCAATTTGATCAAATCAAGTGAACATGGGGGTTGGAAAGATTAAAAATGTAGAATAGTAACAAAATTGAGTTAAAACAGAACTACTAAAACAACCAATCCAAGAAAATTGTCTAAACTTGATTTTAATTCATCCTTGATTACTAAAGGTCCATTCAAATATCAATCAAGTCCTTGGTCTTAGATCACTTCAAGATGCCTCTCAATGATCCATAGATCTTCTACTAGAAACGCTTCTAGATTTCAACTAATTAAGGGTAAAAAAATTAAACATTCATCCAAACCGAAATCAACTTAAAAGCCAATATCCAACCAAGTTAAACATTTCATCAAACATCTTCAATGCCTTATTTAATCTCTGAGTTCATCTCTTTGTATATGGTAATTAAGCAATTAACATATTAAAATTCCAATTAAGCAACCAGAATTAACAAAGAGAAGAAGAAGAAGAGAAACTTGATTAATAGATGAACTTAAGCATTAAAAACAAAATCTCAAGATTGATAACCAAGCATGTTTAATCTCTTGGATTGATCTAAAGGCTCTACCCCTCCATGAGAAGGGGATAACTCAGAAAATAAAAGAAGGAAGAAGAAAACTAAAAATTAGAGAGAAAGAGGAGGAAGAGAGTTCTAGAGAGAAAAAAGAAAAGTGTCCAAAATGAAGGTCCTCAGTTTTTGACTTCTAACCTCCTAAAACTACCCCCTATTTTGGCTTTACATAATTAAAAACCCATTAATTACAAAGTTGGGTTAGTTATGAACATATGGGCCTAAACCCCATGTAATTTGGAGACCTATAACTCAAGTTATAACCAAAATAACATCAAATGGTCTCTAAACTCGTATTATGACTTCCAGACCCAATTAGGCCCACTAGACATCTGATTGAGACTTCAAGCTCCTCATCAAAGTTGTAGATCTTCCTCTTAGCTTTTCTACAAGGTAAAATTCATGATTATCATATATCTAAGACTCAAGTTATGGTCAAAATACAAAAAACAGTGTCAAAGCCCAATAATGCTAAAAAATTTTAATTAGGTCCAATTTGAGCCCAAACTCACAAAACATGACCAAGCTCAATTAATTAAGAATATGGAGAGTGTAAATGACTAAACATGAGAGTTTATTAATGTATAAAATATGTGATTATCATTTGCATGCCTTTAATCTCTTGAAAATAAAATTAGCTTCTGCATCTATAATTGTTGGTCCTAATTGGAGTGCGTCATTTGAATTTATGTGTGATGCGAGTGACTATGCTATAGGTGTTGTCTTGGGTCAAAGAAAGAATAGGATGTTTCATGTGATTTATTATGCTAATTGTGTTCTTAATGGTGCACAACTTAACTATGCGACCACTGAAAAAGAATTGCTTGCCATTGTCTTTGCTTTTGATAAATTTCATTCTTATTTGATAGGTTCGAAAGTTGTTATGTATACAAATCATGTTGCATTGAAGTACTTTTTGGCTAAACAAGAAGCTAACCCGAGGCTTATCAAATGGATCTTGCTACTCCAAGAATTTGGCATAGAGATAAAAGATAAGAAATGTGTGCAGAATGTTATAGCTGCCCATCTCTCTAGATTGCAGCATGAAGGAGGGCAAGGCAAGCCACAAGTTCTTATCAAGGAATAATTTCCAAATGAACAACTCATGAGAGTTCACGGACTACCATGGTTTGCAGACATGACAAACTACAAAGCTAGAAACATGATTCTGGAAGACTTTTCGTGGCAGCAAAAGAAAAGATTCCTCCATGACGCTAGATTTTACGTGTGGGATGAGCCTTACTTATTCAAAAGATGTGCAGATGGTATATTGAGGCGATGCATTCCCGAGGATGAGTTTAATAGTGTACTGTTGCACTATCATGGGTCTGATTATGGAGGTCATTATAAGAGGGAGAAGACAGCCTCAAAGGTGCTACAAAGTGGACTTTATTAGCCTACACTATTTAAGGATGCTAGAGCCTTTGTGGAGAGATATGACCAGTGTCAATGTTTAGGGAACATTTCAAGAAGGAATGAATTGTCGCTTCAAGGCATTTTAGAAATAGAAATCTTTGATGTCTAGGGAATAGACTTCATGGGACCTTTCCCATCATCCATGGCTAATAAATATATGTTAGTTGCAGTGGACTATGTTTCTAAATGGGTTGAAGCTATCTCCACTGTAACTAATGACTCAGTTATGGTGATAAAATTCCTTCGGAAGAACATCTTCTCTAGGTTTGGAGCACCACATGCAATTATTAGTGATGGTGGTACGCACTTCTGTAACAAGCAGGTTGAACATGTCTTGGCCAAGTATGAAGTAAGGCACAAAATTTCTACTCCATACCATCCTTAGACGAGTGGGCAAGTGGAAGTCTCCAACAGGGAATTGAAGAAAATTCTTGAGAAAACTATGAGTAGTTCGAGAAAAAATTGGGCAAGAAGAATATATGATGCTCTATGGGCATATCGAATTGCTTATAAAGCTCCCATAGATATGTCCCTCTACTACCTAGTTTATGGAAAATCTTGCCATCTTCCAGTGGAATTGAAACACAAGGCATATTAGGCAATCAAGTTTCTAAATTTTGATATGGCAACTGCTGGAGAGAGACGCATGTTGCAGCCAAATGAAATGGATGAGTTTCATTACTTGGCCTATGAGAATTCAAGGATTTACAAGGAGCAGATGAAAAAGTGGCATGACAGAAAAATAATGCCACACACCCTCGAAAAAAGGCAATTAATATTGCTCTACAATTCCAAGATGAAAATGTTCCCTGGCAAATTGAAATCAAGTTGGTCAGGACAGTTCAAGATTGAAGAAGTCTATCCATTTGGAGCAGTGAAAGTCTCAGAGTCAAAGTCCGGTAGGAGGTTCAAGGTGAATGGTTAAAGATTGAAACAATATTTTGGAGGAGAGTTGGATCGTGCCAAAGTGTCTATTAACGTGAATTATCCATAACTACTGCAGAACATCAGGCTCGGGACGTTAAACAAGCGCTCTTGGGAGGCAACCCGAGTTTGGTTTTTTATTCCTTTCTGTTCGTGTTTTTATATCGTCTTTTTCTTTCCTGTTTTATTATTAATTCTTGCATGATAGATTTTGGAGATTGAAAATTAAGTGAAGGAGAGCTGGATCAAGGTGTTTTCAATGGGAATTCAGAGAAGAGGACAAAATTTCAGTAATAGCAGCAATGCCCTCGGCGCCTAGGCGCCCAAGGCATTTCAAAGATTCATGACACCTAAGCTCCAACCCAAGCACAAACGCGCGTCCCAATCTGAGAGCTCACGCCAACAGACGTCATTCAACGCTGACCTCTTTCTCTCTAAGGAGAATGAGAAACGCCTCATTGAAATCCTCTATAATTTGGGATTTGTACCAAAGCATCCTTCTGGAAAACGGTGACTGCGATGAGATCTTTAACCAGATCCTAAGGAGGAATTAGTCAAAACTTTCTAAGCTGCCAGTAGATGGTTCAGCCTCTATTGTTAGTGAATTTTATGCAAATGTATATCAGCTGGAGAGTGATGATCGGGACAAATATAAGTTATATGTCTAGGGCCATCACATTTTATTTAATGTGTGAACTTTGGATTGATTTCTAGAAATGCCCACGAACGTGGGCGATTGTGGGTACACAAAATTGAAGAAAGAGGCGTTAAACCCCAACTTAGTATTGCGAACCCTATGTCGGCTGAGAGCTTAGTGGGAACTTGATGCCCAAAACTACTCCAAATATCTGAAGAAATCTGACCTGCTCCCAATTCCTAAAGCTTAGTGTACGTTCTCGGAAGCTGGATTCTTCCCTAACTCTCACCATCAGGAAGTTACGAGAGACCAGGCGTTACTTATCTTTGCTATTATTACTGGAAAATCAGTGGATGTAGGCTTACTGATTTCTTGTAACATTCAAACTCTAGCACAGAGTAGGACCCGATGGTCTCAGTTATGGTTCCCCAGCCTTATCACACAGTTATGTCGCATAGCTGGGGTTGAGATTAGTGGAGATGTCTCAATCAGGGCAGCTCCAACTGTGGACGTGGCCATGATCAACCGCTACCTGTAAAAAGATTATCCCACTTAGATTCGTCCAGCAGCTCACGCTCATACAACCAGGCTGCCTCATCCATGCCTTGAGACTCCTTCTAGTGGAGTGGAGAGATGCATTCGGCGTCTCGAGTGCTATGTTGTCCAATCTAACCAAGCGTTCGAAGTGATGCTGAGGAACTTAGCCATTCAGTTGAATGTTGATCCCGATGCTTTGGGTGGCATGCCATTTCCCGAGGAGGACTCGCAGAGCGAGGAAGAAGCTGGCACTGATGGAGATGGTAGCGAGGACAGCGATGATTGAGTACCTTTGCATATATCCCATTCACAGTGGATTACGAGAGGGAGTTTCTCTTTTCCTTTTCTTTTGCTTTGAATTGTTATTATTTGAGTTAATTTCATTCATTTTGTTTTAGCTATTTTGCATTACCATAGTTACTATTTTGGTTCACTACTCAAGTGCTTGGGGACAAGCACGATAATAAGTTTGGGGAGAATCTATTTTCATGCCTTCTCAAGTGCTCTTTTGACCTTCCTTGTTTTTGCTTCCCTGTTTCTATTATATATATATATATATATATATATATATATATATATATATATATATATATATATATATATATATATATATATATAGATAAAGTCAAAATGGTTGCCAATCATGAAGGAGAAAGGTAACTAAGGGGTTAACTTGGGGTAAGCTCCTCTTCATCATAATTTTTAGGATAGGGTAACTTGGTATATGACATTCACATGTAGGTGAGAACCCAAAGTGAGCTTTGAGCCTTGATACATGAGCGGGAACACATCACCCACTCATTTCTTCTTAATTGTATGTGTTTCACTGATAGTTATTTCTTCCAGAACTTGATTTCTCTTTTTTTAAAATTGTTGGCATGTATACATACATAAGGCATGATTGAAGCATTGTTTGTTTGATAACCTTCAGGCCAAAAGACGTCCTTACACATTTTCCCTAATGCAGCCCTTTGAGCCTGAATATCATTTCATTTTTTTTAAGCTCAATACAACCCTTAATTGTAAAACCATGAAAATAAACCACCAAAGGAGTTAATAGACTAATGTTGATTTGGGGTTGAAAAAGGTGTTGAAGGTTTACATTGGAAAATGATGGGTTTCATAAATGGATATTGTGAAAGAAGGTGTGAATTACGTGTGTGCGTGTGTGTGTGTATATATATATATATAATCAAATTCAAAAATCAAAAGAAAAACAAAGAAAAATAAGATTCATAATAAATGTGGATATGGGGCTTGAAAGATGAAGTAAGGAGTGTGGGCTAGTTCTTTCAAAATTTAGTTCTTTTCGGTCTATAACTCCTTTGTTTTTACCTAACCATTCCTTATTTGTCCACCCCTCCCCTTAGCCAAATTACAACCCTGAATAAAAGACCTCATGACTTGTGGCATGCATGCATGCATGTAGATAATGGATTAGTAGAGAGGAATCAAGCCTATGGTAAGGTGTGATTATGTTGTGAAGGAGTGAAAATACGAACCTAAACACTCGAGCGAAGAGCAAATGTGTTAAATTTGTTTGCATGTGAATTTATGTACATACAAAGTTATTCTGCTCTTCTTATTGTGGTGATTGAGTAAAGTGATCCTTTTTGTTATATCTTTCAGTGATTTGAACTCTGTTTTCATGGTTTGCAACACTAAGTTTGTTGGTAACATTTCCTTTCTTTCAAAATAAGACAAAATGGTTTTAGTTGCTTTATTTTTCAATTTTGTTTCTTTGCCCGAGGACGTGGCAAAAGTTAAGTTTAGGGAGTGTTGAGCACGTAAAAGATATGGTTCTATGTCTTGATAAGTTGATTTATTTCCCCTAAACTTGTTCTCTTGTTTCATTTGGGTCCAAGTATCTTGGAATAATGGACATAGATTAGGATTTAAGTTTTTTTAGTTTTCGATTAAGAAAAATTGAGTGAAAGAAAGAACCATCACTACTATTATGTGTTTTTGGCAAGAAAACACCTAAGGAAGGAGAGCTTAGAGCCTTGGAAGCATATCAGGAAGCAATTTTTCTAGACGTTAAGGGCCCAAGCGCTCTAGAAGCAGTGCTTGGGCACCCTTGAGTGCATCAAAAGCCATACTCTGGATGGTCAGTGCCCAAGCACTCAAGACAAACTGCCTAAGCGCTCATGCTCATAACAGTAAACTGCATTCTGGACATTCAGCGCCTAGGCGCTCTAGACGCAGCACCTAGGCGACTAAACTAGAATATAAATACATTAATTCTGACCTAATTGGGGCATCAGCCGTCAAAAGCGTCAGAGAAAATGATGAATCAATTTTAGGACGCATGAAAGCAGCTGCTCAACCACCAGGAAGAAGGGGAATCTCTCCAAACCATCAAAGATGACTAGGGTGTTTTCTTTTCTTCTTGTTGTTTCCTACATTTGCTTCATGAACTGCTAAGTTCCTTGGGTTAGGGAGATAAAACTTTCTCTTCTTATGATGTAATGACTGTTTAATATTAATTCAAGTCTTTCTTTCATAGTTTTATGATTGGGCCTATTTTATTTTCTTGATAATTGTTGTGGAGTAGCTATTCATACAATTATTGTTGAAGAATCCATGTGAAAGTGGGAAATGGAGTATGGGTTATGCTTCTTGGTTTAATTGTCATGCTTTTGGATATCTAAGAATAGAATTTCATGAGTATATGATATTGTTAAATTCATAAGACGTTAATCCTTATTCTCATAGATTTTAATTAAGGAATTTATTGATGTTTGTGAGTTTAAGAGGTTTTCATGTCTCAAGGAATTTAATGTGAGCAAATTTTCAAAATTTAGTCGTAAACCGAATGAAAGAATGATTTAAACCAAACCAATTATCATTAGTCATAGGTTAATTAAGTAAACCCTAAACACTTTTATCTCTTTGATAATCCCAACTTAATTATTGTTGCAAATTTACTTCTTGCAAGTAGTTTTCATTCAATTTACATTTATTATTATGAACAAAACTATATCCAATTTTGATTGTGACCAAGTAGTGAAATAAGTGAAGAAACTTGTGTTAATTTCAATCCTCATGGGAACGATATCTACCTTCTATATTACTTATACGAACTAGTACACTTACTGGTGAGTTAACACTCACACTCTTAAGTTCACTCAAAATCCTTCCCTTTTCTGAGCAGTCTGAAGAAGCGAAAGGATTTATGAGCAGTTTTAGCAAGGAAGCTTATGAGGGCCGTAATCCGACTAGCCAGTTGATGTACTTTCTTGATACTTTGTGGGCTACACATGTTAAGCACCATTTGACATTTTTTTGGGTTTGCCTCAATCTCGCAGTAAGTCAGCATAAAGCCTAAGAACTTACCTGCTTGGACCCCGAAGGTACACTTTTTCAGATTGAGCCTCATGTTATGCTTTCAGAGCTATGCAAATACCTCTTCAAGGTCACAATGTGTGATCCATCTTATGGGGTATTTACTATCATATCTTCAATGTAGACCTCTAGCATCTTCACCGCTTGGTCTTCAAAAACCTTATTCATTATTCTCTAGTAGGTGGCTCATGCATTTTTCAAACCAAAAGGCATAACCCTATAACAGTAGCTTGTCCTGTCAATGATGAAGGCAATATTCTCTTCATCTCTAGGATACATTAGGATCTAATTGTATCCGGAGTACGCATCCATGGAAGACAATAAGCGGAATCCGAAGGAGCTGTCAACTAGTTTATCTACATTGGGAAGTGGGTACGGATCTTTAGGGCAGGCCTTGTTCAAGTCCATGTAGTCTATACACATTTTTTACTTCCCGTTTGACTTCTTCACCAGGCCCACATTAGACAACCATGTGGTGTAAGATATTTCCCTGATGAAGCCGACATTGATCAACTCTTTAACTCGTTCTTCAATAACCTATTGTATTTTTTGGCCACCTTTTCTCTTCTTTTGGGTGACCGGCCTCACATCCTCCCTAATAGATAGGCAATGGCAGATGAACGTAGGATCAAACTTTGGTATATCGAAGGACGTCTAGGAAAAGAGATCTTTGTTTTTATGCAAGACCTCAATCAACTAGCATATTTCTTCTTCTCCCAGATTCGCTCCAATCTTGGTGACTTGATCTGGCTTAGTGCCAAGTTGGAGCGACAATAATTCTCCTTTCAGCTAGGGTCTGGTATCTCATATTTCCTCTCGCACATCCAACTCAATCATGAGAATGTTAACTTAATACAAAACTGGTTTAGATGCGTCATCCTTTGCTTTTGGTTGTTTGGATGATCTTGAGGCTCTCATTATAGCATTTATGTGTCATGACCTGATCCCCCTTGACCATGATGACTTCATTATTCTTGCTGAGGAATTTCATGGCCAAGTGGGTAGTGAATACCACGACACCAAGAGCATTCAGAGCAAGACGATCCAAGATGATATTGTATGCCGAGGGGCAGTCCATAACTAGAAACCTGACCTTGATCGTTGCTAGGCAGAAACCAGGGACTTTTGCTAACTGCAAGTGCACGGGTCACTCAAGTAATAAAAATGATAAGTAAGATCATCTCTACAGGGACTATGGTAACTTCTAAAGCTAAATATCAATTTACAGTTTAATTAATTCTATTCAAGCAAACGTAAAGTGAAAAAGAGGTTGATAAATAAATTACAAAGTGCAAAGAAAAATAAAAATAGGTTGAGAACATAGAGAATCCTTATTTGCCCCCTATTTCAACTGATAACATGCAATCCTTTTGAGCAAACTAATGATTAGATTAGGTTAGCCTGAGAAACTAACTTAGTTAAAAGCCTATGTCTAAGACGATTAACCTTATGTTATTTACCTAGTTCACTATGCATCCATGAGAACTAGAGCAAACAACAAGCATTAAGATTGATTCTCAACTACGACTATGCACGGCTAATAAGTATATATCAATCATATTAACGAATCAATCTATTCTGCCATTGGAATGAAATCAAACATGCATCTACCATACAAATGATCTAAAACCTAAAGTCATACGTCTAGGCTCAAAAGATTTCAACAAATCACCCACAAGTTGATCAGACAAAGAAGAGCATTAAGCACCATATGATAGAACAAAACCCAAATCTTTCATATAAACTCAAAAGGGCACAAATCAATCAATATTCAAAGGAAGATTCAAAGAATACTCTAAACACAGCTAGCTACTCATTGAATATGAAAATGTGATACAAAAATCCATATTCAAGATAAATAGGAGAGAGAGAGAGAGAGAAGAAGAAGAAGAAGAAACGAAGATGAAGCCCTAATGGGTTAAGCCTTGAAGCTTGAATCTTCTTCCAAGATGAAAGTGACTTCGAAACTTGACTCCTTCAACACTCTTTCAACCCCAAAATGTTTTCCTAGCTATTGGATTCTCTAATAAGCAAAAGCGCCAAAATGTGATAAGAGAAATGGAAGAGAGAAAGAGGAAAAAAAATAGAAAAACCCAGGAGAGAGCTCTTCAGAAATCTGCGTTCCACGTATTTATAGACACAAAGATTTAGCGCATCACGCCACGACGTTACACAACACGGGTCGCGGCATGCAAAACTTAGGGCACTAGCGCTGCATCATTCACTTTCTTACGACACGGCGTGATAGTCACAAGTTGACAGGGTACACAGGCAGAGAGCAAGATGCTGCGGCGTAAGCTTTTTAGCGCCGCGACACGATGTTCTGGAGCTTGCCTTGTGATTTTTCTTTCAATGCAGGGCCTTGGCTATCATCAATTTGGCTCTTTAGGGACCATCTTGCAATTGAGAAATCAATCAGTAAAATATAAATGCAATCAAACTTAATCCAATCAAAGATTAGGAAGGATTTCAACAAGATTAGAAGAAATGCCTCGATATATATTTCACATGAAAATGAGGCTAAAGCCTTCCAACAATGCATCACAACAAGGACAAAGCCATCAATAATACAAAGAGAAATGACACAAATAACTACATTCTATAGAGTTATCAACCGTCCTGAAGAGCTTAGTGCTCCCCAAGATCATGGTTCCGAGATCCTGTCTAGAATAATTATAATGTCAAATAAAAAGAAAACCTACTAAAAATTAAAATGGTCAATAACAATAAAACTAAAAGATACTCAATGCATTCAAGTATCTTAACATTTTGTAACATATACATTTAGTTTACACAATTTAAATAGACTAAAAAAATAACATATTCATTAAATCAATCAATTGACATATGGTTTCTTAGGTTATTTAATCTTATTCTCTTTCACAAATTCGATTTATTTCAATATAACACACAACTATATTACTATAGCTTTCTCATTGCATCCTTTTCATCAATACTCCCGTTGGAGTCAATTTCTTGTCTTACTTGTCCATAGAAACTATGTCAACTTTTATAACAATTTCACTCAAAACATCAATGAAACCTTACTGTTATATGATATAGGTTTTGCTCAGTTGTATTTAAGCGATCTTAGTAAAGAAACTTTATTAAAAATCCATACTTTTTAATTGATTTTATCATGTGTACTTGTAAAGTTTTTATTTGATAAATATAAATATTAATATATTTTCATGTAAATTTTCAACCCCATGAAATATAAATATAAAATATTTAAATATTATATATTATATATCTGAACAAAAATATTTAAAAAAATATACTTAATAAATTTTAAGTTTTCTCATAATAAATTATATTTAATTAATTTTACTATATTTTCATGTAAAGCTTTCACTCTCGTGCAATGTACATATTGAAGTTTTTTTAAATATTATAAAAGATATATATATATATATATATAATAAATATAGTAATTAGAAAATATAATTAATTTATTTTCTAATAACAAATTTTATTTGAATCAATTTTACTATGGTTTCTTATAAAATATTCAATTTAATGTAGATATTAATATATTTTTATTTAAATTTATTAATCTAGGACGACAAGAATACAAAATATTTAAATATAAAATAATAACATCACATTTAATGAGAAGTTTTATAATTTATCTATTTAATCAAAAGACAATTATCACAATAAAACATGCACTCAATAACTTCAACCATACAAAATGATTAAATTCTTAATAATATATGGCTCTCTATATTCTTATACTTTATTCAATGTCAAAATAATTTAAAAATTTTAACACAATATCAAAACAATCAAAATTTATTTAGAAATCAAGACAAAAAATTCACAAACTTGTATTACTCTAAAGTAATAATACAAAAGTTATCCAACCAAAATTATAGTAAATTTATCTTAAAAATGCAATGATAACAACATGATCCAAAGTCTGATTCAATATTTTGACTAGGCCATTTTGCTGAACTCGAATCATTCCCTATCATGGCCAAATAATAACCAGGTTGATCTAATATGTAGATATAATGTATAAATTTAAAAATTATGCATAACTAAGTTATAAAGTTATAAAAGTAGAAAACTAATACTAAAATATATTTTATAATATATATTTCAGAATAAATAATATCAATATAAATTCCATCATTTTAAAATAATGTATAATACTAAATCATATTAAAACAACCTAAAACATGTATTGAACTGAACCTGAAAAACACACTAAGTCAAATTTATAGAATCTATACATGTCCCAATTAATTTTGAGGAAGAAACAGTCTAATTGATGTTAGATAATATGGTGCATTTATGTTTTATTTATCTTAAGGGTAGTTTAGTCTTTTATTTGGTGCATATATATTTTTACCCTTTTTTCTATTCTTGTAATGTTGGCTAATTTATTTTGCAATAGAGAACCCTAGCCACTTTTCTTTTCCCCCTTATTCTTCTCTTCTTTCTCATATGCATTGCTAATCTTAACATGGTATCAGAGCAAGGATGATTCTGGCCACAGCTTTCGCGGATCCAACGCCATTCCGTTCATTTCGACAACAACCTAGGTAATTTTTTGTTAGCAATTCATCCTTCCTTTTGGGGTTCTCTCTGTCAGGGTTTTGTAGAGACCCATTTGCAGAAATTGGGATTTTCTTTTTTCTGTTTTGTGATTGTTTGCAATGGCTGGAGAAAAGGATGAGTCTCTTCAATCCATTAGTGTGCAGTTGAATGGGCAGAATTATTCATATTAGAGTTATGTGCTGAAGAATTTTTTGAAAGGCAAGAGAATGTGGGATTATGTTTCTAGAATTTATGTTAAGCCAAAAGATGAAAAAGATGGAAAATATGCAATAGAGCTAGAAACTTGGGAGGTAAATAATTCGAAGATTATTACTTGGATCAATAACTCTGTTTCGCAGTCTATAGGGGTTCAACTAGCAAAATATGAAACGGCCAAGGAGGTTTGGGATCATTTGAAAAAGTTGTATGTGCAGTCTAATTTTGCAAAGCAATATCAGTTGGACATAGATATTCGAGCTCTTCAACAAAACAATATGAGCATACAGGAATTTTACTCTACCATGAGCAATCTTTGGGACTAGTTGGCTCTTATTGAATCTGCTGAGTTACAAGCTTTTAAGCTATATATTGACCATAGAGAAGAGCAGCGTCTGGTTCAGTTTTTGATGGCTCTTCGAGATGATTTTGAAAGGTTTCGTGGAACAATTTTGCATCGTAATCCTCTTCCAACTGTTGATTCGGTTGTTAATGAATTGTTAACTGAAGAGATCCGACTGAAGTCTCAATCAGAAAAAGGAAATGTAGACAAAGGAATCCTCCCCAACCCATCTGTTTTTGTTGTTCCTTCTAACAGAGGTAAATCTCATGGAAAGGTTGGTTACGATGAATGTAGTTTTTACAAGCAGAAGGGTCATTGGAAAGCTCAATGTCCAAAATTGTTGAATAAGTCGCAACAAGCACAACAACCATCTCAATGGAGACCTCTTAGTCAGTTTGGACAACAAAACTTCAAGCCTCCAACATCAAATGTTGCTGCAGTTGTTCCTCCATCAGTTGAGAGTACATCATTTTCTAGTCCTACAGTATCTGATCTTGCTGAGCAATTCCAGAGGTTTCTTGCCACACAACCACATGCCATGTCTGCCCAATCCAATATAGGTTTGCCCTCCTCTAGCTCATTAGGTATATCTTCACCCATATGGATCCTTGACTCTGGAGCCTCTCATCATATGTCATCTGATTTTAAATCATTTATGTCTTTACATCCTGCCTCATCTGTGTCAGTCATGACTGTTGATGGCACTCCTATGCCATTAGCAGGCACTGGGTCTGTTTCCACATCTCATTTATCCATTTCAGATGTTTACTACATTCCTAATCTCACTTTGAGTCTTGTTTTTATTAGTCAATTATGTGATTCTAGTTACTCAGTTTTTTTTTCTTCCACCTTTTGTTTTGTGTAAGATCTACAATCCAGGAGGCTGATTGGGACAGGCCGTAGGCAGGGGGGACTTTATATTCTGGATGAACTGAGAGTTCCAGATGTTGCAGCTTCTAGTGTTGACACGTCGTCTTTTCATTTGAATTCCTCATCTTCTAGTTTTTATTTATGGTATTCTCACCTTGGACATGTTTCTTCTTCCCGTCTGAAATACTTAGCTTCTACAGGGGCTTTAAGAAAGTTGTAATCTAATGATATTTCTGACTGTTGTGGTTGCAAACTTGCTAAGTTTACTGTTTTGCCTTTCTCTAAAAGTATTTCAGTTTCTGTTGCACCTTTTGACTTGGTTCATTCTGATGTATGTGGACCATCACCAGTTGTTACCAAAGGTGGTTCTAGATATTATGTATCGTTCATTGATGATTGCACTCGTTATTGTTGGGTTTATCTTATGAAACATCGTTCTGAATTTCTTTGCATTTATCATATGTTTCGTGCTTTTGTTAAAACTCAACATAATGTTGTTATCAAGTGCTTTCGATGTGATCTAGGTGGTGAATATACTTCTAATAAATTCTTTGAATTACTTGTTTCTGATGGGACTTTTCACCAAACTTCGTGTACTGACACTCCTGAGCAAAATGGAGTTGCTGAAAGGAAACATCACCACATTGTTGAAACTGCTCGTTCCCTTCTTCTGTCTGCCTTTGTTCCAAGTGAGTTTTGGGGGAAGTTATCCTCACTGCAAGTACATGTCATTAACATAATTCCTTCTTCATTACTTCGAGGTTTGTCTCCTTTGAGAAATTATATGGTTGTGTTCCTGATTATTCAACCATGAGAGTCTTTGGTTCTACTTGCTTTGTTCTTCGTCCTCATGTAAAACGTAATAAGTTGTCTTCTCGTTCAGCGATTTGTGTTTTTCTTGGTTATGGTGATGGTCAGAAGGGTTATCGTTGTTATGATCCTGCAAATCAAAAACTTTATATCTCACGTCATGTAGCGTTTCTTGAGCATATTCCCTTTTATTCCATTCCTTCTCGTCAACATGTCCTTACCAAATCTGATCTCATCCACATTGATCCTTTTCACACAGATTTTGACACTGCTCCTCTTCCTGTGACCCATAACCAAAATAATTCTGATGTTGAGCTTTGCAGGGTTGACACTAGTAGTTCTGCAGATCCAGATGCCTCTTCTGTCCCTGCGCCTCCCCAAGAACCTTTTGTGATCATGGATCCTCCTCCTCCTCATTATCCTCATCGTGATCGTAAGTCCACTAAATTACTAGATTTTGTTTATTCTAGCTATTCCACTTCTTTTGCTTCCTTCTTAACCTCTATTCATAGTTTGTCTGAGCCCTCTTCCTATAAAGAGTTTGTTCTTGATCCCCTTTGGCAGCAAGCTATGGTAGAGGAACTTTCTGCTTTGCACAAGATAGATACTTGGGACCTTGTCTCTCTTCCGCCAGGAAAAACTGCAATTGGTTCTCGTTGGGTATATAAGATCAAAACCAAGTCTGATGGGTCTGTTGAGAGATACAAAGCTCACTTAGTTGCTAAAAGCTTTTCTCAACAATATGATATGGATTATGAAGAAACTTTTGCTCTTGTTGTCAAAATGACTACTATTCGTACTCTTATTGCAGTCGCATCTATCCCCCAGTGGCATATTTCTCAAATGGATGTTAAAAATGCTTTCTTGAATGGTGATCTTCAAGAAGAGGTTTATATGGTTCCTCCACAAGGTGTTTCTCATAATCCAGGTGAAGTTTGTAAATTGAAGAAGGCTCTCTACGGGCTCAAACAAGCTCCTCGCGCTTGGTTTGAGAAGTTCTCCATTGTGATTACATCTCTTGGCTTCCACTCTAGCCCGTATGATTTTGCTTTGTTTCTCAGGTGCACTTCTCATGGTCGTATTCTGCTCTCTTTATACGTTGATGACATGATTATTACTGGGGATGATGTTGACGGGATTATGGAGTTGAAACTCCAATTGGCCCATTAGTTTGAGATGAAAGACTTAGGTACTCTTCGTTACTTTTTGGGGATTGAAGTTGCTTACTCTCCTAGAGGTTACCTCCTTTCTCAATCTAAGTACATTGGCACCATTCTTGAACAAGCTCATCTCTCTGACACTAGAACAAAGGATACTCCTCTTGAGTATAATGTTCGGTATGCCTCTTCTGATGGTATTCATTTGTCAGATCTCACTTTGTATCGTACTCTTGTTGGCAGTTTGGTATATCTTACCATCACTAGACTTGATATTGCTTATACAGTGCATGTTGTTAGTCAGTTTATTGCTTCTTCTACTACAGTTCATTGGGCAGTTGTTCTTTGCATTCTTCGTTATCTTCGGGGTACTCAATTTCAGAGTCTTCTCTTTCCTTTATCATCTTCCTTAGAATTACGTGCTTACTCAGATGCTGATTGAGGTGGTGACTCCACTGATCGTAAGTCTACCATAGGGTTTTGCATCTTTCTGGGGGATTCTCTCATTTCTTGGAAGAGTAAGAAGCAAGTTGTTGTCTTTCGCTCTTCTACCGAAGCTGAGTACCGTGCCATGGCATCTACTACTGCCAAAATTGTTTGGTTGCGTTGGTTACTTGAGTCTATGGGTGTTATTTCCCTTGGACTCACTCCTATGTATTATGATAATATGAGTGCTATACAAATCACTCGCAACTCAGTCTTCCATAAATGCACCAAGCATATTAAGATTGACTGTCATTTCACTCGACACCACTTTTAGCATGGGACCATCACTTTACCCTTCGTATCTTCCTCCATACAAATTGCTTACTTGTTTACAAAGTCGCATTCCACTCCACGCTTTCGTTTCTTGATTAGCAAACTCTCGATGCTTCTTATTGATGCATTGTGAGTTTGAAGAGGGATATTAGATAATATGGTGCATTTATGTTTTATTTATCTTAAGAGTAGTTTAGTATTTTATTTGGTGCATATATATTTTTATCATTTTTTCTATTCTTGTAATGTTGGTTGATTGACTTTGTAATAGAGAACCCTAACCACTTTTCTTTTCTCCTTTATTTTTCTCTTCTTTCTCATATGCATTGCTAATCTTAACAATTGAACCCAAAGACTCCTAACCCAAATCCAAAGGCCAATGTAATACCACCCAAAAGCAAAAGAAATAGCCATTTGACCGTATCTTTCATATATGGATCACGAAGACATTCAATTTTGCATAGCCTAAAGAAGAAATAGAAAAAAAAAATAAATTATATGCATCAAAATCCCAAAATCCCATAGCATGAACCAAATTGAGATATGGAGAAATTTTGAAAAATTGGAAAGAACCTCACCTACGAGTCAAGGTGTGAAGGGAGTGAAAAGAGAGATAAAGCGTGATGACAAGATTAAGTGTGAAACAACATTTTAGTCAAAATAACTATGGCGTTCCTAAAACAAAAGCAAGTGCCAAACATGTGAGTCTGAAATGAAATGAAGGAGTAGTTGCCACGTGGAAGTACTGTTCATGAACAGTACCCTAAAAAGTATGTAGATATAGTGTTTATTGATTTTTGGTAGCTTTGTGCATTCTAAGACTTCTCGTAATGAACAGTACCCTAAAAAGTATGTAGATATAGTGTTTATTGATTTTTGGTAGCTTTGTGCATTCTAAGACTTCTCGGAATCCTTTTCTCCCTCTCTGTCTATTGTCTTAGTTTTCGCGATTAAAAAAAAAAAAACCTTCAACATTGTCAGTGTACAAGATACCCTTCAATTTAAAGATAGTGTAAAACATCCCTTGAGTTTTCATATTTTGGCAAGAAGAATTCTAAAATTTCTCATTCAATTTTTTTATTAATCTACTTAATTATTAAATAAAAAAATATTAAATATTTTTATATATTAAAAATATTAAATGTATTTATTTTTTTATTTAATATTTATTTTACTTAATATTAAAAAAATTATTAAAAAAAATTTATAAAAAGATATAACAAAACTCTTCTACTGATAACACACTTAAATAACTTTCTATTTAAATACTTAATAGATTTGCCATGTTCTTGTCACATGATGGTCATATAACACAATAACACCATTCAAATTTGACTAGCCTCATCACAACAATTGCATATTCGTTCCCCGCGATGCGTCCATCGAAAATGAAATTCCTGTGGTTGGTAAGAGCCGTGGCATAGACCCTTGAGCTCTAAGCCTCCAAGATATGTTTGAAAGTCACTAGATCCTTTGATGGCTCTCAAACAAGAGTGTCAATGAATATAACGCAACGTATAGCTCTTAAACAACTTGTACAAAATGGATGATGCAGGGTGGTAAAGTATAAGTTAAGAGGAACTTGCAAGTAGTCAAGGCCGCGATTCGATGGATTCTAGTGGGAGAATGCTCTCCAACCCTTGGTGCATCCACCGAACACATTTTTCCAGTTTGAAAAGTGACCAATTATAAATCAAATAAATACACAAATAAAAAGAAGAAACAGAGACTTTGGTTTATTTATTAGTGTGTTTACAGTAGGAACGTTTCTGGGCTCAAGCAGGGACTCGAAGTCTTTAGTCGTAGGAAGTTCTTCGCATCTCGGATTCGAATGGACTCCTCCTGTCCTTCATGGAGCATTACACAGAGCCTACATTACATATTCAAAGCCCTTTTGTTTATTTGTTTCTTCAAGTTTGAACTAGCTAGGAAGGAATTTTCGATTTTAGATTTCAGAAGGTGGAACTAGAAATTGGTAACGATGAATACTGAATAGTGACAATATATGGGGTAGCAGTGGCATTGGAAAATATGAAAACATAGCCTTTTAGATGCGTGGCTATTGGTGGGTCTCGGTTGCATATTGGCTGGGCGGGGGAGGGGTGATGGTGTTTGGCTTTACGGTGGTTCACGGCTAGGATTGTGGTTGCTGCGTGATTTGGGAGAGATGGTGCTTTTCGGTGGTTCAGATGGTTTTCTGTTTAGAGAACATAGGGTATTGTTAATCATGTGCTAATAATGACAAGGCTTTTAAATAATTAACAGAAGCTTAACAGAGTCTGTAGTTAGCACCATATAAAAAAATATAAGAGGTATTTTACACCAATGTAAAATTTAAGGGGTAAGTTTCACAATCACTATAGTTGAAGAGGATTTTTTGAATTTTACTCTAGTTTTAATTTGTAGCTTTGTGCCTCTTAAATTTTTTATGCGTTTTTTATTCAATAGAACTTTACTAATCATAATGTCCACACCTCAAAACGGAGTTCATATATATATATATATATACCAACTCGACTACCACTTAAATTGGTTGAACCTTAAAACCATTCACCTCTTCCATTTTCTAAAACCTTTCCATGAGCCAACAAAAAAAAAAAGTGGTATGGTGATAGAGTATCAAATTAGCTCCAATAAGTATCAACTCAATTGGTAGAATTGAATTGCATTGATTCAAAGGTCTAAAATTCGATTCTTCTATAAATAGTGTTGTAAACCCTTGCTGAGACTTGTGGGCGAGCTGATCTTGGAATGCAGCAACCCTCCATCTCCTAAACTTTTTGTAATTTAAAAAAAGGTATCAAACTCACTTTGGCATAGCTCTATCTTCGATTCCCCCCTTTGTCTTTTTGAGTTTTAGAAAACAATAAATTTGAACCCGTTCAACTGATCAAACTGTAGCCAAACTGGTAATACGGGCTCTGAGCATAGTTATAAAAATCGAATAGGCCTAGCCTATTAGGTTGAAAAACCGATAACCCAACCTCCTAGCCATATTGGTTAAAGCATGGACAGATTCAAAAGGAGTAGTGCCCTGGTCCCTCTGTGCCTGGTCCTCTGTGTGGGTCTATGAATGAATTATTTTTTTTTTTATCATAATATTAATATTGTTTAAAATATATAAAAAAATTATCAAATAAAATTTATAAAATTTTTTATTTACTTGTAAAATTTTTGTATAAATTTAAGTATTATTAATTAAAATTTATAAAAATTTAACTTTTAATCTAACCATTGATTTATTTTAATAATAAATCAATGGCTCATCTATGAACCCCTTTTAAGAAGTCATTAAAATTTTCCTTTCTTTACTATTACTTGTAATAAGAATCCTAATGTTAAAGATATAGCTCCTAGCACTAATCTGTAATTTGCCCTATTACACATAAAAAGTAAAAATAATATGTGCAATTTTTTAAGTTGTTTGGTTGACTAACTAAATGAAATAAAATAAGATTTACCATAAGAGACACACAAATTAAGAAAGTTATACTCAATTTCAATAAAAATATGATACACTTATTTTTTAAACTATGAAACTTTTATTTTAACTTTTATAATCAGTACTATGTAATTGATTTATATATTCTTCTACTTACTCCAAGTGTAAGCTTTTAGACTTACTCTGTGTTACGGTTGTCATTTCGAGTCAACTTGACTCATTTGGGACAGTCCACTACAGGCTAGGTTAAATTTGAACTAGTTTGTTGTGGGTCAAATTTACTTCAAGTTAATAAATTGTTGGTCAAGCTTAGCTCATTGCGGACGGTAGGTTAATTGGTTTGGCCCATTGACCTACATTTTTTTTATTCTTATAATTAAAGTCTAAAAAGTCAAATTTAAATAATTTATTCTATTAACTTGTATTAAAAGACTTAAAATAATTGTATGGAAAAATTTCAAATTAATTATTACAAAAAATGAATAAATGGTTATTTTAAAATGATATTTTAATAAACTTAAAAATGATAAACTTAATAATACTAATAGTTAATTTTCACACTTGCCCAAGGCTATCTTATTTGTAGTTTCATACACACTATTCTAACTTCTATATATAGAAATGCACTATAGACCACTATTTAGGTCATTGAACTTGAGCGATGTGATGGTACTGCTACACTTAAATTGGATTGAGTTGGATGTAATGTCTTGCTCTAACTTTTACAATTTCAATTATTTCTCTAATTTACAAAAACAGTTAGAGATATATAATTTATCATACTTAAAATTGTTGTTAATAATATTTTACATTCAAAAAGGGTAGAACCCTTCCAAAAGTTAATAGTTAACACATACATTACGTAAGTATAAGTAGTACTTTTAAAGTAAGTTAGCACTTACAATCACAAAAAATTAGACTCATCTAGGCCTAAATATAGTGCTAAAAAAACATGAAAAACCTATGAAGTGCTACTTCTTATACATAACCACAATCTTCAATACTACTATTCATCAAACAGTAGTATAATTAGGCAGACATCTCTCACTGTGAAAGAGAAAACATAATCTCCCAGATTTGGCATGTAAACTTGTTCAACTCGAAAGTCTATCATGAATCTTAGGGTAGGCACTCTCTGAAATATCAAACAAAATTTAGTGAGATAAACTTAGTAAGAAAAAGAAAAAACATATATAAGTTTGAACTAATGATATTTCAGCTGTCACAAGTACAAAAAACATTTTCCACTCTTTTCTCTTCATTTCTAAAACCATATCTAAGAGTCCATCATAATAATTTTTTTTACCATAAAATTCTTAATAATTTTTCATAAATTTCAAAAGAATAAATGAAAGAGTAAGTAACTTAATATTTTCTCTTCTTCCCATTTCATCAATCTCAACCAATTGTGCAAATTCATCTCTAATCAAGGAAAATTCCCTTAATAATCTCTAATCGAGGCGGTCTCAATGTTCTCTCATCATGACCATAATAATATCTAATTGAGGCTTTCTTCAGTAATCTTTAATCATGGTCACAATAATTCTTTGCACATTGATTTATTTTTTATCCATGGGATGACAATTCTTAAGTACTTTCTCCATAAAAATAACTTATATTAAAATTTTCAAAAAAATCAGATATCATTATATTATAAATAATGTAAAAATATGAACTTTCTAATATCATATATATATATATATATATATATATATATATATATATATATATATTCGGTTAGATGAAAAATTGGTGAAAAGAGTTAAAAAGAATGGCTCATGTTAAAAAAATTATCTATGTTTAAAAAAAATTCCAGTTCAGGTTCCTTTTTAGCTTTCTGGTGCATGTTATTCGAATAGCTCTTCAATCTATTTGAATAACACCATTATTTCCAACATTCTAAATAAAGTCTATTCAAATAGATTCCTTTAAAATCTTCAATTTGCAGCGTTCTGTAAGAGTTTATTCGAATAACCATAAGGTCTATTTGAATAAATCATTCGAAAATACATCATTTGAAGTGTTTGTTAAGGTTTTTTTTTCGAATAGAACTAAAGTCTATTCGAATAAAACAGTTGAAGATGCATAACTGACACCAATGAATGTCATTTCTTGTCATTCCTCCTTCAAGCCAAAAACAGAGCAAATAGCCATGGATGCAAAGAAATGGATTGAGAGGTATTGATAGAAGAAACAAGGAATAAAGAGTGGGCTTTTGCTAATTCTTACCTCTTTTACAGAATTGAAACAGATGAAAAAGTCGTTAAAGATGGAGGAATTGGAGTTGCATAAAAACAAAGGTGCTTGTTTGTGAGTTGTGTGAGTGTTTTCTGATGAGGAAAAGGGAGGGGTAGAGGTATTCATAGAGTCAAAATTGGGCTTGTCTTACATTGGGGAATGATGTAAGAAATGATGTTAGGTGTTTTGCTGTCAAAATGGGAAGCATTTCTTCAAAAAAAGCAGCTTCTGTAATCAAAGTTACATTTCCAGAATTTTCTCATGAAACACTTGACGTATTTGGCTAAGTCTTTTGTTTTGTTCATTTGTTGACACTTGTTTATTACTTAACTCACTGTAATCATTGTTTCCTCTAATCAAGATTTCGTGAATCTTCCTGAATAAGCCTTAGGATTTTTGTTAGTTCTTTATCATGCTTTAGATACCTATTTTCTGTAATCATGGCTTCTAATTTGATTTTTATCCAAAATTGACACATGTTTCACGGTTACATCCTTAATCAAAGTTTCAAGAGTTTTCCCCCTTCATCCACGTCTTTTGTTGACCTCACCAATCTTACCTCATCATTTGGTTCCATTGGAACTATTGGAATTGAAGCACCAAGAGAGAAAGAATTGAATGAAAACTAAGTTTTCATTCTATTACAAAGGGACAAGTTTCCCATTTTGATATTCGCCAACTACTTATTCGAATAAGAAAACCATTTATTCGAATCACTGACTCATTATTCTAATAATAAGACTATTTATTCAAATAACTTCATTTGTAAAGTTATATTTTGAGGGTTGTTACATAATACATTACATAGTTATTCCATATAGGTATTTTTATGCTTTTATTATGATGATGATTATTATTTTTAGGGATGTTATATTGGGTCGAGTCTTCACCCATTATTTGACCTTAGCTTTTTTATTTTTTTGAATTAATACAACTCACACACACTTACACATGCATCACTTTATTTTTGCATAGTCTTGACCATCTAATTATAGCTCATCCCATTAGAATTTCTACATGTATCCCCTCTAATTCTGCCTCCTCACTTTGGTATGAGGTGATGTGCTCCAAGGTGTTGTACACTAAGCATTATTTAAGAAAAGAAAATACATTTTTGTCCTTTTAACTTTATATTCATATTATTTTTTTCCCTATAACTATATTATATTTCATTTTTATCTCATAAATTTTTAAAGATCATAACATTCATCTCAATCACAAATTTCATTAGAAATATTAATCAAACTTGTTTACATAACATTCTATATGAATATGGGTACACAAATTTTTTTTTATATTCACTAGTGCACAATTGATATTGATAATTGTGTCCATTAAATTAAAAAATATATATTTAAAAATATTTTTAACATGACTAAATTAATTCACAACACATATATTAAGTTGAATCCATTACAAAATTACATAACACTATCTTATAAAATGATTTCTTACTAAGTGAAGGATGTAGTTCTATCTTAAAAATTGTTTTAGAATATTAAATAACAAGACACACTATAAGAAAATTGTGATTTACCAATTAACATTTCCAACGGATACTATACCACTAGTAAAAAAAAAAATTTCCAAGGGACAAATCTGTCCAAAAATGAATTGTTAGAAAAAATAAAAAAATAAATATTTTTTTGGAGAAAAAACCATAAAAAAGACACAAATTTCTATTTATTTGTTGTGAAAATTTTACCGAAAAATGAACAGGAAAAAAAGTTCAATTTTCTTTTTTAAGTTTGCGATAGATATTATCTGTGGGAAACTTTTTCCAGTTTCCGAGGTATAAGTGTTGTACATTTTCTAGTGACTTATCCATTGGAAATATAATTGGATTAACCAGTAAAAGTTTTCAATGGATTTATGTCCACTAGAAACATTTTTGCAACTTATGCTCCCAAATGCTTCCTTTCCATTTTTTCCATTTTTCTTTATCTCTGCACTCTTCAACTCGTCTCTTCCGCTTTTTCTTAGTACTCTCTTCATTTCCTCTCGTTCTTGACTCCACCTAGATGGCTCCTCTTTTCCTTCAATCCCCAACCAACTAGGACTCCCTCTTCAAGCCCTCATATCCTATCCTATCCCATCAGATGGGTGCGAGGTGGTTCGAGCTCGATTTCTGGTGAGGTTCTGGGTAGCTAAGACAATTATGGTAAGGGATAGAGGAGCGTGTTTCAAGCAGGATAGGGCTTTATTGGTCATAGATCGAGGCTTCGGGTTCATAGTGGGTGGTGGTTGAGGTTCTAGGTTTGGTGGTTGAGGATTGCAGTCAACATGGTTCAGTAATGGGGCTTGAGGATGGCAGCAGTGGATAGGCGAAAATATGGTACATGAGACATGGATAATGGGGCTTGATGATGGCGGTAGTGGATAGGTGTTGACGTGGTGCATGGGACATGGGTGCATGAAGTGCAGAGGAACATATGGTATACTATTTTTATTTACTTTTTATTTTAATGTTATATTTGTTTATAATATGTATGCATGTATACATATGGTGTTTATATTTTCAATACATTTGTTTATATATATATCTGCATGTATGTTTATATGCATGGTATAATGTTATTTATTAGTGTTTGTGTGTTGATATAATATATGAGAGATATTATGATGATATAGAATTTGAATAATAAGAGTACATTGTATAAGACTAATAGTAGTGATGCAGAAGTAAAGGACAAAGACACTCAATGCCTGGAGACTCGGTCTTAAAAAATAGAATTATTCAATTGAATTCAATAATAACAACAATTGTCTTTTAGAGTGCTGATATGAGGGATATTTATAACCCTCAAACAAAACAAATTAAATATAAATCAAATACTACTAACTACTAATAAGATTTAGGATTTGGATAGAATCTCATTAAAACTAAAATCTTAATAATGGAAATCCTAAAATATATAAAATCCCTAAAATTATGGAAAATAAAATCCTTAAATAACATAATTATTTGTAAAATCATAAATTATCAAAAATATAAATAATCCTAATTTATTATGCATCATTCTCCCCCTCTAATAGGACTTTTATTCGGAGAGTTAAAAAACTGGTAATCCTTCAAAAGAACAGGATCAAAGAGGTGGAGATCATCCACGAAAATCCAAGTACCATCAATTGTAAGTCGGTTATTCCATTTCAAAGATAATGGCGTAATGAATGGAGTAGATTTTCTTATTGTTTCCTTTCCCATGGCGGATTTGCGTTGTTTCCTGTACGAGCCTTAATCAAAGAACAAACAATGAAGAGAAAAAAGGAAGAATAAGCGCAAAAGCAAGAAGAGATGGAGTTTTGAAATTAGGATAAAACAATCACAAATTTCGATGACTTTATGGCGGTTTTAGGTGAATTTTGCAAAGACTTGGTGAGCAATAGGCAGCGGAGCAACTTTAGCTATGAAAAATCGATGCTTTCAAACCTATGAAGCATGGATTCGACATCATCTTCCAATTTGTGATATCCAGGACGTGTCATGTCCAATACGAACACCGACACGACTGGATCCGTCTTGCTCCTATTTTTTCCCACTGAAGCGTAATTAGGAAGGCAATGACACGACAAAGATCTAGCTGGACACATCAAAAATTCTGCTAAACACATAACAAAGGTGAGAAAATGAAAACTCAATGAGATGCAAAACCCCTTGCTATGGATGAAAACTCAATAAGGCACGTAATTGCTTGTTATGGATGAAAAGTTGGAAGCACAACAAGATACAAAATCGCTTGCTATGGAAGAATCAAATTGCATGTGTTGCCATTGGAAGATAGAGATTGGTGGCAAGGAATGCACCAACAAAGGAAGAATAAGAAACCTAATAGCCCCTAACTAAATCAAAATACAGAGTTTAACTTTATTTATTTTTTAATAAAAGCCTATCTAGCTAAGCTAATGAACTTCGTGAGCTTCTTTCTAACTCTAATGTTATAATATTTTGGCCCAAAAATATTTGGTGATAAATAGTAATATATAATAATTTTTCAATTTTATCGTATCCTCTATCTTATAATTTTAAAAATTTGTCATATCATGTATTGGTGTTGTATCATACTAGTATCGTATTTAGTTTTGGTGTTCATAGTTTCAAATAGCTCAAAGCATGAGATCAATAAAGCTCAGATGTGAAATTGATGCAGAACCAAATGATAAAGACACTTAGTGCCAAAAGACTCAGTTTAAAAAAAATAGAATTATTAAATTGAATTCAATAATAGCAACAACCGTCTTCTAAAGTGTTAATAAGAGAGATATTTATAACCCTCAAACATAATAAACCAAATATAAATCAAATACTATTGGCTACTAATAAGATTTGGGATTTGAATAAAATCTCATTAAAATTGAAATCCTAATAACTGAAATCTTAAATTAGATAAAATTTTTAAAAATACGAAAAGATAAAATCATTAAATAACATAATTATGTGTAAAATCTTAAATTATTAAAATCATAAATAATCATAATCTATTATGAATCAACTACTTCATTATAAAAATAATATAGTACTATGTGTGAATTTTAAAAAATGGTGACAAAAATAGTAATATAAATTTTTAAAGTTTTAAGTGAATTTTTTATAAATTAATTAATTTAATAATAAATATATTAAACTAAAATAATAATTGAAATATAAAAAATGTAATATGAAATTAAAGAAAGTAAAAATTTGAACTATATAAATAAATAGATAAATAAATGAGAATGAACAATTACAAAAATATTCCATATAACTGACACCACATAGTGCGAAAAGACTTTTTTATTGTTGTTGTTGTTCGATTACAAAAAAATGTGCAACCAATTGTCAAACATATGACGTATATGCACACGAGTCGAGGACATGAGGCAGTGTGGTAAATCTTGCAAATAAGCGATGACTTCAAACTAAGAGGAATGTCAAATATATAAGATGTATCAATTATAGTAATACAAATTATGTAAACTGAAGATTTAAATTTAATAAAATATAAAATATAATATGAAATTAAAGAAAGTAAAAATTTGAACTATATAAATAAATAAATAAATAGTTAATTAAACTAAATAACTAATTAATTAAATAAATAAATGAGAATGATCAATTACAAAAATATGCAACTAACTGTCAAACTTATGACATATATACGTATGGGTCAGGAACATGAGGCAATGTAATATATCTTGCAGACAAATGATGGTGTCAAGCTAAGAGGAATAATAGATATATAAAAGGCATTGGTTACGGAGTTAAGAATTGCATAATATAGAATTATGTTATTGCTATTAATACTTATTTGCATGCATGTTGATGCATTTGAATTGTTGAATTAATGCTTTAGGAAATTCTAAACCTTACACTACAACAAAAAGAGGCTTTAGCGACAATAAATATGCATTTTAGCGGCCATAAGAATTGCCGCAAAAATTTTTACCGGCAATTAATTATTTACCGTTGTATCCAGTGTCGATAAAGGTTTTCCCGGCCATTATATGGAGTGTCGGTAAAGACTCTTTTTATGGCCGGTAAAAGTGATGCCTTTTAGCGACAATTATTTGTCGGCCATTGTAATGGACGCTAAAACAACCTTGCATTTGGCTTTTCCATGTCTTTAGCGGCCTTTGTTATTGCCGGTAAAGACCATTTTATTGCCGATAAAAAAATATTCCCTTTACCAGCAATTGTAATGGCCGCTAAAACAATCCTGAATTTGCCATTTTTCTATGTCTTTAACGGCTTTTATTATTGCCGATAAAGATCAATTTTATTGTCGATAAAAAAATATGCCTTTTTACCGGCAATTGTAATAGTCGCTAAAACAACTCCAAGTTTGCATTTTTTTCTATGTCTTTAACAATCTTTGTTATTGTCGGTTTGCCTTTTACTGACAATCGTTATGGCTACTAAAAATGTTATCACTATTTGCTATTCAAAGTGAAATTTCAATGTCATTAACAAAAATTTTAGTGATAATAATATTTGCGCCTAAAGAACTTAAATCATAACATACAAATATTCCTAAATACAACATACTAGAACTCATTCTAAAAAACAAAATATATCTCATTAAATCTACAATAAAAAAGAACATCCATAACTTTCATGTCAACAACAAAACATAAAAAGTACACCATCTAATAACTAGTGTCATTTTGAGTCTAATAACTAGTGTTATCAAATAATCAAAGTACAAGATAGTAGGTAGTCCATCAACAAATCTTTAACTCTTGATCATAATGAAGTCTTTCACATGCAAGATTTTTCAAAATCATTGTGTATGACAAAATATAGTTCATCAACATTAAAAATATAAAAGATCTTTGTATACATACATCAACATCATAATCATAAGTATATCTCATGAAAGAATTTAGTTTCTTAATCCATCAAATCCTACATAACCATCAACTGACTTCATCAGAACTACAACATGTCTACAAATACCACATCCCAAAGTTTCTAACGTCAAGACTATAGCAACAACAAAAATATATAAACTCAATATATACACTAGCCAGTTCAATAAGGATGCTTACTTACAGAAATGATTCCATATAAACAACAGAAACCAACAATGTAAATGAAAGTATATAAACTTCTAAGGCTTACTAAGCCACTATCTTCCAATTACATCACTGCATAGAAAATCCTACAACTGAAAATATGAAATTTCCTGGCCAGCCTAAATGAAATCACATGCACAAAAATAAAACTTCTTACAAAACTAGTTTCCAAATTTCACAGCAATTAGTAGAGGCAAACAAACCACCTGGTGCTAAAGCTGTGTACTAGAAAAGTGCACAAATAAGCTCAAGAAGGGGGCCTTCATTGAAGTTAAGTATAAAGGATATGCTTGAATACAGGCTTAAATGCCAACTTAGTCAGCTTTCTAGATGCCTATGTCAGTCTTGCCAAATATTTAGTCAAAGACGTTATAGAAGTTCTATACTTTGTTAATCAAAATGCCTTAAAAATCACCTTTTCAGGTTGAGCTTCAAAATTTGATATATATATATATATATATATATATATATATATATATATATATATATATATTAAAAAAAATAATAACCTAATAGGAATGAAAATAGATAGATACATGAACTAAAGGCAAAAGAAGGCCATTTACCTGACCTAGGCCTTTGATACGATTGAAATAAACGTAAGCATAGTCCCAATCTTTCTCTACAAGAAAACCTACACACAAATTTCAAGTAGCTTTCATAGCTAAGACCCACCAAAAAACCTATCACAATGAAAACAACTTTTCCTCAACAACATACCTCACTTGCTTCCCTTGAACCACACCCATTATTATCATTCTTCTCATTCACAACAAAACCCTTCAAGTCCCCAAAATTCACCACCACACCTAGTCCTACCCTTGTCTTTGCCATCAACGCAACCTCTTCAAACCTCTTCCTCAAAACCTCGCCATCACAGTTCCCAACAATAATCAAATGAGAAAAGAAAAAAGACGACATGACTAAATCTCATTATTGTCATACAATTCTCAAGAAAATATCTCAGAATCTGAAGCTTCAAGTAAAACAAGCCAAACATAGACCTTAGTCCATAGCAGTGAAGTAATTTTTATTTTGATTTGCTCTAGTTTATGCTCGTAATGTTAGCTTTTTTTCATCTTTGCCCAATGTAATTTATAGAATCACCTTCAAATTAAATAAAATGAAGGAATATACTAATTGATTACTTAAGAAGCAAAGTACATTAGTTAAAACAGAAGAGGTGTTAAAAGCTAAACAAAAAGTGACCAGACGGATGCTTATAAAGCAACAATAGGGATTTCCAATCCAATATTATGATGAAAACAAAAAAAACTTGAGAATCAAAGACACTAAATAAATTACCTCGGAATAAAGAGGAATTGCAACGTATAAACACAAACATAATCATACACATTTGTAAGAAGAAAAGGAGAATCAAATCATACAAAATCAAGGATATTGAGAGCTTCCCATGAGGCTTGGTGTTATTGTTTGAAAATCCTTGCACACCAGGCCGCTTTAAACCTTTCTTCTTATGGTTTCTCTCAATAACAAAATGAAAACAATCTCAGAAGAACGAGCAACCAAATAATGAGAAACTGTAAAAGGCAAAGCAAAGACACAGAACAGATACATTGTGAGGAATGGAGAATAGAGATCGAGTGGTGGCCTAGTGGGGAGAGTGAGACTTTGATATTTAACGAGTTGAGAGATCGAGGGTTGAGAAGGAGCAATTGGGTTCAGCAATTGAGGAATCTAATTGGGGTTTAAGATTTCCTAGAGTTGAGAAAATTATCGGTGAACTTTGGTTTTCTTTTCGAGAATGGAGAACGAAAAATATTGGAGGGAATGGAAAAAGATTCACGCGGGTGAAATTCAGAAAAGGCCATTTGTGATATTTGCCACTAAAATTAGAATGTTTAGTGGTCATTGTCCATTTGCCTCAAATTCGACAGATTGGATATAGGTATTACGGGCAATTAGTAAATAACCGCTAAAAAATTACCGCTAAAACCTCTTTTTGTTGTAGTGTTAAGTTAGATGACATTAGTTCTGAATTGATAAATTTAAGTGGCTTTGAGCAAGCAGTTTAGGATTTGACTACTCAAGTAACTTATCTTTCATTATCCACTAATTGTTAGGATGATGACTCTAGTAATAAGATTATCATATGATAAATGTGATATAAAGTTTGAGTGATGACATGAATTCACCTCCTATGATGAGAATAAGACTAGGTAGGGTGATGTAACTAAAGAAAGAAGAAAAATATTCTGAATTAGAAAAATAAATTTGCACATTTTTGTGAAGTAAATTTTCTGGCATAGAGAAGTCGTATAGTAGAGCAGTTGAGGAATAAGACAAAATCCAAAGCAAACAAAATCATCAATCAATCAATAAATATAATATATAATATAATCAATATAATATAATATAATGTAATAATATATTATAATATCATAATATAATATATAACAATATAATATAACAATAATATATATATATATATATATAAAAGGAAGATACATGATCTAAAATTTTGTTATGTCATCCCAGTCAATTAGTAAATGAATTTTTTAACATGTGAAAACAACATTAACTAATTTTTTGCCATGTGTCACTTGAAATAGTAACTTAAAAGAGATATTGACATGTGTTAAACAAAATTGTTTCATGTACAAAAATGTCACAAACTTAAAAGGGATATTGATATGTGTTAAATAACATTGCTACATGTACAAAATAGTCACAATGAATTAAAAAAATGCTATCTGTTACAAACATTGGAAGAAGAAAGTAAATAAAAAATTTTAAAATTAAAAATGTTATATGTTAAAGAAATTGGCAAAACAAATCATCAATTAAGGGTGTTCAAATCCAATTCAAATCGAAAAATGAATTGAAAAATCGAAATCAATCAAAATCAAATAAATTTAGTTCTTTTTGGTTTGATTTTTTTAAAAACCAATTGGATTGGATTGATTTTTAGTTTTAATTTTTAAAACTGATCTAATCAAATCCAAACCGATTAATATTATATAATATTTTTATTTGTTATTGAGTTTATATTTTATTTATAATAACTCTAATTTTTCATACATCTCTCTCACTTTATGTGATAAAATAGTATTTTAGACATATAAAATAAGCTATTTCTAATTTTTATTTCCTTTATTTCTTATTTTTACATTTTAATAAGTTGAATTGCTTGTAACTCACAACATTCTAAACTTTTGGTCAAAAACTAATTAAACCGATCCAATCCAAAACTTATTTAAATTAGTTTGGATTGGATGGGTTTTAAGAATGTAATCAATCCAAACCGATGTAAATAATATTATTTGGATTAGTTGACTTTTTAACGTAAAATTAATCCAAACCGAACTACGAATACCCCTATCATCAATCAATCAATCAAACAAAATAATATATAAAAAGAAGATATATGATCTAAAATTTTATCATATGTCATCACAGTCTATTAGTAAATACATTAGTTTTTTGACATGTGATCACTACATTAACTAATTTTTTGTCATGTGTCATTTGATGTGACAACTTAAAAGGAATATTGACATATGTTAAACAAAATTACTACATGTATAAAAGTGTCACAATGAATTAAAAAAATGCTATCTATTACAAAAATTGGTAGAAGAAAGTAAATAAAAAATTGTAAAAAAAAATTATCTGTTAAAGAAAATGGCAAAACAAATCATCAATAAATATAATCATCAATCAATTAATCAATCATCAATATAATAATATATACAAGGAAAATACATTGCTTAAAATTATGTCATATGTCATTTCGGTCAATTAGTAAATGCATTAGTTTTTTGACATATGGTAACTACTTTAGCTAATTTTTTGTCAAGTATCATCTGATGTGATAACTTAAATGCGTTAAACAAAATTGTCACATGTACAAAAACGTCACAATGAATTTAAAAAATAAAAAAAATTATTTGTTAAAAAATCATCAATCCATCAATCAATCAATATAATCAATATAAAAGAAAGACACATAATCTAAAATTTTGTCAAATGTTATCCCAATCAATTAATAATTGCATTAGTTTTTTGACATGTAACAACTACATTAGTTAATTTTTTGCTATGTGTCATCTAATGTGATAACTTATAAGAAATATTGACATGTGTTAAACAAAATTGCCACATGTACAACATCACAGTGAATTTAAAAAAATAATAATAAAATGCTATTTATTACAAAAATTGGTAGAAGAAAGTAAACAATTAATCTTTTTTTTAAAAAAATATCTGTTACAGAAATTGATAAAATAAATTAAATAAAAAATGACTCTCTATTCACAAAAACAGTTGCCAGACTAATTTAAAAAAATAAAATGGGGACATCCTCTATAAGTTACTTTTCCAGCAACTCCTCTATTTTTTTCTTAAGCTCACTCAACTCTAATGGGGATATTCTATATGGTGCAATTGATATGAGAGCTACTGCTAGCATTAAATCAAATGAAAACTCTATTTCCCTCCCTGGGGGTAGGCTAGGAATTTCTAGGGGGGAAAACCTCAGGTTACTCTCTTATCATTGGGATATCTTCCAAATTTATCTTGACCACTATTTTTTATGATAGAAGGAGAACATATCCTTGGGTCTCCTTGACTAAGCATTGGTTAGAAAGTATGGCATCATGGGAGTTTTCAATTTTGGAATGAAGAGGAAAAGAAACAGATTTTTCTAAACATAGTACAACATGATTGAATGACAACCAATCCATTTCAAGGATGTTATCTAATCCTTGTAAAGGAAAACAAACAAGATTGGTAGAAAAAGACTGACTTTTAATGAAAATAGGAAGTTGCATACACACATAAGATGACAAAACATGACTCCCAATAAGGGTGGTCACTAACAAGTCATAGGGAAATTCAGTCACACCAAAATTTAATTTCTTCATGCAGTCATTTGATATGAATGAATGTGTTGCACCAAAGTCAAACAACACAATTAAGAGTACATCTTTAATGAGGCACGTATCTTGGATCAGATTTGGGGATTGTTCTTCTTCTTGCGGCTATTGAGAGCAAACACCCTTCCTATGGCGCTTGCGACTTTGATGGATGATCATTCCTCTTGCCAAACCTACAGTCTCTAGCTATATGCCCAGGTTTCCTGCAAGTATAGCACACTCGTTGTCCTATCTGACAAGGTCTGTCTCCATGAAATTTCCCACACTTTTGGCAAGTCATCGACACATTTCCTAGTTGTACTTGCTTGCCTTTATTCTCATTGGGCCTATGACTGGAAGTACCACCTCGCTTCCTGTCGTCTTCCCTCTTTTTCTTAAAATTGAAGTGTCTTCCTCTTTCGGCTTTACATTCCTGGAGATCCCCTTCCACAATCATGCACTTAATTATTAACAAGTCTAGCATATTCCCTGCTTTCTAATTTTCTCACTTCCTTCTTAATCTCTGGCCTTAGACCGGTCTCAAACTTGGAGGCTTTCCAAGCTTCATTTTGATTGTACTGAAGATAGGAGGAGAACTTTGTCAATTCTTCAAATTTGAGCACATATTGGCCAATTGTCATGTTGCTTTGGTAAAGATGTAGAAATTCAATCTCCTTCTCGCTTTTTACGTTAGTAGGAAAATATTTATCTAAAAATACAGTGTGAAAAATTTCCCAAGTAATCGGGTTGTTAAGAGTCTCTGAGCACCCTTCCACCAGTACTCAGCCTCGCCAGTCAACACATAAGTAGCAAATGTACATTTTTGGGCATCCGTGCAATCCATTATAGTAAAGATTTTCTCTAATCCAAGTCACGGCCGTTTGATCTCTCATTGTTGCTACTATTTCTGTCAGCGCCTCCATTATCCATTCTGCTCTATCTTCAGGAGTAGCGATATTCGGCTTGGGTGACATCCTTTCTTGCAATAATTATGTCTATTAATATTGCTTCAGAGTATAATGATTTCTCAAACCACATTGTCTAGGTAATTGCTCTGATATTAAACTGCAACGTCCTACTCTAATATCCTTATTTATTCTACTGCTTTTTAAAATCGAGCACTACTAATTGTCTAGTTTCTCCTACCGTCCATGATTATTACATGCTAAATTTAGTTTTATTCTAAACTTTATTTTTTGATTGATTTGTGTTTGCATTAAATAAACTATTATGTTGTTAAATTATGATTTCTATCCCTTTTTCTAATGGTGACTAACGTCAAATTTTATTTTGGAGGGACGCCTAGTATTTTTTTTTTTGTTGCCTTTATATTTCCTTGTTTTATCCCTTACTTAAATTCCTATCACCATGTCATGAAACTTAAAAGATAGGACACATTTTAATATAAGATATAACACATATACAGTTTTCATACATTGCAAGATACATCATAATTAGTCATACATAGACATTCATGAACTTAGTCTTTCTAAGAAATACTAAAGGCTACCAGTTAGCATCTATGTCACAAGCAAAATGTGATGCTTTAATTAGCCTATATACATATATATGCATCAATAGAAGGCAGCACCTAATCCCAAAAAAATATACTAGGATACTATAAGAATACTACATAGTCCTAAACTATGATCCAGCTATAGGAACCTCCTCAATCCTCAATCCTAAACTCAGCATGAGTGAAGACCTTCACCACTACAGCAAACTCAGGAGCATAAGCCATGACGTAGTGCACCACGAAGACCACACGGATGAGGGAAACTCCATCTGCACCAAGAACATAAGCAACAATCCTATATACCAACATCTTTTGTGACTAAAATACTACACAAATAACAATAAGATAAAAATCTTAATAAGAGCTAGAAAACATTGATTTGAACTAATGGTATTCCAGTATCACGTGTACGAGATATTTTATTTTTTTATTTACCACCTCTTTTACTTCACATTCTACCAAAGTTCTAAACCATAGTAATCATGGCATGTACGAGATAAGATCATTTTTCCTTTTAGTTTCAAACTCATTGAGGAACATATTCATTCATTCTCATCCAAGTCTTGTATCGTCTTTAGGGTATTGGACCCCAAATCATACATTCTTGATCTAAAGCACACATCAACAAATTGAGCACATTCTCACCTAGGGCATCCCCCAGTCATATATCTTTATTTATAGCCATAATTAACAACACTTAGATCTTAGGAATATTATCAATCTTTCCTCCATATTTATCATAACAGTTTTGACAGAAATTTTTGTTGAAGAAATAAAAATTCTGTTTTAATAAAATTTTTCCAACTCTAAAGCTTAGTACACAATTTGCTTCATGAAAATCGAAATTCAAGGAGCATGTTGGGCTCCAACGTGACCTCATTATTCTCATGGCCAGTAATGGATTTTGAACAAAACTTGATTTTGCTTTCCTTAAATCAATATCTCAAACAGATTTAGAAACAAATCCCTCTAGATCACCCTGATTAGATGAAAATAACTACTATTAGCAACTTGAACAGATTTGGTAACAAAATAAAATCACCGAAAACAGCAACCTTATAGAGAATAAATCGAGAAGATCACAACCAGAACAATAACAACATTTCCATTGGTCATGACAAATCAAAACAGCAACATAAAATTGCGGTGGAGGACAGAATCAAAGAGAATCAAAGTTGAACCTATATTAATTAAAACCAGTCTTGGTGAATCATGCAACTTAATCCAAGACAGTAATCTTAAACAAAAAAGCCACGAAATAAAAGAAATGAAATCTTGGAGTTCATGTGAATAAATTTAAAACAGCAACTAAGGCAAAGTGATAAGATATTTTCCAAATAAAATCTTAATATGTATTTTATATATAATATATATATATATATATATATATATATATATATATATATATATATATATATATATATCCATTCAAAACAATAACTAAGACAAGGTGATAAAATGGCTTAGAGATTAAATCCCAAAAAGTGATATAAATCATTTAAAAAAAAAACAGAAACTGGATCACCATGATAAGATAACTTTAAACGTAAAATTTTAAGGAATTAAGTTGGTAAATTCAAAAAGCCTGAACAACAAAAATGAGATAAGAATCATCAAGAAAACAAATGATCAACTAAAAACAACAACTTGATAAGAAGAAAAAAAAAAAAACATAGCTTGGAGGATCACATCTCTTGCTTCAAAATCGAAATCCTTTAGGGACAAATCATCAAGCCATTTATCACATGCAATCACGGATTAGTAGAGCATCAAACCATAAAATTAAATCATCACATGCATCATCTTACCATCATTAAAGTAGTATTTTATGAAGAACCAACATTCACCCACGGTTTTAGATAGAAAACCACGTATTATCACATTCAAACTAAAGCTTTTCAACCATACTTACGGGGAGAAACATACAGTCATTCGAACCAACATGCAGGGGTCGAAAATCACTCACCCCCCTTCACATCCGAGATCAAACTCATCAACCAAGTAATCAAAAGTCCAAAAGTCCATAGTCCGAAATTTACAGAATAAAATAAATCTCAAACCATTCCAAGTCAATAGAAAGTATAGTATGAGTGTGAATGAAAAACTGAAATTTTGGTGGGTTAATAGAAAGTGTGAATGGACAATTATGAGTGCTAACAGCTTCACCTAAATTCAAGTAGTCCCCTTCTTAAGTCAATATTTTTTTCTCCCTTTTTTTGGTTACGATCTTCTTAAGTCAATCTAAGTCGGCCTTTTGCCACCAAACCCAGCAATTCATGGGAATTTCACTTCTACCAACGAATTATGACTAAGTTTCTATTTGAATGTTGTTCTACTATCAATTCTTGCGCAGCATGGTTTCGTATTCCAATTACAAACTCCTAAGCAAAATGAATTCATTTGATTGTCTTAAGTTTTCTTGTCAGATAAAAATTTAAAAGAAATCAAATTAAGAGTAACTATTAATAACCAAAGGACAAGTTGAGAAGCTCGTACGTTAACCATAAGTGTTTCACGAAACATAGTTGATGGCAATAGCTTTGGTTCGTAAAATTTCAGTAATGGATGGTGTTCGAAGTGACACAGGCTGCATTATATCCACTCAATCTCATTTTGTCTAAATATGTTAAATACCTGAAATGCATAAGCATCAAATGCTTCATTAAAATAATGGTAGACATCTATGGTCCTATTTATTCTTTGTTAAGAAAGGAGGAAGATAATTACTTTTGGTTACGACTTGATTGATAGAAGAAAAAAAAAGTAAAAAATTTAATTACTCAGTTAATAATCTTGAATTACCTAGTTTATGTGCTGTCTAAAAAGAAAAAAAAAAGGAGAAATACATAATTTTAATGATATATTTAAGTTTAATCCCTCGTCAATTCATATTAAAATTTCTTGTTCCCACATTCCAGTATAATTTCCTTAGTCCTTGTGACGAGTAGTCCTTTTAAATAATTTTCTTAAAATTGTTGTTATTTTTTTAGTTTAAATGAATAGATAAATTAGACGGTTAGAGAGTGAGGATGAGCTCATGAATAAACTTCCAAAATATTTAGATAACTACACTAAACTGATAAATATCTTCTGTTGATATGCTGGTAATTTTATCACTTTGAGATTTACAAATAACAGAAATATTTTGATCTGTTTCTGGTCTTTATCCAAGTTGAAAGCTGACCTTAATTTCAAATATAAATACATGCTGCTTACTCATCACTCTCGTACTTCAAGCTGTTATGGTCATTGGAAAAATGGGTTCATTCCGTGTACTTTTCTTGCTGTGTTTGGCTTTGAGTAGCTTAGCTGTGAAAGCTTTTGATGTTTCATATGATGAGAGAGCAATTACAATCGATGGCAAGAGAAGAATCCTAATCTCTGGTTCTATTCATTATCCTCGTAGCACTGCTGAAGTGAGTTTCACATTATTTTTTCTAATTATTAAGTATTATTATTTATATAAAGCTTATGTTTTTATTTTATTATTTATGACAGATGTGGCCATCTTTGATTAAGAAAGCAAAAGAAGGTGGGCTTGATGTCATTGAAACATACGTTTTCTGGAATGCTCATGAGCCTCAACGTCGCCAGGTTTTCCCTTTTTTTAAAAAAAATTAAAACTTCTAGTTGCATATTATTATATTTTGACTTTGATACTGATTTTATTTCATTTTTTCTCTTCTATATTTGCAGTATGATTTTTCTGGAAATTTAGATCTCGTAAGATTTATTAAAACCATTCAAAATGAAGGGCTTCATGCCATGCTACGAATTGGTCCATACGTATGTGCAGAATGGAATTACGGGTAAGAAAAAACTAAAATAGATATTTTCTCTCATAATTATATAAGCTTATATTTACTTTAAGTAATATGATTTATTCATTTATTTTATCCGTTATCAGAGGATTTCCAGTGTGGTTGCATAATATTCCAAACATGGAATTTAGGACGAATAATCCTGCTTTCATGGTAAGTCATATTATAATTTGATATGTTTCATTTCTATAATTCCCTAAACTAAATTTTCTATTTTTCTTAATTAATCTGCATTTGACCGTAGGATGAGATGAAAACCTTTACCACCTTGATAGTGGACATGATGAGACATGAAAATCTCTTTGCATCACAAGGAGGACCCATTATTCTTGCTCAGGTTTAGTTTTCTAAAAGTTTTTTTTTTAATTTATTATGAATTTTTTTGTACAAATTTATGAATTTATTTTAATTCTTATAATTTATATATATTTTGGTTTTGTACACTCATACAGATTGAAAATGAATACGGAAATGTTATGGGTCCATATGGTAACAATGGAAAACAATATGTCCAATGGTGTGCTCAACTGGCTCAATCCTATCAAATTGGTGTGCCTTGGGTTATGTGCCAACAGAGTGATGCTCCAGATCCAATGGTAATGAAAATTAAGATTTCTAAAATTCTTGTTTTGAATGTTATTATTATTTTGTTTATGATGCTTACTAATTTGCCTGTTTTTTTCCTTCCCTAAATTAGATTAACACATGTAATGGTTGGTACTGTGACCAATTTTATCCTAACAACAACAACAAACCAAAGATGTGGACTGAGAATTGGACTGGCTGGTTAGTTCTTCAATTCATATATTTTGTATCTAAGTTTTTCATCTAAATAATATAATGCTTGCAATTAGGTATAAGAATTGGGGAGGGCAGATTCCACATAGAACAGCTGAAGATGTTGCTTTTGCTGTTGCACGGTTTTTCCAATATGGTGGCACATTCCAAAACTACTATATGGTAAAAAATTATATTTTGTCTTGCTTTTATATAATAATTTAGTTCGATTTAGCAATATTATAAATTATAAATTACCTTATAATTAATATTGTGCATTATATGTTTTCATAATAGTACCATGGAGGTACCAATTTTGGACGAACTTCAGGAGGGCCATATATCAGCACGTCATATGACTATGATGCTCCTTTGGATGAATATGGTAAAGCATAGTTTAAAAAGAAATATAATTCATGGTTTTGTCTTTTTTCCTATTGCTAAATAATATTTTCATTTTTTAATTTAAATATTTATCGTAATTTAATATTATAATTTTTTTATGTAAGGTAATTTAAATCAACCTAAGTGGGGACATCTTAAACAACTTCATGAGCTTCTGAAATCAATGGAGGAAGTCTTAACTCAAGGATTCTCAAGAAATGTTGAATATGGAAATATGGTCACGGTATGTTTCTATTATCAATCTCAAGCTATTTGGATTTGTAATTTAATATTATTTTTTATTTTAATCATTTGGTTGTAATTGATGTCTAAATCTTAATTATTTAATTATTTTCGACAGGCTACAGTTTATAGTTATGCTGGAAAATCAGTTTGCTTCCTTGGAAATGCACATTCATCGTTGGATGCTACAATTAACTTTCAGAACACTCAATACACTGTTCCTGCATGGTCTGTGTCTATCCTTCCAGATTGTTATACAGAAGCTTACAACACTGCAAAGGTGAGAATGATTCCCATAATTAATTGTTGAATAACAAAAATATTGCTTTTCTTTCTGTCACATGAAAAATCAATAACAAATAAACTAGAGGTTGTATGACTAATACTAATTAAATAATATGATCAGGTCAATGCTCAAACATCCATAATGGTCATGAAGGAGAATGAAGCAGATGATAAAGATGAACCATATGTATTTAATTGGCAATGGAGGCATGAGCCATATATGCAAATGAAAAATGGGCGAGTCCTTGGTTCTGTTTCTCTAACTGCTCCACAACTTTTGGATCAAAAGGTTGTCACAAATGATACAAGTGATTACTTATGGTACATCACCAGGTAATCATTTCTTTATGTTTCCTCAAAATTTTGTATTTAGGTGTGTATTAATTAGTACCAACTAACTTGCATGAGAAAAACTTTCTTCAGCGTTGATGTTAGCGAAGGTGACCCTATTTTGTTCAAAGATGTTAAGCTAAGAGTGAACACCAACGGGCATGTCCTTCATCTCTTTGTTAATGGAGGATATGCTGGTAAGTTTTGGCTGGAAAATCTCTTGCCCATTTCCCATTTTTATAGCTAACAACAGTTACAAATTGTAGTTTTATATTCTTGCCTTCATTCATCTACGTCACAGGTTCCCAATATGCTCAAAATGGACAGTACAAATTCGTTTATGAGGCAAAGGTCAAATTGAAGCGTGGGAAGAATGAGATAACTCTACTTAGTAGCACTGTTGGTTTACCCGTAAGTAACAAGTACACACTTCATAAAGACATTAATTTTGCCACTACTGATCCTGGTTACTGACTAACATTGATCTTTTTATTCAAATAGAACTATGGTGCCTATTTTGACAATGTCCAAGTCGGTATTCCTGGTCCAGTTCAGTTGGTGGCACAAAAGAATAACACTGAGGTCATCAAGGATATCACCAAAAACGTATGGAATTATAAGGTGGGATTACACGGTGAGCATGTGAAGCATTACAAACAAGATAGCAGTAGAGGATGGTATACAGATGGTCTTCCAACAGATAGAGTATTTGTTTGGTACAAGGTACAATTGTTGTCTCTTTCAGATGCTTTCAGTTATTCCATAGTAGAGGTCAATTTCATGGGTTTATTGTACTTGTTATTTAATTGACTACTGAACAAATGAAATGGTCTTCCAACAAACAGGAATATATATATTTGTTTGGTACAATCTACAATGTACAATTAATTGTCTCTTTGTTATTCCATAGAAACAAATATGCTTTAGTGGCATATATTCAGAGTGGCTCTAGCTACAGTGGCTCATGTCATGAAATCATATATCAAAACAAAAGGAGAATTTTAACATATTAGACCTGTTATCTAACCTTTCAAAATCTGTTTTTCTTGTAGACTTTGTTCAAGAGTCCCTTAGGAACCGATCCTGTTGTGGTGGATTTGAGAGGGTTGGGAAAGGGTCAAGCTTGGGTAAATGGTAACAACATTGGTAGGTATTGGCCAAGCTATCTTGCAGGTGAGAATGGTTGCACTTCCACATGCGATTACCGTGGAGCATATACCTCAAACAAATGTGTGAGAGACTGTGGACAGCCTTCTCAAAGATGGTAATATTATATGCTTAATCAATTTGAAATGATCAATAAAATGTATCGATGAAATGCATATCAATGATTTGTTACCTCTTTCGCAGGTACCATATCCCACGCTCATTTCTTCATGATGATGGTCAAAACACATTGGTCTTGTTTGAAGAGTTAGGAGGCAACCCCTTTGATATTAAATTTGCCACTGTAACTATTGGGAAAGCTTGTGCAAATGCTTATGAGGGAAATGTATTGGAGTTAGCATGTCACGAGAACCAAGTCATCTCTGAAATCAAATTTGCAAGCTTTGGTGTACCAGAGGGTGAATGTGGATCCTTTAGGAAAGGCCAATGTGAATCTCCTGATACTTTATCTGTCATGATAACGGTATTTTACGAATATACCATTGCTATTTTCTTCTAATTTTCATGGTAAAGTGGCAAAAACGTAAAGGAAAAATTAATTTTTTTTTCTTTCTTTTGCAGCAATGTGTTGGCAAGCAGAGTTGTTCTGTTGAAGTTTCTGAGAGAATGCTTGGACCTACTGGGTGCAGAGTCCCACAAAATAGGCTTGCAGTTGATGCTGTTTGCGAGACAACAGTAAATGTTGAAATGAGGAAAAAGTAGATTTTAATATGTGCTAGGAATTTCTTCAGAATTTAGTTTTTTATGTTGATATCATTTTTAGGAATAATAATGGTATTGACATAGCAAGACCTCTTAGATGTAGTAATGGATTTCAATAAATAAAATATGTTTCCTTATATTGAATCTTTTTTATTCTTCATAATTCATATTTGTCACAATCTGTGGTGAAAGAGGAGTTTAGTTTTCAGTAGAGATATGCTGGCTGGTGTGGGGGCAATGGACCATGGTGGAGGTTCCATGGGTGCTCATATTCAGAAACAGCATCAAGGACAATGTTGCCCCCCTAGGATTGATAAGAAAGTCCAACCATTCTACTCCAACAGGAGAGGAAGTGTCTGGCATAATAAAAAAGTATGAATTCCAGTAAGGTCAAAAGTTTGGAAGAGCTCAAAAATATTCATCCCTAACATGAAGTGTTTGGTATATCTCAGAGGAAGGAAATGGACTATGGAAGAAAAATCCTAGCCTCACCTGTTAAGATTTAAATCTCTTTCCCAAAAATATTGGAAGAACCACCAAATGCTAGTCATAAACCCACACAAAGTCATCATCAGGGCGAATCACTCACATAACTTTATTTGCAAATTTATATAATCTTGTTCACTTAAAACATAAGCTTGCCAAAGGGACCTATCAAATTGACCACCAACTTCTAGTGGAAGCATGTAGTGAAAGGAAGGCCATATATAGATGCTGTTTGCAGAACCAAATTGAATATCTATTCGTTAAATTGGGTCATGGATGAATTGGATAATATTAAGTATTTTGTAATGGATCTTAAATGAATTAATGGTTTATTTTGGATCCATCCATTATGATCCAATCCAAAATCAAGTCAATCCATCCATTTGACACTAAATTTACTAAAAAGCTCAGTACGGAGGAATGTGGGTACACATTTGAAAGTGTCAAGCAAGTGTCAAGCAACATCATCTTGCTCACTTGGCTCAATTTCTTCTTTGAGACAACCAATATAGATAACTTCCAAGACCATCACTCTGCTGTAAAATTGAGGGCAGCCCAAGGATGTTACACCCCAAAAATGTTACTGTAATATAGGAAAGATATGAGGATAATTAAACAAGGGTTAGTAATAAAGAAAGAAATTTTGATTATAACAAGTTAGTGGAAAACTTAAGAGCACTAACTAATAGAATGAAGGCATAGTCAATCCTTAAATAAACAAAGATTTTTTTTTTCTTCTTGAAGTTGCCATAATTTCGGTTAGGCCTTAGCATACCTTAGATAGTCTAACCAAAGAATTAAATAAAATATTTATTCAACTAAAAAAAAACAGGGAATGAAAGTCGATGGGAAATGCAAGAGAGAGCCACCAAATGGTCTTCTGTTAGAACACAAAGGTGATGGTGGCAAGTAGAGCAAACTAATGGGCTAGGTTGCGAAGAGTTTGGTGCTATTGAAGATTGGAAGAACAGGAAAGAGCTGGACCGTTGGAAAAGTTTTTAGTTTTGTGTGCTAAAACTCAGTTAGAAATATGAGTGCTTTTATTCAGTTTGAATAATTGGAGCCTTGTGTTGTAACTAGTTGGCACCACAGGGTGCAAGAAGGATTTTGTAAGCCCAAGAGGACCAAATCCAAGAACTGGCCAGTATGGCATTCATAGGAATACTAGAATTATTTGTTACTTGCAAGGATAATTTACGCACTCTTGAATTTATGTCTAAATATCTTACTGAAACAATTAATTGTGCAGGAAGTTAAATGAGAAATTAAAAACTAATCATTTCATGAGTTCTAACAGTTAAGGTTACCTATTGAGATTTCATTAATCTCATGGTTTCGAAATTGTTTTTATTTGTCAATCACAGATGTGGTGTTTGATGTAGCAGAAATTACAAACTTAATAGAACAGCTTATGCCTCATTTGATGTCTAGTACTTAAATTTGCAACTAGTGGCATTCTGTGATATATGTTATGCTTATACTCTAGATACATATAGGTTATAGTTGCTGGATGACTGTAAACATGTTATTTTACACTATGTTCACCTAAATATGATGTGAATATTACTGTAAGTGGTCAGTGTTTGATCCAAAATATAGTTCAGCAAGGGTACTATGCCCTGTCTTGGCAGAATATGAACGAATCAAGTATTACCCCCTGTGCCACAATTTTTTATAGACTTATTAGATGAATCTCATAGAAGAATTTTTTTGAAACAACCCTAAGATATAAAAGAGAGTGTATAACAGATATGTATAAATGGACTAATTAATTCATTCAAGTTGCTGTACAAATGAGTGTTGGGGGAATACCGCATCCCTCTTTAATCTTTTGGAGAATATTACATCCCCACCAATCTTATTAGGGAATATTACATCCCCGTCAATCTGTTTGAGGAATACCACATCTACACAAACATGCAATAAATATTAGTAATTAGAAAAAATATCATACAAATTACACACAAAGTTTAACGTGGTTTGACTAATATGCCTACATCCATGGATGAGAAGAGTCAAATCTATAATCAAAACAAATATAGCATGTAGGCCTTACAAGACAATCTTTTTCAAACTCTCATTCTCACTTTTATAGCCCTACCAATTCTCAAATACAAGTATTTATAACTCATCCTTCCTAGTTTCCTATTATAAACAAATCTCTCACAAATCTTATTCATATATCACAAATTTGTAACATATTTTTCAAATCTTTTAACAAATCTTTATCATATCTTGACATATCTTTGCATATCTTTCATATCTTCACAAAATAAGAAACTATACAATCTTTAATAGAATTTGGGTCAAACCCAACAATGAGAAATTATGCAGAATTTTATGTGGTGTCAAGCTCTGGCACCTTGCATGTTCTGTGTCATACATAACTTGGGCTACAGAAGCCCAAATCTCATGTCGTGTGTTGCATATGAAAGCTTAGATACAGACCTTCTTATAGTAAAAATCTCATAATTTTATCACTTCTAGAGAAATTCCAGTTTCCTCCCGCAAACAAAACCAATTTCTGCATAATTAAGTTTCCTAACAGCCTTTACATTTGGTTGCATAACTTCATTTCTAGAAGACCAAATTTCATGCCTTTTATTTTTTTAATTTTAAAGCTAAGAGATGACGAATTTAGCTATAAAATTTTCAGAGTTTTTGCATGTATCACATAATACTAGATTGTCTAAGAAGGCAGGTTTGTTTTCTGCACAATAGTGCTTATACATGTATATATATATATATATACTGGCCTTCCTTTGTGAAGATGGAGAAATTTAAATTTTATGAGAACTGCTTGAACAATCATAAGATGGTGGGGTTTTACTCTAGAAACTATGCTCACTTGTAAGACTTGATGTAATACCCTTAGTCACATGTTAGGCTGGTAAATGATTATCAAAGGTAGCATTTGACTTGTTTAACATGTCAATGAAGTTTGGTGACAAACTGAGTTCGTTTAGGTACTTAGTTACAACCTAACGTGCGAAAAGTAGCTTAAAATGACTTAGATAATAGCATAAATTGCTAAGTTGAGGGAAATAAATATAGAGAGTTTGTTTCTATGTCACAAATGTATGGAACAAGGTGTAGTAAAAATTTGAGGATAATCGAAGTTAGTTTGGTATTTTTCGGCATACTGGCTGTGCGTTTTAATACCAGATTGATTAGTAGCAGATATGAAAAAATAAAGAAATGGAGAAATAAGATTTTTAATGAATCTTAGGATTTATTTTAAATCTGTTAGAAATTGAAAAACTGGATTTGGAGGAATCTAAGTATTCATAGCAGATCAAAAATTTTGGTCTTATCCTATAAGTAGCAAAGTCTCACTTTGCTACTTCACGGTAGAAACCAACAGAAAAGTGAAGAAAGAAAAGAGAAAAGAAAGAAAGGGAACCAAGGAGAAGAAAGAGGAAGAAATTAGGAAAGCTAGAGGACCAAGATCAAGGCTTGTGAAGATTGTTTATCCATACAAAAGATGTAGGGAATTCTACTCAGACTTCATCATTTTTCTTCATCTTTATCTATGGTTGAAGTTAGGTATGTGTAGATGTGGTTTTGACCATTAATCCATGTTTGAGTGAACCAACAAGTTGTAGGAGTGCTACAACATTTTTAAAGGTTGTTAGTGGTGTTAGAAATCACCTAGAAGTAATTTTTGGAAGATTGGAATTTGCTATGTTTCAATGGAATAGTAGTAGAATTCTACTGAATTCTGTAGATTTTGCTTCAGGTGACCAGTGCTCAAGCACTAGTGTTTAGGCTCTCAAGCGCTCACAATACAGAGAGAATATGTGTGCAGTAGGACTTTGGGCGCTCAGGCACTGGGAGTTAGGCGCTTGGGTGCCCAACGACTAGCAGAATAGGGCATCCTAACAGCCTACAGTGTTTGTAGCATAACTCGAGCTGTAGGTATCGAAATGACCTGATTCTTGTGGTATTTGAAAGCTAAGATATAAGGCTTTATGTGGTAAAAATTTCATATTTTAATTCCAATCTAATTAGTGCCAGTTTCAGTTGGAAGTTGAGTCAGATTCTACAAAATAGGGATATTGACACACTTTAAACCAGATTGCATAACTTCTTCTTCCGAGGTCGTATTTACATAAGACCAGTGGCATTTTGAAGCTAACATGTAAGTATATTAGAATGTAAAATTCTAAAATTTTGAAAGTTATGAGGTACATTTGGTGCATTCATGAAAATTAGCTATTTAAGGTGATAAACCAGAAAATGTCAAGTAATGAATCTTGTTGAAATGAAGCTTCCTACTTGTTGAAATTCTTTATATATACTTTTTGGAGTGTGTTAAGATGCTAATAGGGGATGTTTCAAGAAAGGAACAATCACCTAGAAAGTATGAGAAAGCATAGGCCTAGTGCATCCTAAAAGTAAAGGTTTGTCTAGGAAAGGATGTAGCACCTTAGGCAATTTAGTATTGCATTAGATATCACTCAAGATGTGATGAGATGGTGCATTAGAGACAAGTATATTAGGTTGAATTATGGTATTCACTCTAGTAAGGATGAGGAAGGTATGAACCTTAGGATATCCAAGAGTAGTAGATTACCTTGAGAAGGTATCTAGAACCTTAAGCAACAAAGAGTTGTAAGTAAGAACCACTCTTAAGTTAGAATCACTTGAGTGGAGATAAAATTGTGTATTTAGTTTCGAAGAGGAAATGTTATGTACTAAGTCTCTAGTTAAGCGCAACCTTGTACATTGTTGAATATACAAAATGATGAGTTGAGACTAGTAAGCTTGTCATATTCATAAGTGTAGTTCGATATGCAAAGTTCTAGAGAAATGCTTATTTGTTTCCTTAAGTAAGGTTGAATGAAACATTAGCTATGATAGACTCTTTCACTAGGTTAAGTTGAGTTTATGGGAAAGTTATGGTGGTGTTTATGTATAAGGTAAACATAACACTACACTTTCACACACTAGTCCGTTAATCCAGTATGTATGTGAAAAGTAAGAACCTTAGTGCAACCAAGAGTACGGTTTTTCATAGGTGAGTATCTAACACCTTAGCAACATAATGTTTCATAGAGATCACTTAAGAGTTATGAGTGATGAGGTGGTGTTAGATATAAGTATGTATGTCTATGAAAATGGTCTAGCAGCATTGATCTTTGAGAGTACCCTTTGATGTTGTGCACCATCATGTAGGCCAAGGGAGATAAATGGAAATTCTAAAGGTTCTTTGAACAAAGATTCAGTCCTAACGTCTTGATAGTGCCAAGGCCAAGGGAGATAATTGGGAAGTCCATAAAGGTTCCTCGGAGCCTGGATTCATGCTCTAACTTCTCGATAGCGCCAGGATAAGTGTAATGTGAGAATGAGCTTTTCCTCTATTTACCACTTGATAATATATTGAACCAGATCCTATTAAACTCTGCATGTATTTCAAAACAAAATCCTGCATAAGCATTTCACACACATACTCTTAGGACATTCTTAGATATAATCATGTTGCATATCATCCTCATTGCATTTACAGATAGTTATATGGACATTGTCTGTTGCTGTTGGTATTTACAGTTGTATGGGTAGTTGTCAATATCTAATGGTATGTAGTCTATCGGTTTAGACCACACTACTTGGTAGTGTGCGGTTATGAGTAAAAGCGGAGGAAACTCCAATGTTAGAAGTTATATATATTTGTTTATACAATATTATAATTAGCTGGTTTTGGAATTGCTTTTACTGAGAATTGTAATTCTCACCCTGATTGTGTTTCCATGTACATCTAGGTAAGGACCCTACTAAGGGAAAGAAGGTGAAGCTTGAAGACTAGTGTAGTTTTATATGCTTTTCTAGTTAGAACTTATGTGTACAGTTTACATTTGTTTTGTATGTATTACAATATGCCTTTTATGGCTGAAGTTGTATATATATGTATGCGAGTTTATGTTTTCCGCATTCTCTCAAGGCTCTCTATAATTGCTTGGTTGTAATTATGGATATATGTTATTAATTAGTTATGTAATAAGCTATGAAGCACGAACACATTGATTATGAGGCATGTCCGCGTGTCGGACACATGTCTGTGTCAGACACATAGAGACACTCGTACGACATACGTGTCTTGCGTGTCTGAATGTATCCGATTAAAAAAATTTTTTTTTTTCAGTTTGGACACGTCTCAGACACGCTCAAACACTTCTCGGACACGCTCAGATACTTCTCGAACACGCTTGGACCAGACTAGGACATGACTTGAACACGACTCATTAATATTTTTTTAAAAAAAATTTAGTTTCTATGACTAATGTTCAATTAGTAAGCCCGTAACCCACTCAAGCTCAATCACATGACTGACATCCCAAGCCACAATTTTCACATATCAGTATTTTAAGTTTTATCTTTTCACACACCACTATTTTCATCTACTCCTTCTATCTCTGCTCGTACCAAGTCGTCTATTTCGTTGTCATTGTAGCTTGCCTCACACCAATATTCCCTCTAATTATTTTTTTTTATGCACATGTACTTGTACATGATTAATTCTATTAGGAGAAGTTACTTTAAGAGATTTTTTAGAATATGTCAATAGAAATTATGTTTCATATTTTTTAGGAAGGGTTTACTAAGTAACAAATATTGACACATATGACATATATTAAAATATTATAAATCTTCAAATTTATAGAAATGATATTAATGAATTATAAATCATTTTTATTAAATTTTGAAATTTTATATATATATCATGTCTATGTCCTATAATTTTTGAATTTGGTGTGTCTCCGTATCCATGTCCATGTCTGTGTCTGTGCTTCATAGGTAACACGTGACACAACTAATATTATTTATATCGGTATAATTTGAATATATCCAGATATCTGTATTAGGGTGTTACACTTGACCTGTAGACAAACCTTCTTCATAGTTCTGCTTTGTTTACAACTTCTATGGAAGAGATCAGGTAAATGCAATCAACGGAGGTCTAGAAAGAGTACTAGTCATTACAATTGAACTTGGAACTTTGATGTGGGCCTGGAAAACTTGTAATAAAACTCTATACATCTTATCAATGTTCGCATGAATTTGATTTTATTTCGAATTTAGAATGGAAATACTATAGTGCAATTTTTGTCAACTGAGGTGGAGCTATGAAGAATTTTGAAATGAGTCAAATGGTAAATTTCTACACCTTATTATGTAATTGGCCTACTAAAGAACACAAATTAATAACGGTTTTTCCTAAACTTTCATTTCATTATTAGGAGTTAGATTTCCTTACCCCCTAGTTCGAGTTAACGGAACCTAAAGAGTATATTTGGAATGTAAAAAAATAGGAAATAATTTGATTTGTAAATCAAATTTAATTAAATTTTGTGTTTGGAATGTTTAAAAATGAGAAATAATTTGATTTCTAAAATCTCATTGATTTCTAAAATCTCATGGATTTTATTCCTTTTGTTTTAGAAATTCTATCAATTTTGATAAAATTTGTTAGAATTTGATTTGATTTGAAATAAATAGACTATTTTATCCTTACTAACTACCTCTAACAACCTTTCATAAGGGTTAAAATGTAAAATAATAAAATCAAATCAAATCAATTCTCATTTTAATGAATTCCAAACATAAAATTTAATTTCTAAATCAATTCAAATCATATTTTTTTTAAAAGTTTCAAACACAAAATTTGATTTTTAAATCAAATCAAATCAAATCAAATCATTTCTCATTTTTCATTCCAAACATAACTAAATAGAATGCCTATATAGTTTGAATTACAGTAGACTACCCTTTTTAATCCAAAGAGATTCAAATATGAACAGTCTATAAGCTTTAGATGTTTCATTTAGTCTTAAGACGTTACAAAGGACCTTTGGTGGCATATGTTGATTCATCACAATTAAGTCCTTCAAATCACCATAAAATGGATGTAATTTAATAAATCTGAAACCAAATTAAACAGTCATATCTCCCAATTACTCACAAGTTCAGCAACATCAAAATATTACATAATGTTACATTGCAAGAAAAGTCCACACAAAATTTAAATAGATTTTCTTTGCATGAAAGATACAGCTTGGATCAAGTGTGGTGGAGCTGATTGTGATGGACTTTATTGTGTGCGTCGAGTTGTTCAGTTCTAGAGACTTGAAGTTCCATGGCAGTGACTAATGTGAGTGGGCTCTAATTTGAGGCAAGGGGTGGCGTTTTTTGTTCATCCGAAGGTGCTAAATTATGGAGAAGAGTCGGTATTTGAGATCTTGGATTCATACTTGTATGTTGCAGAGATAGGAAAGAGGGAGAAATTCTGTTGTAAAGAGGAAAGCGAGGTCAAGTGATTTGCACGTTGATTTAACTAAGAATTAACGATTTGAGTACCACATAATTCAGGGGATTTGGCGATAAAAAAGAAAAAAAAAACTTTGGAGTGTTGGTTGAACAATGTTCATGCTAAGAGATGTAAGTAAATCCCCCTCCCCTTTCTAATACCAAACAAAATTAAAACTTTTAGGGATTTAGTATATGCTCTCTTAAGTTTTATTTATTTAAATATTATTATAGTAATAATTTTATTTCATTTTTCAGCGCATACTAAACATGAGCTAAAAGGAAAAAAAAAAGTATAGCCATTTAACTTTTTTGTTTTATTATTTATAGAACGGATACAAGTCACCCCGGGGTTTTTTCTTTTTTTTTTTTTGTTTAACATCAAGTCATCTGGTTTTACTTGAAGTAAGCTTTTGAAGCCTTATAAAAGGTGTTATTATGTTTTTTTTTAAATGTATTTTGAGTGCAATATATTAAATTATTAAAAACATAACATATGACACTGAATATTAATCAATATCTTGAGATTTTGATCGTTGTGACTTTCTGATTATACAAGTACTAATGCTCCCAAAAATTTTACGGGATATTTTTTAGTTTTTATTTTATATTTTTTTTTTACTTGTGTATTTTTATAATATTTTTATTTAAAAATGTATGTATATTCGCCTCTTAACTTTTACTGATTTTTATTATAAAATTATAATTTTGACACATAATTATTATCTAAATTAAAAAAATCACAAATCAAATTACTTTTTTTTTTATAACAATTATAATTTAGTCTTACATATAGCAATAATTTTTTTGCGTCATACAAAATTGTTTAATTTTATATAATGGAATAATTTAATATCCTGGGTTGAATAGATATATAAATAGTAAAACCACATTAATTAGCAATAAAAAGAAGGAATGGATTAAAAAATTAATGCAATATTATGAAAAAGAATAACAATTCATTTTCATCAACCAATATTTTGAATGATAATATATAAAAAATATCATAAATAGTTAAATATATAAGTAAAATTATGAAAAGAAAAATCACACATTGTAAAAAATATAAAAAGTTTTGCATAAAATTTTTACAAATGAATTTTAAATTAGAGAATTTTGTAATTTTAAAATAAATAAAACAATTGAATAAAACAATTTAAAAATATGAGTCATGCATTTCAATTAATATGCATCCTATATTTAAAATGTGTAAATTTTAGATTAGAATTCTCTTAATTTTTTTTCTCTCAAGTGATCAATTATAATAGATAGAAAAAAAAAAAAAAAAAATTATTAATGAAATGCAGTTGAAAATTGTAAAGTTTCTTTTATAACTTTGTATAATTTTCTCTCTTACAATTAATTATTTGAGAGAAAAAAAATTAAGAAGATCCTGATCCGTAAATTTTAGTTAAAAATTGAATTTTAAAATTAATATCTAATAATAGATAATTTGAAATAGTAATAATTTTTTTAACTGGAAACGATAATGATTTTAAATTTTAAATTTAATTAATGAATAAATTCTAAAGTTGAATAAATTTAAATAATAAATAAAATAATAGTATAATAAACTAATGAAGGCAATTTGTACCCAAAAATAATAATAATAATGAAGGCAATGTTCTAGCGATGCACGTGGTTTGATGTTAAAATGAAAAAAATCGGCATATCCTAAGTGGGTGGGTTCGACTGAGAGGGAGAGAGATTGGTGAAATAACCAAGAGAGTCAGAGTGAAGGATAAAAGGACGCAGAGCGGAATGGTGGTTTTAATATGGACGTTGCACACAAAGGTTCATGAATAGTGTAATACTCTAAAATTAATATTTATGTTATAAATGGAGGAGAAAAATATATAAAGATCAAGATAATAAGTTATAAATAATTATAAAAAAATAAAAAGATCAAGACAACGAAATATGAATTCAAAATTTATTTTTTTAAGAATTAGTTGTATTCTATTATTCTCTTCATTTTTTCATAGGAAATCATGTCTTTATATAAAACTCCAAATATAAAGGATGAAGAAGTGATTTAATGCACCATTATGTGCAAAATGTTATAAAATAAGTGTTATGATCACACAGGAATTAGCCACACCAAAAGTTATAACCACCAACTCTTATTAATGATATTCTTTAAATCAAATTAAGGTAGTCATTCACCACATATAAAATATACATGTTTTACAATACTTTCTCTTGGATGACTATACACTATGAATATATCTCGTTAAAATCTTGCTAAAAAAAATTTAGTGGGACAAAAACTTAGTGAAGGAAAAAGAATACAATATTCATAAGCAACTTCCCCTCAAAACATAACCAATTATGAAAGGTCCTTAAGTTGATGCATTCCAATGTTATACACATACTTCTTGAAAATTGAAGTTGGTATATCAACATTACATTTCTTTAGGAGTTTATGAGTGTAAAAAAACTTTGGTGAAATGTGTTTAGTTCTATCATCCTTTATGTAACCTCCTTTGATTTGTGCAATACATGCTGCATTATCCTCATGCAATATTGTTGGCTCATCATTTTCTTTCAATAAGCCACATGCTCCTTTAATGTGTTGGATCATAGTTCTCAATCATATACACTCATGACTTGCTTCATGAATGACCAATATTTCTGAATGGTTTGATGAGATAGCAGTGATTGTTTGCTTTACAGACGTCCATGAGATAGCAATATTTCCACATGTGAACATATAACCTGTTTGTGACCGAGCTTTATATGGATCAGAAAGATAACCAGTATCAGCATATCCTACCAATTTTGACTTTTCTCCCTTTGGATAAAACAAACTCATGTCAAATGTGCTACGTAGATAACAAAGAACATGTTTTACTTCATTCTAATGTCTTCGAGTTGATGCAGAACTAAACCTTACTAGCATATTGACTGCAAAAGGTATAGGTCTAGTGTTGTTTGTAAGGTACAAAAGTGTTCATGTTGCACTATGATACTTCATGACTAAAAATTTCTTCATCATCTTCTCGTGGACGAAAATGATATTTTTTTACATCAATTGGATGAACAACCATTGGAGAGCTTAATTGATAAGATTTATCTATATAAAATTATTTCAAGATTTTTTCTATATAAGATGATTGATGCACAAGAATTCCACTTGTCAAATGTTCAACTTGAAACCCAAGACAAAACTTTGTCTTTCCAAGATCTTTCATTTCAAATTCCTTCTTTAGGTAGTCTGCAGTCTCAAAGATCTCTTTTGGAGTCCCTACTATGTTTAAATCATCAACATAAACTACGACTATAGCAAATCTAGAATTCATTTTCTTGATGAAAACATAAGGATAAATAGGATTATTTTCATATCCATTTTTCAATAAATATTCACTTAAACGATTATACCATATGCATCCAGATTGCTTTAACCCATACTAGGGCGTCATTTTGAAGGTTTTTCATTTCCTTCTTTTTTCGAGGAATAATGTCCTTTACACCAATAGGTCTACTACACTTCTGGCATGTTTTAGATTCATTGGATGCTATATCCACATGATGTCTAGCAGGGACAATTAATCGTGCAAGAGTATTTGCAGTTGGCACATTGATTTAGTGACATTTTGGGTGTCAACAAAAATATTTGGCAATTGATTTGCGGCATTCTGCAAATGAATTATTCTTTGAACTTCAAGTTCACATTGATTTGTGTGTGCATCAAGATTGGACAATGTTGGTGTGTTCTAACAAACTTCTTATGCTTTGAACCCTTGACCTTTTTCATCCCCTAATGACAAGAAAGTTGACTCATCAAATTGACAATATAAGAATCTTGCTCTAAAAAGATCACTAGTTAAAGGTTTAAGATATCTAATGATAGATAGGAAGTCAAAACCAACATAAATACCAAGGCGACGTTGATGGCCCATCTTAGTTCGTTGAGGGGGTGCAATAGGAACATAAACGACACAAGCAAAAATTTTAATATGAGATATATTAGCTTGTTGATCAAACACAAGTTGTAAAGGTGAAAACTTGTGATATGCAGATGGTCAGATGTGAACCAAAGAAGCAACATGAACTATAACATGTCCCCAAGCAGATGCAGGAAGTTTTGATTTCATAAGCGTAGGTCTAGCAATAAATTACAAATGCTTAATAAACGATTCAGCTAATCCATTTTGAGTATGAACATATGCAATGAAATGCTCAACAATAATTCCTATTGATATGCAATAATCAGAAAAGGCTTTTGAAGTAAACTCACCTGCATTATCTAAACGAACTGACTTGATAGGATAGTCAGGAAAACTTGATCTTAACTTTATAATTTGGGCAAGAAATTTAGCAAAAGCAACATTACGAGTTGAAAGCAAATAAACATATGACCATCAAGTGAAAGCATAAATTAAAACCATGAAATACCAGAATGGTCCACAAGATGGATGGATTGAGCCACAAATGTCACATTGTATTCTTTGTAGAAAATCAAGAGACTCCAAAGATAATTTAGATGGAGAAGGTCTAACAATTAATTTACCTTGATCACAAGGAGTACAAAAATAATGATTAGGCAGAAGAATTTTCTAATCCTTTAAAGGATGTCCATGTGTATTTTCAATAATACGTTGCATCATAATTGAACCTAGATGACCAAGACGATCATGCTAGAGTATAAAAGTTGTAGGATCTAAGCACTTTTAGTGCATATAATTTGACTCAACCACCCTTATTTTTGTAAAATATAATCCAGATGAGAAACTTGGAAGTTTCTTTAATATAAACTTCTAGTTTGAAATTGTAGAGTTAATATATAGATATTTTATACGTCCCTCATTTTTTGTTTCAATATGATACCCATTGTGACGTATATCTTTGAAACTTAGTAGATTTCTTCGGGATCTACTAGAATACAACGCATCATCAATATACAATTTTGTCCTATTTGGGAACATAATTTGGATTCTTCAAAAGCTTTAAATTACATTTGCAGATTCAGATATGATATTAACATTAATTTTAGCTAATGTCAATTGTAAGAAATATTTTTTATCACGAAGAATTGTATGAGTTGTGCTACTGTCCACTAAACATATGTCATCCTCCATTATATCAAGTTTATTTTGCATTATCTAGCATAAAAATATATTTGTAAGAATTAGAAAGAGATAACAAACAAGAAATATACAAATCATTGATATTCATATTATAAATAAAACGTTAATAAAAAATTACAAATGATAAACTTCAAAATAACATAAACATAAACTTAACATAAACATAAACATTTTTTAATAATAGACATTTTTATCCCTAATCAAATGATCAATTTTGCAACTATGGTCTTCAAAAAAATCAGAAACATCAAAATTAACATTCATAGAAAACTCATTATCATGAGTAGGACCATCAGGTTCATAAAAATTCATTTCAACATTTTTCCCTTTTTCTTTTAGTAATGCCTTGTAAAGTTCAACTATATGTTTTGTGTAACGCCCCAATTTTTAGAAAATATTACGATGTCTTGTTTTACTTTTTTCATGCTTTTGTATGAATGACCATTTGTGTCCTGTGTTTTTGTTCTCGATTTTTGTATGAAAACAATTACGATAATACAGGTTCAAATTTTATTTGATCGTTTTACGTAATTTATTTCGAAGACGATAAAATAAAAATTTTTACGAACTCTTGTATTAATTTTTCTGAAAGACATACACTATATAATCTTCTTGGATATTTTATTTGAGCGTTTTGGGCGATTACCTACGTTGTGGGAAAAAATGGGAAAATGACCGTTACGTCCCGACGTCTTGTTTTATTATTTTTGTCTGTTTTTAATTGTTTTCTTCTTGATTTAATGCACGAAAATACTTGTCTGTGATTTTATATGGACTTTTTGTGTGATTTGCTCCGAAGCGGAAAAATAATATTTTCGGGCCGGGAAAATCTTATTTTATTATTTAGAATTGGGGGATCTTACTTAACTTGGGTCTGAATGAGACTAAAAATAATCTTTTAATTTTTAGGATTTAAGCTTGTCAAATAAAATAATTTTATATTATTATAATATTATTTTATCGGTCATATAATTTAGTGACAAAGTGGACCGGAAATATTTTGCGGGACCCACAATTAGCGAAACGGTTAGATCGGTAGCTTAATTAATTACCGTAGTAAAATTTGAGAACTTTCGAAACAGTGACTCACTAGTGACTCAATGAGCATTTATCTGTTGTGTGACTCGGCATGTGAGTCATAGGAACCAACCAATGGGAATCAAGCTTGCTCACCAAGGCTTGATCTTGGCCTTTGATTCATCCAATGGCTTGGATGAAGCCAAACAAGGTGCCCACCTTGCACCCCACTTGATGTTCACGGCCAAGAGGCCTTAGGAGACCAAAAATCACTTTCATCTTCATCACTTTTCTCTCTTCTCTCTCATCAAGAACCCTAGCCACCATTCTTGTCCATTTTCTTCACCATATTCGGCCAAGCTTATTTCCTAACCATCCAACCATCCAAAAATTTTTCTAACCAAGTTTCCTTAACCTAAACACCATTCTAAGAACCTTTGTAGTTGGAAGTTTCTTCAAATTCTTCCATCTAGGGCTTGGAAACCAACCTTGAAAGTTTTACCTAGAAGGTGAAATTTCATGCTTTTCTTTTCTCTCTTCTTTTTTTCAAAGTTCTAAGCCATGATTTTTCCATGGTTTAGCTTCTTTTTCATGGTTAGTAACATGTAGATTTTGTTTGAGATTTCTAGGTATTTTTGGTGGTGAAAACCGTGACCTAGGAGGTGTGAAAGCAAGCTTTTGTCTTCATTTAAGGTAAGAGGAAGACAATTCTTATCATCCCTTGATGGTGGTAAGAAGATGGGTTGTTTGTAGAATCCATAAGGATTCGGTTGTGGTGTGTTTATTGATGTGTATCTATTAATTTTTGTGGTTGCTAGTAGCTTAAGTGTTATGTGTTAGTAGCTTTCTTGTTTGGTGATTGTAATAATTTTGCATGTCTATTAGCTTTTGATTGTATGTCTATAAGCTTTAAATTAGGTTTTATGTGTTAGAAATATTTTGCATGTGTTAGAAATATTTTGTATGTGTTAGAAATATAATGCATGTGTTAGGATTGTATGATAAAATATAGGATGTGAATAACATGTGTAAATTTGCATGAGTGTTCCAAAGAACACAATCCAATAGCTCACGGCAATGACCAAGTGTGAGGACCAAAATGTTCTCTTCATTTTTCCTAAAGTGCAACTTAATTAATTAGGAAAAATAAGAAGGTTTCAAATTGTTTTGATCCAAGAAAAGGAATTTAGAAATCAATTGGTAAAGATTTAGTAAATTTTGGGCCAACATGCCTAAAGGATTTATTTGATTTAAAATCACTACTTTATAACATGATTTAATGAACTTAGATAAGATAATACCTTTGACATGATTTAGAAATCAAATGAGAAAGTTTTATAAAATTCGGCCAACATGCCACTATAGGTAATTATGATTTTTAAAACTTGATTCCAAACCTTTTTCAATTAAAAAGAGACAATACAAGTTAAGGGAAATTTTCTATGATGATTTTTGAAGAAACAAATTGAGTAGAATTAAGTTTAAAGGATTAAAATTAGTGATTTTATCATTAGGAAGGAAATACTGATAATATTAAGAAATTTTCTAACATATAGCTCACTTTTGGTTTTGAAGCATGTTAGAGATTTCAAAAAGAATTTAATGAAATGGTTAAAAATTAGGTAAATAGAAATTTTATGGAAAATTTAGAAAACCATTATTATAAGTTTATAAACAAAATCTTTGTCAATTTTTAGTAAAAATGAACCTATAAGATAGTAAAAATATCCTAATGACGGTATGCGGTATGAAAAATTATTCAACGTAGTTTAAATGTACTAAGTACTATTTCTATCTGTTTAAACAGGTAATTTTAAAGGCATTCGAATAAGAAAATGATTTAAAAATCCTACGCGATTGAGAAAACGTATTAAAAATGCTACGCGATTTTAAAAACAGAAAAATATCTTTACCCGATTTTTAAACGTTTGTAAAAGCACGACGAGATTTCAAAAACGCGATAAAATTTCTACGCGATTGACCGTTACTAAATTTATTTTTATTTGTTGGAAAAATGTGAACCGTCTGAGGCTTTTGAGGTTATTTAGTTGTCGGGAAAAAGTGAACCCGTACAGGCTTTCTGCCATTGAGGGCATATTTTTATCTTGAGGACATTTTCGTAATTTCATATATTTGGAATTATGTTTTGTCTTTATACCAATTTTTGGTGTTTTGGTTGACGAGACGAATCACATCGTGTTGTCGATGCGATAAATGTAGTGTGGTTTATTGTTCTAATGAACTTGGAGACTTTAGTGTACGGGATCCCACATGTGGACAGTTGGTAGCTCCGCTGGGCCGTGGTAAACCGATAGCACACTAATATACTCGACATTCACTATATTTAATCGAGGTTTGTAAAGTCTAGTAGTACATTGCCTATAGTGCCACAACGGGAGACCGTGAACTATACTACGCTGGATGGTGGATTCCCGGTGTAGTAGGCTATTGACGCGATGTGTGACCGCGTAATAGTTGGTTGGGCGGCCGTGGTACTAATAGATTTTGCAAGTCATTCTCTCGATATCTGTTTGGGTTTAGCTCCATGGGAGTAGGGTTGTGTTTTGGTGTATTTGATTATATCTTGGATAATATTCCATTTTTCTCTATTTTTCTTTATCGGTAATATCTTGGATGTTTTTATATTTTCTCTATTTATATTTATCTGATAATTCTTATATTAGTTGTCCATTTCTTATCTTATTTTATCTGTGAGATTGATTTATCTGTGTGATTTTCTTTATTTGCGTTATGTCTATGATGTTTTGAAACACTAGGATATCTAATATGTATTACTGTTATAGCTTTTCGTATTGTATGAACTGTGTAGTTGTTAATTGTCGTCTTCTTATTGGCCATGTTGCGATGATTTTATGTTGTCTTACCTCTTTATTGTATGTGTCTCTTGTCTATTTATTTTATACGGTAAAGAGTTTGAAGAGGAAGAAGAGGAACAGCCTCTTGAGATCGTGTATCCTGAGGAAGAGGAAGGTCAGCAAGCCGACGATCAGTTTTACGATCAAGAACCATCCGATCATCCATATCCTCTGGATTGATTGTGTGGGATGGCGGCCTTGACTTTTTGGGATTCATAGAGCTGGTATTTCATGGAGGTGATCGGCTTGGCATTTACGAGGAGATCGTGCTTACATTACCTATCTTTGGACGTATGGCCGTGATTCTACGTCATCGGTTTGATGGAGATCCGATTGCGACGACGACGTTATTTACGCACTTAGAGTTACCCTTATCCATTAGGCGTTATTGGGGTCTTGAAAACCACGAGCCTAGTGAGATAAGTATCGTATCGGCTTGCGCGATCCCGTTATCGCCGTGTGTCGAGACATCAGGATATCTATCTCCCAGATGATCATTTTCGGTGATAGTGATCCATCGAGGATTAGATAACCATGATGTTTTTTTGGGCGCGTCGGCGTATGTACATATATATTAACTCTTTTATTGCTTTCTTTCTTGTTTTTGTCTAAATAGTTGTAGTCTTAGTTGTAAATTATTTGTACAGTTTATAACTTAATCATATGTATATTATTAGTGATGATGTTTTTTTTTTATTTCGTATTTTTCGCATTATCTTTTTATTACATACTTATATCTATCAGGAATTATTTTACAACCCGTAATAATATTTAACAAATGTTCCATGACTTGGGTAGATTTTATTTCTATTTCTTTTATTTTCTTTTATGTGTGACATCCTCCAAAGGGGTGTTACATTAGTTAATATCGAGCCCCGAGTTAGAGTCTTTTGGGGTTGTGGTTGGGTCTGTTTTTGTTTGTCTTTGTGTGATTCTCTGTGATCTTTTTGATTTATATCCTTTCGGAAATATCTAGAAGGATGTATCTAACTTTGTTTTGTTATGTTTGAAGAAAGAAGATGGCTGGTAGAGGTAGAGGACGTGCTAACGTAAATCGTGATGAGGACCCGATGTTGGTTGTTGTTGAGGCTATGCGACAGATGGCTGAAGTGATTACTCAGCAAAATTTGAGAGCAGCCCAACAGCAAGATGCTACAGCTGATGCCCTAAATTTATCTGAATTTAGGCGCCATAATCCGCCACAATTTAGAGGCGAGGTGGATCCGGAGAAAGTGAGTCAGTGGATGCAAGATTTAGAGAGAATCTTTGAGGGGATGAGATGTCTGCGATGAAAGAAAGTAACTTATCTTGTCTTCATGCTTTGAGAGGAGATGCGAGAACATTGGTGGAGAGGAATCCGCCGAGTATTGCAAGCGAAGGGGCCGAGATCACACAGGAAGTGTTTTCTAATACTTTTACGGATAAGTATTTTCTGCAAGTGCTAGGCATGCCAAGGAAATGGAATTTCTTGGTTTGCGACGGGGAATATGACGGTGAATGAGTATGCCACAAAATTTGAGAGTTTGTCTCAATTCTCGGATTATGCTCGAGACACGACAAGATGATGTGTGGAGATGCGGGAAGTTTGAATCGGGTTTAAGGGTGGAACTGAAACGAGGAGTGGTATCTTTGAGGATGACTCAGTTTCATGCTTTGGTGGATGCTTGTGCTCGACTTGAGGAGTTAGAGCCATCTAGAGATCAAAGGAATCGGAATTTTGGACCGACAAGGTTCCAGAGAGGTGGAGGTGGTAATGCAAATACGTTTCAGCGTAAGCCGTATACCAGGCCAACTGGAAGTCAATCTCAACGACCATCTGTTAGTGGAGGTGCAAGTGGTAGTGGAGCTGGACAGAGGGTGGCGTTTACACCAACATGTTTTAAGTGCGGGAAGAAAGGTCATATTTATCCCGAGTGTACAGTTAAAGGTACAGTTTGTTTCAATTGTAAGCAACCTAGGCACATATCAAAGGATTGTCCACAGTAGGAGAGAAAACCTGCACATTCGGTATGTTAAAGCTAATCGGCGAAGTGGAAGTACTCGGTAGAGATCGGAGGACGAGTGTATACAATGATGGGATCTGAGATTTCTAAGTCGATGATCTTATTCGGGAGAAGGAGACATTAGAGGTAATCTTACATGTATTGTATGACTCGGGTGCTACACACTCGTTTATTGCATATGATTGTGTAGAAAGGTTGAAGTTGCCTATGTCTTCTCTGAATGTTATGTTGAATGTATCTCACGCCAACTTGCTAAACACCGTAGTTACTTCTAAGATCTGTTTGGATTGTCCAATTGTTGTGAAGGACCGTTTGTTTTTGGTTGATTTGATTTGTTTGCCTCTCATTGAGATAGATGTAATCTTAGGGATGGGTTTGGTTATGTTCTAACCATATCCTTATAGATTGTGCGAAGAAAACTATAGTTTTCCTAAGGAAGAAGAGTCTGGATTCTTAAGCTTCTTTGTTAAGGTCAAGTCTTTGTTGAGAAATGGAGCGCGAGGGATATACGGTATTGTCTTCTCTAGAAGTTAAGAATGAGAAGGATGTGAATACTATTCCTGTTGTCAACGATTTTCCTGGATGTTTTTCTGAAGATGTACACAGTTTCTGCTTTGAGCGGGAGATCGAGTTTTCAATTGATTTAGTACTTGGGAACAGGTCCTATCTCAATTGCACCATATCGTATGTCGCCCGATAGAGTTGGAGGAGCTGAAAAAGCAATTGGTGGAAGCTGTTGGAGAAAGAATTTGTACGACCTAGCGTTTCCCATGGGGTGCACTGTACTTTTGGTCAAGAAAAAGGATGGAACATCACGACTTTGTGTGGACTATCGGCAGTTGAACAAAGTGACTATCAAGAATAAATATCCGCTTCCAAGAATCGACGATTTGATGGATCAATTGAGAGGAGCTGTGATATTTTCCAAGATAGATCTACGATCAGGTTATCACCAGATTCGTGTAAAAGGGGAAGATGTGCCGAAAACCGCTTTTCGAACTCGTTATGGACATTATGAGTATCAGGTAATGCCATTCGGAGCGACGAATGCTCCTGCCATATTTATGGATTATATGAACAGGATATTTCGTCTATATTTAGACAGATTTGTCGTTGTCTTTATCGATGACATTCTGATCTATTCTCAATCGAAGGAAGAGCATCTTGAACATCGAGTGTTGTTCTTGATTTTGAGGGAAAAGCGGTTGTATGCGAAGTTGTCTAAGTGTGAGTTCTGGTTGGAAGAAGTTCAATTTCTTGGTCACGTAATTTCTAAAGAAGGTATTGCGGTGGACCCATCGAAAGTGGAGGCTGTTTTACGATGGGAGAGACCTAAGACGATGAAGTTCAAAGTTTTGTTGGACTTCTTGGTTATTATCGGAGATTTATCGAAGGTTTTTCCAAGATTCTTTGGACCGCTTACACAGCGACGAGGAAAAGTCAAGCTTTTGAATGGACGGAAGAGCGTGAAGCCGGTTTTCAAGAGTTGAAGAAGAGGTTAACAAGCTGCGCCGGTGTTGATCCTACCAGTCGACGAAATCTTTCGATGTGTATTGTGACGCTTCTTATCAAGGACTAGGATGCGTGTTGATGCAAGACCGGAACGTGGTGGCATATGCTTCTCGACAATTGAAGGTTCATGAAAAGAATTATCCTACGCATGATTTGGAATTGGCTGCGGTAGTTTTTGCTTTGAAGATATGGAGACACTTTCTCTATGGAGCAACGTTCAACATCTTCAGTGATCACAAGAGTTTGAAGTACTTATACGACCAGAAGGAGCTGAATATGAGACAGCGAAGATGATTAGAATTTCTGAACGACTACGATTTTCAACTTTTGTACCACCCTGGTAAGGCGAATGTCGTGGCCGATGCCTTGAGCGGGAAGATTATTAGTGTTTCCGCTCGATGATCAAAGAAAAGGAGCTCATTGAGCAGTTTAGAGATGAGTGGTCATTTGTTGAGTTGAAACCGGGGAAGATCTGTATTAGCATGGTTACTATCTCGAGCGAGTTGATGGAAGACATAAAGGAAAAGCAAAATGCCGATAAATTTTTGCAAGGAATAAGGGAGCAAATGAAACAAGGTGAGACACTAGAGTTTAAGGAAGGAACTGATGGAATTATGAGATTTCGGGGTAGAGTCTGTGTTCCTCGTGCAGAAGCGAGAAGATATATTGTGGAACATGCTCATACTAGTCTATTGAGTATGCATCCAGGCATAACAAAAATGTACCAAGACTTGAAGAAGTTATTCTGGTGGCATGGAATGAAGGGTGATGTGGTTAGATGCGTGTCAACTTGCCTAGTTTGTCAAAAATCGAAAGTTGAACACCAAAGACCAATTTGGGATGTTGCAACCATTATCGATTCCCGAGAATGGAAATGGGACAGCATTTCTATGGATTTCGTTACTGGTTTGCCAAAGACAAGGAGAGGTCATGATGCAATATGGGTTATAGTCGATAGACTTACGAAATCGGCTCATTTCTTACCAATTAATATCAAATATTCATTGGAAAGATTAACCCAGTTGTACATCAGTGAAATTGTCAGACTACATGGTGTGCCGACAAGTATAATTTCGATCGTGATCCGAGGTTTACGTCAAGATTTTGGCGAAGTCTACAAGAAGCTATGGGAACTAAGTTACGACTGAGTTCAGCGTATCATCCACAGACTGACGGTCAGACAGAAAGAACTATACAGTCCTTGGAGGATTTATTGCGTGCTTGTGTTTTGGAACAACGGGGAAGTTGGGATGAATTTTTATCTTTGATAGAATTCACCTACAACAATAGTTTTCACGCAAGCATCGGAATGGCACCTTATGAAGCATTGTATGGAAGACGATGTCGAACGCCGCTATGCTGGTATCAGGATGGGGAAAGTATGACTGTTGGACCGGAACTTGTACAACAGACTACGGATAAAGTCAAGATGATACAAGAGAAGATGAGAACGACGCAAAGCAGACAAAGAGTTACGCGGATAAACGAAGACGACCTCTTGAGTTTGAGGAGGGTGAGCATGTGTTTCGAGAGTTACTCCTACGGCGGTGTCGGAAGAGTGATTAAGTCTAAGAAGCTTACTCCTAAATTCATTGGACCATATCGGATTATCCGACGTATAGGTCTGTAGCATATCAGTTGCTTTGCCGCCTTTTCTATCCAATTTGCACGACGTGTTTCATGTGTCTCAGTTACGGAAGTATATACCGATCCGACACATGTTATACAGTCGAGATGACGTGCAATTAAAGGAGAATTTGACTTACGAAACTTTACCTGTCAGGATAGAGGACAGAAAGGTAAAGCAACTTCGAGGGAAGATGATCAAGCTAGTGAAAGTCATATGGAATGATATGACGAGTGAAGCTACCTGGGAACTAGAAGATAAAATGAAGGATCAGTATCCTCATTTATTTGGATGAGCGTCAATTTCGAGGACGAAATTTTTATTTGTTGGGGAGAGTTGTAACGCCCCGATTTTTAGAAAATATTACGAATGTCTTGTTTTTACATTTTTTCATGCTTTTGTATGAATGACCGCTTGTGTCCCTGTTTTTACTGTTCTCGATTTTTGTATGAAAACAATTACGATAATACTGAGTTCAAATTTTATTTGATCGTTTTACGTAATTTGTTTGAGACGATAAAATAAAAATTTTTACAACTCTTGTATTAATTTTTAGAAAGATATACAGCTATATAATACTTGCTGGATATTTTATTTGAACGTTTTGGGCGATTACCTACGTTGTGGGAAAAAACGGGAAAATGGCCGATTACGTCCCGAACGTCTTGTTTTATTGTTTTTGTCTGTTTTTAATTGTTTTCTTCTTGATTTAATGCACGAAAATCATGCGTGATTTTATATGGACTTTTTGTGTGATTTGCTCGGCGGAAAATAATATTTTTACGGGCGGGAAAATCTTATTTTATTATTTAGAATTGGGGGATCTTACTTAACTTGGGTCTGAATGAGACTAAAAATAATCTTTTAATTTTTAGGATTTAAGCATCAAATAAAATAATTTTATATTATTATAATATTATTTTATCGGTCGATATAATTTAGTGACAGTGGACCCGGAAATATTTTGCGAGACCCACAATTAGCGAGAATGGTTAGATCGGTAGCTTAATTAATTACCGTAAAGGCATGTAGAACTTTCCGAGCAGTGACTCGGCTAGTGACTCGTGAGCATTTATCTGTTGTGTGACTCGGCATGTGAGTCACCGGAACCAACCAATGGGAATCAAGCTTGCTCACCAAGGCTTGATCTTGGCCTTTGATTCATCCAATGGCTTGGATGAAGCCAAACAAGGTGCCCACCTTGCACCCCACTTGATGTTCACGGCCAAGAGGCCTTAGGAGACCAAAAATCACTTTCATCTTCATCACTTTTCTCTCTTCTCTCTCTTCAAGAACCCTAGCCACCATTCTTGTCCATTTTCTTCACCATATTCGGCCAAGCTTATTTCCTAACCATCCAACCATCCAAAAATTTTTCTAACCAAGTTTCCTTAACCTAAACACCATTCTAAGAACCTTTGTAGTTGGAAGTTTCTTCAAATTCTTCCATCTAGGGCTTGGAAACCAACCTTGAAAGTTTTACCTAGAAGGTGAAATTTCATGCTTTTCTTTTCTCTCTTCTTTTTTCAAAGTTCTAAGCCATGATTTTTCCATGGTTTAGCTTCTTTTTCATGGTTAGTAACATGTAGATTTTGTTTGAGATTTCTAGGTATTTTTGGTGGTGAAAACCGTGACCTAGGAGGTGTGAAAGCAAGCTTTTGTCTTCATTTAAGGTAAGAGGAAGACAATTCTTATCATCCCTTGATGGTGGTAAGAAGATGGGTTGTTTGTAGAATCCATAAGGATTCGGTTGTGGTGTGTTTATTGATGTGTATTTATTAATTTTTGTGGTTGCTAGTAGCTTAAGTGTTATGTGTTAGTAGCTTTCTTGTTTGGTGATTGTAATAATTTTGCATGTCTATTAGCTTTTGATTGTATGTCTATAAGCTTTAAATTAGGTTTTATGTGTTAGAAATATTTTGCATGTGTTAGAAATATTTTGTATGTGTTAGAAATATAATGCATGTGTTAGGATTGTATGATAAAATATAGGATGTGAATAACATGTGTAAATTTGCATGAGTGTTCCAAAGAACACAATCCAATAGCTCACGGCAATGACCAAGTGTGAGGACCAAAATGTTCTCTTCATTTTTCCTAAAGTGCAACTTAATTAATTAGGAAAAATAAGAAGGTTTCAAATTGTTTTGATCCAAGAAAAGGAATTTAGAAATCAATTGGTAAAGATTTAGTAAATTTTGGGCCAACATGCCTAAAGGATTTATTTGATTTAAAATCACTACTTTATAACATGATTTAATGAACTTAGATAAGATAATACCTTTGACATGATTTAGAAATCAAATGAGAAAGTTTTATAAAATTCGGCCAACATGCCACTATAGGTAATTATGATTTTTAAAACTTGATTCCAAACCTTTTTCAATTAAAAGAGACAATACAAGTTAAGGGAAATTTTCTATGATGATTTTTGAAGAAACAAATTGAGTAGAATTAAGTTTAAAGGATTAAAATTAGTGATTTTATCATTAGGAAGGAAATACTGATAATATTAAGAAATTTTCTAACATATAGCTCACTTTTGGTTTTGAAGCATGTTAGAGATTTCAAAAAGAATTTAATGAAATGGTTAAAAATTAGGTAAATAGAAATTTTATGGAAAATTTAGAAAACCATTATTATAAGTTTATAAACAAAATCTTTGTCAATTTTTAGTAAAAATGAACCTATAAGATAGTAAAAATATCCTAATGACAGTATGCGGTATGAAAAATTATTCAACGTAGTTTAAATGTACTAAGTACTATTTCTATCTGTTTAAACGGTAATTTTAAAGGCATTCGAATAAGAAAATGATTTAAAAATCCTACGCGATTGAGAAAACGTATTAAAAATGCTACGCGATTTTAAAAACAGAAAAATATCTTTACCCGATTTTTAAACGTTTGTAAAAACGACGAGATTTCAAAAACGCGATAAAATTTCTACGCGATTGGCCGTTACTAAATTTATTTTTATTTGTCGGGAAAATGTGAACCGTCTGAGGCTTTTGAGGTTATTTATTTGTCGGGAAAAAGTGAACCGTCTGAGCTTTACGCCATTGAGGGCATATTTTTATCTTGAGGACATTTTTGTAATTTCATATATTTGGAATTATGTTTTGTCTTTATACCAATTTTTGGTGTTTTGGTTGACGAGGCGAATCACATCGTGTTGTCGATGCGATAAATGTAGTGTGGTTTATTGTTCTAATGAACTTGGAGACTTTAGTGTACGGGATCCCACATGTGGACGAGTTGGTAGCTCCGTTGGGCCGTGGTAAACCGATAGCACACTAATGTACTCGACATTCACTATATTTAATCGAGGTTTGTAAAGTCTAGTAGTACATTGCCTATAGTGCCACAACGGAGGCGTGAACTATACTACGCTGGATGGTGGATTCCCGTGTCGTAGGCTATTGACGCATACGTGTGACCGCGTAATAGTTGGTTGGGCGGCCGTGGTACTAATAGATTTTGCAAGTCATTCTCTCTGATATCTGTTTGGGTTTAGCTCCATGGAGTAGGGTTGTGTTTTGGTGTATTTGATTATATCTTGGATAATATTCCATTTTTCTCTATTTTTCTTTATCTGGTAATATCTTGGATGTTTTTATATTTTCTCTATTTATATTTATCTGATAATTCTTATATTAGTTGTCCATTTCTTATCTTATTTTATCCGTGAGATTGATTTATCTGTGTGATTTTCTTTATTTGCGTTATGTCTATGATGTTTTGAAACACTAGGATATCTAATATGTATTACTGTTATAGCTTTTCGTATTGTATGAACTGTGTAGTTGTTAATTGTCGTCTTCTTATTGGCCATGTTGCGATGATTTTATGTTGTCTTACCTCTTTATTGTATGTGTCTCTTGTCTATTTATTTTATACGGTAAAGAGTTTGAAGAGGAAGAAGAGGAACAACCTCTTGAGATCGTGTATCTGAGGAAGAGGAAGGTCGACAAGCCGACGATCGGTTTACGATCAAGAACCATCCGATCATCCATATCCTCTGGATTGATTGTGTGGGATAGCGGCCTTGACATTTTTGGGATTCATAGAGCTGGTATTTCATGGAGGTGATCGGCTTGGCATTTACGAGGAGATCGTGCTTACATTACCTATCTTTGGACGTATGGCCGTGATTCTACGTCATCGGTTTGATGGAGATCCGATTGCGGCAACGACGTTATTTACGCACTTAGAGTTACCCTTATCCATTAGGCGTTATTGGGGTCTTGAAAACCCGAGCCTAGTGAGATAAGTATCGTATCGGCTAACGCGATCCCGTTATCGCCGTGTGTCGAGACATCAGGATATCTATCTCCCAGATGATCATTTTCGGGCCGAGAGTGATCCATCGAGGATTAGATAACCATGATGTTTTTTTTGGGCGCGTCGGCAGTATGTACGTATATATTAACTCTTTTATTGCTTTCTTTCTTGTTTTTGTCTAAATAGTTGTAGTCTTAGTTGTAAATTATTTGTACAGTTTATAACTTAATCATATGTATATTATTAGTGATGATGTTTTTTTTTTATTTCGTATTTTTCGCATTATCTTTTTATTACATACTTATATCTATCAGGAATTATTTTACAACCCGTAATAATATTTAACAAATGTTCAGCAACTTGGGTAGATTTTATTTCTATTTCTTTTATTTTCTTTTATGTGTGACATCCTCCAAAGGGGTGTTACATTTTGGAGTGCGACATATGCACCAGTGACCTTTTTTTTTACATCTGTAACAAATATTGTCATTATTTTGCTCTTTTTTAAGATTTTTCTCATTTTTGACCCATTTTTTTTAGTTTCTTTCTGCACCTTTACTTTCAAAACTTTGAGGAGAATTAGCACGGGTCCAATAATTTTTCCTACCACGACCTCTTTTACTACCACGGCCTAGTCCACGACCTTGAGAAAATGTCACATTCACTTCAGGGAATGGTGTGAGCTAGTTAGACGAGATTGATGGTTTTTCATCAAAAGCTCATTGTTTTGTTCAGTCAAAAGTAAACAAGAAATTAACTTAGAATACTTTGTGAATTTATGCTCTCAATACTGCTGCTGCAGGAGCACATTCGAGGCATGAAAAGTAGAATATATTTTTTCTAATATATCTTCATCAGTAATTTTTTTTTCACATAATTTTAATTGAGAGCTAATCTTAAACAATGTTGAATTATATTCACTTACAATTTTAAAATCTTACAGACGTAAGTAAATCCAATCATAGCGAGCTTTTGGAAGAATCACTATTTTTTGGTGTTCATATCTCTCCTTCAAATTATTCCAAAGGGCTAATGAGTCCTTAATAGTAAGGTACTCCATTTTCAATTCTTTGTGCAAATGGTGTCAAAGGAAAATCATTGCTTTTGCGCGATCCTACAGTAATGCTTGATTTCCTTCTTTTATAGTATTCCAAAAATTTATAGCATTAAGATGAATCTCAACATCAAGTATCCATGATAAATAATTTCTTCCAAAAATATCAAGAGCAACGAATTCAAGTTTTGTGAGATTTGATATTCTAAAGACACTTAAAAAATTAAAAATTAGATGGATAACTAAAAATTTAAACAATAAAAAATACTTTGATCATTCAACAAAGGATAAATGCATAACACATGTTAAAGAAAACAATTTCTTACCTTGATATATAAAAAGAAACTTGGAGGATTTAGCTACACCGTAGAGACTTGATCATGCTAATAACGTGTTATAAATGGAGAAGAAAAATATATAAAGATCAAGACAAGAAATTGTAAATAGCGAAGAGAAAAATAGAGAGATCAAGACAAGGAAATATGGACTCAAAATTTAATTCTTCATGAACTAGTTGTATTCTATCATTATCCTCATTTCTTCATAGGGAATCATATCCTTATATAGGACTTCAAATATAAAGGATGGAGAAGTAGTTCAATGCACTATTATATGCAAAATATTACAAAGTAAGTGTTATGGTTACAAAGTAATTAGTCGTAAGGTTATAACCACCAACCCTTACTAATGGTATCTTTTAAATCAAATTAAGGTAGTCATCCATCACATGCAAAATATGCATATTTTACAATAATTTTTAGTATATTCAAGTTATATAGAAATATTTAGAGTTAGGCACGTTATAATTAAATTATTATTATATCTTTATAATTAAATATACTAATTTTTATTCTTATAGGTTTGTATACATACAAACTATTACATAATTGTAAGTACAAGGTAATAATAAAAAAATTATAGGTAATTTTATACTACAATATCATCTTCTCTTCTACTTTTTAGGTGAATCTCATGCTGAAATTATCATAGAAAGAAAAGATAAAAGAGGTGAGAATTCTAAAAAATTCTTAGTAATTCTAACAATCATATGTCATCATAATAATGCTAACTGCTTCGGAGAAATAATTTAATTTTAAATAATTCATTGAAAGGTGACAATTGTCAAAATGATTCATTTCTCTTCCAAATGGCAGAAGTTCAATTTTAATCATTGAACATCAATTTATACTCATATAATATATAGATTTACAAGCACATCATCAAATGAATTATAAAATTTATAAAAAAATATGTCAGTATGTAAATCATTCCTCATTGTCCTTAGAATATTTACAATTACTCAAGATGCAACTATTCTTTATTGAATCTATAATACACACACACACACATAAATAATTTCATGATGATGCATAAATATTCATCAATTCATAAATCTTTCTTTAGTGCTCATTAATTATCATCTTGCTAAGCATATTCCTATAACATATGTCCTTATACCTCAAATAGGTAGTACTTCCTCATACTACCCTGGTAGGAAGGGTTCTTTTATCTCAAATAGATAGGAAGGAAATGTTGCATCCTTACACTACCGAATACTTGGTGATAGTCTACTTATCAAGCTAATGCATTCAGCCTATACGTAACAGTCTGTCATTACATAGCACTATTCTAGGTAACCCTGGCCATATCTATGAGGAATTACATCTAAGAATTTAAGATCACCTCCTCCTACAAGGATCATTTTCAAAATTTATATATAAGAATTTAAGATCACCCCCCTACGAGGATCATTTCCAAAATTCATTTTTGGCCAAATCAATTATTTAATAAGTGGGTTACCTTTCATAAGGGAATAACAACTAAGGATCATTTCCCCCCTCTTACAAGAATAATGTCTAATATCTTTAAACTTTGAGCACTTATTATTTTAATTCAATTGCAAGCTCAACTTTAATATTCTAAAGGAGCACATCATTAGCTCAACTTTAACATTCTAAAGGAGCACATTACTAGCTCAACTTTAAAATTCTAAATGAGCAATTCTCAATTCATCACTCATTATTACCTCAACTTTAATATTCAAAAGGAGTACATTACTAACTCAACTTTAACATTCTAAAGGAGCAATTCTTAATTCATCATTCATTACTAACTCAACTTTAACATTCAAATGGAGCAACATTCAAATGGAGCAATTCTCAATTCATCATTCATTACTAGCTCAACTTTAATATTATAAAGGAGCAAATCATTTTCTAGTACTCCACATGAGCATAACAAGTGTACATACATAAATATAAGTCACCTCACTTAGTGACCTTAATCAAATCTCTTTATGTCACATAGTATAGAGGTATCCATTGTAGTTTTATGTAGTAAAGAACTCTATTTGTTCAAAACAAGAGATTAATAATCGATTATCATACTCTGGTAATCGATTATTGTTATCCAATAATAGCATTTTGTAAGTTGATAATCGATTATCGCATGACAACATTAGCTTTCTGCAGGATGATGATCGATTATCATTACTTGATAATTGATTAGTACATACCAGTATTGACATTCTGTAAGTTGATAGATAATCGATTATCACCATTGGATAATTGATTATCACCCACAAACATAACATTCTAGAAATTGATAATCGATTATCAAATGCAGATAATCGATTATCAAATGCATTTTTACCACTAGAATGAGTCTCAAATATAGCAATCTCAGAAGTATACTTTCATTTTCATTTATAATTAAGACATCAACATGTCTTTTCATATATAGGGAGCGTATCTGGTGAGATGAGTGTTTATTGTAAGAGGTGAGATGAGTAAATCTTGATAATTGGATCTTATATGAATAGTCAAGATTAAAACATAAATGCATGTGACTTTTTTAAGTAATCACATAATCTTTAAGTAACTTTTAATCTTGACCATCTTTGTATGGTTGTATGGTCAAGATTTATTTTTCTCACCATCTCACAATAAAAATTATTCTCACTAGATATGTCTCATATATATATATATATATTACAACAAATGTTTCATGTTAGTACCATGTCTAGCGTATGATAAGGTGTCATGTTGCAGGTGGTCGAGTTTTAAATTAACTAAAATAATGTACACGTGTTCGTATGGGATAAATTAAAAATTAAATGATAAAAATAAACATAATTATAAAGAAAATAAAATATGCAGTGAAATTATGTGAAATGCACAAAAAAAAGAAAGATTTTTATAAAGAATATTCTAAGGATATTTGTTAAGGATTCAAAATAAGAAATTTTTCATAAAAAATAGAATATTTAATACGTCGAAAATTGTAAAAGCTCTAATTTTAATGTAAAATTTCTTATTTTAAATTTCCTAACAAGTTCCCTAAAGGCACTTGTCAGAAAAAACCCAAAAATAAAATATGTAAAATTAGAAGTATTTGCAACTTAGTAGTGAATCATTTCATTAACACAATTAGATGAAAATTAATATATATTATTCAAATTCTTGGTCAAACACCCAATTCCCTATTCTTAGTTCCTTATTATTTCCACATCAAATACTTGGTGGCCAATTAAATGCAAGCATTAAGAAAAAAAATGATTAAACAAAATTATTTTATTAATAAAGAGTAAGAAGAATGACAAGAGATCCAAATTACATAATAAATTCAAATGGAACCCTAGAAGAAAATTAAAATCTCATCATATTAAAATTCATACAAACTAGATCAAGAAACATGAAGATAAGGAAGAAAATCAAGAAGAAAAGGAAAGAATGAACTAGATTGTAATCTTGAAGCACTTTGATATTTAACCCACTCTTAATCTCCTCCAAATCCTAAGCTTCTTTATCTAGAAATTCTCTCCAAACTCAGAGCTTATATCTCTAAAACTAATTAAAACCATTTAAAACCATACATTGAAATCAGAATATACTTAAAACCTAATTATCTAATTAATAAAAAATAAATGAGTAGCAGTGAATAGGTACCATCAAGTGGGAATTAAATAATTAAAAATTACAATTACAATGTAATTTAATTAAAACGTACTAAATATAAAATACTTAAATTACCTTTAAATTAGGAGGAAAAGTAAAATACTAAGACAATTTTAGGGCAACACCAGAATACTATTCTGCTATATATAAAAGATTCAGTTTTTAAATAAATAAATAAAAATTTAAAAAAATCATTAGATTATCTAAATTAACCCTTAAATATTAGATGAATAAAAATTAAATATTAAATGAGTAAAAATTATAATAGAAATATAATTAAAAGAGTTGTATAAAAATGGTAAGACTTGAAAAAAATTAGAAGTAATTAAGGTAGTTACTTAGGAAATTTAAGATACTTAATATTGTTGAAAGCTTTAAAATAATTAATTAAAAATATCTAAATATAAAATATCATAAATATCTTCAATTTAAGAGAAAAAAATAAACTCTAAGATAATATAAATGTATTCTACTTTTATATAAAAGATAAATAATAAAAGTCGCTAAACACATGTGCACCATTAAATACATACATGCACCGGGCGCTGTCATTAGAGGGGCCTTTTTCAAGTTTATATGGCAAAACAGAAGAAGTTCATGGTTATTTGATTTTTATATGTTTTTTTTTTAAATTAATTCTTATTGAAAGGTATTTCGTTGGGTCAAATCGCAAATTAGATCACAAATTTAAGGATGCCATGCTATCTATCCAGTCTTTCTCCAGTTGTGTTTCCGTTTTATGACACATCATTATGCATGGCATTACCTTTTCCATTTGGTAGCTTTGTTATCTTAATAATAATTAGAGATAAAAATCATTCGTTTTGCAGCTGGTGCATAATAATGTCCACATTCATGACTAGAATTAACAAAGCTGTGCTTGTCACCTTTATTTCTGCAAATTTTGTTTTCATTTTTTTTTATTTTCCTTTCAAAAGCAAAATCAAGTTAATAACAATCCGGTTTATTTATTTTTAAGATTTTTGTTAAGGATTCTAAAATAAAAAAATTTAAATAAAAAAGTAAATGTTTTAAATTTCTAATATATTAAATATTTTATTTTTGTTTAAAACTTTTTATTTTAACTTTTTATTTTAACAAAACTCCTTTTTAATGTAATACTAGAATAGTATCCGTGTGATGTATGATATTATAAAAAAATATTTAAAAATAATATATAATAATTAGATTATTATTATAAGAAAAATATATTATAATTTTTATAAATGATTATGGGTGATGTAAAAATTTTACATTAAGGTTTAAACATTTATTTTATATTTTTAGAGTGTTAAATATCAATTTTATGTATAAGATTTTAAGAATATTTTAAAAATTTTAAAAATTATTAAAAGAGTATTTTAAACTCTAGATACTGCACCTAAGGGTAGAAATGAGTCAAGCCATTTCGTTAAAGATCTATGGCTTGACCTGAAGTATGACATATTTTTTAACCAAGCTGGCTAAATATTTTTTAAAAGTCTAACTATTTAATAAATCTTTTAAACTTGAAAGATCAATACAACTTAATTAACTATATATAATATAATATATATTATTATAATAATTATAATTATTACAATATATTAATATTTTTTAATTATATTTTAATAAAATTCAGTAACTAAAAACCTCAGATTGTTGATTACTTTTGCTGCTTCTCTAAAACCCTTTGTGGCTAAGGATTCTGCATCATCCTCCCAGGAAAGGGTTTCGTTTTCTTGTTGATTCCATTCTCCAACCATGGTAAGCCCATAGCAATGACAATGGCTATGGCTTTTCTCTGTTTCTATTTCTAATTTTGGGAGATTTCCATTGCAAGCAGATGTTGAGGTGGACGTTGCCACAGGGCAGCTAAAGAAGAGAACGTTAAAGAAGTTCAGCTTCAGGGGCGTTGATTTGGACGCCGTTCTTGACATGTCCACTGATGAGCTTGTCAAGTTCTTCTCAGCTCGTGCTCGTAGAAGGTAATGATCAATTAAAATGGTCTTTTTTTTTTTCTCATCTGGTGTTTGTATTGTAATATGCTGTGTTTATTTAATTGGGTTTTTGTTTTGTTAATGTTGGATGATTGTGTTTGTAACAGGCTTCAGAGGGGTCTGACGAGAAAGCCAATAGCCTTGATTTAGAAGCTGCCCAAGGCGGTAATTGTTCTCAACCATGGTTTTAAATTACGGTTGTGATTGCAGTCGCGGTTGCTGTGATTGCAGATATTGCGGCTATTGCGATGCGGATTGCAGTCGTTGCGGTGTGAATTGTTTTTTAAGCTTGTACAAAATGTTGTGTCCGATGCAGTCTGATGCGGTCTTGATGCGGCCTGATGCGGTATGATGCAGTCTTGATGTGGTCTTGATCTGGCCATGATAATCAAATTTTTCTTCGTGATTCTTATCACGCCGCATGATTGCGGTTTGATCTGATTCTTGTGGTGACCATGCAATCGTAATATTGTGGCCGCATCAAGTGATGTGGTCCACATTTTAAAACCACGTTCTCAACTATGTTTCTTTTGGTTTTTATAAATAAAATCTCGAATTGGACATGTTAAATCTTGGAATATTCACATGGTTCTCGAATATGACAATTTTTTAACTTTTTAAAAGAATTTTTTTTAAAGCTTGCCTTTCGTCATTTTCCGCTTTTGGGATAAGTTTTAAGTTTGCATGTAGGCAAACATAGTCAAGTGTTGAACATACTATGTTGCAACAAATGGTTATTTGAAAGCTGGCCATTTTGAAAAGTCTTTGGCAATGTCGAAGAAATCAAAGCAATTAATTGAAGGCAAGATAAGGAGGAATACCTATGAATCTCTTATAACTATGTATGCTGTTACTGGAAAAAAGGATGATGTGTATCTCATTTTGAATATGTTCAAAAAGTTAAATCATTCCCGGAACTCAAGTTACATCTGTATGTTAACTGCAATAGTGAAGCTGGTGACATCGATGGAGCCTGAGAGGATTCTAAAGGAATGGGAATCTGGAAACACTTGCTTTGACGTCAAAATTCCAAATGTGATGATGAGTGCTTATTGTAAGAACGGTCTGTTGGAGAAGGCTGAAGCGTATATTGGGAGGCCTTTAGAAAGAGACAATGAATTAGACGGAAGTATATGGGATCATTTGGCTCTTGGTTGTTGCAAGTGCAATGATATGGATAATGCAGTTCAAACAATGAAGAAAGCAATCTTGGCCGGTCGTCCAGGATGGAAGCCTTACACATTTACTTTGGCTGCCTGTATTGACCACTTGAAAGACAAGGGAGATTTGGACTTAGCATTGGAGATTCTTAGGATATGTATAGAACGAGGTCATTTCTCAGCTGCTAACTATGATAGATTAAACAAGGGTACAGACCTGTTTAATCTCATTTCAATTTTTTTCTTTATTTTTTATTTTCGAACGCCGGTTTTGAATTGTTGGTTTCTGATTGAATGCAGTTATGTTAGGACTTAGGGGACATCTTAAGCTTCAGGCATCTGGAAACATGATTACTAGTTCTTTAAAGGAAACTAGTTTGTCTCTAAAATTTCGTGGTCGATATATAATGGATTGAGTTGAGGAATTGTTTATTTTTGTCGCTATTTTGTGGATGAACATAGTGTTGTTAAAGAGGAAGAATGTTAATTGTTTGGTCATGAGCTGGCTGAGGTTCATATTGATCTTGTCTTAGGTTATTCTGTGTTCGGACTTTATGGATTTATGACGGATGAGTTCACTGTTTATTATTCTACAATATTTCAAAATCCGTTTTTGTAGATATGATAGTGTTTTTTATTCTACTAGATTTTTGCCCGCCTAATATGATTAAATTTACTTTTTCTCAAATAATGAGATGAACTGTCTTTGATTAAAAGTTCAGATCAAGAAGAATTCTGATGGTTAAACATTTGGTTAATTCAACTGCTACTAGCATTCTTCTAGTCAAGTGATTTGTACTATTGTTTTATCCGTTAATTTGTGCACATTTCTTCGTTTTTGTTTTATCAATTAAAAATTTGTAATGAGATAATAACAATGAATTTAAAATTTAAATTTGTAATGAATCATTGATGATATAACCTAAATGACACTTATAAGAAAAATTATTGAAATAATTTACATTTTCCTTTAATTTTTCTTTAATAGGATAATACTAAAATTCAAATTCAAAAAATATTGGTGACATAACCTAGAGCTGTCATTTGGCAGAATTCTACAAATTTGAACTTTCTTTTTATATATATTATATTGATTGATTGATATTGATATTCTAAACTTCTAAGTATTAGAATTTAGAGTAAAATACTCTAACCTCTTTATTTGTTTGATTTTTCACATTCCTCTTCTATTTTTAAAAGTTACACAAAACTCTCTATTTACACATACACCCTTTATATTTTGGAAAAAACATTACATATAAATCCAATTATGCACACTAAACCTAAAGTTGACCAACAGAAGCATTATCCAATCACTAATGACCTTGAAATGACATTTTTATCCTTAATTTTATCAGTTTTGCTTGTAATATTGATGTCTTTATTGGTGGAAATGTCATTTCAAGCAAAAATCATTTAGTATTACTAATGAAACTAAGGGTAGAAAAGTTATTTCAAGGTCATTAATGGTTGGCTAATCACTTTGTTAGTCAATTTTAAGCTTATCGCACTTAATTAGATTCATGTGTAGCGTTTTTTTAAAATGCAAGGGTGTCTATCTCGTTGGCTTATTTAGAGGTAGGCTTGTTGGCCTATTTAAATGTCTTATTGCAAAGTATGTTTTTAAATAGACTTTCAAGTCAGATCAGATTTTAAAAAGGTCAAGTCAAACTTTGAAAATAGGCCTATGTCAAGTAAACAGGTCAAACTCAGGTCTTGCATGTAGAAAACAGATCAGACTCGTTTAAGGTAAGATCTGACCTAACTTGATTTGTTTCTGCCTCTACGGACCAAAAAAAAAAAGAGATTAAAGTATTTTACTATAAAACCTAATTTAAAATTTGTCCCTAAAAAATTTTTAGGTAAATTTCTGCCACAGACTTTGATTTGGTTGAATTCATTAATTGATTTTCTAAAATACCTATAACTGATTAGATGAATTAATTGATAAAATAAATTATTAGTCCAAATAACAATGATTTAATTGAATATACTAATTTTTGCAACTGATTATGATTTGATTGAATCCATTAATTGATTTCCTAAAATAATAATAATTGATTAGATCCATTAATTTATAACATAAATGATTAGTCTAAATAACAATGATTTAATTGAATATATTAATTGATTCCTTAAAAGATAATGGTAATGGATAATTAATTCCTTCAAATAATTGATAATTTCTTAATTTATTCTAACATGTAGTATGTAATTAAAAGAGAGTTTATGTCAGATATATAACAATTTTGATGTCACCTCGACTGAGAAAGATAAATGTTAGGAAGTTCTTTAAAGAGTTCTTCTATTAACTACTACAATTTATACTAACGTATTGATTGGTTTTATTGTTGTTAAGATTAAAAAAAAAAAATCTACACATCTGTACAATTATATAAAAGGGATTCTTCACTTTATTGTACAATTTTTGTTTTTCAAAATTACTATTATTAATTAATCATTTAAAATTTAAAGATAAATATAAAAGAAGATAAAATTGTAAATACATCTTATTATTTATTTAAAAAATTAAAAATAATTATAAAATGATAAGATTGTAATATAAAAAAGATAATATTATAAATACATTTTATTATCGATATAAAGATTTAAAGATAAATAAAACAATACGATTCAAATAATCTTTATTATTATTTATTATTTAGTTTTTAACAAAAAAAAAAAGCAAATTGAATGGCACATATTACTAGTCAATACGCTAGTAGTAGTAAAAATTACTTGAAACTTTTTTTTGGTAGACTAAAAAATAACAAAATTAATTAACTATGAATAAATAAAACTCTTACACAGTCAGCTAACAACTGGGGGTAGAAACAGGTCAGGCCAAACTTACCTTAAACATGTTTGACCTATATAACAATTATAAGGCCTGAACGTGACCTGTGAGTTTGAAATATGTCAATTTTTAAGGTCTTACCTGATCTTTTTTAAAAGTCTAGCTTGACTGAAAAGTTTATTTAAAAGCCTATTTTGTAATAAGGCCTTTAAATAATATAATAAACCTATCTTTAAATAGGTCAACATGCCTTTACATATATTAATAAATATATCTTTAAATAGACAAATAGACATTTACATAGAACATGTCTAAGCCTTGAAATAGACTAAAGGGCCTAGACCTTTAAATAGGTTAATAAGTATGTAATTTTAAAATATTATATTAAAAATCTAATATTCTAATTTAATAACATAACTCTAACAAACCAATATATACTTTTGTTATAATTTAACACTTACCCCATACTTTAATAGATGTTCACCAATTTCTTACTCTAATTTTTGGTCAATGTGGGACATAGAGATACATTACATTCTCACTAAACTTCATCATGAAACCTCTATAGCTCACCATTTTCACCATCATCTTCTCTCAAAACAATACAGTAACCACATTAACACTCTGTTAACGTGAATTATGTTTCAAATAATAACTTCAATATATTAATAATTTAAAAAATATATATTTTAATATGACCAACACTCTTTGGCTGCCACACCATAGCACCATGAACTTCCGCCTAGCACCATGACCACGACCAACCCTCTGCCAACGTCTACCCAATCTCATCTTCATTTTAGTATACTTTTATTGATACTTGAAGTTATTGTGTTGCTCTAGTGTTGATATATGAAGACATATTTTCCAAGCCCAATGAGCACAAGCCAGACAGTACACATACTTAACAAGAGGAATGCCACACACATCAATCTTCATGTTTTGCAACTATATTTTTTCAATAATTTTGTAACTTGGTATATCTCCAAGTTTCACATCGACCAAAGACTAGAGCAAGAAAGTGGTGAGCATCTATAAAAGTAGGAGGTGAGTGTTAAGTTATAACATAATTCTAATATGCTATTTTTATTCTAACTTACTAACTTTAGTTTTAGTTACTGGCTTTTATTAAAATTTAATTTAATAAAAAATATATTAATATATTATATTAGATATAGTTAAACAAGCTAGGCTGACCTGTCAAGCCTAAAAGGCTTATTAGATAGCTTGAGACTTGACCTTTTCAATTAAACGGGCTTTTAAAAAAGCCTTGGCCTAACTTGTTTAGGAAACAAGTCACACCAGGCCAAGCCATAGGCCCTTGATGAGCAGCCTAACATATTTCTACCCCTACTAGCAACAAGGACGATAAGCTTGGAAAAGGTGAGTTTTGAATCTAGAGACGAACTTCACTAGATACACCAAGCTTGGCTAGGTGGTCAACATAGTTATTGCTCTCATGAAAAGTATGCAACAAATGAACTTCACAACTTCTCTATAACAATTCTTAGATATCATTGAAAAGGACGAAATGGGGATGGAAATGAGGATTCTGCTTTGTCACTAAGTGCAAGACACCCATGGAGTATGATTCACAAACAAGTAACCTATAGCCATTGTCCCAGGCAATATGTAAACCTTACCTCGATGCAAAAGTTCTACCACCAGGTTGGTGGCCACACCCACTGTAACACCCTCCCTAGGGTATCACATGTCTGACTCTCGACTCATAATCTAAAAATCAATTCACAAAAGGTTTGAGTTATGAAAATATGGGTTTCAAAATTTCTTCTTTACTGAAACGTAAATTTACTGAAAATATTAGGTAATATTGAAAATCATATTTCAACTATTCATTATGCAATATTGACACCAATTAATATTTCACAATTTAAAGAGAAATATAAAATTAACAGACTCTTTTTTTTTTTAACAAACTAACAGTAGCAAACCCTATAACGGGTCCTACTTAATAGCACGGTACAACACTAACGAGAAACTTTAACATACTTATTCCATTGTGTATCCATCTTGTTGCATCAGACATCTGTTCTACATCTGTTCTTTGTCAACACTGTACACCTTCGAGTCCTGAATGTCCACTCCTTATTGTTGTCACCCATCTCAAGGTATTCATTGCCCGTTATGTCTAAGACAACTCGATCCTTCTATTATTTAATTTTAACAGTACAGACACATCAAAACAATATAACAAAGAGATGAGATCACTTACATCAGTACCAACATGGCAGCACAGAGATAACACAAACAATATATCATACAGATATATCATACCAGAATTCCAATAATGCACTCAACATTAATCGACTATCATCATCATACCATTAACATTATTCATCACACAATAATCACAATAATGTCATCAACATGATTATCATCATCATCATCATCCAAGTATCCAAAACAATTGTCATAGCCAATATTCCTCAATTAATATATCACACAGATATAAATGTTTAGATTATGCATGTACACAAGACTCGATTTCCTACTCCATGGAGCTAAAGCTCAGGTCGGAGAAATGATCAAAAAGACTTGCCGGTACCACGTGCCTCATACCACGTGCTTTAATTCTCATTTCAATTTTTGCACATCTAGCACATACACGACAGTCTTTATCAGATCTTGATTAAGAATAGTGTCTCGGTCAGGATCATCGGTGTGTTGCATCGGTCTAACCTACGGGAAGAAGCGCGACCAACCACCCGTGTAGGCAACCCGCACCCCGATGCCCCCAAGGTCAACAAGTGACTTACACTACGCATATCGCATCCACTCAAGAGGTGTGTTTCTCTTAGGCAATCAGCCATATCCAGTCTTCATCGGACCATTCCAATGCATGTATAATGCACCAAATACCAATCACAGGTATATCTCATAATTTCTCAGATATAGTTTATACAATGCACGAATATATTAGTGCAAGTCCAACCACAAGGGCCATTCTTTTCAAATTCATTTGTTCAATTAAATCATATACCTCAACGTACATATATATATATCCAATGTATCTAAAATGCACCACGTGCCAGTAACAAGCAAAACTCGTTATTTTTCACAAACAGTGTATGGACACTGGTTCAACAGTAATCGTACTGTATCTTTTAATAACAAAATCATATTGTCATGTTTTCATAGTTATAAAACACTGTTGTCGTGTTTTCACAAAATTGCGCAATATTTCCGTTACAATTCCAAAACATTTTTGTTACATTTTCAAAATATCGTAACACTTCTGTTACGTTTTCAAAATGCCACAACGTTTTTCTCAATCGCATAAAAATATACGTTTCTCAAATCCCATAATATTTTTCCACTGTTTCAAAATCGCGTAACTTTAAAAATCATCCTTTTAAGTCGCGTAAATCATTTTCTTTCATTTTTAAAATATTTAAAACATTTTTCAAATCACGTAATGATTTTTCGCTATTTTCACAATCACGTAAAAATAATTCATCACTTTTCCATCACGTAGTGATTTTTCAATAGTAATTCAAATTACATAAAATATTTAAACGTAATCCAAATCGCGTAGAAATATTTCAACATATTTAAAATTGCGTAAAAATATTTTATTGTATTTCCAAACACTTAGAAATATTTTACTGTATTTCAAACCACGCACTTTAAAATTACGTTTTTAAGATACGTAAATAATTTTTTTCACCACAATTCATTCTGAAAAATATTTCTCAACCTTCAAATATTCCTTTTTCAACTTTTCTTAAAATAATATAACTTTATACTTACATGTAATATATTTTCTTATTCAAGAAAATCTTTTTCACATTTCTTTACTCAATAAATCCTTTTCCAAAATATAATTCATAAAATCACTTTTCCTTTTATATAAATCAATGTTTCAAAACTTAACATTTTTTAACGTACTTTCAAAACTCAAAAATAAGTTATACGTTAGTAACTTTTCAAATCACCATTATATTCTCCATTTTTCTCAAATCACTTGCAAAATCATTCTTCAAAATAAATTAGAGTTCAAACATGTTCAACCTCTCTTTGTCTTTCGTTTACAAAATTCTCTCAGGTGATAAAAACACTCTGTTTCCCTTTCCAAATTCTTTGTATTAAATCAAGTTACGTTTTCACTTTGAAAATCACTTGTTCACAAAAATCAAGACATTACAAGCCTTTAAAAAATGTGGACATGACTATTGAAACCATCAAATATTTTTCCTTTTAAATTGATATGGTTTTACACAAACAAAACCATTAAAAATCCTTTACAAAAACGTAAGACTCATAGTCTTTGGAAATCAAATCATTTGTTCATTTCCATTTTTCACTTTCTTTGCAAATTCATTTCCACTTTCTTTACAAATCCTTTTTCACTTTCTTTGCAAATCCTTAAAAATCATCATTGCTATTTTCATTTAAATCTCATGTTTAGTAAAAACACTTAGAAACTTTTTATACAAAATAAATCAATAAAAATTCCTCAAAAACCGTGTTCTTGTACTCTTTGAAAAATAAACTCTTTGTTTATTTTTCTTGTTTTTCTAAACATCCAATTTCATCATTCATGAAAATATTAATTTGTGAACACTTATTTTGAGGTGTCTTAACCGAAATTCACCATGTTTCTAGGGATCAAAAATTAATTCCCTTGTTCTTGAAAAATTTCAATATGAACCCTAATCAAGGGCATCAAAACCGTAGCTCTTCCTTTTCCATTGGGACCAAAATTAATTTTTTTTTATCATCAAATCATGGCATACACATACATACAATATATATATATCAAAAGCATGCCATATTATCATCATGCATAGTATAAGCATACCATCAAAATCATAAACTCATGCAAAACATATTAAGCATAGGCAATTAATCAAAGCTCATAAACACATATAAATTATTACATGACCATGGATATGAATCCTCACATGGATTCATCATCCATCAAATATAAGACCATCTCCCACTAGCATACTTGGTTGGTGAGATGGATCTCCCTCTTACCTCTTGAAGATCCTCAAGAACTCCTTGTTTTGCTTCTTTTTCCAAGTCCTTCATCACCAAGGGCTTCTCAAATACAAAACAAAATATATAAAAATTAGTATACTAAGCTTGATTAAGAGAACCATGGATCAAACATGGTTTAGATCATGAAAAAGAAAGAAGAAATGAAGTTTCCTTACACTTCACCTCAAAAATCTTAGAACTTGCTCTTGGAAAAACTCCTTGAAAATGAATGATTTAGAAAAAATCTCCAACATGAAAGTTGCTTAGAATATCATGTAGATTCAAGATCTATGATTGGATGAAATTAAAAGAGATTGGAGAGTGGATTTAAGTGTCTTGACCGAATGGTTTCTCTTGAAGCACAAAGATGGAATTTTTGATTTTTGATAGAAACTTGAAGCTTGGATTTGAAGTACTAGATGTTGGATTTTGAAGAAACCTTCAACATAAAAGTTGTTTAGAATAAGGTAAGGATTCAAGAAACTAAGTTGGATGAAATTTTTGAGTGATGGAGGGTGTTTTTAGGTGTCATGGCCGAACCATGCTAGAAGGAGAAGGAGAGAAATTTTTCTAAGTGCTTTTGATTTTTGGAATGATCAAGAATGATCAATAATGAGTGATAATGGTCATGAAACATTTTCCTATGGTCTTAAGCCATCCAAAACCGTGCCTTCCCTCCAAGCATTCTCCTAAGGAAGCAAACAAAGCAATAATGGTCAAGAATGATGTAATATTGACCATGACAAGTAATAATGGTCATCAACATCACCTTTAGCTCCAAAATACTACAAAAATCGTCCCCCCTTGCATTATGCATGCAATAATGTTGTCATCTTTTTCAAGCTATTATTTGAAGCCTTTCTAGCCATTGATTAATTCAATGGTTAGGATTTAGGTTGGTTTTAGATCTAGCTTTAGGTAGAAGACTTAATATAGGCCATTGGATCTTTCTCCTTTAAATTCTAGTCATTAGATGTGTCTCCAAAATTAAAGGTCAAGATGACTCCTTCTTACTTTTAATCCAAGGGTTATAATTAGTCTTTCTTTCTTTTTAAGACTAATTCTCCACCATAGATTAAATTAACATCCAATGGTTATAAATGGTCCTTGTTCTTTCTGAGACCAAATCTCCACCCTTGATTAATTAACTTCATCCAATGGTCATAAATGGTCTTTGTCACTTTTTGAGACCAAATCTCTACCATTGATTAAATCCATATCCAATGGTCATAATTGATCCATCTCCACCGTTGATTAAATCAAGATCAAGTCTTTACCGTTGATTAAATCGGTGGTTGATATTAAAGTCTTCAAATCTTAGATTTATTTCCTATTGGTCCACCAAAAATTATCACAATCACTAATGTTGACCTAATAATATAATTTCTATTTTTATCTGCTAAAAACCCCATGAAAGAATATATTTACTGTATTTTTTATCGCCTGATAAATTAAATATAGTACAAAACACAGTACAAGAAAATTTTTAAAATTGTTTCCGGATTCAGGTTTAGTAAGATCCCCTGTCTCCGTCTAAACAGTACAAATTTTTCTATGCGTAGAAAAAATTTTGCTTTGCGGGACCCACCTGGCCCCACGTATGCCCACCTAGGCCCACATACACCCCCTGGGCCCACAGATAGTAAAAAATTTCATAATCATTCACAAAAATCACAAATATTAGAAAACACACAAATATCAAATCAGATTACGTAAAATAGTTATCTAATGGTAAAAATTAAATTACGTAAAGTTTTTCCCGGCCCGAAAATTATTATTTTCCTGACACGGAGTAAATCACTCAAAACGATCAAATACGCTGATGGAATAATTAAAATAATTTTACAGTATCCAGAAATTACTAAACAGTAAAATTCTGTTAACTGTTAAAATTACTGCTTAAGAGATTGGAAATTTTGGGATGTTATACCCACCAAACCAGCGAACCCCATCAACTAGTGACCATACTCATCATGCAACAACTCACTATAACCTGCATATTTGGAGCTATCCAAAGAGCTCCTGTCAACATTAAGTTTACATAATCCCCTCGAAGGAAGTGACCAAGAAACTAAACGTTGGAATATAGGTTTGTCTCTGTCAACTAGCAAGCATCTGAATGAATTATGCGTGTAGAATAACTTTTGTATGAGCTCGTCCAAGGGATTTGCTTCACCTCAAACACGACTCTATTTCTACTGCACCATATTTCCCACAGAACTGTAAGAAAGAGACTGCCATGGGAATCAAAGAGTTGATGAACCTACTCCTTAGTGGCAGGGGAGAAAAAGTTCAAATGTACCATGAAACCAAGCTTGTGCTAGACAGAGATGATCGCCGGGCAATCCCGAAAGCAATAGAGAGTGATATCATCATAGAGTTAACACCTATTGCACGTAGTAGAGGCTACAATGTGGTGACAAAATCGTAACTTATTCATAGGAACAACATCATATAGCATAAGCCAGACTAGAAACTGTACTTTTTTAGGTGATAGTAATTTCCATACCCAAGACCATGACTCGAAGGAGAGGTCGATGTGGTTTGTAATGAAGAGCCATTTATAAGTAGAGGTAGACCTATAGCCTCTAGAGGAGTGGTATTTCTAATAAAAGTAATCATCTAATGCATCAGAAACATCTAAAACCATAACATACATATAGTTCATAACCCCAACAGGAAGATAAGTGTTTAACAAATTGAAGTCCTAACCAGTATCTACCAAAACATCCTTCACTCTAAGACTAGTATCAGAAATGTTGACGAAAGGAACTTAAGAACATAGGGGACCCTCCTCCATCCAGTTATCACACCAAAAGGAAACGTTCCATGCATCATTCCTGATGCTAAAGCCTGGTTTAAGCATAAAGCTAGCACGAAGAATGGACCTCCAAACATAATAGGAGCCACGCTTACTTAGAGCAATTAGCAAGGATGTGTTTGATAAGTACTTGTGTGACAAAAGTCGAACCCAAAGCTTATTTGAACCTTGTAGCGAATTCCATGTAAGTTTGCTAAGTAATGAGACGTTGGCTAACTAGGAGTCCTGATCCCAAGACCACTATGACACTTGGGAGACATTACAGTGGCCCAATTAACAAGATGCAAACCCTTAGCATTATCCTTTTTACCCCATAAGAATCTTTTGATTGAGGTATCAATGGCTTTACAAATTGTTGCAGGAAGCCAATAATTTTGCATAGTGTAGTCCAAAATGGAAGTGAGCACCGAAGTTGCTAAGGCAAGTTTACTAAGTCTGTTGAGAAGATTAGTCTTCCAAGATGCTAGACACATTTAGACTTTCTTTATAATATGGTGGAAATCAACTTTTTTTTCTTATTATTCTTCCTTTGATCAAGGGAAACCCCAGATAATAGCCTAAGCTTGGACAAAATCGAATAAGAAAGATACTAGCAATTTTCTCACTCTTGCCTCTAAGAACATTAATTAAGCAAGTGGCTTTAGACTTAACCATGTTAAATTTGAGGCTAGATGCCAAGCAAAATTTATTAAAAGTATTACATATAATATTGACTTGAGAAACCTTAGTGTTAGCAAATTGAAGAACATCATTCGCAAATAATAAGTGAGAAATTCCTAGGTCAGCTCTAGAAAATTTTATAGGGTGCTAAAGACCATCCTCAACTGCTTTGGAGATAGCGAGTGATAACTTTTCCATGCATAAGACACATAAGTAAGGTGATATCGAATCTCTTTATCGAAAATTGTGTCAAGAAGAAAAAGAAGGCAACTTGTTACTATTCTAAACCAAAGAATATGTAGTTAAGGTGACATAAAACATTGTTAAGTTAATAATTTGTATAGGGAAGCCAAAATTCTACAAAGTAGTGTAACATCCATAAAAAATACTTACGTAATATATTTAAAAATAAGTCTTACTATTCAAATAACTAACTAGTTATTCGAATAGAGTTTCCGTTATGAATATATATATGAGAAACATGTCACTTTATCGAATAAAGTTTCTATTATTCAAATAAACAAACTGTTGAATATATAAATGGGAAAACATGTTACGTTGTAATAGAAAGAAAATTTAGTTTTCATCCAATTCTTTTTCTCTTGATACTTCAAATTCTATAGTTCCAATAGAACTAAATGATGAATGAGGTAAGAGTAGTGAGATCAGCAAAAGACAAGTGTCAAGAAGGAGGAACTCTTGAAATCTTGCAATTTTGGAAAACAATGATTACAACAAAGATCAAGCAAATGAAGAAAACAGAAGGAAACGAGTAAGCCAAGAAGCACGATTTTAAGGGAACAAGTGTCCAAATATTAATAACAATGGCAGATGAGATAAGCTTATGAACTCAGCATAGACATGTGTCATTAAGGGGAGCTTTTGAAATTATAATGATTACAGAAATATGTGTCTAAAGCATGATAAAGAACTAACAAAAATCAAGGCTTATTCGGAAAGATTCATGAAATTCTAATTGAGGAAACAATGATTACAGTGGAGATTTTTTTGAGGGAATGTAATCTCCTTTGTCACACTTAATCAACATACCTCATCTCCCATATGTAAGGCAAGCCCATATTTGCTATATAGATACCTCACTTTCTTCCTTTCCTCATCAGAAAACACTCACCAACTCCCAAACAATCAGCTTTGTTCTTCTGCCACTTCAACTCCTCCATTTTCAACCTCTCTTTCAACTTATTTTAATTTTTTAAAAGAGGTAGGAATTAGCAAAAACCTACTCTTTCTTCTTTATTTTCTTTTACCTATATCTCCTTGTCCATTTCATTGCATCCAATTTCCTTTACTCTGTTTTAGCTTGAAGAAAGAATGGCAAGAAATGGAATTACTGGTGTCTGCAATGTGACTTTTGACTGTTTTATTCAAATAGACTCTAGTTCTATTCGAATAAACCTTGCCAAAACACTCCATGTAATGCATTTTCAAATAATTTATTCGAATAGACTTCTCATCTATTCAAATAAGATTTGTCAGAAAGCTTTAAAATTAAACTTTCAATGAATTTATTCGAATAGACTTTTATCTATTCGAATAAACTTCAATCAGAATGACAAAAATGTTGATGTTATTTGAATAGACTAAAGTGCTATTCAAATAACAGACACCAGAAAGTTAAAAAAAATGAAACTTGAACCAGAATTTTTAACTAATTTTTTATCATTTTTTACAAGAGCTATTCCTTTAAATATTTTTCACCAATTTTTTTTTACTGTTCTTTATATATTACTGTTCTTTATGATATTAGAAAGTTCCTATTTTAGCATTATTTATGATGATATCTTATGTTTCTTGAAAAGAAGTAATTTAAGTTATTTTCTATGGAGAAAGTACTTAAGAAATGTTATCTTATGGATAAAAAAAATGAATCAATGTGCAAAGAATTATTATAGTCATGATAAGAGATTATTGAGGGACACCTCTGTTAGAATTTTTTATGGACTAGCATAAATCATATTATAATTTTATAAAACCTAGATTAATTGGATGTCAAAATTGTTAGAGCATTTTGTTTAGCCCAAATTGTAATCAGTATTGTTAATGGGCCTATTGTTAAAGCACTGCTCATATGTGAATTTTATTTTATAGGTCCTGTATATGAGTTTACCATAGTGAGTAAGTTTAACTTATTTGATTTATTCTATATATACAGGGAGAGACCCTTATTCCTGGCCACTCTAATCCGTATAGTTGCCTCATTGATACTGATGCGTGAACGACTATTGTGAGATAAGAATAATATCTCTCTCTCATCGAGATTGATTTTAAGGGTTTCAACAATGACTTTCTCATCAGTGCCTTTTCAAGGTAATCATAAAACTCTTTTATATATTTTGATATGTCATAAATATTTGGATTAATAGATCTAGGAAATTTTCTTTCAATTGGTATAAAAGTGGTTTTAATCCTAATTATGACTATCAATTTTTTGTTTTACCTAAAAATTGTATAAGGTTTAAAATTGAAGAAACCCGGAATCCTAACATATATGATGTTCAATTAAATTTTTTTATGATTATTTTTTAAAAAAAATTGGGTGAGGGCTTTTGTAGATCATGTTATCTTGAGTCTAAAAATATATATATTGCATTATAATATTGTGAATTCACAAAGAATTTTGTTCAAACCCATAAAATCATAAAATGTTTAAATTTTATGATTTGCTTTTTCTTCTGTGAATTAATTCTGAAAATTGACTTAGGGTTGTATATATCTCAAATTTCTGAGTTTAATGAAACTTGAATGATTGATTTTCATTGAGAAATGATGGAGAAATCGCTAAAATACTGTATTTCAACCTATATTTTCGTACTCAAATTTTTTATCAAAAGCTCAGAAATTTCATGCAAAATTTCTAAAAAATTCTTAAGAGGTTTAGTAGATCTTGAAATTACGAATCCAACGACACAAGAATCATGTCAAACGGATGTAAAACGAGAGAGATATTGCAAAAAACCCATCACACCATGAATTGAGTCAAAATCGGGTCAAATGACCTTAATTTAGTCAAACGGGTAAGGAAGAAGGTAGTGATGTACCCACACTCACGCCCACTCTCGGTCCTAAAGAGTGCAAGAGAGTGTGATCTATAGATAATAGATTTTTCAATTCTATTTTTGCATTGTCCTCCACACGCCCTAATTTATTTTTTGGTGAATTTTATTTATTTTTCCATGCTTATTTATTACTTATTCCAAAATTTATAGAGATTAAAATTGTTAAAAATATATTGTACTCTCCTCTTTTGCCTTTGAAAATTTTTGTCTATTATTGTGATGTTTCTGTGCATAATATATATTGTGCACTCTTAGAGTTGATGTTGTTTAGTCACTGAAATAATTTTCAGTGTTATTTTGTGCATAAATTAATATGTAATGCTTTGAAAACTATTTATTTTGTTGTTATTTATGCGATTTGATTCTGAGAGTTGTTGTTTTAAGTATTGTGGTTCTGTTTTAAGATACTTTGCATGATTGTAAGCTAGCCTTCGCGGGACCAATTATGTTGAGGTGTCATTTTGTTAAGATTTTGTTAATAATGTGGCATTAGGGAGTATATTGATAATGTGCTTGCCCTATCGGTTTGCCTTTATTAATGTAATTCCTGATAACTTGTTAAGTGATATTTTTTTTGGCACTTTGCATGATTATGAGCTCGCCTTTGTGAGACCAATTGTGACAATATGTTATTTTGTTAATAAAATATTGTTATTTTGTGGTATTGAGGATTATTTGATAATGCGCTTACCTTATCAGTTTGCCTTTGTTAATGTATTTCCTGATGATTTGTTAAAGGCATTAAGGTTGTGTCCTTAGAGTTCTCAGTATCCTCTCGACACTAGCTTTAAGGACATAATTTTGATGTCTGTGAGAGTTTACTCATATGTTGTAATTCGGGACCCTTAGGCGGGATTGCAATTGCATAGGGAAGCCCCATTATGGTTGTTGCTCATCTTGTTTATTGAAATACTCGATAAGAAAATTTCCCTCTAAAATATTGATTCAGTTTTGCTTATGAAAATAAATGTTTTGACAAAGTTGTGTGAGGCCAATTATGAGGACTGGGTTGAGTCAATGAGTTTATTTCTGGTCATCTCTGTTATTGATGTTGCTCTCGCTGTGGATGAGCTTTGAAACTCATAGATATGTTTTCTGCTACAATTAGGGTGAAATATGAAAGGTGGGATCATTCAAATAAAGTTCGTCTCATGACCATAACGTATAGCATGAACAAAGCCATTAAGGAGAGTTTTCATGAAGCGGATAATGTCAACCAATTTTGTAAGGCTATTGATACATCTAGAAGGGCTTATGACCTCTCTGTGTTGACCAAGACTAAGCATGATGGTGTGAATGGTGATCATGAACGCGCCATGAAATTTGCATATTGGCTCAAACAAGCTAATTGTATAGAGTTTAATAATTGGATTAAGGATAAAGAAATTGAAACCCTGGCTCTAATGTGTTTTGAATCTAATTTTGTTAATGTTCATTTTAACACTTGTTGGTTAGATATTAGTGCAACTATTCATGTTACAAGCTCATTACTAGAATTCAAAAATAGGTGAAAGTCGAGTGAATGAGAGTTGATGATCACAGTAGGAAATATAGTTAGTGTCAAAGTAGAGTATATAAGTGTTATTTCCTTGAAGTTGTGTACTGGATATTCTTTAGGTTTAAAAGGCACCATCTATGTGTCCTCTATAAGAAGGAACTTGTTTTCGGTTTCTATTTTGGATAGTTGCACTATCATGTCTATTTAGTGATAAGAGAGTTTCCTTACCTTATGATTCCATTCTGGTTATTTTTAGAGTTTCGTCTAATGTCCTTTATATATTAAATATTGACTCATTTATATTGATCTAATGATGTTTAGATATTAATAATGTTGTTAGGAAGAAGCATAGTAGTGTTGCTGAAAACTCTTTTATGTTATGGCACAAATGTTTAGGACACATCTCTAAGGAGAGAATGAAGACGTTGATTAAGAAGAGTATTTTTCATGATATGAACTTCTCTATTTTTGATACTTGTGTTGATTATAAGAAAGGAAAACTTACAACTAAAGCCATAAGGAGTAGGGTTACATGAGGAACAGTGAGCACTATGATAGATATGATGAAACTGGTAGAAATCCTAGATCTTTTGCTAAGTTCTTATAGGATTGTGGTATTGAGGCACAATACACCATGTCTGACACTCTGCAACAAAATGGAGTTGCAGAAAGGCAAAATCGTACTCTTTTGGATATGGTGAGATGTATGCTTAGTCATTCTACTCTTCTAGAATTCTTATGGGGAGATGCCTTGAAGATTGCTACTTATATATTGAATCATGCGCTAAGTAAATCTGTGCTGAAGACTTCATATGAGCTTATGACAGGAAAACGACCTACCTTGAGGCATTTTCGTTTTGGGGGTTGTAGGGCAGATGTGAGGCCTTATAACTCATATTTAAAGAAGCTTGATCCCAAAACAATTAGTGGTTCTTCATTGGTTATTGTATTGGCTCAGGAGATTTTAGGTTCTATTGTCCTTCACATATTACTAGAGTTATTGAATCTGATCGGATTGTCTATTTTGAAGGGGACTTACACTACAAAAAAGGTTTAAAACAACAATTATTTTTGTATATTACGGTGATTTTAACTGCCATTTTTTGCCTTAACAGCAGTTTTCAAAACTGACGTAATTGCACCTTCCGTTTGGTATAATACGGTAGTTTATATGGAGGGAATCAAGTAAAGATACCTTTCTCTCTGAGACTAAGTTCCAATGTTGAGAAAATCCAATATAAAGTGAGAAAATCCAATATTGAGAAGGAGCAAGGGGGAATCAGGTAAAGATACCTTTCTCTCTGAGACGAAGTTCCAAAGCAGCAGATTTGAGACTTGAATGTAGTCCTAAAATCCTAATTCGTGGCTTCAAAGTTGAAGGAATTATAAAGCAGAAGCTTACGCTGTGCGGTTCATGTTTAGGTTAAATTGGTCATCCCGTCCATAAGATCTTAGATGCATCAGGTCCACGATCAACAATTCCTTTATTCCCAGTCCCATACTCCCCGTGGTGCGTGATAGAATCAAACAACACTTAGCTATATTACTAGATCGATCTCACCACACAAGTCTAAGTCTCCATCCTGATGAAGCAAAGTGACCACCACCACCCATTGTTCTCTTCAGTTTAAGTTTTTAGTTATTTCCCCAAAGCCTAGAACAACTATATATCTATCTATAAGCCTAACTGTGATTGTATCTGATATCTTTCTCCTAAACCAAACTAAACCAAAATAAGAAAAAGGTACTCGGCACTCTTCTCCATTTCTATCTTACATTTGATTCCAATATTCCCTCACTGTTCTAGCATGGTACACTGCCCCACCCTACGACAAAACTTGGCAACTCCAAAATCCAATCCTTCATCCACAGATTTTGCTATGGTAAAACACCCCAAACCCACCTCCACCTTCACAGCTACCCCTTTTCACCACCCAACACCAAATCCAGATATCACCCAACCCTCTAAGCCTAAGCCTTCTTTCATGCTAAAACACTTATCAAGCCTAAACTTGAGTCACAAAGCCCCTACACCCCACAAACAATTTCAAACCAAACATCCTCTTCTTATTGACACTCGTTTGCAGGCCAAAGCCATGACAACCTCTTCCATAGTTGATTCCTCCAAATTCTCACTTCTCTAAATTTTACAGAAAATGAAAAAGAATGATGGAAAGATAAAACATAACATAAAGTAACATAATACAATCACACAACACCCTCAACCAAAACAGTGTAAGAGTTAACAATATTTATAAGCATACCCCAAGGTTCCTTCAGATCTGACAAATTTTGGGAGTCCATCAGAAAGATCTCTTGCGAAACCAAACTGAGTTTGTACATGGACTTTCACAGCCGCAATAACCTCAGCAGATGTTGAACCAGCAAGGTAGATCAAGGTCACCGTGAATATTTCGTGTAAGAGAGGGAAAGGGAAAAAAGAGGGAAATGATAGGGAAAGATAGGGAAAAAACAGTGTAAGAGAGGGAAAGAGAAAAGTAAAAATGAAAGTTTAGGAATTGAGAAATAAATTGGTTAAAACGGCAGGTTAAGTAACTGTCATATTATTCACTTAAAAATGGTTAAAAATGACGGTTCCTACTAACCGCCGTATTAAAACCTTCGTAAATTCCCTTATTTCTTGTAGTGTTGGAGCATGGTGGAACTCAAGAGCCACGTATTATTAATTTTAGAGAAGAGCATGTTGTTGTTCCTATTCTTGATGTTCTATTTCTAAGGATAATGTCATCTCCTTTGATCCATAATGATGATGTTGTTGATTTTGTTGATAATGTTGATATCCCTCAATAAGTCAAAAATAATGTACAGAATCCAAATGTTGTTGTGACTCCATTGAAAAGATCTAAGCGGGTTCCTATATCCATTGAGTTTACTAGATTCAAGGATTATGTTATGTATTTGTAAGAGCATGAGTTTAATTCAGTTGAGGATTCTGAACCTATTTCCTTTTAAGAGGCCATGATTAGTCCTGATAGTGCACAATGGCTAGTGGCTATAGAGGATGAGTTGGCTTCTATGAGAAAGAATAATGTTTGAGAATTGGTGGAGTTGCCTACTGGTTGTAAAATTGTTAGTTGCAAATGGGTCTTTAAGACCAAACGTGATGCTAGAGGTGAAATTGAGAGGTATAAGGTCAGACTTGTTGCTAAGGGATATAACTAGAGGGAAGACATTGATTATAAGGAGACTTTCTCACCAGTCTCCACTAAAGACTCTTTTCGTGTTGTGATGGCCTTGGTTGCTCATTTTGATTTGGAGTTTCATCAAATGGATGTTAAGACTGCCTTCCTAAATGGTGATTTGTATGAGGATGTGTATATGGATCAACCTGATGGTTTTATTGAAATTGGTTGATACTTGAAATTTGATTATATTGTTGACTCTCTTGGCTTTAAAGAAAATACTGTTGGCCAATGCATTTATTTAAAGTTTAGTAGAATCAAATTCATTATTCTTGTTTTATATGCTGATGATATATTATTGGCTAGTAATGATGTTAATTTTCTAAATGAGATTAAGTAAATGTTGACAACGCATTTTGATATGAAAGATCTTAGCGATGCCTCTTTTGTACTTGGTATTGAGATTCACCGTGACAGATCTCGTGATATTTTGGCTTGTCTCAAAAAGCTTATATTAAAAGGATTCTGAATAGATTTAATATGAAATATTGTAATCCTTATGCTACACCCATTTAAAAGGGTGAAAGACTCTTTAATACCTACTATCCTCAAAATGATAAAGATGTTGTTAAAATAGAAAAGGTCTCATATGCTTCTACTGTTGGCAGCTTTATGTATGCTCAAGTTTGTACACGTCCTGATATTATTTTCGTTGTTAGTGTACTTGGGAGATACTTGAGCAAACCTAATGTGGCTAATTGGTAGGTCGCAAAACAAATCATGAGGTATCTGAATAGAACTAAAAAATCATATGTCAACTTATATGAGGTTGGATCACCTTGAGGTGATTGGCTATTCTAATTTTGATTATGGTGGTTCTCCAGGTGACCACAAGTCCACATCATGGTATATATCTTTATGTTGTGAGTAGTAGTTGTTTATTGGAATAGTGTTAAACAAATACTTATAGTTACTTACACTATGGAGGCAGAGTATATAACTTATTATGATGCTACGCATCAAGCGGTATGGTTAAAAAAAATTGATTACTGAATTTCATGTTATGGAGAGTATTTCCATGCCTCTTACTATCTATTGTGATAACTCTATCGTAGTGTGCTTCTCTCAAATTAATAAGAGCTTTAAGCGTTCGAAGCTTTTGACACAAAGTATATGTTTGTTAGAGAGAAAATTTAGGAGTTTCAAACTCAAGTTGAGTATATCCTTACATAACTTATGGTTACATATCCCCTAACCAAAGGTTTAGCTATCAAAGTTTTGTTGATCCAATGACCCATATGAGTATAGTGAGGCCTTCTGATGTTTTGGGTTAATGAGAGTTTGTTTTGTAATTTTATTGTGACCTCATTTTGTGATTATGTCTCAAGACCTTGAACAATTGTGTTGTTTTTATTGTCGTTGCCATATAATATTGTTATTATTATTATCTGCACAATATTATTTGTTCATATTATAGCATATTATGGAGACATTTTGGACCCAATCTCATTTTGTTATTGTATTGAGATGTTTGTTAAATCTTAGAAGGCATCTTGAGTGGATGTTTGGGGCTATTTTGCTAAGAAATGCACTTTGATCACATATTGGCATGCAATTTTGGATGTGATTTCCCATTACCCATATAGCACATTTTGTTAGGTAATTGGGATATGAATATCTTACATGTATGATATTAGTACTCATTCGAGTATGATTTTGTACATTGTGGAGATGCTTGTAGTCTCATTTTGGACCTGTTGTTGAGAGTGCTAGCTCGATTTTGACATCATGTTGTGGCTACATATTGTTTGATTAATTTGGAGAATTGTTTTCTTATTGAAATAATGTAATATGACATATGTTATTCAAGTGGGAGAATGTTAGAAATTTTTATGGACTAGCATAAATCATATTATAATTTTATAAAACCCAGATTAATTAGATGTCAAAATTGTTAGAGCATTTTGTTTAGCTTAAATTGTGATCAGTATTGTTAATGAGCCTATTGTTGTTAAAGCACTGCGCATATGTGAGTTTTGTTTTATAAGTCATGTATATGAGTTTATCATAGTGGATAGGTTTAACCCATTTTAGTTTTTCTATATATACAAGGAGAGACCCCTATTCCTAGTCACTATAGTGTGTATAGTTGCTCCATTGATACTGACCCGTGAGCGACTACTGTGGGATATAAATAATATCTCTCCCTCATCGAGATTGATTTTGAGGGTTTCAACAATGACTTTCTCATCAATGTCTTTTCAAGGTAATCCTAATTTTTTTTATATATTTTGATATGTCATAAATATTAAGATTAATAGATCCGAAAAATTTTCTTCCAGCCTCGATTAAAGATTATTATTGTGATCATGACGAGAGGATTGAGGGACGCCTTGATCAAAATAATGATTGTGGTCATGATGAGAGCATTGAAGGAATTTTCATAATTGTTTGAGAATGATGAAATGAGATGAGAAGAAAATATTGAGTTACTTACTTCGTCATTTATTCTGTTGAGATTACGAAAAAAATTATTAAGGATTGATGGCGTAATAACATAAAGTTTTTTATGTTGGACTCTTAGGTATAGTTCTAAGAAACAAAGAATTGAAAAGAGTGAAAAATGTTTTTCATACCTGTGGCAGCTGAAATATCATTAGTTCAAATTTATTATTGTTTTTGCTCATTCCTACTGAGTTTTATCTCACATATTTTTAGTGTGATATTTTAGACAATGCCAACTATAAGATTTTTGATTGATTTGCGTGTGCAACAAGTCTACATGTCAGAGTTAGGAGATTATGTGTTCACTTTCACTTTGGAGGATCTTTGTATGATAATTTTGCTTTTTGATGAGTAGCTATAATAGTTAATATTTGTAAATATGTAAATAGTAACACCATGTGAAGACTTTTATAAGCTTAACTTTTTGAAATAGGTACTTAATTAACTTAAATAATATTTGTATGTATATAACTAACTCTCTAAGGGTTTCACCCTTAATATAAAATATTGTACATTAATCTTTTGATAATAATAGTAATGTGTGTTGATCTAAATTACATATTTATAATATAAAGAATAATAATTAAAATCATAGATTTAGAATAGGATGTTGCAAGTAGCCTGAAAGTAGTCTCAATTCACTCTGTCATTGGCTTTTTCAAGATTAATCTTGGAAGCCAAAGTCCATATTTGCTTTTGAATTTATTCATAAAATGAAGAATCTCGTAGGCTATAATGACATTATCAGAAGTGCCTCTACTTAGGATAAAACTATTCTCAAGGATTATGTAAGAGTGGTCTGAGCCTAAACACCAAGACCTAAGTAATGATTTTATACAACATATCTGAATGTAGATGTGTACTAACCAAACGTACATAATTTAACTTGGGACCGTCATTAACACTTAAAGATGTTAATGCGTTTTCAGCGAGGGCAGGTTTTTAGCTTCAGGTTTTATTTAATATATTAGAAATTAAATATTTTTAATATATTGATTTTTATCAAAAGGTTTTATTTTTAATACATTTTCAGCGAGGGCAGGTTTTTAGCCTCAAACCAATATTCATTAACCTTTAAGTTTTATTTTAAAAATGCCTTTTCAGCCAGGGCAGGTTTTCAAACGTAATTGTTCTCGATAGACGCTCGACCCAGAGAGTAAGGCATGCTTAGACTAATGGTCACAAGGACTAAGGAAATTACTCTGGAATGTGGGAACAAGAAATTATAATTTGAGTTAACGAGGGACTAAACTTAAATAAGAAAAAATATGTACTTTCTCCTTTTTTTTTTCTTTTTAGACATCACGTAATTTCATAAACTAGGTAATTAAGGATACGTTTGGCCCAACATATAAGATCTGATAGGATAAACGTATACAATACATTATGACTTTATCAGTTATTTGGTACGACCACAGTATTGCATAAGCTTATACAGCATATCACTCTTATACATTAAAATAACATATAACTTAATTAGGTCTTCGGATATGAGATTAAGCCTGATTAAGTTTTGATGGATAAATTCATCTTTGACCCTCAACAAATCGAGGAAGAAATGTACCCTCAACTTCATTTTCTTCCTCGCGATGAGTCACATCCATGGTTGTGCGTGTTTCATCTTCTTTGTTCAAGAAGCTGCAACCCAATAGCCATGGAGGAGGACCTTGTATAGCCCCTCCTCGCCATATCTCCCCAAACCCAGAAGTCTCGAATCTGCCTTTATTGGTGGACAACCCATAAAACGATGACCCTCGACGAATCGAGGAAGAAAGCACCATCTAGCCTCGATTAGCAGCGTATAAGAGAACCTTGTATCCATCGTTAATGGCGACAATAAAGCTCCACAGACACGACGATGACCCAAAAACAAATCGGTTTCAACGCAACCATCGCGAAGCATGACCCATCCCCGATGAATGACTCTCTTGAACGCGAAACAGAATTGAAGAAGAGCAACCCAAAGAACCCAGATCACATCGAATTTTCAGTAAGCAAAAGCCCCTGTAGAATCAGATCCATGGATATTCAATTTAAGAATTAGATTTTTACAAACTCTAAATCCCTAAATTTCAATCAATTTGAAATATTTCTAAATTTAATCTTATACAATATCGCGTCAAACACTAGACAGCATTAAAATTTTAACAAACCTTGTACTATATTAAGTCTTATCCTATCATGTGTACCGAACAAGTCCTAAAGATTGAGAAATACTAGTAACATATTCTTTTGGACATTTATTTCAATACTTATTTTATTATTAGTTCACTTCATACATTTAAAAGTATTATTAAATGAGGAATGTTAACAACACTTATTTTTGGACTAATAATAAATGCAATGTATTGCTAACATTCCTTTTCAAGATTATTAACTGAGTAATTAATTTTTTATTTCTTTTTTGTCTTCTGTCAATCAAGTCATAACCAAAAGTAATTATCTTCCTTCATTCTTACCAAAGAATAAATAACACCATAGATGTCTACCATTATTTTAATGAAGCATTTAAAGCTTAGACATTTCAGGTATTTAAGATATTTAGACATAAAATAATACAATGCAGCCTGTCACTTCGAGCACCATCTACGGCTGAACGTTTACGCACCAAAGCTATTGTCATCAACTGAGTTTCATGAAACACTTAGGGTTAACAAGCTTCTCAACTTGTCCTTATGGTTAAAAATAGTTACTCTTTGATTTCTTTTAAATTTTCGTCTGACAAGAAAGCTTAAAACAGTCAAATGAATTCATTTTGCTTAAGAGTTTGTACTTCGAATACGAAACCATGCTGCTAGAAATGACGATTCAACTGCATTCAAATAAAAACTTTAGTCATAATTAGTTGGGGGAAGTAAAATTCCCATGAATTGCTAGGTTTGATGGCAAAGGGCCTACTTAGGTTGACTTAACAATATCGTAACTAAAAGCCCGGGGGCTGGGGGACTTAAGAAGGGGACTACTTGAATTTTCATTAAAAAATAGTTTTTACTCCTCAGAAATTGGTTTGACTTGTTTATCAAAAAAAGAAATAAGTTTCACCTCCTTAGGAGTTTTATTTGAATTTCTTAATATTTTAGAATACCCTGTAAATCCATAGTCGACCGAGTTAACTCATGAACCTACTTACGATTCAGTTCATTAACAGTTTAATGAATTAAAGATCTTGTCTCGTTTGTCAAATAAGTCGAGTTTGAACTTTTAATTGTTTAGTCCATTAACTCGTGAGTCAGCTCGACATATTTTTATTTATTTTTTAAGAATAATAATAATAACAATAATATTTTAATTTAATATATATTAGAATTTTATTTTAATTTTTGCATGACTGTATCCTTTTTTAACTTAATATGTGCACACACAAAATTATCAAATTACAAATTCAAGCCTAAGAGTTTAAGAATAATATAAATCATTAAATAGAGTAATTTGGTTAAGGAACTTTTAAAAAACTAGTTATAAATATTCTAGATATTTACTACATATATCTAGATATATTTACCAGAGATATTTTATAGACTTTGTATTTATCTAGATATTTTATAAGTTAGGTAGGGAAGGTTCTAGAGTTCTATTCCCATTAAGCACTTGACTATATATCTCTACCTACTAATCTCATCTATTAAGGATGCGGAACAATTATAAATAGTTGAGGAGCTGTTAAACCAAATCATAGAGAATTAAATAGTTAGCTTTAAATTGAATTTTTCTTAACAAACTCTTGCTTACCTGAATACTAAGTTCAATATTGGCTAATTGAGTTCGAGCAACTCGTGTGCTTAAGCTAAACTGAGCTTGACCTAATAAAATAAATTTAATTTCCTTTTTAGCTTAGTCTAAGCTAGACTTGCCTTGGCTCAGTTCGACTCATTTTTGACCCTAGTCGGGGCACGATGGAAAGGGAATGTTTCTAAGCTTCAAATATTGACAAACTCCCAAAGAAGTTGAGAGAATTTAAAATATTAAATTTTATTTTTTAATCTAATTTAAATATTAAATTTGAAAGACATGATTAATTTTAAAATTAAATAAACCGTTTATGATAAGAACTAAGTAGATAAAATGACTAGTTATTGTGTTTGGCTTTGAGTAGCTTTGCTATCAAAGCTGTTGATGTTTCATATGATGGGAGGGCAATTACATTTGATGGCAAAGGGTGAGTCTTAATTTTTGGTTCTATTCATTACCTTGGTAGCACTGCCGAAGTGAGTATTATTATTATATCTTCTCATTTTCACATTATTATTATTTTTTAAGTTTCTAATTTTTATTTCCAAAATCCTAATTACGATTGATGGCTTTATTATGATTTGTATAAAGCATATGTTTTTATTCTATTATATGTGACAGATGTGGCCATCTTTAATTAAGAAAGCGATACAGGAAATGAACCCATTTTTTCTGTCACTATAACAACGAGAAGTGCTCAGTCAAAGGGTAACCAACATGTATGTTTATATTTGATATTATGGGCAGCTCTCAAGTTGGATAAAGACTAGAAATAGATTATAAGATCAAAAAAATTTCTAAATCTCAAAATGATAACATGACCAACATATCAATTGAGATATTTATCAGTTTTGTGTAGTTATCCAGTACTTTAAAAGTTTATTCAGCTCATCCTCACTCTTTAACCGTCTAATTTATCTATCATTTAAACTGAATAAATAACATAATAATCTTAGAAAAATGATTTAGAATTTTTTTTTATATTTTAGAACATATCCATCAAACTGAACCTATGAAAATAAAATGTTTTGACTTTAGCAAATGGTGCCCTTGATCCACGGTCAACGATGCAAAATTCCGATAGAGGGTAGGCTTAATTTTCCCCTCGTTTTTGACAATTCGCAAATCCAGGAATAAATGAAAACTCGTTGTCTTTTATTTTCAGGAGCCAGCCACAAGTTGAATGTAGATACTTTTTTTAGCTTGATTATTATTATAAATGATTTTTATTTAATTTAAAAGTTATTGAAGATTTTAAAATTTAACATTTGAAATTCTTTCAACTTCTATGGTAAACTAATATGGTTGTCATAAGTTTGTAATTTGTCCTATTAGTTAAAAATTTTATCTTTGTGTTTATTTCTTTCTTATACATAAAAATCACATGAGAAGATCTATTCTTTATTGACTATATATAAATAAAATTAAATTTCTCAAATAACTCATAAGAAGATTCATGTGAGAGAATAGATATCTTGTTGAGCTAAATATTTAGATTTTTTTTATAACTAGAAGGTGAATTTGATATCATTGAAACATACATTTTCTGGAATGTTCATAAGCCTGAACGCCGCCATTTTTTTTAGTTTAATAAAAGCTTCTAGTTTCATAATATATGCTTGAGTAAATACACACTTTAGTCTTTGAATTTTTCGAGATATAACACATTAGTCCCTAAAAAAAAATTGATACACATGCTAGTTATCAAAATTTTTTCCATCCTATCAGATTAATTCTTCTGTTAACTACTCACGTTAAATACTAACAGAATTTCTTATTTATATTGTTAAGTATTCAATAGGATCCCACCTGTCCAATTCTTTTTTACCAACATAAAACCCTACCAAAGCACATTGTATAATGGTAGGGGATTGATGGTTTAGCCTGAAACATATATTTGCATTTATGAGGCACAACTTCTAATCTCCACCCTCCTTTCCCCCCCCTAAACCCAAACCCTAATCTCCACCCTTACCTCCCTTCCTTCACCCCCGCTTCCAAAATTGAATCCCACCATTTCTCCACCCACAACTCCACCTTCCATTGCCGCCATCGTCATCCTTGCCGGCGTCGACTCCTCCTACACAACCTTTCAGGAGAGCGCCTTCTCCCTGCTACTCAACCTCAGCCTCGACAATGACAACAAGCTCGGCCTCATCGCTAAGGGCGCCATCACCCGCCTCATTGTAGTCCTTTTTTACTGTGATGCCTCGCCGGACTATGGAGGTGAACAAGTCCATGATCGGCTCATACCCACTCACGATCAGGACCCTGATTTCAATTCTCTTTTCAGGATGGTAAAGGGGGAAGGGGGAGGAAAGAAATCGCCACCGCGCTTTACACCATATGCTCTTTTTCAGATAACCAGAGAAGAGTCGTTGAATGCGATGCGATGCGATGCCGATTTTGCTTAACAACATTGATTCTGGGCTTGAAAGGGGTGTTGAGGTTGTAAGGGAAATGAGGGAGCAAATGGAAGGTTATGATGGGTGTGTACAAATTCTGGCATGTGTGTTGAGGAATGGAAGCTCCAGTGGGATTCAGTATGCACTGTTGACACTGAATTCTCTTTGTTGTAACAATGAAGAAATGATTTTGGTGACATTTGATGAAGGGGTTTTAGAAATTTGAATTGGGTTGCTGAGGATGATAACGAGAAAGTAAGAGAAATTCGTCGAATTTGATTCAGGTTTTGCGTGGCAACCACCATTGGATTGGATGAGTTGATTTGTGAAGTTTTGAAAAACATTTTTGAGGTGATGGAAAGAATCAGTTTTAATGATGAGAAGATTGGTTTTGTCCTATATGGAGGTGGAATCCTATTTAGCACTTAACAGTACACATAAGGAATTCTGTTAGTATCATGAGTGGTTAACAGAGGGATTAACCTAATAGGATGGGAAAACTTTCAAGGACTAACATGTGTGTCAATTTTTTTAGGGACTAATGTGTTATATCTCGAGAAATTCAAGGACAAAAGTGTATATTTACTCTATATATATTGGTTTTGGCTCTGGTTTTGATTCTTTTTCCTTCTATATTTGCAGTATAATTTTTTGAGAAATTTAGATTTTGTAAGATTTATTAAAACCATTCAAAATGAAGGGCTTCATGCCATGCTTTGAATGGGTCTATATGCATGTGCAGAATGGAATTATAAATAAGAAAAAACTAAAATAAATAATTTCTCTCATAATTACACTTTAAGTGATACGATTTATTTATTTTATCCCTCATCAGAGGATTTCCGGTGTGGTTGTATAATATTCCTGTTGGTGGTTGCATAATATTCTTATCGGTATAAAAATAACACTTTTCGATTCAGACAATTTCGAGGTGAAGTCGAAGGCTTACTTCGAGAACTTACACGATTCTATTAGAATCAAAGTTGTAATAAGGTTATCGAAATAATATTTTCAATTTGGAAGTTACCAAAATGATAGTTTCGATTTGGTCTAGAAAAAATAATTTCAAGTTGGAGTCGAAATTGTAATAAAGACTTGAAACTATTGAAATATTAGTTTTGATTTGAAATGAGGAAATGTCATTTCGATTTCATATCAAGAGTGATAATTTCAATTTAGTCTCGAAACATAAGACTTGAAGAGTATCTATACTTAGCAAATTTCTGAAAATAAAAACAAATGGTCTCGACTAGAAGGCAACAATTGATTGAAGATTCAAATTTAAATTCATAGAAGAGGATTTGTATTTGAAACAGAAGTTAGCAACAATTATAAGTGCAAGATCAAGACAGTGCAAGGATTGCTGACAGAGATGGAGCAGTTACTTGTGACACGAGGATTGCTGACAAAAATCTGACAGTTACTTCACAAGGATCACTAATAATCATTAGGCATTTTTCTTTTTTTAGACATATGTCAGAATCCTATGGAAAGGGTAGTTATGTAGAATGTCTATAAATATCAAAAGGATGGAAACAATTAAGAGTTAGAAATTCATTACTCACAAACACTTGTACTCACGCTCTCACGTCCCAGCGACATCTTGAGCAAACACACAAGTCTACTCAAGTATGTTTCCATCCAATTTCATTTCAATATCATTTACAATTTCAATGCAAATTTAAAATGCAGTTCCATTTATGTTTCAAGCCTTTATTTTATTGCAAACTCTTTTATACTCTAGAACAAGTGATTCTTTCGAGATCATTTGAGTTCCTTTAATTGCTTTCATTTACTTGCTTTCTTTACTATTCTATGAATTTACTTTCTTGTTCTTTTACATATTTGCAACTTTACTTTCATTGTCTTTACATTGTTTTCTTTTAATTCATGTTCTTTATATTTCTGTACTTTACATCGCATGTCAAGTTTACTTTATTACATTTTACTTCCTTGTCATTTATATTTCATGAAATTTATTTGCTTTCTTTTTACTATTTTCTTAAGTTTAAAAGTGATTTTAATTTTCAAAACAATTTATTTTCAACTATCTTTTCATTGCTCCACTCATTTGTCATTATTTTACTAAGTTACTTCGTACACAATAATATTTTGATTTTGACTTTCCACAATCTTGTGTTTCATTCGAAATTGACTCTTGACGTTCTTGCCTAAAGATCAGTCTAGGAACTAGAGTATCCCAAGAGGAAGCGATTCCCTACTCCGAATTGAGATTCAAAATCAAATTTATCTTTTGACAAAAGTTTACCATAAATAATTCCAGACATGAAATTTAGGACGAATAATCCTGCATTCAAGGTAAGTCATTATAATTTGATATGTTTCATTTTTATAATTCTATAAACTAAATTTTCTATTTTTCCAAATTAATCTCCATTTGATATCAGGATGAGATGAAAACCTTTACAACTATGATAGAGGACATGATGAGGCATGAAAACCTCTTTGCATCACAATGAGGACCCATTATTCTTGCTCATGTTTAGTTTTCTAAAAATTTTCCTAATAAATTATGCTTTTATTTTAATTCATACAATTCATATATATTATGCTTTTGTGCACTAAAACAAATTGAAAATGATTATGGAAATGTTATGGGTTCATATGGAAACAATGGAAAACAATATGTCCAATGGTGTGCTTAACTAGCTCAATCCTATCAAATTGGTGTGCCTTGGGTTATGTGCAACAGGGTGATGCTCCAGATCCTATGGTAATGAAAATGAATATTTTTAGATTTTTTTTAATGTTACTATTATTTTGTTTATGGTGATTACAAATTTGATTGCTTTTTCCTTTTTTTGCCCTATATTAGATTAACACATGTAATGGTTGGTATTATGACCAATTCCATCCTATCAACAACAACAAACCAAAGATATGGACTAAGAATTGGACTGGATGGTAATTCTTCATTTCCAATAAATTTTCAATTCATATATTTTGTATCTAAATTTCTCATCTAAATAATATAATGCTTGCAATTAGGTATAAGAATTGGGGAGGACAAATTCCACATAGAACTGCTGAGGATGTTGCTTTTGTTGTTGCATGATTTTTCCAATATGGTGGCACATTCCAAAACTATTATATGGTAACTAATTGCATTTTGTATTGCTTTTGTATATTAATTTACTTAGATTTAGCAATATTATAAATTATCTTTATTATTAATATTGAGCATTATATCACCACTTCATATGATTATTGTTCTAGACCGAGTTATGAGTCACGAATCAGGAGCAACCTGACCTGTCAGAATAGTACCTAGATATTATTACACGTTACCTTGATAAGTACACTTGCCTATTTATTAGGCATAAATCTCTCAAAGAATCCTTGATGAATATGAATGTTAATTACATTCCACATAAATAAGAAAATTAGTTAAAAGAGATCACAATATCCTATGGATTCTAATCCTAAATAACTGCATTCAATTTAGATTGCATTATGATTCTTCACACCCAAGACACTCCTATAAATACCCTGCAAGGTCTCATAGATATGCATATAATCCAATATATACACTGCCTTCCTTGTACATGGTCTAACTTGAGCGTTGAAGTGCCTTTTGCATGTACCTACCCCCATCACACCATCGTTGCTACTGCCGTATCACAGAGGTTTCCACCATTAACCACCTATCTAGGTAACCCTCTGAACTTCATTTAGAATATTTTTGCCATATGTGGGAAACGATAAACTTCTATTTCCATCATCATCATCATAATGGTTAACACGATAAGAAGATAAGCCTCAACCAACTAGAATCGCGCTTTTGATGCGCATAACCCACGATCTCCAAATTGTCATCCAGCGTCCATTCTTGCTCATGAGCCAGTTCTAGAACCAGTCGCAGCCTAATTGGAACCTAGGTAGGATGGGCTAAAGACTTCTTTTACTGGAGAGAATCTTTCCCCTTCTCCATTGCGAGTTTCAGTGAGGCAACATTTTGGTCCACAAAAAGCATCTTCTGGGGATGCCCGATAGCGGGTATCAGCGTTGCAATGCCTTGGAGCTCGAGTGGAGAATGAAGAAGTTCGGTCTCACGGTGCTGAAACTGATCATCAAGAGCTATCTAGAGTAAAACTGCTTTCTCTGGTCAGACTTCAAGATGAAAGAATTCATCTTCAATATGAGAAAGGAGTACATATTGACCATTGGATCTTATATGAATGGTCAAGATTAGAACATAAATGCATGTAACTTTTTTAAGTGGTCACATGACCTTTAAGTAACTTTTAATCTTGACCATCCATGTATAGTTGTATGGTCAAGATTTACTCCTCTCATCCTCTCACAATAAAAACTCCTCTCACTAGATATGCCCCTATATATATATATATATATATATATATGAGCCTCGTGCGGAATATTTAATACATAAACATTTGTATCTCTCTTGAGTACAACCAATACATTATGTATCAACTAGGTCTTTCAAGGCACGAATATACATAGTTACAAAATTTTCTCAATATACAAGTACATATAGCACTATTATCACAAAAAGTAAACTAAGCTTCACAGATCCTTACTCAGTTTCCTACTTCTCAAAAGTATCCTTCCTTGGAATTATTATGGAAAATATAACACACAGTGTTACAGAATTGTAAATTATCAGTAGACCAAATATATATAATAACTAAATAATGTCATCATAACAATTCCATCTATTTCGGAGAAAAACAATTCTTATAACAATATTTAGAAAGGTAGCAAAAGCCCAAACTATTCATTTCTTTTCCCAAAATAGAGATATCAATTTAACTCATTTATTAAAATAATTCTCATATATAATTTGTATCACATCATCATGTTAATGAATCACAAGATGATAAACTCATTCAAATAATAATCATCTCACAATCATGTCTCAAGTAGAGAATGAGTATCTCAACCTCAACCTACTGCATCACAAGAAAGAATAGTAGAGAGGGAGTATCTCAACTTCAATCTACTATAAGATCATTTCAAGTAGGGAGGGAGTATCTCAACCTCAACCTACTATATCACAAGAAATAATAGTAGAGAGGGAGTATCGCAACCTCAATCTACCATAAGATCATCTCAAGTAGCGAAGAAGTATCTCAACCTCAACCTACTTTATCACAAGAAACAATAGTAGAGAAGGAGTATCTCAACCTTAATCTACCATAAGATCATCTCAAGTAAGTAGGGAGTATCTCAACCTTAACCTACCATATCATAAGAAACAATAGTAGAGAGAGTATCTCAACCTCAATCTACCATAAGATCATCTCAAGTAGGGAGGGAGTATCTCAACCTCAACCTCAACCTACTATATCATAAAGATGTATGAGTTTCCAAGAAATGTATTTTAAATTAACAAAGCAATTTAAGTTTCATTTTAACTTTTAAAAAAAGTAAGACTGTCAAAACCTCAATTTGACCTAAAAAGATTGATTTTCATAACTGCATAAAAAATACATCTTAACTTCAAAAATTCTAAAATTTTATATCGAATTACCTCATATGTTTCAAATGAAACAAACCTCACTTCAATTGACTTAGTGTAATTGAAGTTATGCAACAAAATGCAGAAGCTGAAACAGGGTAACTAGCTATTTTACCAGAATATGACCTTACTTTAAATTAAGATTGTGAATGTATAAAGAATGCAAAATTCTTGAAATTTCAACCGATTATAATCTCTCATGTTAGTTTCAAAATTCCACTGGTCTCATGTATTTTAGACTTCAGAGCAAAAAGTTATGCATTTTGGTTAAACAAGTGTCAGTCTGCTCGTTTTTACAAAATTTGCCTTAAATTCAAACAGAAACTGGTACTACTTGAGTGGTCCTAAAAGTTTGAAATTTTTACTACAAGAATCCATATGTGTTAGCTTTCAAATGGGATTGGTTTCATAATTTTTAGAGTCCTATAGCCAAGTTATGCAATAAAATCTCTAGGCTGTCCATCCATGACAATAGAATGTAATTCTGCAAAATTTGACCTATTTTTACTTGCAAACTGGGATTCTTTGGAGATTGATAAAATCCTAAAAATTTTGCTACATGAAACCTTATATCTTAGCTTTCAAATGGTGCAAATAGAAGCTCATTTGAATTTCTATGATCCAAGACATGCATCAATGTTTACAGGTTGTCAAGATGAACTTTCTACAAAAATTTTAACATTGCTGAAGCTATTTATTCGAATAAAAGCTTCAAGATTTCAATTTCTGGCATTCTTCTTGAGTTTATTGGAATAAACCATGCAAATTTGCACCAAAGCACCATAAGCATGCCTCATTTTGTCATCATTTCATGGACCAATACATTTCAATCAACATACACATCAAACCAAACTCAAAATCATGTAGTATGATAATACAAATCATCACTACTTCATCAAAATCATGACTAATGGTTATGCACAAAACTATGCTAAAAACTCATTCACTAAGCACACATAAACATTCAACTCTTGCAAAAACCACAAGATAAGGAGAAAATCGCATAAAAAGATCACACAAATCCCCTACCTCTATTCCTATATGGTTGCTTTCCTTGTCCTTGCTTTGTTCTTGGCTTGGTTCTTCATTTTTCTTCCCTTCTTCCTCTTCCTTTTTCTTGTTTCTCACTTGTTTTCTTCTTTCTTCTTCTCTGTTTCTCTTTTCTTTTTCTTCTTTTCTTTCTTATGTTTCATGCTCTCTTTTTTTTACGTGAATCAGTGAAAAGAGGAGAGAAAAGTCAAAAGAAATAAAGATAAGAAGGCAGAGAGGGAGGTGGTGGAGGGAAAAAAATAAGGATAAAAAAACTATGCTGGAACTTCTGCATCTTTCAAGGATACTTTAATATTCCAAAGCTGGAGTTTCTAACTCCCATAAGTGTTATAGAAAATTCTAGGACTTCATTTAGTCCTTAAACTCATCATTCCATAATTTTCTATACATTGTTAACTATCACTTAAACTATATTATTCTTCCTTAAGTTAAGTTAAACCTTAGGAATTGAGTTAATAGACTCACATGCATCTGCCTTAACCTGTACTCTCTTCCAAAATATTCTCCACCTTCTAATTGACATCTCCATGAAATTCTATAATTTTCTGAGCTAATTGCCTATTTAATTTGGCCTTCAAACACTCATCCTGTATTATTAAAATTGTCAAACTAGTTCAGTTAATTCTCTAAAATTAACCACAGCTTATTCTAATTATCTATGATTTAGAAATAAATTTTTCATATTTATTTCTATCATCTAGGTAATTTGTGCTAAATTCAGAGCTATTTTTTCATATCTTGAGTTATAACATTATACCTAAACGAGCTCAAAATAATTCCAAGATTAACAAATAACTAGTACTAATATCAAAGAACTTTTATATCAATTATTATGATTAATAGATTTCGGAGGATGTTACACCAACCACCAAGATCGAGCATTGGACTCATCTCGGTTAGGCAAAACGAGGGTTCGTCAAACTAAGAAACAACTACCGAGATCGAGCATTGGATCCATCTTGGTAAACTGCATGAGCAAATTGCTATGTAAAACGAATACCAAGATCGAGCGTTGGACCCATCTTGACATTACAAAAGAAAAATTTTGCAAAGTATAAAAAGCTACTGAGATCGAGCGCTTGACTCATCCCAGTGATTGAAAGGAAAACAAAAATATCCAGAGAAATGTCAAGTATTCAAATAAATAAAAATGCCCGAAATTGGGACTTGTTCTTATACAATAATAAAGCCCTACGTAGGAAGAGGTAAAATGAAAAACAAGAGAAGTTATTATTATTCTTCATCTTTCGAGGTCACCATTACTACCTCGGTTTCTGCCACTTAGGCCATCGCAACCCTAGCCTCTTGCTACCCATCCACCGATGTTGCTTCTTCCCCTTCCCTACCATCAATCCTTTGGTTCACTTGAACATTTGGAATAGTATAAAGAATAACAACTTCAATAATTTGGCCATCCCGGACAATCTTCAAAGAACTAATCCCATCTTCATTGAGCCTAGGGTTTAGAAGGCGGTGTTGGGCAAAAGAATTCTCGAATGACTCATCAACAGATCTCGATCAATCATTCTTTATCTCCATGATTTCCTCGTTTAATTTGGCCTCATTCTGTCGAAGGAGTTCATTTTCAACCCTGACACAGGTAAGGATAGACTCAGAAGAGACTACGTTCCCTCTCATTGTGTTCTCCTGAGCTACTGCTTTGCCCAGCTGGACTAGGAGTGTGTTGGCGTTAGCAGCTTTAGCTTGGACTGCAGCTATCTTGGCAACTTGAGCTCGGAGAAAAACAACTTCAGCAGCATTTGTAGTAAGGTGAGTGACCTCGGCCTAGAGCCTAGCAATCTCGATCTCGCACAACTCGAACTCTTTAGTTGCTTGCTTGAGCCAACTACCTATCCCTTTGGCCAATAGCCAGCTCAAGGTTTTGCTTCTCACCGTGAAGGGCATTGAGCTCCCTTTTCAAGCTTCGAGCCTCTTGAAAGGACTCCTAAGCCCCCTCCATAAACCGAAGGAAAGAGGTGTTGCGCAGACTATGGAGTTGGGCTTCCTGAAGAAGCTCTGCCATGTCATGCTTGATTAATACATTGGTATTAGCAGGACTCAATAAGGTGTTATCAATAATTGTGGTAGGATCAGCCCCACAAGTCCATATTAATCCAAATGGAAAGCACAACAGAGCACCCTCTGAGATGGTCGGCCCCGAACCGGTTGGCATTTATGATGCTTCAACACCTTCTGGGATGGCCTCAATGGCTAGCCTTTTGCATCTCTGGTCCCTTTTACTTTCTACCTTATATTCCGGGTTAGAAGTGGCCAGACAGGAGAACTGGTTTCTGCTTCTTGGACCTCAATTGAAGGTAGGGAAACTGTAGAAATAAGTGTACCCTAATGACTTAATATGTTAAGTTTTGATGATGACAAATACAAGACAAAAAGAATGATATTTATAGATGTGCTTAATAGATTATATTGGATCATGCATGATTATGTACTCCATCTTGTTATATTTCATATCAGAATCATGCATATTCTTTATAGCATCTTTTATAGAATATATCCAATAATATGTTATATGAATGGTATTAAAATAATATTGGATTTGACTCTATTTAAATGAAAATGTGCAAAATGTTCTTTGTTGCATCCTATATAAAACATATCTATTAGTAATTGATAAATGTCTTATTTGGATGTGTCTATAAAAGTTTTACATGCATTTTAGACTAACTGGAGTTATAGATTTATTAATCTACATATGAAGATATTGAATTATGAATTTGGACTAACTATAGTTGTTTAAGTGAGCAATACTTTGTGGGATAGTCGAAGTACCAAGAGTGAGTATTGCAACAAGAAAGCAAAAGATCACAATTATGCTCAACTCAAGAAGAATGAGAATGATAAGATATTCCAAGCATTTGCAATATTTGAAGAGAATAAATTTTTAGAAGCTTGGATTACATCAAGAAACCTAAGAACTAGAATTAATATATTTTCCTTTTCGGCTTTCTCCAATGTAAAGATAGATGTTTTACAAGAAAAGAGCTCAAACATGTTTTTAAATCTTTACAAATGGTTCTTACATGTTAAAATGCCCAAGAAACATGTTTTGAAAAGCTAGACATGGTGGCAGTTCAAAACTATGAAAAATGGTTAAGTTTGAGTTTTGAAAAGTTGACCTTTGGTTACTATTTTGATCATAACTTTCAAAACATAGAAGTTATGACCAATGAGTAGTCATTTTCTTTAAATAGATGAGAAATGAAGAAGTTATGATTATTTAAAGTCAAATTTGGAAACCAGAGTGGCTTATTCGAATAAGGAATTTGTTATTCGAATAAAACACGTCCAGAAACGTTCCCAATGGCTATAAATGCCTAGTTTTCATAAGAAAGCATTTTTAAACACTACCAACGACTATTTTATCACTTAGGCTCTATAAATAAGTGTAGATTGAAGTTTTTACAACTGTTGAACACTTGATTTGATCCTTAAATCATCAAAATCATATTTTGAGCTCTTTATTACAAAATTCATCTATTCCTTTATTCTTCAAGTTGTAAATATACTCTTGTGAGAGTTTCTAATCTTTCTATTCATCTTAAAATCATTGTAAGAGGGCAAGGTATCCCTCAAGAGAGAAAATGATGAGATATCCTTTGTAGTGAGGCTCAAACACAAGGATGAGGTATCCTAAAGGTGTTGTGAGTGCTCTTGAATGTAAAGGTTTTTCAAGCACTTGTGGAGCTTGAAGAGTTGGAGGCTCTAGCATAAGGGTGAGGTATCCCACAGTGTGAAAAGTGCTCTTGTTTGTACAAAAGTTTTCCTAGTACTCATGAAGCCTAGGAGATAGTAAAGAAAATTTCAAGTTAAGCTTGGGGACTGGATGTAGGCCATAAGTGGTTGGTGGTTGAACCTGGATAAATTCTTGAGTTTGATTCTCTCTTCCCTACACTCTTTAATTTCAATGTTTGGTGCAACATATTTATTTATTGCATATCTTGTCATCTTAATGTTTTGATTTTAAGAACTTTATATCTAGCTTATTTGCTTGATTTATCTTATAACCCAAGTTGTATTTGAGTAATCTATAATAATTATATCTTTGTTAGACTTGTTCCGCTGCATGTATTGATTGAGTATATCAAAATGCATAATTTCTTAAAGTTGTTTTAAAAATTTGTAATAATCCAATTCACCCCCCTCTTGGGTGATAGTTGTCATGACTAACAGGAACAACTATGGTTGAAGGCGAGGGGACTGCAGTGGTTGAAGGCGGAGGCACTTCAATAATCACCCTTGGTGCAGAGGTCGGGGCTTGAGATTCGGATGCCCCAGCCCAACCTTTGGGCCAAACGTTGAAGTCTGTCTTGAGGTGCCATGCTTTTTGCCAAAAGAGAAAAAATGTTACAACACTTATGAAAAATTTCAAATATAAGAAAAAGAAATATGTGCAAGATGTGATACCTAATAAAGCCTGTATAGAGTCAGCGGGCTCACCCAATATATCTTTACAATATATGACCCTTCTCTTGTTAGCCCATTCTATGAAAAAATCCAGGAACACAGCCTCGGAATGGAAGAGCTCGGTTATTCTTCACTCATTTGTTCCTAAACAGCTTGGGTCTAGTACAGGTAGAGACAAGGCTGGTCTTCCGGGATAACAAAAAAAGGAGTTGACCCTGGAGGCCCTTCTATCCGAAAGAAGTCATTTTTGTAGTTTTTGAAGGACTCTTGATATGATTTGAATACTCTACAGTCGGATTGTGCCCTCAAAGTTCCTGGTGGGCGAGAATTGGATGAAGAGAAAGAAAAAAGAATTGACCGAATAAGGCCATTCAAAAACCCGACACATGAGCTCGAATACTCAGACGAACCCCCACACATTCAAATAAAGTTGGGTTAGTGCCACGCGTAGGCGGTTAAGGACACCAATCTCGAAGTCAGAGAACGAAATTTGGACTCCTATCCTCGTGAAGAGAGCCTTGTACATATACATAAAATGTTCACCTTCTGTGCACACGGAGCATCTCCTTTCCTCTTCAAGTGGGTGCCGGACTACATATTACCTATCTCATATCCCGTTTAGGGTTAATTGCAGATATTGCTACTTCTCGTGGGCATCTTTAGCACTTGTTACGCGTGAAAAAGGGTACCCAGAACTTTTCAGTCAACCCATTGATACAGGCTGATATCCTAGGATAAAGTAAGTTCCCTTTGTTCTACAAGTGCTGCCCTCCGGGTTCACGCCATTACGTTACCTACAAAGGACGCACCTGCATTAGATTCTGAAGAGTCATCTAAGTCTCCTAATGCTACCATAAGCTCAGAGAATGGACAAGCTGGTCGTTGTCTTGCTAACTCTTTGGCTTGATCCACTCTCCGAATGGCCTCCAGAATCCTCATCCTAGTTAAGGAGTTTGGATCTTCATCAAAATCTCCATTGTGGCCATGAAGTCTCCGCCGTGGCTGAGGCGGTAGGGATGACGAAGAACTCAGAACCTCTGCTAACAAGCTATTATTTTGCATTGTCACTTCACTCCCTGACATTCTCCTCCCCCCACTAAATGATGTTTACAAAAAAGGAAAATGGATGAAAATGAAGAGTACCTTGAAAATTAGAAGGAGAAAAGAGCTTTAAAAGATGAAGAAAGTCTTGGAAAAATCTTGAAACCACCAACAAACGCCACAGAAACTTGTCAGAAATCGCCTAGGTCACCAAAGGAGAAAGTTCAAAATGTGAGGGGAAGTAAAAAGTGAGGAGGGATAAATCTCTCTCCTATTTATGAGCGAAGAAAAACCTCCATAACTGCTATCATTAATGAGGGCAAATATGTCTCTCCATTCATTTTGAAACTTTAAAGCGGCCAATCATGACGTTAGAAATCCTAAACAGCGGCTTCCACTATTCTTCAACTATGTGGCGTATAGTTTCTGAACAAAAAGCAACTGAAACGACAATACTCAGAACATTTGAAATTGAAACGACGCGTGACGTTTCAGAAGGACATTTAAGTCAGATCACGAACCTTCATCAAGGCACCATGATAAAACCATAACATGAATCTCGATCTAACACTGAATTAAATTCATTAGATAGGCCCCTTGAACTCCACATATGGGCCATGTACTAGTTGTCCCGAATAACGATATGATGACTTAAGTAGAGTGATCCACTCTGGATCTCGGCCTTACTCACTGCCTCTAGGGGCATACTATGATATATCATGGACCTCGGCCCTTTAGAAAAAAACATCGTGAGATCTGACATTAACACCATGACTTGGATCCCTTTATCCACCGTATGCCATGTGCTCCTATTGATCTCAGATAAGTTGACACTTAGCTGTCTCATCTAAAGTGTCAAGCTGGGGGCAACTATTCTAGATTGAGTTATGGGTCATGAATCAGGAGCAACCTGGCCCTCCAGAATAGTGCCCAAATATTATTACGCACTATCTTGATAAGTACATCTGCCTATTTATTAGGCATAAATTTCTGAAAGAATTATTGATGGATATGAATGCTAATTACATCTCATATAAATAGGAAAATTAGTTAAAAGAAATCACAATCTCTTATGAATTTTAATTCTAAATAGCTGCATTCAATTCAAATTGCATTACAATTCTTCACACGCAAAACGTTCCTATAAATACCCTGCAATGTCTCAAAGGTATGCATCTAATCTAATATACACGTTGACTTCCTTGTGCATGGTCTAACTTGAGCGTCAAAGTACCTTTTGCCGGTACTCACCTCCTCGCACTACCTCTGCTGTTGTCGTGCCATAGAGGTTTTCATCTTCAACCACCTATCCAGATAACTCTCTGAACTTTGTTCAGAACAATTATGATGCTCCTTTGGATGAGTACGGTAAAGCGTAGTTTAAAATCAAATATAGTTCATGGTTTTGTCTTTTTTTCCTTTTTAGAAAAGGGAAATATTTATTGCACTGCTAAATAACATTTCCATTTTTAAACAACTTCACGAGCTTCTGAAATCAGTGGAGGAAGTATTAACTAAAGGATTCTCAAACAATATTGAATATGGAAATATGGTCACGGTATGTTTCTATTATCAATCTCAAGCTATTTGGATTTATAATTTAATATTATTTTTTATTTGAAACATTTGGTTGTAATTGATGTCTAAATCTTAATTATTTTTTAGTATCCAGTGATCCCGAGCCTCTGCACGTATATTATCCATGCCCTTATTTAGTTATATCAAGTTGTGATTAGTTAGGGGTGTTGGTTACAGTATAATCAACTCATAGCTTACGTGTCATTCCCACTGCATGTATATAAAGTGTAACATGAACTCTTGTAGATTCAGCTTTCCAGTTTCAATGAAAATGCAGTTTCATGAAATGGTTGCAATTGATTTCTAAATCCTAATTATTTTCGACAGGCCACAGTTTACAGTTACGCTGGAAAATCAGTTTGCTTCCTTGGAAATGCACATTCATCGTTGGATGCTACAATTAACTTTCAGAACACTCAATACACTGTTCCTGCATGGTCTGTGTCTATCCTTCCAGATTGTTATACAGAAGCTTACAACACTGCAAAGGTGAGAACGATTATCATAATTAATTGTTGAATAATATTTAAAATATTGATTTTCTTTCTGTTACATGAAAAATCAAATAACAAATTAACTAGAGGTTGTATGACTAACGGTCATGAAGGAGAATGAAGCAGATGATAAAGATGAACCATATGCATTGAATTGGCAATGGAGGCATGAGCCCTATATGCAAATGAAAAATGGCCAAGTCCTTGGTTCTGTTTCTCTGACTGCTCCCCAACTTTTGGATCAAAAGGTTGTCACAAATGATACAAGTGATTACATATGGTACATCACCAGGTAATCATTTCTTTGTTTCCTCAAAATTTTGTATTTAGGTGTGTATTAATTAGTACCTAGTACCTACTAACTTGTATGAGAAAAACTTTTCTCAGTGTTGATGTTAGCGAAGGTGACCCTTTTTTCTCCAAAGATGTTAAGCTAAGAGTTAACAGTTAACATCAACAGGCGTGTACTTCATCTCTTTGTTAATGGAGGATATGCTGGTAAGTTTTGGCTAGAAAATCTCTTGCCCAATTCCCATTTTTATAGCTTACAACAGTTATAAATTGTAGTTTCATATTCTTCCTTTCATTCATCTACGTCACAGGTTCCCAATATGCTCAAAATGGACAATACCAATTCGTTTATGAGGCAAAGGTCAAATTGAAGCGTGGGAAGAATGAGATAACTCTACTTAGTGGCACTGTTGGTTTACCCGTAAGTAACAAGTACACACTTCATTAAGACATTAATTTTGCCACTACTGATCCTGGTTACTGACTAGCATTGATCTCTTTATTCAAATAGAACTATGGTGCCTATTTTGACAATGTCCAAGTCGGTATTCCTGGTCCAGTTCAGTTGGTGGCACAAAAGAATAACACTGAGGTCATCAAGGATATCACCAAAAACGTATGGAATTATAAGGTGGGATTACACGGTGAGCATGTGAAGCATTACAAACAAGATAGCAGTAGAGGATGGTATACAGATGGTCTTCCAACAGATAGAGTATTTGTTTGGTACAAGGTACAATTGTTGTCTCTTTCAGATGCTTTCAGTTATTCCATAGTAGAGGTCAATTTCATGGGTTTATTGTACTTGTTATTTAATTGACTAATGAACAAATGAAATGGTCTTCCAACAAACAGGAATATATATTTGTTTGGTACAATCTACAATGTACAATTAATTGTCTCTTTGTTATTCCATAGAAACAAATATGCTTTAGTGGCATATATTCAGAGTAGCTCTAGCTACAGTGGCTCATGTCATGAAATCATATATCAAAACAAAAGGAGAATTTTAACATATTAGACCTGTTATCTAACCTTTCAAAATCTGTTTTTCTTGTAGACTTTGTTCAAGAGTCCCTTAGGAACTGATCCTGTTGTGGTGGATTTGAGAGGGTTGGGAAAGGGTCAAGCTTGGGTAAATGGTAACAACATTGGTAGGTATTGGCCAAGCTATCTTGCAGGTGAGAATGGTTGCACTTCCACATGCGATTACCGTGGAGCATATACCTCAAACAAATGTGTGACAGACTGTGGACAGCCTTCTCAAAGATGGTAATATTATATGCTTAATCAATTTGAAATGATCAATAAAATGTATCAATTAAATGCATATCAATGATTTGTTACCTCTTTCGCAGGTACCATATCCCACGCTCATTTCTTCATGATGATGGTCAAAACACATTGGTCTTGTTTGAAGAGTTAGGAGGCAACCCCTTTGATATTAAATTTGCCACTGTAACTATTGGGAAAGCTTGTGCAAATGCTTATGAGGGAAATGTATTGGAGTTAGCATGCCACGAGAACCAAGTCATCTCTGAAATCAAATTTGCTAGCTTTGGTGTACCAGAGGGTGAATGTGGATCCTTTAGGAAAGGCCAATGTGAATCTCCTGATACTTTATCTGTCATGATAACGGTATTTTACGAATATACCATTGCTATTTTCTTCTAATTTTCATGGTAAAGTGGCAAAAACGTAAAGGAAAAATTAAATTTTTTCTTTCTTTCTTTTGCAGCAATGTGTTGGCAAGCAGAGTTGTTCTGTTGAAGTTTCTGAGAGAATGCTTGGACCTACTGGGTGCAGAGTCCCACAAAATAGGCTTGCAGTTGATGCTGTTTGCGAGACAACAGTAAATGTTGAAATGAGGAAAAAGTAGATTTTAATATGTGCTAGGAATTTCTTCAGAATTTAGTTTTTTATGTTGATATCATTTTTAGGAATAATAATGGTATTGACATAGCAAGACCTCTTAGATGTAGTAATGGATTTCAATAAATAAAATATGCTTCCTTATATTGAATCTTTTTTATTCTTCATAATTCATATTTGTCACAATCTGGGGTGAAAGAGGAGTTTAGTTTTCAGCAGAGATATGCTGGCTGGTGTGGGGGCAATGGACCATGGTGGAGGTTCCATGGGTGCTCATATTCAGAAACAGCATCAAGAACAATGTTGCCCCCCTAGGATTGATAAGAAAGTCCAACCATTCTAGGAAGTGTCTGGCATAATAAAAAATTATGAATTCCAGTAAGGTTAAAAGTTTGGAAGAGCTCAAAAATATTCATCCCTAACATGAAGTGTTTGGCATATCTCAGGGGAAGGAAATGGACTATGGAAGGAATATCCTAGCCTCACCTGTTAAGACTTAAATCTCTTTCCCAAAAATATTGGCAGAACCACCAAATGCTAGTCATAAACCCACACAAAGTCATCATCAGGGCGAATGACTCACATAACTTTATTTGCAAATGTATATAATCTTGTTCACTTAAAACATAAGCTTGCCAAAGGGACCTATCAAATTGACCACCAACTTCTAGTGGAAGCATGATGCCGTTTGCAGAATCAATGATATAATTTACTAAAAAGCTCAGGACGGAGGAATGTGGGTACACATTTGAAAGTGTCAAGCAAGTACCAAGCAACATCATCTTGCTCACTTGGCTCAATTTCTTCTTTGAGACGACCAATATAGATAACTTCCAAGACCATCACTCTGCTGTAAAATTGAGGGCAGCCCAAGGATGTTACACCCCAAAAATTTTACTGTAATATAGGAAAGATATGAGGATAATTAAACAAGGGTTAGTAATAAAGAAAGAAATTTTGATTATAATAAGTTAGTGGAAAACTTAAGAGTGTGTTTGGAATGTGAAAAAATAGGAAATGATTTGATTTGTAAATCAAATTTAATTAAATTTTGTGTTTGGAATGTTTTAAAAATGAGAAATGATTTGATTTCTAAAATCTCATAGATTTCATTCCTTTTGTTTTAGAAATTCTATCAATTTTGATAAGATTTGTTAGGTTTGATTTGATTTGAAATAAATAGACTATTTTACCCTTAGTAACTACCTCTAACAACCTTTCATAAGGGTTAAAATGTAAAATAATAAAATCAAATCAAATTAATTTTCATTTTAATAAATTCCAAACACAAAATTTAATTTCTAAATCAATTCAAATCCTATTTTTTTTAAAAAATTCCAAACACAAAATTTAATTTTTAAATCAAATCAATTCAATTCAAATCAAATCAAATCAAATCATTTCTCATTTTTATTCATTCCAAACACAACCTAAGAGCACTAACTAATAGAATGAAGGCATAGTCAATCCTTAAATAAACAAAGATTTTTTTTTTCTTCTTGAAGTTGCCATAATTTCGGTTAGGCCTTAACATACCTTAGATAGTCTAACCAAAGAATTAAATAAAATATTTATTCAACTAAAAAACAAAAGGAATGAAAGTCGATGGGAAACGCAAGAGAGAGCCACCAAATGGTCTTCTGTTAGAAGACAAAGGTGATGGTGGCAAGTAGAGCAAACTAATGGGCTAGGTTGAGAAGAGTTTGGTGCTATTGAAGATTGGAAGAACAGGAAAGAGCTGGACCGTTGGAAAAGTTTTTAGTTTTGTGTGCTAAAACTCAGTTAGAAATATGAGTGCTTTTATTCAGTTTGAATAATTGGAGCCTTGTGTTGTAACTAGTTGGCACCACAGGGTGCAAGAAGGATTTTGTATGCCCAAGAGGACCAAATCCAAGAACTGGCCAGTATGGCATTCATAGGAATGCTAGAATTATTTGTTACTTGCAAGGATAATTTACGCACTCTTGAATTTATGTCTAAATATCTTACTGAAACAATTAATTGTCCACGAGGTTAAATGAGAAATTAAAAACTAATCATTTCATGAGTTCTAACAGTTAAGGTTACCTATTGAGATTTCATTAATCTCATGGTTTCGAAATTGTTTTTATTTGTCAATCACAGATGTGGTGTTTGATTCAGCAGAAATTGCAGACTTAATAGAACATCTTATGCCTCATTTGATGTCTAGAACTTAAAATTTGCAACTAGTGGCATTCTGTGATATATGTTATGCTTATACTCTATATGCATATAGGTTATAGTTGCTGGATGACTGTAAACTTGTTAGTTTACACTATGTACACCTAAATATGATGTGAATATTAGTGTACGTGGTCAGTGTTTGATCCAAAATATAGTTCAGCGAGGGTACCATGCCCTGTCTTGGCAGAATTTTGAAAGTTGCTGTACAAATGAGAAATTCTGCAGAATTTTATGTGGTGTCATGGCTCTGGCAGCTTGCATGTTCTGTGTCATAACTTGGGCTACGAAAGCCCAAATCTCATGCCGTCTATTGCATATGAAAGCTTACATACAGACCTTCTTGCAGTAAAAATCTCATAATTTTATCACTTCTAGAGAAATTCCATTTTCCCCCTGAAAACAGAACCAGTTTCTGCATAATTAAGTTTCCTGACAGCCCTTACATTTGGTTGCATAACTTCATTTCTAGAAGACCAAATTTCATGCCTTTTGTTTTTTAATTTTAAAGCTAAGAGATGAGGAATTTAGCGGTAAAATTTTCAGAGTTTCTGCATGTATCACATAATACTAGATTGTCTAAGAAGACAGGTTTGTTTTCTGCACAGTAGTGCTTATACATGTATATATATATATATATATATATATATACACACTGGCCTTCCTTTGTGAAGATGGAGAAATGTAAATTTTTATGAGAAGAGCTTGAACAATCATAAGATGGTGGGATTTTACTCTAGAAACTATGCTCACTTGTAAGACTTGACCTGTAGACAAACCTTCTTCATAGTTCTGTTTTGTTTACAACTTCTATGGAAGAGATCATGTAAATGCAATCGATGGAGATCTAGAAAGAGTACTAGTCATTACAATTGAACTTGGAACGTTTGATGTGGGCCTGGAAAACTTGTAATAAAACTCTATACATCTTATCAATGTTCGCATGAATTTGATTTTATTTCGAATTTAGAATGGAATTACTATAGTGCAATTTTTGTCAACTGAGGTGGAGCTATAAAGAATTTTGAAATGAGTCAAATGGTAAATTTCTACACCTTATTATGTAATTGTCCTATTAAAGAACACAAATTAATAACGGTTTTTCCAAAACTTTAATTTCATTATTAGGAGTTAGATTTCCTTACCCCCTAGTTCGAGTTAAGGGAACCTAAATAGCATGCCTATATAGTTTGAATTACAGCAGACTAACCTTTTTAATCCAAAGAGATTCAAATATGAACAGTCTATAAGCTTTAGATGTTTCATTTAGTCTTAAGACGTTACAAAGGACCTTTGGTGGCATCAAGTCCTTCAAACCACCATAAAAAGGATGTAATTTCATAAATCTGAAACCAAATTAAACAGTCATATCTCCCAACTACTCACAAGTTCAGCAAAATCAAAATATTACATAATGGTACATTACGAGAAAAGTCCACACAGAATTTAAATAGATTTTCTTTGCATCTTCAGAAGATACAGCTTGGATCAAGTGTGGTGGAGCTGATTGTGATGGAGTTTATTGTGTGCGTTGAGTTGTTCAGTTCTAGAGACTTGAAGTTCCATGGCAGTGACTAATATGAGTGGGCTCTAATTTGAGGCAAGGGGTGACGTTTGTTGTTCATCCGAAGGTGCTAAATTATTGAGAAGAGTCGGTATTTTAGATCTTGGATTCATACTTGTATGTTGCAGAGATAGGAAAGAGGGAGAAATTCTGTCGTAAAGAAGAAAGCGAGGTCAGGTGATTTGCACGTTGATTTAACTAAGAATTAACGATTTAAGTACCACATAATTCAGGGAATTTGGCGATAATATATATATATATATATATATATATATATATATATATATATATATATATATATATATATATATATATACTTTGGAGTATTGGTTGAACAATGTTCATGCCAAGAGATGCAAGTAAATCCCCCCCCCCCTCCCCCCTTCTAATACCAAACAAAATTAAAACTTTTAGGGATTTAGTATATGCTCTCTTAAGTTTTATTTATTTAAATATTATTATAGTAATAATTTTGTTTCATTTTTCACCACATACTAAACATGACCTAAAAGAAAAAAAAAATATAGCCATTTAACATTTTTGTTTTTTATTATTTATAGAAGGGAAACAAGTCACCCCGGGCTTTTTTTTAAAAAAAAAAACACATCAAGTCACCCTGGTTTTACTTGAAGTAAGCTTTTGAAGCCTTATAAAAGGTGTTATTATGTTTTTTTTTATAAAAATAAATGTATTTTGAGTGTGATATATTAAATTATCAAAAACATAACATATGACACTGAATATTAATCTCTATCATGAGATTTTGATCGTTGTGACTTTCTGATTATATAAGTACTAGCCTAATGTTCCCAAAAATTTTACGGGATATTTTTTAGTTTATATTTTTTTACTTGTGTATTTTTATAATATTTTTATTTAAAAATCTATGTATATTCACCTCTTAACTTTTACTGATTTTTATTATAAAATCATAATTTTGACACATAATTATTATCTAAATTAAAAAAATCACAAATCAAATTACTTTTTTATAATAATTACAATTTAGTCTTACATATAGCAATAAAGCAAGATGTCTGCTTACAACTTTAGCTTTATACAACTTTAGTTTTATTTAAGTAAAATCGTTGAAGCACTTTCTCAATGTACTTCTCCTGAAATAATCATAACTTATTGGTCACTCTATCACGAGTAATTTGCATGCTAAGAATCTGTCTTGTTGGTCCTAAATCTTTCATTACAAAAGATTTACTAAGCTCCTTTTTTCAACCTGTCAATTCTAAAAGAATTATGACCAACAATCAATATATAATCAACATAGAGCAATAAAATGATGAATTTATTATTAGAAAATTTCTGCATAAACACACAATGATCAGAAGTAGTCTTCTTGAAACCTTGTTGAATCATAACAAACTCAAACTTCTTGTACCATTGCCTCGAGGATTGTTTCAAGCCATACAAGTTTTTCGTCAACCTACAGATGTAATTTTCTTTACCCTTCATCACAAAACCCTCAGGTTGCTCCATGTAAATTTTCTCCTCCAAATCACTATGAAGGAAAACAATTTTCACATCCATTTGTTCAACCTCTAAATCAAGACTGGCTATCAAACCAAGAATAACTCGATAGAATGCATTTTAACAACCGATGAGAAAATCTCATCAAAATCAATCCCATTTTTCTAATAGTAGCCTTTGACAATTAATCTAGCTTTGTATCTCAAAGTAGAAGTATTCTCATCATTCTTCAACCTGTAAATCCACCGATTTTACAAAGCTTTCCTGTTCTTAGGCAACTTGACCAGCTCAAAAGTATGATTGTTAAGCAAAGATCTCATCTCATCATTCATTGTTGCAACTCATTCTGCCTTCTGCTCACTCTCCATAGTCGTAGCACTCAAGTTCTCCTCCGTCAGTGAGAAGCACATATTCGTCATATGAGTAACGGGTAAAGGGAATAAGATGTCTGGAAGACCTCCTAAGTGAAACAACAAGTTCATCAACAACCTCACGAGCAAGATTATCTACCTCATCAGCAACATTATCAATGACATCCTCAACCTGATCACCCTGAATATGCTTATGCATATCATCATGATTGCCAAAGTCAGCTACATCAGGCATATGAGGCTTAGGAACTAGATCAATATCAACCAAATCATCAGTACTCAGAGACTCTGACTTCTTTGCCTTATCAATATCTTCAATGGTATGATCCTCCATAAAATTAACATTACGACTTATAACAAGCTTCTTCTCAACTAGATTATATAACCTATAGCCAAACTCATCATGACCATAGCCAATGAAGATGTGATAACTCCACAAATTGTAGTTATTTGTGCCCCATATCTGTGCTATGTTGATTGCTTCGTCCTTGTTTTGATGCATGATTAGAAGACTTTAGATTCATATTCATATAATTCAATTTCAATGTCTTCCATCATGATTCTAAGAAAATGTTTTCTATTCTTTGATAGTTTGAATACATTTGCACTTATTGTTGAATTGGAATTTCTCTATGGCAGGTAGGGTTCCAGCCAAATAAAACTTAGAAGATTTGGATTGACATTGCAAGAGAAAGCCAAGTGTAAAGATTAGCTTGTCACGTCGCAGCGTAGACATGTCAATGTCGTGGCATGGTGCATCCCCTATTTTAGACAAAGAGCTACGAAATTTGCACGCCGCGACTTGGCATTTGAATATCGCGGCGTGGTAACCTAAATTGTATACGCGCGACGGCATACGAAGTTGAATGTCGCGGCGTAGGAAGTTGAATGCCGCGATGTGACTCTGTTTTCTGAGCTCTATAAATATTGTTGCATTAATTTTTTAACAAACAATTAGGTTATTTTTAGACAACAGTTACTAGGTTTTTGCGTTTTACACTGTAAGGAAGTAGAAGAGATCAAGTTTGAAGTCCATCTTCACCTTTGAGGGAGATTCAAGCTTGGAGGATCATCACCTTTGAGCTTTGTTCTTCCATTGCTTCTCCTTTCTCATTTCCATCTCCATGAACATGATTTATTGTGATATATTCTTAGGTTTCATGGCTGGCTAAGCTGTTGATAGAGTTTTCTTTGGATCCTCCTATAGATATTGAATAATATTGTAATCCCTTGAGTTTATATATATGATTTGGTTTTGTTCAATCATATAGTATTTCATACTCTTGATTGTTTGATCAACTTTTAAGTGATTTGTTAAAATATAATGAACTTAGACATAGGAATTTAGATTTGAGAATGTAAGTATGATTGATGCATGTTTTATTTCATTCAATTAGTTTGGATATGATGATTCGTTAATCTGATATAAATATACCTATTAGTCATGCATAGTAACTATTGGGAATAGATCTTAATGAATAAATTTTGCTCTAGTTCTCATGAAAATATAGTGAATTAGGTATCTGAAACAGAGTTGATTGACTTAGACATAAGCTTTTAACTAAATCAGGTTCTCAAGCTAACCTGATCATTTCGTTTATATTGCTCATAAGGATTACTTCTTATCAATGGACGTAGGAGGTGAAAAAGGATTCCCCATTCTCTAATCATCAACTTAATTCAATCTTATAGTTTTTAAGTTTTTTTAATTAGTTCAAACATATCATTTTCTCAATTTATATATTCTTGAATAGAAGTTCTTAAACCATTGGTTAATAGTTAGTTCCAAATTAACCATAGTCCTCATGGGAATGATATCTGACTCATAGCTATATTACAAATGTGACTTGTGTACTTGCGGTAAGCAAAAGAACGAACAAGTTTTTGGTGCCATTATCGGGGACAACGGATTAAATTCAGTAGAGCTAATATTAACAACGAGTTTAAGTAACTCTAGTTCAAGTTTCTTTTTGTACATATTGATTTAGCTTTTTTTATTCTTTAATTGTTTCAAGTAAATATAACATGGCGGAAGAAAACTCTACACACGAGGTGGAGGACGATAGTCGCACAAGGCCATTGAGGGAGTTTGCTACTCCTCATATGGATAATTTGCAGTCCAGCATCAAATGTCCTGCCATCCGGGCAAATAACTTCGAGATAAAGCCGACCATTATCTAAATGATTGAAACTTTTGTGCAGTTTGGTGGCTTATCCAATGAGGATCCCAGCATGCATCTCTCAAACTTTCTGGATTACAATACATTTAGGCACAAGGGAGTATCCGAGGATACTATTCGCCTAAAGCTTTTCTCTTTTTCTTTAAGAGATAAAGCCAAAAGTTGGTTGCATTCTTTTCTAGAGGGATCAATTATAATTTGGGCAGAGGTATGTACTGAATTTCTGAATAAATATTTTCCCTTGCCAAGACTACGAAGATGGTGAATGATATCACATCATTCACTCAGACTGAATCAGAATCCTTGCACGAAGCCTAGGAAAGGTACAATGATCTACTGAGAAGGTGCTCACATCATGAGATACCACATTGGCACCAAATCTACTCATTTCATAAGGACCTGCTACTGCACCACTGCCCAATAGTAGATGTTGCAGCTGGAAGCTCCTTGCTAAGCAAATCTTTTGATGATGCCTTTTAGCTGTTAAAGGAATTAGCTTCTAATAGCTATCAATGGCCATTAGCAAGGAACACTCTAAGGAGGATAGCTGGAGTGCAAGATGTAGATGCGTTAACCTCACTATCAGCACAAGTTGTAGCATTAGCAAGCAAGATGGATAGTATGGGACAAAATTCGCACCAAAGCCCTTTTGTGTTGTGTGATAAATGTAGAGATAACCATGTTAGTGATAGGTGCCCTTCTTTGATAAAGAGTGCACAATATGTGGGCAATTATCGCAATCAGCATAATAACTTATATTCATCCCAATATAACCCTGGATGGAAAAATCATCCCAATTTCTCTTGGAGAGATAACCAAGGAGCTTCCTCCTCAGCTCTTGAGAATGAGCGACCTTATAATCCTCCTAGATTCCCCTCCTAGTCAAGATAACCAATGCAAGATAAGAGGCCCTTTTTGGAGGATATATTTATGCAGCTTATGGTTAAGACTAATTCTTACATGACAAAGACAAATACTTATTTAGCTAAGAATAATTCGATGATTCAAAGCCAAACGGCTTCGATGAGAGCGTTGGAAACTCAAGTAGGGCAGTTGGCTAATGTCATCAACAACAGGCTCCCAGGCACCTTCCCTAGTGATACAGTTAATAATCCTAAGGGTGCCTCAAATGAGCACTGTAAGGTCATCTCTCTGAGGAGTGGAAAAGATATTGAGGGAAATCCGAAGACAAAATTGCTGGATGATAAGGTAGACAAGAGCCAAGACCATGACGAAGTTGTCCACAAGAAGGCGGAGAAGAAGAAAGGTGAGAATTGTGAAAAGGATGAAGAAATAGTCCAAAAGAAGGTCGAGGACAAAAAGGTGGACAATAGGCTTTATGTATATCCTTTACCTTTTCCAAGTAGGCAAATCAAGCATAAGATGCCCAGTTACGTTAAGTTCATGAAGGATATATTATCCAAGAAACGAAAACTGGGCGAGTTTAAAACGGTAGCATTGTCTGAAGAATGCATTGCCGTTTTGCGGCAGAAGCTTCCCCAAAAGTTGAAGGATCCGGGAAGCTTTACAATCCCTTGTTTCATAGGAGAGAACTTCCTAGGCCAAGCATTGTGTGATATGGGGCAAGCATTAATCTCATGCCCCTATCCATATTCCAGAGGTTAGGTTTGGGGGAATGCAAACCCACATACGTAACCCTCCAATTTGCTGATCATTCATATACATACCCGAAGGGGATTGTGAAGGATGTCCTGGTGAAAGTGGACAAGTTCATATTCCCTGCAGACTTGATTATTCTGGATATGGAAGAGGATCATAGGGTCTCATTGATCTTAGGTAGACCATTCCTAGCCATGGGGAAAACACTCATAGATGTCCAAAAAAGTGAAATGACTAAGAGTTTTAGATCAAGAGGTCACTTTTAACATCTTTAAAGCAATTAAGTTTCCTCAAGATTAGGAAGAATGTTCTTATGTAGGTTTATTGGATAATATCATTAATGATGCATTCCAAGCCAATAATCCTGATGATTCCCTTGCTTTGGCATTGGCTTCATTAACTGATCGTGCTAAAGATACTAGGGACGATATATCGGATTTCATCAAGCATCTAGATGCGGTTCCTAGTCAATATTGGTCCCCTAAGTTTAAAACTTTGGAGTCCGATGTAACAAAAGAGGCATCTAAGCCTTCCATTGAGGAACTTCCAAGGCTTGAACTAAAGTCTCTGCTTAATTATTTGTAGTATGCTTATTTAGGAGCAACTTCCACCCTGCCAGTAATTATATCATCATCCTTTTCAAATGATCAAGAAGAGAAACTTCTCCATGTGCTTAGGAAATACAAGCATGTTATCGGATGGACTATTGCCGATATTCAAGGCATTACCCCTCCATCTGCATACATAAGATCTTATTAGAGGACAATCAAAGTAGTGTTGTGGAACACCAAAGGATGCTGAATCCAATTATGAAAAAAGTGGTGAAGAATGAGATAATCAAGTGGCTGGATGTAAGTATAATCTATCATATTTCTGACAGCCCCTGCGTATCCCCAATTCAATGCGTGTCGAAGAAAGGTGGCATGACGGTAGTCATAAATGAAAATGATGAGCTCATCCCTTCGCGTAAGTTTACAGGTTGGAGCGTGTGCATGGACTACCGCAAACTGAATAAGGCCACGCGAAAAGACCATTTCCCGCATCATTTCATAGACCAGATGTTGGACAGATTGGAAGGAAAGGCATATTACTGCTTCTTGGATGGTTATTCTAGATATAACCAAATTGTCATAACGTATGAGGACTAAGAAAAGACAACATTTACTTGTCTCTATGGTACATGTGCCTTCAAAAGAATACCATTTAGGTTATGCAATGCTCTTGCAACCTTTCAACTTTGCATGATGGTCATCTTTACTGATATGATTGAGCATGACCTAGAAGTGTTTATGGATGACTTTTCAGTATTTGGGAATGATTATAATAGCTGATTACAAACCCTTTTATCAGTGCTCAAAAGGTGTGAAGAGACCAACCTCATCCTGAATTGGGAAAAATATCACTTTATGGTCCAAGAAGGCATAGTTCTTGGCTAGGGGTGTCAAAACAAGCTAGCCCGGCCCATTCTGGGTTGGGCCATTTTCGAACAGCCCATTCGGGCCATGTAAGTTTCAGGCTGATATTTTGCTGGTCAGCCTAACCCATTTAGCCTTATATAGTATTAAAAGAGCGGGTTGGCCCGGCCTATTCGGGCTCAGCCTATTCTGGCCATGTAAGTTTCAGGCTGACATTTTGCTAGCCTAGCCCGTCCATTTTATAGGGCTATTCGGGCCGACCCATCGGGTTTGGCCTATTTTGACACCCTTATTCTTGGCCATAAGGTTTCTATCAAATGGATGAAGGTGGATAAGGCAAAAATTGAGGTAATTGACAAGCTTCCTCTACCAAACTCAGTAAAAGGAATCCGCAATTTTTTTAGCCATGTGAATTTCTACAGGAGGTTTATTAAGGATTTCTCAAAGATAGCCAAGCTTCTTTACAGCTTGTTGGAGAAAGACATTCAGTTCATTTTTAATGAATCATGTCAGGTTACATTTAAGGAGCTGAAGAAGAAATTGGTCTTAGCACTAGTAATTATTACTCCAGATTAGAACTTACCTTTCGAGCTCATGTGTGATGTCAGCGATTATGATGTGGGTGTACTATTGGGGCAAAGAAAAGGCAAGGTGTTTTGCTTTATTTATTATGCTAGCAAAACACTTAACGACACCCAACTGAACTACATAACAATGGAAAAAGAGCTGTTGGTGGTTATATTTGCGTTTGATAAGTTTCAGGCTTACTTGGTAGGGACTAAGGTGATTGTGTATACAGATCACTCTGTAATTAAGTACTTGGTGAGTAAAAAAGATGTGAAACCGCGATTGATTAGGTAGGTTTTGCTTCTACAAGAGTTTGATCTAGAGATCAGTGATAAGAAAGTGTGGAAAATCAAGTGGCAAACCACCTTTCAAGACTTGAATATGAAGAATGTCAAGATGAACTGATCATAATTAAGGAAACATTTCCTGATGAGTAGTTTCTTGCAACCACCACTCAATCATGGCTATGGTATGCGGACATGGTTAATTACATTGTGGGTGATGTGTTGTCACCAGATCTAACTTCTCACCAGAAAAAGAAATTCTTGTTTGACGTCAGGCACTACATCTGGGATAAACCATTTTTGTTTACATAGTGTTCTGACCATATGTTGAGGAGGTGTGTACCTATGAAGGAAATGGAGCAGATTCTAAACCAATGTCATGCTTCTCCATATGGTGGACACTACAGTGATGAGAGGACGACTACAAAGGTGCTCCAATTTGGCTTTTATTGGCCATTGCTATTCAATGATGCACATTTTTATGTGCAAAGATGTAATCGGTTTCAGAAATCTAGAAACATCTCAAGGAGGAATGAGATGCCCCTTATCTCCATTCTAGAAGTTGAGATTTTTTATATTTGGGGCATTGACTTCATGGACCTCATTATTCCCTCCTTTAGGAATTAGTACATACTTGTGACAGTGGACTACGTGTCCAAATGGGTGGAGGCATGTGCATTTCCTACCAATGATTTAAAGGTAGTGATTGGCTTCATGAGAAAACAAATCTTCACCAAGTTTGAAACACATAGGGCCATAATCATTGACATAGGGTTATATTTCTGTAATAAGCACTTTGAAGCCCTCTTACCCAAGTATAGAGTGACACATCAGATTGCCACTACTTATCACCCACAGACAAGTGGCAGGTAGAGGTATCCAATCGCGAAATAAATCGAATCTTGGAGAAGATAGTGTGTCCAACCAGAAAAGATTAGTCAAGGAAATTGGATGATGCACTGTGGGTTTACAGGACTACTTACAAGGGCCCCATTGGTATGTCTCCATTCAAGTTGGTATTCGGGAAAACATGTCACTTGTCGGTTGAGCTTGAGCATAGTGCTTATTGGGCAATAAAGCAGGTCAACTTTAATTTACAAGCTACCAGTGAGAAAAGACTTTTGCAACTTAATGAACTTGATGAATTTAGGCTGCAAGCCTATGAGAATGCAAAAGTGTGCAAGGAGAAGATTAAATACTGGCATGACAAGAGGATAATTTAGAAAAGATTTGATGAAGGCCAACAAGTTCTCCTTTACAATTCCAGGCTTAAGTTATTTCCTAGAAAACTCAAATCAAGGTTGTCAGGACCCTTTATTGTGATAAAGGTTTTTCCCACGGAGCAGTAGAGATAGCTCCACCAAATGGATCATCAAGCTTTAAGGTTAACGACCAGTGCCTAAAACCTTATTTTGGAGGAGAAATTCATCGGGGGAAGACCTCCCTCACTTTAACAGCTCCAACTTGATGTCCACAAAGTCCTGCCAGGACTATAAATAAGGCCCTTTTTGGGAGAAAACACAATTGTTCATATTTTGATTTTTAAGTCATTAGTATGCTAATATGTTGATTTTGTGGTTTAACTACGTTTTTGTTATACAAACTATTATTTGACCTTTTGGACATGTTTTATAAGTGGTGGTGACCTATTTTGGCCTTGAGTCCCGACAGAACGCTGCAGAATTATGCAGCCTCACTTCTCATGTCGCGGTGTGCAACTTGTTTATGCTACAGCATGAGGTCCTTATTGGGTCATTTATCAGTGAGTATAATGTTGCGGCGTGAAATGTGCCTATGTCGCGGCGTCCTGTTAAAAAAAACTAAATTGTATTTATTTAAATAATTAAATTAGGAGGGAATTAATGGGCACCGCGGTGCTAAAAGCTAAACGTCGTGGTGCGAGGTGTCTTTTGGGGTTAAATGCCACGATGGTTCATACGTCTTCCATTTCCCTCAATAGCTAAACCCTTTACTATTTTTTCTCTCATTTTCTCCCTCTCGTTTTTACTTCTTTATCTGCTTTAGCTTCCTTCCTTTGCTTTAAACCAGGTATGAAGCTCTTTTATTTAGTTTATTTTTATTTTATATTTTGTTATTTCTTTTTTTAAGTTTCCTATTGTAAATGTGTATTTTGTTGTTTATAATAGCATTATGTGTTGCAAGATAGATGTTTTATAGTTTTTATGTAGTATATGTGTAGTTATTCTACATGGGGGAAGAGATTTGGCCTGTTTTTGGGTAATTTTGGGTTCAGGTTGACCCCGCGCCGCAGCGTGACTATTGAGTACCGCAGGCCAAGTTGAAATCATATGAATGTCGCGGCATGGAGTGTGAGTGTCGTGGCATGTTGTTAAATTTGCTTGAATGTCACAGTGTGTTCTATTAATGCCACGACGTTGACATGAACAGATTGAATGTTGCGGCGCAAGTGTAAATGTCGCAACGTGGGCCATTGAATTTTCCAGAATTGTAAGTTTATTATGCTTAATAGTTCCAATTACTTGATATTGATTGTTTGCAATTCATTTTCAGGTACAATGGGCCCAAAACGACAATGCGGATCCTCCAGCCAGAGAAACAGGGAGCCATCTCCCCCTCCACCAATTGACAAGGGGAGATTCGTTTCAACCGTTGCCGCTCAACAGTATGTCACACTGGTTTCTAAACAAGTGACGGTCGAACAAGGATTCTCCTTCAAAGAGGCCATCCCAAAGGATATTGACAGGACCATCTGCCACTATCGATAGGGTCGATTTGCACAATACCCAGAGAGGGCAGTACTTCCTGTTGTTCTTGAATTCTATGCAAACATTGATACCACAGACGCCAACACTACTTCTATTATTGTGCGGGGATGCCAGGTCTCCTACTCTGTTATAGTCATGAGGGCATCACTAATCTTGCCGGCTCCTCCGTTGGTCTGTGAGTATACACATTTCCTTACAGTCGACCCTGATGGCATCGATCTCGCCACTATGATAGCCAAGATTTGCATGTCTGCGTCCTAGCCAGTGTAGTGGACATTCAGCATCTAGAGTGCCAGACCCAGATTCTTTCCATGAGCCTGTTTGATGCCTGAGGCTCGAGTCTGGTACCATTTCATTTGCATGCTAATTCTACCGTCCGCTAACTTGTCAGAGGTGACTCGAGATTGGTCAATCTTGACTTATGTTATTTTCGAGCACCGGGCCATCAATGTCGCCCATATCATTTACCGGTAGATTAGGAGAGCTACCAAAGAGTGCATGAGCTTGTTCTTTCCTTCACTCATCCATCAGTTGTGCCGGAGGCAGATGGTCTAGTGGTAAGACCATGCAGAGCGTTCAAAGGTAAAACAACCTCTGAATAACTATTTCATTAAGAGAATTAGAGTAACTTCAGCTCCTCCACCAGCTAGGAGGGCACAAAGGCAGAAGCCAACAGCACCCACAGTAGAGCCAACACAGCCTAGAGCAACACCAGTTGATGTTACAGCCTGGAGAACACAGATGAAGGCCCGAGTGACACACTTGGAGGCCAAGGCAACACAGACAACAATCATGTTGTCATATCTCATATAGACTCAGCGCTAGACTGCGGAATGCTTACACCTTCCCATGGAGGATTACCCAGTCCCCGACTTCCCGCTCATTGTAGTTACTGACCCACCACCACCACCATAGGATCCCGGACCCTCTCACCAGCCAGCAGCTAGAGATGATGATGAGGACGAGTCTATGGAAGACGATGAGGATGCAGATGAGAAGGCTACTGACTCTAACGAGGCCTTCATCTAGCCATTGTGGCATTCAGGGCATATTCCTTTTGTTGTATTTCATTTTTATTAGTATATTGTATGTTTTTCATGTACAGTGAGGACATTGATTCCCTCAGGTTTAGGGGGTGTCTTAAACTTATGTATGTGGTTTTGATACTTATGTATGTGGTAATTATTGCGGTTATTATTATGCTATATTGCTTATCTTTAATATAATGTTTTCATATGTTAGTACAACTATTTATGTTTGTAATTATATATGTTTGAAAGGATCCATATGAATGTGTATCTTGACAAAAATTTCATGAAAATCTCATTCAAGATACAATTGTCGTTCCATTTCATAAAAAGATATCATGTTGTCAATAACTAATGTGAGATGATTGTCCAATGATAAATATGGATGTAAATTGACCTTAATATTTCTGTGAATCTATATACAATCTTTGAAACATACTGAAGCAATCTACTTTTTTTTAATGCATAAAGCGTTTCTCATTTGCATGCTTGTTTAACTTTGAAAGTGATTTGAATTCTTGCCTAGAGAAAGTTTATGGATTGTACATGTGAAGGATCAATTATCCTTGAAATTATTTTTGAACTCTCTTCAGGCAAAATCCTAATTTGTGCATGATTGAGGAAATGATTAGGGCATTGTTTGGATCGATTGAGCCTTAAAAAGCTTATCTTGACATAATTATATCCTTAGGTCCCCTTTTGAAGCTTGAAATATGTTTGGCCTTATGTTTTTCATCACCTACATATTCCATACCTTGTAACTATTCTAAATGCATATAAGAACATTGCATTTTTTATCTTACCATCATTGTTGGTTGAGTTCATGTCATATGATTTTTTGAAGTGAGTCCAGTAACTAGAGGTATTATGTAAGTCAAATTCGAAAATGAACTTGTATAAACCATCTACAATTAGAAAAGCATTGCTTTGTAAAAGTGAAAAGAAAGGAAAAAAAAAAAGAAAAAAGACAAGGAAAGCAAAAGAAAAGAAGAAGAAAAGTTAAATACAAAAAGCATTGAATCGTTCTTATGAGTTTTGATATTTCAAGTTCTTTTTGGAATACCCTGGTAGTTTCAATTGAGCTCAAGTCTTAGAATTGTATGTGTATGTTTCTCAATATTTGTGTTAAATCCATTTCATTTTATTCTTTAACCTATACCATTGGCCTTACATTATAAGTTGTTAATGACTCTTTTGATCCTCAATTATGTGTGAGTTATATTAGTGGAGAGAGAGTTGAATTACAATTTTGTGGATTCCTTGATGCATATTTATCTGTATGTTCATAAACTCATCCTAGTGAGTATGAATTGATCAAAAGAAGTTTTATTTGCATGATCGTGGGACATATGTATTGTATAAAAGGAAACCGTAAATGTTAACATGATGAGGATTGTGTATGTGTGAAACTAATTGTGAGGCAAGTACATTCTTTGATGTTTTATGCAGTCATCATACACTAGTTCAATTTAAGTGAAAGTGGAAGGTTGAAAGTTGTTGAAGCAGATTAACAAGTTTATCTATATAAATGTACTTTGTTTTGCATGAGGACTAGAAAATCTAGGTTTGGGGTGTGATAACTCCACAAATTGTAGTTATTTGTGTCCTATATCTGTGCTATATTGATTGTTTAGTCCTTGTTTTGATGTATGATTAGAAGACTTTACTTCATATTCATATAATTCAATTTCAATGTCTTCCATCATGATTCTGAAAAAATATTTTTGATTCTTTGATAGATTGAATACATTTGTAATTATTATTGAATTTGTAATTTCTCTATGGCAGGTAGGGTTCCAACCAAGTGAAACTTAGAAGATTTGAACCAGCATTACAAGAGAAAGCCAAGTGTAAGGATCATCTTGTCATGCTGCGACACAGGCATGTCAATGCCACGGTGTGCTGCATCCCATGTTTCAGACAGAGAGCTACGAAATTTGTACGCCACGACGCGACATTTGAATGCTATGGCATGGTGACCTAAATTGTATACGTGTTGCGGCGTAGGAAGTTGAATGCCGCACATGACTCTGTTTTCTGAGCCCTATAAATACTGTTGCATTAATTTTTAACGGAGAGTTAGGTTATTTTTAGACAGCAATTGCTAGGTTTTTTCGTTTTACACAGTAAGGAAGTAGAAATGATCAAGTTTGGAGTCCATCTTCACCTTGGAGGGAGATTCAAGCTTGGAGGATCATCACCTTTGAGCTTTGTTCTTCCATTGCTTCTCCTTTCTCATTTCCATCTCTATGTACATGATTTATTGTGATATATTCTTAAGTTTCATGGCTGGCTAAGCTGTTGATAGGGTTTTCTTTAGATCCTCCTATGAATATTGAATAATACTGTAATCCCTTGAGTTTAGATATATGATTTGGTTTTGTTCAATCATATAGTGCTTAATGCTCTTGATTGTTTGATCAACTTTTAAGTGATTTGTTGAAATATAATGAACCTAGACATAGGAATTTAGATTTGAGAACGTAAGTATGATTGATGCATGTTCTATTTCATTCAATTAGTTTGGATGTGATGATTCGTTAATATGATAGAAATATACATATTAGCCATGCATAGTAACTATTGGGAATAGATCTTAATGAGTGGATTTTGCTCTAGTTCTCATAGAAACATAGTAAATTAGGTATCTGAAATAGGGTTGATTGACCTAGACATAAGCTTTTAACTAAATCAAGTTCTCAAGTTAACCCGATCATTTCGTTTATATTGCTCATAAGGATTACTTGTTATCAATGGAAGTATGAGGTGAAAAAGGATTCCTCATTCTCTAATCATCAACTTAATTCAATCTTATAGTTTTAAAGTTCTTTTAATTAGTTCAAACATATCATTTTCTCAATTTATATATTCTTGAATAGAAGTTCTTAAACTTTTGGTTAATATTTAGTTCCAAATTAACCATAGTCCTCGTGAGAATGATATCCGACTCCTAGTTATATTACAAATGTGACTTGTGTACTTGTGGTAAGCAAAAGAGCGAACAAGATGCAATGCCTAGTCTTGACATCCAACTTGGATCTCTCAACTTTGGGCACATGTACAAATGATCGACACCCAAAGACACGTAAGTGATCATATAAAACATCCTTTCCATACCACACTCTGTTAGGAACATCAACCTACAAAGCAATAGTAGGAGATAAATTAATAATATGTGCATCAGTATACAAAGTCTCACCCCAAAAAGATCCAGGTAACTTTGCTTCAAAAAGTAAACATCTAACTCTCTCTATTAATATCATGTTCATCTTTTCTGCCATGCCATTAAGCTGAGGAGTCTTAGGGGGGCGTCTTCTGGTGTCTAATACCATACTATCTACAGTACTCATCAAATGGTCCACAATATTCATCACCATTATCAGTGTGAACACATTTCAGTTTCTTCCATGTTTCTCTCTCAATAGAAGCCTGAAATTGCTTAAAAACACCAAGCATCTGGTCCTTAGTCTTCAAGGCATAAACCCAAAGTTTCCTTGAATGATTATCAATGAAAGTCACAAAGTAAAGTACACCACCAAATATTCTAGTCCTTATTGGACCACAACGATCTGAATGCACCAACTCAAGCACCTTTGATTTCCTAGAAGGAGGATGACTCTTGAAAGAGACTCTATTTTACTTCTTAGTCAAACAATGAGTACACTTTTCTAAACTTGCACCCTTCAAACATGAAAGTAGATTCATTTTGGCCAAAGTATCAAGTCCCTTCTCACTAACGTGGCTAAATCTCTTGTGTCATAACTCTGACTAGTTATTACACTCAATTATATTAGCAGCATTAACAGAAATTGAAGCTTTGGTCCAGTATAAACCTGAACACTTCTTACCATGTGCCACAACCAAAGAACCCTTAGAGAGTTTCCACTGTCCACCACCAAAGGTACTAAAATAGTCATCATCATCAAGAACACTAGCAGAAATTAGATGCAAACAGATATCTGGTGCATGTCTAACATTCTTCAAAAATAACTTTGTCCCATTAGTAGTTTCCAAACAAACATTGCCAATGTCAATCACCTTTGACATACCATCATGACCCATCTTCAAAATCCTATAATCACCAGGAGTATAAGATATGAAGAAATCTTTCCCAGATGTCACACGAAAATTAGCACCACTGTCAACAACCCAGTTGGTCTCATCACAAGCAACATTAATCAAATTTTCATCACAAATAATCACAAGATCTCCTCCAGTAGTGGTGGCAACACGATCATCATTGTCATTATCCTTCTTTTGTTGCTTGCCCTTGTTGTCCTTATACTCTTTTTTCCATCGGTAGCAGAACCTTTGGACATGTCCCTTTTTACCACAATAGTCACACTCAAGATTTTTGTATTTAGACCTTGATTTACTTCTACTCTTGTTTTTGCCTCTATTGCCTTGTCCCTGATCCTTCTTAATGCTTTTCCTTCTGTTTTCAGTAACCAAAACCTCTTACTGTGAAGAGGATATCTGTTGAGTTCGTTGTTTGAATTCTTCATTCAAAACAGCAGTCTTTACAAAATTCATGGTCACAACACCTCCAAGAGCAGAACTAGTAAAAGTGACTTTGAGATTTTCCTGAGAATCAGGTAGAGTATTTAGCAACCAAAGTCCCAAAATTTGATCTTCAAATTTCACGTCCATGCCGGACAACTGGTCAAAGCATCCCTGAAAATCACTTAAGTGATCAGAAATAGAACTATCATCCTCGTAACTCAAGTTCATAGCATGCTTCAATAAAAACATTTTATTGTTCCTAAATTTAGAGGCATACAAGGTCTCAAGCTTCTCCTACAAAGTTCTGATATGTGAATCATTAGCAATATAATTCAAAAAATTTATCATCTACCCATTGTTGAATAAAGCCACAAACCATCTCATGCTCAAAAGCTCAATCTTCATCAGATTTTGCCTCAGGTTTTTCACTAGCAAACACTGGTAAATGTATTTTTCACAAATAATAAATTTTTCATCTTTCCTTTCCACTTGTAATAGTTTGTGCCATTGAAACTAATCATTCTACTGTAATTAGGCTCCATCATTTAGTCAATCAAATAAATAAATTTCTCTAATGTTAGTTATTGGGAAAGAAAAGAAGTGTGTATATAGCGGAAGCAACAACACACAAACGGGAAATAAAACTTTTCCCACTTGAAAGAACCTGTGAAGAGCAACATATATAGTCAACCAAAAATATCCACCAAAAGATATATTCAAGAATGCATAAAAATAAATATCATTTGTGGGGCTGTGCAATAGCCTTGGGTGCTATGGTTTTGGCTGGTTTGATTATAGTAGCATACGGTGGTGTTAGGGTGGTGTGTGAGGTTCGACATAGAGGGTAGAGTCATTGTTTTAGCCGGTGAGGTCATTTCTGAACCTCAGTGGCCGGCACAGATCACCCGGTGATGGTGAGCAGAGAAGGTGGAAGAGCCATTGTTTCTGTCGACAAGGTCGTTACTCAACCTTAGTGATCGATAGTGAAGATAGTGATCGAATAAGGGTGGACACCCTAGAGGGAGAAGAAAAGGGAGGAAAGCAGGAGAAGAAGATGGTTTTGAAGGGTGTGCAAATAATATAATATCATCGAGGGATCATTTTGCATTATCTATTTGTTTTTACCTGATTACCAAGTTTCAAGTAGTGATCTATAAGCCATTGATTTATTTCTTAATGTATCAAATGACCTATTCAATAAAGTCTATGAATGGACTTTTGACTGGAAGGTTCATATTAAAATCACCTAGAGCAAAAAATGAAAAGTTGATGCAGGAGAGAGAAGATGATTGAAGAAGCCAAAAAAATAGAAAGAGACAAAGGAAATGAGAGGAAATGATATAATAAATGCTACTTCGCATAGGAAGAAACAAGAACAACGCTCGTTAACAATTTTTAGTGAGAATAATTCTAATTGAATTAAGATAAATATTTGTCACATAAGAATTAAGGTAGTCTAACTAATAAAATAATAATTGGTTTTTACTTTCTTTAAGCCACGTTTAATAACATAATACCCATTTATTTGTCTAGCTATGTAAATATATTATTCATATCCATAGTTATTTAAACATTTATATAGAAGTTCTAAAGTATTACTATATAATTTTTTTTTGGGTAAAGAACTCTACTATTTTACATACTAGACAATCAAACAAATTATTCTAGTCAATTTTTTTTATAAAAAAAATAAAACTAATTAGCTTCCACGATGCCACTTTAAGATTTTGTGATACTCTCAGAAAGGTTAATTTATCTAAAAAAATTTACTGTCTACAAAATTTTATAAAATTAAAAAAGAATGTAGGATTCTCTATAATGTTTTAGAAAACATCATTTTAAAGCTCACGTTGTCTAAAACATTGAAAAACAATTTCGTAACATTATAGAACCTGTTCTAGACCGGGTTATAGGTCCATGGATCTGAAGTAACTCGATCCATCAGAATAGAACTTAGATATTACTGCACACTCGTAACTGCCTCTTTGCAAGTCATAAATCTCTTAGAATCTTTTAAAAAATATGAATGTCAAACATACCCCCACATAAATAAAGGATTAATGGTAGGGAATAACGGTTTCTCATATTCTGGTCAACAACATTCAATTCAGATTGAATGTCACAATCTGTTACACCCTAAAATGCACACCCAACAAGGTGAAAAAGGTACGCATCTATCATCCAATACTATACACTACATTTCTTGCACACAAACTGACTTGAACATCGGAGTGCCTTTTGCAAGTACCCACTCATTCGCACTATTGTTGTTGTTGTTGTTGTGCGACGGAGGTATCCACTATCACCTACCTTTTCAGGTAACCCTCTGAATCCAGTTCAGAACATTGACGCCATCTACGGGAAGAGATAAAATTTTACTCCCATCATCACCATCAACAGTCTCATTACCACCATTGTCATGATTAACACGAGGAGGAGATAAACATTAACCAACCAGAATCGCACTTCTGTTGTGCACAACCTACCTTCTACAAATCATTATCCAGCATCTGTCTCTGTTGCTCATGAGCCACTTCTAGAACCAATCGTAGCTCAACCAGAACATGAGAAAGACGAGTTGGAGACTTCTTTCACCAGAAAAAATCTCCCCCTCCTTCCTCACAAGTTCCGGTAAGGCAACGTCTAAGCCCTTTAAGAGCACCTTATGGAGGTGCTAGATAACGAGTATCAGCGCTGCAACACATTAAAGATTGTGTGGAGAATGAAGTTCAACTTCACCATGTTGAAGCTTATCATTAGGAGCTACCCAGAGCAAAACTACTCTCTCTGGTTAGACTTCAGGATGAGTGAATTCAGCATCAGGGTGAAAGAATTCAAAACATGGAGAGACATTGTTCTAAAGGTTACTTTGATCCCAGCGCAAGCACATCTTGGGACACCCAAAACCGTGACAGATCACAACCCAGGGATGATAATCATGAAGACAACCATCGCCACGCTGAAGTAACCTTGAACAATAAACACCATCTTGGGGGGCTTTGCAAGCGGTAATGATTTTGGAAATGCCAAAAAGAAGGCTCTTTATGTTGTACTAAGCGTAGCATCCTTCACAAAAACAAAGTTAGGCAGATGGTTAAGAAAAACGCACTGATTTCATTCTCTGATGAAGATTATAGAAATATTATTGCGGATCACGATGACCCCATGATCATTACTATGATAATCACAAACGTCAAGGCTCACAGAATATTTATGGATCAGGGGAGCTCGACCAACATCTTAGACTTATTCAACAAGCTAAGATTATCGAAAGAAGAACTAATCTCGTACACTGGCGACTTGATCGGTTTCACAAGCAATAAGATCACCCTAGTTAGCTACATCAAAACCTACCTGACTTTAGGGAAGGACTCCTTTTTCAAAACTGTCAAGGTCAAGTTTTTGGTAGTTGACTGTCTTTCTGCCTATAATGTTATACTAGGTCGTCCTTCGCTCAATGCCTTTGGGGTCGTGATCTCCATACCCCACTTGGCCATAAAATATATGGACCAACAAGACAGAGTTGTGACCATCAAAGGAGACCAAGTTGCAGCAAGGAAGTACTACAATGAGAGCCTAAGAATCACCTAAAAACCTCGGACTGTGGACCAAAGCAACGATTTGACCCCGGTTACTATGGGCATCACCAATGTCCTCTTAATTGAGTTGGATATACGCAAAGAAATCCATGGTACTAGCCCCCAACCTGAAAGAGAACTCTAGCCCCTTCAACTTGGTGTCAAGCCAGACCAAGTAACCAAGATTAGAGGGCAACTCAGTCAAGAGGAAAGATCCTAGTTGACTGAGTTCTTATAGAAAAATAAGGATCTTTTTTCTTGAACTTATACAGATATGCTGGGCTTATACCCAAACTTTATTTGCCACTGGCTTTCTATTATGAAGAATACAAAATTGGTAGTCCAACATAAAAGGAAAATTGGCCCCGAAAGGTAAGAGGTGATCTAGAAACAAGTGAAGGAGCTCCTAAATGCCAGATTCATCAAAGAGGTATCCTATACCACATGATTCTCTAACATAGTCTTAGTCAAGAAGGCTAGTGGGAAGTGTCGTTTGTGCGTTGATTACATATATCAGAACAAAGCATGCCCAAAAGACCCCTACCCACTTCCCAATATTGACAAGCTAGTGGATAACTCGTCTGATTTTAAGCTAATTTCTTTCATGGATGCTTATTCTGGATACAACCATATCACTATGAATCCATAAGATGAAGACAAGATTGCCTTCATAACTGAGATCGGGAGTTATTGTTATCGGGTCATGTTGTTCGGACTCAAGAATACAGGGGTAACTTATGTAATGAATGAAGAACAAAGTTTTCATTGGAAAGATTAGTAAGATGTTAGAAGTATACATTGATGACATGATAGTCAAGAATGTGGACATCGGTGACCACATCAAAGACTTAAAGGAAGTATTCGTTCGAGGTTCGGAAATATAACATGTGACAAAATCTGGAGATGTGTGCCTTCAGGGTACAGGTTGACAAGTTTCAGGGGTTTCTATTGACAAACCGACATATTGAGACCAACCTGGAGAAATGTCAAGTCGTGCATGACATGCACAATCCTTAGTCCATCAAAGAAATGTAGTAGTTGGCAGGCTGAATTGTAGCCTTCACACATTTCTTAGCCAAGGCTATTCAAAACTCTTTTCTCCTCTTCAAAAAAAAAAAAAAAGAACTTTGAGTGGACCCAAGAATGTGAGGTTACCTTCCAAGAGTTAAAGAGGATGTTGTTCACGCCACCAATTCTGACGAGATCGGACCTCGGTGAGACATTATACACCTACCTCTTTGTCAGCAACGAGATAGTTATCTCGGTCTTGATAAGAGAAACAGACGAGAGTCAGAGGTCAGTCTACTTCGTCAGCAAAGTCTTACAAGGCCCCAAGATCCATTATCAAAAGATTGAGAAGCTGACTTTAACATTGTTAATCACTATAAGAAGGTTGAGACAATATTTTCAATGTCACCCAATAATAGTGAGGATATATCAGCTAATCAGGGAAATACTGCATAAGCCAAATCTCGATGGGAGAATGATTGCTTGGTCAGAAGAGCTCTCCAAGTTCGGAATCACCTACGAGCCAAGACCAGTTATAAAGGCTTAGGTACTATCTAACTTCCTGGTTGAGCTCGCACCAGACTCTGGTCATCTTAGAGCGCTTTCCTAGACCATCTATATTGATGAATCTTCGAATCCCAAAGGGACTGGTGTCGGGGTTATGTTAGAAAAACAAAGTCGGCCTTGTATTGGAACATTCATTGAGGTTCAGGTTTCCTATGACAAACAATCAAGCTAAATACGAAGTATGCATAGTAGGCATCAACATAACGAAGGAGATGGGAGCTATAGACATAGTCATATGAAATGACTCCCAGCTGGTGACATCCTAGATCCAAGGGGAATATTAGGCTAAGGAGCCCCTTACTACAGAAGTACTTAGCCAAGGTGAAAAAGTTGATGGAGGGTTTTGATAGTGTTAAGGTGGAACACATCCCAAGAGAACAAAATTCTAGGGCCGATATCCTATCAAAATTTGCTAGTACTAAGAGCCCAGGTAATAATAAGTCCATGATCTAGGACACCCTACTCACTCCTGATATCACGGATAGTGATGTTCTCTTACTGGAAAATGACGAAACCTGGATGATACCTATACTTGCCTACCTCCACAGTGGCTTTCTACCCGAGGATTAAAAAAAAGCCTAAAAGATAGTACGAACAACATCTTGATACAACATTTATGACAACTAGTTGTATCATTGTGGATTATCTTCTCCCCTCCTCAAGTGTTGTGGTCCTATGGGGGTGGAATATATCCTGACCAAGATTCACGAAAGAAGCTCGGGGCATTATCTAGATGGCAAGTCCTTAGCACAGAAGATGCTAAGGGCTGGATACTATTGGCCTACTATAGAAGCTGATAGCAAAGAACATATGCAAAGGTGTGACCAATATTAGTGTCACTCAAACATTTATGCAGTAGCACCTGAGGAATTGTCAACGATGTTTGTTCCTTAGTCGTTCTACCAATGGGAAATAGACATCCTAGGCCTCTTTCCCCAAGCACTAGAGCAGGTCAAATACTTGATGGTGGCTATTAATTATTTCACCAAGTGGATTAAGGCAGAACTATTAGCCACAATCACCTTTGTGCAAATTCAAAATTCACTTACAAGAGTATCATTAGCAGATTTGGAATCCAAGAGTCAATTGTCACGGACAATGGAACTCAGTTCACTGATTAGAAATATAAGGACCTCTTAGGCGGGCTCAAGATCAAACAACACTTCACCTTAGTAGAGTATCCAAAATCCAATAAACAAGCTGAGGCCACCAACCAGTTTATACTTAAGGGGATAAAAAAAAGACTTAATGACGTTAAGGGAAATTAGGTAGAACAACTCGATCATGTCCTATGGGCATATCAGACCACGTCACATTTCTCTATAGGAGAAACCCTCTTTAAGTTAACATGCGGTTGTTAGGGCATGATCCCGGTGGAAGTAAGATAGTCGAGCTGGAGGAAGCAAAACTTATTTGAGGAAACCAATCCGAACCTCATCTTCTATGAACTTGATTTGCTAAAACGAACAGCCCGGGAGGTCCCCCATCCCACAATTGTTCCAAGTCAAGTTCTTATATTCTTGCCCACATCCCATACCCGAGGAAGCAACCCTCAAATAGAGGATTGCTGTCTCTCATGCAAATCAACCCCAGTACAACTCCAAAGTGATTCCACTTTGATTTAACATCGGTGACCTCGAGCTACGTAGGGAAAACATCGGAGGAAAAATATAATAGATGGGAAACTACCTTGTAATTAGGTAGAATGATACTGAATTACGTTCAAAACCAATATGGGAGCCTACACCCTAGAAACCTTCTTTGGCAAGGCAATCAAGAACTTCTAGAACACAGACAAGCTGAAAAAGTATTATAGTTGAGAGTTATATGAAATTATTACTTTAAGATCATGTAAAAAACATCTTTCAGTATAGTATGAATAAATCAGTTCTTGCTCAACATTTGCTCTCTATGTTCTCTTTCCTCATTATTTAATTACTATAACTTCCAAGGTTACAACACCTCGAAAAAGATCTAAGGAATACAAGGTCTAAAGAGGATCATCTATTCCAGCATCAACACTTGACGGCTAAACTAAGGAATCCACTTGACTGTCAACTAAGGTCAAGGAGCGTATTCAAGGATTTTCACTCATGCCCTTATGGCCTGACATTAACCCATAAACCAACCAGTTTTACAATGGTTAAGCATAGCAGACCGTAGCCCGAGATAATGGACTCAACACCAAGAGGCTTTCGTGTCAATTTACACCTAAAGTTTGTCTAAGTGTCAACTATTCTTAAATGAACCCAACCTTTAAGATTGAGCATTAGACTCATCTCGGTTAGGCAAAACGATTGTTCATTAATAGCAACTGAGATTGAGTGTTGGACCTATCTCGGTACGATGTGCAAGCAAATTGCTAAGTGCAAAATGAACACCAAGATTAAGCGTTGGACCCATCTTGACATCGCAAAGGCAAGAATACAACAAATATTAAAGAGTCATTGAGATTGAGTGTTGGACTCACCTCGGTGATGACAGCTAACAATTGGAAATGAATACTACTTGTATAAACAAAAATGCCCAAGATTAGGGCTTGTCCATATACATCTATAGAACTCTACGCAGGGGGCAATGAAATAAATAAAACAAGTTAGGCATTAGAAGGTGGGGCTTGAACCCCTGGATCTATGTGGCCACCGCAACCTTAGCCTCTTCCCTTCAGCCAAATCCCACAACAAAATCACCCCACCTTTGCCACCACTAGCACTTAGAGACCCATCAGGTGACACCACCACAGTTTTCATGCACCTAGTGTGGCCAACAAGTGTGTTACTCAGCTTGCAATTGGTCGAGTTCCAAACTTCCACATTGCAGTCGTGAGAGGCAGAGACGATCTGGCAGTTATCGATGGAGAAGGTGCTGAGAGGATGTCCTCCGCCGCCGCCTCACTTTGGATTCTCGTCAAGACCTCTACCATGGGCTTGAAGCCTTCACCATGGCTAAGGTGGAGAGGATGACGGAGGATGCAGAACTTCCCCTGACGGGCCACTGTTTTGCACCATTTCCTCACTCCCTGATATTTTTCTCCAGTTTACAGAAAGGAAAATCGGTGAAAATGAAGAATATGTTAGTCATGACAACTATCACCCAAGAAGGGAGGCAAATTGGATGATTATAAATTTTTAAAATACCATTAAGAAATTAAACATTTTAAAACACTCAATTAATAAATACAACATAACATGTATAAATTACGTTAATATAGAATATAAAGAGTGTAGGGAATAGAAAATCAAACTCAATAATTTATTATGGTTCAGTCACCAACTACTTGTGGCTTATATTCAGTCCTCAAGTGAACCATTTGAAATTTTCTACTAAACATTCAAGCTTGAACAAGTGCTTAAAAATCTTTACAATTAAGAGCACTCAACACATCTCTGGGATGCCTCACCCTTTGTGCTTGAGTCTCAAAATAGGGATACCTCACCCTTTACAACTTTAGAGAGATACCTCACCCTATTTACAAACAAGGGATACCTCACCCTTTACTCTTTAAAGGGATACCTTACAATTTTATCTCTTGAGGGATATCTCACCCTCTTTTACAGGAAATCAAAGAAAGATTGAATGATAAATTCTCACAAGAGTAGATATTACAAATTGAAGCTCAATGGGTATCAAGAAATCACACACTAAAGCTCAAAACAAGAGTTTATGAGAAAAGAGAGTTAAAAGTCGTGTTCAATGCTCAAGAAGCTTTGTTAGATTGATTTTCAACTTTTCTTTAATGTCCAAACACTTATATTTATAACTCAATGCATTAAAGAGTCGTTAGAAGTAGTTAGAGCATTAAATACAAGTGAACTAGATATTATTTTTCATTTTCTGACACCCAAATAATAGATTATTAGTTTCACATAACAAATTATTGCTCGTGAATAACAAATTATTGGTTTTACATCAAAGATTATTCGCGTTATTAGAAAACATTGTTACACACAAATAACAAATTATTGGTTTTACATAAAAGATTATTTGTGTTATCTGAAAACATTGTTACATGCGAATAACAGATTATTGTGAAGCCATAATCAATTAGGTAGTTTAAAAAATAAGAGGCGCACTACTGACTTTGTCAAATAACTTGTTATGAACACTTCATAATCGGTTATTCCTTTTAAAATAACAAGATGTGCACTATTGACTTGTCAAATAACTTGTTATGATGTCCAGATAATCTGTTATAAGTTTAAGATAATCTGTTATTGGTTTTAGATAATCTGTTATTGATTTCAGATAATCTATTTTTGGCTATCAAGAAATTTTTTTTTCTAAAAGCCTTTGCAACAAAAGATTCCCAAAACATTTTCAACATTTCTAAAACAATTTTGTTCAAACTTGATAAATATTTTCACAAGTATTAAACATGATTTTTCATAGAGATTTAAGTTGAATAAAAATGAGATATGAGCTTAGTGTGATTCCTCTTTACCTTTATACAATATCTAAGTCCTATAAGCTAAACTTGAAGATCCTTGGGACTTGATCTTTGCACAACCATTTCTTTCTTGTTTGTTATCATTAAAACCATTATCATTGCCAATGCTAATTACAGAATACCTTAAGGATTATATGGTTAAAAGAGCTTTAAACCAAGAAAGCTTGGAAGAAACGTAGAACTACCAACAAATGCCGTGAAAGCTCGCAGGAAATCGCCTAATTCACCTCATTCCTATTTATATGCGAGGAAAAACCTCCTCAACCGCTATAATTAATAGGGGCAAAAACCTCCTCAACCGCTGTGATTAATGAGGGCAAACGCATCTTTTCATTCATTTTGAAACTTTAAAAAGTGGCTAATCATGACATTATGCATCCCAAACAATGGCTTCCATTGTTCTTCAACCACGTGGCGTACTGTTTCTGAACAAAAACAACTGAAACGACAATGCCCAGAACATTCGAAATTGAAACAACGTGTGACGTTCTAGAAGAACACCTAAACTGGGTCACAGATTGTTGACAAGATACCATAGTAAAACAATGCCATGAATCTCAATCTAAAAATTGAACCACACTCATAACCCGGACCCCCCAAACCACACATGAGGGCAACCTATTACATATCCCGGATAGCGGAATGATGGCTTAAGCATAGAGATTCAGCTCGAATCCTGGCCTTACTCATTAACCTCAGGGGTATATTATGATACATCACAAACCTTGGCCCTTTGGAAAAACCATCATAAGATTCGATGTAAACACTATGACTTGGGTCCCTTTGTCCAGTATGCACTGTGTGCTCCAGTTAAACTCATACCTTAACACTTAGTTGTCCCACCAAATTGTCAAGTTAGGGATAACTATTCTAGACTGGATTATGGGTCCACAGGCCTGGAGCAACCCGACCTACCAAAATAGAACCCAGATATTACTGAGTGCTCGTAATTGCCTATTTGCAAGGCATAAATCCCTTAAAATCTCTTTAAGATATATGAATGTCAATCACACCCCACATAAATAGGGGATTAATGGTAGGGAATAATGATTTCTTGGATTATGGTCAACATCATTCAATTCAGATTGAATGCCACGATCTATTACACCCTAAAATGCTCATACATATATCCAACAAGGTGAAAAAAGTACGCAGTTATCATTCAATATTATACACTGCCACCCTTGAGCACAAACTGACTTGAGTAACGGAGTGCCTTTTGCAGGTACCAATCCCCTCGCACCATTGTTGTTGCCGTTGTGTCATGGACGTATCCACTATCACCTATCTTTTCATATAACCCTTTGAATCTAATTCAGAATAGAACCTAAACTCTTATGTTCTTAACGAACTTCTAGAAGACTCCATGTAAATATTTAAAATATTTTAGAGAAATTAAAAAGTGAAAGTTCTAAAACCTTGTCTTTGTCATACATTTGACAACATCTCCACCATTCAATAAAGAGATTGAGCAACTGCAAATAATTGAGGATATTCAAAGCCAAAACCAAAATATAGAGTTTGAGAAGCTCTTAGCAATCACAAATTAATACAAGAAGTTCTCTTTGAGTACTTCTTGCACATCTCGCTTCTACCTACTTTGTGTGAGTGAGGCTAGCTTGTCTTTCTAGACAGGTCAAGAAAATGCCAACAAGTGTCGACATGGCTGCGTTGGAATGAGTCCAAGGCCATGACATTGAACTTTATTTTTTCAGTAATTAAGAGATTCTTATATTCCAAAGTCAAAGCTTATTACAAGACTCAACAATGACTCACAGGTTGCTTCATTTGAATGATTAGTAGTACACGAGTATTCTTTAAAGTTTTAATTTTATTGTTTATGAATGGAATTTTGAGTTATATTCTTGCGCAAGTTAGAGTTGAATTTGGAATTGTATTCCATAATTTTCTCTCAAAAACTTAGAATTCCAATACATAGTTTAATTCTAAAAAAAAGACATGATATGATATAGATTCTGAATAGACAATGTAATTAAACCAATGGCACTTAACAGTTCCTCATTACATGATTTAGCACTATGTATGTGTGTAGGCTTTTAAAATCTTTTTTTTTAAAAAAAAAATCAGCCTAATTCAATGCAATTGGTTTTTGATGAGTTTCATTTAATTTTCTTTTTTTCTTTAAATATTTAGGATGAGGAGAGATTTTCCTTATTCTAAGATTAGGACAAACCACCAATCTTAACGAAGATTTATAATAAGATTATAAATTACCCACCAACAAGAGATAACAAGATTCTAACATAAGTTATGTTATTGTCATGAACAGAAGGTCAATCGGGTAGGCCAACTCCATTGGTGAGTTTTATTTGATTTGAAAAGTGAGAAAAATTAATTTCTTTAAAAGCAAAAAATTTTGCAGCTACATTTTTTTTTTTGCTTAATTAAGAGAAACTATAAAACAATTAAATCATCTTGAACAAATTTTTAGAATTTAACTAATTTCATCCTGAATCAGCCTTGTATTGTATTTTAGGTAAAAATATACTTTAAATCTCTAAATTCATCCTAACTTCTACCATTGCTAGAAATGTTAATGGAATTATATCCTAGACACCAAAAAAGTCCCTCTCTCAACAGAGGGGCATGCACGAAAAAAAGGATATAAAACAACACCATTAAAAAAAGAAATATAACACAAGTTTAAGGTTGTTTAACCCCTGCGACCTATATCCACAACCCCCCTCTCACAGGGATCAAAACATATCCATTGTCTTAACCATCCCTTGGGGGCACTCGCACCAAGCAAGATAACAAAACCCAAAAAAAAAAAATAAGATTAAAAAAAGTTGCAACCAACTTTATTTGGTTGGATAAAAATTAGAAAACCCTTTAACTTTGTTTTTTTTTAAAAAAAAAGTTTGCAAAAACAAATGTACTACGTTTGAGAGTCTGTTTATGTGTAGAGAATGATATAAATCAAATTCATTTGCATCCCAAATATATCTATCCTAAAATGATTATCCTAAAATCAATCATGCAAATTACTATAACCTAAACAATTTTAATCTACTCCATAAAATAAACGATGGCAAAGTTGGATAAATAACAATAATAAACAAAAAAAAAGTTAAATTATAATATTTACAAGGAAATTAAAAAATAAAAATAAAGCATTAATTAAATATTTACAAGTCAAAGTATAATATAAAAAAAGGAACAAAGACTAAATTACAAAAATTTACCAATTAGACTTAAATGAAATAAAATTTCATGTCTATATATCCGCCAAGTGCAATAAAGAATTTAAACTAATATATAGTAATGGTGGAGTGACTAATTTTAATTATAATATTTTTAAAAGATAATATTAATTAAAGACAAATCTTTTCCTACACAGGATTTAACATAGTATTAAATTATATGATAAACTTACATAATTCTAACAATACTTGAAAATGGCATAACCATACAAAGAACGTCGAAGGTTGAATTTTTTTTTTTAAAGCAATTTATTGAACTTTAAAGGGTTTATTTAAACACTATTGTCAAGAATGATTACATGAAGCTACATACATGCCAATAAACTAAAATCAGTCAGAAGAATAAATTAAACAAATCAGAAAAGTCATAAAGAAGTAATCCAGCCAATCAAAGAATCCCAAGGTTTTTACTAGAAAAACTAATTTCATTAGTCATATAACTATATCGTCTTTTAATTTTACTATGACGGCTACAAAATTTGAGAGAATAATATTGTGGATTTCTATACTTCAAAAAATTTATATATATATATATATATATATATATATTATATGTTTACATGTGAGATAAATTTATTAGTCGAATAAGAATTCAGTCGACGAACACGTATGAATTTTGATAAGAAACAGACGATTTGAACTAAAGGTAAAATCCAACCTTTAACAAGGATTCTCAAACTCACTAAAGAAAGCATTTGGTATGAAAGTGAACTTAAGAAGTCTAAGAATTTGAAGTTAAAACTGTAATCGGCTAAGAAATAAGCTTGCGGAAAATAAATTACAAAAAGTAAAAGCAATATAGTAAATGGTTGAAAAGTTAAGCAAAATAAGCAAAACTTGAAAGTTGTATTGATTGTGATTTCGTCCTATTTCAATTGATACAAGTAGTATTTATAGATAAAATTTAACCCCCACCATATCCAACCTTACTGACTAGAGCTCCTAAAAACAAGCGACTAACTCAAGGCTAGCCTACCCATGTCTCTTAACCGTTTTGGCCACAACGGCTACCCCTCAACAGCTTAACTGATATTTTCTCGGCATGTTTTGTGGCATCCGTTAGTAACAGCTTCAGTTCTTAGCCTTCCATCAACCTGCAACCCATTATGCTTCAGCTTTTATTGTTTCAATCCCGGTCCACTAACAGCAAGGCCCAGCCTACCCTTAGCTAAGTGTTCCTCTACTCATCGGCTATATCCTCCTTCGGCTAATCACCTTTAGCTAGCCGTTATATCAGCTTACTCTTTTGAATTTATTTTTTGGGTGATAACAATTGCCCCCTTACATTTTTCAGCTGATTCTGAGAAGCTGAATAAATTTAATTAAGTCTTTTCGAGCGTCGTGTCTAATTTAATATCCACTTTATCTTTTACTGTGAGAGATACTCGGCCGAAAAAATCAAACGGTCAAAACATATTATCATTCCTCTGCGAAACAATTATAAATTCAGCTGAAACTTACTTTAGTTGACTTACTTTTGCCATTTCTTCTTCAAAGCACTTAGCAAACTACTTTTCCCATTTCTTCGATCATGTCTAATATCTCTGATTCCCAAAACAAGACCTACTCTTATGGGGATGATGATTCTTCATCATTTTCATCTGATTCGGCTTTCAGCACCCAGCAACCATTGAACCAGGAACAAGATGCTGGCTTCCTCGTGCTTGTTCCGCTTTTGAATTCCTTCACCATAACCCCATGTACCTTTAACATCTATGAGGGCAAGATCTTTCTTGATTATCACCTATATCCCAAGCATTTTGAGCTTTCCATCACTGCCAACTGGTATTCCATCAACAAATGCCCTAATAACATCCGAACCTGGCCTCGCCTTGCTCCTCAGTATGTCGATTGGCTGAAACGGGTTTCGACTAGTTGAGCAGAAGATTGGAAAACATGGAGAATTTATGACATCATTATGCTTTCTCAACATGAGGTTCCCCTAAATCTTGACCTTCTGTTTAGCTTCTTAGGGTTTTGGTCTACCTCTGTGAACGGATTCATCCTTCCTTCAGGCATCATCAGCCCTAACTTGTTAAATATGGCAGCTATCACTGGTCTTCCAATAATTGGTGAAGATGTGAACTCGTTTTTTAAACTTTCTTATCCAGCATTGAAAGTAAACTTTTCTAAAAACACCTCTTCCTACTCCAATTTCTTGCTTGCCAATGCCAAGGCCTCTCACCAAGTATTTGATGGGGAACATCAAGCCTTCCTTCTTTACTGGTTTTGCAAATATTTTATTTGCTCTAGCTCGGTCGCAGTAGTCCTAGAGATATCTCACCTTGTTTCTTTAGTTACTTCTGGCAAACCTCTGACCTTAGGTACTCTTTTCCTTTCTTTTTTGTATAAGAGCCTTTTCACCATGGTTACCAGACTCCAAACAATGAGAAACTAGATAATATAGTAGGGCCTCTCTAGTTTCTTCAGCTCTGGGTAACCCTTTACTTCCCAGAATTCATACCTCTATCTCATAAGAATTTTACTTCTTCTTCATCGACTCCAATCTCTCTAGGCCGAGTCATGCAAACTATTCCCCTTGTCAAGCATTCAACCTTTAACTTTGCAACTGAACTTTTCACTTCTATTCGGCATGCCAAAGAGTTTTTTCCTTTAGCCGATAGGCCCCACAGTCTTCTCTGGACGAGTACCCATGTGGACTCTCCAAATCCTCAACTGACTAACTACATTTCTCTATGCTAGGGTAGTGTATTATCAGCTAGAGACTTGATGTGTGGAGTAAAGCCATCCAGCCGCTACAACAAGACATCGGCCGAATTTTACTACCCACACCTCCTGGCTCAGCAATTTGGACTTCTTCAGAACATCCCTCTGGCTTACCAATCAGTGGCAACTGCTTTTGGAAGACCCACATTATCTGATAAAGATGTGGTATCTTTGACTTAACAGAACCTGCAAAAGCTAAATGTTTTTGAGTTTAAAATTTTTAGGCAACTTCCTGAAGAGTCATCAGCCTTTACCAATTGGTGGCCTTCAGTGTCCAATAAGATTTTCTCTGCTTCCACTTCCAATTATCTCTCAAAACTAATCATCAGAAGCATGGGTCAGCCTACTATCAACGCTCAGCCCATATCAACCAGGAAACCCAAAACCACAAGAAGCAAACCTACAACCGATGCAACAAGTACTTTTAAGTCCACTTTTCTAAGCATTGACTACCTTCAGCATTTTCTAATGCCTTTCTATTTCAGGGTCGTCTCAACCAATGACCATAAATCTTGAAACACTGGAAGATACTCCCATTTCCAAAGTTGTTCGCCCTAGGCTTACTAGGCATTCAGCTAGGCAAGCAGGGATTGTCATTCGGGAATCGGCTCCTGCTGCTCAACAATCAGCTCCCAGGAAGAAGAAACTGAGAAAATTATATGATTTTAAACCTTGCTCTTATAAATTCCTGGTTCTAACACTTTTTCCTTTACCTTACTCTTATAGACTTGTCAACATTCTCCCGAGACTCATCTAGAAGTTGCTTCTCTAAGACCTTCTCTCACAAGATTTCCTCTGACACCAGTAATCCTCTTAACTTCTTAGCTAATTAATACATTTTCACCTTTTTTTTATTATTGACTAAGGTTATTTTTATACTCTATCAAGAACACGAGCCAACTCATCTCACAACTCCTCCAGCTCCTATGCTGCATGCTCTAATAACCCAAGCCTCTGATGTGCTAGTTTCTGAAGAGGACTTGGCTCAATATTTTTCCTCTCTGGTTCCCAAAGCCGTTGTGGATCCGAGTTCTCCTTCAGACCAACATCTGTCTTTTGTGGAAACCTTGCTTGATCAAGATATCCCAGTGGAGCAGCACACAATTACTAACCTTCGGATCTCACTGTCAAAGCTTGCTAAATCATCCAATACTGATGAAAACCAAAAAGCCATCTTCAATCGTATAGCCGCTCAAGTTGGTGAAGTGTTCTACAATTTCCAAGTTTTCAAAGGTAGTCATGACCAAGCTGCTAAAGATCTTGCTTAGCTGGGTGAACTCCAGGACCGTAAGCTTCATTTTCAATCCTCCTTCCAACAAGCTGAAGCTGAAAAGAAAGCTGATCTCAGTGAAAAGGATAAAATGTCCAGATGCCTAACCGAGCTAATTGCTGAGAGGGAGAGAATCAACAAGGAGATTGTCGAAACGGAGCCTAAACTGGCAGCTCTTACTCAGAAGCTAACTTCTAGTGCTAATTTCAAGATGCAATTGTATCATCAATCTACCGCTCTAGATGCCGAGATGATCCCTTTACTACATCAAAATGATGCATTTGAAGAGGATCTAAACGCTGCTGATCATGGACTTTTCCTCACCAAGGAGGCTTGGGCAAATTTAAAAGAGCTCTTGGCAGAGGCAAAAAGGACATTGGCATCATCTTCGGCTGATACAATAATTAGTCATCCAGAAATAGAAGTCATTCTTGCCCCTATATCTGCAACTAATCAAGTCACCTCTTTTGTTGTTAGTCCTATTGAACTACCCCCTTCGGTTGATGCTCCAACCCTTGATCCAACTCAAGCACCTAACTCTGACCAATCAGCTACTATTCCTGCTAATCTGTAAACTATTACCTTTTTTAATTATGTTTAACTTTTAAGTCTTAATTTGAAAAAGCTAATTGCCTGGCTTGTAGCCGATACTTTGAACCGACTCTTTTTTAATTATCCCAAATCGAGGGATAATAGTTTTTTAGATACTTCCCATTTATGCTTCTCACCATTTATGCTTCTCACCATTTCTTCACCATGCATGTTAATTAGCCGATAAGCTCCATTAATCATAACTTGACTAATTATATAAGGTCCTTTCCAATTTGGTGACCACTTTCCTAACTTTGGGTCTTTAGTCCCTAAAGGCAAAATGATTTTCCAAACTAAATCCCCTTCGACAAAACTTTTAATTTTGACATGTTTATTATATGCCTTGGCCACTTTCTCTTTATTCTTTCGAATATTTTCCAAAGCCATTAACTTGCCCTCATCAGCCGATTCCAGCTCTATGAACATGGCTTGCTGGTACTCATCCATAATCAGGCAATGCTGTTTAGCTACCCTTAATGATTTTACATTAATTTCCAATGGTAACACAACATCCTGACCATAAGTCAGCCGATAAAGGGTAAACCCCGTTGCGGTAGACTTAGAATTTCTGTAAGCCCATAATACTTCAGCTAACGCTTCATGCCATCTTTTAGGTTTGTCTTTTATGGTCTTCTTAATCAAGCTTATCAGTATTTTGTTTGTAGCCTTGACTTGACCATTTGCCTGTGCATAATAAAGTGAAGACTGGATCAACTTGATCCCATATTCTTGTGCAAAAGCGACCGTCTTTTCTCCCGTGAACATTGTGCCCTGATCTGTTGTAATGATTTCTGGAATGCCATACCGATAGATAATTTGATTTTTAATAAACCTGATAACATCAGCTTAGGTAACATTAACCATCGGCTGAGCTTCCACCTGCTTGGTAAAATAATCAGTGGCAACAATAATGAATGAGTGTCTTTTGGAAGATGAAGGGTATATTTTTCCAATCAGATCCATTGCCCATCCTCGGAATGGCCAAGGCTTAACAACAGAATGCATTTCCTCGGCTGGGATCCTCTGGATTGGCCCATGCTTTTGACACTTTTCATACCCTTTAGCTTAAGCATAGCAATCTGCACTAATGGTTGGCCAATAATATCCATACCTATGTATTAGCCAGTGCATCACAGATCCTGTCCTATGTGAACCACATATCTCTTCATGTGCTTCCCCCATGAGTTTCATGGTCTCGGCTTTGCTAGGACATTTTAACAAAATTCCTTCCAATCCTCTCGTATGTAGTTCTTCATCCACCAAGGTATATTTTAAGGCCTTTTGCCTCATTTGGAAAGTAGTAGAAGAAGAAGGGTCTTGCAAATACTTTGTTAGCTCAACTTTCCAGTTATTAATTGTATCTACTTCTCCATTAAGGAACTCCTTGAGTCGATTATCTACGGGCTAAACATCTTCAAAGGTTTCCTTATAACTAGAAGCATATTGTGCCAAATCTTTTTGTCTTCGTTATACCTTTTGGGTATATGCATTATCACTACGTCGGCAAACTGTTTTAACAAACTACTAGCCATTTCATGATATTCTACCAAATTCAGGTTAGTGCATTTATAATCCCTAACTAGCTGTTTTATAACTAACTGGGAATCTCTCATAACCTGGATGTATTTGGCTTTCATAGATAATAAGATTCTTAACCTTAATATTAAAGCCTCGTATTCAGCTTGGTTGTTCGAACATCCTATCCTCAACTGATGCATGAACTTTCAGCTTTCTTCAGCAGGACTTGTAATTGTGATTTCAGCCCCAGCGCCCTTATTAGTTCTGGATCCATCAAAAGTTAATACCCAAGGTCTCAAGTTAATATAATGACTCACCTCAGCTAAAGGATCTATAACATTTACACAAGGATGTTGAGCCAAGAAATCAGCTAAAACTTGACCTTTCATCGCCTTTAGAGGCACGTACTTCAACACCTATGCACTTAGCTTAATGACCCACTTCATTAATCGTCCTTGCAAAATAGGCCTATATAACAAGTATTTTACTATGTCAATTTTGCATACTACTTGAACCTCCCTTGGTAAGAGGTAATATTTCAGCTTCGTACAGGCATGAAAAAGAGACAAGCATAGTTTTTCTATGGGAGTATATCTAGTTTCAGGGTCATTAAGCAATCGGCTAAGATAATATATAGATCTTCGTTCCCATCTTTATCATCTTGTGCTAACAGGTAGCCAATTGATTCTGGGGCAGCCGATATATATAATTTCAACGGCCTCCCTAACACTGGGGGACTAGCCAAACATCGCTTTATTTGATCAAATGCAAGTTGTTGTTCTTTTCCCCATACCAATTCATCAACGCCTTTTAATTTTAGTACCGGGGAGAAAGCTTTCAGCTTATCGGCAAAATTTGAAATAAACATTCTCAGAAAGTTAATTTTACCGATCAAGCTCTGCAATTCTTTTTTATTCTGAGGGGGTCTCGCATTTAATATGGCTTTGGTTTTATTTTTATCAACTTCAATCCTATACTTATGAACCAAAAAACCCAAAAAGTTCTCAGCCGATACTCCAAAAGAGCACTTGGTAGGATTCATTTTTAAATTATGACGCCTCATCCTCTTAAGAGCTTGCTCTAAATCGACTAGATATTGGTTAAAATCATAGGATTTTACTATGACATCATCAATATATACTTCCATGTTTTTTCTTATTAACTCATGGAAAATAGCATTCATGGCTCTTTAGTATGTGGCACCAGCATTTTTCAATCCAAACGGCATGACTAGCCATTCGAATATCCCAATGGCGCCAGGACACCTGAAGGCTATCTTATGGACATCTTATTTAGCTATGAAAAATTGATTATACCCAGAATACTCATCCATTAATGATGAAATGCCGTTTTTGGCTATAGAATCGACAAGCATGTCAGCTATAGACATTACATACTCATCTTTGGGAGTGACAAGATTCAAATTTCTATAGTCAGTACAAATCCTAACCTTCCCACTCTTCTTGATTACATGGACTATGTTCGACAACCATTCTACATATCTGGCCGTATGAATAAAACCTGCTTTAAGTAGCCATTCCATCTCTTCCTTAATTTTGGATATTAACTCTAGATTGAATCTTCTTGCAGTCTGTTTTGTGAGGCTTAAATCCTTCTTTGATCGGAAACCAATGCTCCACCGATTCTCTAGAAAGGCCTGGCATCTCATGGTAGTCCCATGCAAAGCAATCTTTGTACGTCTTTATTAAATCAGTCATCTGATTTCATTCTTCCTTGCTCAATAAGCTACTTATTCTCGTCATTCTCGGTTCCTGTTCAGTCCCTAGGTTGACATCTAACAAAGGATCTTTAGCTGAAAAGGTAGGGATCTTCTTGTTGATTGAGGACTCCCACCTCTCTTCAAGCTCATGCCCCCGAGGCGTATTAGCCGAACATTCTTCTTCCACTATCTCCTCCAACTCCATAGACATGGCCGTACTAATCCTATGTTCAACTTCCAAGGATGTTAGCCTGTGTCTCAGATCTTCAATTACTTTGGCCTTGTTATTCATCTAAACACAACTGTAGAGGTCGTAAATCGGCTTGGATATTAATAGCAAAGCCATCGGCAGTCAAGTTGCAAGACTCCCATGATCCTTCTTCATATCCTTCAAGGATAGTAATAGCTCCAACCGGGGCAAATAGAATATAGCCTCAACCATCTTGATGTCAACCGTAAATGAATTCTTATCGGCTGGCACTGACTCTACCTTATCCCCATCCCAAAACATTAGCATCTGGTGCAAAGTGGAAGGCACACATTTACTAGAATGAATCCAATCCCTTCCCAGTAATATGGAGTAAGTAGACTTAGAATCTACCATAAAGAAGGCAGAGCTCAAAGTTTTGCTCCCCACAGTGATATCGACTACCAAAATTCCTAAGGCAACTGTGGCATCTCATGTAAAATTGATCATTTTCATATTCATGGGAATCAAATCCTGCTTAGATCTACCCAACTTCTTCATTGTAGCTGAAGGCATTATATTTAACACTGCCCCTCCATTCACCAAGACTCGACTAATAGTCTTACCATTAACCTGAGCCCAGATGTATAAGGGCTTCAGATGCTTGGTCATCTCCCTCGCTGGTTTAGGGAATTCTATTTTGGGTTCTTCTGAAATAGGACCTAACACAGCCCATTCAACTTCCTCAGCAACCACATCACCTTCCAATTTCTCAGGTTGCTCCTGTCGAGCCAAGAATTCACTAGGAATCAACCTCACCATGTTAGTTTCAGCTGAGGGATGATCTCTGTCTTCCCCTAGTATGGAATTCAACACAGAATCTTCTTATAGAAGATCTGACCTGAGTTCCTCTTCCATTTCCTTGACTATTAGAGGAACTTGTTCTTCTGCTGTTATGACTGGTACTTCTTCCAATTCAGTTGTCTCCAACTCATTAATCATCTCCTGGAAATCCTACTCTTCCTTTCCAAGACAATTTTGGCTTCTGACTGCACTGGTTCATATTTTCTCTCTTCAGCAGTTGTTTCTTCCTTTGGTTGCCCAAAAGTAGCCTCTAGAATCTTAACCACCCTAGAAGATTTAATCTCAGCACGATCAGTTCTTTTTGCCTCGGCTAACATGGCCAAGGTTTGTTTCATTCGTTGTACTAATGTATTCCTCTGGGGCCTTCTTTTCTGAGTTCTAGTCATCACCCTTGGTTCCTTTATCACAAGATCCTTCCCTTTTGCATATTTGTTAATGAACCAGTGTCCTTTTTTTCACTTCGACTAGTGGTTTAACCATACATTGGGGCCTAATAACTTTCTCATTCTTTACAATAATCTTTAATGTAGTCATGCCCTTTTTCACATCGAAATGAGCTACTCTTTTTACCCTTATCTGGCATAAGAGTCTCGTCCATCATGGGTAGCCTTACATCAGCTAAAGTATCATTATACTTACCGACTACATTTCTTCCCACGTTTCTTCTTGGAACCTTCTTTGTTGTTTCCCCAGACCTGATTGCAGGCTTTCTTGTCCCTTCAAAATCCTTTCTCACGCCTGAAAAATCCAATCTACCAAAGACCCCAAGCTTAGCCTCATCTATTCTGTCCCTGGGGACCAGAATGGTCTTCCCATTCGGGCCTCTGTATACATCACAGTCTGTCGAATGTTGTTTGACTTCAGCCTCTCTCCTCGGCTGATTCCTCTCCAACCTGCCGAACACTGTGGGCTTATTGTATTCGGTAAGTGCATCTTTCTTGACACATTCATTATTTACTTAGGGTCTTTTTAGTCTGTTGAACACAGATGGTTTCTGATCTATTGTTTTGGACTAACCAGACATAGCTAGAGCTCTCCCAGCCCCATTTGGCTCATCATACACTCCCCTTTGTCTCCACTAGCGACGTATCGGCTGTTTCCATCTTTTAGACGGTGAGCCAGATATTGTTTCCCCGAAGAAGGAAACCATATTAACCCCAGCTAAAGGAAATGGATCTGTAATAACAGTCATCTCCTTTTCGGCTAGTTTAAACCTTCCTTCTTTCATGATTTTTTGTATAGCCTTTCTGAACACTATACAGTTGATGGTAGCATGAGTGTAAGAATTATGTCACTTATAATATTTCTTTCCCTTTAATTTCTCGGCTGGGGGAATTTAGTGTCCTTCATTCAATCTAATCTGCTGATCCTTCAAGAGATAATCAAATATTTGGTCTACCTTGGAAATGTCAAATAGATAGTCGACCCTACTCTCTGGAGTTTGGACCTCCTTTCCTTTGGGGGTTCTTAAAGTTGGGCATGAGTATGGTTTTCCTCTCACTATCTCTGCAGCCATGATATCTGCCGATTTCTCGGCTGACTCATCTGACAGATAGTCTGGATCTTCAACATCAATTACACTAATTAGATGAGACCTCATGTTCTTGCTAGACCTCCTTCTTTCTTTTTCTAGGATGTATTGTTCAATTCTGGAAGCCAACTAACTCAGGTCAGTGCAATCTTGCCCTACTAACTTCTCCTTGAGCTGAGGGTGCATGTTACTAATAGCCATAGAAGAATATTCAGCCTCAGGCAGCTGCACGACACACTTGCTTTTTAATTTCCTGAATCTCTCTAAGAAATCCGCTACGAGTTCATCCACCAATTGCCTCAGATTCATCATGTCAGTCACAGTCACATCTGGCTGAGGCATATAGAATCTATCATGGAAGCAACGCTCCATATCAGTCTAGTTTTGTATAGAGTTAGGAGCTAAGGAAGAATACCAAGTAAGTCGCCCCAGTCAATGACAAAGGGAACAACTGGAGCTTATAGAACTCATTCTGGTTCGCCTCCCCGCATTGGGCAGTGAACCTACTGATGTGTTCTATAGTGGATTTACCATCCTCCCCCTGAGAAAATGGTAAAGTCAGGAGTCTTAAACTCTCTAGGCAAATACATCATCCTACCTACGCACTCAGGATAGGGCCTTCATTCAATTTAATGCTTTGATCTTGTTACATCCACCTTCTACCAGTATCTCCTTTCAACACAGCTTTTTATACACAGGCCTGTCCAACAATCTTAACTGGATTCCAAAATGCCTCCTCACTGTCTCGGCTATCATCTCTAGGTCTATCAATTGAGGAGATTTGTCACCCGGATAATTTGGCGCTGATGGTTGAACAGGCCTCACTGGCCTAACAGGAGCACCCCCTAGTTGATGGGGCACCTGATATTGCTAATCCTGGTTGGGAATTGCCCCTTGGTTATAGCATGGATGTGGAGGATTATTCGCCCATGGCTGAGCAATCGGCTGAATTGGGGCCACCTGAGGTACATTAACCCATGGCTGATCGATTCTAATAGGAACAGATTACTCATAAGGAAACCTTTCAGAGATACCTATTAAAGTAGGAGGGATGTTGGACCAGGGTAACTCTCCCACATAATCAGGAATATACTTGGGAGGACCTTGAGCAGCCGAGAAAATGGTGTCCCTAGTTGTGGCCACCTGTGCACTAGCACCTATCACAGAAGTGTTAGGTGCCAGATACGGCAAACCAATTGTTCCTATTATCTGGGGGGTCTCCTAGGTACTTGTACTTGCCCATATTGCAAGCTCGACTAGATACCATTGTCAGGGGGAGGAGGTTGGAACACGGGGACTACCTGCGACATGCCCAGACTCGGTTGGACCGTAGATTGTGGTCCTGCTTGACTCTGTCCGCTAGCAGAAGGTCCCGCGATAGCCGAGTGGGCCGAAGCCTCACCTGTATTGGATTGTTTTTTCTCAGCCTCTCTAACAAAATGCAGCTCATTATGCACCATGGGTTTCACGATCTCTGCAAGTTACCTTGACATATGATACATCAAGTCATTCATCCCTTGATCAATTTGGTCCCAAATAAATGAAATGGTCATTACTATCGGCTGAGGCTGATCAGAGAGCTCTACCGCTGGGGTAGCAGTTATGGTGGAAGATGTGGGAGTACCCACTGGTTGAGGTGAAGCGGGCATTCCTAGAGTAGGCTGGGTGCTTCCCTCTGAAGTCTTTCTGCCCTCGTTCTTCTTACTAGGTTGACTTGTATTCATACTGCTAAGGTTTCTACCGGACCTTAGGTGCATGCGCCAATAGTGATCTGAACCGGGAGATGGAAACTTCTCAATTTGCTCACCTTAGAGTGTCCCACCGGGCGTGCCAAATTTGTTTACGTGTGAAATAAATTTATCAGCCGAATAAGAATTCAGCCGACGAACACGTATGGATTTTGATAAGAAACAGGAGATTTGAACTAAAGGCAAAATCCAACCTTTAGCAAGGGTTCCCAAACTCACTAAAGAAAGCGTTTGATATTAAAGTAAACTTAAGAAGTCTAAGAATTTGAAGTTAAAGCTGTAATCGGCTAAAAAATAAGCTTGCGGAAAATAAATTGCACAAAGTAAAAGCAATATAGTAAAGGGCTGAAAAGTTAAGCAAAATAAGCAAAACTTGAAAGTTGTATTGATTGTGATTCCGTCCTATTTCAATTGGTACAAGTGATATTTATAGATAAAATTTAACTCCCACCATATCCAACCTTAATGACTAGAGCTCCTAAAAACAAGCGACTAACTCAAGGCTAGCCTACCCATGTCTCTTAACCGTTTTGGCCACAATGACTACCCCTCAACAACTTAACTCCTATTTTCTTCGCATGTTTTGTGGCATCTGTTAGTAATAACTTCAGTTCTTAGCCTTTCATCAACTTGCAACCCATTATGCTTCAGCTTTTATTGTTTCAATCCTGGTCCACTAACAGCAAGGCCCAGCCTACCCTTAGCCGAGTGCTCATTTACTCATCGGCTATATCCTCCTTCGGCTAATCACCCTCAGCTAGCCGTTATATCAGCTTACTCTTTTAAATTTATATTTTGAGTAATATATATATATATATATATATATATATATATATATATATAACAGCCTAGCCATATAAATTTTTTGAAGTATAGAAATCCACAATATTATTCTCTCAAATTTTATATCCTTAGGAGCCATATGTTTAGTGAGAAAAATTTTTATCGTGAGAGAGTGAGAGAAGTAAATTTTGACCATACAATTATATATGAATAATTAAGATTAAAAGTTACTTAAATGTTATGTGACCACTTAAAAAAGTTACATGTATTTTATATTTTATTCTTGATCATTCATGTAAGATTTAATAATCAAAATTTACTTTTATCACCTCTTACAATAAATATTTCTCTCACTAGATACGTTATATATATTTATATATAGTGAGAATGTAAGAAATTTTTACTCTTCTTATATTCTCATAATAAAATTTTTTCTCACTAGATACGGATCTAGTGAGAGAAAATTTTATTGTGAGAATGTAAGAAGAATAAATTTTGACCATACAACTATACATAGATGATCAATATTAAAAATTACTTAAAAGTCATGTGACCACTTACAAAAGTCACATGCATTTATGTTCTAATCTTAACCATTCATGTAAGATCAAATTATTAAGATTTATTTCTCTCACCTTTTACAATAAATACTTATCTCATCGATACCCTTCATATATATATATATATATATATATATATATATATATATATATATATATATAAGCGGGGATTTTTTTTTAACTTACTTACTCATTTTCAACCATTAGATCCACTTTCATCTAATAGTTGAGATTATTTCATTAAAACTATTAGATAAAAGTAGATCTAACAACTAAAAATGAGTGTAAGTAAAAAAAAAATTTACACTGGTATAAGTTGATCCTCTCTCTATATATATATATATATAGAGGGGATCCACTTACACTTAGTGTAAGTCTTAAGACTTACACTCAATTTCTTATTATGTAATTTATTTTAATCTAATAGTTTTAAATCATCTAATTAAATGATGAGAGAGAATAATAAATACTTTGGTATTAAATAAAGAGAGAAATAATGAAATTTGATATACTAATAAAGAAAAAAAAATTAGTTATCAAGTCTACTTATTAATTTAAAAAATATTTTTTATTAAAAATATGTTAAAGTTGCACTATAATATCACTAAAAAAATAATCTTTCCAAACATATTTATATTACCACGTTAGATATGAATTCTGAAAAATTGTTTATATTATTATAATTGCTTATCAAATAGCAAAAAAAAAATGGAGATAAATAATTTTATAACATAATTGAATTATTATAATTATTTAATAAAATTATTTATAATTTATTAATGTTAAATAATTATACAATGTTTGTTTTTTATTCATTTATAATATCTATAGTGTACAACTTTTTACATATTTATATATAAAAAATTATTTTTAATGAATTTATATGCTAAGTTTTAAATGTTAATTAATTTTTCATGATAAACACGTATAGAGAGAATATAATATTTTTGTATATTATTATATGGTGATTTTATATGTTATTATTATTGATAGATAAAATTTATGTAATATTTATATACTCAATTGATAGTTCTAATAATAAACACATGCATAAAAAATTAATTTTTTAACAGTTAAAATATATAAAAAATTTATAAACATTTTTGAACTATAATTTATAACATTTTTGTTTTTTTTAATGATGAGAAAAGACGAAGTAATCAATATTTTTTTATGTATGTTTATCCATCAATAAAAGATTACGTGCGAAATGATTCTTCATCAATAATTGAGTACGTGCAAAGTGACTCAGATAGAAAAAAGGATGATACTAAAAAACAATCGACTGACGAAGCGTTCGTAAGTTTCATCCATTAGATTATTGAAAATTCTAGAGATTTACGCATTTTATAAGTTAACAAATAAAAACAAAAAAAAAAAGTTGACAACGCATAAATGTTCCAGCATTTATACGGTCGAGCATACTGTACAACATCCCAAAAAAAAAAAACAAAAAGGTGCAAAATGACGAACGGCTAGTTTCTATCCTATTAGTACTATAACTAGAGCGGATGCTATTCTATATCAATTGATATTATAGTATATCATATTCTATTGATTTTATTTTTTAATGGAGATAAATTTTTTTCATAATAGATAACAGTTAAAATTTGATAGTTAAAATTTGACAAAATAAAGTGATGAATATGAATAGTATTTTAAAACTCATTTTTTTTAAATTAGGTTTAAAAATAAGAAAAAATTGATTTTTTTAAAAGAGAGTTAAAAAATTTAATTTTTTTAAAAAACAAAAAAAAAGTGCTTAGCGATTCATCAAAAAAAATGCCACATGAACAGTACTCCCAAACACGGCATTCTTTTGATAAATGCCGCTGCACACTGCTTTATATATAGTATTATTAGGAATACTATTCATGCAGCATTCTTTGATGAATGTTGCAGCACAATAATGAATCAATATATATTATTATTGGGAGCACTATTTATGCGGCATTCTTTGATGAATGCCGCGACACAATAATAAATCAATATATAGTATTATAGTATTAAAGCTTAGATAAAATAAATTAAGATAAAAAAAAAAGAAAACATTAAAAATTTAATTTTTAAGAAATTAGTTATGCCATAAAAAAATTTTTTTTTTATAAAAAAAACATATTTTTATATAAGATTCTAAATATAAATAAAAATTATTACATTATTATTAAGAATAATAAAATAGGATTGAGAAATTATGGAAGTGTCATGATCACAAAAAGAATACTGTCGCAGAACAAGACTCCCAATTGAGATCTTGTTATGCGACGATTCTTTGTGATATTCGTCCGCCACTTCTGGGAAAAAAAAGGTATAAATAGAATAAATTTTTTTTTATAAATAATTTATTTAATATTAACCGATTTATCAAGTTTTATATAATTAATCTATACTTTTGAATTGATATAATATTAAATTAACGGTTTAACTTTCAAGGTGTACGCTACACCCTCTCTAAGAGGGTGTATATTAGACGTCGCCCTATAACTAGAAGTAGAAAAGAGCTCTTTCTCAAAAGGGTGCCATTTTTATAACATGTTTGAACTATAATTTATAAACACGTACATATAAATCCATTTTTGAATATAATTATAACATTTTTGTTTTTTTATATATTTTAACTACTAAAAAAATTGAATTCTCTATATACATTTTTATTATTAGAAATATTAATTAGGCATATAAATATCACTTGAATTTTGAACTATCAATAATAATAACATATAAAATTATGATATAATAGCATACAAAAATATTATATTATCTCTATATGTGTTTATCATGAAAAATTAATTAACGACCTTTAAAACTTAATATATAAATTCTTTAAAAATAATTTTTTATATAAATATCTAAAAAATTGATACTATAGATATTATAAATGAATAAAAAATAAACATTGTATAATTATTTGACACTAATAAATTATAAATAATTTTATTAAATAATTATAATAATTCAATTATGTTCTAAAATTATTTATCTCCATATTTTTTTCTGCAATTTAATAAGCAATTGTAATAATATAAACACTTTTTCAGACTTTGTATTTAACATAGTAATATTAGTATGTTTGGCAAGATTTTTTTATGTAATATTATGGTGCAACTTTTACATATTTTTAATAAAATTTATTTTTTAAATTAATAAGTAGACTTGATAACAAAATTTTTTTCTTTATTAGTATATCACATTTCATTATTTTCTTTCTTATTTAATGTTAATGTTTATTATTCTCTCTCATTATTTAATTAGAAGATTTAGAATTATTAGATTAAAATAAATTTAATGGTAAAAGATTAAGTATAAGTCTTAAGACTTATACTAAATGTAAGTGGATCACCTCTCAAATATTTATATTATAAATAAATGGGTAAATGTTTATTTTTATATTATAACTATATATGCGATAATATACGTGACATTAAATTAGTTATTCAATGCCATGTTTTTGTGATCAATTAAACCAAGAGATAACATTAAATTTGTTATTTGTCTCTGAACGAAGAAACTAATGATATTAATTATTATTATAGAGTTAATTTGATATGAAAAATTCAATATTAATATTACATATATACCTTTGAAAAACAAGACATATATTGTTGAAGGATAAAAATGAATATTTCTCTAAATAAATTATTCTAATATGAATGTATATCAATTTATGTCCGCGTAAAATTTTAATCTCCCTTTCTCTTTATCTCTCCCTTGTTTTGAGCTTTCTTTCTGTGGGAGTACTAGAGTGAGGGGTTGCCATCTTTTTTTTTTTTGTGACAGTCCTATCGTCTCATTTTCTTTTATTTTTTTGTGTTTATCTAATAATATGCTCAAATTTGATTGAACTTAGTTGTTCAAATTTGCTTTTCTTGATGATAGATTTTGTATTTTTTATTCTTTTTATGAGTATTTTTGTTGTTCCTTTTATGAATGTTTTGGTTTTTAATTTTTAGAGTGTTTTTGGTTAATTTCTTTGTGTTGGTCATATCTTTATAGTTTTGTAAGTAGAGGAGAGTTTCAGATTTATTTTGAGAGGAGATGTAAGATACCCTTTAAGCTGTACACTTTCTGTATTGGTCTCCGCTATGAGAGATGTTTAAACATTAATAATTGTTGTACAAAGAACAAATCTACATATCATTGATTAATTTAGATAATACATTATATTTATTTTTTTACTTAAATCTAATGTATTTTTTTAATTTATAAATATACTTAGATTTTGATCATAATAAAGTTTCTCCTCCGTAAAAAAAAAAAATTGAATGTATATCATGCTATAGAAGGTCTGTGATACTAGTATGAATCTATCAAATACAGACACAAACACAGACATACACTGACATGACAGAGATAGAGACATACCAAATTCAAAAAGTTATAGGATAAGGACATGATATATATATATATATATATATATATATATATATATATATATATATATATGTGTGTGTGTGTGTGTGTGTGTGTGATCAATTTATATCAAGTATAAAGTTTTTTTTGACTTACACTTATTTTTCACTTGTTAGATTCACTTTCATCTAATGGTTATTTTTAATGAAATAATCTCACCATTAGATGAAAGTGGATCTAACGGTTGAAAATAAATGTAAGTGTAAAAAAAACTTACACCTACAGAAATTCGATCCTCCCTCATATATATATATATATATATATATATATATATATATATATGAGAGGATGAACTTATATCAGTATAAGTTTTTTTTACTTATACTCATTTTTAACCGTTAGTTCTACTTTCATCTAATAGTTGAGATTACTTCATTAAAAATAACCATTAGATGAAATTAGATCTAACGGCTAAAAATGAGTGTAAAAGAAAAAAAACTTAGACTGGTGTAAGTTAATCCTCCATCTATATATATATAATTGTAAAATTTAAGAAAAATGACTTATAATTCATTAATATTATTTCTATAAATTTGAAGATTTACAATATCTTAATATATGTAATATGTGTCAATATTTGCTACCTAAGATGTTCCTCCTAAAAATATATAAGCGTAATTTCTATTGATATATTCTAAAAATCTCTTAAACTAATTTCTCTAATAACTAACTACGTATAAAGATTATGCAAGATCATATAAAAAATTAACTAGAGAAATATTGATGTGAGACAAACTTCGGTGACAACGAAGTAAATAACTTGGTACGAGTAGAGGTAGAATGAGCAGATAAAAATAGTGAAATTTGAAAAGATAAAAATTAAAAGTCTAATAGTGACGTGTGAAAAGATAAAACTTAAAATTCTGATATGTGAAAATAGTGGCTTAAGACGTTTGTCATGTGATTGAGCTTGAGTGAGTTATAAGCTTACTAATTGAACGTTAATTATGAAAATTAATTTTTTAAATTTTTTTAATAAATCATGTTTGAAATATATTTAAGCGTGTCGAGATATATTTAAATTAAAAAAATAATTTTTTAATCAAATATATTCAAACATATAATATATGTTCGTATGAATATCTCTATATATTTAAAATAGATATATATCTAACACTTAAATACATCTAAAAAATAATAATCTTTATATTCTTATATCAAATAAGTATATACATATTTTTTCATATTTTATTTAATATAATTTATTATATATATATTTTTTATTATTTTTTCTTATTCAATCATATTTTTTTAAAAAATAATATCTTTATCCCTTTTAAAGATATAAAATAATCTTTATTAAAAAAATAATATATCCGTACTTTTAAGTTTTGAATACAAGAAAAATTCTATATTCACAACACCATTTGTGTTGGCCTACATTTCCTGATAACAGAATTATTTGACGGTCTGTGATAAATTGATAAATATAGAATCATAGAATAGAAAATGGCCTAAAATCAGATTTTTTTTAAAAAGAAAATGACCTAAAAAAACGAAGACAGAATCATAGAGACTAGGGAGATCTAGCAAAATGAATAATGTGACAAATACTAAAATGTTATTAAAAAAATAAAAATGCCAGAACACAACCGTTGTATGCAGCTAAGATACACCATGTCAGCGGCTATGTGTTCTCGTAGATCGTGTCCCACCAATCACAACCTCTTCTGAACTGCACCAACAGTACACACACTGCAACACTGCCAGCCTTACTCACAGCTTCACCTTATTGCATACAAACAATGAATCAAACATTTCTTTAATAAAAGTCTGACTTTCCTGTCCTGTGATAGGCCTTATGTCATAACCGTGCACCTGCATCTCAATTTTTGCCGTTGGATTCCTGACACGCACTTGCACGGTCTATGAATACAAATTTTTGGTAGCACAATGAGAGACACAGTCACAAGCATATTGCTGTATATTTATTATTATTTTAATATAATTAATTCTATTTTATTTTTTATATATTTACACTATAAGAGAAATTTGAATCATTTTATATTATTTTTAAATTTATATTATTTTAAATAATTGTGATTAAAAATATATATATATATATAATAAATAATATTAGATAAAATATAAAAATATATATATATTATTTGTGATAAAAATATTAAAATTAAAATAATCAATATACAAAGAACATAATTTTTTATTAAATGTTTGATAGATATCAGTATAGATATATATATATATATATATTAACATATATTTGGATAAGTTGATAGAAATTTATATATATAAAAATAATGTTATTGAAATTATTTGTTATTTAATTATATTTTAAAAAATAATTTTTTATTCATTAAATAAAAAATATTTTATAAAACCAAAAGTAATATATTAAAGTGAAAATGAAAAAAATAAAATAAGATTAATTATAGTAAGTAAGGTTATTTTCTATTCTTATTATAATTCTTCTAAGTAACCCATTGGGTTTGACCACGACAAAAATAAAAAGTGTCCCTCCTCCTCAGAACACAAAACAAAGAAAACAGTTCCTACTCCTTGCCACTCTCTCTCTCTCTCTCTCTCCAAAGGGCCTCAAAAGGTTCAAACTTTCTTTTGTATTTCCCTCGCTCTCCCTCGAAAATTCCAAGTTTTCTAGCTCTTATCGATTGTTTCCTGTTCTGGGTTTCTTTGAAATTTATCACAGTGGAACTGGAGGCAGTTTTCTCTGTGTATTACTGGTGGGTAGTGTGGGTTTTCTAAGGAAAGCTGTAATGGCTGTGCTGGTGCTGCTACTTTTTTACCTGCTTGCAATCTCTGTTTCTGTTTATGGAGGTAAGTTTTTTTTTTTTTGTGGTTTCCTTTGTGTGATTTTCAGTACCTGTTTCTATGTTCCTTTGGGCATTCCATGGCCTTAGCTAACACTGAGTTGTTGGTGATTAATCTATTCATATATATATTCTTTTATGGGTTTTCTATTTCGTAATGACTAATAGGTTTCGTTCCCTTCTACTCTTTGGCTTCTATATTTTTGTTCTTTTCCTCATTATATGGACTTGGTCCTTTCATAAATACCCTCTTCGCCTATGGAAGTTGTGTTTTTTTCTGTCATGCCTGAGATTCTCCATGTGGTTTTGTGTCCTTTTTTTAAAGCATAACTTCGTTGAAAGTGGCATTTTTTTTTTCATGGTTAATCTTTGCTTGTCTTATGGTTGTTCTAATTAATATTTTGGGCACAGTGGGCAAATGACCAATGGTTCTTAATAAAATTATTTGATTGCATTAGTCATTGGGAGAAATTCTTAGTCATTTGATATGTTTGTGTTGAGGAGAGAAGAGGAATAGGATTGGGTTCAACTGTTTTAGGGGTACAACCTTGCTACAACATCATGGAGAAACGGTTGGTTTAAATAGGCATTTTATTTTATTTTCCTTACCAAAACAGAGGGTTTCTGTAATAAAATATTTTCCTTTGTGCATAGGTATTTTATTTTTTTTCCCTTACCAAAACAGAGGGTTTCTGACTTTCTGTGAGTGTTTTGTTTTGTTTTGTTTATTCTTTTTTTCTTTAGTGCGCGCGCTCGCGCAGAATCTCCAATCTGTGCTTCCTATTTTTTATTTAGTGTCCTTTTGGGAACAATGTTATTGCGTCCCAGCTCATCAGACAGTTCTTTTGCAGTTTGCACTTAACTACATTTTGTAGAAAATGTCATGGGACTAAAATACCCTTACTTGTGAATGGCAATGATGGAAAATATAATCAATTGGATCTGTCAATCAAACTTATTGATATTTAGTCGATATCAGTGTGACCTAGCTTCCATAGTACTTCATTCTGACCTCTCTGCATTTACCGTGGAAAATGTAAATGAAATCTTCATTTTGTGATTTTAAACTTGGCAATCAAATTGAATCTCTTGCATATGTAATATGTCTAGAAGAAGAGCTGCTTCTCATATATAACCTACCAATTACCAACCGGCCATCATTTGAGTATGTTATACTTCTTTTGGCCTAAATCCATGTCTCTTGCCTTACAGATAAGACACAAGAAACACACATGGGATGGCAGGTAAACTAACCTTGAATTTTCTCATGGTTCATGATAAAATATAAACTATTCAGGTTATGTATTATGGGCCTCTGGTGATTGGATTACAACTAAGAATATGTCATTAGCTGGATGAACAATTTGACCATCTATCTTTGTCATATTCTTTTGTTATTATAGTATCTTTTCCGGGCTATACAAATGCCTGATTTTGTTATAACTACGTGCAATTATGCTATACATTTACCTTGTTCCATCTATGCTATATTCCAGAATTATGACTATCTGCAAAAGTAGGGAGCTATATAATAACTCTTATTCAAAGATATACTTTCATACATTTTAGGTTGTGATATAGCAGCCAGCGTATATCTGCAACTGTAAGACTTTAGAACGATATAATTCTTGAATGTTCCTTTTTAGCTGTCTCACTTGTGGTGCTGAACACCACTGCTAAATGCTGTAGCAGGCTGTCTTCACAAGTAGACAAGTATATAGACCTAGTTTGTCAAATAAGTGAATAATTCTCCTTTTCTTGAATCACAATATCTTCAAAAAATGTAAACACATCCTTGGATGTAATATTTTCATATTTAATTTGTGGGACACAGTAATCCCTCTGGCCAGAAGCCAGCTGGTTGTGTCATTGATTGTAATAAGAAACACTAACATGAATATGGTTCTATGAAGTTTTACTTTTTTATATTATTTGTTGGTATAAAACTAGTATCCAGTAAGGGGGTATCCTTCTTGACCGAATGAAATTCCTATCTCCCCAAAGAAAAAGTTATATACAACCAATGCAAACCCAACTGAGCTCTATGTGGGTGGACTTTACTTAGAATGGATTCAAAACCCACTGGAAGCACTTTGTGGCTAGGGCCAAGCTGATGTCCAAGCGGGGATTAGTCCCACATACAACCATAGAAAACAGTATAGTACTTTCCAATTCATGGGGATAGAAAGAAGTAGTATTTAGTTACTAAAATGGGTATGTAAATAGAAAGACATAGTATTTTTTTGACATTTCTATGAATTTGTTGTGGATGTGTCTTCTTAAAAAATTCAAGTCCTTTCAATATTATTCATCATCAACAAAGCTATTAAATGAATTTTCATTTTTAGACAATTTTCCCTTCTTTATCCAATAAAGGTATTGAATAGAATAGTTAGAAACAAAAATAGGGAAACAAATATTGATAATCTGAATATATTTCTGAATGAATGAATACAAGAGAGTTAACTTTTATTTATACAAAAAGGCTGTTGTGCATAAAAGGTAAATGATAAATTATAATTATGTACTGAATCAAATTAATTCTATACTAAATCAATTGCAATCATTCCTAAAATCAATCGTAATCAATCATAATATTAATTATAATTAATCACGCTAACATCCCTCCTCAAACTCAAGTAGGTATAGAAGAAACCAACTTGAGTTTGGAAATCAGATGCCAAATCTGTTAGGATGATGAGCTATGGTGAATAGATCGGTTGACTGATCAAGAGTGCCAATGGAAATGAGATGAAGAGCACCACGAAGAATGTGTTGACGGATGAAGTGACAGTTAATCTCAATATGCTTGGTGCATTCATGAAAAACATCATTGTGAGCGATTTGAATAGCACTCCTATTATCACAGTGAAGAGCAATAGGAGAGGATTGAGAAAATTCAAAGTCTTCAAGAAGCCAGTGTAACCAAAGTATTTCAGATGTAGTGTCAGCTAGTGTCTGATATTCTGCTTCAGTACTAGAACGTGTAGTTAAAGTCTGTTTCTTACTTCGTCGTGAAATAAGTGCATCACCAAGATAAATACAATAGCCATTGGTGAATCATCGGTCAGTGGGATCTCCACCCTAATCAGGATCAGAATAAGCCTGGAGAACCAAGGAGTTGATTGAAAAATGAAGTCCATGAAACAGAGTTCCTTTTATATACCGAATTATATGTAGAATAGCAACATAATGAATAGTGCACAGAGTTGACATAAACTGACTGACTAGATGAACAACATATGAAACGTCTGGACGAGTTGCAGTAAGATAAATCAAGTTACCAACCAACTGTTGATAAAGAGTAGGATTATCAAGTATAGTACCATCTAGAAGTGTAAATCTGACATTAGGTTCTAGAGGAGTGGACTTGGTGCGACTGTATGAGAGATCGACTCGAGAGATAAGATCTGAGACATATTTAGCTTGAGACAGAGAAATACCATTAACAGAAGAAAGGATTTCAAGCCCAAGAAAGTAACTGAGAGGTCCAAGATCTTTCATCTCAAAATGTTGACTCAAGAACTGTTTAAGCTCAGTAATACCTATAGTATCATCATCAGTAATAATCATATCATAAACATAGAGAAGCAACACAATAGTACCTTTTTCAATTTTGCGAGTAAATAGGATAGAATCATGGGCACTTGAGGAAAAGTCAAACTAACTGATAGTACTGTGAAACTTGGCAAATCAAGCTCGAGGTGCTTGTTTGAGTTCATATAAAGCCTTTCGAAGACGGCAGACCTTATTTGGTGGACAACTGTAACCAGGAGGTGGACACATATAAACTTCTTCTTCCAAATCACCATTAAGAAAGACATTCTTCACATCCATCTGATTTAGAGTCCATTTCTGAGTGGCTGCAATAGCAAGGAGAGTACGAACTGAAGTGATGCAAGCAACAGGTGCAAAGGTCTCCTCATAATCAATGCCATATTCTTGAGTGAAACCTTTGGCAACCAAACGAGTCTTATATCGCTCAATAGAGCCATTAGAACGAGTCTTAATCTTGAACACCCATTTACATCCCATAAGTGTCTTACCAAAAGGAGAATCAACAAGGTCCCAAGTATTACTGTTCTTTAAAGCCTGTAACTCTTCTTGCATAGCATACTGCCAATGAGGATCTATGGAGGCTTCTTGATAGGATTGAGGTTCATGTAAGTGAAGCATGGTAGAAAACAATGATAATCACGAAGATAGGTACCATAGTTGGACACTCAGAAGGAAGAGGCGGTGCAATGACAGGTGCAAGATCTACATCTAGAACAACGTCATCGGGAGTGGCGGAAACATTGGAAGTGACTGAAAGCTCACTAGAGGAACTTACATCAGAATCACTAGGAAAGAGATCAACAATGGGGTTAGTAAAAAAAGGAGTCGAAGTGAAAGTAAAGGACTTGAACTTTGAGAGTGAGGAGAACATGGTGTCTTCCTAGAAGACGACATGACGGGAGATACGGATGCGTTGAGAGATTAGATCCCAACAGCGATAACCCTTATTTTCAGCGCCATAACCAAAAAAACAACAGAGACGTGCTCGAGGCTGAAGTTTAGTGTACTTATGAGGTTGAAGGAGAACAAAACAAGCACAATCAAAAACTTTAAGAGAGTTGTAATCTGGAGAAGTATGGTGGAGAGACGTTCAAAGGGAGATACATTACCCAGAACAGAGGAAGACAGTTGATGACATAGATAGCGTTGAGAGCGGCTTCACCCCAAGCACATTCAGGACAAGAGGAGGAGATGAGCATAGCTCGGATAGAGTTAAGGATATGATGGTGTTTTCTTTCAACACGATCATTTTGCTGAGAGGTACCAGGACAAGAAAACTCAGAGAGTGTACCCTGTTCAGCAAGAAATGTGAGAAGTTTTGAATCACGATATTCAGAAGCATTATCACGACGAAAAACTTTAATTAATTTTGAGAAATGAGTTTTGATCATAGTAGCAAAATTAATGTAAATTTGAGGAAGTTCTGAACGATTTTTCATTAAATATATCCAAGTAAAACGAGAAAAATCATCAATAAATATTACAAAATATCGATTACCTCCCATAGTTGGTGTGGGGGCAGGCCCCTAGATATCAGAGTGCACAAGGTCAAAAGGAGATTTAGAAATAGAGGTACTTTTACCGAAGGAAAGTGCAGGTTTTTTAGCAGTTTGACAAGAAGTGCAATGAAAAGACTCATTATTGTTGGAACTTAAGAGAAATAAAAAAGACGATGGCTAAAAAAACCAAACAGTGTTGAATAAGATAGTCTGCCACATCTTATTGAATCACAAATAAAGCCTTTAAATAGGCATTTTACATAACTGAAAAGAAAACCAACTCCCACTAATTGAGAGTGGGAACTAACGTGCAAATACTTGGAAGAGAAAAATCGGAATACAACTTAAATGCATATAAACAACCTAACTAACAGACTGGTGGCAGATTAGATTTTCCTAAATTATAGCTGAAACAGTTACCATATTTTGGATCATTTCTCAACACTCCCCTTTGATCCAAAATCACACACACCAAGTAAATTCCTCAATTGCTCATGTCTGCTTCGTGCAAGTGGTTTTGTAAGGATATCAGCAATTTGTTCTTCACTACTGCAATATTGCAAGTTTATCTTCCCTTCAACAACCAAGTATCTAATAAAATGTGCCCTTATATCAATGTGCTTGGTCCTGTCGTGAAACACAAGATTCTTGGTCATAGCTATTGTTGCTTTATTATCACAAAAAATTTGAGTTGCTTCTTCTTGCTTTTGTCCAAGATCTTCTAGAATTCTGGTTAGCCAAATTCCTTGACATCTTTGTCAAGCGATTCTTTATAATAAATTCAGCTCAAGAGGATAATGCGACAGTGGCTTGTTTTTTTGAACTCCATGAAATGACACCAGATCCAAAGTAGAATGCATACCCTGTAGTGCTTCTACGATCCTCCATACATCCTGCCCAGTCACTATCTGTGTATCTAACCAGATTGCATTGTTTCACCTGCTTATACCATATTCCAAAATCTAGAGTTCCTGCTACATATCTCAGAATTCTTTTTGCAGCTCCAAAATGATGCTTTGTAGGAGTATGCATGAACCTGGATATTACTCCAACAGAATAAGAGATGTCAGGTCTAGTGTGAGTTAAATAAATAAGACCACCTACCAAGCTTCTGTATTGTTGTACGTTAGCTTCTTCAGTACCATCATTCAGCATCAATTTCTCATTTGTATTCATTGGTGTAGCAGCAATCTTGCACCCCATCATATGGAACCTTTTTAATAAGTCTGTTGCATACTTCCTTTGAGAGATGGAAATACCATTTTCAGCCTGCTTCACTTCTATTCCAAGGAAATAATGCAATAAACCTAAATCTGACATTTCAAACTCCCTTTTCATGCTTGATTGAAATTTTCCAATAATGACGGATGATGAGCCCATGTAAATCATATCATCAACATAAAGACTTACAAACAGGATATCTTTACCTTCCTTCTTAATATAGAGTGTAGGCTCACTTTTGCTTCTGCTGAATCCATTATCAATGAAGTAGGAGTTGATTTTTCCATACCATGCTCTAGGGGCTTGTTTCAACCCATAGAGAGCTTTTTTTAGCTTGTACACCTTTTCTTCCTTATTTTGAACTACAAATCCAGCAGACTGCATTACATAGACTTCTTCTAGCTCACCATTGAGAAAGGCTGATTTGACATCAAATTGATACACTTTCCAATTTAATTGTGCAGCAACAGCTAAGAAGGTTCTTACTGTTTCAAATCGAGCAACTGGAGAAAATGTATCTTCATAATCAACTCCATATTGTTGTGCATAGCCCTTTGCCACCAGCCTAGCTTTATGCTTTTGTATGCTCCCATCTGCATTATACTTGGTTCTGAATATCCATTTTACTCCAATGGCCTTCTTATTGTTGGGCAAAGCCACCAGCTCCCATGTTTCATTCTTTTCTATTGCCTTTAATTCTTCTTCCATAGCCTTCTTCCATTTAGTTTTTGTGATTGCTTCCTCAAAGCAGTTGGGATCAGCTACAAATAAGGCTTGTGTTGCCTCATAAATATCTCTTAAGGGTCTGTAACCTTGTGGCCCCACCTCATCAGATGAATCAGTGGCTGTCTCACTACTTGTTGGAGTCGTTGTTGATGTAGATGCATTTGAGCTTCCTGGAGTGTTGGGTGGAGTTTGAAGTAAATTCTCACCATCATTTTGCTCTTCTTCATCATTAGATTGCTCATCTTCTATGGCTAATTCTTGAAGTTGGATTCCTCCTTTGCTGTCTTCTTTCCAAGTCCATCCTCCTTTCTCATTAAAAATTACATTTCTACTAATAATGATCTTCCCACTTGTGGGATTGTACAACTTATAGGCTTTGGAACTAGTTGAATATCCAACAAAAACACACTTTATGGCTTTTCTATCTAGTTTGCTGCGAATTTGTGAAGCAATTAAAGTATAAGCAACACAGCCAAAAACTTTTAAGTGACTTACCCCAGGTTTTACACTAGTCCATACTTCATATGGGGTCTGATTTGGAACTGCTTTTGTTGGTGAAATATTCAGGAGATATACCGCTGTAGCAACTGCTTCTCCCCAAAATTTTGTTGGCAGCCCCTTTTCTTGAATCATGCTTCGTGCCATCTCTATCACAGTGCGATTTTTCCTCTCCGCTACACCATTTTGTTCTGGGGTGTATGGTGTTGTAAGTTCTCGGTGAATGCCATGATCTTCACAAAAAATGTTGAATGCATGTGAAGTAAATTCTCCCCCTCGATCTGTTCTCACCACCTTGATATGCTGGCCACTTTGCTTTTCAACTAGAAGTTTAAATTTTTTGAAGGCTTCAAGTGCTTCAGCTTTGTTTTGCAGGAAATGCACCCAACTCATTCTACTATGATCATCTGTTAAGAGCATAAAAAAATGACTTCCACCAAATGTTTTTGTCTTCATTGGTCCACACAGGTCTGCATGGATCAGCTCTAGATTGCTTGATGCCCTCCATGCCTTCTCTGTGGGAAAGGACTTCTTACTTTGCTTTCCATAGATGCAAGCTTCACAAACGTCCAATGTTTCTAGCTTTGGAATTCCTCTCACCATTTCTTTTTCTTAAGAACTTTAAGCTTTTGAAGTTGAGATGTCCATATCTCTTGTGCGAGCCTTGTTTCTTCATCTTCTTTTGCTATCATCACACAGCTTTCCAAATTGGAAAAGTCCACAGGAAACAATTTGTTCTTAGTCATGCTAGCTTTTATCACTTCGTCACCTGTTTTCTTGCTTCTAATTAGGCATGCAGAATCATCAAACACCACCATATATCCACTTGCAATCAATTGTCCAACACTTAACAGACTTTGAGACAAACATGAGACAAAGAATACATTGCAAAGATAGTTCATTTTACCATTGTTGTTTTGTATTGCAACCGTGCCTTTTCCTTCAATCTGAATTCGTTTGTTGTCACCAAGCCTTACTTCTTTCTTGTAGCTTTCATCCAACTCTTCAAACAGGGTTTTGATACATGTCATATGGTTTGAGCACCCGCTGTCCAGGAACCAAATATTTTGCTTATCCAAGTCCTCTTCCACGATTGCAATGAACAACTTGTGATCATCATCTTCTTCCTCTTCATTTTCAGCTTCCTCTATGTAATTTGCTTGATTCTGTCTTGACCTGCAGTTTGCTTGGATATGACCATAGCCTCTGCAATTGAAACATTGAACACCTTGGCCTTGACCTCTTCCACGTCCTCGACTTGCACTTCTTCCTCCTCTCCAAGTTGTTTCACCACCACGCTTGAACCCTTGTGCTGTTGAAAACTCCCTCTTTATGTGAAATGCCTTCTCCACATCTTGTTCAGTGGGTCGATTAATTCTTGCTTCATGGGCTTGCAACGAACCCATTAACTCATCAAAGGTGAAAGTAGTAAGATCCTTTGACTCCTCAATAGCTGCTACCACGTGATCATATTGAGGTGTTAAACTCCTTAGCACCTTAGCCACAACAGTTTGATCACTACATTGTTCACCATAAATACGCATTTGACTCACTAATGTTGAAACTCTCGAAAGGAAATCTTGAACTGATTCATTTCTCCTCATCATTGCAGTCTCAAATTCACGTCTGAGCATCTGCAATTTGACAGCCATGACTTTGCTATCACCTTGAAACTCCTTCTGCAGGATCTCCATGCTTCCTTAGAAGTAGTTGCCCCCATGATTCTAGGAAATATATCATCATGAACACCTTGTTGAAGGAAGAAAAGTGCTTTTGCATCCTTCTTCTTATTTTCTCTCAATCTAGCAGCTTCATCTGGTTCAGGCACATCTTCCTCAACAAGCTCCCAGAGATCTTGCGATTTGAATAGTGTCTTCATTTTGACACTCCAGAATTGGTATTTATCCCCATTGAAAAGACTCATTATTGTTGGAACTTAAGAGAAATAAAAAAGACGATGGTTAAAAAAAACACACAGTGTTGAATAAGATAGTCTGCCACATCTTATTGAATCACAAATAAAGCCTTTAAATAGGCATTTTACATAACTGAAAAGAAAACCAACTCCCACTAATTGAGAGTGGGAACTAACGTGCAAATACTGGAAGAGAAAAATCAGGAATACAACTTAAATGCATATAAACAACCTAACTAACAGACTGGTGGCAGATTAGATTTTCCTAAATTATAGCTGAAACAGTTACCATATTTTGGATCATTTCTCAACAATTATTGACCGAACCTAGTGCCTCTTGAGATAATAGGGGACGCAGCTTCCCTAGAGAACTATGAGCAAGACGTTGGTGCCACAGTTGGATGGAGGTGGATGCTACACAAAGATTTGAGGTAGGAGGAACATGAAGGTTGGTGAGCTCAAACGCCTTCTGACTTTACATCCAGTCCCTATGACTTGTCCTGTCAGTAGATCCTGCACACGACAACCAGAAGAAGAAAATATGACTTCATAACCAAGGTCACATAGTTGACAACCAGAAATGAGATTAAAGTTTAATTTGGGAATGAGATATGCATCAGGTAAGTTGAGAGTAAGCAAAGAGATAGAATCCTTATGACTAGCATTCATACGAGATCCATCGGCTGTATGTATAGAATGTGTAGTGTCATTAACAGACAAGAATGAAAAAGACTGAGATGTGGACGTCATATGGTTACAACAAGTAGAGTCAAAGTACCATTTAGTATTATCTGATGTGGTTGATAAAGCAGAAGAGGTATTACCAGAATTGGATAGTAGATGCTTAAGGAGGGACACAAGATCATATGACTTAGAAGAAAAGGCAACCTGGGATATGGCTGAAGAACCTGGGGATCCTTTAGCAGCAGTAGTAACAAGCACAAACTTAGAACAACTAGGACGAGGTTGAAACCTGTTCTGATCAGACCTTGGAGGACATGTGAGACAATTCTCAATTAAGTGTCTTGGGTCTTTACAATATCTGTAACATTTGGGGGCAGTGAGCACAACTGAAGGAGACTAAGCAATATCTAGTTTCTCCATTATACCAAGGAAGAACGCAAAAAAAAAATTGAACTTTCGGAGTTAGAAATCTAGATCGAAGTCTAGAGTCTGGAGTCTAAAATCTATGATTGGATCGAGAGCCTAGATTTTCTGATACCAAGTTAGAAATATAAATAGGAAAACAAATATTGATAATCTGAATATATTTCCGAATGAATGAATATAAGAGGGTTAGTTCTTATTTATACAAAAAGGTTGTTGTATATAAAAGGAAAATAATAAATTATAATTATGTACTAAATCAAACTAATTCTATACTAAATCAATTACAATCATTCTTAAAATTAATCGTGATTAATCATAGTATTAATTATAATTAATCACGCTAACAAGGATGAACTATTTTGTTTCCATTTTAATTTTGAAAATTAACAAATCGTGCTAGGAGAAAAGCTAAATTTTAATTTTTATCTCAGCCCCTCTGCTTGATGTCCCAATAGCCCTTTTATTTTGTTTCTGAAGGTTCATTTTAGTATCCTTTTGTTGAAAATTTAGTGCAAATTTAACCAAATTCCTTGATGTGCCTTAAATCGAGATTGAGGATTTATACCCAACTGGTTTTGTAAGTAATTCAAGATCATTAAGTTGGTGCTGGGCTTAAAAGAGCTATATGTTTTAAATCATTGAAGGACAGGAAAAGAAATCCTTTTCCATATTTAGATTTGCTGTCACATGTATAAAAATTCAATGTTCTTCATTTTCTATTTCTAGTGGATGGTTGCTGCATTTGCATTATTTTTATCTCTTATTCACAGTTTTTTATCTGTATCATATAGTCCTTTGTTATTGGTGCTTTTTTCTGCAGATGCTTTTGTTGGTGTCAACATTGGTACAGATGTCACTGACATGCCAAGTCCAACAGAGATTGTGGCCCTTCTTAAGGCTCAAAGTATCCAACACATCAGACTCTATGATGCTGACCGAGCCATGCTTCTTGCACTTGCCAACACAGGAATCCGTGTAACTGTTTCTGTTCCCAATGACCAGCTACTTGGCATTGGTCAGTCCAATGCCACTGCTGCCAATTGGGTTGCTCGCAATGTCGTAGCTCATGTCCCTGCCACCAATATTACTGCCATAGCTGTTGGATCTGAAGTCCTAACTGCCCTCCCAAATGCAGCACCTGTCCTAGTCTCTGCTCTAAAATTCATTCAATCTGCTCTTGTCGCAGCTAATCTGGATCAGCAAATTAAAGTCTCTACTCCACATTCTTCTTCTGTCATCCTAGATTCTTTCCCACCTTCCCAAGCATTTTTCAATCGTACTTGGGATCCTATCATGGTTCCCTTACTTAAATTTTTGCAATCAACAGGTTCATATCTTATGCTCAACGTATACCCATATTATGATTACATGCAATCCAATGGTGTTATCCCACTGGATTATGCTCTATTCCGTCCCCTACCTCCAAATAAGGAAGCTATTGATGCCAACACTCTACTGCATTATACAAATGTTTTTGATGCAGTTGTTGATGCTGCTTATTTTGCAATGTCATATCTGAACTTTACCAATATCCCTATTTTAGTGACTGAGTCAGGATGGCCCTCTGAAGGTGACTCATCTGAGCCAGATGCAACTCTTGATAATGCTAACACTTACAACAGTAACTTGATCAGACATATCCTTAACAATACGGGGACTCCTAAACACCCTGGAATTGCAGTTAGTACATATATTTATGAGCTCTTTAATGAAGACTTAAGATCAGGTCCAGTCTCTGAACAGAACTGGGGGCTTTTTTATGCTAATGGAGCACCAGTATATACCTTACACTTGACTGGTTCTGGTACTGTATTTGCAAATGATACAACAAACCAAACATTTTGTGTCGCTAAGAGTAATGTCGATACTAAGATGTTGCAGGCAGCACTTGATTGGGCTTGTGGACCAGGGAAGGTGAATTGTTCGCCTTTGCTGCAAGATCAACCATGTTATCAACCAAATAATGTAGTTGCACATACTACGTATGCTATCAATGCATATTATCAGCAGATGGCTAAATCTCCTGGGACCTGTGATTTCAAAGGAGTTGCCATTGTCTCCACCACAGACCCAAGTAAGGCATCTCTACACATTCATAAATATCTACATGTGAAGTTGGCTACAAAATGTTCAGTACATTTATTGGTAAAATTAGTAGAACATCATAACTAGAAACATAATGAGAAATGCTTGTTTGCGCCCTTGCACATGTAACACAATAGCCAGATTTGATGGACTTCTGAGTAAGGTGGATTCTTATGAAACTTATATCATTTGGGGAAAAAATATTTTTGACAATAAAGTATAAGAATAGTGGTATTCAAATATTCTTATTGATAAGTTTGCTTCTCAAAGAAATTTTATGAGCAGTTTTTAAATTCCAGTTACCTATGGTCTTTTTGACTAGAGTGGGAATCTTAGTCACTGCAATCTTTTTACTTATCATTTGGTTCAAAATGAGTCTCTTAAAATTATGAATTAACTTATGGTCATTTTAGTTATTGTTGTTAATTTTGAAACTTTTCTCTTTAGTGGCCATTTTCTGTTGTCAAAGCTGTTACAAGATCAACTGATCAAAGAAAGTCTCTCATTCGCATTTTCAAATTCAAGTTGCTTAGCATTTTAATATAACTGATATTTGTTATATTATCATTGTTACAGGTCATGGTTCCTGTATATTTCCAGGAAGGTATGATCTCAAGCTTATGTTGATATGTACTTGACGTCCTTTTTTTTTTTCTCTTGTTCTCATTTGCCTGAAATATTATTAATGTCTTTTTTCAATCCTCTTCTCATTGGCCTTAAAAGCTGTCAAATTACTGCATGTAAGATAACTAGACATGGTTTGCTGAACATTTCTTTCTTATTCTTTTTCTTTTTTCCTTTTTCTTTTCATATTTGTGGTGAACAGTGGTGGTAAAAAGGGCACCAACATAAATGGCACGGCACTGGCCCCATCTGCCAATTCGACAAATTCAGGCTGCTTGTCACAATACTACAATGGTGGATCTTTCACAAGCTCTGTGATTCTTGTTGCTTTGCTTTTGAGTGCAGTTGTCTTGTAAAACTAGGCACATTATTTCATATTCAGCATCGGAATCTAATTTATGGAGACACACTCTTCAACTACCTTTTGAAAGATTTGCAGCATACCCAATTTTGTGTTCCTCATGTAGAGGATTTAAAGGGTGGCGGCGAGGTTGGTCAAAATGTATATTATTGTAACGTGAGTTGTCCATTGAATTTTTGTACAAACGAACCAGAGGAATTATTTGATATAATTGCTGTAACTACCTTGTTAGGGCTAATTTCTTTATCACAATTTGTATTCTACCATTCTTGGACCTACTATTGTTCCACGTCTGGCATCCGTTGATATGCTTGGTATGATGTAGATGCGGTCCAGATATAGCTGATCAAATCTGTGACTTCATTATGCCTAGATGCTCTTATTGGATAAAGTCTGGATTTTAGTACTCAGTCTCACACAACTGACCATTCATGAATACAGATACTAGTAATGAATAAAGTTCCTTACAAATCTCACAGTATCTCATTATAACCATCCACTCTTTTTTCCCTCACTTTTTCATGATTTTTGAGAGGTTTTGTACAGGGAAGCCTTTGTGTAAAGGGAAATGATCTTTAGTACGAAATAGTTTTCACATAAGGCTCACAAATGCGTAACATGTTTCCACGTATGCATTCTTCATTTTTTTAACCACCACATCTACTTATTGGTGATAATGCAATTCGTTACTTTTCGTACAATAAAATTTTGAATGAAACAGCACCGCTCGTGTAAATATGACTACAAATACTGCCAGTAATTTTTTTCTTTCTAGCACTATCAATATTAGAAGTTAATAATACAAGTTACAGAAGCTCAAGTGCATAGCAAAATTGTACGTTGAGAATAAGCACCTAAATAAGTGGAGGGTCGAACTTTTAACATCATTATAACCAAATCTCAGAGCCAAGTGAGCTATAAGCTCGTTGGCAACCTGAGCACGAATATTTTAGAACAATGTGTTGCAAATTAAGTGCACACAAGACCAAGTCTTTCCGAAGTAACTGCTCTAATGGCAGGACAGGACTCAGCCTTATATTTTTTGCTGATAACTCAACCTCTCATCTTGAAAATTAGAAATTTCAAATGCCTGTGCATCCACTGTCTCTCTGTACTTTAGTAAAGCATTCTGTTGCCACCCCATTCGCACAAACAAAATGATATCAAAAGGAAACAAAAATATTAAGTTGCACTTAAACAGGACATTTTAAAACGTTTAAATTCAATTAAAAACCATCAAATCCGACATTTTATCCTAACAAGTACAGATTTCAGAAAGATAACAAAGAGGAGGAAGACCTGAGCACCAATGACTAGCAGAAAGTAATACAATGCTAGGAGGAAAGAGAAAACTGGCATATCTCCAGTCATTTTATAGTTGATGATTTCACAGTACTTTGGATGTCATCTTCTAATAACCAGAAAAATTATGTGATTTTTGTAAACTTCATAGTTTTGAATATTTAACCACAGTTGCCGAGTGTAGATGCTTCATAAAACACAACTAATAATGCACTAAAATTGCTCTCCCATAGACGAAAAATCTAAATAGAAGTGCATCAAATACATCACAGAATACAGATGTCTTTGAATGTTTCACTTTATTATTTACATATCGGTTGGTTTAAAATTTTTAAATTTATTTTCCCAAGGAGGCATGGATATAACTCAAAGTTGTGGAAGTTATCAATGGTCCAATGGTTCAACGGCTGTCTTGAAGAGAAGGATATAAACCTTGTCAATGGAAAAATACAAAAAACCACCAAGAGAATGTGTGACATAAGAGCCAAAGCTAGTACCCACAATGCAGTGCCAAGCTGGACCATATGAAGAATCAAATTCCTGTACGACCGGAAAGTTTCTATCATTAGCCATCCAAGTAGTTCACACCAGGTAAAAATTTTGGAGAAGAGAGGATACATGATCACCAAACTAGCTTTTCATTTAGAAATGAGCACCGGGAAATAAGCTCTACAATAAACATCATTGCTCAGGAGAAAAAAAAAACAAAGACAATGGCCAAAATTAATCCAGAGGTTTACAAGTAATATCAATATTGAATCTAGCAATCATTCATCCAGTTCAAATATTGTCAGTCAGGTGAAGAACCAAATACGGGAAAAGAAAAAATTGGCTGCCACTAATCCACATAAACTTTGAGCAAAAAACACTAATTAGAACCAAGATATGCATGCTGTGGGTGTAATGTAATAGATGGAGCAAGCATCAACAAGAATCTTACAATAATCAAAATTGTCCCAAAGAATACCATAACTCATTAAAACATCTCTAATGTACATTTTATAAAGACATACTAGATATGCATGCTGCGGCCTGTGGGTGTAATAGGACTAGTAGAATTATAACTTTAATATCATCTGCCAACCCTGAAGCCCTATCAATGGAATGAGGGGCCAAGTAACATTCTCAACATAAAAAAACAACCAATACCAAGCCACCTATTTATTAATTGTTTCAACCAACATACCTAATAAACATACTTTTCAGATTTTCTCCATACTTGGATACATGGAGAGTCACAACAAAAAAGCAATGCAACCTTTAGTGGACCACAAAGGTACCATACTCATAAGGATGGTTACCCATATGGATTATTTTATTGAAGCTTTAAAAGTCTTTTCCTGTAAAATAGGATAAAATTGGTGAAGCCTCATAAGGAAACTCCTAAGCCTATGCTCAACATCACCTATTGCACGCCATTATACATAAATCCCCATGTGTGACTACAAGAAGTAAGGTTTGCACAGCTTTTGCAGCTCATCATGCTTTTCAATTTTCTATGATCAGCTGTGAACAAAACATGCAATTTGAAATTTCTCACTTCTGATCCAAGTTCTGTTTTCAAGTTGAACTGTATAGTATAGAAATAGCTGCTGAACCAATGTAGCATGCAAAACCAGGCAAATGCAAAGAAAACTTCCAACACTTCAACATAACTATAACTCTAAGTTCTATAAAATTAAATCTGCAGTTTCTTTTAAATTATCATCCAAAAAGTACACAAGCTTGGTCCTGTTTGAATCCTTTTCATGAGAATATTGCACTTCATTAAAAATGTTATAATTCCTAGTTAATTGTTATACTAGTCAAACTGTTAGCATTATATGATTGGATGATAGTGTAGAGAAGTTATACTGAATGCGAGAAAAAAATAAAAAATAAAAAACATGTATTTGTGTCCAAAGTTATGAATGCAGCCGTACCATACTGTATCTGTCTCTGTATGGTGGCCTAGACATCCAATCCACTTTCAAATATTACATTTACAGGGTCGACCACCCATGTACCTTTTATGAGTAAGGAGGAAAATTTTTTGGGAAAGGAAGAAAAGAGAATATTATGATTGGAGGAAGTCCAATACTACAAACAATACAAGACCTCTATGCTTTGATTTTCTTAATATTTACTATTCTTTATAACTCAAGATCAGCTGTCTATGCACAAAAAAAGCAGGTTAGAAGGAATTTGCATCAATTCTGGAATCTTGCTACATTATTTATCAGCATACCCCTATTACAAGAAGTCAAATTATACCAATATATTGAGATTCAGAGAGCAAACAGAACTGAAATTTCTACTATTGGTGAACTATATGTATCAGAAACCACTAAGTAGGGTTTTTAGCAATCTTGGAATATGCAGTCTCGGTGTAGTTGAGAAGGAAGGTGAGACGGAAGTAACAAAAAACTTCAGAAGCACAGATATACGTTCAGAGACTTCGCAAGGATAATTTAGAGGAGTAATTTGTAGTCAAGATAGAACAGAAAGCCAGAAAAAATATGTAGACTGTAGGATCAAAATAAAGAGTTCAAGCCATAAGTTTGCAATTGAAAAGAATCTCTCTCCATCAACTCACTGAGTATTGAAAAATCACTCTTACAGTTGAAAAATCACTCTTACAGCAAGATACTGCATACAACTGAAAAAAATTTGTAAGAATCAAGAAATAAGAAAGCAAAATTCTAAACATCATAAGAACATGAATAAAGGAATTGTATATATCAGGAAAAGATTTCAACTCGACAAAACACAAACAAACCATTAGAATATGGGCAGTGGAAGTAATTAGCAAAGATACATAAAGAAAAATCACCATCAACAAAGATAAAGAAATAGAAACAAGCTTAGTTTCAGCTGACTGACTGAAGCAGCAAGCAATTAGACACATTCAATAGATGTTCACCCAATTAACCTAATATCAACACACAAGATCAAAATCTGCATATAAAATTGGTTATCCTTAAACCGCTGATTATGCTAGATTGTTTAATTAACAAAGAACCTTGAGTTATCCAAATAGAACAGCCACTATTAAAGATTAAATTCAAGAAGAATGAAGAAAAGAAAAAGACACTAGTTTCAGACTATATGTGACGAAGTTATCAACTTAAGCAAATTTAGTTTCCAACTGTGTGAAAATATCAGAACCCAAAAAACAGATTTCGAGAAAGAAAACTTTCCCAGAAAACCAAAAAGAAAGTGACCTTCTTAAGGGCCAGGGCCAGACGTTTACTGTCAAGCTTCTTGCCAGGCATGGAATCCAGCTGCTCACGTGCGCAATGGAAGGCACGGTTCTGCAAAGGGAGAGGCATGTCACATGCTCTGACACGAACGTTGAGGCTGTCATGCTGCTCTTGTTGCTCTATGGCTTTCTTCTTCTGTATCAAACTGTTGAGAAACTTGCTTCTTCTCTCTAGCTCGTTCTCTGCTCCTTCCATGTGATGTGCCCCTCTTAACTACTCTCTCATCCCTCACAAATGAACCCTTTTTCTTCTATTGCTCTTTAGCTTCAGACAATGGCCATCAATCTGCTTAAAGCAATGGCTACTATCTTGTGCACTTGGGTTTGGAAAAAGGAAAACAAAAAAGTATTAAAAAAAAAGAGAAGAGAGAGAGAGAGCAGAAGAGAGTGTACAATACAATGGAATGAGTATAGGAAGACTAAGAAACAAACGGGTTGTGTTTAGTTGCACAGTGTAGTGGGGTGTCAATCTATTTGTTGGGTTGGATATTTGTTTCTGAGATGTTACTTTTGAAATTGCTGTTGGCTTTGTTGCGTGTTGACAAGGGCGTTGGTAAAGCAATAATTCCTTCTTAATCACGGTATATCATAATATTTAAATAATTATTTAAATTATTATTTAACATATATATAAAGTTATAAATATTATTATAAAATTGTATTAATTTTTAAAAATATATACATACATATTAAATAATAATTTGTGTGATTAATAAAATCATATCAAAATAATAATTTTTCTTGATAGAGTGCAAACAAGTTATAAATTACGGAGGCATTTAACTTGCACCTATTAAAGTTGTGAGCATGGTGCTCCACATTTTCAACCTGCTTTAACCAATTTCCTCCATTTTTGACAATGGCATGACACATCCCAAGTTCTAGTCTTGACAACAATGCCACGTTATGCTCGTGGGACATAGACAGTGGCCCACCAAGTTCTAGTCTCAACGCCAACCCATAATCTTAATGGTCGAACTGGAGCTCCAACTCTGATGCACCAGTGACCCAGGCTGTGGGCCACTGAGCTTCCACTGCACACCCATCCTTGTTGTTTCCTAAACAAGTTTTGGGAGAACAATAGAGGCCGATGGCGTTGAGGAAGGCAACTTATGTGGCGGTTGGTAATGAAGCAGAAGATGAGGGCGACTCGTGCGACCTTGACAACATCTCACCGGCGACCTCCATTTTTGGCATCGGTAATGACACTAGCCACCACCACCTCCAGCAAGCCACCAATCTAGACCCAACCGTGCTATCAACAACTACTCAGCCATAGCCAACGAAAAACACCCCTGCATACGCCAATTTTTTTAGCATTTTTTTTTTAAATTATAAAACAATAGGCTATGCAGGTTGTAGGTCTTTGATCTCAACCACGAGTGAGCATCAATACTCACCACTTTGTTAGGAGTACCATAAACGTCTCCACAAATTACTACTACTTTGATATATGTTCAGAGCTAACGCTTAAAAACAAAAGAGGTTTCAATTGTTAAAGATATTTCGTGTTGGCCAATCTTTCTCACAAGGCTCCATTATAATCAACATTCATTTTTTGCCAAAAAGAAAATTGATTTGAACTTGTACCAAAAATGAAAATTGGTTTGAACTTATTTTTATTATACTTACAAATAGCAAAGGAAAATTAATTATCATATTCGTAAAATTTGACATAAATGTTGTCTAAGAAGAATAAACACTAACATAAATAGTAAAATTTCAAGTGTCCCTTATTTCTACTTAGTCTATTTTTCTTTCCAAAAAGGTATTATCTGTGTTATCTACACTTGCTAAATACTAAGGTTACATTTAATGTACCATATAAGGAAGACCTGATAGTATAAGTTAATAATATTTGATCTTATCAGGTGTTTATTGTACTAACTTGATTGTATAGTCAAATCAAGTCAACATTTTTTATCCTGTTAAGACATAATAATTTTATCATTTCCCTCACTCCCTGATTAGACCTGATAAGAAAACTCTAACAAATTTATCCCTCAATTATTCATCTTTACCTCTTTAACCTTTCATCTCCCCTCCAAGCACAACCCCAACAACCCAAACCCTATGAACCACCTTCTGCCACCACATTTCCACCATAGCCAACCCCGTTGAACCACCATCAATGTCCTCCACCAGAACCATTGTTGCCACCACACCGCCAGTCAAATCACCAAGGACCACCTATAGCCTAGAACCTAGGCAACGAACCTCCATGCCCAGCAACCACCGAACACAAGCCTTCCTCACCTAAGCCATCGTCAATAGGCAACCTCGGCCGCCATCACTACCGTGCAAGGGTCATCATCTCTTGCCTTGTTCCACAACTACGAGCATCGATGTCTCCTTTTTCCTCTGAGTTATTTTAATTTTTTTATGTAAAAGGATAATTTTATCATAAAAAATTATTATTTATACAATCAGTTAAATTATACATAAATCATCAAACACTTGATAGGATAAGAGCTTATCAGTTTGTTTATACTATCAGACCTTATCATATTGCCTTATACTACTATGTCTTATACTATCAGGTGCACCAAATGCAACCTAAATAGCAGTTACCGCTATAATTTTTGAAGACTTGAAGTGAAGGCCATACAGTACTTAATGGCTCTACTTTGTAACAATGACAATATGTGCAACAAAAAATGACAAAATGTGCAACAGAAAGCATGTCTACCACACTTATATTTGGTCCAAGAAAGGCACTCAAAAGCATTGGTTCTCGCAACCGATTTGTAACTGATTTGTAATTGTGCAAGTTTTATTTAGAACAAAACTTGGCTATAATCATTTTCCTTCCAATCCTTTTAATCACCTTCCATGTGTCTATTAATTCAAGGAAAAACTTCAAAAAACTCCCTTGTACTATATGTGATATGTAATTTGGTCATGTTACTTCAAAAATGTGCAAAATGTACCTGTTACTTTACATTTTGTGCAGAGAACTACAAAATGATAACAAACGATAGTTTTTGGATGAAAACACGCATGTGCAATGCATGTGCACGTTTGAATTTTTGACCCATAAACACGATCTTCTTCTTCCTCTCACCCAAACCCAAACCCTAACACTAGAACTCCATAACTATAAGCCAACAAAACTAAACCACCATTCACCACCTTCTAGCCACCAGTTGTCGAGCCATAACAGTCAGCTCCATCACCCAGAAACTTGAAACCCCATAGTAGAGACCCATCAACCAATCCCTTCCATTGTCGAAGCCCCCACGAACCCAAGACTTCCACCATTGTGCATTATTGAACGACATCACCTGAAACCCTTCATTGTAGGGACTGGATCGTGTTTGGGTCGATTTCATTCTACTCGTTGGAATTGAAGAGTGGCGATTGTGGGGAAGTGGTGGTTATAGGGGAGTAGCAGTTCAGTGTTGTTGTCGTCGTGCTAGTGGTTGTTATCGGAGACCAGAACAACGACAGTGGAAGTATCTTAGGTGTAGATTAGTTGCAACTGTCTTCAGGGAATTGGGAATTTCAGTTATGGAGTTTTAGGGTTAGGGTTAGGGTTTGGGTGGGAGGAAGAAGAAGACTGCGTTTGAGGGTAAAAAATTCAGATGTGCACATGCGTGTTTCCATCCAAAAATTAACGTTTGTTACTATTTTGTAGTTTTCTGCACAAAACGCAAAGTAACAAGTTCATTTTGCATATTTTTGAAGTAACATGATCAAAATGCATATCATATATAATACAAGGGTTTTTTTTTTTTGAAGTTTTCCCTTAATTCAATTAAGTAGGGTTGGAAGTAACAAATGAATGATGATTAAACGAGTTAGAGGGAAAGGTTGGAGAAAAAGGGTTGAAGCCAAGTTTTGTCCTTTTATTTATGAAATTGTTATCTAGGAAACTTTAATAGTCTATTCTTGGGTCATTGTTTTATTACTCCTCAATATTCCACCTGGAGAATAATTAAAGAGCAAACTAACAGCATGTTTGGATTTTAGTTTTCAAATTATGATTTGATCTAAAAGAAAAGTATTTTTTTTAATTCCACTGAAATTATGGTTTGAAAGCTAAAATCATGTTCAATCACAACCCAATTATAATTTTGTCTAACATATTATTTTTTTAATAAAACTCAGTTTGTATACTACAAATTGGAGTTTGGGGTTTATAAACTATAGGATATAATTTAAATGCACTGTCAGTATAAAAAAATTATACTATTATTTAATCATGTATCATCACGTCATTAAAAATATTTAACTCTCCTAATAACTACCTTAAAAGTTACACATGTAATAGTATATGATTGGTTGATGATGTCAAATATTTTAGTGCATAAAAATTAATCTCTAAACATGCTTTAAGTCATATAGTCTTCATGCTAAACATTTCGGTGCACTCTCATTTATACATTTAAGAAAATAAAAAATAATGAATCTTTCTAAGTTGTTCTGAAGTGAATTCAGAGGTGTACTTGAGATTGACACGTCGCGGTAGTTTTTTCCTTGAATAGCTGCAGTTGAGCTTGTTGAACTAAGGGGTAGATACCTACAAAGGGACTTCAACGCTCAAGTCAAGCAGTGCACAAGTAGGGTTTATGCAAGGAGATACTAATTACCTGATTAGGGTGACTTGGCCTGGTATTTTTATAGTGTGACTGGAATCGTAATGTGATTAGTATTAAGTGCAGGTATTTAGGATTCGTATCCTGTTAGGGATTGTCTTCCTTTTATTGTTAGAGTGGATCCCTATAATATAGGAATGTTAATATTGTAGTTATCAACAGTTGGAGGTGATTACGAGTCCTATAATCTCGTAAAATAATGATTGATAGTTATAGATACTTTCAGGTATATCCACTGCACTGATCTAGTGATCTTGATATTATGGCCCAATGTCGTAGTCCATCACCTTTAGTTCTGGGCCTGACCATATGTCTCCAAGGCTTGGCTGGGGTATTCACAGCGGAGGCCAGTGTTACGCATGCTGGGTCTGATCCCACCAGATGGGATCCCGGATCAAGATTCAGAACAGTTGCCCCAAGCTTGGCATTTAGATGGAACAACTGACTGTCAAGGTATATAAGTTTTATTGGGAGCACAGGGCACGTGATGAACAAAGGAGCCCTAGCGTTGATGACGGGTCTCGTGATGTCTTACGCAAAGGGTCGAGGTCCGTTGTTAAATGTAAAGTACCTCCGGGGTTGGCATATAAGGTTGGAATCCATCGTGGATTACTGTTTGCATTGCTATTTCGCCATCCAAGGTTTGCATTTTGTTGCCCCCGTGCATGACTCACAGGGTCTTTGTCCTTTCTTACAGCTTTACTCTATAACTCGTAAGTCCGAGCTTTCTTAGGAAACCGTTGCTTTAATTTTATTAGGAATTAAAGATCCTTTAAGAGAGGATATCAGCTTCATGTTGTTTCCCAACTACCCACTGCTCTTGTAACTAATCGGAATGAGAGAGTATTAAATGCGAATTTGATCGTGCGATCAGTTCATCTTTCCAGGGACCAATCAAAACGTTCCATTCTCTTTATAAATAGGGAATGTCTGTGTTGAGGTTGACATTCCTTCTGCTTTGTAATTTTGCTTGAGAGTAATCCTCTTTTAGATAATGGTTTCCATTTCCTTTTCTGTGCGCGCATAGAGGGTTTTGCCCCCTGTTAAGACCATCATCTTATTCTTTCTGAAGTCATTGAAGGTGTTTGGTTTATTTTTTGTCAGTCCCTCTAGTGGAGGCCTTTTCTTTCTCAGCGTAATGGACGGTAGGAGCCTTTTTCTCCTAATGTACATGGGAGTGTTTGATCTACCTGCTCTTGCCGGGAAGGTATGTGGTTCCTGCAGTGTTGCATGGAGACACTCGGAGACACTCTGTCCTTGCTCCTCCCCCTTCCTGAGTGCTTTGGAGGCACTAAGTCCAATCTTTTGGAGCAGCTCGGCTTGATTGTAAAGCCAGTTGAAGTTCCGATGGAATAATCTTTTGATGAAGGGTTGTCTCCTATTCAACAGGGAAGAGACCGGTGTTAGTTTTAGAGGAGCTGTGGAGGTGGTGGTGACTTAAAGGGCCATCGTCATCAATGACTGTGATGCCTGCCTCCTTCTTGGGTTCTCTATTAGGCATTCTTGATAATACATTTTTTGATGTATTTTTCCTTCTCTTTTTGTCTTGAAGGAAACTATGTATTCATTTTCCTCTTTTCTTTTTGTTAGAGTTGATGATGAATGGAGTGAGAATAATAAAATTTCATTTCCTGAATTTTGTACTTTCTGTTTTCCATTTCCTTTATCCATCTTCTTCTTTTTCAACGTTATCTAGTATCCGTACTGAGTCCAACACTCAGTTTGTAAATATGTACTTAACCTTGTTATGTTGTCCCTAACTTGGTACTTAGCTCGTCGGAGTTAAGTGCTAAAGTAAATTTTAATTCCCCCGGTTTATGGGATATGTGCTTTGTGTGAAGCCGGGGTCGGCTATGGCCATTAGGGGATCAAGTTTTAACTTAATCGTTGGTCGCCATTTAACCTTTCTGGGAACGTTGTGGTCCAGATTGGTCCCCTATCCTTTGATTGCATAGACATTCTGGGTTTAACTAGGGTCCATGGAAAAAGCTAACCAGGATTCGTGGAAAAAATCCGGACTCAAACTGTAGAGGTTGTGTGACGCTTGATTCGTTGCACCCGTCTTTTCAATTGGTTCGACAACTGTGAGGGTCACGTGGCAAGTTTTAGCTGGGTAGTCGTGCTTAGAGCTTCGCGTGCCATTATAGGTATCTTTCAAAACCTGACCTGTTAGGACGAAAATGTCCCCTAACCATTTGGCCTCTATAAATAAGGATTAAAACTCTTTTTTTTTTTTCATTTTTACTACTTCTTTATAAAATTAGGTGGCTTAAGACGATTTTCATCGATTTTTCTTTGCGGAAGAGTACAGTTTGTAGCAGTTTTTGACAGTTCAACCTTTCAATTGACAACTTACCTTTACTCTTCTAAGGTATTTCTTCTTTTTCTTAGTGTGTTTTTACTATTTTTTGGCGTTAGAGTAGTTGTGCACTCTTTTTTTGTGCGCCATTCCGTTCCTTTTTTTTTTTCAATAAAAGGAATTGGGGTATCATAGTTTTTGAGTCTCTTCAATGGCATTGTCCTGTAGAGCACCTTCTCTATTGTGCTATGTGCGGCGGAGGTGTCCCTGAGGCTTAAACCCTGGTGGGCACGGAGACCAGTATATGGGCAGGAACTATCTTTTCGGTTTGCTTCCTTTCGTGTCTGAATCTTTCAATTAATTGATTCTGATAATTGCTCATCGGCCTCTGCAAGTGTTTCCCGGAACTTGATGGCCAGAAGAAGAGCGGCTAGACCCTAGGCACTGGCTCCTGAAGTTTGGGTGCCGATTGTCACAGATTCCATTCGGATTGCCTGTAGTCCAAGGTTGGTGTATCCGTGGGTTGGTGAAGACGCTTATGATCAAGTTTTTGTGTGGAGAATCGCTTGAAAGGATCCAAGGCTATTTGATGCTGACAGAGAAAGACAAAAGCGATCATGAATTCCAGATCCTCTCCCTAGAGAACGAACGGGTATGCTCCTCACGGCAAGCGGGTGAACACTACATGTTCTTGTATGAAGATTTTTTCACAGACATTGGACTCCGAATTCTTTTGAACGACTTCTAGCTTGCTATCCTCCGCACTTTCCAAGCTGCTCTAACCCAAATTCACCCCAACGGTTGGGCAAACATTCTTGCCTTCGAGAGAATTTGCCGGTTGGTTGGATTACGATGCTCGGAGAGGTCGTTCTTTTATTTCCACACACAGTTAAGTCTTTAGGGTGGTGGGGCTGCTCAAAAGACTTGGCTCACAGTCTGGTCAAGGCTCGGTTAAAAGGTCTTTCAAGTCTACCAAGATAGTTATAAGGATTTCAAAGAAAAGTTCTTCAAACTAAAGGCGACTTTTGTTACTTGTCTTTTTTGGATAGACAATGACGGAGAGCCAAAGTTTAGCTTCTATTGGACTGAGAAGACATGTAATATCCTTCTTAAATTGATTAAGAACGAGAAACACCACCTAGACAATGATGAGATTGCATGTGTCGACTTCTTTATCATGTGGGTTTAGTAAGTGATGAGATAATTAAAAGTTTTAAACCCAAATGTAGGTTGTTTCAAGTAGTATATTCTCGGGAGTTCGAGGTTGATTCACAGGGAATTGATAAAAAAAAATTCTTTAAGGTAAGGAGCAGATTTGTCACAATAATAAAGATGATATAAGTTGTTCAAAGATGAAAATGATTTACTTGGGTTAGGAGATCTACTCTTGGTAATAAATTAGAAACAAGATTATTTCTTTTTATAACTCAATTGAAATCATACATAATGAATATTCTAATCGAAAAATATAACATTCAAAGTTCAATTAAGATTATATATGTAATCATATTATGGTTCCATTAATTATCTATTAATACTTATAAATGATCTCAAGCATCCACTGTGCCAACGTCTTGTCAACAATGAATCAAGATATTCATTATACAAGAAGAGTTTCTAAATTGATCGGAAACAACATACAACACATATAAAGATCACATAAAAATATATCATTCAAGCACAAGAAGGAAATTAATCTAACATCAACTTATTACCAAGAGTTTCACCTTTTCACCCAAGCAAAATGAAAATTTGTTACTCATGAATTAAGAAGAAAGAAAGAAAGAAGAAGAAGATGATGAACATAACTTCAATTAAGAATAATAGAAAACTATACAAAGAAAACAATTAACATACAAATATGAAAGTAAACTCTAAGCTAACACCCTGAAATGATCAACCCTTGCCTCCTTTTATAGAGGTAGAAGAGTACAAAATGCCAAAAGAGATGATGGATGATAAGAACAAAAAGCCAAAATAGTTGTTTGATGATGATAAATGGGTGGATTCTTGTCTCTAAAATGTTTCACTTCTGAACTCATGGCATGCGTCATTTGATGGCCAGGTGGTCTTCATGAAAGTTCTAGAAAATTGTCTTAGCTTTCTATAAACACTAAGTTTAGCCAAATCCACCACCTACAGCCCAAGATATGGCCCAATTACTACTCATGGGTCAGGCCCAACTTCAGCTCCCCTGTTCTGACTTCCAAGCCTAATATCACCTTCAAGGAATCCGAACTAAATTTGGTGTTCTTCATGAAAGTTATAGATATGGATCTTAACCATCCACTATCAAAATTTCAGAATTGTTGAACTCCTATAGCCCGAGATATAGCCTAATGAGTGCATAGAGGTCAAGCTATCAATTTCAAAACTCTAGATTTTCCATAGGTGGCTTTCCAGGCAAGTGACATGGTTTTTCATAGACTAACCGATAGGATGACATGCATAAAGATGTTTTAAAAGTTGTACGGTAAGCCCAAAATGCATCGTTTAGTCTTAAAGACTAATCTTTACGATTTGGGTTAACCGTTTTTACCAAAATTTGTTTAATTTCCTTATTTGCTAGTTCTACTAGTCCACTTGTCTGAGGGTGATAAGAGGTGGCAACTTTATGGGTAATACCATATTTCTTTATTAAAGATTCAAATAATTTATTATAAAAATGTGTTCTCCTATCACTGATGATAGCTCGAGGGATTCCAAATCGACTCAAGACATTTTCTTTTAAAAATTTGAGAACAGTTTTATGATCATTTTGTCGACATGGAATCGCATCAATCCATTTTGAGATATAATCAACTGTAACCAAAATATACACAAATCCAAATGAGGATGGAAATAAACCCATGAAATCAATTCTCCAATAATCAAAAATTTCAATGACAAGGATAGGGTTTAGAGGCATCATATTTCTTTTAGAAATAGAACCTAATTTTTGATAATTTTCGTAACTTTTGCAAAAGGTATAACTGTCATTAAATAAAGTGGACCAATAAAATTCACACTGCAAGATTTTCGTAGTAGTTTTTTTCAAAGAAAAATAACCTCCACATACATCTGAGTGACAAAATTTAATGACATTACCTACCTTATTGTCAGGTATACATCTCTGAAAGATTTGATCAGGACAATATTTAAACAAATATGGGTCATCCCAATAAAAAATTTTCACCTCAGTCAAACACTTTTTTCTGTCTTGATGTGACCACTGAGGTGACATTTTTTTTGTCACAAGAAAATTGACTATATTAGAAACTAATGCATGGAATTGACAAAAAATAAAAATTCATCAGGAAAAGAATCATTGATAGGAGTGCTATCAAAAGGTAAGCATGTTGTAAGTCTGCACAAATGATCTGCAACAACATTTTTGACTCATTTCTTATCTTTAATTATGATGTTGAATTCTTGAAGCAACATGATCCACCGTATCAACTTTGGTTTGGCATCCTGCTTAGACATTAAATATCTAACAGCAACATGATCAGTGAAAACAACAGTAGAAAAACTAATTAAATGAGCTCCAACTTTGTCCAATGCAAAAATTACGAGAAGTAGTTCTTTTTCAGTAGTGGTGTAATTCATTTGTGTACTATTTAAAGTTTTACTTGTGTAACAAATCACATGAGGCTTACCTTCCTTTCTTTGGCCTAAAATAGTGCCAACAACAAAATCACTTGCATCACACGTTAATTCAAAAGGCAAAGACCAGTCAGGAGATTGCATGATAGAAGCCGATGTCAGAAGACCAATTAATTTTTCAAAAGATTTTTGGCATTCTTGAGTCCAATCAAATGGTGTATCTTTTATCAGAAGATTGCACAATGGTCTAGACATGGTACTAAAGTCCTTAATGAATCTTCGATAAAATCCTGATTATCCTAAAAAGGAACGAACTTCTCTGACTTTTTTTGGGAAAGACAAATGAACAATTATTTCAACTTTAGTCTTATCAACTTTAATTTCTTCAGAAGATATCACATGACCTAACACGATTCTTGAGGTAACCATGTAATGACATTATTCCCAATTTAAAACAAATTCTTTTTCTTCACATATTTTAAGAACTTTATCCAAATTATCAACACAATTTTCAAAAGAATTTTTAAAAACTGTCAGATCATCCATGAAAACCTCTAAATAATGCTCAATCATGTCATTAAAAATACTTAGCATGCATATTTAAAAAGTTACCAGAGCATTACAAAGACCGAAAGACATTCTTCTATATGCAAAAGTGCCAAAGGGGCACGTAAAAGTGGTCTTTTCTTGATCCTCTAATGCAATTGGTATTTGATTATACCCTGAACAACCATCAAGAAAACAATACTAGGGATGTCCTGCTACTTTTTCTAGAATATGATCAAGAAATGGTAAGGGAAAATGATCTTTCTTAGTGGTTGCATTCAATTTTCTAAAATCAATACACATACGCCAACTGGATGAAACTCGCGTAGGTATTAACTCACCTTTTTCATTTTCAACCACTATTATTCTAAATTTCTTAGGCATAACTTGTGTAAGGCTTACCCACTGACTATCGAAAATAGGGTAAATAATTCCAACATCAAGTAATTTAAAAATTTCAGCCCTAACTACCTCTTTCATGTGTGGATTTAATCTTCTTTGAGGTTGTTGTGATGTTTTAACATTATCCTCTAAATGTATTCTATATGTACAAATTAATGGATTAATGCCTTTTATATTTGTTAATGTCCATCCAATTGCACTTTTATGCCTTGTAAGTATTTCTATCAATATACCTTCTTGTTTTTCAATAAAGATTAATGAAATTACTAATGGAAAGCTTTGTTCTTCTCCTAAAAATGTGTACTTCAACCCAGCAAGTAATGACTTTAGTTCTAGTGTGGGTAATTCTTCATGGATATTATCATTCATGTATTGTAGCTCTTCAAATCTCGACTTCTATCCATTGTATTCCATTGCCTGTGTACAATTCAGAAATATCATCATCTATTTGCGTAGATGAATCAAATGAATTAATTAAACAAACTTCTAATGGGTCAGAAGAACTCCTTTTTAGAAGATGATCATCTACAATGGCCTCAATCCTTTCAGCTTCCTCATTTTCATCATTGACTTCATGTGGTTGCTTGCATATGTTGAAAATATTAAGATCAAGTGTCATGTTTCCAAATATTAGCTTCATCACTCCATTTTTGCAATTTATCAAAGCATTCGATGTTGCTAAAAATGGGCGACCTAAAATAATAGGAATTGACTTAGAACTATTAACCATAGGTTCAGTTTCTAAGACAATAAAATTCACAGGATAAATGAATTTATCAACTTGTACCAACATATCTTCCACTATTCCTTTTGTAATTTTAATTGATCTATCAGCAAGTAGAAGAGTTACAGAAGTTAGTTTTAACTCACCTAGATTGAGTTGTTGTTAAACTGAAAATGGAAGCAAATTAACAGTAGCACCAAGATCAAGTAAAGCTTGATTAATTTTATGTTCTCCAATAATGCATGAAACCATAAGACAACCAAGGTCTTTATGTTTCAAAACATTATTGGTTTGAATAATGGAACTTACCTGTTCGGTCAAAAAGGCATTCTTTTTCACATTTAATTTTCTTTTAACAGTGCATAAGTCCTTCAAAAATTTGGCATAAGAAGGAACTTATTTGATAGCATCTAATAACAGAATATTAACCTTTACTTGTTTAAAAATTTTAAAAATTTCAGTTTGGTCGTCTAATTTCCTTGGTTTGCTTAATGCTTGAGGAAATGGGAGTGAAGGAGACGAGAGTTTGGTCTTATTTTGGCTAGATGGCTCATCAACCTCTTCCTTATCTAGGGGAATTGATTCACCATCTCTCTCACAAGGTTTAGAAATTTCTTTTTCAACAACTTTTCCACTCCTAAGAGTTATCACAGAATTGACTTAATTTATTTATTGGTTTTCTGAACTACCCTCATTTATACTATATTGACCTTTGGGATTCGGTTGAGGTTGAGAAGGAAATTTTCCTTTCTCGTAAATGATGAGTGCAAAAGTAAGTTTGGAAAGAGTGTCTTTTATGTCAATCATGGTTTGAATGTTTTGTTTATTGATGACCTCTTGCTTTTCTATGAATGCATTCAATGTTCCTTCAAGGTTTTTCCTATATGGTGGGACATAAGGTGCATATCATTGAGAATTTTGAGAATCCTGTTGTTCTTGAGGAGGTAGTGGTTGCATAAATTGTGCTTGATTATTATTCTTCTATCTAAAGTTCGGGTGATTTCTCCATCCCGGATTGTAAGAATTTGAAAAAGAAGAGGTGAATGAGTTTTTAAAATTGTTCATTGCATTTACTTGCTCATGCATAACTTCTTTAAAAACAGGAATATTAGGACATTCATTTGTCGAGTGTCCTAATTCATCACAAATGCCACAAATTTTTTTATTTTGCATAGATTTGACTTCTTTTACTTTCCCTAATTCCATGGATTCAACCTTTCTAGATAAACTAGCGTACCTTGCATTTAGATCTTTTTCTTGACTAAGATGATATTCTCTTTACCAGCACTTGCAAAGTTATATCTAATTTAATTTTCAGAAGGATTAGTACCATGCCAAGATTAAGAATTTTCAGTCAAATGGTTTAAATAATTTAAAGTTTCTTCGAGTTCTTTATCAAGAAACTCGCCATAACATATCGTTTCCACAAATTATTTAGTTTCAGGTGTTAAACCTTCATAAAAGAAGCTTATAGTCCGTCATTTTTCAAAACCATGATATGGGTAAGAATTTAACAAATCTTTAAAATGTTCCCAACTTTGAAAATACGCTTCATTTGAATTTTGGGAAAAATTTTGGATTTGTCTTTTCAAAGCATTGGTTTTATGTGTTGGAAAAAATTTCTTTAAAAACTCACCTTGCATTTCTTGCCATGTGCCAATTGATCTTGGTTTCAACGCGTTAAGCTAAGTTTTTGCTTTATCTTTCAAAGAAAAAGGAAACAATTTAAGTTTAACAATCTCTTCAGTGCAATTTTCATCATTGAAAGTAATACAGACTTCCTCAAATTCTTTTATATGTAAATATGGGCTTCAGATTCTAAACTATAGAAATTAGGAAGTAAAGAAATCATACCCGACTTAAATTTAAAATTATTAGCAGTAAGTGGAAAGATAAAATATGATAGACTAGAATTTCGAGGTGGTTGCAAATATGCACGCATAGTTCGCAATGGTTGATTTTCTTGTTCATCATGCACACTTTCATTTTCAGCTTCTTGTGTTTGATTTTTATGTTCAACATATACACCTTCAATTTCAGCCATTGTGTCAATTGTGTGTGATTGTGATTCAAACAAATCAATATATAAAGTACCAAGATTAATTTTAACCAAACGATTAGAATTTGAATCACGATACTAATTAAGCATAAATAAGTGATGTAAAATAAAAATAATGTACAAGTAGTAAGGCAGAAAACAAAAATAAATGACATAATTTAAAAAGTTAGATAGCGTAAACAAATGACTTAATTAAAAGGTTAGATAAAAAATAAATGACATAAATATAAAGTTAGGAAATTAGTAAGCATAAAGCATAAATAAAAAAAATAAAAGTAGAAAGCGTAAATAAATAAATAAATAAAATTAAAAAAATGAAAAAAATTAAAAAAGCGTAAATAAATGACGTAAATAAAAAAATTAAAAAGCAAAAATAAATGACATAAATATAAAAGTTAGTTAATAAGTTAGTAAGTTAATTAGTAAGTTAGTAAATTAAAAAGTAAAAAAAGTAGAGGAAGAATATACCTATTGGTGAAGTTTACTTACAGAAAGAAAACCTCAATAAATTAGAACTTCAAATCAAATCCCTAACAACGGCGCCAAAAACTTGATGGGATAATTAAAAGTTTCAAACACAAGTACATGTTGTTTCAAGTAGCATATTCTCGGGAGTCCGAGGTCGATGCATAGGGAATTGATGAAGAAAAATTCTTTGAGGTAAAGAACATATTTGTCACAATAATAAAGATGATATAAGTTATTCAAAGATGAAAATGATTTACTTAGGTTAGGAGATCCACTCTTGGTAATAAATTAGAAATAATATTATTTCTTTTTATAACTTAATTTGAAATCATACATAATGAATGTTGCAATTAGAAAATATAACATTCAAAGTTCAATTAAGATTATATATGTAATCATATTATGGTTCCATTAATTATCTACCAATACTTGTAAATGATCTCAAGCATCCACTGTGCCAACGCCTTGTCTACAATGAATCAAGATATTCATTATACAAGAAGAGTTTCTAAATTGATCTGAAACAACATACAACACATATAAAGATCACATAAAAATATATCATTCAAGCACAAGACGGAAATTAATCTAACATCAACTTATTACCAAGAGTTTCACCCTTTCACCCAAGCAAAATGAAAATTAGTTACTCATGAATGAAGAAGAAAGAAAGACAAAAGAAGAAGATGATGAACATAACTTCAATTAAGAATAATAGAAACCTACATAAAGGAAACAATTAACATACAAGCATGAAAGTAAACTCTAAGCTAACACCCTGAAATGATCAGCCTTTACCACCTTTTATAGAGTTAGAAGAGTACAAAATGCCAAAAGAGATGATGGATGATGAGAACAAAATGCCAAAATAGTTGTTTGATGATGATGAATGGGTGAATTCTTGTCTCTGAAATGTTTCACTTCTGAACTCATGGCATGCGTCATTTGATGGCTAGGTAGTTTTTATGAAAGTTCTAGGAAATTGTCTTAGCTTTCTATAGACACTGAGTTTAGCCAAATCCATCACCTACAGCCCGAGATATGACCTAATTACTGCTCATGGGTCACGCCCAACTTCAGGTCCTCTGTTCTGACTTCCAAGCCCAATATCACCTTCAAGGAATTTGAACTAAATTTTGTGTTCTTCATGAAAGTTATAGATATGGGTCTTAACCTTCCATTGTCAAAATTTTAGGATTGTTGAACTTCGATAGCCCGAGATATAGCCTAATGAGTGCATAGAGGTCAAGCTGTCAGTTTCAAAACTCTAGATTTTCCATAGATGGTTTTCCAAGCAAGTGACATGGTTTTCCATAGACTAATCGATAGGGTGACATGCCTAAAGATATTTTAAAAGCAGTACGGTAAGCCCAAAGTGCATCGTTTAGTCTTAAAGACCACTTTTTACAATTTGGGTTAACTGTTTTTCTTAAAATTTGTTTAATTTCCCTATTTGCTAATTCAACATGTCCACTTGTCTGAGGGTGATAAAGGGTGACAATTTTATAGGTAATACCATATTTCTTCATTAAAGATTCAAATGGTTTATTGCAAAAATGTGTTCCCCCATCATTGATGATAGCTCGAGGGATTCCAAATCTACTCAAGACATTTTCTTTTAAAAATTTCAGAACAATTTTATGATCATTTTGTCGACATGGAATCGCCTCAATCCATTTTGAGACATAATCAATTGCAACCAAAATATACACAAATCCAAATGAGGATGGAAATGGACCCATGAAATCAATTCCCCAACAATCAAAAATTTCAATGACAATGATAGGGTTTAGAGGCATCATATTTCTTTTAAAAACAGAACTTAATTTTTGACAATTTTCGCAACTTTTGCAAAAGGTATAACTATTCTTAAATAAAGTGAGGCAATAAAATCCACATTGCAAGATTTTTGCAACAGTTTTCTTTGAAGAAAAATGACCTCCACATACTTCTGAGTGACAAAATTTAATGACACTACCTACCTCACTATCTGGTACACATCTCCGAAAGATTTGATCAGGATAATATTTGAACAAATATGAGTCATCCCAATAAAAATTTTTCACCTCAGGCAAAAACTTTTTTTTGTCTTGATGTGACCACTGAGGCGGCATCTTTCCTGTCACAAGAAAATTGGCTATATTAGCCAACCAAGGCATAGAATTGACAGAAAATAAAAATTCATCAAGAAAAGAATCATTGATAGGTGTGTTATCAAAAAGTGAGCCTGTTGTAAGTCTGGATAAATGACTTGCAACAATATTTTCGGCTCTTTTCTTATCTTTTATTGTGATGTTGAATTCTTAAAGCAACAATATCCATCGTATCAACCTAGGTTTGGTATCTTACTTAGACATTAAATATCTAACAGTAACATGATTAGTGAAAACAATAGTAGAAGAACTGATTGAATGAGCTCAAAATTTGTCCAATGCAAAAATTATAGCAAGTAGTTCTTTTTCAGTAGTGGTGTAATTCATTTGTGCACTATTTAAAGTTCTACTTGCGTAACAAATCACATGAGGCTTACCTTCTTTTCTTTGGCCTAAAACAACGCCAACAACAAAATTACTTACATCACACATTAATTCAAAAGGGAAAGACCAGTCAAGGGATTGCATGATAGGAGCTGATGTCAGAAGACCAATTAATTTTTTAAAAGATTTTTGGCATTCTTGAGCCCAATCAAATGATCCATCTTTTATCAGAAGATTGCATAATGGTCTAGATATGGCACTAAAGTCCTTAATGAATCTTCGATAAAATCCTACATGTCCTAAAAAGGAACGAACTTCTCTGACTATTTTTGGGGAAGACAAATGAGCAATTAATTCAATTTTGGCCTTGTCAACTTTAATTCCTTCAGAAAATATCACATGACCTAACATGATTCCTGAGGTAACCATGTAATGACATTTTTCTCAATTTAAAACAAATCCTTTTTCTTCACATCTTTTAAGAACTTTATCCAAATTATCAAGACAATTTTCAAAAGAATTTCAAAAAATTATCAGATCATTCATGAAAACCTCAAAATAATGCTCAATCATGTTACTAAAAATACTTAGCATACATCTTTGAAAAGTTGCCGGAGCATTACAAAGACCGAAAGACATTCTTCTATATGCAAAAGTGCCAAAGGGGCATGTAAAAGTAGTCTTTTCTTGATCCTCTAATGCAATTGGTATTTGATTATACCCTGAATAACCATCAAGAAAACAATAGTAGGGATGTCTGGCTACTTTTTCTAGAATTTGATCAAGAAATGGTAAGGGAAAATGATCTTTCCTAGTGGTTGCATTCAATTTTCTAAAATCAATACACATACCCCAACTGGATGAAACTCGCGTAGGTATTAACTCACCTTTTTTTATTTTCAACCACTGTTATTCCAAATTTTTTAAGCCCAACTTGAACATCAAGTAATTTAAGAACTTCAGCCTTAACTACCTCTTTCATGTGTGGATTTAATCTTCTTTGAGGTTGTTGTGATGTTTTAGCATTATCCTCTAAATGTATTCTATGTATACAAATTAATGGATTAATGCCTTTTATATCTGTTAATGTCCATCCAATTGCACTTTTATGCCTTTTAAGTACTTTATCAACATACCTTCTTGTTCTTCAGTAAGGATTGATGAAATTACTACTAGAAAGCTTTGTTCTTCTCTAAAAAGTATGTGCTTCAACCCAGTAGGTAATGACTTTAGTTCCAGTGTGGGTACTTCTTCATGGATATTATCATTCATGGGTTGTAATTCTATAAATCTTGGCTTCCATCCCTTGTATTCCATTGCCTGTGTACAATCAAGCAAAGAGCATATTTCAGAAATATCATCATCTATTTGCGTAGATGAATCAAATGAATTAATTAAACAAATTTCTAATGGGTCAGAATAAGTCCCTTTTAGAAAATGATCATCTACAATGACCTCAATCCTGTCAGCTTCCTTGATGATAACATATTTTATACATTAATAAACCCTCATTTTTAGTTATTTACACTCTCCATGTACTTAATTGATTAAGCCTAGTTATGTTTGGTAAGTTTGGACTCAAATTGGACTTAATTGATTTTTTCAGTACTATTTTGGTCTTACATTGTTTCTGTATTTCGGTCATATCTTGAGTTCTAAATATTTGATAATTATGAATTTTACCTTGTAGGAAAGATAACAGAGAACTCTACAACTTTGATGAAGAGCTCAAAGTCTCAATCAGACATCTAGTAGAGCTAATTGGGCTTGAAAGACGGAACACGAGTTTTGTGATTGGAACCCGAACAGTGTGTAGTAATCAGAGTATAATTTGAGTTTGGGCTTATAAAATGAGCTGAAAATTTGGAATCTGAAAGTTAAGACCAATATCTACAACTTTCATGAAGATGACTTTTCCATCTGATGACAGCATCAATGACTTAAGCAATGAATTATTTCGGAGACAAAGAATCTCAATAATTCAACTACTCATCCAATCATCCAACCACTCCACCCACTCATCCACCTACTCTTAATCATTCTCCTTGTCATTTTGTATCCCTACTCCTCTATAAAAGGCACCATGAGCTGGATGTAGAGGGGAGTTAGACACTTGGTGTTAGGCTTAGTTTGTACAAGTTAAGGTTATGCTTGTTTATTGTTTTCCTTTGTTGTAATTTTCTCTTGTTCTAAATTGAAGTTATGTTCATGTTTCTCTTCTTCTCTCTTTCTTTCTTCTTATCCATGAGTAACTAAATCTTCATCTTGCTTGGGTGAAAGAGTGAAGCTCTTGGTAATAAAATAAGGTTAGATTATTTTATTTCTTGTGCTTAAATGATATATTATTAAATGAACATTATATGTGTTGTATTTTGTTTCCAATCAATTTAGAAACCTTCTTTGTTAATGGAGATCTTGATTTATTATAGACAATAGGATTGGCATAGTGAATGCTTGAACTCATTTACAAATGTTGGTAGATAATTAAGGAATCATAATATGATTGCATATATAATTGAACTTTGAATGTTACATTTTCCGATTGGAACCTCCGTTGTGTGTGGATTTCAATTGAGTTATAAAGAGAAATAATCTTACCTTTAATTTATTACCAAGAGTGGATCTCCTAACCCAAGCAAGCCCTTAAATTCATTTGTGAACTTGTTTTATTACTTTTGGTGTTGTGACAAATCCTCTTCTTACCTCAATTAATTTTTCTTCATCAATTCCTTGTGGATCGACCTCGAACTCCCGAGAAATTTTACTACTTGAGACAACCTGCACTTGGGTTTGCATCCTTAAATCCCTTGATCAAGTTTTTGGCGCCGTTGCCGGGGACTTGATTTGAAGTTTTGATTTATTGAGGTTTGTTTTCTTTAATAAAATCTATTCTCTCTTCTCCCTCACCGGAGCAAAAGATCGGCTTGCCGATCCTTCGGTTTCTTTACTAACTCTCTAACTTTCTAACTATCTAACTCTAACTTACTAACTTGCTAACATACTAACTTTCTAACTTTTATATTTATGTCATTTATTTTTATTTTTTAATTTTATTTATTTATTTTCATCATTTTTTTTCAATCGGGGGGAAACTCTCCCTGTTATTTTACGTACTAACTTAGTGGGAGAAACTCTCCCTTTTACTTTTCTGTTATTTATTTTTCCATAATCTAACTTAATAAAATAATATTTCTTCTTCTCTTCTCTTTCGCCGGCTTTGTGGGGCTCTGTCACTCTCCGATTTTCATAGTTAAATTTACTTTCTGCACTTTATTTTTATTTTTGGGTGGTTGGTTTATTACCCCATCCCTGTTAATATTTAATGGTGGGTGACACACTATTTTTTTTATTTTATTTTTATTTGGTGGTTGGTTTATTCCACGCCTTTGTACATATCTATTGACTTGTACATTATTTTTTGTTTATTTATTTTGAGTTATTTATGTATTTATGCTTAATTGATATCGTGATTTAAATTCTAGTCGTTTAGTTAAAATTAATTCTGGTACTTTATATATTGACTTGTTTGAATCACAATCACACACAATTAACACAATGGCTGACAATGAAAGTGTACATGATGAACCGGAAAATCAACCGTTGCGAACCATGCGTGAATATTTGCAACCACCTCGAAATTCTAGTCCATCATGTTTTATTTTTCCACTCAATGCCAACAATTTTAGATTTAAGCCAGGTATGATTTCTTTACTTCCTAATTTTCATGGTTTAGAATCTGAAAGTCCATATTTACATCTGAAAGAATTTGAGGAAGTATGTATTACCTTCAATGATCAAAATTGCACTGAAGAGATTGTTAAGCTCAAATTGTTTCCTTTTTCTTTAAAAGATAAAGCAAAATCTTGGCTTAACACTTTGAATCCAAGATCAATTGGCACATGGCAAGAAATGCAAGGTGAGTTCTTAAAGAAATTTTTTCCAACACATAAAACCAATGCTATGAAAAGACAAATCCAAAATTTTTCCCAAAATTCAAATGAAACATATTTTCAATGTTGGGAACGATTTAAAGATTTATTAAATTCTTGCCCACATCATGGTTTTAAAAAATGACGCACTATAAGCTTCTTTTATGAAGGTTTAACTCCTGAAACTAAACAATTTGTGGAAACAATGTGCAATGGTGAGTTTCTTGATAAAGAACCTGATGAAGCTTTAGACTATTTGAACCAGTTGGCTGAAAATTCTCAATCTTGGCATATTACTAACACTTCTGAAAATTCAATTAGATCTAATCTTGCAAGTGCTAATAAAGGAAAATATCACCTTAGTCAAGAGGAAGATCTAAATGCTAGGTTTGCCAGTTTAGCCAAAAAGGTGGAAGCCATGGAATTAAGAAAAGCAAAAGAAATCAAATCTGTACAAAATGAAGAAATTTGTGGCATTTGTGATGACTTAGGGCACCTAACACATGAATGTCCTAACATTCCTATTTTTAAAGAAGTTGTACATGAGCAAGTAAATGCAATGAATAATTTTAAAAAGCCATTTACTTCTTCTTTTTCAGATACATACAATCCGGGATGGAGAAATCACCCGAACTTCAGCTGGAGGAACAATACTCAGTCACAATTCATGCAACCACCACCTCCTCAAGCACAACAGGACTCTCAAAATTCTCAAGGATATGCACCCTATGTCCCACCATATAGGAAAAACCTTGAGGAAACACTGCATGCATTCATAGAAAAACAAGAGGCCATTAATAAACAAAACAATCAAACCATGAATGACATAAAAGACACTCTTGCTAAACTTACTTCTGCTCTCACCATTCATGAGAAAGAAAAATTTCCTTCTCAATCTCAACCAAATCCCAAAGGTTAGTACAGTTTAAATGATGGGAGTTCAGAAAACCAACAAATGGACCAAGTCAAGTCAGTGATAACTCTTAGGAGTGGAAAAGTTGCTAAAAAACAAATTCCTGAACCTCGTGAGAAAGAAGATGAACCAATTCCCCAAGAAAATGAAGAAACTGACCAAAAGGCAACCAAACTCTCGCCTTCACCCCCATTTCCTCAAGCATTGAATAATCCAAAGAAATTGGACCATAACACTTGAATTTTTGAAATTTTGAAACAAGTGAAAGTCAATATTCCTTTGTTAGATGCTATCAAACAGATTCCTTCTTATGCCAAATATTTTAAGGACTTGTGCACTGTTAAAAGAAAATTAAATGTGAAAAAGAAAGCATTTTTGGCTGAACAAGTAAGCTCCATTCTTCAGAATAATAATGCGTTGAAATATAAAAACCCTGGTTGTCCTACGGTTTCATGAATTATTGGAGAACATAAAATTGAAAAAGCTTTACTTGATCTTGGTGTTAGTGTCAATTTGCTTCCATATTCAGTTTATCAGCAACTCAACTTAGGTGAGTTAAAACTAACTTCTGTAACTCTTCTACTTGCCGATAGATCAATTAAAATTCCAAGAGGAATAGTGGAAGATGTGTTGGTTCAAGTTGATAAATTCATATATCCTGTGGATTTCATTGTCTTGGATACTAAACCTCTGGTTGATAGTTGCAAGTCAATTCCTGTTATTTTAGGCCGTCCATTTTTAGCAGCATCTAATGCTTTGATAAATTGCAGAAATGGAGTGGTGAAGCTAACATTTGGAAACATGACACTGGATCTCAATGTTTTTAACATGTGCAAGCAACCACAAGAAGTCCTTGATGAAAATGAGGAAGTTAAAGGAATTGAAGCCATTATAGATGATCATCTTCAAAAAGGGAGTTCTTCTGACCCATTAGAAGTTTGTTTAATTAATTCATTTGATTTGCTTGATTGTACAAAGGAAATAAAATACAAAGGAAGAAAGCCAAAATTCGAAGAGCTAAAACCCATGAATGATAATGCCCATGAAGAAGTACCTACACTGGAACTAAAGCCATTACTTGCTGGGTTGAAGTACATATTTTTGGGAGAAAAACAAAGCTTTCCTGTGGTAATTTCCTCGTCTCTTACTGAAGAACAAGAAGGAAAGATGTCGCCTCAATGGACGCACCAAGATAGAAGGAAATTTCTGACAGAGGTGAAAATTTTTTATTGGGATGACCCATACTTGTTCAAACATTGTCCTGACCAAATTTTTCAGAGATGCGTGCTCGACAGTGAGGTAGGTAGTGTCATTAAATTTTGTCACTCAGAAGCATGTGGAGGTCACTTTTCTTCAAAGAAAATAGGTGCGAAAATCTTGCACCGCGTAGATTTTATTGGCCCACTTTATTTAAGGACTGGTATACTTTTTGCAAAAGTTGTGAAAATTGTCAAAAGACAAATCCAATAAAATCCACAGTCAAGACAATTTTGAGAAAATCATTTGAAATTGGTCAAAAAGTTCTGCTTTATGATTCTCGCCTGCACCTATTCCCTAGAAAATTGAGATCTAGGTAGAGTGGTCCTTTTGTTGTCAAACACGTGTATCCTCATGGGACCGTAGATATTGAGAATCCTAGGAATGGTAATGTGTTTCAAGTCAATGGACAAAAGCTCAAACCATTTCTGAAAAAACCAAGTTGATGAGTTCTTTGTATTGCCGGTTAAGTGGCAGATACGGTACTCCGTGACTTTCAAGTCGATTTGTTTTTCAGTTTCCCAAAATAACTGAATCCTTCTTCTCCTTTAAAATGGATGTCATTCTTTCAAACTTGAGAAAACATTTTCCTTCTCTCCCTCAAAATGCTCTGAAAAAAATCTATAAAGTTCGATGTGAAAGATTGAGACTGTTAATGCACAAAGGTATGCCAGAAGATATACGCTGGATAATTGAAGCAAAGGTCTAACTAGCAGGTGAGTCTTCAATTTCATTTGACTCATACATGTCAGGTCTTGGAAGAAGTTCGTATTCTAAAAGGAGAAGAGCAAAAAGGTTACAAGTCTGTTATAAATGTGGACGATGGAATTGTAACAAGCGATGTCGTACTTTGGGGATGGTTTCCGCAAACAGAGAAGATAAAATTTTCTTCATTAAGAATGGACTGAGTAAGGAATCATTAGATGATATCTTATTAACTCTTGAGACGCATTCTTGTGGATTGGTGCATCGTGAAATTCTTAATTTGTGGAATCTCTTCAAGGATGAAGAAAAATGCTACAGTCTTGGGAATCTGACTCTAAAAGACCTTGTTTGCCAATTTATAAGAAAATTAGATGGGAAGCTTATCCTCGACTCATAGAAGGCGTTTAAGCCGTTACTGGACGTGAAACCAGAGGCAGATGTGAGCCATATCCACAATAATCTGTACATATTATCTTCTTCTTCTTCATGTTTTCTTTTTTCTTTTAAAAAAATGAAAAAAAAAAAAAAAAAAATCAAAAAAAAAGAAAAAAATGTTTGAACAAGGGCGATCCGGAAGGAGTACCATGGCTTTAATTAGTTGTGGAGCCTAGCCTTTGGTTGACCGTCATTGACTCGGGTGGACCTTTGCACGCTAGTCTTTAAAAAAAAAAAAAAAAAAGTTCGTGAGTGTCTCTTGCATTGGTGACACGCGGATATAAAGATATACCATACGCACTCATGACGTGCGGTATAAAGATACGTCATGAAAAGCCGTACATACGTATGCCATCATTTGCTATTATATCTCTTTTATCTTTGTATGATTTTCTTTGTATTTTGGTTTTGGACGACGATCCTTTGCGAGGTCCTTGAGGGTTTCTAGACTTCTTTTCCCTGATGGTTTTCTTGAAGTCACACAAAAAAAACTAAAAAAAAATTCCTTTACCTTTGATCTTTGATCCTGATCCAGTAATAACTCAGATAGATTGGTCAGCAGGAGGCAGTGAAGGAAACAGGATGAAAAAGGAGCCAGATTTGACACTTTGTTTAAAGCTTTCCTTTACTTTGGATTTATCATACTTTGTTTTTGTTTAAATTTGTGTCAGTTTTCTCCAACAGGTAATATCTTCTATCCTTTACTCATTTATATTTTAACATTGAAGACAATGTTGTGATCTAGTTGGGGGGGAAGGATAGTTGACCCAAAAAAAAAATTGTTTTGTTTTGTTTTGTTTGGGAAATATGATATGATTGTTATGGACTTACTAAACTAATTAGTGATGGCAGAGTAAGGAGTAACTTTACTTTTGAGACGCATCTTAATTGGTGGCAGAGTAAGGAGTTTTTAGGTAGTAATTAATTAGTATTGATTTGTGGAAGTAACAAAGTTTTTGTCTTTTGATTTCCTTAGAAAGACTCAAGCGAATGCACTCTCACATCCTTTGAAGCAATTGAAATTCAAGAATCATAACATGATTGAATAAATTATCTTCTTTCTTAAATTTCACATGCTTGGTTATAGATGTTGAATTGGTGGATTGAGAATGATAGAAATATGCCTTGTGAGATTTTGAGCCTATGATAAATGGATTGAATATCTATGCCATTCTCTTCTTTCTTGTGTGATTTTCACTCATGGAATTGTTACTCTAGAACTTGCTTTGATTCTTTTTGAGGCTACATTTTCATATGCATACATTAATATGATTGAGGCATTTTGAAATAGCTACTTTGACCAAATAGTCATCCTTGTATATTTTTCCATTGTGTAACTCCTTGGAACTTGTTTGACCATTCCTTATTTTAAGCTCATTTCATCCTTCAAAAAAAAAGAAAAAAAAAGAAAAAAAAATATGTTTTTACCCAACCTTAGGGAATAAGAGAGCATTGACCTTGTTCTTGAATAAGTGTGAGGGTGTGTGTGCAAAATGATCAAAAAAAAAATTTATTGACCACCGTTGCTATCAAAGGATTATCAGAATAAAGGTGGATGCTTGGAAACAACAGGAAGAAAAGGAGAATGTTCAAGTCTAACAATGAATTCAATTCACCAATTTGGGATTGATTTTCAACAAAACATTAGTCAAATATTAGCGATTGTCCTTTATGATGAATGTTCTCAAACATTTTCTCTACTCTAACTGTACCATAATGCTCTTTTATTCTCTTTGGTATTTATCTTTTCATATCCATATTATTTCCTCTCCTTTACCATGACCCCATTATAACCTTGAATAAAGTCCTCTTATTTTTGTATGCATGTGTTTTGAGTAGCGAAGAAGTAGAAGATAAGCAAGCTTATGGTAGTGCAATTGTTCATGGGTTGAATAGAGTGAAATACTTACCTTTTAAACACTTGAGAGATTGAGAGTGAATTTTGTGAGGATCTATCATTCTTGATTCATTCTTTTCAACTGAAGTTTCCTTGCTTGTTGGTTTGAGATGTGAAGAAATGTTACCTCATTAATGCTTTGATCCCTTGAATTTCTTGTTGCTCTTCTTGCTTCATCAAGTCTTTTAGAGTTTTTAGCTTTTGAGTCTGTGTCATTTTTCTTTGTCTCCTAACTTTGGTCTTATGTGTTTTGCCCAGGAGTGCAAAAAGCTAAGTGTGGAGGGATTTAATGATCACATATTTTATACATTAATAAACCCTCATTTTTAGTCATTTACACTCTCTATGTACTTAATTGATTAAGCCTAGTTATGTTTTGTAAGTTTGGACTCAAATTAGACTTAATTGATTTTTTCAGCACTATTTTGGTCTTACGTTGTTTCTGTATTTCGGTCATATCTTGAGTTCTAAATGTCTGATAATTATGAATTTTACCTTGTAGGAAAGATAAGAGAGAGCTCTACAACTTTGATGAAGAGCTCAAAGTCTCAATCAGACATCTAGTAGAGCTAATTGGGCTTGGAAGACAGAACATAAGTATTGTGATTGGAACCTGAACAGTGTGTAGTAATCAGAGCATAATTCGAGTTTGGGCTTATAAAATGAGCTGAAAATTTGGAATTTGAAAGTTAAAACCCATATCTACAACTTTTATGAAGATGACTTTTCCATTTGATGACAACATCAATGACTTAAGCAATGAATTATTTCAGAGATAAAGAATCTCAATAATTCAACTACTCATCCAATTATCCAACCACTCATCCAATCATCCAACCACTCCACCCACTCATCCACCTACTCTTAATCATTCTCTTTGTCATTTTGTATCCCTACTCCTCTATAAAAGGCACCATGAGCTGGATGTAGAGGGGAGTTAGACACTTGGTGTTAGGCTTAGTTTGTACAAGTTAAGGTTATGCTTGTTTATTGTTTTCCTTTGTTGTAATTTTCTCTTGTTCTAAATTGAAGTTATGTTCATCTTTCTCTTCTTCTCTCTTTCTTTCTTCTTATCCATGAGTAACTAAATCTTTATCTTACTTGGGTGAAAGAGTTAAGCTCTTGGTAATGAAATAAGGTTAGATTATTTTATTTCTTGTGCTTAAATGATATATTATTAAATGAACATTATATGTGTTGTATTTGTTTCCAATCAATTTAGAAACCTTCTTTGTTAATGGAGATCTTGATTTATTGTAGACAATAGGATTGACACAGTGAATGCTTGAACTCATTTACAAATGTTGGTAGATAATTAAAGGAATCATAATATGATTGCATATATAATTAAACTTTGAATGTTACATTTTCCGATTAGAACCTCCGTTGTGTGTGGATTTCAATTGAGTTATAAAGAGAAATAATCTTACCTTTAATTTATTACCAAGAGTGGATCTCCTAACCCAAGCAAGCCCTTAAATTCATTTATGAACTTGTTTTATTACTTTTGGTGTTATGACAAATCCTCTTCTTACCTCAATTAATTTTTCTTCATCAATTCCCTATGGATCAACCTCGGACTCCCGAGAAATTTTACTACTTGAGACAACCTGCACTTGGGTTTGCATCCTTAAATCTCGTAGTCATTCCTCATTTTCATCATTGACTTCATGTGGTTGCTTGCATATGTTGAAAACATTAAGCTCTAGTGTCATGTGTCCAAATGTTAGCTTCATCACTCTATTTCTGTAATTTATCAAAGCATTCAACGTTGCTAAAAATGGGCGACCTAAAATAACAAGAATTGACTTAGAGCTATTAACCATAGGTTCAATTTTCAAAACAATAAAATTCACATGATAAATGAATTTATCAACTTGTACTAACACATCTTTTACTATTCCTTTTGGAATTTTAATTGATTTATCATCAAGTAGAAGAGCTACAGAAGTTGGTTTTAACTCACCCAAATTGAGTTGTTAATAAACTGAATATGGAAGCAAATTAACATTAGCACTAAGATCAAGTAAAGCTTGATCTATTTTATGTTCTCCAATAATGCATGAAACCGTAGGACAACCAGGATCTTTATGTTTCAAAACATTACAAGTTTGAATAATGGAACTTATATGTTCGGTCAAAAAGAAATTCTTTTTCACATTTAATTTCCTTTTAACAGTCCATAAGTCCTTCAAAAATTTGGCATAAGAAGGAACTTATTTGATAACATCTAATAACAGAATATTAACCTTTACTTGTTTAAAAATTTTAAAAATTTCAGTTTGGTGGTCTAATTTCCTTGGTTTGCTTAATGCTTGAGGAAATGGGAGTGAAGGAGACGAGAGTTTGGTCTTATTTTGGCTAGATGGCTCATCAACCTCTTCCTTATCTAGGGGAATTGATTCACCATCTCTCTCACAAGGTTTAGAAATTTCTTTTTCAACAACTTTTCCACTCCTAAGAGTTATCACAGAATTGACTTAATTTATTTGTTAGTTTTCTAAACTACCCTCATCTAGACTATATTGACCTTTGGGATTCGGTTGAGGTTGAGAAGGAAATTTTCCTTTCTCGTGAATGGTGAGTGCAGAAGTAAGTTTGGAAAGAGTATCTTTTATGTCAATCATGGTTTGGGTGTTTTGTTTATTGATGACCTCTTACTTTTCTATGAATGCATTCAATGTTCCTTCAAGGTTTTTCCTATATGGTGGGACAAAAGGTGCATATCATTGAAAATTTTGAGAATCCTGTTGTTCCTGAGGAGGCGGTGGTTGCATAAATTGTGCTTGATTATTATTCCTCTAACTGAAGTTTGGGTGATTTCTCCATCCTGGATTGTAAGAATTTGAAAAAGAAGAGGTGAATGAGTTTTTAAAATTGTTCATTGCATTTACTTGCTCATGCACAACTTCTTTAAAAACAGGAATATTAGGACATTCATTTGTCGAGTGTCCTAATTCATCACAAATGCCACAAATTTCTCTATTTTGAACAAATTTGACTTCTTTTACTTTCCCTAATTCAATGGATTCAACCTTTCTAGCCAAACTAGCATACCTTGCATTTAGATATTCTTTTTGACTAAGATGATATTTTCCTTTACCAGCATTTGCAAGGTTATATCTAATTGAATTTTCAGAAGGATTAGTACCATGCCAAGATTGAGAATTTTCAGCCAAATGGTTTAAATAATCTAAAGCTTCTTCCCCAATTTATCGAAACTTCTATTATGTCGTTTTGAAATTATTTGGTTTCAAGTGTTAAACTTTCATAAAAGAAGCTTATAGTTCACCATTTTTCCAAACCATGATGTGGGCAGGAATTTAATAAATCTTTAAAACGTTCCTAACTTTGAAAATATGCTTCATTTGAATTTTGGAAAAAAATTTGGATTTGTCTTTTTAAAGCGTTGATTTTATGTGTTGAAATTTTTTTTAAAAAAAAACTCACCTTGCATTTCTTGCCATGTGCCAATTGATCTTGGTTTCAAAGCGTTAAGCCAAGTTTTTGTTTTATCTTTCAAAAAAAACAATTTAACACTTAACAATCTCTTCATCGAAAAGTTTTGATCATTAAAAGCAATACAGACTTCCTCAAATTCTTTTAGATGTAAATATTAGCTTTCAGATTCTAAACTATAGAAATTAGGAAGTAAAGAAATCATACCCGACTTAAATCTAAAATTATTAGCAGTGAATGGAAAGATAAAACATGATGGACTAGAATTTAGAGGTGGTTGCAAATATAATAACGCATAGTTATACCCGATTTTCCTTTTCATTATGTACACTTTCATTTTTAGCTCATTGTGTTTGATTTTCATGTTCAACATATGCACCTTCAATTTCAGCCATTATGTCAATCATAAGAACTTGATTGTGATTCAAACAAATCAATATATAAAACCTTTACCAGAACCCTTTTAACCAAACGACCACTGAATTTGAATCAACGATACTTCCTAAGCAAAAATAAGTGACATAAAATAAAAATAATGTACAAGTAGTAAGTCAAAAAACAAAAATAAATGACATAGATTAAAAAGTTAGATAACGTATATATAAATGACTTAATTAAAAGGTTAGATATTGTAAATAAATGACAAAAATATAAAGTTAGGAAGTTAGTAAGAATAAAGCATAAATAAAAAAAATAAAAGCATGAAAGCATAAATAAATAAAAAATTAAAAAAAGTGAAAATAAAAAATCGTAAATAAATGACGTAAATAAAAAAATTAAAAAGTAAAAATAAATAACATAAATGTAAAAGTTAGTTAATAAGTTAGTAAATTAATTAGTAAGTTAGTAAATTAAAAAGTGAAAAGAGTAGAGGAAGAATATACTTGTTGTGTGAAGTTTACTTATAGAAAGAGAACTTTAATAAATTAGAACTTCAAAACAAGCCCCCGGCAATGGCGCCAAAAGCATGATAGGATAATTAAAAGTTTCAAACCCAAGTACAGGTTGTTTCAAGTAGTATATTCTCGGGAGTCCGAGGTCGATGCATAGGGAATTGATGAAGAAAATTTTTTTGAGGAAAGAAGCAGATTTGTCACAATAATAAAGATGATATAAGTTGTTCAAAGATGAAAATGATTTACTTGGGTTAGGAGATCCACTCTTGGTAATAAATTAGAAACAAAATTATTTCTTTTTATAACTCAATTGAAATCATACATAATGAATGCTCCAATAGAAAAATATAACATTCAAAGTTCAATTAAGATTATATATGTAATCATATTATGGTTCCATTAATTATCTACCAATACTTGTAAATGATCTCAAGCATCCATCGCATGCAACGTCTTGTCTACAATGAATCAAGATATTCATTATACAAGAAGAGTTTTTAAATTGATCGGAAACAACATACAACACATATAAAGATCATATAAAAATATATCATTCAAGCATAAGAAGAAAATTAATCTAACATTAACTTATTACTAAGAATTTCACCTTTTCACCCAAGTAAAATGAAAATTAGTTACTCATGAATTAAGAAGAAAGAAAGAAAGAAGAAGAAGATGATGAATATAACTGTAATTAAGAACAATAGAAAACTACACAAAGAAAACAATTAACATACAAGCATGAAAGTAAACTCTAAGCTAACACCTTGAAATGATCAGCCCTTGCCTCCTTTTATGGAGTTAGAAGAGTACAAAATGCCAAAAGAGATGATGGATGATGAGAACAAAATGTCAAAATAGTTGTTTGATGATGATGAATGTGTGGATTCTTGTCTCTGAAATGTTTCACTTCTGAACTCATGGCATACATCATTTGATGGCCAGGAGGTCTTCATGAAAGTTCTAGGAAATTATCTTAGCTTTCCATAGACACCGAGTTTAGCCAAATCCACCACCTATAACTCGAGATATAGCCCAATTACTGCTCATCAGGCCCAACATCAGCTCCTCTGTTATGACTTCCAAGCCTAGTATCACCTTCAAGGAATTTGAACCAAATTTGTGTTGTTCATGAAAGTTGTAGATATGGGTCTTAACCTTCCACTGTCAAAATTTCAGAATTTTTGAACTCCTATTGCCCGAGATATAGCCTAATGAGTGCATAGAGGTCAAGCTGTCAGGTTCAAAACTCTAGATTTTCCATAGATCGTTTTCCAGGCAAGTGACATGTTTTCCATAGACTAACCGATAGGATGACATGCCTAAAGATGTTTTAAAAGCAGTACGGTAAGCTCAAAGTGCATCGTTTAGTCTTAAAGACTAATCTTTATGATTTGGGTTAATCGTTTTTCTCAAAATTTATTTAATTTCCCTATTTGCTAATTCAACTTGTTCCCTTGTTTGAGGGTGATAAAGGGTGGCAACTTTATGAGTAATACCATAGTTCTTCATTAAAGATTCAAATAGTTAATTGCAAAAATGTGCTCCCCCATCACTAATGATAACTCGAGGGATTCCAAATCGACTCAAGACATTTTCTTTTAAAAATTTGAGAACAGTTTTATGATCATTTTGTCGACATGGTATTGCCTCAATCCATTTTGAGACATAATCAACTGCAACCAAAATATACACAAATCCAAATGAGGATGGAAATGGACCCATGAAATCAATTCCCTAACAATAAAAAATTTCAATGATAAGGATAGGGTTCAGAAGCATCATATTTCTTTTAGAAATAGAACTTAATTTTTGACAATTTTCGTAACTTTTACAAAATGTATAACTGTCCTTAAATAAAGTGAGCCAATAAAATTCACACTGCAAGATTTTCGCAGGAGTTTTCTTTGAAGAAAAATGACCTCCACGTGCTTTTGAGTGACAAAATTTAATGACACTACCTACCTCACTGTCGGGTACACATCTCCGAAAGATTTAATCAAGATAATATTTGAACAAATATGGGTCTTCCCAATAAAAATTTTCACCTCAGTCAAAAATTTTTTTCTGTCTTGATGTGACCACTGAGGCGGCATTTTTCTTATCACAAGAAAATTGACTATATTAGCAATCCAAGGCATGAAATTGACAGAAAATAAAAATTTATCAGGAAAAGAATCATTGATAGGTGTGCTATCAAAAGGTGAGCCTGTTGTAAGTTTGGACAAATGATCTGCAACAACATTTTCGGCTTCTTTCTCATCTTTTATTGTGATGAATTCTTGAAGCAACAAGATCCACTGTATCAACCTAGGTTTGGCATCCTGCTTAGACATTAAATATCTAACAGTAGCATAATTAGTGAAAACAACAGTAGAAGAACTAATTTAAAGAGCTCGAAATTTGTTTAATGCAAAAATTATAGCAAATAGTTCTTTTTCAGTAGTGGTGTAATTCATTTGTACATTATTTAAAGTTCTACTTATGTAATAAATCACATGGGGCTTACCTTCCTTTCTTTGGCCTAAAACACCGCCAACAACAAAATCACTTGCATCACACATTAATTCAAAAGGTAAAGACCAGTCAGGAGATTGCATGATAAGAGCCGATGTCAGAAGACCAATTAATTTTTCAAAAGATTTTTGGCATTCTTGAGTCCAATCAAATGGTGCATCTTTTATTAGAAGATTGCAGAATGGTCTAGATATGACACTAAAGTCCTTAATGAATCTTCAATAAAATCTTGCATGTCCTAAAAAGGAATGAACTTCTCTGACTATTTTTGGGAAAGACAAATGAGCAATTAATTCAACTTTGGCCTTATCAACTTTAATTCCTTCAAAAAATATTACATGACCTAACACGATTCCTGAGGTAACCATGTAATGACATTTTTCTCAATTTAAAACAAATTATTTTTCTTCGCATCTTTTAAGAACTTTATCTAAATTATTATGATAATTTTCAAAAGAATTTCTAAAAACTGTCAGATCATCCATGAAAACCTCTAAATAATGCTCAATCATGTCACTACAAATACTTAGCATGCATCTTTGAAAAGTTACCGGAGCATTACAAAGATCGAAAGACATTCTTCTATATGCAAAAGTGCCAAAGGGGCACGTAAAAATGGCCTTTTCTTGATCCTCTAATGCAATTGGTATTTAATTATACCCTGAATAACCATCAAAGAAACAATAGTAGGGATGTTCTGCTACTCTTTCTAGAATTTAATCAAGAAATGGTAAGGGGAAATGATCTTTCCTAGTGGTTGCATTCAATTTTCTAAAATCAATACACATACGCCAACTGGATGAAACTCGCGTAGGTATTAACTCACTTTTTTTCATTTTTAACCACTGTTATTCCAGATTTCTTAGGCACAACTTGTGTAGGACTTTTCCACTGGCTATCACAAATAGGGTAAATAATTCCAACATCAAGTAATTTAAGAATTTCAGCCCTAACTACCTCTTTCATATGTGGATTTAATCTTCTTTGAGGTTGTTGTGATGTTTTAGCGTTATCCTCTAAATGTATTCTTTGTGTACAAATTAATGGATTAATGCCTTTTATATCTGTTAATATCTATCTAATTGCACTTTTATTCCTTTTAAGTACTTCTATCAACATACCTTCTTATTCTTCAGTAAGGATTGATGAAATTATTACTGGAAAGCTTTGTTCTTCTCCCAAAAATGTGTACTTCAACCCAACAAGTAATGGCTTTAGTTCCAGTGTAGGTATTTCTTCATGGATATTATCATTCATGGGTTGTAATTCTTCAAATCTCAGCTTCCATCCCTTGTATTCCATTACCTATGTACAATCAAACAAAAAACATATTTCAGAAATATCATCATCTATTTGCGTAGATGAATCAAATGAATTAATTAAACAAACTTCTAATAGGTCAGAAGAACTTCCTTTTAGAAGATGATCATCTACAATAGCCTCAATCCCGTCAGCTTCCTCATTTTCATCATCGGCTTCATGTGGTTGCTTGTATATGTTGAAAACATTAAGCTCAAGTGTCATGTTTCCAAATGTTAGCTTCATCACTCCATTTCTGCAATTTATCAAAGCATTCGATGTTGCTAAAAATAGGCGACCTAAAATAATAGGAATTGATTTAGAACTATTAACCATAGGTTCAGTTTCCAAGACAATAAAATCCACAAGATAAATGAATTTATCAACTTGTACTAACACATCTTCCACTATTCCTTTTGGAATTTTAATTGATCTATCAGCAAGTAGAAGAGTTATAGAAGTTAGTTTTAACTCACCCAGATTGAGTTGTTGATAAACTGAATATGGAAGTAAATTAACACTAGCACCAAGATCAAATAAAGCTTGATCAATTTTTTGTTTTCCAATAATGCATGAAACCGTAGGACAACTAGAGTCTTTATGTTTCAAAACATTATTAGTTTGAATAATGGAACCTACTTGTTTGGTAAAAAAGGCATTCTTTTTCACATTTAATTTCTTTTTAACAATGCATAAGTCTTTCAAAAATTTGATATAAGAAGAAACCTGTTTGATAGCATCTAACAACGGAATATTGACCTTCACTTGTTTAAAAATTTCAAAAAATTCAATTTGGTAGTCCAATTTCCTTGGTTTGCTTAATGCTTGAGGAAATGGGAGTAGAAGAGACGAGAGTTTAGTTTCATTTTGGCCAGATGACTTATCAACCTCTTCCTTATCTTAGGGAATTAATTCACCATCTTTCTCACAAGGTTCAGAAATTTCTTTTTTAACAACTTTTTCACTCCTAAGAGCTATCACAGAATTGACTTTATTTATTTGTTGGTTTTATGAACTACCTTTATTTAGACTATATTGACCTTTGGGATTCGGTTGAGGTTGAGAAGTAAATTTTTCTTTCTCGTGAATGGTGAGTGCAAAAGTAAGTTTGGAAAGAGTGTCTTTTATGTCAATCATGGTTTCAGTGTTTTGTTTATTGATGGCCTCTTGCTTTTCTATGAATGCATTCAATGTTCCTTCAAGGTTTTTCCTATATGGTGGGACATAAGGTGCATATCCTTGAGAATTTTAGGAATCTTGTTATTCTTGAGGTGGCGGTGGTTGCATAAATCGTGTTTGATTATTATTCCTCTAATTGAAGTTCGAGTGATTTTTCCATCCTGGATTGTAAGAATTTGAAAAAGAAGAGATGAATGACTTTTTAAAATTGTTTATGACATTTACTTGCTCATGCATAACTTCTTTAAAAATAGAAATATTAGGACATTCATTTGTCGAGTGTCCTAATTCATCACAAATGCCACAAATTTCTTTATTTTGCACAGATTTGACTTCTTTTACTTTCCCTAATTCCATGGATTCAACCTTTCTAGCCAAACTAGCGTACCTTGCATTTAGATCTTCTTCTTGACTAATATGATATTTTCCTTTACTAGCGTTTGCAAGGTTATATCTAATTGAATTTTCAGAAAGATTAGTACCATGCCAAGATTGAGAATTTTCAGCCAAATGGTTTAAATAATCTAAAGCTTCTTTGGGTTCTTTATCAAGAAACTTGCCATTACACATTGTTTCCACAAATTGTTTGGTTTCAGGTGTTAAACATTCATAAAAGAAGCTTATAGTCCATCATTTTTCAAAACCATGATGTGGACAAGAATTTAACAAATCTTAAAAACGTTCCCAACTTTGAAAATATGCTTTATTTGAGTTTTGGGAAAAATTTTGGATTTGTCTTTTCAAAGCATTGGTTTTATGTGTTAGAAAAAATTTCTTTTCAGAGCATTGGTAAGGAGCAGATTTGTCACAATAATAAAGATGATATAAGTTGTTTAAGGATGAAAATGATTTACTTGGGTTAGGAGATCCACTCTTGGTAATAAATTAGAAACAAGATTATTTCTTTTTATAACTCAATTGAAATCATACATAATGAATATTCCAATCGGAAAATATAACATCCAAAGTTCAATTAAGATTATATATGTAATCATATTATGGTTCCATTAATTATCTACCAATACTTGTAAATGATCTCAAGCATCCACTGTGCCAACATCTTATGTACAATGAATCAAGATATTCATTATACAAGAAGAGTTTCTAAATTAATCAGAAACAACATACAACACATATAAAGATCACATAAAAATATATCATTCAAGCACAAGAAGGAAATTAATCTAACATCAACTTATTACCAAGAGTTTCACCCTTTCACTCAAGCAAAATGAAAATTAGTTACTCATGAATTAAGAAGAAAGAAAGAAAGAAGAAGAAGATGATGAACATAACTTCAATTAAGAACAATAGAAAACTACACAAAGGAAACAATTAACATACAAGCATGAAAGTAAACTCTAAGCTAACACCTTGAAATGATCAGCCCTTGCCTCCTTTTATAGAGTTAGAAGAGTACAAAATGCCAAAAGAGATGATGGATGATAAGAATAAAATGCCAAAATAGTTGTTTGATGATGATGAATGGGTGGATTCTTGTCTATGAAATGTTTCACTTCTGAACTCATGGCATGCATCATTTGATGGCCAGGTGGTCTTCATGAAAGTTCTAGGAAATTGTCTTAGTTTTCCATAGACACCGAGTTTAGCCAAATCCACTATCTACAGCCCGAGATATGACCCAATTACTGCTCATGGGTCAGACTCAACTTCAGCTCCTCTGTTCTGACTTCCAAGCCCAATATCACTTTTAAGGAGTCCGAACTAAATTTTGTGTTCTCATGAAAGTTGTAGATATGAGTCTTAACCTTCCACTATAAAAATTTCAAAATTTTTGAACTCCTATAACCCGGGATATAGTCTAATGAGTGCATAGAGCTCAAGTTGTCAGGTTCAAAACTCTAGATTTTGCTTCAACTCTAAGTTGAGTTATCCAAACATATGTTCCCAGTCTTGAGGTCTTCATGAAAGTTATAGAAATTTGTCTTAGCTTTAAAACAAGACTAAAATCACATCCATCAGATATTTGTAACTCAAATTATAGTCAGTTTACTGAAAAAGCCAAGTGAAAAGATTATACAATGAATGAAATATATTGCTATCAATGTGGCTCTTGCTATCAAGTGAATAGTTATTAGAGAATTATCTTAACTTTCCAACAAGGCCAGAATCATGTTAATCAAATAATTGCAACTCAAATTGTGACCAGTTTACTTAAGGTGCAATCATCCAAATTAATGATAATTCAAGCAATAATTTCTTCAATGATCCAATTAAGCTTAATTTCATAAAATGTGACAAAATCAACTTAATTATGTCAAATTGAACGTTAAGAAGCCTAGTGAAAGGATTATAAAATGAATAAAATACATTGTTATCAGTAAGTAGGCTCTATATCTTCTAAGGACGTGCTGGACGCCCTCGATGATGCAACTCTTTGGGCCATCCTAGGTAGTGTATGCCGCACTCCGTGTTAGATAATTTTTTAGTATGGTAATTATACATTTCTCCTGTTTACTGACTCTTGTCATTTTTTGCAGAGAGCTTGGCTACGATGGCGTTAGGCAATGCCCTTGCAACCCTCGAGGCCCTGAGAGGTAAGAATGCAGTTGAGCCCTCCAATGCTCCCGTGCTCGTCGCTCCAACCCCTTCGGCTCCACCAGTCGAGGACCCAGTTCCTGATAGGGGGTCCGTTCAATTAGAGGAGTCTCCGTCGTCACCACTCCGGAGGTGGAAGCGAAAGGCTGTTGAAGATGTGAGGGTGGACAACCGAGGAAAAATGGTGGCAGTCAAGGATGTTATTGGCCCTATTAGTTTGTATCATGAGGTGTCAAATCCTCGGGATTTCATTAACTTCAACATCCTGGATGACCAAGATGAAAATCATCTCACCCTACATAGCACAAGGGAAACTTTGTCTTCGTTTCAAACTTTCGCCCTTCGCCTTACTTTCGAAGCTCGATCCTAGAACCCAACTACGAGGAACATGATCGGGAGATAGTAAAGAGAGTAGCAGCAGTCGAGGAAGGCGAGAACTGGGCCCTCCAGTCCAAGGAGGTAGCTGAGAAAGCCAAAGGCGATGTTGAAGCTAGGGTCAAATATATAGAGACAGAATTGGCGGCCCTAAAAGATAACCTGGAGCTAGAGAAGGCCAGTTCGGTAGAGGTCAAGAGGGAAGTCACTATTCTCCGTACCAAGAATGAAAGCCTCCATGCTAAGAATCGATACTTTCGAACTAGGACGACATTGCTGTAAGAGGATGTTCAACAACTGATTTCGATTTGCACGAAAATCAATGGGGAACAATTCCAAAATACGGTTAACCAAGTTTAGCTCTTCAATCCTAGGGTGGCTCTGGTATTGGACTCATTGAACTCCAGAATAGTGATTTGAGATGGCTGTCTAGTTCCTCTGAGTGAAGCTGTAAATGATCAAGGTGCCGTCGAGCCCTCCGTCACCATCGTTTAGGACCCGAATGTTGCCTAGGACACAAGGAATGTCTCTTAGCTTGCCCTTTACATTTTTTTGCCTCCTGCATAGGGCATTTTAATTTTGTCAAGACAATTACCCCGTCGGCAGGGTGTTTTTATTTATTTTGTTCACTGCATCATCTTCATCTATTTTTCATGGTCCGTATTGGGTCCAACACCCATTATAAATGTGTATCTATTGGCCGTTTGAAGGACTTAGGATTATTTTAGTTTAATTAGAACCTTAGTCTGGGGTCCTACACCAAAATATTTTGGTACTTAGGAACCCTCTTGACTTAGGTATAATTTTAATTGAAGACCCTAGCCCAGGGGCCAACATCAATGTTTTGGTACTTTGGATCCTACTTGACTTTTAGGTATAATTTAAAAATGGGGCCTTGTTCAGGATTCTACACCAAAACATTTTAGCACGTAGAATCCCACTTGACTTAGGCTTAATTTAAGGTGATCCATAACCAAGGTCTTTAATGTTTATGCTTTATAATGAAAAATTACTTGACACTTAGGAAATTTAGCTTTTTGAAACTATTTTAACATAATATTTGTTCGGTGGATACCTGATGATAGACCATAGATGTCGTAATCCACACTGCCACGTTATTTTATAACCACAGAATGGTTATGGCCAAGTGTTGAGGATTGGGTATGAACCTATAACTCATGACCAAAACACTCCAACAGGTTTGGTGGGTTATTAATCCTCTTAACTTGGACTGTTAAGTCCCATGGGGACGGGTTCAAGGTGTTCTCAAGTCGTTTTTTTGGTTTGAGGACCCTGAGACTTTAAATATGCATGATGGTGTCTGAATAACTCTGTTTGATTGAGTAATTTGGGGGGACAAAAGTGTTACCAAGTGGCTTTAATACTCAAGAGGGGGTGAATTGAGTTTATAAAACAAGTTTGCAATTCTTTCGCAAAACACTTGACTATTGAATTTCGTTGAAGCTATTGACTATTTAAAATGAATGAATTGATAAGAACGATAGATATTGCTCAATAATCAACTAAGAGAGAAGTAATCAAGTAAGAATAAAAGCAATGCACAAATGTAAAGAGAAGGGCCTAGAGAATCAAACACAATAGTTTATCCTGGTTCGACTACTAATCCACTTGTGACCTACGTCCAGTCCTCAAGCAACCACTCGAGATTTTCCATTATATCTTCAAGCTTCGATAGGTGCTTGACAACCTTTACAAACTTGAGCACTCAACTTCTTGGGATGCCTCACCCTTTACAATTTGAAGGGATACCTCACTCTCTCTTACAAAGCAATCAAGGTTGATTGAATGAAACTCTCACTAGAGTAAATGATATAAATTGAAGCTCTTAGAATGCTCTCAAGAGATATCTCAAAGATTTGTCAAAAATAGAGCAATATGTGATTTCAAATATTGATTCTCGTTTTGATGTGTTACAAAGATGTTTCGGGTTCAAAAACTTTTTATAATGATGCCCCAACATCTGTATTTAAAGAGATATGCAGTTAAGGAGCCATTGGAATAAATAAAGCCAAGCATTTAATGCACCTAATATACCCATTGGGCATGTCAGAACACTGGTAATCGATTACACATTTCTGGTAATCGATTACATGACAATTAGAACGTGTTCTTAGCTTTCTACGCTTGTGATAATCGATTACAAGACTTGTGTAATCGATTACATACCCTCTAACTTGTTGGTAATCGATTACAATATTGATGTAATCGATTACATGGCTGTTTGAACGTGTTCTTGCCTTTCTACGCAGATGGTAATCGATTACCAGCTTGTGTGTAATCGATTACATGCCCTCTGACTTGATGGTAATCGATTACAATATTGATGTAATCGATTACAAGGCTTCTGTTTAGCTTGTAATCAATTACCAAACATGTGTAATCGATTACTTTACACTTTGAACACATTTTTCAAGCCTAAATGAGGATTCATGACATTCTTAACTTTAGAAAACTTGGATTTGAACAATATTGAACTTTGTTTGGTATGATCCAAGATTAAAGATATCATCTTTTTAGAGATGTGAACTTTGAAAAGCATTTTGATTAAAACATCTTTGAAAAACCATTTGAGATATCTTAAGAGCATTTAACATTGATATTCTAAGGCCTATGTCTAAACCTCTTGATTTCTTTCTTTGATCTTGGTTTTCTCTTTTGCACTTGATCTTCATCTTTGGCTTTGTTATCATCAAAACCCAATTGACATATTTCAAGACACATGCATTCACATTCTCTCCCTTTTGATGATGACAAACTGAGCATTGAAAGGAAGAGAAATAATTGCATATATATATATATATATATATATATATATATATATATATATATATATATCAGAGATTTAAGCCCAACTCTCCCCAGTAATGTATGCACAAGATAGGGTTAGTGATATATTCATGTAAAAGCTTAAATCAAGCTCCCCCGTACTTATGTAAGTCACTAATCTCTCCCCCGTTGGCATTATAAAAAACATATAAGCATACAACTAAAATTTCGACAACATTTCTGCTAATTTTCCTGATTTCCTAAAATTTTAAACAGCAGAAAACCAATACAATCCAGACAATCAGAGTATGAGCAGTTTATAACAAGTTAGATAAGTATCCAAAGACATATAAGAATCAATATACGTGGTAATCATATAAAATCATATATGAAACATTAAAATACCAACTGATTTTATAAAATGATTCAATGTCATATACAAGCAATTATCAGAGAAATACAAAAAAAATATCATGGCAGTGGTCCATGATCACTATCAGTCACCTCACTATCACTGTCCTCATCCGCAGCAACGTCTCCAAGGTCGACATCATCATCACTGGATTCGAGATCATCCTCAGAGCCAAGAAGTTCTTCATCATCTCCAGGAAATCCAGCGGGAGTGGTAAAGGGATCAACAAATGATAGAGGAGCAGGAGGGGTAGAGGAGGTGGTGGGTGCAGCAGCAGCTCTCTGTGAAGTGTGTTCGGGGCCCTCCAGAAGGGAATGAATAGAAGCAAGCTCCTAATCGGAGTAGTCCATCCTCAGCTCAAGGTGATCCACCTTCTACTCAATGCGGCCTATCCGGGTCTCCACCGTAGTTGCCAAACTGTGCATTTCTTGGAGCAGGAGGTCCAATGTGGTTGTGTCGCGACCGTAATCGCGGCGGGAAATAGCAGCTCGCGTGATTTTTAAAAATGATTAAAAATATGGAGTCGCCACCAATTTTATTTAAATTTAGGAAAAATTGGAAAACCTTTTAGAAAATAGTCTTTGGAACCAAATCGGATTCGGGAGTCGGTTATGGACAGGGAAGGGTGGAAACTTAATCCCACAGCACCCCTATCACATCCATCCTAAGACGGTACCTTAAGTCAGTTGTGCAAAAACTTAATAATCTCAAATTTATCTCTTTTACCCCTCTTAAAAGACCTTGCAAATATTTTATTTTATTTTTTTTATTTTTTATTTTTATTTTATTTTATTTTATTTTTTTATTTTGTGGAAAAGAATAAATAAGAAACCTAATTATGAAAATTTAATTTTGGCTTGACAGAATGAAAATTCTGCTCCTACGTACCCTCAGGTGCAATGAGGAACTCAAAGTCACGTAGTTCTGTATAAAATAAGTGTGAGTTGATTTATTTTAATTAAGAAAATTTTATTGTTTGAAACTAAAAAAAACATTCTTGCACAGGGTTCAAGTTAGCACTAGGCTACTCAATAAACCCTTGTGATCCAAACGACATTGAAGATAGCATCCACTATTCAATCAACATCAGTGGTCATTGCAGATATAATTTTTATTTTTTTATTTTTTATTCTTTATTTCTTTTTTTATTATTATTATTCAAATTTCTAACCAACAGATTCTCATATCAAAAACCCAAACGTAACCTGAATCAGGCCCTCACGTTTGATATGCAATTAACCCATTTAGGCAAAACCAAACTTTGACCAAAATAAGAAAAACAAAATCAAAACACATACTTAAGCCATACTTCTAAGCTAAAAAATAATAATAATTAAAAATAAATAAATATATACATAAAAGGGACAAGATGGCTTCCAGAATCTTTTTTTTTACGTTTTCACCTTTCTTTTATATATATATATATATAAAAAAAAAAAAAAGAAAAGACCACAAGCCACAATAAACCCAAAAAACACTTACCTTCAGTTTTTGAACAACGAAACCAAAAACACAGCAAAGGTGCTCTTCTTCGCTGAACGGACGCGCGGTGGGTAAGCTGGGTGGTAAGGCTGCAGCACGACGGGTGGAGCAGTTCGCTCGGTACTGGGCTCGACGGCGAGCTCGGGTTGCTGCGGGTGGAGTTCGAGACGGCTGAGCGAAGCTGGCAGTGGCGTCGGTGTCCTGGTGTGGTGGCTGGTTCGGTGCCGGCTGGGTCACGGTGTCGAAGCTAGATGCGGATGGCGGTTTCCGGCTTCTGGTTTGAACCACGAGGCTGAGACGGGCCTGGTGAAGACGAGGGTCGCGCGGAGCTCCGATGTCGCTGGGTGTTCGACGACGAGCTGTGGTGTGCGATGCGGCGGAGGCGGGTCGATCTGGACAGGCTCGCGGACGTGAAAGGAGGAGCGGGTCTGAGCTTTTCCGGGGCTGGGTCGCTGGTCCGAAACGAGCCCGATGAGGGCGGATCCTGGTGCTGTTCGGGCGGTGGTCCGCGACGCGTTGGGTGTGGGCTGCGGGTTCGAACGCGGCACAGTTTTTGGCAACAGAGGTAGATGGTGGCAGGAGTTTGGTGCAGCTTGGTCACGGTGTTGGAGGTTGGACGTGGTGATGCATGGAGGGTGGAGTTTTATGGTGCTGGGTAACGGCGGACACGGCGGAGGTCACGTGTGGTATGGGTCGCGGTGGGCTGCAAAGGAGAGGCACGACGGGACGACGGTGGCCTCGGGTTGCTGCGTTGCGCGCGGTGGAGCTCTGGGGTGTACTGGACGTGCGGCTGCTGCTCGGTTGCAGGTGGTCTGGACGTGCGGCTGCTGCTCTGTTTTACGGTTTGGACGTGCGGCTGTTGCTCTGTTTTACGGTTTGGACGTGGTGAAAAGGACGTGGTGGAATGGTTGGAGGTTGTTCAGTGGTGGTTTGAAGGTGAATGGTTATGGAAGATGTGGTTGATGGTTCTTTGGTGAGGAGATGAAGATTGTGGTGGGTTGGAAGTGATGAAGTAAAGAAGGTTATGGGTGGTGGTGAGGACCGTGAGTATGGAGTGCGAGGAAGGTTGAAGATGAGTGATGGTTATGGAGCGTTGTTAATGGAGGAAAGGTGAGGGCGAAGATGAGGTGGTGGAGTTGGAGAAGATCGTTTAAAGATGGTGTGGGTGGCTTTAAGAAAATGGTGGTGGTGAGGGTGAGGTAGAGGTGGTGGAGTGGAGAGTTAGGAAAAAAAAATGAGTGAAGATGATTATGGAAGGACCAAGAAAAAGGTGGGTGGTGATGGAATGGATGAAGATGGCAGCCAGCAGTCCATGCGTGGGAAGAGAAAAATGAAGAAGAAAGAATGTTGCCCCCCCTGTATGCCTTTGTGCTTGCGTGAGTGTGTATCCCCAGTCGAGAAAGAAATCCATCCCCCCTTACTAGAAGATGACGCCCCTCCCCTTTTGCCCCTGTGCTTGCATGAGTGTGTAGGAATGAAAGAAAAGAAACGTGCAGAAATGGGTGCAGCAGTGATGGTAGGTGAGTTCTCAGTGAGTGAAATTACCGAGAAGATATGCGTGTGTGCAGAGTGAAAATGTGAGAGAAGCGGTATGGGTGCAACAGTTTTCTTCTTTTTTTTATTTATTTTTATTTTTATTTTATTTTATTTTATTTTTTCTTTTCTAGTTTTTTAGTTTTTTATTTTATTTTTTCTTTGTTTTTTTGTTTTTTTTTTTTTCGAAATGGGCTTATGGGTTTGGGCTAAGAAAAAGGCTAAGAAAAATGGACCACAACCTTTTTTCTTTTGTTGTTTTTATTCTTTTTACTTTTTTTTTATTTTATTATTATTGTATATTTTTTATTTATTTTTAGTTTTTTTTTTAGCCCTAGGTCAAAATTGGGTGTTCACAGGTTGTAGCTGGTGGAACTGATGCAGGCTGCTGGTCCTCATCTTCATCATCGCTCTACGGACCATGAAGGATATGCCCGTAGCTGCCATGGGCCAGATAGTACCATCTCCCATCAACCTTGCTCAGCTGAAGCTTCTTCAGAGTATGCAAGCCAATTGATTGTGGTCTCTTGGAGCTGGTATCCTTGGATTCCTCACACAAGGAGATGTGACAATGCTCCAGGATAGCTGTCACCAGCATGGCATAGGGAAGAGCAGAGTTCTTCTTCTTTTTCACATCTAACATGTGCTAAATGATGTAGTTGGCCCAATTGATTGGCCGCCTTGTGGTCATTGCCCATAAGACCACCACATCATCTCGTAAGACTTGGGAGTAATTCTAGCCTCTGGGAATTAAGCCTCGAACAGCCAGATAATGGAGTACCCTGTTCTCCATTGTCAAGCCAGTGGCCATTACTCTTTTATTATTCCTAGGAAGCATGTAACCAGATCGAATCAGGGACGTCAGAGCACTCTTATATTCAAACTTAGCCCCCCAAGCATTTTCATTGCCATAGAAGCTTGTCCCAGCATAGGTGAGCTTGGTCAACCTGCACCATTCTTCCCTAGAGATCTTAATCTGAGTTTTCTTGACCTTAGAAATTAGGCCGCGATTTTTATACCGTAGGTTGGCATAGAACACTCTAACCAAATTAGGATAGATGGCCTTGTGAATGCTGAAGAACCCAAGTAGTCCTAGCCTTTCAATTAACTGAAAACTCTCCAGGGGTTCACTTGTGTAGAAAGATTGGGTGAGATACCTGGGTGAGATTAACTTCCTCAGTTGGAAGTTTTTCCTGAAAAGCTCTACCTTCTTGGTGGTGGAGAAATGCCTTGTGAGGTCCAACTCAGAAATATTACGAGAAGGAGCACTAGAGGGTTCTCCAACAGTGACCCCTGTTCTTGCACGCTTTGTACGTTGGGATGGTTCAGCCATTTGCTGATTGAAGGTGTGTGGGTGAGTGTTTGGAGGTGTATGGGTGAAGGGAAGGATGGTTTTAGGTGGTGTGGCTCATGGGGGATGAAAGGGAGAAAAATCGAAGGAGTGGGTGAATTTTGGGTGGAGATTGGGGTGGGTTTGGATGAGATTTGATGGTTGGGTTTTGTTAGGAGATGAATTTTGAGTAGAAGGGAGGTGAAATGAGGAGGTTTGGTGGAGTTTGAGTGAGAATGAGGGATTTTGGAGGAGAGATCTGCGTGGGTGCAGAGGAAAAGGAGAGATGGTTTCTGAATAAGTGACCTTTCGCACGTCAGAAACATTTTAAAACCCCTGTGTAATCGATTACATTGGTTGTGTAATCGATTATCAGCCTTCTGTTTGCCTCTGCGATCGATTATAATTTCAGTGGAATCGATTATCATGCTTCTGGGAACCTTGTAATCAATTACATTATTTGTGTAATTAATTACCTGAGTTTTGGGTTCATTGTAATCGATTACCAGTGAGATGTAATCGATTACTTGCTTGACAGAACCTTTGTGATCGATTACAAAGTTCTTGTAATCGATTACTAGTCTACTAAAACTCAGATTTTGCATTTCAAACAGTGAATGATCAATTTTAAACCTTTCAAATTAGTTCCAAAGCATCTTAAATCAATTTCAAACATCATGTAGGCATATAATCCAAACAGATTATGATCCAAAACACATAATCATACAAGATTACTACTTTTACCAAGAATTACCCCATTTGGATGGATTTAAGTTTCTTGGAGGTTTTTGACATGAGGAAGCACCTACAAAACAACTTAGGGGGAATCTCCGACGCTCAAGTCAGTATTGGATTAAAAATTCAAAAGTTATGCAGCAAAGAGTCATGATTATGCAGAAAAATGTATGTTTATGCAGCAAACTTGCACTTTATGCAGCAAACAGTGTATTATGCAGCAATTTAGCCTATGCATGATTGATCTAATATGCCTCTTATATAATAGAAAGCTTCTTTTGCCAAAGGCTTAGTGAAAATGCCTGCTAGTTGCTTCGTGGTTTCCACAAATTCAAGCATGCAATCACCCTTTTGAACATGATCTCTTATGAAATGATGTCTTATTTTAATGTGCTTTGTTCTTGAGTGTAAAACAGGATTTTTAGACAAATTGATTGCACTAGTATTATCACATCTTATGGGGATGTGATCCAGCTCAAGACCATAGTCTAGAAGTTGTTGCTTCATCCAAAGGATTTGAGCGCAATAACTTTCAGCTGCAATATATTCAACTTCAACTGTTGACAATACCACACTATTTTGCTTCTTGCTATGCCAACAAACTAATGAGCTTCTAAGCAAGTGGCATGTCCCACTAGTACTCTTCCTATCCATTTTGCACCCAGCAAAGTCGAAATCGGAATAACCAATTAGGCTATATGAAGCACCCTTAGGGTACCACAATCCTATTTGTGAAGTGCCTATTAGATATTTCATAATTCATTTTACAGCACTTAGGTGTGATTCTTTAGGATTTGCTTGAAATCTAGCACACTTGCATACACTAAACATGATATCTTGCCTACTTGCGGTAAGATAAAGGAGTAAGCCAATTATACCTCTATACTTAGTGATTTCTACCGATTTACCTCATTCATCCTTGTCCAAGTAACAAGAAGTTCCCATTGGTGTAGCCATTTGCTTGGCTCATTCTATTCCAAACTTCTTGAGCAACTCCTTGTAATATTTGGATTGACTTATGAAAGTTTCATCCTTTGTTTGCTTGATTTGAAGACCAAGGATGAAATTGAGCTCACCTATCATGGACATCTCAAACTCATTTTGCATAATATTGGCAAATTCTTTACAAAGAGAGTCATTAGTAGCACCAAATATAATATCATCAACATATATTTGAACAAGTAGAATGTCATGCTTCTTATGCTTGATGAAAAGAGTGGTGTCAACCTTTCCTCTAGAGAACCCTTTTTCTAAAAGAAACTTGTTCAACTTTTCATACCAAGCTCTAGGAGCTTGTTTTAAGCTATACAAGGCCTTTTTAAGTTTAAAAACATGGTTGGACAGTTCAAAGTTTTCAAAATCGGGAGGTTGATCCACATACACTTCCTCTTGTACGAAACCATTCAAAAAGGCACTTTTGACATCCATTTGAAAGAGCTTAAAATCCATGATGTATGCATATGCAAGTAGCATTCTAATGGCTTCTAATCTAGCTACGAGAGCATACGTTTCTTCATAATCTATGCCTTCTTCTTGATTATAACCTTTAGCTACAAACCTAGCTTTGTTTCTTATTATTAAGCCTGTTTTATCAAGTTTGTTCCTAAAGATCCATTTGGTACCAATTATGGGATGATCACTAGGCCTTGGAACTAATTCCCAAACTTGATTCCTCTCAAATTGGTTTAGCTCATCTTGCATGGCCAAGATCCAATGTTCATCATTAATGGCCTTATTTATGTTTTTAGGTTTAACTTGAGAAACAAAAGTCATATGGTTACATGCATTTCTAAGAGAGTTACAAGTGATTACCCCTTTTGATACATCACTTATCACTTTGTCAAGAGGATGATATCTTGATGTTCTTCATTCCTTGGGAAGATCCATGATTTGAGAGTCCTCTTGTCTTGGGGAATCATATGGGCTTTCTTCTTGCTTCTTGACTTCTTTTTCTTGATTTTCTAGGTGAGTTCTTGCAAGGATTTCTGCAACATCATCAACAAGCTCCTTTCTCGGCTCGTTTGGGTTAGTTTCATCAAATGCAACATGTATGAACTCTTCTATGGTCATAGTTCGTTTATTATAAACTCTAAAGGCCTTACTATGTATAGAATAACCAAGAAATATTCCCTCATTAGATTTTGCATTAAACTTCTCCAAGTTATCCTTTCCATTATTTAAAACAAAGCATTTATATCTAAAAATATGAAAGTGTGATACATTTAGTTTTCTTCCTTTATATAATTTATAGGGAGTTTTCTTTAAAATTGCCCTTATTAGAGCCCTATTCATAACATAACAAGCGGTGTTAACCGCATCCGCCCAAAAGTACTTAGGAAGGTTGGCCTCATTGAGCATAGTTCTTGTCATTTCTTCTAAAGATCGATTTTTTCTTTCTACAACACCATTTTGTTGTGGTGTTTTAGGGGCCAAAAAATTATGTTCAATGCCATGTTCATCATAAAAGGTTTCAAATTCATGATTTTCAAATTCACCACCATGATCACTTCTTATGGATGCAATACAAAAACCTTTTTCGTTTTGGATAACTTTAGCAAGTTTTTTGAATGATTGAAAAGCATCATTTTTGTGAGATAAAAATAATGTCCATGTAAACATAGAAAAATCATCCACAATCACTAAGGCATAGTAATTACCACCAAAGCTCATAGTTCTAAAGGGACCAAAAAGATCCATGTGCAAAAGTTGTAGAAGTCTAGAAGTTGAAACCACATTTTTAGCTTTAAAAGAGACCTTTACTTATTTTTCCTTTTGACATGCATCACAAAGTTTATCTTTTTCAAATTTGAGCTTTGGAAGACTAATTACTAGTTCTTTAGAAACTAATTTGTTTAAGTGATCCATGTGAATATGAGCAATTCTTCTATGCCATAACCATGAATTATTCTCTTTAGTCATAAAGCATTTAGCATCATTTGAGGAAATGTCATCAAGGCTAATCATATATATGTTATTGACCTTATGACCAACAAACTTGAAGCAATTTGAAGCAATTTGAATCAAATATTACTCTGTTGCCCTTATCACACAATTGACTAATGCTAAGCAAGTTATGTTTAAGTTCTTCAACAAGTAAAACATTATCAATGGATGAGGAAGGGATCTTACCGACTTTACCAACTCTAAGAATCTTTCCTTTGTTGTTGTCACCATAAGTCATGTGACCACTCTTCTTGGGTACAATGAAGGAAAACTTGGAGCCATCACCGGTCATGTGCTTAGGGCATCCACTATCAAGATACCAACTTGAGCTTTTGGACTTCAAGCACACCTCGGTTCCACTTTCTTCTTCTTTTTCTCCATTTGCCATTAGGCAAAGATAAGCTTCCTCATCCTCCAAGTCATCGGTGGAATCCATATCGTTGTCTTCCCATGCAATGTATGCTCTTCTTCTTTTTCTTTCCTTGAAAGGTTTCTTTTCAAATTTCTCCATCTTCTTTTGATAAACCGGACATTCTATCTTCATGTGCCCCAGTTTTCCATATTCATAGCAAGTTGGAGTGGATGAAGTTCCTTCTCCCTTTTGATATGACTTCTTAAGAGGAAAAAGAAGGTCTTCTTTGATTTCCTTTATTCTTGAGAAATCTTCCAAACTTCTTTACAAGGAGGCTGAAATTTTCTTCATTCATCTCAATATTGTCAAGATCATTTCCATCATCTTTATCTTCATATTCATATTCAATTGAGGAAGAAGTGCCTTTGAGAGCAATGCCCTTTTTCTTCTTATCTTGCTCCTTATTTTGATTTAGTCGATTTAACTCCAACTCATGCTCTTAAAACTTTCCAAAGAGGGTGGCTAAGGTCATTGTGGCTAGATTTCTTGACTCCGATATGGCTGTCACTTTGGGTTACCAACTCCTGCTCAAGCAGCTCAAAACTTTGTTAATAAGATCTTCATTGGTAAAAGTTTTTCCTAATGAAGCAAGATGATTAAGTATATAAGTAAATTGTTTTTGTATATCTTGAATACTTTTCCCTTGATTCATTCTAAACAATTCATATTCATAGGTGAGTGTATTTATTCTGGATCTTTTTACCTCACTTGTACTTTCATGGGTTACTTGCAATGTATCCAACATTTCTTGAGCGGTCTTACTATTTGACACCCTAAAGAATTCATCATACCCTAAAGAAGTAGTAATGATATTCTTGGCTCTCAAGTTGTATTGGACTTTTTTCTTGTCATCATCGATCCATTCATTTCTTGGTGTATTTGTTCTAACACCATCAACTAGACGTGTGGGGACAAAAGGACCATTTTCAATAGCATCACACACATCAATATCAATAGCTTCAATAAAAATCTTCATCCTTTCTTTCCAATATGCATAACCATCCCCATTGAACAAAAGAGGCCTATTTATAGAAGAACCTTCATTAGAAAAACCATTTGAAGCCATATTTACTCTTGAAGCGGCTAAGCTTTTTATACAAGAGTCTAGCTCTGATACCATTTGTTACCAAGTGGCTTCAATACTCAAGAGGGGGGTGAATTAAGTTTATAAAATAAGTTCACAATTCTTTCGCAAAACACTTGACTATTGAATTTCGTTGAAGCTATTGACTATTTAAAATGAATGAATTGATAAGAACGATAGATGTTGCTCAATAATCAACCAAGAGAGAAGTAATCAAGTAAGAATAAAAGCAATGCACAAATGTAAAGAGAATGGCTTAGAGAATCAAACACAATAGTTTATCCTGGTTCGGCTACCAATCCACTTGTGACCTACGTCCAATCCTCAAGCAACCACTCGAGATTTTCCACTATATCTTCAAGCTTCAATAGGTGCTTGACCTTTACAAGCTTGAGCACTCAACTCCTTGGGATGCCTTACCCTTGAGCTTGAGCCTCTTCAAACAAAGGGATGCCTTACCCTTTACAATTTGGAGGGATACCTCACCCTCTCTTACAAAACAATCAAGGTTGATTGAATGAAACTTTCACTAGAGTAAATGATACAAATTGAAGCTCTTAGAATGCTCTCAAGAGTTATCTCAAAGATTTGTAAAAAATAGAGCAATATGTGATTTCAAAGATTGATTCTCGTTTTGATATGTTACAAAGATGTTTCAGGTTCAAGAACTTTTTATAATGATGCCCCAACATCTTTATTTCAATAGATATGCAGTTAAGGAGCCATTGGGATGATTAAAGCTAAGCATTTAATGCACCTAATATAGTCATTGGACATGTCAGAGCACTGGTAATCGATTACACATTTCTGGTAATCGATTACATGGCAGTTAGAACGTGTTCTTGGCTTTCTATGCTTGTGGCAATCGATTACAAGACTTGTGCAATCGATTACATGCCCTCTGACTTGTTGGTAATCGATTACAATATTGATGTAATCGATTACATGGCTGTTTGAACGTGTTCTTGCCTTTCTACGCAGATAGTAATCGATTACCAGCTTGTGTGTAATCGATTACATGCCTTCTGACTTTATAGTAATCGATTACAATATTGATGTAATAGATTAAAAGGCTTCTGTTTAGCTTGTAATCGATTACCAAACATGTGTAATCGATTACTTTACACTTTGAACACATTTTTCAAGCCTAAATGAGGATTCATGACATTCCTAACTTTAGAAAACTTGGATTTGAACAATATTGAACTTTGTTTGGTATGATCCAAGATTAAAGATATCATCTTTTTAGAGATGTGAACTTTGAAAAGCATTTTGATTAAAATATCTTTGAAAAATCATTTGAGATATCTTAAGAGCATTTAATATTGATATTCTAAGGCTTATGTCTAAACCTCTTGATTTCTTTCTTTGATCTTGGTTTTCTCTTTTGCACTTGATCTTCATCTTTGGCTTTGTTTTCATCAAAAACCAATGGACATGCTTCAAGATATATGCATTCATAAAAATTCTGTATAGAGTGTATGTTTACCAAAATTGAGGCAGATCAAATAAAATGAACTAAAAGACTAGGCCTTAAAGGGCATTTAGCTATTGTATTTTTTAAGTTTACCTGCATTCTAACAGTTCTTGATTGGCTTGCATGTTAGTGTCTCTAAGGTATAGGTTTCCTTTCCAGTGCTGGTTACAATGCATTAGAGGCCTTCCCAATTAAGGGCTAACTTTCCATGGGAGACATTTTTACCCTCAATGTCTGCTCTCCGGAGCACTAAATCTCCTGGTTGGAACTTCTTTAGAACAACCTTCAGATTGTATCGTGTCTCCATCCGCTGTTTTAAGGCGGTGTCGCATATATGAGCAATGCATTTTCTTTCTTCCAGAAGATCTAAGTCTTCCCTAATCAATCTGGGGTTGCTATCAGATGAAAAATGCTGGTGACGCCAGCTCGGTGCCCCTATCTCTACTGGGATCATAGTCCCGTACCCATAAGTGAGTTTAAAGGGAGTCTCCCTTGTTGTGGAATGGGGTGTAGTCCGGTAGGCCCAAAGGACATGGTCAAGTTATTCTGCCCAGTTTCCCTTAGCTTCGTCTAGCCTTCTTTTGATTCCTCAGACAATAACCCTGTTAGCAGCTTTAGCTTTTTCGTTTGTCTTGGGATGCTCAACAGCACTATAATGGTGCTTGATTTTTAGATCGGCAAGGAGCTCTTCGATTCCCTTATCTTTGAACTGTGTCCTGTTGTCCGTCACGATGGACTCCAGGATTTCGAACTTGGTGATAATGCGTCGCCAGGTGAACTTTTGGATTCGGGTGGAGGGGATGGTGACCAAGGGTTCTGCCTCAATCCATTTAGTAAAGTAGTCCACGGTTACCACCAAGAACATCAGCTATCCGGGTGCTTGGAGGAAACAGACTCAGGATATCCATACCTCATCTGTAAAACGACCAAGGTATCGACATTGTGGATAGTTCCTCTGAGGGAGCCTGATAATGATATGAGTGGGGTTGACATTTATCGCAGACCCGGACATATGCATAGGAATCTGCTTCTACTGTTGTCCAATAATATCCCGCCCTGAGTGCCTTTAAAGCTAGAGCTTTACCTCCCAAGTGGTGTCTACAACTCTTTTCGTGAACCTCAGCCAGCACATATTCTGCTTCTTTGGGCATGAGGTATTTAAGGAGAGGTGAGGAAAACCCACACTACTATAACTACCCGTCATAGTTGGTGTACTTGACTGCTATCTTGACTAGCTTAGAGGCTTCCTTAGGATCAGAGGGTGTGGTTCCGGATTGAAAATACTCCAATATAAGGGTGATCCAAGTACGCTCTTCCCCTTCTACTTGGAAAACAATGAGATCCGTGATGGAGGGTCGAGAATGGGTTTCTTGGATCACAGAACGATTATTATCGGGACTTTTAGTACTGTCAAGCTTGGATAAGATGTCCGTTCTGGAGTTCTACTCCCTGGGTATATGTTATATCTTAACTTCCTGGAAGCTTTTGAGGAGTTTTTGAACTTTAGCCAAATATCTCTGGAGGATGGGCTCCTTGGCTTAATATTCACCTCGAATCTTAGAGGTCACAAGTTGGGAGTCACTGCAAAGTGTGATCCTAGTGGCTCCCATGTCCTTGGCTATTACCAGCCCGACAATACATGCTTTATACTCCGCCTAATTATTTGAGGTTAGGAACTTGAACCTTAGGGAGTTTTCTAAGGTCACTCCTTCAAAATTTTCCAAGATTATCCTATCACCACCTCCTTTGGGATTCCAGGAACCATCAACAAATATAGTCTGAGAAATTCCTGCGGGATCGCTGGGGTCCGATGTGAGTTCAGCTAGGAAGTCGGAGAGCGCCTGAGCTTTTATTACTAACTGAGGTTTATATGCAATTACAAACTCAGACAGCTCGATGGACTATGCAATCATTCTTTCTACTAAGTCTGGCTTGTGCAACACCTGGCATATGAGTTGGTCCGTCCTTACTATCACATGGTGGCATTGGAAGTATTGCCTAAGTCTTCTAGCCATGATGACAAGTGCAAAAGCAACCTTTTCAATTTTCTAATAACAGAGTTTTGGGCCTTGCAGGACTTTGCTCACGAAGTAGACCGGCTTCTGCCCTTCTTCCGTCTTCCGGATTAGCAATGAGCTTGCAGCCTTTTCGTGATCTGAGAGGTACAAGTATAGTGTTTCTCCGGATTTCAATCTTATCAATATAAGGGGAGATGACATAAGGCTCTTCAAGGAGCAAAATACATCTTCACACTCCTCATTCCACTCAAAATCCTTCCTTTTCTTGAGTAGTTTGAATAAAGGGAGGGATTTATGAGTAGCTTTTGCCAGAAATCGTGTGAGGGATGCAATTCGCCTAGTTAGCTATTGCACTTCTTTAACAGTCTAAGAGTTTCACATGTTGAGCACCGCTTGGTATTTATCAGGATTAGCCTCAATTCCACGGTAGGTCAGCATGAAACCCAAGAACTTACATGTATGGACTCCGAAAGTGCACTTTTCTGGGTTAAGTCTCATATTGTACTTTTGAAGTTGTGTAAACACTTTTTCGAAGTTCATGATATATGATCTACCTTGTGGAATTTTTACTATCATATCATCGATGTAGACCTCTAACATCTTCCTCACTTGATCTTCAAAGACTATGTTCATCATTCTTTGATAAGTGGCTCTTGCATTTTTCAAGCCAAAAGGCATAACCCTGTAGCAGTTGCTTGCTTTATCAGTGATGAAGGTGGTTTTGGCTTTATCAGTGATGAAGGTGGTTTTGTCTTCATCTCTGGGGTACATTGGAATTTAGTTGTACCTGGAGTATGGATCCAAGAACGATAGCAGACGGAAACCTGAGGAGTTGTCCATTAGCTTGTCCATGTTGGGAAGTGGGTATGGATCTTTTGGGCAGACTTTGTTTAAGTCTGTGTAGTCCACACACTTCCTTCATTTTCCATTTGAATTTTTTACCAGGACCACGTTGGACAGCCATGTGTTATATGGTACTTCCCTGATGAAGCTAGCACTGAGCAACTCCTTCACCTGTTCATCAATAACTTACTGCATTTTCGGACTAACTTTCTTTTTCCTCTGGGAGATCAGCCTCGCATCCTCCTTGATAAACAAGTGATAACAGATGAAGGCGGGGTCAAGCTTAGGCATGTCTGAGGACGTCCAAGCAAAGAGGTCTTTATTTTTTAGTAAGAGCTTGATTAGTTGACGTCTTTCTTCATCTATAGGTTTATTCCAATCTTGGTGACCTAGTCTGGCTTGGCACCGAGTTGGATGTATTGTAGTTCGCCTTTCGGCTGGGGTTTGGTACCCTGGATCTCTTCTCGAACATCTAACTTGGTCATGAGGATATTAACCTGATCCAAGACTGGGTTAGATGTGCCAATTTTTACTTTCTTAGGGACCCTGCAAATTCTGAGGCTCTCATTGTAACATTTCTAGACTACAATTTGGTCGTCTTTTACTGTAACTACTTCATCACATTTGCTGGGGAACTTCATGACCAGATGGGTTGTGGATACCACGACACCAAATGCATTTAAGATAGGGTGACCCAGAATGATGTTATAAGCTGAGGGATAATCCACGACCAGAAGCCTCACATTAAATGTCCTCAAGAGTTCAGGAGTCCTCAGGGTAAGGTAAGTTTCACGGTATCCTGTCGGGGTGATCTTCTCACCAGTGAATTCGATAAGTTCTCCATCGTAGGGAGTTAGATTTGAACATGGAAGCTCTAGTTTATGGTAGAGATCCATGAACATGATATCGGTCGAATTCCCTTGATCCACAAAGATACGTCGAACTTCAGCATTGGAAATTATTCTTGAGATAATCAACGAGTCATTATAGTCCAGGATTATTCCGCTATAGTCCTCATATGAAAAAGTGATAGGGGCATCTTCCTTTCTCCGGTCCGTGACCTAGACCCAAAATAAGAGACACTTAATACTACCATCTTTAGAGCTTTCTTCTGGGAATCATTGGATGAACTGCTGCCAGCAAACCCCCCTGCAATAGTATTGATGGTTTTGTTACGCTGAGGTGTTAGTTATCGTCGCCATCAAGTGGAGCGTCCCTGTTCCTGTCCTGCTGGTCATTTGTATCGTGGCTAGGTGGACTTCAGGATCTTCTCTTGGGACTTTGCGTCCTCCTTCTTTGGCGTGGAGATGGGTTTCGGGTGAGGCCTATGCCTCCCTTCCTTTTGCGTACCTTGGCGTTCCTTTTCTTGAGATGGGTGATGTATTGCTTCAGTCGTCCTGCCCTGATTAAGAATTCAATAGTATCGCGAAGTTGATAGCAATCCTTAGTTTCATACCTATAGCTTTTATGTCATGAACAATGTTTAGAATGATCCTTCTACTTATTGCTCTTTATAGGGGGTGGCCTCTCGATGTCCCAAAACTCTATTTGCAGTACTTCACTCAAGATTGTCTTGCGTGGGGTGTTCAGAGCAGTGTAATTGGAGTACTTTCCCCGGGGTGGATTATCCTTGGAGTTCCGTGACCGAGAGGAATCATGGTTAGATTTATAGTGAGAGGGCTTACCTTTCTCCAATCTCCTTTGGTCCTCGGTCGCTTCTTCGAGGCATATGTATTTGCCACCTGCTGCTGAAATTCTTGCATGTTCTCCAGCCTTTTCTTTGCCAAAGACACAAAGAACTCGGAACCAGCTTGGAGGCCACTTTTAGCATAATGAATGGCGATCTTGTCATCAAAGTTTTCCAAGTTAATGCAGGCCTTGTTGAATCTTTTGAGGTATTCATGAAGGGGCTCTTCACGCCCTTGGAGAATCTTAGACAAAGACTCCATGGACCTAGGTTATTCCTTGCTAGTAGTGTATTGGAGCAAGAAACATTGTCTGAGATCTGGCTAATCGATGACAGATCCTCGTGCTTGAGTAACGAACCATCTGAGAGCCCTTTTCTCCAAAGAGAGAGGAAAAGCAAGGCACAATAATTGAAGGGATCTCCCATGGAAACATATAGTTTGGACATAAGTGTCTATGTGTTCCTGAGGGTCCATAGTCCCATCACGTTAGCTGGGAACTTAAAGTTTCTTGGAATTCATGTGATACTCCATGAGTTGGGCAGAGAAGGGTTGCACTAAGTCACCAGGGACCGGGTTGTTGTTTCCAACAAACTCCACATCGTCATGTCGAGCTCTTCGCCCGATATCGCTCGTATTCCACCTTCTGCCATTATTTTCATCATGTATGGACCTCTCGAGATTTTCTAGCCGACGACGTTGATCGTCCAATTAACGTGGTTGGTCGTTAATTAGCGCTGTTTAGTAGTGAACTAGTTCTTGAAGGTAGTTTCTCTTCATTTCAGACTGGATAGTTTCCTCGTGGAGGGACTTGTGATCAGCATCATTATTCATGGGCCCTAAACGAGTATGCACGAGGATCTTGGGCCCTTGAACAACATTGTTAGCTCCTCCCCTAGAAAAAACAAGTCTATCTTGAATGGAGACCCTTCGCGATAGGTGAGAACTCTCAACAGAAAGCGAAGTCTCATTTCTTTCGTTAAGAGTCTCGACGATAACTGCTTGGCTCCTAGCAACAGAGGTTTCAGCATACGCTGATGGTGCAACAGGCTGAGGACCACGTTGCGCAGCTGGGCTCTGTCCTTGACCAGGGGCAGCAAACACAACACCTCATCTTCTTGAATGTTGTTTTGTGCTCTCCATGGTTGAATGTGAATAGATGTTTATCAGATTCCTACAAACGACATCAATGTTCTGAAATGGATTCGAGATGTACCTGAGATAGACATGTCAAGGTGGTTTCCTCCTTGAACAGCTATAGTTGAGCGTGTTAAACCAGGGAGATGGGTACCTGCAAATGGACTCCAACGCTCAAGTCAGGCAGTGTACAAGTAGGGTTTATGCAATGAGATTCTGATTACCTGCTTAAGGTGACATAGTCTGGTATTTATGGAGCATGATTGGAATCGTAATGTGATTAGTATAATTAAATGCAGATATTTATGATTCGTATCCTGTTAGGAATCACTTTCTTTTTATTGTTGGAGTAGATCCTTATAATATAGGAACGTTAATATTGTAGTTATCAATAGTTGGAGGTGATTACGGGTCTTAAAATCTCGTAAGATCATAATTGACAGTTATAGATACTTTATGGTATATCCACTGCGCAGATCTGGTAATCTTGATATTATGACCCAATGTTGTAGTTCATCACCTTTAGTTCTGGGGTCCTGACCACGTGTCTCCAAGGCTTGGCTAGGGTATTCATGGCAGAGGTCAGTGGTACAGGTACCGAGTCCGATCCTACCAAACGGGATCCCAGATCATAGTCTAGTTTAAAGTGAAAATGTAGCAAAAGTTAAATGATTAATGATAGTTGCATAGATTTATCTTCATAAATTATTCACGGACTATTATACAAATTATTGAATAATATTTTTATTTTATTATAAATTTATAACTTTAATTTTAAAAGGCTTAAATGAGTCTACCTTATAATTTATAAGAGGTTTATAAAAATAAGTATATGTGCAAATATATTTTTCAAATTAAAAGGAGAATAAAAAAAGATTTTTTAATGAATATTTTAAAAGCACTTATGAAGAAATCAAAAGTGAAAAGTATTAAATAAAAATATAACTTTTTGAGTTTTCAATTTATTAAATGTTGTACTTGTCATATAATACTTTAGATTTGTTTAACAAGTACTTTAAGAGTACTTAATAAGAAATTAAAAATTAGTGAATATTAAATAAAAAATAAAATATTAAATGTATTGAAAACCTAAAAAGCAATATTTTTTATTTAAGATTTATCCTTTTTATTTCTTAACAAATGAATATGTACTTGTTAATAAAATCCTAATATTTTAATTTTTAATTTTTTATCAAATATTTTTAAGTCATTCTTTAAAAAAAAAACCTAAAAATAAAATTAGAAAGGATTATTATGTTATTATTAGCTCGAGCATTATCGTGTGTATTTCAAAATACTGCCTCCAAGATCCATGCATGGTTATAACAAAAAAAAAATTACTAAGGGACTTATTAAAAAGTCAAAAAAAAATTTAATAAAAATAAAACATTCAATACATTAAAAATTAAAAATATTTTATTTTTTCATTTAAAACTTTTTACTTTATTTTTCTTAACAAGTGTCGTCATAAAAAAAAATAGATGTAAGTTGTACTTACCCTAGCATTTCACCTTCCCAATTAGGAAATAGAATTTGCAACTTCCATGTTATTTGATCGGCACCAACAAATGTCTTTGCTCTATGACAGTCAATAACCCCATAATCTGTGCCGCTTTTCTAGATGAACCTTGAAACAATGAGACATACAAACGGCAATTGTGGTTGCAGAGCAGCGGAAGAAAAAAAAAATAAAGTAATGTCCCACAAGAATGAGCAATAGTTAATTCAACCTATGAATATTTTATATATATATATATATATATATATATATATATATATATATATATATAAATGGAGGAATTAAGTTATATTAGTAAGTTGAAAAGTTATTTAAGTTTATCATTTATATTCTAATCTTGCATCTTAATTATTCCTCTGACCTCTTCATAAATACTCCTCTTAGTAATAAGATTATATATAATATATAATATATATATATATATATATATATTATAAAAAAATTTCTTAAAAAAAGGATTAAGTTATATTAGTTAAAATACAGTTGAAATTAAAATTTCATTATATAAAGTAGTATGTCTTATATATAAACATAACAATTTAAAATATAAATTAAAAGTTCATTTACATAATGTCGATCTTACACAAAATTAATAACTCTTATCAAATAAATTAAATACAACTAAATACACATAAGTGCATTAAATTAACAAGTCTTACTAATGTAAGTTTGAAATAAACTAAACTAAGATAATAGCTCTCAATATTCATAAATAATAAATTATTCTAATTAATTGATATAATTATTGACTTCAAATAAGTTATCACACATATCATGTTGATTGATATAATTATTTTGACTTTTGCATTTGTTAAACTGAAACGACATTTTTATAAAGCGCCATTGTAGTTCTTGAAAAAAAAAAATATGAATTTAAGAATTTGGATTTTTACTTGACACCCATTAAGAATTTTTTTAAATTTTTTTATTTGAGAGACCTGAGAATTTGGGAGACACCCCCTGAATAAGCAAAGTCACTTTTACACCATTGAATAACATAAAATAATTTTATCACTAAATCTATTGGTGATTGGTGAGAATGAATGTATTATCTTTTAAAATATGTGAGTTGCTTTTCTTTTGATGTTATTTTTTTTAAGCTTCAAAGTGGAACGACATCATTCTACTATATGAGCCTTTTTTTTTAATAGTCATTTAACTGCGGTTAAAAATTGTGGCTAAATTATTTTTAAACTGCAACTAAATGATTTGTTTTTTAAAAAAAATGTGGATGGGTTGGGAATGACATTCCACAATTGGTTAGATGTTTCTAAAAAAATAAATATGAAATGATATTCTCAAATTCTATTCCCGACCCATAGATTGGAGGGAATGAGATGTCATATTTTTGTGGAATAGTATTTTCCAACCCGACCCAACCAACATTTTTCTAGAACATGTTTATTTTGGATTAAATTTTGGTCTAACAATTTTTTTGTAAAGATTGGGTGTCAAATATTTAGTAACTTCAACCCCGCACAAAATTTAATGTATTATAACAAATTTTTCAAAAGCTTGAAACTTATGATTCTAGATTATAAATTATTCTAAAAGTTTTGATATATAAATAATTTTGTCAAGTAATCTTTTAATCATTTTACCTCTTTTACATAAAAGTGACACTCCTTAATATATCAAAATACAAAATTGATTTTATTAGAATCGATTATATAAGTAAAAGTCACTCATATCAAAATACAAAATTGAATTACACATAATCAATTATTGAAATAATCAAAATTTTCACACCTAAATCATTGAATAACATTTTATTAAATAATTTTATTACTAAATCTATTATCAAAATTGATAAAAAAGTTAGGATTGAAAGTTAATCTTAAACATCATATAGATCATATCTATAAAATTTTATATTAATCCAAAATCAATTAGTATTCCAATTATATAAATCAATATTATATTAGATCATAATATATACTTTTTTAAGATATATATTCTATGGAAATAAGAACAACTTTAATGATTACATTTTTATTAATGTTTATTTTTTTTTAAGAGTTAACACAAATGATCAAGGTGTTTGACAATTATGATTTAATTGTTGGATTGACAAAAATCACATTCTATAAGAATTAAGTATGTTGAATCTTATATCGGTGTAACTTAATCCCTTCATATATATATATATATTTAAAATTGACAAAAAAATATGTATATATTTATGTAAATAGTAAAACTATAAAACTCTTATTTGCACCTATCTCTCACCATTAATTTCATTTTGATCCATGACACAATTTAATGAAGAAAGAGAATAATGAAACATAGTTTTAATAAAGAAAAAAATTTGGTATGTTTGGTGTGAAGGAATAGAATGACATTCCACATTCAATCCTGGAATAAGAGGATTTTCGTGCTGGTTAATAAAAATAAATATGGAATGATATTCTTATTCTAAATTCTATTCCACAAATTTGTGGAATTTATTCCTCCAAAAATAGGAGGGAATGAGATGTCATATTTTTGTAGAATAGGATTCCACATTTTTTACCTAATATTCCCTTATTCAATTTATTAATTGACAAATATTACCCTTTAATAAACTACATAACCCTAACATATTTAACTCCATCTAGAACATGTTTATTTTGGATTAAATTTTGGTCTAACAGCTTTTTTGTAAGGATAAAAGCTTTTGGGCGTTATTTAATCATATTTAGTAACTTTAACGCTTTTGCACAAAATTTAATGTATTATAACAACTTTTTTTCAAAAGCTTGAAACTTATTATTCTAGATTATAAATTATTCTATAAGTTTTGATATGTAAATATCATTTTGTCCTCAATCAAATAATCTTTTTAATCATTTTATATCTTTTTCAAGTAATTTAATACATAAAAATAATTCTTTTTATATCATCCAAATGAAACATATTATTTTGAAATTCTATCTTTCAAAAAACTTTTTTTTTTCAACTAATATATCAAAATATAAAATTAATTTTATTATAATCGATTATGCAATAATTAATTATTGAAATAATTAAAATTTTCACACATAAATCAATTACACACCTAACCTAAATTTAGCCTTCAAACTTTGTGCACTCTATGTCTTAAGGAAACGATAGGAACTTTTACTCTTACATAGAACAGTAAAATAATATTATCAAAATTGATAAAAAAATTCCAATTAATGTCAATTTTTAAAGCATCACTTTTGTTATAAAAAAAATTAATCTTAAACACTATTTCAAAAAAGCACAAATTATATATTTGTGATTAGCAAGTACCTTGAAAAAAAAGTAATTTTTTTTGGGCATTTTTCTTAGTCTCATTGATGGATAATTATGTCATTTACATTAATTTAAAATCTATTCCATATTATATTTCACACACCAACACTCTTACTGTAAATGAATTATTTTTCATTCCATATTATATCGCATCGTAATACCGCAAGGATCAAATAGACCAGCTTGACAGAAATTAGAACATGATTCTTATTCTAATTTATCAACTCTCATTCTTATTTTGTCTATTCTTATTCCATGGAATTTCATTCTTTACACCAAACGTAACCTTATATTTAATGAAGAAAGAAATCTTGACTCTTCTCTTTATATTAAAAGAAAAAGCCACGAAAAAAAAAAAGCATCAAATAACAGATTTTAGTAAAATGAAAAATTACATAATAAAAAACATATTTGTGTATTTCTTTGTAACTTTTAAATATATATTAAGTGATATTTATACTTAGAATAGATATCCCACGTCAGAAAAATATCTCTTTTTAAGTTTTAAATTTTTGAAATATAAAATTCCAACAACCTCGGCATTAAAAAATATTAGATAAAGTATTATATACTTGTTTTTTTCAAAAAAACATCATAATTATTTATAATATTTATTAAAAAATTGATGAAATATATATCAAGACAGTCAAAGTTCATGTTAACATTCTCGTATCAATTTTGACGTAAAAATTATTTTCGTTTTAAAAAGCTTGATGAGTAGGTAAATTGTTTATAATATATATAAAAAACCAGAACATTATTTTACTAAAAATAATTATTAATTTTTAATATTATATTATTATATATTTAAAATTGACAAAAAACCATGTAAATATATTTTTATTAAAATATGTAATTTTTCATTTTACTATAAAACTCTTATTTGATTTTTTATTGTTTTTCATTTTTTAATAACAAAATTCCCAGATTGAAGTCTCTTATTTTGTTAAACAACTATTATATTCTTACATCAAAATAAGAAGATAGTTGTCAAACGACCATGGTCCCTAGCACTCATTATATATTGGAATAAGAATACTTTTTTTCTTTATCATTTTCTCTTTCCTTCTTAATCACATCTATCTTCCCACCGAAAATGGTGTGAATAGTACTACATCCCTAAAAAAAATATAAGATGATTATTTTCCTTTGTTAAATATAAGTTTATGTTCTTACATGCTACAAGAGTACATCTCTCCTTGACAAAACATCACTTTCCACACCATTTTGAATAGTCTTCATTAAAATTATGTTTTACTATTTTGTTTCTCCATTAAGTTGCGTCAATCTAAACCATTGGATCAAAATAAAATTAATGGTGAGAGATAAGTATAAGATTAAAATTACACTAGTGTCAATTGATTCTAACCACTCTTACACTCATCTTTCATTGATTATAATTTAATTTAATGGTCTAAAATTATCATATTTAGTAAAGAAAGAAAAAAGTGACTTGTGCTTTTAATGGAGAGAGAGAGAATAATGAACAATCCACCCTTATATTATTTAAGACATAATCAAGGAGATAAGGAGAAGTATTACCTTTTTAAAATAAAAGTACAAATAGAAAAAGATTCTTGATAATTAGGGACTCAATTACAAACTTTTTTAATTCATGGACCTATTTGAATTATCCTAAAAAGTTTGGGGACTTACATAATAATTAAACCTATTTATAATGTAGAAAAATGAGTTTATATTATGTAAATGGATGATGTTAGGCAGCAAGGTGTCACAAAAGAGGCTGCATTGCTTTTAAAAAATTTTCATTGTAATTATTATATAATTTTCCAGAATCTCCTGCCTTAAATCCTTCTTCATATTTTTAATACATTTGTATGCTTATCTTACTTCATTATTATTAAAATTTTGACATTTGTTCCCCTATAAGCGTGCCTCTCAACCTATTAATACATCATTGTCTACCTAATTAAATTCAAGAATTTTCTCTCCTAAGCACTTTTACATGCTTACAAGTTATATATATATATATATATATATATTATTCCCAACTACTTGTTTTTTATGTCATCACGCTTTACCTCATCTCCTTATCTCTGACGTAATATATTAAAGGAAACATAAAGCATTAACGTCTCATTCATTTTAAAATTATTATTATTCATTATATATATATATATATATATATATATATATATATATATATATATATTGACCTTGCATTAATTGTGTGCAGAATCATTATCTCTTTATATCTTATTCAATCTTCTCTTAATTATTTCATTTCTTTTTTTTTTTCCTCTTTATTGAAGTTTCGTTATATATATATATATTTTAAGTAGGTATGTAAGATAAAATAACACTTTATTTTGATAATTATTTTATGTAAGATATTTATTTTTTACTTAATATCTTATCTTTTTTTAAATATTTCATATAGATATTTTTATGTACCCATTATTATTATTATTTTATTATGAATGTTACAAATTTGATCCAATATCATTTTTTTGTGTTAATTTGGTCATAAATCGTCATTAAATATGGTCTTTCGTCACGATTTTGTCACACCACTAATAGAAGCGATGATATCTCGCTAAACGGTGATATCACATAATCGTCATGTCATAGCCACATCATATCCATGTCATTACCATTAGTGTCACATCATCACTATTAGTGTCATGCCATTATATTCCATTAGTAGAATGACAAAATCTTGACGGAAGATCATACAAAATGTTAATTTGCAAGATAAGAGACAAAATTGAAAAAAAAATAAAAGATAGAAGATCAAATTAAAAAAAGAAATAAAGATAAGGGACAAAAAGACTCATTTTACAGTTAATACTATAAAACTACAAATTATTTAAGATATAATTTTACAATTTGAAAAAGGAAAAATACATATACATATTTTATTTCATAGAAAATATCCGTATACATGTCATTTTACATAATTCAATATTTTTTAAATTGACAATCTTCCCTTTATTAGTTTACACACTTATATGTTCTACGCGTAATAAAGTAAATTAAATAAATGAAATCATTTTTGTTCACTTTTAAGATATTCTTTGGTGGAGATACTCATTTTTAAGATATTTAGAAGATGGAATTTTTGTTTTTTTTTAAATGAATTCCTAACATGTGAATTTATTTTTATATCAAATCAAATCAATTCCATATTAATTATTCCAAAACGCAATATTTAGTTGATTTTGAAAGCCCTAACTATGTTTGAGGGAAGGAACAAGCGAGTATTACAACTTATCCTTCTTGGAAGACAACTTAGAAAAGAGGGATTTAGGCCCAATTGTGACCGTAATGAACCTTGCATGCATGGAAGTCTCTTATCATATTTTCCAACCAGAAAAGACTTTGATCTCGAATAGATAGATGCTCATTATTTTCTGTTTGAGTGAAGAAAGTCCTATATCCTTGTTACATCTATATATAATATATAAAAGCTGAAGCGCGGGCAGTAGAGTTATCATGTTGGCATATCACTACTCTATTATTTAGACACACACAACTTTATTCTTTAGACATGTCAACAATTTCTCAAGATTCTCACTTCTTGATTCAAAGTCTTTTCAACTCTCAAGTCTTAATTCTCCACAATCTCTTACTAATCCACATCTTTGTCCAAAGCTTTAGCTTAGTCAATGTTAACATTTTTCTTATAGGATTACCTCCTTCATTTTCCTTTGAGATGTCATTTGCAATAGTAAATAGCTGTTTGGTTGATCCATGAATGAATGAACTATACTGACACAAACTGATGGCAACCGACCATTTCATTTGAAAAATCTATTATTACATTGTTGACATTTCACATTGCTTCCCTAATCACGTAGTATTGCTTGCTACTGCTATCACACTCTTCATCTCTTTACCTTAAAACTATATCTTTTTGTGTTGCATTGATAGTCGCCGACTTGCTGACACTAGCTAAGGTTTTTGCCAAGGTTGTGCTACTGCCATCGCCACTCGCGCCTAATGGGTCCCTATTGGTTGTGACACGCCATATGAGGTCGTGTTGATATTGGCTAAGTCTGTGGCACTCCAGGGGAAGGTAGCTGCATTTTGAATCAGGAGATGTGGCTTTGAGGCTCACTAGTTTGTTTTTTTCTCTAATTTTTTTTTTCTGCGTGATGATTTTGTGCATTGGCGTAGGGAGGTTCAACTTAAGTTGATTCTCACGCATGCTTTGTCGCTAGCTATAATTGTCCTACAAGATTCGGTATCATCGAGTTGAGTTATTAAGAACTAGTCAATCTCTTATTATGTTTAAAGCTCTCTAGAGGCTTGGTTCAATTTGAGGAACACGCTCAAAAGAAAGAAAGAAATATTGGGTGTCTTCAACGCAAACCGTTTTGCACCCAAAGTATCCTTTAGCTTTGCAGTGAACTTCTTCTCAATAATTTCTTTAGCTTTGGTGGCCTGATCCTTATTACAGTCCATTTCTTTATCCCGCCTTCTCATTCACTTCATTGTATATGTGGATCATGGTGTGCCAAGTGGCTAAATGGTAGCCAAGAAGAATGAATGGATCATGGTATGTCAAGTGACTAAATAGTAGCTAAGAAGAAAATGAATGACTATCCTTCTTGGGTAATTTCTAGCCACACGTAATTTGTGGCCATAGTTTATTCTTGAAACCTATATAAGGAAGACTTGAATGATGGTTTTTATCATCCCATCTCATCCTACATCTTCTCTCATATAGCTTCTCTTTATAGTTCTTAGAGAGCAATTGTAAAGTGCTCTACTCCTATTGATAGAGAGAGTGATAATTGTTCTCTCATAGCAATTAGAGAGTGGTTGTAATTACTCTATTATTTCTAGTGTGATCCTTCTTTCACTTGCCCGTGGACGTAGCCTATGTTGGGTGAACCATGTAAATTCTTGGTGTTCATTTTTCTTCAGTCTTTCTCATTTCAAATTTTGTTGCAAGTCAAATTATGATCAGAAATTTCTTAACAGTGGTATCAGAGCCAATAGGTTGTTGATACAATTCATGATGTGATACTGTTCACGGTTACTATTCACACGTGTGGTTGTATACTTTTGCAGTATTGTTAACGTATAAAAGGTTTGTCTTGATATAGTATATATATACAATACTATTCACGTATACTATACTATTCATGGTAAAATAGAGTAAGCCAGTTTAGTTGAGAAACAGATCATTATGGCAGCAAAATTCGATATTGAGAAGTTCAATGGGAGTAATTTCTCCCTGTGGAAACTAAAGATAAAGGCAGTCTTGAGGAAGGACAATTGTTTAGTAGCAATTGAAGGCAGACCTACAGGGATAACTGATGAAAAGTCGAAGGAGATGGATGACAATGTTATTGGCAACCTGCACCTAACAATGGTGTATTCAGTCTTGTCAAGCATTGCAAAAAAGAAGACGGCAATGGAGATTTGGGATACTCTCACCAAATTGTACGAGGTCAAGTCACTTCATAATATGATATTAGGAAGCTTTATACTCTTCGAATGAGTGAATCCACGTCAGTAACAGATCACATCAACAATCTAAACACACTATTTTTCCAGCTTACCGCATCAAATTACAACATGGTAGAAAATGAGCGTGTAGAGCTTTTACTTCAAAGTCTACCTGATTCGTATGATCAACTCATCATCAACATAACAAACAATAATATTGTTGACCGTGTCAATTTTGATGATATTGTTGCCGCAATTCTTGAAGAAGAATCTAGGAGGAAGAACAAGGAAGACAGACTAGAAAGTTCAAAGCAGACGGAGGCTTTGTTGGTGACAAGGGGTAGATCAATGGAATGTGGTTCTAGTAGAAGCCGAAATTAGAGTAGATCAAAGTCACGAAGAAGGAAGAACCTCAAATGCTACCCTTGTGGCATGAGAGGGCACTTGAAGAAAGATTGTTGGCACAACCAGAAGAATGCAGAAAAAGCTCCTGAAGCAATATCTTCTCAAGGGTGTGTTGTAAGTACCTCGGATGATGGAGAAATCCTTTATAGCGAAGTAGCAATTGGTTCCAAAGGTAAAAAACAGCTCACTGATGTTTGGATAATAGATTCAGGAGCAACATGACACATGACTTCACAATGAGATTGATTTAGTACTTATGAACCTATCTCAGAAGGATCTGTGTTCATGGGGAATGATCATGCCTTAGAAATTGTTGGAGTTGGTACTGTTAAAATAAAATTGCACGATGGTACAGTTCGCACAATTCAAGGGGTACAACATGTGAAGGGCTTAAAGAAGAATTTATTATCTATTGGACAATTGGATGACCTCGGGTGCAAAACCCATATTGAAGGTGGGATTTTGAAGGTGGTTAGAGGTGCTCTTGTGGTGATGAAAGCAGAAAAGATCGCGGCAAATCTATACATACTTCAGGGAGAGACGTTGCAAAAGGCAGATGCATCTGTTGTATCAGCCGGCCATGAAGAATCAACGATAATGTGGCATCGAAAATTAGGCCATATGTCAGAACATGGTTTGAAGATTCTCGTGGAATGTGATCTTCTTCCTAGGCTCAAATTGGTAAACTTAACTTTTTGTCAGCATTGTGTTACAAGCAAGTAGCATAGATTAAAGTTTGATAGATCAACTGCTAGAAGCAAGCACATACTGGACTTGATTCATTCTGATGTGTGAGAGTCACCAGAAATGTCTCTAGGAGGAGCAAAGTAATTTGTATCATTCATTGATGATTACTCCTGGAGATTATGGGTGTACCCAATCAAGAAGAAGTCAAAAGTGTTTCCAATCTTCAAGGACTTCAAAGCATGAGTAGAACTTGAATCCAAAAAAAGGATCAAGTGTTTAAGAACAGACAATAGAGGAGAATATACAGATGACAATTTTCTTGCTTTTTGCAAGCAATAAGGTATTCGGAGGTAGTTTACAGTTGCATATACACCTCAGTAGAATGGTGTAGCAGAGCAGATGAATAGAACTCTCCTTGAAAGAACTAGAGCTATGTTGCGAACAACAGGTCTAGCCAAGTCTTTTTAGGCAGAAGCAGTCAAAACTGCCTGTTACGTGATAAATCGATCGCCATCAACTGTAATTGGTTTAAAGACACCAATGGAGATGTGGAATGGTAAGCCAGCATATTATTCTTCTCTTCATGTGTTCGGATGTCCTGTATATGTGATGTATAATTCCCAAGAAAGAACAAAATTGGATCCAAAATTCAAGAAATGCATATTCTTGGGTTATGCTGACGGTGTTAAGTGGTATCGCCTATGGGATCCCACTGCCCACAAGGTTATTGTCAGCATAAATGTGATATTTGCAGAAAATGAACTACAAAGTGAACAACAAGATGACAACACTTTAAAAGAGACAACTACGATTCAGATAGATGGAAAAACTGGAGAAGAAGATTCCTCTGAAGCAAAACAAGAACCTGAGCATGAGGAACAAGTACCAGATGAGGCCAATGATACAGAAGTTTGGAGGTCAACTCGCCAGATAAGATAACCATCATGGCACTCAAACTATGTTATGGTAAGTCACGATATATATTGTCTTCTAACAGAAGAAGGAGAGCCGTCAACCTTTAAGGAGGCTGAGAGTAGCTCATATGCTTTTCTGTGGATGGCAGCAATGTAAGAAGAAATAGAAGCTCTACATAGAAATAAGACATAGGAACTTGTTGCACTTCCACATGGACGGAAAGCCATTAGTAACAAATGAGTCTATACGATCAAACGAGATGACAACGATCAAGTGGAACGATATCGTGCAAGGCTGGTGGTCAAAGGGTATGCTCAGAAAGAAGGAATTGATTTCAATGAGATATTCTCTCCAGTTGTCAGACTTACCACTATCAGAGTAGTCCTGACTATGTGTGCTGCATTTGATTTACATCTTGAACAACTAGATATGAAAACAGATTTTCTTCATGGAGAGCTAGAAGAAGAGATATATATGCTCCAACCAGAAGGTTTTGAAGAAAAAAGCAAGGAAAACTTGGTTTGCAGGTTAACCAAATCTTTGTACAGTCTAAAGCAGGCGCCAAGGTGTTGGTATAAGAGATTTGATTCCTTCATTATTAGCCTCAAATACAACAGATTGAGTTCATACCATTGTACATATTACAAGAGGTTTGGTGACGATGATTTTATCATCTTACTGTTGTACGTGGATGATATGTTGGTGGTAGACCCCAACAAAGATCGAGTCCAAGAATTAAAGGCACAGTTGGCTAGGGAGTTTGATATGAAAGACTTGGAACCAACAAACAAGATTTTAGGGATGCAAATTCACTGACACAGAAAAGATAGGAAGATTTGGCTTTCTCAAAGAAACTACCTAAAGAAAATTTTGCGGCACTTCAACATACAAGATTGTAAGCCAATTTCTACCTCACTTCCTGTCAATTACAAATTATCCTCAAGTATGTGTCCTAACAATGAAGCAGAGAGGATGAAAATGTCTCGAGTACCGTATGCATCAGCAGTGGGAAGCCTAATGTTTGCCATGATATGTACAAGACCAAAGATTGCACAAGCAGTGGGAGCAGTTAGTCGATACATGGCGAATCCTGGTAAAGAGCATTGGAATACTATAAAGAAGATCTTGAGATACATCAAAGGAACCTCATATGCTGCATTATATTATGGAGGATCAAAATTCATTGTCAGAGGTTATGTAGATTCAGATTTTGTAGGAGATCTTGACAAAAGAAAATTCACTACGGGCTATGTGTTTACACTTGTAGGTGGAGGTGTAAGCTGGGTTTCAAAACTGCAAACTGTTGTAGCCTTATATACTACAGAAGCAGAATACATGACAACTACACAAGCTTGCAAGGAAGCTATTTGGATACAAAAACTATTAGAGGAGCTTGGGCACAAACAAGAGAAAATTCTTCTGTTCTGTGATAGTCAGAGTGCCTTACACATTGCAAGAAATCTAACTTTTCATTCCAGAACAAAACATATAGGAGTCCAATTTCATTTTATTCATGAAGTAGTGGAAAACGGAAGCCATGACATGCAGAAGATTCACACAAAAGAGAACCTAATAGATGTTATGACCAAGCCTATAAATGCTGACAAGTTTAAATAGTGTAGATCCTCGTATGGCCTATCAGAAACGAAACAATGCAGAGATGGCAAGTGTAGAATCGACAGTAAAGATGAAAGCGTGTGAAGACATGATTAAAAAAAAATCAAAGTTTTCAAGTGGGAGAAATGTTGGATCATGGTGTGCCAAGTGACTAAATGGTAGCCAAGAAGAATGAATGAATCATGGTGTGCCAAGTGGCTAAATGGTAGCCAAGAAGAATGAATGAATCATGGTGTGCCAAGTGGCTAAATGGTAGCCAAGAAGAAAATGAATGACTATCCTTCTTGGGCAATTTCTAGCCACACGTAATTTGTGGCCATAGCTCATGCTTGGAGCCATAGCTCATGCTTGGAGCCTATATAAGGAATGCTTGAATGATGGTTTTTATCATCCCATCTCATCCTACATCTTCTCTCATATAGCTTCTCTTTATAGTTCCTAGAGAGCAATTGTAAAGTGCTCTACTTCTATTGATAGAGAGAGTGATAATTGTTCTCTCCTATCAATTAGATAGTGGTTGTAATTATTTTATTCTTTATAGTGTGATCCTTCTTTCACTTGCCTGTGGACGTAGCCTATATTGGGTGAACCATGTAAATTCTTGGTGTTCATTTTTCTTCAGTCTTTCTCATTTCAAATTTTGTTGCAAGTCAAATTATGATCAGAAATTTCCTAACAGTATATATAACACCAACATTTCTCTATGCAAAAATGTTGGTAACTTAAAAATTCTACATGCTTTGCATTCCCATACTGCTTCAAAAATCTATTCATCCATGGCAACAAACCCTGTAAGACATTGGCAAAAGTATGTTTTAGTAAGAAGCTCTCAACTCATGTTGCAAATTGAATTTAATGAAATTGAAAGATAGAAAACACAATGGCAACATTATTCTGAGTTTTGACAAATACCATGAATAATAGTATGTTTGTTGCACATGATCAAGTTATTTGAAATCAAAATGGAAGTAAATCTAGTTAACGGAATCGAGCATAGAGCTTCAAACATAATCAATGATTACCCAATAATCAATAACTCAACTTGATGATAATGAATTTTGTACAATAGTTATAGCTAGCGACGAAGCATGCATGGGAATCAACTTAACATTGTCATACAACCTGGATCCTCTTGACCAGTTCGCCTGAAAACCCGTGACCTAGGTGAGCTAATCTGGTCATGTTTGTGGACCATTTTTTAAGCTGACCCAATCAAACCTAGTTAAATCTAGATAAAATCAAGTAAACCTGTAACCTGCCTAGTTCAGACAGAATCAATTAAATAAGGAAAAAAAAAGTTATGAGTTACCGAGTTCTCTGCATTAAAGTGCTTGCCCACAATCTTCTTCTCTATTAAGAACATCAACTGATGATTGGTTATATTACATAGATATTCAAGGTTGTGTCGTTCTGGATTGCTGAAAATAATAGACCAGATAAAAGCTATGGAGGAGACAAAGAGTAGGATAGACATATAACTTGTTGCCCATTTTGCTTGAACGAAGATGAAGCAGTATAGATGCCATGGTTGCCACGGCAAGAATCATTGCAAATTGTAGAGAGACAAAAAGACGAAGAGGAGCAGAGGAAAACGAAAAAGGAAAACATTTAGGTCAGTTTGAATGTCAAAATTAGAATTACATGTTAGAATTCTAATTTCAATTCTAATTCTATCAAAATTGGAATTGAATAAGAATCTTAATTTTAATGTTTGAACCAAATAAAGAAGTGAGGTATAGAAGAGAAATTTTGAATTGAATTGGAGGACGCTGCTAGTGATGTTGGTTGGAGGATCCCACTTGTGACGGTGGTCAATAGGCGCCACTAGAGATGGTGGATCGATGGGGGATGCCGTTGGCGACTTGGCTAGCATCGGCAACAATGGTTGTTGGTGTATGCGATAAAGATAATGAATAATAATTAGAGACAATTACTCTGTAGGTCCTTAAACTTTTTGGGATAATTCAAATAGGTCCTTAAACTAAAAAAAAGTTTGTAATTGTGTTCTTGAACTTATAAAAATTTGTAATCGGGTCCTTGAACCTAGACAGCCGTTAATGTAAACAGAATATTCTCTGAAAGTATCTGTATGTAGATCTAAGTGTATGTAAATATTATCAGTTGAAATTTATAAGTTTCTTTTATGAATAACTGTACATACAAGAAACTTATAGATTTCAACTGATAATATTTACATATACTCATATCTACATATAGATATTATTAGAGAATATTCTGTTTGGAATTAGATAATATTTTATTTAAATTAACAGAACTTTAACTGATGTTTGGGTCCAGAGACTCAATTACAAATGTTTTATAAGTTCAAAGACTTGATTACAAATTTTTATAAGTTCAGAGACCCAATTACAAACTTTTTTTAATTTAAGGACCTATTTGAATTATCTCAAAAAGTTTAGAGACCTATAAAGTAATTATCCCTAATAATTATAACATATTATTTTTAAATTTTGTACTTGAAATTGTAATTCTTAAAGTCTAGGTTAAAAATTAAAAATAGTTAATTTTCAATTTCATGAAATTGAACTCAGAATTGGAATTCTAATTATAATGTACACGCCAAACAAAATAGTTAGAATTAGGAGGTCAAATTCTAATTCCAAAACTCTGTTTAAGCCTAATTTCATGCACCAAACATCAACTTAAGATAAAAATATAATGTGATTTTAAAGATATAAAAGTTTAAGAGCTCATCTCTTATTAAATGCATAGTATTGGTTTTAACAAAAATATTTCATTTTTCAAAATGGGCTAATCGAATAGCATAACTGCTATTAACGTGTATATGGATATACATGAATGTATATATTAGATAAAAAAAGTCTTTTGGTCTCGTGATTTTTTTTTTATCAATTTGGTCACCTATTTTTTATTTTTGTCAATATGGTCGTAAATCATCATCAAACGATGCTGTCACATAATTGCTATGTTTTCACCACATCATCGTTACATCATATCTACATTATCACCGTTAGTACCACATGATCATATTCCATTAGTAGAGTGACAAAACCAAGATGGAAGACCACATTAAATGATTATTTGCACAATAAGAGATGAAATTGAAAAAATAAATAAAAGATAGAGAACCAAATTGAAAAAAGAAATAAAGATAAGTGACCAAAAGACCCATTATACCAATTAATACTATAAAACTACAAATAAATAACACAACCATGTTTTCGCTGATAAATAATTTAAAATCCAATTTTACATTTTAATTGTTAATAATTTAATTTTTTGAATTAATGATTATAAAATTGATTTGTTATAATATTTATAATAAATTGATCTAGATATGTAAAAGGAAAAAAACATATACATATTTTTTACATAGGAAATATCAGTACATGTCATTTTACACAATTCTATAGTTTTTAAATTGACAATGTTGCCATTATTAGTTTACACATTTTATACATTCAATGCACAATAAATTAAATTAATTAAATGAAATCATTTTTGTTCACTTTTAAGGTATTTTTTTGTGGAAATATTCATCTCTAAGATATTTAGAAGATGGAATTTGATTTGCACATAAATTCAAGTCCCTTTTTTTTTCAAATGTGTTCCTAACACGTGAATTGATCTTTAAATCAAATCAAATAAATTCCATATTAATGATTCCAAAACACAATATTAAGTTGATTGTGAAAACCCTAACCATGTTTGAGGGAAGGAACAAGGGGAAGCATTACAACTTATGGAAGACAACTTAGAACAAAGGGATTTAGGCCCAATTGTGACCGCCACAAACCTTGCATGCATAGAGGTCTCTTATCTTATTTTCCAATCGGAGGAGACTTTGATCTCGAATGGATGCTTGATATTTTTTGTTTAAGTGATGAAAGTCCTTGTCACGACTGTGATCATGGCGGGAGTGACGGACAAAATAAATTGTTAGGAGTTGCCACTAATTTTATTTAAATTAAAAAAAATTAGAAAACATTTTTAGAAAATAGTCTTTGAAATTAGATTAGATTCGAGAGTCGGTTATGCATAGGGAATGGTAGAGACTTAACCCCACAACACCCTTAACACATCCGTCCTAAAACGATTACCCTAAATTAGTTATGCAAAACTTAATAATCTCATAATATATTTATTTTACTCCTTTTTATTAAAAAAATAAAAAAAAAATTTAAAGGCAATGGATAATTTGTGAAAATTTAAAATTTGGCTTGATGAATAAAAAGTTATTTCTCCTACTCCTTATCCTCTTTGTAATGAGGAACTTTTTGACTTCAAAGTTACGTAGTTCTTTATAAAATTCTTGTGGGTTGATTATTTTTAATTTAAAAAAAATTGAATCTTCAAGTTGTCACAATTCAGTTAATCTTATTTTATTCTTTAAAAGGAAATGTTTAACGATAGTGGGTTGATTATTTTTTTAAAACTTTGATTTTTTTTTCCTTTTTTTTTGAATCATCAATTATCCCTAGGATCAAATCGGATGATTACAAATGATTATAGGATCAACAAGTTTCACAACTCGCTTAATTAATAATTTATTATTGAATTAATTTTAAAACAAAAAAGTTTACACAAAAAAATTAATAAATAAGCAAACTAAACTAATAAATGAATAAGTTAAAATGAAATACACATTTATATAATGAAAGATAATAAAAGAAAAAAATAAGCAAACTTACTTCTAAGACGTATAAAAATATGATATGCTCAAAGAAGTTAGTGTACCAAATTGAACGGCTATCTTTTATAGCGTTCTCTTCAAATCAAACCTTGTAAAACAACTCACTTCAAGAAAAAAAAATTACTAAAGTCTTCGAGTTCTTATACTTAGTATTAAGTTCAAGCGTATAATTTCCTCTAACTCTTATACTTAGTATTAAGGCCAAAGGTGTAAATTTTTTAGATGCTGAAACCATTGAGAACCACCCCTTTATATAAGAGGATGGGAGGGAGAAGGAACATGATTTCTCAAATGTGGGACTTAGTGATCTAGACACCTTAGTTTTTTAATTTTTTTTCCTTTCCTTTTTTTTCTTCTTCTTGATTTTTTTGAATTTATTTGATTACTTGGTTTAAGATTGACATTTGTGAAAATCGGGTGTTCTAATTAAATGTTGAGATTTCTTTACTTGTTGCTTACAAGAGAATACATATAACCATAGTTTTCGAATTATTGTTGTAAGAAATGAGTAAAGACATGAACTCAGATTTTGTCTGGAAATGCATAAGAAAATGTAAATTCACAAAGCAAAGATGCTATTTGCAAACTAGCGAGCTCAAACACAGATTTACGAGTTGTCGCAACTTCGTTAATCCTACCAAAAGCTCAACTCTCACCCCACATATGCATGCCCTACACTTCAAGAAGCTAGAGACGTCACCATTGTTGGCTATGCGGCATCCATAAGTCACATCAACACTCAATTGACGTTTATTGATTAGAAGAGTTTTTTTTGTTTTTTTTTTCTCTTTTTTTTTTGAATTTCAATGACGTTGAGTGATCTTGTGACATGGAATGTAAAAGACAGTGAGCTTTTACCAGAATCCGAAAGGCAATGGGCAACTGCGTCTCGACATTTAAAAGACAATAAGCTACTGCAACCCGAAAATCAAAAGGGCAATGGGCTATTGCGGCCCAAAAATTAAAAGGCAATGAGCTACTGCGGCCCAAAAATCAAAAGGCAATGGGCTACTGCGGTCCGAAAATTAAAAGGCAATGGCCTACTGTGGCCTCAAAATAAAAGGCAATGAGCTACTGCGGCCTAGAAATTAAAAGGCAATGGGCTATTGTGGCTCGAAAATCAAAAGACAATGGGTTACTGCATCCCGAAATTTAAAAGGCAATGAGCTATTGTGTCCCGAAATTCAAAAGGCAATAGGCTATTCATGCTTCCAAATTTAAAAGGCAATGGGCATTTGAGGCCCTCTTTCTTAATTAGTCCCAAAAATTAAAAGGCAATAGGCTACTTCCTTTGCTTAACCCTTTGCATCCCATTCCGAAATTTAAAAAGCAATGGATGAGTTTTTTAAACTGTGCCCGAAAATCAAAAGGCAATGGGCTACTGTGGCCTGAAAATCAAAAGGCAATGGGCTACTGCGGCCCAAAATTTAAAAGGCAATGGGCTATTGCGGCCCGAAATTTAAAGGCAATGGGATACTGCGACTTGAAAAGATCCTTTCTTTTTTCTTTCTTTTTTTCTTTTTCTTTTTATTGAAAGACATTTGATCCAATGACTACTCTGGAAAGCTTTGACTAATCAAACCCTTGTTCATGTGCTTTTGCCTGTCAGACCTGCTAGCCTTGATCATATTTATCCATCATTTCTCTCCTTCTTATTCTTCTTTTACTTTCTCCTTTTTTTTATTCTTATTTTCCTATTTTCCGCTCTTAACTCTCCTTTTGAGAAGTGAGATGATCCTCCCTTGTTACGAACCCTTACATGGAGCTACTAAGTCCTTGCGAGAAAATTTTGCACCAGTATTTAACTTTATCCCTCATCCAATTGATTCTCTGCAGCTGCCTGATGACTCAATGGTTGTTTCTGTTGCTACTTCCTTCAATATGTATTCTCTTTAATTCCTCAGAAATTTTGCCCTAGTGTGGCCAATTGAATGTGAACAAAGTTTCCCTTGTGTAGCCAATCAAACGCAAATAAAATTGCACCAGTTTAAGCAATTCTAATTTATTTGCCCTAACTTTTGCTTAAACCACCCTTCTGGGTTTTCAGCCTAACGAGCTCTTTTCCTTTTTTTTGGCTCGAGTACCTCTTATTTTTGGATTATCCCTTAGGATATCATTTCCCCCTTCTAAGTTCTTTTCGATCTAGATTGTTCATTAGGGGATTTCCATCAGATGATCAAATCATAATGTTGTACTCATATTCACCTTATTTGAAACATTACGTAACAGACAAACATGAATTTAAAAGTACAACAAAAAATGAATTTACTGAGTGAACAACTTCTAGATTGGTATTGGAAATTTAACTAGACAAAAGCGTATATTAAGGAAAAGACACAGACGATGATATGAGATGTAAAGAGGTATTGACCCAATATGAATTGATTTGATGAAGCCAAATTGAACCAAAGAAAAATTTGCCTCAGTCTAGGATTGAATTGAATAGGGCAGAAACTCGACCTAATAATCAAAAGACTTGCCCTAGCGTAGGTCGAATTGAACCAAGGAAAATAAAAATTGCCCTAGTTTGGAGTCAAATTGAATAGGGCAGGAACTCGCCCTACTGACTAAAAGATTTGCCCTAGTATAAGTTAAATTGAACCAGGGAAAACAATGCCCCAGTGTAGGGCCAACTCGAACAGGGTAGAAACTTGCCCTGATGTAAGTCTCTTTTTCCTCTTTTTTTTTTTAAAGCAATGAATCAGATACTTGGATGAACGTAACATTTGTCTCAAAATTAAAGTTAACGAAAATGACAACAATCCTTCATTGATCAAAATGGACTTTTTGAGACTTGTAACGTGACCAAGGGTAGGATTTATGAAAGAAAAGATATAAGGATTAAACAAGTATTTAAAGGTTGAACAAGACCAAGGATCCTTGTTCAAAATTAAATTTTGTCAATTGCTTTAGCACTTTCAAGTACATTTTTCTCTTATTATTCTCCACTTCTTTCCTATTTCATTTCATTTTCTTTCTTCATCCTTTCCTTTCTTTTTTTTTTTTTTTCATCTTTTTCCTCCCTCTCACCTTTTCTTCCTTTTCCATTATGCTTCAGAATAGTCACTATAATCAACATTTGTTTTACGCTACCCCTAGTGTAAGGATGATCCTTATCCAGGGTTTATTGAAGAAATTTTCAAACTCAAAAGAGGTAACAAGGGATAAAGATGATGAAATTTTGTAAAAGATAGAGAAAAATGATCAATCTTCATTTTCAAATCATGATTGTTTATTTTCAAAACTTTAATTTTGAGAAAAAAAGATAGTGCACACCAAGTGATTACTTCTTTGCTCATTTTTTCTTTTTTGTTTTTTTTTTTTTGTAAAACACACTTACGCACGCGGACTTTATTGACATCTACCAAACTGAGAATTACCAAGGAAGACGCTTTAAAGAAATAAAAGAGAATAAATATCAAGTAAGACAAAGTGGTGAAAATGAAAGGAAACAAGGCACCCATGCAAATTCATTACATTAATGTTTTAAGAAAGTTAAAATGAGTCCAACATCACAAATTATTTTATGGCAATCATTTCAATTAACAGCCTTAGATCTCCAATTGTTCAAAGGTTTCGAGTTGCTGGAGGGTGAATGACTTATTCAGAGAAATCTAACCCTTGTCTACCTTGTATTACTCCTAAAGTGAGTAATCCCTAGACTCGAGCCTTAAAGTTCCAACGGTTCTCAATATCATGTCCCATTCCCTCACAATGGTAAGCACAACTTGACTCTTCATCGTACTTCTCCTCTTCTTTCATTGTTGTTGCTGGTGCAGTGATATCATAACTTGCTTTACTCAACCCCTCAAATATTTTCGCCATTGGCATACGCAAGCTCATGACCTTCCTTATTGGTGGTCTCTCAATCTCTAAGGCATTTACCACATTCATCCCACCATAATTAGGAATTGAGTTATTGATAATACTGAGTCCAGCTACTTCTTTAATGTCAAGCTTTCCACAAGCAATTAGCTTCCTTACTGCAGTCTTGAAAGATTCATAATCTTCAATTGAGTGCCCTACGATATCCATGTAGTATTTGCAAGTTCAATTTGGGTTATGCCACTTTGGGAATGGTGGTTCAAAGGGACCTACAGGATTTCCTGAGATAAGGTGAGCATCAAAAGTCTTTGAAATACGTCTGCATTTGAAATGGATAATCTTGGGAAAGAGGGTAGGTTTCGGGGGCGAGAGCGGCCTTGATTTTGAAAGTTTGACCGAGGTTGTGGGTGACTTAGGAAATTTTGTGAAGGTGCAGACAGATTTGGGCATAGGCCGAGTGAGTTAGTACATGTGGTTGTGGGGTGAGAACATTGTTGATATAGAATTGTGGGATTTGAGGTGTGGCAGTTAGGTCAAGTAGATGAGAATTTGTCTGATAAGAAGGGTAAGTATTTGGGCTATATGAAGGGCTCGGTAGGCAGGGTAAAATGGTGGATAGCGGGCCTGTGAAGGTTGTTGGCTTTGCACGTAGCTCACATTTGGCTTTTTTTTTTCTTAAGAGGAAATCCCTTTCTTGAAACCATCCTCATTATTGCCAGTTAGCAATTTGTCAGCCTTTACTAGAATTTCAATCTTCTCTTCGGTAGCAATTAATTTAGCAAAGTCTCGATAAGTAGCATCTGTCGTTGTCCAAACATAGGCAGCTCCTAAAGTCCCCAAAAAATATGAGCACATTTCTGTCAAAGTCAACGGTGGTTGCACTTGTGTTGCGAGAGCTCTCTATCTCTAGGCATACTGTTTGAATGTTTCTTCATTTTTCTTCTGCAATGTTCCCAACTGCTCGCGAGTTGGGGCTGTGTCTAGGTTGAACCAATATTGTCCTATAAACAAGTTTGCCCAGTCATCCCAAGAAGAGATTTTGGAAAGGTCTTGCTGGATAAATCATTCCAAAGCAGGCCCAATTAAACTTTCATGAAAGAAGCTGACGAGAAACTTCCAATCCTTTGACCAAATGGACATTTTGGTAGTATACGTTTTTAGGTGGAAAAAAATGGGTTGTTGCTCCCATCATATTTGATAAATTCTGGAATTTTGAAATCTTTGGGGATGATAATGTTAGCAATAGGGCACAATTCTTCTATCCCAAGGGGACCATAAGTACTAGGACCTTTGATCGCTTTAATTTGTTCTTCCATCTTTTCCATCTATTCTTCTTTCTTGTTATCATTTTGAATGGCCGCATGACCAATCCCATCAGGAAATCCCGTTGACATCGGGATAGACATATGTGGTGGTTCCCATGTGGACTCACAGTTACCATGAACTTCATTCTGAGTTCCTTCCAAGAAATGATATCCTTCTCCGATAGGAATCACTAGTGACGCAACATTTAATGTTCCTCCCACAACTGGTATCTCAGTAGTGACCCTAAGGTTTGTCCTTATGGAATTGATATTTGGTGGGTGCAATTGTGCCCCAGTTACTCCTGTACCCCTGGCTACCCCCATTAAGGTGAGGGTCTCCCTCATGGCTAACAACATTTCTTCCATTCTTCTCTGAGACTTTGTCATCTCATTCATCATTCCTTTCACTTCATCTACTTCCATACTTAGATTCGTTCTTTCATTTTCAGCTGCCATCGTTGCAAGCTTTGTTCTAGCCCTTGTGTTGTGAACTCGGATTTGATTGGTGTCTTATTTCCTTGGTCGCGTAATGGTTGCTGAACATGGTAACATAACACAAAGAATGAGATGAAATGACTGAGATTAATCAGATGCATAAGATGAAATGAAAACATTTTTTTTAAATGCTAGAAATGACAAGGAAATGCAAGATGATATATTTTTCGAGAATGCTATGAATGAACATACAAGATGATGTGTCATTTGATAGGAATGCCATGAAAATGTATGATTTTTTTTGTTAAGAATGCCAAAGATGTCATGAAAATGCATGATTTTTTTTAAGAATGATAGGAATATCATGAAAATGCATGATTTATTTTTATTTTTTTATTTTTTTAAAAATTCTAAGGATGCCATAAAAATGAATAATTTATTTTTTTATTTTTTAAAGAATGTTAGGAATATCATGAAAATGCAAGATGCTATTTTTTTTTTGAAAAAAAATGAGGGATAGCTATATAAAGAAGAAGTACGCTCCATTCGTGTCCTAAGGATTGCCTTAAATGAGGAATTATATCCTAAGGATCTATAAGTCTTTTTGATTTGTAAGAACTCTCATTCGGTGACTCTATTATTCTAAAGGTCTCTAGAGCTAAGTCTCATTTTAGAATGTTGACCACAAATAGTGGGTAAACTACTAGGTGTGAGACATTGATGAAAAAAGCATACTCTAGATGAGGTTTTTGCGATAACCAAACAGGATATACATCCAAAATGACTACCACTACGTAACCTCTAACTAACTTAGGCTTCACTCAGACCTGGGTATAAGGCCCCATTCGAATATATGTGATAAATGTGTAGGTGTGGTGAGTGTGGGGAGCATACAAATAAAAACAAATACAAAACAAAAATTCCCAAAGAAATTCTCTATCCTAAGATTTAAATAACAAAATAATTAAAAAAATAATTTAAAAAATGAGAAAAAAAAAAGAAAAGGTAAAACAAATATACAAAGATTACAAAATTTTACGTAACCAACTTATATGGGTTTGACTCTTAAGTGTCCCCAATGAAGTCGCCATCTGTCGCGACTGTGATCGCGGCGGGAGTGACAAACAAAATAAATTGTTAGGAGTCGCCACCAATTTTATTTAAATTAAGAAAAAATAGAAAACCCTTTTAGAAAATGGTCTTTAAAACTAAATTGGATTCGGGAGTCGGTTATGCATATGGAATGGTAGAGACTTAACCTCACAGCACCCCTAACACATCTGCCCTAAAATGGTTATCCAAAATTAGTTATGCAAAACTTAATAATCTCATAATATATTTATTTTACCCTTTTTTATTAAAAAAACTTAAAAAAATTTTATGAAAATTTAAGATTTGGCTTGATAGAATAAAAGTTCTGCTCCTACGTATCCTCTGCTGTAATGAGGAACTCAAAGTCACGTAGTTCTTTATAAAATTCTTGTGGGTTAGTTATTTTTAATTTTAAAAAAATAGAATCATCAAGCTGTCACAACTCAGATAATTACAAAACTTATAGGATTAACAAGCTATCACAACTCAGTTAATCTTATTTTATTCTTTAAAAAGAAATGATTAACGATAGTGGGTTGATTATTTTTTTTAACTTTGAAATTTTTTTTGAGTCATCAAGTTGTCACAACTCAAATGATTACAAAGATTACAGGATCAACAAGCTGTCACAACTCAGTTAATTCTAATTTATTATTGAATTAATTTTAAAACAAAAAAGTTTACACAAAAAAAATTAATAAATAAACAAATTAAACTAATAAATGAATAAGCTAAAATGAAATACACGTGTATATAATGAAAGATAAAAATACAACAAAAAATAAGCAAACTTACCTCTAAGACATATAAAAAAATGATATGCTCAACGAAATTGGTGCACATGACCCCACACGTTCTCTTCAAATCAAATCTTGTAAAACAACTCACTTCAAGAAATTTTTTTTTTTACTAAAGTCCTTAAGTTCTTATACTTAGTATTAAGCTCAAAAGTATAATTTCCTCTAACTCTTATACTTAGTATTAAATCCAAGGGTATAAATTTTTTGGATGCCAAAACTATTAAGAACCACCCCTTTATATAGGAGGAGAGGAGGGAAAAGGAACATAACTTCTCCAATGCGAGACTTAGTGATCTAGACACCTTAGTTTTTCAAAAAAAAATTCTTTTCTTTTTTTCATTTTTTTGAATTTCTTTGATGATCCGGACAAAATCGAGTGTTCACAATCATATATACTTGTTACATCTATTTATAATATATAAAAGCTTAAGCGCGGGCAGTAGAGCTACAATGTTAGCATATAACTACTCTTTTATTTAGACACATCAACACCTTATTCTTTAGACAAGTCAACAAGTCTTTTTAACACTCAAGTCTTAATTCTCCACAATCTCTTGTTAACGCACATCTCTGTCCAAAGCTTCAGCTTAGTCAATGCTAACAAAAATTTTTTCTAACATTACCACATTCATTTTACTTTCAGATATGATATGCAATAGCAAATAGCCATTTGGTTGTCCATCAAATGATATATTGGAATTTACAAATGATCATGAGTCCATGAATGAATGAACTAAATAGACACAAACTAATGGCAACTGACCATTTCATTTTGCAAAATCTACTATTACATTGATGATATATTGCTTGCTACTGCTACCATATTCTCTATCCCTTTACCTTAACTATATATATATATATATATGGGATCGATTACACTGTAATAAGTCTTTTTCTTACTCATCATTTTTCAACCGTTAGATTCATATTAAAAGTAACCATATATATATATATATATATATATATATCCTCCCTCATATATATATATATATATATATATATATATATATATATATATATAGTAAGTAACTATCAACTTGATGGAAGTTTATCAGTATTTAAGAAATAATTTCTACACAAAACTCAATGTCTTGTTCTTGGCCGTAAATATTTTCTTCTTTTCTCATCATCACTAAAGTAGAAGAAGAGAGTAAAGAAAGGCAAATGAATATAAAGTGAGTTTTAGGATTTCTCCAATACTCTTGGAATACAGTTTGCTCTTTGTTCATAGATAAATATTAGTGTCTTCATACTTTCTTATTTGTAGGAATCATGAATTCTAATATCCTTATGTTTTAATGGAAGTTTTCTATATTAAGATTCTTAGAAAAACTACAAATTTAACAAGTTGAACTAAGCTGAGACCTTTTAACATAATCAAAGATTACCCAACACTCAATAACTCAAATTGATCGAATTTTGTATAACAATTATAGGTAGCGACGAAGCATGCGTTGGAATCAAATTAACATAGTTGTACAATCTGGAACTGGTTGGCCATCCATGATCTAAAATCTAAATCTCTATGTCTAGTTTAATAGATTCAATCAAATCACATCAAATGTTGGCCAAACAATCAAGAACATCAAGAGCAATATGGTTTAACAAACCCAATCATCATTGTTAACTCAAGGAATTACAAAATCATCAATATTCATAAAAGAATCCAAAGGAACCCCTAAGTACAACTTAGCTATTCATAGAACACGAAAATCTAACAGTAATATTCATGTTCATGACAAAATAAGAGAGAAAATAAATGGAATATAAGGAAGACACAATGAATGTGATCCTTGAATGCTTGATTCTCCTTGAAGAAGATGGCCTCCAACTCATCTACCTTTGCTTCCTCTAAATTTCAGAATAAAACCCTAGCTGTCGTTGCATCGAAGTGCTTTCCCACATTCTTCTTCTTTATTAAGAACATTGATTGATGGTTAGCGATGTTAGATCGATGTTCTTGGTTGTGGCATTCTAAGTCCGCGATGATTTCGAAGACTGAATGGAGTTCCCCATGCGCCATCTCTTGTTGAGATGCCTCCATCTGTCTCATGATTTCGTACTAGATTTCAACCTAAGAGCGCGACCTCAGTGCCCTTTGGGGATGGCCACCCTTTGGGGCCCTCTGCTGCCCCTTGCAGAGCGATGGAGGTGGGGGCTTAAAAAGGGCCTCCAATGACGATCCTTCCTCTTTGTCACTCCCAATTTCCCTAACCTTTGCAATTTAAAGAGAATGAAGAAAAAGGGAGAAGGGGAGAAAAGAGCTACTTCAAGAGATGAAGAAGTAGGGATAAGGAAGCTAAAAGATGGAAATCTCTATTGCCGCCGCTAAAACCATCGTGCGCTATCACAAAACTTTTGTCAGAAATCGCCTGGTAGCCAGAAGAGAATGGAAGAGAGAGAGTGTGAAGGAGAAAGTGAGCCCTTCTTACCACCACTCTCCTTTTATAAGCACAGGAGCACCCCAACTGCTTCCATCAAGTCAGGGACACACTAGTAATTTGGCACAAATTTGAAATGACAATGGAGCGAAACCAAAATGGTGGTTACCACCCTCAAGGGACCACGTGGCTCTAAATGGTTGTCAAATTAGTTCAAATGACCTCAGATCCCAGACGAAGTGTCAGGGGAAAGTCAAGCATCAGACATCGCAAGACACACCATGTCACAGTGCATGCTAGATCTTAATTCCACGGTGTGTCCCACGATAATGGATCTCAGTTCTACTGATGGAGGCAATTATGCATCAATCTTTAATATAGGATCTTGGTGGAAACCACATGCCTGCTATAAGCGGGGCCCGGTCCATGCACCATAATGGGTTCTGGCGGTATAGGGGCATTGTTAAACCATGCGGTGGATCTCAGCTAAGCACTCCTAGTAGGGGATAACTAAAGAAATCATCCTCAATGCATGATTATGAATGCTTACACCACAGCCCATCATTAAATAGATGCCAGCTATAACGCCCAAGACCACGACAGGGGGCATTAGTCGCTCCTGTAGGCTTCAAACTAAAGCACATATCCTGTAATAAAATGGATCCTGGCGATAATGCCCAAAGCGGATCCCTGCGACTGGCGACATAGCGTACTCCTATTGGCCCAAGCATGTTGCAGCTCAATGCTCTGCTATTACATCAAAGCACCAAAAGGAGGGCAACTGTTCTGACTTGATACCCTAGACCATGGCCCAACATGAGCAACCTAACCCAATTAGACCAATCGCGACCTTGGATGGTTGCGGCCCTCATTAACCAGGTGTCCCGTCAAACAAATAACAAGCATATCACAACAATATCCCTCATTTTAAGAGGATATTTAGGGTTAAAATTGTTTCATAACTACCTATCTTAATTATATGGAAACAATATCTCTTTAGATATTACTTTCCCTACAACTAAACACACTCTATAATTATAGGTCAAGCCACTCAGGTATACACATACTCTTATACACTCTCTCCCTTTTAGTGCAAACCTAACTTGTGCATCAGAGTGCACCCCCCCACTCTGCTGCTGCAACATAAGGAAGAGCCACCATCTTCAACTGTTCAACACTGTTTATATGCAAGATTAGGTAATCCTTCTGATCCCAATTCTGAACACAAGTAATGAAAGGTAAACAATGTTTCGAGAATACAAAATACAGGCATAAGCGCAAGCTCACTCACAACAAAAGGAGGAAAAACACCATAACCCCATGAAATCATAATAATAAAAATAAAGGGAGTAAAAGAGACGAAAGATTAAGATCCATCAATCTTCTCCATTAAGTAGGTTTCTTAATCTTGCTCTAAACAATGTTTCTTCACTGTGCCAAGGCCTTATTTTTGTATTGTACCTTCATAATATGTAGCATTGCTCAAAAGATCTGAAATTCCATAAGGCCAAAGCATGTCATAGACATCAGTCATATCAATCGAGGCTAAGGTGTCATGTTTTTTTGTGCTATGATCAAGAGAACCAATCCCTCACTTTTCCCATTGCACCTCCTCAAGCCCAATTTGAGAGTGTCAGAAAGCATATCAGAGAAACTCATAACTAACTTTTTCATATCTATAAAAAAAATCACAGATCTAACATATTTATGATAAAATTATTAATAATCTTAAAAAAAAAGTAAGAAGAGCATGAAAAGAAAAGGAGAGACTGCCTCTAAAAGATTTGGATGGCAACTCCTCATGGATGAAACACCTTAAAGGGAGACCAAAGCACCACAAGGGAAGAAAGAGCACCTAAAAAGAAGATCAAAGCACCACAAAGGAGAGAAAGCAATACAGAGGGGAGAATTAGGCTTTCCTCCTTGGTTAAGAAAAATTTTCTATTTGGAGACTTACTTCTTTATATCAACACACTCATTAGTTTCCTGACATTTATTAATTGCCTGTTATATTTTATTAAGTTTAGATGTTGTTAGACTGTACAAGTAACTTCTTGATAACTTATTAAGAGTACTAATACCCTAAAATTAAAAAGAAAAAAAACTAGAGTATCGCGATTACTTGAACTAACAAAGGAAAAATTTTCATCCATTAATTTTATCTAATGCATGCTTTAAAGTTAACAAAAACACAAGAAGGGAAATTTAATTATGTCCATCCTTTTTGGTAGATCTTGCAAACATAGATACCTTACAACTTTCTCAAGTCTTGAAATTAGGAGTTTAGAAAGCTCAATTACACAACATGCAGGTTGAGAAAAAATAATATAAACTAAAGTAGGCGACTTTTAACTAAAGAACACTTTATAAACTCAATTTTGAAACGAATTGACTTATATAAACTCTTTGCAAACAGTTTCTTTAAGAGATCAACTTGCAAAAGCTTTACTTCACAAAATCATAGTTGTATAACTCGGATTGGAGGTTAACCCAGTCATAAGGTCGGGTCAGTAATTCAACTGCAGGTTAAGCGATTGAACTAAAAAACTTGGATATAGAAAAAAATTTAAAAAATATTATATGAAAAGTACTTCTTATAAAAATATACTAATAATGTAACTAAACTAGTAGTGATAATTATCCAACTCTAATTTTCTAAAATAGAATCGGTTAAATAATAATATAAATTAAAAAATTGAGAACATTACTTGATAAAACCATGTAGTTTAATGGTAAAATGCATTTCATCATAAGGGTTTTCAAGATACCAAGTTCAAATTTTACAAATTGTCTTTTTGAAGCTCAAGAAAGAAAGAAAGAAAGAAAGAAAGAAACGCAGGCCAAACCGTCTCAGGCAAGTCACTCGGGTTTGAGAAAACCCATTATGACCAAGGACCGGACCGACTTAGAGGTCAAGTCGTGAGTTTTCCTGTCGAATCGGCTAATTTGATCTAATCCATTTCGTACAACTATGCACAAAACCTTAAGTTGATTAAGTTTCGTTTGACTAAAACTCATAATTTATCTTTTGAAAACTATGGGTGCAATTCAAGAATATCACCAATAAGCTCAGAATATGGGAGTTAAGGTTAGAAAGAGCTTAACACACAAATTTACACTAGTTCACCCTAAGTCCACGTAGGCCATGTCCAATCCCTAGTTATCAACAGGATATTCACTATATCTAAGTATTGTTTGAACTCCTAGCCTCTATAGGATAATTTACAAGTATTGATTGGATCCCAATCTCTTCAGGCTAAGCAAGAATTTCCTATGTGGCTTGTACAACCTACAAGTTCACACTTACAATTCACGAGTGTAAGAGACTAAGATAAGTGTCCTAAACATTGGGTAGCTCTCGAAAACACTCAGAGTGGATTTACACAGTAAATCAAACCAGGACTACATATTTGACTAGGATTTGCTCAAGTAGGCAAAGATGAGAATATTCAAAGCATATTCACTATTCTATTCTTGTTCAGACTTCTAACCTTCAAATCTTTAAGTTGAGATGCTTAATAGGCTTTTAGTTCTAATCATTGGAGGCCTGTAACGGATTGTTGAACTTTTGAAGTAGGCAGTCATTGCCGCTATCCTTTTTAGATGGGTCAACTTGCAAGTACATTTTGTCAATTAATGAGAATTTTCCTAAGGACCTTTCTCAACTTAACTTTCTGGAGACTTCAATCTTCTCAAATCTTGAAAAACTTTCACTTGATGATTTTGGCTTGACATTATAGGTTTTATGACATGTTCTTTTAACATACTTCAGTTTTCTTGGATTCTTTAGGAACTTTATGTTGTTAAAGAACTTTCTCATATTGTTCAGAAATTTTTTTCATATGTCCAGGAATTATCTCAAGGATGTTTCTAAGTCCTGCATAGCAAAAATCCAAAGAAAAACTCTACATAATTACATTAATCTACTCAAGAATGTTAGTACAATAATTAAAGATTCGACATAATTTATTAGCATTAAAACCAAAATAAGAAAATATTGGCTCAAAAGTTCTTTGAAACTTACATACTTAGATATTATGAGAATAATCTCAACGGTTCAAATCTTATCTAAATTTTATTATTTAATATTTTAACTTCAATATGATGATATGTATTCATAATCCTGTACTATGATTTTAGTGGGTTGTTGTTTATCAAATTGTATTAATCCATCCTCCCTATATCACAACAAACACAATTTAAACTACCTGTAGCTTTGAATGACATTTTAAATGGTGCGTTGCAAGGATAAGGCTAAAATGTTGAAAGAGAGAACATCCCGAATCTTCCAAATTGTGTAATAACATACTTAACTATGCATAATACAACAAAGCAAAATAGTTCATCAACTACACTTCTCTCAAGTATTATGAAAACAGTTTCAAATTTCAGCCACTAGAGCTTCACTATGAGCAAATATGTAAACGAAAGCTGGAAGAGGTTAAAACATAAATGAAAAGAAAAGAAAAAACTGAAAGAAAAAGAAAAATAATGACAAAATTGACTGATTTTTATGTTTGGTAGATGCAATTTATAGGCTTTTAGCTAGTGGAAACTGCTGCCCTACACTCTGCAGGTCCCAATATCTATTACAGCTTGACTAGTCTTCATTCGACTGTTTTATAGATTTTTTTTCTTAAAAATCGCTCAAAAAATGACCCCACATTTTTGTCATATTGTTCTCCTTTTTAAACCGTCCATCATTATCTTATTTATAATGATATTATTATCATAATTTTTTTCCATCATTTTTTATATTATTTTTTAAATAATTAATTATATTATTTTTTATTTTATTTAATTATAATTATTAAAAAATATAATTAAAAATAATATAAAATAAAAAATATAATAAAATAATTATTTTTTTATCTTATTAATTATAAATTTAAATTATGTTTAATATATTTGATAATATAAAATATGATAATATAAAATAATAAAATAAAATATTTAATAATATAAATAAATTAATAAATTTTTATTTTATTAAATATTTAATATAAATAATAAAAATAATTTAATAATATATTAACTATTTAATATAATTATACTACCTTTCACCCACGAGATAACCACAAGTCCGCTCCTTGTTTTGATTACAGAGTCGCCGTCGACCGCCCACCTCAGTCACACCCGCAAACCAGAACGGCACTGTAATTGATCACCGGTGGAGATCTGCAAACTCGCGGCAGCATAAATTCCTTTCAGTAATTGGTTGAAGAAAAACAAAAGAACCCATACGAATTTGACGATTCCAATGCATACACTAAATTGCAATTGCAGAGATCTTTGGAGAATATTTTATTGGACCAGGAAGAAAAAGAAGAAGACGACAAATGAAGGAAGACAGTACCAAAACCGAAAAAAAACGAAGTTGATAAAATCAATGTCTCTGTGAAACGGAGATTAAGAAACCCAGTTTAGCAAACAGCGGAGGAAGTTTTATTAATAATATAATATAATATAATATAATTATTACTACGAATAAAAAATTGTAACTTGAAAATACGGATACCAAAATATCCGTTACGGGAATAGGTAATACTTTAATTTTCTCTCATAAGATAAATACCTTTTTAAGTTATCCCCGTTTAATAAACGGAGAAAAACTTGGATACAATATAAAATTATTAAAAATCTTATTATATAAATTAAAATATTATTATATTATACTTTTTTAATTTATTTTATTTTATTTATTAATTTTATTTATAATTTATTTAATACCCGCGAATATCCAGATATATTCGTTTATCCGTGAAAAATAATAAACGAATACCCGCATCGATATGGATACGTGATGCAGTGGGCAGTAGGATATTATCCGTGGAGACGGGGCTACTACTCCGCCACATACCCGTTGTCATCCCTAGAAGAGACAGATTGAAAGAGGGAGAGATGGATTCTTGAGGAGTAGCGATGGGAATCGTGAGAGATGAAATTGAGAAATAAAGTGAGAAGAGATATACTATCAGACTAATTAAGAGGATAAGAAAAAAATAGAATAATCAAATTAAAATAAGATAAAAAATTCAATCTAATTTAATTATATTATCATATTAAAATACTCAACAGCTGATAAAATTTGATAGTATTAATTAATACTATCAAATTCTCCTTATCATGTCTACTCAACACAGCCCTAGCTTGATAAGCATTTTAGATTGAAAAATATTTTGTGAACACGTTATACGATACATTGTATAAATGTATGTTAATGTGAATGCATGTCAAGCTATATCATATCTTTTAAGGTAAAATAAACATACGTTATGCCATTGTGAGAAGAACATCAGTTGAGTGTTATGCCAACGTGAGAAGAACATCAGTTGAATATCGTATTTTAAATATTCAAATATCACAACTCTTTTGGATTTCAGCAACATGTAACTAGTTCTACGTTGCTTCTCCACTCTCTCCCTAACTCACTATTAATTTGACCAAGTCATCATAACTTTCTAATTTAACTTTCCTTTTCCTCCACTCTCACAGCAAGTGATGCTGTACTTCAACAATTTTTTGACAGTTTTTGGTGCCAACAGAAAAAGATATATAGAATCAAAGGCATGAATTTATTTCCATACCTCAGGTTTAGTTGCATCTAACCCAAGTTACTGCATTCTTAAGAAACTTAGGCAAGAAATGGGATCTTAACACAAAATTAATGCAGAGAGGCTCAATATTTTCATTATAAGATATCAACCCATGTCCCATTGTCACCTAAAAACCAATTCCCACTTTTCATGAAAATAAAAATCACACTTGAAATAAAGATATGATAAAAAAGGAGTAGCTGATTAATTAAATGTCATCCACGAAACACCTAAGGGGGGGGGGGGGGAATGAAAACAGAACAAATGGCATCAACGTGTGGAAACTTGTCTTGTGTATCCACTTCAACATATCGTACCCAAGAAATGCATTAACGCAGACTCAAATTCCAATTCTTACGTTTATGAGCATTTCATCTAAAACTTCATGACTTGATTGCTCATGTAAACTTAAATTTTGCCAGTCAAACTTGATGACAAAGTGCATGGCATCAAAGATTTAAATCTTGGTCTGCATCACCTGATGCAGTCATGACATTTTGGTCGGTGGCTGCTGCAACTGCATCACCCCACAATTGGAGACCGCATCAGTCCGCAATTCCACAATGCAACTACAACTTAAAACCTTGAATGGCATCAAACAATCATCTCAAAGCTAAAGTTAGGCTTGCGCAACTCAAAAGACATGAGAGCTTCCGAAATACACTAACAGCTTTAATCCCTACTTAGCAAGAGTTCCCAAACTACAAAATTTTGTCCAAGTCTGCCACTTAATAACTGAAGTGTACAATACATCCTAGTTATCACTAAGTTCTATGTCATGACTCATCTTCAGCTTCAGCAGAAGCTATTTCTGAATCCAATTTGTTTATTAACTGCTCACTTACATGCTTAGCCACAGATATCATATCAAGAATGATGCTTGGATCCAGCCCTGCACCTCCTCGTTTGGTTATACCACAGATGTGCCCTTGCCTATTAACAGAAATAGAAACAGCCGAGTTCATTTGTGATTCCTCTTCTGAAGTAGCATCCACAACATAGTGCCTCCCAACCTAAAACAGAGATTGTATGAAATTATCATAAAATATGGTCAATCTGAGGAGACAGGAGAGTACAAGTACGTTACCTTAGTCAGTGTAACTATAACAGGGAGTCCAGATGTGTCAAACTGCAGAAACTCCTCATCACTTACGTCAACTTCTGGTTGCTCATCACTTGATGCACCAGTAGCAACATGGACTCTTGGAATACCCGTATTGCTCAAAGCAGCCTAAAAGTGTAACAGGAATTAGATGCATTAGGGCCTTTCCAGTTAATTCTGAAAATAGCTGTATTCTCAACATCATGGTAAAAAAGGAAATTCAAGTGGAAAACCTCCATGAAAATGATTGCAAAACCGTTTGGGATAACTCCAAGAAAACATCTAGAAAGAACTAGGATATTTTGAACTGTAGCTTAATGAAATAATTAGAAAAGACCACAAGTTTCGGGTAACTTCTAACCATTCCTAAAACTGCTATTACCAAAAAACAAGGGTCTTAGTTCACATCTTTCAAGCAACCCAAGTATCATGTTTGTAACATCAATGGCTAAAATATGGTGAATGAACAAGAAAATTGAGGGGAAAACATTATTGACATCATCATAAAATGATGGAATCTGAAATGCTAATTATTTTATGGCAAAGAATCCATTATCTTTTCAAGCATTTCTAGCACATTATTCCATTTTCATTTTAAGTTGTACCTTAATGGCAGCGCCTAGAGCATCCAACAAATTTCCATCTGAGCTAACAACAAGCCCATCAATGTAGAGATCCCAACAAATTTTTCCTTCGATAACGACAAGCGAGGAGAGATCAATTCCAGCACCTGGGAAAAAAAAGTCCAGAGCTCAACAGCTATAAATATAAAATTAAAAATGAGGTAAGAACATGGGAGGGAAAGCATATGGTAGGAAGCATAATCTTCACACTAAGAGGAAGATTGACCTGCTCCACTTTTACCACCCAAGAGACAGCGTTGAAGAGCAATTGACAGTTCTGATGACAACTCATCACCCCCTCTACCCTATATACAAGCGAAAGATATAGAACACCAAATAAAAATAATTATATTGAAGCATTAAGCGGTATTTACAAATCAAGAATGATAAATAAAGACAGCAATAATAGAAAACACTATTATTGCTGAGAGTTTAAAGCTTATTGATCCATTGCACCATTTAACCTTATTCCAAGCTTTTAAGGATTTACTTATTTGTTTTGTTATTAATGTTCACAGTACATAAAGTTACATAATATGAAGAAAACCATAATATTTGAATGACTTCACTAAACAAAGAGGACATAGGAAAGCAATAGAATATGCAACCTCAAAAGCTGGTTCTGCAGTCGCACTGCAATCAATATGTATAGATACTTTCCCTTTGTCAGGTTGCAATAAGCTTGGCTTTCCAAGTTCAGCCTGCACTTGTGTAGCCAATATATCATGGTTAGTAAAAGAACTGATATGATCTGAAAAAAGCTGTTCACACTATTAAACAAAAGGATGTTACAAATCAAGAAAGAACAGATCAATCCCAACATTTTGACTTTGACTTTGACTTTGACATACCTTCACACTGGCAATGACATCTGTAGCACCCATTCTGACTCTTGCTGAACCATTTGCCTGTCATGAAGTTCATCAAATGTACAAATTAAAACTACTTAAAGCAAGAAAAATTCAGATGGTCAGCTGTGGTCAAATCATATTACCCTGCCAAGTGCCAACTCATTAAAGCATTACCTGGGGAATGACTCCGGTTTCAACATAGATTGGTCGATAAGTCAATCTCTTTCTACCATCACAACGAAGATCTTGAGCAATACCACCTTGGATGAAATGTTGTTCTCCAAGAGATAAACCCACCATTACTGCAAATGCAAAAGTTATGAGAAACTTGATGACTAAAAGTACAAAGATGAAACTATTACGTATCAAGAAACAACTGAAAAGAGAAAGATTTCACTGAACAACATTAAGTCCCAAAACAGAGTTGGGTCACAAAGGGGTAACCATGGGGTGGGGTTGACATCCCTATACCTAGGGGTGTCAAAACGGGCCGGCCGGCTCATTCGAGGTCGGGCCATTTTCGGGCCGGCCCATTCGAGCCATGTAAATTTCGAACTGACATTTTGTTAATCCAACCCAACCCATTTAACCTTATATAGTAGTAAAAGAGTGGGCTGACCCGACCCATTCGAGCTCCACCCATTTGAGTTTAGCCCATTCGGGACATGTAAGTTTCGGGCTGACATTTTGCTAACCCAGCCCATTCATTTTGTCGGGTTATTCAGGCCAGTCCATCAGGCTTGTCCCATTTTGACACCCCTACCATACCATACCATACCAGCCTTCCCATACCCATGCCTGTCCAGCCTCCCCCATCCATATGTGACTATGCAGAAAGACCACTTTGCCATCCCCAAATACACAACTACCCAGATAATGCTAACACACACTGAATCATGAAATATCTGTATACCCAAATTTAGCACAAGAGAAACAAATAAAGCCATTTCTACAGTTTTTCACAACAAGGGCTAGGAATTCCACAAAAGACCCGGTTAGCAATTACATACCCTCCACCACGTGAAGAGACATGGGTACAAACAGGCCTTTCACGTCAATACAAGCCATTTGTTCTGGGCTCCAATTGGTTGTAGACTTGTAGTAAAAGAAACTATACTAATTTCTGAATTGAATAATCCTAGTTTCAAAGATGAATCCTAGAGTTCAAACCTTAGAAAAGTAATGCTAGGGCAGAAGCAAGTGACCAAACCTTAGAAAATTAAAAAGCAAGAGACCAATCAAGAATTGAAATTTAGCAATAGGCATCACAAACCAAACCAACGGTGAACCATTAAAGACATATAAAATTGAAGAAAACCCATGAAGCAAGCGTACCACTGTAATTGACAAGGGCAGGCATGAGCACAGCAAGAAGTGGTGAGTCCACAACAAAAAGAATCTGAATCTGAGTGGCAGCAGCTGAAACCCCTTAGGATCACAAAGGGCAAACAGAAGAGCAACAACAACAATAAGAAGAAGAAGGAAGAAAAACACAGAAGCAAATCAGAGGGAGAAGGGTCGAGCATTCATATAAACATACCCTATATCTTGGATCTATCATACAAAATGACGGAGAGATAGAGGGAGATGTAAATCATAGGATTCAAGCTAGATGGAAGAAATAAAGGAGTGCTTCAGGAGTGATTTGTGATAGAAAAGTACCTCTCAAGTTTAAGGGTAAATTTTACCGCACAGCTATAAGGCACGCAATGTTGTATGGGCAATATTAGGCGGTAAAAAACTAGAAGAAGCAAGATCAATGTCAGATGAGGATGTTGGATGTGTGACCATACCCAGAAGATTATGAATGAATACATTAGAGAAAACACATTGTGGAAAAGATGGTAAAATCTCGCAGGTGATTTGACACGTAAAGAGAAGGAAAGTCCAAATTAAAGAAGAGTAGATCGGTGTGAAGATAGTCAATTATGCAGAGGTAGAGAGGCAAAGAAAAAGCTAAACTATTAAAAAAGATTTAGATTTGAATGACATTTCCTTGGTTTATGATATTATAGCGTCGTTTGATCAATAATAATACCTAATTTGTTGTTGTTGTTGTTGAATAAATATTATTATGAAATAATAATACAATGAAATAATGAAAAACTAATGAAATGCAAGAAACAATCTATATATTATCCAATATGTTACTATAATTTTTAATACAATTCTTATTATGCTTTTTAAGCACTAATTCGTTTTTCCAATATGTTGCAGGTGTGTTCATTCGTTACCCTTTGCCACAGTAGAAGCTGAAGAGATATCAGGTTCTAGACCTGCTGAAGTTTTGAACTTGGCTAGGCCTTGCACAGCATATTTGTCAATAAGTTCAACTTTAATCAAACTTGTTGTGCCATGCTTCCATGATCATCACTCTGAATGTATTGTCTTCACTTTCAGTGCAGGGTAAATGGGTAGGATCTTCAAACTGGAATACAGTTGTGGATCCTTTAAAACTGAGGCATTGCCTACTCAGTCTCCACACCTGTTGTTTGAATAGGAAGCTCAAGTTTGAAGATTCAACCTGTGTGTGTGACAGGATTCTCATTATTTTGTGAAAAAAGAAAAAAGAAATGAAAATTTAAATTGAAAGCTATAGATGAGTTGGTTGGAATTTAACAGTTGGTTTGAGACAGAACTCTTGACCAAAATTTTCCATCTGTTTGTCTTATAAGCCTTTTGTGGAAAGCTTGTCCAGCTCAGTGTTACATGGATCGTTCAACCCCATCTAGTTCCACGTTTGGGAACGTGGGTCGTTCGCGACCCAATACGCTCATAGGAGCGTTCCAGATTTACATGAAAAAAGCAAAGAAGGCTTACTTGCAGGGATGGGGCTGCGTGGTGCAGAAAACTGAAGAAGCTGCAAGAGGGAAGAGGGATGCGTGGCTGTGTGGGCTGACGGCGTGACTATGAGCAAATTCTACAGAAAAATTGAGATGCCGTCGTGTGGCTGTGATGCTGTGTGAGTGCTCTGCTTATTAGTTGCACAGAACGGCGCAAACGCAGAGTTTTGGAAGATCGGGTGAGAGAAAAAACTAATGACCCTAATTTTTATACAAGCAAAACGCATAGCATCACTAACAAGCAATGAGAAAAAAAAAAGGTGGGGCTGGAGCAAAACACATACCTTGGGCTTATTTAATTAGTGGACTACAAGTGGGAATATAACAAATAGTGGGCTATGGTGTGTGGTAATATTTATTACCTAATAGGATTAAAACTAATAATGGGGTAAAAGTAAAAAAAAGTAACGTTGGAGGCTTGTAGCTCCTTGGCACACGACGCTGTTTGCTCCACAGCTGCTATTTATAAATAGCATATTAGGATTCCTTGTGTATTGCTTTTGTCACATAAAATATAGCTTTAAAACCTCAGCTATGACATTATATAATATATAAAAAAAATACATGATTTAAAAAATTATTATATATTTTTCCTATTAACAAGTATATAATTTAATTTAATGACATATAATAAATAGTAAAATTAAATTTTCACATGTGTTATTTGATATGATCTTTTTTATGTATAAATTAATATGATAAATGTCACATTTACAAAAATATATATATATATAAATAAATAAATTAATAAAAAATTATATAATTCTAAATTAAAATCATGTTTCAGCTTTTTGGTTTTATTTTTTTTTAGTAATAGAAAAAGAAATTATATTTCTTTAAATGAAATACAAAAGTATGATAAAACTTAAAAAGACTCATTCTTTGAATGAAATAGAAGAATCTTTTGAAACCTAGAATTTCTAACAAAATAGAAGACTATGTTAAAGTTCCAAAATACATATTGGTCATCTTCTTTGTCGTGGTTACTTGATTTTCCTCTCATAGGTACAATATTGTGAGTCTTACGAATCGTACCAACGAGTGATGTAAGAGGCTCATGACCTTGTGAACAAATCAAAATTTTGTAAAAATAGAGACAGAAAAGAGTGTTGAGAAAGAAGAATAAGAACATAGGAAGAATTGTACCTAGGAGTGGTAACTGCTAAAGCGGACGAACGGTAACTAGTGATGACAGACCTCTGACAACCTCTAAGTTGGGAGTGAGAGTAGTTGAGAGAGTAAGACATTTTTCAAAGTATTTATTAGAAAAGGTATTTGATTTTTAATTAATATTTTATTTGTGAAAAGTAATTTAATTTTTATTAGACCCTTATTCTTAGTCCAAATTATTTAATTGTTTAAATAAATGCATGAAATGGTAAACATATTCTATTATACCAATCCTGAAATTCAAATTATATTTCATAAATATTTGATTCCCTCAAAAACACGTAATCATTATTGATTTTATTTCAAAAATAAATATTAATAAATTTGCAAAATTCAATCTAAGTCGAAGATGATTCTTCCATAATCAAATTTTTTCGAAGATATTTTAATAAATTTGATTAGTTACAAATAATAAATAACATGATGTAATAATTCAGCATTTAATATTATTATTGTAAACATATGAAAGGAATATATAATGGCTCCTAAAATTACTATTAACAGTCTCGTGTTGATAACTCAGTTAGTTAGAGTTAAGGACATACATGAAGAGTAGTAGGATTCAATCTTCGCAAATGCTCTTCATCTTAATTTTTCTTCCTCTATTCTCTCACCTCTCTCTTGGGCCGGGGCCATCTAGGAGTCTCTCTAGGAGGTTCCTCCACCAGGCCTATGAGATGGGTCATTGACATTACCAAAAAAAAAATTATTATTAACAAATCAAATTTAAATTATTAGTTTAAATTCATTTAACTCTTCCCAATAATATATTAATTTCTTACTTTTAAAGTCAAAATTACTACTGATAAAATATTTACTCAATTATAAAAAAAACTGAATGCAAATTGAAATAATATATATGAAAATAGTATACTTCATCTTTTTGAAATTTAAGTTATTAGTATACTATATCAATTATATCAAATCAAAATTCCTTAGTTTACGTTATTATTTAGTGTATTTAATCGATAGTATATTATATCTTATTGTTTTACATTATTATTTTTTAATATAATTATTCTTTTTTTATAATATGATTTACGTTATTATTAGTATCTAATATCAAATCAATATTTTTTTTTGGCATTTACGTTATTAAATAGTATACTTAATCCTTTTTTCTATTGCTGAGAAATAGTATACTTAATCAATATTTGAGTTTTATCAATTATTGACGTGAAATAAAAAATTTCAAACTCTCAAAATTTCTTGCATTTTCATTTAGCTTCTCATGTAAAATTTATTGTAAAAAAAATATCTACAATCCTTCATCTACCCATTTATATTGCTTTTCTGCATTGAGAGGCACACTTGAGTGCTTTTAAGTTTTCGTTATTTCTCTCCTGAAACCTTTTCTCTTTGCTTACAATACTCTTAAGGTATGAATCTTTCCTTTTATTATTATTTTTCAATTTGCTGCCTTAATTGTATAAGGTTGTGAATTTCTATATCAATGAAGGTGAAATGATGTGTTTTTTTTCTTCTTTAGAGAGACCGAATAAGCGCTCTTGAAAACCATGTCATTATCCTTCATCTTTCAATTTGAGATAGTCTATGTGTAGTTTACTTGAGTATTAACTTTATTATCTTTTGTTTAAGTGAATTTTAGTTAGCTCTTGAGTAAGTACTTACTTTAGAAGGATGTTCAATGTATAAAAGAAAAAAAAAAAAGAAAGTATATGAATATGGAAAGGAGAAGGATTTCTTTAACAAAGCTAAGCTAAGGTTAAACATTTACTAGAATTATTGACTAAGCAGTTTATTTCTTCCTATGAATTTTTATTGATGTTCATTTTGTTGAAACTTTTCTTTATACATTAATGAGTATGAAAAAATGGTTATAAGGTTAACCAATGAAAGAAAGCAATTAATCAATCAGATAGATGCTATTACTCAGTAGGTAAATATGAGGCGAGTTTGCAGTCATGGCTCTCCATCTTTGTGGAAAATTGGGCGTATGGAAAAAGGAAGATGATCATGAATGGAGCAAATATCATGGTGGCAAGTTTTATCCATTGGATATCTAGGCGCTGGCTATTTTGGTTTATTGTGACCAACAAATCACTTACAGGATATTGTGCTTTGGGAGTTTGCTAGTGTGTGTTTGAATTACAGTTGGTAAATTTAAGTTTAGTTGAAAATGTGTTTATAAACTTAAGTTTAGTTGAAAGTAGTCATAGTTCCTCCTGTTTCTTGTTTTTGCCTCCGTATGGCTGCAAAGTGCATTTCAATATTTATATTTCCAGTTGATAATCCTCCTGTACATGGCTGCAAAGTGCATTTCAATATTTATAAGTTGGGCAAGCAATTTGAAATAAGAAAATATTTTATATACACTAAAATATGCACACTATATGTTAATATGAAAAAGATATTAAATTATATTATATATAACTGTAATATTTTTATAATATATAAAATAATTTTATAAATAAATTAAATAAAATTAAACGTATTTTCACCGAATAATGAGACTGTTTGAAATATGGGTCATGCAAGTGTATAGTGTGAAGGAGTCCTAGACTAAAAGACAGTCATCATGGTACAGATATTGGGAAAACTCAACGCTAAGAAAAAGAACTACCCAGGTTATTTATATTTTGAACGGACATGTTGCTGAACAGTGAGATTAAAGCTGTGCTTTTGTTTGACCATCGAAGTGAGGGTTTAGTGCGGCTAGTGATATAACCAAAAACAGAGCAGCTAGTATTTTCAGGTCTTGGCATACGTTTTCCCATATTACAACTTGAAACCCCTCCTCCAAGGAGGCAGTGCTAGGAATAAAATGGAGCTAAGAACTATATACAGAGGCTTTCCAATTTTATCTTGTAGTTGTTTACAGAGATTTCAAAAAAACAGATGGAAATATCTCGTCATTTTATACCATTCAACCATTCTTTCTGCAGCTTCTTATAACCCTTCCCATAATTAGAGATGCTGGATGAATAATTTTTTTCCTATTGCGCCACGTTCTTGTTTCGTCTTTCAAAACTGAAACACCTAAGTCATTAGTTTGTTCTGTAAAGTCAGATTACTAGAATGGGTTAGGGTCAATTGGCCAAAGAAAAATAAACATGGGAGTTTCCAATAATTGATCGGTTTAGAGGTCAACCCGCCATTTTGCTTCGCCTTCAAGCAACCCGCAAAAATGCGTGCGGCGGAAAATTGCTTTGGAAAATGGGTTGGAAGAAATTAACCCACCCCGCTTTCAATCGGGTTGGCGGGTTAATGGCCAAGTCCGCATAAAGAAAAAAATGAAAAAAAAAGTAAGTGAGTTGATTCTAAAAAATAAAATAAAATGTATAAAAAATAAAAAAAATCATAAAAATAGAAAAATTATAATTTATAGAGGTTAAAAAATAAAATAAATTTAGATCATACTCATAAAAATATCATAAACACAAATAATAAGACTAATTTGTAACATTTTTTTAAAAAAACTCAACCCGCCGCGCCAACTCAAAATTATGCCGCGAGTTATGCGAATGATTATGCTGAGTTGAAAATCAAAAAGGGTTGAAATCTTGAACCCCGCAAAAAAAAATTACGGGTTGGCGGGCCAACCCAACGGGTTGAACCCGTTTTGCCACCTCTAGATCGGTTGCTCCAACATTTAAGGCAAAACTTAAGATCATTCATTTCTGGGAAAAGCTCAAAATATATATAGCTAACAAAATTGGGTTACAATCGCATTGGCATGGTATTGTATAGTGAAGCTGCAGCTACATTCTTTTCCAAGTACCGAATGTAGCAGTTTGAAAATTTCAATTCATTAGATTTGTGTTGGATATATAACCGTCGACCATGCTTCAAGAGACCTTTCGAGAAAGATTCTTCATGCCATAACCAATACACTCGAGAAAAACTGACTGTCTTCGGATCTGGTTTGATAATAAACTTCCAAGTCCACAAAATCCCTTATGATTCTGAGTGTTTCGACCCCATGCGGGGATAGTTTTCCAACACGAACCTTGGAAACATCTTGAGGGCATAAAGCGCAAAGAAGAAAAAAACAAACCCTATAAACCAGAAACATAAAAAATATTAGGGGAAGCCTCAGTTCCAGCAAATGGAGGCAATAATTTCATCATATGCACGACTCCTTCAAAACTCCATGTGAAAAAGTAAAATGAAAGTAGCAACTTATTTCAGCACCAAAAAAAAGCATTTATGCCATGCCTACTAAGTACAACATATGTTGGCACTTAAGTAACAATACTCAAAATGAAACAAAAGAAAATTTGGTGGTAGGCCAATTACACAAGTCTATATAAAAGGAGAGAATTGCTCAAGATGCAGGTGGACAGCAGAAAGGAGAGAGGGCAGCAAGGGAATTTTGTCAAAGAGTGACATGCCAAAAGAAGGGATTGTTGATGAGAATGAATTGGAGTGGTAGCAGCCCAATAGAGGAGGAAAAGATTTTGGAGATATGCAGAAAGTGGGAAGGTGCGTGGGGGACAAAGGGAGGTGAGGGAGGAGTGATAACCACGCTAAAGACATAGTTTTATGTCTTTATTTTTGAATTAATCTCCTTTGTTTTACTCTTTTTACTGCTTGTTGCTCTCATATTTTGAAAAGTTTGATTTAAAGTTGTGATTGAACTTAGTTGATTGAAAAGAAGAAGAATCCTCACTTTTCTATTGCATTTTTGCAAGAAAGCACTCAAGAAAAGAGGACTTAAAGCCTTGAAAGAAGATCAAGAGTAATTTTGTTGGATACTCAGCGCCTAGGCGCTACAGAAGCAGCGCCCAGGCGCCCAAGACTCTCAACAATATGTCATCTGGAAGGTGAGCGCCCAGGCGTCCTAAACCTCAGCGCTTAGGCGCTAGGAACCTGATTCAAGATTCGTGGCTGTGCAGAGAGCGCCTAGACGCTCATTACGAAGCGCCTATGTGTTCATGCTTATAAGTTGAAAATGCGCTCTGGATGTTCAGCACCTAGGCGCTCCAGATGCAGCGCCTAGGCGCCCATACCAGAGTATAAATTCATCTTTTCTGACCTAAAAGAGGAGAGCTGCGTGGGGAGCCGTTTTGGAGCAGAGAGAAGTCCTATTTTGGGAGCTCTACGGTGGATTTGAAGAGAAGAAGAGTGAGAACTCAGATTTTCTTCAATTTTCCACGGAGTTTTGCATCTTCTTCCTTATTGTTTTAGTTTCTACATTTATTTCTATGTCTAGCTAAACTCTCCCTTGTTGGGATTAGGTGGATTTTGATGAAACTTGTTTGTATTTGATATTGGGTTTATTTAATACAAGTTGTTATTCTGTTTTGAGTTTATGATCTCTTCTCTTAATGTTTTCTAAAGATTAATTCTCTTTAGAATAATTTTAGGATTGTATGTTGAATGAAAATTTGATATATGATTTGTGTTATGAGATTATGAACCTTGCTTATCTCTAGGCTAGGAATAGTCATTGATTTACTTGTTATCTTGTTGAATTCAAAATCTAAATGCTTGTTATCTCTTAGAATCACCTAAGGAATTAAGATTTTTAATTGGAAACAATGTGTTAACTACCTAAGGAATTAGGAGTTAAGTATTTTAGAAATTTTGGCAATAAAATAAGAATAGTAGCTTGTGTTAGTTCCAATTGATATGCAACAAGTGAAATCAAATGAAGCTTGATCCCAACTCTTTCATTAATTGATTGTTTTTCATCTAGCATACTAAGTGTTTGATAAATTGCTAACTAGAAAAACCCAAAAATATTGTCATTGCTTTTGTTTCTTTTGATTTTGTTATTGTTATTGGAACTCTCTTTGATTCAAATCTAAGTTTAAATATTAGTTAATTTCGTATTTTGGTATTTGGTCATCGATCCTTGAGAACGATATCCGGTATCTCACCGATTTTATTACTTGACGATCCGGTACACTTGCCGTGTCACCATCAAGGAGAAAGGTGCAGAAAATTGGGGAGAGAAAGGAGGTGAACTCTGGGCTCAGGATACTTCCTGAGAGGGTGCACTTCTGCTGCATTTCTTTTTTTCTTTTTTTTCCTAGTATTAGACAATAGCTTTTTTCTTCTACTGTAAGAGTCTACCTCCATTTTCTATCAGTTTAGCACCAGTATCTGTCAACTGGGATCATAGTTTTTCTCTTCTGTAAGGAGTCGACTTCCATATTTCTGTTTAATACCAGCATCTATCATTTGGTAAGAAAGATTAAAGTGGGCTAAAATTGCTGACATACTAACCTGATATGTTGAATCTACCACTCCACATTGAGCTAGCTCCCCTAGTAAAACATTAGCAATTCCCTGACCAATATCCTCTGGAGGCATCAGACCTTTTTTCACATCATCTGCAAGGCTAGAAATTTCTTCATCCCTAGCATGAGAAACAGCAGTATCTGCAGAGATGAAGCAACCAGATGCAGTCTCCGCAACCAGCGAAATTCCATATCCAGGTGAACTGTGCCATTCAATAACCAATTAAACAAAAAGGAATTATGTTTTTATGAAATAATTTGATTATCCTTATTTCTACCAATAGTACCAAATATATTTCCAAAATCCAAATTAAATATCCAATAATATTACTGAATAAAAGGAATCATACTTTCTAGCCTGTGGACCTGATCTGTGATCAGAAAAAATGTGCACATCGGAAAGTAGTGGATTAATTATTCGACGGGCAGCTTTAATCATGCTATTTTCAAACTGAGCAGACACTTTGGCTGAAAATGTAATTCCTCTAATCTTCTTAACAAATCCCTCATCGGTCCAATTAACTGCCTGCTAAGAAGAACATATAAGATAAAATAAATTCAAACGAAACAAAAAAATTCAGAAACTTACCGTTAGACTCTGAACAACAGGAAGCGACAAAATAACTTCTCCACCACCATTTGGAGATAATCCACGAATCTCTACTTTAAGATCCAAGCCTTCAGAAGGGACTCCAAAGCGCTTTAATATGGGCAAAGCAGTAGACTTGAAGGTATCAACTGATGGATCCTTAGAGTCATTTGTGATTCCTAAAAACAATATAATGAACAGTTTTAATTTAAATCATTAGGATATCTTCTAAATGGTCCTTTTGTTCTAGTTTTCATATACTTCTTTATCTTTTTCTTTCTTTTTTTAATAGAAGAAATTTCATTAAAAAAGAAAAGGAGAAGACGTACAACTAGGGAGGAGTCCAAAACATGGCGGGTGCTATTATGCACCCTGTCAAGTTTGGATGCACCATGCATCTAAATTTTTACTTGTAATAGTAGATTTTTTTTATTTTTTCAGGTTGTGTTTTTTTTTTTTGTAGGTTATTTTTTTTCAGCAATCACCACTTTGCCGCCATCCGCCCGGCTTAGTCTTTGCCATAATCCTGTTGGTTACTATTCACTTTTTAAAATTACATAAGAAATAATAATTGTTGAAATTATATCAATCTTTTTTTTCATAAATAATTGTGCATACTGAAAATATTTTAACTGATAATATTTATACAAGAATTATTCAAAGAGACCACCGTCTGTCGATCACATTTTTTCAGTTATAAGTAAATAATACAAATAAAAATTATACCAAGCTAAAATTAATATTTATATTTTTTCATAAATAATCGTATATTAAAAATTTTACTTGATTTTAACTATAATATTTACATACAATAAAATCTATAGAATTTTTAATATACACAGATTATTTATGAAAAAATATAAGGATTAAGATAATTTTAATTAAGTATTATTTTTTTATTTATACGAAATTTTGTAATTTTAAAAATAAATAATACATTAAAAAAGAATCCGTATTATGAAGGAATTTTTCTACGGTGAACAAGAACTTTTCCAAAGGATAAACAAGAAATTTTTCACTAAATAATGACTTTTCTCGCATGAACAACACTTTCCGGCTACATGAACGGAATTTTCCCAAGAATGAGCAAATTAATAAGACAAAATATTACAGGTCATTGATCTTAACCATTGATGTGTTTTTCAACACGATCAACGGTTATAATTTAATAGGTGTATGGTACACCCTGTTTTAAAGGGTGTACCATAGAAATCACCCCAAAACATATAAGACTAAAAACAACAAAAAAACAAAGGAAAGAAACTAAGTGTGCAACAAGGCTTCCCATTCTCCCTGCAAATCCAAGATAGCAACACTTTTGAAGCAGCCATGAGCAGAACACCACAGAGAAGCCAAAAACATAATTTTATCCCAAATCAAACTTGGACGCAAAGAAACCCACTTAAAAATACAAGTGTTGCATTGCAATTCAACCACAGTCCACACGCACACCCAAAGGACTGAAAAACTGTACACAACCAGAAGACCATCGTCTCCTTCATTCTAAGAAAACCTCAATATTGACCCATTAAAAAAATTGCTCTAGAATAGAGGACACACTCAATGCTCTCCGATAATCCCAAAGAAGTTGTTCCAAAAAAAAGTAGCCACCTCACAGTGCAAGCCTATGTGGCCTAGTGTGTCCAAGTTAGATCATAATATCAATGTCCTCATTAAGGTCGAACAAGAAATTTGGTAAACTTGATTAACACAAAAAGATAATAATAATAGGAAACCATAATTATACATACCTTTGAGCCTAATGATGAGGGGTTGCTTGGCAAACAAACCAAGCACGATGAGTGGCTCCAGAAAATAACCAATAGATCGAGAGACACTGCAGTCGTGGGGATGACTTTGTCTGTGTTAGTAAGCCTCCAATTAGGAGGGTGTATGTTAGAAGAGATAGGAAAGGATGTAGAGGAATAGATACCACTGTTCCAGTTTCTAGTTGCTGTAAATAAACTAATAACTGTAACTAGTTAGTTACAGCTGGACAGTTAGTTAGGATCCTAACTATAAATAGGAGAAGAGAGGAGAGAGTAAAAGGAGAAAAGATTTAGAAATAAGTAGTGGGAAGTAGAGATCAGGAACTCTCGAAATCTATCTTGGATTGTAAAGATCAATTCTTGCCTTTCATCTTGAATTCTGCTGTCACATTGACTCAGAGTCCAAAGAAGAGGGTGATGAAATATAACCTAGCATCTGTTTTTCAGTATCTCTATTTTGTTTTCTTAACCAGTTTCTAACAACTAGTATCAAAGCTCACGATTCTTGGGAGTGTGCAGGGTTCATGGTACATACAAGGATGGAGGCCAGATTGGAATTCTTGGAAAGAGGCTTCGAAGCGTTGATGAATAAAGTGGAGGAGAATAATTAGCTAGCTGTCAGAAACCAAGAAAATCAAGAAAATTGATTGAAGAAGTTGGAGGACATAATGGGAGAGATATCGCGGCATCTCTAGGGAACAACGACGCTATCTCCAGACGGCAGGGTTGGAAGCAACGATGGTAAGGGTGGGCAGAATCAATCGATGGAAGAACCGCAAAACCACCAAGCGGCTGGTATAGGCAGTACGCCGGAGAATAATGAAGGAGGTAGAATGGGTAGAGAAGTAAGAGAGGATCGTTGGAGCAAACTTGAGATTCCTCTTTTCTCTGGCGAGGACGTGTACAGGTGGGTCAACAGGGTCGAGAGCTATTTCGACCTCAAGGGAGTGACAGAGGTAGAAAGGTTACCAGCGGTAATGGTAGCTATGGAGGGACGTCCACTGTCATGGTTCTAGTGGTGGGAATTTTGTGTCCAGAATCCTTCTTGGGAAGATTTTCGGGTAGCAATCATAAGAAGGTTTCAGACTTCAATGCTGAAGAATCCTTATGAGTTGTTGGGGCTGAAACAATTATCTTCAGTAGAGGAATATAGAGAGCAGTTCGAGATGTATACAGGTCCCTTGCAAGGTAAGGACCAAGAATATCTCAGGCGAATTTTTCTGAATGGATTGAAAGAAGAAATCAGAATGGAGATGAGATTGCATGTTGTAGATAACTTGAATGACATGATGGATGTTGCCCAAATAATTGAAGAGAAAAATAAAGCACGGAACAGGGGAGGCTTTGGTACAGGGAGTAGAGGGGGAACACTCTCAAAAGGGTTTCCATCTTCTAGAACTGTGACACATGAATCTGGAGTGAGGACAGTGGCTTCACCAAACCTTCAAGGTGGGGCATCAGTGGTAGATTCAGCTGCTAGTAGATATAATCCTCCTAATAGGAGCAGAGGAGGAGGATTTAAGCGGTTGTCTGATGCTGAACTTCAAGAAAAAATTAGACAGGGATTATGTTTTCGTTGTGATGAGAAGTATAGTCCGAAACATGAATGTAAGGTTGGAGCTTGAGATAAACCCAATCACCCATTGTATATGTAACTAATCTCCGATGCTTATCCGTAGAGGTTTTCATTTGATCTTGAGCTTTGAGTAAATTGGTCTTGAGATCATGAAGAATAGTATCCCTTTCAGCAGTCAAGGAATTAACCTCCTCTACAATTGAAGGAACTATAGTACCTTTAAGAAGTTGTGGGGGATCCCTGCCATAAAGAGCCTTAAAAAGGGTGAGTTTAGTGGAACTATTATAGTTGGTGTTAAACGAAAATTCAGTCCCGGTTAAGCATCTCAAGTAGGTTTCCAAGCATCTGTTGACTACCTCCGTTTGTCCATCGGTCTGAGGATGATAGGCAGAGCTGAACTTAAGCTTAGTGCCAGCTAACCGGAAGAGCTCAGTCTAGAAATGACTGAGAAAGATCTTATCCCAATTTGACACAATGGTGGAAGGAAAACCATGCAATCTTATAATTTCTATGATAAATACCTCTGCTATGTCTTTTGTAGTGAATGAATGGCTAAGGGAAATAAAATAGGCATATTTTGTGAATCTGTCTACAACTACTAGGATAGCATTTTTTCCATGTGCTTTAGGAAGTCCTTATATGAAATCCATAGATATATCAGTCCAGACTTGAGTGGGATGGATAAGGGTTGTAAAAGTCCTGCTGGAGATAAGGTTTGATATTTATTTTGCTGGAATATTGCACATGTAGGCACAAAATGTTGAATATCCTTCCTCATACCCTCCCAATAAACCAATGCTGTGATTCTGTTGTAAGATCTAAAAAAACTCTAAGTGGCCACCCACCACTGAATTATGAAACTCCTTGAGAAACATAGGGATTTTGGAAGAGTTTTTAGGTAAAACCAACTTTCCTTTATACAACAATTGTCCATTCCTAAAAGAGAACCCTGGGCGTGAATTAGAATCCCTTATCAAATCTTAGATGATACCTTTCAATTTGTCATCATGTTGAACCTCGTCCTCCCAATCCTGGAAATCTGAAAGTTGAACTACTGATATGGCAGCATAAGTCATTCTTCTAGAGAGAGCATCTACAGCTCTATTTTCACATCTGGGCTTATATTTGATCTCAAAGTCGAACTCTATTAATTTTGAAGTCCACTTGAATTGTTTCTCTCCCAAAACTCTTTGTTCTATGAGGAATTTTAAGCTTTTTTTATCTGTATGGATGATAAAATGTCTACCCATCAAATAATGGCGCCATTTCTGCACTATCATAACAATAGCCATCAACTCCCTCTCATATACAGATTTACTTTGACCCATATCCGATAGTGTTTGACTCAAGAAAGCAACATGCCTACTTTCTTGTAATGACACAACACCTAGACCTTTGTTGGACGCATCTGTTTCAATGATAAAGATCTTGGAGAAATTGGGGACCATGAGGATAGGCAAGTAAGCCATGGCTTTCTTTAATGCCTCCATTGCTCTTTGTGCCTCGGAGTTCCATTGGAAACAATCCTTATTCAGTAATTGAGTTAAGGGTTTGGCCAATTTACCATAGTCCTGTACAAATCTTCTATAGTATCCTGTAAGTCCCAAAAATCCTTTTAGAGCCTTTATATCTTTAGGAATAGGCCAAGTTAACATCACTTCTAGTTTCTTGGGGTCAATAAACACCCCTTCCCTTGAAATGATATGGCCTAATTCTAATTGCTTCTGCCCAAAACTATATTTTTTTTATTAGCATATAACTGATGGTCCTTCAATAGTTGTAAGACTTCCTATAAATGCCTCTTATGGTTTGCTTCACTCTTACTATAGACCAAATATCATCAAAGAATAGAAGAGCGAATTTCCTTAAGTAAGGTTTTAACATTTCATTCATGAGGGACTAAAATGTAGAAGGGGAATTAGTAAACCCAAACGACATCACTACAAATTCGTAATGCCCTTCATGTGTCCTAAATGCAGTTTTAAGTATATCCTCTTCCTTTATTCGAATTTGATGATACCCTGATTTCAAATCCAATTTGGTAAATATCACAGCCCCCCTAGTTCATCTAACAATTCATTAATAATATGGATGAGGAATTTATTAGGGATAGTGATTTTGTTCAAGGCTCTATAGTCTACACAGAATCTCCATTCACCATCTTTCTTTTTCATAACTATTATAGGACTAGAATAAGGATTAACACTAGGCCTTATAACTCTTGAATTTAACATATCATCTACCAATCTTTCTATCTCATTTTTTTGGTAATGAGGATACATGTAAGGTCGTAGATTGGGAATGTCAGCCCTTTCCTTTAACACAATGGCATGATCCTGTCTTCTTGATGGAGGAAGGCCTTGTGGTTCTTGAAAAACTTCTTGATACTCAGCTAACACTTCTATAAGCCACTGTGGTAGTTGTTCATCACTCTCGGATTGTCCTTGCAAACTGTGATATTCTGGTAAAAACCCTTGGCCATTATCTTGTAAGGCTTTTACCACTGATTTGAATGATGCTACTGTTCTAGCCAATCCTGGTTCACCTTGCAACAATTTAGTTCTAGTAGTTGTAGGAACTTTTAGTGTTAATTCTTTGAAATTGACCCATATCTCTCCTAAACTTGCTACCCACTCCATTCCCAGTACTAGATCAACTTCTCCCAACTCAAAAAGAAAGAAATCTTGTTGAATTATTAATCCTTGTATCTGGAGGATCAACTGACAACATACCCCTCCACATTTAATCTTCCTCCCATCATTAACTTCTATTGTGTATGGAGCTATTTCAGTCACTAACCCTTGTTTTCTTACCAACTCGGAAAACACAAAATTATGAGATGCCCCACAGTCCACCAATACCACTACCTTTTGTCCTGCTAACTTGCCCTATAGCTTGATGGATTTCTTGGAAGTCAATCCTGTTATGCTATACATAGACAACTACAAAGCTTTAAGTTCTAAACCTTCCTCTTCCTGATTACCTTCCTCTTCATCTTCTCAACCTTCCTCCTCTATATTAATACCTACAACTGTTTATGGGCACATACATGACTTGAACCAAACTTTTCATCACACCTGAAACACAACCTTTTTCTTAACTTCTCCTGCATCTCTGCATCAGTCAATTTTTTGAATCCTCTTCCTCTTGAATAACTGGTTGTTTTCAGACTATTAGAATTTCCACTGGAATGTTCTCCCCATGTTATTGATTGATTCTAATTTCTATTCCCAGATTCCCAAGTCACCGTCCTCGAATGACTATAATTCTTGGGGTTTCCTCCTCCCTTATTAACCCACGAACTTCCTTTACTTAGTAAGGTATTTTTCTCATCAATTCTCTGGGCATAATCCATTAGTTCTGGCAAGTTCTCAACTCTATGGAGTTTCAACTCAGCCTGCACCACCTCCTTGAGACCATTAAGAAAAATCCCCTTTAAGTACTTAGGTTCATCATTTCTAAGTGGACCTGCATACAATTCAAATTGTTCTCGATACTCCTCCATTATCCCTGTTTGTTTGAGACTCAACAATAGTTCATAAGGACTTTGTATCATTGACGGCTAAAACCTCCTCACTACGGCGGATCAGAAATCATTCCGTGTAGGGTTTTTCGTGCAAAACTCCCACCATTGGTAGCATGTCAATGCTTTTTCCTCCATGGCTACCATTACTGTTTGAAGTTTTTGTTCATCATTCATCCCTTTCAATTCAAAATAACGCTTCATCTGATTGTCCACTCGTACGCGTCATCTCCTTTGAAGATCGGAATCTCGAGTTTCCTCCACCATTCATCATGATTTTGGGAACTATTGTGATTACCGGTGTTGTCGTCGTTACCTGAATGACTTCCTCTGATCGTATCATAATTATCATTGTGGCTCTATAATCCTCTTACTGTCTTGATCAACTCGATTAGCTGCCTTCGAGTCTCCACTCCCTCGAGTCGCTCCTTATCCACCATTCGCTTCAATTCTTGCAGCTCTTCGCGCGCCGCGATGAGGCCTTCATACCCACGCTCTAAAAATTCAAGTCGTGCGTCCATTCCTCTTGTGGAAACCATGAATCTCTTCCAGAATCGAAGAGATTTGATACCAGTTGATAGAACTGGTAGAAACTAAGAACAATTTCATTGAATACCTCTGTTTTATTGATGAATCTCTGTGGAAAAATGATCCTTAGCAGAGTTAGAATACAAGAATAGAGAGAGGGAAAGAAATGGATCTGCTTTCTCAAGAATTTGAGAGCTTGACTCTCTCCCTAACCACCTTCCAACCAACTAACTACCTCCTAGACTTCCCCTCTTATTTCTATTTATATACATTCTAACTGTCCAACTGTGCTAAGCCACATGCTGGTGATATTACCTTAGGATGCCTACATACATATATTTTCCTAATTGGAGGTTTATGGCTAACACATGCTTGGTGAAATAAAGGATATAATGAAAGAAAATAAGCATGGTGATGATTATGAAAAGAAGGAGGAAATTGTGCTTGGTATATGGGAGAAAATGTCAATTGCTTTACATTATCTTGTCTTTGCACTTACACCTAGATTTTATGATTCTAGATATCTTGCCTTAGAAGCACTAGGGGGCACAATTAGAAGGCCTTCAAATAAAGATAAAGAAGTTATTATGGGTGTCATAGAAGCATTAAATAGGATAGCTGATGACAGAGTGGAAAATATGGCTGAAACAAGAATGTTACATGAACAGTTCATAATTTTTCACTCACATAAAGACTTTTATGCTATGGCTGCAGCTCAAATAGATGCGGTGACTATGGATGCTATTGATTGGTGGTCTACTTATAGCTCAGCAACTGCAGAATTGGCAGAGGTTGTAAGAAAAGTGTTATCTCAACCAATTACTAGTTCCTCAGCAGAACGAAACTGGAGCACATATTCTTATATTCACAATGTAAAGAGAAACAAGTTGAATGCTACAAAGGCAGATAAATTGGTTTTCATTCACTCAAATATTTGTCTCTTATATCGCTTCATAGAAAATTATAAGGAAGGTCCTTGTTAGAAACATATGTAATTAGGTATAATTAGTTGTACAATTGTTAGTCCTACATCATATAAATTATATAATTATTTATTACTTATTGAGTATATATTCAGTCTCCGTTGTTTAGTTGAAACACACGGTTCAACACATGTCTTTATTTTTTTTTCTCTCAACATGGTATCTAGAGCCTAGAGAAAGGCAACCTTAGAACCATGCTTACCCGAAGGACCCACTGTCCCCTGGTGGCAAAAATTTTTCTGGCAACCTGTGTCATCACTCTAGGTATCAGATCTCCTCTGTTGTGTTCCATTCTGTCCAGTTTCAGCCCCTGCCGCCACCGCTGCTGACGTCCTTTCCGGTCACAGCCGCCTACGTCTTTTCTGGCCACCGCCACCACTGCTCGGAGCGCCTTCCTTTGCTCGGCTCGATCCCCGAAGCGCAGGCCCAGCCACCCAGCCACGCACCTGCATGAGCAAAATCAGTGGGTTGCGTTTGTACCCACGCGCCTCTCTCCAGCCACGCGTGATGACGCGTCCGGCCTCTTTTCCAGCTGCCGTTTGCCCCGCCGTGCTAGTCGGCCCCTCCTCCGTTGAGCCTAGTCCTCCACCTCCCCAAACGCATCCTTTAGACGTGTCGTACCCCTGCCTATACCCGTTCAGGTATTGTTCATTGCATTTTTTGGGTTCTTTGCCATCTGATCCATGGCTTCCTTGAGTCCTACAGATGCTTCAAAGGTGGAACCTAGTGTTTTCACTAATTATATCAGTGCCCATCTCTCTATTGACAAATTGGATAGCACTAATTATGATTCTTGGGCCTCTGACATCAAACTTTAGCTTATCAGTTAAGGGTACGAGGATCATCTCACTACCAAGGTTGATTCTATGCTTGAGGCCGACCGTCCTAAGTGAAAAAAGATTGATGCTCAGTTGTGCAGTGTGCTTAAGTCCACTATCCACTTCTCTTTGAAGCAGATTGTTTAGGCTCATTTAATATGTGAATCAGTTTGGGCGCAGCCCAAGGTCCTATACACCAATGACAATTGGCGCCTGTATGGGGTTTGTCATGATCTTATGAGTCTTATTACCCCGATGAGGTTTGATGGCCCTATGTCCACTTACTTGGGCAAACTTCATGGGGTGCTCCATGATTTTAATGAACCGTTGCCTCCAGCGGATACCCCGGCACAAGAACTTGAACAATGAAATATCTTCTTCATGCTTTTGGGCCTTTATGATTTACCTGCAGATTACTCCACTATCCGTGATCAGATTTTGGGATCTCCTACTGTTCCTACTCTTTCTGCGACATGTTCTACCTTGCTTCGGGTTTCAGCTAAGCACAGTTCTGATTCTCCTGTTGCTCTTATCACCGGTGACACATCTGCCCTTGTCTCTCAGACCAACAGTCGTGGTCATTCCCGTGAGGGTCACTCAGGTTCCAAACCTCATCCGAAATATGATCATTATCATCGCTTGGGTCACACAATTGAAAAATGTTGGACTTTACATGGTCGTCCTCCCTGTACTGCTAATGTTGCACAGACTACTCAACATGACACTTCTGAGCCTTCTGAACCACCTAGAGCCTCGTTAGTAGATTATACAGATTTTATGAAGTGGTTTAAGCAGCGTCAGTCTTCTGGTTCCACTGTTTTTATTGTGCACACTGGTAATTCCTATGCTTGTCTCTCTCAATCACCATCCCTTGGCTCTTGGGTTCTGGATTCTGGTGCATTCGATCGCATTTCTGGTAATAAGGTTTTGTTTTCTCAACTCTCTACTTCTGGTTATTTGTCTATGGTTACTTTAGCTAATGGTTCTCAGACACAATCTCAAGGGATTGACATTGCTAATCCCCTCCCTTCTCTCACTGTTGATTTGGTTCTTTATATTCCTAGGTGTCCTTTTAATATACTTTCCATTAGTCGTTTAACTCGTTCTCTTAATTGTTCTATTACTTTCACTAAAGATTTTGTTCTTCTGCAGGACCGGAGTTCGGGACGAATGATTGGCGCCGGATATGAGTCCAATGGCCTATACCAGCTCTCCAACCTTTCTCGTGTTTGCTCTGCCACGAACTTCCCTCTTACCATCCATGCTCAGTTGGGTCATCATAGCCTTTCCAAACTACAGAAAATGGTGTCGAGCCTCTCCAAGTTATCAAGTCTTCCTTGTGAGTCATGTTAGTTAAGGAAACACACTCGTAGTCCATTTCCTGATCGTTTTGGTTCTCGAGCTGCGTCTCCTTTTAGCTTAGTTTATTCTGATGTATGGGATCCTAATCGTACTATTTCTACTTTAGGGTCAAAGTACTTTGTTACCTTTATTGATGATTACTTTTGATGTACTTAGTTATTTTTAATGCACAACAGGTCTGAGTTATTTTCCATATTTCAAAAGCTTTATCAAGAAATTAAAATTCAGTTTGGTGTTCCTATTCGTACTCTGCTCAGTGATAATGCCAGTGAATACTTATCTCATCAATTTCAGACTTTTATGGCTTCTCATGACATTCTTCACCAACCATCTTGTACCCATACACCTCAACAAAATGGGATAGCTAAACATAAAAATAGACACCTTATTGAAACAACTTGGACCCTCTTACTCCATAGTCAGGTTCCTTTTCGTTTTTGGGATGATGTTGTCCTTACTGCATGTTATCTTATCAATCGCATGCCATCCTCTGTGCTTGATAACAATGTCCCTCATTCTGTCTTATTTCCCCATCAGCCTCTTTATTCTTTTCCGCCTCACGTCTTTAGGTCTACTTGTTTTGTCCATAATTTATCTCCTAGTCTAGACAAGCTCACGGCTCGATCCATCAAATGTGTCTTTCTTGGTTATACTCGGTCCTAAAAAGGTTATCGTTGTTATTCTCCTACTCTACGATGTTACCTTATCTCGTCTGATGTTACTTTCTTCGAGTCTGTACCATTCTTTGAGTCATCTCCTTCGACTCCCGAGTCAATCTCTGCAGTCCTTTCGATTCCTCTTGTCCCTATCACTGTCGAGTCTGAATCACCCCAACCACTACCCATACAAGTCCCCAGCACCACTGACCGTTTCTTCCACACTTATCACCGCCGACCAGTGTTATTAATGGCGGATGGCAATTGATGGTGGAAAGCCAAAAATCCGCCATACAAATATGGCGGATGGCGTTGCGGTTAATGGCGGAAGCCATGGAAGCTATATATATATATATATATATGAGGGAGGATCAACTTACACCAGTGTAAGTTGATTTTTTCTTACACTCATTTTTAGCTATTAAATTTACTTTCATCTAATAGTTACCTTTAATGAAATAATCTCAACCATTAGATGAAAGTGAAACTAACGGTTGAAAATAAGTGTAAGAGAAAAAAGACTTACACTGGATCCCCTATATATATATACACACACACATACACACACACACAAATACTTAACAAATACTAATAACATATATCAATCACAATAAAATTAGAAATATATTCTAAGAAAAAAAATTCACTAAAAGTATAACGGTTATATATAATTTGAACTATATAGTATTTACATTTATGACATTATGTTACTTACAATCAAAGTTAAATTCTCCATTGTAGCTGCCATCTCTATGGCAGCCGCCATAACCGCCTATGGCGTTTTGCTTGATTTCCTCCCCGCCATGGTGCCATGGCGCCGCCATAACTGCCTTTTGATAACACTGCCGCTGACCTCAACCACCAGTGCCCTATGTCCCTCCTCCAGATACTACTGTTGAGATCATTGCGGACTCTTCTCCGGAACCAACTCCTTTACCAGCTTCGGCACTACCTGATGACTCTGATCTTCCCATTGCCATGCGAAAAGGTATTCGGTCTACTCGTAATCCTTTTCTTCATTATATTGCTTTAAGTTATCACCATCTTTCTTATTTGCACTTTGCTTGCCTTACTTCCTTATCTTCTGTTTCCATCCCTAAATCTCTAAGTGAAGCCTTATCCTATCCTGGATGGAGACAAGCAATGGTTGATGAAATGAGTGTGCTTGACAACAGTGGTACTTGGGAACTGGTTACTCTTCCTCCAAGGAAATCTGTTGTTGACTGTCGGTGGATCTATATAGTCAAGATGGGTCCTGATGGTAAAATTGATCGTCTCAAAGCTCGTTTTGTGGCAAAATGGTACACACTGATCTTCAACTTAGATTATGAGGATACTTTATCTCCTGTGGCTAAAATGGCTTCTGTACGGTTGTTTTTGTCCATGACTGCCATTTGACACTTGCCTCTTCATCAACTTGACATTAAAAATGCATTCCTGCATGGTGATCTAGAAGAAGAAGTATATATGAAGCAACTTCCTGGATTTGTTGCTTAGGGGGATTCTTCTAGCTTGGTATGTCATCTCCACAAGTCTTTTTATGGTCTTAAACAATATCCTAGAGCTTGTTTTGGACGATTCAACACAATGATTCAGCAATTTAGTATAATTCGAAGTGAAGCAGATCACTCTGTGTTTTATCGCCACACAACCCAAGGCTGTATTTATCTGGTCATGTATGTTGACGACATTGTCATTACTGGAAGTGACCACCATGGTATATGTAAGTTAAAACAACATTTCTTTCTTCACTTTCAGACTAAAGACTTGGGTAAACTTCGATATTTCTTGGGGGTTGAGGTAGTTCAATCTAAGGATGGTATAGTGGTGTCTCAAAGAAAGTATGCTATGGATATCCTTGAAGAAACAAGATTGTTGAATGCCAAGCCGATTAATACTCCCATAGATCCAAATGCCAAACTCCTACCAAATCAGAGGGAACCTCTATCGAATCCAGGAAAGTATAGGAGATTAGTTGGGAAGTTAAATTACCTCACTGTTACTCGACCAGACATCTCTTTTGCAATTATAGTTAGCCAATTCCTAAACTCTCCTTGTGATGGCCACTGGGATATAGTGATACGAATCCTTAAATATATTTAGGGAGCTCCCGAAAGAGGCTTCGTCTATGAAGATAAGGGACATACTCAAGTTGTTGGATACTTAGATGCTGACTGGGCAGGTTCTCCTACTAACAGACGATCCACTTCTGGGTATTGTGTACTCATTGGAGGCAACCTAGTTTCCTGGAAAAGTAAGAAACAAAATGTAGTTGCAAGATCTAGTGCCGAAGCAGAATACCGAGTTATGGCCTCAATCACTTGTGAACTCATTTAGTTGAAACAACTCCTCAAAGTACTTCAATTTGGTGAGGTTATGAAAATGACACTCATATGTGACAATCAAGTTACTTTGCATATAGCTTCCAATCCTGTGTTCCATGAAAGGACTAAACATATTGTGGTCGATTGTCATTTCATCAGGGAAAAGATTCTATCAGGCGACATAACCACAAACTTTGTCAACTCAAATGATCAGCTAGCAGATGTCATCACCAAGTCCCTAAGAGATGCACGAATAAGTTATTTGTGTAACAAGCTTGGTGCATATGATTTATATGCTCCATCTTGAGGGGGAGTGTTAGAAATATATGTAATTAGGTGTATTAGTTGTACAACTGTTAGTCCCATATCATGTAAATTATGTAATTATTTATTACTTATTGAATATATATTCAGCCTCTGTTGTGTAGTTAAAACACACATTTCAATACATGTCTTTCTTTTTCTCTCTCTCTCTCTCAACAGTCCTTACAATAAATGGGATATTGATCCAGAAGAGACTAACATTGATGATTTTGCAACCAAGTTGCAAGAAATGAGGTGGAAATCACTGGATGGTGATTACATACAAAACACAGGGGACTCTTCACAGAAAAATGGAAATGCAACACCATTGGAGGTTTTCAAGCCTACTTCAACAGTACATGTTTCTTCTAGTACGAGAAAATCACAGCAAGCATGCCAATTTCAGCAAGCTCAAATTTCTAGTTTTGCGACAAAGGCAGCAAAAGGCAAAGGGAATATGACTGAAGATTGATCCATAGAATCTAGAATTAGAATAAGAAAACTTAGATATTTAAATTATTGAATTATGGAAGCATTTTGTTATCTCGTTATTTTATAAGTTATGACTTTATGGAAGTGAATTATGATTATGTTATATTTTTACTTATGCTTTATATTTTTTTTTTACTACTTAATGCTATAGTTTAAAGTTTATACATAGCGATCTAGTTCAATGAATTTCAATCCAAAATAATGAGCCACCTAAGTATACCCCCCGTACCCATACCACGTACCAAACCATACTGTGAACCATGTAACACTGAGGTGAACCGAAATTCCAAAGGATCACCCAGTCCCATATAAATAAACCAAGATTACAATTGAGATAGGTCAAGGGGTAAGTATCATCGCCTTGTAAAGGACACTAGTTGTCTCATCAGTATAGACTACAGAATCAATATTAACAGTATCTTCACCATTTGTTATAACAAAGTACTCCAGAACATCAATAAATGAGAATCAAGGGTAGTAAACTCTCAATTTTGGTAGTATATAGGGCGTAGATACCCTCATTAAAGAGAGACTAAAGGACCTTTATTTATCGAACGAATAGGAAAGAAAAAAAATTTGCTAAGGAAGAGTAAAGAAATGAACAATCCCCAATTTGCTAAGGAAACATGTGAGTGAAACAATCAATAAAAGATGAAAAACTTACCAAATACAGCTAAATGGATCACCACCCAAAATATATGCAGAATGTGCACTGAACTTCAATAAAGGTAGACACAAGTCTTCACCGAAAGGAGAACAATTGAGAGAAAGGAACAAAGAGTCACAATTCCAAGGTAAGGACCATGTGAGATAGAAGAGCCATCACAAACGGAATAAACACCTGCAATCATAACAAACCAACATAAGATACAACTAGGGGTGTCAAAACGGGCCAGCCCGACCCATTCAGGCCAGCCCATTCGGGCTCGGGCCATTTTCGGGCCGGCCCATTCGAGCCACATAAATTTCGGGCTAGTATTTTGCTAGCCCAGTCCAGCCCATTTAGCTTTATGTAGTGTAAAAAGAGCGGGCTGGCCCGGCCCATTAGGGCTCGGCCCATTCGGGCCATGTAAGGTTCGGGCTAACATTTTGCTGGCCCAGCCCATCCATTTTGTCGAGCTAATCGGGCCGGCCCATCGGGCCTGACCCATTTTGACACCCCTAGATACAAAGTCATGGTAAAGCTGAGAAATGAAGCAAATCAACATCTAATTAAGGAGAGTTTGAAAAACATGTGATATGGTAAAGTTAAGATATGAAGCAAATTAACTTCAAATGAAACAAAAGGAAACAAATAGATTTATCTTAACTAGTTTAATTAACTAATGAATAGAAGACTCAAAACTAGAAAGAATTGTGCACCTGAATTTTCATCATGTCTTGTTTACTCATCGTTGTACTTAATTTTTCTAAAACAAGTCTGATTTGATGTAGATACTGAGAGAACTTTGTAGGCTTTTTGACCAAACTGCCCTTTGTGGCAAAATTATTTACCAAAATACCCTTATTTTCAAATTATTTTTCAAAATGCCACCGTTTTTGCTACGATGACATTTTTTATTCTTTGTTGGGCCACGTGGGATACGCCAGAGCGCTTGACGTATCCCACGTGCACCCCTATAACCCCACCTGTAACACCCTCCTTAGGGCATCACATTTCCGACTCCCGACTCATAATCTGAAAATGTTTTCACACAAGGTTTGAGTTAAAAATGTGGGTTTAAAAATTTCTTTCTTGTTGAAACATAAACTTTCTAAAATTCATAAGTAATACGGAAAAATAGATTTCACTGATTTAAAATCATATCACAAACATCACTTAATATTTAACAATTTAAAGAGAAATATAAAACTAATAGATTTTTTTTTTTACAGTAGCAAACCCCATGACGGGTCCTACTTAATAGCACGGTACAACATTAACGTTAAAACTTAACATACTTATTCCTTCTTGTATCCATTTGGATGCATCAGACATCTGTTCTATGTCAACACTGCACACCTTTGAGTCCTGAATGTCCACTCCTTATTGTTGTCACCAATCTCAGAGTATCCATCGCCCGTTATGTCTAAGACAACTCGATCTTTCTATTATTTGATTTTAACAGTAGAGACACAGCAAAATAACATAACAAAAAGGTGAGATCACCTACGCCAATACCAACATGGCAGCACAGAGATAACACAAACAGCATAATCATACTAGAAATATGATCATGCATCAATATTAATCAATTATTATCATCCAATCATTTATCAGTTAAATTATCATAAACAACAATTACGATAATACCTCAGCATTATCATCATCATCATCCAAGTATTCAAAACAATTGTCATAGCCAATATTCCTCAATTAATATATCACACAGATATAAATGTTCAGATTATGCATGTACACAAGACTCGATTTCCTACTCCATGGAGCTAAAACTCAGGTCGGAGAAATGATCGAAAAGATCTGTCGGTACCTCATGCCTCAGACCACGTGCTATAATCCTCATTTTGATTTTGCACATCTAGCACATACACGACAGTCTTTATCAGATCTTGATTAAGAATAGTGTCTCGGTCAGGATCATCGGTGTGTTGCATCGGTCTAACCTACGGGAAGAAGCGCGACCAACCACCCGTGTAGGCAACCCGCACCCCGATGCCCCCAAGGTCAACAAGTGACCTACACTACGCATATCGCACCCACTCAAGAGGTGTGTTTCTCCTAGGCAATCAGCCATATCCAAATTCTCATCTGACCATTCCAATGCATGTATAATGCACTAAATACCAATCACAAGTATAATATCAATCACAGTATATCTCATAATTTTATATATATATATATATATATTTTCCCAATGCATCTAAATTGCACCACGTACAATAACAGTGCAAACTCATTGTTTTCACAAACAAAGTGTATGACATTGGTTCACAAAGAATCATACTTGTATTTTTTAATAACAAAATCATCTTATTTTTTTTCATAGTTATAAAACACTATTGTCATTGTTGTTTTCACAAAATCAAGCAACATTCCCGCTACGTTTTTCACAATTCCACAACATTTCATTGCGTTTCAAAATACCATAACCCTTTTGTTACGTTTTTAAAATTCCAAAACATTTTAATTACGTTTTCACAATACCGTAACATTATCATTACGTTTACAAAATTTCGTAACATTTCATTTACGCTTTTCAAAATACCGCAACTCTTCATTGCACTTTTAAACCACGCATACAAATTTTTCAACGTTTTCTCAATCGCGTAAAAACATACGCTTTCTCAAATCGCATAATATTTTTTTTTCATCAAGCTTCAAAATCGCGTAACTTAAAAATCATTCTTTTACGTTACGTAAATCATTTTCTATCATTCTCAAAATATTTAAAACACTTTTCAAATCTCATAACAATTTTCTCCCATTTTCACAATCGCATAAAAAATATTCTATCGTTATTCAATCACGTGAGTGATTTATCAAGATAGTTAAATTATGTAAAATATTTAAACGTAAATTTAAATCGCGTATAAATATTTCAACGTATTTAAAATCACATAGTAAATATTTTTCCATATCACGTAATTTAAAAATCATGTTTTTAAAATACGTAAATAAGTTTTCACCACAATTTCATTACAGAAAATATTTCTTGACCTTTAAAAATTTCTTTTTAACTTTTCTCAAAATAATATAACTTTATACTTCATTTAATATATTTTCTTACTCAAGAAAATATTTTTCCACAGTTCTTTACTCAAGAAATTCTTTTTCAAAATATAATTCACAAAAATCACTTTTCCATTTATATAAATCAACGTTTCAAAACTTAACATTTTCTAACATATTTCAAAACTTGAAAATAAGTTATACGTTAGTAAATTTTCAAAACATCATTATATTCTTCATTTTTCCCAAATCAATTCTAAAATCAATTCTTTTCAAAACAAATTAAGATTCAAACCCTTGCAACTTTTCTTTTTCATTTTCATATGAAAGTTCATTTCTCAAGTGATAAAATACTTTGATTCCCTTTCCAAAATCCTTATACTAAAACATTTTGTTCAAACATTTTGTTTCCACTTTAAAATTACTTTGTTTCATAAAACCAAAATTATTCCAACCTCCAAAAATCATAGAGTCTTTGGCCATTAAAGCCATCAAATATTTTCTTTCTAAATTGATATGGTTTTACACAAACAAAACCATAAAAAATTATTTGTTTTCAAAATTGAAATACCAATGGTCATAAAAACCAAACCCATTTGTTCAAATTCATTTTTACTTTCTTTACAAATCCTTTTTCACTTTCTTCGCAAATCCTTAAAATTATCATTGCTATTTTCATTTAAATCTCGTGTTTAGTAAAACACTTATAAACTTTTTACACAAAATAAATCAATAAAAATCCTTCTAAAACCATATTCATGTATTCTTTGAAAAATAAATTCTTAGTTTATTTTCTTTACTTTTCTAAACATCCATTTTCATCATTCAAGAAAATATTAATTTTGTGAACACCTATCTTGAGGTGTCTTATTCGAAATCCACCATGTTCTAAGTACTCAAAAATCAATTCTTTTGTTCTTGAAAATTTTCAACATGAACCCTAATCAAGGGCATCAAAACCGTAGCTTTTCCTTGGCTATTGGAGCCAAAAATCAATTTCCTTTCCACCATCAAGTCATGGCATATACATATATATTTCATCATAAATAATATAAGCATACCATCAAAGTCATAAAAGCATGTATAGCATATCAAGCATATCATCAAAGCTATAAAATCAAACAAAGCATATCAAGCATAGAAAATTAATCAAAGCTCTCATAAACACCCACAAATTAATTACATGACCATGGATATGAATCCTCACATGGATTCCACATCCATCAAATAAAATACCATCTCTCACCACCACGCTTGGTTGGTGAGATGGATCTCCTCTTACCTCTTGAAGATCCTCCAAAGCTTCTTGATTTGTTTCTTTTTCCAAGTCCTTCACCACCAAGGGCTTCTCAAATACAAAACAAAACACAAGTTAATTAACATATCAAGCTTGATTAAGAGGAACCATGGATCAAACATGGTTTAGATCATGAAAAAGAGAGAAGAAAATGAAGTTTCCTTATACTTCACCTCAAAACCCAATAACTTTGATCTTGAAGAAACTCCTTGAAGATGAATGATTTAGAAGAAGTCTTCAACATGAAAGTTGCTTAGAACATCATGTAGATTCAAGATCTATGGTTGGATGAAATTAAAAGAGATTGGATGGTGATTTTAGGGTAGATAACCGAATGGTTTCTCTTGAAGAACAAAGATGGAATTTTTGATTTTTTTGATAGAAACTTGAAGCTTGAATTTGAAGATCAAGATGAATGATTTTGGAAAAACTCATAACTAGAGATGTTCTTAGAATAATGTTTAGGTTTAGAAAATCAAGACTAAAAGATTAGAAGAGGAAACATGAAATTTACCATTCTTGATAGAGTCTTGAAGCTTGGATTTTGAAGTACTAGATGTTGGATTTTGAAGAAACCTTCAACACGAAAGTTGTTTAAATAAGGTAAGGATTCAAGAAACTAGGTTGGATGAAATTAAAGAGTGATGGAGGGTGTTCTTAGGTGCCATGACCGTGAGCTTGAGAAGGAGAAGGAGAGAAATTTTTCTAAGTGTTTTTGGTTTTTGGAATGATCAAGAATGATCAATAATGAGTGATAATGGTCTTCAATTTTTTCTACACACTTAAACTCCTTCAAAACCATAGCCCTCCAAGCTTCTTCAAAATTCAATAATGATGAAACATTGATCAAGACATCCAACAATGACATAAAGCATCATTTAATGGATTGAAATTTGTTTTTCTTTGTCTTCTAATAAGCCAAAAACCGTCCCCCTCCTTGCTTTCTTCTTCCATGTAAATTGATCAATAATGATCAATAATATTGCAATATTGACCAAGACTACTTAACAACGACATAAAGCAATTAATCAATGATTGAAATATTTTTTTTTCTTTGTCTCCAAAAGCATGCAAAACCGTGACCTCCTCCATGCATGCATTAAATCATGTTGTCATCTTTTCTAACCATTATTTAAATTAATTCTAGCCATTGATAAATTCAATGGTTAAGATTTTGGTAAACTTTTAATTTTAAAAGACTAAATCTAAGCCATCGGATTTTTCTCCTTTAAATTCTAAATTTTTAGATGTGTCTCCAAAATTAAGGGTCAAGATTGCTTCTTCAAACTTTAAATCCAAGGGTCCTAATTACTTTGCTACTTTTGAAGACCAAATCTCCACCATTGATTGATTCTTCATCCAATGGTCATAAATGGTCTTTGTTACTTTTTAAGATTAAATCTCCACCCTCGATTTAATCTAAATCCAATTGTTATAAATGGTCTTTTGTCATTTTTTTCAAGACCAATTCTACACCTTTGATTACATCTATGGTTGATATCAAAGCCTTCCTAACTAAGCTTATTCTCACACCATTGATTAAATCAATGGTTATTATCCAACGCTTTTATTAAGTTTGTTTCTTAACCTTTGATTAAATCAATGGTTAATATTCAAACTAAGATTCTCATCCAAGGGATAAATCAAGTCAAGCTCTCTTTGTTGACTACGCAAAGATAATATTTATTCTCAGTATCCTACAAATAATATTTTTATTGTATTTTTATCATCCGATAATTAAATACAAGATAAAATACAAGATAAGAAATTTTCTAAAACTGTTTCCTGATTCGGTTTAGTAAGATCCTGTCTCCGCCTAAACAATACAAATTTTTCTATGCATAGAAAAATTTTTATGACCCACCTGGCCCACGTATGGCCACAATTGGCCCACATACTTTATGAGCCCACAAACAGGAAAATTTTCAAAATCATCCATAAAATCACAAAAATTATAAAATGCACAAATATCAAATCGACACGTAAAATAATTACCTAACTAAAAAATTAAATTACGTAAAGTTTTTCCCTACCAAAATTTTTATTTTCCGACACGGAGTAAATTACTCAAAACAATCAAATACGCTGACGGAATAAACAAAATAATTTTACAAGGTACATTTAAATTACTAAACAAGAAATTATTGCTAATCAAAATTACTGTTTAAGAGATACGAAAATTTTGGGATGTTACAATACTCCCCCTCTTTACAGAAATTTCGTCCTCGAAATTTCATAACCATGATTTCACACCCTCGAAATAAATAATGACATTATTCCTTTATCTTTTCTTCAGTTCCCATGTAGTTTCACCTCTTACGTTATTCCAAACGATTCTAAACCATTGAAAGTTCTTTATCTCTTGTTCACTTCTCCCGATCAAACAAATATCTTAATAATTTTTTTTACTTTTTCCATTGCCGTCTTAACTTTTCCCATGATGACTTTTTTCAACTTTTGAAGAATTCACCACGCTTCCGCTGCATCACTTTGATACTCTTACCTGGATATAAATAGGAATATTCTCTCTTGCAAGATATTCCTTCAATTGCAGTAGATGAAAGAAAACATCATGGAAAAGAACAAAATGAATCGAATATGTTATCGAACATATTCAGCAAAGAATTGGATGTAACTCGATCTTCAAGAATGAATTCTCTCGATATCAATACAAATGGCTACCATCCTTCATTCATGCCTAGAATAGTTTTTCTCAAATAACTTCCAACTAATGTAATGTATTACTTAAAATTTTCTTATCCTCATATCACTTCATTCTCCAGCTTTAGCTTCTTACCAGGAAATGTCTCACTAGCCGAATTTTCCTTTCAACCACATTTTATACCAGATACTATGACATAGATTTTAAATAGGAATATCCTTTCTTGTAAAATATTCTTTCTTGCAAATGCAATATATGAAAGAACATTATAGAGGTTTAGGAAGAAAAGGTAGCGAAATGATCTAATATGTTACCAAACATATTCAACAAGAATTTGATTTTGCCTGATTTTCAAGAATGAATTTTTCTGAAATACTAATACTGTATTGAGACAATCTCATAGGATATGGTTGGAAAATAACCAATCCATTTTCAAAGATCACGTCTGTTTATGAAACAGATCAAACTAACACAAAGATTTTGAACAACAGATCAAACTAACACAAAGAATTTATCTATAACAATGATTTGAATAACTTGAGTAGCTTGATCGGCTAAGAATAGAAACAGAAGTAAACAAATTAGAGGATTACGAATAACTCTAACATATAATTGATCTACTCAATCATATGCCATAAGGAATGGGTTATTCACAGAAATATTCAGTATGGTTTACAGGATTAGCTCCAATGACACAATCTCCATTGTTTAAATCTTTTGCTTCGAACACTTTCTACTAGCTGAGATTTTACTAACAGAAAACTCTATTTTCATTGGAACTCTTTCTGCACTTGAAACAAATTATTTCCTTAACGTAAAATCTTTCATTAAGTGCCCCTTTCCACACTTCTTACATTTCGGTGCAGATGTCACAGTCAGACCAAACCTGCTACTACTAGTACTTCCTCCACAAGATTGTTGTTGTTGTTGACTTCCCAGAGATTTTGAGTACATTTTCTATTGGAATCACTTGACCTTACGATTTCCCCTTTTTCGTAACCAATATAGTTCAACGTTACAGGGTTTCTCATCCTGAGATTGATTTAACTCTAACAAAATCTTAGCTTAAGAAATCAATTCTTGCTGCGGAACAATCTTCTAAGTTTGCTGTATAATTGCTTCCATCCATCGTTTGTATTACTTCCAAAGTTGCAGTCATATCACCACCATTATGTCTCGCTTCCACATGCGTACGTCTATCACGAGTCATTTCTTTTCTTCAAAGATGGACGAATCAAAATAAAATGGAAACCAGATGTAACCATTTCAAATAAACGTTTGTTTTCTTGACGTACATTCCTTCATTAAGTACCTTCTTTCACATCAGTTACTGTCTTTGGTTTCCTCAATGGTTGTAAATACATCTTCCGTTGAAATCAATCACTTTCCAAATATCCTTAAAAATATCGGGTTCCAAAATTACGTAGTCTTATATTCTAAGACTGATTCTCTTCCACCAGATCCTGAACTTCAACTTTCATTTTCCTACTGAACAGCGATCCTTTGCTCCTGCAGTTGTCCTTCCACATTGCTCCTGTTGCTCCTAAAGCGGCAACTGCATTACTAGTAACATGTTCCACTTCCACACAAGTACAACTATCCCGAGCCATTTCTTTTTTTTTTTCTCTCGAGGTGTGCGGATCGAAATACAATGGATCTGATATCCATTATAAACAGCATTGTTTCCTTTCGGAAATCAATAACACATAGAACACAACACAAACAAAACAGCCCTAACCACAAACCCCAAAAGACTCAAACCGTGCTCTGATACCAACTAATGTAACACCCTCCTTAGGGCATCACATTTCCGACTCCCGACTCATAATCTGAAAATGTTTTCACACAAGGTTTGAGTTAAAAATGTGGGTTTAAAAATTTCTTTCTTGTTGAAACATAAACTTTCTAAAATTCATAAGTAATACGGAAAAATAGATTTCACTAATTTAAAATCATATCACAAACATCACTTAATATTTAACAATTTAAAGAGAAATATAAAACTAACAGATTTTTTTTTACAGTAGCAAACCCCATGACGGGTCCTACTTAATAGCACGGTACAACATTAACGTTAAAACTTAACATACTTATTCCTTCTTGTATCCATTTGGATGCATCAGACATCTGTTCTATGTCAACACTGCACACCTTTGAGTCATGAATGTCCACTCCTTATTATTGTCACCAATCTCAGAGTATCCATCGCCCGTTATGTCTAAGACAACTCGATCTTTCTATTATTTGATTTTAACAGTACAGACACAGCAAAATAACATAACAAAGAGGTGAGATCACCTACGCCAATACCAACATGGCAGCACAGAGATAACACAAACAACAATATCATACAGGGATATCATACTAGAAATATGATCATGAATCAATATTAATCAATTATCATCATCCAATCATTTATCAGTTAAATTATCATAAACAACAATTACGATAATACCTCAGCATTATCATCATCATCATCCAAGTATTCAAAACAATTGTCATAGCCAATATTCCTCAATTAATATATCACACGGAGATATAAATGTTCAGATTATGCATGTACACAAGACTCGATTTCCTACTCCATGGAGCTAAAACTCGTGTCGGAGAAATGATCGAAAAGATCCGTCGGTACCTCATGCCTCGACCACGTGCTATAATCCTCATTTTGATTTTGCACATCTAGCACATACACGACATCTTTATCGATCTTGATTAAGAATAGTGTCTCGCTCAGATCATCGGTGTGTTGCATCGGTCTAACCTACGGGAAGAAGCGCGACCAACCACCCGTGTAGGCAACCCGCACCCGATGCCCCCAAGGTCAACAAGTGACCTACACTACGCATATCGCACCCACTCAAGAGGTGTGTTTCTCCTAGGCAATCACCATATCCAAATCCTCATCTGGACCATTCCAATGCATGTATAATGCACTAAATACCAATCACAGGTATAATATCAATCACAGTATATCTCATAATTTTATATATATATATATATATTTTCCCAATGCATCTAAATTGCACCACGTGCAATAACAGAAAGCAAAACTCATTGTTTTCACAAACAAGTGTATAGACATTGGTTCACAAGAATCATACCGTATTTTTTAATAACAAAATCATCTTATTTTTTTTCATAGTTATAAAACACTCATTGTCGTGTTTTCACAAAATCACAAAACATTCCGTTACGCTTTTCACAATTCCACAACATTTCTTTGCATTTTTAAAATACAGTAACCCTTTGTTACGCTTTTAAAATTCCAAAACATTTTAATTACGTTTTCACAATACCGTAACATTACATCAATTACGTTTACAAAATTTCGTAACATTTCATTACGTTTTCAAAATACCGCAACTCTTCATTGTTGCACTTTTAAACCACGTACAAATTTTTCAACGCTTTCTCAATCGCGTAAAAACATACGTTTCTCAAATCGCATAATATTTTTTTTCACTGCTTTCAAAATCGCGAACTTAAAAATCATTCTTTTACGTTACGTAAATCATTTTCTATCATTCTCAAAATATTTAAAACACTTTCCAAATCTCATAACAATTTTCCCCATTTTCACAATCGCATAAAAAAATATTATATCGCTATTCAATCACGTAGTGATTTATCAGTAGTTCAAATTATGTAAAATATTTAAACGTAAATTTAAATCGCGTATAAATATTTCAACGTATTTAAAATCACATAGAAATATTTTTCCATATCACGTAATTTAAAAATCATGTTTTTAAAATACGTAAATAATTTTTCACCACAATTTCATTACAAAAATATTTCTTGACCTTTAAAAATTTCTTTTTAACTTTTCTCAAAATAATATAACTTTATACTTCATTTAATATATTTTCTTACTCAAGAAAATATTTTTCCACAGTTCTTTACTCAAGAAATTCTTTTTCAAAATATAATTCACAAAAATCACTTTTCCATTTATATAAATCAACGTTTCAAAACTTAACATTTTCTAACGTATTTCAAAACTTGAAAATAAGTTATATATGCTTAAGAAATTTTCAAAACATCATTATATTCTTCATTTTTCCCAAATCAATTCTAAAATCAATTCTTTTCAAAACAAATTAAGATTCAAACCCTCAGCAACTTTTCTTTTTCATTTTCATATGAAAGTTCATTTCTCAAGTGATAAAATACTTTGATTCCCTTTCCAAAATCCTTATACTAAAACATTTTGTTCAAACATTTTGTTTCCACTTTAAAATTACTTTGTTTCATAAAACCAAAATTATTCTAACCTCCAAAAATCATAGAGTCTTTGGCCATTAAAGCCATCAAATATTTTCTTTCTAAATTGATATGGTTTTACACAAACAAAATCATAAAAAATTATTTGTTTTCAAAACTGAAATACCGATGGTCATAAAAACCAAACCCATTTGTTCAAATTCATTTTTACTTTCTTTACAAATACTTTTTCACTTTCTTTGCAAATCCTTAAAATTATCATTGCTATTTTCATTTAAATCTCATGTTTAGTAAAACACTTATAAACTTTTTACACAAAATAAATCAATAAAAATCCTTCTAAAACCATATTCATGTATTCTTTGAAAAATAAATTCTTTGTTTATTTTCTTTACTTTTCTAAACATCCATTTTCATCATTCAAGAAAATATTAATTTTGTGAACACCTATCTTGAGGTGTCTTGTTCGAAATCCACCATGTTCTAAGTACTCAAAAATCAATTCTTTTGTTCTTGAAAATTTTTAACATGAACCCTAATCAAGGGCATCAAAACCGTAGCTCTTCCTTGGCTATTGGAGCCAAAAATCAATTTCCTTTCCACCATCAAGTCATGACATATACATATATATTTCATCATAAATAATATAAGCATACCATCAAAGTCATAAAAGCATGTATAGCATATCAAGCATATCATCAAAGCTATAAAATCATGCAAAGCATATCAAGCATAGAAAATTAATCAAAGCTCATAAACACCCACAAATTAATTACATGACCATGGATATGAATCCTCACATGGATTCCACATCCATCAAATAAAATACCATCTCTCACCACCATGCTTGGTTGGTGAGATGGATCTCCTCTTACCTCTTGAAGATCCTCCAAAGCTTCTTGATTTGTTTCTTTTTCCAAGTCCTTCACCACCAAGGGCTTCTCAAATACAAAACAAAACACACAGTTAATTAACATATCAAGCTTGATTAAGAGGAATATGGATCAAACATGGTTTAGATCATGAAAAAGAGAGAAGAAAATGAAGTTTCCTTATACTTCACCTCAAAAACCCAATAACTTTGATCTTGAAGAAACTCATTGAAGATGAATGATTTAGAAGAAGTCTTCAACATGAAAGTTGCTTAGAACATCATGTAGATTCAAGATCTATGGTTGGATGAAATTAAAAGAGATTGGATGGTGATTTTAGGGTAGATAACCGAATGGTTTCTCTTGAAGAACAAAGATAGAATTTTTTATTTTTTTGATAGAAACTTGAAGCTTGAATTTGAAGATCAAGATGAATGATTTTGGAAAAACTCATAACTAGAGATGTTCTTAGAATAATGTTTAGGTTTAGAAAATCAAGACTAAAAGATTAGAAGAGGAAACATGAAATTTACCATTCTTGATAGAGTCTTGAAGCTTGGATTTTGAAGTACTAGATGTTGGATTTTGAAGAAACCTTCAACATGAAAGTTGTTTAGAATAAGGTAAGGATTCAAGAAACTAGGTTGGATGAAATTAAAGAGTGATGGAGGGTGTTCTTAGGTGCCATGACCGTGAGCTTAGAGAAGGAGAAGGAGAGAAATTTTTCTAAGTGTTTTTGGTTTTTAGAATGATCAAGAATGATCAATAATGAGTGATAATGGTCTTCAATTTTTTCTACACACTTAAACTCCTTCAAAACCGTAGCCCCCCTCCAAGCTTCTTCAAAAATTCAATAATGATGAAACATTGATCAAGACATCCAACAATGACATAAAGCATCATTTAATGGATTGAAATTTGTTTTTCTTTGTCTTCTAATAAGCCAAAAACCGTCCCCCTCCTTGCTTTCTTCTTCCATGTAAATTGATCAATAATGATCAATAATATTGCAATATTGACTGCAAGACTACTTAACAACGACATAAATCAATTAATCAATGCATTGAAATATTTTTTTTCTTTGTCTCCAAAAGCATGCAAAACTGTGACCTCCTCCATGCATGCATTAAATCATGTTGTCATCTTTTCTAACCATTATTTAAATTAATTCTAGCCATTGATAAATTCAATGGTTAAGATTTTGGTAAACTTTTAATTTTAGAAGACTAAATCTAAGTCATTGGATTTTTCTCCTTTAAATTCTAAATTTCTTAGATGTGTCTCCAAAATTAAGGGTCAAGATTGCTTCTTCAAACTTTAAATCCAAGGGTCCTAATTAGTTCTTTGCTACTTTAAGACTAAATCTCCACCATTGATTGATTCTTCATCCAATGGTCATAAATGGTCTTTGTTACTTTTTAAGATTAAATCTCCACCCTTGATTTAATCTAAATCCAATGGTTATAAATGGTGCTTTGTCATTTTTCAAGACTAATTCTACACCTTTGATTACATCTATGGTTGATATCAAAGCCTTCCTAACTAAGCATTATTCTCACACCATTGATTAAATCAATGGTTATTATCCAATCGCTTTATTAAGTTTGTTTCTTAACCTTTGATTAAATCAATGGTTAATATTCAAACTAAGTATTCTCATCCAAGGGTATAAATCAAGTCAAGCTTCTCTTTGTTGACTACGCAAGATAATATTTATTCTCAGATCCTACAAATAATATTTTTAATCAGTATTTTTATCATCCGATAATTAAATACAATATAAAATACAAGATCTGAAAAATTTTCTAAAACTCTTTTGGATTCAGGGTTTAGTAAGATCCCCTGTCTCCGTCTAAACAATACAAATTTTTCTACGCTGCGTAGAAAATTTTTGCTTTATGGGACCCACTTGGCCCACGTATAACTTGTACCATACATACTACTGCGGGGCCCACAAACAGGAAAATTTTCAAAATCATCCATAAAATCACAAAAATTATAAAATGCACAAATATCAAATCGATTACGTAAAATAATTACCTAACGGTAAAAATTAAATTACGTAAAGTTTTCCCTACCAAAAATTTTTATTTTTTCCGACACGGAGTAAAATTACTCAAAACAATCAAATACGCTGACGGAATAAACAAAATAATTTTACAAAGGCACGTAAATTACTAAATAGTAAAATTACATTAACTATCAAAATTATCATTTAAGAGATACTGGAAATTTTGGGATGTTACACCACTTCCCATCTTCGGGAACTTTCCTCATTTATCAAATTTTCACCTTCTCTCTTGATTTCACTCTCTCTAAACTCTCTCTCGAACTCTCCTGTGGCTGTAAGTTGTGAGAGAATCATATTCGTAAGATTTCTATCATTATATTATTATTGTTATTGTTATATATATTGTTGAATATTTTAATTATTAGAATTATTGTTTATGTTTTTAAGTTATTATATTAATTATGTTTTGTATATTTGTTTTTTTTTAGAATTATTATTTATGTTTTTGAGTTTTTATATCAATTGTGTATTGTATATTTGTTTTATTGTTAGAATTATTGTTTAAGTTTTTTTAGTTTCTATATTATTTATGTATTATGTATATTTGTTTACTTGTTAGAATAATTTATTATTATTATTGATTACTATTATTATTGATTATTATTATTATTATTATTATTATTATTATTATTATTATTTGTTTTATTATTATTACTTAATTGTGTATTTATTATATATGTTTTATTGTTATTTAGACGGTTTTTGGAATTTGTTTGTACAAAATTGAATTATTTGTGTTGTTATTATTCAGAAGTGTAAGATGACCAAACACCTTGTTGTTCTCATTTACTACAATGGGAGAACGTATGAAGGTGAAGAGAGTCTAATATACAAAGGTCCTCGTCCCAAGTCTATCATGATTCAACGTGATACGAATATTGAGCTTTTACAAAGGAAAATTCATTTAAAATTAAGGCTCCAAGAAAATCAAGTTGCATACAGATTTCCATAATAGAGTAATGTTCTAAGATGGATAGCTCTTCCATTAGAAGATGATGAAGATGTTGCTTGCATGATTGATTGCTTTGATCAGCATCCTAACTTAACTTCTATGGAGTTGTATGTCGAGACAGAAACAAGTGAGCACAATGAGCATGTTGAAGCTCCTTCTGAAACAGGGTTACAAACTGGTCCTTCTAATCTTGTTGAATCATCGTACCCTATCAATACTCAATTCTCCATGACACATGCTGCTCCTGTCCTAGTACAATCTCAAGAAGTTGGTACGTCTGCAATGCCTGAAGGGAGCTCATTCAGGTTGGACCTTGAAATCGATAACTCGCTTATGACAGATACATTATCTGACACAAGCGATGATGAAAGGGAAATGCCTGAGGGTGAAGATACATACACCGACTTAGAAGAAGATCAATCTGGCCCTGAAGTAAATAGACAACAACTAGTCCCTTCATTAGTAGTTGCTCCTGAATCTACGTATATGCCTCCATGTCCTCAGTTTTCTGAAATCAATTAGGATGCGCTGAGTATACTTGATAATCTGCCTGAATTAGATTCTTGTGGTATTTGGAGTCCAGATGAAGAATTATATGTTGAGTTACAATTTTCCTCTAAAGATGCTGTCAATTTGGCCCTAAAATATTATTCTATTATTAGATATCAGAATTACAAGGTTGAGGATTCTGATACACAACGGCTAACTGTTAAGTGTCCCAGAGCTGCTGATGGTTATAATTGGAGGGTCAGGGCCATTCTAAGCAAGAAATCAAACACGTGAGAAATTAGAAAATATAATGGGCCTCACAACTGTGTCAACCCAGCCATTTCACAAGATCATCAGAAGTTAGACTCTCGTATGATTTGTTCTTGCATTCTGGAGATGGTTAAGCAAAAGCCCGATGTACCTGTATGCTTAATTATTGAAAGGGTTCGATGTCAATTCGGATATGACGTGTCCTATCGGAAAGCTTGAAAGGTAAAACAAATTGCCATTGTGAAGGTATTTGGAGACTGGGATAATTCTTATGCGGTATTGCCTAGATGGTTACTTGCCATGCAAAGAGACATGTCAGGCACAGTGGTGGAGTTGCAAACCATTGATTATGTCGAGGCCAATAGAGTTGACCATTCAAAACTTGTATTCCATCGCTTGTTTTGGACATTCAAACCATGTGTTTTTGGATTCCAATACTGTAAACCCATTATTTAGATTGACAACACTCATTTGTATGGTAAATATCGTCATAAACTATTGATTGCAACAACACAGGATGGCGATAGAAAACCTCTGCCCATTGCATTTGCCATTGTTGAAGGGGAAACAAAGGATGCTTGGAGTTGGTTCTTAGCATTGATTCGAACACATGTCACACAACAACATGGCCTGTGCTTGATATCTGATCGACATCAAGGCATCATATAGTCAGTGGCGAATCCAAATTTGGGATGGCAGCCACCGCATGCGCATCATATTTTCTGTATCCGGCATATTGGTAGTAATTTTAACAGCATCTTTCGTAACCTGGCCCTAAAGAAATATATGATTAACGCAGGTAGTTAAATATTTGATATTGTTTATAAGTTTACTATACTAGTTATCAAACTACAATTTAGTTGCTAACACCAACTTATTCAATATTTTAATATTAGGGTATGAACCAATGGCATACAAATTTGAGGCTAGGTTGGAAAAGTTGACTGCTACTTCCGAAATGGCAAATTGGATTAATTCGATTCCAAAAGAACAATGGAGTTTAGCATATGATGGTGGCCACAGATTTGGTCATATGACAACGAACTTATCTGAGTGTATGAATGATGTGTTGAAAGATGGAAAAAACCTACCAAAAACAACACTTGTTCAGATGACATATTACAAATTGGCAGAGTACTTTGTTAATTGAAAGGATGATGCAAACGAAAAACTTGTTGATGGGGTAGATTGGTCAGATGATTTTATGAAAAGCTGGAATGTCAACGTGCTCAAGGCAAGCTCTCACCAAGTCCATCGATTTGATATACAATCAATCAGATTTTTGGTCGAAGAGGCATTCAACCCTATAACACAATAGGGTGGAGTTAAATATTCCGTAAACCTTCAAGAAGACACGTGTGACTGTGGCCTATTTCAAGCGTTGCATTTCCCTTGCTCTCATGCAATAGCAGCATGTTCTTCTAGGAGACTTGACGCTTTTCGATATGTGCATAGTGTTTAAAAAATGCATACTTTGTACAAGGTGTATGAGGTTAATTGGGGTATCATTAAGGATGAACCATGGTGGCCACCAGCCCTGACGATTACATTGGTACCCGATCGTTAATTGTTTCGATCTAAAGGTCGACCCAAATCAACTCGGCTTAGAAACGAGATCGATTGGCGCGAACTAGGACTGGGGCAAAGATGTAGAAAATGTGGTGAATCTGGACATAACTCTCGTAGTTGTCGTCGTGGTGGATCGACTTCTTTGAGGAATGACCAAGCAGGGCCATCTACTTGATTATGACATAATTTAATACCCATTGTATTGTAATGGATGACTATCTATGTGTAATTGAAGATTTTCAGTGTGTAATTTAATAATCTACGTGATTATTTTAATTAATATCATTTTGATATTATGCTTTTACTGGTATCTATTAATTTATGCTTGATACACTTATGTTTAATATGTATATTCGATTCTATAGTATGTTTTAATATTGAAGACTTACCCAATGTTCTTGTCGGTTGCTTGATTACAGCGTGAGACATGACATTCCACTTGTGCCCAGGCCCAGAGGACCTGTCAGTACTGGAGTTGCAGGACTTTCATGTTTGACAACATATATGGCAAGGAAGACCAGATCATCATCTGCGTGTCAGACGTGCCCATAAATTCAGACATATGGACCTAGATCAGCAGATACTGCCATATCTGGAACTAGCTGGTTTCGTGGGGGTTGCCCATATAGGATATTGTACCATCGATCACTCCCTCATTATAACATTAGTTGAGAGATGGCGCCCTGAGACACACACATTCCATATGCCTACTAGAGAATGCACCTTCACATTGGAGGACATTGCTATTATCTCGGGACTTCCCATTGATGGCGGTGTAGTTACTGGCCGTACATCCCATCTAGATTGGATGCAGCTATGTGAGACCTTGTTGGGATCACAGCCACCTGCGTCACACGTATTAGGTGGACGTATTAATATGTCGTGGCTTTGGAGTGCATTCCGTACACAACTTACCCAAGCTGACGGAGACGATTACGTGATGCAGTGTGCACGGGCGTACATACTTTGGTTGATCGGGGGATTGCTATTTCCTGACCATTCTGGTAGATACGTGCACAAGATGTTCCTTCCTCTGTTGGAGGATTTTACCGCTACCGGGAGATATAACTGGGGATCTGTGGTCTTGGCCTATTTGTACAGAGAGCTGTGCAAGGCCACAGATTACAACATGCACGAGATTGGAGGTGCTTGCATACTGTTGCAGTACTGGGCATGACATAGATTTCCACCCCTTGTCCCTACACTCTTGGATGATACTGATCCTGTCCTTGTGACTGCCTACGTTGCTGCCCGTGGTGAGCTACGTCCACTGGGATTTCGGTGAGTTTCTCAACATATTTGTACATTAGTTTGTTATATATACTACTTGTATTGACATCATATGACCTTGACATATATATAGGTGGCATAAACATAAGGTGTTGACTGAAACCCCAATGGGGGTGCTTCTGTATTACCGTCGGTTCTTTGATCAGATGAAGAGTGATGAGGTCAGTATCTATTTACATTGATTTAAATAAGTTAATTTGTCTTGTTTTCTAATTCTTTATACAATTGTGATTGCAGATAATATGGCAGCCATATATGGATGAGATTGTGGCTTCACTGCCAGCATTCTGTGTCGCTGGTAGAGACATTAGTCTGGCAGTGGTTCCACTTATCTTTTTCCACATTGTTGAGTGGCACCAGCCAGACAGGGTGATACGTCAGTTTGGTTTGGACCAACCAATACCATTGAGACCACACCAACCTGACGAGTTGCACTCGATCACATTGGCCGGACATCACAATGAGGATTGGCGAGCCACACACCTTGCACACATAGCTATCTGGGATACGCGGCGGGAACAGTGTGTTATTGGTTGGCCTTTGAAAGCTCCCCTTACTGCACAGTCTGAGTACATGCGCTGGTTTAGACGGATTATCAGGCGTTGGATTTCCCGAACTGGTGCATCCATTGGGTTTGTGGTAAGCTTTTTACCAATATGTTCTGCTATTTGTTTTGTATATTTTATATTTTATATTGATAATGACGTGTTATATTTGCATCTTAGGCTGACATTGCAGAGAACGTCCATGCGTCGTCCAAAAACCCTAGTTCGGGATTTAGTATGACTAGCCTTCAACAGTCCATGGAGGACATCTTATCTTCAGTGAGGGAGCATGATCACATCACATTAGATCACCTTCATCCAGCTCCTCCTGCAGATCAGATTCCCGGACCATCTGAGCAGTCCAATGAGTAGAGGCCGTGCCGTAGACGGAGAGGGTTAGCCACTACTCGATCACGACTATGTCTTCCAGATGACTCTAATTCTTCTGCTGTTCCTAGTACTCAGCCACCACCCACTTCTACTGCTACTTACCGACCGTCTCAGCCACCACCTCCATCGTACCCGCAATATCCAGGTTATCCACCATCTACAGCATATCCACCACCTACTTACCCTTACCCACCATATCCTTATACATTTACCCTTACACCGTCATTTCCATATCCACCGTATACGGGTTACCCACCATATCCTCACCCATCACAGCCAGGACCTTCTTCTGATCCCCCTCACAGACCCCCACATTCTGACTCTGACCCTTCTCATTGATGTATATATATGTACTACATTTTATTACATTTGCTTGATTTAAGATAATTGTATGTATATATACCAGATTTTTCTGTTATGCTTATGCATCTTATACGTGTTTTGTTGATATGGATTCAATATATATAAATATGTTTCATTATACAGGATGAAATATTTTTGGGAACGTTTAATTTTTAGGGGAAATTCTGTCATTTTTTTTATAGAATCGGAATGTTTAAACTATTAAAGTTAATTGATTTTGTTATACTCGCTTGACTAGTATTGTAGCCCATCAATTTAAAGTGTAAAACTTGATTACAATACGTTAAGGGTGTTCACTGCTAGATTTATCTAAGTTTAATTTCAAAATTTCATAAACTTGATTTTTTAAACCTGGGCTCGCCTTAGATTTAATTGAGTCAAACATTTTAACTTAAACATACTAAAAGTCAGAAGCTTTACTTGAGTAACTATGTCAAAACGGGCCGTCACAACCCATTTGGGTCGTCCCAGCCCATTCGGGTCCTCCCAGCCCATTCGGGCCAATCTCATCCCATTAGGGCCAGTCCCAACCCATTAGGGTCAGTCCTAGCCCAGCCCATTCAGGTCAGTCCCAACCAATTTGAGTCGTCCCAACCCATTTGGGTTATCCCAGCTCATTCAGGTCGTCATAGTCCATTCGAGTCGTCCCAACCCATTTGAGTCGTCCTAGCCCATTCAGGTCAATCCCAACCCATTAGGGCTAGTCTTAACCCAGCCCATTCGGGTCAGTCTCAACCAATTTGGGTCGTCCCAGCCTATTTGGGTCATCCCAGCCCATTCGGGTCAAGCCCAGCCCATTTGGGCCAATCCCAACCCATTAGGCCCAAGCCCAACCCATATGGGTAATCCCAGCCCATCTGAGGCCACGTCATGGGATACGTCGAGGCGCGCGCGCTGACGTATCTCCAAAAAAAGAATAAAAATGTCACTGGCCAAAATAGTGTCATTTTAAAAAATAGTTTAAAAATAAAGACATTTTGATAAATAATTTTATTACAAAAGGCAGTTTGGTCAAAAACCCAAACTTTGTATGTACTCCTTTTTCTCAACAATAAAATTTAACTCCTGCAATTTCTGATTAACTTGAACGTTGCATATCCTCGTGGATACAAAGTTCTGAACTAGATACTTTAAACTTGAAAAATATAAAAAGTATAACTACATACGAAGTTCAAGGTTTCTAGATACTTCAATTAAACTTCAAAAATATAATTCAACTCTAGCAATTTCTGATTTACTTGAACTTCATGATTTGATGTAGAGCAACAGAACATAACATAGGATTAGTAATCTAAAGTTCTGAACTAGATAAATTGAATTAGAACAAGCTCTTGTCTTTATATTCAGCACAATCTATGAATATGCTTGTGTTGGAAATGAATACGATAAATTATTTCAAGAACAAAACAACGGTTAGAGGCATAGCTTGGTGTGTGAGGTACTTGTCCTGTTTGACTGGTGAGAACATATATATGTATGGAAAGAAAGTGAGGGAGAATTTACCTGAAGGTGAAGATGGCGAATAATGTGAAGATTGTCAGGTGGACTTTGACCCATATTGATAGCTTTACTTCCATGTAAAGTTTAGTGGACTATCCTATGAGCTTTGGTTCAGATTAACAGTTTTAGTTGTATGTGGGTCATTGGCTCATGGAGCTCCAAAAAATTTTGAGAGTAAAAAATTTGAAAAAAATTTGTTGAACAGTTTGGTTTTGTAAAATATAAAGAAATTCTTTTACATACAACCGTTGATTTTGTAAAATAAAAAATAAAATGACTGAATGCTAGAGCTTGTAACATGTATCATCCATCATCTTTGATTGAATCTACTGTTTGCTCTCTACAAATATTCGCTTGGAATTGTTTTAGATTGCATTTGTGGAGCACCATCAACGATAGTTAGCACTTAAATAAAAAGAAAAAGCAATTTTATTTAGTAAGACTTCTGCATTTCAAACTTAGGAAGGTTGTGGAGTCCACATATGAGTTGACATAATTGAAACAGCTAATGAGTAGTGACTATTCAGAAAGGAAGAAGGAGATTCTTGTACACTTTGCATGTAGTTTCTATAATAATGGACTTGCAAAATGTTACAGTGAAGATTTAGTTGGCACCAATAAAGTGAATTGAGTTACAAACATTACGGTTGAAATTGGAACGAAGAATTTGTTCCCTTCATAATATTCCTAGACTTTGGAAGTGGAAGTAGCTATTATTATTATTATTTTCCTCTCTGTCAATCTCTGTGGCAGCATATAGAGCTACACAAAAGTAAAATATTCTTTGTATACTTTTTAATCCCATTTCAACCTATAAAACTGTTTTTTGTCTTCCTCCATTTAGCACATACACAAGCTTAGGCATTGGAGATGGGGAGCACTTGTCAAAGTAAAAAAAACTATGAGCTGGATTGCCAACACCTTCATTATTATTTTTCTGGTAGGAAATTAGTATCCTTTCATTCCTGTTTGTTTTAGCTGAAAGCATGATTCTTTTCTATGAGTGGTTATCAGATAGGAAAAAAGAATTAAGAAGCCTTAATTTTGTTACCCTGGCTTTCAAATTGTCCAGTGACTAGTCTAAAGTCTCTAAGCCATTTCTAAATTTTTGTTATTTACAGGAAGTGGTGCACTCAACAGCCAAAAGCTTGTGGAGATTTTCTTGCAGAGAAAGTCTCATGACTTCAAGGCCATTCGCCAAACATATGTTGCCCTCTATGGTCAGGATCTTCTCCATATTCTATCAAATGCACAAAGAAATAACCCATTGGCAGTAAGTAGTAGTTACTTGAAATCTTATATGACTTAAAACATTGGTTGTTGGCAATACATATATAATGTTTGTATTATGTCTATCTTGAAGTGGCTAGCTTATCTTCGCATGAATGAACCACAAGAGAGGGATGCTGAAATAATGAGGAATTCTCTCATTCGAGGAGGCTTAAATCTTAACACTCTCATTGAGATTGCTTGCACCAGAACTTCTTTAGACTTGCTGTGTGTTAAGCAGACCTATCGTACTCGGTACAATTTTGATCTTGAGCAGGATGTTCATGTCAAAATAAGTGGTAATTATAGAGAGGTAATTTTTTACTTATTGTGAATTTTAACATAACCCCATTATTTTTGGTATCTAAGCCCTTATTTAAAATATTTTCACACTGGAGGTGAGTTTATAAAGTAGAGTACCAACTTTTTGAATTCAACTAAGCTCCAAGTCATAAAATAAGCACAGATGTTTGCGTAAAAATATTTATACTTTTTGCTTTAAAAGTTATATTTTTAATTTTTTTTATAATCACAAATTTGGTAATAAATTAAAAGTGAAGACTAATACATGCAAACTCAAATTATTGGTGAATATAGATATTCAACGAATACTTTGTAAGTTTATTCAAGTCAGTCAATAACATTATATTCATTCATATAATTTTATAATCATTAATTATTTTATTAGGATTATTTATTTTTAGAAGGCACGTCAATTATTCAACTTATATACCATAAAGACTAGGAGTTTTGTACTATTGAATATCTACCACTTTAGCAATTAGAGTCATCATTATATTTTATTTTAACTATATTTTTAATGTTATAGTAGAAGTGATACATATTCAATAATACAAAACAATATATATATATATATATATATATATATATATATATATATATATATATATATATTACTCATAGAGTCAATGTTTAGAAACTCGAATTGGACCGACAGATCATGAACTGACAATGTCCTTCGGTCTAATTTCTCTTCATTATGTTATTCGGTTTCAACTATAGTTTGGCCACCAATTTAACCAGTTAAACTAATTAAATTATGATCTAGCAGTCTTGCTAATTTGATTTTTAAAATATTACTTGTACTACAAAAGAATTTATCATGATGAAATAACATTGCATCTACGAACTTTATTATATTCATCATCTTATTTAAACTTTTTATTTTGAAATTGTTGTTTATGATTTGTTAGTAAATATGACATAAATAGTTCGTGAAATACATTGTAATGTTCATGAAAACATTTTTTTTTGTTATTATTATTTTAGGTTTTAAGAATTTTTTATATGTTCTAGTAATTTTTTTTTAGATTTATTGATTGAAAACACTTTCTCTAAACTTTATGAATATGTTGCATTAAATAGTCTCAAGTGAAATTAAATAATTTTAGTATTTTATATTAAATGATATAAAGTAGAATTAAATAATTCAAAAAAATAAAATAAAAATTAGAATGCCAAATCATCATTAGAGGCTTGCTAGAGCCTATTTTGTTTTTAGTATACAGAACCTACGTGTGTGTGTCTATATATATATATATATATATATATATATATATATATATATATATATATATATATATATATATATATAAAAGAATTTTTTATATGTTCTTGTAATTTTTTTAGATTTACTGATTGAAAACACTTTCTCTAAACTTCATGAATATGTTGCATTAAATAGTCTTAAGTGAAATTAAATAGTTTTAGTATTTTACATTAAATGATATAAAGTAGAATTAAATATATGTGTATGTTTGTATGTATGCATATCTAGTGAGATGAGTAAATCTTGACCATATAACTATACATAGATAGTCAACATTAAAATTTACTTAAAGAGGTCATGTGACTACTTAAAAAAATCACATGCATTTATATTCTAATTTTGATCAATTCATGTAAGATCCAATAATCATATATATATATATATATATATATATATATATATATATATATATATATATATATATATATATATATATATATATATATATATATATATATATATATGAGGAAGATCAATTTACACCAAATGTAAGTCTTTTTTGACTTACACTCATTTTCAATCGTTAGATCCACTTTTATCTAATGGTTACTTTTAATAAATAATCTCAATTAGATGAAAGTGGATTTAATTAAAAATGAGTGTAAGTTAAAAAAGACTTACACTGGTGTAAGTCGATCCCCCCTCTCTCTCTCTCTATATATATATATTAGTAAGTTCAAATTCAAAATGCAATAATGCAATTGTCATTTAAATACTTATTCCAAACCGAATCCTACACTTCGTTTTATTGTTTACAATAATCTTTATTGCCATTTCTAGATTCTGCTGGCAGTTTTAAAGTCATGTCGCAACTATGGTGGCAAAGTGGACATGAGCATGGCTATGTGTGATGCCAAGACACTCTATGAAGCTGTGGAAAGTGGAAGAACCATTGATCAGAAGACCATTCTCTCACTCTTAAGTCAAAGAAATACTGGCCAAGTTAGAGCCATACTTGGCTCCTTCAAACATCTCTATGGTCATGAATTCTCCAAGACAATTAAGCAAAGCAAATGTGGACAATTTGGAAGGGAACTTCGAATAGTAATTCACTGCATGCAAAACCCAGAAAAGTTCTTTGCCAAATTGCTAAGGATGAAGAATGCTGATGCTAGGGAACTCCTAGTCCGGATTGTGATAACTAGGTCAGAGATAGACCTAAAAGGTATAAACAAGGCTTTTGCTGCCAAAACAGGAAGCTCTCTTGAAAACCTTGTTAGAAGGGAATTTAAAAATAACAAGGATAAAACCAATGACATTGTTGGAAGCCTTTTGATTGGCCTGATCAAAGGTTGAAGAGGGCTACATATGATGATGTGCTCTTAGATGTTATAGCACATATCGTAACATGTATTATTTGCATTATTCCCAATAGGCTCTAAACATGTTATTAACATTTTATTGTTTCAAGGTGTGTCATTTTTTTTATTCCTTTGAAAGAAAAAGAAAAGAAATGCTTCTCATTTTGTATCAAACATAAGAATGAAATAAAATAACATTTTATCATTTTAATGTTGATTGTTTTCTATCTTCAACTCTTTGAAAGAGTTTTTACTTGTTTAATTCATATACAACTTGATAACCCATAAGGCTTATAACTCAAAAGCGATGTATTCCTTTCTTGGGTACTTATAAGATTGTGAGGTGTTTCTCTTTAGAAGATGTTGAGAAAATGGTGAGGGTTGTGATGTTCAAACATAAGGGGTGATGTAATCCTTGAGTCGTGATAATCAAACATAAGGTAGCTCTACCTACCAATAAGACAAGTCTCCACATTTCTACCGCTATCCCAAAATGCGAAATATGTGCCACGATGAGAGGCAAGTAAGTTTTTAAAAAAAATATGGAGTCCTCACTGATAACCATGCTAAAGGCATAGTTAGATGTCTTTTATTTCTATTATAATCTCTCTTGTTTTACTCTTTATACTGTTTATTGCTCTGATAATTTACAAAGTTTGTTGTGAGACTGTGATTGAGCTTAGTTGATCAAAAGGATGGTGAATCCTCATTATTTTACTTTGTCTTTGCAGGAAAGTACTAAAGAAGAGAGGTCTTAAAGCCTCTAAGGAAGATCAAGGGCTTGTTTTCTAGATGCTCAGCACCCAGGCGCTCCAGAAGTAGCGCCCTAGAAGAACTTAGCAGGCATTCCCTGGAAGCTGAGCGCCTAGGCGCTCAAGACGAAGCGTCTAGGCGCTCTGGATTATGAAGAAAAAGGACATTCTGGACGTATAGCGCCTAAGCGCTCCAGAAGTAGCGCCTAGGCGCTCTGGACAAAGTATAAGTTCATATTTCTGACCTAATTTAGGGCAGTGAGGAGTAGAGGAGGCAAGAAGGCACGAGCTATTCCCATTCTGGAGAGTTCTGGGATATTCTGAAGAGAAGAAATCGTGGAAACGAATCGGATCTTCACTTGCTTACGGAGTTTTCTCTTTTCTTATTTTCGTTTTTATCATTGTTGCCATGAATAGCTAAATTTTCCTTTGTTGGGATTAGGTGGATTTTGATGAAACTTGTTTGTAATTGATATTGGGTTTACTTAATACAAGTTGCTACTCTGTTTTGAGTTTATGATCTCTTCTCCTAATGCTTTCTAAAGATTGATTCTCTTTAGGATGCTTTTTTGGATTGTATATTGAATGGAAATTTGGTATATGATTTATGCTACGAGATTATGAACCTTGCTTATCTCTAGGATAGGAATAGTCATTGATTTGCTTGTCACCTCTTTGAATTCTAAATCGTAATGCTTGTTATTTCTTAGATTCACCTAAGGAATTAGGGTTTTTAATTGGGAAATCGTCTAAGGAGTTAGGGTTTGATTAAATTAGAGAATTCAGTGATAAAATAGGAATAGTAGCTTGTATTAGTTCCAATTGATATGCAACAAGTGAAATCAAATGAAGCTTGATCCCAACTCTTTCATAAACTGAATTTCAATCGTTTTGCATACCAGGTGTTTGTTAATTTGCCAATTATAAAAATCCAAAAATATTGTCATCGCATGAGTTCATATGTTTCTTTTGTTTTGTTATTAGAGATCACTTTGATCCAAATCTTGGTTTAAATAGTAGCTAATTTCGTGAATTGGTATTTGGCCATCGATCACTGAGAACGATATCTGGTTTCTCACCGTTTTTATTACTTGACGATCCGATACACTTGCCGTAGTCACATCACTCACCGATCTCTATTTTAAGAAAATAATTGAAAAAACTTTTTTATTATTATTATGAAAACTAATCTAAAAATAAGATCAAGTTTGAGAGTCTAATTATGTACAGAGAATAGTGATAAGTGAATTCCATTGCACCTCTAATACATTCATTCTAAGACGGTTATCCTAAAGCTAATTGTACAAAATTATAATATTAACAATGTTTACCCTCAAATGAAATAAGCAAAGACATAAAAATGGAAGAAACTAAATAACAAGAAATAAAGAAAACTACTAAGTCTAAGTCATAATCTTATGATGTTAAGAGTGGACAATTGCATGCAATAAGCCCTTGCATAGTAACTTTCAATCATAAAACAACACATGATATTAAGATCCCAATTCCAAATGAAGAAACAAACACTACATTATGTCAAACAAAGATCACATGAAAGATCCAACCTCAATTTCCAACAAAATTGACATTAAATGGAAAGGAACAAAAATTTGAAATTTTCATGGTTAAAATCCCTTAATATTTGCTTTCCATCAAATGAAAAATTGCATGATTTTGAGATGTATAACTTGAGTTACGAATCAAACACTACATGTTGCCAAACAAACGAAATCTGCAACATCAAATTTGAGTTTGTGCAAAAATTGGTGTCAAACAACGAAAGAAAAAAAAAACTAAAACTTTAACATAAACAAGCCCCATACTTTAGCTTCATATAATGCAACAAGTTGTGTGCAAATTGGAGATGTGAGGCCCAAGTTATGCATGAAAGAATTAGTGTTGCTCAAAACTGAGAATATGCTTAACAGAACTGACTTTAAAAAGAAACTAACACTGACCAACAATTAGTTTGAGTTTGAAATTTTTATGATTAAAAGCTTTATGTGTTAGCTTTCCAAGAAAAAAAAGTGCATGATTTTGAGTTGTATAGCCCAACTTATGATCAAAATATTGCATCTTGTCAATCAAGGAGAATTTGCAAAAGAAGGCTTAGCTTTTAATGAAAATCGGTATTGAATGAATGGGAATTCAAAATTGAAACTTTTACAGCTAAATGCCTTATGTGTTGGCATTTGAATGCAACTTAAAGTGTGTGATTATGACTTTCCTAGATCAAGTTATAAGTGAAACAACAACAGTTGCCATACAACAAACAACATGCGAATGTCACTTAATCCAATGATAGAAATGGAACTTGCTAGGTTTATGATAGAGGGTGGTGTGAATTTTAACACAAATTGGGCATATTTAGTCCCAAATCCTCATTAAACATAATCAACAATAGTCGTGAAACCAAAAATGAATCAACTAATAACCAATCAAGCGATAGGACAAATGAAATCCGTCTAGGCATCCCTAGGTAAGTGATGCGTGCGGATGTAGTGATTAAAATTAAGATAAAAATCAGTTGTCAGGCCCACCAGAAAATAAAAACCTTACAACTAGTTGTAGTTAGTAAGGGTCGATCCACAGAGAACCAATTCAATTAACACTATTAAACAATTCTCAATTTAGACTCGATTAACAATAAACAAGAAAAGGGGGTTTTGGAGTTTTGATGAACAATGAACAAACTTCAAAGATAACAATAAACAAACCAAATCAACAATATAAGAAAATTGGTTAAGAGATTGAATCCACCACTAGATTTATATGATAATATAAATCCACATATCCTTTTATTCCAACATGCTCAATTATATTTTTATGCAATTGTGATATTAAATCTCTGTTTTCCTTACGTGTTGGCCAATTTAGCAACCGCTCAAATCAACTCCTAATCACCGATTAGTCATAAAGCAACCGCTCTTATAACTATCCAACAATTGCATTAAGATTTAGAAAACCAATTACACTAAGGTCTAATCACACACCGGGATTAAATTACTTAGAACATATATTTCTCTAGATCTAATACCGCAAATCACAATAATAAACCCGGATCTACCACTTTTATAACGACAAATAGCACAAAGATAATTATACCCACATGAACATCATACATCCCACTAGATCTACTACCGCAACCGCGCATAATAAACCTAGATCTACTACTTTGAAAGTAGGAACAAGTACAAAAACCTTCATACCAACAATAGATTCGAAATATATGAATAAAAACATAACTGTGTTGAAATAATCAAATATGCAAAGTTTACAACATTAATACTAGCGGTTTCATCACCCCCTTAACCAAGGGAGGTTTAGTTACACATAGCTAGAAAGAAATCACAAGAAAAACTATGAAGAAACAAGAAGAAACTATGAAGAAACAAGAAACTAAGAGAGAAAATGAAGGAGAGTTACATCTTGTTCATGATAAATGGTGCCTTTTATAGAAGTCTAAGGTAACAAAATGACAAAGGGAAGTGGGTGGATGAGTGGGTGAGTGAGTGGAGTGTTTGAGTGGATGGATTAGTGGGTTGGTTTAGTGGATTGGTTTAGTGGATGAGTGAGTGGAATGGTTGAGTGGTTGAATTAGTGAAAAATGCCAAAGGACTTTTGGTGAGTGGGAAATTATGGACATGAATGGGTGAGTGGATGGATGAGTGGATGGATTAGTGGATGAGTGGGTGGAGTGGTTAAGTGGTTAGATTAGTGTATGAGTGGATGAATGGGTGAGTTAGTGGATGAGTGGATGAGTGGATGAGTGGATTAGTGGATGGATGAGTGGATTAGTGGATGGATGAGTGGGTGGTTGAGGACGAAAATTTCGTGTCTGACTTGGAAGCCAAAAACGACCCACTATACTTCAGAACCACGAAAAGTGTTCTTCATGAAAGTTGTAGATCCTTGTCTTGGCTATAAAATGGATAGCTGGTTCGTCCAATTTGGCTTCCTTAAGCCCAAGATATGTCCCAAATACCGTAGGTTGCTCAAACCCAACTTCAGCACCTCTGTTCCGACTTGCAAGCTCAAAATGACCTACTAGACTTCTTTTTATGAAAATGTGTTCTTCATGAAAGTTGTTTATTTGGATCTTGACTATCCACTATCCAAATTTCAGGCAATCTCCATTATTACATCTTGAGATATGATTTTATGAGTGCACACTGTTCGGATTCTACTGACAGAACCCGTATTCTGACTTCCATGTAAACTTAGGTCCCTTAGACATCTGAATCGGACTTCGAGCTCTTCATCAAAGTTGTAGAGCTTCCTCTTAGCTTTCCTACAAGATAAAATTCATGATTTTCAGATATCAGGAACTCAAGTTATGACCAAAATATAGAAACTGTGTAAAATCTCAATAATGCTAAAAATATTCAATTAGGACCAATTTGAGCTCAAACTCACAAAATCATGTCAAACTCAATCAATTAAGAATATGGAGAGTGTAAATGACTAAATATAAGGGTTTCTTAATGAATAAAATATGTGTTTATCAATTTCCCCCACACTTAGCTTTTTGCACTCCCAGGGCAAAACTCAAGACCAAAATTTTACAATCAAGAAGAACAACCAAAGGTTCAAGGATCAAAACATTCATGAGTTAACAATTCTCCACATCTCAAACCATCAAGCAAGGTATCTTCAACATGAATCGAGAATGATAGATCTTCACAAGATTCCCTCTCAATCTCTCAAGTGTTTAAAGGGTAGGTATTTCACTCAATTCAACCCATGAAAATTGCACTACCATAAGCTTGCTTATCTTCTACTTCTCCACTACTCAAAACACATGCACACACAAATCATGAGGACTTTATTCAAGGTTGTAGTGAGGTCAAGGTAACAGGAGAGGATAAAATGGATATGAGAAGATAAATACCAAAGAGAATAAAAGCAAATGAGAGCTGAGTTCAAATAACAAGCATAAACGTTCATCCCAACTCTAGTGTATATCCCTTTACATATTCATTTCCCAATCCTTTTCTTTCTTTTTTTTCTTTTTTTTTTTTTTTTTTTTTTTTTTTTTAGGCACTCTTTCCTTTTTCAACAACCATTTTGTATACACACCCCCACACTTGTTCAAAAACTCACCCATTAACAAAGTTAATGTTCTTTTATTCCCTAAGGTAAAGTAAGAACACGATTTCTCATTTAAGGCACATGATGAGCTAGAAACAAGGAATGGTCAAATAAGCTCAAAGGGGTTAAGCAAAGGAAAATATACAAGGTTGGTAGGAATCAGATAATTTTCAAGAAATCAAAAGAGTGCTTGATATCATATTGAAAACAAGGTTGACTATTTGGTTAAACTAGCTAATTAAGAAAGAGGGCCTCAATCATGTTCATGCATGCAAGTGAAATGTAGCCTCAAAAAGAATCAAAGCAAGTTCTAGAGTGGTCATTAACATGAGTGAAAATCACACAAGAAAGAAGAGAATGACATAAATGTTGAATCCATCCATTAGGCTCAAAATCTCACAAGGTATGCATCCATCAAACTCAATTCATCAATTTAATCATCCATCACCAAGCATATCAGTTTAAGAAGGGAGAAAAGTTATTCAATCATGCAATGAACCCTTTTTTTTTTTTTTAACAAAAAAGAAACTTGCTAAAATCTCTCCCCCACACTTAATATAGACATTGTCCTCAATGTGAAAGTGATAAATAAAACGGAAAGAAAAGAGTAACACAACCTGATGAGGAGTGAATCAATGCCAAGCAGAAAAGAAGCACACTGTCAGTTACGCATCAGACCTTGAAAAGAAATCAAACAAGAAAACGTTAGTACTTCCACAATTTAATACTAATTAATTACTACCTAAAAAAAAACTCCTTACTCTGCCACCAATTAAGATGCGTCTCAAGAGTAAAATTACTCCTTACTCTGCCATCACTAATTGGTTTAATAAGTCCATGACAATCATAACATACTTTCCAAACAAAACAACAATTTTTTTTTAATAAAATCAAACCCATTAAAGAGAAAGTGTCAGAAAAGGTTGAAATTAAGAAACACAGAATCTTTTTTTTTTTTTTGACTTCAAGAAAACCATCAAGGTAAAGAAGTCTAGAAACCCCTGAAGGACCCTGCTCAAAGGATCGTCTGTACAAAAATCAAAATACAACAAAATGATACAAAGATAAAAGAAATAGAAAATGATGACATACCTGTATGTACAGTTTCCATGGCGTATCTTTATACTTCGTCATGAGTGCAAAGAGACATCACGTCCTTTTTTTTTTCTTTTTTTTGAAATTGTTAGAAAAACTTGATGAAAGATGAGTGTATACTTACTTAAGATTGGGATGGAGGTAGTATGCTCCTTCGTGCCAAAGCATTGTTGATCAGTATTCGATCTATTCAAGACCAGCGTAACATAGGGCTCCCAAAAGGGACAAGTGGCCATAATACGACTGGCTGCCTCACATGTGGAATACAATCTACCTTCTTTGTTTTTCAATTAAGAAGGATGGATCAGGATGCATGCATTTCCCCATTCACGGTGTGTGTTACCAAAGCCAACCCTAAGAAGTATACATTTTTTTTGTTTTTTTTTTTTTTTTTTTTTTTTTTTTGTTTTTTGTTTTTTGTTTTGTTTTGTTTTGTTTTGTTTTGTTTTTTTTTTTTGAGAGATGACATGAAGAAGAAGAAGAAGAAGATGATATGTACAGATTGTTTGTGGATATGGCTCACATCTGCCTCTGGTTTAACGTCCAGTAACGGCTTAAACGCCTTCTATAAGTCGGGGATAGGCTTCCCATCCAATTTTCTTATAAACTGATAAACAGGGTCTTTTAGAGTCAGATTCCCAAGACTGTAGCGTTTTTCTTCATCCTTGAAGAGATTCCACAATTTAAGAATTTCACGATACACCAATCCACAAGAATGCGTCTCAAGAGTCGATAAGATATCATCTAATGACTCCTTACTCAGTCCATTCTTAATGAAGAAAATTTTATCTTCTCTATTTGCGGAAACCATCCCCAAAGTATGACATCGCTTGTTACAGTTCCATCGTCCACATTTGTAACAGACTTGTAACCTTTTTGCTCTTCTCCTTTTAGAATATGAACTTCTTCCAAGACCGGGCATATATGAGTCAAATGAAATTGAGGACTCACCGCTAATCGAACCTTCGCTTCAATTATCCAAATACATCTTCTCGGCATACCTTTGTGCATTAACAGTCTCAATATTTCACATCGAACTTTGTAGATTTTTCTCGTAGCATTTTGAGGAAAAGAAGGAAAATGTTTTCTCGTGGTTTGAAAGAATGACATCCATTTTGAAGGAGAAGAAGGATTCGGTTATTTTGGGAAACGAAAAATAAACCGACTTGAGAGTCACGGAGTACCGTATCCGCCACTTAACCTAAGAACACAAAGAACTCAAGAACTTGATTTTCCAGGAATGGTTGAGTCTTTGTCCATTAACTTTACGCGCATTACCATTCCTAGGATCCTTAATATTTACGGCCCCAGAGGATACACGTGTTTGACAGCAAAAGAACCGCGCCACCTAGATCTCAATTTTTCAAGGAGTAGGTGCAGATGATAATCTCAAAGCGAACCTTTTTGACCAATTTTCGCAACTTTTGCAAAAGGTGTAACGCACCTTGAATAAAGTAGGCCAATAAAATCCATACTTTGCAAGATTTTCGCAGCTTGTTGTCGCCGAAGAAAAGTGACCTTCACATGCTTCCAGTGACAAAATTTAATGGCACTACCTACCTTATTGTCGGGCACACAAAATTTTTTTTTTTATTTTTTAGAGATTCAAATGCTTACAACCAACAAACAGATAAAAACATAATCTAAGGAACTAATGAAAACACAAAATAAAAAGGGATAAAGAGAGCAAATCTGGTTGGGTTGCCTCCCAATGAGCGCTTAGTTTATTGTCCTTAGCCCGACATGATGATACTTTCACTGCTCCTCATATTGTGGAAGGATGAGGGTCATCACTTCCATCTCTGCACTGTCAGGAAGTTCATGATATGGTTTGAGACGATGACCATTGACCTTAAATGCTTTGCCAGAATTTTCACTCCTGATCTCAACTGCACCAAAAGGAAAAACATTAGTTACCACAAACGGCCCAATCCACTTAGAACGCAGTTTACCTAGAAATAATTTGAGCCTTGATTGGAATAGCAAGACTTTTTGTCCTCTGTGAAATTTCTTTCTGGAAATCAATTGGTCGTGGAATGCCTTAGCTTTAGTCTTATAAATCGGGGCATTCTCAAAGGCCTCATTTCTTAGTTCTTCTAATTCCCAGAATCGGAACTTCCTTTGCTTTCCAAAGATCTTCCAATTCCATATTAACTTGTTTAATGGCCCAAGAAAGATCGATGTTGCAACTCAACGGCAAATGAGGGCTTTCCATACACCAACCGAAATGGTGACATGCCGATGGGAGTCTTATAGGCAGTCCTATAAGCCCATAAAGCATCTTCAAGTCGAGTGCTCCAATCCTTTCTTGAGGGATTCACTGTCTTTTCAAGGATTGACTTAATCTCCCAATTGGACACTTCAGTTGCCCATTTGTCTCGTGGATGGTAAGGAGTGGAAATTTTGTGCATTACTTCATATCTCTTCAATAGAGCATCAAAGGTTTTGTTGCGGAAATGGGTCCCTTGGTCACTGATGATAGTCCTTGGGGTCCCGAACCTGGAGAAAATATGTGACTTAACAAAATCTGCAATAGTTTTAGAATCATCGATCGAGTGGCTTTTGCTTCCACCCATTTAGACACATAATCAACAGATAAAAGAATGTATGTGAAACCAAATGAAGGAGGAATGGTCCCATGAAATCAATACCCCACACATCAAAGAGTTCCACAAAAATGATCGGAGTCTGAGGCATTTGATTACGAGGACCAATATTACCTGTTCTCTGACAGCGGTCACAAGACTTACAGAAGTTGTAAGCGTCTTTGAAAATTGAAGGCCAATAGAAACCACTTTGTCAAGCACTTTATTGGTCATGTCCTTTTATTGCCAAAGTGTCCTCCACATGCATAGGTGTGGCAAAAGGAGAGGATGGAGTGTGTCTCAGAATCAGGAATGCATCTCCTAATGACTTGATCTGCACAATGCTTCCATAAGTACGGGTCATCCCAGATATAGTATTTACAGTCACTCCTTAATTTATCTCTTTGGGCCTTGTTCAAATCCTCCGGAAAGTCCTTAGTAACCAGGTAGTTAACAATGTCAGCATACCAAGGGATTATGGTGTTGACAACCATCAAATATTCATCCGGAAAAGTCTCCATGATAGGCATTTCTTCCTCTTCAGTTACCAATCTACTCAAGTGATCGGCCACCAAGTTTTCGCTCCCTTTCTTGTCTTTAATCTCCAAGTCAAATTCCTGGAGCAATAAAATCCATCGAGCAATCTAGGCTTTGCTTCTTTCTTTGTTAGAAGATACTTCAAGGTGCATGATCTGAAAACACAATCACTTTAGAACCAATTAGATATGATCTAAATTTTTCTAAAGCAAATACAACAACTAGAAGTTCCTTTTCGTGGTCGAGTAATTAAGTTGAGCATCATTTAGAGTCCTTGATGCATAGTAAATGGCATAAGGAACTCTATCAACTCGTTGTCCCAAGACAGCTCCTACTTTGCAAAGTCACCGGCATCACACATTAGTTCAAAAGGTAACTCCCGGTTGGGTGGCCCGATGATAGGCGCAACGCTTAACAACTTCTTGAGTTTATTGAAAGCTTCCATACATTTCTCATCAAAGTTAAAATTAACATCTTTTGAAGAAGTCTCAAAGGGGCAATGAGACTTTAGAAAAGTCTTTAATGAATCTCCGGTAGAAACCTGCATGACCAATAAAAGAACGAATCTCCCGCATACTAGTGGGTGGTGGCAAAGAATGCATGAGTTCTACCTTAGCTTTATCTACTTCAATTCCCCTAGCGAAATTACATGACCTAACACAATACCTTCATTCACCATGAAATGACATTTTTCCCAATTCGGTACTGGTTAGTGTCAATGCATTTTTAAGCACCAAAGTTAAATGTTCCAAACAATTTTCAAAATCATTTCCAAAGACACTAAAGTCATCCATAAAAACCTCAATGATGTTTTCAATGTAATCGAAAAATATACTCATCATGCATCTTTGGAAAGTTCCCGGTGCATTGCGAGTCCAAAAGGCATTCGCCTATATGCAAAGGTACCAAATGGACAAGTGAATGTAGTCTTGTCTTGGTCTTCTCGAGCTATGGCAATCTGATTGTAACTGAAAAACCATCCGAAAATAATAATAAGAATGACCAGCTAATCTTTCTAACATTTGATCAATGAAAGGTAAAGGAAAGTGGTCTTTTCTCGTGGCGGCATTCAACTTCCCGTAATCAATACAAACACGCCACCACATCTCGTAACCTAGTGGGAATAAGCTCATTTTCAGCATTTCTTACCACAGTAATTCCAGATTTCTTTGGTACTACCTGGACTGGGCTTACCCACTTGCTGTCAGAAATGGGGTAGATCACCCCCACACTTAGGAGCTTCAGTATCTCCTTTTTCACAACCTCCATCATGGGAGGATTCAATCTCCGCTGAGGGTCTCTCACAGGTTTAGTATCCTCCTCCATTAATATCCTGTGCATACAAACGGAGGGACTAATACCCTTGATATCAGCTATTGACCAACCAATGGTTGTCTTATGTTCCTGCAAAACGGCTACCAGTTTCTCTTCTTGCTCTTGGGTGAGTGACTTTGCAATTATTACTGGAAGGGTGTCCTTCTCCCCCAAGAAGATGTATTTAAGATGATCAGGTAGTGCTTTCAGTTCCAATTCAGGGCCTGCACAACAAAAGGTTGAGGTATATCAGTAGTAACAATGTAAATCAACAAAAGTTACCTCATGCTCTTCTGGAGTGGAAGAGAGCTCTTGTAAGGCAGCAACAATTTCATCAATGTCTTCACTCCATGGCTCTTCTTCACTCTTCTTCTTTTCCTCCTGTACATCTAAGCTATGAGTTAGAATTGTATCAAGAGCATCAAAATGGTCAGTATCAAAAGCTGCAGAAATTAAAGAATCAAAAGGATCAAAAGAATCAATTAAACAAGCGAGTGCACATCACTTGGGTATCTCATAGCTTCAAAAATATTGAATCTAATTAATTCCCCATCAAATTCCATTGTTAGAATTCCCGAGTGCACATCGGTTTTTGTCCGTGCGGTCTTCAAAAATGGTCTTCCTAGCAAGATAGGAGCAGATTTGGGAGACTCATCCTCTTCCATGTCCAAAACATAGAAGTCTGCATTTAAAACACTAATTCATTCACTGTACTCAAAACATCTTCAACCACACCCTTAGGGTATGCATTAGATCTATCGCCAATTGAATAACAACACCGAGGGTTCCAAAGGACCCAAGTATAAAGATGCATAAATAGAATATGGCATGACATTTATAGATGCACCTAAATCAAGCATTGCCCTTTCAAACCTTGTGTTACCTATAGTGCATGGAATGGTGAATGTGCCAGGGTCCTTACATTTGGTTGGGAGTTTCTTTTAATTACAAATTTGAAACATTTTCTCCCACTTGGACCTTTTCATTTCCTTTTAACTTCCTCTTGTTAGTGCATAATTCTTTCGAAATTTTGCATATCTAGGTACACGCTTAATGGCATCTAACAAAGGGATATTAACCTCTACCTTCCTAAAAGTCTCAAGTATTTCTTTTTCTCGCTTCTTCTTTCTTGGTTTTAACCAACCTACTAGGAAAAGGAGCTTTAGTGACATATTTAGGAAGGGGTTCGAAATACTTACCTTAGGGGTTTTGGAAGTTTGCCCCTTATCATTTGCTTCTTTGGGTGGTTCATCCTTCTCTTGAATGATTGGTGGAAGAGAGGTAGGCTCATCCATCGTCTTTTCCGCTTCTCAATGTGACAAAGACTAGCATTTTCCCTCGGATTCACTTCATTTGTGAGGGTAGTTTCCTGAAGCTTGGCTTTGAAACTTGTTGAATTCTCGGGACAACTGTCCTATCCGATTCTGCAAGTTATTGATTGCGATCCTTGTTTCTTGTTTGAAACTTTGTATAGTTGCATTTGTTTCTTGTTGGAACCGCAAATTATTAGTGGCCATTTGTTTTACTAGCTCCTCTAATGAAGGCTCGGATTGCTTAGGAGCTTGAACTTGCTTGTCTCTCCGAGGGAAAGGTACTTGCCTTTGTTGGAATCTGGAGGTCCATAAGGCGGAGGTTGATTTTGAGGTTGCTTTGCATAGCTGAAATTTGGATGATCCCTCCAACCCGGATTATATGTGTTTGAGTAGGGGTTGTAATTTTTTGAAAGTCCAATATCCCCCTCTTCTTTACCTCCTCATTTGTGTCTTCTTGGAGAGTGGGACACATATCGTGGGATGTCCGGATGAACAACAGATCCCACAAGCATGAATCTGGTGCTTTACCCGAATCCATTAACCGCCGAACCATAGCAACAATTGAGTCATTTGCTTTGTATATTTGGTTGTCTCTACTTCTTTCACCGCTCTTTACTCCAGTGTCATTTCTAGAGTAGAATTGTTGAGTATTGGCGACCATTCTTGAGATCAAGTTTCTAGCTTCTTGAGGAGTTTTATCAATCAATGCTCCTCCGCTTGCAAAGATCAATCATGTTGCGATCCATCACTTGTAAGCCTTCATAGAAATATGAATTAAAAGTTTGCTCACTTATTTGATGATGAGGGCAGGTGAAACATAGCTTCTTAAATCTCTCCCGGTAGTCATGGAGTGATTCCCATGCCTTTGTTGAATACCACAGATTTCTTTTCGATTGTTGCAGCTTTTGAGGCGAGGGAAGTATCTGTCTAGGAAAGTTCGGGCCATGTCCCGCCATGATTGGATGGATCCGGGTGGCAAGTAGTAAAGCCACTCCTTAGCCGAGTCTTTCAATGAGAATGGAAAAGCTCTCAACTTGACTTGCTCTACATGAATTCCTGCAGGGTTTCATGCTAGAACATACCACATGGATTTCCTTCAAGTGCTTGTTGGGGTCCTCTCTCGGGTAATCCATTGAAAGATGGCAAGAGATGGATTAAACCGGATTTCAATTCAAATGCCTCTTCATTTTCAAGAATGTCTATGCAAAGAGGTCATTGTTGATCTAGATCTGGAGCACCCAATGCCCTTAAAGTGTTTTCTCGCCATTGTCACTTCTTCAGATATTTCGGATGGCTCAAATGTTTCGAACTTGATAGATCAATGTAACGGGCACTTCAATGTTAGCAGGTGTGAGTTGGAAGTTAGCCTGGATGGAAGGGAAATTGAGGATGTGAAGTGAGTTGATCAATATAGTTCCTCAAATTTAGCAATCCTTCGTCTACTCCTTCAAAGGACATCAACACCTACAAAACACTCGAGAAGAAAGATTAAAAAATAAAATAAAATAAAATAAAATAAAAACAGAATAAAAATAGGAAATAAATTAATAGTGTAATTGAAAAAATTGGTTCCCAAGAATCTACACGCCAAAATTCGATGCGTGCGGATGTAGTGATTAAAATTAAGATAAAAATCAGGTTGTCGCCCACCAGAAAATAAAAACCTTACAACTAGTTGTAGTTAGTAAGGGTCGATCCACAGAGAACCAATTCAATTAACACTATTAAACAATTCCCAATTTAGACTCGATTAACAATAAACAAGAAAAGGGGGTTTTGGAGTTTTGATGAACAATGAACAAATTTCAAAGATAACAATAAACAAACCGAAATCAACAATATAAGAAAATTGGTTAAGAGATTGAATCCACCACTAGATTTATATGATAATGTAAATCCACATATCCTTTTTATTCCAACATGCTCAATTATGTTTTTATGCAATTGTGATATTAAATCTCTGTTTTCCTTACGTGTTGGCCAATTTAGCAACCGCTCAAATCAACTCCTAATCACTGATTAGTCATAAAGCAACCGCTCTTATAACTATCCAACAATTGCATTAAGATTTAGAAAACCAATTACACTAAGGTCTAATCACACACCGGGATTAAATTACTTAGAACATATATTTCTCTAGATCTAATACCGCAACCGCGCATAATAAATCCAGATCTACCACTTTTATAACTGACAAATAGCACAAAGATAATTATACCCACATGAACATCATACATCCCACTAGATCTACTACCGCAACCAAGCATAATAAACCTAGATCTACTACTTTGAAAGTAGGAACAAGTACAAAAACCTTCATACCAACAATAGATTCAGAAATATATGAATAAAAACATAACCGTGTTGAAATAATCAAATATGCAAAGTTTACAACATTAATACTAGCGGTTTCATCACCCCCTTAACCAAGGGAGGTTTAGTTACACATAGCTAGAAAGAAATCACAAGAAAAACTATGAAGAAACAAGAAGAAACTATGAAGAAACAAGAAACTAAGAGAGAAAATGAAGGAGAGTTACATCTTGTTCATGATAAATGGTGCCTTTTATAGAAGTCTAAGGTAACAAAATGACAAAGGGAAGTGGGTGGATGAGTGGGTGAGTGAGTGGAGTGTTTGAGTGGATGGATTAGTGGGTTGGTTTAGTGGATTGGTTTAGTGGATGAGTGAGTGGAATGGTTGAGTGGTTGAATTAGTGAAAAATGCCAAAGGACTTTTGGTGAGTGGGAAATTATGGACATGAATGGGTGAGTGGATGGATGAGTGGATGGATTAGTGGATGAGTGGGTGGAGTGGTTAAGTGGTTAGATTAGTGTATGAGTGGATGAATGGGTGAGTTAGTGGATGAGTGGATGAGTGGATGAGTGGATTAGTGGATGGATGAGTGGATTAGTGGATGGATGAGTGGGTGGTTGAGGACGAAAATTTCGTGTCTGACTTGGAAGCCAAAAACGACCCACTATACTTCAGAACCACGAAAAGTGTTCTTCATGAAAGTTGTAGATACTTGTCTTGGCTATAAAATGGATAGCTGGTTCGTCCAATTTGGCTTCCTTAAGCCCAAGATATGTCCCAAATACCGTAGGTTGCTCAAACCCAACTTCAGCACCTCTGTTCCGACTTGCAAGCTCAAAATGACCTACTAGACTTCTTTTTCTGAAAATGTGTTCTTCATGAAAGTTGTTTATTTGGATCTTGACTATCCACTATCCAAATTTCAGCCCATCTCCATTATTACATCTTGAGATATGATTTTATGAGTGCACACTGTTCGGATTCTACTGACAGAACCCGTATTCTGACTTCCATGTAAACTTAGGTCCCTTAGACATCTGAATCGGACTTCGAGCTCTTCATCAAAGTTGTAGAGCTTCCTCTTAGCTTTCCTACAAGATAAAATTCATGATTTTCAGATATCAGGAACTCAAGTTATGACCAAAATACAGAAACAGTGTAAAATCTCAATAATGCTGAAAATATTCAATTAGGACCAATTTGAGCTCAAACTCACAAAATCATGTCAAACTCAATCAATTAAGAATATGGAGAGTGTAAATGACTAAATATAAGGGTTTCTTAATGAATAAAATATGTGTTTATCAGTAAGCATTCATGCTTCTTTCACAACTTAGACCTTAAACCAAAAAATAGAGCATGCTTATCCATTCTTTCAATGAGAAAGAGGACAATAAAGAAAATTATGCTTGAGATTCTCCAAACCCAACATTATGACAATGTAAAATCAGCCTAAATCATTTACCCTTTTCTCACATGTATATACAACATCTTGCCTATTTAGTTAACTATAAACAACAATGCAAATAAAAAAATGTAACCATTCAAGTCTTTGAATTGCCACATCACTATACTCAAATGATAATTGACATGTATTGAGAAAATGCATTCAGGCCTTCAGTTCATATATCCCAAAACAAAATAATGCCAACTTCTAGAAACTGTGTTTACAGCATGCATGAGTTACAAATACTTCCTAAATAAAAACCATTGCAAACACTCGACAAACCCCAAGTTTTTAATACAAGCTCAACAATTAACGGACACCATCAATTACAAGGACTATTGAAAAACAAAAATGATGTTCCTACATTATTTTTGGGCAAACACCACTTTTCACACCTATATTGAATGGTTGTGATTAAGTGAGAGAAAGTAATAGTAAAAAAATGATATGATTAATGGTATATGAAGTAGTATAAAAAGTGATGTGAGAGAAAAATATAGTAAGAAAATCATAGTTGATGAAAAAATGGTTATTTACAACTGCATTTCCTTTTCATTAAGCAACCCAACAAGTTTATAAAAAAAAACATTTATTCCAACTCCTTAAAACTCATTAATAGATTTTCAAGCTAAAGCTCCAGATTCTTTTCAATTTTACCATCCCCTTCAGTCAAACAAAATCAAATTTATGCACAATGACACAAAATGAAACATGCTAAGGGAAATGACCAATACACATTATACAAGCAAGATGACATTCCTTTATTCATATTAATTTCATTTTTTTTAAGAATTTCCATTTTATCTCATCTTTCTCTATACCTCCAATCTCTCTACCGAAATAGGTTTCATTTTTTTTTCTATCCCCACTTTGTTGATCCTATTTTTCTTGGCAACTCATTGTCCCATTCACTATTAGAATCGAAACCCATCATATATTCACACATATTGTCTCAAAATTTTATGTCTTGGCCATCTAGGTCGGCTCCAGTTGTTGCATACTATGTTGTTATTAATTTTTTTTTAAAAAAATTGTAGAGTAGCTGAAACGATGGAGGAAAGAGTGGATCAGGCTGAACAAAGACTGTGTCCACTCCTTGGGGTATTTGGCCAATGTAGAGTATTGATTTTTTTTTAATTAAAGTCATGGTATTTGTTGCTTGATTCGGTGGTATTTGTGTTATTCATAATTATAATATACATAATTTTCATAAAAATTTGGGAGAAAATGGTAGTTTGATATGAGTTTTATACTATATTATGTTGTAGTTTTACATATTATTTTGGCTTCAATCATTGTTTGTGGATCACAAACACTAGGTATAGGAGCTTTGGGCTAAAACAACCACAAAAATACATGTTACATGTTTGATGTAATGCTTAAAAGGTTTGGTTTTTAAGGTACCCATGTCTATATTAAAAGGTTTGAGTTGTGTTCATCACTTGGCATCTATTTTTTTTTTTTTTTGCCTTTGCCTTTGCCTAAACACAAAAATGAATGTTACATTATTGATATAATGCTAAAAAGGTTTATTTTGTATTGACTTTGAATGATTGGATTTTCTCAAGCTTTGAACCAAATTGTAATGAACGTCCTGCTAAACATCTTCTGGCTCGAAGTAGACCACTACGTGAACTTCTTGGGCAACACCCCCAGGTTCATCATTTTGCATTTGATTGCTTCTCTTAATTATTTGATGAATGCATATAAGCAAAATAAAAAGTATATACATGTGAGATGAATAATCATAAGGATAATAATAGTACTAATTGATCAATAAATGAACAAGACATATCAACTTTTTTTTCCAAAAAGGATATCAAAGATTTGCTATTTATTTTTCTCCGTTTTCTTTAAAAAATATGATAAATTTTTATTTTATTACTGAACTCCTCCACCTTTTAAGAGTAAGTAATTTTTCATCACAATTCATAGACACTCATAGTCCATATTTCTTATGGATGCTTATGTGGTGGAGATAGCTTAGGACTTTAAGGATTATGTGGTAAAGAAAATGGTGAAGAAACTCTCATAGGATATATATGTTTGTGCAACAGTGCAACTTTAGGAAAAGAATTAAGTTAGCAGTTAGTAATGACGTGAAATGTTGGATATAATATTTTGTTTTGCATTTTTCATCTTCCTTTGTTCAATTTGTGTTGTGTCTCTTATCATGGTGTTAATGATTTCTCACTACAAATAGCTTACATTTGTTTGTTAGCAGGCAAGGTATCTATGCAATAGACTTTGACAGCAAGGTAAATACTAAATGACACGCTATAAAATCCATTTGTTTGTTTTGAATTTTCTTTCAAAGCTTTCGAATTCCAATTATTATATTTTTGAACTGTATTTTAGGCAATATACTTGGTGTTTGTGACCAAATCAGGTTGCTTAAAAGTGCATGACTTTGAAACTCTATATTATCAAATACATGAATTAACATGTAAGTTTAGCTTTTGGCAGTTTTGTTTCTGCTTATATTCAAAATGTTGTTGTGCTTAACAAATTTCTTAAGACTAATGCAACATTGACTTATGCTTTTCCAAGCAATCTTGATCTTATCACCAAACTTTTGATGCATTGCTTCATTACATTAATGGAAGACTTACCAATTTATTTAGCAAGATTACATTCTAATTCATAATTTACTAAGAAATTGCATAATGATAAAGAATTATGTAGAGCATATCTATAAACAATACAAAATGCAGGCCGTTTAAATTTACTATACTTTTCTATTTAAATACATGTGTCAACATATACACACATTCCTCCCATTGCTATACATGTCACTGTTTAAACAATACACATATAGAAGGTGGAATTCTACTGCGTATTTATTGTTCAAATGCATGTAGAGACTTCTAAATCATTTGGTTCCATTTACATTTTATTGCATATATGTTACTTAAAAAGTAAAAAATAGGTGTTAGGTGTAGGTTTGAGGTTTGGTTAGTTTTGCAGGATGGTGTATGGTTGAAGGAGGTTGTGTCTCGAGGAAGCTAATGGGAGGACAAAATTGGACACTCTTCCTGCTGAGAAGGTCATCTGAAAAACATGTAGGAGAAGGATTTTACTATTCATTCTCTCTGCCTCTGATCTCATCTCCCCAATGCGCTGCCAAATCAACTTTCTTCCTCCCATCTCTCACATATGAAGCCTTTCTTTTCTTCTCACGTCCTTCGCTCACAAACTTAGCCTCCTCCTTTCTCCACCACCACGGCCACAGAGGCCCCACTTTGGCTCACGTCGCCATGGTCACCGTCATCTTCACTGCCAAGGCTTTCACTACTAGCATGTTTTGCTAGCTCTTCTAAAAAGGTTTTCATCTTTTCTCCTCTATTCGTTGAGCCCTCTTCCTCCAGCACTACTAGAATTCTAGGTGGTTTGATTAGTGTCATCATCAGTGGGAAGGCGTTTTGGGGAAGAGGAGAGGGAATTGCAATCAATGGTGGTGGAATCTTGGGATGAACGGTTCTACTTTTGCATAAAAAAGAAATTGATCCAAGATAAAAATAGGAGTAGGCTGAAAATGATCAATATGGAAGGGAACCAGTGGAAGGAGAGAGGCGTGGTCACCAGATTGATTGAAGATGAAGAGGAAAATGTGTTATCCCATCTGAATTAGTATTTTATGATTTCTACATTGTTTCAGATTTTTAGGAAGTGGGACTTTTGGACTTGGGAAATTTAAAAATTTTGACATTTTGATTTTCTTTTTTATTTTCTTTCTCTCCATTTTCTGTCTATTTTTTCTCTCAGTGTATATGGATGTGCAAGCCTTGGGGTGACGATGCTGGTCGAGATGAGACAAGGATGGCTCTAAAGCAATCAGGCATGATGCTTAGGAAAAGACCAAGTCTTTCACTAATTGGGCTTACACTAATGTGCTTTTTTAGTGCTTTAGTTTCCAATCATAGTTTCCTACATCTAATTTCAATATATTTTAGTTTGTTCTACTTAATAGTAACTTTCAAAGCAAATCATATCAAAGGGGGGTCTCAGGTTTGGTTCGACTGACTCGAAGGCTTCTCCACCCTCAATACCACTATGCGTCCAGGGACGAACCTATGTGGATGGTTGTGGAGACACATGCTCCCATTGAGTTAAAAAAAACAAAAACAAAAAAACTACTATATAACTTCTATTATTTGTGTTTTATAGTTTTTAGAGTTAAAGATATATATTTGTCCCCACCATCAGTTATAACAAATAGTTGATTTGATACTTTGTTTGATTACATATATATGTAGACATACATATTTGATTATATTGATAATGAGAAAGATATTTTTTATTCTCAAAATATGAAACTATACAAGAAATAAATATTAATTAATCTTTAATTGTTTTTATGTGTATATATAAACATTTTAAAAAATGTGTATATTGCCCTTGATTTTGTCTTCATTATTTAAAATTTCTGGATCAGCTGCATGTGTTTCACTAAGGTATACTTCTCACTTACTATGTTTTCCTTTGCCTTTCAGATCACGTGGGATGTAAAGTTTATATGCTTATTAGCTAAATATTTAAACCCATTTTCATTCTCTTTCTCTTTCCATAATTGCTGTCGAAGCTGCCATAACAATGCATTGCCACGTTGGTAAGCTTATAAATTAGTAGAAATATATTCTTTTATTAAGGTAAATAAAGCTAAGAGAAGAAAATGGCAGCATGTAGATTTGACTGAATCTTTGCATGAGGTTATACATAGGTTGTCCTAGATTCTTTTTGTACCATAATCCAACAAGTTATTCTGATCATTTATGGCAGAATAATGATGTTGTCTATGATACTGAATGTTTATTTTAATTCTTTCCATCTCTAAGCTATTAGCTTTTCTAATTTGAATCATGTTACTCTAATTTTAAATGTTGTATACCAAACAGGTTTAATTGTTCACTTGGGCATAGATATCAATATTAAGACATATTGTCTTCGGCGTGAGATATTGGTGTACTGATATTAAACCCATTAAGGAAATAACTACTATTTTGATTCATTGATTGGAGACTCTGTATTTTCTTGAGGAGTAATGGGATGTCATATTCCGTCAAGAAAATTTAATTTCCCCCCACCTTTTCCCCTTTTTTCTGTAAATCTTATACTTTTCTTCTTATTTTTTTTATAAATAGTCAAAAGTTTGAAGTTTACTATTTCCAATTTGTAATGGGTTGTTGGAAAGGGAGTAGAGGTTTGTAGATGATCAATTCAGTCAGCTTCAAAAAATGCAAGATGAGAGCAATCCAGATTTTGTGATTGAGGTTATCACTAAGTTCTTTGGTGATTTTGAGAATCTCCTCAACAACATGGCACGAGCTCTATAAGTATTATTCCCACTCTGTTGGGATTGATTAATTTTCTAAGACAATTTATGTACGAATTATATGAAGGAAATGAATGTTAAATTGGGTTATGTTTGACATAGAACAAGCACCCATGGATTTCAAAAAAGTAAATGCTCATGTCTATTAGTCCAATGGAAGCAGTGCTAGGTATAATAATATTGTATGATTACTTTCCCTTCTCCTTCCTTTATGTGATTATCTGTGTATTCTCAAAATATAATAATAATAAAATAGAGACATAGATATGTCGTGTTTCTTAGTTACAACTCATATATGCCATTATTCAATTACCTTATTTTGATAATTAAATTTTAATTTAAACTTATATAAAAATTTGACTTTCAAAATATTGTTAAAAAAATCACATTTTTTTGGGTACATACTACATATTTAATATACGAAAGACATGTCAATTTCGAAAAGAAAAAAATAAAAGAGAAATATACAGTGTATACTATCATGTAAATAATTGAAATAAACCGTTTATCAAAAACAAAAAATTGAGACTAAACCACACAACACATTTCATGTAAACTTTTATTAAACAATAAAGTTGTTAACATCTCTCAAATTGTGGGATCATTAATAAAAATAGGAAAAGGAAAAATTATTCTGTGTCGTCTACGTACCAACTGCCATTGTATGCCTATAGAATAAAAATACGAAAGGGTATATGCTTAATTGACCATTCATTACGTTGTTTATTTGAACAAATTAAATATACAAGATATTGGATCAATAATTGATCCATTAACATCCTGTAAACACAAGAATCACTTACAAGCTATACATGAAATTAAATAATATAATAATAGATGGAAGAGAGGTTCCGGATAAGAAATGATAAGGAGTGCTCTACCACTAATGATAATCGTGATTATGCAAATATAAAAGTATGAGGAAATAAAGATATATAATAATATTATTAATGGCAATAATAAGATAAAAGTATATGTAGAGTGTGTACTATAACTTATGAAACATTAATATCTTTCTCTAATTTAATATTTGTGTTTTATATTTATATTATATTAATTTTATATATTATATTTTAGCCATATCCTAACTTATAATTTTCAAATTATATTGTATCCAGATATTGATATTATGTCATATCTGTATTTTGTGTCACTATCATGCTTCCTAGACTATAACCCTATCTTACTCAATTGATTACTATTATATTACTAAAAGTATCTGAGCTCAGATGAAGAGAGAATCAAAGAAAGAAAACTAAACTGAAGACTGAGAGAATTGGAAGAAAATTGTATGAAATGATTTCACATTCTGATGAGTTACATGTATGATCAACTATATATACTAGTGTCTAATACTAACAGTTACAACCAACTCTTAACAGCTAACTGACTCTAACAAACTCTAACTGACTAACCGTCACAACTAACTTATCTCTCTAACACTCCCTTGCAAACTCGTAGAAGGGTAATCCTGAACTTTGAGTTTGTATATACCTATATTGAAGATAGAGGAAGAGACATGCTTTGTTAACACATCTGCATTTTGTTTGTGCGAAGGAATGTGTTGAACATCAATCAACTTTTGTTGGACCTTTTCTCTGACAAAGTACAAATTAAGCTCAAAGTGCTTTGTTCTTGAGTGTAATATTGGATTGGCTGCAAGTAGGATTGCACTAACGTTATCACAGTATATAACAGGTATTTGAGTCACTAGAACATGAAGCTCACTCAACAGAGACTTCAACCAAGTTATTTCTGAAACAATAGTAGTAAGACTCCTATATTTTGCTTGTGTACTTGACCTAGATACAACTAATTGCTTCTTTGAAGACCATGAAATCAAATTAGTGCCAAGAAAAACACATGTCCCTGAGGTAGATCTTCTATCATCCACATCTGAACCCTAGTCTGAATCACAGAATGTAGTGATGTTAAAATTGACAGATTTGTTCAGCAACAACCCATAACTTGTTGTTCCTAACAAGTATCTAAGAATTCTTTTAACTGTTAACCAATGAGAAGCCATGGGATTATGCATATACTGACAGACTTTATTAACTGAGTAAGCTAGTCCAAGTCTTGTTATGGTGACATATTGTAATGCATCTACAATGGATCTGTATAAATAAGGATTCTATAGTGGATAACTCCCTGCTACTATAAGTTTAAGACCTAAAACCATTGGTGTATAGATTGGCTTAGCAGATTGCATCTTGGCTTTGACTAAAAGATCTTTGATGTATTTGGTTTGAGACAAATGAAGACCCTTACTAGAAGTAGTTTTGGCCTTTATCCCAAGGAAATAATTTAGAGAGCCTAGATCATTAAGTGGGAATTTCATATGCAACAACTAAATAAGATCTGTAATCAACTGAGTTGAGTCACTAGTGACAAGAATGTCATCAACATAGACCAGGACCATAATAGTTAATGTAGTAGTGAATCTAATGAATAGTGAAGTATCACACTTTGCTGAATGAAACCCCAGTGCAGTAAGTGTTGAAGCTAGCTTGTTAAACCAAGCCCTTGGTGCTTGCTTAAGGCTATATAGAGCTTTGTTTAACTTACAAACTAGGTGGCTATTACCTTGATCAAATCCTTGGGGCTGAGACATATATACCTCATCTTGCAAGTCTCCATTAAGAAAGACATTATTGATGTCTATCTATCTTATAGGCCAACCTCTAGACAAAGCTAGTGTCAATACAACCCTCACTATAGTTGGTTTTACAGCCGTACTAAAAGTTTCAAAGAAGTCAAAACCATTTTGTTGATAGAAACCCTTGACCACTAGTCTTGCTTTGTGTTCCTGTATAGAACCATAAGAATTCCTCTTTAGTTTGAAGAACCACTTACAGTCAATTATTATTTTATCAGTTAGTAGAGGTACCAAAGTCCAAGTATTATTGGTCTTCAAGGCATTATACTCCTGTTCTATAGCAATTTTCCACTGTGAAGTGCTCAGAGTAGCTGCAACAGTTGTTGGTTCACAATCTGAGTCATTAGAGGCTACTGTGGAAACTAGTACCTTAGGCTTTACATTGCCTGATTTACCCCTGGTGGTCATGGGATGAAGATCCTGGACAAGAGGAGGAGCTACAGCTACATTACCAGAACTTTGTAAAGAAGAAGAAGAACTAGTGGTAGTGTCAACTAGTTGATCAATAGGTAACTAAGGTATTTGTGAAACACCATTCTCACTAGATGTATCAGTGGTGCCAATAGCGGGGTTAACAGTGGTATGATGAGGCATTGCAGAAATAGACTTGATAGACACATGAATAGAAGGTGGGAGAGACACAAAAATAGAAGAACTAGTAGTGACAGACAAATTAGAAGTAAAAAGAGATGTATATGACTTAAAAGGAAACAAAGACTCATCAAAATTTAACATGTCTAGAAATGTATCTTTTGCCAGAAGAGGACAAACATCTATAGCCTTTATGACATGGACTGTAACCCAGAAACATGTAACACCCTAAATTTTCGTATCTCTCAAGCAGTAATTTTGACAGTTAACAGAATTTTACTGTTTAGTAATTTCTGAATACTGTAAAATTATTTTGATTATTTCGTCAGCGTATTTGATTGTTTTGAGTGATTTCCTTCGTGTCAGGAAAATAAAAATTTTCGGGCTAGGGAAAACTTTACGTAATTTAATTTTTACCGTTAGGTAATTATTTTACGTAATCTGATTTGATATTTGTGTATTTTCTATTTTTTGTGATTTTTATGGATGATTATGAATTTTTTTGACTGTATGTGGGCCTGGTGGTCCCATGTGGGCCCAAGTGGCCATACGTGGGCCTGTGTAGGGTCCCAAGAAAACAAAAATTTTTCTACGCATAGAAAAATTTGTGACTTGTTTAGACGGAGACATGGTATATTACTAAACCTAATCCGGGAAACAGCTTTTAGAAAATTTCTTGCCGTATTTAATTATCTACGATAAAAATACAGTAAATATATTTTCTTTCGTGGAATTTTAGCAGATAAAAATATAAATTAAATTGCTTAAGTTAACCTTGGTGGTTTGGATATCCACCATTGATTTAATTAATGATGGAGACTTGATCTTGATTTAATTAACGGTGGAGATTTGATCTTAAAAGTGAATAAGATCATTTATAACCGTTAGATGGAGATTAAATCAATGGTAGAGATTTGGTCTCAAAAAGTGACAAAGACTATTTATAACCATTGAATTTAGAAGTGATCAAGGGTGGAGATTTGGTCTTGTAAAGTAACAAGGACCATTTATGACTATTGGATGAAGATTTAATCAATGGTGAAGATTTAATCTTAAAAAGTCGTAAAGACTAATTATAACCTTTGGATTAAAAGTTTGAAGGAGCAATTTTGATCCTTAATTTTTGGAGACACATCTAAGGGCTAGAATTTAAAGGAGAAAGATCCAATGGCCTAGATTAAGTCTTCTAATCTAAAGCTACACCTAAAGCCTACATTAATCCAAACCATTGAATTAATCAATGGCTTAGAATGCTTCAAATAATGGCTAGAAAAGATGACAATATTATTGCATGCATAATGCAAGGTGGGGGACGGTTTTTGTAGTATTTTGGAGCTAAAGGTGACTTTGATGACCATTATTACATGTCATGGTCAATATTACATCATCCTTGATTATGATTTCTTTGTTTGCATCCTTAGGAAATGGCTTGGAGGGGGGGACGATTTTGAAGATACAAAGGAAGGAGGAGACATTTTTGAGTAGGCTTTTTAGGCCAAAGAAAAAAAATGAAGACAAGAATCTATCACCTTTTCCCATTATTGCAAGTTGTATGCAAAATAACTTAGCAAAAATATTTTCTTCTTTCTCTCCAAGTGAGGCCATGCACTCTAAAGAAGACCAAAGAATTCATTTTCATGCTTTCTATTATTACATCTTCATCTTTTCCTCCAAGTTTCAAGAAGCAAAACCAAAGAAAACTCCATTTCTCTCCCTAAGCACACCATTCGGCCAAGCACTCTAAGAATGGCTTCCATCACTCTTTAATTTCATCCAACTTAGTTTCTTGAATCCTTACCTTATTCTAAACAACTTTCATGTTGAAGGTTTCTTCAAAATCCAACATCTAGTACTTCAAAATCCAAGCTTCAAGATTCTACTAAAAATGGTAAATTTTATATTTCTTCTTCTAATCTTCTAGTTTTGATTTTCTAAGCCATGATTGAACCATGGTTTACCTATTTCTACACTTGTTATTGATTTTAACATTTGTTTGTAATTTTTTTTAGGAATTTTCCATGGAGATCCATGAAATTGGTGGAAGGAAAACTAAGTGCTTTCATTTCATCCTTTGTCTTAACCAAATCTAAGAAGTTTTTCTCTCACAAAAATAAAAAATTCTATCTTTGTTCTTCAAGAGAAACCATTCGGTCAAGACCCCTAAAAACCACTCTCCAATCTCTTTTAATTTCATCCAACCATAGATCCTGAATCTACATGATATTCTAAGCAATTTTCATGTTGGAGATTTTCTCTAAATCATCTACTTCAACCTTGTTCTTCAAGCTAAAGATTGAAGCTTTAATGGTGAAGTTTGTTACTATTCACTTTTCTTTTGATTTTCAAGGTTCTAACCATGTTTGATCCATGGTTCCTCTTAATCAAGCTTAGTATACTAATTTTTATGTATTTTGTTTTGTATTTGAGAAGCCCTTGGTGGTGAAGGACTTGGAAAAAGAAACAAATCAAGAAGCTTTTGAGGATCTTCAAGAGGTAAGAGGGAGATCCATCTCACCAACCAAGTATGGTGGTGGGAGATGGTCTTATATTTGATGGATGGTGAATCCATGTGAGGATTCATATTCATGGTCATGTAATTAATTTGTGGGTGTTTATGAGCTTTGATTATTTGCCTATATTTGATATACTTTGCATGAGTTTATGACTTTGATGGTATGCTTATACTATGCATGATTTATTGCTTTGATTATGGTATGCTTATAATATATGTATGTATATGCCATGATTTGATGATGGAAAGAAAAATCAATTCTTGGCTCCAATGGCCAAAGAATGACTACGGTTTTGGCACCCAAGGTTAGGGTTCCATGTTGAAATTTTTCAAGAACAAGGAAATTGATTTGTTTAATGAAAATTATGAAGTAGAGAAAAATGAATTTTCCTGGATCTAAAGGCTATGGAATTTTCGGTCAAGACACCTTAACATAGGTGTTTATAACTTAAGATTTTCATGAAAGATTAAAAATTGGATTGATTTCAAGAGTATGGAAAATAAACAAAAGATATGTTTTTTTTTTCAAGAGAACAAGAACATGGTTTTGAAGGATTTTTATTAATTTATTTTGTGTAAAAAGATCCTAAGTGTTTTTCTAAACATGAGTTTTGAATGAAACGGGCAAACGTTGATTTTAAGGATTTGCAAAGAAAGTGAAAAAGAATTTGTAAAGAAAGTAAAAATGAATTTGAACAAATGGGTTTGGTTTTATAACCATTGGTATTTCGGTCTGAAAACAAAATTTTAATGGTTTTGTTTGTGTAAAACCATATTGATTTAGAAGAAAAAAAATGTTTTGATGATTTCAATAGTCCTGTCCCACGTTTTTGAAGGCTTGAATGCCTTGATTTTTATGAACAAAGTGAATTTCAAAGTGGAAACATAACTGGATTTAATACAAGGATTTTGGAAAGGGAATCGAAAGCATTTATCACTTGAGAAAATCAAGTTTTTGTAAACGAAAATGTTTTCGAACTTCAATTTATTTTGAACAAGGTTGTGTTTGGAAATGATTTGGGAAAAATGGAGAATATAATGGTATTTTGAAAATTTATTAACGTATAACTTATTTTCAAGTTTTGAAATACGTTAGAAAAATGTTAAGTTTTGAAACGCTGATTTATAAGAATGGAAAAGTGATTTTGTGGGTTATATTTTGGAAAAGATTTTCTTGAGTAAGAAAATGTGAAAAAAATGAAATACAAAGTTATATTGTTTTGAGAAAAGTTGAAAGGAATTTTTGATGGTTAAAAAATATTTTCAGAATGAAATTGTGATGAAAAATATTTTACGATCTTAAAAAATGTGATTTTTAAGCTAAATTTAAAAAAACGTATTGAAAATGATATTGATTTATTTAAGTCCAAAATAGTGTTTTGGAATATTGAGGAATATTTTACGATTTGTAAAATGTTGAAAAATATTTTATGTATCTTAAAACGATTTGAAATACAGTAAAATAATTCTACGTGATTTGAAATACGAAAAAAAAATATTTCTACGTAATTTTAAATATGTTGAAATATTTCTACGCGATTTGAATTACGTAATTTGAACTACTATTGAAAAATCACTACGTGATGGAAAAGTGATGAATTATTTTTACGTGATTGTGAAAATAGCAGAAAATCATTATGTGATATGAAAAGTGTTTTAAATATTTTAAAAATGAAAGAAAATGATTTATGAGACTTAAAAGAATAATTTTTAAGTTACGCGATTTTGAAATAGTAGAAAAATATTATGGGATTTGAGAAACGTATATTTTTACGCGATTGAGAAAAACGTTGAAAAATTAATACGTGATTTAAGAGTGCAATGTAAGAGTTACAAAACGTAATGTTGTGTTACGATATTTTGAAAACGTAACAAAAACGTTTTGGAATTGTGAAAACGTAACGGAAATGTTTCGCAATTTTGTGAAAACACGATGAAAGTGTTTTATAACTATGAAAATGTGATAACATGATTTTGCTATTGAAAATGCAGTATAATTTGGTACAATTTATATGCATTGGAAAGAGATGCTTGTGATTGGTATTTGGTGCATTATATATGCATTGGAATGGTCCGATGAGGACTGGATATGGCTGATTGCCTAGGAGAAACACACCTCTTGAGTGGGTGTGATATGCGTAGTGTAAGTCACTTGTTGACCTTGGGGGCATCGGGGTGCGGGTTGCTTACACGGGTGGTTGGTCGCGCTTCTTCCTGTAAGTTAGACCGATGCAACACACCGATGATCCTGACCGAAACACTATTCTTAATCAAGATCTGATAAAGACTATCGTGTATATGCTAGATGTGCAAAATCAAAATGAGGATTATAGCACGTGGTTTGAGGCATGTGGTACCGACAGATCTTTTCGATCATTTCTCCAACCTGAGTTTAGCTCCATGGAGTAGGAAATCGAGTCTTGTGTACATGCATAATCTGAACATTTATATCTGTGTGATATATTAATTGAGGAATATTGGCTATAACAATTATTTTGAATACTTGGATGATGATGATGATAATCATGTTGATGACATTATTGTGATTATTATGTGATGATAATAATGTTAATAGTATGATGATGATAGTTGATTAATGTTAAGTGCATTATTGGAATTCTGGTATGATATATCTGTATGATATGTTGTTTGCGTTATCTCTCAAGTGCTTCATGTTTGACGCTTGGTGTAGGTGATCTCACCTCTTTGTTATGTTGTCTTGTCAGGATGATGAGGACTTCATGGGTGAAGCCTGCCCAGTGCCCAAGTCCGTAAAGAAGTCCAAGATCCAATACAAGGTCTAGGAAGGCCCATGACAAGAGCAAGAGCTAAAAGGGCCCAAGAAGAACTTAAAAGATGTTGAACAACTTATTAGAGGCCCAACATCGATTGAAGCCCGATATGTGGAGCTTAGGATTTACACATGCATAGCCCACTTGGAATGAAAGGAGAAGAGCCAAAAGAGTCAATTTGAACTTTCAAGACCTTTAAATGTTTTTGGGGCTGTTTTTATTTGTTTTTATTTTCTATTGCTTTCTAGTTCTATTTGGTGTATGCCTGTGTTCAAAAAAATATATTTTGTCCACAAAGAGGATTAGAACCTGTGCACTTGAAGCTAAATATGTCTCCTTAACCACTGGAACATATCGTGATGCTTATGCTAAGGGGTTTTGTTTTTTTTTTTTTTTTTGTTAAGTCCTAAATGGGCAAACCTCTAAACCGAATTGTATTAAAACATTTGGGAATCATTAGGGAGATAGACTTTTGGCATATAAGAAAATTGGGAGTTTTGCTCTGCTAGGGTTCTTCCTTGCATCAATTGATCTTATCAAGAGTTAATCTTTTCTTGTGGCGATGCTTCTTGGCTTATCAAACTAGGTTTGTGGCGCCATCCTTATCTTTTTCTTTTCATCAATTTTCGTTTCTACTTCTTCTTTCAATTTTTGAAATTTTCTAATTTTCGTCTTAATTATCTCGTACTCATATCTCAAATTATACTTACTCTTTTTCGGTGATTTTTGAGTCTAAATCGTGATTCAAAAGAGATCTTTCATCTCGTTTTGGAATCACTCAATTCCGAAATCAGAAATGAGTTATAGAATTTTCCTAAAACGGACGAAATTAGTTCTTTTCCTTCTTTATTCTTTTATTTCAATTTCACCTTCCAAATTCAGTTTGCTCTAGTCCTAATAGGTCCGAAATCAAGAGGCATATGGAGTAGGAAATCGAGTCTTGTGTACATGCATAATCTGAACATTTATATCCGTGTGATATATTAATTGAGGAATATTGGCTATAACAATTATTTTGAATACTTGGATGATGATGATGATAATCATGTTGATGACATTATTGTGATTATTATGTGATGATAATAATGTTAATAGTATGATGATGATAATTGATTAATGTTGAGTGCATTATTGGAATTCTGGTATGATATATCTGTATGATATGTTGTTTGCGTTATCTCTGTGCTGCCATGTTAGTACTGGTGTAGGTGATCTCACCTCTTTGTTATGTTGTCTTGCTGTGTCTGTATTGTTAAAATTAAACAGTAGAAAGAATGAGTTGTCTTAGACATAACGGGCGATGGAAACTCTGAGATTGGTGACAACAATAAGGAGTGGACATTCAGGACTCGAAGGTGTGTAGTGTTGACAAAGAATGTATGTAGAACAGATGTCTGATGCAACAAGATGGATACACAAATGTAATAAGTATGTTCGGTTTTAACGTTAGTGTTGTACCGTGCTATTAAGTAGGACCCGCCATGAGATTTGCTACAAATTTTATATTTCTCTTTAAATTGTGAAATATTAATTGGTGTCAATATTGTATATTAATCACAAATATATTTTCAAGAATACTTATGAATTTCAAGTAAGTTTATGTTTCAAAAGAAATTTTAAAACCCATCTTTTTATAACTCAAATCTTGTGTGAACTTTTCGCATTATAAGTCTAGAGTCGACACGTGATACCCTAGGGAGGGTGTTACAAAACACACATATTTCATACCTGAAATTTATTTTGAATTGGTTATATGGACGAATGTAGGGATAACATGCACAACAAAAAGTCTTTAAAAATTGATAATTTTCTAGGTGTTGAAATAAAAGTTCAAGTGGTGACTGATTTTTAAGATTAGGAGTAGGTAGTCGATTAATCAAGTAGGTAGCAGTTTGAAAAGCTTCCCCCCAATACTTGAGTAGCATAGAGGCATTAGCTAATAAAGCCAAGCCTGTTTCTATGATATGTCTATGTTTCCTTTCAGTAACCTCATTATGCTCATGTGTATAAGGGCAACTAAATCTGTGGATACCATGTTCTTGTAGGAATTTAGAGAAATCAGTACATTCATTTCCCCCACCAAACTGAAAGGCCTTAATTTGAACTCCTAATTGTAACTTAATCATGGTCTTGAAATGAATAAAGGTAGTCAAGGCTTGAGATTTATTTTGTAACAGATACATCCAAGTAAATTTGGAATATGCATAAACAAAGTGTATGTAATATCTACAACCATTTGTTGAGAGAAAAGGAGAGGGACCCTAGATGTCTGAATAAAGAAGCTTTAAAGGTTTAGTATACAAAGTGTTGGACAATAAAAAAGGTAATTTATGATATTTGCCTATACAACATGCTGCATAAACAGTAGGCATTTTATTTGATGGAATAGAAATGTTACATCTTTTCAATACAAGACTGACAATGCTACTAGAAGCATGTCCCAAATGATTGTACGAAAGACTAAAAATATGATTTACAGACTTAGAAACATGATTATAATTTTTAGAATTACAAGCAATAGAATTACAAACAGAAACACTACCAACAGAATCAACAAGCTTGAATGTGGAAGGTGTGACAAGCTGAATGTTGTCAAAAGACCGTCTTTAAGCTTCCCTTCTAGTAGAATTTGGTTGGTATCCTGAGATTTGACACACAACATGAATCAACATGAATCAACATGAAACTCAAAATAGACTCTATTATCATGTGCAAACTGAGAGACACTAAGTAGATTTTTAGAAATATCATTATTAGTTCTAGCCATGGTTTTAAATTGTGGATGTGGTTGCGGTTCGCGATCATACTGTTCGCAGTATCGCGGTCGCTGCGGTTGTGGGTATTATGTCAATGCGATACGAATCATGCAATTGCATCATGTGCGGTAATTTTTTTAAACTCACAAAATATAAAAAAAATCTATAATTATTATAACTCTTCATATATCTTTATTTATAATACTGTATAAGTTTTTATACTCATTTGATAAAATTTGTACCATCTTAAAAAATAATTGAAATTGAATTCATAACCAAAATAACATAATTATTGTTATAATAATTATTAATAGGCCTTTTAAAATTTTATTTAGACATATATAAATATAATAGAGTAAAAAACTAAATAATATATAAACTTAAACAAGTTTTAAATAAATTTCACAAAAATATATAATATTTTTTACACTAATAAAAAATCTAACTTACTTAAAAAATACAACTAGTTACAAATTTAATTACGTCGCTAATTATGCAAAAAAAATAATATCCTATTTCACACTTTTTTTTTTAATTTCTGCCTTCCCAATTTTTCTCACTCTCTTCTAATCTTCTTCACAATTTTTTTCTTAATTTTTTCCAATTTCCCCCTCTGCCCCAAATCCCTCTCAAACCCAAAGCCTACTTTCCCGTACAGCCAGCCAACCCAATTATTTTCCCCTTTTCCCCAAAGGACTCTTCCTTTCTCTTTCGTCTTTGAACATCTCCATCTTTCTTTCTCCTGCAACCCACTCTTTTCTCTCTCCCTCGATCTCTCTCCATCTCCATCTCCATCTTCGTTTCTCCATGGCTGCAACCAACTCTTCCGCGCACGACCCTCTACCCACGGCCGCAGCCCATCTCTTCCGCGTGCCCCACCTACCCTCCTCCTCTCTGCTTCCACTTCCTCTCTGATTCGCGCGTGGAATCGCGCCCCTGCAAAGAGACAGAGACCATCGCGGCATTGCCCACCTCCCTCTCTCAGCCCAATCGCCCACTGCCACGCCGACTAAGCTTGAATAATGAAAGATAAGTTCGTCACTGAGATCTGATCTGATAATTCTGTGGTTGCGGCCCGATGCGGCCCGATGCGGCCGCAACATCGTTACATTGCGGCCGCAACACCGTTATGTTGCGGCCGATTTACGTGATTTTGGTTCACAACGCACCGCGGCCGATCTTCGCTGCTGCGGACAGCCGCACCGCACATTGCGGCCGCATCAAGTGATGCGGACCGCAATTTAGAACCTTTCTAGCATTCTGCAACCACTGTGGAAGAGGCGGACGAGCTGCCTCTGATTTGAATTCAGTATCAGAATTCTCAGTTTCTTTTAACATATCTGCTACTTTCTTGTTCGTAGTTCTGCATACATTGTGGGCAACAAGTTGATACTCCAGTAGGATCCATGTTCTCAGAGGCACGCCTGGGTGGAGTGATTGTCGTAGTTGGGAAGGCCTTTAATGGGGATAAAGACTCGAGAGGTACCAAGAATATCGTTGGTCCCAAGCCTAGTTATCAGAAAATAACATGATTACACGATAATACGAAATGCTGGACATAATAACCATGTTTCAGAGCCTAATCAAGCTAATAGTGTAAAGGAAGACAAAAGCTGAATATCTTCTAGTCTTAAACTTGATCAATGGAAACAGGAACATGACATACATGCTTAATTTGCATTCAAAATGGAATACGTGGGTGGGAGTCGAAGCAAGCTACTGGTTAAAATTAAAAAAGCAAAACAGAAGTAACAAATCAGATAAGAAGATTCTCATACTGCAGTCCAAATTGATTCTAATCCATGAAGAATAATTCTTAATTCTATTCCATCAAACATGAAATATTAATGTTAATTGGATCTTGTAACAAAACAGACCACTTAAACCAAAGTAGTGGAAATTAGACTAGCACTCTTCCATCAGTGATCATCAAAGTAGCAGGCATTCCTTAATTAACGAATGAAATATGCAGAAAACAATCAAAATCTCTGTGTCTCTAACTCTGACCAAAATTCCCCACCCGGACCCCCAACTCCTTCAGCCTCGCCGGTATCTGTTCTCTATCCGAAGGAAGCTCCTTCTCCAAATAAATCACTTGAGCATTGCCAAAAGCCCCTTCTCCCAACTCCTTGCTCTCAATCTTCCTCAGCACTTCTTTGATCGCTGCCTCAGGCTCTGACTCACCCACCAAGATCGGGTTCCTCATCTTCCTCCTCAGCAATATATTAACAACCCGTTTCACTTCCTCACCTCTCTGTTGCAGCCTCGGATTCAAATACAAACTTCGATCCGGCGGCGACGTCGCCGGCCGGAATCCCAATCCAATCGAATTCGAATTAGTAGGCGCCGAATTTAGGGACTGTTCGATCGTGGCTTCAACGGCTGGGCTAGAAAAACTAGATTCACTCATCACCCTGCTAACATTGGGGTCATCGAGAATCAATATGATGAGTTGTTCGAGCTCCACCTTCACAGCGAACAGAGGCTGCTGCTGCTGCTCCGGGTAGCCGCGGTGCTGGTGAGCCTGTGCGCGCTTCAGAGTAGCCATTAAAGCATTCGAGATTGAAGGTTCGGTGGCAGGGCTTGTGTTCTAAGAGGTTGGTAAGCGCTCCAGGGCTCTACACTGAAGAGGGTGTGAAGAGTTGGGGTGCGATTTTATGCACGCTTGCAGGAGGAAGCCTGAGGGGGACGCCAGAAGCGTCGCCGCCACGTGGAGCGGCGTCGTTTGCCCGTGATTGCGCCGGCTAGCTTTGGCGATGGAATGATTGAGCACGCTCGCCGACTCCAAACAATTTGATTTCCGGAGTGAAATTGGATGAGGCTCCAGCTCAAAAACCCAAATTTAAAAAAGCAGTTTCTTTGTTTTTGTTTTTTTTTGTTATAGAAATAGAGGTTTGGTTGGTTTGGTTTGTGGTTTGTGTGATTGAATTGAATGAGAGCAGAGAAGAACCAAATCCTGAATGAATCTTATCTAGGGTACAAATGTGTGTGGAACTTACACTTGTGTTCTCAGCCTATGAGCCCACCAGGCAGAAAACAAAATTAGTGTGCATGGGAGATAAGAACATTTCATTTGTTTGTGTGTGAAACTTACACATGCTCCATTTGTCCAGGCTTTGTGCCTGCTGTTGCATTTCTTTGTTTGTCATCTATGCGTCTATTCCATTAGCAAGCTACTCTTTGGAAAGTTGGAATGGAAATGGATACCATAGCATAGGCGTTCTTAATGTCTCTTGCTCTCATCCAAGACGGCGAGAGCTACGAATACCCTTTCTTTTTCTACATTAAAATCACCTTCTATATGGTGGTTCTTCTTCTGTATGCATTCTTTAATGATTGCTAATATAAGTAAATTAACTAAGGATTAAGAATGTTTGGTTTTTTTAACCTTTTTTTTTTTTATTTAGGCATAATATTTGTATTCTGGATTATTTTCACCTTCTACTCCGTCTTATATTTTTTTATTTGAAGTTTCTTCTTCCCTCAAATCTCCTTTGTTTTAGAACTTCACAGCTAGAAGGCACTGGTGGGATTTGGACACACGAGAGTGCTTTTACTTTAGTTCTTCTAACCTAATATTGTATTTTTGTGCTATTGTCTCAAAGTTAATAGTTGTGACCGACTTACTACTGATCTTATTGATAAAAAAATGACCAGGGGTTAATAGTTCTTCTATTAAAAATTTTTGTGTTGCACAATGGAAACCATGTTGAGTACTGATATGGCTTAATGCCATGTGATAAACTCAGTATTATGGTTATGTTCTCTGTATGAAATATTTGGGTTTTTTTACAAACCTTGGCTCAATTGTGCTTACTGTTTTTGTCATCATCTTGTGTTTTTCTTTCCTTTGACACCTTCCAGACGCGAAGGTGACAACAAAATCATCTTCTTGATCAATGTGGATTTTAATATTTGTGTCTCAATTATTGGCATTGTTAGTCAATTCATGGAAAGGGTTACCCAGATTAATCAGTTTACCTTCAATTACGGGCTTGCATTATGTTATATTAGCCTTGGATCTAGCACCAGCAATTGGATAGTTGCATAAATGGCCTGTAATGGAAATGAGTCATGATTCCCATTATTGTTTTCTTTGTATTGATTCTTCTTAGAATTAGACAAACTACATGTAATAACAATAATAATAACGATAAACTGATACCTTTTTTTAATTTACATTTTTTTAATCCTAAAATACTTATCAATGCAATTATCATAAATTTTCATGATCAGTGTAAGAAATAATTTTTATTGTGCACAGTAGTGGTGGACTATCAAGGACGCACATAGTGACAATTCAGATTTATGTGTATATATTATTGATAATCACATATTTTATACATTAATAAATCATCATTTTTAGTCATTTACACTCTCTATGTACTTAATTGATTAAGTCTGGTTATGTTCTGCAAGTTTGGACTCAAATTGGACTTAATTGATTTTTCCAGCATTATTTGGGTCTTACACTGTTTCTGTATTTCTGTCATATCTTGAGTTCTAGATGTATAAAAATTATGTATCTTACCTTGTAAGAAATATAAGAGAGAGCTCTACAACTTTCATAAAGCTCCAGGTAAAATATGGACATCTAGAGGAGTTAAATGGGCTTATAAGTCAGCACACGGATTTTGTGACTAAAACCTAAACAATGTACAATAATCAGAGCATAACTTGGGCTGTAGGAACTTTCTTAGGCTAAAATTTGGAGACTTGAAAGTTAAGAAACATATCTACAACTTTCATGAAGAACATAAGAGTTCATTCGGACAACTTGGAGGTGATATTGAGTCTAGAAGTCAAAACAGATGTGTTGAAACTAGGCCTGAACAGTCTGCAGTAATTGGGTCATATCTTGGGCTGTAGGACCATTTTTTGGATGATTTTGGTGGTATTGGAAAGCTTAGATAAAATGCTACAATTTTCATGAAGACCACGTTGCTTCATTCTGATGGCATCTATGAGATCAACACTGAATGATTTCGGAGACAAAGAATCTCAATAATTTTCTACTCACCAACTTACCATTTTGCATTTTTCACTCATCCACCTACTCCTCACCTACTCTTAATCAACCTTCTTGTCATTTTGTATCTCTAATCCTCTATAAAATGCTCCATTAGCTGATCATTTAGAAGATTTTGGTGTTAGGCTTAGTTTTGAGAAGTTATTGTCATGCTTGTTTATTGTTTTCCTTTGTTGTAATTTTCTCTTACTCTAAATTGAAGCTATGTTAATCTTTTTCTTCTTCTCTTTTTCTTTCTTCTTGTCTATGTGTAACTAAATCTTTATCTTGTTTGGGTGAAAGAGTAAAGCTCTTGGTAATAAAATAAGATTAGATTATTCTATTTCTTGTGCTTAAATGATATATTATAAAATGGACATTATATGTGTTGTATTTTGTTTCCAATCAATTTAGAAACCTTCTTTGTATAATGGAGATCTTGATTTATTATAGACAATAAAATTGGCACAGTGAATGTTTGAACTCATTTATAAATGTTGGTAGATAATTAAAAGAATCATAATATGATTACATATATAATTAAACTTTGAATGTTATATTTTCCGATTGGAACCTTCGTTATGTGTGGATTTCAATGAGTTATAAAAAGAAATAATATTGCCTTTAATTTATTATCAAGAGTGGATCTCCTAATCCAAACAAGTTCTTAAATCTAATTGTGAACAAGTTTTATTATTTTTTTTTGTGACAAATCTTTTTCTTACCTCAAATAATTTCTCTTCATCAATTCCCTGTGGATCGACCTCGGACTTCTGATAATTTATTACTTGAGACAACCTGCACTTGGGTTTGCTTCCTTTAAGTTCGCATCAACTATATACTTATCTGAAGTCAAGAAGGAGGACTATCAAGGATGCACAGAGTGACACTTGAGAATTATGTGCATTTACTATATTTCTGAATTTCTAAAATTGGTGTCTCCAGTAATGAAACTGATCAATTTCCTTTTCTTTTTTGCTGTCCTTTTTTTCCCTTTCTTTAGAATCTGTTTTCTCTAAAGGTTTCAATATTTTAGGTTATCATTCTTTCTCAATTGTTGCATTTGAGGCATTATTGATTAGTTCCTATTTCAAAACTCTATTTTATTATAGTTACATGTAAGTCCCCTATAGCTCTCCACTTCCTTGGGTTTTATTGCCATCTTTCATCCTTTTAAATCTTGCCTTTTGAATACAACTACCAATATTACCTACTTTGTGAAACATCTGCAAGTAGAAAATAGAATTTAATTTCTACTTAAGATCCATAGAGCTCCAGTCATTTCAACATAAGGTAGATTTCAATTCAATTTATTGCAAGGTAGGCACCAATGGTTGGGTTCATTCCAAACACCAATTGGGATTAGATGCTCATTAATGCTAGAAACTTCATGTGGATTCCTATTATAGGAACTGCAGGCAAGAAGCTGAGGAAGACATAAATTTCTATCTTTCCCTCAAATTTCAAGTGTGTTTAGATAATATAGGATGAAAGGGTGAAGAGTAATAACTATTGAATGAAACATATAACTTAAGAGTATTAATTATTGGTTTAACTAATACTATTATGTTTTGGTTTATAGTCCAATAACTTACCAGCAAGTCACTTTGTCTAACATTTTTTTCCTATATATTTGGTATAACTAACTTAAGTCCATATTCACCAACTCTTGGAATGTTATGATCATCAAGTAAAATATTATTTTGTGTTTATTTGCTTATTAAACAACCGGGTGGCACACCAGTATGTAACAATTGCACAGGTTTCATAACTCCATATAAAACTACCAATCTATCAGACCATTTGAGTTCCTTTCTCTACAGATAATTCAACATGTTTAATTGAAGTAGGATGCGTGGATTCAAGATTTCAAGTCAAAAAGCTATGGCGCACCAAAACAATGTTAACAATACTGATAATTGTAATAAAAGTATAGGGCTCATTGATAATCATATATTTGATTCATTAATAAACCCTTATATTTAGTCAATTGCACTTTCTATATTCTCAATTGAACGAGTTTGATCATGATTTGTGAGTTTGGGCTTAATTTGGGCCTAATTGAATTTTTTTCAGCATTATTGGGTTTTGACATTGTTTCTGTATTTTGACCATAACTTGAGTTCTAGATATCTGATAATCATGAATTTTACCTTGTAGGAAAGCTAAGAGGAAGCTCTACAACTTTGGTGAAGAGGTCAGAGTCTTAATTAGATGTCTAGTGGGCCTCATGTTTAGTCAATTACACTTTCTATATTCTTAATTGATTGAGTTTGATCATGATTTGTGAGTTTGGGCTCAATTCAGGCCTAATTGAATTTTTTTCAGCATTATCAGGCTTTGATACTGTTTCTGTATTTTGACCATAACTTGAGTTATAGATATCTGGTAATCATAAATTTTACCTTGTAGGAAAGCTAAGAGGAAGCTCTACAACTTTGGTGAAGAGCTCAGAGTCTCAATCATATGTCTAATAGGCCTAATTTTGCATAGAAGTTAGAATACGAGTTTAGAGACCCTTTGATGTTGTTTTAGTCATAACTTGAGTTATAGACCTCCAAATTGTATGGGGTTTAGGCCCACATGTTCATAACTGACTCAACTTTTAATTAATGTGTTTTTAATTATGTAAAGCCAAAATAAGGGGTGGCAAGTTAGAAATCGAGGCACCCCTCATTTTGACATTTTTCTTTCTTTTCTCTAGAACTCTCTTCCTCCTCCTTCTCTCTAATTTTCGTTTTCTTCTTCCTTTTTTTATTTTTCTGAGTTCTCCCCTTCTCATGGAGGGGTAGAGCCTTTAGATCAATCCAAGAGATTGAACATGCTTGGTTGTTAATCTTGAGATTTCATTTTTAATGTTTAAGTTCATCTATTAATCAAGTTTCTCTTCTTCTTCTTATCTTTGTTAATTTTGGTTGCTTAATTTGAATTTTCATATGTTAATTGCTTAATTACCATGTGCAAAGAGATGAACTCAGAAATTAAACAAGACATTGAAGGTGTCTGATGAAATGTTTAACTTGGTTGGATCTTGGCTTTTAAGTTGATTTCGATTTTGATGAGTGCTTAACTTGTCTAATCTTAATTAATTGAAATTTAGAAGCATTTCTAGTAGAAGAAGATCCATGATCATTGAGAGGCTTCTTAATGTGGTTTAAGACCAAGGACTTGTTTAATAATTGAATAGACCTTTAGTAATCAAGGATAAATTAAAATCAAGTTTGGACAATTTTCTTGGATTGGTTGCTTTCATAATTCTGATTAATTCGAATTCTGATTCTTAATTCTGTTTGTTAATTCTGTTTCTTAATCTCACCTAACCCCCTCATTTTAACTTGACTTGATCAAATTACGTTTTATAATCCTTGAGAGACGATTTGATGTTGCTTCCTATGCTACAAGCTATAGGCGTAACTTGATTATAATTTTGGTGAGTTTGACACTCGTCAAAATTTTGGAGCCGTTGTCGGGGACTGTGTTCTGCAATCTGATCATATTGCGTGCCATTACTGGTGCTGCATTCTGGTATATTCTGATCCGATCTGCTATTGATTGCTACTCTGATTGCATTTTGCATTCTGCTGCATTCTTCTGGTTTCTGCTGCATTTTGCTGGTTACTGTTGCATTGAATTTTGTTGTTGTGCATTGCATTCTGTTCCTCTACATGGTATGATTTCGTACAACTGCATTGCATAATATCACACAACTGAACACTCACAAAATTATCTAATTACCTGCTGCATTGCAATTCTGCTGGTTAGTTACTGTTCCATTGACTTTTGCTGTTGTTAACCATCCTTTTGCTGACCTTATTGCCAATTGCATTGCAAGATCTTATTGTAAGTGTCATTCACTCATTTTGGACGTGTTTCTAACTGCCTACCACTGTTTCATACCCTGCTAGCTCTCTTTCCCCATTTTCTAATTTTTTCTGAGGCAAGGGGAGATTAGTTCAATTTTGGCTGTGGAGTTTTGAGCTGAGACTTGGTCCCCAAAGTTAAATCACCATTCTGAGCAAGGAGATTTCCTAGGGATCATCCACTCGGATTTTAGCCAAATTTCATCATTTGATAGGAGTTTTGAGAAAACTAGGGATATAACGATAATTTCAACAATTATTTTAGTAAGTCAGAATGACCTGAATTTTGGCCAGTTGATAGAGAAAATTCCATAGGATGGCCAAATTCTATTGTTTAGATCACTTTTTCAATTTTTGAAATATTTTCTTTCCATGGTAATTCTCTAAAAAATCATAGTTTTCATTTTGTGGAGGTCCCATATTTTTTAAAAATCATTTGATATGTTTTTTTATTTTTTCTAGTCATTTTTGTAGTGTAGATTTGCATGGTTTTTAGATTTTGGCTTTCTGACACTTTTTAGCCCTGATTGGTTGCATGACTAGGTCTGATTCTGATAATTTGTTTGATTTTGATCCTGAGATTGATAGAACTTTGCATACATTGATAAGAGCTCGTATGATTAGTCAAGTAATTGATTCCTCATTTCATTCTGACACTAAATCTGTCACTGAATCTGTCATTGAAGCTGAGAATTTAAATGATATTGTAACCATGATTGATAACATGCATAATAGGACTCTTAAAAAGCTTGCTACCCTTGATGTCACTTATCAGCCATTATGCATCCACTATCCTGAGATTGATGCTGACTTTGAGCTAAAGTCTGGACTAATCCATTTGTTGCCTAAGTTTCATGGACTTGCAGGTGAGGATCCTCATAAGTATCTTAAGGAATTCCATGTTGTGTGCTCAACCATGAGACCTCAAGGCATCCATGAAGAACACATCAAGCTGAGGGCATTTCCCTTCTCCCTTGCTGATGCAGCCAAGGACTGGCTTTACTATCTCTCACCTAGTTTTGTGACTTCCTGGAATGATATGATGAGGTTATTTTGAGAGAATTTTTTCCCTGCCTCCAAAGCTGCTACAATTCAGAAGGACATTTGTGGCTTCAGGTAGATTTTTGGTTAAACCTTGCATGAATACTGGGAGAGGTTCAAGAAGTTATGTCCAAGTTATCCATATCACCAAATCAGTGATCAATTATTGATCCAATACTTTTATGAGGGGCTGATGCCAATGGAGAGAAGCATGATTGATACTACCAGTGGAGGGGCTTTAGTGGATAAGACCCTTGCTGTTGCCAGAGACTTGATAGCAAATATGGCAGACAACACTCAGCAGTTTGGAACTCGAATGATCACCTCAACCAGAGGAGTCAATGAACTTCAAGTGTCTCATGTAGACCAACAGAGAATGGAACACAAATTGGATGAGTTGACATCTTTGGTGAGGCAGCTAACAGTGGCACAACAACCACCTATGCAAATGAATGCCACTGCTTGTGGAATTTATTCTTGTCCATCTCATCCTACTGATGCTTATCCAACCCTTCAAGAAGAGAATTCTGGCAACGAAGCATATCCTGTTGTTACAGCAAGCATTTTTCCTAGTAGACCCCAATACCAGCAGCCCCAACAGCCAAGATATGATCCATTTTTGAGTACTTATAACCTTGGCTGGAGAGACCATCCCAACTTCAGATATAGGAATTCTGGGCAACAACAACAACCCCAGCAGCAGCAACAACAACAATAATTTAGATACCAAGTTGCAGGCCCTAGTAATAAGTACCAACCACCTGCATTCAGGCAAGCACAACCTGTGCTGCCATCCATGCAGCAACCCATGCAGCAACCCATCCAGCTACCTAGTCCAGCAGCCACTCCAGTCGAGCCATCCTTAGAAGACTTGATGAAATAGATGGCCTCAACCAACATTCAGTTCCAATAGAATGTCATTACTACAATTCAGAACCTGCAAACTCAGATTGGGCACCTGGCAACCACTGTTAATGAACTAAAAAGTCAAAGATCAAGTCAATTGTCTTCACAAACAGTCAATAATCCAAGAGGCAATATAAGTGCCATTACCTTGAGAAGTGACAGAGAAGTTGATGGTCCTAAGCAACCTAAGATGCAAACCAAGATGCAATCTGAGCAACAACCAGTTCAGCATCCAATTCCACAACATGAGCAGCAGTACCCTAAGCAGAAAATAAGTGGCTCAGACCAAAAATTCGTGGCACAAAACAATTGTGCAGAAAAATCAGATTTGTTCATTCCACTACCCTTCCCAAATCGAGTCACATAGTCCAAGCAAGCAGTGCAATATGTCATGGAAAGAGAAGTCCTTGAGACATTTAGGAAGGTGGAAATCAATATCCCCCTCCTAGATGTAATCAAATAGATTCCAAAGTATGCCAAATTTCTCAAGGAGTTGTGCACTCACAAGAGAAGACTTAAGGGTACAGAGAAGATTAGTATGGGCAGAAATATGTCTGCAATGATTTAGCCAAGAATGCCACAGAAATACAAGGATCCTAGAACATTCAATATTCCTTGCATCATAGGCAGCCAACACTTCACTCATGCAATGTTGGATTTGGGAGCCTCCATTAATGTCATGCCCAAATCAGTTTTTGAATCCATGCACATTGGAGAGTTGAAGCCCACCAGAATCATCATTCAGCTAGCAAATCGGAGCACAACTTATCCAGTAGGAATGCTTGAGGATATTTTGGTAAGGGTAAATAAGTTAATCTTTCCAATAGATTTTTACATTCTAAATATAGAAGATGAATTTGCATCTAGCCAGGCACCATTAATTTTAGGTAGACCTTTCTTGAAAACTACTAAGACTAAGATTGATGTGCATGCTGGTACCCTTTCCATGGAATTTGGTGATAACATTGTTCAATTCAATATCTTTGATGCCATGAAATATCTATTAGAAGAGCATTCTATCTTTCATTTAGATGTCCTTGATATGTTAGTTGATGATGTGCATTTTGACATGCTTGCTGATTTTCTTGGGATTGTGGGATTTCTAGATAGTGTTGCTGTTTTTGCTAAATATGCGTGTGCTATTTCTGAAATGTGTGATTATGTTGTTCTTGATTCTACTGTTATTGATTTTGCTATTCTTGATTCTACTGTTCATACTTCTGCTATTCTTGATTTTGCTGTTCATAATTCTTCTCTTCTTAATTCTACTGTTCATAATTTTGTTGTTCTTGATTCTATTGTTCATAATTCTGTTGTTTTTAATTCTACTATTCATAATTTCGTTATTCCTAATAATTCTGTTATTCCTAATAATTCTATTGTTATTTTTGCTTCTGATCTTGTTAAATCTGTTTCTGCATGTGCTTTTGCTGTCCATTCTGATCCATATACTAATCTTGTTATTTTTGCATTTGCTTGTTCTGATAAAATTGAGATCCTTGCTATTTCTGATTCTGCTTCTATTTGTGATAAATCATCTACTGCTACTATTGTTATCCCTGATTCTGTTTTCTCTGGTTGTTCTGAATTTGGTAATTTCAGTTGTTCTAAAAATAATAACTCTGCATGTTCTACATTACCTTCCCCTATGAGACATGATCTTGCGGTTTGGGAAGTTTCTGCAACCAGTTTAATACCTTCAATCCAAAAACTAACCACCCTTAACCTTAAGCATTTGCCTGAGCATCTGAAGTATGCATATTTGGGGGATGATGAGCAGCTTTCGGTGATTGTAGCCAAGAACCTCATTACTGAACAGGAGGCAAGATTGTTGCAAGTTTTGAGAGAAAATAAGAGGGCCATTGGATAGACACTGGCGGATATTCCTGACATTAGCCCTTCCACTTGTATGCAAAGAACTTTCCTTGAGGATGAAGCTAAATCAGTGCGCCAACCCCAAAGGATACTTAACCCTCTGATTCTGGATGTGGTAAAGAAAGAGGTCACTAAGCTACTGCAAGTTGGTATTATTTACCCCATCTCTGACAACACTTGGGTGAGTCATGTGCAGGTCGTTCCCAAGAAGTCTGGAGTGATGGTTATGGCCAACCAGAACAATGAGTTGATCCCTACCAAAGTGTAGAACAGTTGGCGAGTCTGCATTGATTATAGGCGGCTCAACTAGGCCACAAGGAAAGATCACTACCCGTTGCCTTTCATTGATTAGATGCTGGATCGTTTGGCTGGGAAATCCTATTATTGTTTCTTGGATGGATACACTGGCTACTTTCAGATTCACATTGCACTTGAGGATCAGGAGAAGACCACATTCACTTGCCCCTTCGACACCTTTACTTACAGGCGGATGCTTTTCGGCCTCTACAATACCCCTGGTACCTTCCAGCGGTGCATGGTAAGTATTTTTTCTGACTTTCTAGGGGAGTGCATGGAGGTGTTTATGGATGATTTCACTGTCTATGGTTCTTCTTTTGATTCTTGTTTGGATAGTTTGTCTAGAGTACTGCATCGATGCATCGAAACTAACCTTGTCTTGAATTTTGAGAAATGTCATTTCATAGTAGAACATGGTATAATTTTGGATCATGTAGTGTCTAGTGAGGGTATTGATGTTGACCCCGCAAAAATAGATGTGATTACCTGTTTAACTTACCCCACTTGCGTGCGGGAAGTTCATTCTTTTCTTGGACATGCGGGTTTCTACAGGTGCTTTATCAGAGATTTCAGTCAAATAACCCTTCCACTATCTAACCTATTATAGAAAGATATGGAGTTCTTGTTTGACCAGAAATGCATGCAGGCCTTTGATCACTTGAAGTGAGCTTTAAACAGTAACCTTGTCATTCAGTCACCTGATTGGACACTCCCGTTCGAGCTTATGTGTGATACATCTAACTATGTTGTGAGAGTGGTCTTAGCACAGAGAGTGGGCAGAGCTTCCCATGTGATCTACTATGTTTCATGCACTTTGAATGCTGCTCAAGCAAATTACACAACCACAGAAAAAGAACTTTTAGCAATTGTGTTTGCATTGGACAAGTTTTGATCTTATTTGCTTAGTTCTAAGGTTGTGGTATTTTCTAATCATGCAGCTCTGAAATTTCTTCTGAAGAAGCCTGAGGCTAAGCCACGATTGATTAGGTGGATACTGCTCCTCCAAGAATTTGATGTAGAGATTCGAGATAAGAGTGGAGCAGAGAACCTAGTGGCTGATCACTTGAGCAGAGTTTCGAGAGCCTCGGATCCCCTTCCCATTGATGATTCATTTCTTAACGAGCAGCTGCACGGTACGGTCATTTCTCATTAGTTTGTAGATATGGTCAATTTCCTAGTTGCTGGCGTTTTCCCTGCATGTTTTATTAGGGCTCAGATTGATAAGTTGAAGAGTGAGTCTAAGTATTATGTGTGGGATGATCCTTATCTTTGGAGATTTTGTAGTGACCAGTTAATTAAGAGATGCATCTCTGATCATAAGTTTGATTCTGTTCTTAGCTTTTGTCATACATTTGCATGTGGTGGATATTTTGGACCTACTTATATAGCTAGGAAAGTTTTGGACTCTGGTTTATATTAGCCCACTGTATTCCATGATGTATATGTGTTTTGTAAGTCTTGTGAACAGTGCCAAAGAACATGTAATATTTCTCATAGGAATGAAATGCCCCAATAGCCTTTACTGTTTTGTGAGATTTTTGATGTCTGGGGTATTGATTTTATGAGGCTATTTCCTGTTTCTTTTGGCTTTGTTTACATTTTGATGGCTGTTGATCATGTCTACAAGTGGGTGGAGGCGAGAGCCACTTGGATTGATGACTCCAAGGTTGTTGTCGATTTTGTTAGATCACATAGTTTTTGCAGGTTTGGAGTCCTGAGGTCTATCATTAGTGATCAGGATTCGTATTTCTGCAATTAGAGCATAGAGGCTTTGATGAAAAAGTATAGGGTCTTGCACAGAGTTTCTACACCTACCACCCCATACCAATGGGCAAACCGAGGTTTCCAACAGAGAGATCAAGCAGATGCTCTAGAAGATAGTTCAACCTAACAGAAAGGACTGGAGTAAGAGGCTTGAGAATGCTTTATGGGCTTACCGGACTACTTATAAGATATCGATCGGGATGTCTCCATATCGGATTATTTTTAGCAAAGCATGCCATCTATCGGTGGAAATTGAGCATCGCGCATTATGGGCGGTGAAGAGGTGTAACTTGGACCTAGATCAAGCAGGCATGAAGAGGAAGCTACAACTACAGCAATTGGAGGAGATTCGCTTAGAGGCTTATGAAAGTTCTAAACTCTATAAAGAGAAGACTAAAGCCTTCCATGATAAGATGATTCTGCGGAAAACATTTGAGATTGGCCAAAAAGTTCTCCTCTATAACTCTCGCCTCAAGCTCATGCCCGGGAAGCTCCGATCTAGATGGTTAGGTCCATTTGTTGTCATTAAAATTTTTCCTTCTAGTGCTGTGCAGATTACAAGTGAGGCCACTGCGAAAGCTTTCACATTCAACGACCACCACCTCTAGCCATTTTATGAAGAAACTTAAGCTCAAGCAAACGATATGGAGGCGGTCACCTTGCAAGAAGTCCTCTACCCCACTTGATCAGGTTGTTTCTTTCCCCTTTCTCTTATTTTGATTGTCTCATATTTGTTGATGATATTGCTGGTTTGCTACTGATTTTTGAGCTTTACATTGAGGGCAATGCAAATTTTAAGTGTGGGGGAGAGATTTAGCATGTTGTCTGCTATTTTTTCTGTTTTCTTTGTTTCTGTTTTGCTACATTTTTGTTGTTTTTAATTTTTTATTTCCTGTAAATAAATAAATAAATAAATAAAAATTTGATGATGTCTGAATTTGTGATGTTTATGAGTTTGAAGCAATTGAAATTCAAGGTCATTACATGATTGAATAAATTTTCTTCCTTCTTGAAACTGATTTGCTTGGTAATGGATGTTTGAATTAGTAGATTGAGTTCAATAGATGCATACCTTGTGAGATTTTGAGCCTATTGATGGATAGATTTAACATTGCACTATTTTATTCGTTTTTGTGTGATTTTTACTCGTGTTAATATTCACTCTAGAACTTGCTTTGATTATTTTTGAGGCTACATTTCACTTGCATGCATGAACATAATTGATGCCTTCTTTCTTAATTAGCTACTTTGGTCAAATAGCCAACCTTGCATCATTTCCCTTTGATTAACCCCCTTGAGCCTATTTGTCTATTCTTTGTCTTAGCTCATTTTATGCCTTTGTGAAAAATTATGATTTTACCTTACCTTAGGAAATGGAAGAGCATTAGTTCATTTTCATTTGAGGAGCTCTTTTGCTTGTGGGCAATTAATAGTTCAAATGTGGGGGTTGTGCAAATTGATGTGTAATATGTAAGGTGATTGAAAAAAAATGGAAAAAAATGAAAAAAAAAATGAAGAGAAAAAGAATGAATGCAAGAAAAGTTGTGAAAGCAAAAGGAAAGGAATATGTAAGAGAATATGCATTACATGAATTTTTGGGGGGCAAAATTTCATGCTTGTTACTTGTCATTTGAGTTCCTCCCCATTACTCTTTTATTCTCTTAGGTGCTTAACTTGCTATATCCATATTGTTTCCTTCCCTTACCTTGGGCCCATTATAACCTTGAATAAAGTCATCTTGATTTTTGTGTGCATGTGTTTAGTAGTGGAGAAGTAGAAGATAAGCAAGCTTATGGTAGTGCAATTTTTATGGGCTCAATTGAGTGAAATACTTACCTTGTAAACACTTGAGGGTTAAGAATATATCTTGTGAGGATCTATCATTCTTGATTCATGCTTTTCAATTTGAAGTTACCTTGCTTGTTGGCTTGGGTTGTGAAGAAATATTAACTCATGATGTTTTGATCCCTTGAACCTTTGGTTGTTCTTCTTGCTTGTAAACTTTTGCATTCTTGAATGTCATTGGAATTTGAGTTCTTTTTGTTGATCCCTTTTGCCCTTGTTTTGGTCTTTTATGTTTTGCCCAAGAGTACAAAAAGCTAAGTGTAGGAGAATTTAATAATCACATATTTGATTCATTAATAAACCCTCATGTTTAGTCAATTGCGCTCTCCATATTCTTAATTGATTGAGTTTGGTCATGATTTATGAGTTTGGGCTCAATTTGAGCCTAATTGAATTTTTTCAGCATTATTGGGCTTTGATATTGTTTCTGTATTTTGGCCATAACTTGAGTTCTAAACATCTAATAATCATGAATTTTACCTTGTAGGAAAGCTAAGAGGAAACTCTACAACTTTGATGAAGAGCTCGAAGTCTCAATCAGATGTCTAGTAGACCTAATTTTGCATGGAAGTCAGAATACGAGTTTAGAGACCCTTTGATGTTGTTTTGGTCATAACTTGAGTTATAGACCTCGAAATTGCATGGGGTTTAGGCCCAAATGTTCATAACTGATCCAACTTTGTAATTAATGAATTTTTAGTTATGTAAAGCCAAAATAGGAGGTAGTTTAGGGGGTGGCAAGTCAGAAACCGAGGCACCCCTCATTTTGACATTTTTCTCTCTTCTCTCTAGAACTCTCTTCCTCCTCCTTCTCTCTAATTTTCGTTTTCTTCTTCCTTCTTTTATTTTTCTGAGTTCTCTCCTTCTCATAGAGGGGTAGAGCCTTTAGATCAATCCAAGAGATTGAACATACTTGGTTGTTAATCTTGAGATTTCGTTTTTAATGTTTAAGTTCATCTATTAATCAAGTTTCTCTTCTTCTTCTTCTCTTTGTTAATTCTGGTTACTTAATTTGAATTTTCATATGTTAATTGTTTAATTACCATATGTAAAGAGATGAACTCGGAAATTAAACAAGACATTGAAGGTGTTTGATGAAATGTTTAACTTGGTTGGATCTTGTCTTTTAAGTTGATTTCGGTTTTGATGAGTACTTAACTTATCTAATCTTAATTAATTGAAATCTAGAAGCATTTCTAGTAGAAGATCCATGATTATTGAGAGGCTTCTTGATGTGGTCTAAAACCAAGGACTTGTTTAATAATTAAATGGGCCTTTAGTAATCAAGGATGGATTAAAATCAAGTTTAGACAATTTTTTTGGATTGGTTGCTTTCTTAATTCTGATTAATTCGAATTCTGATTCTTTATTCTATTTGTTAATTCTGTTTCTTAATCTCGCCCAACCCCCCCTCCCATTTTAACTTGACTTGATCAAATTGCGTTTTATAATCCTTGAGAGATGATCCGATGTTGCTTCTTATGCTACAAGTCGTAGGCGTAACTTGATTATAATTTTGGTGAGTTCGACACTCGTCTCTCGTGAAGGTCACGTGAAAATAGGTGTATACATAGTGTTGATATATGTTTAAGGCCTGCAAAAAATGAATGACACTTCATGTTTTAAATAATAGTAAGTCGTATTGAGGTTTGCTTCATTCTTCTTGTACTTTTACACCTTGCAAGCTTGATGTATAGAGCTTCCTTCTTGAGTTCTTGATTATCTGAGCCCCAGATCAAGTGATGCATTATAGTAGATTATACTAATTTTGTGGTTTGTTATTTGTGCAGTTACTTCCTTCAATAGAAGACTAACATGTAAAGATTGAAGCTATACTTATCCATCAGTTCAAGACATATAGAGATCACCATTGGCATTGCCATGCTGCAGGCTCAAGTCATTACATATATAAGACATGTATTTGTTATGTTTCATTGGCTTATCCCAAATGCAGTTCAGATAAATTGAATTAATATAATTCCCATTGTATTTAAATAATAAATGGAAACACATACTTCTTGGAGGACTTGGCTGTTTGTTTAGCAGCTGGCACCATATATTATCCATCGATTGCATTCATATGGATAAGCTTTAACAATTCCCAACAGTTAATAATATAGCAACAAAAACATACCTATTCTACAATATGATTTTTTATAACAAATCATCTTTAAAGCACAAGGCATAACATGTCCATTTAGGGAACTTACCTAACTTTTTTTTTCTTATAACAGGGCTCCGTTTAGGGAACTTATCTAACACCAAGAAAAATTGAAATCATATCTCACATATGCTAGATGTCAATCACTGACCAAAAGGGATATCAACAGGATTCCAAACTCGACAATGGAATTAAAGATCCCAAATTATTAGTCGCATGATTATTACAATTTTGTATGGTGTGAGTTTGGTTTTTGATATTGGTATAAGTACTGAAAGTAGCTCATCAGCAGCCTATGTAGTCTTGCAATACATGATCCATGTCACTTGGTATATTTTTAATAAGATTCTAATATTAACCTAATTGTTTACACTATTTTATATTATCAATTTTTTTTTCACAATCTGAAAAGATGATCCATAGCCAATAAACCACACTTTTATGTTTTCTGTTTCATTAGATAATTGTTTGCTCGTGTATTGCACGGGTTCTCTAACTAGTTCTTATACAAGAAATTATTACTATTCATTCTACATGTTAAGTTTTTATTAAATGTTTTTCTTTTCACATGTGTAACATGTGTAGGTGAAGAAATGTTTTTAAAAATTATTTTATAAAAAAATATTTAATAATTAAAATAAATTATTATTTAAATATAATATTTTAATATTAAAATATTTAATAATTAATAATTAATAATTAATAATTAATAAATAACAAATAATAAAAACGTCTGATAGGCCTCATTGATATGTAACTCACCTCACTATTTCATCGATTGTTGAGCCAATGTCAAAACGTCTATATTAGAACTAAGGATAGATCTAGACTTGGTTGTATAATTGGAAGGAGGGAAAGGCCTCACCTCCAGTGCTGATGTAAAAGGAGTTCCCAAATCAGTGTTCAATAAACTAACACATATATTATCCATCAATGGCATATGTAAAATCTCCTTATTGATTACCACATGAATGGCATTGTCAAACCTCATAGAGTCACATAAATTAACTCCAATAAAACGATCAAATTGCGACAGCTGATTCAAGTAATCATAGTTCCCATATAAAGAAATAAGCTCTGATCTAGTAAATAGTATCTTTACCTTCTGAATGTCTTAGTACGTAGCAATTCCTTCTAGCCTGAGGAAAGTTTCTCACAGTTTTGAATGTTCTTTGAAGAGTTTAGCATACTTCAATTAACTCTTCAAATTCATTGTATCCAAAGTAGTATAAACTTGCTGAGATAACACTATCACTCTTCTTTTGCAACTATGACCTTTAAACCCTTTCATTGTTTGCACAGCCAATTGTAAATCAGGAAGTAGAAAGTTTATGACAGACACTTTGAACGATATAAAAGAAAAAAAGAATACTTCAATATGATTTTTTTGTTGGGCATAAGCAGAGCCCAAAAAAGACTTACGAACCAATACTCAAGTTTTATCAATGCATTTCACAACATGAGTTAAGGTTGAATTCGAGCACTAACTACCGTTTTTAAATACTCAACTCAGACGAATCATCATTTCCATCAATGAGTTAAGTGAAAAATTACAATAGTAGACCTAACATCATATCTTGATCTAAAACTTTAAAATAATAAATTTTTTTGACTCTTTTCACTTATATATTATTTACTTAACATATTATTTATTAATGTATGATTTCAATACTCATACTTGAATTTTCAATATTTTTATACATTATACATTATGAATTTTCTATTATTTTAATTTAAGATTTTATTTTATTAGTTAAATATTTTATCTATTTTATATCATGACCATACTAGTCATGATAATATCATCGACGTAAACTAGTAAAGCCGTGAAGGAAGAAGACTGATGACGGATAAATAGAGAATGATCAGCGGCAAACAAAGTGTAGCTAAAAGAAAGAAGAAAAGCGAACAAATGAGCAAACCATTAGCGGCTTGCTTGCTTGAGGCCAAAAAGGGAGCGTTGCAACTTGTAAACTTGGTTTGGTTTAGAGGAGACAACCCCTAGTGGCAGGACCGTATAGACATCTTCGTATAGTTCGTCATGTAAGAAGGCGTTGTTCACATCTCAAATTGCTGAAGATGCCATCCAAGAATAGAAGCAATAGACAAGAGAATACGAACAGTGCTCATTTTGACCACTGGGGAAAATGTGTCTAAATAATGCAGTCCCTCCAATTTGGCGTACCCCTTTGCCACCAACCGCACCTTATAGCGCTCAATGGAGCCATCAACCATTTATTTGATTCGAGAGACCCATTTACAGCCAATGGGAAGTTTCCCTTATGGAAGATCAGTAAGAATCAAGGTGTGGTTTGCCTCCAGCGCAGTAATCTCACCATTCATGGCTTTTATCCAACAATCAGATTTGGAGGCTTGTGCATAGGTATCGTATTAGGCTCAAGATGGGAAGAAATGGATAAGACAAAATGTTTATGATTAGGAGATAAAGCGTTATAGGAAACAAAGGAAGAGAGAAGATACCGAATACCTGAAGAACAAGGTGGTGTAGCAGTATGCAAAGTGCAGTGGTAATTAGCTAAATATCCTGGTCTCTTATGTGGATGTGTAGAGTTACCAATGGGACACGAAGGGGAATGATTAGAGGAACGAGGAAGAGACGTAGGAATGACATGTGAGGAAAGTGAATCAGAAATGGGAAGTGAGGTAGATCTGGGAGGATGGGAGGAACGGAAAGAAGGAAGAGGATCAGAAAAACATAGTGGGAAAGTAGTACTAGAAGGAGGTAAGGCAGAAGATGGAGAATCTGTAGAAGTGGCAGAAACTTGATAAAGAAACAAGGATTAATAAAAATTAACATTGTGGAACAAAGAAATTTCCCTGGTGTGAAGATCATACACAACAAAACCTTTGGTACCACTTTGGTAGCCAAGAAACACACACTTCTTTGCTCGAGGATCAAACTCTTTACGATGAGCCTGTAAAGTGCTAGAAAAGCAAAGGAAACCAAATATTTTTAACTAAGAGAAATCAGGAGGCTTAGCATATAACTTCTCAAATGGTGACAGATTATTGAGAAAGGGTGCAGGTAAGTGGTTGATGAGATATCTAGCATGAATGATGGCATAGGACCAGAAAATATGAGGTAGGTTGGCTTGAAATAATAAGGCTCGGGCAACTGCCAAAAGATGCTAATGTTTGCGTTCGACCACACTGTTTTGCTGTGGTGTCTCAACGCAGGAAGTTTGGTGCAAAATACCATGGCTAAGATAAAAGTCTCTTAAGAGAAACTCTCAGCCATTTTCACTGCAGATGGTCTTAATTTTGGTATTGTACTAAGTGGACACTAAAGTCACAAGTGACTTCAAGTGTGTGTGTTTCAACCTTGGTCTTCATAAGAAAGATCCAGGTGTGTCGAGTATGATCATCCACAATTGTAAGGAAATATTTGTGGCCATAAATTGATGCTACAGAATAAGGACCCCATATGTCCACACGTATGAGATCAAAAGGATGTATAGCATAAGAGGAACTAACAGGAAAAGGCAATTTCTTTTGCTTGGAGAAGTGACAAACATCCCATGCATGAATATCATTATTAGAAATGAAAGGAAATTGATGATGTAACACATTCAACCTCTCTGTTTAGAGGGATGTCCTAAACGAAAATGCCATAAGCTAAAAGGATTACTAATGACAGAATTAACACAACGCAGTAAAGGGGGATTTGCTGTTATGTTACAGTAGGAACTAGAAATTTGTACAGACCACCATGCATAGTAGCTATGCCAATCGTCTTCAAGGTATTGGCATCCTGCAAAATACATTTGAGTAGAAGAAAATGTCAATGAACATGCTAAGGTAGAAGAAAGTTTCGAAACTGAAATCAAATGAAAGGAGAAAGTTGGCACAAACGGCACATCTAGGAGATAAAGAGAATTAGAAAAGTATACAGTGCCAGAATAAGAAGTACAGACTTGTTGTCCAGTAGGCAATTTGATGGAAATAGGCCTTATTTTCTTAAAGGAAGTGAATTTGCTCATATCAGAATATATATGGTCTGTGGCACCCGAATTCAAGACCCAAAAATCAGCATGTGGTTGTGATTTAGAAGAAAAGGCAAAATTGTTACCTTACTCAGGTGAAGGTGCTTGGATTGAGTAAGGTGTGGAAGAGGTAGAAGTGACGGTGCTCCACTGATTAGAGACACGGGTGTCTATCACAGACTGCACAGCACAGCCCTGAGAGAGTTCAGAGCTCTCTGATACCATAACACGAAAATGATATGGAAGAAAAAAGAGAATCTCAATCTTCTTTCATGTGAGTGTTGGTATTTATATACAGTTTGCAGCTTAACTGCCTAATAGAATATAGAAGAGAAAAAAAAGTTCTAGAGCTGCTATAACCTATCTATTACGGTAGTATTTATAATAAACCTAACTAACTAAAGTGAAACAGTATGTAAAGATAAATAACAATTCATGAACTACATGAATTATGTATAGCTTTCTCTGTTATATCTCATTTTTCATTCATGTGAGTGTTGGTGTTTATATACAGTTCGCATCCTAACTGTCTAACAGAAAACAGAAGAGAAAAGAAAGTTCTAGAGCTGCTATAACCTATCTATTACAGTAGTCTTTGTAACAAACCTAAATAACTAAACTGAAACAGTATGTAAAGATAAATAACAATTCATGAAGTACGTGAATTATGTATAGCTTTCTCTGTTATGGTGGGTGATGGAGCATGGTCTGCAACTAGGAGTTCACATCCCACAATGATGAAAAAGAAAAAGCTTGTTCACAAACCTCTGTTCACGCTACCAGTGAGAGAATCATAAAATTTAGACAGCGAAAGCAAAGGTAATACGTAAGTATAATTTTTTTTTTAAATAAAATAATATATTAATACATAATGATGAAATATTAATTTATAATTATTCTTTTTACAGTGTAAATAATTTTTTTATTATTAATATTATCAAATATTTTTTATTTATATATGTATAAATGATCTTGACAATTAATTACTTAGAATGCAGTTTGAAAAAAATGTTAAAAAAAATTATTTTTCTTGTAACAAATTTATTTACTTACACACATATGGAACAAAGTTAAAAATATGAAGTAATACAAAATTACGAATAATTATTGTGACTAATAAAAAATTAAAGTGAGTAAGAGTATGTGTCTCACTATTATACAAATGAGTCCGTCCCTGAATACTATTGTGAAAGCTCATTTTTTTCAAGCCCTTTGTTCTCTTCTTATATTACACCCCTAGTCTTTCTTATAGCAAGCTCGTAAGCTTGGTGAAACAGGTGTGGGGAACCACTGCCTTTGTCCTCGCTGGGGTGCTGTACCAACAGCACAAAGAAAGCGGAGATGCTTCATGCAGTGACAATGAGAAATAAATGCATATGGCTTGGTGTGTGTACTGTACAAGGAATGTGTTGGCTCATGAGAGAGGGTGATTCCTTTTTTTTTTTTTCAAGTGAAGCAAATTAATTTGAAATGAGTTAAAATGAACATTAGGTTTTGGGCTATGTAGAAAATGTGTCTTTTACATTAATATTTTTTTTTATTTTTTATTTTTATTTTTTTAAAATTTAAAATGACTCGAATAAAATTGGATATTCACTTTCTCTTAATTGCTTAGCCACTAATTGATGTGATTTGGGAAACCCTAATGATCTAGACATAGGAATTTAGGTGTTGAGCATTGGTTTAAGTAATGCATGTTCAATTTGATTTAATTGTGTGGTGATTTCATTTGCTATTAAAATGATCTAGACACTTGTTAGTCATGCATAACAAGTATTTGATACTTGTTTTTAATGAGTGAATCTTAACTTAATTCACATAAAAAATAGTGTGTTGGATAAGTAAAACATGTTTGTATGACCATCAAAAGAGGCTTATGAATATCTTTGTGACTAAGCTAACAATTCCTATTTATTGATGTTTGTAATGAAGAATGAATTGCTTCAAGTGAAAATGTTAAGGGAGATTGGAGCCTAAGATTTCATTCATTGATTCTCACTCTTTGATTTAGTGATTTGTTTCTTTAAATTGGCTTTTATATTTTCTTGTTTTAGCTTCCTTAAACCCTCTTGATTCTTGAAAACTTTCGATTGCTTGGATGAAGTTAGGAGGTGATTGGTTAGTTCTAAGTACAAAAGATTTGTAACATTCATCATGGGATGATACTCACTCATAAGGGTGAAAATGAGCAGAGTTAAGTTAGGCTTTGCCTAAATAGGCTTAAGCTTGTTTTGTAATGTGTCGGTATGTGTTTGGTCTATTTATGAAAACATAGAAGCCCGACCTGACTCAAAAGCTTATTTAAAGACTTACATTACATAAAGACTTTTGTATAAGTCAAAAAAACTTAAACTTTTTAATTTTTAATAAGTATAACCTTGACAAAATTATTATATTTTATGTAAAATAAATATATTATACTAAGATATAATTAGTAAATTATGTAGGTATTATAAATTTTTAATTATATATATATATATATATATAAAGAAATAAGCCAACCTGGTATGCTAAATAAGTTTTTTTAAAAGCCCAAACCTTAGCCTACATAATTAAGTAGACTTTTCAAAAAGTCTAAATCTGACTTATTTGCTAAAAAAGTTAAGTTTATGTAAGCTAAAAATAACTTAGGTCATAGACCCATGATGGGCTATTTGTCCTATTTCCACCCATACCATTGCTCATCATTATATTACTTGTTTTGATGCGTACACTTGTGTGGTGTTTTACGACTTAACATCAGACTAGTTTTTAAAACACCACTCAAGAGGAGTGTAGATAAATAAAAGGGTGTGTCAATAGTCTCACTCTTAAATTATTTTAAAATTTGAAAAGTGAGAATAATTAATACACAATTGTTCAAAGAGAAAAGATATATATCACTTAAATCAAATAAAATCAATTATGAATGGAATTTGAATTGGATTAATTTTTTTTTAAAAAAAATTAGAACACACAAAAAATGAGACTAATTAATTGGTTATAGAGTTAACTTTCATCACTTAAAGATTCATATGTCATCACTTTAGTCCCTAAAAAGATTTGTGTCATCATTTTAGTTCATCAATCATTGAAAGTGTCACTACGTTAGTCCTTGTGCCACTCTCAGTTAAAATCCTCTTTTATAGAGTCTAATATGGCACATTAAGTGCTTATGTGGCCCATTAAATTCTACCTAAGCATCCATATGGCAATGTCATCTAAGCATCCACGTGACAACTAAAATTCCACATGGCGCACATACTGGCAGAAGGACTAATCTGATGACACGTGAATTTTCGAGGGTCTAAAGTGATTACACGTAAATCTTTGAGGGACTAAAGTAAGGACATGTGAATCTTTGAGAGACGAAAATGGGGGTTAACTCATGATTTTATTTGTGTTCCAATGTTTCTCTAGTAATATCATTGTACTATTATAAATTATTTGCTTGCTTGATTCTGTTTGAGTTGGTCATTGGTTTTTATTCATTACAAATACACACATAACCCTCTTTGTAATTCTAAGCCTCAAACCAAGTGAACCCCCAAGAATCACTAACAAGAAAAAGCCAAACAAAATCCAACAACCCATATTCCAACCACAACAAACAAACAAACTTCCAACATAAATCCTATCACAAATAGAGAATCAAACGACCAAAATAGCAAGCCTTTAATCCCTAAAAGTAAATAAAACCCTACTTGTTTCAAGCAAACACAAACACAACACCTCCTTCAACTTAGACACCAATACAATAACTCGAAAACAACCACAAAACTCATACCTCTTGCACATCACACGAACAAAGAAGCCAAAACCACCCACCAACACATCACCCACAAGAACTTCAAAACAGAATCTCCAACCTTGAATCAACCAAACTAACAAAGAAAGAGCCAAAAGCCAATATCGAACCACCTATAAGCATTAACCACTACCTACTCAGACCACCATTCCCACCGTGTGATACCACCACGAACCACCCTTCAACCCTGCATGAACAATCAAGCCTAGAAACCACCCAAACCCACACATTCCTATGACAAAGACCCAATCCCATGCACACCATGTGCCACAAATACCATGGCACGTACTATATATTAGTATTTCAAGTAAACAAAAAGAAAAAAAAAGATTTAAACCTCATTTTTGGCCCTCAAATATTCATGTGTCATCATTTTAATCTCTCAAAGATTCACATGTCATCATATTAGTCCTTCTGCTAGCATGTGTGCCACATGGATGTTTGGGTGGCATTGTCATGTGGATGCTTAGATAGCATTGCCAAGTAGATGCTTAGGTGGAATTTGACAGGCCACATAAGCACTTGAAGTTCCACGTCAAACTCCATTAAAGGGGTTTCTAACAGAAAGTGAAAAAAAGATTAACGTGGTGACACTTTCAATGATTGAAGGACTAAAATAATGATACAAATCTTTAAAAGGCTAAAGTAATGACACATGAATCTTTGAGAGATTAAAATATGGGTTAACTCTTGATTGTACAACTGTATCAAAGGAATATAAATCTAAAGAGAAAGACTCATGTATGAGTAATACATGGCATTTGCTCCACTTGCATGGACTTTGTTTTCAATAACATTATATATTGATTATCTATATTCCTTAATTCCTTACCTTTTATGTTTGGGTAAAATACATTAGTCCCCTTGAACCTTGCTAGTATGACACAACCCTATTTTTTTGGCAAAAATAACATTCCATTCATTTGACTTGTTGAGTAACAATGATAGTAACATATTTTGACATAATAAACTTGCTATCATCCATGGTTAGTGTGATTAAAATGAAAAAAAAATTAAAAAAATTGGGTAGATCATTGAGATCTAGACTACCCAGGAAGACGTGAAATACACTTGGGTGGTTCAAATGTCTTCGTTTCACATAGTTTGAAATTTGAACTCTTAAAGTCCTTTATCTAAGAGGCTCATTGCGAGAGCCTTTACAAGGGATAGGCAATTACAAGATTAAGTTGCCATATATAATTCCCAATGCCTAGTTATACAACCCGAGGGACATGGGAAGAGCCAAAAAGCAAACCACCAAAAGCACCATGGTTGGTGCCACAGGGACATATTCATTTGTAAATGAGTGGGGACACATGCTCCCACTTTATTTTAAAATTTTTCTTTGATCTTATATAAGTATATGTTTTTTATTTTTTTTATATGTGTAATTTTTGCTCTCATACCTCTACTTTTAAATATGTTATTTTTGTTGAATGATTGTTTAGTTATATACATTGAGAGAAAAATGTTTGATAATAATGATAAAAAAAAGATCATTCAGTATTTTTAAAATATGAAAACACAAAGAAAACAATTATAAATTGATCTTTCATAATTTTGTATTAATATATTTTTTAATATATAAATATAATTATTGAAACATTTTGTTATATTTTTGTATTGATAGTATTATTTTTGTCCCCACTGTCTAACATTTCTGGATCCGTCACTAGGTGGCCAATTCCTCACTCTTCTCCATGCCACTTCATGATCTTCCTTGGTAAAGCCTAGTAGGCTATTCTTCTACAACCCCATTAAGGTATCCTCTTTATTTATTTATTTGTTTATTTTATATCTATGGTTGTTCTTTTATTTTTCCTTTGATTTTTGTGAAGTAATAGTTCTTTTTGCCTCTTTGTTGTAGAGGTAGAGTTACTAATTTCTATAAGATACTTGTTGTTCTTTAGATTATCATTAATTTGGTATATGTGTTGTATCATTCATGAGTATATATGTTGTATTGCTCAAGGGCATTAATAAAGCAACCAAATACATCACAGCAGGATCTGCAATTCTGTATTTATTATGGTTAGCTTTTCTTTGTGCCAAAAGAAGGAGAATTTGAGGTCATTGGAGCACCACTTTTCCTCTTACCCTACCTTCGTAAAGGTAAGTCAGATGTTTTTTTGTGTGAAAGAAATGCTTGAGGGTCCCTCTATTGCAGCCAAGGAAGCACAGACACGGCAAAATGCTTGTCGTACTGGTGTTGGGCACGTTTCCAACACCAGAGCACCAACGACACGGCTGGATACGTGTCCATACGGTGTCTACCCCCATTTTCTCAGTTTTCGTGTTTCACTGCGCTCCGACACGGCTCAGACACGGTCCGACACGAGTTCTGGTGCTGGTTCCCTCCAACGCTGGACTTTTGGTTTCGCTTGGATTTTCTGCGAGTTGGGTTTTATGACTCGATTTCGCTCTCTCTGTCTAGGACGATTGACCCAGTATCAGCTGGTAAAGAGAACTTAGCAGAATCTACAAGTGCTCTGTGTGATTCTCTCTCTCAACCCATAAATCAGAGCCTTTTCCTATGATTATCTGTGTGCTAGTGTTGTTTCTTCTTCTTCGCCTTCTGAAGAGGAATATGACAAGGAAACAAAGTTATTGTGGTCAGAGAGTGGTTCGGGCTTGGGAGGATGGCCAAGTGAGCCTTCATGTGCCCACCAAGTGCTCTGCTATTGGCGAATGTCTTGGAGCAAAGCTTGCATTTGTGCCTTTCCATTTTGCACTATAGAGTAAACCATAACAACCCAAGTAAAATTGTAGAAATGCTTTTATTTTGGGATGTTTAGGGGAATTAGGAACTTAAAAGGAGTAGGTAACAAGCATTCCTCCACCAATAAGACACAACCCAAATTTATCATTGGATGAGACAGATTTGGAAGCTGTATTATTTGCAGATGATAGACATGGAGGAGAAGAGATTGATACTATTCATATAAATTAGTAGTATTTTCATTTGCAGATTTGGAAGTCATATTTGTTTACTTTATGTTAAAGATTTAGGTTTTTATGTTAACAATACGTTTTTTTATGATTATAACACATTTATTTTATGTTTTATTATATAACGTGTCCTAGCCGTGTCGTGTCTCATATTTTTTGAAATGTGTCGTGTTGCCGTGTCCGTGTCATGTCGTATCCGTGTCCCGTGTCATGTTTGTGCTTTCTAGATTGCAGTTATGTTCCTATCCAACTCCTCTGTAGTTGAGTGATATCAACACCCAAAACCAATGCTTTACAAGCTGGGTTGTCGATGTTGGGTCGTGGTGCTGGGATTCAAAGGCGTGGTGTCTTGCGATGGTGGAGCTTGAAGTCAGGCAATGTTGGCTGAAGTTGGATGAGTTTGGTTTGGTTTGATTTTGGATTTTGTAATGGTAGCTTTAGTGGATTTCCATGGAGAAAATAATTATGTGTTTGGGTTTCAGTGGTTTTGTAGGGTGAGGCTAAACCATGGTTAACTGAGAAGGAAAATGTTACCAATACTATTAGTCAACAAATCAAATGTGATGGAGTGTATTTTTATTTAAAAATGGAATTAAGTGTCATATTAAGAAAGTTCAAGGGGTTAATATATTTTATCCTTTTTGTTTATATCTATTTTTTTATAGTTGATTTTCTATAATTTCTTCCACCTCATTTATTGCAATCTTGAATTTTTATTTCACTTTTCTTGATTTCTTCTAACTCATTTAATGGCATTCTTAAATTTTTCTATTTGACTTTCTCTATATAATCAACACAGCATTTTGCAGGCCAAGTTCAGATCCCGTTTCTTAACACAAATGAAATATATTCCTTAATTCCTTTTTTTCATGTTTATCATTACTTCATTTGATTTGCCATACTTGGTTTCATGTCTTTAATGCAATTCTTTAATTTTTTATTCAGGTTTCCTTAATTTCTTTCAACTCATTTATTTATATTCTTAAAATTTCTTAATTTAGTTTTCCTAAAAACATGAACAATAGATTTTGTTGTCCAGGCTCGAAAATCAATTTGTTAAAAAAATTTATATATGTACCAAAAAAATTATATATAGAATAAAATTCCCTTGATCTTTGTCTTCTAAGTGTATAATTATTTTTTTATAGCTGATTTCTATTATTGATTCCATGTCATTTATTCCAATCTTTATTTTTTCTTTTTCTTTTTTTTGTTTAACTTTCCTTGATATCTTCCAACTCATTCATCGATATTCTTAAAATTTTACTAGCTATTTTACTATGTTTTAAATTTAATAATAAACAAATATTTAATATATTTAAATTAATTTGGTATATGCATCTTTAATTTAACTTTTACGTCATCCAAGACTAAGTAATAAATTCAAACTCCGCAATCTTACCTAAGCAATTTTAAAGGCGCACACTCTTATATCATCTTAGTATATTTAGAGAAATTTCAAATATTACACCCACCTTTTCGTTTTTAAGAAAAAATGGAAATAAATATTTAAATAGAAATTTTTTAAGTATAAAATAAATTAATTCAACCTTACTTATATTCTTATAAAGTGTAATAAAGAGGTTAATACTTAAAATTTAAAAATAATAACTTGTACCTTCTTTGTTTTGCTTCTAGGAATGCTTATAATTAAAATATTTTAAATAGAATTGTTGAGTGAAAAAAATTAAAATAAAATGTAAATTAATTCAAACATATTCTTACTCTTATAGAATGTGACAGGGAGATTCAATTTTGTTCTGTCTATTTATGACTATATTTACTTGTGTAATAAAATTTTAAAAATTATTTTAATTTATTGTGACTTGTCAAGTAACTTTTTATGGCATAAAAGATGTTAAATAATTTTTAATCTTTTTTACCTTTTACAGGTTATTAATAATAATTTAAATAAATGTTAACAAAAGAATGTTATTTTATCTATAAAATTGATAGTTATTAATATATATATAACTACTTCTTAATATAATGTTATATATTGATAATTAATAGTAGCATTGATTGCCTCAAGGCAATTTTATAGATTTTGACTTTCTCTATATCATGAACACTGCATTTTGGAAAAATTAATGATAAGGACCTTTAAGTAGTAATATTTAATATAAATGGATAAATAAAGTTAAAATTATTAAGAATAACAATTCAAATCATATAATTATATCATATAATATATAAAAAGAAGATATATGCCTTCAAATCATGATGTGTTATTCTGACTCGATAGCATATGTATAAAATATTGTCATGTGATAAATATGTGCTCTTCAAAACTGTCATGTGACGTATGATGTTACAAGTTAAATGAAAAGTGTAAATGTATCGTTATATTAGAAAAATTATGTCACACTAAAAAAAATCTTGCCACATATGAAAATAAAAATATTTTCGAAACAGTTAGTAATTAAAATTAAAAATTATAAAATTATTAAAATAGGAAAAAATAACAGAATCAAATAGATGAACCCTTATTTCTGGGTTTTCATCACCGATTCACCATCATCACTTCCAACAATTGGGGCTTTGAAGACCTTGTTTTGTACTTTGAGAAGATGATAACCATAGCTCGTCCTATTTAGCTCGTGGCTTTAAGGTTGAATAAAATGCCCTAGAAATTGGCACTTCATTCCTGAAATCCCATGTGTGTGGCAGTGTGTGCAGTGGATGGTGCTAAGTTCTAGTGGTGCAGTGGATATCCAGCGTCTAACCCATGTGTGCAGCGGAATTCCAAGCTCGATAGTCTCAGCAATATGGCATATATGGTACCCCCTCTCTTTCTTTCTCACTATTACTTTCCCACCTATATCATTGTTATAGCTTTCTTCTTTGATTTGCCCTCAAGTTAGGGGGGTCTTTCCCGGTGAATCTCAGGTTAGAGGTCTCTGGTGATGACTTTAATTTGATGATATCATGTCGTTGGCAAGAACAAAATTGCAAGGTGAATGCGAGGTACATGGTCAAAACGGTGCTTCAATAGAATGGATAGGTGAAAGGCAAGTTGACTTATCCCAAGACAAGAATATTCAATTCCCGAATTCATTATGTGAGTTGTCTCCTCCACTCTTGCTTCTAATCTTTTTGGGGAATATTTGGTTGCTTTTACGATTGACTCTTGACTTTAGATCATTCCTTACATGTCCAATTTGGTATAGACCATCATAAAGTATAAATAAATTAGGAAGCAAATTAATTTACCATTAATATTGATTATCTTAATTTGATTATGTTTTAATTGTTTTAAATTAGTAAAACAATGAATTTAGACCTTTACATGGCCAAATTGGTACTTATTAGTGTAAACAGAGAATAAAATTAGGAAGGAGATTAATTAACCATTTATGTTGATTGTCTTATCGTGATGATGAGAATGACAAATGATATAACATTAATATTGATTCCCTATTATGAATCATGATCAAAACGGTGCTTCATCAGAATGGATAGGTGAAAGGCGAGTTGACTTTGCCCAGGATAAGAATATCTAATTCGCGAATTCACCGTGTGATTTGTCTCCTCCACTCTTACTTCTAATCTTTTTTGGGGAATATTTGGTTGCTTTTATGTTTGACTATTGACTTTAGATCCTTCCTTACATGTCTAATTTGGTATAGATCAACATAGAGTATGAATAAATTAGGAAGAAAATTAATTTACCATAATTATTAATTATCTTAATTTGATTATGCTTTAATCATTTTAAATTGGTCAAACAACGAATTCAGACCTTTAAATGACCAAATTGGTATTTATCACTATAAATAGAGAATAAAAATAGGAAGGAGATTAATTAAACATTTATATTGATTGCCTTATCTTGATGATGAGGATGGCAAATGATATAACATTAATATTGATTCTATATTATGAATCAATCACAGATAGTGACAGATCCACTTGTTGAGGAGTCCCCACATGCCCCTACTCCACCTTGAAACTTTTCTTTGATCCTATATAAGTATATATGTACATGTCTTTCTTATTCTTTTATATGTGTAATTTTTGCCTCCATATGTAGATAAATTAGTAAATTCATAGTAATAAAAAGTAAAACTCATAATATTATTTTTCATTTTTTTAACAATACTTATGTGGTTTGATACCTGAGTATACTCATATAATATTTTTTTTATTTTTTAATAGTATTCACATGAGTTTGGTACCAATATACTCAGAGCACAAAATTTTTCTTCTCTCACTGTTCTTTATCTCTGTAGACTAGCAGTGATAGAGGACATTATGCGCTCAAACTCACTCGCATATGCTTTGACCACATAGACATTTGCCTCAATTGCCTAAAATTCCTAGATTCGTCACTAATCACAGAATAATGTTTCCTATTATATTTGTCTATTTTCTTTGTATAAATTCCCTTTTATCAGAATGGTACTTGCATCTTTATCTAAATCAGCTTCTTTTGCAAGTATACCATCTTCCATTGAGTTTAACATCCTTTTTCAAATTTCTGCTATGACATTGACCATATATTTAATATTCTTTTCATGTTTTCCTTTCTTTTCTTTTAAGCGCTTTACTACTTAATTGTTTTATTCAAGTTATAATATTTTTGAATGTTGTTTCAAATTTGATGAGCAACAACTCTAGTGGCCACATTAAGGCTTATGTTGTTGCTAATAGACAATCAAATAGAGATAACTTGTGTTTCTCTTTTATTAACATTTGAAAATAAAAGCTTACTATTTTTTCAAGGTTCTATGCTTAACTTGGCATAGCTAAATTAAATCGTGTTTAGAATTCAAACCTAATCAGAGCTCAAAACAATAAGAAAATAATAAAAATTTCACATTCATTAATTTTTTATTTTATGTTACAGATTTTGGTTGTAATTGACAATAACATTTAAATCTATTTTCTTATACACTTCATCCTTGCGATTTCTGATCTCAGGTAACTTATCTATCATTAAATTGTTGTTTTGTTTTACTGGTTAAATAATTTATCATTCTTACTTCTACATATGTATGATATGCTGCTTGAATTTGAGGTACATTGACAAGGTCTAATGATCTATACTGTTAGTCATGACAACCATCACCCAAGAGGGGGTTAAATTTAGTGATCACAAATTTTTAATACAACTTCGAGAAATTATACATTTTGGTATACTCAATCAACACATGCAGCGGAATAAGTCTAACAAAGATACAACTATTGTAAATTACTCAAATACACCTTGGGTTATAAGATAAATCAAGCAAATAAACTATATATCAAGTTCTTAAAATCAAAACATCAAGATGACAAGGTATACAATAAATAAATATATTGCACCAAATATTAAATTATAGAGTATAGGGAAGAGATAATCAAACTCAAGAATTTATCATGGTTCAACCAACTACCACTTGTGACTTACATCCAGTCTCCAAGCTTAACTTGAGATTTTCTTCACTATCTTCAAGCTTCAACTAGGTGCTTGATAAACCTTTACAAAGAAGAAAACTCTTCACACTCTTAGGATACATCACCCTTAGTATTTGAGCCTCACAAACAAAGGGATACCTTACCCTTATTACAAACTTAGAAGGATGTCACACCTTCTTATAAATTCTCTTTTCAACAAAGGGATACCTCACCATTGGTGTACAAACTTTAAGGGATACCTCAATCTCAACCTTTCTATAATGATACATCACCCTTTGTGTACAAACCTTGAGGCATTCTCCACCCTCTTACAAGTTTTTACAACAAAGATTACAAGATACAATCTCTCAAAGAGTAGATATACAACTTGAAGAACAAAGGAATAGAAGAATTTTGCAATAAAGAACTCAAAATATGATTTTAATGATTCAAAAATTAAATCAAGTGTTCAAGAGTTGTAAAAGCTTCAATCTTCACTTATTTACATAGCTCAAGTGATAAAATAACTATTTGTAGTGTTTAGAAATGATTTACCATTAAAACTAGTTGTTACTAATCGTTAGAATGCTTTCTGACATTGAAAATGATCATTTATTTATGTCGATAATAGATTATTGACATGTAATAATCGATTATTGAAGTATATAGTCGATTATTTTGTTCTTCATTCGTTTCCATCTTTCTGATAAACATAATAATTGATTATTGCTTATGGATAATCGATTATTGCACTCTATTTTCAAAAATTGACTTTAAATGATAATAACTTCTTCATTTATCATTTGATTTAAGTAAATGACCATTCATTAGAAAGCTCTTTGAGTTTATTTTCATATGAAACAAGTTTCAAATCCATAATCAAAGTACTTTTAGAGATATAATCAAATTATTGATCAAAGGCCAGTTTTCAAAATTCAAACTTGGCTATTTTTCATAGTTTTGAATTACCACCAAGACTAGCTTTTAAAAACTTATTTGTTTGCATCTTATCATGTTAAAAAACATTTGTGAAGGTTAAAAAACTTATTTGAGCTCTCTTATTGTAAGACATCTATTTTTACATAGGAGAAAAGTTTAAAAGAGAAAATATACCAAATCTTGTCCTTAGGCTTCTTGATACAATCCAAACTTTCAATAATTCTTCTGTTCAATTCTTCCAAAATCTTGGATCATTTTTTCATTTTTCTTCTTTTTGAGTTGAGCATAATTAGAATTTTTCTTTTTCTTGATTAATGCTCACTCTTGGTACTTGGACTATCCTACAAGACATAACTCACTTGAAAAACTTAGTCCAAAATCATAATTCAACATTTAATATGCATGATTCAATAATATATAACTTTAGTTAATATGACATGCGTATAAGACTCTTATAAACACATCCATTTAAGACATTTATCAATTTCTACTAGATATGTTCTATAAAGTATGTAACACACAACACTTTACAGAATGTGCATGATTTCTAAGTATAAAACACTAGAACGTGTATCATGCATATATTCGTTCACATAGAGACATATCTGATATTTGTTCATTATAACTCATATAAAACATTATTGGATATATTCTATGAAAAATGCTACACATATCTCATTGTATGATTATTAAGTGAAATATAACTAGATAAAATATATAATCATACATGATATAATATATCTCATTAAACACATTTATGCAACATGATCAATATTTTTTTGTAATGTATTTGTCATCATCAAAACTTAACACATTAAACTATTAAGGAAAAGACAATTCTACATTCTTCCCCTTTTTGATGATGACAAATCACTAAAGAAAAATGTATTAAACAATATATAAGAATATATAATCGAGTAAGCATTTCAAATAATAAGTACAAGAACATATTTTTCTTTTCAATTCTCACTCATCAATAAAAAAGGCTTAGGAATGAAAGATAATATTTTCTCTCCCCCTATTTTTTCATAGATAAAACTCATGTTGTCAAAAAGAGTAGAATCATCAAAATCAAAAACTTTTTCAAGTTATTCAAAACATAACTATCTCTCTCTATTTGATTCTACATATGATTCAAGAATAGAAAGATAAAACAAACATGTTTTTATGATATCAAATATGATGCATGTAATGCTTGTCACGTAGTGGCACACCTATACTTATCATATAATAACTATTAACATTAAATAGATACCATTTCATGAAAGTTACACAAGAGTCATAAAAGAGCATGACATTAAGGTTTTCAAAGGAAAGATCATATGCCTTGTCATATATGTCAAGCATTCCTCAGTAAAAGAATAAAAAGAAATTGAAGAGAAGAATGTTTATCTTCTTTCATTAATAGAGGAAAAGAGAATAAGAGAGGGTCATTATTAACATGTTGAAAGCATTAACATTAAAACACCTCATGTCAAATAAGGATGTAAACAAAGAGATATAAGCAACAATTTAAGAGCTTGACTCCCCCTCAAAATATGCATATTATCAAAATATAAAGCATAATATTTTAACATAGTCATACATATATTTATAGTCAATAAGAATATGCAAGAATGATATTTAAGATGAAAATGATAAACAACCATTATAAATCAATAATTAATTATAGGAGGTTATAAGAGATTTAAAAAGAAGATAAGTGCCCTCTTATTGAAGTAGAGGATAGATAAAGAAAAAATATGTGTGCCAAAATCATATAAGAACATTACTATAAAGTAGAGCGATGCAAAACATACTTTTTCTTAATCCATCAATCAAAAATCATTTTAAATCTTCTCCCCCTTTCAAAAGAATTTTATAAGAATACATTACATTTTCAAAAGTATTTTAGAAGGGTACCAAGATTTTATATCAAAACCACATGTTTCTTAATAGTGATCAAACCCAAGTCAAAAAGCATTTGAAAGTATATCTCCTATTTTTTATTAAACAAGAGCCTTGAGAAAATAAAAAACTTTGAAGAACAATGCTTATCTTTTGAAGTTTCAAAATAAGTATTATAGAACATTTCAAAAGATTATCGTTTGGAACATTCCTTGAACCTTATCTTAAGATTTGATTAAAAAAAAACTTTCATAACACATGTCTAAACAAAAAGCCTTTTTTTTCATGAGAATTAAGAGGTGAAAATACTTTCAAAGTCTTGAAATAAGTTCAAATTATTCTCAAGGATATTGAGTTTTAAAAAGCTTCTTTCAAATAAGATAAGGTAGTTTTCAAACAATGTTTTTCTAGAAAATAAACATTCATTTCAAAGAGCATGTTTCTCATACAAGTTTAACCACTAAGAAACCAAAAGAATCAAAGATATCAAACATTCACCATAATAACATAAGCAATAGCGATCAAAGCATATATAAGTTAACATCTTCACCCTATATGCAATGACAAAATTGAGGAGATAAGATCTAATTATCACCTTTGTCATTGCTAAGCATGTTTCTCATGTAAGGAAAATATCTAATTATTTACTAGCACTTTATCAACAAGTACCATACAATCCATAGTATAAAATACCATAAAAGTTTAGGGTTAGAGATACTTATTAAGCTAGATAGAAAGTGATGCTTCTTTAGAATGTCCTTCATTTATTGATCCTTTGAGTTTGATCTTTCTTCCAATGAGTATTTCATTCCATTGCACTTGAAGAAAGTCTCTTTATGTCCCTCTTCATTCAACTCTTTTCTTTATTTATTTATGCTTGATATTTCAATATTTAATGGCTATATTTGAAACACATAGAGGCACTTGCAAAGCTAACTCTAAAACTTCTCTAAATCATAGGTTAGCATCAAATTACATTGGAGAACATTTACAAGCATAATTTATGTTAATATAAAATTACTACAAAAAAATAGGTATAAAACAACGGTTATTTTTACATATTACAGCTGTTTTAACTGCCATTTTTCGCCTTAACAGTAGTTTTCAAAATTGATGTAATTGCATCCGCAGTTCGGTATAATACGATGGTTTATAGGCAATTTTTATTAACCACCACAATTTTATCATGTATAAAATGGCGGTTCATTTTTTGAATAATACGGCAGTTATAACTGCCGTTTTCCAACAAAAAAATTTGGTTTAGTTGTGCATAATACAGCAGTTACAACCGTCATAATTTACGGCATAAAATGACAGTTTAAACCGTCGTAATTTACAGTGTAAAATTATAGTTTTAACTGCCATAATTTATGGTATAAAATGACAGTTTTAACCATCGTAATTGACCAGAAAATGCAATATAAAATAACAGTTTTAACCACCATAATTTACAATATAAAATGACAATTTAAATCATCGTAATTTATATTACAATACAGCTAATGTTTTGAATATTATAGCAATTCTTAACTGCCATAATTGTTATTTAAATTTTTTATTAATTTTTCATACCACTATTGCACATTTTTTACAATAATTATGAATTTCTTATTTGTCAAATTCGTCAAAACCCACAAATATAAATATAATAATTTTGTTTAATGAAATCTAAATGGAAATACTCATTAATTTAAATTAACTAAACATCCAATTTAACACGAGTACATTAACTTAATAACTACAAATTATAAGTCATCAAAGTTTTAAGAAATAACATCCTAAATAGTAACATAAGTACAGAAGTCAAATAACTTCAAATTACAAATAAGTCTTAAAAGTTTTGAGAAATAACATCCTAAATAGTAATTCATTTAGCAACAATTGATAAATTGATTAACGAGGGCTCAAAATATCTACTGATTGTTGAGTGTTACTTCCATCTTGTGATCTTCTTGAGTCATTAGGTGATAGAGCCCACTACCTTCATCTGGTATCTACAAGAAGGACAAAATTATGCTTAAGATTCTCCAAACACAGCATTATGGTTATGGAACACTACAGACAGTATATTATTAAGAAGGAAATGGACATGTAAATAAAGAAGCAGTGAAAGAAGAAAATTACTAGCAATAAGACACATATATAGGCCAAAATAAATCCAATTACATTTCACAAGAAAAGAAAAACTTTACACCAACTAATCCTAGCCCGTAGCATTCCCAGCAAGCTCCAATACCTCCATCAATCCCCCAAAAAATAACACCAAAAATTCAATCTGTCAGCAAATTTAAGAATTTCCTTTTAAAAAATTTATTCTATAAAAAAATCAAAACACACAATGATTTTAAATGGTTCTACCATTAAGAAATGATCCACTGGCGGTCACAGAAAGTGTCAATCGATGGCTGCAAAGTAGTAGGAGTAAATGGTGTTGAGGGACAACCTTGTGGCGGCTGTTGTGAAGTGTGAACTGGATCAGTAGCTGAGGAGCTCCTAACTATTGGTTTGAGAAGATTCTTAATTCGCTTTGGCTTTGGCATATCTGCGTATATAAATGAAACAATCAAATATAATCAATTTATATTAGTGTATGATAAAGTTAAAAATATATTACAATTTCTAGACAATGAATTAGCTAAAAAGAGAAACATAGAAATCATAACTTGTGAAAACTATAAATCTCCTAATGGAAAGTCTCTGAATCAGAATGGGTTCCACTCTACTTCACTCACCTAGCTTTTAACAACTAGCCAACTATGAAAGTAAAAAATATATTAAAAACTACAATGATTTATATATCATAAAAAATAATACTTTAATAAATATTATAAATGGAATTTATGCGTTACTTTTTTAATGAAACTTTAATAAAAATAATACTTTAATAAATATTATAAATTATAAATGGAACTTATGCGTTGCTTTTTTTTAATGGCGTGCCCTTGAAAAAGCATCCAAAGATATCAAATGTTGTTTGAAGGTTTTGGTAGCAGTGATTACCATCACTATTTGAATCAGTTGGGACCGTAATTTAAGAGAGCATTTCAAGTAGCACATAATCTCAAAGGGGATAAAAAATGAGCAAAGCTTTGGCATACTACACCCCACTAACACAATTCTTACTTGCTCACAATTTTTTTCTTTTTTAAAATTAACATCAGCCACAGTCAATCACTAGTAACTAACAAAGAAAAGGATGCATAGCACAGTGTCTTAATATGTAAGAGAAAAGCTAGATCTAAGAATAGCAGTTTCATCTGTTAGTGTTTAATGTACTGTGATAATCATCTAGGTCTAAGGTAGGCACAAATTAAATAGTGCAAAAAAGTATTTGTGAAATCATTAGGTACATTGTTTTAGTTTAAAAAAAGAAAAGAAAACACCAATAATGCCAAAAAAAATGCTCCGCATCAGCCAAATGATAATGAGAAATATTTACCAATAAAGACCGAGCAAATATGATGAGTAGATTAGGAAATAAACAACTAGTTAAATACTAATTACAGGTAAAAGGCAAAGAACTTCACCTGCACAAAAGATGATCAGGTTGTCCTTCAATTCTGTACCACAACAATTTTTCCATTGTCATTATACCAAAGAATTAACACTATAGCATATAAGAACCAAGTTTTGACGGCTGATAAAATACAATTAATTGCACCTTGTAACTGTTAGTGGACAGAGAACCGTTAATAACATAGGAGTCCCAAATGTAGGCACAAATGGCTGAAATAAGCTAGTGGAGAATGGAGATAGAGGAATGGTACTGGCAGTAGTGGGACCTTGGGAGAACTAAGGTTGAAAAGGAGACAATTAACAAACAAGAATATTCAGTTTTGTAAATGTGATTTGAAGTGAGACAAGGAGGTGCTACACTAGTTCTACAAGTAGGAAATGATAAGAAATGCGAAACTAAAAAATTTGAAATAAATCAAAATGTCTTAGCTGGCAAACCAAGTAAGAGATACTGAACCACACACAAACAGCCAATTCAGAAAGAAGGCACTTTAAAGCATAATGCAAACTACAAAGTATAAGATGGCCAACTTACATGGAATCTGTCGTCCCCACAGAGGCACTAATCCCTTGTACAGCCTGAAATCATAAAACATTACATTATACCTCAATAAGTTAAATCATAATTATTCTTTTTTAATTAATAAAAAAGTGAACGAGTTGACAAAAAACTAAAGCATGCCATGTACCTGTTGGCAACCAGGATTTACATTCTAAATTATGTCCCCAAGAACTCCAGATGTTTGAGACAGCAACTTTAGCAGACATTAGAGAAGTGGAACAAAAGACAGATATGCAAGGCATGACACACTTGCATGGCCTATAATTCATAGAAGCACTCTCTTGGGATATATGCAACCATTTCGAATCATGGTTGGTCAACTGGTTGAACAACAACAACAACAACAACATAATAAATGAAAAGAGATAAATCTATTATTAAAACAATATTACATAATGGATTAGGATCTTTTTTTTAGGTGGGTAACAAGAGAAGGTTTTGTTAAATAAATCTAGATTTACAATTTTATTAAACTTTTATCAATGCTTTAGAAAAATCTAATCATGCTCTACATAAACGTATTAAACAGACCCATAAAGAATCCCCAAATTAAATGTATTTTACTCTTCCTCTAAACTAACAATGGCAATGGAGGTTTTGGTTAAGTGGTTTTCGGTGGCTCTGTGTGGCGGCAAGGAAGTTCGATGGTGGTGCGCATGGGTGGAATTTTAGTGAAACATGGGTCAGTGTCTCAGGTTGAGGTTTCTGCTTGTATGAAGGTGGATCCTTTGTGTTTATGGGTGGAATTTATGGGGTTTGAAGGATTGTTTCAATGGGGAATTTTGTACCTTTGGCTTGTTGAGGGTGTTGGAACGACGGAGTTTCTAGTTTTTTGCAAATAAGGGAGTTCAAGTTTCATTCCCTATATTGGGAGTTAGTTTAGGTGTGTTTCATGGTGATTGGGGGTAGCATTGCTATATGAGTAGTTGCCACAGTAAACTGGTATAAGGATTTATTCCTCATTTGTTCAGCTTAAAAGAAGAGTATTAGTTTGAGGATGACGATGAAATAAGGGAAGGAGATGATCGAAGCTAATGGTGGTCTCACTACAAAAAATCGCGTTAAGTAGTGAGAGTGAAATGGTGTTCTTGCCCATCTCGTCTACGATTTTACAGAAAATGAAAAAGAGCAATGGAAAGATAAAACATAGCATTTATAATCACACAACACCCTTAACCAAAATCGTGTAAGAGTTAACAACATTTATAAGCATACCCCAAGGTTCCTTCAGATCTGACAAATTTCGGGAATCCGTCAGAAAGACCTCTTGCGAAACTAGGCTGAGCTTGAACACAGACCTTCACAGCCGCAATAATCTCAGCAGATGCCGAACCAGCAAGGTAGATCACCGTGAATATTTTGTGTAAGAGAGGGAAAGGAAAAAGAGAAGGAAATAACTATGTAAGAGAGGGAAAGGGAAAAGAGAAAAGTAAGAATGAAAGTTTAGGAATTGAGAAATAAATTGGTTAAAATAAGGGGTTAAAACGGCAGGTTAAGTAACTTCCATATTATTCATTAAAAAAAAGTTAAAAACGGCAGTTCCTATCAACTGCCATATTAAAATCGCCGTAAATTCCTTTATTTTTTGTAGTAAATATAAATCATGTATCACATTATCAATCATGTAATTTTAGCACTAGACAAGGATACATGAGACACATATGCACTTAAATCCAAAAATATGGTTTAAATATTTTAAGACATGATTCAAGTTTATCAAGAAACACATAATCATAATCAAAACTTATATAAATATTTTAGGGCAAATAATTATCATGTTAGGCATGTTATCTCAAGTAAGAAATTCTAGTATGCACACATGTCAATCAAGAACAAAAAGTCCCTTATTGTAATGCAAGAATTGAAAAGCTATGGAGTTATAACTTTTAAAACCATTTATGATTCAATCCAAGATATACTTCAATGTAAGAGTCATTGAAGTTCAAAGACAAGTTCAAAGTACAAAATGAATCATTTACTTCTTGTTTTAAAGATATGAACATATCAAGCAAATTCAAACAAGAAAACATATAACATTTAACTTTTCAATCTCCAAGTAAGTATATAAGACAATTAAGCATAAAAAAGAAAGGATCCGAACTACTTATGAGCATGTGAATTTTCATATTTGAACAAAAAAAATTGGTCACTAGCTCAAGAACAAAGATATTACCATAAAACATGTCATTCCAAACAAGGTGTGTACTTATCTAGCATGTTAGCATATGTAAAGACACTTTCAAGACACAATGCTAGAAAAGCACAACTTAAGACATGTTAAGGTATAAAACAACTCTCTACTTCTCCAAATATATCATGATATTCAATGTAAAGTATAAATAAGGATAACAGATTGATATCACAAAAAGTGTACTCTTTGAGTTTTTGCAGGTGATTCAAACTTCCAAGCTTCATGTTTTCATGATGGACTAGAGATTCTTTGCACCCTTTTTAGAAGTTGAATCCTTTTAATCTTTACTAACCTCAAGTTGAATAATCTTATTCCATTTAAATGCTTGCTTGAGGTAGTTATCACCCCACAATCAATTCAAAGAAATGTTTTCTTTTTTGGTATCCAACAAAGTTTGGATCCTTTGGGATTAGTCATTAATCACTAATTCATTGTACTATCATAAGATTAATTTTTTCATAACATAATATGCCAATTGAGTACAATAAATTAATTAATTAATTATCATTAAGCATATTGCCATAACCATGCTCATGATATATAGATAATTCAAAGCATAAAAAGCATACATAGTCATAGAATGCCCTATGATCAAGAAATATATAAGATAGTGAGCAAAGGGTGTAATAAGAATGAACATAATCATGTGTTATATATAATATTTAACTTTTAGCAAGTACACATGATTCTATCCATTACCTAAAGTCTACAAGGAATATACCTCATATCCATTGACGTTTTAAGTGAATGTACATAAGAGGTAAATGCTTGTGATACCTTGGCGTTGGTAATTAAGGAAACTATTTTTCTTATCCATTGCTTTTGTTTTAGAGTCTTGAACTTTACAAGTTATACATTTTGTACTTGAGATGCTTTAGTTGAAGTCATCTTCCTCCTTTGACCAAAGCTTCTATCATTGGGCACTTGAAACATTCCCCTTGATGATTCCTTTTTCACTTGACCAATTTGTCCATCCTTTTGAGAAATTTTCTACATAATTGAAACACTAAGAGGACTTTTTACTACCCTCTTCATCTTGGGTCCTTGAGTGTTAGTACTAGAGCCTTTAAGATCTTTAGGAACTCATACTATACTATTTATCATATAAAGGTTTCTTCTATACTTGTACAAATGAGAAATATGTCCTAGATGACTACAATAATTATACATAATTGAATTCGATGATGGCTTAATCTTTTGAAGATCATCTTTAAAAAAACTTAAGCCTTTGGTTGTTATTACATTCTAAACTATTTTTGCCACAAGCTTTACTTGAATTTCCATGTGGAATAACATTAATTTCAATCTTATTAACAAACATGGAATGTAAATAATTAAAATTATTAGCTTTGAAAAATTCGGAAATAAGTCCTCAACTTGATTTTCTAAATCAATGCACTTTTCACAAGAAGTTAAGGTTTCATATTCCCATGACATTTCTTCATCAAGAGAAGCATATTCATTTTTCAAAGTCTCAATTTTGTTTTCAATGAAGGAAATGTTTTCCAAATAAGATAAGTTTTTTATTTTCTAAATTTAACAAATCATCATACAATTCATCATTTGCACATTGTAACTCATCATAGGAAGGACCATAATCAAGATAAGCATCATTTATCTCAAAGTTCTTATGAGTCAAGTGTGAGGTTATCTTAGTTTCTTGCATCAAAAACTCTTCATGTAGTTTCTTGCATCAAAAACTCTTCATGGGAATCATCTTGCTCATTTTTTCCCATCAAAGATTTAAAAGTATATACCATGTAATTTTGATTTGCCACCTCTTCAAATTAAACATCATCATCATCAAGAGGCATTAAGCTTTCTTCAATAGTTGGAACATCTCTTTGAGGATATTTTTCATAATAAGCTTCCTTTAATATCTTTTACTCTTGTTTTCTATATACAACTTTATACATAATCATTGTTAGCAATATAAAGAACATCAAGGGTATCCCAAATTTCTTTGACACTAGAACAATTCTTAATTCTAGCATAAGCATCATCATTTTAACTACTTCTCAATATTTGCATTGCTCTAATGTTCAAGAAAAAACATTTCTTGTCATAAGCATTCCAAGTTTGTTTTGATTTGCAAGTAAATCCATCAAACACAATATCTTACAAATCAAGATCAATAGATTGCATATAAAATTCTATTCTAAATTTCCAATAGACAAAATGCATACCACCAAAGAATAGTGGTTTATCAAATTCAAAACATTCCACTTTTTTAAACCTTTCAAAGGTTGCCAACAAACAAAGATCTTTAATTCTAAGTTGTTAAGCTTTCAAAAGAGCTCAAAACTCTGATACTACTTGTTAGTCATGACAACTATCACCCAAGAGGGGAATGAATTGGGTGATTACAAATTTTTAAAGTAACTTTGAGAAATTATACATTTTGATATGCTCAATCAACACATGCAGCGAAATAAGTCTAACAAATATACAACTATTGTAAATTACTTAAATACAACTTGGATTATAGAATAAATCAAACAAATAAGTTAAATATCAAGTTCTTAAAATCAAAATATCAAGATGACAATGTATGCAATAAATAAATATATAGTACCAAATATTGAAATTATAGAGTATAGGGAAGAGAAAATCAAACTCAAGAATTTATCATGATTCAGCCAACTACAACTTGTGACTTACATCCAGTCCCCAAGCTTAACTTGAGATTTTCTTCACTATCTTCAAGATTTAACTACGTGCTTGATAAACCTTTACAAAGAAAAGAACTTCTCACACTCTTAGGATACATCACCCTTAGTATTTGAGCCTCACAACCAAAGGGATACCTCACCCTTATCGCAAACTTAGAAGGATGTCTCACCTTCTTATAATTTCTCTTTTCAACAAAGTGATACCTCACCCTTTGTGTACAAGCCTTGAGGGATTCTCCACCCTCTTACAAGTTTTTACGATAAAGATTACAAGATACACTATCTCAAAGAGTAGATATACAACATGAAAAATAAAGGAATAGAAGGATTTTGCAATGAAGAACTCAAAATATGATTTTGATGATTCAAGGATTAAATCAAGTGTTCAAGAGTTGTAAAAGCTTTAATCTTCACTTATTTATAGAGCTCAAGTGATAAAATAACTATTAGTAGTGTTTAGAAATGATTTACCATTAAAACTAGCCATTAGAATACTTTCCGACATAAAAAATAATTGATTATTTTGTTCTTCGTTCGTTTTCAGCTTTCTAACGAATAGAATAATTGATTATTGCACCATGTTTTTAAAAACTGAGTTTAAATGGTAATAACTTCTTAATTTGCAAATGACCATTTGTTAGAAAGCTCTGAGTTTATTTTCATATAAAACAAGTTTCAAATTCATACTAAAAGTTCTTTTAGAGATATAATCAAATTAGTGATCAAAGGTCAGTACTTACCTTGGGATTATTAAATTTTTTTAACCTTCATTAACAAAGAGTGATAGTATAAGTTTCCTTCATTGTTAATTCACTTTAAGATTTTATCAATATTCTCTTTATGGGGTTGAGCAATTAGATTATTTTTCCATTGTTTATTTTGGGAATGAGTTGAATCTAACATAGGTTTTGTGATATGGAATTTTTGTTATCTGATTTTGTTTATGCTTTTACAAGCTCAACATCCTTACGATTTCTCATCTCAGGTAACTTCTATCATTAAATTGTAGCTTTGTTTTACTGGATAAATAATTTATCATTATTACTTCTAGATATGTATGATATGTTGCTTGAATTTGAGGTACATTGACAAGGTCTAACGATCTATTTCCAATCACTATCATAGTTAGTACATGCCTTGTCTATCATATAGTATTTTCTCACATCTGTCATGGTTTGTATTTGGGACTATTGAATTTTTTTACCCTTCATTAACAAAGAGTGATGGTTATAGGTTTCCTTCACTGTTAATTCATTTTAAGATTTTATTAATATGCTCTTTATGGGGTTGAGCAATTAGATTCTTTTTCCACATGTTCAATTAGGGAATGAGTTGAATCTAATATGGGTTTTGTGATATTGAATTTTTGTTATCTAATTATGTTTCTGCTTTTACAAGCTTAACATCCTTGCAATTTCTGATCCCATGATAGATTCAATATTGAAAAGCTGCCATGAAGAACAACTATAACCATCATTCTAAAATATAATATATAATTAACTTTACTGAGAGATTCCTGAGAAATGGTTATAAGTTTGTTTGTACAATTGACTCAAACATATAATTAAAGTTGATTGAATGCTTTGAGAGAGGTTTCATTTTTTTTAAAATAACATGCATTCAATGATAGATAATTATTATTATTTTTCTTGCCTTTGGCGGGAAGACCACCAAGGCAGTCCCATTTATTTATTTATTTATTCTGGCCCTTAAGGCTGTCCCATTTAGATCCTTCTCAATTCTCTATTTCTTAGATAAATTTAGGGATATGCAATAATTTTTACTATAGGATTTTCAATGGAAGTTTAGTTTTTACCTCTATTTCTTCCTGCTTAATTTTTACAAAAATACATATTGAAGCTTATTCCTTGTGCATTATGTTAGTCTATCGAATTCAAGCATTTAGTAGGACAGAGTTAAATATAGAGAAAGTTAATCATAGATAGTACAATTTTGAGAAGGAATGTAACCTTAAATTTGTTGAATGGTTAAAGAGGATCCATGTGGCTAACCCATTCTTTTCTTAATAAAATCTTTAGTGACTTGAGTTCCTGTAAATTGGCTGTAGAAATGGATGTTTTGGGGAGGGGTGGGTTAGGAATAGAATGGTTTATATTAGTTTTGTCAGATGTAAAGGTAAGTTGTGTGCAAGAGGCAAGAATTTGTAGTGGATTTCCTCATTTTTACCCTCGCTAATTTTTCCTTAAACTTTATTATGGAACTTTTTGACCATTCTGCCCTTAGTGACAAAACTATTTACCAAATTATCATACTTTTAAAACTATATACCAAACTGCCACACTTTTGGTCATGTTGGATATTTTTATTATTTTTACATCCACGTAGATAGAGCCAAAGATGATGTCGCTATCATTGCAATTATGTCATCACGCTTAGCGTTATCCACGTGGAAATGCTAGACTCTCTGACGCTTTCGGTAATGAAACGCCAAACGTGTTGGCATATTCACGTGAATAACGTCAAGCGTGATGGCATTACCATCAGTGTGTAATTAAAGACTAGTAGTGTGTAACTGAAGACTATCAGTGTGTCTTAGCTAACTATTATTGTAAATCATTAATTATCAGTTTATGTTAGTTCACTATCATTGTGTGTTTCAAGATTACCAATGTGTGTTAGTTGACTATCATTTTGGATTTCAAGGATGACAATTTTCTATTTGATTATTTATTTTTAATCTTATTCTTACATGAGCTTTTAGCAATGTCTTCTAATTTGTATTTGATAATTCATATTTAATATATATATTCTTTTTATAGTATGTCTTATCATTCGAAGACTTGTCCATTGTTCTTGTTGTTTGCCTCATTATAGCGTGAGACATGCTTATAAATTCAGGCATATAGACTCAGGTGAGCAGATTCTTCCATATCTACAACAGGTTAAGTTACCTACCATATCACCCATCACTTCCAGGACTTTCTTCTGATCTCCCTCACAGACCACCACATTCTAACTTAGGCTCTTCTCATTGATATGTTTATTACACTTGGATTAATTTATCTACCTTTCATTATATTTTCTTAATCTGGGAAGATTGTATATATATGTACAAATGTTTCTATTATGTATCCTATAGGTGCTCTGTTGATTTGGAAATCTAAATATATATTGATATGTTTCATTAAACATGATGAAGTACTTTTGAGAATGCTCAATTTTTAAGGGAAATTCTGTCAAATTTCCCATAGAATCGAAATGTTTGAACTGTTAAGGTTAGTTGATTTTGATAGGCTTGCTATGCTGGTATTCTAGCCCATGAATCGTTCGTGACCTTGGTTTTGAGTGGTCACAAATTTATCTTATATTATTATGACATACTTATATTTGTTTACACTTTTTTTTAACTTAGTCGTAGGTTACAAGTAAATTATAAAACATTTTTTTATCATATGACTACAAATTTCTATGATGTAAAAAATAAAATTTCTAACAAAATAATTGAATTTGATAAAACAATAAGAGAATAATTTTATTTGTATTTACATTTTTTTAAAAAATAGTGACGTACATTGGTAACACCAATATGTCCGACGGTAATGGACTACGCACCCTCTCTATCATGGCAAGGTGCTCTAAATTTGTGTGAGTCTGAAACAAAATTTTGCTCTACCATAGACGCTCATAACTTAAGATAAAGCTTAAAAAATTGTGTTTCAAACAAAAGTTTTAGCCGTGTATTGGTAACGCTATCACACTTAGTGTTATCCACGTAGATACGCCAACATGTTTGGCGTTTCATTACGGAAAGCGCTAGAAAGTATGACGTTTCCATGTGGATAACGTCAAGCGTGATATTGTATCCACGTGGATAATGCCCAATGTGTTGGCGTAATTGCAATGATAACGCGATCATCTTTGGTACTATCTACGTGGACATGAAAATAAAATAAAAAAAAATCCAACGTGGCCAAAAGTGTGAAAATTTGGTATATAGTTTCAAAAGTATATCAATTTAGTAAATAATTTTGCCACTAAGGACAGAATGGTCAAAAAACCCTATTACGGTATGTTAACTTTAAAATTTCCTTCACATATCAAATAAATTTTTACTTGAATTAATTCTCTTGGGGCTGGAGCTGTAAAAGAAAGATGCTAACTTTCTAGCATAATTGTACCTGGGATGATCTTGTGTCTTTGCAAGTACAATGTCTTTTAGTTATTGTCAAATGTTGGCAGGTAGTTGTCATGTGTCTTTTAAGTCAATAAGTTAACATTTTGATTTGTTGACATGTAATAAGATAACTAAATTTTTGTCACGTAAAATCTGATGTGATATTTTTTTTCACGTGTAAATTAATGTGGCCACTGCTACATGTACAAAATAATATATAATAAATTAATAATAAATAATAAATCAAAACCTCCAAAAAAATAAAATATATTAAAAATACAAAGAAAAAACGTGTTTAATTAAATATGAAAATATGAAATAACGTGTTTAAAAATCATTATATGGTAAATATATGTTCCAAATAACTGTCATGTGGCATTCCATGTTGTAACTTAAAAGAAATATGTACATGTATTGTTAACTTTAAATTAAATTTATTATCCACGCATACAAATATAGAAATTTATAATTACATACTAATTACATTGACATATATACATTTACATATTAATTTATATTCAAAACATTTAAAAAATTCTCACCTATCTTTAGTTTACCACATTATTAATTATTTTATTTGAGAATTGATCTTAAAATTTTAAAATTTTCGTAGGTGTCCGATCTGCCTTTGTTATATATGTACTATCATCTAAATTAATTAATTATATTTTCAAATTACTATATTTGTTCATGTACATTTATTCTATATTATTTTGAAAACTTTAATATATAAATCACACAAGAGTAAAAATTTTGTATAAAAATATAGTAAAATTAATTAAATATAATTTATTAAGAAAAAACTAAGAAATTATTAAGTGTTTTTTAAAATTTTTTTGTTCATATATATAATATATAATATTTAAATATTTTATATTTATATTTCCAGACATTGAAAACTTCAAATGAAAATATATTAATATTTACATGTATAAAATAAAACTTTACAAAAAGACATGATAAAATCAATTAAAAAGTTCAGATTTATAATAAAGTTGTTTAGTAAGATCATTTTAATGCAATTAAAAACATGTATCATATAACATTGATGTTTCATTGATATTTTAAGTAAAATTATTTGTAAGAGTTTAGATAGTTTTGTGAACAAATAATAGAATAAATTAACCTTAACGAGAACATTGATGGAGCATATATAATACACAAATTATAATTCTGTGTCAATTGAAATAGATTGGATTTGTGAAAGAAAATAAGATTAAAGATTCTAAGAAGTCATATGTCAATTGATTGATTTAACTAATGTATTATTTTATTTATTCTATTTAAATTGTGTAAATTAAATGTACAGGATTTGACGTTGCACCATCTTCAACTCTTCTTGAGATCGGGAGTTCTTTGAAAAAAAGGTCTCATCCTTCAATCTCATGATTGGGTCGACCAGGCCAGATCATGAGTGAATAAAACTAACGAACGATGGCATTTTTTGCGGAACTTTCCATACACATTTTTATTATCATTTTAGGAGCTTATGTTCCCCTTAGAGTTCTTATAATATGTCGTGCAGGACGACTTAGGGGTGAAAACAAGAGTATGCATGGCCGAAAGATGAAGAATCTTTTTTTTTGTATTTAGGGATACTTTAACTTGTTTTTCGATTTATCCAGGGCATGCCATAGGATTAGAAGGAACTACTATAATGTCCAAACGTTATAAAATGATAAAGTATTTGAATGCATTGAGTATCATTTAATTTTATTGTTATTGAATATTTTAATTTTTAGTAGGTTTTCTTTTTATTTGTCATTGTAATATCTATCCATTTAAGATTATTTTGTTAGTATAATTTGACATTAGAGGCTAACTTGAAATACTCTTAATAATAAGTTAATAAAATATCCAAATGAATAAACACATAAAAATTTCAATTAAGTAAATAAATAAACACATAAAAATTAATATCAAAAGAAAAAAAAAACAAAAATAAAAAATTGAAATTATATAAACTAATTTTTTTAGAGGTCATATAAAAAAAAATTTATTGAGTTGAGTTACATAGCCTGATTATTATAGTACGGAAAGAGCCAGTTAACGAAAACAAAACAAAAAAAAGTTTTAAGTGGGTCTAACTATATATTGCATTAATTATAACTTAATCAAATTCATCTAAACCATATGAGATGTCATATCTTTAGGTTAAGAATATTTTTTTCTTATTTATTTTAACTTTTTTTAATTTATTTCATACATTGCACGGGTACAAACTACTAGTTTTAATTAAATGTAGAAAAACTATTTTATTTTACTTAACAGTCAAAATTACCCTTGATGAAATCTTCATTTGAAAAGTTTGTCACTCAAAGATAATAAATGACCACTCAATAAGAATTAGTAGTTATTCACATTTTTTTTACATATAGAACATAATTTGAAATAGTTAGTCACTCAATGTCAACTAATGACCACTTAATAAGAAGCAGTAATCATTTGTAAATTTATTCATAAAGAACTTAATTTGATACTATTAAGCACTCAGTGACAACTAATGACCATTTAATCAATGACAATAGTCATTCACAAATTTCTTTATCATTTCATGTATTTTATATATTAAATTTCATTTAAAATATTAGCTACTCAGTCGTAATAAATAACCACTTAATAAGAAGTAATAACTATTTGTAAATTTCTTTTATATAAAACTTAATTTGAAACTGTTAATCACTCAATGACAATTAATGACCACATAATCAAAGGCAATAGTCATTCACAAATTCTTTTTTAACTTCATGTATTTTATTTATTGAACTTCATTTAAAACGTTAACGACTTATGAGTGGCAACAATTGACCACTTAGTAAGAAATAGTAGTCATTTGTAAATTTATTTCGTATAAAACTTAATTTAAAATTATTAGTCATTTAGTTTTAACTAATGAATATTCAATAAAAGACAACTAATAGTCACTTATTAAAGGTATTGTTGTCTATTAGGTGAGATTAAATGACCTATCTTTTTAATTAAAATTTAAATGATCATTCTTAATAATTTTAACTTTATTTAACCCTTTAAATTAAATATCATTCCTTAAAAGTCCTTGTTATTAATTTTCCCCGGCATTTTGCAGCTAGGGTAAGAAAATCATTTAATAAGCTAGGGTAGATAATTATTTATTGAATTTATTATCTTCTATGTTTATATTTATTTTTTACAGTCGGTTTTTTCATAACTGCTTCCAAGTCATTTATTGCAATTATTCCAAATCATTTATTTGTGATTTTATATAATTTTTTAATTTACTTTCCTTAATATATATTTCTAGAATTCATAATTGCCTTCAACAATCTGATGGCAGTGTTTCTCTTTTTATTTCTTACTTTGTGCACACCATGCCATGAAGTCGATGCAAGAAGCAGCAATCAACAAGAAAGACGACAAAGGTTTCCTAGATCACACGACCTCGAGAGCATCCTGGTATTATGGTTTTAATTTCTATCCTCTATAATCTATTATTGGAAATCATTACTTGATTTTCTTCGTGATTTACTTGATTGTCACTTTATTAACATACTCAGCTTACAAGAGACAATGACTTTGATTGTGTTGATATCTTCAAGCAGCCGGCTTTCAAACATCCATTATTAAAAAACCACAAAATTCAGGTAAATTTGTGCTCAATGTTGAAACGATTTGCAAAGCTATTTGCAAATCAACTTTATTGTGTAGATGTAGAGTTGGGCAAATGAGTCGCGATTAACAAGTCGATCTGTTTAACCCGCAACTCGTACATGTTAGGATCAATTATAATATAAGCTCGTTCTCGATTCATTTAACTTATTGGTTAAACGGATTGTGACCCACTAATCTACAGACTCGCTTGTCAACTAAATAAGTATTTTTTAAAATAACTAAATAACTATTTTAACACATTTTTTTTTCAACTACTTCTATTGCCCAATAATAATAATAATAATAATAATAATAATAATAATAAAAACTAATCTTTTAAATCCAAATGACTCTAATGACCCAAATGCTTAAATAAGGTCCAAAACTATAAATATTTATAAAAGAAAAAACCTAAAAAAGGAAAAAAAAAAGAAAAAGATTGTAAATATTGGCCTGCAGCCCACCAGGACTTGGTTGACATCTTACTGACCCGTTTAAAATGTGAGCCAACCCAATCTAGTCTGTTTATAAACAATCCGTTGTAGATCAAGACCGAATTAGTCCCCTTACGCACCTCTATGTAGATGTAACTTAATATTCAATTGATGCAATATGAGATTTTTATTAGTTGCAACAATTTATCATGCATTTTACAATTTGGGATTTGAGGGTTTGAAACTTGGTATTTAGGATTTAGTTATTGGTAATTAGAGAATGCAGGTTTTAGTAGTTTGGTTGTTCTATTAGGACTTTGTTTCGTTTTAGATTATGATTTCTTTTGTTATGGTTGAAACCTAAGCTGTGATAGGCACATAGCCTAAGTTAGTCCTTCACAAGTCTCAATCTTGTAAGTCATCCTGAGTTTATGCATAGAATGATTTTGACATGTTTATTCGCTTTAGTGACTTGCTATGCCCTTGGTTGTGATCTCTTTTCTTTTTGTATATCTTTCAATAATTCAAATCTTAAATCTTTTTAAATCAGATTATGATAAAGTGATTTAATAAATTGTTAGAACTTGCTCTTAAAAGTTACAACATTTGATTTTCTTATTAAGTAAATTTTTAAATGTTAAATTCTTGCAATAACTTTAAAAAAAAATTATAACTGGACCAATAAAAAAAAAATCATTTCCTTTACCTTCCTTCCCATTCCATCTAACAATGGAGGGATGGAAAATTTGTGGGACCCATAGAAATTCAACCTCTTCAAATCACTTCCTTTTCCCTTTAAACATGCATACCAAAAGAAAGATGAGGTCAATCACTAATCACAATCCTTTGCTTTCCACCCTAAAACACCATACCAAACAGAGCCAAAATGTCTTTTGTTTTGTTTTGTTTCCTTTAGTTTATCAATTTAATCATTCATTCAAGTCCCCTGTGAATATTTACTAAACGGAATTATTTCTTCTTATGTACTCTGTTTAACCAAAATCATTTTGAGCATAAAGTATTTTTTATACTACTATAACCTATCCTTTTTTCTGTTTTTTGCATTAAAGCTTAAGCCGTCTTTCACCAAAGACACAGTGCAAAGCAAATCATCATACTTTGGCAATTCTTTGAAAGTAGACAATTCCAATAAAGGATGTCCTTCAGGTAAAGTGCCTATTTACAAGATGAAAGTGAGACATCAAATGAGCACTAACTTTTCTTCGGAATCACAAATTGGAAGTTTTCATCAATTTTCGCAGCGTTACCCAGATTATCATGTAAGTTGATAGTTGTTTATTGATTATGTTGAGTTTTCATTACTTAACAACATATCTTTTGGTAATAAAACTGGTGAATGATTTTATTCTAAATATTATGTTGTTATCATTCTTTAGTATACTACCCTAGATACAACCCAAGATACAACGTACCGTGGAGCGCTTGCATCCATCAATGTGTATAATCCACCAGTGCAAGCGAACCAAATTAGTTTGGCCCAGATTTGGCTTCAAAGTGGTCCTCCTATAGAACTTAATAGCATACAAGCTGGATGGGGTGTAAGTAAATTTTCATTGTTACAATTATGTCAAACTTGACACTCTTTATGTTTATGACATTGTTTTATGAAAATAAAAGAAAGCATGTGCACCTCTAAGGAAAAGTTTAACATGCTTATATAATTTTATGGAGCATTGATACTCCAAGCAATTCATAGTCATTGACTGTAAATTAAAGTTAATCAACGGTCTAAAATATTATCCGGTAATTTGACAACAGGTAAGTCCTCGATTGCACAAATTGAGTTGACCATTATTTACACAAAAAAATATCATTTAATTCTTTCTTTTTTATTATTTATTAACTTTCACATGTATTAATTTATTATTTAATAACTTATAATTGATGTTAAATAATAATTTAAGTTTATTATGTGATAATTTAAGTTTAAATTATTCATCATCACTATTTACACAAAAATCTTTATTTATTTTTTCTTATTCATTATTATTAACTTTCACATGTATTAATTTATAATCTAGTGATTTATGATTAGTATCAAATAATAATTTAAGTTTAATATATGATGATTTAAATTTAAATTATCCATCACCATTACTTATATAAAAATCACTATTATTTTTCTCATCACCATAACTGGAAAAATATTAAAAAAAAACACACAAAAACAAAAAAACAAAATGACCTCCTATCACAAATTGATTTTATGGAGTATCAATATATCAATACTCCATAAGATTATATGAGCACATTAAACGGCTCCACTCTTTAAATGTTCACTTTTAATCTATTTCTCAACGTTGATGGTTTTTGTGGTTTCCTTTATGTTTATTGCCTTTTTTTAATTTATTGTTATGCTTTTTACATACATGATGTATTAGGTGCATCCGAACGTATATGGAGACAACCAAACTCGACTAATTGGCCGTTGGACAGTAAGAAATATAATATAAGATATCTTTTAAAAAATGATTTGATGCATAAGGTTGTGTTTAATTCGATATAAATGCAGGCTGACAACTATCAAAAGAGTGGATGCTATAATGTGATGTGCCCGGGTTTTGTACAAGTCCACCAAAAGTATACTTTCGGAAGCCCCATCACTCCCGTCTCTGTGATTGGAAAACGAGATAAATATTATATGGATTTCATACTCAAACAGGTAACTTTGAATGCTTTTATGAGAAATCACATCTGTTATGTGCTATTTAAAGTTTTCTTCGACTAAAAAATTTAAATTTTAATAATAAGGTTTAAATTCAAATTTAGTGATTAGTGTAAAAGAAGAAGAAGAAGAAGAAAGTAATAGAATATATATTATTGCAAAAATTAAATAAATTATTTTTTTATGGGTCTTGATTAAGTGTAGGGTTATTGGCATTCCCCGAGTATCTATTCACACTCTCCATTAATAACTTATAATTTTGATTCTAAATTACTCTCACTTAAATATTGTTCTGAATTGTAATTTGGGATCCCATTCAATAGGGTCAATTCGGCACGCGTACTATCAGACCCCACCATCGACACCCCGGTCAAAGCTTTACAACATCGGACTACAACATTAGATTATAACGATCGCTGGATCTGTGTAGATACTCATAACTGTCAATCATGATCTTATGAGATTATGAGATCCATAACTACCTCTAATAGTGGATAATCATCATATCTATGTTCCTACATTATAAGGATGGTCTCCAATGACAAAAGGAAGACAATCCTTAATAGGATTCCAATCTTAAATACCTGCATTTAATACCGATCTTATTATTATTCTAGTCACGCTTTATATATACCAAATTAAGTTAACCCAATCATGTATTTGCTATCTAATTACATAAACTCTACTTGTGCACTGTCTGACTTGAGCGTTAGAGTCCATTTGCAGGTACCAACTCCCCTGGTTCAATACGCTTGGCAGCAGCTGCGCAAGGAGGAAACCACCGTATATGTGCCTATCTCAAGTACCATCTGAATCCACTTCAGAACATTGGCGTCGTCTGTGGAAAATCATAAACTTCTATTCTCATGTCAACCATGGTGAGTACAAGACAAAACCAAAGGAAAGGAAACGTTGCACATGCTGCCCCTAGCCAAGCGTAGGGCCTAGCGGCATAGCGCGATCCTCCTTTTGTTGCACCACCAGAAACCTCCGCCACTAGAAGCGGGCTTGTTGTTGTTGAAACTCTCAATGAGGGGCACAAAACTTCGGCTTCTGTTGAAAGCCTCGCCCTACCGCGAAGGGTCTCTATCAGGGACATGCTTGTTTTTCCTAGTGGGGGAGCCAACAATGCTAACCAAGGAGCGAGAATTCTCATGCATGCACATCTAGGGATCTCAAACAACAATGCAGACTATGCACCCCACTATGAGGATAATGTCCAGTCTGAGATGACGAGAAACGGCCTTCGAAAGTCGTTGCACTAACAAACAACGCTAATCAAAGATCAACGACGTCAATTGGAAGAACAATGTCGTCGGTTGGAAGATCTTGAAAGATCCGTGCGGGCAGATAATGACGACAGAGAGCGGGACATAGTCCGTAATGAACAAGAAGCCTAGCGTGTCGGCACCGAGGTTGTTGGAAACAATACCTTGGCCCCCGGCCACCAGCAACAATTCTCAGATGCTTTAATGACGTATAGGGTCTCGACGAACTTCAAACCTCCGAGCAATTTGGAGCCTTATCATGGGACAATAGATCCTCAGGAGCACTTGGACGCCTACACTCAGTCCATACAACTCTACAGACTTACCCCAGAATTGTTGTGCCGGGCTTTCCTTATCTTTTTGAAGAATGACGCTATCTGATGGTTCGTCACTCTACAAATAAAAATTGCGGGTTATGAGGACCTCACGTAGCGTTTCCTGCTGCACTACACCACCGCCAAGGAGCGCCTAAAGTCAATTGATTCTCTTTCTAGAATTCTCCATGGGAGTAGTGAATCCTTACGCGAATACATAAAGAGATTCAGTCACGCATGCGTCAGTATAGAAAACCTGGATGACAAGATAACCCTCTATTATGTCAGGAACGGTCTCCAAATTGACTCAGGCTTCTTCCAGTCTTTGGAAAAAAATAAGCCTACAAGTCTAGATGAATTCTACCTATGGTTGGATAAATATGTCGAACTAGAGGAGATTACTAAGGCTAAAGAGAGCCTGGAGAAGGGTGAACCCATCCCTTAGGAAAAGAACTAGAATTTTAATCAACCAGGTGATTCCTCTAAGAGCGAGCGGTACCATCCCAAGTATTCTGAGTACACTCCTTTGAACACCCCTCAAGAGGCAATCTTGAAGGAAGTCCTTTAAACTAAGTTCTAGGATATCAAGAGGCCACCACCTCAGAAGAAGCAATCCCAGAAGGACCATTCGAAACACTGCAGGTGGCATAAAAGCTATGATCATGAGACAAAAGATTGTTATTAACTTCGGGATGTTATTGACGCCTACAAAAGTACATCAGTGGTTTCCGAGGAAATGAGGATCATGGAAGACGTAGGGATTGGAGACGAAGCCGTAGTCTACGGCGGAGTCCGAACCAATGTCAAAGGAGATGAACACGGAGTCCCACTAGAAGATCCCAGACACCGCCACACCGAGATGCTCAAAACAGGAAAGTCCAGGATCAGGATACCCAAGGCGGGGGTAACAGGAAGGACAAGCTTGTCAGTACTATTTCTGGAGGATTTGTAGGCAGGGGTTTGTTTAATAACTCCCAGAAGAAGGCACTCTGGACAGCCATCTTGAGCGTCTCTAGCTCTTCAAGAAGGCCTCATGCCGAAGACAAGGACGCACTGCCCATTTCCTTCTCCGACAAAGACTACAACGATATTATCTGAGACCATGACGACCCACTGGTCATATCCGGGATAATATCCAATGTCGAAGTCCGTCGTATCTTTGTAAACCAAGGAAGTTTGGCAGATATCATGTTCATGGACGCCTTTGAAAGGCTAGAGTTCCCTTTATCCTCGCTCACACCATATAAAGGTGAACTCACTAGATTCTCCGGAGAAAAGGTTACCCCAGTAGGGTACTTCGAAACTTTCTTAACCCTGGGTGACGATAGTTTGTATAAAACTACTAAGGTGAGATTTCTGGTTGTAGATTGTCCTTCGGTTACAACATTATTCTAGGTCATCCTACATTGAATGACAATGCCGCTGTAGTCTTTACCGCCCACCAGGCCATGAAATTCCTCAACAAGAATAGTGAAGTGGTCACGGTTAAGGGCGATCAGATTGCAACCCACAAGTACTATAATAAGAGTCTGAAAATCAGTAGAGCTTCCAGAAAAACAAAGGCACGCACATCTAGCCCGACCCATGATCAAGTCAACATCCTAATGACCGAGTTGGATGTACGTGAGGAAATTCAAGGTACCAGACCCCATCCAGAAGGGGAACTGGTCCCACTTCAGCTCGGTGACAAGCTGAACTAAGTCACCAAAATAGGCGCGAACCTTAAAGAACATGAGAGAATCCAATTTGTAGCGCTTTTATAGAGAAACAAAGACTTATTCGCTTGGACGTCCTCTGATATGCCTGAGCTTGACCCTGCTTTCATCTGCCATTGTTTATCTATTAAACGGGATATGAAGTCGATCTCCCAGAAGAAAAGAAAAGTTAGCTCCGAGAAACAATAAATTATTGAGGAGCAAGTCAAGGAATTACTGAGTGTCAGTTTCATCAGGGAAATTTCTTACACCACATGGCTCTCAAATGTGGTCCTGGTTAAAAAGTTAAATTGAAAGTAGAGGATGTATGTAGACTATACAGACTTGAATAAGGTGTATCCTAAAGATCCATAACCCCTCCTAAACGTTGACAAACTAGTTAACAACTCCTTCGGTTTCTGTCTACTATCTTTCATGGATGCCTACTTCAGATACAATCAAATCCCAATGTATCCCAGAGACGAGGATAAAACTGCCTTTATCAATAAAAAGGCAAGTTACTGCTACAAGATAATCCCTTTTGGTTTGAAGAACGCAGGGGCGACTATCAAATGATGATGAACAAAGTTTTTGAAGAACAGATGGGGAGAATGCTAGAAGTTTACATCGATGACATGATAGTCAAAACCCCATCGTCTGAGTCACACACCTCAGACCTTGAAGAAGTGTTTGCGCAGCTGAGGAAGAACGACATCAGGCTTAATTTAGAAAAATGCGCATTTGGGGTCCAGGCTGGCAAGTTTTTGGGGTTCATGCTAACTCACTGCAGTATTGAGGCAAACTCAAACAAATGCAAAGCAGTGCTCGACATGCATAGTCCCCAAAGTGTGAAAGGAGTACAACAGCTAACTGGATGGATCGCAGCTCTCACACGATTCCTAGCCAAAGCCGCTCACAAATCCATCATTCTCTTCAAGTTATTGAAAAATGAGACAAGATTCGAGTGGGCTCAGGAATGTGAGGACGCTTTAATGTTTTTGAAGAACATTCTATCATCCCCTCCCATTCTTACGAGGTCAGAGCCAGGTGAAACACTTTACGTGTACCTCTCTGTTCACGAGGAGGCTGTGAGTTCAATACTTGTCAAGGAAATAATAGAAGGTTAAAAGCTGGCTTATTTTGTGAGCAAGGTGCTACAATGCCCCGAGCTCCGATATCAAAAGATCGAGAAGGTTACATTTGCACTCATCATCACAGCCAAGAGATTAAAACAATACTTCTAGTGTCATCCAGTGGTGGTAAGGACTAAATGTGGTAAAACAAGTTTAACCCGTTGGGTTGGTCTGCCAACCCGCTATTTTTTAGCGGGTTGGGTTCAAGATTTCAACTCACTTTTAATTTCCAACCCGCATAACCCGCCCTGCTTAACCCGCGGGTTAAGCGGGGCAGGTGCTGGTTGGCCCGTCGGGTTGAGTTTTTTTAAAAAAGTGTTACAAATTAGTCTTATTATTTGTGTTTGTGATATTTTTATGGGTATGATACTAAATTTATTTTATTTTTTTATTTTTTAATCTCTATAAATTATAATTTTTCTATTTTTAAATTTTTATGATTTTTTTTATTTTTTATACATTTTGTTTTTTTTTTTAGGATCAACTCACACTTACTTTTTTTTTTCATTTTTTTTTATGCGGGTCAACCCGCTAACCCGCACTAAAGCGGGGTGGGTTAGCTTTTTCCAACCCATTTTTCAAAACGGGCTAACCCACCCCACCCGTATTTTTGCGGGTTGAATGCGGGGCGGGTCAGGCAGGGCGGGTTAGCCCATTTTGCCACCTCTAGTAAGGACAGATCAACTCATCCGACAGATATTGCACAAGCCAGACTTAGCAGGGAGGATGATTATCTGGTCCATTGAGCTTTCCGAGTTTGGAATTGCCTATGAACCCATAATAGCCATCAAGGCACAGGCACTCTCAGACTTCCTAATTGAATTCACTTCAGACCCCGGTGATACCGAGGAGATATCTTGGACCGTATTCGTTGATAGGTCTTCAAACCCGAAAAGAAATGGTGTTGGGGTAATCCTAGAGAATCCTGAGGGAGTAACTATTGAAAACTCCCTTAGGTTCGAATTCCCTATCTCAAACAATCAGGCAGAATATGAAGCGTGCATCACCAGACTGGCAATGGCCAGAGACTTGGGAGCCATAAAGATCAGACTTTGTAGTGACTCCCAGCTCGTGACCTCCAAGATCTGAGGTGACTATCAGGCCAAAGAACCCTTCCTGCAGAAGTACCTGGCAAGAGTACAAAAACTCCTCATGAGTTTCCTAGTGGTAAAGGTGGAGCATATACCTCAGGAGCAAAATTTTAGGGTTGACCTTTTATCCAAGCTGGCCAGCACGAAGAGTCCAGGTAATAATCATTCAGTGATCCAAGAAACCCTCTCACAACCCTCCATAACTAAGATGTCTGTCTTCTAGATTGAAGGGTAGGAGCGTACTTGGATCACATCATTGATGGAGTACCTAGAGTTTGGTAGCCTTCCCGAGGACCCGAAGAAAGCCTCCAAATTAAAGAAAGTCACAGTCTGGTACACCATCTACGATGGATAATTATACCGACATGGGTTCTCTTCGCCTCTCCTTAAATGCCTCACGTCAAAAGAAGCCGAGTATGTACTGGCCGAAGTCCATGAGGGGAGTTGTGGACATCATTTGGGAGCCAAAGCTTTAGCCTTAAAGGCACTTAGGGCAGGATATTATTGGCCGATGATGGAGGCAAACTCTCTTGCGCATGTCCAAGTATGTGACAAATGTCAATGACACTCTAACCATTATCATGCTCCACTAGAGGAACTATCCATGACGTCTATACCCTGGCCATTCTATCAATGAGGTATGTACATCTTGTGCCCGTTCCCTCAAGTGCCCGAGCAACTGAAGTTTTTGGTAGTGGCTGTGGACTACTTCACTAAATGGATTGAGGTAGAACCCTTAGTTAACATCACCTCTGCCCGAATTCAGAAGTTCACTTGGCGCTATATCATCACCAGGTTCGGAGTCCTAGAGTTCATTGTTACGGATAACAGGATACAGTTCAAAGACAAAGGGTTCGAAAAACTACTTGTCGGGCTAAAAATAAAACATCATTGCAGTACCGTGGAAAACTCTCGAACAAACGGACAAGCTGAAGCAGCAAACTGTATTAACGTTAGGGGGTTAAAGAGAAGACTAGATGAAGCCAAAAGAAACTAGGCCGAATAGTTGGACCACATCCTATGGGCCTACTGAACTACACCCCACTCCACAACGGATGAAACTCCTTTCAAGCTAACCTATGGATGTGAGGCAATGATCCCGGTGGAGATAGGAGAACCAAGCTAGCGTCTCCAAAACTTCTCACCTGATAAGAACCCCGGCTTGATCAAGGAAGACTTGGATTTTCTTGAAAAAAGAAGACGCGTCACTCACATACTCAATGTCGTAATCAAGCAGCGATATAACTTGAAGGTTATTCCCAGAAGATTCCAACCAGGTGACTTAGTACTCCGTAGGGCTGACATTAGCAGAAGGAATACCTCCCAAGGGAAACTAGCCCATAACTGGGAAGACCTCTACCATATCATGATCAACACCGGAAAAGAAGCTTACACACTGGAGACTTTGACAGGCAAGCCGATGAAGAATTTTTGAAACGCAGACAAACTTAGAAAGTACTACAACTAAGTGCCTCCTAAGGCCTAGTCTTGTAATTTACTTTATGTTTGATCTATCTCAATTGTTACAGGAGTACATTCTATGGACCTTAGTCTTTTATCTACTCAATAAAACAAGTATTGCGATTTTGATACATATGATTATACCAAAGATCTCAAAGACCTTCAAAGGCTATTATGATATCCTAAATCGTTATGGTACTCGCTACTAGTTGTCTTATATTAAACAGGTTATGCAAAGGAAAAATCCTATTTCGGGAAAATTTTGGCACCAAATCGTAAGCATTAAAAGACCTCGACTAAGGACCGCTAGAAATAAAACAAATCACGAGTAGATCTTAGATACCAAGACAAATTGTACAGACCCCAGATAAGTTTTATTACACCAAAGTCAGAAAATCCTAAATACTAAACAATTAGTAATGGACCCCGCACAAGGTTTTTTTACCTTAGGCATGGTTCTCAAATGCCAAAAACATTTTGGACATCGGCTCCTAAGCCAAGGTTTTGCTTTTTAATTTGCGCCCGAGTCCTAAAAGGAATCCTAAATGTTCAATGGTAATAGGCGTTGGACCCAGACCACAACATACTCTTTTTAATTAAATTCTTAGGTCTATAGCAATTATTTTAAATAACACAATAGGCGTTGAACCCTGAAATAGACAATGGAAGGCAAGTAGACAAAGCAGAATTGATTATAACCCCAGGAATTAGGGGAACTGTTCTTACAAAAAATATAAAACCCTGCGCAGGGGCAACAAAAAGAACTAAGCATTAGCTGAATCATCGGCAACTTCTGGACTCTGAGTGGTAGAGGGCGGAACCTCGACAGCATTTTGACCTTCAGAAGCAACAAATGGGTTCACAAGATGGCCATCACAAATCATCTTTTTCAAGTCCAAGTCATTCAACACTAAGACCACTCCGGGATTAAATAACTGGATCTGGTCGATGGCATTCTGGAATGACTCTGCGTTGATCCGTAAAGAAACTTTGATAAGCTACTGAAAGTCTCCCTGAAGAGAGTCTGCTCTAGCTTGAAGCTGTCAGACCTGGGCATGGAAATTTTTATTTTCAGCCTAAACCACAACGACTTCCCTTTGCCCTCCCACCAGGCTGGCTTCCTTTTCTTTCAAGCTACCTTTCAAGGTCGTCACCTCTTTCTCTACCTCTCGGGTCTTGACTTCAGCATCACTTTTGGCCTTCAAAGCGGCCTCTTAGGCCTTCAGAGCTTCCTCTTTGTCTTTTTGAGCCAGCTTCACACCCCGTTCAGCCGCCAATACCATCTCGCTCATTCGCTAGTTAAACTCGTCGTAACAACGTTCTAGAAAACGAGATTCAGTAGAAATGCAAAGAGCTTGAGTCTGAAAGGAGGACAAAATCTCCTTAGTATCAAATTAGGAAATATGGTCTACCACTTGGCTGTCAAGGATGTTGCGGTCAATAAAAGACCTTGGATCCGAGTTATCCAAGTACATGGTAATCGATCTAGATGGTCTTGATTCCGTTGCCAACCTCTTACCCCAGTTTACCGCCGTCCCCTGCCTTTTTCCTTCGTCTCTCGAGCAACCTTTCAGGAGAGCTCTCCGGTTGAATAAGTTCCCTCTCAACTATAGGTTCCCTTTCAACAATTGGGACCTCAGCTGGAGTTAGTAAAGAGGCCGAGGGAGTCACCACGGGGGTATCCGAAGTGCTAGCCACGTTTTTGGCCATCAAAGCCTCCAAAGCAGTTAAAGGCGGGGTGGATGTCATGGATGCTAGATTAAACAAACCAAGAGTCAGGAAACATGGAATACATGCAAGAATAAAATAGAATATAATAAACACGTTATGCTACCTAATACTGCCACAATAGTCTCCTCATGAGGGGTGCCAAGGACCTCTCTATAGGAAATCAAGCCAACTCGGCTAACCCACATCTCAAAGAACTCAACACACTCTTTTTCATCCTCATCGAGATCTTCTTTCTCCTTCTCAATAAGTAGGAGAGGGACGTTCCACGTCCACTGGTTCCAGTATAAGCTAAACTTCGTCTCCCCGTCGTTATTCAACCAGAAGGGACGAGTATCGGCGACCGTCATTATCTTGAAGAACTTCTCCTTGAAATCCTTGTAACTCTCCTGGTAGGGAAGGAAGACTTTCCTACCTTGCCACAACCATACAAACACCCACGTTTGCTGACTGGCATTAGCACCCACCGAGCTATACTGGGTGTGAAAATAAAAGAACACTTTCTCTGAGCATCGCAACCTAAGAACTTGGCAAATCTTTTCGAAGGCGAGAATGTTCACCTAATCGTTAGGGTGAATTTGAGAAGGAGCCGCTTGAAGGGTACAAAGAACAGCAAGCTGGAAGTCGTTAAAAGGAAGTCGGAGTCCGAACTTGGTAAAAAGGTCCTCATACATGAACATAAAGTGTGCTCCAGCATCCCGAGAATAGCACACCCTTTCGTTACCCGACGAAAGGACCTCATACTCGTCCTCCGATCTCTTTCCCTCAGACAACACCAAGTAACCTTTGAGCTTATCAAGCGGTTTTCTAGGTTGGAAGTTGGATATACGATTAAAGGCATCGGCCCAAACCCATGGGTAAGTTAACCTAGGACCTTGATGAATCCGGATAGGATCCTCAACGTCCGAAGCCGGAGCCGGGGCCTGTATCGAATCTCAGACCTCAAAAGTTTGTGCTCAGACTTTTTCCTTCCTTCCTCTAGCCATCGAGCTCCTGGAAACACCCAAAGAGGCCTGTAAACAAACTATCAGAATCAATAAACTTATGAGATTCAGACGTGGAAGGGGCAAACAGAAAAAATCAATTCATGCTCATATTCCGGCCTCTATGCCCTCCAAAGTCTAAGCTTCAGAAGGATATCTACGCCACACTTAGCGTGACGAAAGAAGTACTCTGAAGGAGCTACACCATTAAAGGGGGATGAAGAAAAAGAAAAGATACGTTCTTAATAAATGTAGAAACAAAAATGCACAAAGATATTCTGACTTAAATGGCAAAGCAAGAGAAACAATAAAAAAGGAAATGAGGGTAGAAGAGAGTCAAAAAAGACCAACCTTGTAAGAAAAAGCAAGAGTGGGTGAAGAAAAACACAAAGACGATGAAAGAATTCTCCCTTTCTGCAAGACGCGAAACCTCTCCAAAATGTGATGTTTCTTAAGTATGTTCAAATAGTAAAGAGAAGATGGCAAATCTTCAACCTCTATTTATAATGATAAGACAGTTTGAGGATTCGCTTGCTAACCTTTCAGTTTTCAAAAAATTGCTCATGATGCGCGCGAAGCACCAGGCACGACCACCCAGTTGAAACGTGCCATGTAGCCCTCATAGCTGTCATGGTAGTTAAAAGGACAATTACTTAGCAAACCAAGAGACACGTTACCTCAATTGCCCGAAAATTTTCTACGAACTCTGGAAAAATCCGAGGTGTTCACTTCGGATAAATCAAAAAACCAACCCTTGAAAAATCCCCGCACGATACGAAGATCCCAAAGTCAAGTATTTTAAGCTTGCTACTTCGCCGGTCTTAACTAAGCACCAAGCTGGGGGCAACTTGGCATATTATATCAAGGTGAGCGTTATACTCACCCCGGTATAAGATAAATACCACGTGTTGCAAAAGAAAGGAAACGAAATGATAGTAGAATTCACAATAAGAAATTTTATTAATATTCTCATTCCAAACATTATCATACATCAAGAACAAAGGAAATATTGAAGAATAAAGGGAAAAGAAAAACATTTGAGACATGAAATGTATAAGAAAAGAACAGCCACCAAAGAACCCAGAGGAAGAAGCAAACATCAGCATCCTGGATCATGTCATATCCATATTTCCTCTGGAACCAACACCGGTCTTTTCCCTGTGAGGCGGCCTCTTGAAAAAGTGGATTGACTTTGAAAAACCTTAACAAACCAGAACGGTACACTGCTGCCGGATCTCGAAATTTCTGCCAAATTCTTCTTCCCTGCCTCCTTCACAATGATAATAAAGACTGATATGCACTATCTTTTGTTGGACGAGACATAGTTTTTCATGAAGGGATCATTCCACCAGAACCCTAACCAGTTTCATGATCACTCCAAGCTGCTTCAAATCATAGAGCAGTTCCAATAGTCTCCCATGCATATCCAAATGCTCTTAGAGGATTTGTCAGAAATGAGGAGGATTAAGGGCTTTATTTCTCTCATTGCCTTTGTCCAACATGGCAGGTATCACAGATCTCCCCAACGATAGAACGTAGATCAAACACACCCTCTTACGAGATATATATATATATATATATATATATATATATATATATATATATATATATATGTTAATACGTTGAGAAAGAAAGATATCTAGTAAAAGAATCGTTTACAAAGGTAATAGAAAATTTTCTGAAACTTGGGAAAGAACAAAACAAAGTCTCCATAAGAGGCAAAGTTCTCTAGGAACACACAAAGAAGAAAGGAGAGACCATTCTCTGAGAAAAGGTCATTTCCATACAGAAACATAGAAGAGAATGCCAACGTTAAACGCAAACATTCCTCATTTATAAAGGGAATGAAGCGTTCTGATTGGCTTCTAGGAAGGAGAACCTGTCAAACCATAAAATCCGGATTTAATGCTCTCCCTTTCCTATTAGTTACGAGAGCAGCAGGTGGTTGGAAAATAGCATGAAGCTGACGTCCTCCATTAAAAGATCCTTAATTCTCAAGGAGGTCAAAGCAATAGTTTTCGAAGAGTCCAAGTTACAAAGGACGTTGCTGAAGAAGAGAAGACCTCGTGAATCATCCATGGGGGCAACTGAAATTAAACCTCAGATTAAGGAACGAAAATGTCGGCAAGAACCCTTCTCAGTTTCCGACCACATTTCAACCTCACATTTGATTATGGACCTTGGCCTAGGTGGGGGACATCGCGAAACCTGGCATCCAAACTAGGGCTTAGTCTACCACGTGCCTGGTGATCCCAATAAAACTTATACCTTGACACTTAGGTTCTATCTAAGCGCCAAGCTGGAGGCAACTATTCTGGACCGTGATCCGGGATCCTATCTAATAGGGTTAACCCGGCATGCGTACCATCGGACCCCACCATCGACACCCTGGTCAAAGCTTTACAACCTCGGACTACGGCATTGGATTATAACGATCGCTAGATCTGTGCAGATACACATAACTACCAATCTTAATCTTACGAAATCATGGGATCCATAACTGCCTCTAATAGTGGATAATCATCATATCTACGTTCCTACATTATAAGGATGGTCTCCAATGACAAAAGGAAGACAATCCTTAATAGGATTCTAATTTTAAATATTTGCATTTAATACCGATCTTATTACGATTCCAGTCACGCTCTATATATACCTGACTAAGTCAACCCAATCAGGTATCTGCTATCTAATTGTATAAACCCTACTTGTGCACTGCCTGACTTGAACGTTAGAGTTTCTTTGCAGGTATCCACCCCCTTAAGTCAATACACTTGGCAGCAGCTACGTAAGGAGGAAACCATCGTATACGTGTTTATCTCAGTTGTCATCCGAATCCGCTTCAGAACAAATACTTTTTTTATTAAATTGAAAAATTAATTAAGTATATTAATCTATGTCTACTCATACTCTATAATATTAATTATTTTTTATTTATGTATTTAAACTCTTATAATTATTTAAGTTTTTTTTTTAATTTTCCTTTTCATCGCACCTTGTCTACTTAAAGTCGTAGCAACCTGTGATGTTAATTTTTTCTATTTGAAATATTACTAATAGGACAATGTATTAAATCAGTAATATAATTTTATGATAAAATTAAATATATCATGGTAACGTAGTTATCTTTTATGATGTATAATTATTATGAAATCACATTTTGAGAAAAAAAAAAGTCTTAAACTTTCTTTTTAATTCTTCCAATAATGTGACCATTTTTTATGAGGCTTATAGTGGTAATATTTAGTACAATTTCTCTTGTTCTATTGTAATATCCATGCTTCTTCTCTTAATTAATTAAAAAAAAACCCATTACATATATTGTTCAATATTGTTATTGGTATAGACTCTAATCTTTCATAAAAATTATACAAATCATATCTCATTCATTCATTTTTCTTTCTCTCCCCTATCTCTTTCTTTCTCCTCCTTGGTCATGGAAATCAATGGTTCTTTTTGTCTTTATGTGATATCTGTATTGATAAATTTTGTGTCAAATAGTTTTTACGATATTATTTTACAGTGAGAATAAATTAAAACTAAATTTATCTTAAAGTGAGTTCATTTTAATTTACCTCAAAGTTTTTTTTTTGTAAACAATTATACTTAAGAAAGTTATAGTTAGTTTTGATTAATTATTCGTTTAAATTTTTCTCTTTACAATCTTATCAAATCTATGTATTGTTACATTAATAAAAGAGTTTAATTTATAAAATAATTCTTATCATAATTAAAATATTTTAATGAATATACAATTAAATAATAATGTAACACATTCATAATGAATCAAAATTAAATCAAAAAATTACTAAAAATCAATTATTATTTTTTTGCACTTTATCTACTATTATTAAATCCAACACTCTTCTTTATACTTAATAAAAATTTGACTTTAATGAAAAGAAAGTATTTAGGTGTGGGTAATTTAGAAAAACAAAATTATAAGTTGTTAGCGGATAATGTAAATAAGTAATTGAGAGTGCTAATAGCTCCACCTCTTAATTAATTGTTCAAATTATTAGCACTTCTAATTATTTACTCTCATTTTTATTAATTATTTTAAATAATATTTTCTTAAATAATTTTTATTTATGTCATACTTAATAATTATATTTTTATCTTTCAATTCACATTTAATTAAAGATGACTTAAAACATTATTATAATTGTAAATACTTAATGATAAATGTAAATAAATAAATTAAAGTGTCAAAAGTCATACTCTCAATTAATGGGCCGTATAAATTTTGAGGTAATTAAACTGACCTTCCGGTTAGTATTTAGGGAAAATTAATACTAAAGATCATTAAAAGGTAATATTTAATTTAAGAGGAAAAAAAAAGTTAAAATTATCATAAAGGAACGTTCAAAATTTTCCAATCCTCTATATCTTCTTCTTATTCCAATTCGTTATCCAAATCTCAGAATGAAAGCTTTTAAGTTGTTCCTCTTTCAATTCCCTCTCTGGTCTTTATATTTCTGCTTCCAGTTGAATGTTTAAATCTATATTGACGTTTTCGATATCATCAAGCTTTGGATTTTCTTAAATTCTGGTAAAGTTCCAATTGTACTAGTGTCCGATGGCGGTTCAACAATTGAAGAAAAGTCTTCAATTGCTATCAACCGTGCAACTTCTTTATAAAATTGGCAACTTTTAAACTCCAATTCTCTTTTTTCTACCGAAGCTACCCTTCTTGAAAGGAAATCCTTCCCTTGTAGAGTATTACGTAAAACTTGTTACGCAACAACAGAACTCCTTCTTCATGGGGATAAATGTACTGGGAATTATTGATCTTTTGTGATATTGAGCTTTTTTCACAAAAAGTTCAGCTTTTTATGTTTTATTTGTGAAGATCTTGGCTTTTTGTTTTTTGCTTTCTGGGTTTTGAAAATTGTCGGGTAGGTGGTGGTGTTCTGGTGGTAGTTTTGGATCGTTGCGGCAAAGGGTATCTACAATTGTTAATGTAAGCCATGGTAATGGTAAAATGCTTCATCCTTTTTGTTGGATAGACAGGAAGAGATGGAGGATTGAGAATTTTATTAAAGATAATATTGACCATTAAGTAAAATTATATAGTTATTTTCTCTAATTAAAACCTTGAATGATTTTTTTTTAATAATTTTAACGTTTTGACTTCTTTTAAATTAAATATTACTCTTTAATAATTCTTAGCATTTATTTTTCCTAGTATTTATTATACAGACACTTTTATTGTTTGAGAAATTACACTTGTATCTCTTACTTTATGTACTACTGGTACTATTTTTTATTGTTTTAAAAATCGAATCAGAGATTGAACTGACATAAGAGTCATGATTCAATTGGTTCAATCGATCAAATTTATAGTTGAATCGTGATTAAACTGCAGTTAAACCATAAAAATACTTAATCTAGAGATGACTGATTCATAATCCAACAAGTTCAATCAGTTATTTCGGTTCGATTTTTAAAACATTATTCTTCTTTGTTTGAAAAAATACTTATACCTCTCATACATTATTTACAATTTCTATACTATTTTCCTTTGTAAACATTTTTTTTTTAAAAAAAAGGTGTAATTTCTCAAATAAGAGGAATGTTAGGTGTCATAAGTGTTAATCTCAGGCAAGGCTAATGTAATTACCCCTTAAGCTTTTTTATTCAATTTTATTTCACTATCAATGCTAAAGTTTTTACCAGAATTCTAAAAATCAAGTCAGATCAGACTAGTCAGTTAAACTAGTTCAACCGTAAACCGAACCATTGACCATTCTCGTGAAGCTACACAAACTGTTCATCTGAAAACCGATTGCAAACTAGCCTGGATTTAATGAATGAATCAATTCAAAGCTTGTCAAAAAAAAATTATACAAGTTCCGTGCTACATTTATTGACCCATGATTAAAAGAGTTTTTTTAAAAGTTAAACTTTAATGACACGTTAATACATAATTGAATAAAAGTATAAAAAAAATTACATCAATACTGAACTAAAATTAAAATCTATTTTTTCTTTGCTTACATTCAATTATGGTTTATGCGATCTGTTAGTAGTTTGTGGTTATGTTTTAATGGTTCAAATATATGTAGGACCAATCAACAGGCCATTGGTGGTTGACTATTTCACATGGCATACGTATTGGGTATTGGCCGAAGGAAATATTTCCACATTTAGGTATGGGAGCATCTTTGATTAAATATGGTGGAGAAACTTTCGGTCCAAATATGACTAGTCCCCCAATGGGGAGTGGGAAATTGCCAGAGGTTAAATTTCGTGATTCATGTTACTTTGCACGAATTCAAATTGTGGATTCAAATTACAAGGAAAATGAAGTAAATCCTCAAGATATGAAGATCTGCAGTGATACTTGCTCTAACTGCTATGACTTGTTGTACAATGGTTTTGAAGGAACTCAGTACAGGCAAGCTTTTATCTTTGGCGGACCGGGTGGCCAATGTGGTAATAATTGTACTCATAATAACTGTGTTAATTAGACTTTATGCTTTCATTTTTCTATTTTTGTTCTTGGATCAGGAAATAACAAGGCCCAACTCAAAATTTAACAACAAACCAATCAGCATGATATGCGTTGGCCTAAGTGACAACCAAATAAATCCAAGCTAAACAAAGCTAAGCCAATAGTCAGCAGCCCAAAGGTTAAACCAATAAGCAAAATCATATACAGAAAGCGGAACATAAGGTCTAGGCTTGACTTTTAAACTAAAGTAATAATGTAATTTTACAAACTATTTATTAAATTAAAGTAGTTTTAAAATTATTTATTAGTTTGAGGTCTTTTTTGTCACACTAGTAAATGATTCCATATTTTATTTATTTTTTGTCACATTATGTAAAAAGTAACTTCAAGTTGCTCTTTGCAAAAAAAAATTGTTACTGTCCTCTCAGTCAAAAAAATGAAAGAGCAAGATCAAGTTGTTCTTTCTATCAGTCACGTCTTATCAAGTATAGAAAAATCAAATTTAATACTATTTTAATAAAAAAATGAAAGAGTAATTTGGAGTAGTTGTTTCCTTATAAACTGACACGTGACTCCATGTAAGCCATTAATTCTACCAAACTCTTCTTTAAAATGATGTTGGTCACTCCTTGCCAAAGAAAACACTCCTCTGGTCCCTCCTTCATAAAGAAAACACTCCTCTAGTCCCCTCCCTAAAACAAAAAGCACTTCTCCTTTTAAAAAACAACGTTGGTCCCCTCTTTTATTGATGAGCTGTTGAAGGAGCGTTCAAAGATAGTAAAATCTCCAACCATTTATCATTTTCCTTCTTATCTTAGCTGAAAAGTTTATATGTTACTAAATTAAACATTAAATTATCTTAACAAATATCTCCATATATTTTTTTGGCAATTTAATATATAAAAATAATTTTTTTACATCTAAATAAAATAGATTATCTTTAAAATTATTTTTTAGCTAAAATATATAAACATAAAACTGTATTATTAAAATGATCTTCATGTTATGTTTCCACAAATTGAAACGAGAATGAAAAATCGTAGAGCTGAAATGTCCTCTCTGAAACATAAGCAGAGAGAGTGGTTACTCTATTCTACATTTGTCATTTTGTTTTATTGATCATTGATAACTCCATAAAATGTAGTTATTTGTGTCCTATTTTTGTGTGTTATTAATTGCTCTGTTCTTGTTGTTATGCATTGTTGGAAGGTTTTAGCCCCATTTTCATGTAAAATCCATGTTAAGGTCTTCCTTCTTATCAATCTAAAATTCTTCCAAATCTTTGATTGGATTGAGTTTGATTGCATTTGTATTTGACTAGTTGATTTCTCAAATTGCAGGATGGGCCCAAAAGAACTAAATTGATGCGAGTTAAGGCCCTGCATTGGAAGAGGAATCACAAGAAAAGCTTCAATAGCTCACGTCGCAGCACTAGCATGTTTACACCGCAGGGTGCTGCTCTTTGCTTGTGCACCCTGATAACCCGAGGCCTTCGCGTCGCGGCAAGAGGAAATTGAACGTCGCGACAGTGGTGACCTAATTTTTGAGCACTGCAGCACATGTTGTGAAACATTATAAATACTTTGTATGTAGTTTTTGAAAAAAAAACTTTTTAGAACTTTCATTTGACTTTTTTAGCTTTTTTCTTTCTGAGAACCCAGCAACTAGGACTTCATTTTCGGCCAAGATTGGAAATTTGAGCATTGCTTCGGCTCACCCTATTGGACACATGGTGACCTAATTTGTTTTGAGCGGACCCCTATAGATATTGAATGATTTGTACTCTTTTGAGGACGTGCTCTTATTTGTTTGATCGGCTTTTAGGTGTTTGATGAAATCTAATGTAATGTCGTATATTGATTCGCTAATGAGATAGACATATACCTCTTAGCCATGCATAGTCATATTTGAGAATCAACTTTAATGCTTGTTGTTTGCTCTGGTTCTCATGGACGTAGTGAAGGTGTGACAAAATCTGTGGTTTTATAAATACTTTGTACGTAGTTTTTGAAAAAAAAACTTTTTAGGACTTTCATTTGACTCTTTTAGCTTTTTTCTTTTCGAGAACCCAACAACTAGGACTTCATTTTCGGGCTGAAAGAGAGCTGAAGGAGCCAAGATTGGAGGTCATCTTCATCTTGGAGGGAGATTCAAGCTTCAAGGCTCACCTTATTGGGCTTTGTCTTCTGTTCCTTCACCTTTCTCTCTTCCCTTTATCTTGAATATGAATTTTTGTAATGCATTTTCGTATTCAATGAGTAGCTAAGCTGTGTTTAGGGTATTCTTTGGATCCCCCTATAGATAATGAATGATTTGTACTCTTTTGAGTTTATATTAATGATTTGGGTTTTGTTCTATCATATGGTGCTTAATGCTCTTATTTGTTCGATTAGCTTTTAGGTGATTTGATGAAATCTAATGAGCCTAGACATAGGGCTTTGGGTTTTAGATCATACATATGATAGATGCATGTTCAATTTCATTCCAATGACGGGATAGATTAATTCGCTATGAGATAGACATATACCTCTTAGTCATGCATAGTCATAGTTGAGAATCAACCTTAATGCTTGTTATTTGCTCTGCTTCTCACGGACGCATAGTGAACTAGGTAAGTGACATAGGGTTAATCGACCTAGGCATAGGCTTGTAACTAAGTTAGTTTCTCTGGCTAACCTAATCTAATAGTTTGTATTGCTTAAAAGGATTGCATGTTATCAATTGAAGTAGATAGTGAAAAAGGATTCCCTATTTTCTCAACCATATCTTTATCTTTTCATTATGCTTTGTAGTTTAATTAATCAATCCATTTTTCCAAATTACATTACTTGAATAAAATTAGTTAGTGGATTAATATTTAGCTTTAGAAAGTAATCAGAGTCCTCGTGGGAACGATCTCTATTTATCATTTTTATTATTTGAGTGACTCGTGCACTTGCGGTTAGCAAAAGAGTTGCCAACAAAGTTGGCTGCTCAACAAGTTTTTGGCGTTGTTGTCGGGGACTACGGTTAATTTTCATATTGCTAATATTGATAACGAGCTTTGTTAGTACTAATTCAAGTCTTTTCTTTTATTACATTTTGATTTAAGCTTTTATTCTTTTGTGATTTAGGTACCATTAATGGCGGAACACAACGATCATACAAGGCCTCTGAGGGAGTTTGCTACTCCTCAAATGAAAAATCTTCAATCAAGTATTAGACAGCCTCCCATCCGCGCAAATAATTTTGAGATCAAACCAGCCATTATCCAAATGATTTAGATATATGTACAATTTGGCAGTTTTCCTAGTGAAGATCCCAATGCGCATTTGTCAAACTTTTTAGAAATCTGTGATACTTTCAGGCACATTGGAGTCTCAGAAGATGCCATTTGCCTCATGCTCTTTCCCTTCTCTCTCAGCAATCTAGCCTAGAGTTGGTTGCAGTCCCTATTTGTGAGATCTATAACCACTTGGGCAGATGTGTTCGGAAAATTTCTCAACAAATACTTTCCTCCGACCAAGACTGATGGGTTAGTGAATAACATCACTTCATTTACCCAATCAAAATCTGAATCCTTGTATGAAGCTTGGGAGAGGTACAATGATCTGCTTAGAAGGTGCCCACATCATGAAATTCCTCCTTGGCACTAGATTTACTCCTTTCACAAAGGCTTACTACCTCACCATCGTCCAATTGTGGATGCAGCTATAGATGGTTCATTATTGAGTAAATCTTTCGATGAAGCATACCAACTGTTGGAAGAATTGGCCTCTAATAATTACCAATGGCCTTCAGTAAGAAACACTCAAAGGAAGATAGCCAGAGTTCATGACGTTGATGTATTTACATATTTGTTAGCTCAAGTGGCATCATTAGCAAACAAGTTAGATAGTTTGGGTACAGGCCATCGATAGATGCCCTTCCACTTTGGAGAGTGTTCAATATACGGGAAACTATCGGCCACCTCAGAACAACCCATACACACAACAATATAATACTGGGTGGAAAAACCATCCCAATTTCTCATGGAGGGACAACCAAAGGCCAATATCTTCGTCTATTAGCAATGAGAGACCATATTTTCCACCTAGTTTCTCATCACAAGTAAGGCCACCTATGCAAGAAATGAAGCCAGCATTAGAAGACATGTTCATGTAATTTATGGTTAAATCTGATTCGTACATGACTAAAACTGATACTCATATGGCCAAAAAATAATTCTGTTCTTCAGAGCCAAACATCTTCAATAAGGGCTCTTGAGACACAAGTGGGGCAACTAGCCAATGCAATAAACAACAGGCCCCTAGGGACTTTTTCAAGTGATGATACTAATAATCCTAAAGGTAAGGAGATTTGTCATGCCATATCACTGAGGAGTGGCATAGACATTGAAGGGAACCTGATAACTCCATGAAATGGTGTTATTGTGGCCCTATATCTGTGTTTTGCTGATTGCTTAGTCCTTGTTATTAGTCATATTTGGAAGATTTTAAGCTATGTTCACTGAGTTCAATTGTGACATCTTCCTATATGCTTTTTGAGTAAAGTAGTATAATTCTTCCTATGATTATGTGAACTTGCTATTGTTATTAATTTGGGACCTCTCAATTGTAGGAAAGGCTCAAAATGAGTAGAATTGTTAAAGACTTAAAGCTGCATTGGAAGAGAAAGCACCAGGTGAAGTTCAACATTCAACGCCACGGCGTAGGCAAGTTAACGTCACGGTGTGTTGCATCCCTTGTTTCTAGCAAAGAGCTATGAAATATAAACGCCGCAACGTGAAGAATAAGCATTGCGACGTGCTGACCTAAATTCAACACGTGCCGCGGCTTGACAAGTTGAGTGCCGCGGCGTGAAACAGAAATCTGGAGCTTATAAATACTGTTCTATTAGATTTCACAAAGAGAACGTTTTTGTTTTTAAAACATAGCTGCTAGAGTTTATTTGTAACATTGAAAGAAAGCCAAAAAGACCAAAGTTGGAGGCCATATCCTTCCACAAGGAGGATCCAAGCATCAAAGACCACCATTATTGAGCTTTCAACATTCTCTCCTTCATCTTCCTCTCTTTTCTTATTATGTCAATGAGTATTTGTGATATATTTTCATTTGTCATGAGTGGCTAGGCTATGTATGGGGATTTCCTTAGATCTTTCTATAAATATTGATGATTTTGTAAACCTTTAAGTTAATATATATGATTTGGGATTATTCAATCATATTGTTCCTACTACTTTTAAATGTTTAACCAACATTTAATATGTTTTGATTAAATCTAATGAACCTAAACGTAGGAATTTGGATTTAAGATCTTATGTATGGTTGATGCATGTTTAATTTCATTCAATTGGCTTGAATAAGTTGATTAGCTAATAGAATAGACATATACCTATTGGTCATGCGTGACTATTATTGAGAATTATTCTTAAGGAGTGGAATTTACTTTAGATCTCATGGACACATAGTTACTAGGTAAATGAAGCATGGTTTAATCAACATACATGACTTAGACATATGCTTTTAACTGAATAAGATTCTCAAGCTAACAAATTCCATATCATGTATGTTGATTAAGAGGTTTGCATAACATCAATTGAAGTAGGAGGTGAAGAAGGATTCCCTATTCTCTAATCTTCAACTTTAATTCCAATTAGATAGCATTTAAATCATTCCAATAGTTTATACACACCTTTTTTAATTTGAATGTTCTTGGATAGACATTATTAAGTTATTGGTTAATAATTAGTTTTGAATTAGCAATAGTCCTCGTGAGAACGATATCCGACTCTTGACTATATTACAAGTGTGATCCGTGCACTTGTGGTAAGCAAAAGAGTGAACAAGTTTTTGGTGCCGTTATCGGGGATTATAGCTTAATTTCAGTAAAACTAATATTAACAACGAGTTTAATTAGTTCTAGTCTAAGTTTATTTTGTGCATATTAATTTATGTCTTAATTCTTTAATTGTTTCATGTAAGTATAAGATGGCAGAAGACAACATCACACAAGAGGTGGAGGACGATAGTCACACTAGGCCAATGAGGGAGTTTGCTACTCCTCAAATGGATAATCTGCAGTCCAGCATTAGACGTCCTACCATCCGAGTAAACAACTTCGAGATAAAGCTGATCATTATCCAAATGATTCTAACTTCTGTATAATTTGACTGCTTATCCTATGAGGATCCCTCTCTCAAACTTCTTGGAGATTTACGACACGTTTAAGCACAACGGAGTATCTAAGGATGCTATTAGCCTATGGCTTTTCCCTTTCTCTTTAAGAGATAGAGTCAAAAGCTAGTTGCATTCTCTTCTAGCGGGGTTGATTACAACTTGGGCAAAGGTATGTACTAAATTTCTGAACAAATACTTCCATCTACCCAAGACTGTGGAGATGGTGAATGATATTACTTCTTTCATTCAGACTGAATCAGAATCCTTACACGAAGCTTGGGAAAAATACAAGGATCTGCTCAGAATGTGTCCACACCATGCGATTCCACCATGGCATCAGGTTATTCATTTCACAAGGGTTTGTTACCACAGCATCGTCCAATTGTGGATGCGGCGGCTGGTGGCTCTTTGTTAAGCAAAACCTTTGATGAAGCCTTCTAACTGTTAGAGGAATTGCCGCTAATAGCTACTAACGGCCCTTAGCAAGAAACACTCCATGGAGGGTAGTTGGAGTGCATGAAGTGGATGCAATAACCTCATTGTCAGCTCAAGTAGCAGCATTAGTAAGTAAGATGGATAGTATGGGACAACAAGCTCACTAGAGCCCATTTGTGTTGTGTGACAAATGCGGCGATAACCATTCAAGTGATAGGTGCCCTACTACCTCTGAAAGTACACATTATGTAGGGAACTACCGATCACAACAAAATAACCCATACACGAATCAATATAATCCTGGGTGGAGGAACCATCCAAACTTCTCCTGGAGGGACAATTAAGAGGCCTCCTCTTCAGCATCTAGAGCTGAGTGACCTTACAATTCTCCTGGATTCCCCTCCCAATCTAGACAGCCGATTCAAGACAAGAAACCATCTCTAGAAGATATGTTCATGCAGTTAATGGTAAAAACTGATTCCTTCATGACAAAGACTGACGCTCACTTAGCTAAGAATGACTCAGTGATACAGAGCCAATCAGTTTCTATGAGGGATTTGGAAACTCAGGTAGGGCAGTTAGCTAATGCAATCAATAACAGACCCCCTGACACTTTCCCTAGTGATACAGTTAATAACCCAAATGGTGCCTCAAATGAGTATTGTAAGGTCATTTCACTAAGGAGTGGGATGGACATTGAGGGAAACCCTAAGACAAAATTGCTAGAGGATGAGGTAGGCGAGAGTCAAGGCCAGGAAGAGATTGTCCACAAGAAGGTGGAAGATAAGAGAAGTGATTAGAAGACTGATGACAAGAAGGTGGAGAATAGGCCATATCTACATCTTTTACCTTTTCTAAGCAGGCAAATCAAGCATAAGATGGATGAGCAGTTTAAGAAGCTTTTAGAAGTTTTTAAGAAACTTCATATAAATATCCCTTCTGTTGAAGCATTAGAACAGATGCCCAGTTACGTAAAGTGTATGAAGGATATATGATCTAAGAAACGTAAGCTGAGTGAGGTTGAAACGGTAGTATTGTCTGAAGAATGCAGTGCTATCCTGCAGCAAAAGCTTCCCCCAAATTTGAAGGATCTGATAAGCTTTACAATCCTTTATGCCATAGGAAAGAACTTTTTAGGCCAAGCATTATGTGTATGAAGGGCCAACATTAATCTCATGCCCCTTATCCATATTCTAAAGGTTAGGTTTAGGGGAATGCAAGCCCACATATATAACCCTTCAACTAGCAGATCGTTCATATACATATCCAAAGGAAATAGTGGAAGAGGTCCCGGTGAAAATGGACAAGTTCATATTCCCTACGGACTTTGTTATTCTAGATATGGAAGAGGATCAAAGGGTGTCATTGATCCTATACAGACCGTTCCTAGCCACGGGAAGAACACTTATAGACGTCCAAAAAGGTGAATTGACTATGAGAGTTCAAGATCAAGCAATAACTTTTAACATCTTTAAAGTAATTAAGTTTCCTCAAGATCATGAAGAGTGTTCCTATATTGGTTTATTGGAAAATATCATTAATGATGCATTTCAAGCCAATAATCCTGAAGACTTCCTTGCTTTGGCATTGGCTTCATCAAACGATGATGATGAAGATTCTCAGAACGATGTATCAGATTTCATCAAGCGCCTTAATGCGGTTCCTAGGCAATACCGGTCACCCAAGTTTGAAACTTTGGAGTCCAATGCAACTAGAGAGGCATCTAAGCATTCCATTGAGGAACCTCCAAGGCTTGAACTAAAGCTCCTGCCTAACCATTTGTAGTATGCTTATTTGGGAGTAACCTCCACTCTATCAGTAATCATATCATCATCCCTTTCAGATGATCAATAGGAGAAACTTCTCTGTGTGCTTAGGAAATACAAGCATGTTATCGGATATTACCGATATTCAAGGCATTAGCCCCTCCATATGTATACACAAGATCTTGTTAGAGGACAATCAAAGTGGTGTTATGGAATACCAAAAGAGGCTGAATCCAATTATAAAGGAAGTGGTGAGGAAAGAGATAATCAAGTGGTTGGATGCAAGTATAATTTATCCTATTTCTGACAGTCCCTTGGTATCCCCAATTCAATGTGTTCCTAAGAAGGGTGACATGACGGTAGTCACCAATGAAAACAATGAGCTCATTCCTTCTCGAAAAGTTACAGGCTAGAGGGTATGTATGGACTACCGCAAACTGAATAAGGCCACACGGAAAGACCATTTCTCGCTTCCTTTCATAGACCAGATGTTGGATAGACTGGCTGGAAAGGCATATTACTGCTTCCTGGATGGTTATTCTGGATATAACCAAATTACCATAGTGCCTGAGGACCAAGAAAAGACAACATTTACTTGTCCCTATGGTACATTTGCTTTCAGGAGAATGCCCTTTGAGCTATGGAATGCTTCTGTAACCTTTCAACGTTGTATGATGGCCATCTTTGCTGATATGATTGAGCATGGCCTGGAAGTGTTCATGGATGACTTTTCAGTATTTGGGGATAATTACAATAGTTGTTTGTAAACTTTATCATCCGTGCTGAAAAGGTGTGAAGAGACCAACCTCGTCCTGAATTGGGAAAAGTGTCATTTTATGATCCAAGAAGGCATAGTTTTTGGCCATAAGGTTTCTATAAAAGGAATGGAGGTGGACAAGGCAAAGATTCATATGATTGACAAGCTTCCTCTGCCTAACTCAGTAAAAGGAATTTACAATTTTCTTGACCATGCGAGTTTCTATCGGAGGTTTATTAAAGACTTTTCGAAGATAGTCAAGCGTCTTTGCAACCTTTTGGAGAAAGACATACAGTTTACCTATGATGATTCATGTCAAGTTGCATTTGAGGAGCTGAAGAAGAAATTAGTTTCAGCTCCAGTAATAATCACTCCATATTGGGATTTACCATTCGAGCTCATGTGCGATGCCAGCGATTATGTTGTGGGTGCAGTGTTGGGGCAAAGAAAAGACAAGGTGTTTCGCTCCATTTATTATGCAAGCAAAACACTTAATGACGCACAATTAAACTACACCACAACAGAAAAAGAGTTGTTGGCAGTTGTATTTGCATTTGATAAGTTTTGAGCTTACTTGGTAGGGACTAAGGTGATTATGTATACAAATCATTCTGTAATAAAGTACTTAGTGAGCAAGAAAGATACAAAACCACGATTGATAAGGTGAGTTTTGCTTTTACAAGAGTTTGATATGGAGATAAGAGATAAGAAAGGTGCGAAAAATCAAGTAGCATACCACCTTTCAAGACTTGAAAATGAAGAATGCCAAGCTGAACCAATCACAATTAGGGAAACATTTCCTGATGAGCAGCTTTTTGCAACCACAGCTCAATCATGTCCATGGTATGCTGACATGGTGAATTATATTGTGGGTGGTGTGTTGCCAACTGATCTAACCTCTCACTAGAAGAAGAAATTCTTATATGATGTCAGACACTACATCTGGGATGAGCCATTTTTGTTCAAACAGTGTTCTGACCAGATGTTGAGGAGGTGTGTACCTATGGAGGAAGTGAAGTAGATCCTGAACCAATGTCATGCTTCTCCATATGGAGGACATTATAATGGTGAGAGGACTGCTGCAAAGGTGCTCCAATCTGGCTTTTATTAGTCATCTCTCTTCAAGGATGCACACTTTTATGTGCAAAGGTGTGAGCGGTGTCAAAAGTCGGGGAATATCGCAAGAAAGAATGAGATGCCCCTAAATTCCATTTTAGAAGTTGAGGTCTTTGATGTTTGGGGCATAGATTTTATGGTCCCTTTCATTCCCTCATATGAAAAATTGTATATTCTTGTGGCAGTGGACTACGTGTCCAAATAGGTGGAAGCATGTGCATTTCCTACCAATGATTCTAAGGTAGTGGTAGGCTTCATGAAGAAACATATATTCACCCGGTTCGGAACACCTAGGGCCATTATAAGTGATGGAGGATCCCACTTTTGCAATAAGCTCTTTGAAGCTCTTCTCACCAAGTATGGGGTAACCCATCAGATTGCCACTGCTTATCACCCGCAGACAAGTGGGTAGGCAGAGGTGTCTAATTGCGAGATTAAGCGAATCTTAGAGAAGACAGTGTGTCCATCTAGAAAAGATTGGTCAAAAAGACTGAACGACACACTGTGGGCTTATAGGATTGCCTATAAAAGCCCCATTGGTATGTCCCTATATAAGCTGGTATTTGGGAAGGCATGTCACCTGCCAGTTGAGCTTGAACATAATGCATATTGGGCAATCAAGCAACTGAACTTCAACTTACAAGCTGCTGGGGAGAAGAGATTATTGCAACTCAACCAACTTGATGAATTTAGGCATCAAGCATATGAGAATGCAAAGTTGTATCAGGAGAATGTGAAATTTTGGCATGACAAGAAGATCATGCAAAAGAAATTCGAAAAGGGTCAACAAGTTCTCCTTTATAACTCTAGGCTTAAATTATTTCCTGGGAAGCTTAAATCTAGGTGGTCGGGGCCCTTTGTGGTAATGAAAGTGCTCCCTCATGGAGTTGTGGAGATTGCTCCACCGGATGGTTCATCAAGCTTTAAGGTTAATGGTCAGCACCTAAAACCTTATTATAGAAGAGAGATTCAAAGGGGGAAGACCCATCACTTTGACAGTTCCAACATAAGGTCTGCAAAGTCCTACCAGGACTACAAATAAGGCCCCTTTTTTGGAGAGAACCCGAATTTTTAATCTTCTTTATTTTATGTCATTATTATGTTAATATGTTGATTTTGTTGTTTGATTAAATTTTTGTTGTACAAACTATGTTTTGACCCTTTGAGCAAGTTTTGCAGGTGATGGAGGCTTGAAAGCTGCAAAAACAACTGCAGAATACAAATTTCTACAGAATTTTGTAGGTAGACCTCTCACACCGCGGCGTGAGGAGTGCATCAGCCAAAATCCAGAGGCTAGAGTGCCGCGACGCAACTACGTCGTACGTCGTGGCATTCCAAAAATAATTAAATTAATATATTTATTTAATATAATTAATAAATATTAATTATTTAATTAAACCAATAAGGAAGCTATAGAAATACGATCAACCAATAAGATTAAGTCAATATTGGTGGCAAAGACTTTTCAAGAGTAACCAATAGAAATTGGTCAACAAAAGTGACAACCAATAGGAAACAAGTTAGTAACCGCCCAACCAATGGAAATGCTAGTCAACAAAGAGGGCTTGACTTTGATTTGCACCCTTGGATGACAAGCTTAATAAGGAAGTTTAGGATATCCACCCTTAATTTAATCTATGGTGGAGATTGGTCTCACGAAGTGGCTAGGACCTTTTGTGACCATTGGATGGAAAATATGAAGAGAAGATCTTGACCTTCTAAATTTTATTATGGCTAGGATTTCATAGAGGAGAGATCTAATGGCTTAGATTTGATCATATCACTTGAAAGCTTCTACCAAAGATTAACCATTGATTTAATCAATGGCTATTGATGCCTAAAATGGTGGCTAATGTATTTAGACAATTCTTTAGTGTACAAGGGGGGAGGTCATGGTTTTGAAGGCATAATAAGCTATAGGAAAATTTCATTTCAATTCTATCACTCATCTTCATCATTTCCTAGAGCAAAACTTCACAAAAACTCTCTCTTTTTCTATTTTCTCTAGTTTCGGCCAAGCACCCAAGATCCACTCTCCAAACTTCTATAATTCCTACCAATATCATTTCTTGAATCATTTCATTAATCCAAGACACTTTCATGTTAGGAATTTCTCAAGATTTATTCATCTTCATCTTTTCATCAAGCAAAGAACACAAAAACTCTTACTTTTCTCTCTCACAAAGCTCACGGCCAACACCCCTACATCCACTCTCTGATCTCTTTTGATTTCATCTAACCTAGTTTCTTAGATCTACATGATATTCTAAGAAACTTTCATGTTGAAGACTTTCTCTAAATCATCAATCTTCAATCTTGTTCTTCAAGTTCAAAGATCAAGAGCCTTTAGGTGAGGATTGTGTTCTTCATCTTTCTTTCCTTTGGTAAGTTTCTAAGACCATATAATGGTCTTTCTTATTCAAGCTTTAGGTACTAATATTCTATGTTTGATTTTATTTGTAAGAATCTTATGGTGTTGTGAAGGACTTGTACAAGAAGCAAAGTAAGGAGCTTTGGAGGTTTCTCCAAGAGATAAGAGGGAGATTGCCTTCATCAACCATGTGTTGGTGGTGAGGAATGGATATGTGTGTGGTGAAAAATCCATAAGGATTATTTCACTTGTTTGTTTAAAAGCTTTCTATATTTATGATTGTTTAGTGATTGATATGTTTATTGCTTTGATAATATGTTTGAGTATGTGTTTATGATGCATGAATTTTTATAGTATGCTTATTGAATTGAAGTGTGGGATATGATGATAATTATGTGGAAAGGAAAATTATTTTGGTTCCAAAGAGCCAAGGAGGCACACAGCCTCAAAGTTATTTTCGGAGCAAAAGATTCTAAGTATTTTAATAATCATGAGTTTTAGATAAAAAAGGGTAATAAGTTAATGATTTTAAGAATTTGCAAAGAAATTGGACATGAAAATGAACAAAGATTTTATGATGAAGTTATTTGTGATTTTCGGCTCATGTGCCAAGGATTGGTAAATTAAGTGATTTTAAAGAGTAATCTTAGATGATTATTTGCAAAGGATTTAAAGTGGTGAATTTTGAGATTTTTCAAGTAAGTGAAATCATTTTTGGGATTTATGAAATTAGTGCGATCAATTTATAAAGAGAAATAAATGGATGACTTGAAGGTTACTGACGTATAGCTTACCTGTTGGGTTTTGAGGCGTGTTAGGAAATTCTAAGTTGTAATAATTGATTTGAAGGAAATGTTGATTTTGGGGAAATCATGAAACATATCACGTAGAGGATTTTTAAGTGAGAAAGTTTGGGATTTGAAGTTAGAAATTGTATTAATTTTCGGAAAGTCCAAAATGATGTTCGGAATATAGAGAAATATTTTACGTAGTTAAAAAATGATGAAAAATGGTTTACGTGACTTAAAAATATGATTTCTATGCTACGCGATTTTGAAAATGTTGAAAAATTGCTACGCGATTGAAAAACGATGAAATATTTTTACGCGATTGGAAAAACGTTAGAAAATACTTACGCGATTTGAAAACGTTAGAAAATGGTGACGCGATTGTGAATATGTGACAAAATATTTACGCGACTGAAAGGAACAATAGTTTACTGTCGGGTTAAAGTGGTGGACTCTGACATGTTGAAAAATGGTACTTCCAAGTGGTGGCGTACTATTATGAGAAATAATGATAATGTTGTTATTTGTGTATTTTGGTTCATGCACATGTGTCGAGAAATGTGTCAATTTGGTTGAAATTGACAATTGGCTGACGAGATGAATTACACCGTAGTACAAGTGTGATAGGCGTAGTGCGGTTCATTGAGTGAACTTAGAGGCGTTAGTGTGCGGAGGATTCCACATGTGGACAGTTGGTAGCTCATCTGGGCCGTGGTAATGGGCAATACACTAGCGATCTCAATAAGTACTATTCTTAATCATGATCTTGTGGGGACTGTCTAGTACAATGCCTGTTGTACATGATGTATTGACTGTGTATTATTTACATGACGCATTGACTGTGTAATATGTACACGACGTATTGATTATGTACTATTTACACGACGTATTGACTGTGTACTATTTACACGACGTATTGACTGCGTATTATCTACACGATGTTTTGACTGTGTACTACGTTTTGTCTGTGTACTATTTACATGACGTTTGACTGTGTAATAGTTTGGTTGGTGTAGCCTGAGGTACGGACAGGTCTTCCGGATCATTCTCTCTGATGTTTGAGTTTAGCTCCATGGAGTAGGAACATGATGCATTAGGCATATGCATAGTCGATATACATATTGTTGTGGCATTGTCAAGGTATATAACATGGTGGCATAATTATTATAGATATCTGTTATTGAAATACTATTAATGTTTATGTTATGATGATATATGTTTTCTGAATATAATGATAAATTGATAACATGATTATACTTGTGATATCTGTGTATATGGAATGACTTTGTCATTCATATCATTCTTTGCTACCATACTGGTATTGATGAAAGGGGATCTCACCTCTTTGTTGTATTGTTTTGTTGTGCTTGTATTATTAAAATTTTGTATATTAGATGGAACAAGTTTTCTTAGACTTGACTGGAGGCAAATATTCTGAATTCGGTGACAACATCAAGGAGTGGCCATCCCGGATTTGATGGTGTGCAGTTTTGAGAAGGAACAGATATATGAAGCATCAAGATGGATACAAGCCGAAATGAGTATGTTGAGTTTTTCTCGTTAGTGTCTTACCGTACTATTAAGTTTGTCCTGTCATAGGGTTTGCTACTGTTAAAACTTGAGTCTGTAAGTTTTATGTTTCTTGAATAATTGTTAAATATTATGTGGTGTCAGTAATGTATACTAATCAATTTAAATCTATTTTTCAGTATTACCTATAAATTTCAGTAAGTTTATGTTTCCGCAAAAAGAAATTTTTAAAATCCATGTTTTATAACTCAAACCTCTTATGGAATGATTTTCAGATTATAAGTTATAGTTAGAAATGTAATGTCCTATGGAGGGTGTTACACGGCACGAAGTGGAATTTTGGTTATTACGTCGTGACGTTACGTCACACCCCCATTCCCATATCCCTCATTCCTCTCTGTTTTTCTTCTTCTCTCTGATTTCTGCATTACTCACATTGTGCTTCTCATCTATGTAGTATCCAATCCCGGTATGTAGCATTTACTTTTTGTTGGGTTTGTCCATTGATGTTATTTTGCTTTGTGGTTTGTTTTGTGTATGTAAAAATTACCAGTTAAAATCTATAAGTTCATTACATGTACAGTTATTCATAAAAAAAATGATCTGACTAAATTTTTGTGTAAATCTAAGTATTACTAGTTGAATATAACTTTTTAATCTCAACTATTAATTTATTTTAACAATAAGTCAATAATTGATTTGTGTTTGGTCCATTCATAGACTACCCTAGGGGTGATCCATATTAAAATTCTCCTTTCTAACAAGGTTGTGTTTACCAGAGAAGGCTATGGATCCATTTTGTTTAAGTCCATGGATGAACTACTTTCTTTTTTTATTTGACAATATCTATATGTAGATCTAGGTATATGAAAAAATTACAAGTTAAAATTTATAAATTTTTTGTATGTACAGTTATTCATAAAAAAAATCTGACTAATATGTGAATATGAATATTACTAGTTAAATTTAACATTTTAATCTCAACCATTAATTTATTTTGATAATAAATTAATAATTAATTTATGTTTAATCCATCTCTAAAAGTGATCGAAATTAGAATTCTCCCATCTTCAACTCCAAGAACACTTTTATGCTTAAGTTAGCAAAAGGTTTTATATGTACAGTAAATTATTTTTTTTTTGGTTGGAATGTAATTGTTTACCTATGAGGAGGGGCTTCCCCTTTATATATTGAGTGGAGCATTGAGACTATCCTCAATATGGGTGCTCTTGGATCGGTTTTGAGGCAAAAAATCATCCGATCCATATAAGGTAAGTATCATTGGATCGGTTTGGATTGGATGAATTCCAATAACCAAATTGATCCAATCTAAACCGATATGATTCGGTTTTTAACTAATAACATAACGAAAATGTAATCTAAATGAAAATACAGAGTAACAACAATATAATTGAAATTCCAAACCAAACCATTCATAAAATCATATAAATCATACAAACAAATAAAATTTTCAAAGTTCAGAACTTAGGTTTTTTCAAATTTAAGTATTTAACAAAGACATACAGCCAAGTATAGTCTCACTAGTCCAATACTTTTGTATTCTATTAAGTTGAAACTCAGACAAGTAAAGAGAAAAAGTGATATTTCTTACATCAAACAAAGCTAGCTCACTTTAAACAACAGCCACATTGGAGAGTACATTGAGTGAGCAACCATAAAATAATTCTAAGATGTTCACCTCAACAAAAATACCATCATAGATATAACAAATCAAATGTAAGAAAAACTCCACCACACCAAAATAGAGCAAACAACATGTCACATTGGGGCAAATAAAGAGCAAGCATCCAATTGACGTGAGTTCAGAGATACAATGAGTCAAATAACCCTTCATAAAATTTGTAACATAAGAAAATTAAGAGAAAAAGACTCAACTTTTCAAGAAACAGAGTCTACAACAGTTTTATATTTTCCCTTCAGTGATTACAAACTCCATAGAGGAAAATCAAACTACAAACAAAAAACAAGGCATAAGAAGTATTTATGCACTAAAGTATCGAATTTGAAATACTTTAACTGTTCAAATCTCACACCAACTCTCCATTTTTACCAACCTGGACATAACTAATATTGCACTCATCCATATAAACCAGATACATGCATTGACAATCTCCATAAAAAATAATGATCATCAAACAAACTCTCATTCCTAGTAGGTGTTAGTGAAGATCAGAAATAAAATGAGTATAGCATGTCAACACACTAATAACAGAAGTAATAAAACATTAATTATCTGAGAATGTAACAAAGAGAAGAGTCTTTATCTATATCGTTATTATATTCAACAATCACTCGTTCTCCTATCTAATTTGCATTGTAAATCAATAGAAAAAAAAGGTTCATCACAATAATCAGTTTAAAAGAGTAATCTGTTGGACATTATTATTCCAAAATAAAGGAAAATAACATAAAACAAAGATGATAGACAAGCTTATTCAAAATCAATTAATAAGGTAGATACTTGTTAACAGAAATATGCACCTCAGACATGGTGGTCCACGGTTGCCGGAGTTTCTAGAGACAGTTTTTGAGGCAGATCTGATGAGGGACACGCGGATCTAGAGAGTGGAGGCGCGGTACGTTGGATCCGAGGGGGAAGGGAAAGGGAATGCGCGGTGGGGGAATGGAGAGGGATAGGTGTGGTACGGTGGGGAAGGGGACTCGCGTGGGGGAGGCACGGTACGGTGGTCGGTGAGGGAGTGGAGGGTGAGGGAAGGGGTAAAGGGGGAATATGATATGGATGTTGTGCTAGTGTGCTGAAAACATGAAGGTGTAAAGGGGCCGAAAACATAATTTTAAGGATATTATAGAGGCATTTAAATCATTTTATATGTATATATATAATAGTAATCGATTCGGTTCGGTTTGGATCAATTTCATAAAATAGAACCGAAAATCGAATCAAACCAATCGGTTCTTTAAAATTTTCATCCAAAACAATCCAATCCATTTCGATTTTTGTCGATTTTTAATTTTTTTAGATTTATTTTTAATTTTTTTTAGATTGATTTAGATTTGAACACTCCTAATCTTCAACATGACTTCAAGGATGTAATGGCTGATCTGATGCCCATGCAACAAGGGCGACTGACTATGATGTGGATAGGGATGTACAATCGCCGTTGTTTAGATGGCAATGGTGATCCATAGTCTAAAGATTAGTTAGGGAAAGGCCAAAAAAGCTAAGGGAGAGAAATGGGCTCTGTGGTCCCGTAGCCTCCATTGGGCCCAATTAGTATTAGGCCCATAGCCCTTAAATCATACCATCTTAGTGGTTTTTGTTTTTTGGGTACGTAGTACAAGGTGATATTTATTAAATAATTTGTGACTATTTCATGAGAATAATATGTAATTTAATATTAATAAATAAAACTTCTTATAATAAAAACTTTTTTTTTACTTTTTTTAATATTATTATAAATAATAATTAATTTAAATATATTTAAGAAAATAGCACATTATATCAAACACCAACGAACAGATTATGGCACTGGTAAACAATCTTAAGTTCAGCGGCTGAAAAACCTCTACAACACGAGGATATCCAGACAAGGATAAAAAAACACCAGAATTCCCGTACTGACAGCAAAAAATTTTCCATATGGTGGGTGGGGGATGATTAATGTTATGGATTTAGTTGCTATATCGAGGATATCAAATCCATGTTGTTGCCTTTTATTGGCTTTAGGCTTTAAGTTGATATACTTGATTTCAATGAGTGTTATTGCTGCTGTTTAGGGTTTAAATGTATGCGATTTTGCTGTTTACAGGTTGCCCTGCTTTCTCTCTGGTAAATAATTTTCCAAGTCTCTGAAAACACTTCAGAATAGAGGCGAACTTATAATCAAAAACTTGGAAAAAAAAAAATCTAACTATTCAACTCATTTCTCAACATAATTTCTCACTTCTATCAGAAAAACCGTGACTTCTTCACTCGAATTTCGCAATTCCTAACCTACTCCTCATAACATTTACATCTTACTATATTATATCACATATTTTATGATACAAAAAGAATAACAAAATAATAATAGTCCCATCTCTCCTATGAGAGAATGAGCCTAATCTTGCACTGGACGTTTCCCACGCCGGTCTACTTCTGCAGTAGCGGAGCTTGTTCCTGTTGCAATAGTAGTGCCATAATTGCTTGATTCAAAAGTGTGTGAATCAGAGTCAACAGCAGAAGTATCAGCAGTAGAAGACATTGCAGTAGGGCTGTGAGGTATTCTTCTATATCTGGAACCAGGTAATCCTGGTCTGGTTGGTTCTTCCATATGGCCTGGCTTCTTTAACAGCATCACCATCACGCGCCTCATGGTTGGACGCAGCTGCAGATCCCCTTGAGTGCACAGCAGACCCAGTTTAATACACATTTCTACTTGTTCAGTTACCATAGAAGATGCCAATGTAGGGTCTACGATTTCCAAGCCTCTACCTTTCTTGTAAAGCTTGTATGCCTATAAAAAGCAAAGAAAGAAAGAAAACAAAGACCATACAGCATTCGTTATTAGGGATGCTTCATATTCATTTTTGTGATGAGAATAAATGTTTGAAGAAGGCATATCATGTTTCTATGTGGGGATTTTTGCATGTTTTCCTATGACGTGATACTCACTGTTACAACTTAAACTACAATAATGTTATTTACACCATTTTTATTACACTACTTTTATGCCACTTACTTTTTATATAATAAAACAAAAAAATAACTCATTTCAACACATTATCTTTATATTTTTCCAAACTAGAAAAGTGTAAAATTAGTGTAACCCCCGTGGAGTGCAAAACAAAAATTCCCTTAAACTAAGGACTTCTGCCTTAACTTTTCAACCATTTATTTAACTGTAGCTTTCTTCATTTTTATATTGGAGGGGCATTTTCTTTCTATTAATTGGGAGCTTAGAGTCAAATCCTAAATACATTTTTAATATGTAAGCAGCCATCACCTAGTAATAGTAGTCAAGTTGGGTTTGTCATTTTGTTTGTGCGAAGATGCTTAGGCTAATCACCATAAATATTAATTAATTAATTTGACAAATAATTAATTTGACAAATAGAAAGTCTACCAAAACAGCTGTTTTTACCTAAAAAACCTTCCACCAAAACATGGCAAGAAGTCAAAATCCAAACAGCCACACAACCTAAACCTTAAGAATAAAGATATAAGTTTACCCAGTCCAATAGATTCTGTGCATTCACGTCCAAATTAAACGACGAGTTTCGCTGGCCACTGATCAACTCCAACACCAAAACCCCATAGCTAAACACGTCTGCCTTCACAGATAGATGTCCATGCATCACATACTCCGGAGCCATATACCCACTGCATATTTCTTAAGCTATTATTTTTTTTTTTTCAAAAAAGTATAGCCTCTATTAAATACAAACACACTTAAAAATAAGTATTCAAAAGAAAGGTACAAAGCATGGCTTGAAAATATGTATTTTATTTAAATATTTTAATGGAGAATAATTAATACTCTCTCTCTCTCTCTCTCTCTCTCTCTCTCTCTCTATATATATATATATATATATATATATATATATATATATATATGTATGATTCTCAAATTTTCAATTCTAAACCTCCATTTATATATATATATATATATATATATATATATATATATATATATATATATATATATATATTATTCTCAAATTTTCAATTCTAAAACTTCATTTATATGCAGAACTATTTTGCTGATAGATACATTTTGATTTATAGATGTGTTGACTGTTGACTTTTATGGACATAAATAAATAAATGTATTTTTTGAGAAGTTGAAAGATGAACGAGATATATATACTTGGTTCCAGCCACACGTGTATTGACATGGGTTTGATCTTCGGGGAAGAGACGGGCCATGCCAAAGTCTGCAATCTTGGGCACCCATTTGTCATCGAGCAAGATGTTGCTGGCCTTTATGTCACGATGGATGATGCAATCGTGAGAGTCTTCGTGAAGATAAAGCAACCCCCTTGCCAACCCTGTGATTATGTCAAATCTACGTTTCCAATCTAGCTGTTCTCTCTTTTGTGATTCTGCATTAATTTCAACACATGTAGATGCTTTTATTATGACCGTCAACTCTGAAAGAGAAATTTTTATAATTTTTATAACAAGTTCAAATAACAATCAAACATTTTATGACCCATATAAGGATCGTATCTTAGTTCCTTTTTAAATTTAAAAAAAAAAAAAGAAATAGAAGAATTAGTGTTGGGGAAGTTTCTCTGATTCTTCCTCAAAAGTAGAGGTGTGCTACAAACTAGAAATATTTTAGAATGTAAAGCATGTTGAAACTACAAACTAGAAATTTTAATAACATAATTATTTGATAACAATAAAACATTGCATGACCCACATAAGGATCGTATCTTAGTTCCTTTTTAATTTTTTTTTTAAAAAAGAAGAATGTGTTGGGGAAGTTTCTGTGATTCTTCCTTAAAAGTAGAGGTATGCTACAAACTAGAAATTTTTTAGATTGTAAAGCATGTGCTTAGCTAATATAAGTCATCACGGCTTAGCTAAGACGGATCGAAGCAAGTGTTTGCCTGTTTGGTTTAGAACATTCTGCACTAATAGATCCAATGAACGAATAATTTTATGAATAATGCTTGTTACACAATTTTAAAGTGTACATCTCATGTGAGAAAAGACAGAATTAAAATATAAATATGTCAAAAATGAAATAACATCAATTATAATTAAATGTTAAAAATTATATAAATGTAAAATAATATATATGTAAATATATGAAAATAGCATTGTTGTAATTTTATATATAACAACTTGACTTCAACTCAAGTTGGAGGAAAATTTTTTTACTCCTTCTAATTTATGTCATGTGTATATTTTATTAAATTTTTATTTATTTCAACTTCATTAACTTAATAAAATATACACATAATATAAAATTAGAAGGAGTTAAAAATTTTTTCTCTTACTTAAATTGGAGCCAAATTTTGTCCTTGTAAAATTCCAGGTATTAAGTGCAGTTTCTTTCCAGTTTCCAGAAGTCCAGGGCAAGAAGTTGCTTTAGATGTGAAGAGATGAAAAGATGGATAGCTTGTGGCCCACAGTGTTGGTAGCGATAGTATGGTAAAGTAGGTGATAAAAAAACCCACATTTATGAAATAAGAAAAACTGCTTCTAGGGATACAAGAAGCCATAGAAAAAAGAGGAGAAATATTACTTACAAATAACACATACTACTTTTTAAAGTTTTTTTTACTCAAATCAATAAAAAGAGAAAGAAGAGATGCTGTCAAAAATAAAAAGTAAAAAACCCACCCTTATAAAATCTGTGTTACTTGCTGTTTCTGCAAGTAAAACAGCTCAGAAAAAAGTGAAAAGCAGAATTGGTTAGATCATTAAAGATTTAGAAGGAACAGGTCCATAGTCGGCTGACACAAAAGAAATCTGAGTTGAAAGGATTATCTATTCACACACTTCATGGTTGGCAAAATATGGACTCCACAGTTAGCTTAATTGACTCTCTACTAAATTAATTTGAAATCTCACTTCTTAAAAATAAGAACACTAGAGAAAGATGACATTAGAGAAGTTCTATGAGAATGAATAACTGTGAAAATATCAGCAGGCCAAACCTTTCATTCAATTTTCAATCTCAAAACCAGAGAGAAGAGATGTAACCTCATTGTTCACCAGAGACTAGACGCTCATATGTATCCATATAATCTTAATTTGAAGGAAACTCTTAAAAGTATTGAATGGCTTTGATAATCTATGATCTTATTGAACAGAAGAAGAGGATTGGCTAAGAAGCACTCACTGAACAGAAACTTGTCAAGGCTCTCATGGGGGACATACTCATAAACAAGTAGCTTCTCTGAGCCATGGGTACAATAACCCAACAAATTCACCACGTTACGGTGCTGCACACGAGTCAGCAACTTGGCCTCATTAATGAACTGTTTCTTCCCTTGTTTTGAGCTATGTGATAATTTCTTCACTGCAATCTCTCTCTCATCATTCAACTTCCCCTGTAAGTAAAAAAGGGGCAAAAAAGAAAAATCCCACAAATTAGAATAGGTCTTAGGTTTTAGGCTTACCAAGTAAAACCAAAAAGTAACCATTCTTTTCCATGTTGAACTTTCTGCAAAATGGTAATACCAATATGTACATTCTGGGTTTAGATAACTAATCAAGTTGTAGGGATTAAAAGTGCTTCCCTAGCAAAATTCAATTTCAGAATACAAGGGTGAATTCATTTGCACAAACATTTACTTGAGCCAATTGAAACACGAAAAATCAATTAAAAAAACTGCTAATTGATTTACCTTGTAGACGGGTCCAAAGCCTCCCTCACCTAGCTTGTTAAGAATGTGAAAGTTCTTGGTAGCAGCAACCAATGTTTCATAGGAGAATATCTTCTGCTCCTGTGCAGTTAGGTTCTGTATGTCTTCTTCACTTTGTCCCTCTAATTAAACACAACAGAGCAGAAACACAGAACCTTAATATAATCAAACACTCAGCAACCAGAAAATAAATTCATAGGGAAAAAAATCAGAAAAAAAGTTATTAAAAAAGCAAAAGAAGAAGAAGAAGAAGATTTGGGTATGGCTGGTTTACCTCTACTGGAACCGAATTTGAAGTGCTTTATGAGACTCTGAAAAAATGTGTTGGGTTTGGTCATGGCGTTCTATGGTTCCCAAAACCAGCCCATGAAACAGGTACACAGGGATTTTTAAAAGCAAAACTGTAGGAAGATGAATTGGATCGTAGTGGAACAGTTTTGCAGCTGAAGAAGATTGAGAATCAGAATTCAGAAAGATAGTAGTAAGCAAAAGCAGAAATAAAAAAGAAGACTGAGAATTGCAGGTAGGAAAATTGAGAATTTGAGAACTGAAGAAGATAAATAATAAGGCTACGTTTCGTTTCACGTTTGGTTTTGCAAACGTAATTTTCATTTTCAGACCCTCAACGGAGATAACTTGTGCGGGTATTTTTTTTCTTTTTTAACACAACTTCAACAAAAAATTACCTGAAATTTAGCCAGCGTGAAAGCAAGAATTAAAAAATTTCGTTAGTCTACTTTTTTTCTTTCAATTTTATTTTAAAAATGATTTTAATCTTTATTTAAATAATATTTATTTTGTTAAATTTATTTTTGAGATAATTTTTTTAATATAAATTATATTATTACAAATTTACTTTTAAAAATTTACAAAATTAAATTGATCTACACTTAACTTTATAAATTTTAATTTTAATCCATAACATATAAACTGATTGTGATTGAGTTTTCTCCGTACAGATATCATAGATACCTCAGAAAATCGAAATGGAATCGTGTGGTTTTTGTTCACATTCATTGGCCCAGTGACCCCATGCTTGACTTTCTGGCCTTTTCTTTTTCTCTTTATTTTCACTTTTTTTAACAAAAAAAAATTCCACCTTGGCTCGTTCAAGTATATCATGTACATGTACGTGTATTAGGATTAGGAATAGAAAAGTCTCAGTGACACGTAAGAGAATATTATTATATTGAAAAAAAGTGAAAGCAAATGTAAACCACTTCACATGACTCTGCAATCACCTGTCATCTACCCACTTCCTGTTGTTTGGCCAGTTTGCATACAAATTAGAAAACAACTATGAAGTGCGGATATATATTTTTGAAGCGTGTTTAAGTATTAAATATGTATTTATATTAAATATATAGAGATATTTATGAGACACATATTTTATATATTTGAATTTGTTTAATTAAAAAAATTATTATTTTTAATTTAGACATATCTCATATATTTAGATATATTTTAAATACGTTTGAATACAATTTAGACATGTTTATTAATATATTTTTTAAAAAAAAAAATTCATGACGAACGTTCAATTAATAAGTCCGTAATTCACTCAAGTTCAATCATATAACTGACGTTTAAATCTAATATTTTCACATACTAGTATTTTAAGTTTTATCTTTTCATACGCCAATATTAAACTTTTAAGTTTTATCTTTTCACATATAATTATTTTTATTTACTCTTTTTACCTTTGCTCGTATCAAGCTGTCTGTTTCGTCGTCACCGAAGTTTGTCTCATACTAATATTTTCTCTAATTAATTTTTGTTTAGATGCATATGTACTTGTACATGATTAATTCTATTAAGAGAAATTGACTTATGAGATCTTTTAGAATATGTCAATAGAAATTATATTACTATATTTTTTAAAAAAAATTATTAAGAACAAATATTAACACATATAACATATATTAAGATATTATAAATTTTCAAATTTATAAAAATAATTATAATTTTTTTCTTAAATTTTACAATTATATATATAAATTTTACAATTATATATATATATATCCTATATTTTTTAATTTAATATATATTTTTTATATCCGTGTCCATATCTGTTGTTGATAGAAAAACAAGAAAATACTCTCTAAAGGTTCGTTTTATAATGATACTCCTTCCAGTCAACTGAGTATCAATGCTCTTTAAAGTTTCATGCATTGATTCAATTTTCTAGAACGTCAATGATTAATATTTGTGACGAGCTACTTGAGCTATCGATAATGAATTTTTGGACTTACAGAAAAATGTTATTATTAATGCGTTCAAATTTACATATTTGTTTATTTATAATAAACTTTTTATCAAAAGATAAATTTGATTTTGAATCTCAATTCAGGAGAGATAATTACTTCATCTTGAGATTCTCTAGTTCTTATATTAGTCTTTAGGCATGAATATTAAGAGTAATTTTGAATAAAACACAAGACTGTATATATCGAAGTCTAAATATTATTGCGTGAGAAATAAGTAAAATTATGAAAAATAAGTGGAACAATGAAAAGATGGTTGAAAAGAACTTGTTTTGAAAATTAAATTTTGCTTTTAAACTTTAAGAAAATAGTAAAGAGAAGGCAATTAAATAATATGATATGTAAAGGAAAAGTAATAAAATACAGTGAAGTAAACTTAATATGCAATGTAAAGTGCAGAAATATAAAGAACATGAATTGAAAGAAATCAAAGACAGTGAAAGTAAAGTTGCAGATATGTAAATGTGCAGAAAAGTAAATTTACATAAGAGTAAAGAAAGTAAATAAATTAAAGTAATTAAAAGAACTCAAATGATCTTTGACAGAATCACTTAATTAGGAATAGAAGATATGTTGCAAGAAAGTAAACTGAGAATGTAAATGAAACTAAATTTAAACTTGCATTAAATTTATAAATAATATAGAAATAAAATTTGATAGAAACATACTTGACTAAACTTGAGTGATTGCTTGAAGTGTCAGAGAGACGTGTGAGCTTGTTTATAAGTGTTTGTGAATAATGAATTTCCAACTACTAAATGTTTTCATCCTTTTAGTATTTATAGACATTCTAAGTAACTACCCTTTCTATAAGATCTTGACATGTGTCTAAAACAAAACTAACTCCCTAATCTTTGCGAGCAATCATTGTATTGTCTTAATCTTATACTTATAACTGTTGCTAACTTCTGTTTCAAATTCAAATCCTCTTGTATAAATTTAAATTTGAATTTTCAATCAATTGCTGGCTTCTGGTCGAGACCCCTCGCGTGTTTCTTCAGAAATTTTCAAGTGTAACTACTTCTCAAGTCTTACATTTGGATTCCAACTCGAAGTTATTATTTCTAACATGAAATCCAAATTACTATTTCTGATGGAAAATCAAAATTATCATTTTGATAAATTCAAGTCATTACCACAATTTCGAGTCTAATAAAGTTGAATATGTGCATGTTTATGACTTAGTGAATTTCGTTCATATTAAGCTTTACAATACATACTTGAAAATGTCTTAAATCGAAAAGTGTTATTTTTATACCAACCCCAATATTTATTCTCGAAGTATGAGAGATAAATATTTATTGTTTCGAGCATTACTTTTCAATTTAAACTTGGCTTAGAGCCTCAATTGCTCTATATCAATGTCTTTGATTTTATTTTATTTTGAATGTATGTCTTTATTCAAAATTGTAATGACAAATTTTTGTTTACAATGAAATGTTTATTTCATGAATTGTTAGTCTATAATGTTTTAGATATTTGTCATTTATCAAAGTAATTTTCTCGTTAGAACTAACATTGGTAATCAAATAAGCATTTCCAGAAAAGATTTTTTTGATTCAATATTGTCCCTCCCGATTTAGGGACCATTTATCAAATAACTTCGATCTTTTCTCCATGTGCAAAATAACCTTCTAAACTAGATCACCTAACTTAAAACTCTTTTTTATTGACTTAAAGATCATAGAATTTTACAATTCTTTCTTTTTGTTGAATCAGATTTTGAAGAGCAATTAAACTTTTTTAATTCAAGTGATTTAGTTCATCAAACATCGAATCCTAATAATCTTGGGTTAGGATTTCATCTTAACGTTGTAATCTTATAGATTAAGGTTAGTTTCAATTGGCAATACTGTTTCATGACCATATACCAAATGATATGGCGTAGTACCAAATGCATCTTTAGGAGAATTTTGATAAGCCCACAGTACATGGCTTAAAGTTTCATGCCAACTTGTTGGCTTTCGATCGACGTGCTTCTCTATTAATCCAATTAGGATCTTATTAGCTGGCTCAATCTGCCCATTATCCTGAGCATAATAGGGAGTCGAAGTAAGTAGCTTGATATTCCTTGATTTAGCAAATTCAGTTATATAACAACCAGTAAACACAGTTCCTTGATCAGTTGTTAGGGTTTGAGGAATACCAAACCTGTATATGATGTTTTCTTTGACAAAATTTATAATATTTTGTTAAGTAACATCCTTTAATGAGATTGATTCAACCCACTTTGTAAAATAATCAATGATAAATAATATATATTTATGACCCTTAGAAGATAGGGGTGAATCTGCCTTATTAGATCAAGTGACCATTTAGTGTAAATCACTACCTGGAACATGTTAAATATTCTCGTGCTTTTAACACTTTTCACAAGACTTAGCTTAAGAATGACAATCTTTAGCCATTGTAGACTAATAGACCCTCTGCCTATGCAAAACTCATTTCATCCTTTCATTAGCCTGATGAGCACCACAAATCCATTCATGCACTTCTGCTAAGGTTATTTATGCTTTTTTTTTCACTTAAACATGTCAATAAATTTTCATCTACTGACTTTTTGTAAAGTGAATCACCCATTACAACATATTGTAGGGCCCTATATTTTTTTTCTTTTGACTAATGAACTTGGGTTTTGTAAATAATCAACAATTGGCTTCCTCTAATTAGAAACATCCATATCTTTAATTGAACATATTTTAAAGTTCTTGAATGGATACAATTTTTCCTTGATTTCAATTAACATTGCGAAAGTCTCACTCGAAACCTTATAACCTGAAGCTATTTGTGCAAGTTCATTAGCTTCATAGTTCTCTTCTCTTGGAATATATTGCATTACAACTTCATCGAATTCACATAACAACCTTGCTGCAAAAGCAAAGTATCTGAACAAATTCTGGTTGATACATTTATATTTTCGAGTCAATTGTTTAATGACTAATTGAGAGTCACCCAAAACTTTGATTTTTTGGCTTTCAGTGAAATTAAAGTCTGCAAGCCAGGTATCAAAGCTTCATACTCAGCTTCATTATTCGAACATTCATATTTTAACTCAAATAGAAACTTAGTTAGGGTTCTGACAAAAGAAATTATTAAAACCCTAAGACCAACACCCCCACTGTGTTTTGATCCATCGAAATATAATTTTCATGGTTTCAATCCCACATAGTTAATATTATTTTCTTTGATTTCAACACAAAGATAGTTAATCAAAAAGTCCGCCAATACTTAGCCTTTCATAGCCTTTAATGACATGTATTTCAAAGAAAAATCAGTTAAAACAAGAGCCTATTTTCCTACTCTACCATGCAATATAGGCTTAGATAACATGTACTTTATTATATATGTCTTTGAAATTATGAGTACATCAGGTGACTTTACATAATACTTTAACTTAGTGCAACAGAAATATAAAGCTAAACATAGCTTCTTGACTGCACTATATCTAGTTTTAACATCTATTAAAACCCTACTAAGATAATAAATGGTTACCTCAATTCTATTCTCATCTTTCTGGGCTAGCATACACTCAATGATTTCATCTGATGCTGAAATATATTACTTCAATGGATGTCCTGGTGTTGGAAACGTCATCACTAGAGGATTAGCCAAAAGGTGCTTGATTTCTTGGTGTTATTTCCTTTATCGAAACTCTTCTTTAGCTTTGAGCTTCAATAGTGAGGAGAAAACTTTGGTCTTTCCAGACAGATTCGAAATGAATCGTCTCAGGAAGTTAATCTTTCCTAACAGAGACTGAAGTTGCTTCTTATTCGAAAGAGGTGATGCTTCAAGTATAGCCTTAGCCTTATTTTGATCAACCTCTACTCACTTATGTTGAACCAAGAATCCAAGAAAGTTTCATACAGAAACACCAAAAACACATTTAATAGGATTCATTTTTAATCTATGTTTTCTCATTCTTTCGAATGACTGTCTCAAATTCGACAGATGTTCCTGTTCTGATTTCAATTTGACCACCACATCATCAATATAAACCTTCATGAATTTTTCAATAATAACATGAAAAATGGTATTCATAGCCCTTCGATATGTGACTCTAGCATTCTTTAAACTTAAAGGCATGACCACCCATTCATAGATGTCAATTGCTCCAGGACATTGAAAAACTATCATCGATACATCCTCTTCTGCAATATAAATTTGATTATATGATAACTCTATGAATGTAGTTATCTGTACCCTATTTCTATGCGTTATAGATTGCTTTGTCCTTGCTGTTATGTATTGTTAGAAGGCTTTAGCCCCATTTTCATGTAAAATCCATGTTGAAGTCTTCCTTCTTATCAATCTTGTTAAAATTCTTCATAATCTTTGATAGGAATGAATTTGACTGCATTCGTATTTGACTGATTGATTTCTCAATTGCAGGATGGGCCCAAAAAAACCAAATTGATGTGAACCAAGGCCCTACATTGGAAGAGAAATCACAAAAAAAGCTTTAGTAGCTCATGCTGCGGCATTGGCATGTTTGTGTCGCAGCGTGCTGCTCTCTGCCTGTGCACCCTAATAACCCAAAGCCCTTGCACCACGACATGAGAAAATTGACACCGCGGCAGTGGTGACCTAATTTTTGCACGCTGCAGCGTATGTTGTGTAACGTCACGACGTAAAACACAAAATCTATGGGTCTATAAATACTTTGTACGCAGATTTCAAAAGGGAGCTATGGAGGACTTTCATTTTACTTTTTTAGCTTTTATCTCTCCAAGAATTCAGCGGCTAGGACTTCATTTTCGGGCAGAAAAAAAACTGAAAGAGCCAAGAGTGGAGGTCATCTTTATCTTGGAGGAAGATTCAAGCTCCAAGGCTTACCCCATTGGGCTTGTTCTCTCGTTCCTTCTCTTTTCTCTTTATCCTTTATCTTGAACATGAATTTTTGTATTATATTTTCGTGTTCAATGAGTAGTTAAGCTGTGTTTATGGTGTTCTTTGGATCCCCCTATGGATATTGAATGATTTGTATTCTTTTGAGTTTATATAAATTATTTGAATTTTGTTCTATCATATGACGCTTAATGCTCTTATTTGTTTGTTCAGCTTTTAGGTGATTTGATAAAATCTAATGAGTCTAAACATAAGACTTTGGGTTTTAGATCATACGTATGGTAGATGCATGTTCAATTTCATTCTGATGGCGGGATAGATTGATTTACTAATGGGATAAATTGATTCGCTAATGGGATATACAATACCTCTTAGTCATGCATAGTCTTAGTTAATAATCAATCTTAATGCTTGTTGTTTGCTCTGGTTCTCATGAATGCATAGTGAACTAGGTAAGTGACATAGAGTTAATCGATCTAAACATATGCTTTTAACTAAGTTAGTTTCTTATGCTAATCTAATCTAATTGTTTATGTTGCTTAAAAGGATTGCTTGTTATCAATTGAAGTAGGGGGTGAAAAAGGACTCCTTATTTTCTCAACCATATCTTTATCTTTTCTTTATACTTTGTAGTTTAATTAATCCACTCATTTTCTAATTTACGTTTACTTGAATAGAATTAGTTAAGCCATAGGTTAATATTTAGCTTTAGAAAGTAACCATAGTCCTCATGGGAAGGATCTCTACTCATCATCTTTATTACTTGAATGACTCGTGTACTTGTGGTACACAAAAGGTCTAACAAGTTTTTGACGTTGTTGTCGGGGACTACGATTAATTTCTAAATTGTTAATATTGATAACAAGCTTTGTTAGTTCTACTTCAAGTTTTTTTTCTTTTATTACATTTTGATTTAAGCTTCCATTCTTTTATGATTTAGGTACCATCAATGGCAAAACACAATGATCATATGAGGCCTCTAAGGGAGTTTATTACCCCTTAAATGGAAAATCTTCAATCAAGTATCAAACGACCTCCTATTCGAACAAATAATTTTAAGATCAAACCAGACATTATCCAAATGATTCAGACATCTGAACAATTTGGAGATTTACTGAGCGAAGATCCTAATGCACATTTGTCAAACTTTCTGAAAATCTGCGACACCTTTAGGCACAATGGGATCTTAGAAGATATTATTCTCCTTAGGCTCTTTCCCTTCTCTCTCAGAGATCGAGCCAATAGTTGGTTGCAATCTGATGGGATAATTAAAGTTTCAAACCCAAGTACAGGTTGTTTCAAGTAGTAAATTCTCGGGAGTCCGAGGTCGATCCACAAGGAATTGATGAAGAGAAAATTATTTGAGGTAAGGAGAAGATTTGTCACAATACTAAAGATGATATAAGTTGTTCACAAATGAAAAGATTTGCTTAGATTAGGAGATCCACTCTTGGTAATAAATTAAAGACAAGATTATTTCTTTTTATAACTCAATTGAAATCATACATAATAAAGGTTCCAATCGAAAGATTTAACATTCAAAGTTCAATTAAGATTATACATGTAATCATATTATGGTTCCAATAATTATCTACGATACTTGTAAATGGTCTCAAGCATCTACTGTGTCAACATCTTGTCTACAATGAATCAAGATATTCATTATACAAGAAGAGTTTCTAAATAAATCAGAAACAACATATAATACGTATAAAGATCACATAAAAATATATCATTCAAACACAAGAAGTAGAATAATCATTATTTCATTACTAAGAGCTTCACTCTTTCACCCAAGCAAGATGAATATTGAGTTACTCATAGACAAGAAGAAAGAAAGAGAGAAGAAGAAGATGATGAACATAACTTCAATTAAAAACAATAGAAAACTACACAAAGGAAACAATTAACATACAAACATGAAAGTAAACTCTAAGCTAACCTAACACCCTTAAATGATAGTCTTTGCCTCCTTTTATAGAGTTCAGGGAGTGCAAGAAGACAATGGAGTTGTTTGATGATGAGAAGTAAAATCAAAATAGATGATGAATGAGCTGAAATTATAGACTTTCTTGGCTCTGAAATGTCTTTGCTCTTAGCTCATGACATACGTCAAAATTCCATCAAGTGGTCTTCATGAAAGTTATAGGAAATTGTCTCATCTTTCCACAGACACCTATTTCATCCAAATCCAACAAACACAGCCCGAGATATGGCCCAATTACTGCTCATAGGACAGGCCCAACTCCAGCACCTCTGTTCTGACTTCCAAGCCCAATATCACCTTCAAGGAATCCGAATTGAATTTTGTGTTCTTCATGAAAGTTGTAGATATGGGTCTTAACCTTTCACTGTCAAAATTTCAAAATTGTTGAACTTCTATAGCCCGAGATATAGCCTAATGAGTGCATAGAGGTCAAGTTGTCAGGTTCAAAACTCTAGATTTTGCTTCAACTCCAATTTGAGTTATCTAAACATGTGTCCCTAGTCTTGAGGCCTTCATGAAAGTTATAGAAATTTATCTTAGCTTAAAAACAAGACCAAAATCACATCCATCGGATATTTGTAACTCAAATTATAGCTAGTTTACTGAAAAAGTCAAGTGAGAAGGTTATACAATGAATGAAATATATTGCTATCAATGTGGCTCTTGCTATCAAGTGAATAGTTATTAGAGAATTATCTTAACTTTCCAACAAGACCGGAATCACATTAATCAGATAATGGAAACTCAAATTGTGGTCACTTTACTTAAGAATGCAATCACTCAAATTAATGATAATTTAAACAATAATTTCTTCAATGATCCAATTAAGCTTAATTTCATAAAATGTGACAAAATCAACTTAATTAAGCCAAATTGAACCTTAAGAAGCCTAGTGAGAGGATTATAAAATGAATAAAATACATTATTATCAAATTCTCCAATACTAAACTTTTGCACTCCCGGGCAAAACATATAAGAAAAAACTAGGGAACAAAGAAAAACAATACAGACTCAAAAGTTAAAAACTCTAAAAGATTTAATGAAACAAGAAGAGCAACCAGTCATTCAAGGGATCAGAGCATTTTTTAGGTAATATTTCTTCACATCTCAAACCATTGAGCAAGGAAACATCAGTTAAAAAGAACGAATCAAGAATGAAAGATCCTCACAGGATTCACTCTCAATCCCTCAAGTGTTTAAAATGATAAGTATTTCACTCAATTCAACCCATGAAAAATCACACTACCATAAGCTTGCTTATCTTCTACTTCTCCACTACTCAGAATGCACACACAAATCATAAAGACTTTATTCAAGTGACTGCGGGATTTAAGGATGCAAACTCAAGTGCAGGTTGTCTCAAGTAGTAAATTTCTCGGGAGTCTGAGGTCGATCCACAGGGAATTGATGAAGAAAAATTAATTGAGGTAAGAAGAGGATTTGTTACAACACCAAAAGTAATAAAACAAGTTCACAAATGAATTTAAGGGCTTGCTTGGGTTAGGAGATCCACTCTTGGTAATAAATTAAAGGCAAGATTATTTTTCTTTATAACTCAATTGAAATCCACACACAACGGAGGTTCCAATCGAAAAATATAACATTCAAAGTTTAATTATATATGCAATCATATTATGATTCCTTTAATTATCTACCAATATTTGTAAATGAGTTCAAGCATTCACTGTGTCAATCCTATTGTCTACAATAAATCAAGATCTCCATTATACAAAGAAGGTTTCTAAATTAATTGGAAACAAAATACAACACATATGATGTCCATTTAATAATATATCTTTTAAGCACAAGAAATAGAATAATCTAACCTTATTTCATTACCAAGAGCTTCACTCTTTCACCCAAGCAAGATGAAGATTTAGTTACTCATAGATAAGAAGAAAGAAAGAGAGAAGAAGAGAAATATGAACATAACTTCACTTTAGAATAAGAGAAAATTACAACAAGGTAAAACAATAAATAAGCATAACCACAACTTGTAAAACTAAGCCTAACCCAAGTGCTTAACACTAAATTCCCCAACACCCAGCTCATGGTGCCTTTTATAAAGGAGTAGGAATACAAAATTACAAGGAGAATGATTAAGAGTAGGTGGATGAGTGGGTGGTGTGGTTGGATGATTGGATGAATGGTTGGATGATTGAGATTCTTTGCCTCTGAAATCATTCATTGCTTAAGTCATTGATTCTGTCATTTTCGAGTCAAGTGGTCTTCATGAAAGTTCTAGGAAATTGTCTAAGCTTTCCAATGGCTCTGGAATCACCCAAAAATTCGTCCTACAACCCAAGATATGACCCAATTACTACAGACTGTTCAGGCCCAATTTCAGCACCTTTGTTTTGACTTTCAGACTCAATGTCACCATCAAGGAGCCCGAATCAAGTTTTGTGTTCAACATGAAAGTTGTAGATATGGGTCTTAGCTTTCAAATTCCAAATTTTCAGCCCATTTTATAAGCTCAAATTATGCTCTGATTACTACACACTATTCGGGTTCCAGTCACAAAACTCGTGTTCTATCTTCCAAGCCCAATTAGCTCTACTAGATGTCTGATTGAGACTTTGAGCTCTTCATCAAAGTTGTAGAGCTCTCTCTTATCTTTCCTACAAGGTAAAATTCATAATTATCAGACATTTAAAACTCAAGATATGGCCGAAATATAGAAATAGTGTAAGACCAAAATAGTACTGAAAAAAATCAATTAAGTCCAATTTGAGTCCAAACTTACAAAACATAACTAGGCTTAATCAATTAAGTACATGGAGAGTGTAAATGACTAAAAATGAGGGTTTATTAATGTATAAAATATGTGATCATCAAATTCTCCCACACTTAGCTTTTTGCACTCCTGGGCAAAACACATAAGACTAAAGTTAGGAGACAGAAAAATGACACAGACTCAAAAGCTAAAATCTCTAAAAGACTCGATGAAGCAAGAACAGCAACAAAAAATTCAAGGGATTAAAGCATTAATGAGGTAACATTTCTTTACATCTCAAACCAACAAGCAAGGAAACTTCAGTTGAAAAGAATGAATCAAGAATGATAGATCCTCACAGAATTCACTCTCAACTCTCAAGTGTTTAAAAGGTAAGTATTTCACTCTATTCAACTCATGAACAATTGCACTACCATAAGTTTGCTTATCGTCTACTTCTCCGCTACTCAAAACGCATGCATACAAAAATCAAGAGGACATTATTCAAGGTTGTAATTGAGTCATGGTAAAGGAGAGGGAATAATATGGATCTGAAAAGATAAATACCAAAGAGAATAAAAGAGCATTATGATACAGTTAGAGTAGAGAAAATGTTTGAGAACATTCATCATAAAGGACAATCACCAATATTTGACTAATATTTTGTTGAAGATCAATCCCAAATTGGTGAATTGAATTCATTGTTAGACTTGAACATTCTCCTTTTCTTCCTGTTGGTTCCAAGCATCCACCCTTATTCTGATAATCCTTTGATTGCAATAGTGGTCAATAAATTTTTTTTTTTTTTTTTTTATCATTTTGCACACACACCCCCACACTTGTTCAAGAACAAGGTCAATGCTCTCTTATTCCCTAAGGTTGGGTAAAAATATATTTTTTTTCTTTTTTTTTTGAAGGATGAAATGAGCTTAAAATAAGGAATGGTCAAACAAGTTCAAAGGGGTTACACAATGGAAAATATACAAGGATGGCTATTTAGTCAAAGTAGCTATTTCAAAATGTCTCAATCATATTAATGTATACATGTGAAAATGTAGCCTAAAAAAGAATCAAAGCAAGTTCTAGAGTAACAATTCCATGAGTGAAAATCACACAAGAAAGAAGAGAATGGTACAGATATTCAATCTATTCATCAATAGGCTCAAAATCTCACAAGACATATTTCTATCATTCTCAATCCATCAATTCAACATTCATAACCAAGCATGTGAAATTTAAGAAAGAAGATAATTTATTCAATCATGCTATGATTCCTGAATTTCAATTGCTTCCAAGGATGTGAGAGTGCATTCGCTTGAATCTTTCAAAGGAAATCAAAAGACAAAAACTTTGTTACTTCCACAAATCAGTACTAATTAATTACTACCTAAAAAAAACTCCTTACTCTGCCATCAATTAAGATGCGTCTCAGAAGTAAAATTACTCCTTACTCTGCCATCACTAATTAGTTTAGTAAGTCCATGACAATCATATCATACTTCCCAAACAAAACAAAAATTTTTTTTTAGGTCAACTATCCTTTCCCCCAACTAGATCACAACATTGTCCTCAATGTTAAAATATAGATGAGTAAAGGATAGAAGATATTACCTGTTAGAGAAAAATGACACTAATTTAAACAAAAACAAAATATGATAAATCCAAAGTAAAGGAAAGCTTTAAACGAAGTGTCAAATCTGGCTATCTTTTCATCCTGCTTCCTTCACTGCCTCCTATTGACCAATCTATTTGAGCTATTACTGAATCAGGATCAAAGATCAAAGGTAAAGGAATTTTTTTTTTGTGACTTCAAGAAAACCATCAGGGTAAAGAAGTCTAGAAACCCCTGAAGGACCCTGCTCAAAGGATCGTCTGTCTAAAACCAAAATACAGCAAAATCATACAAAGATAAAAGAGATATAATAGCAAATGATGACATACCTGTATGTACAGCTTTCATGGCATATCTTTATACTGCGCGTCATGAGTGCAGTAGTGGCATATCTTTATACTACGTGTCACTAGTGTAGTAGACATTTACGAACTTTTTTAAGGACCAGCATACAAAGGTCCACCCGAGTCAATGACAGGTCAGCCAAAGGCTGGGGCTCCACAACTAATCAAAGTCATGGTATTCCTTCCGGATCGCCCTTGTTCAAACATTTTTTTTCTTTTTTTCCTTTTTTTTGAATTTTTTTTTTAATTTTTTTTTCAATTTTTTTTTGAAAGATGACATGAAGAAGAAGAAGAAGAAGATATGTACAGATTGTTGTGGATATGGCTCACATCTGCCTCTAGTTTAACGTCTAGTAACGGCTTAAACACCTTCTATGAGTCGAGGATAAGCTTCCCATCCAATTTTCTTATAAATTGACAAACAGGGTCTTTTAGAGTCAGATTCCCAAGACTGTAGCGTTTTTCTTCATCCTTGAAGAGATTCCACAAATTAAGAAGTTCACGATGCACCAATCCACAAGAATGTGTCTCAAGAGTCAATAAGATATCATCTAATGACTCCTTACTCAATCCATTCTTAATGAAAAAAATTTTATCTTCTCTGTTTGCGGAAACCATCCTCAAAGTACGACATCGCTTGTTACAATTCCATCATCCACATTTGTAACAGACTTGTAACCTTTTTGCTCTTCTCCTTTTAGAATACGAACTTCTTCCAAGACCTGGCATGTATGAGTCAAATGAAATTGAAGACTCACCTGCTAGTCGGACCTTTGCTTCAATTATCCAGTGTACATCTTCTGGCATACCTTTGTGCATTAACAGTCTCAATCTTTCACATCAAACTTTGTAAATTTTTTTCAGAGCATTTTGAGGGAGAGAAGGAAAATGTTTTCTCAGGTTTGAAAGAATGACATCCATTTTAAAGGAGAAGAAGGATTCAGTTATTTTGAGAAACTGAAAAACAAACCAACTTGAGTGTCACAGAGTACCGTATCCACCACTTAACCGGCAACACAAAAAACTCATCAACTTGGTTTTTTCAGAAATGGTTTGAGCCTTTGTCCATTAACTTTAAACACATTATCATTCCTAGGATTCACAATATCTACGGTCCTATGAGGATACATGTGTTTGACAACAAAAGGACCACTCCAGCTAGATCTCAATTTTCTAGGAAATAGGTGCAGGCGAGAATCATAAAGCAGAACTTTTTGACTAATTTCAAAAGATTTTCTCAAAATTGTCTTGATTGTGGATTTTATTGGATTTGTCTTTTGACAATTTTCACAACTTTTGCAAAAAGTATAGCAGTCCTTAAATAAAGTGGGCTAATAAAATCCGTACTGCAAGATTTTCGTACCTATTTTCTTTGAAGAAAAGTGACCTCCATATGCTTCTGAGTGACAAAATTTAATGACACTACCTACCTCACTGTCGGGCACGCATCTCTGAAAAATTTGGTCAAGACAATGTTTGAACAAGTATGGGTCATCCCAATAAAAAAATTTCACCTCTGTCAGAAATTTCCTTCTATCTTGGTGCGTCCATTGAGGCGACATCTTTGCTTCTTGTTCTTCAGTAAGAGACAAGGAAATTACCACAGGAAAGCTTTGCTTTTCTCCCAAAAATGTATACTTCAACCCAGCAGGTAATGGCTTTAGTTCCGGTGTGGGTACTTCATCATGAGTATTATCATTCATGGGTTTTAGCTCTTCGAATTTTGGCTTTCTTCCTTTGTATTCTATTTTCTCTGTACAATCAAGCAAATCAAATGAATTAATTAAACAAACTTATAATGGGTCAGAAGAACTCCCTTTTTGAAGATGATCTATAATAGCTTCATTTCCTTCAACTTCCTCATTTTCATCAAGGATTTCCTATGGTTGCTTGCACATGTTAAAAACATTGAGATCCAGTATCATGTTTCCAAATGTTAGTTTCACCACTCCATTTCTGCAATTTATCAAAGCATTTGATGTTGCTAAAAATGGACGGCCTAAAATAACAGGAATTGACTTGTAATTATCAACCATAGGTTCAGTATCCAAGACAATAAAATTCACAGGATATATGAATTTATCAACTTGAACTAACACATCTTCCACTATTCTTCTTGGAATTTTAATTGATCTATCGGCAAGTAGAAGAGTTACGGAAGTTGGTTTTAACTCACCTAAGTTGAATTGCTGATAAACTGAATATGGAAGCAAATTGACACTAGCACCAAGATCAAGTAAAGCTTTTTCAATTTTATGTTCTCCAATAATGCATGAAACTATAGGACAACCAGGGTCTTTATATTTCAACGCATTATTATTTTGAAGAATGGAGCTTACCTGTTCTGCTAAAAATGCTTTCTTTTTCACATTTAATTTCCTTTTAACAGTGCACAAGTCCTTCAAATATTTGGCATAAGAAGGAATCTGTTTGATAGCATCTAACAGAGGAATATTAATTTTCACTTGTTTCAAAATTTCAAAAATTCCAGTGTTATGGTCCAATTTCTTTGGATTTTTCAATGCTTGAGGAAATGGGGGTGAAGGCGAGAGTTTGGTCTCCTTTTGGTCAACTTCTTCATTTTCTTGGGGAATTGGTTCATCTTCTTTCTCACAAGATTCGGGGACTTATTTTTCAACCACCTTTCCACTCCTAAGAGTTATCACTAACTGGACTTGGTCCATTTGTTGGTTTTCTGAACTCCCCTCATTTAGACTGTACTGACCCTTGGGATTTGGTTGAGGTTGAGAAGGAAATTTTCCTTTCTCATGAATGATGAGTGTAGAAGAAAATTTAGCAAGAGTGTCTTTTATGTCATTCATGGTTTGATTGTTTTGTTTATTAATGGCCTCTTGCTTTTCTATAAATGCATGCAGTGTTTCTTCAAGATTTTTCCTATATGGTGGGACATAAGGTGCATATACTTGAGAATTTTAAGAGTCCTATTATGCCTGAGGAGGTGGTGGTTGCACAAATTATGACTGATTATTATTCCTCCAGCTGAAATTCGGGTGATTTCTCCATCCTGAATTGTATGTATCTGAAAAAGAAGAAGTAAATGGCGTTTTAAAATTATTCATTGCATTTACTTGCTCCTATACAACTTCTTTAAAAACAGAAATGTTAGGACATTCGTGTGTTGAGTGTCCTAAGTCATCACAAATACCACAAATTTCTTCATTTTGCACAGATTTAATTTTTTTTGCTTTTCTTAATTCCATGGCTTCAACCTTTCTAGCCAAACTGGCAAATCTAGCATTTAGATCTTCCTCTTGACTAAGGTGATATTTTTCTTTATTAGCACTTGCAAGATTAGATCTAATTGAATTTTCAAAAGTGTTAGTACTATACCAAGATTGAGAATTTTCAGCCAACTGGTTGAAATAATCTAAAGCTTCATCAGGTTCTTTATCAAGAAACTTACAATTGCACATTATTTCCACAAATTATTTAGTTTCAGGAGTTAAACCTTCATAAAAGAAGTTTATACTGCGTCATTTTTCAAAATCATGATGTGGGCAAGAATTTAACAAATCTTTAAATCGTTCCCAACATTGAAAATATGCTTTATTTGAATTTTGAAAAAAAAAATTGGATTTGTCTTTTCATAGCATTAGTTTTATGTGTTGGAAAAAATTTCTTTAAGAACTCACCTTGCATTTCTTGCCATGTGCCAATTGATCTTGGATTCAAAGTGTTAAGCCAAGATTTTGCTTTATCTTTTAAAGAAAAAGGAAACAATTTAAGCTTAACAATCTCTTCAGTGCAATTTTGATCATTGAAGGCAATACATACTTCCTTAAATTCTTTCAGATGTAAATATGGACTTTCAGATTCTAAACCATAAAAATTAGGAAGTAAAGAAATCATACCTGGTTTAAATCTAAAATTATTGGCATTGAGTGGAAAGATAAAACATGATGGACTAGAACTTTGAGGTGGTTGCAAATATTCACGCATGGTTCGCAACGGTTGATTTTCATGTTCATCATGTACACTTTCATTGTTAGCCATTATGCCAATTGTGTGTGATTGTGATTCAAACAAATCAATATATAAAGTACTAGAGTTAATTTTAACTAAATGATCAGAATTTAAATCACGATACCAATTAAGCATAAATACATAAATAACTAAAAATAAATAAACAAAAAAATAATGTACAAGATGGCGGTGTCACCTACCATTAAATATTAACAGGGATGGGGTAATAAACCAACCACCCAAAAATAAAAATAAAAATAAAGTGCATAAAAATAAATAACAAAAAAGTAAAAGGGAGAGTTTCCCCCACAAAGTTAGTGCGTAAAATAAAAGGGAGAGTTACCCCACATTTAAAAAAAAAAATGATGAAAATAAATAAAATTAAAAAATAAAAATAAATGACATAAATATAAAAGTTAGAAAGTTAGTATGTTAGCAAGTTAGTAAGTTAGAGTTAGATAGTTAGAAAGTTAGAGAGTTAGTAAAGAAACCGAAGGATCGGCAAGCCGATCTTTTGCTCCTGTGAGGGAGAAGAGAGAATAGATTTTATTAAAGAAAACGAACCTCAATAAATCAAAACTTCAAATCAAGTCCTCGGGAACGGCGCCAAAAACTTGACTGCGGGATTTAAGGATGCAAACCCAAGTGCAAGTTGTCTCAAGTAGTAAATTTCTCAGGAGTCCGAGGTCAATCCACAGGGAATTGATGAAGAAAAATTAATTGAGGTAAGAAGAGGATTTGTCACAACACCAAAAGTAATAAAACAAGTTCACAAAAGAATTTTAGGGCTTACTTGGGTTAGGAGATCCACTCTTGGTAATAAATTAAAGGCAAGATTATTTTTCTTTATAACTCAATTGAAATCCACACACAACGGAGGTTCCAATCAGAAAATATAACATTCAAAGTTTAATTATATATGCAATCATATTATGATTCCTTTAATTATCTACCAACATTTGTAAATGAGTTCAACCATTCACTGTGCAAATCCTATTGTCTACAATAAATCAAGATCTCCATTATACAAAGAAGGTTTCTAAATTAATTGGAAACAAAATATAACACATATGATGTCCATTTAATAATATATCTTTTAAGCACAAGAAATAGAATAATCTAACCTTATTTCATTACCAAGAGCTTCACTCTTTCACCCAAGCAAGATGAAGATTTAGTTACTCATAGATAAGAAGAAAGAAAGAGAGAAGAAGAGAAAGATGAACATAACTTCACTTTAGAATAAGAGAAAATTACAACAAGGTAAAACAATAAACAAGCATAACCACAACTTGTAAAACTAAGCCTAACCCAAGTGCTTAACACTAAATTCCCCAACACCCAGCTAATGGTGCCTTTTATAGAGGAGTAAGGATACAAAATTACAAGGAGAATGATTAAGAGTAGGTGGATGAGTGGGTGGAGTGGTTGGATGAGTGGGTGGAGTGGTTGGATGAGTGGATGAGTAGTTGGATTATTGAGATTCTTTGTCTCCGAAATCATTCATTGCTTAAGTCATTGATTCCGTAATTTTCGAGCCAAATGTCTTCATGAAAGTTCTAGGAAATTGTCTAAGCTTTCCAATGGCTCTGGAATCACCTAAAAATTCGTCCTACAGCCCAAGATATGACCCAATTACTACAGACTGTTCAGGCCCAATTTGAGCACCTTTGTTTTGACTTTCAAACTAAATATCACCATCAAGGAGCCCGAATCAAGTTTTGTGTTCAACATGAAAGTTGTAGATATGGGTCTTAACTTTTAGATTCCAAATTTTCAGCCCATTTTATAAGCCCAAACTCGAATTATGCTCTGATTACTACACACTATTCGGGTTCCAATCACAAAACTTGTGTTCTATCTTCCAAGCCCAATTAGCTCTACTAGATGTCTGATTGAGACTTTGAGCTCTTCATCAAAGTTGTAGAGCTCTCTCTTATCTTTCCTACAAGGTAAAATTCATAATTATCAGACATTTAAAACTCAAGATATGACCGAAATACAGAAACAACATAAGACCAAAATAGTGCTAAAAAAATCAATTAAGTCCAATTTGAGTCCAAACTTACAAAACATAACTAGGCTTAATCAATTAAGCACATGGAGAGTGTAAATGACTAAAATGAGGGTTTATTAATATATAAAATATGTGATCATCATCATGGTTGTAATGGGGTCATGGTAAAGAAAGAGGGATAATATGGATATAAGAAGATAAATACCAACGAGAATAAAAGAGTATTATGGTACAGTTATAGTGGAGAAGATATTTGAAATCATTCATCAATAAAGACAATGACCAATATTTGACTAATGTTTTGTTAAAGATTAATCCCAAATTAGTGAATTGAATTCATTGTTAGGGATGAACCTTCCCCTTCTCTTCCTATTGTTTCCAAGCATCCATCTTTATTCCAGATATGAATTTGTCACATGGTGTATCAGAAGACTCTGATAATCCTTTGATTGCAACGGTGGTCAGCTCTTTCTTTCTTTTCTTTTTTTTTTCAACATTTTACACACACACCCCCACACTTGTTTAAGAACAAGGCCAATGCTCTCTTATTCCCTAAGGTTGGGTAAAAATATGTTTCTTTTTTTTTTTTAAGGCACGTAATGAATTAAAAACAAGAAATGGTCAAAAAATCTCAAAGGGGTTACACAAGAGAAAATATACAAGGATGGCTATTTGGTTAAAGTAGTTATTTCAAAATGCCTCAATCATATTTATGTATACATATAAAAATGTAGCCTAAAAAAGAATCAAAGTAAGTTCTAGAGTAACAATTTCATGAGTGAAAATCACACAAGAAAGAAGAAAATGGTACAAATGTTCAATCCATTCATCAATAGACTCAAAATCTCACAAGGCATATTTCTATCATTCTCAATTCATCAATTCAACATTAATATCCAAGCATGTGATTTTTAAGAAAGAAGAAAAAATTATGTTATGACCCAAGATATGTTTTTTTGCTACTTCTAAAATAATTATTTTCTCAACTAATATGTGTCTCAAGAGTAAAATTACCTCCAGGGCAAAATTTACTCCTTATTGTACCATTCTTAATTGGTTTGGTTGTAGGTTTCTAATAGTCATCTCACTAAACATACTTTCCAATTTAAATGCGTCTCAAGAGTAAAATTACTCTTTACTCTGCCATTATTCATTGGTTTAGTAAGTTCATGACAATCATATCATACTTACCATACTTTTTTTTTTAACTATCTTTTCCCCCAACCAGATCACAACATTATCCGCAATGTTAAAATATAGATGAGTAAAGGATAGAAGATAGTACCTGTTTGGAGAAATCTGATACAAATTTAAACAGAAACAAAGTACGATAAATAAAATTAAAGGTAAAGGAAAATTAAAGATGAAGTGTCGATAATATCGGCTTTCTTTGCATCTTTGTCTCCCACCATAATACTATCCATTGTCAAGAAAGATCTTTTATCTATCTCTGTGACCAATCTATCTGAGCTATTGTTTTATCAGGTTCATAAACAAAAGCTTCTAATTTATCAATTAACTCATTAGTACTGGAGGCAGAGATAAAAAGTTTTCTTGCCGAAGGTGTGATAAATTTCTGTTCCACAACTTTGTCAAGAAAAAATAACAAAAGATCAAAGAAATTATTAACATTCAACAAACTAATAGGTTTATGGTGGATGTTCAGTTGGGCCCAAGAGACAATTTGAAAAATTTCTTCCAAAGTTCCAAAACCACCTAGTAAGGCAATGAATGCATCAGAGTTGTCAAGCATTGTTTTCATTCGTCCATGCATAGATGATACCTAAATTTCTTCGCCAACTGTCTTTCCAGTAATGTTCTTTTGAGCTAAAGGTCCAAGAATGACACCTAAAACCTGACTGCCTCCTACAAATGCAAAGAGTGATACAGCCCCCATTAACCCATAGCAACCTCCCCCATATACAACATGAATATTCATCGCATCAAGTGTTCAACCAAGAGCGCTTGCTGCATTTACAAACTTTAAACCCTTCCCATAACTTGACCCACAAAAAACACATACATTTTTAAAGTTACGAACATGAGGTCCCATAATTTCACCTTCCTTCTGAATGATTATGAGTTGGAGGAAAGTGAAGAGAATGAAGTGTTTAAATAGGGAAAAGAAGGGAAAAAGTAATCATAGCACCTATATGGGTAGGTTGGCTGTTGTCAAAAAAGTTTAAAATTAAGAAACACATAATTTTTTTTTATTTATTTTTTGTTTATTTTTTAACTTCAAGAAAACCATCAAGGTAAAGAACTCTAGAAACCCCTGAAGGACCGTACTCAAAGGATCGTCTGTCCAAAAATCAAAATACAACAAAATCATATAAAAATAAAAGAAATATAATAACAAATGAGGACATACCTGTATGTACAGTTTTCATAACGTATCTTTATACTGCGGGTCATGAGTGCAGTAGTGACATATCTTTAAGTTGCGTGTCACCAGTGCAAACATAAGAACTCCACAAGGATTGTCGAACCAATAACAAGAACCTTTGAATCCTTTCCGTCCTGCTTACGGAATAACAACCCTCTATCTTCCTGCAAACTTAATTAAAGACTTGTATTCTAAGAAGATGGTACCTGACCATAGCCAGTCAGAACTCGCCATAGAGGCCTACTAATTAAAGTAAATATACAGCTCAGTTAACAGTTTTCATTCACTATAAAGACGGGATGTTTCTTTATGTCCATCAGCGCTACAGAGCCTTGGTTCCAAGAACTAGGAATGTAGCGCGCAGCTCTCTACAAAGCATGGCACACGAACTTTATTTACATACTTGCGTGTAAAGGTCTCCTCCTGAGTCTATGACAGGACGGGCATCGGTCCGGGGCTCCTAATCTAATTAAAGACCAAGTACAACCGTAGTTTCACCCTTTTTTTTCAAGTTGTTAGAAACCTGATGAAAGGTGAGTGTATACTCACTTGAGATTGGGATGGAGGTAGTCTGCTCTTTCGGCTTTGTGTCAAAGCATTGTTGACCAGTATTAGACCCATTTAAGACCAGTGCAACATAGGGCTTCCAACAGGAACAAGTGGCCATAATGCGACTGGCTGCCTCATATGTGGGATACAATCTACCTACTTTATTTTTCAATTAAGAAGACTGGATCAGGATGCATGCATTTCCCCATTCACATTTTGTGTTACCAAAGCCGAACCCAAGATGTATACATACTTTTTTTTCTTTTTCTTTTCTCTTTTTTTTTCTTTTTTTTTTTTTGAGAAGAAGAAGAAGAAGAAGAAGAAGAAGAAGAAGAAGAAGAAGAAGAAGAAGAAGAAGAAGAAGAAGAAGAAGAAGAAGAAGAAGAAAATACGTACATGATGTTGTGGATATGGCTCACATCTGCCTCTGGTTTCACGTCCAGAAACGGCTTAAACGCATTCTATGAGTCGAGGATAAGCTTCCCATCCAATTTTTCTTATAAATTGGCAAACAGGGTCTTTTAGAGTCAAATTCCTAAGACTGTATTGCTTTTGTTTATCCTTGAAGAGATTTCACAAGTTAAGAAGTTCGCGATACACAAAACCACAAGAATGCATATCAAGAGTGAATAAGATATCATCTAATGACTCCTTACTTAGTCCATTCTTAATGAAGAAAATTTTATCTTCTCTGTTTGCAGAAACCATCCCCAAAGAATGACATTGCTTGTTACAATTCCATCATGCACATATATGACAGACTTGTAATCCTTTTACTCTTCTCCTTTTAGAATATGAACTTCTACCAAGACCTGGCATGTATGAGTCAAATGAAATTGATGACTCACCTGCTAGTCGGACCTTTGCTTCAATTATCCAACGTACATCTTCTGGCATACCTTTATGCATTAACAATCTCAATCTTTCACATCTAGCTTTGTAAATTTTTGTTAGAGCATGTTGAGGAAGAGAAGGAAAATATTTTCTCAGGTTTAAGAGAATGATATCCATTTTGAAGGAGAAGGAATCAATTATTTTGGGAAACTAAAAAAAAATAAACCGACTTGAGAGTTACGGAGTACCGTCATCTTCCATTTAACCGGGGAGCTAAAGTACTGCAAAACAAAATAAAATCACAAAATTAGAGTAAATTTTTCTCATAACAAGGATCAGAAAGGGAAATGAATTCTACCTCAGCAGCTCGATTTTTCAGAAATGATTTAAGTCTTTATCCATTGACCTTAAACACATTACCATTCCTAGGATTCTCAATGTCTATGGCCCCATAAGGATATACATGTTTGACAATAAAAGGGCCAGTCCACCTAGATCTCAATTTTTTAGGGAATAGGCGAAGACGAGAATTATAAAGCAGAACTTTTTGACCAATTTCAAAAGATTTTCTCAAAATAGATTTGTCATAAAAAGTTTTTGTTCTTTCTTTATAAATTTTTGAGTTTTCATATGCATCATTTCTCAATTCCTCAAGTTCATTTATTTGCAATTTACGTAACCTGCAAGCATCATCAAGATTTAAATTGAAAGCTTTAATGACCCAAAATGCTTTATGCTTCAATTCTACAAGCAAATGACAAGGTTTTTCATAGACTAACTGATAGGGTGACATGCCTAAAGATGTTTTAAAAGTAGTACGGTAAGCCCAAAGTGTATCGTTTAGTCTTAAAGACCAATCTTTACGATTTAGTTAACCATTTTTTCCAAAATTTGTTTAATTTTCCTATTTGCTAATTCTACTTGTCCACTTGTCTAAGGGTGATAAAAGGTGGCAACTTTATGGGTAATACCATATTTCTTCATTAAAGATTCAAATGGTTTATTACAAAAATGTGTTCCCCCATCACTGATGATAACTCGAGAGATTCCAAATCGACTTAAGACATTTTCTTTTAAAAATTTGAGAATAGTTTTATGATCATTTTATCGACATAGAATCACCTCAATCCATTTTGAGATATAATCAACTGCAACCAAAATATACACAAATCCAAATGAGGATAGAAATAGACCCATGAAATCAATTCCCTAATAATCAAAAATTTCACTGACAAGGATAAGGTTTAGAGGTATCATATTTCTTTTAGAAATGGAACCTAATTTCTGACAATTTTTGTAACTTTGGCAAAAAGTATAACTGTCTTTAAACAAAGTGGGCCAATAAAATCCATATTGCAAGATTTTTGCAGCTGTTTTCTTTGAAGAAAAATGACCTCCACATACTTCTGAGTGACTAAATTTAATGACACTCCCTACCTCATTGTCAGGTACACATCTCCAAAAGATTTGATCAGGACAATATTTGAACAAATATGGGTCATCCTAATAAAAAATTTTCACCTCAGTCAGATTTTTTTTTCTGTCTTGATGTGACCACTGAGGGGGCATCTTTTTTGTCACAAGAAAATTGACTATATTAGCAAACCAAGGCATAGAATTAACAGAAAATAAAAACTCATCAGGAAAAGAATCATTGATAGATGTTGTATCAAAAGGTGAGCCTGTTGTAAGTCTAGACAAATGATCTGCGATGACATTTCCTGTTTATTTCTTATCTTTTATTGTGATGTTGAATTCTTGAAGTAACAAGATCCACTGTATCAACCTAGGTTTGGCATCCTGTCTAGACATTACATATCTAACATCAGCATGATCAGTGAAAACAACAGTAGAAGAACTAATTAAATGAGCTCGAAATTTGTCCAATGCAAAAATTACAGCAAGCAATTCTTTTTCAGTAGTGGTATAATTCATTTGTGCACTATTCAAAGTTCTACTTGCGTAGCAAATCACATGAAACTTACCTTCCTTTCTTTGGCCTAAAATAGCGCCAACAGCAAAATCGCTTGCATCACACATTAATTCAAAAGGCAAAAATCAATCAGGGGATTGCATTATAGGAGCCGATGTCAGAAGACCAATTAATTTTTCAAAAGATTTTTGGCATTTTTGAGTCTAATCAAATGGTGCATCTTTTATCAGAAGATTGCACAATGGTATAGATATGACACTAAAGTGTTTAATGAATCTTCGATAGAATCCTACATGTCCTAAAAAAGAACAAATTTCTCTGACTGTTTTTGGGGAAGGCAAATGAGCAATTAATTCAACTTTGGCTTTATCAACTTCAATTCCTTCAGAAGATATCACATGACCTAACACGATTCCTAAAGTAACCATGTAATGACATTTTTCCCAATTTAAAACAAATCTTTTTTCTTCATATTTTTTAAGAACTTTATTCAAATTATCAAGACAATTTTCAAAAGAATTTTCAAAAACTGACAGATCATCCATGAAAACCTCTAAATAATGTTCAATCATGTCACTAAAAATACTTAACATGCATATTTGAAAAGTTGCCAGAGCATTACAAAGACTGAAAGGCATTCTTCTATATGCAAAAGTACCAAAGGGGCACATAAAAGTAGTCTTTTCTTGATCCTCTAATGCAATTGGTATTTGATTATACCCCAAATAACCATCAAGAAAACAATAGTAGAGATGTCCTGCTACTCTTTCTAGAATTTGATCAAGAAATGGTAAGGGGAAATGATCTTTCCTAGTGGCTGCATTTAATTTTCTAAAATCAATACACATACGTCAACTGGATGATACTCGCGTAGGTATTAACTCACCTTTTTCATTTTCTACCACTGTTATTCCAGATTTCTTAGGCACAACTTGTGTAGGGCTTACCCACTGGCTATCGGAAATAGGATAAATAATTCCAACATCAAGTAATTTAAGAACTTCAGCCCTAACTACCTCTTTTATGTGTGGATTTAATCTTCTTTGAGGTTGTTGTGATGTTTTAGCATTATTCTCTAAATGTATTCTATGTGTACAAATTAATAGATTAATGCCTTTTATATTTGTTAATGTCCATCTAATTGCACTTTTATACCTTTTAAGTACTTCTATCAACATATCTTCTTGTTCTTTAGTAAGGATTGATGAAATTACTACTAGAAAGCTTTAGTCTTCTCCCAAAAATGTGTACTTTAACTCAGCAGGTAATGACTTTAATTCCAGTATGGGTACTTCTTCATGAATATCATCATTCATGGGTTGTAGCTCTTCGAATCTCGGCTTCCATCCCTTGTATTCCATTGCCTATGTACAATCAAGCAAAGAGCATATTTCAGAAATATCATCATCTACTTATGTATCTGAATTAAATGAATTAATTAAACAAACTTCTAATGGGTCAGAAGAACTCTCTTTTAGAAGATGATCATCTACAATGGTCTCAATCCCATCAGCTTCCTCATTTTCATCATTGACTTCATGTGGTTGCTTGCATATGTTGAAAACATTAAGTTCAAGTGTCATGTTTCCAAATGTTAGCTTCATCACTCTATTTCTACAATTTATCAAAGCATTTGATGTTGCTAAAAATGGACGACCTAAGATAATAGGAATTGACTTGGAACTATTAACCATAGGTTCAGTTTCCAAGACAATAAAATCCACAGGATAAATAAATTTATTAACTTGTACCAACACATCTTCCACTATTCTTTTTATAATTTTAATTGATCTATCAGCAAGTAAAAGAGTTACAGAAGTTGGTTTTAACTCACCAAGGTTGAGTTGTTGATAAACTGAATATGGAAGCAATTTAACACAAGCACCAAGATCAAGTAAAGCTTGATCAATTTTATATTCTCCAATAATGCATGAAATCGTAGGACAACTAGGGTCTTTATGTTTCAAAACATTATTGCTTTGAATAATGGAACTTACTCGCTCGGTAAAAAAGGCATTCTTTTTCGCATTTAATTTCTTTTTAACAATGCACAAGTCCTTCAAAAATTTGGCATAAGAAGGAAGCTGTTTGATAGCATCTAACAACGAAATATTGATATTCACTTGATTAAAAATTTCAAAAATTTCAGTTTGGTAGTCTAATTTTCTTGGTTTGCTTAATGCTTGAGGAAATGGGGATGGAGGAGACGAGAGTTTGATCTCATTTTGGGTGGATGGCTCATCAACCTCTTCTTTATCTTGGGGAATTGATTCATCATCTTTCTCACGTGGTTCAGAAATTTCTTTTTCAACAATTTTTTTCACTTCTAAGAGTTATCACAGAATTGACTTGATTTATTTGTTGGTTTTCTGAACTACCTTTATTTAGACTATATTGACCTTTGGGATTCAGTTAAGGTTGAGAAAGAAATTTTCCTTTCTCATGAATGGTGAGTGCAGAAGTAAGTTTGGAAAGAGTGTCTTTTATGTCAATCATGGTTTGAGTGTCTTGTTTATTAATGGCCTCTTGCTTTTCTATGAATGCATTCAATATTTCTTCAAGGTTTTTCCTATATGGTGGGACATAAGGTACATATCCTTGAGAATTTTAAGAATCCTGTTGTTCTTGAGGAGGCGGTGGTTGCATAAATTGTGCTTGATTATTATTCCTCAAACTAAAGTTTGGGTGATTTCTCCATCCCGGATTGTAAGAATTTGAAAAAGAACAGGTGAATAGATTTTTAAAATTATTCATTGCATTTACTTGCTCATGCACAACATCTTTAAAAACAGGAATATTAGGACATTCATTTGTCGAGTGTCCTAATTCATCACAAATGCCACAAATTTCTTCATTTTTTACAGATTTAACTTCTTTTACTTTCCCTAATTCCATAGATTCAACCTTTCTAGTTAAACTAGCATACCTTGCATTTAGATCTTCTTCTTGACTAAGATGATATTTTGCTTTACCAACATTTGCAAGGTTATATCTAATTGAATGTCCAGAAGATTAGTATCATGCCAAGATTGAGAATTTTCAGCCAAATGGTTTAAATAATCTAAAGCTTCTTTGGGTTCTTTATCAAGAAACTCACCATTACACATCGTTTCCATAAATTGTTTGGTTTCAGGTGTTAAACCTTTATAAAAGAAGCTTATAATCCGTCATTTTTCAAAAGCATGATGTAGGCAAGAATTTAACAAATCTTTAAAACGTTCCCAACTTTGAAAATACGCTTCATTTGAATTTTGGAAAAAAATTTGGATTTTTCTTTTCAAAGCATTGGTTTTATGTGTTAGAAATTTTTTTTAAAAAAACTCACCTTGCATTTCTTGCCATCTGCCAATTTATCTAGGTTTCAAAGCGTTAAACCAAGTTTTTGCTTTATCTTTCAAAGAAAAGGAAACAATTTAAGCTTAACAATCTCTTCAGTGCAATTTTGATCATTGAAAACAATACATACTTCCTCAAATTCTTTTAGATGTAAATATGGGCTTTCAAATTCTAAACCATAGAAATTAGGAAGTAAAAAAATTATACCTGATTTAAATCTAAAATTTTTAGCAGTGAGTGGAAAGATAAAACATGATGGACTAGAATTTCGAGGTGGTTGCAAATATGCACGCATAGTTCGCAACGGTTGATTTTCCTATTCATCATGTACACTTTTATTTTCAGCTCGTTGTATTTGATTTCCATGTTCAACATGTGCACTTTCAATTTCAGCTATTGTGTCAATTGTGTATGATTGTGATTCAAATAAATCAATAAATAAAGTACTAGGATTAATTTTAACCAAACGACCAGAATTTGAATCACGATACCAGTTAAGGATAAATAAGTGATGTAAAATAAAAATAATGTACAAGTTAGTGGTTTACACTAGCCATTGAATATTAACAAGGATGTGATATAAACTAGCCACCAAATAAATATTAACAAGTAAAAAATTAGATAACTGATAAATTAAAAAGTTAGAAAGTTAGAGAGTTAATAATATACAGAAAATAAAGTATAGAAAATAAAATACAAAAAATAAAGTATGGAAAGTAAAGTACATAAAATAAATTTAAAATATGAAAACCCGAGAGAGAAAAGCCCCACCAGAGCAAATAAAGATAAGAGAAGAAGAAAGATTAATTCATTACATTAGAAAACAATAATAAATAACAAAATTAAAAAGTTAGAGAGCGTAAATAAATGACATAAATTAAAATGTTAGAAGTTAGTAAGCATAAAGCATAAATAAAAAAAATAAAAGCAGAAAGTGTAAATAAAAAAAATAAAAAATAAAAATAATAAAATAAAAATAAAAATAAATAAATGACGTAAATAAATAAATAAAAATAAATAAATAAATAAATGATACAAATATAAAAGTTATAAAGTTAACAAGCAAAAATAAATGACATAAATATAAAAGTTAGTTAATAAGTTAGTAAGTTAATTAGTAAATTAGTAAATTAAAAAGTGAAAAGAGTAGAGGAAGAATATACCTGTTGGTGAAGTTTACTTACAGAAAGAGAACCTCAATGAATTAGGACTTCAAATCAAGTCCCTGACAACGACGCTAAAAACTTGATGGGATAATTAAAGTTTTAAACCCAAGTGCAGGTTGTTTCAAGTAGTAAATTTTCGGGAGTCCGAGGTCGATCCACAAGGAATTGATGAAGAGAAAATTATTTGAGGTAAAGAGAAGATTTGTCATAATACTAAAGATGATATAAGTTGTTCACAAATGAAAAGATTTGCTTGGGTTAGGAGATCTACTCTTAGTAATAAATTAAAGACAAGATTATTTCTTTTTATAACTCAATTGAAATCATGCATAATGAAGGTTCCAATCAGAAGATTTAACATTCAAAGTTCAATTAAGATTATACATGTAATCATATTATGGTTCCAATAATTATCTACCAATACTTCTAAATGGTCTCAAGCATCTACTGTGACAATGTCTTGTCTACAATGAATCAAGATATTCATTATACAAGAAGAGTTTCTAAATTAATCAGAAACAACATACAATACGTATAAAGATCATATAAAAATATATCATTCAAACACAAGAAGTAGAATAATCAATCTTATTTCATTACCAAGAGCTTCACTCTTTCACCTAAGCAAGATAAATATTTAGTTACTCATAGACACGAAGAAAGAAAGAGAGAAGAAGATGATGATGAACATAACTTCAATTAAGAACAGTAGAAAACTACACAAAGGAAATAATTAACATACAAACATGAAAGTAAACTCTAAGCTAACCTAACACCCTTAAATGATCAGCTTTTGCCTCCTTTTATAGAGTTCAAGGAGTGCAAGAAGACAATGGAATTGTTTGATGATGAGAAGTAAAATCAAAATAGATGATGAATGAGCCGAAATTATAGACTTTCTTGGCTCCGAAATGTCTCTACTCTTAACTCATGGCATGCGTCAGAATTCTATCAAGTGGTCTTCATAAAAGTTCTAGGAAATTGTCTCAGCTTTCCATAGACACCTATTTCATCCAAATCCAACAACCACAGCCCGAGATATGACCTAATTACTGCTCATGGGTCAGGCCCAACTCCAGCACCTCTGTTCTGACTTCCAAGCCCAATATCACCTTCAAGGAATCCGAATTGAATTTTGTGTTCTTCATAAAAGTTGTAAATATGAGTCTTAACCTTCCACTATCAAAATTTCAAAATTGTTGAACTTCTATAACCCAAGATATAGCCTAATGAGTGCATAGAGGTCAAGCTGTCAGGTTCAAAACTCTAGATTTTGCTTCAACTCCAATTTAAGTTATCCAAACATGTGTCCCTAGTCTTGAGGCCTTCATGAAAGTTGTAGAAATTTATCTTAACTTAAAAATTTGTAACTCAAATTATAGCCAGTTTACTGAAAAAACCAAGTGAGAAAGTTATACAATGAATGAAATATATCGCTATCAATGTGACTCTTGCTATCAAGTGAATAGTTATTAGAGAATTATCTTAACTTTCCAACAAGACTGTAATCACATTAATTAAATAATTACAACTCAAATTGTGGCCACTTTACTTAAGAATGCAATCACCTAAATTAATGATAATTCAAGTAATAATTTCTTCAATGATCCAATTAAGCTTAATTTCATAAATGTGACAAAATTAACTTAATTAAGCCAAATTGAACCTTAAGAAGCCTAGTGAGAGGATTATAAAATAAATAAAATACATTATTATCACAATCTCTACCTATAGGATCTATAAGCACTTAAGCGGATGTGTGCGAAAAATTTCTCAACAAATACTTTCCTCAAGCCAAGATTGTTGGGTTAGTGAATGACATCACTTCATTCACCTAATCTGAATCTGAATATGAATTCTTGTATAAAGCTTGGGAGAGGTACAAGGATCTGCTTAGAAGGTACCTAGATCATGAAATTCCTCATTGACACCAGATTTACTCCTTTCACAAAGGCCTACTACCTCACCATCACCCAATTGTAGATGCAGCTACAATTGGTTCATTATTGAATAAATGTTTCGAAGAAGCATACCAACTGTTGGAAGAATTGGCCGCTAATAGCTACCAATGGCCTTCAACAAGAAACACTCAAAGGAAGGTAGCTAAAGTTCATAACGTTGGTGCACTTATATCTTTGTCGGCTCAAGTGACATCATTATCAAACAAGTTGGACAGTTTAGGTACAGGCCATCCTTAAAGCCCCTTCGTGATGTGTGACCAATGTGGGGACAATCTTGTCACCGATAGATGCCCATCCACTTTGGAGAGTGTTCAATATGCGAGAAACTATCAGTCACCTTAGAATAACCCCTAGTCATAGCAATATAATCTTGGGTGAAGAAATCATCATAATTTCTCATGGAGGGACAACCAAGGGCTAACATTTTCATCTACTAGCAATGAGAGACCACCTTTTCCTCCTAGTTTCTCATCACAAGTAAGGCCATCTATGCAAGAAAGAAAGCTAACATTGGAAGACATGTTCATGTAATTTATGGTTAAATCTGATTCGTACATGACTAAAACTGATGCTTATCTGACAAAAAATGATTTTCTTCTTCAATGTCAAACATCTTCAATCAGGGCTCTTGAGACACAAGTGGGACAATTAGCCAATGTAATAAACAATAGACCCCCCAAGACTTCTTCAAGTGATGATACTAATAATCCTAAGGGTAAGCAGAGTTGACATGTCATATCATTGAGGAGTGGCAAAGACATTGAAGGGAACCCCAAGACAAAGTTGTTTCAAGAAGAAGTTGAGAAGAAGGATGAAGAGGTTTTAGTGAGTAAAGAGGATGAAGGGAATGAACAAATTACTAAGAAAGATGGTGAAGGCCAGAAAAAAGAAGTCAAGCCTTATGTGCACCCTCTACCCTTTCCTAACCAACAAGCTAAGCAGAAGCTGGATGCTCAATTCAGTAAATTTTTGGAGATTTTTAAGAAACTTTACATCAACATACCATTTGTAGAGGCATTAGAGCAAATGACGGTTTATGTGAAGTTTATGAAAGAAATTTTGACCAAGAAGAAAAAACTTGGTGATTATGAGACTGTAGCACTGTCTAAGAAGTGTAGTGTCATCCTGCAGAATAAGCTTCCTCCTAAATTACAAGATCCAGGAAGCTTCACAATTCTTTATATTATTGAAGAGCAGTTCTTTAGGCAAGCTTTATGTAATTTGGGGGCAAACATCAACCTTCTGCCCCATCTATCTTCCAAAGACTAGGCATGGGGGAGTGCAAGCCAACTTCAGTTACCCTCCAGCTAGTTAATCACTTATATGCTTACCCGAGAGGAGTTGTGGAGGATGTGTTGATCAAGGTCGACAAATTTATCTTCCCTGCTGATTTCATTATCCTTGATATGGAGGAAGACAGGATTATTCCATTGATCTTGGGCCGACCATTCCTTGTCACGGGAAGAACTCTCATTGACATGTAAAAAGGCGAATTAACTATAAGAGTACATAATCAAGAGATAACATTTAAGATTTTTAAAGAAAGTAACATGCCTAATGATCATGAGGTATGCTCCTATATTGGTGAGATTAGTCAAATTGCCAACCATGCATTTCAGGCTGGTGTTATTGAAAATTCCCCATCTTTAAATTTATTATCTTATGCTGAGCATTTTGATAAGGATGATAGTAGGAAGCACATTTGGCCACTTGATTTTTCTCCTGAGTTTTGCAGGTTATCAAGGTTTGAGCCTTTGGGGATCAAAGCATCTAAAGAGGCATTAATGCCTTCCATTGACATGCTTTTAAAGCTTAAGCTCTTACCCAACCATGTACAATATGCTTATTAGGGAAGATCACCAGAGAAGATTGATAGGGAGGAGACCTCCCTCAAACAGGCTACCCCAAGTTGAAGAAGCAGAAAAAAGTCCTGCCTAGACTATAAAAAAAGGGCACTTTTTTTAGATGAATCCACCTATATGTGTTTAATTCTTCTATTTTGAGTCTAGTATGTAGTGTAATGGAATTGGAAATTTTATGTTATTTTGTTAATGCATGCATGTGTTAAACCTGCTAGATAGTTTTTATAGGTGGTGGAAGCCTCATTGAAGCAAACGTGGATGTTGTGTGGAGTCTACTGTAGAATTTTGCAGTCAGAATCCTCACGTCGTGATAGTCTTTTTATTGTGCCGCAACGTTCTAGCATATGCCCTATCAGGGTTTAGAGACAGAGAGTACAATGTCGCGACGTAGCTTGTGAACGCCGCAGCAGGCAATCACCATATATAAAAAAGTAATAATAATAATAAATAAATAAATGTGAAACATATGTTTCACAAACGTGCACCATGGCGCTGGTTAGTGCACACCGCGGTGTTCTAGGCATAATTTGCCTAAAAAGGGAATAGGGTTTGTGCCACAACGCATACCTTCCTTTTCTCTACGTTTTCTTTCCAAATTTCCCTTCACTCTTTCTCCCACAACCTATCATTTTTGTTTTCTTGCATTCTCGTGCATTCCATTCACCCATTGCCATCTCCAGGTATTCAATTTTCTCCTTTTTCTCCTTTTTCTCCTTTTATTTTCTCATTTTTTGTTTTTGTTTTAGGATTTTTTTAGTTTTAGGTTCTATTTTGTTAGTTTTTATCATAGTTAATAAGTTTTTGTTTAGTATATGTTTGCTTTTTGTTAGTATTAAGTTGCATTTGAGTTTAGGTGCTGTTGTGGGTTGCGGTTACGTTGTGACTATTCGTACGTTCGCAATGTGGCTTGTGCTGTTGTGGCTTGTGACCATTGACATCGCGGCGTTGGTTTGAATATGCTTGAATGCTGCGGCGTTGCCTGGGTTTCTTTGAATATCACGGCGCTGGCATCAATGTCACAATGTTTGCCTATATTTTTCCAAAAATTAAGTATTTTGATTGTCTTATTAATTTCAATGCTCAATTCTGACCTTCTCATTTCTTTTTCAGGTCTATATACTTTCAAAATGGGTCCTAAAGGGTCAGAGGCAAGAGCAGCGGGTAACACAGGGCAATACCATTATGGCATTCTGGTCTCAAAAGAGCTATTGTTAAGAGAGGTTTCAGCTTCAGGGAATTCATACAGTAGGACATTGAGGCCACCATTCGTTAACACCAGTTAGGGAGTTTTCCAAGCACCTAGACAGGGCCCACTACCTTTGGTTTTCGAGTTTTATGCGAACCTTGCATTCACTGAATCGAGTCCATCATTGTCGTCTTGCGGAGGCGCTGCGTTTCTTTTTCTGTCGAGTCTATCAGAGCGGCACTAACCTTACCCCCTCCTCCCGAGATATGTGAGTATTTAGAGTTCATCCAATGGGAGCCAGAGGAGGGGATCGACCTGCGAGTGGTCACAGCTCGTATATGTACCCCCAGTCACAGTCGGTCCCTTGGACCATGTCACAACATTACCAACCATGGTATTTCTCCCGTGCTTGTTTGGCCCAAATGGCCAAGGCTTGGTACCACATCATCTGCACCAGGATTTTGCCCTCTGACAACCTATCGGAGGTCACACGCTACAGGGCAATACCATTATGGCATTCTGGTCTCAAAAGAGCTATTGTTAAGAGAGGTTTCAGCTTCAGGGAATTCATACAGTAGGACATTGAGGCCACCATTCGTTATCACCAGTGAGGGAGTTTTCCAAGCACCTAGACAGGGCCCACTACCTTTGGTTTTCGAGTTTTATGCGAACCTTGCATTCACTGAATCGAGTCCATCATTGTCGTCTTACGGAGGCGCTGCGTTTCTTTTTCTGTCGAGTCTATCAGAGCGGCACTAACCTTACCCCCTCCTCCCGAGATATGTGAGTATTTAGAGTTCATCCAATGGGAGCCAGAGGAGGGGATCGACCTACGAGTGGTCACAGCTCGTATATGTACCCCCAGTCACAGCCGGTCCCTTGGACCATGTCACAACATTACCAACCATGGTATTTCTCTCGTGCTTGTTTGGCCCAAATGGCCAAGGCTTGGTACCACATCATTTGCACTAGGATTCTACCCTCTGACAACCTGTCGGAGGTCACACGCTACAGGGCCATTTTGATTTATGTCATACTAGAGCGGCGTTTGATCGATATAGTGGTGATTCTCCAAAGGTAGCTGTAGAGGTCGGTCAGTGAGCATCGCAACCTTTTCTTCCCCTCTCTCATCCATACACTATGCTAGAAGCAGGGTGTACCCATGGACCCGCATGAGGAGCTTACTGACGTCAGAGAACCTCTCGATAAGTACTTCATTGGGAGGGTTGGTGAAGCTCCCCCAGCCGAGGAAGTACCCTGCAGAGCCCCGAAACAGGCGCAGAGAGCAGCCCGTGCGGCCCAATTTCCCCAGGATGTGGATGATGTGTGCATCGAGCTTCGCCAGGTGACCGTCATGTAGACTTACATAGTCGAGACTATTATGTGGTTGGTGGAGCGCCTTCATGTGTCGACTCATGACTTTCCCATCCCACATTACCCTCCCTATGACGGTGATCTAGCAGCTGATCATGATGATAGCGGTGGTGATACTGAGCCCTTTCCAGATGATGAGGATAAGTAGACTAATGCATTTAGGGCATCCTAGTTTATTTTGTTGTTATTTATTCTTATTATGTATGTTGTACAGTGCAGACATTGTTTCCCTTAGGTTTGAGGGGGTGTCTTATTATTTTGATTGATATTGACAGGTTATTTTGTTGACTGGCTAAATTTTTTATTTATTATGTGATTTTGTGCACGTAATGGCTGATTTGCATGTTCGATATTGCTAAATTATTTGAATGCATAACATGATGCCATTAGCTAGTGTAATGATTGGCCAATGATAAGTAGGGATGCAAATTAACCTCAAATTTTTTTGTTCATCCTTATGCAATCTTGGAAACATGTCGATCAATCTTGATTCTTTTTATGCATGATGTGTTTTCCATTCGTATACTTGTTTAGCTTCGAATTAGATTTGAGTGTTTTTTTAGAGAATGTTTATAGGTTGTATGTGTGGAGACTTCTTTTATCTTTGAAATTGTTTTGAAAGTCTCATGAAGCGAAATCTTAGATTATGTATGATTGAGAAAATGACTAGGACATTGTTTGGACCGTTTGAGCCTTTCAAGCTTACCCTTACATGATGATATCCATAGGTCCCCTTTGAAGCTTTTTAATTATTTAGCCTTATATGTTTTTCATCACCTTTATTTTCCTAACCCCATGTAGCCTTTCTAATGCATGTGGAAATATTGCATTTCTTTGGTTTCCCTTTATATTTGTTGAGTACGTATTGTGTTATTTCTTGACTTAAGTCCAATGTTAGGATGCTAATGCATGCTCATTATATGAATGGCTTGAAGGAACAATATGCAGAAAATGAAAAGCATTGCTTTGTTTGTTCTAAAAAAGAAGAAGAAAAAGAAGAAAAAAACGAACAAGCAATGGTGTGAAACAAAGAGAATTACAAAAAGCATGGAATGATTCTTGATAGCCTTGTTCTTTCTTTTGCATGCACATATTGTATTAATTAGTGACTCAAGTCTTGAAATCACATATTTATGTTTCTCAATGTTTGTTTGTTACCCTTTTCCCTTTGTTTTTCACTCCATAACCATGGCTTTACATTACAAGTTGCTAAAGACCTATTTGATCCTCAGTTATGTGTGATTTAAATTAGTGGAGAGAGAGTTGCATTATAATCTTGTGGATTTTTTTGATTTATATCCATGTGTTTGCTCATAAACTTATCTGGTTGAGTATGATTTGAATTGAAGAGGTTTTGCTTGCATGTTTGTGAAAAATAGGTTATGCATGATTTGAAGCTTTGATTGTTAGTATCATAAGGATTGTGTATGTGTGGACCAGATAATGAGGCATGTGTATCCTTTGAGGTTTAAAGCAATCATCATACACTAGTGTTGAAGCAAAAATTGTCTTTACTAGTATCGTTTGACTTTGTTTTGCTAGAGGACTAGCAAAAATCTAAGTTTGGGGTGTGATAACTCCATGGAATATAGTTATTTGTGCCCTATTTCTATGTGTTATAGATTGTTTTGTCATTTCTGTTATGCATTGTTGGAAGATTTTAGCCCTATTTTCATGTGAAATTCATGTTGAGGTCTTCCTTCTTATCAATCTTGTTAAAATTCTTCTGAATCTTTGATTAGATTGAGTTTGACTACATTTGTATTTGACTGATTAATTTCTCAATTAAATGATGGGCCCAAAAGAACCAAATTGATGTGATCCAAAGCCTTGCATTGGAAGATAAATCACAAGAAAAGCTTCAGTAGCTCACGTCGCAGCATTGGCATGTTTGTATCGCAGTGTGCTACTCTTTTCCTGTGCACCATGATAACCCAAGGCCTTTACACCGAGGCACAAGGAAATTCATGTCGCGGCGGTGACACCTAATTTTTGCCCATTGCAACGCATATTGTGTAACACCACGACATGAAGCGCAAAATCTGTGGGCCTATAAATATTTTATACGCAGATTTTAGAAAGGAGCTCTGGAAGACCTTTATTTTACTCTTTTAGCTTTTGTCTTTTTGAGAATTCAACGGCTAGGACTTCATTTTTGGGCTGAAAGGTAGCTGAATGAGCCAAGAATGGAGGTCATCTTCATCTTGAAGGGAGATTCAAGCTTCAAGGCTTACCCTATTGGGCTTCATCTCCTGTTCATTCTCCTTTCTTTCTACCCTTTATCTTAAACATGAATTTTTGTATTATATTTTTGTGTTCAATGAGTAGCTAAGATATGTTTAGGGTGTTCTTTAGATCCCCCTATGGACATTGAATGGTTTGTACTCTTTTGAGTTTATATGAATGATTTGGATTTTGTTTTATCGTATGGCGCTTAATGCTCTTATTTGTTTCATCAACTTTTAGGTGATTTGATGAAATCTAATGAGCCTAGACATAGGACTTTGGGTTTTAGATCATACGTATGACAGATGCATGTTCGATTTCATTCCAATGGTAGCATAGATTGATTCACTAATGGGATAGACATATACCTCTTAGCTATGCATAGTCTTAGTTGAGAATAAATCTTAATGCTTGTTGTTTACTCTGGTTCTCATGGAAGCATAGTGAACTAGGTAAATGACATAGGGTTAATCGACCTAGACATTGGCTTTGAACTAAGTTAGTTTCTCAGGCTAACATAATCTAATTGTTTATGTTGCTTAAAAAGATTGTTTGTTATCAATTGAAGTATAGGGTAAAAAATGACTTCTTATTTTCTCATATTTATCTTTTCTTTATACTTTGTAGTTTAATTAATCATGTAACACCCCTTTGGAGGATGTCACACATAAAAGAAAATAAAAGAAATAGAAATAAAATCTACCCAAGTTGTGAAACATTTGTTAAATATTATTACGAGTTGTAAAATAATTTCGATGTATTTAAATATGTAATAAAAAGATAATGCGAAAAATACGAAATAAAAAAAAACATCATCACTAATAATATACATATGATTAAGTTATAAACTGTACAAATAATTTACAACTAAGACTACAACTATTTAAACAAAAACAAAAAGAAAGCAATAAAAGAGTTAATATATACGTACACATCTGACGCCCTCCAAAAAAAAAAAAACATCATGGTTATCTAATCCTTAGATGGATCACTCTCACCGAAAATGATCATCGGAGATAGATATCCCTGATGTCTCGACACACGGCGATAACGGGATCGCGCGATCGATACGATGCTTATCTCACTAGGCTCGGGGTTTTCAAAGACCCCAATAACGCCTAATGGATAAGGGTAACCCTAAGTGCGTAAATAACATCGTAGTCATAATCGGATCTCCATCAAACCGATGACGTAGAATCACGGTCCACACGTCCCGCATATGTACGAATCACGATCGCCTCGTAAATGCCACGCCGAGAACCTCCATGAAATACTAGCTCTATGAATCCCAAAAATCTGGTGTCGCCATCCTCACAATCAATCCGGAGGATATGGATGATCGGATGGTTCTTGATCGTAAAAGCGATCGTCGGCTTGCCGACCTTCCTCTTCCTCGGGGTACACGATCTCAAGAGGTTTGTTCCTCTTCTTCCTCTTCAAACTCTTTACCGCATAAAATAAATAGACAAGAGACACATACAATAAAGAGGTAAGACAACATAAAATCATCACAACATGGCCAATAAGAAGACGACAAATAACAACTATACGATTCATACAATACAATAAAAAAACTATAACGAGAATAATAATGGAATAGAGTACATATTAGATATCCTAGTGTTTCGAACATCACGATATAACACAAATAAAGAAAACCACATAGATAAATCAATCTCACGAGATAAAATAAATCAATCTCACGATAAAATAAATCAATCTCACGAGATAAAATAAGATAAGAAATAGGAAACTAACATAAGAATTATCGAGATAAATATAAATAGAGAAAATGTAAAAACATCCAAGATATTACCGATAAAGATAAATAGAGAAAATGGAATATTATCCAAGATATAATCAAATACACCAAAACACAACCCTACTCCATGGAGCTAAACCCAAACAGATATCGAGAGAATGACTTGCAAAATCTATTAGTACTACCACGGCCGCCCAACCAACTATTACGCGGTCACACGTTGCGTCAATAGCCTACGGCAAGACTGAATCCACCATCCAGGCGTAGTATAGTTCACGGTCTCCGTTGTGGCACTATAGGCAATGTACTACTAGACTTTACAAACCTCGATTAAATATAGTGAATGTCGAGTACATTAGTGTGCTTTCGGTTTGGCACTACCCAAATGTGAGCTACCAACTCGTCCACATGTGGATCCCGTACACTAAAGTCTCCAAGTTCATTAGAACAATGAACCACACTACGTTTATCGCATCGACAACACGATGTGATTCGTCTCGTCAACCAAAACACCAAAAATTGGTATAAAGACAAAACATAATTCCAAATATATGAAATTACGAAAATGCCCTCAAGATAAAAATATGCCCTCAATGGCAAAAAGCACATGTACGGGTTCACTTTTTCCCAACAATGAAATAACCTCAAAAGCTCAGACGGGTTCACATTTTCCCGACAATGAAAAATAAATATAGTAACGGTCAATCGCGTAGAAATTTTATCGCGTTTTTGAAATCTCGTCGTTTTTACAAACGTTTAAAAATCTAGTAAAGATATTTTTCTATTTTTAAAATCGCGTAGCATTTTTAATACGTTTTCTCAATCGCGTAGGATTTTTAAATCATTTTCTTATTCAAATGCCTTTAAAATTACTGTTTAAACAAACGAAAATAGTACTTAGTACATTTAAACTACGTAAAATAATTTTTCATACCGCATAATGTCTTTTAGATATTTTTGTTATCTTATTGGTTCATTTTTATTAAAAATTGACAGTATTTTGTTTAGAATATCATAATAATGGTTTCCTAATTTATCCATAAAATTTCCATTTACCTAATTTTTAACCATTTCATTTAATTCTTTTTGAAATCTCTAACATGCTTCAAAACCAAAAGTGAGCTATATGTTAGAAAATTTCTTAACATTACTGTATTTCCTTCCTAATGATAAAATTATGAATTTTTAACCCTTTAGACTTACTTCTAATCAATTGGTTCCTTCAAAAATCATTATAGAAAATTTCTTCTTAACTTGTATTGTTTCTTTTTAATTGAAAAAGGTTTAGAATCAAGTTTTAGAAATCATGATTACCTATAGTGGCATGTTGGCCAAATTTCATAAAACTTTTGCATTTGATTTCCAAAATGTCTTTCACCTTTTAAATCATATCAAATGTATTATATTGTCTAAGTTCATTAAATCATTTTAGAAAATAGTTAACAATAGTCAATTTAATCCTTTAGGCATGTTGGCCCAAAATACTAAGTTTTTACCATTTGATTTCTAAATGCATTTTCTTTGATCAAATCAATTAGAAACTTTCTTGATTCTCCTAGGTTAATTAAGTTACACTTTAGGAAAAATCAAGAGAACATTTTGGTCCTCCAAACTTGTCATTGCCGTGAGCTAGTGGATGTGTTCTTTGGAACACTCATGCAAATTTACACATGTTATTCACATCCTATACTTTATCATACAATTCTAACACATGCATTATATTTCTAACACATGCAAAAATATTTTCTAACACATACAACCTAAATTAAAGCTTGTAGACATGCTTTCAAAAGCTAATAGACATGCAAAATTATTACAATCATCAAACAAGAAAGCTAATAACAATTACCACATAAACTACTAGCAACCACAAAAATTAACAAATACACACATAATTAACACATGACCACCGAATCCTTATGGATTCTACAAACATCACAAATGGCTCCATCTCCTTACCACCATCAAGAGATGATAAGAATTGTCTTCCTCTTACCTTAAATGAAGACAAAAGGCTTGCTTTCACACCTCCTAGGTCACGGTTTTCACCACCAAAAATACCTAGAAATCTCAAACAAAATCTACATGTTACTAACCATGAAAAAGAAGCTAAACCATGGAAAAATCATGGCTTAGAACTTTGAAAAAGAAGAGAGAAAAGAAAAGCATGAAATTTCACCTTCTAGGTAAAACTTTCAAGGTTGGTTTCAAGCCCTAGATGGAAGAATTTGAAGAAACTCCCAACTACAAAGGTTCTTAGAATAGTGTTTAGGTTAAGGAAACTTGGTTAGAAAAAATTTTGGATGGTTGGATGAGTACAGCTTAGTGTCTTGGCCGAAAATGGTGAAGAAAATGGACAAGAATGGTGGCTAGGGTTTTGATGAGAGAGAAGAGAGAAAAGTGATGAAGGAGAAAGGTAATTTTGGTCTCCTAAGGCCTCTTGGCCGTAAACATTAAGTGAGGTGCAAGGTGGGCACCTTGCTTGGCTTCATCCAAGCCATTGGATGAATCAAAGGCCAAGATCAAGCCTTGGTGAGCAAGCTTGATTTCCATTGGTTAGCTTATGGTGACTCACATGCTTTGAGTCACACAAGCAGTATTTAATTTTCTTTGAGTCGACTAGTCGAGTCACTGCTTCGAAATTTCTACTGCTAACGGTGATTAATTAAGCTACCGATCTAACCGTTCACGCTAATTGTGGGTCCCGCAAAATATTTCCTAGTCTCTTTATCACTAAATTATATCTTGACTAATAAAATAATATTATAATAATATAAAATTATTTTATTTGACAAGCTTAAATCCTAAAAATTAAAAGATTATTTTTAGTCTCATTCAATCGGGTTAAGTAAGATCTCCCAATTCTAAATAATAAAATAAGATTTTCCCGGCCCGAAAATATTATTTTCCCCTTTCGAGCAAATCACACAAAAAGTCCATATAAAATCACGACGGTATTTTCAGGCATTAAATCAAGAAGAAAACAATTAAAAACAGACAAAAACAAATAAAAAGCAAGATGCGTTCGGGACGTAACGGTCATTTTCCTATTTTTTCCCACAACGTAGGTAATCATCCAAAACGTTCAAATAAAATATCCAAAGAAGTATTATATAGCTGTATATCTTTCGAAAAAATTAATACAAGAGCTGAAAAAATTTTTATTTTTCCGTCTCGAAACAAATTACGTAAAACGATCAAATAAAATTTGAACTCAGTATTATCGTAATTGTTTTCATACAAAAATCGAGAAACGAGAAAAATAGGGACACAATGTCATTCATACAAAAGCATGAAAAACAGAAAACAGTACATTCAGAATATTTTCTAAAAATTGGGGCGTTACAAATCAATCCCTTTTTTTTCAATTTACGTTTACTTGAATAGAATTAGTTAAACTGTAGGTTGATATTTAGCTTTAGAAAGTAACCATAGTTCTCGTGGGAACGATCTTTACTCATCATTTTTATTACTTGAGTGACTCGTGCACTTGCGGTACACAAAAGGTCCAACATTATACTAGAATAGTCATCCATAAAACTTAGGATTTCATGGCTTAATACTAAGCCAATTAACATGTCAGCAATTGGCATAGGATATTCATCTTTAGGAGTAGTATAATTTAAATCTCGAAAATTAATATATACTCTTAACTTACCATTATAGGAACAACATTAGAAATCCAGTTAACATACTTAGCAGTTCGAATGAACTTAGCCTTTAGTAACATTTCAATTTCTTTTTTGATCTTGAGGACCACTTCAGGAGCAAACCTCCTTGGAGCTTGCTTCACTGGTCTTTGTCTTGCTTGAATTAGTAGTTTGTGCTCTACCAAATCTCGACTGAGTTTGGACATTTCTTCATATTCTCATGCAAAATAATCTTTATATTTTTCAAGCAATTGAACTAACTTGTACTTAAAATCTGTATTTATTAGTCTACTAATAAAAGTAGGTTTATTTATTACATCATTGCCTAAATTGATTTCTTCCAGAGAATCTTGTACCTCTATCTTTTTAATTTTAGAAGATAGAGGGGCCTGTTCGAAGCCTATGGAAGAATTATCATAAATACAATCCAAGTTGGTGTCTTCTATTGCACTAAGTTTTTCAGCCATCTAGGTTGAAATTTGAGTCAACTAACTCAAAATTGCACTTTCAGTGCAATTGTCAGCCACATAGGCTGATAAACGAGCCAAGTGGCTCTCAAGTGTCATTAATATTATAACTTAAAGATGAATCTACTATGTCAAAATCAATGAACAGGTGCTAATAGGCCCTGACATTATTGTTACAAACTTGTAGCTAAATCAAATCAGCCTTAGGAATCAACGAGAAACCTGTAGGAGTTAAGGCAACCATCTCGACCCATTTTTTGTCCAAAGCTGCAAAGTCCTATATGTAGAAGGGCTTTGACACCCGGTACATAAATTTGTAAGTCTTCATGGTTCTGATGGAATTAATAGAGTATGTCATCAGCTTCGATCATTTCCAACTCCCCTAGCTGGTTCCACAAAAACATCATCTGGTGGAGGGTTGAAGGCACTGTTCCTACATCGTGGATCCACTCTCTTCCAAGTAGGAGATTATAGCTAGTTTTAGAGATGACCACAATGAATAAGGTGGATCTTGTAACTAAAGCCACCTTAATATCTAGAGTTATTGCTCCCTCTGAGGTTGAAGACTTGCCATTGAAGTTTGTTACTACCATGTTGTGTGCTAATAGATCAGAGTTTGTTTTGTCAAATTTTTTCAGCAGACTCTTAGGCATAAATTTAATGACTGCACCTCCATCAACTAACTTTCTATTCACTGTTGCTTTTATGAAGAGGGGGCGCAGATGGTTCTTCGTCTCTAGAGTGGGAGTGTTGAAGACTGTTGAATTCTCCATCACTTCAATAGTGTCTTCTTTGACTGGATACCATCCAGACTCCTCAAAGTCATCTTCAAAGTCTTCTTCAGAGTCTACTCCTTTAGTTCCTATAACAGAAAAATTATAAGGCAAGAGGGACATAACATTCACTCTAAAGATTGTGTCCAAGTCATATTTGAAGCTAGATTCGAATGAATCCGTAATAACATCCTCGTTCATGGGACTTGGAGGTTTTTTTTTCTTTTTGTCTTCACTGGTGGTCCTTGTACCACCTCAGCATATGACCTTTGTTACATCTGCAACTAGACCAATGCCTGTTGTTGTTGTTATTGTCTCATTCTCTGGGCTTTGCGGCACTGATTTTTGGACATATAAAGGCTTAAGCCCTGGGTTGAAGCCTATCCTAAACGTTGAACCCATGTGTTGGGCTTCATATTCCCACTAATGGGATTCTACATCCCATACTCAAGCATGTGCTAGTTTGGTTTAGTTTTAGTTTTATGGGTTTAGGGACTATTTCTGATCCACTGATTAGGGGTCACATTGGCAGGGGGCACCCTTATTTTTCCCTTTCTGATCTTGTCAAAAGTGTCACCCATTACCAATAAGTTGTGATTTATGGGTTGATTGTTGATCTGGATCAAACTTCCCATAGGAGCTTTCATTCTCTGCTTCTACTTGATGGTAGCTTGGTAAGACTTGGCTGCCAACTTATCGAAGATAGCACTCCACCTGGGGCAGAGGGATACCTCCCTCTTTCCTTCTTTTTTCATCAGAAGGAACTCCACCAAAGTTTCCTCAGCCTTGGGAAAGACATCCTCCTCGTTTTCTGTAAAGGCATTGAGATCATATTCAATGCTGATAGCAGGAGCAGACTCCTCTACAACCTCAACCATGTTAGCTTTAGCGAAGCTAACAAGTTTAACGTACCTTGCATTAACTTCAAAGAGGTTAACATCGATCTTCCTATTTTTTTGTTTGTGTTCGAACTTAAGCCTTCCTTATTCGATACTCTTCTATATCAAATTCCTGAAACGAATATAGATATTAGTCGAATAACTATATTTATTATGATATTTATAATACTTTTGACCTTTTATTTCTTCAACTGAAGGGATTTTATGTCAATAAGGAAGCCTGATTTGTTTATCTTTTAATAACATATCAAAAATTAAATCTGCATTTGATATATCAAAAGCATATGATGGCCTATTAAAGGATTTCATTTTATCCTTAGTTCGATTAGGAATTAAAGATGAGCAGGTATAAGGAGGACCAGACTTAAGTTTTGCAATGTTAATATCATTTTTCTCATCATCTTCTGCCTCATCAACTTTGATATAGGCTACTTTTTTTATCTTTCGATTGTGCATAATACTTATCTTGCACATTAGGAGTTTTGGCATAAGCAATCTTCTCTTTTCTGAGATGCTTCTTAAGCCTCTCTTTTTCGAGCTTTAATTGTTTAATTTGTATTACTTTATCTACAAGCTGAGACATGTCTGGGAGTTGCTGATTTATTAATTTCTTTCGAATAGAATAATCTAAGCCTCTAGTAGTCATCTTGACTACTTCAAATTCTGGGATGTTTGTAAAGCATGTAGCCTTCATATGTTTGAATCTTGCTAAGTAATCATCAATGAGTTCTCTATTTCCTCTCCTGATGTTAAATAAATCTATAAGACTTACCTTAGTCCTTCTTCTAAAGAACTGGTTATGAAAATTCCTTTCAAGTTGGTTCCAAGAGTGGATCGTATTTGGTGGGAGAATTATAAACCAAGTAAAAGCATTCTTAATTAGGGAACTAGGGAATTATTTCATTTTTAAATATTCATTACTGCCTATATCCCCTACTTCGATAGTATATTAAGCGATATGTTCCATTGTAGACTTTCCATTTTCCCTAGCGAAATTGCTAGAGATTTTAGGTATTTTGCATCCTCTGGGCAATTTTTCCTGTTGAATGAACTCAGGGTAGGCAGACACAAAATAAAGTTGATTTGCATATCCTACATTGAAGCCATACCTGTTGAGCACCTACTCAATTGCTTGGTTAATGTTTTGATGTCCCCCAAGATTGTTTAGCCTAATTCTTTCTAGGAGGTTATCAATATTTTGATTTCGTTTGACTACTCGAATTCCTATATTTAGGCCAAGTGAATTTTCTCTTGGCTAATTATCATCAATTGGATTATTAACATTGGGATCGTTTACCAATTAGGTATTATTCTGGGATAACTGTAAAGCTTCTAGCCTTCATATTCCTGAATCTGGCTAAGTAATCATCAATGAGTTCTCCATTTCCCAAATCCACGAGACTTACCTTAGTCTCTCCTGTAAAAAACTGGTTGTGAAAATTCTTTTCAAGCTAGTTCCAATAGTGAATCGAATTTAGTGGGATAGTTGTAAACCAAGTAAAGGCATTCTTAGTTAGGGAACTAGGGAAATATTTCATTTTTAAATATTCATTAGTAGTTATATCCCCTGCTTCGATAGTATATCAAGCAATATGTACTATAGACTCTCCATTTTCCCCAACAAATTTGTTAGAGATTTTAGGTGCTTTGCATCATATGGGCAATTCTACCTGTTGAATGAACTCAATGAAGGCAGACACAAAATAGGGTTAATTTGTAAATCTTACATCGAAGCCATACCTATTAAGCACCTGCTCAACTACTTGGTTAATGTTTTGATGCCCTCCTCAAAGATTGTTTAGCCTAATCCTTTGTAGGAGGTTATTAGCATTTTGATTTTGATTGACTACTCGAAATCCTATATTTGAGCCAAATGGATTTTCTCTTGGATGATTTTCCTCAATTGGATTATTAACATTGAGATTGTTTACCAATTATGTATTATCTGGATGCATATATTGAGTATTTCCCCTCTGATTAGCTATAGATTCTTCTGGGTTACCAAAGACATCAATAATCTTACTCATTTGCTTAGCCAATATAGTATAAATATTATTGTTTGACTTTATGAGTGGGGTTTTCACAATGGTCATCTGTTGAGTTAGCATGGGGACCATCTTGTGGTTGCTTTCATTAATATGTTGTCTGATATTATTCAAGGTTGTATTCGTGTTCCCTGAAGGAATCAAAGGCAGATCCCTGGGCAGATTTGGGAAAACTAATGTTCCTATATTCAACCTATCAATTCAAGTTGCACTAGTTCTTGCTCCTTGGCCATTGATACTTACCACTTGGTTTCTTGGTGAAACATTGGGTATTGAACTTGTGTTGTGGCTTAGGTAGTGCCGATATTTTGTATAATATTTTGGGGTGTAAAACCAGGAGGTAATCCATATAAGAGTGCAGTCCTATTCATCCCAAGAGTTCTGTTTTTCAAGTTAAAAATAGGGATCCCTATGATTTCACTAATCATATGGTCCTGAGGTTGAGGCAAAGAAGCACACACTTCAATGTTTCTATTGCCATTTGCTCCAATATTCAATGTCTAAGGGTTTTGAGCATTGTTTGTTGTGTTATCAAACATTCTTGGCACTATTTTATCACTTCTTAATTGCATAAACGACCAGAGTTCTTTCAAATACCAGTCTTTTGCCTAGTCCCGATGGGCGTGTCAATTTGTTTACGGTAAACTTTTGTCAAAAAACGAATTCGACTCTGAATCTCGATTCGGGGAAGTGAACCAATTCCTCTTAGGATTCTCTAGTTCCTAGGTTGGTCTTTAGGCAAGAATGTTAAGATTAATTTCAAATTAAATGCAAGATCGTGTATATCGAAATCGAGATATTATTGCATGAGAAGTAAGTAAAATTATGAAAAATAAGTAGGGCAATGAAAAGATGGTTGAAAAGAACTTGTTTTGAAAATCAAAGTTTGCTTTTAAACTTTAAGAAAATAGTAAAGAGAAGGCAATTAAATAACATGAAATGTAAAGAAAAGTAATAAAGTGTAGTGAAGTAAACTTAACATGCAATATAAAATACAGAAATATAAAGAGTAGGAATTGAAAGAAAGCAATGTAAAGATAATGAAAGTAAAGTTGCAGAAAAGTGAATTAAAAAACTCAAGTGATCTTTGATAGAATCACTTGATCAAAGTAGAAGAGATGTTGTAGTAAAGTAAATTAAGAATGTAAATGAGATTGAATTTAAACTTGCATTGAATTTGTAAATGATACATAAATAAAATTGAATGAAAACATATTTGACTAAACTTGCATAATTGCTCAAAGTGTCAGAGAGACGTGTGAGCATGTTTACAAGTGTTTGTAAGTAATAAATTTTTAACCACTATATGTTTCTATCCTTTTAGTATTTATAGACATTCTAAGTAACTATCCTTTCTACAGGATCTTGACATGTATTTAAAACAAAGATAATTGCCTATTGATTATTAATGATCATTGTCAAGTAACCGTCATATCTTTATCAGCAATCCTCGTGCTACAAGTAACTGTCTAATCTTTATTAACAATCCTTGTATTGTCTTAATCTTACACTTATAATTACTGTTAACTTCTGTTTTAAATTCAAATCCTCTTGTATGAATTTAAATTTGAATCTTCAATCAGTTGCTGACTTCTGGTCTAGACTCGTTATTTCTTTCTTCAGAAATTTTCAAGTGTAACTACTTCTCAAGTCGCAGCTTTCGATTCCAACTCGAAGTTATTATTTCTGACATGAAATCAAAATTACTACTTTTGATGGAAAATCAAAATTATTATTTTGATAACTTCAAGTCTTTATCACAATTTTGAATCTAATAAAGTTAGAATATGTGCATGTTTATGACTTAATGAATTTCTTTCATATTAAACTTTATAATACATGCTCGAAACCGTCTTAAATCGAAAAGTGTTATTTTTATACCAAGAATGTCTCTTGAATTTATAACGCATTATTTTTTATTTAATAAGCTGTAATGTCCCTGTCAAGTTCTGATCGGGATCTAAGGTCAATCAGGGGAGAAGTGAGGGGTTAATTCTTAGCCGAGGAAGGTTGCGGAAGGAAAGAGGAAAATTCAAAAGCTACTATTGCCAATGTTATCATTTTCCGGCTTCGACAGCATGTCTTTTGGGTTGGTTATCCCCAGCAGGGTGTGTTTTTGGAAGAGGTCTTCCAAGTGGCCTTAGCTAATGTTGATTGTTTAGGATTTATGCTTTTTGGCGTATTTTTTGTGTTAATCGTTGCTGTGAAAAGGTCAAATTGATGCTTCTTTATTGACGACATTGTTGTTGGGTGTGGGATGAGCTTGATAAAGGGGGAATGCATGTGCATCCTCGCAAATCTCTTTCATTAAAGGAATTCGAGGTAATGGGCGAGGATGAAAAGATTAAGGAAATTGGTTGTGTTACTGTATCTCCCCCTTGATGGAATTAATATGCAATGGATTGTGATTGTGTAGTATGAAATTCATAGCAGTAGGATCAAAGCTACCATGACTCATTCACAGTCCTTTTTTATCATGGTGAACAGTTGTTTTTGTGTCTCAAAAATCAATGGACTGAGTCAAAATGGTATGGATTAAGAACAAAATGTGGTATATTTTTCTTATTTGGGTCCAAAGGTGGGTACAGATGGACTAATATTGTAAGCCTGTTTGATATGAATGATAAGATAAAATTTGATAGTATAACGTTTGATAGTATAAGACTTGATAGTATAAGGCTTAATACATAAGGGTTGAGACTAGCATGATGTTTAGAACTATAATGGAAAAAATTTTATATAAGCTTATATATCAAAATTCAATTAGACATAATCTTACTCATAATAATTGATTAAGTTATTTATCATTTTAATGTATAAAAAGAATTTGATATATTTATACAATATAATGTTTATACTAAATAACTGATAATGTCATAATATATTATATTAATTTATTCTATCATGCCTAATATGATATGCTAAACAGTCCTAAAGGTCCAAATCAACAAGAAGCATGAATAACTACATAGGGAACATCATTAGCGTAAGTCATTTGAATTAGTGTGAAATTGATGAATATATTTCTAAACTAATTGTTGACTATAACAAATGAGCCACGTATCGATTAATTTTATTTTTTTTTGGTGAACAATCCATCCACTACATAATTATTTTTTTGGTCATAATCCATTCACTACTTCAACCACTTGGCTTTCCCCACATATTATGTATAATCTATGTGTGAAGCTCGCCAGGCCCAACAGGCAGCCCATTGCAATTATATTTTGTCCTGGTTGAAATCCATCCCAGCCGAAATAGCAATGCATGCTGACCCATAACTTAACATAACGTGGGTTACGCAGTGCTTGTTTATGGGCCATTAAGCGGACACATGGCAATGAGCCCGTGTTGATTAACCAGTATAAACTTGAGCAGGCCCCATCAGCCTTACTGACACGTGTACAAATTGAGACGTGTATACGTCTAATACTAGGGAAATTATTCTGCATTCCTTTAGTAGAATAATGCACTGGTAAAAAAGCAAAATGGGAAATCATATATCCATACATATAAGTTATTGGATTGAAAACTAAATATTATTTCCAAGTTAACTGTGACTATTTGCAAAATGTCAACAGTGGATGGGGTTGCTAAGTGCATTTTTCCGTCAATTTTATAGTATAATAAAATTGTTTGGTAGCAATAACCCATAATAATTATTCATATAAAGGGAGGTAACACAAACCCATAAATATTAATAACATTTATAATTATTACATATCATTATTAAGTAGGTTATGAGAGTTTTTACTATACGTAATTATAGAAGCTTGTATTGGTTATTTAATTAGATTTAGTAAAATGTCAGTCATTATTAATAGGCTAATAGATTGAGATCAATAGGCCATCCACAGACATGTATCAAAAAGTTTGTGACTAACCATTTAATATACACCTTTCTTCGAGCAATGACTGACAAATTTGACCATTAAGACGGACCCTTAGCTTAATTATGGATCATACTATCAGTCACAATGTGATGACATATGGGCCTGACGAGTTTTGGGTTTAGGGTTGTACATACCTTTCTAGTAGGCATGGAGAAGGGGCCTCTCACTTAAGCATGGAGCATGCTGTTAATCTGAAACATCAGTAAGGCCGCTTGATTGCAAATGACTCACAGGGACCTTATTCCAGTTGGAAGTGTTTCACGGGGACCTTATTCCAGTTGGAAAGTGACTATGTTGTCTAATCATGGATTACGGCCCTTGCTAAATCATGGAGCATGCATGGTCTCCCTATACTATTGACAAGACCCTTGCACTCATCGCATATCCCTCAGTAATAACTCACTCATGGTGACATAAGGGCCTCTGACGAGTTTTGGGTTTAGGGTTGTACATACCTTTCTACTAGGCAAGGCGAAGGGGCCTCTCACTTAAGCATGGAGCATGATGTTAATCTGAAACATCATTGAGTAAGGTAGCTTGATTGCGAATGACTCACACAAGAGAAAGAGAATATGCATTCACACGGACCTTATTCCAGATGGAAAGTGATTATGTTGTGTATCACTAATCATGGATTACGGGCCCTTGCTTAATCATGGAGCATGCATGGATTATGTTTGGGCCGAGTATTTAAGAGTCCAACTTAATTAAGTTCTAATTAATTAATTGACGGGAAATTCTCTAATTTAACTAATACTCAATTACTTGGTGTATCAATAATCTTTAATTCCAAAAACTCAATTAGTCCCTTAATTGAATCCAAAAAATTAAAAGTCTTACGCGATTTATAGAATCTCAAGCATAGCTCACATAACCAATAACTTATATTCCTAGATAGTCAAGATTATGACATTTATCATATGTTTTAAGTCATGCATAAATTTTTCAATTTCCTACACAACTCACAAGATCAATTTATGAGTAATCAATTCATAAAAGTATTAAGAATAATGATAAACACTCAATTGAATAAAAATGAACTTAAATTAAATTAATAAATCCAAATATATCATCATCATAACCAAGTTACATCACCACTTTAGCAAGATAAAAGTTTAGTCACTCATGGCAAAAGAAGCACACAAAAAAAAATAAATAGGTAACAGAAATATCATGAAGAAAATCCTAAAAGAAAAAGGTCTTAGAAGTCTTCAATGATGCACTCTTATAAGCCTTCAAAGTAAATTCTTTGCTTTCGCTTCTGCTGTCGCTATTGCTAGTCCTTACCTTTATCCTCTATTTTATAATAAATTCAAGGAATCTATGGTAAACAAGGTCAAACATTGCTTTGTTGCTATTTAGGATGCAAATCTTGCATTAATGGTAGCTTAATTAAGGAAAGTTATCAACATGAGATTTGTAAATCTCTTTCTTAACTTTCAAACGTCATTGGAATAAACTAAATTTCATACTTGTAGAGAAAGTTATGTCTAATTTACTTAAACCAATTTGATAGTGATATTTTCCTTAATTATTTTTTTACCAAATCTCTTGTTTCATATTTTCTCTTTGTTAAAACTATATAAATTATGAAACAAATATCTCACTCAAATTAGAAAATTCCTTGAGATCCTTACATTAAATATGGAGATAATTGGCCACCAAACAAAAAACACTTGCAATCCAATTAAGAGTCTAACTTAATCCTTAAAATTTTTAACTACTAGTTGACTTGGTCAAACTCTGTCAGTCACCTTGCACACAAGTTTTCATCTTCTTAGTGCAAGAATTGAGCTTTAATGTATTCATGAAAGTTACAGGAATTTTTTTTATCTTTCTATAGATATTAAAATTAGCTCAATCTGAAGTCTGTAACAAACGTTATATCCAAAATACCACAAAACAAACATAATATATGTGTTTAAACAAGCATAACAAAGCAATGGCATAATTCTTCTCTAAAAATACTAAAATTTATGTTTAAACAAACATAATATATATGGGCTTTACATATATCATGCCACGCATTTTAATTCTTAATATTAATTTTTATCTAATAATATACAAGATAAGAGTGTGTCTTTTGCTATAAATTTTATAGCCTAAGTGATAGTTGGATTAGTGATATGTAAAGATTATTATTAACCAAAAATTAAGTAAAATTAATTTGTTATGCTTCAATGGAGTAAATTTTTACATAATAAATTATTAATTTTAAAAACAAATGTGTTGACGTGGCAATAACGTGTTGGTGTGCCGGACTAAGCTGTCCAAATGCTTGCAACAAGTATGGCTAGGCTACCAATATTATGCAATGATAGGTGTCTGACCAGACTGGGTGTGGATGGACAATGGCCTGACCTGATTGGGTTGAAGTAAGGGGTGTTCAAGACTCAGCCGTCTTATTAATCTATTTCATCATGAAATTAATTGAGATGGATATCAGTTGTAGAAATTAAAATAATTAGTGATTTAGCTATATATAATATTAAAATTTATATATTATATTTATATATCACATTAATTTAATGTCAACTTAATCATTATTAAATTATAACCGTGTCAGATTCGAATCCAATATCATGACCTAAAGAATCTATCAAGTCGGATTCGGGTTGAGCTAATCCCTCCTAACCTATTCGATGTACAGTTCTAGGTTTGAAAGGCCCAACATTTGATGAAGCTTTATCCTGAAAGTAGTCAAACATTGGACGACCCGCCATCACAATGACCGATGACATGTGCTGATGGGATCTCTAACATGCTACCTTCAAATAAGACACTCGAACCCCGTATAGTGTGGGAGTCTAATGCCAATTTCGATCAGCACAGAGTTGGCATTGTGAAGCTTACTTTAACACAGCAAACACATGCGTATCTGTGACATGTTACTTGCATTATATACTTCTATGGCGTGTTTTTATATATATATATATATATATATATATATATATAAGAAAAATTTTTATTATAAAAAATAAAAAAATATATATTAATCATATAATTATATATAAATAATTAAAATTAAAAATTATTTAAAAATTATGTAATTATTTAAAAAATTATATATATATTTATATTATAATATTAACTATTCATATAAGATTTAATAATCAAAATTCATTTATTTTATTTTTTATAATAAATATTTTTTTCATTAAATACGCTATATATATATATATATATATATATATATATATACTTAGTGTAAATAAAAAACTTATACATAATTTTATATCTTTTTATTTTATTGTAATTCTATAGTTATTATTTATCTCATATCATAATCATAAAATTATAATAAATAAAAAATATAAAATTAAGTATAAATTTTTTTAATTACATTAAGTATAAATAGATCATTTTCTCTCTCTCTATGTATATATATTTGCTTTCTACATGGATGCTTTCTACGAAGACTGCCAAGCCTTATCTGACTCGAGTGAATCGTTCAAGTCATTCGATGGAGATGACATGGTTGTTAACGGTTAGTTTATTTAATTCTGAAATAAATTTTGCTTGACTTATTCGATCAAATACCCTAATCTTCTATATTTATGTTGATGTAAAGGTGAAACTTGGTTAAATATGGTGCATTTGAGTTATTACAAAGGTCTAAACATGCGTCATTTGTTCATGTGGTGAAACACGTGACTCTTTTTGGAGTAATTGTAAGTTATCAGTATATGTAAATAATTTTTTGGGTTGCTGACTAATTCATTCGCTAGCTATACGTTGGGGGTGAAAAAATACAAGTCCTAATTTGATAAAGATGTTCTCGACAGACAAGTGATATTTAATGAAGTTAAATAATTCGACGAAAATAATGTTTTCAGTCGAATGATACCATTGAGACCTTCGACAAATAAGGATCTCAAAAGTCAGATGGAGGATCAAGTGGTGACCAACTCTCAAAAGGCCAAGGGTTGGTTTCGTCGAAAATAAAAGTTACCAGTTCTGGATTTGACAGGAGTTGGTTATTGTCGAAAATTAAGATATTAGTGGGAACGTGGCATAACTGTCATGAACGTGGTCAGTTTCTTAGGAGTTAGTTATTTTTTGTTTTTGCCTATAAATATTAGTATTCACGATATAAAAAGGATGATTTTACTAGATATACAATCCTAATATCTCACTCAAGCATATTAACGGGATTTGACTCAAAGTATGACTTCTATTTTCATTTCTAGCAATTTACGTTAATGCAATGTCATTTAAATTATTTATTTTCAAGTTTTGTCATTTAAATTTCTTTACTCTTTTTGCACTTTAAATTCATGCATTTTACGTTTTTTGCACTTTAAACTTACTGTACTTTTACATTTCTTGCATTTAAACTTTTTGCACCTTTATTTTCTGCATTTTAATCTTCAGCACTTTATATTTCTTGTAATTTACTTTCTCTACACTTTAAAGTTTCTTTGCACTTTACATTTTGCATGTTACTCATCAATTTCTTAAAAGCTTCTTTTCAAACGAGATTACCACATAACTCGTGAACTCACATTCGACTAATAAAATATATTTGTTTGTTGAAATTTGTCTTATACCAAATTCACCCGTAAACACTATCATTATAAGGTTTCCAATCCATTTAACGATTTGATGCAAGCGTTTCCCTACCATTTCTTTAGCTAGGGTAGCATTTGACAATGGTGAAAGGTGGGCCATAACATATGACAAGTTACTGTCGAAGTTGTATGGAGGAGGATCGTGGGAACAACCACTCAAACATGGTGGTCTGACTGGCCGAGAGCAGCTAAGATGTTTGGCCTAATGATAGGAAATGCTATGGTTTTTGAGCTCATTAGCATAAGCGAGAAGAAGATAAAAATGATTTTGTTTAGAGCTATTGAGTACGACGAGTGAAGTATTGTAATTGGTATCTTTCATCTACAAGTAGGCTTTCCTCTTGGCTACAGATGTCACAAAAAATGGTAGGGTTTAGGGTTTACTTATTGTTAAAGGTTGAGGCTTGTAAAACGAACCTCCATTTATGAATTAAATACGAAAAACTCAAACTTATAATTAAGGACAGATGTAGAAAATATTCAATGAAATGGTTGAAAATTATAAATTATATTATTAAATATAGAAAAAAATTTAAAGTTGACAAATAAAGATGTATTCACCCTTAAATTATTTAGTAGGTTAAAATTAAAATATATTATTTTAAATTAAGGATAAATATACTCTTATTTGCTCACTTTAAAAAAAGTATTTTTGTTTCATTATAAAAGAAGATTTATGAATAAGTGAAAAGAAGTAAAAAAAAATATGTATATTAGATATTAATGCATTATAATAGTAATTGTTATTTACATAATAATTTATAAGCAAAATAAAGTTTATATATACATATATATATATATATATATATATATATATATATATATATATATATATATATATATATATATATATATATATATATATATATATATATATGAGGAGGATCAACTTACACCAATGTGTAAGTCTTACACTCATTTTCAATTTGTTAGATCCACTTTCATCTAATGGTTACTTTTAATGAAATAATCTCAACCATTAGATGAATGTAAAACTAACTAGTGAAAATTATATATAAACGATCCCCCTATATATATATATTAAAAATGAGAAGAGAGTAAAGCTAAAAGTGACATGAGTTAGTAAGTTTATTATATAAAGATTAAAAATTAAAAGAAAGATGAGTTGAAATTATAAGATCAATATATATAAAATAATCATGAATCACATGTCAAATACATATCAAGTATAAACTTTTTTAACTTCACCACTTTTTTTTGGTATAATTATACTAACCTTCCATAAGGTTAGTGCTTATAATATTAATGTTAATACTCAATTTTGTCCATAAAATTTTTATTTTTGCTTCTTGATCAAAGATTAATAATTGTGTCAAATAATGCTTCATTGCAATGTTATAAACCTTTTTCTTTTCAAGTTTTTTTATCTTATTTAGATCATTGATTTTTCCTTTTATTTATAACAAAAAAAGCAAAGAAAGAAAAAAAAATTAATTACAACCCAAAACAAAAATAAAAAAATAAAAACAAAAACAAAACGTAGAACTCTTACTGCTTGTTATTTTTCTACTTTTGCATGAAAACCAAATTTCTTTTTCTTGCTCTTCTTTTTTTTCCTTTTTTTTTTGCCATACATTATGCGTTCCCTACACTGTACAAACAACATTGCAGAGGAAACAATGTTGCCTTTTTTCCACTCACCCTTACGCCCCTCACCTTTTGTTGCACACACCCACCCACTAAATTTCAGGTACTCACACAGCACTATGGCAGAAGGGGAAAAGGCTCCCTGGCTCCCATTTTCTTTTGGCAGTATTACCAACAGCTGCCTCACTCACTCACGACACACTTTCAAGCCCTTGATCTTTGACTTTTCTCCACTCACGTATAGGGATAGACAACATCTTTTATCATTCATTCCTGCTCACCACCTTCAATGATTCTCATACTCCCTTCTCCCTTCTTCTAAAACCCATCCTTCTCACCATCTACTTCACTACCCTTCAAGCACTCCCTCTTCATCTTCACCTCCCTTCTACCTTTATACATTTCATCTTCATCTTCACCACACTTCATCTCTACCTCTACCCTCCAACTCCACACTTCACTATTAACTCAAAGACCCGATTTCTTCATTCTCATTTCACCTCATACACATCACTCTCACCTTCATCTCCTCCAAACCTCAAACACACCACTCACAAGCCACCATTCTCACCACCTTCAACAACCCACCACAAACTACCCTCTAAACCACCCATAGCCATCCCCTCCTCTAGCCACCGTATACCCAATAAATAGCAACAAAAAATAGAGCCACCACGGCTGGATCCCGGCATCCACGCCCCATTGCGAAGCTCAGCCCGCACCAGCTCCTAACAAGTCCCGCACCTACTGACCCGAGACGCCGTCACGCACGCCCAGATCTGGCCCCGATCGGACCACGACGTCGCTCCCCAGAACACAGATCCATCGCCGACGAACCTTGACCGGTCCAGATCTGACACGTTGCACCAAACTCATCTGAACCCCTTCGAATCGCGCTGCCACATGCACCAGATCCACTCCCAATGTCGCGTCACGTTGCGCCGGACCCAGTCTATGCTTCCACCTCGTCCTACCGGTGTCGTCCAGTCCCCCCACCGTGTCGTAACCATCTATTCAGTTTGGAGGGAGGGAGCTTTCTTTTCTTTCTCTTGTTTCATCTTTTCAGAACCAGGATATTGCTTGTTTTCTTTTCTTTGCTTTTTTGTTCAATTTTCAAACTAAAATTCTGAATGTTTGCTTTGTTAATTTGGTAAAAAGGAGAACAGGCTTAATTGAGCTTAGATTGTTTTGTGAAGGTCTTGTTTCTAATGTGTTGTTTTGTGTCTTAGGCTTGGGCTTAGTAGGTTAGGATTTAAATGTATTGTTTTTGTTTTGGGTTTCTACTAAACAAAAAGGGTCTAAAATGAAATACAAAAAAAATCGAAAATGATAAAAATGAAAAAAAAAAATGAACCTTATTAAGGAAAATAAAATAGGATTAGCTGAGTTGTGACAACTTGTTAATCTTGTACTTTTAGAATCATCTGAGTTGTGACAACTTGATGATTCATTTCTTTTCTAAACATAAGAAAAAACCAATCAAATGAGTTTTCAAATAAAAATTTGTTGGTAATATTATCTTCTTAATTGTTGATTTTACAATCTTCTTGAAAAATTAAATAAATAAATAAAATAGAATCATTGAACTTTATTTAGAAGAATAAAATGAGATTAATTGAGCTGTGACAACTTGTTAATCTCATGACTTTTAGAATCATCTGAGTTGTGACAGCTTGATGATTCGTTTTTCTAAAAAATAAAATAAAATAATTTTTTTTATAAAAATTAAAATTTAAAAATAACCAACTCAATTATTTTCTAAAGAACTACGTAACTTTGAGTTCCTCATTGCACCCGAGGATATGTAGGAGCAGAATCTATTCTGTCAAGTCAAAAAATAAATTTTCATAATTTAGTTGTTTCTTTCTTTTTTTAAAAGGGATAAAATAAATACATTTGATATTATTAAAAATTGCACAACTAACTTAAGGTATCGTTCCTGGAACGGGCAGTGTAGGGTGCTAACACTTTCTCTACCTGTAATCGACTTTCGAATCCAAACTCATATTCTAAAAGACCAGTTTTCTTAATTAAAGGGTTTTTCTAATATTTTCTCAATTTAAATAAACATTAATGGCGACTCCATTGATTTTCAAAATCCTATATTTTTTAGTCGTCCCATCGCAATTTCGATTGCGACAGCTGGCGACTCCATTAAGGACATTAGAGAGTCAGGCCTATTGTTGTTAGTTGTGTAAATTCTTATTAAGTTCTATTTATTTATTTTACCCTTTTTGCTTTATTTGTGTTTTCTTATTTGTTTGTAAATAGATTTTACTTAATACTTTTATGTAAATATCTGATAGCATTATTCTGTATATATTTTGACTTGTATATATATTTTGTGCTTAACTGTTGAAACCCTAGGGTAGAAAATTGTTAGCTGGCTGTTGTTCATATGTGTTATTTGACTGTTATTTTTGCAGGATAAAATTAATTCTTAGGATTATTGAAGTTTGTATGCTCCCTACACCACTACACCTACACATTTATCACACACATTCGAGTGGGGCCCTACATCTGGGTCTGAGTGAAGCTTAAGTTAGGTAGAGGTTGCGTAGTGATAGTCATTTTAGATGTACATCATTTTTAGTTATCGTGAAAATCTCATATAGAGTGTGTCTTTTTCATGAATGTCCCGCACCTAGTGGTTTACCCACTATTTGTGGTCAACATTCTGAAATAGGATTTAGCTCTAAAGGCCTTTAGAATAGTAGAGTCACCCAATGAAAGTTGTCGCAAATCAAGGACTCATAGATCCTTAGGATAGAATTCCTCAAATTTAAGGCAATTCCTTATGATACAAAAAAAGCGTACTTCTTCTTTATCTATCTCTTTCTCATGTCATTCATCCATGCATTTTTTCTTATGACTTGCATTTACTTGGCACTCCTTGCATTCTTTAAAAAAAAAAAAAGGTATATCATCTTGCATTCTCATGGTTTGCATTTTCATTCATTCTCACTTCTTTAAAAAAAATCAGCTTTAAAGTTGATACATCATCTTGCACTATCATGGCATCCATAGTATTTTAAAAAAAATCATATGCATAAATAGTTAATGTTTTGCATACATGCATTTTGTCATTTTAGTTTAGTCAATACTAATAATTGCATCATGTTTCCTCGAACAGAAAAGTAGACACTATAATAGGAAAACTACTTCCACGACACCCTTACAGGACTCATTCCCAAGCAAGGATCATGGATGAGATAGAGCAAACTCAAGAGTTGAAGGATGAAGTGAACTAGCTTAGAGAGCTAATGTCCAAGATGATAGAGATGTTACAGTCTATGGAGAATAGAAGGAGCACAGATGGGAATCACTCAGCGGCAAACGAAGGACACCCAGCCACACCTCTTCACCCGCATGGCTTCTCTCCAACCGTTCTACAATATCAAGGCTTCAACCCTCAAGGAGTTATGATGCTACTAACTATTTATCCAAACAGCAACACCCAACCCACTGTCACTAGTTCTCAAGGAACTCAAGTTTCACTATTCCCACCATATGCCCTCCCTCTCGGGTATGTACCACCATTGGCCACAAATCCCTTTGATAATAGCACGTCAGCAGTAACACCAATCCCAAACCCACCAAATACTACTGAAACTCAGATTACTCAGTCAAGTGCTAATAAAACCCCACAAACATAACACTCATTTCCCTTCTTTCTCCCATCAAATGGTTTTCCTGCCGACTTTATACCACCACAAGTGACCAATCCCCAGAATGGCAGCACGTCCGCTGCTAGTTCTTTGAACACAATCCAACCACCTGCCAACGGAACCTTGCCGGCATAACATTTTATCACCACTTTTATGTCACAATACCCATTGAATTCCTTTGTCGAAAATTACTAGTCCAAAGAGAAATTGGAAACTCTAGAAGAGAGACTGCGAGTCATAGAAGAGGCAAGTATCTACGGTCTCCTTGATGCTTCAGAACTCTGCCTTGTCCCTAATGTGGTGATCCCACCGAAGTTCAAAGTTCCAGATTTTGATAAATACAAGGGGGCTACTTGTCCAAAGAACCATCTGACCATGTACATCCACAAGATGGCTTCGTATGCTCACGATGACAAGCTGATGATTCATTGCTTCTAGGACAGCTTGACTGGGGCAACTTCGAATTGGTACACACATCTTGAGCGTGCCCATGTTTGATGTTTCAAAGACTTGGCTAATGCTTTCTTGAAGCAGTATAAGTACAACATTGATATGACACCGGATAGACTGCAACTGCAGAATATGAGTAAGAAGGAGGCTGAAACCTTTAAGGAATATGCTCAACGGTGGAGAGAAATAGCTGCTCAGGTAGAATCCTATCTAATAGAAAGAGAAATTGTGGCCACATTCATTGACACTCTGCAATCATCCTTCTATGACAAAATGATAGGGAGTGTGTCATCAAATTTCTTGGACATGGTCATCATTAGAGAAAGAATTGGGGGAGGAATGAGAAGTGGGAAGATCGTTGAAAGTTTAACAGGGACATTTAATGCCAAGAGGCCCCCGATAGGGAAGAAAAGAGAATGAGAAACTCATGTTGTTACCTTCGACCAGAGAAACTCCACCCAAGAGAGATATAGCCTGTGGATAAATGACCCTAGTATGTTTTGATTAATAACTAAACTTAACATGATTATTACTTTGATTCACTAACTACTTGTCAAGCTTGACTTTTTCAATAAGATTTAACGGAGTAAGAAAAGTGGATGCAAAGGATCATGGAGCAAAGCATTTCAATGCAAGGATCATGAAGGAAAACTTGAAGAAGGAACTCTTAGTGTTGTGCAAGAGTAGAAGGAACTCTTGTCGGAATTGCAAGATTGTTTTGACTTGAAAAACTATCATTTGGGTAGAAGGCACCTAGAAGTGAAGCTTATGTAAAGAATCTTGTAAATTGATTTTTGATAATGGATGAAACTCACAGTGATGTGGGGACTAGATGTAGGTTACCAGAGGAGGTAGCTGAACCAGGATAAAATTCAGTTTGTAATTTTCTCTATCCCTTAACTCATTATTTGCTTTATTGTTGAATGTATGAATTAAGTAATATGTTAGGGATGCTTGCATGATTTGATTAGTTTATGATCTTGTTCATATCTGAAATCAACCTTATTGTTAATATTTCTTTATAAGTTTAAAGTATTGATAGAAATACATCTTGTAAAAATACATTTTAGTTTGTTGGTTGACAAAATCTTTTTCATAGTTAAAGAAAAGAATCAGCTTTTTGCAAAAAGGGAAAAAATTTTCAAAAAGATGTCATACTCAATTCAACCCCCCCTTCTTGAGTATTAAGAAGCCACAACCAATATAGCTAAACACCTGTGAATCATCAACCATCCTTCCAAATCCCTTTCGTACCTTACCACCCATACTTTCCCACTACTCTACTGATTCTATATCCCCAGCCTTATCACCCCCATATTGCCAACGCTTCACACGTTCCTTATCCTCAACCTCACCACCCAATGAGGCCTCACCAAACGCCATCTCCTACTCAATACCAGGCACCCCATACTTTACCGCCTCAAACAACTCAACCATGGACCTAAAATCCAAACATAAACTAAAAAAGACCACCAAATTACCAAGAAAGGAAGTTTGTCCACTTCGACCTAATTCCTATGACCTACGTCGAGTTACTACCCCAACTCATCCGTAACTCTCTCTTGGCTCCTTGCCCTATGAAGCCATCGAAACCCCCATACCTTAAAGGTTTTGACCCAAACGCCAAGTGTGATTACCATGCAGGGGTTGTAGGGCATTCCACAGAGAATTGCAAAGCACTGAAGTTTATGCTGCAGGATCTAATCAATGCCAAATGGTTAAATTTCAAGCCAAATACTCTTAGTGTGGGCCACAATCCTTTGCCTAACCATGAAAATCCTACAGTCAATGTTATAGAGGAGTGCTCTTCCCAGCAGCTTATAAGACGAGCAATAGATGTTAAAACCCCCATAAGGGTTATATTTAAAGAACTATGCAAATTCGGGATGATGAAAGCTCATATTGAAGAGAAAGGGGGCGACGAGGATGAAATAATATGCAATTTCCATAGGAATGTGGGGCATTCTATTGAAGAATATGGTGAGTTCAGACAAATCCTCCAAGATCTAATGGACATGCAACTAATGCAAAAAGGTCATCTATGTGACAATGGTGCATAAGCATGGTGGATGAGTGTGTTATTCCACAATTTCAAGAAGGTCAGGAAGCCATAAATTCTCTTGTCCCTTCCATTGCGAATTCGGCTATCCAACTGTTGGTTATATATTACACTACAAGTGCATCTTCGCCACCTCCATGTGTCTCAAGGCCAATCACCATTCAAGTTCCTAGTCCTTTTTCATTCAAGGACACTAGAGTAGTACCGTGGAATTATGATGTACAAGTCCTTGGAAATAATCTCACAAACAATCAGCCAAAAGTTTCATCTTATTCGACCTCTATTGTCACTAATATATCGGGGATTGGAGGGATGACACGAAATGGTCACATTTACACTCTTGAGGAGTTACGAAAGGGGCAAAAAGAAGAAGAAGAAAAGAGAAACTACAAGGGGAAGAGCAAGATAGGAGAGACTTCCATGGAAAATGATGTGAAAGAAAAATGAGAGTTGACAAAGCCAAATAAGTATAAGAAAGAGGTATCTGATGAAGAAGTTTGTGAGTTCCTGAAGTTCATCAAGCTAAGTGAGTATAGGGTAGTTGATCAGTTGAATCGCACCCCTACAAGGATATCTCTCTTGTCCTTGTTGATGAACTCTGAGCCGCATAGGAAAGTGTTGATGAAGATACTAAATCAAGCCCATGTTTCTTATGACATTACAGTTGACAAGTTAGGCGGTATCATTAACAACATTACTGCTGATAATTACGTCACTTTCACCGATGATGAGATACCGACTGAAGGGATGGGGCACAATAAGGCGCTACATATTTTTTTCAAATGCCAAGATCATATAATGGCTAGAATGCTCATTGACAATGGTTCCTCTTTGAATGTAATGTTAAAATCAACTCTCTCCAAGTTGCCTTTTGATTGGACTTACATGAAACCAAGTACAATGATCGTGAGGGCTTTTGATAGGACCCGAAGAGAAGTGATGGGAGAAATAGAGATCCCAGTTCAAATGGACCTACTACTTTTCATGTATTCTTCCAGGTGATGGACAACACACTAACTTACAATTACCTATTAGGACGACCCTGGATTCATTCTGTTGGGGCAGTGCCGTCCACTTTATAGCATAAAGTGAAATTCATAGTTTGCAATAAGCTGGTGATCGTCTAGGGTGAAGAAGACCTGTTAGTGAGTAAGCTCCCATCGACTCCTTACATTGAAGCTGCAGAAGAAGCTCTTGAAACAGCATTCTAAGCGTTTGAGGTTGTTAATGTTATTTATATGAAGGAGGGAGCTCAAATTCCAAAACCACAGTCATCTAGTGCATCCATAATGATGGCTAAGGCTATGCTTAGAAGAGGATATCAAAGTGGAAATGGACTAGGAATGAACAAACAAGGCATTGCGAAGTTTCTATAGCCCTGTGAAAACAAAGACAGGTTCGGGTTAGGATATAAACCCACTAAAGTTGATAAGAGAAAGGTCATGGAAGAGAAAAGAGAGAAGAAGTTAGCTCGGTTGGAAAATCGGGAGCCTAAAACAAATGGGATCTCCATCTGTGACATCCGACAGAGCTTCCGAAGTACAGGATTGGTGTTTCTGAACTAAGTGGCCGCTATCAATGAGGATCAACCCATCGACCATGGTGTCAATCTGGTGTACCCATGTTCTTTAGATGCAGAGCTCAACAATTGGGAGATCGCCAATTTTTCCATGACTTTTGAAACTGATTCAAAGTAATTCTGTAATACTAATCCTATAGCTATGCCCAAGGCTTTAGGAAAATATGTTATAAAAACGGGCTCATATGTTTCATTTTCAATATTTGCTATCAATAAAATGCATTTTCAAATTATCTTCCCTTTTAGTTTTTTTTTGTTCAACCATTACATTAGCCTTTATTCATTATCCTCTTTTTTTACTTGTGATGACATCAATAAATGTAGATCTAAAAGTGACTCTCTTGAAAATGACAGTGCTATGACCCCAATATATGATTTTGACCATCCCATTAATCATGTTGATGAGGATAATGATGACAATTGAGAACTCTCTCTTAAGCAAATGAGATTAATGGAATAAGAGGCCAAAGAAGTTCAACCCCATGAAGAGTCAACTGAAGTGATTAATTTGGGGATAGAGGATAATAAGAAAGGAATTAAAATTGGCATTTCCACGAAAGAAAAAGAGCGAAGCAAGTTAGTTAAGCTCTTATCTGACTATCGCGACGTCTTCGCCTGGTCGTACCAAGATATACCGGGCCTAGATGCCAGCATAATTGAGCACAAATTGCTGTTAAGATCAGAATGTCTTCCCATCAAGCAAAAGTTGAGATAAATAAAGCCAGAAATGCCGCTAAAAATTAGAGAAGAGGTCAAAAGGTAATTTGATGTAGGTTTCCTGGCTGTCGCAAAGTACCCTCAATGGGTCACCAACATCGTCCATGTCTCAAAGAAAGATGGGAAAGTACTGATGCGCATTGACTATAGAGATTTGAATAGGGTCAACCTTAAAGACATCTTTCCTTTACCTCACATTGATATTTTGGTGGACAACACTGCTTAACATGCATTTTTCTCCTTCATAGATGGTTTCTTGGGATACAATTAGATCAATATGGCACCTGAAGATATGGAGAAGACCACATTAATCACTTTGAGGGGGACTTTTTGCTATAAAGTGAAGTCGTTTGGATTGAAGAATACCAGAGCGACTTATCAAATGGCGATGATGGCATTGTTCCACGATATGATGCACAAAGAAATAGAAGTTTATGTAGATGATATGATTACAAAGTCAAAAATAGAAGAAGATCACATAAACGATCTGTAAAAGCTCTTTGAACAGTTGAGAAACTTCAGGCTCTGACTGAATCATGCTAAGTGCACTTTTGGTGTAAAATCAGGCAAGCTCTTAGGGTTTGTGGTTAGCGAGAAAGGGATAGAAGTTAATCCAGACAAAGTTCGAGCAATCATAGAGATATCAGCTCCTCGCACTGAAAAAGAAGTTTGTGGGTTTTTTGGGAGGCTGAACTATATTGCTAGGTTTATATCCTAGTTGACTATAACGTGTGAGCCTATCTTCAAGTTATTGCGTAAAAACCAGATAATAGAATGAAATGAGGATTGTCAAGTAGCATTTAAGAAGATCTAGCAGTATCTGTAAAAACCCCTAGTTTTGATACCTCCAGTGCCAGGAAGGTCTCTCATCATGTACTTGACTGTGTTGGATGAATCCATGGGTTATGTACTGGGACAACATATTGAAACCGATAAAAAGGAGCAAAGCATCTATTACTTGAGTAAGAAGTTCACCAACTATGAGGTAAAATACTCATTGTTGAAACGCACGTGTTGGGCCCTGGCATGGGCGGCCCATCGATTGAGGGAGTACATGTTGTGTTACACCACTTGGTTAGTGTCCAAAATGGACCCGATCAAGTACATCATTGAAAAACCTGCCCTCACTGGGAGAATTGCACGCTGGTAAGTTTTGATATCAAAATATGACATTGTCTATGTCACCTAAAAAGCAGTCAAAGGTAGCGCTCTGACAGATTTCTTGGCTAGTCAACCAATGGAAGATTATGGGTCTATGCAGTGTGAATTCCCTGATGAAGATATAATGACTTTGTTCGGAGATGAAGAATCCTCGAAAAAATAAAAATGGACTTTGTTGTTCGACGGAGCTTCTAATTCACTAGGGCATGGAGTTGGGGCCATACTGATTTCCCTTGAAAACAATTTCATTCCAATCATTGCTTGATTGTGCTTTGATTGTACAAACAACATAGCCGAGTATGAAGCATGTTCCATGGGAATCCAAGCAGCAATAGAATCAAAGGCAAAAGTTCTTGAGGTATATGGGGACTCTACCTTGGTCATCCATCAGCTAAAGAGAGAATGGGAAACTCGAGATGCCAAGTTGATCCCTTATCATGCTTACATCAAGGATTTGATTGAACAACTTGACGAAGTCACATTCCATCATGTCCCTCGGAAAGATAATCAGTTGGTTGATGTTTTGGCCACATTGTCGTCAATGTTCAAAGTAAGTCATGATAAGGATTTGCCACTCATAAAAATAGAAAGTCGTGACCAACCAACATATTGTCAAATGGTAGAAATGGAGTTAGATGGGAAACTGTGGTACCATGACATCAAATGTTTCATCAAGAGCAAAGAGTACCCTCTAGATGCTTCAGAAAATGATAAAGGGACCCTCAGAAGACTCGCAATGGGTTTCTTTCTCAATGGAGAAGTGCTCTATAAGAGGAACCACGACATGGTGCTGCTAAGATGAATTGATGCAATAGAGGCAGAGAAAATCATCAGAGATGTCCATGAAGGTTCTTTTGGAACTCATACAAGTGGGCATGCAATGGTGAGAAAGATACTAAGAGTTTGGTACTATTGGTTGACAATGGAAACTGATTACTTCAATTATGTGAAGAAGTGCCACAAATGCTAGACATATGCTGACAAGGTCCATGTGCCGCCAGCACCTTTGAATGTTTTAACAGGACCTTGGTCATTCTCGATGTAGGGAATAGATGTCATAGGGCCCATTGAACCGAAGGCCTTAAATGGACATTATTTTATTCTTGTTGCAATTAATTGCTTCACAAAATGGGTCGAAGTTGCTTCTTATGTCAATGTGATCAGGAATGTAGTGATCTAATTTTGTTAAAAAGGAGCTGATTTGTCGTTACAATTTTCCAAGCAAAGTTATCATTGACAATGCCACTAATATGAATAATAAGATGATAAAAGAGATGTGTGATAGTTTCAAAATTGAGCACCACAATTCCTCACCCTATCGCCCCAAGATGAATGGGGCAGTTGAGGTGGCAAACAAGAACATCAAGAAGATTGTTCAAAAGATGGTTGTAACATACAGAGATTAGCATGAAATGCTGCCATTTGCACTGCATGGCTATCGCATGTCTGTTCATACTTCAACTGAGGCAACCCATTTCTCTTTGGTTTATGGAATGGAAGCAGTACTCCCTATTAAAGTGGAAATTCCATCATTAAGGGTGCTAATGGAAGTAGAATTAGAAGAAGCTGAATGGGTCCAAACTCGACTTGATCAGTTGAACCTCATTGAAGGAAAGAAATTAGCTACACTCTGTCATGGCCAGCTTTACCATAAGAGAATGATGAAAGCCTATGCAAAAAAGGTGTGTCCTCGATAGTTTCAAGAAGGAGACCTAGTACTGAAGAAGATTCTTCCCATTCAAAAAGATCATCGAGGAAAATGGACTCCAAACTATGAAAGACCTTATGTCATGAAAAAGGCTTTCTCGAGAAGAGCTTTGATTCTCACAAACATGGATGGTGCAGATTTACTAATTCTTGTAAATTCAGATGCAGTCAAAATGTATTATGCTTAAAAAAAATACCAAAATTAAAAAAAATAAAAAAAGTGGCTCGCTAGGTTAAAAACTTGAAAAGGCGGCCTATGCAAAAATTAGAGCGACCCGCTAGGTTGAAAACTCGAAAAGAGCGACCTAGGTAAAAGTTAGGGTCAAAGATGGTTCCTGACACATCCGAAAAAGTAGAGTTGCCTCGAGTCACAAACTGGGACAGTTTGAGTTTATTAATGCCAAAATGGGCAGTTTTAATGCAAAGTCTTGTCAGAAACGCTCCCTAATGTGTGAAAACTGGGTCAATCATGTTCTCGGAAACATAAAAAAGGGTGTTTAAGGTCTTATACATGGGAAATTAACACTAATCATCCTAGAGAGCATCACTGGAAGAGTTGAAAAATTCTACTGCAACATTCTTTTGTAAACCTTTCAATTCTAACCCTTGTGGTACCACATTTCCTGTATTGTTCCTTTCCATAATCATAGTCCATTTTCATTATGACCCATTGTTGATTCAATATGAATTTATTATGATAGATTTATATTGAGATGTGAAACATGTGATCATATTGCAAAAGCATTCAAATTTGTTTTAATAATCTTGAAAGGTCATGGGAAACACGATGAATTTCCTGATAAGAGTATTGATAAGAAAAACAAAGAATAATCAAGCAAATCATAAAGCCAATCAATGAGTTTTGTTACTGTTCAACCTTGATCCTGCTATGGGAAAAAGTCTTTACGGGTTATGGAACCACAAATGACTCAATTAAAGCTCTAATGTGCAAAAGAAAAAAATTATTTACCCATTGTGTCCTTGAGAATCTCTACAGTAGGACATCAATTGCATCGTGCATCATCTCAAGCATCACATGCATTGTCTTCAGGCATCATATCCATTGCATCATCATGCATCTGCTGCATTATGTCTTATCTCAAGCATCACATGCATTTACAAGCTCAAACACCTTTTCCTTTTTAGTTCTTAGGGTCTTATGCACATTGCCTTTAATTTTTGGGTCCACGAACCCATTGCTTTTAGCTTTCACGGCAAGTCATGGCCTTATGCTCATTGTCTTTTCCTTTGTGGGTCCTTGCACCTATTGGCTTTAAGTTTCTTGTCATGCTTCGGCAGATACCCGACTCCGCAAGCTTTTTCCCTTTCTTACTTTAAGTTTCTGTCAAGTTGCGGTAAATACTTGACTCTGCAAGCTTTTTCCCTTTCAAGCTTTAAGTTTCTTGTCAAGCTTCGGCGGATACCCGACTCCACAAGCTTTTTCCCTTTCCTGCTTTAAGTTTCTGTCAAGCTTCGGCGGATACTCGACTTTGCAAGCTTCTTCCCTTTCTAGCTTTAAGTTTCTTGTCAAGCTTCGGTGGATACCCGACTCCGCAAGCTTTTTCCCTTCCCTACTTTAAGTTTCTTGTCAAGCTTCAATGGATACCCAACTCCGCAAGCTTTTTACCTTTCGAGGTCCTCATACCCCACATTTTTTTTACTTTATTTTAATATCTGTTGCATTTTTCATCAATCCGTACAGGAAATTTTCATGGACAAAATTGAATCAATTCATTTGCTTTTAATTTAGTTTAAATGTAAAGCAAAGGAGGGTAGCTGTTGATACTCAATTTTGTCCATAAATTTTTTATTTTTGCTTCTTGATCAAGGATTAATAATTGTGTCAAATAATGCTTAATTGCAATGTTTTAAACCTTTTTCTTTTCAAGTTTTTTTTATCTTATTTAGATCATTGTTTTTTCCTTCTATTTATACAAAAAAAAAATCAAAGAAACAAAAAAAAATTTAATTACAACCCAAAACAAAAAAACAAAAAAAAAACATAGAACTCTTGCTGCTTGTTATTTTCCACTTTTGCATGAAAACCAAATTTCTTTTTCTTGCTCTATTTTTTTTTCCTTTTTTTGGCCATACATTATGCATTCCCTACACTGCACACACAACATTGCAAAGGAGACAATGTTGCCTTTTTTCCACTCACCCTCATGCCCATCACCTGTTGTTGCACACATCCACTGATTAAATTTCAAGTACTCACACAGCACCATGGCAGAGGGGGAAAAGGCTCCTTGGCTCCCATTTTCTTTTGGTAGTATTAGCAACAGCTGCCTCACTCACTCAAGACACACTTTCAAGCCCTTGATCTTTGATTTTTCTCTGCTCACGTATAGGGATAAACAACATCTTTTATCATTCATTTCTGCTCACCACCTTCAACAATTCTCATACTCCCTTCTCCCTTCATCTAAAACCCATTCTTCTCACCATCTACTTCACTACCCTTCAAGCAATCCCTCTGCATCTTCACCTCCCATCTACCTTTATACATTTCATCTTCATCTTCACCATACTTCATCTCTACCTCCACCCTCCAACTCCACACTTCACCATTAACTCAGCACCCGAATTCTTTATTCTCATTTCACCTCTTACACATCACTCTCACCTTCATATCCTCCAAACCTTAAACATACCACTCACAAGCCACCATTCTCACCACCTTCAACAACCCACCACAAACTACCCTCTAAACCACCCATAACTAGCCCCTCCTTTAGCCATCATATACCCAATAAATAGCAACAAAAAACAGAGCCACCACGGCTGGATCCTAGCATCCACGCCCCACCGCGAAGCTCAGCCCGCACCAGCTCCTAAGAAGCCCCGCATCTACTGACCTGCGACGCCATCATGCAAGCCCAGATCCGGCCATGATCGGACCGTGATATTGCTCCCTAGAACACAGATCCGTCGCCGATGAACCTCGACCGATCTAGATCTGATGCGTCGCACCAGACGCATCCGGACCCCTTCGAATCGCACTGCCACCTGCGCCAGATCCTCTCCCAATGCTGCATCGCGCCACGTCGAACCCAGTCCGTGCCTCCACCTCGTCCCGCCGACGCCATCTAATCCCCCCACCGTGCCATAACCATCTGTTTAGTTTGGAAGGAGTGAGCTTTCTCTTCTTTCTCTCATTTCATTTTTTCAGAACCATGATATTGCCTGTTTTCTTTTCTTTGCTTTTTTGTTCAGTTTTCAAACTAAAATTCTGAATGTTTGCTTTGTTAATTTGGTAAAAAGGAGAACATGCTTAATTGGGCTTAGATTGTTTTGTGAAGGTGTTGTTTCTGATGTGTTGTTTTGTGTCTTGGGTTTGGGCTTAGTAGGTTAGGATTTAAATGTATTGTTTTTGTTTTGGGTTTCTACTAAACAAAAAGGGTCCAAAATGAAATACAAAAAAAAAATCGAAAATGATAAAAATGAAAAAATAAAAAATTGAACCTTGTTAAGAAAAATAAAATGAGATTAATTGATTTGTGACAGCTTGTTAATCTTGTAACTTTTAGAATCATCTAAGTTATGACAACTTAATGATTCATTTCTTTTCTAAGCATAAGAAAAAACTAATCAAATGAGTTTTCAAAACAAAAATATTTTAAAATAAAAAATAAAAATTTATTGTTAATATTATCTTCTTAATTGTTGATTTTACAATCTTCTTTAAAAATTAAATAAATAAATAAAATAGAATCATTGAACTTTATTGAGAAGAATAAAATGAGATTAATTGAGTTGTGATAACTTGTTAATCCCATGACTTTTAGAATCATCTGAGTTGTGACAACTTGATGATTCGTTTTTCTAAAAAATAAAATAGTTTTTTTTTAATTAGAAATAACCAACCCACTATTATTTTCTAAAGAACTACATGACTTTGAGTTCCTCATTGCACCCAAGGATACGCAGGAGCAGAATCTCTTTTCTGTCAAGTCAAAAAATAAATTTTCATAATTTAGTTGTTTCTTTTCTTTTTTTAAAAGGGGTAAAATAAATACATTTGATATTATTAAAATTTGCACAACTAACTTAAGGTACCGTTCCTGGAACGGATAGTGTAGGGTGCTAACACCTTCCTTACCTGTAATCGACTCTCGAATCCAAATTCATATTCTAAAAGACCAGTTTTCTTAATTAAAGGGTTTTTCTAAAGCTTTCCCAATTTAAATAAATATTGGTGGCGAATCCATTGATTTTCAAAATCTTATATTTTTTGTTCGTCCCATCGCGATTTCGGTTGCGACAATTAACAATTTCTTTGTTTGAGAAATTACTCATACTTTTCTTGCTTTGTATTTTTAATGAGATTTTGTGTAATGTTTGTACATTAAATAAGAGAAGTATATGTAATTTCGTAAAAAAAAATATTAAAATGTAATAATAATATATAAAATTAAAAAATATATATAATTTTTTAAATAAGAGTGTTAATGTATTAAATACTAACTTAAAATATCACTGTAATTATCTTTTTATATTTTAATAAATTAAATTAAATTATTGTTACTTAAAAAAAATTGATGAGAAAAGAGGAGGTTAAGGTCCATACTGACCTCCCTTACATCCGTCCCTGCTTACGATACCATGTTCTTGCGTGCATTTAATTTACCAAGTGGATTATCATGAATGTCTTTCAATGGCTAAATTTTGTACATCTATATACATTAAACTTTAACTTGATAGTCTAGGAAATCATAAAGATACCAATCTAAACATGAAAATTAAGACTATAAATATCAAACGTAAGGAGGTGATCGAAATCTACAACTAAATTTCTGAATAGCCATATATATTTATTGTTTAAATGATCTATAATAAGGTAGCCACTAATTTTTTGACACCTCATACACTTTTGAATAGTGCACTCTTACCTGTGGTGTTTTAACGACTATTGATTTGACCTTAAGACATTGTTGATGCATTGGAAACCCATGCATGTATAGATAAAGGAGCCGAAAACCATTCACGCATGCTACACAGTTTGTACCAACATTACTATTTACTTTTTACAGTGTTGTAATACAACCTATTGCTTAATTGAACCCACAACTCCCAGTGATTGTGATAGGTTGTACCACACTGCAACACATTAACCCATGTAATTAATGCAACACACTAACCCCTGCATTGGGTGTGACCAGGCCCATTGGTCGAATTATACTTTTTTTATATTTTAATCATTAAACAAAAAATTTCCTTTATTTTTAGGTTCATTAATTTTCATTTCATAATTAAAGTACCATAAAAAATGAAATAAAAGTAATTGGTCCAGTGGTGGTGTGAAGAAAGTTTTTATCATAGTTATATAATTCAAACTAGAGGCATCGTGGGAATAACCACTCAAACATGGTGGTCTGAATGGCCGAAAGTTGTTAAGATGTTTGGCCTAATGATAGGTGTTGTGAAAATCAGTAAGTGTACTGAATTATAAAAGTAATAAAAAGTGAATAAGAGTATCGTCTCATGAAAATTAAGTTATTAATTACTAAATTCGTTAAAAGTGATACTATTTAAGTTAACAAAGAAAAAGAGTTATTTACAAATTTAATTAAAAATAAAAATAAGTGAGAAAAACAATAAATCAAAGGGATGAAAACAATGGTATTAAAGTGTTATGGTTCATATTTCACTTGAACTCTTTAAATGCACATTTAAATATTGATTTAATTATGTTCTATTTCAATGATTTATAATCAATTTTTAAAATTAGTTAATATATAATTCATTTAATGAATTTTTTTAAATATTATGTTCAAATCTTATAATTTTTTTAAGTTTAAATTAAAAAAAAACAAAATCAAGTCAAATCAAGTCAATTCAAGTCAACTTGATCGAATGAGTCCCAATGTTACTCAAGTTAGAGTGATTTTGTTCGAATTAAGTGTGTGTTTAGTTAAATTGAAAATTTTGATTATTTCAATAATCGATTATTATATAAAATTTTTTTGTTATAATTAATTATAATCAAATTTTTTTATATTTGGATATGTTAACTGAAAAATAATTTTAAATTAATTTATTTTATTTGGTTGATATAAAAAAAATCAATTTTATACATTAAATTATCAAAATAAGTATATAATGATTAAAAAATTATTTGATTGAGAATAAAATAATATTTACATATCAAAATATAAGAAATAATCTATAAATTAAATCATAAATTTCAATATTTAGAATTATAAAAATTTACTTAAATTTTTTTTTTACATTGAATTTCGTATAAAATTAAAATTGATTTTATCAAATATGATTAAATATTATTTAAACAAATTTTTTAAAAAAAATTTAAACTAATTTAAACCCAACCAAACATACAATAATTGACAAAACCATTTTAACCAAAGACTAAATCGACCCAAAACTTGAGTCGTGAATTTCTTTTACAAGCGACCAACTCCATCCGTACAACTATTATTTTCAATAGCAACAATGGTTAACAACCATATTCATTCAAAATAAACTACATAGTTAATCATGATTATAATTAAATATAATATAAAATAGAACATTTAGTTTAGGTGATAAAGACAATACGTTAAGTAACATGATAGATTCTCGAGATGCGGTGAGAGAATGATTACTTAAGAGAAATATTTTATATACATTAAAATATATATATATTATATTTATATTATATATTAATATAAAAAATATCAAATTATATTATGTATAACTGTTATATTTTTATAATATATAAAATAAATTAATAAATAAATTAAATAAAATTAAATATATTTTAATTCAACAGATAATGAAAGTGAATATCCACTAATGTCATAGACTTTTCGTATAATCTTTCATCTTCATTTATTATTCATTTTTTTATTCCGTACGTGGGAGGCATTCGATGCAATCATTAAATATTGTGTTTGTTGACGTGTAATGTCAAATTTGTCTTTCAGTGGGCATTTGTTATTTGTCTGGATCGATTTTTTTTTTTTTGAATATATGATAATGATAATTTTTTAATCGTTGATATAAGTATTGGGGAGATTAGTCTAATTTTCGCCGCAGAAAAGTATTATCCTCTCGTAAATAGTATCATATTATTTTTAATATTTAGTGTTGAGTATTAAATTATATTTTTGTTTTTTATTTTTTAGTTATATTCATTAATTAATTTTTTATATCATTAATTATTTTTTTATTTTTTATTAATTAATTTTTTTATAAGTATAAAAATCATATGATAAAATCTTGTATCATTAATCAATTTTTATAGGTTATTAATTATATTTTTATTATTCATTAATTAATTTTATTTCTATGTTAGTAAAAAAATTGATTAATAAAAATAAAAAATAATTAATTACGTATAAAAATTAATTAATGAATATATACTAAAAAATAAAAACATAATTTAATACTATTTACTGATAAGTTTTATAAACAGTAATTAATATAAAAATTAGTGTGAATACTTATAAGAATATCATTGTTATTTTCTCCACACCCCATTTCCTAGGTTCTATCTGTCTCAAATGTGCTTCACGTTACGGTAAATTTGAATTTTTCATCTTTCATTTTCTTTGATTATTTTCAAGCTTTGCCTATATGAATCAATAAGACTTTTAGATCTTTAAAAATAACAGGTGTGGTATATTTTACAAATAATAATATTTTATGTATTAGTTTTTACAATAAAAAAACATAATCATCAATAATTTTAAGATCATGAATAAAATTACAGATTATGAATTAATCTTAAGTGAAATTTATACTTATTTTTTTCTCTTCATTAATCTTTTCTTACTTACTATAATTGTAAGTTCCGTTGGGCTATTATTTCAATATAATTATGTTTATGGTGAAAAAATATAAATAAGAAGAAGATGATAAATAGAGTGATAATAATCAACAACAGTAATAATAAAGCATTTTTTTACTAAGTATAGTTAGTTAAATAGATAAAATGACATTACTATGTTATGTCATAAACTATATCATTAAAAAGTCATTTAAATCTATCTTTTTTTAGTGATTTCAGTTATAATTTTTTTTAATTTACTTTTACTTCTAATTATTAAAATATCTTCTACCTATCTACTATTTTTACTAGAGTTTTTAATAGTCTTATATTCATATAGTCAAATAATCTAAGGTAAGATTCTATTATTTTTTCTCAATAAATATTATTTGTACTTTTTTTTAATACATTTATTTATAATCTTATTTTATTTTATATGTCCATTCAATCAACGTAATATTTTCATCTCTACAATGCTAAATTTATGCTCTTATTAACTTTTTATTACTCAAAATTCAATATCATAAAACATTACTTAATCTTATAAATTTATAATAATTTTTTTCTTTAAATTTGATAAATATTTTTTTATCACAAATAACATTTGAAACACTTCTCTATTTCATCCATTAATCCTAAATATAGTTAAGTTGAATATAGTTATTTTTACTTATAATTAAAGTTATTTAATAATTTTTTAATTCTTATAGACCTACCTTAAACGAAAAATAAAAAATAATGGAGTATATTTCAATCGCTCTTAATGACATTGGAATTAGTATCAAAAAACAACTTTGGTACACAAAGATCCCAGACTGACAGATCATTGAGCTGCATATGCAATGAGAAAATTTCTTGCTTTGCTGCTAATTACTACATAGCTTTTCCATACTTCTGTAAATTATGTTACCTTTTTCACTCTACCAATAGGCTTCATTGGTCCTTTTAGTACTAATCGTGTCCTTTTTTTTGTTCTTTTGCCATTAGATAGTTTGATAGCTACTAATCTGTAGTTCAGCTGAAAGGTCAATATTTTTTAGGAGGGGGTCGAACTCGCATCCTCCACGTAGTGGTGATAGAACCAACCGTGTTGTGTGTGCGTGTGTAATAATCATGTCCTTCTGTTGTTTTCAGCACAATATAGTAATGTTATTTTATTTAGTTTCTACTGTTTTCAACCTACCAAAATGTGTTTTGCATAGAGCACAATCTATTATGAATGCAGTGATTGCTTCTTATTCTCTCTCTAAAATTGGTTTTGGACATCCATATCTGTCACAAGCTTTAAAAATAACAGTAAGCAAGGTACTTCCAAGCAGCATAAAGAAACACTCACTTTTATATAATTACAAATGAATACATTTACTTTACTTTAGTATACACAAGTGAATCAGCTTCTTCCGCTTAGAAATAAACAAACCTCATAGGAAGCAATAATGCAAAAGATGAGAGAGACAAGAAAGAGGCTATTTACCTCTTTCTTTCCTCTTCCCTAAAAAAATGTAAAAAATGACAAAACTAGTTGCCCTAATTATGTCTGTCTAACAAACTAAAGCTATGTACCTAGCACTGGAATCTGATAAGTATTAGTTTTATTAAAGAAGTTACGTAGGAACTTCAAGGGGTAGGGCTCTAAATACAGGTTTGGAAAGCTAGAAATGTAAAAGGAAGTATGGAAAAATAGAGAAAAGAAAAGAACAATCAGAAGTGTAATACATAGTCTTTGCTCTTGGCTTAAACCTCCCTAAGATTATCCAAATTTTCTTCCCCCATACAAAGTTTGAGGTCTTGCTTTTATAGTACAAGCAAGATATTTTCAAACTACAATTATTGAATTATAATTTCTTAAGCACAACTTATTAGAGTACAATTTATTAGAAACAACTCACAATTCTATCATCCATGCTATCGTCCATTCTGTCATTCATTCTACCGTCCATTATGCTTTCCATTCTACCGTCCATTCCTTTTATTCTTTCATTTCCTTTTATAGACATGCGTTAATGGCTTATCAATATCCGCCCCAATAGGCTCCACCTTGTCCCCAAGGTCTTCATAGCTTGAAACAACTGCAACAAAATATCACCAGAGTCTCATAGCTTGAAACATTCGAACCCATTTATGCTCGAAGCATAAAAACCTCCACATGAGTCTCATTGGCTTTCTCCAATACCCTTAAGATCTTTCATAAGGGGCAACATAATACCATCAAGAGGCAAAATTTCCACAATCTTTTCTACAACAAAAATCCTATAGCTCATAGTCTTTCCAAACTCATGCAACTTTGGAACAAATAAGCTACTATGAAATAATGCTTCCACTGTTGTTTCCTCCATGATAATTGACCTGACATTCCTTAAAATATTCTCAAATATTGATTGTGATATTGGAAAAACATTAAAGCACATGGCATGTGGATTCCTATCATATAGGACCTTAAGTGGGGGTTGTTTAGTAATATTAATAGAGTTTACATTGAGTCACAATGCTTCCCTACTCAGCCAGTCTAGCCCTAACATCATATCAGTCTCTCCTGGATCTAATAAGAAAAAGTTATGGATTATCCGAGTGTCCTGCACTTTCATCAACCCTCTGTTAATTAATAGTTACAATGGTTCTTCCTTCATCATTTCTCCCTTTTCTTCTAGTTTTTTTTTTCGTCGTTTCTCCCTTCCAAAGTCACTACCAGCAACTGGATTAATTTGAAGCACCACCATATACGATGTTGCTTTTGTGATTCAGCATTTGCAGTTTGCCAAAATCCACCTCCTCTCTGGCTACTTTCAATCAACTCAGCTGGCCGGCCCCATATACTATTGATGTTTGGTTCTGAGGAAGCTGATAATGTTGCTGAACCCCTCCTCTCAACTGGGATTTGTAAATTGAGTCGTGACCCAAGATTTAATGAAGTGGCTCTGATAGGTTGGGTCATTTTTTAATAAACCCCTCCTCTAATTTCCACAGTTTTCCCATTCACCTTAATTTCAATTAAATACTCCCTTAAATCAACAGTGAATTTCCCCAAACTCTTCAACCATTTGTACCCCAAAATTGCATCTACTCCTCCTAAATCAAACAAGAAAAAAGCCTACACCACCTTTAGAGTTGGTAGTTACAACTCCATGCCCCTACAGACGCCCTAACTATCCAACCTTTGCCATCCGCCAACTTCCACAAAATATATATCCCCGGGTGTTTTCAGGTTGCATCTACAATTGTTTCACCAAATTGTGGGAGAAGAAATTATGAGAAGCCTCAGAGTCCATCAAAACAATCACCTTCTTCCCATTAATTGTTCCCTATAACTTCAATGAATTTTTTGATGTCATTCCAGCAATACTATTCATATTTAATTGCAACTCCATGCTTTCCTCCTTTTCTTCTTCATCTCTCAAGTTAACATACTCCTCTTCTCCATCATCCTCTTCCCCTAACAAGATCATATGCAGGTGTTTGTTTATACAAACATGCCTAGGATAATACTTTTCATCATACCTAAAACACACCTCCTCATTCTCTTATCTTGTTTCTCTGCTTCTGTTAGCCCTTTGAACCCAAATCTTCTCCTATTGCTAGCCGATGAGCTTCCTTCTTTGCTGAAGGTCTGATTTCCCTTTGCCACAGAAACTTCAACCCTTCTTCCACTATTCAACAAAAAAGGCTCCTAGCAAAAGCCCAGATTGGGCTCACTCACTCCCTTACCTTCGTGATTCTCATGGGCCCCAACCCATTTATTTATAAGTGCAAGTCTGTTGTAGTTAGGCCTAATGCCACGAGATGGATACCTATATGCCCGACTTAATATATGATTTTTGTCCCCCACCTTCTATACCTTCTTCATCAGAGCATGAAGATCCCCTATAGCCATCAAATGTACCTCTGCCTTTACTTCTTCCTTAAGCCTATTCATGAATGCCCCTCTCATAAATTCCTTCTCAGTATAGCGAAAAGGTGCTGATAGGGGTTCAAATTGTTCGCGGTATTTCATGACATTCCCCATTTGTCTTAGCCCTATCAATACTTCATAAGGATTTTCTAACGAAGAATTTCAAAATATGATTAACAACCCTTGGTGAAACAAAGGCCAAGTCATAATTCCTATCCTTGGTCCCACCATTGGAACCAGTTCAAAGCTTTCCCTTCTAGACACACTACCATCGTCGCCACTTTCTCCTCCTCCGAGATTTGGTTGACCTCAAAGTAGCATTCCACCTTATAGATCCATCCATACGGATCATCTCTCATGAAATATGACACCTCTAACCGCCTCAAAAGGTCTTCCCTTCTACCGTCTCTGCTGGTTCTTGCTCCATGAGTACTTCCATCTCCTTCTAAGCTCTTACGCCAATTTCATACTACTTCAACGATCTACTCTGTCATTGTCCTCATCATCTCTTGAAATCACTGTTCAATGGACTCTTAAATAGAGCCCTAAATTCCATCCAACTACTCTTCCATTGCTTCTAATATACTCTCCATGCGTGTTGATACCATCCAGACGTTCCCTGAATCAGGAGCTCTGATACTAATTGATAGGTACTGATTTTATTAAAGGAATTAAGTAGGAACTTCAAGGGGCAGAGCTTCAAGTACAGATCTAGAAAACTAGAAATGTAAAAAGAACTATAGAAAAATAGAGAAAAGGAAAGAATAATAAGAGGTGCAATACACAGCCTCTGCCCTTGGCCTAAGTCTCCCCAGGATTACCCAAATTCTCCTCCCCCATACAAAGGTTAAGGTCTTGCTTTTATAGTACAAGCAAGACCTTTCCAAACTATAATTATTGAACTACAACTTCCTAAGCACAACTTACTAGAGTACAATTTATTATAAACAACTCCTAATTTTACCATTCGTGTTGTAACGCACCTTTTTCTTCATGCCGCGGAGAAGAGGCGTCGTACCATAATATAAAGAAACGAAATAAAAACTTGTGAAAATAATAATTACTTTAATTAATTTAGACCCGGTTCATTAATTAATGCTTGATTAAATAATTTGCATTCTTGGATTGTAAAATGATCGAATATTGAGATATATGTACACATTTTTTTAAAATAACGGTAAAAGATAGCAGTAATTACAAATGCGGTAAAATCGACATAGTATTGAAATTCATAAATACACAATATATATTATATGCAATAGCCTGTTTAGTTATATTCCAAAATATACAAGAAAAAAAAAGCAAAAGATGTACCCACCCAAAGTGATACAAATATACCCCCATCATATACAGCAAAACGTCAGGCTTCCTAAAAAGATAAACAGTTAGCCATCAGTAGCTACCAATAGTATCAGCCCCTAAGACTGACGAGAAGGGACCGTAGCCGGGTCCTCCTCAGGGTCCTCTTTGTCCTATGAAACATCTATCGGAGCGACAGAGCAACGGGCAGGAGCCCGAGCAGTGGACAGAAAAGAGTCATCGTGTGGGGTGTAGTACATGTCAGCCCACATATCCCTAACGGGCAGATAAAACTCTAACCAGACAAAAGCATAAAAATCAAAAATAGGGGCGTCATAATGACCCCATGCTAAGGACACCGTCAGCTCTCCATGGTACACACAACGGTCCGTCTACACATTAATGTGCTAGCAATCGGGACCTCGTGAAAAGTGATCCGTGTGTAGCCCAAAAATCCACGAGGGCGCAACGTCATCCTTGATAAGCTTCAGTCGTAATATGGCCAGAAACCCGAAAACTCAAGAGCTTCCTCTTCCTTACGCTCCTCTTCTCAAAAGTAAATAGACCGACAAAATACAGAAACACAAAAATACAGAAAGAGTTGAGACACCCAGCTTTCATTACTAGTATGGCAGTAAGAAAACAAAATGGCGCTGGACGCCCACATATAGCACAGTATATATACCTAATCACAGCAATATTAAAATTAACAGTAAAAGCAGAACAACAATAATTAATTGTAATAATTGCGATAACAGTAAACAACAAGAAATTATCTCCGATCAATACAAGCACCAGCTTCGCTTAACCGTACAATTATTGAAGTAATAAGAACAGTTATAAATGCTCATGCTCAATGGATTATGAGACTGACAATTCACAATGCATAAGGTACCAAAAATCCTATTCCATGGAGCTATACATTAACATTTTCAGAGTGAATGATCAAAGACTAATGTCAGTATATCGTTAGCCTTAAAAACAGTGTGTTTCATCTCATAAAATAGTTGCGCAAATGGCTTATACGTAGCACCTCAATAGTTGATCACGATATAGGACAGCGTCTCGGTCCGGATCATCGGTGTGTTTGCATCGGTCTATCCCACGACCCCAGTGGAGCTACCACTGTCTATTGTGAGACACCCGCACCCCGACGCCCCCAGGGCCAACCACTATGACCTTACGCTTAGTCTATTCGCACCCGCACATAAATGTTATTCAACTCCTAGGCATACATCGCCTTTCAAATAATGTCCAACGGACAACACATATGCATGACGACTCAATGTACATCATGTATATTTATTAATGATGCATTCATCATAAGCATACCTCCATGGCATATATATTCATTTTTCAACATCAACATGTTATCATGATTCATCAATTAACACAAGTCCACATTATGGATCCATATTTGCAAAGTCTTACACTTAAGTCAATTATGAAAATTTTAGGATAAATGCCCCTTCAAAACCGTGGCTTCCTAAAGTGTCATTATTCAATTTTAATTTCTCCACTTCATTAAGGATTATGCATGTTTCTAATTTCTAGTCTCAAAAGATGCACCAAGGCATCATTTAGCCTCAAGGTTTTCCCTCTAAAATCGTAGCCTCATTAGGTTTCCAAGTTCCAAATTTTCTTCCATTTTATGCCTTAGTTCCTTGATATCCAATCATTTAAATTTTAGTTCACCAAAATCAATCCAATCTCTTATGGTTTCAAGCCAAAACCGTGGTCTCCCTTTAGGGTATTAAACCCTTAAAACTTTTCATTCATTAATTTCAATGTTATCATTCAACACTTAATTACATAAGCTTTATTTATTTGTGTACAAAAATAATCTTACACCTCTAAATTCTAGTCAAAACCGTGGCACTATATGAGGGTAGGAAACTCCAAATTTTCCATTTAGCAACCCTAACATGATCAAGCATATTCAACACATCCAATATATTCAAGATTTCCAATCAAGCATCAATTCCATTCAAGAATATATAAACATGCAAAATCACTAAATAAAGTGAGCATACAAAGATGGATTTCTCCATCAACAAGCACACAAGGTTTCCTCACCACCAAAAATGGGTTGAAGTGAGTAATCTCCCTCTTACCTAAGGAAGAATCACAAAAATGGTATCCTTCTAGCTCCTTGGTGATTTCGGTTTTAAGCCTTCAAAACCCTAGGATTTTCAAGACAATGAATCAACACCAATGGTTGAAAAAGAATAGATCCATGGTCATCAAAAAGACCATGGAACACGAAAATGAAGAGAAAAGATAAGAAAAATGAAAACTTTACCTCAAAGTTAGAAGTTTTGCCTTGGAAGACAATGGAGGAAAGGTTGGATTTTGGAGAAACTTTCTAAATGAATGATGTAGAGGGGGTTAAGGTGAGTGTAGAAATGATCTTGATAAAGAAAAAAGTGAAGAAAAATGGTTGAAGGTAGGGGCTGCAATTTCATATGGAGAAGAGGAAGAAGAGAGAAGGAGGAGAAAGATGAAGAAGAAAGGGTTAGAGAGAGAAGTGGATAGGTGAAAATGAGTGAAAGTAACTAAGTGTGTGAAGTGTGTGGGAGTCAAATTTCCCCCTCTTGAGCAAGGGTGTGCCGCGGCAATTGGAGAGAGAAGAGGAAAAAATTTTAGCTTCTCCAACAAGCCAAGGGCAAGGTTGTCATTTGGCCAAAGCTTCTTAATTAAGGTACACTAATTTGAATTAAAGTGAGCTTGATTAGACATAAAGTAGATTACATTAGGATAATGTGATAGGATTTTTGATACATGTTATTGTCCAGTGGACAATTACTACAGTCGATAGAAATCAGTATTAATTTATCTGACAGATAAAATTTACATAACGTTTTATTATTTTATCTGTTAAAATTTTTCGAAAAACGTAAAATCTCGTAAACTGTGTCCAACCTTGGATTTAGTAAGATCCTTCGTCAACGTTTCCACAGATCAAGCTTCTCAAAAAAAAATATTTCATTTCCCAACCCCGCTCATTTTACACGTAAAATAAGAAATAATATTAAAATATTTTATATCCTCAAAAAATTTAAAAAATTTCTAAAAATCACAAATATTAAAAAATAAATATTTATAATAAAATAAATAAAATTTAAGGTGTTACACGTGTTACCGTTCATTTCTTTTATTCTTTCATTTTCTTTTATAGACATACGTTAATGGCTCATTAAAATCTTTGTTGGATCTCTCCAACTTTGCAAGCTAGGTCTTTCCTCACAAAATACAGGTAACTGGGTGGCTTCACCTCACTAACCTAGGCACATACACTCATCATCCTCCTTTTCCATAAAGGTAATGATGGACACACCCCACAAAATTTTGGGCTTACATGGACAAAAGAAACAAGACAAAGAAAGGCAAACTTCAATTTTGTTGACCACCATTGTGTTAAAATAACCATACCAAGATTCTTCACTCTCCATCGTAGAACTTTCAATGACTTTTTGTTTAAGGAAAAATGTTCATAAAACACCAATTTTTCTAATACCACTTTACACTTTACTTATTTTAGTAAAAAGAAAGAAAGAGTGTTTATTGAGAAATATGTTTCTCTTGTTTTATTATTCAAAAAGAAAATAGTATAAGAAAGATATAATAAAAGTAGTGTGTGAATATCATTGTTTGTTTAAATTGATGTGGTGCATTGGTGTCCGGTATCTATGTAGGGAGCAGAAGTGGTGCTCATGTAGCTTGATTTACACCTTGTGCATCAACTCCAATATAACAAATCTACAATTAGCAAGACCTCAATATATCAATAAATGCTATTTCAATTGATAAATCAGAGAAATTTATTATTATAACACAGAAAGCTTAGCATCTTACTTATTATCTCTTTGGCATAGTTGAGTAGACTTCTTACACAGCCTTATCTCTGATGTTCCTGACTCTGAGTTCCACATTCCTCAGATCACGAAGATGTTGTAAAATTTCTTGGAGAAGATCTAACCCTTTGTCCCCTTTCCTCAAGGAGCTGATACAGTGCTTTAGAAACTCTCTTTCTGCCTCAAGAGCTTGTAGTCTCTCGTAAACATGATCCACCTCTTCTTCTGCAGCAAGATTTTTCTTCTCCAATTGAACCTTTTCATCTGAACCATTTTGCAAGGAAGCAAAATCTAACCCATTTTCATCTCTACGCAAGACCCTATTTTCTGCTTTTGTGCCAATTGCATCAAAAAATGGGAGAAGCCTCTTGGCTTTTGTATCCATGGTTTTTCTCCCTTCATGATGTTTACCATTTGCTTCCTTTGCATGACCATTTGCTAATCCATTTACCTGACCTATGTAATCATTATAGTCGTGGTATCCATTTCCAAACTCTTCACAAATATGTTCTATTGATTTAATATCATCAAAATATTCTTCTTCATAATTCAATATAACAAACTTCCAGTACCTTCAGCTGTCCTTTGCTTCGTGATTCAAATCAATAGATAGTCCATCACTATCTTTAGCGTTGGTACAAGAGGGAGACGAAGTTCTGCTTCTTGTACTTCAATCTCTTCTTAACATCATCAACTTTTCTCTGACCTCATTCATATTCATGAACCTTTTTTCGATATATTTCAAGCTCCTTTTCTAGCTCAAGCTTCTCTTTCTCCCTCTTCAGCATAAGCTCATTCAAAAGCTGCAAAGCCTCCTGGTCATACTCTGATTGTTCTTCCATCATACTCTGATACTGCAAAGCTTCTATCTGCATTACTACTTTCTCTTCCTGAAGCCTATTTATCATTGCCATTGTCTGATTTGCAGCTACTGTAGATACACATCTCTCTTCTTCAAGTTCTGCACATAGAGTACTTAAAGCCTTTCTTTCAGCTTTCAATGCTGATTTTAACTTCTCAATTGTCACCTCACCACATTCAATATCATTTATGAGACTTCCTTCCAGTGACTCTTCTGTTCCTGATTCTTTCCTCTCAAGCAGTAGTAATTTCTTATGTAGCTGATGCAGACTCTCTACAAAAGTGGGTGTATCAGGATCTATTTCTTCCTCCTTCTCATTAAGCTCCAAAGATGATGACAAATGGTTATTTACGGTTGGCACACTCATATCAAGTGACATTGTTTTAAGTTCTGCAAATTCTTTTTCACCTATGTCAAGGCCTAATTATATATTTCAAAATATTCAAAAAAAAATGAAGGTAAATAGTTGAGCTTATGGATACTACAAAAGTTTTATTATGGACTTTGGAAGAAGGAAGATAAGGAGTTGAGGCTTACCACTATCATCTTGGACAGTAAACGTAATAGTGCTAGTAGATGGATCTTCTTGTATTCTTTGATTTGAATCCAAAACAATATCTTGACTTTGATACTCACACACTTGCTCCTGATCAGGAATTTCAGTCCCTATTGAGACTTCTGCTTCAAATTCATCACCATGCATTTGTGTTGCATCGTCAGACACTGCAGGAAAAAAAAAGTATTAGACCAATGCATATAGAACCAAGAAAGAGAATAAAATAAGAACTGAATAGACTTGTTAATGGTGAAAAGATTTACAACCTAGAGAAATATCATAACACAATTCTCCATCTCTTCTTTCCATGTTTGCTTCAACATTATCATCCTTAGTTGAGTCTTCAACTGTTTGAGCGAACTTCACTTCTTGATAATTCTGCTCCAGATTTTTTTTTTCTGCTTGCAATCCTGAGGATTTCCCTCTAATGCTTAATTGAATGGATTCAACTCCATTGTCCTTGAAGACCTTTGTACTCTCTGGACCTGAAAATAGTACAGTATCCCCATAAGTGTGCCAATTCTCAATAACCGGTGCAGCTTCTTCACCAGCATGCATATCAAAGTCCAAAATAACATCTTTGTCGCCGCAAAGCTCTTCATCTCCCTCCTTATATCTATCTTCATTTCGGCTTTCTGTGGCTATGGAGTCACCTAATTCAACAGGAATCAATTGGCAATCATTACCATGAATGAGAAATTCTAGATGTTTGGGTGGAATTTCCTGAGTGTTCTCTCTAGTGCAAGTAACTTGATGAGTGGTCTGCTTAAAAGGTTGATCATCCTTAGGGACATTCAAAGTTTCCTCTCTAATGGATTCTTGCCCTTTCTCTAAGCCCAAATATAACTTGTAATTTTCATCAGGCACAGTTTGTTTGCCACCATCACATTCAGAACAAGCACAAACATCATCTGCCTCCTCTCCTCTTCTACATGAACTCTCATCAACATAAAAAACCATGTGACTTCCCTTGTTTTCTGCAGCATTCTGTTCATCTTCAAGATGATTAACTACAAAATCCATTCTGCTGTGATCTGAGCGATCACCTTCATCAATCTCGGCATCAACCCCACTTTCTGTGATCAAATTCTGCTTCCTGGTATAATCCAAAACGCTGAAAGAAGGCCTAATCAGAATGCTAGGAAGGTAGAACTTGCTATCCAAGTTGACACCACATCAAGAACATTTCAAAGCTTCCTGAATCAAACCTATTTGCTTCATCCATGGAAAGAAACCAAAACTCAAAGAAAATTTTACACAATCTGGATAACATGAGGATGAACAATCCTCACACATATCTTCTGAGTCAGCCAGTTTTCGATGATTCAAGCAGAAACCAAGTAATTGGCAAATTTTATGATCAAATAAGAAAATAGAGAATTTAGAAGAAGAATTATCAGAATCCATTCAAGGATGGCATAGACAAGGGCATAGACAAGAACAAGGGTGGTTTTGTTGGTATTTCTATGCAACATGGTTGCAAACTTGTTGGCAGCCATGGATGATGCCTTGTTCTTGATATGTACAAAGAAAAGTTTACCTAGAACATCAAATTGGAACCTATAAGTAAGTACTAGAAAGAGAGACACAGAACAAGAAGTTTAAAAGGGAAGAGAATTTTAAGACAAGATGTCAAAACTGTATTGTGGGTGTGTATGAGAGAGAGATAGAGAATAGAACAGTAGTAGAGAGCAACAATGGTTTTATTTAGAGAGAGATAGGCGGTATGAAAAGGATGCAAGCAAAGAAGACTGAGCTGAGGGGGGTAAAAAGAACTGTGCTTGAGTCAAAGAAAATTAAAGATTGTTATTTTTTCCAAGTATCATCTATGAAATACCTTCTGACAAAAATCAATTAAACCCTTGACATTCCACTTGTGCCATTAGTACAACAATGAGTTATATTGTACCATGTCAAGATTGTTGTGGAAATGAGCAATTTTCCGATACAAAATGTAAGACATTCCTTCTTTAGCGACTGCTTTATGTGAATTCGTGTTTTGGGATCAAAATGACTCGAGGTTATAATGAGTTCTACCAAGGACTAGAGTTTTCTGTGACCAAAAATCTTATTTTGCTATTCCTGGCAGCAGCTCTTCAAATTTTCTAGTCAGGCAGTATGGCCCACCAAACCACACACATGAAGTGGACCACTCCCAAAGTGTGGTGTGTGTGTATCTTCCTCCCACTGAATTATGAACTAAATCAAACTCAATTTTGCAAGATAACTGCTTAAGACTTCACTCATCTACATTGTTGACAATTGTGTGCCACATTTACATTGGATGACACCTAGTAACAGAAAGCTAATAATAACACTTCAACAAATGCAAGACATTTGAAGAAAAGTATGTTGTCTATTTTCTTAATAAAAAATTTGAGTAAGCAAATTTGACTGTAGTTTTGTACCTAAAAAAAAATTAACTTTGGTTCAGAACCATAACAAACTTCAAATTTCTTGTATTTCTTCTCCTAAATCAACTTCCTTCTGCAAATTAATATTTTTCAATTAACTTCACTTTCACATTTTTTCCCCTTTTGCCATTAACTTCACCTTAAATGTAGATTAATGAAATGACTCACTAGTTTGGTCATCCAATTTAACTCACAGAAAATGGCAGTCTTAAGAAGCCAAAATACCTATCTAGTCTTAGTTGTTTGGCTGCACCGTCACTCATCAACTTATTGCCATCGCTCCCCATGTTCTTTAAGCAATGGGATGACAATTAAAAATTTGTTCCCATACGTTATTACATCCATATGTACTTTCTAAGATAATATCAACATTTTTGCATCCTTTTTGAAAGGAATCTATAGCTTAGTAAATGTTGCGCTCTGGTCCCTCAAATTGTTTTTGCTTTTGTCAAGTCCACAACCTAAGATTATGTTTGGATATTTAATAATTGATGAAATGAAATAAAATAAAATGAGATAAGATAAGATGTGATGAAATAAGATAAAACGGAATAAAAGTATTATTTCATTGTTTAGATATTTTAAAATAAAATGAATTAAATCTATCATTTCATTGTTTGAGAAGTAGATGTAATGGTAAGAGTTATAACTTTATTTTTTTAAAATTACCTTTATTGCAAACACACCAATTTTATTTATTTCTAACTAACAAAAAGATTTTAATTATCTTTACATATTATCTAATGATGATATTTACTAGAGACTTTTTTTCTTAATTTTTTTTTTGTTATTTCTTAATCTCATTTTTAATTATTTCATTCTTGATTATGTAAATAACAATTTCAAAAATGTATCGTTGAGGTGAATGATTTGAAATTGTTTGTAAACAATTAGTTGCATTTTATGAAAGGACTATAAAAATGATATTTGTAAAATTGTATCTAAAATGGCTTAAACTTGTCGATATACGAATATCTTTCAAAATGAATAAGTACCTATTTAGTTTATGACCTTGACATAGTAAGATGCAACAATGGAGACAACAACAGAGACAGAACAAGGTGCGGCAATGGAGAGAGCAAGAGGGACAGAGCAAAAGCGCAGTGGAAGAGCAAGCCAGAAACAGTATAGCAAGACGAAGGAGAGAGGCAGTAGTGTGTTAGGGTATGAAGTTAATGTAGTAAAATCTTAATTATAATAATAATAAAAAATGATTCTATCTCATATCCCCCAAATTGGAGGGAAAGAAATTTGATGATTTTTTGTAGAATGAGATGAAATTCTTCCCACCCACTTCTATCTCATTTCATCTTTTTTTAATATAATCAAATAATGAAACTTATCTCTATTTCATTCCTTTTCTCTCAATTCCACTTCATTCCATTCAATCTCACCAATCAAAACATAGCCTAAATTTTTCAGTGTCTTATTTTGGTCCTACTTGTTATAATTCAGCAGATGCCTTCCCTGCCCCACCCACAATGCTAATATAATTAACTGCCATTATCAAATTTGTTAAGTACACATATGCCAGCTCAAAGGAAAACAGATGAAACTTCTGCACCTTTTGATGATAATATTTGAATTCAAAAGTACAAATTTTAAATACAATTTATGGTTATACGTGTTGGTAAAATGTTAGCAAATGAGTATTTTTCTTTTAACATGCGGGTGGAGAAAATTGAAGATGAAAAAGGTTATGATTAACAATGTTTTGCAGATAATAAATGAATAAATTAGTTAATTGATAATTTTTTTTCTTTAGATAGTTTTACAGCTGCTTCATCCAACTTTGGTGGGAATAGAGCCAACCAACTGTTCTGTGTGTGCGTGTGTCTAACCGATAAAAATTTGTTTATAAAACACATGGCATAATGCATACATTAAGTAACTGTAACATGAACATTAAAGAGATAGGTGTTACAGTATATCACTTTATGGCAATCAAATGAAGGCTGGATCCAAAGATGGTACCATTTATGTTATAAGTTGAATAGGCAGAAGTACAAGAAGTTACTAAAATTAAAAGATAAATTGTTTAAGATTTCAAGCAAGCTATCTTCCTTTGAAGGAACATTTGATGAAAATAGTCAGACAATTTTTCAGGGACCTATGGCTTAACTTACATTAAGCTTGATTAGGCTTAACTTATTTAGTAAACAAACTAAGATAAGTCTTTTTAGAAAGGTTATTAATATTTTTTATTGTGGACTACCACTAATTGATAATTTTTTGGTTTTATAGAATAGGTTGATAGTTGATTCATATGAGAAACTGGACAAGTCAAGGTTGATCTATTTATTTTGAGCCTATTACACCTTATTATAATGATGTATCAGACAACTATTAATGTTGAGTTTAACTTTTAGTGTTAAGAGTTGACATATCCGTTTATATATACAAACTAAATCCTCCTCTACACAAAAACTGCAAAAGCTTTAGTCATTAAGAATCACATCACGACTTGAAGAATGGAAGTGAAGATGTAAGTTCTAGAAAATAACTTGAGCGTGTTTGGTTTATTTTCTTATTTTCATTTTCAGTTGATAAATCATCATAATTACAAAAAAATCACTTTATTTTCATTCTGTTTTTTGTTTTCAAAATTTATACTTTCTTATATGCATGTTTATGCTGCAAGTCAATTAACAGATCTCAGTTTTTCTTTACTGGTACATACTTAAATGCTCATTTAGTGACTAATCATAGTAAAATCAGAATAGTTTTCTAGTTGTGGGCAATTAAAAAAGAAAAATAATCATCATACATCCCTTTTAGAGGTGTAAATATTACTATTCACACAATTTTTAATATATGTGATTGAATGAGAAAAAATGATAAAAAAATATATATATAATGAATAATATTAGATAAAATGTAAAAAAAAAATATATGTAAAAAAATATATACACTGTTTGATATAAGAATATAAGAATTAATTAAAAAAATGTGCAGTTCACTACAGAGGGGTCTCTTACAACCCACGTATGTAGTAGATATCTACGACTTTCTCTTACTCCAGCTGCTATCTAACCAGGAGAATGGCCATAACATGCCCAAGGGAGTGCACAATTAAAAGAGGCTCAATTAAAATCAACAAATCCGACAGAAGATAGGTCCATGACAGCATTCAAATGTTTATTATCAAAATCTCAAGAACCACCAGCATTGTTTAGAAATGACCAAACATCAACAGCCCTAGGCTGAGGCTGGTCCATCTCAATTTTCTTTTACCCCCTCAAAAGATGGGTAAAACAGAAACTTCTTTTGCGGCAGTTATCTATGAGATGTATGCCACATTATCTATACAATCGAAGTTAAAGGTAATATAAACATTGTATACATATGCAAAGGCGAATTTGAGTGGGGATATATTCAAAGAAAAAAAGAATCCCACTATTCTGTGTATGTATATTATAAAATGATTATGACAATATGTGTCATCTCGATTTTACAAACATTACATTCCAGAAACCATCTGTCTGGCAACCAAAACCAACTTGATTCATTAAACATATTGCATCTCCAAAATAGTGTTCTTATAACAAGCCAGTGCTTCCAAATGGATTGTTATTCTGTGGGTGAGAAACGGGATTCACAGGAAATGCCCCATATCCTGCATCCCCAAAGGGATTTGCTGGGTTCATTAACATATGCTGCTGCTGTGGCTGATAAGGTTGGTAAGGACCGAATGGATTTACTTGCTGTTGAGCCATTGCTGCCATTTGGACTGTGGGTGGGGGAGGGATACTGCTCGATAAAGCAAAAGGATCTTGCACTACAAATGGATTTGGGGCTGGTGCTCCATATACTGGTTGCTGTGCAGATCTATATGCTCCTTCATCGTATAAGCTGTTAAGGGTGAGAGAATCCAATCCACCAGCCTGATATTCAATGAGAGAAAATGATAAACAAAACTGCTAAAGCTAGAGAGATAAATGTTATTCTCACCATTTTATTAAACAATCTGACATGTCAGTAACCAAACAATTAAAACATGTTACACAAACTAGTGCTACTATATGTCCAAAAAGAAATTCCTGCAAATCAGTAGTTAGTCCATTCCAGATTCCAGAAATTCCTGCAAATTATATATATAAACTTTCGGGACCATAACAATAGCAGAAACACATATGTAACCTCATAAAATTATGTAGTAACACAGTAAAGATCGAGAGCAGACCTAAACAAACTTAGGCAGCACTGATAAATGAAATACACTCCTTAATTCATGCATGTAATGCATATTGATCTCTTTTAAAACAGTACATTCACTCCAAATCCTATAAATAGTGAATGTATGCAGTGTATATTGACACAGAAGTAAAACTTCATATGCAACCACCATCAAATAATTTCTTATAGATGTGATTTCATTGATCCAACTGTTGAATCATTGGACACTACTATGATGATCAATCATGCAAGCTAGATTTTAAAAATAAATTGAATATTCACAAGTATAAAAAAATAAAGTTAAAATAAAAATTTAAAATTCATATGGTACATTAATCTTGCGAGAAAATAATAGAGTATAAAGTAATTTTTTAATAATATAAAATCTCCTGATTGTGGTTGATATGAACCTTGGGAGAATCACACCATATAATCCCATACTTCCAATGTGGGACTCAAGTCCTATACCTTGCAATTGGATCCTAACATTCCACCACGTTCTGCAGCCTCGGCACCCAATCGGGCTGGCAGTGCACTAACTCTTTGAATAGTCCTGGGTGAACACCGCAATCACCCGTGCCACTCATTTGCAATTGAGACTTGGTGGAAGGCTCTAATACCAATTGATACAAACTTTGGGAGAACCACACCATAAAAGCTAGCCATTATGGCGGGAGAACCCAAGTCCATATAAACCCCACATCAGAAACCCATACATACTTCCCATGTGGGACTTACCTTGCAATTGGATCCTAATAGTGGTCTACATGATGTCAGCTTTTAATCCAACTGGATTTGACGAATAGTTCTCAATCACATAACTTTGATTTTACACTGATGTCAAATTATACTAGAAAGGTCACATGAAGGACCTACCAATTCTCTCTCATTGACTGAAGAAATATTGGTACTTGGAGTGGTCACCAGGGCAAGCTCCCATCCAGTTGGATCAAAATCTTTTGCTTGAGCAGCACTTGAGTCAAAAGCTGATGTAGTGCCTATAGATGCACAAAACAGTCACATTTCCTGGGCAAGCAAAACCTTCCACCAAACCTTGCTTAGTAGCAGAATTTCAGAAGAAACTGAAAAACAAAAGCTCACCAGTTTCAGAGGGTACTATGGCTAGGGCAAGAGCATTTCTTTCCTCTATTGATGATGCATCAGGTGCAGTGTCATGCAACCCCTGCATCAAGGACAAGAATAAAGAAAGTTGTAGAAAAACATAACCTGAGATAACTGAACCTTGGACCAAAGTCATACCAATAAGTCTCCAGTTTCAAAATTGCTGTGAGATGGTGGAGGAGGAGGAGGAGCAGGCTCAGAATTAGAGACAACAACATCATCAACAAGTACTGATGGCTCCTGTTCTTCAACAGATAATTTAATGTCTTCAATTGTGGGAACATCATCTTCTGGTCTGTAAGTCAACTGCAACTGTTGATAAAGAAGAAGATTAGTCATCTAGAACTTAAATCTAAAAGCAACTTGGGCATAGCTCAAGTGATTGGCAGGGGTGGGAATTTAGGTAGAGTTCAAAGGTTCAAGTTGTGGTAATGACTTAGATTAAGGAACATGAATCTAAAAGCAACATTTCAAGGAAAATAATACATTGAAGTCTAGCTAATATCTGTTAGAGATATAAAAAAATCATTTACGTGCCTTCACGTAATAGCTTAAGCTTTTGGGAGAGATAGTTTATGACATGGTATCAAAGCCTTTATAACCAAGTGATCTAAAGTTCGATCCTTGCCACCCCCATTGTTCTAAATAAAAGTAGAATTTCAACACATGGTAAATATGGGCCTGCGCATTATTCATGCTTAAAGTCCAAAGGGCTCTTGCATGAGGGGGTGTGTTAGATATATAATAAAGCCGCTCATGTTCTTTCACTTAACAGCTTAAGTTTTTAGGAGAGATGATTCATGATAATATCAATGAATAAATGACAAAGGAATGTGGTGCCTCACTTGGAATTATGACAACTATGCTCTTTATAAAAATAATAAATGATGTACTAACCAATGGCTCACTTGGAACTGTAACCACTCGTGGTGCCTCCCTTATGTAGTCTTCCATGGTTGTAAGAAAAGATTGTGGAGGCTAAAAACATCAACAATGCAAACAATGGGAACAAATTAAAAATGAAACAGTGAAAAATTGTTACATCAAATTGATAACGATAACAAAGACATACCTCTCTTAAGACAGGAAACTGAAAATTCCTAGCAAGTTCCAATCCTTTGCAAATTTCATAGAAATCAGAGAGACTTGCTGCCTGCAAGTTGCAACAACTTAGGTATTTCAACACAACAACAACAACAACAACAAAACCTTTTCTCAGGTGGAGTCAGCTATATAGATCAAACAACGGTATTGTATTCTATCATAAACCATGTCTTTAGAAAGGCCATTTAAATTTGTTCTTTTTGTAACCCAAAAAAAAAAAATCTAAGTTCTTTTTAATGGTTTCACCTATAATTTTTCTGTCTCCCTCTACCTATAACTATTAGGCTATCCTCCACCTGATCTACTCTTCTTATTAGGGCTTCTAATGGTCTTCTCCTCACATGACCAAAACACCTAAAGCAAGATTCTACCATCTTTTCCTGAATATGTACTACTCCTACTTTTTCTATGATGCATTCATTACTAATCCTATCATGTCTAATGCAACATCCTCATCTTTGCAGAAGCCTTCCAGTCTACAGCACAAAAATACAAGTTGCAAAACATTCCATGAAATATTAATAAAAATAATCACCTGCTGACCCGCACGTTTATAGACTTCAAGGGCTTTAATAGCTTCATGTCTGGGCATCTCAAAAAACTACAAGGAAATCAAGAAATTATCACTTTCCAATATAAAGCACGAAGATTTTATTTAAACTTGATACTCATAGCATACATAACCATATGCCAATTTACCTTGTCAACAAGATTGATAATGCCATCATTAATAGCGCAATAAATCTTAAAGCTCTCTTTTAGTACCTAAAATGAGCATAAGAATCAGATCCATAAAAAAGTAAGCAATTTAAAAGCCATCTAATAATATAATAATAGTTTGAAATTTATATACCTTCAATACAAACTAAGAAATGTTTACAAAAAGAAAAGGAGTTTATAACATCTCACTGCTCAATAGCATGATCAATAATTTAACTCAGCAAATTTACAACTACCTACACCACCACCAAACAACAAAAACAAAAAAGTATTTTCCCACTAAGTGGGGTCAGCTTCATAGATCAAACGACGCTATTGTGTTCTATCATAAACCATGTCCTCAAAAAAATCATTTAAATCTAAGTCATTTTTAATGGTTTCATATATAATTTTTCTTAGTCTCCCTGTACCTCTAACTAGTGGGCTATCATCCACTTGATTTACTCTTCTTACTAGAGCTTCTAATGGTATTCTCCTCACATGGCCAAATCACCTAAGGCGAGATTCTATCATCTTTTCTTCAATAGATACTACTCCTACTTTATCTCTAATGCATCCATTCCTAATTCTATCTTGTCTTGTATGTCCACTCATCCAATGCAACATCCTCATCTTTGCAACGCTAAGCTTATGCTCTTGTTGACTTTTTACCGTTCAGCATTCAGTACCATAAAACATCACGGGTCTTACAGTTGTGTGGTAAAATTTTCCTTTAAACTTGATAAGCGTTTTTCTGTCACAAATAACACCCAAAACACTTCTCCATTTCATCCACCCATCCTAAATCCTATGATTTACATCTCCCTCTATTTCTCCGTCATTTTGTATGATAAAACCAAGATACCTAAACTGTGAGACTTGTGGTATGGTATGATTTTCAATTTTCACCTCTAAACTATTGTTAGTGCGCTTCTTATTGAACTTACATTCCATATTCTCCCTTTTACTTTTACTTCTACTTAAACGGAAGCTCTAGCTTCCAATTTATTCCCTTTCTCGACTCTCTCACTAGGACTATATCATCTGCAAACAGCATGCACTGAGGCACCAGCTCTAGATATACTCAGTAAGCACGTCCATGACCAAGGTAAAAAAAAAAGGACTAAAAGTTGAGCCTTGGTGTAATCCTATAGTTATAGGAAAATCTTCTGTGACCTTACCATGTATTCGCACACTAGTTTTAGCCCCATCATATGTATTCTTGATTGCTCAAATATAGGCAATATGAACTTCTTTCTTCTCCAAAGCCTTCCACAAGACATCTTTTGGCACCCTATCATAAGCCTTTTCCAAATCAATGAAAACTATGTGTAGATCTTTTTGCTTCCTCCGATACCTCTCCTTCAATCTTCATCGAAGGTATAGTGCTTCCATAGTTGACCTCCCAAGCATAAAACCAAATTGGTTATCTGAAATATGAGTCTCTTGTCTTAATCTTCGTTCAATTACTCTTTCTCATAGCTTCATAGTATAGCTCATAAGCTTAATCCCTTGTTCTTATAAATGGGGACGAAAGCATAGTAGTTAGAATCGCAGTTCGATTCATCCGATTCGATGCGGTTCATCAACCCAGCGATGCAAATTGTATGGAGTATCGTTTTTGTGCCAGAATCGCACATTGAATCGCGATTTGGCAGTGTTTCGTGTGATTCCACACCAGTCACTATTTTGCGCAGCATCTCTCCCTTTTTTTGGTCGTGCCCTTCATAGAGCCCTCCAACAAGGCTTTTCCGACCACACCCAACCGTCATTGTCGCCGTTCGACTCCTCCCAGTAGCTATTTGCCTCTGTCATGTGTCGACTCTATTCCACTCCCATGGCGCTCTGTTTGTCTCCATCAGAAGATGATGAAGGGCACTTTTTTTTTTTTTGGAAACAAAGGGGCCTAGCCCTAAGCCCAAAGAAATAAAAATTACACTATATGTAATAGTAATAGATTAGATAACAGAAAACATAATAAATTGGATACTCGAGAAATCATAATAAATCATTTTATAGTTTCAAACAATTATCCACTAATAACAAATTCTTTTTCATTAATAATTAATATTTTAAAACACCGAAGTTCTTTTAATCTTATATAAACTCATAAATTATTTAACAACTTTACATATTTATATATTCTTTAACATTTTTACATATTTAGATATATTCTTTAACAACATTACATATTCATGATCTTTATCTTTTGCTTTTATTTTAATCTTTAATTATTTTGAAGTTTAGATTTCAATTTCTTAGCTTCATAACGAATTACTTGACTTGAAAATGCTAAGACTTAAATATTTGTAATGTTTTATTATGTTAGAAATATATTTTGTAATTGGCTATGACAATGGTTTTGATGACAACAAACAATGAAGAAATGGATGTGCCAAAATCAAGTCTCAAGAACCTTCAAGCTTAGCTTATAAGACTTAGATCTTGTGTAAAGGTAAAAATGAATCACACTAGGCTCATATCTTGTTATTATATTCAACTTAAACCTTTATGAAAAATCTTGTTTTATGTTTGTGAAAATGTTTATCAAGTTGTGAAAAATGAGTTTAAAAAGGTTGGAAATGTTTTGAGAATTTTGGTTGCAAAAGATGTTTAAATCCAACTTTTCTTGGAAGTCAAATAACAAATTATGGGAAGCCAATAACAGGTTATGTAAGGCGCCCTTTTTTTTTAAAAGCAATAACAAGTTATGGGAAGTCCATAAGAGGTTATTGAGTAAGTCAGTAAGGCGCGTGTTTTGTTTTAAAAAGCAATAACAGATTATGACCTTAGAATAACAGATTATTGGCGCACATCATGATTTTATAAGAATGCAAATAATCTATTATCAGGAAACTATAATTTGTTATTTCGGTCTTCCTAAAGCAAGTTTTTGTACTTACACGCAAAACAGATTATGGAGTTGCAATAATCGGTTATTTGAGTTTCTAAAATCAGAAAATAACGGCTAGTTTCTAGCATTTAATGCTTCCAACCACTGTCAACAACTCTATTAACTCACGGGCTTTAAATGCAAGGCTTTGGGGACTTAAACCAAGTTGGAAAACATCTGAAAAATCATTCTTGAGCATTCATTACAAGTTTTATCAGCTTATTCTCATAAACCCCTATTTTGGGCTTCAGTGTGTGATTCCTTGATACTATTTGGACTTCAATTTGTATTATCCAGTATTGTGAGAGTTTCAATCTTCTTTTCATCTTGCAAATCTTTGTAAGAGGGTGAGGTATCCCTCAAGAGAGAAAAGGGTGAGGTATCCCTTGTTGTGAGACTCAAACACTAAGGGTGAGGTATCCCAAGGGTATTGTGAGTGCTCTTTGATGTAAAGGTTGCAAACACTTGTTGAAGCTTGAAGATTAAAGGAAAATCTTGGGTAAATCACTTGAGGACTGGACGTAGGTTACAAGGAATGGCTAAACCAATATAAATCTTGGTGTTTGCACTCTCTCAACTCTATCTCTTTTATATTTGTGCTTTTTACAGCTATATGCTCTCTTGAATACTTTGATTCTTGGTTGTTTTAGAGTGAGAAGTTCTCATCCTCATCTATCTATTCAATTCCAAAAATTAATGGCTTCAACAAAAATTGATAAACAAGTGTTTTTGAAAAAGTTTACGAAAATCTTTTACATATTCAATTCACCTCCCCTCTTGAATTTGAAGCCACTTGGTAACATATTTTATATTGTTTTTAATAATTGATCATGAATCTTATGATTCACGATACGTTTCGATTCACGATTCGGAAAATAGGCTTTCCGATACGCAATTCTGAATCCCGATTTGATAACCATGGATCAAAGTGCTTCTCCTTCAACCAATAAAGTTTTAGTCAACTGCTGAGTCCTCTATCATAAGCTCCCCCAGCCTTGTGCTATAAGGTCACTGATAGAAATCTATTATAAATGTCATTGTTGAATTGGAGGGTTTTAAGTAAAGAAGGAGGAAAAGAGAAGATAGAGACTCAGAATAATATGATATTGATATTGATTTAATGTGATGATAAAGTGATACAAAAGACAAACCCAATAATCCTATTTATACTAATACTAAGCTCTTAATTCTAATTAATAAGGAAACAAATCAGAAAATATAATAAATAGGAAATAAATCCAAAGAGATCCTATAAGATACTCTAAAATATTTCAAGATACAATAAAGATATTTTGATATATTTTTCACATATTCTAACACTCTCTCTCAAGCTAAAGCTTCCTAAGCTTGAGCTTGTAACAATTAAATAATTTGATAATATGATAGTGGCTGGGACGGATGGAGACGATGGCTGGCAACTGCTTCTGCGAAGGAGACGGAGACGAGGCCAATGCATCTAGATAGATGGAGATGGGGCCATTGCATCTGAACAAAGAGTTGGGGTCAGAGCATCTGAGATAAAGAATCGGACCAGAGCATCTGAGACAAAAAGTCAGGTTGGTATGAGTCATAAACAAGATAAGTTACCATCGGAATGATCGTTGATGGAAAAAGAAGTCACCACTAATATGATTCATCCGTGGGAGAGAAGTCATCATCGTAATGATCGTCGGTGGGAAGAGAAGCCACTGGTAAGATTCATTTGTAGGAAAAGAATGACATGACAAACACCGACATTGAAGTATATGTGGAGATGAATTTATTCCCATTCTCCCCCTCAATGCTATGCTAGCATTGGAAAAGAATCAAACAGTAGCTAAAACCAGAGATAACCACCACAAAACAAGCACGTGGAGGTCAGAGATGGTGCAGTGAGGCGAACGAATGGCGGAGGAGCCCAGAAAAAAGGTGAAACATCCATGGGTCAATATACAATTGCCAAAAACAGAAAACCCAATACACCTGAATGTCTCTACGAGAGTATACAAGTCTGCACAGAGGTCGATTGATGGAGATGAGCTCAGATCCGTATAGAGGAGGCCAGGGCGAGTTGAATGAGACCAATAGCTGCCGAAAAGGTGGCCGGACACGCCGTCACCAGCCGGAGGAAAGGGCAGCGCATGGGTCTGCGAGCAGAGAGAAGAGGGCGTGCATGGAAGCACGTCGGACGGCCTCCAGAGCTATGCGTTTGGGGGTTGGCCGAACTCAGGCTAATAGTGCGATTGGTGAGGTCACCAGCCGGAAAAACTGATGGTGGATGGCGGCAGCAGTCAGTGGCAGCGACGGGAAGAAACCAGAGGAGAGAGTACGCGCGGAGGAGATGGTGTTTGCTGGCAAACCAAATTGAAAACACAATTGGCAGAAAAAGATATAGAAAGGGTGTGTCGAAAGGAGAACTCGGCAACCAGAGGCAACTAATTGGAATTCTAGATTTTTGAAAACTCGACAGCAAAAGTGACGGGACAGGTCAAGGAGGATGGTACTGCTATGATACCATATTAAATTGGAGAGTTTTAGGTAAGGAAGGAGGAAAATAGAAAATAGAGACTCAGAATAATATGAGATTGATATTGATTTGATCTAATGATAATGTGATACAAAAAAGACAAACTCAATAGTCCTATTTATACTAAAACTAGGCTCTTAATCCTAATTAATAAGGAAACAAATCAGAAAATATAATAAATAAGAAATAAATCCTAAGAGATCCTATGAGATACTCTAAAATATTTCAAGATACAATAAAGATATTTTGAAATATTTTTCAGATATTTTAACAGTCACATTAAATGTTTTTACATACACAAACCAAAATTTTCTCCAATCTATCTTTAAGTTCTAAATAAATAGCTTGATACAAAAAGGGTCTTTAGATAAACAGACATTCAGTACATACCAGAGCCAGGGCATACTGTATCACATAGTTGCTAACAGCTGCTCCTTCTGGCTGAAAAGTAGCAGCATATAATTAGTTAGTATTATTTAAAAAATAATACCACAAAACAAGATAGTAATAAGGTTTAACTCATTTAACCAAATCAATGTGTAAGAATTAAGGTAAACAGATAACTTTTTTTAAAAAAAAAGAGAGAGAGAGAGAATAAAGGAAAAAGATAATGAATATCCACAAGTTTCACAACATTACCCGACAACCAACAAGACGATAGAGCAGCTGCTGCAAAGCAGGCAACTGCACCAATAGCTCCTCACTATCCAAATCCCTGGTCCTGCTGTACCCCTGCTTGGAAAACAAACAAACATGAAAACTTCTTAGAAAAGATAAGTTTACAAGACGAAAACCACACATTAAAAAAAAAAAGCATACTTCATTAATAGAAAGCAATATAAATCCACACCAACCATTTAAAGTTTATTACAATGTCAGTCAGCAATGCAGAGGATTTTACATAAAAAATATAGACAATGCCAGAAAGTTTTAAAAAATCTATGTTAGTTCTTCCTCCATAATCAATCAACCTACTTACAAGTATAGTTCCCTACAAACCAGAGTTTTCCAGATTTCTACCAGTAATTGGTGAAATTTCAAGTCAGAAAAAATATCAGCATAGTTAAAGGACCAAATATCATAGTGATTGCCAGCCAAATCGTTTTTGGACCAAATATTAGCAATTGCTCTGACCTGGAAGAATTTCTGCTCAATTATGAGAGTAATCAAAAAAGAAAATGGTACATTATGAGACTTGAACCCCAGCCATACAAATTCTTGTTTAATTGCTTCCTTTTTCATAATTCATCATTTTCATCATCAAAATCAGTTAGGAGAATTATTTAAATAAAAAATTAAAACATCACGCCTTATCTATTTAGGAAAAAAATTAACCTAACATAGACAATCATATTCATGCCAGAGAATATGCACATGGTATATATACAAGAACTGAAAAATTACAAATTCTTGAATTTTAATAGATCAAACCAAGATACTAAGAAGTTTGATAAAAACATTCACAATCTTAAAAATAATTTAAAATAAAATTTCTAAGAAAAACCAACAGTACAAATCTAATGTAGATATGCACTGCAAAAGAGTACGAAGATAAAAATAAAGAGCAGAATACTAGGCTTCTAAAGGAGTCAAAGGCAAGTGATGTTGTTGAAGATATCCTTGATGAACAATCTGTCTCAACAAGGGATAAGAAATAAGAAATATAAGAAAATCAAAAGGAAAACCAATTTTAGAGAGCACATGAAAATTGAAAGACTGTTGCCGACAAATACAATCAACGCCAGAATACATATATTTGAGACATAAGAAGCTTTTCACTAGTAGGAAATGACTAAATGAATTCTGCCAAGAGAGGGGCGATTGATGGAGAAAATAGTATTCACATAGTTACTTGAGATCTTTGATATTTGTTATTTAGTAAGAGTCCCAGTTCTATGCATCAAGTCAGTCAAATGGACTAAATGAATCAGTTTAAAATTAGCCTAAACGGAGCCTATGCATTTAAAACAAATCTACAAGTCATTCAACTGATATTCATTAAGTCACTTAGGGGTCTATCTGTTCTAGGAGAAATTATTTAGTACACCCAGTGCATCAAGTGTATACACACCCATAAACAGAAATCAACCTACTCAGCTTGAAACCTACATGGTTTTGAGTATATGGACTTTTGTGCAAGTTTCAAGATCAAGTGATTGGTTCCTATTTATGAAAGATGCACTGTATACACCGGGTGTACACAATAATTCCTCCCGTTCTAAAGCATTAAAGGTCAGGTGTTTTTCCTGTAAATCAAGAACATTTAATGAAGTACTCCATCCTCTCTGGTTTTCTACTAGAAATTAAGGTTTTTTCAATTCCTAGCAGAATTCTGAACTGTTCAGATTCTAGAAAAAGAAGATGGAACAAAAAAAAGACAAAAGCCTTTCCTATTTTCCCACTTCTATTAAAACATAATTCATCAAATTCCAGGGCCGCATCAGTGACCAATACTTGGGGATTTGGGGCTTCAGTGATTTAGGGGTTTAGTTCAATAAGAGCACCTCAAATTTAAGGACTGGCCTTTAAAATTGAATTAGGACTACCTGAGGATTTTACTTGGGCTCCTTTCAATAGGAATTATTATAAACATTTCAATTTCTCTATGATTGATTAATAAATAATAATATAATTCTGTGTATCTTCTCTCCTTTCCCTTCCTCGTTCCTGTCCCAATCTCTTCTTTCAATCCCCACTTTTTTATTTTACACTAATAGGTAGTTAGGTACTGCAGCCCCCATTTTCCTAAATCATTCACATAAATTAGGGTAACAAGATCAAGGCTTCTTTCATCGCTTTCCCTCATGTTCCATTCTTCTATTCTATATTGATGGTGCCATAGCTGCACTTATCCTACATCACTTATATAAATCATAGCACCAAGATTAAAGTCGAAATATTATTCATCTAACCATAATCGAAACTAACTCAAGGAATATTATCATAAATGACTAATCTTGTCCTCAACAATCTAGGATTCATGAATCGAACTAGGTGTTAAAGCACAGGAAATACAAAAGAGGACAGTGAGTATAAAATAAATTACCATCATATCCAGCAGGGTGGCCATGTCTCATGTTATATAAGGTTTCTATATTGCTAAATAAAAATTGGCAGAAATCTATAAGTGAGCCCAGTAAGCCACAATCTTCAATGCTATATATATATATACAAACTTTTGTATATAATATTAGGGTTTTGTTAACATGTTCCTTAAGGGCACATGTTAAGGATTTAAAACAGCATTTATTACTTAATTACTTAAAAAAGAAAGTAGTAAATGTTTTTTTTAGATTTTCAAGACATTAAATGCTTGTACTTTTTATTTGATAGTTTCTATTTTTGAATTATTAACATGTGCCCTTAACAAAACCCATAATATTAAAACAACAGTCATACAGGTATGAAAACCTGAACAGCAACCAATAAACTACATAAAAAAGATACAGTTATAGATTTTAAGTATAAAGGAGGGGAGGGAGTTTCTCTATTCATTTTTCATGCAAAAAAATGTCATAGATAAAACTTTTAACTTGATTGGTTATCACAAGTATATAATCACTGCTTAGTGAAATTACCTTGTCCTGCCCTGGGGCAGGTTTGGGTAGACGCTCAGCTTCAATATCATACTTCAGAATCCAGAAACATTCAAGTCTTTCTTCCAAAAATAATGCATAAGTACGTACCCAGGCAGAACAATCCCAAGCTGCAAGCAAATGACATCATACAGTCAAACAAATTATACAACTGAATTGAGTATTGAACCAAAAACATCACTCTAAGATCACTTGTTAAAAACTTCTAACTAGAGTTAAAAGGACAGTTAAGAAAAGGTTATCTGTAGGTCCCTGTACTATTTGGGGATTTTCAATTAGGTCCCTATATTTCAAAATTCTGTAATTGGGCCTCTATAATTTCAAAAATTTCTAATTGGGTCCCTAACATTAAAGCATTCTTAACAGTAAGCTGAATTCAAGGACCCATCTAAAAATTTGTGAAACTATAGGGACCAAGTTACAAACTTATTGGGTCCCTACAGTTTTAAAATTTTTTAATTGGGTCCCTGATTCCAGCCTATCGGACCTAATTAAAAATTTCGAAATAGTATAGAGACCAATGGATTAATTTAACCTCAAAAAATATAAAGATAAGGTCATAAAATTAACCAATTGGGCTAGAATCATCCTTGAAATTAGAAAGTTGGAGAATGCGTCCCCTCTGTGAGAAATTAAGAAGTTCTTCTCTAAAAGTAAGATCACCCTCTCTCAATAACCTATGGATGACTATCAGTGTTTTCAATGCCACCTGTGAACAAGATGAAGGAAAGTGAAACATAAGCATATCTAACCTTCAGAAAATTATCAGCCAGATAATTAGAGTCAAGCAAGCAACTAATGAAAAATTACAAGGAAAAAAAAACATTAAAATTCATAACTCATAAGAACAACACTGCAGAGGACCAGGTCTAAACCCTGTATATAAATTCCATATCACCTGACTCGAGGAATAATAAAAGTAATATTAGATACTCAGTTAAGATATCAAGAAATCAAAACTCCTTCAGCAACAACTCCAAATATTCCAATAGTTCACATCTGATGCAAAATTCAACTGATTTTGAGTTATACAATTATATCAAGGAAAAAGAAGCTGAACACCACTTTACAACACTGGAAAGAAGAAAGCTAAAACAAAGTTAAAAGGGAACATTTTTTCTCTTATTTGGTGGGGGAAGGGGTTAGACACTAAAGAGGTTTACTCATGTAATAGGAACTTGGGAACTGCAACTAAGGTCCATTATGGGCACAAAAATGAAAAGAAAGACTTTACATCAGATTACTGCTAGATCCTTCAATAAGGTATACAAAAAATTAAAGCCTTATAACAAGTTTGGCATTTCAATTTCTTTTGGTGTACAATAAAATTAAAAGAGAGTAAGAAACATATAAACCAGTGTATAAATTAAATACGGTTTAAAGAAAATGATCTTTTTATTAGTAACATGAAGAATTGGCCTTATCAAATAATAACTAGATCTACTATCGCATCCTTAATCAAAATAGATCTGAATCCTTCGTAAGGAAATTTCCTTTCACCATCTAGTGTCATCTAGGCTACATACCATCAAAGCTTCTGGAATGATATCTTCTCATTACTTATACCCTCCTTGTCTTCCTCTTCTCCGCTCTGATTACCATATCTAGATTTTGTCACTCTTCAACTACAGATTAAAAGAGTCTAAGCTACCTTAGACAATGTTTCCCATCTTATCTTCAAGTATAACTAACTTCAAGCAAATCTTCATTATTATCTCTCTTTCAAAGTGTTAACAAATTGTTTATTATATCAATATCATTTATATCAACTTAATATTTGATACCTTCATCAAACATACCCCAAGATGTTCTGAGACAAACAGTCACTAGCTTCTAAGCTGCACAGTAGATTGAAATATTCAAAACGAATGGTGACAAACAATATGATTTCTATAGGGGCTTGGCATATTCTGTAGAAGAATGTCAGAATTTGAAGCAGAGATGTCTACCTCTTGAGCTTCAGTAGGATAAGATTGCCTTCATAAACCTTTTTGGTGCCAAGATCATAGTCATTTTAGAGGGCGTGTCCCTAACAGACCTTAAGAGAAATTGGAGAGGCATACTAAGTTTTTTTTTTTAACTTTTTGTCTTCTTGACTTTTGTTACAGTTTTTCTGTCTCAGGAAGATATCTTATCATCTATTTTGTACAGTTCTCTCTCTTTTTCCTAGATATTTTATTAGTGGTAAAAGAGGAAAAGTATAACTTGGTTACGGAAAAGATGAGATATACTCCAAAACAGAAAATTCTAGATGCATATATTTCTATCTTTGTTTAAGGGGGAAAAAAAATCTTTTACAACAACAACTACCACAGCAACCAAGCCTTATGTCACAAGGTGGGGTCGGCTACATGGATTAAATGATGCATTTTCAGAAAAACCATTTAGATCAAGGTCTTTTCTAATGGTTTCTCTTAAGTTTTCTTTGATCTTCCTCCACTTTTGTTAATCAGGATATCATCCATTTGACCCACATTTCTCACTAGAGCCTCTATTGGCCTTCTCTTCACATGGCCAATGCCAAAACCGCCTTAGGCAAGTTGATGTCTTCTTCTCCTCAATAGGTGTTACACCAACTTTCTCCTGAAAACATTTGTTCTTGATTATCTTTTCTTATATGTCCTCTCATCCACCACAACATTCTTGCCTCTGTTATATTTAATTTTTGCTCTTGTTGGTACCAGTGCTGTCAAATTGCGGCTATGGCAGAATGGCGTTGGGGATTTTATGAAAACCACCATTCGCCATCAATGGCATTGAGGATTCCACCTTGTGTGAAATCGTGACCGCCACAGCCATGGCGGTCATAGCGGTCCATGGCTGAAATGGAGGTTTTTTTTCTTTTTTTTTAAGGGCTTTTTCGTGATTCCACACATGGGATTTTATAAATCCCTAACCATGTGACGCTTCTGCCTCTGTTTGGATTTCGACCCTCACCCACCCTCCCACCGGTCTCCTCCATCAACTCCGGTGACTGAGCGACCAAACCCACGCACCTCCGGCGAGCGATGACCATCTCCAGCGAGGGAACTCCAGCTGTTGTCTCCTTTGACCTCAGTTTTCCGAGGTAATGACATGCTCTCAGCTCTCTGTCTCTGTTCTCACTTCTTCTTTCTTTGTTTCTTTCTCAGTTGTTCTTCTCTGAGTTTGTTGTTCTATTTTCGATCCCCATTCTTTTTTTTTTTCCCGTTTCTGACTGTGTTATTATACACTTCTCTCCTTTATTGGGTTTTACACTCAGTACTTACTCTCAACTCTCAAACTCTCTGTTTTCAGTTGCTACTTGCTGCACTCTAGTTTCCTATCTAAGTCTCTGTTTTATTCTTTTGACTTGTCTTGAACTCTTGATTTGTGTCACTTTTTTCTTACTTGTTAGTATTGTTAGTTTCTATTTTCTAGTGACCTTATGCTTAATTGCTTATGTTATGAGACTTTGATTATGTTGAGTTACGACAGTTATGTTTTTTCCTTATGCTTTCGAATTGTGATACTTTTTATGAATTTTATTTCAAAGAATATATTTCTAATTTTATTGTTCTTGGTGTATGTTATTAGTTTTTATTGTTTATTATATTCAGCAGATTTTATTTTTTTGCATTTTTCTGTATATATTTTATTTTTTTAATTCAGCCATCATGCTTCCGCCATTTTCCTCAACACCATCTGCCATATTTGTATGGCGGATTTTTGGCTTTCCGCCATGGACCACCATCTGCTATTAATAGCACTGGTTGGTACTCTTCAGCCTAACATTCGATATCGTAGAGCATTACTGGTCTTATAGTTGTTTGGTAGAATTTTCCTTTGTGTTTGATAAGCTCCGTACAATCACAAATTATGGCTGAAGCATTTCTCCATTTCATTCACCTAACTTGAATCCTATGAGCTACATCTCCTTCAATCTCCCCATCACTTTGTAAGATAGAACCTAGATACTTAAACTGTGCAACTTGTGGCATGGTGTGATCCAAATTTTCACCTCCAAGACATTGCTAACTCACGTTATGCTGAACCTGCATTCCATTTACTCCGTCTTACTTCTATAGCTAATCGAAAACTCTTTGATTCCAAAGCTTCTCTCCACAACTCAAGTTACTCTTCTTGAATCTTAAATTAGGACTATATCATCTAAAAAAAAAAAGTATTAGTTGAGCACTGGCTCTTGGATGCACCCAATAAGTAATGTACAATGCCAAGGTAAAAGGTATGGACACAAAGTCAACCCTTGGTGTAATCCTATAGTTATAAGAAAAAAAAATTTTATTACCCCTCCATGCGATTACACACTAGTTGTTGCCCCATCATACATATTCCTTATAGCTCAAATACATGCAATATGAACAATCATAAAGTGACAAGAATACAAGACAATATCATTCTATAGAGGCTGAATAATAAGCCAAAATCTTTGCTTGAAAAGTTGAGCGATTGATCATATATAATTCAGGGTCATAGATTGCAGTTTTTCTTTCTTCCTTCTATTTGATCCTGAAGGGATGTCCTAATGGATTTAGATAAGGACTGGTTAGCTTAAGGAATTCCTTCTTTTAATTTTTGCTGTTTTCTTTGTAACTGCTTTGCTTTTTAGGAGGATATTTTGTCCTCTGTTTTGTGTATTTATTTCAGTAAAATTGCTTCTTTTAGCCAACAGCAATAAACAAGCCTTATTTGGTTTTGGCTATATGGATTCTAGTACTCCATAGTGCTCGATTCTATATCATATATTCATGAAGCCCCATGTACACTAAATCCTTCTCAATAGCCTTTCACCATGTCTTTGTTGGTCTACCTCAACTCTCTTTACTAGGAAATCGTCTATAACTTCACATCTTCTTACCAGGTCAGCAGGTCCTGAGTAGGTTGTCATCTTAAACAGTTTTCCACAATTTTTTTTCCTCTATAGAAGCCACTCCAACTTAGCTTTTACTCTCTTTTGAATATCCACTAAAACAATATATCAACAAAAAGCATACACCAAGGCACACTTCATCTTGAATATGCATAGCAAAAGGCTTAATGTCGAACATTCATGCAAACCCACTTGTACTGAAAACTCTTCACTTTCAATTTCCACCTCTTCCTCATGCATATCCTTGATCACTTGAATATATACCAAACAAACTCCCTTTGTAGCAAAACTCTCCACAGAGTCTCTTTAGGGACTCTCTCATAGGGTTTCTCACAATCTATAAATATCATATCTAGATCTAAATTTTTACATTCTAAGAGCATCCTCAGCAGATAGATAGCATCAGTAGTTGATCTTCCAAGCATGAACCAAACTGATTTCCTGATATACTAATCTCTTTCCTAATTTCTTTTATCCAAATGAAATAAAATCCCCTCAGATGTTATTAAACAAAAGAAGAGAACTACAATCTACAAACCTAATAATTTGCTATAACTTGTATTTTAGTGTACCAACAAGGAAACAAGATTTACTAATATAAACTGCACAGGTAAAACACTGATACCAACCCCTGGTAACCTGGATAGCATCAGGAATCTCATTAAAGGCAGAACAATGTTAAATTAGGGACCAATAGCAAAACAACACTGAGTTTTAGAGCTTTAAGTTAAGTTTTCTATACAAAAACAATAACTCAATCAGCATGAGTAAGCACTCTCTGTACCAAACTAAATTCACAACTTAGTTTGAAAGCCATACAATTTCATATTCTCATAAGTGACTAAGATTTTACAAATCTAAATCTCTATAGGAGACAATTAATGCTCAAACCAAAAAGCAAAAATTCCAACTATTCACTTTTAATAAAAAAAACCACTTGATTCACATTCATTTCATACAGTAACATCCACATTTCTAACAGGGAATGTCGAATTGACAGCAAGAAACAACTTTTAAATTATGAAACATCGGTATACCGTATAGAAAATTAAAATCCAACACCAGTCCATCAAGGAAAAAAAAAAAACAAATTCATGTCCAACAAAATGCATGTACACAAGTTATTGAATAATCAAACTAAATCATAATTGTAAGCTCCAGTTATATCAATTTATCACAATAATTGAATACAACAACAAAAGCCAATACCGTCCAATTTCGCGTCTTGGCCAAACGACGAGCAAGGGAATGAATGCAGTAAGCAACATCAGCTCTGGGTCGTATAGCAGAAGTGGCAAATAGAATTTCTACATTGAAAATAAAACAGGATGCAATTTTATCATTCTATTTCTTTCCTCATTATTAACAAAACTTATTTAAAAAAAAATAAAAGGATCAATCTGGATCTACAAATAATCACTCACTTCTAAGGTGTCTCTCTTTTGGAGGACACTCGACATGGTTCGTGGCTTTGACTATGGCAACGTCCAAATCCTAATAATAGGAAACCATTAAACAATACCCACATGAGATATTTCGAAAGAGAATGAAAAATAAAAAAAATAAAATCGATTATCTATCTATGTTTAGAAAATGAAGATGTTTAGAAAATGGAGATGAGAATAGTACCGCATAATCGCTGTTGACATGGGCAAGACCCACTTTGGTGGTGTCTTTGAGGGCGCCATAGGCTTTTCTCCAAGTCTGAAGGGTACCCATTTCTACACTTTCAGCGTTGATCTTTCTGTGTACAAGTGGTATTCAACCCTTGATTTTCTCTATTATATCTCACTTTCTCTCTCTTGTGTTCTGTGTGCGAATGCGATGATGAATGAATGGGTTTTGATGGGATTACAGGGGAGGAGAGAGAAAGGGAGGAAATTTGATTAAAGAAACTTTCTTCTTTGTTTGCGGAATTTTCTTTTCCGCTTGGGGAAGGAATTCCAGCCTCGTTGGCGTTTGGCGGCTACTGCTCAGCTGCGCCAATGCGTCATCATCGTTATTTTATTTTATTTTTTTATAGCCATCATCACTTTTTTTTTTTATTTTTTTGCCAGTAGCCATCATCGTTATTTTATTCCACATTTTTTATTTATTTTTTATTTATATAATTATATCATAAATTAACACTACATTTAATCTTATATAGTAAAAAAAAAATCAAAAACAAAATAAATGTGTTTGAATAAATAAGAAATATAAATTTACTTCTTTAAGAGTAGTAAAAAGAAAAATATTAACTCTTCATAAATCGTAAAAGAAAGTGTTTTAATATAATTATAACCATTAAATAAGTGTGTATAAGTGATTTGTGAATAAATTTCAATTACAATTTTATAGGTTTATCCCTTTTTATTTGAATTTAATTACGCATTAAGTACTAAATGTCAATTTGGAATATTTTTAGAAGTGATAGTTTTTTGGGTATTAGAAAATGTGACCAAGAAAAGAGAGTATCCCCTTTATAAATAGTATAGATTATATTATAATAATTTATAATAATAATAATAATAATAAGAATCTAATCTAATATATAATATCATTATATTTTTGGTTAAAATATATTTTATTTCATTAAACTTTTTTTCATGTTTATTTTACCCTTGAGATTTAATTTAACAATGTGCAATTTACCCCCCCACAATATTTATTATTGGAGCTTAAAACACCTCAATGTTAAACATTGTCTAAATACATAACGGTGACATTTTAATAAAATTCCAAAAATCTCCCCAAAATGGAAAAACACCCACGAATTCTTCATTTGATTAGAATCTCCTCAACAGTGTTGTCTCCTACACTCTCTTCCCTAAGGCTTCTTCCACATCCAACTCTACGGCCGTTGCTATGTTCCACTTCAACCATTTAGTCTACTACAACATCCAAATCACAGGGAATCTCAGCTATGGGTTTGTGTCCAATGTGTCCATATTTCAAGCTAAGAAGTTGTTCATATGGCTCCCTATGACCAAAATAAAGGTCCATGAGGATTTGAGCAAGCTTGAATTCTTTGTTGGAGCTTAGTCAGAGAAACTACTTGCAAAACAATTTGAGGACGTATTGAGTGTGCGCGTAAGGCTTGTGTAAGATTGACGAGAGCAAACCTTGCGCATCGTGTGTGAATGAATGAATGTCTTTTGTTTGTTAAAATGACTAAATCGTGTTTGTGTTTATGTTAAGTTGTCAAGAATTGAATATCTATTATTATATTATTATCATTATAAATAATATTTTAAAAATTAAATCAAAGATTAAATTGACAGTTTTCAGATCATTATTCAATTATTTCAATTGATTAAATTTATAATTAAATCATGATTAAACTAGAAAATACTTAAATTAGAGACATAATCAATGTATGATCCAACAAGTTTAATTGGCTGATTTGATCTAATTTTTATAAAATTGATTTTATGTCATACTTTGATTTATTTTTTTTTTGTGATCGATTCTTCTTTCGTTGTAACTTGCTAAAATTAGTTAGAAAATAAGTTACTTAACACTGGCCAAATGAAAAGCTTTGATCATAAGAGGAATATGTCCTCCTTAGGGGTGAACTGCCACTAAACTAGAAAATATGGGAGAAAAGCATCGAAATCTAGAAGAATTATACTGAGGGATCATGATTTTGAGTGGTGGCAAATCACCGCTAACAAATTAGACAGTGTTTTATTGGGGAGAGGTTTCATGCTCTATTATAAATAGAAAAAATTTTGTATGAATTTTACCTATTATATTATTTTTTAGATATATTATTCAAATATTAACATATATATAAATAATAATTTACATATCTATCTCAAAAGACATATAGATAATTAAATGTTTGACTTAAATAATTTATTCTCTTTCTTAACTCACTTATTTTCTCTCTTTTTTATTTTTTCCACGTTATTAAAACTATTGAGTCATAGATGTCTTCCACTATTTGTCTTCTATTTTTTTCTCTTTAAGTTCACATTCACACGTTGACATTCCTAATCCTCAACAAAATTAACAATACGTTACATGCAACATATATTATCCGAAAATATTAAAAGAAAAAACAAATGCACGTTAAGTTAGCACTATCATGTTTCATATGTCATAAATAAGAAAATTTCATATTATTGTAATAATTAAAATTTTTAATTTTTAATAATAAAATATTTTTTTGATAAATGATACGATTTATTGAATGAATACAAAATTACAAATTAAATTAAACCCAAATTAGAAATGCAATTTTTTGGGTTTCCTTTCAACTTCACTCTTAGGGTATACTTGAAAATATAGTAAGTGAGGGAGTGACATGATAAAATTTAATAATATTATGTTTGAAAGTTATTTTAAAGGAGAGAATGAAATGGTAAGAGAAGGTCAAAGAGTTCTTTCTTTACTATTCAAAACCTCAAATTTTTGTCCCCCTAATTTGGGAGTCAAAGAATAAATAACTTGAATATTTTATTAATTTCTTCATTAAACTTATTAAATTACCAAATAATAGAGTGACATATTCTATCAATTTTATTCTTTATATTTTCATTTTATTTCATTATGAAGTACTCTCTTCTATTATCTTAAAAACTCTCAAACATAACATTAATTTAGTCGACAACAATGGTAGATCAAATAGATTAAATTCATGGATTCTTATATAGTGTGTATTGATTCATAGCATTTCCAAAACAACTTCCAGAATCCCTGAATTTAATCTATTTGATCTACCATTGTTGTCCACTAAATTAAGGTTATGTTTGGGAGTTTTTAAGAGAATAGAAGAGAGTAATTCATAATGAAATGAAATGAAAATATAAAGAATAAAATTGAAAAAATATGTCACTCTATTATTTGGTAGTTTAATAAGTTTAATGAAAGAATTAATGAAATATTTAAATTATTTATTCTTTGACCCCCAAATTAAGAGAACAAAAATTAGAGGCTTTGAATTGTAAGGGAGGGACTCTTTAACCTTCTCTTACCATTTCATTCTCTCCTTTAAAATAATTCTCAAACATAATATTATTAAATTTTATCATGTTACTCTCTCTCTCTACTATATTTCCAAGCATACCTTAAGAGTGAAGTTGAAAGAAAACAGAAAATATTGCATTTTAATTTGGGTTTAATTTAATTTGTAATTTTGTATTCATTCAATGAATCATATCCTTTATAAAAAAAATTTATTATTAAAAATTACAAATTTTAGTTATTACAATAACATGAAATTTTCTTATTTATGACATATGAAACATGATAGTGCTGACTTAACATGCATTTGTTTTTTCTTTTAATGTTTTCGGTCAGTATATGTTGCATGTAACATATTGTTAATTTTGTTGAGGATTAGAAATTAGAAATGTCAACGTGTGAATGTGAACTTAAAAAGAAAAAAATAGAAGACAAATAGTGGGAACATCTGTGACTCAATAGTTTTAATAACGTGAAAAAAAATAAAGAAGAGAAAGAATAAGTGAGCTAAGAAAAAGAATAAATCATTTAAGTTAAATCATTTAATCAATTATATGTTTTTAATTAAAAAATATATGAGCTATTATTTATATATATATCAATATTTAAATGTTATGTTTAAAAAATAATATTGTAAGTAGAATTCATATAAAAATTTCTCTAACAAACAATGTGGGGTAAATTACACGTGTCTAAACCTTAGGGGACAAAATACACATGGAATAAAGTTTAATGCGGTAAAGTATTTTTGGTCTATTTTTTTTTATATAAAACAAAGTTTCTTCATGTTGGGACTCATGCCGCGTGTCGCCTTCATATTCATTTTTCACCTTAATTTATTTTATTTTATTTGACCTTAATTAACAATAATTTCAAATATAATATAATATCTAATATTCAATATTATTATATAAAACAAAGTTTCTTCATGCGGGACTCATGTCACATGTCATCTTCATATTCATTTTTTTATTTCTAAACTAAGTTTTGTGTTTGTACATAACATAAGAATGACAAAGATAAATACAATTAAATAAAAATAATTTTATTATACAAAATATATGTAATAAAATTATATATAATTAAAGGTATTAGAAGTTTTAAAAGAATGCTCCATATTTTAGGAAATACAAATCATTTTGACATCGTTAAGAGACATTTTATCAAATTAATTTAGACAATTCTTTTCATCTTTAATAAAGACGTGTTAACTGTAACTCTATTCAACCTGTACCACTCTCTTCTTATCTTATAGTTCGATTATCTTTCTTCCAAAGTGCTACTTGATTGATTCGGTGCTTTAGCATCATATATTCCAAAAAGTTTCAACTCATATCATATGAACATTAATCACAACACGTACATTAATAAAATAAGAAAGAAGAAAATGTGGAAGGACTTCTTAAAGAGTGTAATCATAAAAGTTCAAATTCTTCGATAAAACTGGGAAAAAACCACTAAATGTTGCTTTTATAATTTTCATTTCATTTTGGTGTATTGTTAACGATGAAATCCCCTGTGATGAATATTCTAATCATTTTCAGTAGCACATCAACCTTAAAAAGTTATGCGCTTCATATAGAGGAATTAGATGAGAAATCAAATTCAAGTCAACCACAATCATTTTCTAAGCTAAAGCATAAAAAAAATATCAGACATAAATTTCTCATAATAAGGTTTATCAAGTTATAGAAAAGGCGTTACCCATGGTTCTCTTGATCTAAATTTGTTGTTGAATGATACATAAAACAATAAATGATTTTTGCATTTATTCAATTCATGTAAATGTATCCCCTGCTAAAATTGGCTATTGTAACCCATCACAGCAGTTTTAATCAGGGTTGATTAAGAAGTAGAAGAGAAACTGATAGAGAAAGAATTGATTAAAGCAAAGTGCACCTTTAGAATTTGCATTAATAACAGATTATTAAATCTAGGCCGAAGAAGAGCCGTACCTGTAGTTTCACTCATTGGATAATAAAAGGCTGTGGTTGAAAGCCTCTTTAAAGCGCACTAGTCTTCACATTGCATGTGCTTACGATTTTGAAAAATAAAGTTTTTACTTTTTTGATTTTTAAATAAAGTTTCTATTTGGCCCTGGGTGTTTGGGCTTCGGTCCTGTTTCTTTGTTTGGTGGCTCGCTTCTAAAGACCAAAAAAAAAAACTGAAAAATAAAGTTTGAACACTTATACGTATAGCCTAGTAACCAATATCCTGAGTTAACTTTCACTCATGGCTACGATAATAGAAACCAATCCAAACATTGAATTCAAATACCAAGATAATGTAAGGCACAAGAGCCAAGGCTTGAAACAAGAATGAAAGAAAGTTTGAGAGAAAAGAGAGAAGAGTTGAGTCTGAATATTGACTAAATTGAATTATATGATATATTATAGAAAATGTGTTTATATAGAGTATTGCAACTTTTAACCATATAACTAACTTACTAATAACTATAACAGATTCCATAATTGTCATTTTAACTTCATAACTGATTCTAACATTTATCCTTTGCATCCCCCTGCAAACTCAACAGTTGAGAATCCTCAATTCTAAGTTTGGCTCGAAATGAGATAAATTGAGTGTTGAAAATTACCTTGGTTAAAATGTTAGCAATCTGCTCATGGGAAGGAATGTGGCTAATCAAGAGTTTCTTCTGAATAACTCTTTCTTAAACAAAATATAAATCCAATTCAAAATGTTTAGTCCGAGAATAAAGGATAGGATTTGCTGCCATAAGCACTACACTAAGATTATCACAAAACACTTTAGGGGGCTGAGAAGAAGGAAGTTGTAATTCACAAAGTAGAGACTGAATCCAAGTGAGTTCAGCTACCAAGGAAGCCAAGCTCCTATACTCAGCTTCAGTGCTTGAGCGTGACACTGCATGCTACTTCGTGGAAGACCAGGAGATGAGATTACATTCTAAGAAGACATCATATCCAGAGGTGGACTTCCTATCATTAGGGTCAGAACCTCAGTCGGAGTCACAGAAACCAGTGAGCTCTAGATTTGCAGATCTGTGTAGGTGGAGACCAAAGTGGGAAGTAGCTTGCAGATACCTGAAGATGTGTTTGACTGCTTTCCAATAAGATTCGAGAGGCTACTGCATGAATTAACAAACACGATTCACACAGTAACTTAACTCAGGTCTGGTGACTGTGATATACTGTAAGCGGCCAACAATTGATTTATATAAATTTGGATCTGAATAAGGACTACTGTCAGTAGCTGAGAGTTTGAGATTAATAGTCATGGGAGTTGAATAAGGTTTACAATCTGTCATGTTTGCCTTATTGAGAAGATCATGAATGTACTTGGATTAAGAAAGTGGTAAACAACCATTTGTAGTAGGTTGGACTTCTATCCCAAGAAAGTAATGCAGAGGTCCTAGATCCTTGAGAGCAAAGGTAGAGTGTAAAGTTTTGATGAAAGCTTAAATTTCAGTTGATGAACTCCCTGTGATGATTATATCATCAACATAGACCCGAATCAAAATAATTAAGGTTTTAGTGAATAAAGATACATCACTTTTAGTTACAGTGAATCCAAGAGAAATAAGAGCTCTAGATAATTTTTGAAACTGTACCCGTGGAGCTTGTTTTAGGCCATATAAGGCTTTATCTAACTTGCAAACTAATGTTCTGTCACCAGTAATAAATCCCTGAGGCTAAGTCATGTAAACCTCCTCTTGCAACTCACCATTCAAGAATGCATTATTAACATCTAGTTAGTGGATTTGCCAATTTCTGCTTAAGGCTAATGTGAGAACTAATCTGATGGAAACATGTTTCATAACAGGACTAAAGGTATCAGTGTAATCAAAGCCAAGTCTTTGATTAAATCCTTTTGCAACCAGTCTTGCCTTATACTTTTACATAGTGCCATCTGAGTTGTATTTGACACGAAAAATCCATTTGCTGCCTATAGGAACTCTATTTGGAGGTAGTGGCACAAGATGCCAAGTATTGTTTCTCATGAGGGCATCATATTCTTCTGTCGTGGCTTGTTTCCGTATAGGATCAAAAAGTGCTTGATTCACAGTGCTTGGTTTTAGAGAAGCCTGAAATGCCTTGGGTTTATAAATACCAGCCTTGGCCCTGGTAACCATATAATGATGGTTTAATTCAAGATGAACAGTAGGTAAAGATGATGCATTACCAACAGTGTAAGAAGTCAGTGAAGTGGATTGATCAAGTAAGATATGCTCAGATATGTCATTAGCAACAGAAACAGATGTAGTGGTAGCATGTGCAAGTTGTCTAGCTCTAGATGAGACACTATATGGAATTATTGGAATGAGTGGAGTTGGATCAGAAGACTGATCAGAAGTAGAAGAAAGGGAATGGGAAGATTGAAATACTTCAGAATGATGTTTAAATGGAAAAACAGACTCATCAAAAGCTACATAGGGAGTGATAAAGATTTTACCAGTAGAGGAAAGACATTTGTAGCATTTGTGTGCATTGCTATATCCAAGAAAAACGCAAAGTTGTAACTTGCAATCCATTTTAACCTTATTATATGGTCTGAGAAACGGAAAGCATGCACAACAAAAAAAATTTAGAGATTTATAAGCAAGAGTTCTATTAAATAGAATTTGCTCAGGACATTGCTAACCAAGAACAGGAGTTAGAAAGGAATTAAGCTGAGTGGTAGTGAGGAAAGCCTCCCCCCATTATTTTAGAGGAAGTGTAGAATTGGCTAACAAAGTGACACCAACTTCTGTAATATGTCTATGCTTTCTTTAAGTAGTGCCATTCTGCTGATGAACATATGGACATGACAATTGATGAATAATACCATTTGAGTTTAAGAATGAGGAAAGACACAAATATTCTTTGGCATTGTCAGTTTGAAGAGCTTTTATTTTGACTCCAAGTTATAATTCCACCATTTGTTTAAATTACAAAAAGATATGATGACCTTGTGACTTTGTGTGCAGCAAATAAATTCAAGTGTATTTAGAATAAGCATCAATGAAATGTATGCAATATCTAGCACCATTTATTGCATTGATAGGTACTGGACCCCAAATATTAGAATACACAAGCTCTAAAGGTTTAGTGTATATAGTATCAGAAGCTAGAAAGGGAAGTTGATGCAACTTTCCCATACAACAAGCAGAACAAACAGAATCTGTGATATTTAAATTTATAGGTATGTTACACAATTGTAAAACTTTGAGAACAACTGATGGAGAGGGGTGACCAAGTCTTGAATGCCACAACTGAAACAATGAGTCCAATTTAGTTGAAGCAATGTTAGAGGAAATTAGTGCAGCAGATGAAACCTGTTGAAAGTTTTCAAATGCATATAGTCTATTTTTAATGGTTCCTTGGAGAAGGATCTCCTTAGTAACCTGACATTTGATAAACATGTATTAGGATGAAATTCAAAGAAAACACCATTATCTTTGGCAAATTGTGACACTGAAAGTAAGTTCTTTGTAATAGAAGGAACATGCAACAAATTATTGAGAGAAAATGATCTAGAAGGATAATTTGAAAAATAGAAATTTGAGTGTCCTATATGAGAGATAGACAAACCTAAACCATTACCTACAACCACTTGTTCCGAGCCTCCATAATCCACTTTGTTGGACAGATTAGAGGAGTCTGGTATCAAGTGATGACTGGCACCAGAATCTGGATACCAATTTTGATCAAAAAGAGTTGCAGGTGTAGCCAACTCAAAGCTTGTAGATAGATGTGCAACAGGAGAGAGGTTCTGATTTTGATTTCGAGAACTAGTGAAATTTTGATTTTAAGAAGCATTGAAATTCTAATCAAACCTGTGCCAACATTGATGAGCTAAATGACCACCTTTGTCACATAACTGACAGTAGACTCTTGCATTGAACCCGCCTCCAGCCCTACCACCTTTACCTCTGATATTAGATTGTCCTCTAAAATTTGAATTAAACCTACTCTGAAAGTTCGAATTGCATCTACCATGATCATTCTGAGAACTTTGTGATCTGTTACCATTTCCATTAAAGAACTATTTTCTTGGTTGTTGCATTCCTTGACCAAACTGAATTGCATTTGCTTGCACAGAACCAATATCATATTTCCTAAATCTTTTAATCATTTCTTCTTGAGCCATTAAGAGTGCCTCAAGTTGACTCACAATAAAAGGTTCTATCTTGAAATTATGGCTGTCACAAATGACTCATATTCCTTTGTTAAACCATCTAGAATGGATTTGACATGTTCAGATTCATCTATAGGTGAACCAATTGAGGCTAAAGTATTAACAATTTTCTTGATCTCAAGAAGATAAGAGGCAATTGAAGACTCTTTCCTTGTATTACGCAACTTAAGTTTAAGTTATCTCACCTTAGCTTTACTCTGAGAAGCAAAGAATTCCTCTAATTTCTTCCAGACCTGATGAGAATATTTACACCCAACCATTCTTATGGTGAATGGTTTGCTCATCGAGGAAAGCAACCATGACATTAATAGTTGATCATGTTATTCCCATTTCAGAAATTATCCACTCAGATTGTGATTGAGTTCATCTTCACTGGTGCCATACTTATTCGGAATTGATGAACCTGTGATAAACTTGTGGAGCTTATGACCCTTGATTGTAGCCAAAGCTTGTTGCTTCCAAGGTAAAAAAATTCTCTTCATCAAGCTTAATTGATACTGGATTGGAGAATGTATGTAGAGTAAACTAAGTAGAAGATTGCATGGAAGAAGAATTGGATGTAGTCTCTATTGAAGTTGTGCTCTGATATCATGTAAAGTACCAGAGCCAAGGCTTAAAACAAGAATGAAAGAAAGTTTGAGAGAAAAGAGAGAAGAGTTGATTCTGAATATTGACTTAATTGAATTATATGATGCACTACAAAAAAACGTGTTTATATAGTGTATTGCAACTCTCAACCATATAACTAACTTACTAACAACTATAATAGATTTCATAACTGTTATTTTAACTTCCTAATTGATTCTAACCTTTATCATTTACAAAAATGAAAGCACATATCTAGACACTGATTATTTGAGAAAAAATCTATTAAGTCAAAGAAGCTTATCAACAGATAAATCAGAGACATACATAATCATCATTTTCACATTGTTCTACAACAGAGCACTTACAACAGTGTTAATGAAATAAATGGTAAACATCCTCATTAGCTACATTAAGCCAGGGAATCCTTTCCTTGAGAACCTGTGCATTGAGTCATTAAATCATTTTTTTAACATGCTAGAAAACTTCAATACGAGTAATTGAAACATAATCTCATAATTAAGGAATATCCACTATGAGACACTTTTTAAATTTTCAAAAGTAATTCAATGAAGCTTCCGGGAGGAATATGACAGCAGGGCCAGGGATAATAAAATCGATATAAATACCTAGACTTGTTTGTGTCATGGCCGTGTAATGTAATGGAATATGCGAAAAGAAGCTTCCACTTCACATTTTGGGCATTATAGTAGAAAAATCAAAATGTAGTTCCCACAGACTATTGGACCTTAAAAGGATTTCCTTTTCAACTTCAAAATGCAGCAATTGAGTGTTTAAGTTAGTTTCCACCTTCCTAAGGTTTAATCAATTTGCCTTCTACAGTTTCCACTTATGCCCAAAAGAAAATGTTTTTTTTAAATTTTTTTAAATACAGAATGGATTTTTTTAATGTTTTTAAATATAAATTAATATGTAAATATATATATATATATATATATATATATATATATATATTAAGATAATTAATATGTGATTATAAATTTTCACACAATGATTTTTGAAAGATACCACAAGTTCTTCAGTGAAGACACAAAAAATATTATAAATTATTTTGCTTGTCCCATTCTGCCTCCATCTTGATGGCTAATTTTGTTCTTCCCACACATTGGTTTCAAGCAAGTTTATGCAAGTATTATAGAATATGATTTTGTTCAAGGTTTGAAATTTTTTTTTTGGGTAAGATCAAGGTTTGAATTTGTATTAGTTTATTTTTCAGATTTGTAAGTTATTTTAACATAAAACGTGCCTAGCGATTATGATCCATGCCACAAATAGACATCTCCAGTTATATAAGCTCTTCTTTTTTTTTTCAATTTTTCAGGTTTGTATTTAATTTGGACTCATTTAGTTCTTCCCACATGATGCATTCAAGCAAGTTTATGCTAGTTATTGTAAAATATAATTTTATCAAGGGTTTGAATTTATCCTTTGTCACATTTTTCCCTATTATTTCGGTTTTATTTTTCTACATAGAACTGACGAGCGCTTGCAATTTGATGAAGCAAGTGGAAGTTGTGTCGAAATTTTGTATATGTCACCATTACCATTGTATATATAAAATTAGGAGATTTGAGGAAAATTGTGTGTTGATTACACATAAGTAATTTAGTATTATATACAATAACAACACATGGCACCAACAATTACAAATAATAATTAAAGATACTAACTCATAATTATAGATTACAATTCCTAGTGATCAGCTTTATGAGTCAGCTATGATTAGGTGATGACTAAGGCTACATATTAACATGCACTTAATTATAATATTTCCCCTCAAGTTGGAGCATATATATCATATATGTCAAGCTTGTTACTGAAAAAATCAACTCAACAATCTCTAAGGGACTTAGTAAATATATCGGCTAACTATTCATTAGAGTTGGGAAAATCAGTGGTGATCTCGCCTGAAAGAACCTTTTCTCTGACAAAATGTCAGTCAATCTCTATGTGCTTGAGTCTTTCATGAAAAATTAGGTTAGAAGCAATATGTAAAGTAGCTTGGTTGTCACAAATTAATTTCATTTTCCTTGACATCTCGCAATTTTAACTATTGAAGCCATTACTTTAACTGCATAAGTTCACAGGTTACTGCTACCATAACGTGATACTCGATCTCTATGTTGGATCTAGCAACTAGGTTCTGCTTCTTATTCCTCCATAAGATTAAGTTACATCTAATAAAGATACAATACTATGAAGTTGATCTTCTATCTAACAGTGAACCAACCCAATCAGCATCAGAATAGCCAACAACTTTGAGCATTGCCTTTGTTTTCATAAAGTAACCATTTTCCTAGTACACTCATGATGTATCTAAGAATGCGAACCACGACATCCTAATTATTATCACAAGGAGCATTTAGAAATTGGTTTACCACACTTATAGCAAAAGTAAAGTCTGGTCTATTTATTGTAAGATAATTAAGTTTACCAATAAGACGTCTATATTTTTCAGGGTCTGTTAGTGGCTCCCTCTGACCTGGTAAGAGTTTTACATTGGGATCTATCGAATTATCACTAAGGCAACAATCCAACATATACGTTTCTTCAAGTATGTCTAAAGCATACTTTCTTTGAGTGATAACAACAAATGTATTAGATTGAGCAACCTAATTCCCCAAAAAGTATTTGAGAGGGCTCAAATCTTTCGTCCAAAAATAGTTTGACAAGTGTTGCTTAACATTCTAGATACTAGCCTCATCATTGGTCGTGAGGACAATGTCATCTGCATAAACAATAAGGTAGACACAAAGGTCAGGTGAATAGTGCTAGAAGAACACAGAGTGATCATCCTCACATTAAGTCATGTCGAATTGTTGAATGACAGAGCTGAATCTCCCAAACTAGGCGCGATGAGATTATTTTAGTCCATAGAAATACTATCGTAGTAAGTAGACTATGTCAAGTTGTTCCTTAAGTAGTAAAGCTTGGTGAGAAGGGAAAATATCTATGTGTATCCTTTAGCCACTAAGCTAGCTTTCAAATGATCAACTTTCTCATCAAGGTCAATCTTGATAGTATATATCCATTGACAACCATCAATCATTTTTTCAGGAGGTAAGGGGACAAGTTCCTAAGTATTAGTAGAGTGTAAAACATCCATTTCGTCAACCATAGCATGTTGACATTTTGGATGAGATAAGGTTTCACCTATAGTTTTGGGTATAGAGCTAGACGCCAAGAGAACACAAAAGCATAATAGGAAGGAGATAAACAATGATAACTCATATGATAGGCATAAAAAAGGTTAGAATTACTAGTGGACCTGATACATTTGTGTAATGCTATGAGCAATTTCAGTGCAAGAAAGTATGATGGACTAAGAGATGATTCACAAGGAAGACTAGGCTAGTTTTGAAGTAGCTGGAATGACTGCCTGATCAACTTGGTCTATGGATACATCAACAGGTTATGGATGAGGTCTCCGTTGATATATGAGCAAGGAAGGATCCAAGACAGGTACAGGAGAAACCTAAAAGGAAGGATGACCAATTGGGTGCATGATGTCAATGTTATGATGCACATCAGAGGTAGATGGGAAGAAGGGATGAGTCTCAAAGAAGTTGACATCAGTAGAGACAACAGATATCTTAAGGTATGGAAAGTAGCTTCAATAACTTTTCTGCAATTGAGAGTAGCCTAGGAAAAGACACTTCAAGGATTTAGCATCCGAATTATCTTTTCCTAGAGTGAGGTTATGAAAAAAATAAGTGCAGCCGAAAACATAGAAGGAAGAGAAAAAAGATCTTGTTTAGGGAACAAGAGAGAATGGTGCACCTGATTTTGGAAGATAGAGGAAGGTATGTGATTGATGAGATAGCATGCGATCATGATAAGGTCACCCCAAAAATGAAGTGGCACATTAAAGTGAAGGAGTAAAGTATGAGTAGTTTCAACTAAGTGTCGATTTTTCCTTTCGGCTATGTCATTCTATTGTGAGGTGTAAGCACATGACGATTGATTTAAACTACCCCGTGAAGTCAAAGAGGATTAAAACAGAGCATCAAAATACTCACGTGCATTATCACTTCACAAAATTCTAATAGGGGTACCAAATTGAGTTTGAATTTCTTAATAAAAACCTTGAAATATAGAAAAAAAAATTAGAGTCATTTTTTATTAGAAATAACCAAGCACAATGGTAACAAAATATTGATAACCTAAAGTAGAAGTAACTCGACTAGGACCCTAAATATCTGAAAGGATTAAAGCAAAATGAGCATCAACTATTTTATTGACTCTTTTAAGAAAAGAACTACAAACATGATAAATTGTTTATTGACTATATTATTGACTTGTTTATTGACTCTTTCAGGATGAGTCAACACTAGAGTGTGAATACTTGACCAGCTTGGGTCTGAATAATGATGTTGGTTGATAGCTCCACGCCTGGGTATGCCACATTCCATGCTTAGGTGTGGCTCATCTGGAGTTGTTTCCTTTTGCTTCTTCCTTCCAATTGAGCTCCCATCCACCAAGGATGGCATACTTGGTCTGGTTCAGTGAGGGTTGAATGAGGTGGCTCCTCCTTGTGCAACGGGAGAGACAAAGATGGTGTATTTGCAAAGTACTTTAACACTCAAGTTAGGATTTGCACTGGGAGGGAAGAATGTGTTGGAATAGATGCATAGCTGAGTAGTTAAACCTTGTATTTATTGCATGGGATTACTTGTTAGAAAAGTAATATCCAAGAGATAAAGTTTCCCTGTTATTAGATATCCAAGTAGTTATGAGAGGATTTGATCTTAATTATCCTGATTAAATGACATATTCTTTTAAGATATAATGATATTCTAGAAGATAGGGTGATAAGCCTTGTTGGGTCAGGATGAGAATATAGTTGTGCTATATGACCTGCTTTTGCCTAATATGGGTTCCAAGGTACCTCTCCAGAACGTCTACTATGGTTCGTTTGGGTCAAATTACAAATAATCAAGTTCCTCATATCCAACATTAGACCCGACCTTAGATCCTCCACCTAAGCAATGTGAACTCACCCAAGCATATCCCTCGAGGGTAAAGAACCTTCAATCCATGTTGAACCCACAAGCTTGCCCACGAAACTCGATAATCTCGTCCTCTATCGAGTACCATTAACAACACGAAAAATTATTACATACTCCTAGAGTACAATAAATACATACTCAAGGATAGATATTTACCATTAATTTTAAATTAGTAACTTAAAATTTATGTAAGTTTATTTAAAATCAATGGTGAAAATATTTCTTGAAGCATACATTTATTGTGCTTCAAGAACATACAATAATTTCTCAACACTAGAAATTGTTCTCTAATAACACAACCTCACAACCACCTCAAAATAAATTGGAGATGTCATGCAATCTTTAAAGAACAAAATATATATTTACTCTATTTTATAGTGTTCCTTAATCTCAATCTGTAAGTAATTAATAAATATTATTATACACAAAGATAATATATATATATATATATATATATATATATATATATATATATATATATATATAAATCTTTTTTTATTATTTTATAGTTTTATATACTTGTTTTTAAAAAGTAATGGATGATAATTTTTTTAGTTAAAATTAAAAATAGGACTAAGTGATATTATACAATAAAAACTGAAAAAAAATGTTATATTTATATTTTAAGCAAGCAATATAAAAAATATAATATCGAATATTGATCATTAATTGCTAGAGTTATCAATACCTTCATAAAAATGAAAGGGCAAACTTCCAAAACAAAAAATTTAAGTCACTGTATAAGATTCTGATCAGTGTACTTTTTTTTGAATAATTTAAATTCTATACTTGCCTCAGATAATTTTCTAAAATATTTTTTTCCATTTTAATATATTGACCGCATGAGAATTTTGTTTACAAAAAATACTATTTTTTTTACTAAATTTACAAAAAATACTATTAAAATGCTCATACTGTAGTTGCATATTGCGAAAGAACTCATGAACTCAAAAATAGCTACCTAGTCAATTGCTTGATCAGGTAGGATATCTAAATCCCACAAACTTTGAATTCATTATATTATCTCATTATTGTCAATAAAAAATGTCATTATAAACAATTGGAATTGACGGTATTCTATTTGAAAAGAAATTATTTCATCATATAAACAAGTTAATAATAAGTATTATTCATAGGTTTGCCAAGATTGACAAGTGACAACATTGTTAAACTTCGAAAATAAAAGTAAAAAAAATGAAATGGCATATAAGAGAATTAACGTCAACTCCTCCCTTCCCCCCCCCCCCCCCAAACATTCTTCTATAATGTTTAATTAAGTTCTACATAACTTATTTCAAACATTTTCATGTTTATTTTATATTTTACTATCTATTTTAATATGACAAAATTTAAATTCTTGATTTAAGAGAATTAAACGTCAACCCCGAATCTTCTAGAATGTTTAATTAAATCGTACATAACTTATTTCACACATTTTCAAGTTTATTTTATATTTTATCTATTTTAATATATATAAAATTTGAATTCTAATAGAGTTGCAATTAGTTAGATTACTTTGTAAGTATTAGAAATGTAATTAGTTAGAATAGTTTGTAAGTTTAGAGTGTTGATTACCTATATAAATAGGGCTTAGAGTCCTAAACAATTAATAAGAAGAATCATTTGTTAAATAAGATCAAAGATCTTATTAAGGCTAGAGAACAAGGTTCTATAGATTGAGCCATCAAATCTTCTTGATTTCTAATACTGGTGCTTTCATTTCCTTGAATCAGTAATGGAGGGATCACAAGATTGAATGAAGGAGCGAATTACTAGAATGGAGAATCTGATGGAGAAAATCATTGCATCGTTGCAAGAGCTGAAGCACCAACGAAGCTTTATGACAGAAAATCCATCCAAAAGCAACCAAGAATCTACTTTTGATTTTTTTTTTTTTATCAAGAAGCTGCTCTTGATGCTACTACCTACGATGAACCAAAAACAACGAAAGGATGTGAAGGGGACGAAGATGTGCATTCCAAGAAATTAGCATCAGTGAGTGAAGACCAAGTACCCACGGATTTGGGAACTTTGCAAAAAGATTTCTGGCATTGGAACCAGAGAATTGTTGCTGTGAGTGCAGCCCATGGCCATGGGAATGGGGTTAGGATCAAGAATTCCAACACAAGACAAGCTGCGGTCAAGGTGAAGAAAATCAAGAAGAAGCAACATAAAAAGACTGAGAACATGTGTGAGGTAAAGATCTCAGCCCCTGCTTTTCCTGAAACCAACTCAAGATTTGATTTTTGTGACACGAAGAAGGTTGGACTTTATTGTACAATTTTTTTTTTTATTATACAGATTTATTTCTTTATTTTTGTTATTAAAATAGATTTGATTATTATATTATGATATATTTATTTATTGTAATTTAGTTTTATTTTAGGTAAGTCATAAGTCTATATAATATAGATCATACTAATACAGTGAATATCAAGAAATAATATTTTAGAAATATTCTTTTCCTTTCAAGTTGGTATCAGAGCTCTCAATCTGAGAGTCTCTGTTGTTTTCGCTGCAATCAGCTTTTATTATTGATCGAACCAGCCTTCATTGTTAGGTTTAAAATCAGCCTTCATTGCGGCCTCAACTCAGAACCGAATCAAATAGCCCAAACAGCCATTGTTCCACCTTCCACTTATCCCGTTGTAGATCAATCAGTGTCTGTTATCCTCTGCCACAAGTCGTGTCGCCAAATACCATTGCACAGCCGCCCACTCTCCGTACCAGTTCGCCTTCCACGTCACGAGCCACAGTGACTCAGCACTGGAAACCACGCATCACGACCCGTCGCGAACCAGTCCGCCTTCCCACGCCACGAGCCATAGCGACCTAGCGCCGGCAACCACACATCGTGACCCACTTTTTTGCCAGCAACCCGTGAGTCTCACCTTGTTGGGTGCATGTGTCATCATCATCTGTGAGTCTCACCCGTGACCCGTGTGCATGAGTCTCTGGTTTTTCACCTGTTTTTTTTTGTTTCTCTGGTTTTGTTTCTTCGTTTGTTTTATTTGTTTCGTTCTAGCACCGACCAGATTTTCAGTTCCAAAAAAAAAATAAGAACGAAAAAAAAAAAGAAAAAAAGAATGAGAAACGAGTTGGAAATATGTGTATGCCAAACAACCAGATTGGTAAGAATTTTTGTTTTTCATCTTTTAATGCTTCTGTTACTGAGAATTTATGGATTATGGACTCTTGTGCAACTGGCCATATGACCTTTCATTCACCACCTTTGTTATCTTATCAACCTTCTTCTAGTAAGCATCGTATAACCAAAGCTAATGGTTATTACACCTCAGTTGTGGGTTCTGGTACTATTAAACTTCAGCCCTCTCTATACTTATATAATATACTTCATGTTACTAAACTTACTCATAATCTTATTTCTATTCATAAGCTTACTAAAGACAATAATTGTGCCGTAACATTTTTTCATTCTCATTGTGTCTTTCAGGATCTTGTCATGGAGAAGACGATTGGAATTGCTAAGGAACAGAGAGAGTTGTATTATTTCCTTAATATGCAAGTTCATGATAGTCATGATCAGAAGTTGCTATCTTCTTATCATCAGTCCAATTCTAAGTCTCTTACTTATCAAATTTGGCTACAAAACAAGCATATAGGACATCCACCTTTTTTTCTTTGCTTAAGTTTATGATTCCATCTTTATTCTTAAAAGAATCTACTGAATCTTTTCATTATGATGTTTGTGAGTTTGTCAAACACCATCGAGTCACCTTTTCACCTACTTCTAATATATGTATAAAGCCTTTTGCACTTATCCACTCTGATGTTTAGGGTCCTACATCTATTTCTAACATTTATGGCACTAAATGGTTTGTTTCTTTCATTGATGATTGTACTCGAGTAACTTGGCTTTTTTTAATGAAAGACAAATCAGATATGCTTCAGTTATTTGTTCAGTTTTACCACATGGTTCAGACCCAATTTGGAAAGACCATTAAGTGTTTGTGTTCTGATAATGGTAAGGAGTATATCAACCAAAATTTCTCTACATTTATTAAAGAACATGGTATTGTGCATGAACTTACATGTGTTGATACTCCTCAGCAAAATGGTATTGTAGAGAGAAAAAATCGTCATTTACTTAAAATCACCAGGGCTTTACTATTCCAAATATTTATTCCTAGCTTATACTGGGGGAAAGCTATTTTAAATGTTATATATTTAATTAATCGGTTACCATCTCGTGTCTTAGGTAATGTAAGTCATGTCCAACTAATGATCTCTCACTTTCCATCTATTCCTATTATGCAGAGTCTATAATCTCGTATCTTTGGTTGTGTGGTTTTTGTCCATGTATATCGTCAACATCGCAGCAAACTTGATCCCCATGTTGTCAAATGTGTTTTTTTGAGTTATGCTCCTAACAAAAAGGGGTACAAATGTTATCACCCTTCAAGTCATCATTTTTTTTGTCTCCATGGATGTCAATTTTCATGAAAATGAGTCCTTCTTTACTCGTCCTTAGCTTCAGGGGGAGAACACTCAGGAAGCTGAGGCTGAGTTCTTCTCGCTTGGGTCCTTCCTTCCTTTACTATTTGACTCTACACAAGAATTATCATCTTCTTCTGGCACCCCATTTGAACTAACTAACGTCAAGGCCAAGGCTAGCACACCAAAATTGGTGTATCAGAGGAGAGGAAAACCCGAAGTGGCCCAACAACAACTTCAGGCGTCCGAACCAACGGTAAGTACTAAAGATACAAGTTTTCCTGTTTCTGAACTTCTTGTTTTTGAACCTAGCCCAGATAATACTGTTTCTCAAACTGATAACATGTCTTTGAATAATTGTGAACCTGACCTAGATGACTTATCCATTGCATTGAGAAAAGGGAAAATGTATTGTCTCAATCCCAAGTATCCTATTTCTCAATTTGTGTCTTCTAAACATCTTTCCCTACAGCACTAGAGTTTCATTTCAGTTATAGATTCTGTCAAAATCCTAACATTAGTACAAGAAGTATTAAAGGATGAGAACTAGATTCAAGTCATGAATAAGGAGATGAGTGCATTAGAAAAGAATAGAATATATGACATTGTTGAGAGGCCAGGTGACAAAAGAAGGTCAGTTGGGTGCAGATGGATATATACTTTGAAATATCGATCTGATGGTACACTAGACTGATATAAATCAAGGTTGGTGGCAAAAGGATACACTCAAACTTATAGAACTAACTATGAGGAGACATTTGCATCAGTAGCCAAGATGAATACTGTAAGGATCTTACTCTCCCTTGCTGCCCACTTTGGGTGAGAATTACACCAGTTTGATGTTAAAAATACCTTTCTCCATGGAGACTTAGAGGAGGAAGTTTATATGGAAATTCCCCTTGGATATAATTCAACTAATGGAAGGAACAAGGTGTGCAGGTTAAAGAAGATGTTATACGGGTTGAAGCAGTCTCTCCATGCTTAGTTTGAAAGATTCACAAAAACAATGGTGTCCCTAGGTTACAAACAAAGTCAAGGCGATCATGCCTTTTTTTTAAACATTCACAAGAAGGTAAACTCACAACTTTGTTTGTGTATGTCGATGACATCATTATATCAGGTGATGACCTAGTTGAGAAGCAATTCCTAAAAGAGAAATTAGCTGCTAAGTTCAAAATGAAAGATCTTGGAAGACTAAAGTACTTTCTTGGGATTGAAGTTGCTTACTCCAAGCAAGGTATCTTCATTTCTCAAAGAAAATATGTCTTAGATCTTCTCAAAGAGATCGAAAAACTCGAGGGTGTAAGCCAACTGGTGTACCAATTGAGCAGAATCACAAAATGAGAAATGATTAAAAGAGTCCCAAGGTAGATAGATCTCAATATCAGAGGCTAGTTAAGAAACTGATATACCAGACATATACCAGACCTAATCTAGCGTAAGCTATCAGTATTGTTAGTCAATTCATGCATGATCCTAGGGAGAGACACATGTAGGTCGTGGATCGAATTCTACAGTATCTTAAAACCACGCCTGGAAGAGGACTACTATTTAAAAAATGAGGAAACCTATCCATAGAAGTGTACACGAATGCTGACTATACAGATCTGATTCAACATGACAGGACAAAACACATTAAGATAGACCGTCACTTTATCAAGGAGAAATTGGATAATGGGCTCATAGCCACAACATACGTTCCTTCGAAATATCAGTTGGTAGATGTATTAACTAAGGAACTATCCACAGAGCACTTTCAATATCTTACTAGCAAGCTGAGAATGATAGATATTCATTCACTAGCTTGAGGGGGAGTGTTGGCCTTTATTGTATAGATTTATTTTTTTTATTGTACATATTTATTTTCTTATTTCTGTTATTAGGGTATACTTGATTATTGTATTATGACATATTTATTTCCTGTAATTTAGCTCTATTTTAGGCAAGTCATTATTGTCATAAGCCTATATAATGTAGATCATACCAATACAATGAATATCATAAAATAATATTTCAAAAATATTCTTTTCCTTCCAAGTGAGAATAAGCATGTTGAGGTGAGATGCGCTATAGAGAAACCCATTAATGGGGGTTTCACTTTTCTCAAACCAAATACAAACACATCATCTTCATTCTTGATCGTGGTGACAACATTGAAGCCATATTCTAACCCACCATTAAGCAGTACCCAAACTACCTCTGTGCCGCTGCTAGAGTTGTCAGATTCCTGCCATGGCATGAGACCACCAATTAGGTCACTGAAAATTCTTAAATGTGGTTAGGGTATGGATCCAAGTGGGGTAGAGCCACTGAAGAACCCAATTCACCTTCCCTCGCCTCCAAAACTACCAGATTTTGGTCCACCACTGAGCGCAACTTTAGTAACCCCTCACCCGCTTCAAGCCATCACAAAGTGTGTGGATCAATGGGGGTTAGCAAGATTAACATGAAGTTTGGCTCCAAAACATTCCTTAGCAAAAAACTCATATTGCCGCATTTGAAATTAGGGGATGAGGCAACAACAAAATTCTTGAATAAAGCAGTAAAAGCTTTTTGTTGAGATCATAATTTTAAATTGTAGTCCATTGCAGCTACATTTTCTCGTAGTTGTTTGCAATTGTGATAAATACAACACAACTACAACTACGACCGTAATTGCAATTTAAAACCATGGTTGGGATGAAATCCACTCTTCCTATCTGAGGAGTGAATGTTACTTAGTTGGTCACATTTGGGAACTTAAAATGTGCATATGTGGTGTTCAACCAAATGTTAGAGAAGGATGCATAAAATGGAACTCCCTTGTCTAAAGTTTCAGCACCTTAGTGGTCAATGATTAATGTCAATCGTGCAATTCAAATTCAATTTATCTCATTGTTGGTCCATTTGATTCATCACAATGAGAGAATTTGAGATTAGAGTCTTGAGAAAAGTGTGTGAGAAAATGATAGTGTAAAGTAAGTCACACTAGTCCAAGATCGACAATCAAAGTGTGAAGATAAACAACCACTAAATAAAACACCAAAAGATATGGACAAGATAAAAGTATGAAGAAGAAACTTGTGATCTTAATCTGAATTACATCACTTTACTACACTTGCTTATGACCTAAGTACATATTTATAGGCTCCTTAGATAACTTTAGACTTCATTTAATTAAGTTAACCTTGAAACTAACGTAGAATAAATTTTAGGTAACTTCTTGGAATATAAAGATACAATTAACTTAGTAGATACATGAATCATGAACTTAAAAGTAAACAAATGAACCTTGAAACTATGAGTACTTTATTTTTCCAAAAAATCAACTTTGTTATTTCCAACACTCCCCCTCAAAATGATTTTTTTGGAAACTACTCAAAGTTTCTTCCTTAATTGCTCAAATTATCCTTTAGAAAGTGACTTGATGAAAATATCAACAATATTTCCTTCACTTTGAATTTCTACAACCTTAATGATACCATTAAGAACTTTTTCTCGAATAAAGTGATGTCTAAGCTCAATATGTTTAGTTCTTGTTTGACATACTGGATTAATTGCAAGTTTCAAGGCACGTTGATTGTCTCCAAGAAGTGTAGTTGACTTGATAATAGAAGAATGAAAATTTTCAAAAAGCCTTTGAAGCCAAACACATTTTTGAGCTGCAAGGGAGGCAGCCTTGTATTCTGCCTCTATAGTTGAAAGAGAAACAGAGTCTTGTTTTTTACTGCACCAAGACACACTTGAACCTCCACGAAGGAACACATAACTAGAAGTTGACTTCCTATCATCCAAATCTCCTCCTAAATCAACATCAGTATAACCAATCAAAGAAAAATCTAGTATAATAATTCCATATCGACTATAGAATTAATATACTTCAAAATCTTCTTTGTTTCCTCCAAATATGGCTTCCTTGGTGCTTGCATAAATCTGCTAACGAGTCCAACAGAAAAAGAAATATCTGGCCTTATGATAGTTAAATAAATTACACTACTAACAAGAGAATAATAAATTTGAGGATTAGGTAAGAGAAACCTTTCATCTTTCTTCAACCTTGCTTTAACATCTAGTGGAGTGGATCACACCTTTGCTTTGTTGACCCCAAATCTCTCCACAAGCTTTTTAGTATACCCTTTTTGTGACACAAAAATTCCTTCTTTTGAGTTTTCCACCTCTAGGCCAAGGAAATGACTCAATTCTCCTAACCTTTTCATTTCAAACCAGATGGAAAGCTCTTCTTACAATTGAGAAACTTTCTTTTCATCATTGTCGTAATAATCATATCATCGACATAAAGAAGGACAATAGCATGCAACTCTCTATGCCTTTTGATAAACATGCTAGGATCAGAATTGGATGTCATATAACCACAAAATTGCAAGTATTTATACCATATCAAGCTCTTGGAGCTTGTTTCAACCCATACAGAGCTTTCTTAAGCTTGCACACAAAATTATGATGAATAGAAGAAACATAACCTGGAGGTTGCTCTATGTAAATGTCTTTGTCAAGCTCCCCATAGAGGAAAGCATTTTTTAAATCTAACTACCATAACTTCCAGCCATAACAAGCTGCCAAGGACCATTCTTACAAAGGTCAGGTTAGCTACGAGACTAAATGTTTCTTCATAATCTTATCCATACTTTTGAGAAAATTCCCGAGTAACCAGTCATGATTTATATCTAACAATGCTACCGTCAGCTTTTCTCTTAATCTTATACACCCATTTGCAAGTAACAGGTTGAACATCCATAGGTTTAGACACAAGATCCCAAGTTTCATTCTTCTTTAAAGTGTTCATTTCCTCATCCATAGCACATTCCCAATCTTCAACACCTTTAGCTTCATTGAAAGTAGAAGGCACTTCTCCATCAATTGGATTAGCAAAGAAACAATAATAAGTACTTACAAAATTTTCATCTCTGTAACGGGTTAGTTTAACAATATTTCTATTTAGTCTTGAACATCTACCACCACCACCACCATTATTACCATTAGGCATTGAAGAATTACAATCACCTTGATGAGAATCAAAGCTCCCTCTTTCACCTTGCTCCTCCAATGATGAAGCATCTGAAATGAGAGGTAAAGATGACACCTCAAACTGAGGCAAAGATGACACCTCAAACTTATCATGATTAGACTTATCTTGCTTAAGTGGGATTCCATCTACACCATGGTAAAATGACACTTCATCAAATACTACATCCCTTGATATAATAAATTTGTGAGAGTTAGGATCTATGTACCTCCAACCTTTCCTCATTTTATCATAACCAACAAGAATACATTTCTTTGCCTTTGCATCCAACTTGGTTCTTTGAGAATCTAGAACATAAACATAGCAAATGGAACCAAAAACTCGAAAATGCTTAACAATAGGCTTTTCTCCAAACAACAACATATAAAGAGACTTCATATTAATAGGACTAAGAGGCATATGGTTGATTACATAAGCAGCGGACTTTATACCCTCCACCTATAAGGCCTTGGGTAAATTCTTGGCATGAAGCCAACTCTTACAAGTTTCCATAAGGTGTCTAATCTTCCTCTCAGCCACCTCATTTTGCTGTAGCATTTTTGCATATGAGAGTTCCTTTTTGATGTCATGGTCTATACAAAAAGAAAAGAACTTATAAGAAAAAAATTCTCCTCCATTGTCTGTTCGTAGCCTTCTTATTTTCTTTCTAAGTTCACCTTCCACAAAAGCCTTGAACTCTAAAAACTTGGAGAAAACTTCTGACTTGTGCTTCACAAAATAAATCCAGGTGAATCTCGAAAAATCATTAACAAATAGCAACATATAATGAAAACCAGAAAATGAAGGATTTCTAGTTGGACCCATCAAGTCACTATAGACTAATTCCAATGGAGCTTTGCACCTTGAGAGAGATTTATCAAATGGAAGACAATGAGATTTACCATATTGTCAGCCTTCACAAATCCCTCCTCCACCAAAATTTGTTCATTTAGGCAACCCATTAACCAAATTCTTTTGCACAATAACTTTCAATTTTGACATGTTAACATGACTAAGTCTAGCATGTCAAATAGATGAATTATCATTACTATTAATCCTTTGCATATAAGGAGTAGAAGTCGATAAAACAAAGAAATCTTCGACCCTCTTATAGGTAGGGATAACATCAACTTTTAACTCCTTAATATTTCAAAGGATTTTAACATCATGAGGGTTAAATAATAAATAATTACCTGCATCCACAACATTAGCAATTGAAAAAATATTCTTCTTCACACTGGGAACATGATACACATTATTAAACATGATTGGGTGATCTCCTTTGCTCTTGATCACCAGACTCCCTTCTTATTCCGCAGAATGAACTGTGTTGTTGGATGTAATCATGCCACCATTTCCACCATAAAGACAAAGAGTTATAAACATTGAAGCATCACTGGTTAAATGATGACCACACCTAGAATCTATGATCCAATCTTTGTCGAAATTAATGGAGGCCAAAACATTTGAGTTGACCATGAAGCACTTGTCCTAATCTTCTTCTTCTTTCTCCACTCCACTACATTACCTTATTTTAATTTTACACGATAATTCTTCTTAATATGGCCAAGCATATCACAACGATAACATTTGAAAGTCTTCTTATAGATTCTAGAAGGTTTTGGTAGCAACATTTGAAGACTTACTAGGAAATCTCTCTGATAAAGAAGATTCAATCTTTCTTCCTTGTCCTTTGAAATTCTTCTTCTTGTTTGCAAGCAAAACACTTCCTCTATCATCTTTCACGGAGACACCAATCATTTACATGGTCAAAGATTTTTGTGATGACAAGAGATTCTTAAGCTCCTCCAAGGATGGTTGTTAAGTCCATCCTTGAATTGATGTGACAAAAGGAATATACTCTAGCTTCAAACCATGAATAATATGACGCTTCATCCTTACATCAGAGATTGGCTCATTCAGATCTAGCAAAGAAATCTCTGAACATAGTTTTTTAATTTTTAGGAAAAAAATGTGGGAAATTGAAAGATCACCTTGCTTAGCATTAGCCAATTCGTTCTCAAGCAATTGCAAACGAGTCATATCTTTCTTGTTGAATAATTTATCAAGAGTTTGCCAAATCTCACTTGTTGACTTGCAACGAATAACATGATCAAATAAAGAAGTAGAAATTGATTTCTTTAAAGCAAACTCGGCCTTGGCATTCAACATTTTCCATTGTTTGAGCTCTTCTTCATTTTCTTCTGGAATAGTAGTGTTGTTTCCACCTACTACATCCCACAAGTCTGTACCAAAGAAAGAAGACTCCATGCATGACTTCCATACTTTAAAATTGACATAATTTAACAATTCCATGCCAAGAAAAGACCTTTGTCCACTCACATCCATCTTTTGGAACATCGATTGAGAATCTTCACCAAGGACCTTGCTAAGTACTAGAAGCTCCATAGAGCTTTGAAACCATGTGAGAAAATGATAGTGTAAACTAAGTCACACTAGTCCAAGATCGACAACCAAAGTGTGAAGATAAATAACCACTAAATAAAACACCAAAAGATGTGGACAAGAGAAAAGTACGAAGAAGAGACTTGTGATCTTAATATGAATTACTTCACTTTATTACACTTGCTCATGAACTAAGTACATATTTATAGACTCCTTAGACAATTCTAGACTTGACTCAATTAAGCTAACCTTGAAATTAATGAAGAATAAATTTTAGGTAACTTATTGGAAATATAGAAAGATACAATTAACTTAATAAATACATGAATCATGAATCTAGAAGTAAACAAATGAACTTTGAAATTATGAGCACTTTGTTTTTTTTTCCAAAATATCAACTTTTTTTATGTCCAAAAGGGTGGTTTGAGGCCTGAGCTTGCTATAAGACAAATCAAGCACAAGCAAGAGAAATTCCAACACAATTTAGGAAGTTTATTCATGGCTTTGAAATGCTCTGAGGAGCTAAATAGCATTGCATCATACATGATCTTTACAGTTAATAATACTATCTCGCAAGGTGTATGTGGGGCCAACATTAGCAAGCAAAAGGTGGATAATTGCTTATGGTCCTGGTGAGAATATGGAGCACAATGCCACTCGCATTTCCTTATGTCAATACACGTTTAGGTTCATCCAAGCAAATGGTTTCAACCTTTGTCTCCTTGGCTCGAGAATTACAATAGAGTTGTTAATATGATGACCACCATAGTCTACATCTACTTAGTAGATAATGCTAGTTTTGGGATGCCCTTATTGGATGTGTTTTTTGTGTTTAATTCTCTCTCTCTCTCTCTCTCTCTCTCTCTCTCTCTTTTCTTTTGACTTTGCTTTTACATCAACCTTGAGAACAATGTTGTTTTAAATGGGTGAGTAATTGATAGGATTGTAATTAGTTAGATTACTTTGTAAGTATTAGTGCTAAGATTGTAATTAGTTATTTAGATTAGTTTGTAAGTATTAGAGTGTTGATTATTTGTATAAATAGGACTTAGAGTTCATAAAGTTAATAAGAAGAATCATTTTGTGAAATAAAATCAAGGATCTTTTTTATACTAGAGGACAAGGTTCTCTAGAATGGCTCATCAAATCTTCTTAATTCCTAACAAATTCTCTACTTTTTCTTAATATACACAAATTTCCTTGTATTAGTTTGTATATTTTTCTCCTAAAGAACAAAATCTAAATCCTAAAAATTCAATATTTTCTTTGTTTCTCATTTTAATAAAAATGGTTAATTATTCCAAAACCCCATATATTCTACAAAAAACCCTATATTATTCAAATATTTTAATTATTTTTTATATTTTAAAAATTTATAATTAAATCTTTATAATTTTAGAAAATTTTAATTATGTATATGAATTTTATGAAATTAATAAATAAAATGACTAAAAAGATGTCATATGTGTCATTAAGATTGCCACTTCAACAACCATAAGTTTGAAGAAAATCGGAGGGAAGGGTACAAATCTAAATGGAACATTAGAGGCAAAAGTTGACAGCAAAGGAAGAAGAAGCCTTGTTCGTCGAAGTCCCAAAGCACCAGTCTCGACAAGTTTTGACGATCAGGCACTTTGAAAAGGGGATTCATATTAACTCATTTGCCGTCATGCTTACCTAAAGGTCTCCAATTCCATTTTTTATGAGAAGGGTCAAGAAGCCAAGATTGAAATGTGGAAACAACCCCAAAGCAAGGGTTAGGCACAGACATGGTGGGTACATGTTCATCATAAAGAGCTGTAACCTAGAATAAAAACATCTAGACTAAATGCCATAATTGAATTCTAATCTCAAGCTCTCTGATATTCCTTGAAGCAAATTCCTTGCCACATCTCTATTTTTTTTGCTTTACTCAAAGGCAAGCTCCTTGCAAAAAAAAAAAAAGTATTCAATAAGAATAAAGCAAAAAAAGAGAAGAGAGAGTAAAATAGAGACACTCAATATAGTGCAGAGGTGTTAAACGTACTTGCAACTTGGTGGTTGAATTCAAGAAATGGCATGGCATGGCCTTGATATAATCTCTTCAATAATGAATGAACCTTCTTTGTTCAAGGGAAAAAGTTGGTGTCATGCCTGATGGATGTCAACGAGGGAAAAGTCTAATATGGATCCAACAAGTTTGGGTCTATAGATAGACCATTGATGTTTTGGCCATTAATTTATTATTAAAATAAATTAATGGTCCAGATTAAAAGTTAGAGTTTTATAGATTTTAATTAGTAGTACTCAGATTCGTACAGAAATTTAATCAGATCACTCTTTTTTTCATACGAATAACTGTACATATAAAAAAATTACATATTTTAACTGATAATATTTTCATATACCCAGATTTACAAATAGATACGACTAGATTAAAAAAAAGGTGATCCGTCCATGGACCCAAACATGTTGAGTCCATGATAGAAGCCTCCGTTAATGAGCCCTTGTCAACAAACTCCTATAGTCTTATGTGGGCGAAGGACTAGGCAAGGCACAATATAAGTGGTCTTAGGTGTATCTTTTTATGGGAGGATGCTAATATGGACTTAATAAGTTTAGGTCCATCAATGGACCATTTATTTTTTTAATCTGACAATATTTATATGTAAATCTGAGTATATAAAAAAATTATCAGTTAAAATTTGTAAGTTACTTGTATGTATAGTTATTTGTAAAAAAAAATTAAATCTGACTAAATTTATGTACAAATCTGAGTGTTACTAATTAAAAGTTGCCTTTTAATTTGAACCATTGATTTATTTTAACAATAAATCAATGAATCAAAAGTCATGGTCTATCCATAAATTATTTTGTAAGTGATCCATATTAGACATTCTCATATTTATGATGAAGCTTCAGTTCAATGAGCTGTGATTCAGGTGCAATGGTTCCACTTTAGGGACCTAGGTATTCAACACGTGGGGTTTTTGACCAAACTGCCTTTTGTGGCAAATTTATTTACCAAAATGCCAAAATTTTTAAACTATTTATCAGAATGCCGCCGTTTTGACCACGATGGCATTTTTTAATCTTTGTTGGGTCACGTGGGATACGTCAGAATGTTTGGCATATCCACGTGGGATACGTCAGAACGTCTGGCGTATCCCACGTGGATACGTCAAGCATTCTAACGTATCCAACGTGGATATGCCAAACGTTCTGCTGTATCCTACATTAACTCCTATTTCTCCTCCTCCCCTCTCCCTGCCATGGTAACTTCCTTCATTTTCTCAAATTTTCACCTTCTCTCTAGATTTCACTTTATCTAAACTCTCTCTCGAACTCTCCTGTGACTGTAACTTGTGAGAGAATCATATTTGTAAGTATTTTTATCATTAGATTGTTATTATTATTGTTATATATATTGCTTTGAATATTTTAATTATTAGAATTATTGTTTATGTTTTTGAGTTATTATATTAATTATGTTTTGTATATTTGTTTTATTTTTAGAATTATTATTTATATTTTTGAGTTTTATTTCATATTAATTGTGAAAGTAGATCTAATATTGTATATTTATTTTATTGTTTTATTTTTAGAATTATTGTTTATGTTTTTGTAGTTTCTATATTAATTATGTATGTATATATTTTGTTTTATTGTTAGAATAATTAAGTATTATTATTTATTATTATTATTGATTACTATTATTATTGATTATTATTATTTGTTTTATTACTATTATTATTATTTGTTTTATTATTATTATTAATTGTGTATTTATGATATATGTTTTATTGTTATTTAGTAGGTTTTTGAAATTTGTTTGTACAAAATTGAATTGTTTGTGTTGTTATTATTTAGAAGTGTAAGATGACCAAACACCTTGTTGTTCTCATTTACTACAATAGGAGAACGTATGAAGGTGAAGAGTGTCTAATGTACAAAGGTCCTCGTCCCAAGTCTTTCATGATTCAACGTAATACGACTATTGAGCTTTTAAAAAGGAGAATTCATTTAAAATTAAGACCCCAAGAAAATCAAGTTGTGTCCAGTATTGTGTACAAATTTTCACAATGGAGTAATGTTCTAAGATGGATAGCTCTTCCATTAGAAGATGATGAAGACGTTGCTTGCATGATTGATTATTTTGATTAGCATCCTAACTTAACTTCTATAGAGTTGTATGTCGAGATAGAAAAAAGTGAGCACAATGAGCATGCTAAAGCTCCTTCTGAAATAGGGTTACAAGCTGGTCCTTCTAATCTTGTTGAATCATCATACCCTGTGAACACTCAATTCTCCATGACACATGCTCTTGTCCTAGTACAATCTCAAGAAGTTGATATGTTTACAATGCCTGAAGGGAGTTCATTAGGTTGGACCTTGAAATCGATAACCCATTTATGGTAGATGCATTATCTGACACAAGCGATGATGAAGGAGAGATGCCTGAGGGTGAAGATACAGACACTGACTTAGAAGAAGATCAATCTGGCCCTGAAGTAAATATACAACAACTAGTCCCTCCATTGGTAGTTGCTCCTGAATCTACGTATGTGCCTCTATGCTCTCAGTTTTCTGAAATCAATTGGGATGCGCTGAGTACACCTGATAATCAGTCTGAATTAGATTCTCGTGGTATTTGGAGTCTAGATGAAGAATTATATGTCGGGTTACAATTTCTCTCTAAAGATGCTGTCAATTTGGCCCTAAAACATTATTCTATTATTAGACATCAGAATTACAAAGTTGATTATTTTGATACACAACGGCTAACTGTTAAGTGTCCCAAAGCTGCTGATGGTTGTAATTGGAGGGTCAGGGTCATTCTAAGCAAGAAATCAAACATGTGAGAAATTAAAAAATATAATGGACCTCACAACTGTGTCAACCCAGCCATGTCACAAGATCATTAAAAGTTAGACTCTCGTATAATCTGTTTTTGCATTCTGGAGATAGTTAAGCAAAAACTCGATGTACCTGTATACTTAATTATTGAAAGGGTTCGATGTCAATTCATATATGAAGTGTCCTATCGGAAAGCTTGGAAGGAAAAACAAATTGCCATTGTGAAGGTATTTGGAGACTGGGATAAATCTTATGCAGTATTGCCTAGATGGTTACTTGCCATGCAAAGAGACATGTCAGGCACAGTGGTGGAGTTGCAAACCATTGATTATATCGAGGCCAATAGAGTTGACTGTTCAAAACTTGTATTTCATCGCTTGTTTTGGACATTCAAATCATGTGTTGTTGGATTCCAATACTACAAGCCCATTATTCAGATTGACAACACTCATTTGTATGGTAAATATCATCATAAACTATTGATTGCAACAACACAGGATAGCGATAGAAAACCTTTGCCCATTGCATTTGCCATTGTTGAAGGGGAAACAAAAGATGCGTAGAGTTAGTTCTTAGCATTGATTCGAACACATGTCACACAACAACGGGGCCTCTGCTTGATATCTAATTGACATCAAGGCATCATACAGTCAGTGGCGAATCCATATCTGGGATGGCAGCTACCATATGCACATCATGTTTTCTGCATCCGGCATATTGGTAGTAATTTTAACAGCGCCTTTTTTAACGCACCAAGATCTAACAACCGCGGCACAATCGTCATTACACCACGATTAAAATCCAAGTAGTTAAATATTTCAAATTCTCGTTATATATATATATTTTTTGACAATATACTAGTTATACGAGCCAAATAAAATTAAATATATTCACCCATAATACAACCACAAAATAGAATCATATTCTTTATATATTTTATATAATTTACACAAAGCACCGATAACATAGAAGGTAATAATTACAGAGTCAAATAAAATACAGGGGATAAAACACGTTGGAAGAAGTAATAACCCTGGGTACTACAAGCGAAAGGCAACCCCATTGCATTGACATTCGATTCGTCCCGCAAAAGAACAATGGATCAATGCCTCCATGATGATGCACTCCTACGAAATCGAAGAAATCTTGCCGTCCCAACCCCATATGTGTGGTTCCCCATTATCCTCTTCCCATTTCAAATATGAATATAAAACAAAGAATACAAAATATAGTTTTTCATTACCACTATTGGCAACAAAATAGCCAAGACATAGAAGAAGACCATATATCAATAAGAAAACGAAATTATAATAAAAGCATCAATTCTAAGAAAATCGAGTCAATAACAAAAGATATTTATAGAAAGGTAGAACTACAAGAAGAATAAGCAAGAGATCACAATAGTTTTTTTTCCCAGAATCATCAATAATCGATAACCATTTACGAAGCACAACGCTTATCTTCACATTTATGTTCATGCTCAACGCTTATATTCAAAATGGTTTTTCAAAGATTCCTACTCCATGGAGCTAGACTCAAATAAGCTCGGAGAGACATGTTTTCAAAGTTATCATTTTTCGTGCACAAATGTTGATTTCACTATCTTGGATTATCAAGTCCGTATCGGTGTGTTTGCATCATTTGTAAAGCTCTTGTTTTGTCCAAGTACCCAAATAACATAAAAATGGCTACTCGCACCCGACTGTGTTCAATCTCCTAGGCAACTTGCCTTAAACATCCACAAGGACATTCACAATGCATATGACACTATGCATGGACATGTATGATTCACAAACTCATGTTCAAAGTGGAAAGTATTACATAACATGCCACAATAGGCCAATATAAGCATCAATATATGTTCCTTATCACACACATACCACAATTTCCATGTCATGGGTCCAAGAATTCCATTTTCAAAATCATTTCGTCTCTATCGGTATGAATACATATTCGTATCACATTTAAGTAAAGTAAAATCCTTGAATCCATGGGTTTTTAGGTTATGTTTGAGTTACATCAAAGAACTATAATCTCAATCATTTCCACGAAAAATCTCATTTTTGGTCTTGGTAATTGATTACATCACCCCGTAATCGATTACAGAGAAACAGATCTCTAATCGATTACAATCTCATTGTAATCGACACGTGATTCCCGAACCACGTTCGTAACTTCAAGGCCCTGTAATCGATTATACAACCGTGGTAATCGATTACCAATTGACAGAACCTCCGTAATCGATTACCCATAAGTTGTAATTGATTACGTGATTCCCGTAAGCACCTTTCGTGACATCGAGGCTTGGTAATCGATTACACCATTCTTGTAATCGATTACAAGCTAAACAAGATCTCATGTCGATTACACACAAGACGTAATATTACCGATGATTTAGCTTTTTACATCCTTAAGAGCTTGGTAATCGATTACAAGCCCCGTAATCGATTACCACACATAAACTTGCGTAAAACAGAGTTCTCCAGTTCCTCTAACTCAAACCAAACCAATCCTTATCATTTAATCATCAAGATACTCAAATATACCTTCAAATCATACAAGAGGCATTCAACAAATCATACAAACCCAAACAAAATGCACTATCATGAAGAACAACATAAAAATGAGAGAACTTTATACATGGATTCAGAAATCAACAACAACACACATACAAGACATTCCTTTACTACCAAGATTTTGAAGAGGATCATCTCCCTCTTCTTGAAGAGCTATTTGGAAGACAACACAAGGTGTTACCTCTTCTTGCCCTAGATTTTCGTTTTCCCTTCAAGAAGAATACCAATGTGAGTGATTTCCATAATGTCCACTCAAACCATGGAAAAATAAGTTCTTGATCACATAGGTGACCAAGAAAAACGAAAATGAGAAAAAGTGAAAGAAAGGTTATCTTTACTCCAAGCTCAAAGCTTTGCTTCAATGGTGAAGAATGGAGAAAGTATCCAAGGATGGCCACAAGGAAAATGGTCTGAATGATGGAGAAAACAAGTAAAATGTGATTTGTTTAGCAAATAATGAAGTTGGTCTCCAATGTGTGGGTGTGTGTGTACGTGGAGAGGAAGGAGAAGAGAGAAGAGATCCTCTGGAAAATGTGATTATTGGCTCCCAAAAAGGGGCCTCCATGTAGGGGTGAGGCATAAGAGAGAGAAAATGTGTCCAGTGAAACTTCTTGTTCCTAAAGGTTTTCAATTAACTCTATTTTTATTTTGAAAATAAGGCTAAAGGAGTGACAAAGGTAGATTTTTGAATAGTGTGATAAGATTTTTATTACATGTTATTATTTATTGGACAATAATTATAGTTGGCGAAAAGTCAGCATAAATCTTGTGTTTAATTCTCTCAACTCTATTGTTTTTTATTCCATCTGCTTTAATATCTCGAGGGATGTGAAACCTTGAGTTGTCCGTTGATATTTTGCATAGTTCAAGATTCTCCTGAAAAATATTTCTTTTCTATCTTGGGTTGTTTATTAAAATATTATGCGTAAAAATCCAAAAAAATTCTTAAAAATTCCAAATATTGTAAAATGATAATTTATTCTAAAATTATAAATTTTCATTTATCTTTCATTCAAAGAAATATTTGATTAACACGTAGTTAAATATTTGACATTGTTTATAACTTTACTATACTAGTTATCAAACTACAATTTAGTTGCTAACACCAACTCATTCAATATTTTAATATCAGGGTATGAATCATTAACATACAAATTTGAGGCTAGGTTAGAAAAGTTGACTGCTACTCCCGAAATGGCAAATTGGATTAATTCAATTCTAAAAGAACAATGGAGTTTAGCATATGATGATGGCCACATATTTGGTCATATGACGACGAACTTATCTGAGTGTATGAATAGGGTGTTGAAAAATAGCAAAAACCTACCAATAACAACATTTGTTCAAATGACATATTACAAATTGGTAAAGTACTTTGTTAATCGAAAGGTGTGAACACCCAATTTTGACCGAACTCAAAAAATAAAAACAAAAACAAAAATGAAAATAAAAAAATTAAATTAAAATTTAAAAAAATAAAAAATATAATAATAATAAAAAATCAAAAAATAAAAATTAAATTAACAAATTAAAAAAAAAAAAAAAAAAGTAGTAATGTAAAACTTGCTGCTTTGTTTTTTTTTCTTTTTAAGGTGAAAACCAGCCTTTCTTTCTCTTTGTTTTTTTGTTTTTTTCTTTTTTAGGCACACCTGCAGCACACTACTCCACCTACACCGCCTCAGCATTGTTCATGCTGTTGGTGTCTCATTTCTTGGTTGGTTTTGTCTCCCATACACACATTCATATAACCTACTCAGTTTTTCACTCACAGACACTGATTTTTTTTTTTAACTCACCCACTCTCGCTCCCACATAGTCACTCACGTAGGGCACCAGTGGGGGTTTTCTTTTGATTCCTCTTCACCCACATTTTAACCATTTCCATATTACCTTCATCTGGACCATCTTTCAAACTCATCTAAACCACCATCCTTAGCCCACGATCTTCACCCTTCAACCATCCTTCACCATCATCCATAATCAACTTCAAGCACCTAATCTCATCATCTTCACTCTCCAAGTAACCCAACTGTGACCATCACCAAGCAGCCACCACCACTCCACCTTATTTCACCTTCACCATATTCCTCCAAGCAAATCCATCACACTTATCTTCAACCACCCCTCACCCTCCAAGCAGCCCTCTCTACAACCATCACTACAACCTTCCAAGAGACCTCATCTTCTCCATACTTTCATCTTCACCATCCCCATAGTCATCACCCTTCACCAACCATCTCATCTTTACCATTTTCATCTTTACTACCATCAACTCACTCAATAACCACCCCTCACGGTCTCACCACCCCACTTTCACCACCATCACCAAGCTCCATACCCATCTTTCAACCAAACCGTAGCCTCCCACACCCAAAATCTTCATCAACCTTATATCTCCATCTCCACCACCTCCATTTTTTTCACCATCCATCAACATTCAAAACCACTCACTATTCATCTCCTTTAACCTTCCTCGATCACTTCCATCTTCCTCACAAACCAACTTCTATTTTTTCTCTCATTTTTCACTACTAACCATCTTCTCCATACTTACCTTCATTCCTCACCATCTTCATTTCCTCACCATGACCATCTTCCATTCCTCACCATAACAACTAATCTTAACCCACCATCACCTTCTTGAAGCTTCCATCTCCATAGCTTCCTAACCTCCATCACCTCCTCTCTACCACCACTAACCTTCAAACACCACCCATGCACCACCAACCTTCAACCATTAACAACAACCACCTTTCATCACTATTGAGTTAACTCGGTGACCATAACCACCATAACCATTAAGCTTCAACCTTCACCACCACGTTCAACCTAGATCCACCAACCAAGCCACCTCCATCATCATCACCTCCCATCTACCACCATCACTACCTTGCAACGTCCATTCACCACCTACCATTAACACCCACAAACCATCAAGGAACCACACCCTCACCATACGTTATAAGCACAGCCACCCCGTACCCGGAACAAGCCGCAGCACCATGTCATGCAACCTGGAACCTTCACATGCACCATCATCTTCCCCACGCATCACGTCCTAACAACCACCATGTTTCACCACAGAGCCACTGCTCATGGCCACTCGGTCACTACGCCGCCACCATGAAGACCCGCACCCTGCAAATTTAGATCTGTGAACTAGATCTTCATCACAACCACTGTGTTGTACTCCCGCGTCATCCTCTGCGCAGCTGCCGCGCGTGCATTTGCAACCTCACCTCTGCCACGTGACCAAATCTAACGTCTCCTCGGACCCAAGACGCGCCGCACCACGGGCAACCACGAACTAGTCGCGCGCTGTTCAGCCACCACCAGAGGTCACCATTTTCACCACGATCCACCACTCCACCAGACCCAACACCCACGCTGCCAGAAACGCCACCCGAAGCCACTTCTTCACCGCGAACCAGGAAAGGTCTCCGAGCCCAGCACCATCGTGCGTTCCCGCCAGAGTTGCGCGTAACCCAACAAGTTTCACTCCTCCATTTCCCAAACCTGAATCCATTCTCCATCACCCCTGTAGCTGTGTTTTAACCAAGGTCCAGACTCCTTTTTTTTTTTTATCTTTTCTTTATTACTATTATTACTATTATCTTTCTTTTTTTCCTTTTCTTTCCTTTATTTCATCTTATTTTAGTTTTAAGATTACTTACACATTTTTTTCCCTTATTGGGTCGACTTGTTGAGCATGTTAGATTGGGCTTAATTTTGAAAGAGTTTGGGCTTATTTCTTTTTATTTTATGATCTTTATTTTTAGGTTTGGGTCATTAGTTTTTAGTTTTTTTTTTAGAGTGTTTTGTTAAGTATAGAATAAAAGAGTAAAAACAAAAAAAACAAAAAAAGGATAAAATAAAAAAATAAGAAAAATAATAATTATTTTTTTTTAGTAGTGGTTTTAATGAAAAGTAAAAAAAAAAAAAAAAAGACTAAAGATAAAATTTGTTCTAAGTTGTTTGGTTTGTGATGCTTATATTAAATCTTTTTTTATTTTTACTTAACTCATGAAAAATTGTGTTTACTTGCTTGTCATTGGGCATTCCTTTTAAAAATAAAATACAAAAATAAAAAAATAAAAAAAAACAAAAATTCATTAAAAATAAAATCTTTTAATCAATGCAATGACCAATGATGATGATTGAATAACAAATGTTATCTTCAATGTCATTTGGATCATAAGGGTTTATTGAGTAATCTGGTATTACCTTAAATTCTGTGCAAGAATGATTTTGTTTTTTTTTAAAAGATCTCTTTTCAAAAATCTCTTAATTAAAATCAATCAATTCACAATTATTTTCTACAAAACTACGTGACTTTGAGTTCCTCATTGCACTTGAAGATACGTAGGAGCAGAATTTTCACTCTATCAAGCCAAAAGTTAAATTTTCATAATTAGGTTTTCTTTTCATTCTTTTTCCTAAAAATAAATAAAAAATAAAATAATTACAAAGTCTTTTTTTTAAGAGGGGTAAAATAAATAAATTTGAGATTATCAAGTTTTTACACAACTGACTTAAGGTACCGTCTCAGGACGGGTGTGATAGGGGTGCAGTGGGATTAAGTTCCCACCCTTCCCTATCCATAATCGACTCCCAAATCCGATCTGGTTTTCAAAGACCATTTTCAAAGAAAGGTTTTCCAATTTTTCCTAATTCAAATAAAATTGGTGGCGACTCTATTTTAATCTATTTTTAAAATCAACACGAGTTGTTATTTCACCGGGATCCCGGTTGCGACAAAAGGATGACGCAAACGAGAAACTTATTGATAGGGTAGATTAGTCTGATGATTTTATGAAAAGCTGGAATGTCAACGTGCTCAAGGCAAGCTCTCACCAAGTTCGTCGATTTGATATACAGTCAACCAGATTTTTTGTCGAAGAGGCATTCAACCCTATAACACAACAGGTGGAGTTAAATATTCCCTAAACCTTCAAGAAGGCACGTGTGACTGTGGCCTATTTCAAGCGTTACATTTCCCTTACTTTCATGCAATAGCAGCATGTTCTTCTAAGAGCCTTAACGCTTTTCAATATGTGTATAGTGTTTACAAAATGCATACTTTGTACAAGGTGTATGAGGTTAATTGGGGTATCATTAAGGATGAACCATAGTAGCCACCAGCTCCGGCGATTACATTGGTACCCGATCATCAATTGCTTCGATCTAAAGGTCGACCAAAATCAACTCGACTTAGAAATGAGATGGATTGGCGTGAACCAGGACCGAGACGAAAATGTAAAAAATGTGGTGAATCTGGAAATAACTCTCGTAGTTGTCGTTGTGGTGGATCGACGTTTTTGAGGAATGACCAAGCAGGGCCATCTACTTGAATAGGACATAATTTAATACCCATTGTATTGTAATGGATGACTATCTATGTGTAACTGAAGATTTTCACTATGTAATTTGATAATTTATGTGATTATTTTTTATTAATATCATTTTGATATTGTGCTTTTACTGGTGTCTATTAATTTATGTTTGATACACTCATGTTTAATATGTATATTCGATTCTATAGTATGTTTTATTATTTGAAGACTTACCCAATGTTCTTATCTGTTGCCTGATTACAGCGTGAGACATGGCATTCCACTTGCGCCCAAGCCCAGAGGACTCGTCAGTACTGGAGTTACAAGAGTTTCATGTTTCACAACATATATGGCAGGGAAGACTAGATCATCATCTGTGTGTCAGACGTGCCCATAAATTCAGACATAAGGACCCAGATGAGCGAATACTACCATATCTAGAGCTGGCTAGTTTCGTGAGAGTTGCTGATGCGTACGGATGTAGTGATTAAAATTAAGATAAAAATCAGTTGTCAGGCCTACCAGAAAATAAAAACCTTACAACTAGTTGTAGTTAGTAAGGGTCGATCCACAGAGAACCAATTCAATTAACATATTAAACAATTCCCATTTAGACTCGATTAACAATAAACACTTTTGGAGTTTTGATGAACAATGAACGTCTTCAAAGATAACAATAAACAAACCGAAATCAACAATATAAGAAAATTGGTTAAGAGATTGAATCCACCACTAGATTTATATGATAATGTAAATCCACATATCCTTTTTATTCCAACATGCTCAATTATGTTTTTATGCAATTGTGAGAGTAAATCTCTGTTTTCCTTACGTGTTGGCCAATTTAGCAACCGCTCAAATCAACTCTAATCACCGATTAGTCATAAAGCAACCGCTTCTTACAACTATCCAACAATTGCATTAAGATTTAGAAAACCAATTACACTAAGGTCTAATCACACACCGAGATTAAATTACTTAGAACATATATGTCTCTAGATCTAATACCGCAACCGCACAAGCATAATAAACCCGGATCTACCACTTTTATAACCGTAGCACAAAGATAATTATACCCACATGAACATCATACATCCCACTAGATCTACTACCCAACATAATAAACCTAGATCTACTACTTTGAAAGTAGGAACAAGTACAAAAACCTTCATACTAACAATAGATTCAGGAATAAAAACATAACTCGTGTTGAAATAATCAAATATGTAAAGTTTACAACATTAATACTAGCGGTTTCATCACCCCAACCAAGGGGAGGTTTAGTTACACATAGCTAGAAAGAAATCACAAGAAAAACGAGAGAAAATGAAGGAGAGTTCCCTCCTCCCTATGATAACCAATGGTGCCCTTTTATAGAAGTCTAGGGTAACAAAATGACAAAGGTGAGTGGATGGATGAGTGGGTTAGTGGAGTGGGGTGGTTGAGTGGTTGAGTGGGTGAGTGGATGGATGAGTGGATAGATTAGTGGATGGGTGGGTGGAGTGGTTAAGTGGTTGGATTAGTTGTATGAGTGGATGAGTGGGTGAGTTAGTGGATGAGTGGTTGAGTGGGTGAGTGGATGATTGGTTGATTTAGTTGAGTGGGTTGGTTTAGTGGGTGAGTGGATGAGTGGAGTGGATTAAATATTGGTTGAGTGGGTTAGTTGAGTGGATGAGTGGTTTAGTGGATGGATGAGTGGGTGGTTGAGGACGAAAATTTCGTGTCTGACTTGGAAGCCAAAAACGACCCACTATACTTCAGAACCACGAAAAGTATTCTTCATGAAAGTTGTAGATCCTTGTCTTGGCTATAAAATGGATATCTGGTTCGTCCAATTTGGCTTCCTTAAGCCCAAGATATGTCCCAAATACCGTAGGTTGCTCAAACCCAACTTCAGCACCTCTGTTCCGACTTGCAAGCTCAAAATGACCTACTAGACTTCTTTTTCTGAAAATGTGTTCTTCATGAAAGTTGTTTATTTGGATCTTGACTATCCACTGTCCAAATTTCAGCCCATCTCCATTATTACATCTTGAGATATGATTTTATGAGTGCACACTGTTCGGATTCTACTGACAGAACCCGTATTCTGACTTCCATGTAAACTTAGGTCCCTTAGACATCTGAATCGGACTTCGAGCTCTTCATCAAAGTTGTAGAGCTTCCTCTTAGCTTTCCTACAAGATAAAATTCATGATTGTCAGATATCAGGAACTCAAGTTATGACCAAAATACAGAAACAGTGTAAAAACTCAATAATGCTGCAAATATTCAATTAGGACCAATTTGAGCTCAAACTCACAAAATCATGTCAAACTCAATCAATTAAGAATATGGAGAGTGTAAATGACTAAATATAAGGGTTTCTTAATGAATAAAATATGTGTTTATCAGTTGCCTATATAAGTTATTGCACCATCAATCACTCCCTCATTACGGCATTGGTTGAGAGATGGCGCCCGAGACATATGCATTCCATTTGCCTATTGGAGAGTGCACCATCACTTTGGAGGACATAGGTATTATCTCGGGACTTCCCATTGACGGCGATGTAATTACTAGCCGTACATTCGAGATTGGATGCAGCTATGTTAGACCTTGTTAGGATTGCAACTGCTGAGTCACACGTCTCAGGTGGACGTATTGATATGTCGTGGCTCTGGAGCGCATTTCGTACACGACTTACCCAGGCTGACGGAGCTGATTACGTGATGCAGTTTGCACGGGCGTACATACTTCGGTTGATCGAGGGATTGCTATTTCCTGACCATTCTGGTAGACACGTGTACATGATGTTCCTTCCTCTGTTAGAGGACTTTACCGCTACCTGGAGATGCAGCTGGGGATCTGCGGTCTTGGCTTATTTGTACAGAGAGCTGTGCAAGGTCACGGACTACAGCGTGCACGAGATTGGAGGTGCTTGCATACTGTTGCAGTATTGGGTATGGCACAGATTTCCACCCCTAGTCCCTACACTTGTGGATGATATTGATCATGTCCTTGTGGCTGCCTACGTTGCTGCCTGTGATCCCCTACGTCCACTGGGATTTCAATGAGTTTATCAACATATCTGTACATCATAGACCTTGTATATATATATATATATATATATATATATATATATATATATATATATATATATATATATATATAGGTGGCATAAACATAAGGCGTTAATCGAAACCCCAATGTGGGTGCTTCCGTATTACCATCGGTTCTTTGATCAGATGAAGAGTGATGAAGTCAGTATTTATTTACATTGATTTAAATAAGTTAATTTGTTTTACTTTCTAATTTTGAATACAATTGTGATTGCAGATAACATGATGGCCATATACGGATGAGATTGTGGCTTCACTGCCAGCATTCTGTGTCGCTAGTAAAGACATTATTTTGACTGTGGTTTCACTTATCTTTTTTCGTATTGTTGAGTGGCACCAGCCAGACAGGGTGATGCGTCAGTTTGGTCTGGACCAACCAATACCACACTAACCTAACGAGTTGCACTCGATTACATTGGCCGGACGACATGACGAGGATTGGCGAGCCACACACCTTGTACACATAGCCATCTGGGACAGTCGGAGGGAACGGTGTGTTATTGGTTAGCCTTTGGAAGCTCCCCTTACTGCGCAGTCTGAGTACATGCGTTGGTACAAACGGATTACCAGACATTAGATTTCCCGAACTGGTGTATACATTAGGTTTATGATAAGCTTTTTACTCATATGTTATGCTATTTGTTTTGTGCATTTTGTATTTTGTATTGATAATGACGTGTTATATCTATATCTTAGGCTAACATTGTAGAGAACGTCCATGCGTCGGCCAGGAACCCTAGTTTGGGATTTAGTATGGTTACCCTTCAACAATCCATGGAGGACATCTTATTTTCAGTGAAGGAGCATGATCGCATCACATTGGATCACTTTCGTTCAGCTCCTCCTGCAGATGAGATTCCTGGACCATCCGAGCAGTCCAATGAGCAGAGGTCGCGCTATAGACGGAGAGGGTTAGCGAGTACTCGATCACAACTATGACTTCCAGATGACTATGGTTCTTCTGTTGTGCCGAGTACTCAGTCACCGCCCACTTCTACTGCTACTTATCCACCATCTCAATCACCACCTTCATCATACCCACCATATCTAGGTTATTCACCTTCTACAACATACCTACCACCTACTTACCCTTACCCACAATATCCTTATACCTTTACCCTTATACTGTCGTTTTCATATCCACCGTATATGGGTTACCCACCATATCCTCACCCATCACAACCAGGACCTTCTTCTGATCCCCCTCACAGACCACCACATTCTGACTCTGACCCTTCTCATTGATGTATATGTACTACATTTTATTACATTTACTTAATTTGGGATGACTGTATGTATATGTACAAGATTTTTCTGTTATACTTATGCATCTTATACATGTTTTATTGATATGGAGTTCAATATATATAAATATGTTTCATTATACAGGATGAAGTATTTTTTGGAACGTCTAATTTTTAGGAGAAATTATGTCAAATTTTTTATAGAATCGGAATATTTAAACTATTAAAGTTAATTGATTTTGTTATGCTCACTTGGCTAGTATTCTAACCCATCAATTTAAAGTGTAAAACTTGATTGCAATACGTTAAGAGTGCTCACTGCTAGATTTAGTTAAGTTTAACTTCATAATTTCATAAACTTATTTTTCTAAACTTGGGCTCACCTTAGATTTAATTGAGTTGAAATTTTTAACTTAAGCAAACTAAAAGTCAGAAGCTTTACTTGAATTGTTATGTCAAAACGGGCCCACTCAAATTTGGTAATCTAATTTACTCATTTGGGTCGAACCATTTTTGAGTCACCATCGGAAATGTAGTTTCTGCGCTAAGATTTTCCTAATCTAACGTTTTCATTTAAATTTTACGTAGTGTTAAAAAAATAAGCTCATCAGGCCCATTCAAGCTCAACCCATTCGGGTTCAACCCATTCGGGCCATATAAGTTTCGGACTAGCATTTTGCTAGTCCAGATCATCCATTTTGTCGAGTTATTCGGTCCGACCCATCGAATTTGACCCATTTTGTCACAACAGGCCACGTGTGTTGAATACGTCAAGCATTCTGACATATCCCACGTGGTCCAACAAAGATTAAAAAATGTTACCATGACCAAAACGATAGCATTTTGATAAATACTTTAAAAATTGTAACATTTTGATAAATAAATTTGTCACAAAAGACAATTTAGTGTGCACTAAAATCTCCAGTGTAGATGGCATGTACCATGCAGCCCTTGAGTTTGGGTCCATTGAAGGACTTCTAAAAATGACCCGATATAATAAGTTTTAGGTATTTATAATACAACCCGTTAGTTTATTTACAATTCAATCTTAAAAATATTTAAATTTTCATTTTAATCTTCCAACCCAAGTTCACTATTGGAGTCCAACTGCGCCGAAAACTCACCACCAAGGCCACCACCGTCTAACCCCCATTGTGACGGAAACCCACCACTAAAACCACCACTGTTTGAGCTCCATCGCGCTAGAAACGAAGACTGCACTAGAAACCCATCACCAGAGTAGCCAAATCAGAGCCCAATCCCACAAAAACAAAATCCATGAACAAATTTTCTCACCAAAATCATAACTTTTAACTCAAATTCAAAAAAAGATGAAATAGGCATGAGCAATATCACAACTTTAACTCAAATTCAAGCTTAAATTCAATAAAGATGAAATGGGCATGAGCAAAATCATGACTTTAACTCAAACCCGGTAAGGATAACCAACAAATATCATAAATTCAACTCAACGACACTCGACTTCCATTAACAAAGAAACATAATATCAAACATGAAACCCTCGAATTAGGGGAGGGGGGGGGGCGGAACTAAAGAGCTATATTCAAAAAAGAAAAGAAGAATGATTAGAAGTGTGCGATAATAGTCGATGGCGAACTGGACGGTAAGTTGCAAGTGGCGGAGCATGTGGTGGTTGCCGGACTGGGTGATGGTGGATATGCGTTTCGGTGACCGTGGAGGTGGTTCCAAATGGCGGGTTCACAAGTTGCTGCTGCTGGCATTGGGCATGGAGTTTGCGATGTGGAGCTAGGAGGCTTTTCTTGTAGGGAGATTAACGGGTTCTGGGTGGTTGCTGCGGTGGTTTCTGCTAGCAGTGTCAAGATGGGTTCAGCCCGTTGGATGGTTGCTCGAGAAACACAATGTCGATTGTGAACTATAGAGGTTGATGGACTTGAGCCTTTGTAGTAGGAAGACTTGGCGATGTTCTTGCTCATGGATTTGGGAATTTTGAGGATTGGGATGTGGTTCTGCAACCATGGGTCATCATGAATCTAGTGATTTGGGGATGTAGTTCTCGTTCATGGATCTAGCTATTGACTCCTCAAGCATGGCTTAGAGACATCAAGAGAGAGGAGAGAGAAAGATTATGATTTTGAATTTTTGAAGGACCAAAAAGTAAATAATTATAAGTTAAGAGGACTTTCATATAATTTACAGAAGCTACAAAATTGCCTGTTATCCAAGTTGCAAGTTATAAATCCCTGCCATTTGGTATTTTTTTAATATTAATCAATGGCTAAAAATTAGGAGTTTATCTATGGACCCAAACTGAAGGGATCCCTAGTAAATGCCACTGCAAGAGTAAGGCACGTGTTTCCCCCTTTTTAATATTTTAGTTCATAAATTTAAACCAATAAACAATGGTCCATGAGTGCTGATACAAAGGTGAAGTCCCATGTTCAAATCGTATCACCCTATATCCTCAGCTATAGAAAATCTACCTTTAACTATCTATGCCAAAAAAAAAAAAAACTATTTATGTAAAAAAAAAAATTATTATATATATAAATTCTTTGCTGTTGAGATTATGGGGTTTAGATTGGGATAAAAGAAAAGAGAAAAAGGAGACATTTAATAATATCTCTTAGGTATAATGATGTGTATAAAATACAAATTTAATAGTTCTATTTATACTAATAATTATGTTAATTACTAATGTAATACTATTACTACAACTATCAACCCAATCCCTCTAATATAATAAGACTACTTGGTAGATTGTTTTTCAATTGAATGACTAATTGATTCTATAATATATTCTAGAAGTCTTCTAAGATATTTTAAAATATACTAAAAGTATTATGATATATTCCAACACTATCCTTCAAGCTTATAATTAAACACACTAAAAGAAACTAATCATGAAAATAATCTACAAAGACAACTTACAGATACTTGATAAACACAATGACAGAGGCATTGTTAACACATGGATGGGGTGCCATTGTAAGGGCGCAAAACAAACTGCATTTTGGAGCGAAGCCAATATGCGGAAGAGAGAGGGTTAAACAAAGCCAATCTATGAAAAGAGGTTGAAACATAGCCATTTACGAAAAGGGGCTAGAACAACATGGTTGATCACAAATCGACAACCAAATGATGGGAGAGGCATGCTAAAAAAGATGCATAACGAAATATGCAACTCAATCAACAACTAAGACTAGAAGAGAACGATGCAGAGAAGACAGAGACAAGGAAATCAACAAAACTAGCTTCATATGAGTTTGATTGTGCTGAAGAAAAATTCTGATGAGTTTCATGAACCCAACAAAACCAAAAATGAAAAACTAGCCTTAAAGTGAATACCATGACTATGATATCATGATCGAGAAGAAGGAAAATAGAGAAATGAGACTTTTAATAATATTTTCTTATGTATAATGATGTAATACAAAATATTAACCAATAATCTTATTTATATGAATAATTAAGTATTAGTGTAATACTACTAATACAAGTCCAAACTCATTAATACAAGAAGACGACTAACCTTAATTAAATAAGAAAACAAATAACAAAATATAACAAAATCAGAAACCAACTCCTAATATTACTTTCTCAATTAGATGACTAATTGATTTCACTAACATTTTCTAAAAAAATTCTAGGATAATCTAATATATACTAAACAAATTTATGAAAACTATTAAATTATGTAAGCTTTTGCAAATGGCTTCAAACATTTTTATTTCGAGCATGAACTTGCATTTATATATTTATTTATTTTTGGAGCTTACTTGTGACATTGCTTAGTTTGATAAACAAAACTTGGCAAAACCGCAAAAGTATAATGCCTATTATTTTTCACACCCTAATAATCAGAACAGGAATTGCATAGCAGGCCACCCACAATCAATTTCTTGCTTCACACTGATATAAATATTTCATTGCTGAAATACTCCACCTGCCCATTATAAGAGCAACAATAATGATAATGCCATAAGAAGATTGTCATGGTGAAGCCATAATAAGAAGTCCAAACGTTTTTCAACCAAAAAAAAAAAAAAGGAACTCCAAACGTTGGAAGGAAACAATCAAGTATATAGTTACCTATGGAAATCTACATATATTTATAGATCAACAAGATCACAAGTAAAACATCTATCTATACAGTGTTCAGGTAATTGATGCTGGGGCATGTTAAAAATTGGGCTTTTGGAACAGGTGACAATGCTATACTAGAAATACAAATATATGGACAGTGTTCCTCTGAACTTTGAGTAATTGACCACCATTCAATCTGCAAAAAGCAACTGGACTATGTTCACATCAGCAGGTCATCAAGAAAAGGGCTGCTGAATGGCAACTTGATGACTCCACAAGCCACTAGGAGTAATATTGCCCAAATTGGTAGCATCCATTGAAACACAAACATCAGAATTCCTTTTCCTGCAACAATTTAAATAAATAAGAGAAACAACATCAACAAAACCTTTTCCCACTAGGTGAAGTCGGTTATATGAATCAAGTGACACCATTGTGCTTTATCATAAACCATATTTTCAAAAATGCCATTTAAATTTAAATTTTTTTTAATGGTTTCACCTATAGTTTTTATTGGTCTCCTTCTACTTCTAACTATTGGACTATTCTCCACTTGATCTACTCTTCTTACTGAGGCTTCTAATGGCCTTCTCCTCACATGGCCAAACCACTTAAGGCAAGATTCTACTATCTTTTTCACAATAGGGGTAACTCTTATTTTCTCTCTAATGCATTCATTCATAATCCTATCTTATCTTGTATATCCACTCAAATAAAAGAGAGAAAGAAAAGAATTATTAAGAATTGGTTCATATTAGGATCATTTAAAAATGGCTAACCCTAAAACAGAAAAATATGCCAAACACATTGGAATTCAAAGATCAACAGCAAATGAAAGCATGGGATAATTTAAATAAATCTTCAATACCCCACAAGTTATACTTGAGAAAGTGGGAAGAGTAAAAAGGAAAACGTTTGCTTTTGTTGAAATGGATAAAAAGCAAGCTCAAAAGAAAGGAGTTATTAGCCAGGATGATTTTCTTCTACTCTGTTACCACAATGGCAAAAGAGTGAGAAAAACTTATGGGGGCATTGGTGTCTGCAACCTAGAAAACGTTTATAAGCCCTCCTGGCTAAGCAAACATGGTGTATACTTAAAAATCCTACTGCTCTCTGGTCCAAATCCTATAGGCCCGATATTTTGACAAATAAACTTTGTTAACTGCTTTAAAGGGAAGTAGAGTTTCTTGGGCATGGGTAAGGCTGTTTGAAGTCTGAGAAGTGTTGATAATAGGTTCCTGTTGGAAGGTGGGTTCTGGTGAATCTATACACATTTGGGATGACCTTTGGATTCCTGATCTACTTTGGAACAAACTGCAAACCCAGGGCCCAAGTTTTGATACAGGCTTCACAAGTCTCTAATCTTATTGACCATAATAATAAAATCTGAGATCTTTCCCCCATTGAAGAATGGCTTTCCCCATTGAGAAGGAAGGCTATCTTAGATATCTATGTCCTCAATGGCCAAAAAAAAAAAAAGATATCATATGTCCTCAGAATCTATCTCATTAACAGCTTGTTTGGTTCTATACACATAATGGAGAGTCCAGTGTCAAGTCAAGGTATCACATCCTTAAAGGGCAGGAAACCTCACTCTCAAGAGCTTCCTCGTCCATTCACACCTGCTATTCTCATGAACTCTGGAAAATTTTTTTGGACTTTACAGGTTCCAAGGTTAACACTTCCTTTGGACTAATTGCATCTAATTCCAACTTCTTACTGTCTAAGGTTTGATCCATTGTTATTCTTTGGAGATTGGATGCTAAACATCGTGGATGTCCCTAACTTTTAAATTCACAAGACAGAAACCTGTGTCTATCTTATTTAGCCTACACAGCCTGGTTCATCTGGAAAGATCCAAATGAGTTCTGCTTCCAGAAGAAAGAAACCAACCCTTGGGTAGTAGCAAGTAGGATTATCTAGACAGTCTCAGAGTTTAGGTGAAGCAAACAGACATGATCATATCGCTATAGTGAACAGTCACATCTCAATAAACCAAAATCTCCTTGCTCCTTCTACTGGCTAACCACTTGAAAATGAAAGTAGATGGTTCTTTCAAATGGTACTACCAAGTCCAACATTGTAAGTATTTGTAAGGGACTCCTCACATAAAATGGTTGATGGTTTCAACAGCAGGTGCCAAGTCTCCCTTAGAAACAAAAGCCCAAGAAGTTCTGAAGGGAGTCCAACTTGTGACTTGCTTTTTCAAGCCAACAAATGACGGTGGAAACAGATTCATTAGAGATTGCTTGAGCATATCGGGTGCTCTACGATCTTTAGACCGGAGAGTTCAACCAGATGTTAAATGCCTTATAAGCTCTTTCCACAACATCTCCTTAATGTCGTTCTCTGCTTCTCCAACAATGCTACCAAACTGGCTCGCTTATCCAAAGAGGGGTAAAAAATAATACACGTCATATTTTCATAGAAGAAGAGCACCACAAGCACATAATAAACTTTATCTAAGTTATCTCACAAGAGACATTCTTACCTAAATATGGTACATTACAATTAGGTATACTAAGTCAATCAAGACTTAATATTTTTATGGATCTTTGTATCTCATAATTAATTTCATAGTGTTCTATAAAAATATTAAATTCTGATTAACTTAATGCACCTAACTGGATGTATTATGTTTAGGTAAGAATTTTTTTATTTCTCATTAAATAATAAAAAATTCTATACAAATTTCAGTGCATGATGTGTCAATTTTTTATCGGCAGTCTTGTAGACTAAAGTCTTTAAAACAATTTCTCCAATATAAAAGACAAGTAATAATAGCAGAAAATTCAAAAAGTTTTTCAGGAACTTTCTTCACCTTTTTAGCAATGTTATAAAAATTGAACCGAAGAATGATCGAACAAAACCTTTGGATCATATTTCAATTGGTTCAACCAACTAAATTTATAGATGAATTGTAATTGAACCGTGGTTGAATTGGATAATGTTCAAACTAAAAACACAGTCAATTCATGGTTCAACCAATTCAACCAGTTCGATCTGATTTTTTAAATCATAGTTTTCTAGGGTCCAAAACATAAAGATAGATGCTAATATACTACAATAACAAAGCCTTTTCTCACTCTTTGGAGTCGGCTATATGGATAAAACGACATCATTTATTATATGTAAACCATGTCTTGAGAAATGGTTAGCACTTACCATTTATAATGATAGATGCTACTATCTTAAGGGGAAAAAAATTCAAGGAAAATGGTTAGCACTTACCAGCAGAGCGAAATCTAGTCTCAGTATTGGTAACCAGCCACTCTCCTGTTTCCCTCAGCTTCTTCTCCATCGGCCCTTCAACTGCTTTGCCCAACAAGAAGTCGAACACAGACTTCTTCACGTCCAAATCTCTGTTCATTATCACAGAAAAAAAAAACCATAAAAATCAAAATGGCATTTTCAGCAAAAATGGTTAAAAACCCGTTAAAAATCACAAGCTCTATTCTGCATATCAATGGTTCTGTTCTGCAAATATAGTGAATGAAAAAATGAAGCGAAAAAGAAGCAGAGCGTGCCCGGGTTCGCCGTCTCTAAAGCTTCCAGCACCAACAACGCGTTCGATTTCGATTACAGAGAGCTGTGGTGGTCGATGGCGAAGCTTGTTTCTGGGTGAAGAAGTTATGGTTTTTGTGGTGTGAAGTGAAGGGTTAGGAGCATTGCTATTTTGTTCAGGTGAAGGATTGCTTTTTTGGGGAAGGGTGGCATGAGCAACGACGAGTTTGTTTATGGAAATGTTAGATAAGCTAAACATGGCGAGTGGCGAGTCTCTGTTCTGTTATGTTCTGTTCTATGTGCCTGCTGTTTTAATGTCTACTCTTGCTTGACATAACAGCGCGCAATATAAAACGTTCAACAAAGATAAGATGATCAAGCGAGGCTGAAAATATCTGCTACACTTTTCTTTTAACGTTTTTGTTTTGTTTCTTTTTGTTTTTTTGTTTACAATGCTGTCATCATGTCTGAGGCTTAAAACAAGGTAAATACTGTGTGAATTGAATAATAATCATCATATACCTTTTTTAGAGATGTATATACTATACATATTATTTTTAAAAATATGTAATTTAATAAAAAAAAAATAAAAAAAATATATATGATGAATGATATTAAAAAGAATATAAAAAGTAATGTGAAAGAAAAATAGGTAAAAAAATCAAAATTGGTCTGAATATTTAGAATAAGAGAGAAGTTTTAAATGCTCTAAAATGTTGAGAATCATGGATATTTATAAAGTGATGATAATTGATTTATATACTTTAATAATCAATGATTTGGATTAAAGATTAGTAATATGCTTATCAGGTTCTCCCCTTCCCTACTTATTTTTCGTAACATGTCTTTCTTCACTTCCCTCAAGCACCACCATAACCTCTCCACCACCACCAAGTCTACGATGCTGACGGAGACGATGCCAACGACAATGCAGCTCACGACTCCGGCCAAAACAGGTCTCTTCCTCCCTGTCTCTGCAGTTTGCACTGCATAATATATATTTTTCACATATTTTAATTTTAATCTTGGTGTGTTTTTGTTTCAATTGAGAGTAAATGGAAGAATGAATCCATCCTTTGGGATTGGGTGATGCAATCATGAATTTCAGAATTTATATGTCAATGTTATAGAATTAGTAAATGGTATTTGCTGAAAATTCATGTGGCTGTTTTTTGGAAAATCTCGCCACAAATTTGCAAACAGAAGGTTATCTCACCACCCTTGTCGTCGCCAACCAGAAGGCCATCTCCGGCGAGATCGCCTCCAACATCACCTCCTTTTGAATCCTCGACCTTAGCTACCGTCGTCATCACCGCTGATTTCCACATCAAACTCCCACAACTCACCATCAACCTCCTCTCCCTTGACAGAGACATCGCCGGTGTTCTCTCTTAGGGCAATCAAGTTAGCCTCAGACTATTAAGTTAAACCAACAAATGACCAAAAACTAATAGTTTTTTGTTTAAAAAAAAACCTAATAAGTTAACGAAAGTTTACCTGTAAAAGCAGGTAATTTCTTATAAGTATCACCATTCAAAAACATTTTAGGAGCACAATAAATGTCTCCCAAAATTGGACACTTGTGTGCTACTTCGTGTTACATGTGAGTGTAGCTTACGAAATTTTTTTTATGTAAAGTGAGTTTATTTTTAAAATATGTAAGTAAGCGTGTTTTTACTTATAATTTAATCTAAAGTGCAATATGCTAGATTTTTGCAGGATCTATACTAAGAACTAGAACACCATAATCATAACACATAAATCATATTAAACGCGTATCTCTTGAAGACATTTTGTCAAGGAGTGATCTCACCGATTTATTTTAGTAGAAGCGCGTATACAATTGTATACATCAAAGCAGTCTACCACTCCAACCTTTTATCTTTCTAATTGTTACTTCGATAAAGCCCTGTATAGTCAAAATGTGCTAAAAGTGCCCTTTATGTAATATATCAATAGCCTACTTCATCCATCACATACAAGCTACTTGACCTACACCATAATCCAACACACCCACCATTGAGCTCAAGTCCAATAACAATAAACATGATGACTCCTAAACCTATAATGGATCACATAATTAATGTAGGCTTCCAGGAAAAATATTAAGCTATCCATTTAACATGTTTTTAATAAAACAAAATGCACTAATCAATAGAAGCGTAAACCCAGAAATTCTCACATTCTTTCACTTGGGCGATATGGATTAGGTTTTAATTATTTTCGAAATCATTTTGAAAACAACTCTCAAGTTGAACAACTTTGTGGCCACTAACATAACATGGTAATAATCACCACAAAACATGATCATATCCACCAATAAAACTATTAGCTAAGAGTCATAAACGAAGATAAACTATTTAAAATTTAGTTCCTCTATGACCACGTAACTAATAACCTCATTGGCTCGATCACAAACAAGTGTGCAGGTATAGTACACGTCCATAGCATAATATGTGACCGGCTTTCATGCTATCGTGTATAAATCCTCATTGTGTTTTCCCGAGAAAACACAACCAGTCTCCCCAAGGAGATCATAATATGTTTCACATGAAACATTATTTCTCAAAGGGAACAAAACATCTTTCTCACGAAAGATCAATGTTTTTTCCAAGAAAACATTCACATCTTGAGATATATCAATGGTACCAAAATAATAATATAACATGATAAATTCATATTTTCATGAAATTACCACCATGTGCACATAGAAAAGTTTATGATATTTACAAGAGTTCTAATTGCACAAACCTCGTGCTATCATAATTTTATCAACTCTCACTAACCAATCACATCAAAACACATAAACCACCAAGGTTTAAATAAGTGATTGGGTAACAATTTAACCAAGCTAAGATAGCTCCAATGTTAATTCCAACATTAACAACACAAATTTTATTCATATAACTTCGACTGTTAAGGATGTTCAAAATCGTATATATATCATATACATATCAACCAATTATTTAAAAAACACAATTGATTAATAAATACACAGATATGATCAATATCAAACATGTACTTTTATACGTCCCGAGGGATCATGCATTTTAATGCAATGAACATGTTATTAAATCACAATCCCATCAAATGAAGTATAAGCAAAATTAAAGACAAACAAAGACAACTAGTCCTAAATGGCCAACATTTTCTTAAGCCACAAATTTTGTCCAAAAATAGAAATAAAAATATTTCTATGAGTATAACATATACTCTAATATCTTCTAAGATGAAGGAAAAACTTTAACAATATAAGTCTAAGCTTATATTTATAGTACAATCTAATACCCAAAAATAATTTGTTTAAATCCTTTAAAAGCAGGGCATAGATCAGCATATGATTAATTATTTCAGAAGCATATATTTATAATAAATAATAAACCATGCTCCCACATTTCTTTAGAAATCCAAGAAGTAACATGTCTCGTATTACTTTTACTCATTCATAAATAAATAAATTTTATTTTATCTTAAATAAATTCATAGTGAAAACTACGCAAGATACTCTAATTAAAAAAACATTAATCACATACAAATTGATTTCAAAATTTCAAAATTGTTAACCAATACAAAATACATGTACCACAAAAGAGCAATATATCCTAGTCTGATATATCAAAAGCAACTCTTTTAAAGGAAAAGAAAATGTTAGAGCCAAAACAATTAGCTCACACCCAATTTTATATGTAATTATATTTCTTGCACAATATATATAAATAATTACAAGAATATAATCCAAAAACATTTAATTGGGTATATTCATATTCTTAAAGGAGTCTAAGCATATCATTATACAATCACCTATTAGCATAATGCACAACACCTACTATAGCTCCCACTTGTAAAAAAAATTAACACTTTCTTCTAAGGAAGAAAATTCACTTAAGTATGAACTTAAGCATGTTTTCATGAATAAATATATATATTCATCATGACTAAAGCCGCCACTATATATACGTCTCATCCTTTATAAGATTTTCAGTCAAAGTTTGAAACATTGCAGTCTAATTATGTTGCTAAGGGAAAATATGATATGAAGTTGAAAAAAAAATAGAATCAGCCCTTTGTTGATCTAATGGACAATAATCAGTGACAACAACCACCATGACAGGGATTCAAAACATATGAATATAAAGTCCCCTATGGGTAGAAAATATACCATACACAACAATTTCAGAAAATTTAACACTTGTGGGCAGAAGAATTTTCACTGTCAAAATTAATCACAAGTTTTCTATACTACTGTGAACCAACTCGTACAAAAGACCTCCTATTGGTAGGCTAATGCAATGATCGATTTAAGTAACACAATCACCTCAAAATAAATAGACAAGTAGCTCCATTAACTTCAAGAATGAGTCACTGTGGTGACAAACACTCATATCCGTTAATAAGATTCCAAAATGGGGATGAAATTACGGTCCAAAGAATCATTATCAACTTCATACATAAGCTTCCACGCGCCATGTTTCTCAAGAAACACATATGAAGTGTTCACTTCACATAATTACATCACTCAAGTGACAAAGAAAAATATTAATATCAATTTGCATGAAATTAACATCTCATAGATATAATATGTGAATCATAGTAATCAGTATTAAACTACAAATTCAGAGAATTCATAGAGTCAACCAGGTTAATCCAAACAATGCAAAAGCATTTATGAATGCTTCATGAATTTTTCCATTAGCTTAATAAACAGGCTACTGTGGCAATCATCATTTACTAAACTAATAAAATGTATTTCCCATAATAAAATTTAATATCAATAATAATTTATTCATGCTTTCTAAATTAACATTATGTCAATAAACTTAATAAAAGTAGTTCTCTTCATGTACTTGTCAAATAACAAAGTACATTGTGAAGACATATAACATCTCTCATAAAAGATTTTTATGAGGAAACATGCAACATCATACCAAGAACATAAAATATGGAATAAATAAAAATTCATTCAACCAAGTTAAATATCAAGCAAAATTGCCTACCATGCTGCATATTAAATAATGCATATTATCTATGACTATGTTACAACTCTCCCCCCTTCACACAGTCATAGATAACAATAGTCAAGTTTTGCCTCTTAAACATGTAATTATGTACTAAATTTTAACATATAATATTACTTTTCATGATTTGAGTAATTTCTAAAAGGAATTTCTTCCCATTATAATGACTTTTTATATTTAATATATAATTTTCCATGGACAATCACTTTCCCGTAACATTGCTAATATAAGCAACTTCAATATCCACTTAATGGATATCAAACAACACGGTACACCTTAGTATCCAAAAAGTTACAACCAAAGTATCATGTGCTTCACCTAAAATAAATAAAGTCCTTATAACATGAAGGCACACATTGAAAATAAATTTCATTGGCAAACATAACCCCTCACATTTCACGTGAATGACCATGAAATTAATGCAATAATTATACACTAACTTAAAATACCAAGATATTTTATTTCAAAAAATTTATCTCTCTTTTACACACACACACAAAACTTATCTCTCTTTTACACACACACACGCGCGCGCGCGTAAGGCACCAGTGATTTACCTTTTATAAATATACACTAATTGAAAATATCAAGATATTTTATTTCAAAAAACTTACACATACACACACACGTAAGGCACACATAATTATACACTAACTGAAAATATCAAGATATTTTATTTCAAAAAACTTACACACGGAGAGAGAGAGAGAGGGGGATTTACCTTTTATAAGATTTCACACACACACACACACGTAAGGCACTAGGGATTTACCTTTTATAATTATACACTAATTGAAAATATCAAGATATTTTATTTCAAAAAACTTACACACACACACACACAGAGAGAGAGAGAGAGAGAGAGAGAGATTTACCTTTTATAAGATTTCATATATAGAGATATAGAGTAATAAAAAATTTTAATAGTGCTTTAAACATAATTATTGCATATACAACTCAACTCAACATGTTAAATTAACATGAAACTTTGCACTTATCACAAAGGAAAACATTTTTCGTACACAAAAAAATATACACATCGTATTTATACCGTATGTTTATGTGAGAGAGATGTCAAATCAAGTTGTATGTGACTGTAACTTTCTCGTGGAGATACAGAATGAATTTATGAGTGAATTGAAAAAAAGTTGGTATAAAAGTTGGACGAATAACGGGGTTGTATCACTAAAGAGATTGATAATACTTTATTTAGTTTGGAAAGATTTAGCATCTTTTAACCAAATATTAATACAGGTATATTGCCATATAAATATGGCTTAATTACCCAATTAGTTAACAACTTATTCCCTTTTATGCTTACATAAAAAGTTAAATTTTAATTATATAAATGCAAGATTTATATTTCCAAAACATGATCAAGTCTCATGATCAAGAAAATAAATTATCACATCAGGTAAAAAATTGACATTATTAATTGCGTTATTAAATAAAATGAACTTTTTAAATAGACATTATAGATAAGAAAACAATAACATAGGCAATACATGCTAATAGTGAAGTAGATCTTGCCCTTCATATAATATATCAATAACCTAGTTCATCTATCACAAACCAGCTACTTGACCTACACCGTAATCCAGCACACCCACCATTGGGCTCAAGTCCATAATAATAAATATGATGACTCTCAAACTCATAATGGATCACATAATTAATATGAACTTCTAAAAAAAATATCATGTTATCTATTCAACTAGTTTTTAATAAAATAAAATATACCAATTAATAGAAGTTGAAACCCAAAAAATTCTAATACAAAGAAATCTTAACCCATTAAAATTTAATTTATATCATGTGAATGAAGCTGGTTACAAAACAGAAAGGTAACACTTGTTTTGATCAAGGTTTAGGGCAAAGAGGTTGGTTAAGATGTTGAAGTTTTTTAAACTATTTTCATGTTAACATTATAATTTTTTGGGTCTTTAATGGTATCTTCACACTCTCCGAGTAAGAGATTAATCGTGTTTAGAGTTCTGAAACTGTCCCTCCTAACAGTGCATTTTTGCAAGCTTAGACTTTTGACATTATAGAGACTCTTCACCTGCTTAACTTAAACTTACCACTATCATAATTTTTTGAAGACTAAATTAATATTTTAAAAATTTTCTGACAACTAAGAGTTTACTCAATACCTTTTTATTTAAATTAGAATTCTATAAGCAACAAATGAATAAACACATAATGTGATATTTTTATTAAATTATTAAATATTTTATAAAAACATGTATAATTTTATAAGTTCGAACAACACGTATAACTAACTTTTTCAACTTTTTTACTTCCTTTTACCAAGGGCGACCTATAAAAGTAGACAATTCATTATATATGCTATACAATGTTTTGTAAATCATTTGTATATTGTATCCTTTTGAACTATACCTTTTTCATTTAAAATTACGAATAAAGAAAAGAATACATTTTATTTAGTGCAATGATAAAAATTCTTTATGCATTATCAAATTTAAGAAGGCGAAACTTCAGAATACAATTATAGAATCAAAATACGTTTTATCTATAAGAAAGTGAAAAGATTTAAGGTAAAGGATACAATATAAGAAAACTGTTTCAATATTTGTATCCTGGGACTCATCACGTTTGCAAACTCCTGAGCAAATGAAGTGCCCGTTCCCACTGTGGTCCGTGTGATAGAACAATTTTTCTTAAGGCTGGGACTGCTCCAGCAGCCACAAGTGATGAATGGTTCTCACTGTCCATACTCAGATTATGAAGTATTGCTAAGCTTGCTTCAACAGCCCTTTCACTGCCTTCTTCAATCAGCTTCACCAATGGATAGATCGCCCCCTCAGAAATAATAGCTCCTGTGGAATCTACCACTCCTTCATATATTATTCTGTTAAGTTCTACAACAGCAGCTTCCTGTGCTTCTGGAGAGAATGAATTTTTGATCTGTTCTAGAAGTCTTGGTATTGTCTCATAAAGTGTAACTTCCACATTAATTGGGTTAAAATTCATGTTGTAACCAGAGAGGGAACCTAGTTTAACTAGGCAGGCAGCTACCCAATGTTTGCTGTGGAGGGGAATACTGGACCTGAGGACTTCACGAAGCAAACCAATGAAATGGGAGGAATTTATTTTGTGGCGAAACTGCTCACAATCGAGTAGTCTTGTCAGTAACCGAGAAGCTGCAGATATTGCACGACCAGCTTCTTCAAATTCGACTGCGTATGCTTCTGAAAACTGATCTTCTACATCAGATTCCATGTCCGCTGCACAGGCAAAACAAATTATGAGCCACATTTTGATCTACAGGTAGTGAGAAGCTGAAGAAGGTTAGCGACAAGCATAATTATATTGTGTTAGAGATCAACAAACAACAACAAAAGCCTCTAAATATAGTGTGTTAGACATAATTATATTGTGTTAGAGATATAAAACCAGTTTTAGACCGTCAGCTAACAGATTAAGCTTTTAGGTTGAGCTGGTTCTCAATATAATGATAAGCCTCTTTGACTAAATTGTCAGGAGTTCGAAAGTCGCCAAACCATTTTTAAATTAAATCTTAGTACAAGAAAACATAAGACTGCATCTCTTGCATGAAAGGCATGTTAGTGATTCCTGGGCTTTCACCTAATAACTTGAGCTTTTGGAAGAGTTAGTCCTTAACAAATTTAAGATTTCACATTTTCAGCTTATGGACTCATTTATAGGGAAATATCCCCCTCATACCCTTGTAAGAATTTCACACTGACAATTTGAAAGAAAGTCACATTGAAAAGGTATTGAAATTGCTAGTGTTTTACACTTCTATAAGCTATCTAAGTAGTATTTAATTGCAAATGAGTTCGCAATTGAGAAAACAACAGCAACTATTGCTGATTTTTTTTTCGTAACAATATTACTGATTTATTCCATAGAAGGTTAAACTCAGAACCAAGCAGTGAAAATATGTAGATAAAAAATACATAGGTATCACAAAATTATTATCATGTTTACCAGGTACAAAGCAATTTCCTTCAAACAAATTGTGTAATCTTTGTTAATATTGTCAGAGTTTTTGTCAATACCTCAATTCAGGTTCAGAGCAAGTGCAGGGACATCATAAATATTGGTGGGAGGGAAATATTTTATTTTTATTTTGTATAGAAACAAAGCAAGACATGATGCAGAAATGGAAAATGCCAAATGTCCAGCACAATTTCCTTCACTTGCATCTTGAACTAAGATGTATGGTTGTCAGGCATTTTAACATGGCAGGACATCAGGCCCACAGGTTTGATGGTTTTCTCTCATTCTGCGGTTACAACATGGATCGGTTTGCTAGTGTGGTGTGTTTGTGTGCACAGAAAAATGTCATGCTAGTCACAAAATTCCTTCAGTTTGAAGGGTCCATGGCACCAAGGTAATGGATAACTAACCATGTGTTTGAGTATGAGAAATGATATTAACCAGTTCAGGACAACCAAAATTTTCTTCTCTCGAAAGGGAAGGCTGATATCCTCAATTGGCATCAGTACTCAGTGAAATTAATATTAAAAGCTATGATTGGAATTATGGAAATACAAATTACTGGTCCTATAACTTAAACAAATATTATGCATCAATTTTAGAAAAATCATGCAACACTGTAGCAGAACATCCAGATCAGAACTTTATGCCTAAAGACTAAGTAACTTAACCATAACAAGAAACTTCCAAACAAAGACAAACATTTATAAGGTCTCATTTTTCACCAATTAATTGAAGAAGGCTTTTGTATTTAGCAATATAACAATAGATTTTAGAACAGATAGTACTTGAGAGGAGGCAAAAATTTGAAATCAACAAAAAAAATTAAAATGGGAACAGATTTGAATGCATGTAAAAGAGTTAGCAGTAATAGATGGTAAATGCCACTGGCAATTCACCTGATTCAAGTTATTGTTGGAGTTAATTAAATAATAAAAGTAGTTAACAGCAGAGCCAATTTCATCTCTTTACCGGTGCCTTCACATCTCTCTCAAAAACCACAGACATACATACTGAAACAGATACAATAATGTTTGATCATTTCTATCTACTTATTATACATCCAAAAGCTAAAATCAAAACATACCAAACATATGAAAATAATATGTACTTAGAACAGATCATGAATTACAGAACAGAAATTTCTTACCTGAAATTTTCAAAATTTTTTGCTGAAAAACAGAATTGAGACCAGATTCAATATCCACAGATATAATAGTGGCCAGAGTTGGGTCAGTCAGTGCCACAAACTCAAGCACAGATGCAGCTTTTTCTTGTACACTGGGTGAAGAGGACTTCAGAATCTCAACAAGGTGTGCAATGAAAACAGAATCCAGTATATCATTCCTGAAAGATTTACCAAATAGAAAGAAAGTCAAATGTTAACTACCACTGTGCAGAACACTTATGACCTGTTGCTCAATCAAATAATATGAAGATCAATCTCGGAACTCTGTATAATTTTAACTTCAACAAACCCAAGACCCTTCTAGGAACTCTGGTTTAGGTCCCTTTAATTAACCTGCTGTTTGTTTTTGATACAGCTTGTTCCGTTCTACTTAACCTCGTTGAAACAACTTCATTTTTGGCTCCATCAAATGCCTTCTCAGATCCATTAACTAGTCCATCAAAAAACTGAAAAGAATCAATGTACTTGATAATCAATCCGAAAAAAATCTGCTCTAAATTTGCTGCAAGATATGTGATACAAACCTTCAATTGCATCTCTTTACTGGGGTCTAATATCCGAGCAAGTATGCTCAAAGACTGTAGAAGCACATCAAACCATCATCAAAACCTTGCTAAATTTTCATCCTCTTTTATATGCCAGGACCTTGCCAGAATTAATTAACACAAAAGAAATACTAATACCTTTTCCACAATAGTTCCAGCTACCTCTGCGCATTTCAAAATACTAACTAGAGGACCTAAAGCACCCTCAGCTTCAATTACCCGGCAAACAACATTGCTGCATCAAGAAAAACATCAAGTTACAATAAAGTATGACTACACAATAAATCTTAAACTATTTAAGCAATTCATCTAACAACAACAACCAAGTCTTATCCCACACGAAGCCATGCCCTTCTTATTTTCCAAAACATTATCCTTATGATGCAACGTTAAGGTTTTCCTCTATTTTTGTCTTTTCCATTTATTTTTTTTCCTGTAGTGTATATCACAAACTACAAACTTACCATAGGGTCTACTTTCACCTTCTAGATGATAGCTTCTTATACGTTGAAATTCAATATTGAACTCCACTTTGTCTCAATCAAATAATAGAATGTTTCTTTTTCACTAGAACAGCCATGTTCTGAATTTCTTGGTTTACATTGCAAGACAGTCTAAGCTTTTTTAATAAGAAAATTCCAAAATATCCTCCAATTTTGAATAGCAATGAAATGATTTATATTTTAGAAAAGTACTCGGTTCTCCCCAATGTCAAGAATACAAATTAAATGCTGCAATTATAAAACTAGGAACTAAATTTTGATGATTTTAGGTTACCTAGCAGACAGCCTTTTCAAAGCTTGTGTTACCGCCAATTGGACCGCATTATCATCACAATTCAAAAGCTGTACCAAATGCTTAATTGCTCCAGCCTCCTTGAATGCAATACGCATATGTTCATTGATACATGCACCAGCAATTGACTCTGCAGCCCTTAATATCGCAGATTTATCTTCTAGTTCTAGTATCAGTACCAAACGAGCAACACCATCCATCCAAGGTAAAAGTGTAAGCCGCTGATCATTTGAGCATTCGGAATGAGGTATTGTCTTTTCTTCCATTTCTATAGCCCCAATACGAGCAAGGAATTGCTGTTGTGTCCGTCCAACAATTGCATTGATTTTTGCTTCCTCTATGTTAGCATTCTTGTCATCAATATTTAATCCAAGAAGTAATTCTGATGCACCAAATCTGGAAGGTTGTCTAGAAGTCCTTTCAATTTCTGTACCATCTGGTAATGTGGGCCACAAATGTAAACCTGGGGTGAATGACTTATAGGCTGCAGCACCAATTAATGGCACAGGAACCAGACCTTCCTCAATAACAAGAATTCTATAATACTCATCCTTAACAAGTTCCAGCAATGCATTCCTTGCTTCCTTTTTAATAACTTTAGATCCTTCCGAATTAGATGTTAAGAACTTTGCCTGAAGTAAAATCAAAGATAATTATATTCTGGAATGTTGTAAACATCAAGAGAAAGGACCTTTGGCAAGTCCTATGGAAATTAAAATATCAGCAAATTTCAAAATGTCATTCCTTCTTATTCTTCTTTCTTTTTCCGTTCAACTTTTATTGGAAGGCATTAGTGCCAATTGTTTCTGTTGAAATTTTGGTATTAGATGGAAAAGGGAAAAAGAAAAGAGAGTGAACAATATAAAATATATTCTACTAATGAGATGCTGAATATGTAATTCAAAACACTTATCTAACACCTTTATTTATACTAAATTATGACTATGAAAAGACAACTATACCCTAGTAAGGTTGCACAACAAGTAACTGCGAAATTAACCAAGAAGACTTTCCCAATTACATAATAATAAATCATAATTTTTAGGACTCCCCCTTCAAGCTGAAGCTCAAAAATCTTAGTGTGTTACAAATAAACTCATTAAATGAAAGAAATATCAAACTTAAACATAAAAAATTGTCATTTCTGTAATGGGCTTCACAAACAATGACTTGAGAGCCACAGTACTATTGAAGAAAATGACCACTGTTTGAGAGTTGAGACCACATAGCAGGTAGACATCTGGAATGATGCACAGCCAAAGAAAAACAACACTGCTGGAAAGAGTCACCACGGAAAAAGGCTTGGACTACGGTAAGGATGCACCACTGAAAACATGCACAACAAGAATAGGAAGACACAGCTGGAAATAGAGACAGTGAGAAATTTCCTGACCACATACATAACAAAGCCCAAAAGCCACCAAGTATCTTCTCAGAATTCAACAAAACCATCATTAGGAAGCCGTAATCAGCAAAAAAAAACTTTGAATTTTGGAGACCCAAAAATCTTAGAGAAGATGTTTAAAGTTCCAAAAACTGGCTCTGGCTTGAAAAACAGCTAGGATCAGCTCAGTCAATGGCTTAATCAGCTCTATCAACAGTAACACAGATCAGTCAAGCAGATCATCTTTGCTCATCAACTCAGCTTGATTTGTGTTAGGAAACCTCCCATCGTAGGGTGTATGTGAGGAAGAAATGTAAGGGATCAGAGCCCCGAGTGGGTGGAATTGGCATGATTGGTAGTAACTAGCAGCCAGTGTGGCCATAGGGAGAATTGGAGGGAAATTCTGTTGTAAGCCAGAGAGAAAGATATAATGAGAGAAGAGTAGAGGGAGAAGGCAAGAAAGTAGCGACTAAAGAGTAGATAGGAGAGACCATGGCCTCTCAAATGCCGTGTTACTGTGCCTTTCTCTTTTTCTCAGTTCAGTTCTTCAGTCTCATTTTCCATTGTAAATCCACATATACAGCTACTGTCATCATACTGATAGCAGTAGCTACAGTGAAATACTACAGTTTACATATACTTTTCTGTGTGATCTGATCCAGTTTCTATCAATTTGTAACAGGATGGAAAGTTGGAGAGTTGGACACATGCAGGTGTGCGTACTGCATAGGACTCACCAGGAAGAGACCACATGTGGAGATGCTTGAACAAGATTCCATTGACAATATCTTGTGGTCCAGCAAATTGAAAGCCTCCAAACACGACAATGGCATTATTTTCTCAAGATGACAGCTGGAAAGGGGAAAAGGGGAAAACCAGCGATGGCAGAAGCAGAAAGATTTTTTGACCACTGAACGGAGTAATTCCAGAAAATTCCAATGGCAATATGCCAAACTGATGACATTAGACCCAACATTGGGCCTAGATCCCAGTAAACAGAATAAAGTTGATGGGAGACTAACCGAAACACAGCTGAAACAGGAGAGAGAGAACTAGACGACGGTGAAGTATTTAACAGCATCAAAGGAGTGAGAGCAGAGTGCGTTGATGGAGAATCAGAGATGACATGGTTGGAGAAACCTAACAATGATAAACCAAGTGATGGAGGGAAAATAGGAAACGACTCCTCAGCACAGCCACAATGAGCAATTATAAGTGTTAGAGATAATAGATAATACAGTCTCATTATGTTTTGGGCTTAAAGCCCATATTCTCTCAGTCATGCATATAGCTGTATATTCTGTTATATGACAGAACATATATAAGAAAGTAGCCTCTCTGTAAGCTTCTAGATTAATCAATACAATTCATTTTTCATTCTCTTTCTATCTTATCCTTCGTAGTTTCTCTCTTTCTATTATGGTATCAAGAGCTAGCAGTTCCAAAAACCATGACTTCCGTTAATCCCTTTGCAAACCCTAGCACACCACAATTCACACCTTCTCATCCAATTTCGTTGAAGCTTGATAATAACAATTTTCTTGCCAATGGAAGCAAAATTGAGGACAGTAGTTCATGGTCACAAACTCCGTATCACCGATCCGCGAGTTCCGTCACGGATTCTCACCGAATCGGATCAATCAAACAATGCGGTGAATCCATACAGTGATTGGGAGCAGCAAGATGTGTTGATTTCGACTTGGCTTCTTGCTTCGATTTCCGATTCTTTACTCTCGCGAGTCGTCAACTATGTTCATGCTTGGCAGATTTGGGATGAAATCCACACATATTTTCACATCTCTTGAGTACGAAGGCTAGGAACTTCGTTCGGAATGAGCAAAGGGAAATCGTTCGTTTCTCGAGTTTATTCAAAGGATGTTCGTTCTCTTTCGATTCTCTTCTGTCTATTGGAGAACAAGATTACTTCTCGAATCTTTGAGGTGACGCTCGATGCACTTCCCGAGGATTTTGATCCCGTTGTGGTGCGATCAACAAGTGAATCTTCCATCTCTGATGAACTCGAATCCCTTCTTCTAGCTCATGAAGCTCGTCTCGACAAGAATAAGAAGAATGTTCTTCGATCCGGTCTCGACAACCTTACACAAGCTCCTCTTAAGGATCGGGATCGGACACTTCAACACTTCCACTTCTCCGATCCTTCTTCCTCTTTCGAGAGAGTTATTCCCTATGTTGTTGGTGGTGAATTGTCCAACGAGGTGAAGGTTTTCGTGGTGGCCGGTATCGAGGTGGTGGTCGCTACGGTGGTGGTAGATATCGTGGTCGCATGGTGGTGGACGTCCCATGGTCGACCATTCGGTGCCAACTGATTTCTTGTATGGTCATGATGCCAATGTGTGTTACTATCGGACTCAAGTTCGACCGGGAATTGGAACCTCCCTTCATGTACCGGACCACCAACACCATCTATGTTTTCTCCTGGCTAGGCCTCCTCTGTTTTCTCGGACCTATTGATGACCACCCAGACCACCACACCCGCAAGCTTTCTTCATGAAAATCTCGGGGGAACACCTCTTGGTACCCGGACTCCTGGTCTCATCATGTTACTCCGATCCGTCCAACTTAAAGAGCCTCTTTACCGGGTCCACCAAGTCCTTTGGGCAATGGCCAAGGTTTGTCTATTAATTGGAAAGGTACATTGGTTCCATGTGTTTCACTCCACCTTCCCAACCTCACACCAAATTCACTTTACACACATTTACTTCTTGTCCCTTCTATTACGAAGAACTTGATCAGTGAGTCAATTTGCTCGTGATAATCATGTATTCTTTGAATTTCACCCTTCCTTTTGCCTTGTCAAATCGCAGGCTACCTCTGAAGTTCTCTGCGTGGTCATGTTGGTGTAGATGGTCTTTACAAGTTTGACAACATATTTCCTTCAATATGTCCTCTTTTCCTAGTTGTAATTACATTACTTCAACTAATACCATTGATTGTCCCTCAATTTCTTTTTCAATGTAAACTCCAATTCAAGTAAATGTTCCCACAAATAATATGAATAATCATACTTTTTCCAACTTATCTCCTTGCTCTTCTGCTTTTATCTCTTATAAATTGTGGCACACTCGCTTAGGTCACCCACACCATGATGTTCTTAGAGAAGCACTTAAATCTTGTAACCTTACGATTCTCACAAGAATCCTTTGGATTTTTGCTCACTTTTGTTTGGGTAAGGCACATTCCCACCACAACCATATACTCTCCCTTTGAACTTGTCGTCTGTGATTTATGGGGCCCTGCTCCAATCCGGGTGGGTGTACCTACTTTCACTTGTGTTGATGCTTTTAGTCGATTTACTTGGGTTTTTCCTTTAAAACGCAAGTCCGATACCTTATCTCGGATTCAATTTCAATGCCATGGTTGAATTGCAATTTAATACAAAAATCAAAACTGTTCAAAGTGGACCGGGGGTGAATTTCGACCATTTTCTCAATACCTTTAAATCTTGGCATTGTGCATCGCCTCACTGTCCACATACCCACCATCAAAATGGTCTTGTTGAGCGCAAACATAGGCATATTGTTGAGACTGTCTCACTCTTTTGGCTCATGCCTCCCTTCCTTTAAGTTTTGGGACCATGCCTTCCTTACGCTAATTTTAGGAATCGTGTTCCCTCCTCTATTCTTAAAAATCAGTCTCCATATTCTGTTCTTCTTCATGGGAACCTAATCTCAAGTTCCTCAAAGTTTTTGGGTGTGCATGCTACCCTTTTCTTCGTCCTTATCAGCAACATAAATTGTCTTTTCGCTCCCAAGAGTGTGTGTTCCTTGGATACTCCTCTTCTCATAAAGGCTATAAATGTCTTAGTTCCGATGGTCGTCTCTTCATTTCCAAGGATGTTCTTTTCAATGAACTTCGTTTCCCTTACAATGAGCTTTTCTCTACTTCTGTCACTCCCCAACCGCGATCCTCCTTGCCTCCCATACCTTCTATACCTCCCTTACTTCATTCGTGTTCCTTCACCAACCACTTCCTCTTTCTCCCCTCTTGTCTCTACTCCAGCAGCTTCTCTTCCGTCTCCACCCGATAGGCTATGCCATCATCTACTCATGCTCTTCATCTCCATCACCATCACAGTCCTCTAGCTCATCTGTGGTTTCCCCTCCTCTTTCTCCTTCCTCGTCTGAGTCTTCTCCTCCGTCTCCTTCTCTCCCTCTCAACACTCATTCAATGCAAACCAGATCCAAATCTGGTATCTTTATGCCTTGACTTAACCCCACCCTTCTCCTAACTCACATGGAACCCACTTCATTATACAAGCCTTGGCTTAGTCCCCATATTCTGCGGCATGCATGCGAATATCTTGCGTTGTTGCACAATCACACTTGGACATTGGTTCCTCTTCCACCTAACCGAAACTCAATTGGTTGTAAATGGGTGTTTCGGGTTAAAGAAAACCCAGATAGCAGCATCAACAAATATAAGGCCCGACTTGTTGCTATCTTTCATCAGATGAGCTTTTGACTATACGAGAGACATTTTCTCCGGTTGTGAAACCAATCACTATTCGCACGCTTTGACCATTGTTGTTTCCTTGGCCCATAAGGCAGTTGGATGTAAACAATGCCTTTCTTAATGGCTATCTTCATGAAGAAGTTTACATGCAACAACCCCCGGTTTGAGGTGGAAGATAAGGGCCTTGTTTGTAAGACAAGGCTTTGTATGGCCTAAAACAAGCGCCTAGGGCCTGGTTTGAAAGACTCAAAACTGCTCTTCTCATTCGTGGTTTTGTGGCAAGCAAGTGTGATCCCTCTCTTTTTACTTTGCATAATGCTACTTACTCTATAATGGTTTTGGTGTATGTGGATGACATACTTGTCATAGCTCCTTACCTCACATTGATAGTCTCATTGACGCCCTGAATTCAATTTGCTCTAAAGCAACTAGGCAACCTAGACTACTTTCTGGGCATAGAAGTCACTCACTTGTCCAATGGTTCTCTGCTTCTTTCACAAACCAAGTATCTTCGTGATTTACTATCCAAGGCCAAGATGGATTCAGCAAAGGGCATCAATACACCTATGGTTGCAAATCTCAAACTCTCTAAGTTAGGAGCTGATTATGTCCCTAATCCTTCATTATTTCGGTCCATAGTTACCAGAAATTTCTTATTCTGTGAATAAGGTTTGCCAATTCTTATCTCAGCCTTTAGAGGATCATTGGAAGGCTGTTAAGCGCATCCTTAGGTACCTCAAGGGTACAATTTATCATGGCCTCCTAATTCAGCCTGCTGCCATACATGCACCTTTACTTTAAAGGGTTTTGTGATGCTGATTGGGCATCCGATCCGATGATAGACGTTCTACTTGGGCGCACGTGTCTATCTTGGTCCAAATTTAATTTCCTGGTGGTCTAAGAAAACCCTTGGTGGCAAGATCCATTGACTGAGTTAATATAAAGCTTGGCTCTCTCTCAGGCTGAAATTCTTTGGGTTCAATCAGCTTTTGAGCACATCTCAAAGTTCAAGTTCCTCGTGTTTTATGTGATAATCTTAGCACTGTATCTCTGGCTCATAACCCTGTCCTCCATTCCCGAACCAAGCACATGGAGCTAGATATTTTCTTTGTTCGTGAAAGGGTGCTGAATCATAGCCTGAGTGTGACTCATGTTCCAGCTCATGATCAATGGGCTGATGTGCTTACCAAGCCTCTATCAGCTGCTCGTTCTGCATTCTCAGAGATAAGCTTCGGGTGTTTGACAAGTTTTCACTTACTAAACCTAAACCACCCTGAGTTTATACGGGGTAATGTTAGAGATAATAGATAATACAGTCTCATTATGTTTTGGGCTTAAAGCCCATATTCTCTCAGTCATGCATATAGCTGTATATTCTGTTATATGACAGAATATATATAAGAAAGTAGCCTCTCTGTAAGCTTCTAGATTAATCAATACAATTCATTTTTCATTCTCTTTCTATCTTATCCTTCGTAGTTTCTCTCTTTCTATTAATAAGAAAGAAAGGAAAGATTTAAAAAGACATTAAACAAAGGAGTTTCACAGGTTGGGAACCCTACTGGGAGGAAATAGGTCATACTGTCACATTGGATAGCACCACTCTAATACCATGTTGAAATTTAAGGATTAGAAGGAAAAGGAAAAGGCAGAGGTGAGAGTGAACAACATTAAATATATTCCACTAATGAGACTCTGAATAATTGTTATAGAAAATACTGATCTAACACCTCTATTTATACTAAAACTATGACTATGTAAAGAAAAACTATACCCTCTAGTTTGGGTGCTCTACAAGTAACTGCAAACTTAACCAAGACAACTTTCCTAATAACATTTTGTTAGAATATCTTAGAAGATCTTTAAAATATATTGTTGAATCAATTAGGCCTCTAATTGATGAGCAATCTTACGAGTGATTTCCTAATTTCATTATGTTTTCCTAACCTATTTCTTTATTTTATTAGGTTAGGAGTCTCATTGTATTAGTAGGCTTGGACTTGTACTATTAATACTAGACCTAATTATTAGTATAAATAAATAGGAGCATTGGGTTACTGTATTGTATAACATCATCACACAGCACATCATATCAATACAATTTTATATTTTTCATTAGTATTACTACTCTTTTCCTTCTTTCCTATTTAAATCCTATAATTTCGACAGTCAAATTTCTCAACAGCCTCTAATGAATTTGTCAAGAACCAAATCATCTTAAAAGCTTAAGCTGTTAGGTGCAAACCTAGGAATGGTTTTATCTCTAACACACTATATAGTGATGGAGCCCTTTGGGCTTGAAACATGAGCAATTCACAGTCCCATTTTACCTGTTATTGAAATTAATTTAATTATTATGAAGTACTTGGATCCTCTTCTTTTCCTTAGGAACATAATAGTATAATTTTCGGAAAGAAAGGCCCAAACAACTCTTGTTCAAGAAATCCAACATAGAAAATACTAGGCCTCTTTGCAAAGTAACTTGTCTCATTCTCTCTCCAAAAATTACACTATCATCTTCCTAAGGAATAGGAGAGGATCCAGGGTGACATCAAATGGGACTCCTCACCACTTGGTCAAAGAGGCTTTGACACCATGCCAAGAACTACATTATCCTAAATGCTTAACCTTTTAGGTGCAAACCAGGAACGGTTGTTTATCTCTAGCAGAATTCATCTTAACAGGAATTACAAACAGCTCATACGTTAGCATGTAAAACCAGTGCGGCATGTAACTACTTTTTTATTACAAAAATAACCACCATCCAATTACTAAACTCAAAGGAAGTCTCACCAATTTTGGTATAACACCTGCTTCAACCATGATGTTGTGGTTAACACGGCTCAATGCTAAATTTGCCAAAATGCCTCCTGCAGCTTCCTTCACTTTTATATCCTCATCATCAAGGTACTTAATAGTTAACAGCAGAATATCACTCTTTGCAATTTTAATGCAGAGCTTCTCATCAACAGATAAATTCCACAGTGTACTCATACTCTGCTCCTTTACCTGCAAAAAAGAGTCCCAGATATTCTCAATTTTCTACACCAAATAAAAATATGTGCACATGAATCCAAGTTGCAGTATACCAATTCCTATACCTCGGGAGCCATGGAAGATTGGCTCAGCAATCTATTTATCTCTTCTATTGCTCCACTATCTGCTACAGAATTCCTATATAGATTGACCGAAGATAGTGATCGCAGAAGGCCTGCAGCTGCCTCACATGCTGAACTAGACTCTGATCTAAGGAGGTTCACAATAAGATTAATACAACCAGGAAACTGCATTATAGTGTCAATACACTTCTTTCCACCAAGTGAATATTTCCAGAGAGCAATTATAGCTTGTTCTCTATCTAGAGGATCATGATCTAGGCCTAACATACGAACAAATAAGGCCACATAACCATCACCAAGGCTAGAAGATGTACTCTCTACTGCATCAATGCCCTGAAAAAAATTCAATATCACATGAAATGAATTGTTGTCTAACTCAAATACATAACCACAGCCAAGTCCAGAAGAACAATATAAATACCAGATAGAGATGTACAAATAACTAAATATCCCATACTCTAACTCATCACAATCCACAAGAAATTTAGTGATATACATATACAATCATAGAGAAAGAGAGGAGGGAAGGATCAACATATAATGATAAGACCAGTAGTAACAGTAGGAAGAATTATGGAAAGAATAACAAAAAATACTCAACCTCCAGAATCAATGTAACTCTGGAAGGAGAGATAGAATTCGTCTATTTCTCAAGAATGCAAAAATACAGATTCTGGCTTCCGATAAACCAGCCCACTCCAATTTCTAATCTCCTTCAAAGACCCCTAACAGAGGTTATGATTCCTCTATTTATAGTTGACAAATAACTCACTACATAAGAGTTAGTTACATTCAGTTATTTCCCTCCTATTATTGCACCTAACATACACCTTTCTAATGGGAGGTCTATGTCTATGCCTATCAATACCCCCCCCCCCCCAAAAGAACCACCTTGTCCTCAAGGGGAAAGTGAAGAAATTTGTCTTGGATGTCGGCTGCTAGTTCCCAAATACTGTCACACGTAGGCAGCTGCTTCCACTTCACTAGCACTTCTATTTCTCCCATATGGCCCTCCCGCAATTCCAGTATGTCTTCTGGTTGCACCTCCAACTCATGTTCTTCATTCATCATGGGGGGTAAAGGCTGAGGTTGCTGGTTAGGTTTGAGAGCCTTTTTCAGCAAAGATACGTGAAAGACTGGATGAATCTTGGTGTATGATGGCAACTCCCGCTTGTATGCTACTGCACCTACCTTGCTTATGATTTGATAAGGTCCATAGAAGTGCGGGGCTAACTTCTGATATGGTCATTTGGCCAGAGATCTCAGCCTATAGGGCTGCAGTTTTAAGTACACCCAGTCACCTACAGCAAACTCTAGCTGTCGCCTATGCTTGTTGGCCTGAGATTTCATTTGGTCTTGAGCCTTCAGCAGATTCTGTCTAAGTTCCTGCAGCATATCATCTCGCTGCTGAGTAATTCTCGTCACTTCCTCCACTCTTGAAGGGATGGCACTGCCCTTAATCAACAAAGGAGGATCTCTCCCATACAGTGCCCGGAAATAGGTCATTTCAGGCATTGTAGTTCCACTCTAAACCAAAATTCAGCCCAAGAAAGATAACCACTCAGGCCACTGTTTTGGCTTAGTTCCAGTAAAACACCTGAGATAGGTCTCAAGGCACCTATTAACAACCTCCGAATACCATTGTTTGAGGGTGATAAATAAGCTTAAGTTGAGTACTAACAAACAACTCTTTTAAAAGTGACTCAAAACCCTATCCGAAACGATGGAAGAAGGAAACCCGTGTAATCTTACCACTTCTTTGAGAAATATAGCCGCCACTTCCTTGGCGGAAAAAGGGTGGCCCAAGGCAAAAAAAATGAGTATATTTAGTTAATCTGTCCACTACCATAAAAATAGTGTCTTTCCCTTTTATTTTAGGGAGTCCCCCTATGAAATCTATGGAAATGTCCATCCACACTTGAGTGGGAATTGGTAAGGGCTGCAGCAAACCTGCTGGAGCTAGGGTCTCATACTTGTTTCTTTGGCATATGTCACACTCTTCTACATGCTTCTTGATGTCCCCTTTCATACCTTCCCAATACAAAAAACAGGCTACTTGTTTGTAAGTTCGAAAGAACCCCGAGTGTCCTCCGATAGGAGTATCATGGCATTCTGCAATAATGGCTTGGATTCTGCGTGAAGTACTGGACAGCACCAACTTCCCCTTAAATGCAATCTGCCCTTCCTCAATTCATAAGCATGGGAGTGTGGGTCAACTAATAACTCTTGGATAATTTGTGTAATTTAGGATCCTGTTGCACCTCTTGACACCATTTTTCTGTTTCATCTACTGTCAAAATTGAGATAGCTGAATACATTTCCCTTCGTGACAATGCATCAGTCACTGAGTTCTCTTCCTGGCTTGTACTGAATTTCGAAATCCCCAATCAATTTAACTGCCCATTTAAATTGTTCTGGACTGAACAACCTCTGGTCAGTCAAAAATTTTAGTCAAGGTCAATTCAATTATAAAATGCCTTCCGCTGTAAATAATGCCTCCATTTTTTAACAGCTTGTGCTAATGCCATCTTCACACTTTATAGACTGATTTTTGGAGCTCTTTGATAGGCCTTGACTCAATAAGCAATTTCCCCTTGCATCAACACTACTCCCAGGCCCTTACTTGAGGCATTTGTTTCCACCACAAATTCTTTGGAAAAATCTGGTACAGCCAGCAATGGCAGATCTGCCATGGTGTGCTTTAATGCTTCAAAGGCAGCTTCAGCTTGCTCATTCCAACTAAAACTGTCTTTTTTAAGGAGTTCAGTTAGTGGCTTGGCTATCTTACCATAATCCCTCACAAATCTTCTGTAATACCCCGTAAGTACGAGGAAACCTCCAAGTCCTTTTACATTCTTAGGTTTAGGCCACAAACACATGGCTTCTACCTTTTTTTTGTCAGCTGCCACCCCTCCTTCGGAAATAATGTGGCCTAGGTACTCAAATTGGACTGACCAAAGTTGCACTTCTTCTTATTCGCCTTCAATGAATTTTCCCTCAGCACCTCCAGCACTTGCACCACTTGATGTGTGCTCAAGTCCTTGTTATACACTAATATGCCAAAAAAACAAGAACAAATCTCCTAAAAATGGTTTGAGGACCTTTTCATGAGAGCTGAAACCAGGAGGGAGCATTTGTTAATCCAAACGGCATCACCACAAACTCATAGTGCCCTTCATGAGTCCTAAATGCAGTCTTCTCTATGTCTTCCTCCCACATACGAATTTGATGGTAGCCGGATTTGAGGTCCAACTTGGTAAAAACAGTGGCGCCTCCTAGCTCATCCAGCAGCTCTTCAATAATGGGAATAGGGAATTTATTCGGTATGGTGATCTTGTTTAAGGCCCGGTAGTCAACACAAAACCTCCATCCTCCATCTTTTTTCTACACTAGGATGATTGGACTCGAATAAGGGCTAATGCTAGGCCTTATTACCCCTGCCGCCAGCATTTCCAGCACCAATTTTTCTATCTTGGACTTTTGATAGTGAGGGTATTTATAAGGTCGTAAGTTAGGAGTTTCAGCCCCTTCCTTAAGGTGAATCGCATGATCAAATGCTTAAATTCCCCTCCTCTGTTCCGGGAATTCTCTGCTGTCTGGGTGGGACCAGAATTTCCCACAACACTCCCTGCTGATTACACCTCTATTTTCTTCTCAAAATTGGTTCTTGGATGTACTGTGACTACTCTGTTTGAGGGATTGCTGAGATAGTACCCTGCTGATCTTGAATTGCTATTTACTGCCTTATGCAACACTTGATTTTTCTGTTCGATCATCAAAGCCTTTTGAATGCCTTCCGAAAGAGTCTTGGGTTCATCAGCCTAAGCTCAACCTGGATTTCCTCCTTTAACCCATTCAAGAATATTCCTTTTACGAATTCTTGGTCTATTTCTTTCAAAGCACCCACATACCTTTCGAAACTGTCCACAAATTCTTCTACTGTCCCTGTTTGCTTAAGAGCCAGTAATAATTCGAATGGGTGTTGTATCATAGATGGTTGGAACCTTCTAATGATTGCCATCTTGAAGCCTTCCCACGTGGGTGCTGGATTGCACCTCTCCCACCATTGATACCAGCTCAAGGCTCTACCTTCAAGAGCCACCATGATAGCCTGCATTCTCTCCTCTGCAGTAACTCCCTTCACAGAGAAATACCTCAAGTTTATTGGTCCAACCGAAAGCATCATCCCCTGAAAAAATGGGAATTTCCAACCTGCGCCAACGTTCTCCCCCTTGACCTCCAAGATTGTCGCAACTAAACCCACCGTGGATGGAATCCTCCCAGCCTGCATCCCCTGGTCCTTCTTCTGCGTTGGGGGTATCTTCTTGCCTCAGACCCAATTTCGCAGCCATTGCTAACAGCATATCCTCCATTCTTTTGCTTCTTGCTTCATTCAACTCCAATCTTGTTCGCATTTCCTCCCTTTCTTGATTCCAGTCCCTAAATTTCAATGCTCAATTCACATGAAATTGTGGGTCTTTTGTTTTAGGGCATCGAGATCGGTGCTTTGATACCAGTGATAAGACCGGCAGTAACAGTAGGAAGAATTATGGAAAGAATAACAGAAAATACTCAACCTCCAGAATCAATGTAACTCTGGAAGGAGAGATAGAATTAATATTTCTCAAGAATGCAAAAATACAGATTCTGGCTTCTAAACCAGCCCATTCAATTTCTAATCTCCTTCAAAGACCCCTAACAGAGGTTAATTCCTCTATTTATAGTTGACAAGTAACTCACTACATAAGAGTTAGTTACATTCAGTTATTTCCCCCCTATTATTGCGCCTAACATACACCTTTCTAACGGGAGGTCTATGTCTATGCCTATCATATAATCAGCATAAAAGTAGCTTGTTTCACACCATTTTTTTTGGAAGAATTTGTTTTCCATGAAATTAATTGACACCATTGGTGTCACAGGTCAACTAGGTGGTCTATAGCCGGCCAAGACCAGAGACTAGCTCCCTGATCCCACAGCCTCTGTCAACTGATCTTAATTCTTTCTCATGAACATATCCATTTTAAGTGGGTTAAAATCAATCAACTTGTATAGTATCTGCCATAACTGTGCTGAAAACATAAATTCTTTAAACACAAACTTAACGAATTCACACTATTAACTTTATACAATCATACTTGAACTATATATATGATTGCAGGAAAGCTTAATTCAAATTTTAAAACTGTACAAGTACTAGCCCAACAGGAATAAAACACTTAACACTCTGGCTGCCTACACTCTGGGTCCTGCTGTCTGCTCACGCTGCACAATATCTCAGAAAAATATCCACTTAACAAAGTGAGTCAAGTCAAGAAGACTTAATAATTTATCAAAACATCTACTACAGGCTATAAAGCTCAACTCAAACAAAAATGATAATTAAGCTTAACAATTGTTCCATACAAGATTACACTGCATTCACTTTAAATAATCCTAATCTGTATTCTTCCTCTAATCTCCTTCTGACGTTACTAGGGTTAAGAACTGCCATTACCTGTTGCGAACTTCAAAAAAAATATTAATATTTAATGAATTGCATTCAATATTTATATTGTACATAAATAACTCAAACAAATTGGAAGTTGGAACAATTTAACAATTACTTTCTAGTATATCACATTCACACTCTTTATTTATTACTAACAACACTAGCTTCAGACAATGAATTCAGGTATTGCAAAGCAGTGAAATAGGCGGTAGGGAATATTAGGGAAATCCCTTCCTGATTAACATTTACAGGCACTAGGTTCAAACCTCAGCGGTTAAATGATCAGGCAGTCCAAAGACTGATACCAGGCAGTCCAAAGACTGATAACTGGCAGTGCAAAGACTGAGAACAGGCAGTCCAAAAACAGAGGCAAGCGTTGTCTTCAAGCTTCTTGGTGCACCAAGTACTTTTTCCAGAAATATTCTCGTGTCTTTATAATTTCAATTTACATACTTTCCAGACTTACTTCTCACATTTGATGGGTCAAATACTATCAAAACAAAACTAAGTTTTACTACCTCAAGAACAAACAGTTGTTCATGAGCTTAACTATCAAAACACATCCTCTAAAATTTAAATAATATCTCTTCTTATCCTTAAGTCTCACATCATACTCTTGAAAACATAGCCCACTAGACATGCTAACAACATTAGATTTTTAATTCCAGGGTTCCAAGGCAGATTACTCCCAAAGCGTAAAACAGGTTTTTACTCAACTGTATACTTTACTCAATATCAGCATACTTCCATGCTCAAATAAAAACTCAAATGTTAAGGGGGGTTATGGGTAGTATCTTTCTTTAAGACCCAAAACTTAGACAAATTGGACTAATTTCTATGAATAAAACAGTATATATAATAACCCCAAACAGTCCCAAAATTTACAGAGTAATTGTAACATGTCATACTAGTAGAATCACATTATTAAGATTGTGGTATAGCCATTGACACTATGTTTGGATGACAGGTAATGAGGGGAAAGGAAAGGAAATGGGGGGACGGAAATAATTTTCTGTGTATGGGAGTTTTAAAATGTATAAGAACGGAATGGAACACATGGAGAATCATTCTCCCCCTCTTCTCCTCAAATGCCCAATTTTTGTTCCCCCCAAAATTGAGGTGGAATGGGAGGAACACATGTTCCGTTCCGTCCCGTTAATGAATCTTCCAAATAAAGAGGGGGAACTATGTTCTATTCCTTCCCTTTCCTTTCCGATCCATCCTCACCGTTCCGTTCCGTTCCATTAATGAAAAAACATCCAAACACAAGGTGACTCTCATAAAATTTCCCTTACTTTAAAGGCTTTATTATCTATGAAATTTCTCAAATATGCTCACAAGATTTTCAAGTATCACACATCAAAATATTACAACAATCCTTAAAGATATGGCCATTCAAAGATGTCAAATTTGAATAACAATTTCTACATAATTTCTGATCCGCCAGAAGTCCTGATCAGCCACTCCGCTTTTCCATTTGGCCTAGTTCCGATTTTTATAAAATTATGAAACTTTCCAAATTTCATTATTGTGATGTTAACTACAACGAGTCAGAATTTCAAACCATTCCAATGACATTTGACCCCTCTGCTACCATGTTTTTAAAAATTGTTCAGATTCTGATCCATCAACTTGTTCAATCCAATCATCCCATTCCCACTTACACTTATTTGTTTATTACCATCAAAATTTACAGGTATGTTCACTTATGTCCTATGTTCATCATATAAAAAATTCACAGCTTCAAAGTCAAAGATTTTGGCCCCCTTCAACCCAAGATGCACACAAACAGTAATCAAACTCAGCTATAATCTGAACATGTACACTTCAATACCATACCTTAGAAACCAATCCAGTTACACATAACTCAAACAAAGCTGTTAACTTTTCCCATAAACATGTTACAAATAGTGGACCAATAGTTTGGCAATTCTATGGTACCCATTTTCTTTTCAGGGTCCGATACCCATTGGTTATTTTTAATAAAATTTAAAATATTTATTATAAACTCAATATTCAATGAATGCTTGACAACTCATTTGGATATCTACTGTACCCATCAGACCCATAAGAGTACCAAAGAAATTTTCCCAATAGACATTTCATGAACACTACAAAAATGGGTATATAATTAAGAAAAAAAAATTAAAAGGGACCCAAAAAGAAACGGTGTACATTGTAACATACAGGAGGTGATGAAGACTGTTGTGAGGTAGCATCAACGGCACCGTCACGACCGTTACTACTGACCCTGGCAACCACAGCAAGTTTGGAATTTGATTTGGAAAAGATGGCCACTCTGCTTCTCGGGTTTCTTGTATGAATTTCTGCGACGGTGGTTGGTGCGTGTGGTGGGACGAAATGCGAGAGGTTGAGCTTAGAGGTAGAAGGTGTTAGGATAGTCGAGGCCAACATGTTTTAGCCAAAGTAGATAACACTACTAGAAAAGAGAATGGAAGGGAATATGTAGTACTGCCGTGGAAAGGTTTTTTTCTTTCTCTTACTACCTAGTGTGTGTTTGGTTTGTAGTTAGGATTTTCAAAAGTGAGTTTAGGAGCCAAACAAGATGTTTGGGTTATTTTTTTTCAGTTAGTTCAACATATTTTTTTTTCCAAAAATAAGTTGGGGCCAAAGAATTTTTTTCTTTTGTGTTGATTTCTTTTTTTTTTTAAACAAAAGTAAACATAAATTAGCATTTCACTTTCAACCAAACTTAAGTTTGCATTTCAACTAAACTTAAGTTTTTAACTTCCAAACACACCTAGTTTGTGAGGGTCCTTTAGGAGAAACAAGATGGGTTTTTATGGATTTGTGTGGCATTATTTTTATTTCTTTTTTTTTTATATGCATTTGTTTTCAGCCATAAAAAAAAAATTTCTCATAAGAAATAAAAATAAAGATTAGGGACTTAGAAAATATCACAGCTAAGATTTATATATATAAAAAAATATTGTTGAGGGAATTTTTATTTAGACATTTGATTATATTTTAAAAAATTAATTTTTTATCTGTTGGATAAGAGATATTTTACTTAAACTAAAAAATAATAATGCATAGTATTATTAACATCAAAATATAAATTTATATTTTTACAATAATACTATTATATTCTTAAAAGAAAAAGAAAATTTATCTTTATACAGATTTTCTTTTATCATTTTGAAATTCAAGTATAAGAGAGTAGATTTAAAAATTATTGAAGAATATATAATAAATGGTTCAAACAAATTTAAAAATGATTATAACCCTTTGTTTAAATGTTTTTTCATTAATGAAACAGAACATAATAGGTGGAGATGGACTGAAAAGGAAATAGAAGAAATATAACATAGTTATCATTTTTTTTGTTTAGAAGTTTCATTAACGGAATGAGACAAAATTTCATTACCCATGTGTTCCCCCCCATTCTACCTCAATTTTGGGGAGAACAAAAGTTAGGCATTTGAAAGGAAGAAAGAGAAAATGATTCTTTATATGTTTTGTTCCCTTCTTATGTATTTAAAACTCTCAAATAAAAAATGTTATTTCTCTTCTTCTCATTCTCTTTTCCTTCCCCTCATTATATATCATCCAAACATAGTGTAAGACGAGATTATATATTATTTTTTGGTACTAAATTATATGTTAATTTTAGTAATTTTTAATGGGTTGTTAAGAAAAAATTAACAAAATTACGTGTGAAGCGAATTATGATTCACCACCTATGATTAGTATAAATTCAACAGATTATGTTTGAATTAAAATTTTAAAATATTTTAATTAATATCTTTTGGAAGTAAAATAAAATTTTATTAATCAATACATTTGGAAAATATCTCCCATGTAGAAATATGTGACATGTGGTAATACCGAAACTGCTAAGAAGTATCATTAAAGATATAATCATTCAATATTAGTGATGCAATTGACATAGGGCAATACTAAAGTTGCCTCACTCTCATGATCTGAACCTGGGTTAGGCGCATAATCAAGGTGGGCTATAGGCTCACCTAAGTCATGCAAGCCTTAAACGAGTCAATAATTAACATCTAAATGTCCAAGAACTAGAAAATAATGCTGACTTGCAAAATAGATTCAAACATGATTCTAAAAAAACTCAATTTATCTATAACTTTATTTTGATAACTCAAATATGTCATCACAAGACCTTAGAAACATAAATATATAAAGGTGAATTTCATTCACCAACAATTTTGTTTATCAAACAAAGTACTTTACTTTGACAAATACCTTTTCAAAACATTCTATATATCCCAGATTCTGGTTATAAAAATAATGGAGCATATTTAAGAATAATAACCCATAAGGCTTTCAAATAAAAGTCTATAGCAAAATAAAATAAATAATTAAATATGACCACACGAATAATGTGTTGGGCAGCCCAATAGTAACCATACTAAACTCCTTTGATCAAACTAGAGAAGTAGAACCAGAAACTATCTCTTTTTCTTTATCTGAAAAACATAAAATTACGATATGGGTGAGTCACAACTCAGTGAGCAATTGTTATCTACTATAACAGAAACAAGACAAGTATGACACAAGTCTTTTATTAACAAGTAAAAATTATTATATAATAAAATAATTTCTCAATAAAATAACTCAAGTCAATTCATTAGAAATCCCAAACTTAAAAAAGGATAATAGTTAATGAGAAATAACTTTCAATAATTCAAAAAATAAGTAGAACCAACTGAAAACACAATCTATATGAGAGAATCTACTAGGTAGAACTAAAAGAAACGAGTACATTGCTCGTGGGTAAACTAACCATCTGACAAGCCCAAGACTTGAATAGACGAGCATTAAGCTCGAAATTATTACTAACTCACATGTGTTAGCCTACACACAGAGTAAGCATACACTGTACTAGTTAGGGCTTAATTCAATCCTAGGTGCACCAAGGCTAACATTCACTACTGTTAGATACAGAGTTTGACAAGGTTTTCTCCCAAGAGAAACAATTATAAGAAAATATGTATTTCAAGAAAATAAAATATAAAGTAGACAAATAAAGATCTAATATATGAAAATAAACTTATTTCATAAAGAACAAAAATAAAATCAGCTATATTTAAGTAAACTCATTTCATGAAGAACACTTTTTATCATTAGAAAACTCACTCAAATAAATTCGATTACTTTCTTTCCATGAACAAAACAATCATCTATAACAATTTCCATCATTGGCCCAAAGCCAAAGTCTATAGCAGTTACCATTGTTGGTACAAAATTGTTGACTATAACATTTTGCCATCTTTGATCTAGAGCTAATATAAAAATATTTCACAATAATCAAAATTATTAGTTCATACCTGTGTACAAAGTCAATAGTGAGTTTTCTAAAAAAAAATTGTGTTTGTCCCAAGAGTCCCTAAAGTGCTACTACATTTAATATTTCAATAACAAAATCAATTCAAAATTGATAAGTTTAAATAAACATAGCAGGTAGGAATCACTCACTGTACGTGTTGTAACATCCTTCCTAATCTATTAGTTTTAATGTGGTTATAGAATTGCTATAATAATAATTAAAATAATGAATGACAAAGAGTAGTTTAGTTAGTGTAAGACACTAAAATATCGTAAGAGATATTATGTTTTCAAAGCTACCTCAAAAGTCAAAGAGATACTTCTTGTTTCTTCTTTTCCTCCATCGACTTTGGCTTGTGTATTTATATATTTCTTTTTCTCTTTTCACACAACTGTTATTAGAAGAAACGAGAAGGAAAGTAAGAAAAAGAAACAAAAAGAGAAAAAAGATAAGAAAGAAAAGAAGCAGAAAAGAGAAAGTTGAATAGAAAGAGGAGGAAGAAGTAAGAATTAAGAGCAGAATAAGTAACAGAATCGAACTTCAATCCATAGAAAACTGAGGTAGGGGTTGTTGTGTTTGTTTTCTGTGTTTATCATTCTTTGTTCGTGAAAAGCTGACAAAGGATGAACATAATTGAGTTCTTCATGATACTCGAAGTAAAATCATGATTTAGTGAAGTTGAGTTATGTTTTCTGAGCTTATATCTGCATATTTATGTGTGTGTGTGTGTGTATATATATATAGGAAAACATTTATCAGAGTTTGTTGTTGAGTTTCCAATACTTTTCTACGTAAGTTATGGTATCGTTAGATACTTTTAGAATAAAGAAATTGGTATAGAAGAGAAAGAGCAAGAAAGCTATTATTCTAAAGTTTTCGGCTTATCTTTCTGCAGTATTCTTTTTGAATAAGATCAAGTGGTGATCTGAATAGAATAGTACAAGATGTTACAGGTTTATGTTATCAGCTACTCGAATTTGCATATTTTTAGAGATAAACCAAGTTTACCAAGTAAGCATATTTTGAATGGTGTGGTTCTCGAGGCTAATCGAATAGACTAAAGAGCTATTCGATCAACATAAATCAGAAAGACATGCTAGTGATAATCGGATAGACTAAGTGTGTTGTTCGATTTAGTGTGATTTCGATAGTAATTGAAATACTAATAGTAGTTCATAATGACATATTTTCAATATTGATCGAATATATTAAGAGCGCTATTCGAATAGACCATTTCAAAATGGTAAGTTAAACCTATCGAGTAAACCAAGAGAGTTATTCGATTGGTAGAAGTTTGAGACTAATCGAATGTACTATAGTAGTTATTCGATCAAAAAGTTTTCGATTGGGTTCAAAAGAGACAAAGTGAATAAACAACTATTCTACAGCCGTAGTTTTGAGAATAATTGAACAGATTAAAGAAGTTATTTGACTAGCATGTATTTCAAGTTTGATCGAAAATGTAAAGTAAGGCATATTTCGATTATGGTCGAAAAAGACAAGTGAGTTATGTTAAAAGAAAAACCCTTAGTGGTGTTTTTAGTGCCATTCAAAAAGGCTAGAGATGCTATTCAAATAACCAAGTTCAGAGTTTTTATTAACATATCATAAACATTATTGCATGACTTAGAGTGGTCAACACTCAATCCAGGTCAAAGGAGTGAGTAAAGCCCTTTGTCAAAATTGGTTTAGAGTGGTTAGCACTCAGTCCAGGTCAAAGGAGCATTGAAAACCCTTTGCAAGATCGGTAGAGGAGTAAGATAAAACACTCTGCCCAGGTCAAAGGAGCGAGAAAAGCCCTTTGTGAGACTCATGACATTGCATAGGCCTCATCATAACCCATTTCATCATCATCATCATTTATCACTTCGATGAGCATTTATACATAATTTTATTTAAAATGTTACCTTGTGTATTTAATATAGATTTGTATATTGAATGATTCTGTTTGATTGTATGCTACTGATAATTTTTGAATTCTCACCCTTATTGTCTGTTTCTATGTTTATTTATAAATCGAAATCAAGATCATTCCAAGGAAAGGAAATGAAGTAGTAGTAGTTTTTACTGTAGTAGTCTTTGATTTGTGTATGATGTATTAAGGCCAAGAAGGCCCAGTTGTATTCAAATAAAGTGCTTATGTGTAAAGTATGTAAATTCCATATCATAGTAAATTAAGATTTCCAGATGTGTTTTATGTATGAATTTTGGATTACTTCCTTTCGAGGCTCTAATTTTGATTACTTGTATAACTTGGGAACATTGTACTAATGAGTTATATTTTCAAAAATTAGTAGTAACGTTCTAATTAGGTTTATGTAAGTATATTTTCAAATGTATTGTAATAAATCGAATTAGAATGTTACATTATAGCATCAGAGTAGTTCATCTTGTTGAGTTGAGGTATTGACTGATTATGCTTTTGGCATGTTTCAATATTCCTGTTATGTTATGCATTTTCTTGTCTCGAATTGAGATGTATGAGTAGAAATTGCATGACAGCCTTAGGCATGAATGTTATCAGTTACTGTTACACTGTTACATGATATTGAGATTGATCAACTCAATATGTATTATTTTGTGTGTACAGGAGATTATGGATTCACCTAGGCGAACCACAGGAAACAGGAACTCTACTTCTAAGGCTCCAGCTGATATGACTGGAGTATTCATGGATATGGTAGCTGCTATGAGGGAGCAGACTTCTATCGTGAATAGGGTTCTAGAAAGGATGGAAGTAAATCCACCTCAGCAGCCAACACCACATGTACAACCAGTACAAGAAGTACCAGTTAGGAACCAAAACTTCCTAGATCTATCAGAAGTTAGGAAGGCCAATCCTTCATCTTTCAAGGGAAAGTACAACCTAGTTAGAGCAGAGGGGTGGTTGAAGGAGATGGAGAAGATCTTTATGGTCATGGCTTGCTTTGATGAGCAGAGGGTATCATTTGCCTCCTATATGTGAATAGGGGAGGCAAAGGATTAGTGGACTGATGCTAAGAGGTTGTTCGAAGCATCAGGGACTTAGATTACCTTAAGGGTATTTAGGAATTCTTTTTTAGATAAATATTTTCCAAAGAACTTGTAAAATGCTAAGGAGATGGAATTCCTGAAACTCGAGCAAGGTGATATGTCTATAGGCCAGTAAGTGGCTAAGTTCGAGGAGTTATCGAAGTTCTCCTCTTACTTTAGGTTCAACCCAGATGAATAGTGGAAGTGCATAAAATTCGAAAAGGGGTTGAAAGAGGATGTAAAGAGGGCTATTAGACCCTTTAAGATTCGAGACTTTCCAACCTTAGTAAATAAATGCAGAATAGTCGAAGGTCCTAATAACTAGCCTAGGTTTTCATGAGAGGAAGAGAGAGGATAATAGGTATAAGAAGGGATCTTCTAAACTTAGTTATCCTTAAGATAAAGGCAAATAAGTTCAGGTAGAATCGAAGGGACTAATATGTGGTAGATGTGGGAAATAACATGGTGGTAAGCCTTGCCTAGCAGGTCAATCAGTATGTTACTTTTGTAGCCAACTAGGACACTATGCAAAGGAGTGTCCACAAAAACAGGGAGTAGCGCCTGGCCTCAAACCTCAAGCTAAAGGAAGAGTCTATACTCTGAGTGGTAAAGAGGCGACCCGATCTCCCGATCTTATACAAGGTAAATGCATAGTTAAAGACAATCTCTTAATTGTATTATATGATTCAGGAGCATCTCACTTCTTTACTTTATATGAATATGTGAATAGATTAGATTTACCTATATTTGAGCTTCCCTGTGTTTTATTTATGTCTAGACCAACAGGAAAGCCAATCACAACTTCCTTTGTTTGTAGGGATTATTGTGTGAGAATAGAAAATAAGATTTTCTCTGTGAATCTTATCTGTTTACCTCTTCTCGACATTGACATTATTCTAGGCACAGATTGGTTGTCATAAAACCATGTTATTTTGAATTGTTCAGATAAAACTTTGATGTTTATGTCTAATAATTCCTATATTCCTGTTTCTTTCGAGTCTTTGTTGTCGAGTGTTAAACAAGTTAATAATTGCTTAGTAGAAGGGACTCGAGGATATGTTCTCATTTTCTCCTTGAATATCGAAGTTGAGCAAGACTTAGGAAATATACCTGTGGTAAGAGATTATCTAGAAGTATTTCCTAAGAAAGTTACTGAGTTGCCACCCAAGAGAGAGACATAGTTCACCATAGACTTAGTGTCAGGAACATGACTTATTTCTATAGAACCTTATAGAATGGTGCCCTTAGAGATGGCGTTACTCAAGAAATAAATAGAAGAGTTGTTAGATAAACAATTCATCAGGCCTAGTGTTTCACCATGGGGACACCGATTCTATTAGTCAAGAAAAGGATGATAGTATGAGATTGTGTGTAGATTATAGACAGTTGAACATGGTAACTATTAAGAATAAGTACCTATTGCCTAGAATAGATGATCTGATGGAACAACTAAGAGGAGCTTCGATTTTCTCAAAAATTGACCTAAGGTCTGGGTATCATCAAATAAGAGTTAGGAAAAAAGATATCCCTAAGACTACTTTTAGAACTAGGTATAAATATTATGAGTACTTTGTGATGTCCTTTGGGCTAACCAATGCACCTACTGTATTCATGGATTAGATGAACCGAATTTTTAGACCCTACCTTGACAAGTTTGTTGTTAATTTTATAGATGATATCCTTATCTATTCGAAGACAATGGAAGAAAATGACCAGCATGTTAGGATAATTTTTGAAATTCTTAAAGAGAAGAAATTGTTTGCTAAATTAGCTAAGTGTGAGTTTTGGTTACAAGAGGTACAGTTTTTGGGTCACATAATTTCTCAAGGAGACATATTAGTAGACCCTAGTAAGATTGAGGCAGTGTTACAGTGGCAAAGACCAACCACTATAACTAAGATTAGAAGCTTTATATGCCTAATTGGGTACTTTCGAAGGTTTATTAAGGGATTCTCTCATATAGCTCTACCTTTAACTAAATTAACTAGGAAAAGTAATTCTTTTGTTTCGACACAAGAGTGTGAAGATAGTTTTCTAGAATTGAAACAAAGGTTAACCACTACACCTGTCTTGGTAATCCATATCCACTAGAAGACTTTGAAGTATATTGTGATGCTTCAAAGAATGGATTAGGGTGTGTTCTTATGCAAAATAGGAAAGTAGTTTCCTATGCCTCTAGACAATTAAGGCCTCATGAAGGGAATTACCCTACCCATGATTTGGAGTTAGCAATTGTAGTGTTTGCTTTAAAAGTCTGGAGACACTATCTATATAGTGTTCAATTTGAGGTATTTAATGATCATAAAAATTTAAAATACTTGTTTGATCAGAAGGAACTGAACATGAGACAAAGGAGATAAATGAAATTCTTGAAGGACTATGACTTTGAGTTGAGATACCACTCGGGTAAAGCCAATATAGTGGCTGATGCACTTAGTAAGAAATTCCTACAAATGTCCCAAATAATGGTTCAAGAAAATAAGCTTTAAGAAAGTTTTAGGAACTTAAGTCTTGCAGTGACTATGTCAACACATAGTCTCTGTATGAGCAGAGTGGACATAGTTAGTGACTTAAGAACCCAAATCTTAGAAGCTCAAGAGAAAGATGAGACTTTAAAGAAATTAAGTGAGCAAATTCTCTTAGGAAACCAAACAGAATTTAGTAAAGTAGATGATAAGGTATTAAGGTTTAGAGATAGACTTTGTATTCTTGGGGAATATGAAATTAAAGAAAAGATCCTAGAGGAAGCTCACAAGAGTAAATATACCATTCATCTTAGAGCCACAAAGATGTATTAAGATCCTAGAAAGATGTTTTGGTGGCCTAAGATGAAGATCGAAATAGCAGAGTATGTGTCCAAATGTTTGATATGTCAAAAAGTTAAGATAGAGCACCAAAATCCTTCAAGACCATTACAATCTTTGGGGATCCCTGAGTGGAAATGGGAGTGCATTACAATGGATTTTGTAATAGGGCTATCCAGAACTCAGCCAGTATATGATGCCATTTGGGTCATAGTAGATAGATTGACAAAATCTACTCACTTTTTTGCCAATTAGAGCTAACTTTTCTTTGGATAGACTAGCTCAGTTATATTTGCAAGAAATTGTTAGATTGCATGGAATCCCCATAAGTATAGTATCAGATAGAGATCCTAGATTCATATCTAGATTTTAGGTAGCCTTGTAACAGATTTTTGGGACAAAGTTAAACTTTAGCACAACTTACCACCTGCAGATAGATGGGCAATCCGAGAGGACTATCCAAACCCTGGAGGATATGCTTCGAGTATGTATACTTGACCAAAAGGGTAATTGGGATAGATTTCTCCCTTTAGTGGAATTTGCCTATAACAATAGCTATCACACCAACATAGGTATGGCACCATATGAGGCATTATATGGTAGGAAATGTAGATCACCTCTATGTTGGTATGAGGTAGGAGAGTAGACCATCTTAGGTCCTGAGTTAGTGCAGCAAACCACAGAACAGATAAAGATGATCACAAATAGATTGGTCACTACTCAAAGTAAGCAGAAAAGTTATGTTGATATGAGGAGGAGACCTCTAGAGTTTGAAGAAGGAGAACATGTCTTTCCTGAGAGTCGCTCCTACTACAAGATTTGGTAGATCTTTGAAAACTAAAAAGTTAAACCCACGGTTTCTTGATCCTTACCAAATCCTGAAAAGAGTTGGACCCGTAGCCTACTAGATAGCCCTTCCACCTACTCTATCCAACCTTCATAGTGTCTTTCATGTTTCTCAACTTAGGAAATACAACTCAGATCCTTCACACAAACTGAATCAATACAATTAAAAGATGATTTAAGTTATGTGATTAAACCTGTGAGGATCATGGATAGAGGAGTCAAAGAATTCAAGGGAAGACAGATTCCTTTAGTAAAGGTTCTATGGGGTGGCATTAGCACAGAGGAGGTTACTTAGGAGTTAGAATCCCACATGAGACAAGACCATCCTGAACTCTTTACATGAGGTAAGTAATTTTGAGGACAAAATTTTAAAATGGGGGGGAGAAATGTAATATCCTCCCTAATCCATTAGTTTTTAAGTTGGTTATAGAATTGCTATAATACTAATTAAAATAGTGAATGGTATATAATAGTTTAGTTAGTGTAAGACACTAAAATATCTTAAGAGATATTATGTTTTCAAAGCTGCCTCAAAAGTCAAAGAGATACTTCTTGTTTCTTCTTTTCCTCCACCATCATTGGCTTGTGTATTTATATTTTTCTTTCTCTCTTTTCACACGACTATTATCAGTAGAAACAAGAAGGAAAGTAAGAAATAGAAACAAAAAGAGAATATAGAGAAGAAAGAAATGAAGTAGAAAAGAGAAAACTGAATAGAAAGAGGAGGAAGAAGTAAGAACTAAGAGCAGAACAAGTAACATAATCGAACTTCAATCTATAGAAAACTGAGGTAGGGGTTGTTGTGTTTGTTTTCTGCGTTTATCATTCTTTGTTCATGAAAAATTGATAAAGGATGAACTGAATCGAGTTCTTCATGGTACTCAAAGTAAAAACATGATTTAGTGAAGTTAAGTTATGTTTTCTGAGCTTATATTTGCATATTTATGTGTGTGTGTGTGTGTGTGTGTGTGTGTGTATAGGAAAACATTTATCAAAGTTTGTTGTTGAGTTTCCAATACTTTTCTATGTGAGTTATGGTATCGTTAGATACTTGTAGAATAAAGAAATTGGAATAGAAGAGAAAGAACAAGAAAGTTGTTATTATGAAGTTTTCAGCTTGTCTTTCAACAGTACTCTTTTCGAATAAGATCAAGTGGTGATCCAAATAGAATAGTACAGGATGTTACAGGTTTATGTTATTAGCTACTCGAATTTGCATGATTTTAGAGATAAACCAAGTTTACCAAGTAAACAAATTTCGAATGGTGTGGTTCTCGAGGCTAATCGAATAGACTAAGAGAGCTATTCGATCAACATAAATCATAAAGACATGCTAGTGATAATCAGATAGACTAAGTGTGTTGTTCGATTCAGTGTGATTTCGATATTGATCGAATAGACTAAGAGCGCTATTCGAATAGATCATTTCATAATGGTAAGTTAGACCAACTAAGTAGACTAAGAGAGCTATTCGATTGGTAGAAGTTTGATGCTAATCCTATGTACTACAGTAATTATTTGATTAGCAAGTTTTCGATTGGGTTCGAAAGAGGCAAAGTGAATAGACAACTATTTTACAACAATAGTTTTGAGAATAATCGAACATATTAAAAAAGTTATTCCATGAGCATGCATTTTGATTCTGATAAAAAATGCAAAGTAAGGCATATTTCGATTATGATCGAAAAAGACAAGTGAGTTATGTTAAAAGAAAAACCCTTGGTGGTGTTTTTAGTGCCATTCAAAAAAGCTACATATGCTATTTGAATAACCAAGTTCAGAGTGTTCATTAACATATCATAAACATCATTGCATAGCTTAGAGTGGTTAGCACTCAGCCCAGGTCAAAGAAGTGAGTAACGCCCTTTGTCAAAATTGGCTTAGAGTGGTCCGCACTCAATCTAGGTCAAAGGAGCATTGAAAATCCTTTGCAAGATCAGTAGAGGAGTAAGATAAAACACTTTTCCTAAGTCAAAAGAGTGAGAAAAGCCCTTTGCGAGACTCATGACATTACATAGGCCTCATCATAACCCATTTCATCATTATCAACATTTATCACTTTGATGAGCATCCATACATTATTTAAAATGTTACCTTGTGTATTTAATATAGAATTATATATTGAATGATTCTGTTTGATTGTATGCTACAGAGAATTTTTGAATTCTCACCCCTGTTGTCTATTTGTATGTTTATTTATAGATCGAAATCAAGATCATTCCAAAAAAGGGAAATAAAGTAGTAGTAGTTTCGACTAGAGCAATCTTTGATTTGTGTATGATGTATTAAGGCCAAGAAGGCCCAGTTGTATTCAAACAAAGTACTTATGTGTAAAGTATGTAAATTCCATATCACAGTAAATCAAGATTTTCAGATGTGTTTTATGTATGAATTTTCGATTACTTCATTTCGAGGCTCTAATTTCGATTTCTTGTATAACTTGGGAACATTGTACTAATGAGCTATGTTTTCAAAAATTAGTAGTAACATTCTAACCAGGTTTACTTAAGTATATTTTCGAATGTATTGTAATAAATCTTATTAGAATGTTACACATGTCGATTCCCAATTAGGTCTTTTCCCAAAAATTCGCATTGGAAGTTCTATGCAATGTTCTATAGCCATCGAAATGTCAACAACACATAAATCAATCATATATAATTAATTTGCCTAATTTGATCCACAAATCCTAGATAAATACAAATAAATCCTCATTGGTATCGTCCTAAATTCACTATCTAACCTATCCATTATGAAATTATACTAACAAAATTAATTACTCAAGTTTTTGGGTTATGGGTTTACTTTAAAGAGCTAAAGAAACAAATTTCAATGAGTGGGTAGCCTCCACTCTTCTCAAATCATAATCCTTAACTCAAGAAAAATCACCCCAAGAGCAACTCGTAAGAGAAAGGGAATGGGTGGTACTTGAAAGTTTCAATTACCTCAAGAATTCTTGCATTGTGGCTGAGATTTTGTGGCTTTGTTAAGTAGATAGAAGGAAAAGGAAAAAAATAAGAAAGAAGAAGAAAAAGTCGTTAGAGGTGTATTGATACCCAATTTTGTCCATAAAATTTTTATCGCTTAATCAACGATTAATAATTTGGTGAAAAGATGCTTAATTGCAATGTCGTGAATACATCATTTTCTTTTTCAGATTTTAGTTACTTTCATCTTACCTTTTCTTATTTGTGAAAAAAAAAAGTATAAAAAAAGGAAAAAATGATATTCTCATATAAAAAAAATAAAAAAAGAAAAAAATTGTAGTTGTTTGTTCACGTGCTTCTGCCAGCCACTACAACAACCCAAGGCAAAGAAGCAAAAATGGTAATTTGCAAAGATATAAAGCAGGAGAAGGTGACAACCTCAATGAAAATATATGAAAATGGAAATGCCTACACTTGCAAGGAGCCATTCTATCTACCTAAGCTAATTTTCTTAGGAGGGGGTTGCAGAGGAGCATCTCTGCTTACAAGAGAAAAAAAGATACATCATCTTGCATTTTCATAACATTCCTAGCATTAAAAAAGATACATCATCTTGCATCTTCATGACATTCCTAGCATTCCAAATAATAATATATCATCTTGTATTACCATGACATTCATGACATTTTTTTTAAAAAAAAAAATTCATCTGTATCAGTAGTCAATACTTCGTATACATGCATGTTGTTCAATCAATGCTGATAATTGCATATTCATATCATGTTTTCTCAAACAGAAAGGTAGACACTATAGTTGGAAAAAGCTTTTGCGACACCCTTATGGACTCGTTCCCAGGCTAGGATCATGGATGAGATAGAACAAATTCAAGAGTTGAAGGATGAGGTGAATCAACTCAAAGAGCAAGTGTCCAAGATTATAGAGATGCTACAATCCATAGAAAATAAAAAGAGCAGAGATGGGAATCCCTCAGTGGCAAACGAAGGATATCTGACCACACCTTTTCACCCGCCTAATTTCGCCCAAATCCCTTTGCAATTTCAAGGCTTAAATCTCAAGGAGTTATGATGCCGCTTGTCATTTACCCAAACAACATGACTCAACCCTTAGTCACTAGTTCTCAGGAAACCCAAGTGCCACCATTCCTACCATATGGCCTCCCTTCCGACTTTGTACCTCCACATGCTACCAATTCCCCTGATAACAGCATGCCTGCTTCAAACTCATTGAGCACAACCCAACCATATACCCATTACCTTGGTTCTAGTGGAACCCCACCAGTGCAACATCTTATCCCCACTTTCATGCCACAATACCCATTGAGTCCTTTTGCTGAAAATCTTCAGTTCAAAGAGAAGTTGAAAACTTTGGAAGAGATATTATAGGCCATTGAAGGGGCAGGTAGTTATGGTCTCAAGGATACCACTGATGTTTTCATTTCCCCCGAAATTTACAGTCCCAGACTTTGATAAATATAAGGGGACTACTTGCTTAATGAATTACTTGACAATGTACATTCGTAAGATGGCCCCACAAGCTCATGATGACAAGATGTTAATCCATTTGTTCCAAGATAGTTTAATTGGGACAACTTCGAATTGGTACATGCATCTCGAGCGTGCTCATATATGGAGTTTCAAAGACCTAGCTGATGCTTTCTTAAGGCAGTACAAATACAACATCGATGTGACACCATATAGACTACAATTGTATAATATGGTTAAGAAGGAAGCTGAAACCTTCAAGGAATATGCTCATCGGTGGAGAGAAATGACTGCTCAGGTCAAACCCCCACTGACAGAAAAAGAAATTGTGACCGTGTTCATCGACACTCTCCAATCACCCTTCTATGACGAGATGAAAAAAAGTATGTCATCAAATTTCTTGGACATGGTCATCATCGGGGAAAGAGTCGAGGGAGGAATAAGAAAAAAAAAAAGATTGCTGAAAGTTCGACAGAGACGATTAGCGCCAAGGGGACCCCAACAGTGAAGGAAAGAGAGGGAGAAGCCCATGCTGGTACTTTCAATTGGAGGAGTTTTACCCAAGGAAACCCTAGCCACCCTCAACCATCCTTCCATCCTCCCTATACATCTTACAACTCATATATTGCTAATGCCTCCCAAGTTCTATACCCTCAACCTTACCATCCAATGATCCCTTATCGTGCATAACTTCTCATCCCAAACCAAACATTCCTTACCATCCCATCCTAACAAACCCAACCATGGACCCAAAACCTAAACACAAACCAAAGAAAGCTGCCAGCCAACCAAGAAAAAAAACTCGTTTAATTTGACCCAATTCCTATGACCTACACTAAGCTGCTACCACTACTCATCCGTAACTCCTTATTGGTTACTTGTCCATTAAAGCTGGTGAAACCCCCATACCCAAAAAGATTTGACCTAAATGCTAAGTGTGACTACCATGCTAGAGCTGTAGGCCATTCAACAGAAAATTGCAGAGCCTTGAAGTTTGAAGTGCAAAATTTGATCAATGCCAAATGGTTGAACTTTAAAGAAAGCACTACTAATGTAGGCTGCAAACCCTTACCTGATCATGAAAGTTTTGGAGTTAATGCCATAGAGAAGTCTTCTTGCCAATGCCTCATAAGTCGAGAAGCTGATGTAAAAACTCTCATGAGAGTTATTTTTAAAGAGCTTTGCAAATTTGGGTTGATACAAAACCAAGTTGAGATCAAAGGGGTCCATGAAGATGAAATGGTGTGTAATCTCAATGGGAATGTGAAACATTCTATTGAAGAATGCGGTGAATTCAAACAAACACTCCAAAATTTAATGGACATGCAACGGGTGCAAATAGGTCATCTGTGTGACGAGGGTGGCATAAACATCATTGATGAGTACACTATTCCTCAACCTCAAGTTGAGGGAAAGAGGTTGGCTTGCTTGGAAAATCAGGAGCCTAAAGCTGAGGGGACCCCTATCTGTGACATCCGACAGAGCTTCCAGAGTGCAGTGACTGCTATTGAAAATGATCAACCCATCAATTATGGTGTCCATCTGTGTACATTTGTTCATCTGATGCAGAGCTCAACAATTGGGAGATCGTTGATTTTCCCATGACCTTTGAAACAGATTCTAAATAATTCTGTAATGCTAATCTTATAGCTCTACTCAAGGCTTTAGGAAGATAAGTTGAAAAAACGGGCTCACATGTTTCCTTTTCAATATTCACTATCATCAATAAATGCATTTTCTTGCTATCTTCTTCTTTTTAGTTTCTACATCAACCTTTATTCATTCCCTTTTTCTTTTTACTTGTGTTAATATCAATAAATACAAATCTAAAAGTGATTCTCTTGAAAATGACAATGCTATGATCTCATTGTATGATTTTGACCATCCCATTAATCATGATTGTGATGATAATGATGACAATTAGGAGCCCTTTCCTGAGCTAATGAGATTAATGGAACAATAGGCCAAATAAATTCAACCCCATGAAGAGTCAACTGAATTGATTAATTTGGGGACAAAGGATGATAAAAAAAACCAGTTAAAATTGACACTTCCATAAAAGAAGATGAGTGAAGCATATTGATCAAGCTCTAATTGTAACATTTTCGCATGGTCGTGCTAAGACATGCCAGGGTTGGATCCGAGCATAGCTTCCCACAAAGTTCTACTATACCTCATTACTGAGGTGAAGAAACAGAAATTGAGGAGAATGTATCCTGAAATGTCTTTAAAGGTCAAGGAGGAAATCACCAAGTAATTAGGAGCACAATTTTTGAAAAGGAACAAATAAGTAATCACTTAGTGTGCACTATCTTTTTGTCTCGACTTTAAAGTTTTGAAAATAAGTAATCATGATTTGAAAATGAAGATTTGTCATCTTTCTCTATCCTTTTTTTTTTAAAAAAAAATTCACCATCTTTATTATCCCTTGTTACCCTTTCTTTAGCTTGAAAAATTTCCCTAAAGAACCTTAGACAATGATCACTCCTACACTAGGGGTTGGCAAAAAACAAAAAAAACAAAAACAAAAACAAAAAAAAGGAAAAAGTGAAAAAAAAAGAAAAAAAATGATGGAAAATGAAATGAATGATGAAGTGAAAAAGTAAGCGAAAAGTGTTAGTGCTCTTATTAATGCCAAAGACAATTGACAAAGTTTGCTAAAGATCCTTGATCACATTTAATCCTTAGACACTTGTTTGAGCCTTATATCCTTCCTTTCATAACCTTTAACATTGGCCACGTTACAACCCTCAAAAAGTCTATTCTAATCAATGAAGGGTTATTTTCATTAACTATAATTTTGAGACAAAAAATAGGTTCATGTTCTTTTGAATTTGCAATTCCTTGCTCCTAAAAAAGGAAAGAAAAAAGAAAAGTGACTTGCTAGGCTAAAAACCTGAAAAGGCGACCTAGGCAAAAATTAGAGCAACTCGCTAGGTTGAAAACTCAAAAAGAGCGACTTAGGCAAAAGTCAGGGTGGAAAAAAAAGGGTTCCTGAAACATTCGAATAAGTGGAGTCACCTCAAGTTACAAATTGGGGCAATGTGAGTTTGTTAAGGCCAAATAAGGGCGGTATAAATTTATCATCATATGCTTTGATACATACAAATTGAGGCCAAACTGGGGCAATCTGAACTTATCATGACATGTTTCAATACACAGAGATTTAGGTTGAACTGGGGCAGTTTGAATGCATGAAGTCTTGTTAGGAAAAGCTCCCAATGTGTGGGAAACAGGCAAAAGGGTGTTTAAGGTTGTATACATGGGAATTTAGCATTGATAATCCTAGAGAGCATCACTGAAAGAGCTAGAAAACTCCAATCCAACTTTTCTTTTGTAAACCTTTCAATTCTAATCCTTTTTGTGTTGTTTTTCCTTTCTATAAGTTCCTTTCATTACAACCTATTGTTGATTCAAATGCATTTCTCATGATAGATTTATATTGATATGTGAAACATGTGACGTTATTTGCTCAAAAGGTTATGAGAAACACAATGAATTTCTAATAAGAGGATTGATGAGAAAAGAAAGGGTAACCAGGCAAATCATAAAGTAAAATGAATTTTGTTACTGTTCAACCTTGATCCTACTATAGGAAGAAGTCCTTAAGGGTTGTAGAACCAAGAGTGATTTAGCTAGAGCTCGGATGTGGCATTTATTTACTCAATTTGTTCATGAGAACTTCTATACTAGGATATCTATTACATCATGCATCATCTCAAGCATCACAAGCACTGTCATCAGGCATCGCATCCATTGCATCATCATGCATCCATTGCATCATGCATCATCTCAAGCATCACATGCATTTGCAAAGTCAACCCCTTTTCTTTTTAGTTTGCAGGGCCTTATGCCCATTGCCTTTTTCTTTCCGGCTCCTCGCACCCATCGCTTTCACGGCAAATCAGGGCCTTATACTCATTGCCTTTTCATTTCTGGGTCCTCGCACCTATCGCTCTCACAGAAAGTCAGGGCCTTATGCCCATTGCATTTTCCTTTCCAGGTCCTCGCACCCATCGCTTTCACAGCAAGTCAGGGCCTTATACCCATTGCCTTTTCCTTTCCGAGTCCTCGCGCCCACCGTTTTCAAGGCAAGTCAAGTCCCTATGCCAATTGCCTTTTCCTTTCCGGGTCCTCGTACCCATCGCTTTCACGACAAGTTAAGGCCTTATGCCCATTGTCTTTTCCTTTCCGAGTCCTCTTACCTATCGCTTTCGTGGCAAGTCGGGGCCTTATGTCCATTGCCTTTTCCTTTCTAGGTCCTCACATTCATCGCCTTCACAGCAACCCAAGGCCTTATGCCCATTGTCTTTTCCTTTTTGGGTCATCGCACCCATCGCTTTCACGGCAAGTCAGGGCCTTACGCCAATTGCCTTTCCATTTCAGGATCCTCACACCCATCGTTTTTACGGCAACCCAGGGTGTAACTTAATACAAATATCTCGATATAACTACTTATATAAAGATATATAAAGCATTAAACGTGTCACTTCTGCTTACTATGTTCTTAATTCCATATAACTAAGCCATTTCTTATGGAGAGCTACGATAAAAGTAGGTAATACATATATACATCAAAAGCCTCTAAGGGCATAACATTATATATACAACACATATACAACTCAAAGTAAAATTTAAACAAGAGTTGTTCATAAAACAAAAACTAAAAACTATCTAGTCTTGTTGCTCTATCTTCATCAGCTTAATCCCCTTTGGAAGGGTCTTGACCTGCTTTTACCATGGAAACGCGAAAAGGGGTGAGAACATAAAATTTCTCAATAAATAAACATGTATTTCATGGCATTCCACAATATAAATTACTTATAAGCATAATTAATAATCACATTATACTGTCGCCCATACAACGGTATAATGTATAGAAATCTAATATATTTCGATATTACATAATCGTTCATACAACTGTATAATACCAAATAAACTTAGCAAATTGCTTGTCTCGCTTCATTGCCTAACTTAGGATTTAACTTATCCCAAGGCTCGTGTTAGTAAGTTTGACTCACTTTACTACACCTATATAAGGTTGATCATAATCCTCATGTGCTTGACAAATAGTTTAGCTTACTAGTTTGCCCTAGGTAAAGTGTCGTAATGACACTTACCTCTCTCAGTTATCTTCTAGGAAAGAGTTTATCTCACTCTTTTGCTAAGTTAGGAAGTTTGTCTCACTCCTTCAATTAAGATAAGTGTTCTATCTCAATTTGCATATTCAACTCATATTGTATTATAAGAGAATAAAGTATGCAACTATAATAAGTACACTATTACTAAACTTGTATCTAGTTTACCATATAATCACAAGTCTAGTGATTTTCTAAATCACACAAGGATGAATAAGGTCCTAGATAACTACTTCAATTAATCAATAACTATTGAATACTTAACATTCAACTTGTACTCATAAGTTAGGTGATTATTTTCTTCGGGAAATATCCCTAAAAGTATCTTAAAACACTTAGGAAAACATGTAAACATGATTCCACTTGGTAGAAAACTGCAACACAACAAGAAAAATAATGCTGAAAATTCCTAGAACTCACGCCTAGGCGTGACCTTCCCATGCCTTGGCGTGACACTCTTTGTCTCGCCTAACTGAGAAACAGGGCAACCCACGCCTAGGCGTGGTTTAGTCATGCCTAGGCATGACTACATGACTGCAAAATTCTATAGAATTCTGCAAAACAATTTACTGTTTCATTACCCAAAAATATCATTCCAAGCACTCATATTTTGATTCTAAGCTATCATAAACCTCAAACATGATCCATTAACATGTTGTAATACTTATACAACCTTAAATATACTTAATCATGGATTAGTGAAAATTACACCACGTAAAACCTAAAATCACCATCTTTGTCTCCATTGGAGATTAATGGTCCTCAAGAGTTAAGAACTCAAAATCATGCATCTAATAAGATATAAACACTATACTTTAACACTTGGACATGAAAACCAAGCTCAAAATCTAGATTTGCTCATCAAATCCATCTTTTGTAAATATGTAACCTAACTTCAACCTTAAAGAAAATAGAAGAAGAAGGATGAAGATTTTGGTTAGAACCACTACCTCAAATCCTCTATGATGGTGGTTGTTCAATCTTTGCTTTGCCCTTAGTATTCTTGCTCCTTTCCTCTTCTTCTTCCTTAGTTTTCTCCTCTTTTCTTCCTTGTTTCTCCGCTGCCTTTTTGTTTTTTGTTTTCATGAGGGAAAAATGAATCAAATGGAATGAAATATCATGGAGGCTTAAGTCAAGTATAAGGCTATTCTCGTATGCCTCTTATTTCACTTAACCAAAATATTGATACTTCTTGATCTGCTAAAAATACTTAAATTTAGCTAAATCAAGTTTTTCAGCTTCCAACAACTTTGAAATAAATACTAGGATTCATCAAAATTATTGTTTCACTATTATCTTATTTTTCCATATCTATTGAGGGCCAATCCGACATTAAAAGTACAACCAGTATGCTTAAAAATATCACACTGGCTCTGATTGTTCTCAAATGTTTACTACACCTTACTTAGCTTATTTGTGACTTAGAAACAAAGTCTATAGGTTTATTTCCCTTAACTTAGCAATGTATGCTACTATCTGAGTCATTTTAAACTACTTTTCAACTTTTGGGTTTTGCAACTAAGTGCCTAAACTAACTCAGACACACAAGTAAAACAAGTTTATTTCCCTTAACACTCATCGCTTTCACGGCAAGTCAGGGCCTTATGCCCATTGCCTTTTCATTTCTGGGTCCTCGCACCCATCACTTTCGCGGCAAGCCAGGGCCTTATGCCCATTGCCTTTTCCTTTCTGGGTCTTCACACCCATCGCTTTCAAGGCAAGTCAGGGCTTTATGCCCATTGCCTTTTCCTTTTCAGGTCCTCGTACCCATCGCTTTCGCGACAAGTCAAGACCTTATGCCCATTGCCTTTTCCTTTCTGGACCCATGCACCCATTGCCTTTAAGTTTTCTGTTAAACATCAGCAAATACCCAACTCCGCAAGTTTTTTACCTTTCGGGGTTATCGTACCCCAAGTTTTCACCTTCTTTTAATGTCGTTGAGTTTTGCATCAATCTACATTTTTTTTACAGTAAAAAAAAGAAAGAAGAGAAGGGAGATAACAAAAAGAAAGGAAAATGAAAATTTTTATAGATAAAATTAAATCAATTCATTTGCTTCCCATTTAATTTAAATGTAAAGCAAAGGGGGGTAGCTGTTGAAACCTAATTTTGTCCATAAAATTTTTATTGCTTAATCAACGATTAATAATTTGGTGAAAGGATGCTTAATTGCAATGTTATGAAAACATCATTTTCTTTTTCAAATTTTATTTACTTCCATCTTACATTTTCTTATTTTTGCAAAAAATAAAAAAATAAAAAAACTACAAAAATAAAAAAGGAAAAAGATGATATTCTCCTATAAAAAAAAAGAAAAAAAGAAAAAAGAAAAAAATTGTTGTTGTTGGTTCACGTGCTTCTGCCAGCCACTGCAACAGCCTATGGTAGAGAAGTAAAAATGCTACTTTGCAGAGATGTGAAGCAGGAGAAGATGACAACCTCAATGAAAATACATGAAAATGGAAATGCCTACACCTGCAAGGAGCCACTTTATCTGCCTAATCTAATTTTCTTAAGAGGGGGTTGCAGAGGAGCATCTCTGCTTACAAGAGGAAAAATATTAGAGTTAGGAGGGAAAGGAGCTGAGAGTTTTCAGAGGATTTTTGGAGAGAGCATTTTGCAGAGTATACCATCTTCAGCCTAACCCACAACTTCCATACTCACCTTCCGCACCACCATCTTGCAGCCACCACCAAACAACCATATAATCATCACCAACCTTCATTTTCAACCAAGCAACCCACCACCATCATCTTCAACTATACAACCCACCATTAATCACCCATAACCACCATCTTCAACCTTATATTTCACCACCTCCATCATCAACCCACAACCACCACAAAACCACCACCTACTCCACCATTAAACCTAGCCTTCAACCACCAACTCACCCACTAACCACCAAAGAACCACCCATCACCCATCACCACCACAGATCCGGTCAACCGAGACTGCGAGTTGTCTCGTCGCATAAACCACCGCGACCAGTCATGTGCGACCCACAATCATTTGGCCCAGATCTGCCTAACCCAGCCACCGTAGCCACTGCACCAGCACCGAATCGCGCTGCCAACTGACACACAACCATAGATCCAGCGATCCCAACCTCGCACCTGACCAGCTCGTCGCAGATCCAAGCACTACTGGAACCGTCGTGCCACCCAGCCACTTCCTGCCTCGCCACCGCACTGTCTCTTTGCCGTCACGCACCAGCCGCTGCTGCAGGCCGACGCCATATCTTCTAACCTCCGTCGACCCAGCCTCCGTCATCCCCTGGTGTGTGCTCTGTTGATGTTTCCAGAGCCTTCCTTGCCTTTCACTTTTAATTAAAATGGTGGTTTACTTGTTTTTTTTGGATTAAAAAGTTGAAGCACGTGGGCTGCTGCCCATTTCCAACTAATAACATAATGATCCCTTTTATTTTTTTTTAAAAAGAAGAGAAAGATATGAAAATGTATTTTGAGTTTATTTGCCTGTGTTATTTAGGATTAGTTCTTGTTTGATAGTATTTACTTTATTTAATGATAGGTTTTATGTTGTGTCTTGTGGCTAATGAGAAGCCAAAAAAAAAATATGAAAAAAATAAATAAAAATAAATAAAAAAGGATGAAAATTAATAAAAAATGATAAAATTTAAAAAAAATGATGAAAGTAGATTTGTGGATTGGTTTGGCTTGAATTTGGTTTACCTTTGTCTCTTTGCTGATTTATCTGGTTTATTATCTTGACTGTTTTGTTAGTTGACGTATTGCTTTATTTAAATCAATCCGTTGTTATCAAACTTGATTTGAATTTCTTGAGCTCTCCTTACCATAACTAAAATCACTCAACTCATAATTATTTTCTAAAGAACTATGTGACTTTGAATTTCTTATTACACCTGAGGATACATAGGAGCATGATCTCTATTATGTCAAGCCAAAATTACATTTTCATAATTTAGTTATTTCTTTTTCTTTTTTAAAAGGGGTAAAATAAATACATTTGGTATTATTAAAATTTGCACAACTAACTCAAGGTACCGTTCCTGGAACGGGCAGTGTAGGGTGTTAATACATTCCCTACTTGTAATCGACTCCCGAATCTAAACTCATTTTCTAAAAGACCAGTTCTCTTATTTTAAGAGTTTTTTTAATGTTTTCCCAATTTAAATAAACATTAGTGGTGATTGCATTAATTTTCAAAATTCAGTATTTGCAGTCGTCTCATCGCGATCCCGGTTGCGACAAGGTGTAGCGGCAGAAAGAATGAAGGAAAGATGGGTTTTTAGGTTGAGGGGGTATAAATTAAGGTAAAAGAATAAAATTGCTAGTAAAACAGAACAATCCAAGCTCTCTTTTTTTCTCTTGTTGTTAGTAATACGATATGTTACACTTGCTGTTTAGAAATTATTGTGGAATTATTACATGTTCCTATAATACAATAAATGCATGCTTCAAAATAGATCTTTATCATTAATTTTAAATAAACTTACATAAATTTTAAATGACTAATTTAAAATTGATGGTAGAGATCCATCTTAGAGCATATATTTATTGTGCCCAAGAACATATAATAACTTCTTGAAATTTCCTAAGAATATCTGAAGAAAGAATCAACATAAGCAATTTTCATGAGATAAAGTAAAAGGTACTAAGTTGGAAAAAACAGTACTAATACTATCTTTAAGATTGTATTGACAGTACTATAGCTGTCACCAAGGATAATCTAGGATAATACTAAAGTTATTGTTGGGTTGACAAGTGATAATTGGTCAACACCAGTTACGACATGGAGCCAAAAATGAATTTATGCATAGTAACAATATTGACATTATTGAAAAAAGCTCCAAATTAAACAAGTTCCTAAAGATTAGTTCTGAAAAGTAGCACATCGACAATGTTGATGTTATCGATAGAGGTTTCAAGGGAGCTTGGCTACAAAGACTTATGAGAGTATAACTATCAACACGTGACATTCTGAAAGGTAGGCAGTTATTGAGACACATATTGGCCAAATTCCCATGTTCATATAAGGGCTAGTTACTCTCACGATGAAGGCAATTCTTCTACATCGTCATTCTAAAGTGAGTTACTAGCAACGACCCTTTTCCATTTCCTAGGTTTCCTAACATTTCCTTTATTTGCTTAGCCTTAGACAGTAGCTATAGTTGTAACCGTGGAATGTAGCCCTTAGCTTACCTTCAGGTTAAGCTTAGATTGCATTGTAAGCAGTGTTTTAAAAACTAGATCGAGTCGACCGGTTGAATCATGAACTGACCATGTATCTGATTTGAGCATTTTTTGATTCAACCACAATTCAATCACAGTTCAACCACAAATTTAACCTGTTAAACCAAGCGAACCATAATTTAGAGTTTTTGCTCTTTCAATCTTCAATTTAGTTTTAAAAACATTGATTGTAAGTGTGATTTCAAGTTCAATAGCATTTCGTTATTTCAAATTGCTATTTACATTTCCATGATATTTGGTACATATAGCACGTAATTACGACCGAGATCGCGATGTAATAGCGATAATGAAAATTTGAAAAAGATGAGTTACCACCATGATTTATTTAAATTAGAAAAACATTGAAAACCTCTTTTATTTAAGAAAACTGGTCATTTGGAAACATACAAGACTTAGGAGTCTAATTTTGTATAGGGAATGATGGAAACTAAATCCTAGAACACCTCTGGTACATCCATCCTTGAGACGATTACCATAAGTTAGTTGTGCAAATCACTAATAACCTTAACAAGACATTTTACCCCTTTAAGCAAATAAACTAATTTACCAAAAAAAGTTGTTAGTTGATTGATTTTAATTATGAAAAGATTTTTAAAGAAATAGATAAAAGATTTTTTTAGTTCATTAAAAAAAATTTCTTTTTGAACAATTAGGAAAGTAATTTTTTTAAAACATTAATCACTAAAAAGCAAGAGCATGCACAAGCAATAATATTTTAAAATTAGCATGAAATCATATCATTGAACAGAGGAAAATATAATTAAACATGAAGCACTAAATTTTAAGTAATTAAAATAGGAGAAATCAAAATATTTTTTTATTTTTTTAATTAATTAATCTTTTTTAAAGACAATTATTATTTGCAAATTTCATTTCATTTTTACTTTTTGTACTCTTATTGACTCTAAAATCATTTAACTACTTCATCATATTATCATTTTTCAATTGATTTTTTTAAAAACAAGTCTACTCTAAAATAACACTTGATCCAAAAAGAAAATTAAGACTGATAAAAAAATTAATCCTAATTTACTAATTACTTAACTCCCTAAAAATTGTTTCAGCCAAGACAACAAACAAATAGAAATTACCATCCACCCTAAATAAACCAAATTTTTAAAAAAAAGGAAAAAAATGAAGGACACAAGAGGGTAAGGGTATAAACGAGTTGAGTTAAGCCAATCGCTTAAATTTTAGGCTTGACTTATAAAAGAAAGAGACTACTCAAGCTTGACTCATTTATTTAAACGAGTCAAATTTAAAGTTTGGGCTTGTCTTGTTTAATTCATTTATGACTTGATTATTATTTTCCATTTTTACCAAATCTCTCTTTGCAAAATTTAAGTTTATCAATTTAGTATTTAGTAAACATTTTTATGCTAGAAGATAAAGTAAAAAACTAAAAATAGAAATGAAAGCTTTTTTTTATTCATAAACATTACATAAAAATTCATAACCTTTGTATAAAAGCTTTTAGTTTGTAATGATAACAAATAAATTATTATTATTTATACTTTTTCTTATTTAAAATTATAATTATTTGTGATTTAATTTTTACAATCTATACAAAATGAATAAAGTAATATACATACACACATACATGAGCTATTTACAAGCTTTTAATGTCAAGCTTACAAAACTTGAGCTTGACTCATTTATATAATCAAGCATAAGTTTAAGCTTAAGCTTGTTTGTAACTTGATCAAACATTTCACGAGTCAAGTTCAAATAGTTCATGAATAACTAAACTCATTTATACCCCTACAAGAGGGGCTTTGGATTTCGTATGAACAAGACAAACACAAGGAGCTATGGGTTCAATGTTGGTGGAGTGTCTTGTTAGCGTCTAGACTGTGGCGTGGATAACGCCAGTGGTGGAGTTCAGTGGTTCAAGTGGTGCGGTGAGGCGGTTGGGTGGCGTGGTTCAATGGCAATGATGGCGCGATAGGATAGTAATGATGATGGTGGAGGTCAGTTTGAAGGAAGGTTTGGCTAGGATGGAATGTGTTTGGGTGGCAAAGGTAGGTTCTCTGGCGAGTTTCGTTTATGGTGGCAGAAGAGGTGGCTGGGGGACGAGTTTGAGGTGGCTAGATACTATTGCGCAACAGAAGGGGATGGTGGTTGCAACATGTGGTGGAGGTCTTGGATTGTTTGCTTTCTGGTTCTAGCTCTTTTGGGTTTGATTGCAAGTTGTGTTTATGAATGACTATGGGGAAGATTTGTGACGTATTGTCTTTCTAGGTTGAGCTTTGTGGATTGTTGTGGGTTGACAGTAGTTTTGGGTGAGACTTTGGCATATGTTTGTGTGGTTTAGTCATTTGGAGTATTAGTTCGATAATGGTTCTCTATGGTTTATAGTTCGATTTTGGGGCTTGAGGTGGTGGTTTGGTTTGATGGTGCTTGGATGTTTGATAGAGGTTGAGTTGCAAGGAAATCAGATCAGTTTCAGGTTGTGTAGCTTGATTTTGCAGAGATGTTTGGGTTATGTTCTATGTATTTGGGTTTTGAAATTAGGTGTTTTGGAGTGAAGAGGATTTGGGGTTGGAACTCTTGGGTTGCTCTACATGAGGTTACAGAAGTACACCAAAAGAAAGAAGCAAGAAAGTAACAATAGAATAGTGAAGCCACAATAAACTACAAACAAGAGAAATGATGGCAGTGTTCTTATCCTCATCAACTAACTAAGAACTATCAGTATCAGAGAATGAGACTCCTAACTACGAGTGTAAATGAGTCAAGTCAAGTCAAGCACTTGAAGCTCAAGCTTAGCTTGTGAAAGAAAATACTACCTAAGTTTGGCTTATTTATTTAAAAAGCCAAATTTAAAGCTTGGACTTGGGTTGTTGAGCTAGCTTATACCTTGATTTTTTTTCTTTCATCAAATCTCACTTTGAAATATTTAAGTTTATTAATTTAGTATTTAGTAACATCTTTCTATACAAGCTTTGTTATTAATAACAACAAATAAATTATTATTATCTATATTTTTTCTTATCTAAAATTACAATGTTTTTGGGATTTAATTTTTACTACATATACAAAATGAATAAGTAATACACACACACACACACACACACACACACACACACACACATGAGCTATTCACGAACACACATATACATGTACTTGAGCTATTCACGAGCTTTTTAATGTCAAGCTTATAAAATTTAAACTTGATTCATGTATATAATTGAGCCTAAGTTTAAACTTGAGTTTGTTTGTTTAGTTCAATGTTTAAAAAATCAGTTCAATCAATGAATCAGAAGGGATGGCAGTTCACGATTTAACCAGTTCAATCGGTTAAGCCGATGATTGAACCAGATGCTATTATAAATATTTTAAAATAATTATATTATTGAATTAATATATATTTTTATTAATTGGTATACTTTTTATTAAAAAACTAATTACCATCCTAAGAAATATTAAATAATTATATGTTGATAAATTATTGATTCAATTAAATATTTAATTAATAAATTGGTCAATTAAGGAGAAGACCTTGACCACTTGAAACTAATGCCACACTATGATTCTTCCACAATTTAGGCCTAGCACAAGGTTGTGGGCTCCAAATACACAAGCCCAATAAAAATAAAACAACTTAAAACCCTATGTTATCTCTTCCCCCAAATAACTGCGCAGAGGAACAACAATGGCGACTCACCAACTGCTAATATCAGAGGTAGAGAGAGAGGAAGAATGAGATGGAAAGAGAGGATAAGCAGATGTGATTGAATCCATTGTTATCTCGTTGATTGAAATAAAAATTCATATGTTATGAGTGTTTTCTAGTTTCTAGGTACATATGCCACGGTGTCACCATTTGATGAAGTGGTGCCACAGACATTGACTTTCCCAGCTCGGCGAGCCAACAAACCGTCTGATTTTAGTTCATCAATTTTCACAAGCTATACTGATTTTTGTGACTTTTATTCGGTCAAACTGCTTTACCGATTTTAAATGTTTGAACAGATCACTTCATGCTCTGGTCACCGGTTTGACTGGTCTGACCGAGTTTTAAAACATTAATTTATTAAACAAATGAACTTGATCAAGCAGTTAGCGAGTCAAACTCAAATAGTTCATGAATAGCTCAACTCATTTACACCCTTACTTCTAACTCTTTCTTCCTCAGTCACTTTTTAGCCTATGTTTTACATTCACGATCAGAACATTCCACAAAGCTAGAAACTCTAAAAATGCTCCCTTTCTTCGCTCAACATATATTTTTTGTTCCAATTAGAAGCTCCTTCCATCATGTATTCATAGATGCATAGGAAGTTAAAGGGGTATGGCCTAAAAATGATAAGAGCATAGGAGATTGTCCTTCTTTGCATGCATTCACCATCTTTCACCATCTCCTAATTACTTGCAATAGTGGTTTTAATTGTGGCTTACCACTTGGTTAGGAAGAAACTAATCAGTTGAAAATTCATTGGATTCTAACTAAAAAAAATTGTTTTTGTTGAAATTAGACCTTACCACTTAGTTATGAAAAAAACTAATCAATTAAAAATTCATTGGATTCTAACTTTAGAACACTACAAGGAATTCACAATTACCTACAAAAATTTCTGACGAATAACAAGCTGTAGGTTAAAAAGATGTTTCTGGCTGTAAAATTCACCAGAAAATGAATCGTTAGAAAAGAAAGATATAAAATTAAATAATTTATCAGCAGAAATATCAGCAAAAAAAAAGAAAATGATTTTTTTTTGTTTCTAGTGGATTTTGCACTAGAAAATGAATAAGAAATAACGTTTAATTTTTTTTAAAGTTTTTTTGCAGATAATATATGTTGGAAATATTCTCCAATTTTCGAAGTCTAAAGCACTGTACATTTTTTAACAACTTGTCTGTCGAAAATTTAATTGAATGCACCAATAACAATTTTTGGTGGATTCAAGTCCGCTGGAAACTGATTTATACAATCGTACCTAGACGTTTCCCTTCCACTACTCTTTTCTTCTTCTCAATTTTTTCTCGTTTTTGCCACCACTGCTTCCTCAACCACCAACACCAACTCTCTCTCCCACTCTCACTAGGCAGCGACTACACCTTCTACTTCACCATCGACCCCTACCCTACCCTCCTCTCCCCCTCCCCAACCCATAACCCTCTACATGGACATAAGCAGTGACATCGTCTGGTCCCCGTGCGCTCCCTTCGAATGCATCCTTTATGATGACAAACCTAACCCTTCATCTTTATCTTTATTCGTTGTGCCCACCCTTGTACTACGCCTATGGCAACAGAAGCAGTATGGAAGTTGGAGCGATACCCTCGCAATGGTGGGAGGTCGAAGTGCACAGATAGTGGCAATGGTGGCGATTTTTGCTAACATGCATGGACATTCATGGGACGTAGGCATCCAGAGGAACTTATGCATGAGGTATATTATTTTTTATTTGAATATTATATTTGTCTATAATATGTATGTGTATGCATATATGCATATTGTGTTTATATTTTGAATATATATTTTGTTTATGTATATATATGTGAATGTATGTTTATATGCATGATATACTTTTATTTATTGGTGTTTATGTGGTATGATAGATAATATGATGTTATAGAATTTAAATAATAATAACGATACATTATATAAGACTAATACTACTTTATTATAAAAATTATAAAAATAATGTATTATAATAATGATATGATAGTAATTAAATCATTAAACTTTAATTTTTTAAGTAAAAAATTGATAGATTATTTAATAATAATTAATATATTAAATTAAAATAGTTAATAAAATACAAAAATCAAAATATGAAATTAAAGAAAGAAAAGATTTGAACTTTATAACTGTAAAATTAATAACTTAAAATCATTAAAATAATGTGTTTATATGTTTAAATTTTAAATAATATAAACATAATTTTTATGTTGTATAATATTAATTTGAAAAGTGGAAAAAATGTGCTACCAACTTGTCCTGTTGCTCTATCCTTAATTAATTAATTAATTAAATAAGTATGATTAATTATAAAAATGTACAACCAACTATCAAACTTACGATATATATACACACAAATCAGAGATATGAGGCAGTGGGACAGATCTTGTAGATGAGCGATGACTTTAAACTAAGAGGAATGACAAATATATAAGAGACATCAATTATGTAGCTGTGAATTGCGTAAATCGAAGACTTAAATTATTTCATCAGTTGTATAATTGTATTATATATAGTGATATGTTATTGTTATTAATATTTATTTGCATGCATGTTGTATTTGAATTGTTGAAATAATGCTCTACCTAGAAAGTTGTAAACCTTAAGTTAGATAATATTAGTTTTGAATTGATAGGATTAAGCAGTTTTGAATAATTCAGGATTTGACTACTTAAATAACTTATCTTTTGTCATCCACTGATTGTAAGGATGATGACTCTAGCAATAAGAATATCATATAGTAAATGTGATAGAAAGTTTGAGTGTTAACACGAGTTTTCACCTTCTATGATGATGAAAAGTTGACTATGTAGGGTGATGTAACAAAAGGAAGAAGAAAAATATTATGGATTAGAAAAATAAATCTGCATGTTTTTGTGAAGTAAATTTTGCGATGGAAAGATGTTACATGGTGGATCAGTTGGAGAATAAGATGGAATCAAAAGTAAATGGAATTTATATAAAGAGTGATTTTAACAACGATAATGACATTATACAAGAGTTTCATGGAGAGGAAACACTTGCCAAAATTGTGAGTTCAACATCGTTAAGATTTGAGAAATTGAATAAGTAGCGCTTAGACTATTGTCCTTGTTGGTGATACAAGAAGCATATGTCTGCTTGCACTTGTCTATTGAGTTTTGAAGAGTGGTTAAGAAAAATTAATTTCAGGAGTATTTGAATGAAGTTGACATTAGGGATTTGATAGTAATTGTCATGACAAGTGGAGTAAATGTACTATTCTTATTACCTGTCATATAGTTGGAACTCAAAGGAAGACTACTCATATTTAATGAATGAGTTTAGAAACTAGGAGAGTTAGTATGAGGAAAAGTAAAATCTCCTTTGATCATTAATGAGTTGGTCTCATGTATGTTAAAAGTTTTTTGTATTGGATATGTCATGGTGAGCTAGGAAAGAAATCTTGGTAATAATTTGGGAAATATGACTTTTTTCTAAGCAATGTTCCGTACGAAATGCATCAATCATCATCATTATCTTTAACAATTAAAGAACTGAATTTTCTTAGCATGCTTGTACTTTCCCTTATGCGTGATGATAGCCAAATCCGACAAAGGTCAACTCATATGCCTTCTGCAATTTAGAGACTTCTTTGGATTTGTGATGTTCTATGGTCTTGAAATTAGAAAGGGTATATGAGTTGACTTCTATAAGATTTGACTATCATCAAGTGTATGAAAGAGCATAAGAATGTTAAGAATATTTGTATCTTTAACAATTAAAGACAATGATGATGATGAATATATTTCACAATGAACATTGTGTGGAGAAAATGGTGCTTCTTGTATTGTACCAAGATTGATATCCTAGTTCATCATGAGAGAAACCAACACAAGAATCTTTTAAACACGAGCACAATCGATTCAAGAACTCAAAAGAAAAATTATTTTTTTTTTATACAGATACTCCTAGTTTCTAAACTAGTTTATTACATATGGATAGTCTTTCCTTGAGGTCGTACAATATTATAAGTAATTAGAAAAGCATATATGTCTCGCATGTCATCATCATCACTTTTTAAACCTTAATTTCAAATTCGTCCAAATTCTCTTGAGATTAAATCTTTCTTGCTACTCTTTAAAAATTGTTAGACGACTACATATGGATAGTCTTTCCTTGAGTTTGTATTGTATTATAAGTAATTAGAAAAGCATATATGTCCTGTATGTCATCATCACTTTTTAAACCCTAATTTCAAATTCGTCCAAATTCCCTTGAGATTAAATATTTCTTGCTACTCTTTAAAAATCATTAGATGACTGTATGCAGACACATGTATCTTGTGACACTTGGAAGGCCAATGGTCTTAAGACCACCCTCTCAACTACCTTAATCCCAATAATGTTGAGCACGCAATTTTATCGATATATTCTTATCCACGATACTCTTGTACAGTTTCATTATCATTGGTGGTATCATTCTTTTTAAAAATTTTATTTGTTTTCAGTGTCCTTATTCTCTAGCTTCTCCACTAGGGAGCTTTCTTTTGTCATAAAATTTATTTTATAAAATTGTGTTAATTTATTATTATAATGAATAATATTTTTCTCCTTCCTTTTCTTCATCTATTTGCCTAGTCTTTTACTCATAATCAGAAGAGGTGGAATTGTTTTCACTATGTAATCTTTTGATCATATCAACCACTTAAAAATATTATTATTAAAGTCATCATTCTCATTATTATTAGAAGATAAAAAATAAGTAGAGCAGTCAAAGTTCAAACTGCTCAGAACCAATTATATAATGGTTTCAGTGGAATATCCACCAGAAAATGCTTGGAGAATTCCCATGACTTTCGACAGATAATCAGCCAAAAACTTGCGTAATTTGACACCTTGCCTTTTAGTTTTCGGTGGTCTTATTCGCCTGTATTTCTAGCAGATTTTGACCATCGTTTTTTCAAAGACATTTATCTATCAAAAATCTCAATTTCTGGCAGAATTTCAAGAATTTTCTACGAATTTGACCAACGATAATTCACAATTTTCTAGCAGTGAAATGGAAAGTTACTTTTGTTGAAATTGCACCATGGGTTGAGATTCAAGTGAGTCTCGAGCTAGGCTAAAGGACAAATTTGGAAATTGGGCCAAATGGTTTGAGCTTCTCTTTATTTTACCCTGTGTTTGGATATTTTTTCATTAACGGAACGAAACGGAATAGGTAAGGATGGATCGGAAAGGAAAGGAAAGGAATGGAACATAGTTCCTCTCCTCTTTGTTTGGAAGATTCATTAATGGAACGGAACGAAACATGTGTTCCTTCCATTCCACCTCAATTTTAGGGAGAACAAAAATTGGACATTTGAGGGGAAGATGGGAGAAATGATTCCATATGTATTACGTTCCATTCCTATGCATTTTAAAACTCTCAAACACAAAAAATTATTTTCATTTCACTTTTTTTTTTTTTTTTCTTGTCATCCAAACACAGGGTTAATTTTTCTTTTCTTTTCCTGTCTCATTTCATTCATTTTCATTTGTTTTGTTTGATTTTATATTTTATATTTTTTTCTACTTTTTCTATAAAAAATTATTTATTTTTTGGATTTGAACAAAATTGAATAATCATAATTGTCCCTCTTTATTTATTTTTTTATTAGATAATATGAATGCTTGTAACTTTTTATATTATCATTATAAGAAATAAGTAAAAATATAAACTTTTATTATATCCAAGATGCATGGTGGAACAACGCAAATGAGACTATATGGAGATAAAAAAATGGATGATTTTTTTATTGTTTCCTCTTTTAGTGTTTTTATTTTGTTTATTTTCCTCATAACATTAATTATTTGAGAATTATGGGCACCTAATTTTGACCGAACTTTTAAGAGAAATGAAAATAAAAAAAGGTTTGTTAATATGTGACCCAACTCTCAGGCAAATTTAAGTAAAAATCAATTGGCCCATTGTCTTGTTGAGTCCAAACTCCCAAATCATGCGAGAGTGTCTGCTAATTGGTTTAATCTGGGCTGCTGTAGTTGGGGAGAGGCCTCTGGGCGGCCATGTTTTTACGCTCTTGTGGCTGCCATTCTGATTTCTGTAGCTACTGGTTTCGATCTCAATTTGCTGCAAGAGGCAAAGCATAGTTGTTTTCTTATCCTTTTGGTATGCAAGAAAGATGGCTTCTTTATCTTATATGCTGAATGTTGCTTCTTTAATATTCATGTTCTGTGATATGTCTAAGCTGCCATGAGTCTAGTCAGTGGATTATATTTGCAAATCGGGGTGGCATGTATTGTTGATTTAGGGCTAGGTCTGGTAGTGATGCGTTAGTATGCTTGGTTCCATTGCTTCTGCTATGCTGCTGTAAATGATATAAATATTGCATGCATAACTTGTTAATGTTTGATTTTGGTTAAGAGTTCTCGAGTTAAAATTGCGTCCATGTAAAACAGCCAATTGCTCCTTCTTTAAAGCACCAAAATTAATAGGTGAGAAGATGGTCTTTAACGTTGGTTCCTTTTGTTTACTGCGTTGGAACCTCATCTTGAGTGATGGGTTATTGGATCTAGTGATTTGGGTTCCATTATCACTGCTGGATGTATGCTGTTTCAGGTCTGTTAGTACACCAAGGCTTCATTTCTTGGGTTACTGAGCTTGGGTTTTAGTTTGTTCCTTTGTAGTATTGGTATAAGGAAACCAAAAAAAAAAAAGGTAACAGTAGAAAAACAAAAAAAGAAATAAAAATAGTGCATTCTCTTGATTTGAATTTTCCTTTTTCTTTTATGGTTTATGCTTTGATTGTTCAAAAATAAATTAGTAGCTTATCTTCTTGGATCATCATGTGGTTCTTTTTCTTTAACTTTGAAAATGAATGTGTCATTTTCCGTTTGTAAATATATGACTATGTTAATGTTTGCTAAAAAGGGATAAAATAAATATTTTTAGAATTATTATTAATTTGCATAACTGATTTAAGGAAATGCCTTAGGATAGGTATATTAAGAGTGTTGTGTGATTTAATCTCCACCCTTCTATATGTACAATTGATTCCCGAACTCAATTTGGTTTTGAAAATCATTTTATTTTCAAAGGTTTTTCATTTTTTTCTAATTTAAATAAAATTAGTGATGACTCTATTTTTTTTTAATTTTTTTTTCCAAAATTGTGTCCATTTCTTTTCCATTACCAACTTCTCATTGAAAACACATTTTTTTAGCTGTAAATAATGTTGTTAATGAAAAGTTGGTAATGGAAAAAAATTGGACACAATTTTTGGTGAATATATAGGAGTTGCAATAGACATATAGGAGTAGTGATAAACACTCCCTAAATTGATACCCAAAGATTTCACTAGGGCTGCACACGGGTTTGGATTGACCCATTGACCTGACAAACCCGACCCAACCCAATATAAAATTTATGGGTTGGTTCAGGTAAAACTCGAAAAATCTTTGTGATAATTGGTTCGGATGACGAGTTCAAGAAACCAACCCGAAGATCCGACTCGACCCGACCACGCGATTACATACAACGTCGTTTTGGTCGTTTTATGCCTAACAAAATAGCATTTTGCCATTTTCCTTTGTCCTGATCCTCATTTCTACAAAATAGCCAAATTGGGAACCCTAACCTAAGCGCCCTGCTGGTTTAAGTGCTCTCAATCTCAGCCTTCTCTCACGAATTCTTGCTCTCGTTTCATCCCATCCACCATAAGTGACTAGTTTCTGACCATCTTTGCTCTTGACTTGTCCCAGCCACCACCGTTGCTGCTCTCGTTTCGACCCGGCCAGCACCTCTTCTCTCACAGCACCATAACGTCAACGAGTTCGTGACCACATGACCACTTCGTTCCTCTCGTTCATGACCTCGACCATGGCATTTCTCTCCTCTCGTTGGCAGTGTTCGTGACCTCGCTCAAGCCTGAAACCCCCAGCCCCCACCTCTCTTTGGCTTTGGTTGTTTGCTGGTTTGTTGTTTTTTGTCTTTTTTATTTTGATTTTGATTGCTCAGTGTGACACCATTTTGGAATGTGATTTACTGATTTTGATTTTCTATTTTTAGGGAAGCACTTTGCTTGTTTAGATTTATTGAATACTGATTTTGATTACTCTGGTTTATTGTTTGGAATGTGTTTTCTTCTTTGGAATGTGAATTTGATTTTCAATGTTTAAGGAATGTTGTTTATTGTTTTGACTTTCAGTTAGGTTTACTAGAATGTGACTGTCGACTGATATGGAATCAAGAATTTGATTTCAATGTTTTGCAGTTTTGGAATGTGAGTTGGAATTTGATTTTCAGTATTTCGATTTTAATTTTTCAGTGATGTTTTATTGATAGTGTCTTGTGTTTTGGAATGTGATTGTGATTTTCTCCTTTTAAGGAATGTGGTTTATTGTTTGATGTTTGCTTAAATATGTTTACTATAACGTGTAATGTGGTTTACTAGAACATAATTTAAACTTGTGTTATAAATGTTATTACAACAATTCAATTTAAACGGAAGATCCTATTAGCACTCACAAGAGTCACAACACTAGTGGGACTCAAGTAGAAAGTGCTTCGACTCCACCAACACCAAGTGGATTGCAAACTGAAGGACCACAGCCAAAAGCAGCACCATCTTCCAATCCCACTCCGATTTTGTTATCATAAGCTCAAGAAGCTACTCCATCTTCACAACAAGAGGTAGGTAAAAGAAAACCTATTAGACCCCCTTCAAATGCTTAGTCACATTTTACTAAAGATAGTGATAGAGTTAGCTGTAATTGTTGTGGAAAGACATACACTTATAACAACACTAATCACAACACTACTAACCTTATAAAACACTTGAGAATGTGTGCAAAGAATCCACATAGGCAGGTTGACAAGAAGTAAAAAGCTATTGCTTTTGGAAAGTTAAGTGAGGATGACCCTAATAATGTCGTGACTATGAAACTTGTAGAATTCAATCAAGAACAATGTAGACATGTGCTTTGTAAGATGATAGTAATAGATGAGATTCCCTTTAGAATTGTTGAGAATCCCAGATTTAGAGGTTTCATGAGTGCTACTCAACCTCGATTTAGAATACTTGGCTGCATGACTATAGCAAGAGATATCATGCAACTTTTTATAGAGGAAAAAGTGAAGTTGAACTCTATATTGTCTTGCAACCAACAAATGGTCTCACTAATAACTGATACATGGATATCAATTCCAAACATGAATTATATGTGTGTGACTGCACATTTTATTGATGATGGGTGGGAATTGCATAAGAAAATTCTGAGTTTTGAGTTGATTGCTGACCATAGGGGGTGAGACCATAGGGAAATCTTTAGAGAAATGCTTGAAAGATTGGGGTATTTTAAAGATTAGCACAATTATTGTAGATAATGCTAATGCTAATAACTCTGCTCTAGCATATTTGGTGAGGGGAATGCGAGATTGGAATGGATGCACCTTGTTGAAAGGGGAGCTCATGCACATGATGTGTTGTGCTCATATTTTGAACTTAATTGTTAATGATGGATTGAAGGAGTTAGATTGCTCCGTTGCTAGGATTAGGGGCGTATGTAAGTATGTGAGGTCTTCTCCTTCTAGATTGGCTACTTTTAGAAGGTGTGCTCAAGAGGCAAATATTGTTAGTAAGCAAATGCTAACACTTGATGTGCCAACTAGGTGGAATTCTACTTACTTGATGTTGGAAGTGACTGAACAATTTGAGAAGACATTTAATCGCCTTGAATATGAGGATCAAGCATACTTGCATGTTCTTAAAAGTGAAAGAGGACCTCCTAATTATGATGATTGGAATCGTGCTCGTGTTTTTATAAAGTTCTTGAAGATTTTTTATGATGTCACACTTGCTTTTTCCAGTTCTTTACATGTGACATCTATTACTTTCTTCTATAAATTGTGTGAAATTCAAAATTTGTTAACTGTGTGGATTGGAAGTGATGATGTTGCGTTGCAAAGAATGACAACAAATATGAAAACGAAGTTTGATAAGTATTGGGATATTAATGAGAATTTAAATTATTTGTTATTTATGACTGTTTTTCTTGTCCCAAGTTACAAGTTGGATTACATTGAATTTTGTTTTAGTGAAATGTATAGTAAAGAGAAGTGCAAGGAGATCATGTAAAAATTGAAAGATCTTAAAAAGAGATTATTTACACAATATGTAACATTGTATCCCATAGTCCGATACTCATGATTCTAGTGTCATTTCATCGGATGTTAGCACACAAACAAATATTTCTGGTAGTAGTGAGGGTGGTTTTAATTTGGAAGATAAGTTTACGTTGAAGTTGAAGAAAAAAACAAGGCGAGCAAAAGAAGAATGAGTTAGATAGATACATGGAGGATGAGATTAAAGATAATTAGGAGGGGTTTGACATCTTGAAGTGGTGGAAAGGGAAGACTACAAAGTACAATATTCTCTCTCGTATGGCTAGGGACATATTGGCCATCTAGTGTCTACTGGTATCATCCGTCTACGATATCATCCGAGTCATGTAGTTCATTTAGCACCGGAGGTCGTATCCTTGATCCATTCTGTAATTTTTTTTAATCCCACCACGATGGAGGCGTTAATTTGTACCCAAATTGGTTAAGACCTCCTAAGAAGGTGGATGATCTATGCAGTCAAATGAAGGAGATTGAGCGGGTTGAATCAAGTATACAATCATCATTTTTAATTTTTAACTTTTTCATTTTACATGTAGTTCATCATTTCATTCATTTGACATTTTATGTTGCATTCTGGTATTGTATTATTAGAAATGTCAGGAGTTTCTAGACTTCAAGAAGTTGAGGTTGCTAGTGATTTTAGGAGCATGAGGATGAGGTAAGATCATATATTTTAAATGTTCTTTCATTTTTGTGAATGTCAATGCAAGGTAAAATCACCAATTAACATATAATAATTTATTTATCATATAGCAGGAAGGACCAAAAGGATTGACTTTGTGGAGATTTCAAATTTGAGGAGTTTGGCTATTGGATTTCAAATTTGTAGGAGTTTTTAGATTTGTTAAAATTTCAGTTTTTAAATTGCTAGCTGGTTTAATGTATTGGGATTCATTTTGGTTGTTTAGTGTTCCCTTGTTGGATTAAGGCAAAGGCAAGTTTTGGATTATGTATCATTTGGATATTTGCTGGTTGTTGGTTGTTTTTTAATTGCTGGCTGGTCTAATGTATTTGGATATTTGCAACATTTTGGATTCTAGGGATTGTATTTGACTATTTGTGGTTTTGATAGGAGTTTTAGATGAGGGCATGAGGCTAGAAAAAATAGCCATTGCTTGCCGGTTTAATGTATTTGCAACATTTTGGTGATTGTATTTGACTATTTGTAGTTTTGATAAGAGTCTTGTTGGATGAGGTTAGAAAAAATAGCCATCGGATATTAATATTATGATTTATGACAGATTTATTGATTTTTGTTAATTTATTTTATAATTTTCAATATAATATGTATTGATTGCATGTTAGATTAAGACAGGTTTTATGTATGTTGGATTTTGAAAATTTTTTTTTCATATTTTTTACCATCTTTTTACATTTTTTTAGCATATTTTATTTGGCAGGTTGTTAATCTTTTAAAAAAAAATTTAACCCAATGTCTCAATTCAATCCAACTCGTCTATAGGTCGAGTTGGTTCGGTTTAAGTTATCTGAAATTTTTTCAAGCAACCGATTTAACCCAATCTTAACTTGATTGATTAGTTTAGACTTTGTTTTTCTTTGAACTCAATCTAATTCAACTCGTGTGCAGCCTTAAATTTTACAAATCAAGTCAACTACAACTATTGTCATATACAACTAAGAAACATAGTAGAAAACTATTATCATATACAACCAAGAAACATATGAGAAACAGGAAGACCAAGTATGACAATGTCACTCCAAAAATAACTTAAGTACCTATGAAGATTTTTCCTTTCGATCGAAAAAATATCTCAATGCAAAATTTGAGGGATAAGGACCATTAAGAACACCTAGGAAACTTGTTGAACCATGAAAGTGTTCAAAAAATAATAATTGTATAACGATTTCCGAAATACAAGAATTGACATTTTCTATAAACCAATGTCTTTCGCTCATATTCTTGAAGGTTCAAAATTTTATGGCAAATGGAAATGGGTGTAAGGTAAGCATACAAAAGAAATACAAACTTGGGGAATAAATGATGAAAAACTACCAAGGAACTACTAGAGTATCTAGCAAGACCTATTCTTTTCATATGAAATTGGACTATGAAGCTGTAGACCATATAGAAAAGCCAACATGAGATTTTGCTCAAACTATTTGGCCACAGCCAACTATGCTAAATTTTCTCCCAAAATAATAATAATAATAATAATAAGGTGAATTCTAGGTAAAGGTAAATAGAGTTGCGTGATACAATTCCATAGGATCTAACAAACATGTGACACGTCTAGAAACATGGAAGTAAAAGATTTAGTTTAAAGAATTGTTGTAAAATATGCAGTTTCCATTTATATGCATTATTGAAGTCCACAAATATGTGCATTGGTGTCAGTGCTGTATGTTTTCGTATAAGGAGTGTTAGTTTTGAGTTTCTATAGTGTGTTGAACTACGCAAGGAACATGTTAGCATTATGTTTCAAGAATGTTGTTGCTCATAGGATTTGGAGGTGTTGAAGTCTGTGATGATAAACACTAGAGTGAATTGGGAATGTGAATCTTTATGTATAACATTTTGTTGTCAATTCTCTGTAAAAAATTTAAGTTAGTTGGTTAAAACCACTATGTGGTTGTTCGAAGAAAAAGAACTTTTTTTTTGTAGTTTCGTGGGAAGAAAATGAAGGTTGGCTTTCATTTATATTCCAAGAAATTGTCAATTTTATCTATATTTTATCATCCACCAATACCTATTGGCTTCTAACTTGAATTTATTCTATATAAGAGCAGGATTGATTCAGATTTATGTGTTGCACTTTGGCATACATTCTGTGGAACAGGTGGTAACCCATTCGGTGCACCTACCAAACATTGACTGTGGAAGATGGTATCAAATCATTAAACATGGCTAAAAGAAGTATGTAAATTCTTGACAGTCCAATTTAATATACTTCATACTCAGAAATTTGTATGTGGCACTAGATAAATTTCTCTTAATTAACACAGTAGAAGAGTGCATAACTAGGTAGAAAATATTGTAGAAATCAGATTTGAAGTCATAAACCTATAGCCAACTACTTAAAAGCTACTGTCATAAACTTTACTTTTTTTTGTATTTTCTTTTGTAAGACCTATGGAGATGTGGAAACTGACTTGTAAGACGATTTTGAAAGGATCAGCACTACCTAATTATTGTCCCACTACTCAGTCTGGTAGTCAGCCATACATCTTGTGCTGCTCCTATCTACACTTAATGTCTTCTGGTGCTTTTTCTTTTCTGTTTGAAAAACATAAATATTGCAATGGTTACAATTCTCAAGAATGGACAAATATCTTAACGGCAATTAGAGAATTATATTTATTTTGAAAATGTCAAAATCCCAAAGTGTGGACTGTGTTGCTGTGCTGATGGTAAATGGCATTCTTACATCGTACTCATTAATATGCTTTTATTTTCAAACAAATTTGAGTTTCTTTGCTGGTTAAGACCATGTGTTTGGAAAGCATCTGATTTCTCTATATTTAAATCTTAGATGGCTAAATCATCTTGTCATAGATGAAAATTTCATGTGCTTGTAGTAGGAAAACTCTCGAGTAGTCAGGCAAATCTCACCTAGTTCAAATATTTGGATATCAAATTCTGCATTTTATTTTTTTAATCTAGATAAGACATGCAGAGGGATTTTAAGATGTAATGATTTTTCACAGTGATTTAGGGAAACTTAATCTTTAATTTCCTAATCCTTGATAATTCAATGTTTGTTAAACCTTTTTGTTTTTGGTCTGGCATTTATGGGTCTGAACAATTGGAGAATGAAATTTTGCTTACTATTTCATCAGCTCAGAAATCACAGAAAATAAAATGCAGTTAGTTTGTTTTGTTCATCAAGTTATATGTCTTCCTATAAAGAAACTTCAATAATCTAATTTATTTACTAACTTACTGATAATCTTTTTACTCTTTTTGTGAAGTATTAGTATATTATTTTTTTATGTTTTGTTACCCGCTATAGATACTTGATACAGATTATCTTTGCTGTCCATGGCGGTATTGCAGATCTCTCCTTTGATGTAGTTGGTTATGCCTGGCAGATTATGGATTATGCTCTTACTGCAAGTCATTCAATATGTATATTTAGTCCTTGTTTTCTTTCCGTATTCTGTAAAAGGCGTCTCATTTTGATACTGAGATTGATAATTTTGAGAATGGGAACCTTTTGTGATGCATATCCCAATTTTGTTCAATCTGAGCTTGGATGAGATGTTTTCCTTGTGTGACAGCTTACCGTTTGGAGTGTTATGGATGAAGCGAAAAATTCAACAAAATCTGGATCTCTTAATTTGACTTTGTCTTGTATATAGTCATTCACAAGTAACTATTCCTTAAGATTTCCTGTAATTCCCTTTGCAGTGCTAGAGACATCCAGCATTTGTCCACTTGTTGAAGATATGATTCAGATGGGTAAGGCTTCTTTCTCGAGCTTGATCTGGCTTTTTCAGTAGTTACCAACAGAGTAAAAGGCAACTGGCTATGGAGGTTTCATGGTCAGATTTTAGGTGACTGCATCCCAAGTCAATTCATTCTTTGTCCTTAATTTAAATGTTCAATTGAGTTTGGAAACGTGAACCAATTATCGGTGTCAAATTGTACTTTGAGGAGTTGGAATGCCACTTTTTTTTATAATGAGTATCATTTTCGCAATGGTTAAGATTGAGAGTTCACGCCTATGTGTTTCACATTTTCTTATATTTATAACACTTTATTATTACTTGGTTTGTTCAATGGTAGTGTATATTCCAAGTTCCAATAGCTGGTGTGTTCTTTCTTAGATGAAACAAGAAGTATCACTTATCATTAACAAAAGTGGACTTGCGAGTTGGCTTCAAATTCTGAACATGAGAATTGAGCAACAATAAATCCAAAAGTCTGTATACACAAACCTCCCAATAAATAGAAAAAGCTTTACTTTTTACACTTGAATTAACAAGAAAAATGGGTAGAACAAATACGCAATGTGGAAAACATTATGTATGAAATCTCAACCTCAAACAGGAAGATTAATAACTCTTTCATCATTTCCAACCTCGATAATTACCATAATGGATGCCATACGGTTGAAGTTTAAAGCCCAATAAATATGGAGTGAGAACAATCACTGGAGACAACTCTACTTTGAATTTAATAGATCCTCAACTTGTCCTTTAGTGTGACTACTAATTGAGCAGCTTCTTGACCCTTGTGACTGGATACAATCCTGAATAACATTAACAACGAAATCACCAAGCTTTTTGTGATCAGCCGGAGTTGTAACCTTTGCAAGATCTACCAATGCAGGTACCACTTAATCAATCACCTACATAATATATGCTTGCCTTTACTCCAATATGCAGATTCATTTGCAATACCCAAATGATGTAAACTTGTTAAGTTATAACCTCTAATAGGTGCTTGTATAAATAAAAAGATTAGGCAAATAAGAAAAAAACTGTATAGAGAGCAAAGAGCCTTCCAATAGTATAGAGAGCAAAGAGCCTTCCAATAGGGGGAGCAAAAAAGATAAGAACATTTCAATGTCATGAAAAGATGCATGCAAAAAGGCAAATGCCCACCGAATTTTAAATAGATATCAGATGCAAGGAAAATGAGAAATAACCGTAGTCTCAAGGTAAATTCAATGGTAGAAAAAAAGCCAGTGGCACATCCCCTGCACCTATATATATGGAGAGTTCCAATGAATGGCATCTTTGCTAACTTGGTCCCATGGAAACTAAGACGAGATAGTAAATAGCTTACAAGTAAGTATATCCCCATTGAGTCATAGTAACAAGAAGAACACAGTGGACTAGATATAGACCATAAAAAGTCCAAGATATTGATCATGGTCTTTTACTATCCTTTCAGCTAAATCAGTAAAACTGAATTTGTTATATTCAATAAAATTGGGAACCTTACAAGTGGCTACCTAATGTCAAAAAACTCTTACGTAAACTTGGAACACTCAAATTGAGTGTGATAGAGCATTTATCCTATCATATGATTTAATTTGATTTAGTTTAATTTATTTTGAATTTCTCTTATTATCTTATATTAGTTTATCTTATCTTATTATTATTTTAGTTTGTTATCTTAGTTTGTTTGCTAGTTATGTAACCACTTTATCTATATAATAAAGTCATTATGGTTCTAACTCAATTGAGTTCAACCAACATTTCTATTCAAAACGTTGTCATGGTATTAGAGCCTAGCATGACTAACGTCTTAACTCAAGGATGACAAACACTTCCTCCACTTTCATAACCTCCATCATTGGTGAAACGCCTACGCCTATGGAATGGGTTACTGCTCCTATAGCACCTGGAAACCTAGAGATGCGTTTGGATCCACCCAATCTTGACTACTTCCATTGGCGCCTGTTTGACAGACTTGTCTATGCATGGTTAACAAGTCATTTCACGGAGGCTATTTCAATGACAAATGCCATATCCACCACCAGAATCTTTGGTGGTGGCTTTATCAATAGATAAACTCCAATGCCCCTCGACCTTGGTGACTTTATCGGAGAAACTCTAGTGCCTTTCCCAATCCCCTCCCCTCGGATATGCATGTCACTTAGCAAGATACAACAACAATAATAACAACCAAGCCTTTTTCCACTAGGTGGGGTCAGCTACATGGATCAAACGACGTCATTGTGCCCTATCATATCCCACTTAGCAAGATATTAGATCAATTTTTGTCTTGGCGCATATCCAATCATCTTCTTGAGAGAGAAATTCTTAGGTGCTCATAGAGCAAGACATTTCTCTTGCTTTGCACCATTTAATGGGTGCTACATCAAGTTTGTGAGTCATCATTGTCTCCCATTTAAACTATATTTTTAACCAAACTTTAATGGTAGCATTAAAAATGTAGTTTGAGTGGGAGACAAGAATGACTCACAAATCTAACAAGGCACCCATTAAATGGTATAGAGCAAGAAAAATGTCTTGCTTCATAAGCATCCAAGAATCTCTCCTTCTTGGGGATCCCTCGATCTCGATTTGATCATAGATATGGAAACCTCACGTTTGGTTTGATTGACACTCCAATATGTCTTTCACCTTTTGAGCCCACCAATTTTTGAGATCCAAACTTGAACTTTGCGTAGCGACGACCAATTTAAAAAAGGGTGATAGAGCATTTATCCTATCCAATGATTTAATTTGATTTAGTTTGAATTTCTCTTGTTATCTTATGTTAGTTTATCTTATCTTAATGTTATTTTAGTTTGTTACCTTAGTTTGTTTGCTAGCTATATAACCACTTTATCTATATAATAAAGTCATTATGGCTCTAACTCACTTGAGTTCAACCAATCTTTCTATTCAAAACACCTTCAAAGTGCACTAGACCAATCACATTATTAATTATGGTAGATTATGTTAACTAATTATTTATTAACTATAACAATTATCAATTAATTATGTGATTGACCTAGTGCACTTAACTTGGATGCTTAAAGTTTATGTAAAAATTTCTCTGTTACTCATGCTTCCTCATTGCAAGAATCAGGTAGTGTCAAAGTCCTCGAGAAGGGAGTGAAGGGTGAGGGCACTGTCAAACCTATGAAGCTTCCTCCTCCTCACCACCAATTTGGCAATTTCTAACTCATTCTAACCAATAAATGTCACTCACAAAATATGAAGGTAAAGTAGCATGTTAATTATTGAAGATCCAACAGACACTAATACAGTTGATCGCATGCTCTTATAAACCTGAACTCCTGAAGTGATAACGAATTATGGTAGCTACGTTAGAATTGGAATTCATGTCTTACCAGAAATGATTAAGTGACTATAGTAAATAATAAACAACATCTAACACAAACATCAAGGAAATCTTTCAGTTGATGCCAACACAAAGATAACAAAATATGCATGTAAGTTATCAGCCAACAAACCTACGAGTGCACAAAATAGATCCAAGATGACACTAATCCAAAACATTTATACCCAAGGAATATCAAAACACACAAATGAAGCCAGGAACATTTGACATGGGTTTTTAATTTTAGAAGGCTAAAAAGTAGGATTTTGATGCAAACAAAAGGATTCCAGCTTTGGACTCAAGAAAAGTTGCTTATAAACCCATAAATTTGGAACTTTCTTGAAATTGTTTTCTCCTTGTTGCAACAAAATGGCTCTTAGAGCATCAATCTCAAGTACAAAAAGTCACATTTACGAGCATGAGAGCCTCAATACATTTAAGAACAAAAACATAGGAGGGCAATATTATTAACTAATTTCAATTAACTTAATGGAAACTAATATATGTTAGAAATAATAATTAGAAAATTATAGAATCATGTACTTAGCCATTAAAGTATTATTATGCATTATGAACCACTTTTTTGTTTTATGAAAAGACATGCATTAATCTATATACTTTGCATTTAGTTCTTAGAAATAAGGGACTAAGTAATTAGTATTATGGTGGATAGGACGGATCCAAGGAGGGGCAAGCATGGGTCTTGACCCTCCTTTTCTTACTAATTTTTTTAAGTATTAATAATTTAATTTAATTTATTAAAAAATAAAAAGATAATTATATGGATCTTTTATAAAATTAATATTTATTATATTAATATTCTTATTTAAAAATTATACTTACATCCCTGATTTTATATATTGTTATTACACTCTAACATCATTCTTTATTTACAAAATTACATATACTTCTCATACTTTATGTACAAACATTATACAAAATCTTATTAAAAATATAAAGTAAGAGAAGTATGAGTAATTTCTCAAACAAAAAAAGTGTTAATATTATAAGTACTAATCTCGGGAGGTCGGTATAATTATACTAAAGATAAAAATGATGAAGTTAAAAGAGTTTATATACTTAATATGTATTTGACATGTAATTCATGATTAGTTTATATACATTAATATTATAATTTCAACTCATCTTTCTATTAATTTTTAATCTTTATATAATAAATTTACTAACTCTTCTCACTATTAGCTTCACTCTCTTCTCTTTTTAAAATCTATATATATAAAAACTTTATTTTGCTTTTAAATCATGATGTAAAGAATAACTACTATTGTGATGCATTTAATATCTAATATAAATATTTTTTTTCATTTTATTCATAAATTTTCCTATATAATAAAAGAAAAAATACTCTTCTAAAGTGAGCAAATAAGAGTATATTTATCCTTAATTTAAAATAATATATTTTGATCTTAACTCACTAAATAATTTAAGGGTGAATACATATTTATTTATTAATTTTAATTTTTTTATATTTAATAATATGATTCATGATTTTCGACTATTTCACTGAATATTTTCTGGATCCGTCCTTGATAGTGAATCAATTATGGATGATAGCTTAAGTGTCTCCCTAACTTTAGATTAAATAGGGGACTCTAGTCTTGTATCATTTGCACCAAGTAATAGAAATCATCTTCCTCTATAGTTTTCCTCTTCCTCCAACAAGATATTCATGCACATGTCAACTTTCAGGTAGCCATGCTTACCTTCATTTACATTAGAATCACTAGAAATGGTTGTTCTAATGGTAGACAGTGCCCTCTCTGCTGCTCCCATTGCCATTTTGTGGATTTTACCATCTTCACAAGGAAATAACATTTTAAAATCCATTTCCACGGAATGATAGTTACAAGGTTTTCCAACACATTATCCACCACAGAGAATAACCAGGAACTGATGTGCATGGAGCCAATAGGCATTGAGTAAAACATGGGAAACACGAACAGGCCATATTTGGATCTGAAACTTGGTATGAAAACATTGAATAATCTTGAGAATTAGAACATGGCACCAGAACCAGAAGCAGCAGCCAGTACATATTGGTAATTCCAACCACCATATTGATTAAGTTCCCCAAAATCTTCTGCCTTTTGTCCTCAAATTCGTAGTACTACACAACTAACTGATTATAATCATCTACACCTTGAGCATTTGCCTCAATACAGCTTGCACGGTTGTGCAGCCATGCGTGAAGAGTGATAAGTGCAATCTCAAGTATTTATCTTATTGTTTTTCATGCTAGTTTCACGCTTAAATCATGCAAAAATTAGTATTTTTATGTTATTTTATTTATTAAGATTTTTATTTGATTTTATATTATTTTACTTAATTTTATTTATATTTTAATATTTTCATTGTCGCTATTCATTTTATAGCTTTATTTGAATTTTCACGCATAATATAGAAGATTTTGAGTTAGATTATGAAATATTAAAGATGAAACTTTAAAGAGATTTTATCTAAATTCTAAATCTTATCCAAAGTCTAAATTGATGGTGATAGACTCAAAACTGATTTTGATTGGATTGTTATTCATATTAAAAAATCAAGGAGTTAGAAACTTAATCAAATTAAGTATAGCCTAAGTCACCAAATCAGAATAAACATAAGACTCAATGCGAGAGTGCAGATAGGAGGAGAGCCACACAACACAAAGGGGATTGAAGGTGCATTTGATTATAATTTGGGGAACTATACTTCAAAGAGTTTTCATCATTTCCTCTTCTCTACTTTTGACATATTCTGAATATTTTGAGATGTTTATCTCTACTATGTTAAGCTAATTTTTCTTTTGGTTAAGGGTGATGTTAAATCCCTAGGATGACATGTTTTATAATTTGATTTGACATTAATTTCTCTTTTCTTATACTTGAGTTGTTTGCAATTCTTCAGTACTTTAATATTTATGATATACTCAAAACTCTCTTAGCTTGATCATCTAAGTTTGTTTTGAATATCTATTGCTATATTAAGATTTTGTGCTTCCATGAAATTCTAATTAATTGTAGTACTTGAGATTAATTGTTTTGGTCAAGTAATGATTAATTTTCAAAGGAGAATTCAACATAGGTTTATAAGGTCCACGTGTGGCTGTCTTACCTATAACAACTTACCTTCTATTTTAATTGATAATTTAATTTTATACATTTTAGAATTAATTATTAGTAAGGGTTAGGAGAGAATGTTTTCGTCCTAACTATTTTGGAAGGATTGGTAGTTTACATTTAATTACTCATGGTTGTTAACTCAAGTGAATAGAGAAATTAACTAAAATTAAATTAGAAAAATAATAATCCTAGTAGTGAAAACAGATCCTTAGACCAATTCAACCAATTAATAAATTTTAAACACATCACATTTCATAATTTTTTATTTTGATTAATTTAATTACTTAAGTTTAATTTTAATTTTTATTTTGTGTTTTTGATATTTATATTAATTATTTAGCTTAATCAATTATTTTTTCATAGGGAATAATACCCTATTTATCACTTTGCTAAAATTTAATTTTTAAAATTGATAAAAGAGTTTTAATTTGATAGTAAAACAACCTATCAAATTTTGGTGACATTCTTAGAGGAAAATTATCATTGACTGAGCTAATATAATTGATTAGAATTTTATGTTTATTTTGGTCACTTGTGTTGTTTTCTTTCTTTGGTATTTTTTTGTTTTGGTGTCAATTTATTTGTCTTGTTGAAATTTCTATTTTTGTGATTTTTGTTCACGTGATTAAGTGTTATAGTGTGAATTTAAATTTTGTCTAATTATCGTGCTTGATTAGTTCTTTGTTTTTAATCGCTTTTTAGTTTTAGTAATCTTAGGTTTATTTTTTTATTAATTTTATGAGTTATTTATATTTTGCATTGATTATATTTTAGGTGTTATAATTTAATTAGATATATTCGTGTTGCTTGAGTTCATTTTGTTAGATTTATTAGTCTATATTTTTGGTATCTTGTTTAATTTAGTTAGTATTATTTTTTGTTAATCTTAATTTTTCTTCAAGTGATTATCAACATGCTCAATAATAGATCTCAGCCTCTAATGTCATTTGATCCATAGATTGAACAGACACTTTCTCAAATCAGGAAAGAAAAGAAAGCAGTTGAGCAGAACTCTAAACTATCACCATCTTCTCCATATATATTTGAAAAGATCATGAGATACTTCAAAGAATCAAAGATTCTACCATAACTCTAGTTCATAGGTCACCAAGACAAGAAAGAAAAGAATAGATGGCTCAGCCACTGAACATTGAGAGAATTGAAACTGCCTGACCTTGATGTGCAGCCTTTGTGCATCCAGTTACCTCCAGTTGATGGTGGATTTGAGGGAGAGTGACCGTGTGTGAAGGACTCATACTTGGGGGAAGAATGTTGGAAATTCAAGTGTGAGCTAGTCTAATTAGTTATTCTGATTCTGACTTTACTAGATGCAAAATGGATAGGAAGAGCACTAGTAGGACATGTCATTTGCTTGGAAGCTCACTAGTTTCTTGGCACAACAAGAAACAAAATAATGTGGCATTGTCTACAGCTAAAGTTGAATATGTTGCAGGTGGGAGTTATTGTGCTCAAATCCTTTGGATGAGCAACAACTTCTAGACTATGGTCTTGAGCTTGATCACATGCCTATAAGGTGTGATAACACTAGTGCAATCAATTTGTCTAAAAACCTCATTTTGCACTCTAGGACTAAAAATATTGAAATTAGGCATCATTTTATTAAGGATCATGTTCAAAAAGGTGATTGCATGCTTGAGTTTGTTGAAACCACTAAGCAACTAGCTGACATTTTTACTAAACCTTTAAATAAAGAAGAATTCTTTTATATAAGAAGAGAACTTGACATATTAGATCAATCATGCATTTAACTCTTGGCACTCTAACAAATTTGTTGCATAATATGTCATTGTGTTGCATAACTTGTCATTTTATTACATATTGTGTCATTTTGGTGCAAAAATTGTCATGTTGCTGCATAATATGCTATCTTGCTGCATATTTGGGTTCATTGTAAAGTTATTTTGTTTTAATCATTTTTTAATCCAATATTGACTTGAGCGTCAGAGTTTCCCCTAAGCTTATTTTGTAGGTGCTTGATCCATGCTTAAATCCCCCAAATTCTCAATCTCAAGCTCCTGCTGCAGAAATTGGTTTTTGATACTTTTGAAGAAGAAAAATCAGTTTTTGAGCTACAATCATGGTGGTTTGAGATGATGAAATTGAGGTCAAGCTAAAATTACTCTTAAGATGGCATGAGTTAGTGGTTTAAGGACTGATTCCTTGAAATTTTCTCTGTTTATGGTGAAGTCATAATCTGTTATGAAAAGCAAATAACCAATTAGAGCCTTCACACAATTGGTTTCTTGTGCCTTTGAAAAGGATAAATCTGTTCTGAGCTGATGATTCTTAGAGTGGATGTAAGTAAAGCAAAGTCAAGATGATTCTCAAAGATAGCATGTGGTTGCATTCTTAAAAAGATGAATTTTTGAAGGATTTCTGGTTTTGGTAGTAAGATAATCTATTAAGATGGGAAAATAATTGGTTATTTGGACTTTGGAACTAGTATGGCACGTTAGAACTTCTCTCTATCAAGATATAATAACTAGTTAAGAGATATTGCTAATTAGTTATTTAGGGAAAGAGGTCATTTGGTGCTCTTTGGAACACTCAAATAATCGGTTATGAACAAGTCATAACCGATTATTCACTTCTGGCAGAGGCCACACTTTGGATGATACACAAAAATAACTAATTAGGATTCCCATCTAATCAGTTATTCAAGGCAAACAGAAGCTACTAGTCTTTTATATTATGTAAATAACCTGTTATAAAGACCATCTAACTGGTTATTAAAGTTCCAAATGTGTTTAGCACGAAGCAAATAATCGATTACAAGAATTCCCTGATCGGTTATTCCAAATGACAGAGGTTGCATCTTATTTTGCCACGAAAATAACCGATTAAGGCAACGGCCTAATCGTTTATTCAAAGAAAATAGGGGCTACATTTTTACGTCAATAATCGGTTAACTAAGACTCATAACTGGTTATTGGGATTCCTCATAAATAGAAACTATGCCACTCTTTTCTCATTCACGACAACCCCACCTCCATAGTCATCTTCTTCCTCTCAAAACCTCTCACACCCACTCCCTCAAACTCATCACTTACCTCAAATCCAACCCAAATCCACCAGTAAAACACATTTTTCATCAATTTCCATCACTTACCACTGATTAATACCCATAAATTCTTCCAAAAGCTCACTCCTCTCATTCACCTTCTCTCTCAAAATTGTGACCTAACCTCCATCTTCAACCATGGCAAGCAGCTCTTCCCATCCAAAGAAATCAAGCTCCAAAAATGATTCCATTCTAAAGGAAACCACTACCCTAGACATTGATTTGAATATTCCTCTGAGTTTAGACCAGAGGAGGTACTTCTCACATAAGGTTCAAGTGTCTAAATATAGGTTGGATTTTCAAGCTCGAAATATGATTCAACCAAAATACGTGGATTAGAATTATTTTGCTAATAATGGGTTCACCTTTCTCACAAACCTTATGGAGTACCATGGACTAAAAACCTTTGTCACCATAAAATATGAGTACTATCTTGAACCTACCAAAGCTTATTACTGCAATTTGAGTATATCCGGAGCAAATTTGGTTTATGAGCTCAAGAGGCACATAGCTATTGTGAGACCTAATGATTGGGTTCTTCTTTTTGGTTTGAATCATGCTGGAGAAACTTTTACGGAAAATAGTCATAAAAATTGGGAAAGGTATGTTATAGATGATGTTGTAAGGGATATGATTCAACCAGACAATGAAGTTCCAAAAGGGTCCTTCACTGCTGGAATTTTGAAAGTGGAGGATCATCGTCTCCACTATGTGTTAGCACATATTTTAGTTCCGAGAGTGAGCAACTATGCTTTGCTTGAGGAAGAGGACATCTTCCTTCTTTGGGACATAAAACATAAATTTCACATTAACTAGCCATTATATATAATGCATTACATGATAAAAGTAAATGATAAGTTGATGATGGACCTTCCATATGCCATGATGATTGCTAAAATTCTAAATCAATTCAAGTTGAGCTTAGATGAGGACAGAGTCATTCATCTTACCGGTCACCACAAGTTTGCACAAGCTTCCATAAATCGCATGAGAATCAAGTCTGTCAATGGTGCTTGGGTTTATGATGTTGGACGTGATGCAGTTGTCCAAGAAAAAGCATTACCAGCTACCCCTGCTGATGTGGCTATAGAAGAGGCTCCAGCCACAAATGAACATCGAATCTATGCTGCTATTGCGGATCTTCGAGCTTATCAAAAGTATAGCAATACAATCATCTTCGATCACTTAAGTGCTATAGAAGATCGCTTGGATAGGCTTGAGCGTCGTCATCCACTACCAGAGGATCATGGGGCTTAGGCATGGATTGTTTTAGCTTCTTTATTATGCTTAAGCTAATCTAATCATATAATTTACCTTTTGAATATGTTGTTAGCTTATGACCTTACTAAACAATAGTATGACTTTGATATGTTATTTTGTATGAATTGGATAATTTTTGCCATGAATGATCTGTTAATATACATATACTCTGATCTGGTTATATTATTGATAGATTATTATTGAATATTTATTGAATGACAATGATTTTGTGTTTAAGGATATATTGTTACCTCTCTCTTTGTCAAGAACTTTTTATTATATATCTTTTTTATCATGACCAAAAGGGGAGAAGTTATGAATGCTTATGTCTTGAAGCATATTAAATGAGTTTTTAATGATAACAAAGTCAAGATAAGACCAAGATCAAAAGGAAAGACCAAAGATCAAAAGAGAAGACCAAAGATCAAAAGAAGAAGACCAAGATCAAAAGCAGTATATTAGATATAGGTCTTAGAACATCAATGTGAAATGCTCTTAAGGTATCTCAATTATATTCAAATGATTTTTCAAGATCTTTTTAAATCAACTTGTTATTCAAAGTTCATTTTTTTAAAGAAATGTTGATTTCAATCTTGGATTATGTAAAACATTTGTTAATCTTATCTAGTCCAAGTTTCCTTAAGTAAGAATTGGCTTGGGTACTCAATTTGGCTTGAAAAATGTGTTCAAAGGGCAAAGTAATTGTAACACCCCAAAATTTCCTATCTATTGGCGTAGGTGATCTCACCTCTTTGTTATATTGTTTGGTTGGGCTTGTGTTGTTAAAATTATGTAGTAGATGGGATGAGTTTTCTTAAACGTGACGAGTGGTAGATATTCTTAGGTTGGTGACAAAATCGAGGAGTGGTCATCCCAGATTTGATGGTGTACAGTGTTGAGGAGGAACAGTTATATGGTGCATCAAGATGAATACAAGACAGAATAAGTAAGTTGAGTTTTTCCGTTAGTGTTTTACCGTGCTATTAAGTAGGACCAGTCATTTGGTTTGCTATTGTTTAAAATTGAGTTTGTAAGTTTTATATTTCTTGAATAGTTGTTAAATATTAAGTGGTGTTTGTTGTATGAGTTCTAATCAGTTAAAAATATATTTTTCAGGATTACCTATAGATATCAGTAAGTTTATGTTTTCGTAAAAAGAAATTTTGAAATCCATCTTTTATAACTCAAACCTTTTATGAATTGATTTTCAGATTAGGAGTTGGTAGTCGGAAATGTGATGCCCTAAGGATAGATGTTACATTAGTTAGTATCAGAGCACGGTTTGAGTCTTTTGGGGTTTGTGGTTAGGTCTATTTTGCTTGTGTTGTGTTCTCTGTGTTTTTGATTTTCGAAAGGAAACAATGTTGTTTGAAAATGGTTACATCTGGTATCCATTGTATTTTGATTCATCCGTCTTTGAAGAAAAGAAATGGCTCGTGGTAGACGTACGCGTATGGAAGCGGAACGTGATACTAATAATACGATTGCAACTACGGGAGCAATGCGGAGGACAACTGACGTGACAGTACAACAGGAACAGAGAATCACTGAACAACGGGAATTGAAAGTTGAGGTTCAGGATTTGATGGAAGAGAATCAGTCTTGGAATATAAGATTTCATAATTTTGGAACCTGGTATTCCTCCTTAGGAATAATGGTAAGGTAAATTGATTTCAACAAAAAACGTATTTATGACCATTGGGAAATCAGCAAAAGCAGCAAATGTGTGGAGGAAATGTTTGTAACAGTAAACCCAGTTGGACCGTGACGTCTTTATTATTATGTAAGAGATGTGGAAAAGAGGGTACTTAACGAAGGATTGTACGTCCAAGGAAATAATTCGTTTTAAGTGCGAGAAGTTTGGACACATTTTTAGATATTGTGTTCCATTGAAAATGAAGTTTTTTGTTAGTAAAATCTCAGGTAGTAGGGAGAGTCGATACGTCGAATGAACGAGAGTGTTCCGAGCTGAAGACCTAAACAAAAGAGATTGTGCTGCAGAAGGTGATTCTTTAACCATGTTGTATATTTCTGGGAGCAATCTATTCTTTATGACATATGATTGTGTAGATCAATTATATATTAGAGTTATCTAGGTCTTCGTTATATTCTGACTTGTTTACTTCTATTTCTATTACTAGCCTATCATGCTACTCAAGTTATCAAAATTATTGTTATGGATCAAATCTTTGTGTTAGTTTGATCTATTTATCTCTTTCATAAATAGACGTGATCTTTGAAATGGATTAGTTATTTTCCAACCATATCCTATGAAATAGTCTCAATAAAGTGTTAGTATTCCAGAAAATTCATTCTTGGAAATTAGGTTATATCAAATTCTTTGTTGGACATATCTGGTAACATATCAGATAGTTTCGTTACTTTTTTTCTTTCTAACCTTCACAATGTTTTTCATGTATCGCAATTTGCAAGAAAGGATATTCCTATTTATATCCATGTCATAGTATCAGAGTGACGCAGCAGAAGCGTGGTGGATCCTTCAAAGGTTGAAACAATTTTTCAGTGGGAAAAGTCAAAGACTATGGAAATCCTGGAAAATTTCTAGATCGTAGGACTTCTCACCTAGCTTATCAGAAAGAATTAAGCGTTTGTATGGACTGATGCATACAAGGAGAATTTTTAGGAGTTGAAATATGTTTGAGTACTTCTCTGGTATTAGTTTTGTCTAATCTCAGTGAACCATTAGAGGTGTATTGTGATACGTTATATCGGAGTTCAAGATATGTGCTTATGCAGAATAAAAGAGTTGTAGTGTATGTTTCAAGGAAATTGAAGTTACATGAGAAAAACTATTTTACGTATGAATGGGGGTTGGTAGCCGCTGAGTTTATATTAGAAATATGGAGATACTTTCTTTATGGAGTAACATTCAATATCTTCAGTAATTATAAGAGTCTGAGATATCTGCTTGATCAGGAGAAGTTGAACGTGAGGCAAAAATATTTCATTGGTTAGAATCGTATGGAATGACATAAGTGAAGATGCAATGAAAGCATTGAAAGAAAAGATAAAAGAACAATATCCATATTTATTCTGAGGGTGTGAAATTAGGTTTATCAAGTTTCGAGGACGAAACTTCTTTTTAGAGAGGGAGTATTGTAACACCCCAAAATTTCCTATCTATTTGACAGTAATTTTGACAATTAACAGAATTCTACTGCTTAGTGATTTATGTGTACTGTAAAATTATTTTGAATATTTCGTCAGTACATTTGATCATTTTGTGTTATTTACTATGTGTCAAGAAAATAATAATTTTTGGGTCAGGGAAAATCTTACGTAATTTAATTATTACTGATAAGTCTTAATTATTTTACGAAATTTGATTTGATATTCATGAATTTTCTAATTTTTATGATTTTATGGATGATTATGAAATTTTTATATTTCTCTGATTGTTTTTGGACTGTTTGTGGGCCCTAGTGGCCATACGTGGGCCCAGGTAGGTCCTAAAAAGTGAAAAATTTTTTACGCATAGAAAAATTTGTATTGTTGAGACGGAGACAAGAGATCTTACTAAACCTGAATCCGGAAACAGTTTTAGAAATTTTCTTTTACTGTGTTTTGTACTGTATTTAATTATCAGGCGATAAAAAATACAGTAAAAATATTATTCGTAGGGTAATAGCAGGTAAAAATAAATATTATACTAATTAGTCAACCTTGGTGGTTTAGAGATCCACCATTGATATAATCAAGGGTGGAGATTTAGTCTTAAAAAGTGTTGGAGATCCACCATTGATTTAATCAAGGGTGGAGATTTGGTCTTAAAAAGTGACAAGGACCATTTATGACCATTGAATGTAAAGTTTGAAGGAGTAATCTTGACCCTTCATTTTAGAGACACATCTAATGGCTAGAATTTATAGGAGAAAGATTCAATGGCCTAGATTAAGTCTTCTAATCTAAAGGTTATACCTAGAATTTACTTTAATCCTAACCATTGAACTAATCAATGGTTAGGAATGCTTCAAATAATGGCTAGTGAGATTAGTCACTCAAGGAGCGTACAAGAAAGGGGGGGACGGTTTTTGTGGCTTAATAGCTTAGCCAAGTTTCAAGACACCAATTATTTCTCATATTGGTCATTATTGATTCATTTTCAAGAAGCTAAGTTATCAAACTTTCTCTCCATTTCTCTTCTCCTCTAAGCTACGGCCAAGACACCAAGAAACCCCTTCCATCACTCTTTAATTTCAAACAACCATATTTCTTGAATCCTTACCTTATTCTAAGTAACTTTCATGTTGGAGACTTTCTCTAAATCATTCATCTTCAAGGACTTTCTTCAAGAGCAAAGTTATAGGGTTTTTATGGTGAAGTGTAAGGAAACTTCATTTCTTATCTCTTTTTCATGTTCTAAGCCATGTTTGATCCATGGTTCCTCTTGTTCAAGCTTAATATACTAATTTCTTTATATTTGTTTTATGTTTAAGAAACTTTTGTTGGTGGAGGGATCTTCAAGAGGTAAGAGGGAGATCTATCTCACCAACCAAGTATGGTGGTGAGAGATGGTTTTGTATTTGATGGATGGTGAATCCATGTGAGGATTCATATCCATGGTCATGTAATTATTTGTGGGTGTTTATGTGTTTTGATTATTTGTTTATGCTTGATGTGCTTTGCATGATTTATTTATGCTTACATGCTTAGTATGATTTTATTTGCTTTTATGGTATGCTTGAAATATAATATGTTGATTATATGTGATGTATGCCATAAAAATTGTTGGAAAGGAAAACAATTTTTGGTTCCAAAGACCAAGAGGAATTTCGGCCTCAACACCTCAAAATAGGTGTTTACAAATTAATACTTTCATGAATGATAAAATTGGATGTTTAGAAAGCAAGGAAAATAAACAAAGGGTTTGTTTTCAAAGAATAAGTGTTCACAGTTTCTCAAGGATTATTTTTGAATCAAAAGATTCTAAGTATTTTACTAATCAAGAGTTTTAGATGAAAAGAGCAATGAGTTGATGATTTTAAGGATTTGCAAAGAAAGTGAAAATAAAAATGAACATATGAATTGGTTTTTAAGACGACGAGTCTCACGGTTTTGAAACAAAATTTTAATGATTTTGTTTGTGTAAAAACAAGAATAGAACTTAGTTGATTTAGAAAAAAAGAAATGATGGCTTCAATGGCCAAAGACTCCACTGTTTTTGGGAGATTGGAATAGTTTTGGTTTTATGAAAAAAAGTGATTTCAAAGTGGAAACAAAGTGTTCGAACAAAGTGTTTTAGGACAAGGATTAAAGAAAATGGAAACAAGGTGTTTTGTTACTTGAAAGATGGAATTTTGTTTATGAAAGACAAAAAGAGGTTGAAAGTGTTTGAACCTCAATTTATTTTAAAGAGAATTGATTTTAGAATTGATTTGAGAAAAATGGAGAATATAATAGTGATTTGATATTTTCTAATGTATAACTCATCCTTTGGGTTTTGAAGTGTGATATGGAATTTTAAAGATTTGAAAACATTGATTTACATAAATGGAAATGGTGAAATTGTGGAATTTATTACGAAAAGGATTTCTTGAATATGGAATTGTGGAAATTGAAGTACGAAGTCATGTTATTATGAGAAAGGTTGAAATGGAATTTTTGAAGGTTGAGAAATGTTTTTTGTAAAGGAATTATGGTGAAAAATGATTTATGTAACTTAAAAACGTGATTTTTAAGTTACGCGATTTGAAAAACGTTAAAATATTTCTACGCGATTTAGAAAGCGTTTAAATATTTCGAAAATGATGGAAAATGGTTTACGCGACTTAAAAGAATGATTTTTAAGTTACACAATTGTGAAAATGGCGGAAAATAGCTACGCGATTTGAGAAACGTGTAAATATTTTTACATGATTGAGAAAATGTTTTAAAATCAATACGTGAGTTGAAAATACAACAGAAGTGTTGCGGAATTGTGAAAACGTAACAGAAATGTTGTGCAATTGTGAAAACACAACGAAAGTGTTTTGTGACTATGAAAACGGGATTATATGATTTCGCTGTTGAAAATACAGTATGATTATTGTTGAACCAGTGTATGGATATTGTATGAGAAAATGACGAGTTTTTCCTGTGATTGGCATTTGGTGCATTTTACATGCATTGGAAAGATATGGCTGTGATTGGCATTTGGTGCATTATACATGCATTGGAAAAATATGCGTTGAGGCATATGATTAAATTGAACAAATGAAAATTAAAAGAATGGCCCTTGTGGTTGGACTTGCACTGATATATTCATGCATTGTATAAAATATAGCTGATAGCTATTATGACCCTTGTGGTTGAAGAGGGAATGAGAATTGAAAAGTGAGGTCTATGATGGATCTTGGGGGCGTCGAGGCACGACGGTCGACCAGTGAATATTTGTCTGTGGGCTAAGGCTGGACATGCCACTTGGTGATGCAGTCCATTGCAACGCATTGGCGATACCCGACAAGAACAGGATTCTTTTCGAAGGCTGGAGATTGTCTATAGGCTAAGTTGGGCATTGTCTGTGGGCTAAGGCTGGGCATTGTCTGTGGGCTAAGGCTGGACATTGTCTGTGGGTCAAAGCTGGACAATTGTCTATGGGTTTATACTGGGCAATTAACCGGAGCATTTTTCTTGAATTTTGTGAAAAACCTCCATGGAGTTTTTGAAAAAGCGAGTCTTTGTGCACATGTATAATCTGAATATATATATATATATATATATATATATATATATATATATATATATATATATATATATATATGTGTGTGTGTGTGTGTGTGTGTGTGTGTGTGTGTGTGTGTGTGTGTGTGTGTGTGTGTGTGATATATTGATTGAAGAATATTGGATAATGTAGATGGCATTATCGTATTTATTGGTGTGATAATTGAACTGTTGAATAATACTTTGGATGATGATGATGATAAATAATGTTGGTGGCATTATTGTTATTATCGTGTGAATTGAATAATGTTAATGACATGATAGTAAATATTATTTATTTTGATAAATAATATTGAGGACATGATCATAATTATTGTTTATTACGTCTATATGATAATAATAATGCTGATGGCATGACTATAATTATGATATGATATATCTGGATGGTGTGCTGTTTATATAGTCTCTATGCTACTATATTGGTATTGGCGTAGGTGATTTCACTTCTTTGTTATATTGTTTGGTTGGGCTTATGTTATTAAAATTATGTAGTAGATGGGACAAGTTTTCTTAGACGTGACGGGTGGTAGATATTCTGAGATTGGTGACAACATCGAGGAGTGGTGATCCTAGATTCGATGATGTACAGTGTTGAGGAGGAACAGTTATATGGCGCATCAAGATAAATACAAGATAGAATAAGTAGGTTGAGTTTTTCCGTTAGTGTTTTATCGTGCTATTAAGTAGGACTCGTCATGGGGTTTGCTACTGTTTAAAATTGAGTTTGTAAGTTTTATATTTCTTGAATAGTTGTTAAATATTAAGTGGTGTTTGTTGAATGAGTTCTAATCAGTTAAAAATATATTTTTTAGTATTACCTATAGATATCAGTAAGTTTATGTTTTCGCGAAAAGAAATTTTGAAACTCACCTTTTATAACTCAAAACTTTTATGAACTGATTTTCATATTAGGAGTTGGTAGTCGAAAATGTGATGCCCTAAGGATAGGTGTTACAGTAATCAGTTACACTGATGTGGTGATTGATTACAAGAAAGTCAGAAGCCATGTAATCAATTACACAAGGCTGATAATCAATTACATCAAGCCCAGAAAGCCAAAAACACATTCTAACTTCCATGTAATCATTTACACCGATGTGGTAATCGATTACAAGAAAGTCAGAAGCCATGTAATCGATTACACAAGGCTGGTAATCAATTACATCCTGCCCAGAAAGTCAAGAACATGTTCAAACTACCATGTAATCGATTACCAAGAATGTGTAATCGATTACCCGTGTTCTGACAATGCCCAATGGCTATATTTGGGGCATTTAACGCTGCCCATTAAAGCCCCCAACAACTCCTTTGATCCAAAATCTTATAAATACATATCTTGGGGCATCATTTGTGGCTAACCAACAACTAAAAAATATCTTTCAATCACTCTAATCTGTGAATCAATCCTTGAATCATTCGTGCTCTGTTTTTGTATATATTGAGATATTCTTGAAGAGCATTATAGGGCTTCAATTTGTGCAATTTACTCTTGTGAGAGTTTCATCTTATATACACTTTGATTCTTTGTAAAGAGGGTGAGGTATCTTTCTAGATAAAATAGTGAGGTATCCCTTGTTTGTAAAAAGAGTGAGGTATCTCTTAAAGGTTGTAAAAGGTAAGGTATCCTTTGTTTTGTGAAGAGGATGAGGCATCCCTCAAAGGTTGTAAAGGGTGAGGTATCCCTGTTTTGAGGTTCAAGCCCAAGGGTGAGGTATCCCAAGGTGTGGTGAGTGCTCTATTGTGTAAAGGTTTTCAAGCACCCATTCAAGCTTTAAGTTTAATGAAAAATCTCGAGTGGTTCGCTTGAGGACTAGACGTAGGTCATAAGGGGTGTCTGAACTAGGATAAATCCTAGTGTTTGAATCTCTCAACTCTATCTCTTTACTTTGTGTTTTAATTATATATGCTTAAGTTGAGCTTGATATTTAGCCTTGCTTGAATTCTTTCTATCTTGGCATGTTTATTTGTGAGTGATTTATTCGATCTCATTTATCTAGTCACTTCATTTTAATAATAGCTTCAACGGAAATTGGTTTACAAGAGTTTTGCAAAAGATTTGCAAAAATATTTTATAAACTAAATTCACCCTCCTCTTGAGTTTAAGGCCACTTGGTAACAAATGGCATCAAAGCTAGACTCTTATATAAAGAGTTTAGCAGCTTCAAGATAAAAGATGACTTCAAATGGTTTTTTTCTTTATAGACCTCCCTTTTTCAATGAGGATGAGTATGCTTATTGGAAAGAAAGACTAAATTTTTTTATTGAAGCTATTGACTTAGATGTGTGGGACGCTATTGAAAATGGTCCTTTTATTCCCACACAAGTTATAAATACTGTAAGAGTTAATACACCAAGAAGTGAATGGACCGATGATGAAAAGAAGGTCCAATACAATTTGAAAGCCAAAAATATCATTACCACAACTTTAGGGTATGATGAGTTCTTTAGAGTCTCAAATTATAAATCTGCCCAAGAAATATGAGACACCTTACAAGTTACCCATGAGGCTACTAGTGAAGTAAAAGGATCAAGGATAAATACTCTCACTCAAGAGTATGAGCTTTTTAGAATGAACTAAGGTGAAAACATTCAAGAAATACAAAAATGCTTTACACATATTGTTAATCATTTAGCTTCATTAGGAAAGACATTTTCTAATGAAGATCTAATTAACAAAGTTTTAAGATGTTTGAGTAAGGATTGACAGTCCAAAGTGACGGTCATATCAGAGTCAAGAAAGTTAGCAACAACGACTTTGGCCACCCTCTTTAGAAAGCTCCAAGAGCATAAGCTGGAGCTAAATAGGCTCAATCAAAATGTGAAACATGACAAGAAGGAAAAGAAGGGAATTGCTCTCAAGGCCACCTCCTCTATGATCAATGATGATGATGATGATGATGGAGATGGCTTGGAAATAAATGAGGAGAATCTTAGTCTACTAGTACAAAAATTTGGAAGATTCTTCAAGAAGAATGAAACTCAAAGAAGACCTCTATTTCCCTAAAAGAATGTCTATCACAAATAGGAAGGAACATCATCCACTCCTAAATGCTATGAATGTGAAGAATTAGGACACATGAAGATGGAGTGTCTAATTTATCAAAGAAAAGTGGAAAAGTATGAAATGAGGTCCTCATAGGAAAAGAAAGAAAGAAGAGCCTACATAGCTTGGTGATGCGGGATTTAAGGATGCAAACCCAAGTGCAGGTTGTCTCAAGTAATAAATTCTCTGGAGTTCAAGGTCGATCCACAGGGAATTAATGAAGAGAAATTATTTGAGGTAAGAAAATGATTTGTCACAAAAAATAATAAAACTTGTTCACAATTAAATTTAAAAACTTGCTTAGGTTAGGAGATCCACTATTGGTAATAAATTAAAGGCAAGATTATTTCTCTTTATAACTCAATTGAAATTCACACACAACGGAGGTTCCAATCGGAAAATATAATATTTAAAGTTCAATTATATATGCAATCATATTATGATTCCTTTAATTATCTACCAACATTTGTAAATGAGTTCAAGCATTGACTGTGTCAATCCTATTGTCTACAATAAATCAAGATCTCCATTATACAAAGAAGGTTTCTAAATTGATTAAAAACAAAATACAACACATATAATGTCCACTTTATAATATAGCATTTAAGCACAAGAAATAGAATAATCTAACCTTATTTCATTACCAAGAGCTTCACTCTTCACCCAAGCAAAATGAAGATTTAGTTACTCATAGACAAGAAGAAAAAAAGAGAGAAGAAGAGAAAGATAAACATAACTTCAATTTAAAGCAAGAGAAAATTACAACAAAGGAAAATAATAAACAAGCATGACCATAACTTCTCAAAACTAAGCCTAACACCAAAAGTCCTAAATAATCAGCCAATAAAGCCTTTTTATAGAGGATTAGAGATACAAAATGACAATGGGGCTGATTAAGAGTAGGTGAGGAGTAGGTAGATGAGTGGAAAATGCCAAATGGTGAGTTGGTGAGTGAAAAATTATTGAGATTCTTTGTCTCTAAAATTATTCAGTATTGATCTCATGGATGCCATTAGAATGAAGTAACATGGTCTTCATGAAAGTTGTAGCATTTTGTCTCAGCTTTCCAATGCCACTAAAATTATCCAAAAATTCATCCTACAGCCTAAGATATGATCCAGTTACTACAGACTGTTCAAGCCCAGTTTCAGCACCTCTGTTTTGATTTCCAGACCCAATATCACCTCCAAGCTATCTAAATGAGCTCTTATTTCTTCATGAAAGTTGTAGATATGGGTCTTAACTTTCAAGTCTCCAAATTTTAGCCCAAGAAAGTTCTTACAGCCCGAGTTATGCTCTGATTACTGTACACTGTTCAGGTTCCAGTCATAAAACTCGTGTTCTAACTTTCAAGCCCCTTTAGCTCCTCTAGATGTCCATACTCTTCATGAAAGTTGTAGAGCTCTCTCTCATCGTTTTTACAAGGTAAGATACATAATTTTTACACATCTAAAACTCAAAATATGGCGAAAATACAAAAATAGTGTAAGACCTAAATAATGCTAGAAAAATCAATTAAGTTCAATTTGAATCCAAACTTACAAAACATAACCAAACTCAATCAATTAAGTTCATGGAGAGTGTAAATGACTAAAAATGAGAGTTTATTAATGTATAAAATATGTGATTATCAAATTCCTCCGCACTTTGCTTTTTGCACTCTTGGGCAAAATACATAAGACCAAAGCTAAGAAATAAAGAAAAACGACATTGACTCAAAAGCTAAAAACTCTAGAAGACTCAATGAAATAAGAAGAGTAAGCAGAAATTCAAGGGATCAAAGCATTAATGAGGTAACATTTCTTCACATATGAAACCAACAAGTAAGAAAACTTCAGTTAAAAAGAATGAATCAAGAATAATAGATCCTCACAGAATTCACACTCAATCTTTCAAGTGTTTAAAAAATAAGTATTTCACTCTATTTAACCTATGAACAATTGCACTACCATAAGCTTGCTTATCTTCTACTTCTCCGCTACTCAAAACATATGCATACAAAAATCAAGAGGACTTTATTCAAGGTAGTAATGGGGCCATGATAAAGGAGAGTGGATAATATGGATATGAGAAGATAAATACTAAAGAGAATAAAAGAGCATTATAGTACAGTTAGAGTAGAGAAGATGTTTGAGAACATTCATCATAAAGGACAATGACCAATATTTGACTAATATTTTGTTGAAAATTAATCCCAAATTGATGAATTGAATTCATTATTAGGTCCGAACCTTCTCATTTTCTTCCTGTTGTTTCCAAGCATCCACCTTTACTCTAGGTATGGATATCTCACATAGTGTATCAGGGGACTCTGATAATCCTTTGATTACAACAGTGGTCATCTTTTTCTTTCTTTCTTTTTTTATCATTTTGTTGCAACCTTTTGCACACACACCCCCACACTTGTTCAAGAACAAGGTCAATGCTCTCTTATTCCCTAAGGTTTGGTAAAAATATGTTTTTTTTCCGGCACGTAATGAGCTAATAACAAGGAATGGTCAAATAAGTTCAAAGTGATTACACAAGGGAAAATATACAAGGATGACTATTTGGTCCAAGTAGCTATTTCAAGAAAAAAAATGCCTCAATCATGTTTGTGTATGCAAGTGAAAATATAGCCTCAAAAAGAATCAAAGCAAGTTCTAGAGTAACAATTCCATGAGTGAAAATCACACAAGAAAGAAGAGAATGGTACAAATGTTCAATCCATTTATCAATAGGCTCAAAATCTCACAAGGCATATTTCTATCATTCTCAATCCACCAATTCAACATCCATAACCAAGCATGTGAAATTTAAGAAAGAAGATAATTTATTCAATCATGCTATGATCCCTGAATTTCAATTGCTTCAAAGGATGTGAGAGTGCATTCACTTGAATCTTTCAAAGGAAATCAAATAGCAAAACTTTGTTACTTCCACAAATAAACACTAAATAGTTACTACCCTAACTAAAATGCGTCTCTAGAGTAATAAATTATTTCCAAAATTTACTCTTTACTCTGTCATCCTTAATTGGTTTTACTACGAAGAGGTTTCTGACAGTCATAACACTAAACATACTTCCCAATTTAGATGCGTCTCAAGAGTAAAATTACTCCTTACTTTACCATCATTCATTGGTTTAGTAAGTCCATGACAATCATATCATACTTCCCAAAAAAGAAAATTTTTTTTGGTCAATTATCTTTCCCCCCAACTAAATTACAACATTGTCCTCAATGTTAAAATATAGATGAGTAAATGATAGAAGATATTACCTGTTGGAGAAATCTGACACAAATTTAAACAGAAACAAAGTCCGATAAATAAAATCAAAGGTAAAGGAAAGCTACAAACGAAGTGTCAAATCTGACTTTCTTTTCATCCTACTTCCCTCACTGCTTCTTGCTGACCAATCTATCTGAGCTATTGTTGGGTCAGGTTTATGAACAAAAACTTCTAATTTATCAATTAACTCATCAATAGTGGAAGCAGAGATAAGAAGTTTTCTTATCGAATGTGTGATAAATTTCTGTTTCATAGCATGATCAAGAAAAACTAACAAAATATCAAAGAAATTATTTACATTCAACAAACCTATGGGTTAATGGTGGATGTTCAGTTGGGCCTAAGAGACAATTTGAAAAACTTCTTCCAAGGTACCAAAATCACCTAGTAAGGCAATGAATGCATCATAGTTTTCAAGCATTGTCTTCATTCGTTCATGCATTGATGATACCTTAAGTTCCTCGTCAATTAGCTTTTCAGTGATATTCTGTTGAGCTAAAGGTCTAGGAATGACACCTAAAACCTGACTGTCTCCTATATATGCAGCAAGTGATACAACTCCCATTAACCCACGATAATCTCCCCATATACAAGATAAATATTTCTCGCTGTAAGTGATCAACCAAAAGTGGTAGCTGTGTTTACAAACTCTAAACTTTTCCCATACTTAGACCCACAAAATACACATATATTTTTAAGTCAACAAACAGAAACACCTTCCATTTCTATACTCACCTTTCTATGTGAATGATTCTGAGTTGGAGGAAAGTAGAGAAAATGGAGTGTTTAAATAGGAAAAAGAATGGAAAGGATAATAATAGCACCTATAAGGGTAGGTTGGTTGTTGTCAGAATTGAAATTAAGAAACACAGAATTTTTTTTTATTTTTTTTTACTTTAAGAAAACTATCAAGGTAAAGAAGTCTAGAAACCCTGAAGGACCCTGCTCAAAGGATTGTCTGTCCAAAACTAAAATACAGTAAAATCATACAAAAATAAAAGAAATATAATAGCAAAAGATGACATACTTTTATGTACAGTTTTCATGGCATATCTTTATACTGCGCGTCATGAATGCAGTAGTGACATATCTTTATACTGTATGTCACTAGTGCAGTAGACACTCACATCCGTTTATTCGAAGAAAAAACAAAGAAGAAACCATCATAGGTTTCCATCTTGGGTTTGGAACCTGGAAAGCTCACACTTGGGCTCGTAACATCAACAAAGATGCTAAAATTTGAAACCCTTAATGTTCAAGATCCAGAACATCCCATCCCAGGACACTGAGAGCCCCTTCTAATAAAAGAGATGATCAAACTCAAATGTCTCATACGCTTTGGTAGTCGTGGGTTACTTCTCACTAATAACCAGAGTGGGACGCTTCTGCATCAACTCCACAGTGCCTAGATGGTAAACTTTGGGTTATGGAGTGCGGCTTTCTGTAGAGCATGGTACACGAACCTTTTTTAAGGACCAACATGCAAAGGTCCACCCGAGTCAATGACAGGTCAGCCAAAGACTGGGGCTCCACAACTAATTAAAGTCATGGTACTTGATGATCACATATTTTATATATTAATAAACCCTCATTTTTAGTCATTTACACTCTCCATGTACTTAATTGATTAAGCCTAGTTATATTTTGTAAGTTTGGACTCAAATTGGACATAATTGATTTTTTAGCACTATTTTAGTCTTACGCTATTTCTATATTTCGGCCATATCTTGAGCTGTAAATGTCTGATAATTATGAATTTTATCTTGTAGGAAAAATAAGAGAGAGCTATACAACTTTGATGAAGAGCTCAAAGTCTCAATCAGACATCTAGTGGAGCTAATTGAGCTTGGAAGATAGAACACGACTTTTGTGTCTAAAACCTGAACAGTGTACAGTAATCAGAGCATAACTCGGGCTGTAAGAATTATCTTGGGCTGAAATTTGGACATTCGAAATTTAAGACCCAGATCTAAAACTTTCATATTGAACACAAAACTTGATTTGAGCTCCTTGATGGTGATATTGGGTCTGAAAGTCAAAACAGAGGTGCTAAAACTGGGCCTGAATAGTCTGTAGTAATTGGGTCATATCTTGGGCTGTAGGATGAATTTTTGGGTGATTCCAAAGCCATTGGAAAGCTTAGACAATTTCCTAGAACTTTCATGCAGACCACTTGGCTTGAAAATGACAGAATCAATGACTTAAGCAATGAATTATTTCAGAGACAAAGAATCTCAATAATCCAACTACTCATCCAACCACTCAACCACTCATCCAACCACTCCACCCACTCATCCACCTACTCTTAATCATTCTCCTTGTCATTTTGTATCCCTACTCCTCTATAAAAGGCACCATGAGCTTGGTGTTGAGAGCGAAGTATTGGGCACTTGGTGTTAGTCTTAGTTTTTACAAGTTGTGATTATGCTTGTTTATTGTTTTCCTTTGTTGTAATTTTCTCTTGTTCTAAATTGAAGCTATGTTCATCTTTCTCTTCTTCTCTCTTTTTTTATTCTTATCTATGAGTAACTAAATCTTCATCTTGCTTGGGTGAAAGAGTGAAGCTCTTGGTAATGAAATAAGGTTAGATTATTCTATTTTCTTGTGCTTAAATGATATATTATCAAATGGACATTATATGTGATGTATTTTGTTTCCAATCAATTTAGAAACCTTATTTGTTAATGGAGATCTTGATTTATTGTAGACAATAGGATTGACACAGTGAATGCTTAAACTCATTTACAAATGTTAGTAGATAATTAAAGGAATCATAATATCATTACATATATAATTTAACTTTGAATGTTATATTTTCTGATTGGAACCTCCATTGTGTGTGGATTTCAATTGAGTTAAAAAGAGAAATAATCTTACCTTTAATTTATTACCAAGAGTGGATCTCCTAACCCAAGCAAGTTCTTAAATTCATTTGTGAACATCTTTTATTACTTTTGGTGTTGTGGCAAATCCTTTTCTTACCTCAATTAATTTTTCTTCATTAATTCCCTGTGGATCGACCTCGGACTCCCGAAAAATTTATTACTTGAGACAACTTGTACTTGAGTTTGCATCCTTAAATCCCGCAGTCAAGTACTCCTTCTAGATCGCTCTTGTTCAAACATTTATTTTTATTTTTATTTTTTTGGTTTTTCTTTTTTTTTTTAAAGAAAACATGAAGAAGAAGATAATATGTACAGATTGTTGTGGATATGACTCACATTTGTCTCTAGTTTCACATTTAGTAACGGCTTAAACGCCTTCTATGAGTCGAGAATAAGCTTCCCATTCAATTTTCTTATAAATTAGCAAATAGGCTCTTTTAGAGTCAGATTCCCAAGACTGTAGTGTTTTTCTTCATCCTTGAAGAGATTCCACAAATTAAGTTTACGATGCACAAATCCATAAGAATGCATCTCAAGAGTCAATAAGATATCATCTAATGACTCTTTACTTAGTCCATTCTTAATGAAAAAAAATTTATTTCTATGTTTGCGAAAACCATCCCTAAAGAAAGATATCGCTTGTTACAATTCTATCGTACACATTTGTGACAGACTTGTAACTTTTTTGCTCTTCTCCTTTTAGAATATGAACTTCTTCCAAGACCTGGCATGTATGAGTCAAATGAAATTGAAGACTCACCTGCTAGTCGAACCTTTGCTTCAATTATCCAGCGTATAGGTTGTCTCAAGTAATAAATTCTCGGGAGTCCAAGGTCGATCCATAAGGAATTGATGAAGAGAAATTATTTGAAGTAAGAAAAGGATTTGTCATAAAAAAAATAATAAAACTTGTTTACAATAAAATTTAAGAACTTGCTTGGGTTAGAAGATCCACTCTTGGTAATAAATTAAAGATAAGATTATTTCTCTTTTTAACTCAATTGAAATCCACACACAACAGAGGTTTCAATCGAAAAATATAACATTCAAAGTTCAATTATATATGTAATGATATTATGATTCCTTTAATTATGTACTAACCTTTGTAAATGAGTTCAAGCATTCTCTGTGCCAATCCTATTGTTTACAATAAATCAAGATCTCCATTAACAAAGAAGGTTTCTAAATTGATTGGAAACAAAATACAACACATATAATGTCCATTTGATAATATATCATTTAAGCACAAGAAAATAGAATAATCTAACCTTATTTCATTACCAAGAGCTTCACTCTTTCACCCAAGCAAGATGAAGATTTAGTTACTCATAGATAAGAAGAAAGAAAGAGATAACAAGAGAAAGATGAACATAGCTTCAATTTAGAGCAAGAGAAAATTACAACAAAGGAAAATAATAAACAAGCATGACCATAACTTCTCAAAACTAAGCCTAACACCAAAAGTCTTAAATGATCAGCCAATAGAGCCTTTTATAGAGGATTAGAGATACAAAATGACAAGGGGGCAGATTAAGAGTAGGTGAGGAGTAGAGGTGGATGAGTGGAAAATGCCAAATGGTGAGTTGGTGAGTGAAAAATTATTGAGATTCTTTGTCTCTGAAATTATTCAATGTTGATCTCATGGATGCCATCAGAATGAAGCAACGTGGTCTTGATGAAAGTTGTAACATTTTGTCTCAGCTTTCCAATGCCACTAAAATCATCCAAAAATTTGTCTTACAACCTAAGATATGACCTCATTACTACAAAATGTTTAGGCCTAGTTTCAACACCTTTATTTTGACTCCCATACCCAATATCACCTCCAAGTTGTCCAAATAAGCTCTTATGTTCTTCATGAAAGTTGTAGATATAGGTCTTAACTTTCAAGGCTCCAAATTTCAGCCCAAGAAAGTTCTTACAGTCTGAGTTATGCTCTGATTATTGTATATTGTTCAAGTTCTAGTCACAAAACCCGTGTTCTGACTTCCAAGTCCATTTAGCTCCTCTAGATGTCCATATTTTACCGGGAGCGTCATGAAAATTGTAGAGCTCTCTCTTATCTTTCCTACAAGGTAAGATACATAATTTTTACACATCTAAAACTCAAGATATGACGGAAATACAGAAATAGTCTAAGACCTAAATAATGCTAGAAAAATCAATTAAGTCTAATTTGAGTCCAAACTTATAAAACATAACCAAACTCAATCAATTAAGTATATGGAGAGTGTAAATGACTAAAAATGAGGGCTTATTAATGTATAAAATATGTTATTATCACTTGGGATGATAAGGACATGGATTCAACTTATAGCTCGGACAATGAACAAGCCCATCTATGTCTTATGGCTAGAAGTGACTAGGAAGATGAAGATGACATGGAGGTAACATCCTCAAATTTTGAATCAAATTCTTCCCTTTCTTATGATGAATTGCAAGATGCATTTGAAGAATTGCATAATGAATCTATGAGGCTTGCAAAACTTGTTTCATCATCAAAGGAAACAATTTCCTCTTTTGAAAAAAACAATCTATTTTAAATAAGCAAATTGAGGAACTAAAAATAGAAAATGAAACTCTTGGACTTATTAATGCAAATTCTTCATGCAAAACATGTTCATCACTTGATAATGCATCTATATCCTTTTCTTGCTCATCATGCAAAACTTTTGAAAAGGAAATTGAAGATTTGAAAATAATTCTTTCAAAATTTACCCTTGGAAGAGATAACTTGAACATATTGCTTGGCAAACAAAGATGTGTGTTTCAAAAGGCTAGTTTAGGGTACAATCCCAAAAATCAACAAAAACCTTATAAGAATTTCTTTATTCCCTCAAGTACATCAACAAATCCTTTCATAAAGTGTTTTCATTGTGACAAGAAATGATATAGTGTATCAACTTGTAATGTAAGGAAGAATGTCAATAACAAAATAGGGATTGAAATGGTTTGGGTCCCCAAAGGCACTTTGCCAAAATCTAACACACAAGGACCCAAGAAAATTTGGGTACCAAAGGTCAAAAATTGAAATATGTTGTAGGTGTGCTTGAAGGCCAAGAATTGACTTTGAAATCTCAAAAGTGGCTGCTCTAAGCACAAGACCAGAAAATACTCCAAGTTCTCTTCCTTGTCTCCAAGAAGCTTAGACTTGCAACCTTTTGACAAGTAGAGACTTGTTCTATGCTTTAACTTGTTTTAAAGTTGTACTTTTCTAACTTTATATCTTGAAAATATCTTTATATGTGATAATATACTAGATAAGTTCACTTCTTATTTGAGATAGCATATTTGATGAAAATATCTTTGAACTTGGCATATTGGATCAATCATGCACTTAACTTTTGCTGCATTATGTCATTTTGTTGTATAATGTGGCATGTTGTTACATAATCTGTAATGTTGTTGCACAATATGATATTTTGCTGCATAATGAGTCATTTTCTACATAATTTATAATTTTGCTGCGTAATCCATTGCCATGTTACATAATATACCACTTTGATGCATAACATGTTGACTTATTGCATAATATGGTGTTTCTGCTGCATAACATGATGGTTCTTGATCATATTTGAATCTAAGACTGACTTGAGTATCGAAGATTTCTCCAAAAGTTGTTTTGTAGGTGCCTCATCATGATTAGGTCTTTCAAGAAGCCTAAAATTCAAAATCCTATCCAAATGACTTAATTCTTGGTAAAAATAATAATTTTGCAAACACATGTGTATTTGATCAAGAACTGGTTAGTTTTTATGCCTACATGATGTTAGGAATTAATTTGAAATGTTTTGGAACTAATTTGAAGGCTTTAAGATTGACCATTTACTGTTTGAAATGCAAAATCTGAGTTTTAGTGAAATGGTAATTGATTACAATACCTTTGTAATCGATTACAAAGGTTCTGTCAAGGTGGTAATCGATTACACATAACTTGTAATCAATTACAATGAACTCAGAACTTAGGTAATCAATTACACTAACCCTGTAATCGATTACAAGATTCCCAGAAATATGGTAATCTATTACACACCCATGGTAATCGATTACAAGGAGTTTTAAAAGGCAAAAACACACGAGACAACCATTTTTTTTCACCTACAACTCAACTTTCTCTTCATTTCTTGGTCATGATGATTCTTTGTCTATATGTTGTCTAACCCATAGCACTTTTATATTTGTATATGACTTTGATACTTTGGTATTAATGATTATAAAATCTGGCCACTTCATTTTCATATGCATTTACTACTACTTTAATTATTATACTCTGATATTGATCTCTATGGGTTGAAATGATTATACACTGATATTCTCTGTTGTTGATGACTATTTTTAATGGGCTAATCCTGCTGAAATGCTTGTGAAATTTATATACATTGTTAGTATTATTCTATAAAACCTAAATGCTTATGTCTTTTTGATAATACAAACGGGGGAAAGATTAGTGAAATATGTTGCATGTGTACGGGGGAGCTTTGCGCTTTTATATGAAAATCATTTATCCTATCTCATTCATACATTATGGGGGAGAGTTGCGCTTAAATCTCTAATGAATAAATGTAAATATTTCTCTCTTTTCAATGTTTATTTTGTCATCATCAAAAATGGGGAGAATATGAATGTTTATGTCTTGAAGCATATCAAATGAGTTTTTTATGATAACAAAGTCAAGAGAAGACCAAGATAAAAAAGAAAGACCAAAGATCAAAATAGAAGACCAAAGATCAAAAGAAGAAGACAAAGATCAAAAGAGGTATATTAGATATAGGTCTTAGAACTTCAATGTGAAATGCTCTCAAGGTATCTCAATTATATTCAAATGGTTTTTCAAGATATTTTTAAAGCAACTTGTTATTCAAAGTTCATTTTTTTAAAGAAATATTGATTTCAATCTTAGATTATGTAAAACATTTGTTAATCTTTTCCAATTTCCTTAAGTAAGAATTGGCCTGGGTACTCAATTTGGCTTGAAAAATATGTTCAAAGGGCAAAGTAATTGATTACACCGATGTGGTAATCGATTATAAGAAAGTCAAAAGTCATGTAATCGATTACACAAGGCTGGAAATCGATTACATCAAGTCCAAAAAGTCAAGAACACGTTCTAATTGCCATGTAATCAATTATACTAATGTGGTAATCGATTACAAGAAAGTCAGAAGCCATGTAATCGATTACACAAGACTGGTAATCGATTACTTCTTGCCTAGAAAGCCAAGAACACGTTCAAACTGCTATGTAATCGATTACTAAGAATGTGTAATCGATTACCAGTGTTCTGACAATGCCCAACGGCTATATTTGAGGCATTTAATGTTGCCTATTAAAGCCCCCAACTCTTCCTTTGATCTGAAATCTTATAAATGCATATCTTGGGGCATCATTTATGGCTAACTAAAAACTGAAAAACATCTTTCAATCACTCTAATTCGTTAATCAATCCTTGAATCATTTGTGCTGTGTTTTTGTATGTATTGAGATATTCTTGAAGAGCATTATAGGGCTTCAATTTGTGTAATTTTCTCTTATGAGAGTTTCATCTTATATACACTTTGATTCTTTGTAAAGAGGGTGAGGTATCCTTCTAGAGAAAAAGGTGAGGTATCCCTTATTTGTAAAAAGAGTGAGGTATCTCTCAAATGTTGTAAAGGGAGAGGTATCCCTTGTTTTGTGAAGAGGGTGAGGCATCCATCAAATGTTGTAAAGGGTGAGGTATCCCTATTTTGAGGCTCAAGCACAAGGGTGAGGTATCCCAAGGTGTGGCAAGTGCTCTATTGTGTAAAGGTTTTCAAGCACCCGTTCAAGCTTAAAGTTTAGTGAAAAATCTCGAGTGGTTCGCTTGAGGACTAGATGTAGGTCACAAGGGGTGGCTGAACCAAGATAAATCATAGTGTTTGAATTCTCAACTTTATTTTTTTACTTTGTGTTTTAATTATATATGCTTAAGTTGAGCTTGATATTTAGCCTTGCTTGAATCCTTTCTATCTTGGCTTGTTTAGTTATGAGTGATTTATTCGATCTCATTTATCTATTCACTTCATTTTAATAATAACTTCAACGAAAATTGGTTTACAAGAGTTTCGCGAAAGACTTAATTCACCCCCTCTTGAGTTTGAGGCCACTTGGTAATAGAAGTTTTTGGTATATATGTATATATGTCATTGAGAGAAGGATAACAAAACAGAAGAAGGTAATTTTTTTTAAAGATCTTGGGATTCCAAAATAAAGGGGGAGTTGTGCATCTTTCATCTAATCACCTCTTGAAAAATAGAGGAGGAGTAAGTCTCTAACTTTTTTTGCAAGTTCCAATTTATTTAAACTAACCTTTTTTCTCTTGATGCATGTTTGTCATTATCAAAAAGGGAGAAAATATGATTAGCATTGACAATGGCAATGATTTTGATGATAACAAATAAGAGAAGTGATGGTTGTGCAAAGATCAAGTCTCAAGGTTCTTCAAGTATAACTTATAAGACTTAGATCTTATGTTAAGGTTATTATGAATCATATTAGCTCATATCTTTGCAAAATCATGTTTTATATTGATCAAGTTTGAGCAAAATATTTTTAGAAAGGATAAAAAGAAAACCATGCTTTATACTTATGAAAATACTCATCAAGTTTGTGGAAAATGATTTGGTAAACTTTGGTTATAAAATTATTTATAAATCTTGTCTTCTTAGTAAGCCAATAATTGATTATGTGTTTTTTGAATTACAGGTTATCTAAAACTACTAACTGATTATGTGCTTTCAAATAACTGATTATTTGAAATCCATAATAGGTTATTCATCTTGGTAGAAATGCTCCACTAAATGCTTTAAACTGAATAACCGGTTATGGAAAGTCCATAACAGGTTATTTGTATGTTGGGAATGTTCTCTCTTGTTTTTCAAATGTTCCTAACCGATTAGAGGTCCCAAATAACCTATTATTTGCATGCTACAGTGTTTTCTAATGAAACAAATAACTTGTTAAGAAAAACCAATAACATGTTATCTGAAACCAAATAATATGTTATTGGAAACCAATAACTTGTTACCTGAGACAGCAAAAGACATTTCCCAACAGCTCTATTAAGAGCATTTAATGCCCCAACAACCAGCAACGGCTCTAAACAGGTTTAAGCTATAAATATAAGTGGTTGAGCATTAAAAATAAGTTGAAAAATAATATGAAAATCATCCTTGAGCATTAAATTCGTGTTTCATCATCTTTTTCTCCAAACCTCTATTTTTTAGCTATAAGTGTGTGATTCTTTGAAACCAATAAGCTTCAATTTGTATTATTCATCCTTGAGAGAGTTTCTTATCATTCATACTTTGTATTAATTGTAAAAGAGAGGGTGATGTATCCCTCAAAGTCATAAGGGTGAAGTATCCCTTGGAAGAAAAGTTTCGAGTACAAAGGGTGAGGTATCCCAAGGTGTGTTGAGTACTCAAGTTTTTAAAGGTCGTCAAGCACCAGTTGAAGCTTAAAGATATAGTGGAAAATATCAGGTGATTACTTGAGAACTGGACGTAAGCCACAAGTGGATTGGTGGATGAACTAGGATAAATCTTGTGTTTGATTCTCTAAACTCAACTTTTTACTATTGTGCATTATTTTATTGGCATTGCTTGATTACTATCTTGCTTGGTTATCTTATTTGTGAGTGAAAGTATTTTATCTTATGTATTCATTCATCTCTATCATTCAATAGCTTCAAAGAAAATTGGTAATCAAGTGTTTTATAAGAGATTTGTGAAAATATTTTATAATCTCAATTCACCCCCATCTTGAGTATTGATACCACTTGGTAACACAATGTACTTATTGCAAACGATTAGGCCATACTCAGGAGACATGTTATTCCCTTCATGGGTTCCCCGAGAAATCTATTAATCTTACTCAGTCTGTATTTGGTCTGGAAGAAGAAAAGAGATCTGAACCTTTGATAGGAAAACAACCTATTTCTCTTTCTGAAACTGAATTCCATGAATATATGTAATTAAAGGCAGCCAAACAGACTCAGCCTACCACTACCACTATTGCTCATACGAGTAATCCTACAATTTGTATATCTCATATTGGTAATAATCCAACTTTTTGGATTCTTGATTCTAGTGCCTCCGACCATGTGTTTTGTAATCGGTCACTTTTCTCTTCTTTCTCTTTACCTGATTTTTCTCGCTGTGTCACTCTTGCTAATGGCTCTAAAGTACTTGTTCTAGGCATAAGTTACGTATCTCCCACTACATTTGTGTTATTAAAATCTGTCTTATTTGTACCTGGATATCCTTTTAATTTGATTTCCTTGAGTCAACTTACTAGTTCCCGTAACTGTTCAATAACCTTTAATTTTGATTTTGTTGTCATACAGGATCGTGGTATGGGAAAGACGATTGACATCGGAAATGAATCACATGAACTTTACTATTTACAGACAATGCTTCTCGTGGTGTGCATTGCTACTGAGTCTTCCAGCCTCCTTCATCAGGGTCTCGGACATCCCAGTTTGCAAAAGCTTCAACAAATGGTTCCAAGTCTTGCAAAATTAAAGTCTTTGAATTGTGAGTCGTGTCAACTTGGGAAGCATGTTCGTACTTCCTTTTCTAGTCAGATTTAGTGTCAAACAGAGTCCTCTTTTGTTATCATTCATTCTGATATATAGAGTCCAAGCCATGTCTCTACTTTATCAGGTTTTAAGTATTTTGTTACCTTTATTGATGACTTTTCTTGATGTACTTGGTTATTCTAAATGAAAAAACGTTCAGAGTTGTTTTCCATATTCAAGTTTTTCTATTATGAAATTCAAAATCAATTTGGTAAATCAATTAAGATATTAAGAAGTGACAATGCAAAAGAATATTTTTCCCATGACTTCTCATCATTTATGTCATCTAATGGTATCTTGCATCAATTAACATGTCTCCACACACCCCAACAAAATAGGGTAGCTGAAAGAAAAAATCGACATCTTGTTGAAACTGCTCGTACTTTGTTCTTGCAAGCAAACATGCCTTTGCATTTTTGGGGAGATGCTATGTTAACAACTAGTTATTTAATCAATTGTATGCCTTTTTCTGCTACTAATAATCAGTCCCTCATGAGTTATTAGTTCCTAAAGGTCCCCTATATCATGTTCTTCCTCGTGTGTTTGGTTGCACTTGTTTTATTCATGATCTTTCTCGTGGTCAAGATAAGTTGTCTCCTCGTGCCATTAAATGTGTCTTTCTTAGTTATTCTAGGGTACAAAATGATATTGTTGTTATTCCTATGTCACTCACCATTGGTATACTTCTGCAAATGTCACTTTTTTTTTTGAAGAAACACTATATTTCCCTTCTTCTGTTGATCCTAGTATCATCTCTGAGGTTTTACCTGTTCCATTTTTTGGCCCACATTTGTCTCCTTTGTAGGTCTAATCTGGAAAGGCTCAGTTAACTCCACCTCAGTGCCCTTTCCTCACTTATCAGCATTGTCCACAAGAGGCCACTCCAGCAACTGTAGAGATTGACGAGCATCATAGTGCATTATGTTCGACTCCACTGGCTTCCCCTACTATAGACTTGTCTGAGTCTCCTAAGTCTTTTGGTCTTCCCATTACTCTTCGAAAAGGTACTCAGTCCACTAAAAATCCTCATCCCCTTTATAACTTCTTGAGTTTTCATCATTTATCACCATCTTATTATGCTTTTGTGTCTTCCTTGTCCTTTGTCCAGCTTCCTAAAACCTTTAGTGAAGCCCTTTCCCATCCAAGTTGGAGGTAGGTCATGATTGATTAGATGATTACTCTTGAGCACAGTGGCATGTAGGACTTAAATCCTCTTCCTCTAGGGAAAATAATTGTTGGCTGCCAATGGGTATATGCTGTGAAGGTTGACTTTGATGGTTAGATTGATCGTCTTCAAGCTCGCCTAGTTGCAAAGGGGTACACTCAAACACATGGTCTTGATTATGGTGATACATTCTCTCCGGTAGCTAAGATGGCTTCAGTTCGGATCTTTCTGGCTATGACAGCTATTAGGCATTGGTCGTTTGGTCTACTGTGAATTGTGATTAAAATTAAGAACAAAAATTAGTTGTCAAGTTCCACCAAAAATATAAAAACCTTGCAATTAGTTGTAGTTAGCAAGGGTCGATCCACAGAAAACTAATTCAATTAACACTATAAATTAATTCCTAATTTAAACTATAAAAAATAGTAAATAATAAAAAGGGGTTTTGTTTGTTAAAACTAAAAATAGAAATTGAATCTAAAGCAATAACAGTAAACACGATTTGAATTACTAATTAAAAGATCATAGTTAAGAAATAGAATCCACCACTAGATTTATATGATAATGCTAACCCATATATCCTTTACACCAATATAGTCAATTATGTTCGCATGTGATTGTGAGATTAATCCCTAATTTTTCTTAAGTTTTGGTTAATTTAGCAACTGCTCAAATCAAGCCCTAATCATTAGTTATTTGTAAAGCAACTGCTCTTACACCTACCTAATGATTGCATTAAGAATTAGAAAATCAATCACATTAAGATCCAATCACACACCGAGATTGAATTACTTAGATCATATGTTTCACTAGGCATACCACCGTAATTGCGCATAACAATTCTAGTTTTACCATTTTTAAAAATAGTAAAGAGTATAAAAACCTTTATACCGAATTAAGAGCAGAAACATATGAATACAAATATAACTGTATTGAATATAGAGAAATATGTAAGGTTCATATAATCAAAAATAGGGTTTTATCTTCCCTTAACTAAATAAGAAACTTAGTCGTGCATGGCAAATTCAAAATCAAAAGAAAAACAGAAGAAAAACATCGTCTAGTATAGATATGCAAAAGAAAACTGAACATCAAACTAGTTTCCAAGGATTGAGAATGATTGATCTCCGATTGCTCGAACTCGAGTCTCCAATCTTTGATATAATCTCTCTCTTTCTTGTTCTTTATATTCTCTATAGTAACTTGACGGCTCACAGTCCAGACTTGCCTTTTTAGAACCCTAAGTAATCTTATTTATAGATTTTGGACCCTAACCCTTCATTCAGATTCATTTTTAACTTTCTAGGCTGAAGACACAGGCCGCATCTGATGACACCCCCCCCCCCGTGTTTGGGTATGTCAACACAATTTTAGCAAGATTGAAAGGCAGAGAAGAACATGACCTAATCCATGTTTGAGGACATAGGTCGTGTTCTCGGGTCTGTTAACATAATATCCACATGAATTAAAGTCAGAGAAGAACACGAACTACCTCATGTCTGTGGACACGGGTCGTGTTCTTGGGTGCACTCAGAATTAGATCCAATTTGTGATACCAGAGAAGGACACGACCTACCCCGTGTTTGGGGACATGGGTCATGTCACTTAATTTCTCCATATTCAGCCTTGATTCTACGTATATACTCTTCTCTCTTCGTTTCTAGGGGTGATATTGATCTCCTGAAAAATACAATGCAATTATGAGTGCTTATAAACACATTTAAGCATAGTTTCATAATAAGGATTCGATTAAACTTCATATCTAGAAACTTAGCTAAATATTGATAATTAAGCACGTATAAAGTCTAATTAGATCAAACATAAAACACTCAAGATATGGAAATAATCGACAGATCACTGTTATATCAGCTAGACTCTAAAAATGCCTTCCTTTATGGTGATCTTAACGAAGATATATCTATAGAGCAATCACCTGGATTTGTTGCTCAGGGGGAGTTAAGCTTAGTTTGCAAGTTGACACGATCTCTTTATGGTTTAAAACAGTCTCCTCGAGCTTGGTTCGATAAGTTTAGTACCATTGTGCAGGAATTTGGTATGACTCGGAGTGAAACAGATCATTTAGTTTTCTATCGACATTCTTTAGTTGGTAGATGCATTTATTAGGTAGTCTATGTGGATGATATAGTTATTATAGGTAATGATCATAAGGGAATATCTCAATTGAAGAAACATTTGTTCAGTCACTTTCAAACCAAATACTTAGGAAAGCTGAAATACTTCCTTGGTCTTGAGGTAGCTCAGTCAGAGAATGGTATTATGATTTCACAAAGGAAATATGATTTAGATATATTGGAGGAAACTGGCATGATAAATTGAAAACCTGTTGATACTCTAATAGATCCGAACAATAAATTATTACCAAATCAAGGAGAGCCTTATTCAGATCCAGGCAGGTATAGAAAGTTAGTTGGAAAGCTAAACTATCTTACAATAACCAGACCAGATATCTCCTTCGTCGTTAGTGTGGTGAGTCAATTCATGCAATCACCATATGTTGATCATTGGAATGCAGTGGTTCAAATTTTACGATACATTAAGAATACTCCATGTCAAGGGTTGTTATATGAAGATAAAGGAAACACTCATGTTGTATAGTATTCAAATGCAGATTGGGCTAGTTCACTTGTTGATAGGTAGTCTACTTCAGGATACTGTGTCTTCATTGGTAATCTTGTATCCTGGAAAAGTAAAAAGCTAAATGTGGTTGCTCGGTCAAGTGCAGAAGCTGAATATCGGGCTATAACAATGGTTAATTGTGAACTTATATGGGTAAAACAGTTACTTCGTGAGTTGAAGTTTGGAAGTGTTGATCAGATGAAACTATATTGTAATAATCAAGCTACTCTACACATTGCATCAAACCCGGTCTTTCATGAAAAAACCAAATATATAGAAAGTAATTGTCACTTTATCCGAGAGAAAGTTCTCTCCAAGAAAATTACTATTGAGTTTGTCAACTCTAATGATCAGCTCGCGGATATCCTTGCAAAGTCTCTTCGAGGTCCTTAGATTCAGTTCATTTGTAACAAGCTGGGTGCATATGATTTGTATGCTCCAGCTTGAGGGGGAGTGTTGGAGAGCATCTTCTATTTAGGGAGGATATCATCTATTTAGGAGCTGTATATTTTCTTATTTGATTTGTATATCTGTCCTATTATTTAGTTTGCTTATTTACATAGTTTTCTAATATTACTAATTGTAAATCTTATGTATAATTAGTAGTACTGAGGCTATTTTCCTCAAGCAATTCAGTAAACAGTTTATTCATCTTAAGAACCAAGTGGAGTCTCATTGTTGTTTGCTTCCTTCGACTTCTCATTTTGAAATAGGAATAAATCTTCATAAAAGACTACATGTCTTGAATTTATAATTTTCTTTGCTACTAAATCAAGGACTTTGTATCCTTTCTTCCCTGGGGTATATCCTAAAAAAGCACAACGTCTAGATCTTGACTCAAATTTGTCAAGGGGCTTTGGCTTGTTGTAAACATAACATAGACACCCAAAAACACGTAAGTGCTCATAAGCTGGCTTTTCTTTAAACAGTACTCATACGATGATTTTCCTTTTAATGTTGGAGTTGGTAAGAGGTTGATCAAGTGTGATGCAGCCATTACGCATTCTCCCCAATAACATGGTGGAATGTTAGATTGAAACTATAATGCTCGAGCTACTTCAAGGAGATGTGTGTGCTTCCTTTCCATAACACCATTTTGTTATAGTGTTGTGGACAAGAATTTTGATGAAGCATCCCTTGATCTGTTAAAAAAACTCTTGAAAGTTCCATAGACGAATTCAAGGGCATTATCTAATCTGATTTTCTTGATCTGTATCCCAAACTGTGTCTTGATCATCTTAACAAAGTGCTCAAATAATTTTGGTCCCTCAGATTTTTCTTTCATCATATAAACCCACGACCTCCTTCAGTAGTCATCAACAATGGTGAGAAAATATGTATATCCATCATGAATCTTTACTCTATAAGGCCCCCATCACATCAAGATGAACTAAATCAAAGGCATTCTTGGATATATTATTCCGAATAGGAAAAACATTTTGACATTGTTTTGCTCGATGACATGCATCACGCGACTTTGAATCAAAATTCAAATTATCAAATACAAATTTTAATCTAGTAAGAGGGATGTGACCCATTCTTTGGTGTAGAACTTGTTGAAAGTCTACATTAATTATCATTAAATGTGTTTTATCTCTCCCATTTATTGTATATATTCTGTTATTATTGTAAAGATTTAGTTAGAAACATATCAGCATGTAATTAGGAAACTGTTTCAATTATTTCCTAAGATAGACTCATTTGTTCAGTTATTTCCTTTTTCATAGGGATTTGCCATTATGGAATCCTATTTTTCTGCTCTCCTTCTTTCTATAAAAGGAGCTGCGTTGTATATTCTGTATAAGCAATAATAATATTGCCTTTCAAGTTGGTATCAGAGCAGAATACGATCTGCTCTGCCGACCCTAATCCTTATCTAGGCATGGCTTCCGAGTCACAAGATGATGCCTCGGCTACCACTGTCATTCCCCACAGTGGACCAGCAACATCGTAGAATCAAGGTTTTGAACCTAAAATGACTTTGGGTGACTCTCCTTCAGTTCAAATCACTATAATTCGTCTCAATGGAACGAATTTCTTCTGTTGGTCTTAGTCAGTCTGTATGTATATCTGCGGCAAGGGCAAGATAGGATATTTGATAGGCAGCACCGAGCAACCAGCCAGGGAAAGCTCCCAATATGCAGTATGGGATGCAGAAAATTCCATGATCATGACTTGGTTAGTCAACTCCATGGAAGAAGAGATTAGTGCCAATTACATGTGTTACTCAACAGCCAAAGAGCTTTGGGACAGTGTTAATGAGATGTACTATGATATGGGAAACAAATCTCAAGTGTATGAACTAAACTTAAGAATTGGAGAGATCAAGCAAGGCGGAGACAACGTGACCAAATACTTCAATAATCTGAGGAGGATTTGGCAAGACTTAGACATTTACAACACTCATGAATGGAAATCACCTGAAGATTCAAAATATCACAATAAAGTGATTAAGGAAAGAAAGATTTTCAAGTTTCTGGCTGGACTAGATCATGAACTTGAGGAAGTTCGTGCAAGGATCATTGGTAGAGGAACTCTACCATCCCTTGGAGAGGTGTTTTTAGAAGTACGAAGAGAGGAGACCAGGAGAAATGTTATGTTGGGAAAGAACAAAAAACCAGAACCTATAACTGCAGATAACACTGCTCTTGTTGTTGCTGAATCTATTGCAAACAAAAGTAATAGTTACCACTAGAAGAGGAGTGATGAATCAAATCGTGTATGGTGTGATTACTACAACAAGCCACGCCATACCAGAGAGACTTGCTGGAGACTCCATGGAAGGCTAACTCATTTAAAGGGCAATAAAGCTGGTGGTAAACAAAGGCGAGTTTTCGCTGTAGCACATGAAGCTAACAGTACCATTTTCAGTAAAGAGCAAGTTAATCAACTCATTAAACTATTACAGTCCAGTACATCATCTAGCGTTCCTAGTGCTTCTATTGCACAATCAAGTAATTTTGAAATTTTTAGAGGTTTATCTTGTGCTATAGAGTCAGTCCTATAGATCATTGATTCAGGGGCGTCTGACCATATGACCAGTATCTCATCTTTATTTAAAACATATTCTCCATGTTATGGTAATGAAAAGGTTAGAATTGCAGAAGGTAGTGTCTCTCCTATTATTGGAAAAGTTATCATAACTATATCATCTACCATTGACCTACAATTTGTGCTACATGTTCCAAAACTTTCTTGTAACCTTCTATCTGTTAGTAAACTTTATAAAGATACTAATTGCAAGGTTATATTTTTGGATTCCCATTATGTGTTTCAGGACCAAATTTTGGGGAAGATAATTGGCAGTGCTAGGATGATAGATGGCCTCTACTATTTCAATAAAGGATCCTACGAAGATTAAGTGATTCAAGGTCTTAGTGGTACAAGTTCATCTACTATCCAAAGACAAATAATGCTTTGGCATTTTAAATTAGGACATCCAAGTTTTCAATATCTTAAACATTTGTTCCCATCTTTATTTAAGGATGTTGATTGTTCCTCTTTTCAGTGTCAAAATTGTGTTATTGCTAAAAGTCATCGTATTTCTTATAATCCTAAACCATACCGTGCATCTAAACCATTTTATTTAATTCATAGTGATGTTTGGGGACCCTCAAAAATCACTACTCAATTCGGAAAAAGATGGTTTGTAAGCTTTATTGATGATCATTCACGGTTGTGTTAGGTTTATATAATGCGTGACAAATTTGATGTGGCAAAACTGTTTGAAATGTTTTATAATATGGTTGCCACTCAATTTAACACCAAAATAAGCATACTCCGTACTGATAATGGAACAGAATATTTTAATAAATATATGGGAAATTTTTTGGCAGAAAGAAGCATTCAACATCAGTCCACTTGCCCTAATACCCCTTAGCAGAATGGTCTTGCTGAGAGAAAAAATAGGCACTTACTTGAAGTTGTTCGTGCTATTATATTTACTATGCATGTCCCTCAATATCTATAGGGCGAGGCTATCCTAATAGCTTCTTATTTGATAAACAGAATGCCTACACGTGTTTTGAATTTTTCAACACCTTTAGAAGTTCTTCAAAAAACTTATCCTGATTCAAGAATGCATGCAAATTTGCCTCTAAAAATCTTTGGGTGCACTACTTTTGTACATGTTCACCATGCATCTCAATCTAAGCTTGATCCTCGGGCTGAAAAGTGTATTTTTGTAGGTTATGCTCCTAATCAAAGGGGGTACAAATGTTTTAATCCTACCACCAAAAAACTATTTGTCAGTATGGATGTAATATTTTTAGAGGAACAACCTTTTTTCCATGAAGATCATTTTCAGGGGAAGATAAGGGCTGATGAAAATGATCTCCTTCGTCAGCACATACCTCAACTCATTTATGAAACTATATCCAAACCTGAAGATATACTTGAACATAATGTTCGAGATGTTAAAAATGATGAAGAGGTGCCAACATTAGATGTTTCTAAGACAGGGGGAGAAATGCAACAATCATATAAAGAACCAATTGTTTATGTTCGGAGGAACAAGATCTCACAAGAAGGATGCCATCCTATTATCCAAGCACCAAGCCAGTCAACTTCCTCAGAAAGTCCCACTAAGTCTACTCTAGGTAACTCTACTTCCCTTCCAGTCTAGTTCTGAAAATTTAGACACCTCTTTACCCATTGCCCTTAGGAAGGGAACTCGAGCCTGCACACAAAAGACTGCCAAAACCTCGGCAAAACTCACCATCCTATATCTAAATTCATGTCCTACCATAATCTGTCTCTAAAGCATAAAGCATTCACCTCTAGAATTACAAACTTGTTTGTGCCTAGAAACATTCAGGAAGCTCTAGATGATCCCAACTGGAACCATGTTGTTATGGAAGAAATGAATGCCCTTAGAAGAAGTGGAACTTGGGAAATCATTGAGCTACTAAAAGGAAAAAAAACAATAGGCTGTAAGAGGGTGTTCACCATTAAATGCAAGGTTGATGGGAACATAGAACGATACAAGGAAAGACTAGTTGTACAGGGGTTCACTCAAACTTATAGAATTGACTATGGGGAAACTTTTGCTCCAGTAGCTAAAATCAATTCTATAAGAGTTTTGCTGTCTCTTGCTATGAATTTTGATTGGATCCTTCACCAATTAGATGTTAACAATGCCTTCCTAAATGGAGACTTGGAAGAAGTGTTTATGAGCCCTCCACATGGCTTTGAGAAAAAATTGAAATCTGACCAAGTGTGCAAGTTAAAAAGGTCTTTGTATGGTTTAAAACAGTCCCCAAGAGCATGGTTTGAATGCTTTAGGACTACTGTAAAAGGTCTTGGATACAACCAAAGCCATGTAATTGGCTAGCAGCCATGAAAAATAGTTTTAATGATAACAAACATGATGAAGATGATGTATTGTTCAAGTACCAAGAGTGAGCATTGCAACAAGAAAGCAAAGATCTCATTTATGCTCAACTCAAGGAGAAGAAGGTTTTGATAACAACAAAATCATGTCAAAGACCAAGTCCAAAGGAAGATTAAATGGTATAGCTTATAGGACTTAGGGTCTTTTTGTAAGAAGTCTTCTAGATATCTCAAATATGTTTTTAAATATTTAAAAATAATTTTCACATGTTAAAATACCCAACAAATAAGTTTTGAAGGTCTAGTTATGATGGTAGTTCAAATTTATGAAAAATAGCAAAGTTTGAGTTTTGAAAATTTGACCTTTGGTTACTCTTTTGATCATAACTTTTAAAATAATTTAATTTTTATTTTGAAACTTATTTCATTTGAAAATAGACTCAAATATCTTTCCAATGACTAGTCATTTGCTTTAAACGGATAAGAAATGAAGAAGTTATGACCATTTAAAGTTAGATTTCAAAATCAGAGTAGTGTATTCGAATACACCACATAGGTATTCGAATACCACACCCCAGAAAAGTTTCCAGAACATGATTTTAAGGATCTATTCGAATACCTAAAGGGATATTCGAATACCACAACACAGAAAATGTTCCAGAACACATTTTTGAAGGATCTATTCGAATACCAAATATGGTATTCGAATAACCCACGAGGTTTTGCTTTAGATTTTGAAAATGGCAGCCAACGTCTCTGCATTTAATATGGTTTTAATTGCTCCAACGGCTATTTTCTTTCATTGCTCTATAAATAGAGACCTTGGGTCTCTTCTGAAGGTTGCCTAACCATTTGAATTATTTTTTGCTTGTGCCAAAAACGTGATTCTCTATTTTCTTACATTTTCTGTGCTCTTTTCGCCAAAACTTTGAGATATCCTAAGAGAGATTCATAGTGCTTCAAATTGTAACATTTGCTCTAAGTGAGAGATTCTCTTCATTTATTTTCTGCTTCTGTAAAAAGGGTGAGGTATCTCTTAGTGAATTTGTGAGGGTGAGGTATCCCTCAGTAAAAGGGTGAGGTATCCCTTATTGTAGAGAAGGTGAGGTATCCTTCAAAGGGGGTGAGGTATCCCTCTAGTATATAGGGTGAGGTATCCCTGTTATGTAAAGGCTGCAAGCACCTGTTTTAAGCTTGTATTGAATAGTAAAAAATCTCGAACTGTGTTTCGGGGACTAGACGTAGGCCACAAGTGGTTGGTGGTCAAACCAGGATAAATATCGTGTCTGCTTTTCTTCTATCATTCATCTCTTTATTTTCAGCAATTTATTTATTATTGCTTAATTATTTATTTACTGTTCTTAAGGCATTTTATCATCTTTACACATATTCATTATATTGCTTCAAGAAATTTGTATTAAAAAGAGTTTGCGAAAAAGTTTTTAATTACTCAATTCATCCCCCTCTTAAGTACTGAAGTCACTTGGGTAACAAGCCAGGCTGATCATACAATGTTTTATAAACATACCATGAATGGTAAAATTGCTGTTTTAATTGTATATGTTGATGATATTATCTTGACAAGAAATAATGATAGAGAAATTGATCATTTGAAGAAGAAACTGGCTGTTGCCTTTGAAATTAAAGAACTTGGTCCATTAAAATACTTTCTTGGAATCGAGTTTGCTAGATCAATCTTTATTAATCATAGGAAGTATATCCTAGATTTGCTTAAGAAAACTGGCTTATTGGGGTGTAAGGCAGCCAAGACACCCATTGAGCAAAATGTAAAACTTGAACCAGCTAAACCTGAGGAAGTAATGGACAGAGAGAGGTATCAAAGATTGGTTGGGAGACTAATTTATCTCTCTCATACTCGCCCAGATATTGCATTCGCAGTTAGTATGGTGAGTCAATTTATGCACTCACCCGGTCTTAAGCATTTTGAAGTAGTGGATAGAATTCTAAGATACTTAAAGGGAACTCCAGGAAGAGGACTATTATACAGAAAAACTGGATCCATACAGGTGGAAGCCTATACAGATGCAGATTGAGCTAGCGATTATGGATAGAAGGTCTACATCTGTTACTGCATTTTTATTGGAGGAAATTTAGTCACTTGGAGAAGTAAAAAATAAAGTGTAGTAGCTAGAAGTAGTGCATAAGCATAATATAGATCAATGGCGCAAGGAATTTGTGAAGTGTTGTGGATTAATAAGTCGCTACAAGAGTTGAAGATTCAAAATTCAACACCAACTAGATCAGATCTTTGTGACAATAAGGTGCAATCTCTATAGCTCACAACCCGGTTTTACATGATAGAACTAAACATGTAGAGGTTGATAAACACTTTATTAAGGAGAAAATAGAGAAAGGGCAGATTTGCATTCCATACATCTCAACCAGAGACCAGACAAATGACATTCTTACCAAAGGTTTAGCCAAGAAACTCTTTGATGACATGATTGGCAAGTTATCCATGTACGACATTTTCAAGCCAGCTTGAGAGGGAGTGTTGAAAGTCTACATTAATTGTCATTAAACGTGTTTTATCTCTCCTATTTATTGTATATATTCTGTTATTATTGTAAAGATTTAGTTAGAAACAGATCAGCATGTAATTAGGAAACTGTTTCAATTATTTCCTAAGATAGACTCAGTTGTTCTGTTATTTCTTTTTTCATAGGGATTTGCCATTATGGAATCCTATTTTTCTGCTCTCCTTCTTTCTATAAGAGAAGCTGCGTTGTATATTCTGTATAAGTAATAATAATATTGCCTTTCAAGTGAACTTCTGCCATCACACTTGAACTAGTTACAATGATTTTGCTTTCAACTCCTTGATCAAAGTAGTAAAGATTCCCTTTTAGCTTACCCGCTACGATCACTCTCTTGGTGGTAAGGTCCTGTACAAAACATCCATTGGGAAGGAAAACAACAAAACAATTTAGTTCTCTTGTCAACTTACTGATTCAAACCAGGTTGCAGTTAAAATTAGGTAAATATAAAACATCCCTCAAGAAAATTTCATCATTTATTTTGGCTTTTCCACCTAATTTTACTTCAGCCTTTTACCCATTAGGTAAAGCTACTCTGATAAGCTCCTTCAAATTTATTTTTTCTTTTAATAGCATGACATCAGACAATGTATGATCTGATGCTTCACTATCCAAAATCCATTCTGCACATTTTTCTACTTTACCAATGAAATTCACAGTACGTATAGCATGTTTCTCTCTAGCCAATAAGGCCATGAGTTGATCAAACTGCTCTTGGGATAGCTGGCTAGTTTGTCCTGAGTAGCTTCCTTTATCTCTGAAATGACTACATGGGCTGTAAACTTTCCCTTCTTCTTGCCTTGCTAGTTTGATGGGTAGCCAACAATTTCAAAACAATTGTCCTTAATGAGTAGAGTCTTCTTGCAATGCTCACATCACAGCTTCTTGTTTTGATCTCTCCCTTTGTAACCCATCAACATTAACTTTGAATGCAACTAGTTCCATAGAATGTCTTCCAATCGTCACCTCATTTGATGTCAACAAGGACTAGGCATTTGGCAGGCTTGGAAGTAGTTCTTTGCATAAAAGGTTTGACCTCACAACTCCATAGGCATCATTTAGGCCCATGACAAATTGGTGGAGTCTTTCCTCTTCCTTTTCTTTTGTTGCAACTCCACACATGCACCCACTGCATTAGGCACAGATCTATGTACATGGTTGTGGGGACACATGCCCTCATTGAGTTAAAAAAAATATTATATAGCTTCTATCATGTGTTTTATAATTTTTGGAGTTAAAGATATATATTTGCCCCCACCATCAATTATAACAAGGAAAATGATAATCTCACATCACTTTTTCTTTCACATAATTTTTTACATTACTTTTTTAATTATTGTGATTAAGTGAGAGAAAGTATTGACATGTAAATATTAATCTCAATAGTACGGAAAATAATATAAAAAGTGATGTGAAAAAAAAGTGTGGTGAGAAAATCAAGTTATTATAACAAATAGTTGATTTAATACTTTATTTGATTACATATATATGTAAACATACATATTTGATGATATTGATAATAAGAAAGATATTTTTTATTCTTAAAATATAAAAATATACAAGAAGCAAATATTAATTAATCTTTAATTATTTTTATGTGTATATAAACATTTAAAAAAATATATATATTGCCTTTGATTTTGCCCCTACTATTCAAAATTTATGTATCCGTCACTGCACTGCATCCATTTATATGTGTCTTCGAAAAGGCATTAAGTTGCTGCCACAAACTCTTCAGCTTAGCATAATACGTCTAGATAGTCATATCTCCTTGACGTGTATTTGCTAATTTTCTTTTGATTTCTTGAATTCTAGGACCGCTTCCTTAAGAGAATCACTCTTCTAGCTCCTTCCTGCCATGGGTTGTGTCATGGTAAAGTACACTGTCATGCAATTCTTCATTTAAGGAATTTTGAATCCAAGACATTACCATCGTGTTACAGGTAGTCCAATCTTCTTCGTTGGGATCTCCTGCTGGGGGCTTCGGCAGTTTACCGTTCACATACACCAGTTTGTGTTTTGACCTCAAAGCATTGGTCACCGCCCTGCTCCAAGTTGAGTAGTTCGTCCCTTTCAAAAAGTGGGTAACCAATTGGTCACCTGGTCTATCCGAGCCAGGGTTCTAAATTGTGGTTCGCATCACCTGATGCGGCCGCAATATTGCTATTGCATCCCGTGCCGCAATAGCATCTAGCGGCAATTGCAGTGGGCATGAAAATCACACGAAACGGTCGCTACATAACAGTGTTGCGATCGTAGTGGGCAGCAGCAGGCCACAACAGTGCACCAGAGAGAAAGGGGAGGGAGGCAGAGAGGGGATCGAGGCAGTGGTTGGCGCCGGTGATTTGGGCTGAGAGGGGGATGTGGGCAGCGGTCTCTACAAGGTGAGCAGCAGTGCTACAAGGGGTGCGATTCCGAGCATCAGAGAGGAAAGGGAAGCAAAGCCAGAGAGGAAGAGGGGGTGGGGGGCCATTCCGAAGCAGAGAGGAAGAGAGGGTGAGATTGAGAGGATTAGACTTCAGATTGAGAGGATCGGACTTTAGATTCGGAGGAAGGAGAAGCACCGGCTGCAGAGAGGAAGAGGGACATCTGACATCTAAGGGTTGAGTTGAAAAACCAGGAAGAGGAAGCTTCATATTCAAATGGAGATGGAGAGATGGAGAGACAGAGGGAGAAAGGAAGGGTCAAGGGGGGATTTGGGAAAGTGAAAAAAAATTAGGGGTAGAGAGAGAGAATGAGGGATTTGGGAGGGATTTGGGGCAAAGGAAGGGGAATTTGGAAAAATTGAGGAAAAAATTGGAAAAAAATTGGGAAAGAGGGAAGTTAGAAAAAAAATTTAGAAGAGTGAAAATTTTTAAAATAATGTGTGAAAATTAAGTTAAAAATAGTTATAATTAATTAAAATTTCTGATAATTAAGTTAATTAATAAATTGTTAGTTCCAAAAAATTTAGTAGTGTATGTCGAGTCTAAAATTAAACTTAATTATTGGTTGATAATTGGAGTATTAGGAATAATAATAATTAATTGAAATTTATGATGATTAAGTTAAATTTATGAGAACAATAATTATGTTATTTTGGTTATGAATTCAATTTCAATTATTTTTTTAAGATGATACAAATCTTAATAAATGAGTAAAAACTTATAAAACATTATAAATGAAGATATATGAAGAGTTATAATAATTATAAATTTTGTTTTCATTTTGTGCAAGCTTTAAAAAATTTTATGCCGCAACGACCGCAATCTGTATTGTAGTAACCGCAATGCTCGTAATCACCGCAATCGCGACCGCAACTACAATTTAAAACTGTGATCTCAGCTGCTCAATTGGTAAGGTGATGGTTTGTTGCCTTTGCTTGAGGATGTTTTGGTTACTATGAGTTCCTCTGCCATTTCCTTGACCTGTTTCCTTGTTTAATTGAGAAGATAACAAAGGAGACAAACTCTAGTTTATGCTAAAAAAAATAACCCGCTCTAATACCATGTAAGAGAACTGTATTTGATTGAAAAGTCGTGATAATACATACAAAACTGAGCACAAATATATATACAGAGAAATAAGAATCATTAGCTATCTACAAGCTACAGTTTGGGCTAATTAGGAGGACAGAATCAATTTCAAATTGATAATACACAAAATCAATCCCTAAACTTCTAGTTTGAGCTCTGACCAATTTTCCTTAAGATGTTGCTGACTCTGTGCAGTATTTGTTGGTGATTTTGTGCTGTATTCAGAATTGTCATTGAAATGCAAAATGGTTGGGATTGACTAATTAGCTGAAGATGGGAATATCCAATCTTGATAGACCCACCCAATTGAAATAAGCATTAAGCAACGTTCTCACTTTTGTTGGAGCTGTGAGAGTTGGCAGCCCAAAGCTCTAGGTCTCTTGGCTCTAGAAGAACCACCATCATCAAGGGAATAGAACCACCACCACTGGTAACCATGCCATCTCCCACTCCCTCTAACGAATTGTCGGGACCCATATGGGTTTTACGTGGGTGTTGCAATCATACCCATGCCCCTTGCAACAATTCCTGTATCCTCCCTGTACGTAACTTGCTTGTGCCTCTCATCTTCCACGTTGATCACTCCTCTTTTTCAGCAAGCAGATTCACTTCTGGGCACATCTTCAGTTTCCAATACTTGATGTTGCTGGTGTTGTTGCCAAACTCTTGAACGTTGTTGTTTTGAAGCTGTGGCAGGCAGGGAGGGGAAGTTAGGAGTGGAAAAATTCCGAAGTCAACACTGACAGTAACTAATGAAGGCAGAGGAATTTGGGAACTGTGGTCTGCTGAAATTGGTTTGCCTTGTTGGTACAAGGAAGGCATTGGTGCTATAAGAACTAGGTCTATAAGAGTTAACATGCTCATTGGAACAATTTACAAGCTTTAAGATTGAGGTTTTGTTTTTTGAAAACAGTGTCTTGGTGTTTTATCCTATTGAGCTGTGGTTGAAGATGGATACCTTATATAGAGCGAATGTGAACAGAACCAGAGACGCCACTCTTTTGATGCAAGTGTGAATTATGATATGAATTTAAAATAAAAAATTTGATCTATTATTTGCTCTATAGGGTCTTTTGCTCGGTAGTATTGAGCTGTAGTTTTGGCTCATTAGGATGATCTGCCAAATATTCTCTAGCCTAAGGATTTTTTGGTGTATGCATTTACGGATTTACCTATTGCATCTGATACTACCTTTTAATTTTGGGGAAAAAACTATATATATCATTTTTTGGATGCCAAATTCATGAACTTATTTTCTAATGATTGTTCTCTCTTACCATAGAGAGATTCTTACCTAAACCATGAGCATCCAGTTGGGTGCACTAAACAAATCATGACTTAATATTTTCATAAATTCTTGTGTTTCACAATTAATTTCACTGTACTCTATGAATATCAAGTCCTGATTAGCTTAGTATACCAAACTATCATACATTATGTTTAAGTAAAAATTTCTCCTTACGATAATAGATAACACATGCTATCAACTATCGGGCGATTTAACAATTTCAACATTTTTTCTAATATTCCATTTCATCAAAACCTTCACTTACTCAAAAATTAAAAATAAAAATAATTGGTTAATAAAAGATATTCTTTAGTAGTCATTAAAAAAAATAAATTAATAATAACTTACAAAATAGAATAGATGAATTCAGGACTTTAAAGATTTTACCTTTCATTTTCTGAGTAAATGATGATACTTTGGTCAAAAAATTAAAACAAAAAGGCATAAAGCTGACAAGATTTACAACAACAACCAACAACAACTATGCCTTTTCCCACTAGGTGGGGTCGGCTACATGGATCAAACGATGCCATTGTGTCCTATCATGAACCAAGTCTTCAGAAAAGTCATTCAAATCTAGATCTTTTTTAACCGTTTCACCTATAGTCTTTCTTGGTCTTCCTCTACCTCTAGCTATTGGGCTATTCTCCATCTGATCTACTCTTCTTACAGGGGCTTCTAAGGGTCTTCTCCTTACATGTCCAAACTACCGAAGGCGAGATTCTCTCATCTTTTCCACAATAGGTGCTACCCCTACTTTCTCTCTAATGCATTCATTCCTAATCCTATCTTGTCTAGTATGGCCACACATCCAACGCAACATCCTCATCTCCGCGACACTGATCTTGTGCTCTTGTTGGCTTTTTACCGCCCAACATTCAGTACCATACAACATTGCGAGCCTTATAGCTGTGCGGTAAAATTTACCCTTAAGCTTGAGAGGCACTTTCCTATCACAAATAACTCCTGAAGCACACTTCCATTTCATCCATCCAAATTGAATCCTATGGTTTACATCTCCTTCTATCTCTCCATCATTTTGTATGATGGATCCAAGATACTTAAACTGTGTAACTTGTGGAATGGTATGATCTCCAATTTTTACCGCTAAGCTAGCATTAGCATGTTTCTTACTGAACTTACATTCCATATACTCCGTCTTACTCCTGCTTAGACGAAAGCCATGTTCTTCCAAAGCCCGTCTCCACAACTCTAGCTTCCCGTTTATTTCCTCTCTCGACTCTCCAACTAAGACTATATCATCTGCAAAAAACATGTATTGTGACACTGGCTCTTGGATATGCGCAGTCAGCACATCCAAGACCAAGGTAAAAAGATAAGGACTCAAAGTGACCCTTGGTGCGATCCCATAGTTATAGGGAACTCTTCTCGTGACCTCACTCGGTGTTCTCACACCGGTTTTAACCTCATCATACATATCTTGGATTGCTCGAATATGGCAATACGAACTCTTTTCTTCTCCAAAGCCTTCCACAAGACTTCTCTCGGTACCTTCTATCGTAGGTTTTTTCCAGATCAATGAAAACCATGTGTAGGTCTTTTTGCTTCCTCCGATACCATTCCGTCAATCTTCGTAGAAGATAGATTGCTTCCATGGTTGACCTCCTGCATAAAACCAAATTGATTATCCGAAATATGAGTCTCTTGTCTTAGTCTCCTTTCAATGACTCTTTCCCATAACTTCATAGTATGACTCATGAGCTTAATCCTCCGTAATTTGCACAGCTTTGTATATCTCCCTTATTCTTATAAATAGGGATTAAAGTGCTTCTCCTCCATTCATTTGGCATCTTCTTAGACCTCAATATCTCGTTAAATACCTTTGTAAGCTCACCTTATACCTTTATCTCCTGGCACTTCCATATCTCAATAGATATATTATCTGGTCCAACCGCTTTTTCATTATTCATCCTCTTCAATGCTTCTTTTACCTCAAACTCCCGAATTCTACGATAAAATATTTTATTTTGGTCTTCCTCTCTAGTGTTTAGAATGTCTGAGTCCCCTAATGCCCGTGTTCCTCATTAAATAACTTGTGAAAATAACCCTTCCATCGATCTTTGATGTCTTGTTCCGTAACCAAGACTTTACCCTCTTCATCCTTAATGCATTTCACTTGATCCAGTCTCTTGTCTTCCTTTCCCTACTTTTAGCAAGCTTGTAGATATACCTTTCTCCGTCTTTGGTGCCCAACGATTGATATAACCCATTAAACGCTTTAATTTTCGCCCGCTTCACCGCCTTCTTAGTATCTTTTTTAGTCCGCCTTATATTTTTCCCAATTTTCATCATTTTTACACACGTGCCAAGCTTTATAACATTCCCTTTTAACCTTAACCTTATCTTGTACACTTGTGTCCCACCACCAAGATTCTTTATCCTTGGGTCCAAAGCCCTTGATTCACCGAGTGTCTCTTTTGCTACCTTCCTAATCCCTTTAGCCATCTCGTTCCACATATCATTAAGACTCCATTGTACTTCCCAAATCTCTTCCTCCATAATCCTCCTCTGAATGAGCATTTATTTTCCGCCCTTTAGTTGCCACCATTTGATCCTTGGCTCTCTCGTCTCGATAATTTCTCCTTACTCTCATCTTAACTCGCACATCCATAACCAAAACCCCGTGTTGGGTAGGTCAAATGCTCTCTCCAGGGATGACTTTGCAATCCAAGCAAATCTTTCTATCGATTTCCTTAATAAAAAGAAATCAATTTGAGAGAAAGAATCCCCGCTTCTATACGTGATAAGATGCTTTCTTCCCGCTTCCTAAAGCAGTGTTAGCTATTCAGTAAGATCAAACGCTACCGCAAAATCTAGAATCGCTTCGCCCTCTCGCATTAACTACTCCTGACCATAACCCCCACGCAAACCCTCATACCCCTAGATTCGCTCCACACATGACCATTTAGGTCCCCACCTAGAAAAATCTTCTCTCCCAATGGTATTCTCTCGCACTAAACCTTCTAAATCCTCCCAAAATTTAATCTTGTAGTGCTCGTCTAACCCTACTCTTGGGGTGCATACGCACCGATAATATTAAAAGTCTCCGTTCCACAACAAACTTCAAAGCTATAATCCTATCTCCAAGTCTTGTCACATCCACAACATTATTCTTCCAATTCTTATCTACTATTATGCCTACCCCGTTTCTAGATTTTATCTTGCCAGGTGTACCAAAGCTTAAAACCCAAAGTGTCGAGTTCCTTCTTTTCTCCAACCCACTTAGTTTCTTGTAGACATAAAATTAATCCTCCTCCTAATCATGGTGTCAACTATTTCCATTAATTTACCCGTAAGTGTGCTATATTCCAAGTTCCAAAACGCATCCTACTTTCTTGTGAACTAACTTCTTTACCCACACCCGTTCACGAAAATGTAGGAACCCTCGCTTATTTTTCACTACACCCAAAGGCGCGATGCAATGCTCTTCGCTCATTCGACACCGTACTCAAGCCATACAACAAGCGTTGCTTGCAGAGCAACGACCCAAGATTAACACAATTACTTTTTGATCCATGTCATAAAAATTCGACAAAGTTTTACGTTATTTGTCGATTACCTAACACAACCCTCCTCTTTATCCAGGACTTGGGGCCATGCATGTAAGAATTTGCAAAAGTTCAAAGATAAAAAGCAGAGTTATAAAGCTGACAAGATTTATTAATAAAAAATTTACATTGAAGTTAATCAACTAATAATAAGATACCACCAAATCTAAATATATATAAAACTCTACTCACAATGTTCACCGAACAAACTAATTCTCTCATTCAGGCCAAGATGAGAATAGCCTAAAAAAGCAAAATAGACATTTTTGTTTCTTATCTTTGTTTTTTTTAATTTGGTCCTATATTATTTTTTTTTTTGTTAATTTAATCTTTTATCTTAAAAATCATTTTCAACGTGATCTTTATGTTAGGATTATGTTACCCTCTAATATAAGTGATGACATGTCACTAAATGATAATAGTCACGTCATAGTCAAATTATCGTCACATTATAGTCATATCATCATTGTTAGTTACATGTAATCACTTTCGTTAAAGAGGTGACACAAGCTTTACAAAATGACCACATTACTCTAACAAAAAAATCACATTGTAAATAATTTACAAGATAAGGAACCAAATTGATAAAAACAAATGATATAGGATCAATTTTAAAAAGAAATAAAGATAAGGTACTAAAATACACTTTTTCAACATTATCAATGACCAAAGGCACACCATCCCTAATACTTAGAAGGTCATTATCACTGCAAACAAAGCTCCACTACGTTCTAGCAAATTTGGGGTTTGCAGGAAGCCCCTTCATAACCACCCCTTCCACTACAAGTCTTTATTCTGATTTGCACTATGTGAATAAAAAATATGAATATCTTCTGCATAAACTTCTAACACACGTCCAGACATGTCACTTTCAATAGCTATCGCTGCACTCGTCGTTTTCCCGATGGGCCTGTGGATTACAACTAAGGAGTTAATCTTGAAAAACTCATCACAATTACAAATAAAAACAGGAATTGAGACATTATATTGGCCAAATATTATGTGAGTAACAACAAAAGATCACAAAGAACTACATTTCATGATGTCAAGCCACCTAATTTTTCTAAATCCCATTGCGCAACTACACAAATAATTACTGAAAATTGTGGAGGATTGTTCATCTACCTCACAAAAGATACCATATAGCCCTCTAGGACATGCCGTTCTACTGATAGTTCCATTTTTCCCAAGCCATAAAAGATATAACATATTTGGACCTATTGTCTGGGCAAAAACTGTATACTTGACTAACAAATACAGGAACTCAAAACACAAACAATACTTCATGCATTTAGTGCACTAGGGGAAAAAAAGAGTTTATATCTGAATGTCCCAAGTCATATAATGTTTTCCTTCTTTACCATCTTTATGACATAGCACATATATTATTATAACCCCCTAAATAATTGTTTTTTCATTCCATATCATTATAACACATTGGAAAGAGAAAAAACTTGTGCTATCAGCATATTAAAACCACAATTGACTAAACAATCTTAAATGATATCATTATACATTTGAAATGCCAAACTGCAATTACAAGAATTCTGTATAATGATCTGAGCCTTGGCATAAGTTACAAGAAAAAAATGCTTCTTTTCCTACTTGAAACTGATGCATGTGAAATTTTTAACATTAACTGGTTCATTAATGCAAACTAACTGATTTTGAAGCTCCCTAGCAAGGGCCACCACTTCATCCAACTTTCATTAGCTTCCTATGACAAAGGCAACAAGTGCAATCCAATAGCTCAGAAAGCATATTCAAACCTTAATAAAGGTAGCAGCAGAGCATTAATCAAGAAAGCACATTCCACCAACTATGACCATAATTGGAGAAATATTCCAGATATAAAAATTAGTAAGCATATATCATTGCCTCTCACACTTAGATCCTCTCTATGAGTTGCATTTAAGTTGGGAAACTCAAAAGATTGACTCACCTCCAGAGTTTGCCAATCAGGGTCTATATCCCTGTTATGGAAGCACCAAAAGTTGACACCAAGTTTGTTTATGCACTTTGCTCTCACTGTGTTAATTAAGAGAAATTTATCTAGTGCCACATACAAATGAGTCAAATTGGAGTGTCAAGAATTGACATCTTTTAGCCATGTTTAATGATTTGGTACGATCTTCCCACGGCCAATGTTTGGTAGGTGCATCGAATGGGTCACCACCTGTTCCACGGAATGTATGCCAAAATGCAACACATAAATCTGAACCAATCCTGCTGTTATATAGAATAAATTCAAGTCAGAAGCCAACAGGTATTGGTGGATGATAAAATATAGATAAAATTGACGACTTCTTGGAATATAAATGAAAGCCAATCTTCATTTTCTTCCCACGAAACTACAAATAAATAGTTCTTTTTCTTCAAACAACCACATAGTGGTTTTAACCAACTAACTTAATTTTTTTACAGAGAATTGATAACAAAATGTTATACATAAAGATTCATATTCCCAATTCACTCTATTGTTTATCATCACAAACTTCAACACCTCCAAATTCTATGAGCAACATTCTTGAAAACATAATGCTAACATGTTACTTGTGCAGTTCAACACACCATAGAAACTCAAAACGAACACTCCTTATACGAAAACACACAGCACTGACACCAGCACATAGTTGTGGACTTTAATAATGCATATAAATGGAAAGTGCATATTATACTACAATTCTTTAAACTAAATCTTTAACTTCCATGCTTCCTAGATGGTTATTTCTAATTGAAAAATGTAGAAAGAGTGTGGAAAACAAATGAGACAAACAAGATGAGCAACAACAAAGTCGAAACCTTCAACAGCGACGTTGGAATCGATGACGAATGGTATGGCGTAGTAGAACTCCATCTCTACTCCACAAAATCGAGATTTGCTAGTATCCGTTGCCCTTTAGCCGAGAGGCATTTCACGATTTGGATTGGGTTGAGGAAGATGCGGAGTGCGAGGTGGGGTTCGTTCTTGAGGAGGAGGTTAATTTGGGAGAACAAAATGGGGGTTTACAGATTTTGGAGATTTAGGGTTAGGGTTCTTTGTTGGGTTAAACATCGGTAGTTAGGAATCTTGATTTGATTTTGATTTCAGAAATATATTGATTTGGATTCAGTTTTTTGATGAATTTTGATTGAGTCCAGCATTGAATCTTTAAAAAAAATTAAAAAAAGTCTCTGAGGGTCATTCAACAAATATAATGGTCAACACACCCTTCATGACTAGATTGCTGTTATGAATTATGAAGTGTGTACTAGTCACATGTTAGTTAGAGCCACACAAGAATTGTAACAATACAACTCGGTTTACCTTTGTACCGTAGAATCCACCTAATAATAAATTACCACAATGAACACCATCCAAGAGCTAAGAGTATGCACTTTATTTTGGTGTCCTTAAGGAAAAGCAACCCTAAAGATGCCAATTCTTGCATGTTATTCTAATGAAGTTTGAGTATCTTTCCTTTGTTTTAAATATGCTTCACAGCCGTTATGCTAAATATACTGATTTTGTCACCAGACACCCAAACTCGTAAAGCTATTAGCAACTGAAAATAAACAAATGATTGAGCTACATTCTAAAATTATACTTGGAAACAATTTCCCAAGGGTTAAACAGGTTTAATAATCAGAAGATAAGAACACAACTCCCATCACCAGCATAGGAAGCACATGGAGTGATGGCAATGGATCAGGTACCTGACCCGATCCAGCCCAATTCAATCTCGTGGATCAAATTATTTTCGATCCAGAAATAATTTTGGATCAGATTGGGTCGGGTTTGTTAAAAACTTGGATATTTGGATCATATGGAGACCCGATTGTTTTGTTTTTAATCCCCTGACAACTCATCCAATCTATTCCGCCGACCACTGCTTGGACCTATTGAATATCAAACCACTTAAATTTTTTAATTGCTCGAGTCAAAAAATACTCAACAGGTGTGATTTATATATACATCAGAATTACAATTTACAAAGATAATAAGATAACTTACTCCTATGTACATGAATCTAATAAATTCTAGTATACATGAATCTGTACATGAACCTATGAATCTATTCATGGAACCTTATTAATGAATCTCGTTAATCTCAACACTCCTCCTCAAGCTGGTGCATATATGTCATAAACATCTAGCTTGTTACATATGTATATTATCCTTGGACCTCGGAGTGACTTAGTGAACACATCCGCCAGTTGATTATTAGAATTCACAAATGATGTGATAATTTCTTCAGAGATAACCTTTTCACGAATAAAGTGACAATCAATCTCTATGTGTTTAGTCCGCTCATGAAAGACTGGATTAGAGGCAATGTGCAAAACTGCTTGATTATCACAAATAAGATTCATAGACCCTATTTTACAAAACTTTAACTCAAAAAGACGTTGCTTTAGCCATGAGTTCGCATATAGTAAAAGTCATAGCTCGATACTCTGCTTCTGCACTTGATCTAGCAACAACATTCTATTTTTTGCTCTTCCATGTAATGAGATTGCCTCCAACAAGAATACAATAACCTGAGGTTGATCGCCTATCACTTGGGCAACCAGCCCAATCTGCATCTGTGTAGGCAATAATATCAGTATAAACTCTATTCTCATAGACCAACCCTCGTCCCGGAGAACCTTTAATATATCTCAAGATTCAAATTACAGTGTCCCAATGACTGTTACAGGGAGAGTTAAGAAATTGGCTCACAACACTTACAATAAAAGAAATGTCTGGTTGGGTCATATTAAGATAATTCAACTTCCCTACTAGTCTTTGATACCTTCTTGGATCTGAATAGGGCTCCCTTTGATCTGACATAAGTTTAATATTATGATCCATAGGAGTGTTAATCGGTTTACAATTTCTCATTCTTGTTTCCTCCAAAATATCAAGTACATACTTTTTCTGAGATATAGCAATACCAGTGCTAGATTGAGCTACTTCAATTCCAATGAAGTATCGTAACTGTCCCAAATCTTTAGTTTGAAAATGTTGAAACAAGTGCTTCTTGAGGTGTTTGATGCCATCATGATCATCTCTTGTAATGACAATGTCATCTACATAAATAAGAAGATAAATGCATTGATTAGAGGGAGAATGTTTATAAAACACAGAGTGGTCTGCTCCACTGCAGATCATGCCGAATTGTTTAAGGACTACTAAATCTGCTAAACCAAGCTCGAAGGCTCCACTTGAGGCCGTATAAGGCCTTATGTAACCTGCAAACATATCCACGTGACTCCCCCTAAGCAACAAACCCAGAAGGTTGCTCTATATAAACCTCCTCTTCTAAATCACCGTGAAGGAATGCATTTTTAATGTCCAACTAATGTAGAGGCCAGCGGCGCATGGCAGCCATGGATAAGAATAAATGAACAGAGGCAATTTTTGCAACTGGGGAGAAAGTATCACCATAATCTAGCCCAAATACCTAAGTATAGCCTTTAGCTACTAAACGGGCTTTCAACCGATCAATTTGACCATCTGGGCCCACTTTGATAGCAAACACCCAACGACAGCCAACAATAGATTTCCCTGAAGAAAAGGGAACAAGTGTCCAAGTGTTATTAGATTCTAAAGCTTCTATCTCGTCAATCATAGTATGTCGCCATCCTGGATGAGAGAGTGCTTCTTGGACAGTTTTAGAAATAGAAACAGAAGAAATAGCAAACACAAAGACATAATGGGAAGGAGATAAATGGTGATAACTAAAGAAATTATAAATTGGATGAGAGTTACGAGTAGACCGTGTACCTTTGCGAAGAGCTAGAGGTAAATCAACAAAAGATGCAGGTGGATCCAGAGTAATAAGAGGACGACACTGATAAGTAATAAGAGGACGAGCAGTGGGAGACACAAATGGAGAAGAAGCCCCTGACAAATCTGATACTGAAAAATCAGTAACAAGTGGAATAGGAAAATTGATGGGCAATACTTGGGAGACAGAATCCAATGTCACCGACGTAGTAAAATAAGGTGTATCCTCAAAGAAAGTGACATCGGTAGACATGTAAAAACGATGAGTAGAAGGAAAATAGCATTTGTATCATTTCTATACACGAGAATAACCAAGAAAGATACAGTGGATAGCACGAGCAGACAATTTATCAATACCTGGTGTGATATCATGTACAAAGCAAGTAGAACCAAAAACACGTGGGGAAACTATGAAAAGTGGGTCCTGAGGAAACAACAAGGAATTAGGTACTTTGATATTCAAGGCAGAGGATGGCATCCGATTTATCAAGAAACCAATAGTGAGTACGGCAAGAGGATTGATGAATTATGCCATGAGAAGCCATAAAATGATTAAGGGGAGCACAAAAGTATTCTTTTGCATTATCACTACGCAAGATGCGAATAGGATGTCCAAATTAGGTTTGAATTTCATTGCAAAAGTTCTGAATAATAGTACACAACTCTAAACGTTCCTTCCTTAAAAAGATCCAAGTACATCTTGAAAAGTCATCAACGAAAGTAACAAAGTACCTATAGCCTAAGATAGAATTGACTCAACTAGGACTCCAAATGTCTAAATGGACAAGAGCAAAGGGAGAAGTTGATTTACAATGAACTGAACTTGGAAAGGAAGTTTGAATATGTTTACCTAGCTAACATGACTCACATTCCAGATATTGCAAGTGGGAAAGATGAGGGACCATTTTCTTCAGTTTATTTAGATTTAGATGACCTAGACGACGATGAAGGAGACTCAGTGAATCAGCAATGGTGCAAGCAATTGAGGATGGAGGTTGGAAATAGTAGAGACCATGTGATTCAGATCTTGCGTCAATCGTCTGTCCCATATTCTGGTCCTGTATAGAGAAAGAATTGGCAGTAAAGGTTATGAACAAGTAAGATTACGAGTATGTTGACTAACAGAAACTAGATTAAAGGGGCAACCAGGAATAAAGAGTACAAAATTTAATGGCAAGGAAGGAAGTGGTGTGGCTTGACCAATGCCTTTGGATTTTGCCTTGGAGCCATCGGCAAAAGTGATGTAGTGTGAATTTTTAGGTTGTGATATTTTTGAGAAAAGAGAGGGATTACCAGCTATGTGATCAAAAGCACCAGAATCCAAAATCCAGGATTCAACAGGCAAGGAATGAGAGATAAACCATAGAATTACCAGTAAGAACTACAGTTGCTGAAGATGAATTTTGTTGTGTTGTCTTGAACTGAAGATATTCCTTATATTCAACATCTGACAATATTTTGATTGTCACCTCTACTTTCATCACCAGAGGCAGCGTTCGAGGTTTCTGACATGTAAGCCATTGAAGAACAAACCAAAATCTCAACAAGAACAAATTTAGAGATAGTTGAAAGCTCTTAAAAAAGAATCTCGAACAATAGCAACGGAAGGTGCTTTTTCAATATGAGAACAAAGGTGGTCCTAAGACCCACTAGCCAAACAGGGACGAACGGAGCATGTGATCACTTGAACAGGCTCAGGGAGGTCCAACGAACAGAAAAGGACCAGCGGCGACGAAATCCGACAACAGGAAGGTGGCGCGTGGCTTACAAGCGTCAGACGTTGAACAAATTGGTGGCGGCGCGTGGAGCACTTTCCGATTACGGGACTTGGAGAGACAGCTGGAAATGGCCGTCTGAGATAACTGGGGCCCTCACTCTAACAAATGAGGGGACTTCGGATGAGGTTCCAGTCTTAACAGTGGCTGGAACAATAACGGGGATGAATAGCAGGAGCGGGATCAACTCGCTCTGATACCAACTTGAATATTAGACCACTTAAAGAGAATTTCCGAATTGCTTGAGTCAAAAAATACTCAACAGGTGTGATTTATATATACATCAGAATTACAATTTACAAGGTAATAAATAAGATAGCTTACTCCTATGTACATGAATCAAATAAATTCTAGTATACATGAATCCGTACATGAACTTATGAATCTGTTCATGGAACCTTATTAATGAATCTCGTTAATCTCAACAAACCTTACACTGTCAATGGTGGTGGAATCTAGCAACTACTACACTTGTTGTCTAAGCTCCATCATCACTCTAGGCCTTATGCCTTATTCCTCACGTTGAGCCTCTGAACCAAGTCACCAATGAACCCAAATGCTACAACCATTTTTTCTCACAGTTTCTCAGCAGCCAAACATTCTAATTCCAAATTTTCTTTTCTTGGAGAGCTTGATTCCTTGTGAAAGTGTTGCCAAGAGAAACCTCGCGTCGCATCCAAGATTAGAAGAACATCAAGGTCTTCAAATGAAAAGATGATATGAGAAAGATCATAATGGAAATCCCTTCATCAATCAGTAATGATTCTTCCATATACAAATCCAAATGGGACATAACCCCATCTTCATCTTCTTGGAAGCCAATAGGACCTATGAAAAAGATCTAATAGGGACACCACACCAGAAGACAGCGAAGAAGTAGGGCTTTGTCGAGGCTCACAGCAACAACAACCAGACAGCGGCGATGGCGGAAAGGTGTACTTCTGGGTAGATTTCATTATGGCAGTAAAGTCCAAGATCTAATTCACTTTTGATGAAACTGCAAAGGGAGGGGAAAATATGGAAGTAAATGGAGAAGATGAATACTTGGGTCATATCCAGCCTGACTCGATCCACAAATATTTGGATTGAATTAGGTATGGATCGAGTATCCATATCCAACATGCGTAGTAGGATCAGACCGAGTTGGATCAGATCCAAACCCACTAAGCTAACATCCCTAAATATCAACAAATACTCTATAGTTAGCATTTTACCGTTCAAGGCATTTCTAATATTGGGTGGAGCTAGAGCTGTCAAAATAGGTTTGATCCAATGGGTCGGCTAGCCCAACCATACTTTTTGAGTGAGTTGGGTCAATAATTTTTTGACCTATAATAAAGAGGGTTCAATAACCCAAGCATGTTTGGGTCGTGGGTTTAGCAAGGCAAAGTTAGGTCAACCCATTAAAACAAAAAAGTATTCTATTGAAGATCAACTTCTTCTATTATTACTGCATAGGTACTTAGAGCATCAACTTCTTCAAGGTGGATCGATGTATTGTTGTAAATATTGGTGTGGGTATTAGTATTTGAGCTATTGTTTTGAAATCAAACAAGAAGAATAGAATCACCAAAGAGAGGAACAAGAGTATCACGAATCGTGCTAGGCTTCCTTAAGGGTTTATCTCTGCCCTACCCGAAGCAATGCTTGGTGGAATGGCCTCGACGAGTAACACTCCAGGATTAGACATGGGTCTCCTCAAGAACTGGTCCACACGACGATCCTAGTACACTGAGCAACAACACCTTGTGTTCCAACCTCCAAAGGTTGGAACACGCAGTAGAGAAATGAAGGAGTCTCTAGTGCGCACACTGGTTCACAAATGGGTATGAAGAAGGAGATGAACACTAGTTAAGAGTGAGAACAGAAAGGATGCAAGAAAGAAGCCAAGCAGAGATGTGTGTATCTCGGGTTCTGATGGTGGAGCAAAGAAATAGATCAAGGTAGCTTACTAATTAAGCACCTCAACTGACACATTTCCAACGGTCCAAGAAGATATTTTGGTGTCCAAGTGGACTGCAAAAGGATAGGTCCAAGATAAAACTAGGTCAAGCCCACACACGCACAAAACAAGACGAGGCAAAGTGGGCGTGCACGTGTGTGTATTAAGCTAAGTCCAAATCCACAATCCTAGCTCAATACCATAAGGTATCTACCAATGGACCATGTCCATATTTAAACACTCCTCAAGAGTCTCATTTAGGCAATTTGGGACTTAAGTCTTAGGCAAAACCACACATGGGCACACTAAATTTGAAACACTCTCAAGACCCACAAGTCTAACATGTACGAATATGGTGATGATAAAGATGAAGAAAAACATACAGATTCTTATGGGTTGAAGACATTGAAAAGATGTATTGGTGAAGGTCTCAGTTCTGCTGTTGAACGTTGTGGTGGTGCAGAGGAATGCTGGCCTGGCAAGCTTGCCGCTGAAAATGACACGACAATGGTGAAGATGATGACGAGACATTGTCGCTGCACGATATTATGGAAAAGGCTTCTAGCGATTTTCTTTTGTTGCGCCATAAAGATGAACTTTTCTTATGGAAGTGGATTGGAGGAGCTTGGCCATGGCCTCTATTGGCAAAAGGTTGTCAACTGCCTAGCTGTAGTTCATGTCGATGAAGAATTGCGGCTCTGCAAGACCTAGATACACTCATACAAAGACCCTCCAAATGGTTCTTCATCTTGAGATTGGAATGATGAATCACTTCATCTTGAGATTGGAATGATGAATCACTTCATCTTGAGAATTCAATTTGATTACTGTTGTAATATATCATTGTACAGATTTGTTTTTATACTTTTTATTGTTAATCAGCTGTAATATACAGTTATGGTTGTGATTATAGCTGTGATATACAGCTATAAATGTGTTGTTGTAGGTTGTGATTACAGTTGTAATCTACAGCTGTAAATGTGCTAGCATTAGCTGTATTAGGACAACAATTATTACCTTTTGGCCTATATATATTGTAATCAGTCTTTATACATTTATAACCAAGAAATAAGATACAGATTTCCTTCTTTCTACATGGTATCAGAGCTCTAGGTTTATTCCTGGAGTCTCTGATCCTTGCTTCAACCTTGTGCAGCCTTCATTGCTGCACTTCTCTCTCACTTCTGTATGCTAAAGCAGCCTTCATTGCTGCACATCTCTCTCACTTCTCTTTCAGTGACTGACTATTATGGAAGTTTAAATGGTTTGTGGATTGAACTAGACTAGAATCAGAACTTAAAGATGAATTGTAGTGAGGATTCTGCCATCCTAACACAGTTCATTGAGAGAGCAAGGATCTTTAAATTTCTATCTGGGTTGAACTCTGAGTATGACCCTATTCGGGTTCAGATTTTGGGCAAGGAAAAGCTCCCCTCTCTATCTGAGGTTTTCTACACTGTTCGGGGAGAAGAAAGTCGTAGAGCTGTGATGTTGGATGGTGGTAAACCCATTGATGGTTCAACTTTAGTTGCTGGAAAAAGTCACAAAACAGGAACATCTTTTGTGAAGCCAGGATCATCTTGTAAGCCTCCCACCAAATCTAATCGTGAAGAATGTTGGTGCACTTATTGTAGGAAGTCTGGCCATACTAAGGAGACCTGTTTTAGACTCCATGGAAAGGACAAGGTTCTTAGACGCATTGGTGGTTTTAAGAGCAGTCAACCAAGGCATGCTAATCAAACAGTGTCTGATATTGAAGGTGAAGAGTCACCTACCCCACCATCTGAAAAGGAGGTTCTAGTGCTTAATAAAGCCGAACTAGAACGATTGCGAACTCTCTTGGATTCTATCAGTAAGCCTTCTGGCACTTGTTCTCTATCCATGACTGGTAAGAATTTAAGTTCTTTATCATTTAATGTTTCGAGTACTGTATCTAAGGATCTCTGGATTATTAACTCTGGTACTACTGATCATATTGACTCTAGTACTACCCCGATTTGTCTGGTAAGCATCACATCATAGTTGCTAGCAGATCCCATGTCCCTGTTTCCGGATGTGGTAACATTCCACTTCAACCTTCCCTTCCTTTACATAATGTGCTTCATGTCCCTAAATTGTCCAATAATCTTGTTTCTATTCACAAACTTACCCGCGATTTAAAATGTACAGTAACTTTCTTTCCTTCCAATTGTGTTTTTCAGGATCTTGCCACGAGAAAGACGATTGGGGTTGCTAAGGAGCAAGGAGGATTATGTTTTGCATGGGACTAGAGGTAGTACCAGACAAAAGCTGTCCATTTCCTGTCATCAGACAAGTTCCGATTCCGCTACTTCTCAAATTTGGCTTCAACACAGACGCCTTGGTCATACTCCTTTCAATATTCTTCGGTCTTTGTTTCCCCATTTGTTTAAAAAGGGGTTAGTTGAGTATTTTCATTGTGATGTCTGTCAATTTGCAAAACACCATCGTACAACTTTTCTTCCTAGTGATAATAAAAGTATTGAACCATTTGATCTTGTCCACTCTGATGTGTGGGGACCTTCTTCTACTGCTAATTTATCTGATGCAAAATGGTTTGTTTCCTTTATTGATGATTGCAGTCTGGTAACATGGATATTTCTCATGAAAGATAAATCTGAAGTTTTTCCATTATTCTTGAATTTTTATTGCATGATTCAAACTCAAATTGGAAAAGCTATTAAACAGTTACGTTCTGATAATGGAAAAGAATATGTCAATCAATTTTTTTCCAAATTTCTCAAAGAACATGGTGTTTTGCATGAGTTAACTTGTATTGATACCCCACAACAAAATAGGATTGTAGAAAGAAAGAACCGTCATCTCCTTGAGATTGCCAGAGCCCTACTCTTCCAAATGTCTGTCCCTAAATCTTACTGGGGGGAAGCTGTCTTAACTGCCACATATTTGATAAACAGGTTGCCTTCTCGTGTCTTGAATGGTCTTTGTCCTGTTCCACTCATGACTTCTTTCTTTCTTACTGCTGCTACTATGACAAGTGTCCAATGTCATGTTTTTGGTTGCACAACCTTTGTTCATGTATTTTCATAGAACATGCACCCGACAAAAATGGGTACAAGTGTTATCATCCTCAAATTCGTCGTGTTTATGTCTCCCTGGATGTCACTTTTCATGAGACTGAGTCCTTTTACCCCGCTCCTCAACTTCAAGGGGAGAGTGGTATAGAAGCTAAGTCTCTTGAGTCATCATTTGTTCCTCTTATGGTTAAACCTCTTGAGTCATCTATTTTGCCTCTCATGAAGGATGTGGCATCATTTTCTGGTACTATTTCTAAGAAGAACCCAGCACCAGTATCTATTCCAATATCAAATGAAGCCAATGATTTGAAACGATACCAATATCAGTATCAGAAACGAAAAAAACCCGACCTGGTCCAACAGCAACTTCAAATGTCTGAACTAAAGGTAAGCATTCTTAACTCTGAGCCTTTGGATAGTCCTTTAAATAATACTTGTGAACATAACCCTGATGACTTACCAATTGCTTTGAGAAAAGAAAAAAAAACTTGTGCCAAATATCCTATATCCAGTTTGTGTCCACTAAACACCTTTCAGTACAGCACCAGAGCTTTATTTCAGCAATCGATTCTATCAGAGTCCCTACATCAGTATAAAAACAAATATGTACAATAATATATTACAACATGGTATCAGAGCAGAATTTTGGGAGGAAAATTTGGTCATAAAAACCTATACAGATGTAGATTGTGCAAGGTCAAGTATAGATAGATGATCCACTTTAGGGTACTGCATGTTTTTAGGAGGAAATTTAGTGACTTGGAGAAGTAAGAAGCATAATGTAATTGCAAGATCCAGTGCCGAAGTAAAATTTCGAGCTATGGCCCAAGGGATTTGTGAATCACTATGGATGAGAATCATTCGGGATGATCTCAAAATAAAGTATGAAGCTCCTATGAGATTACTTTGTGACAACAAGTCTGCCATTAGCATTGCTCACAACCCAATCCAACATGATAAGACGAAGCACATAGAGATAGACAGACATTTTATCAAGGAAAAGTTAGATAATGGTCATATAGCTGCTGAGTACGTTCCCTCAAAGTTCCTCCAATTAGCAGATGTCTTCACCAAGGGACTTCCCACAGAGCATTTTCAAGGTTTTACTTGCAAGCTAGGAATGCTAGATATTCATTCACCAGCTTAAGAGGGAGTGTTGTAATATATTATTGTACAAATTTGTTTTTATACTTTTTATTGTTAATCAGTTGTAATACAACTGTTATAGGTTGTGATTACAACTATGATATATAACTGTAAATGTGTTGTTGTAGGCGGTGATTACAACTGTAATCTACAACTGTAAATGTGCTAGCATTAGATGTATTAGGACAGCAATTATTACCTTTGGCCTTTATATATTGTAATCAGTCTTTATACATTTTTAACCAAGAAATAAGATACAGATTTCCTTCTTTCTACAATTACCAAATAGGAAATCTACATTCTTTCACTTTTTTCCCAAAGTGTGCGGGTTGACCTACTACAAAATGGGTCGACCCGCTTTTAACCCATAACTCAAATGGTTTAACCTTGTCTTGACCCGTTTAAAGGTGGGTTGTCGCGCGAGGCAAGTCAAAATAGGACAAGCCTCAAATTAGAAAGACAGATTAGTGGTAAGACAATCATTACATGACCAACAGGTACAACTTTCTTCAGAGAGTAATGTTAAATCCCATAGAAGTATGCCACCAACAACAATCTCATGCTAGTCAAAAATTCCTTCAATTTGAAGTGACCTTAGCACCAAGCTAATAACAAACCATGTGCTTGAGTATGTGAAATGATATTAGCCAAGGTTTTAAATCGCGAATCGCATCACTTGATATATTGGTCGTGGCAACCACCGCAACCGCATCACACCGCAATTGTGGATTGCATTGACCCACATCGACTACCACCGCAATTTAAAATCTTGACATTAACCAATTCAGCGCAACCAACATTTTTTTCATTCGAAAGGTAAAGTTGATATCCTCAATTGGCATAAGAACTCAGTGAAATTAGTGTTAAAAGCAACGATTGGAAATGTGGAAATACAAATTACTGGCCCTATAACTTAAAAATTCGAAAGTATAAGAGAAGTCAAACAAATATTATGCATCAATGTTAGAAAAATCTTGTAATAGAACATCCAGATCAGAACTTCATGCCTCAAGACTTTTAAACCCATATCAGGAAACTTACAAAGACAAATATCTCTAAGGTCTCAGTTTTTACCAACTAATTGAAGAAGGTTTTTGTATTTAGCAATATAACAACAGATTTTAGATCAGATAGTATTTGAACTGAAGGCAAAATTTTGAAATCAAGAAAAAAACAATAAAATGGGAACGGCATTGAATGCATGCAAAAGAAGTGTTAGCAGCAATAGACGGAAAATGCCACTCGCAATTCACCAGAAATAAGTTATTGTACGAGTTAATTAAATAATAAAAACAAAAGCACTTACCAGGAAAGCCACTGGCAATTCACCTGAATCAAGTTATTGTGATATTTATATATGATATTCGCTGGGGAAAGGAGGAGAGAGAACTAAGCTCTCTGAATACTTGAATCGAGGTCAACAAAACCTGTGCTCCAACCAAAAAAAAAACTAAAATAATTTGTATATTTACATAAGGTTGATTCTGTTCAACTTGACATTCAAGCCCAGCACCCACTCTCACATACACAGCTCAATAGCTGTCGTAAGGCAGAGTCGCAGGTCACAGACTCACAGCAAGCAGAGTTGTGCACCACCAGAAACACAACCGAAAGAAAAGAAGGAAATGATGTAAACTAAGGTAGATAAGATTCCAAATTCTGCAAAATCCAAAAAAATAGATAAATAAAGCAAAAATAATCCCAAAAGTTTGATCCCACCGTTGAATCAATTAAAAAAAAAACCATGAAATCCGACTTAATAGGAAAATGTTTACACTCAAAGCTCATAAAATGTTTGAAAATCACAATTAGAAGACAGAAGATGGTAATAACGAAGAAGAACAGTACGAATGCAAACTCTCAATAGGCATCAAAATATAATTGCAGAGAGGAAATCAGGTGATAGACATATCGTGTGTCGCTGACTTGCAGTAGATCAATCAAAAGAAAACGACTTACTGCATAGACAAGCGACACATAATATGTATCCACCTGGTGGCGGCACGCCAGTGGTGTATAGGGTTTGCCCTGAAAGGATTGGGAAAATTCAAGCTTAGAGGAATGACATGAGGAAGATAATGAGGGGTTAAATAGCCTGGAAATGAGAGCGTCCGAGCGTTAGGGATTTGAGAACTGGCGGAGAAGACCACGCCGGCGGCGAATATGAGGGCGGAGATCTAGGAGATGGTGAAGCTGAAACGGCAGATTTTAAGGAAGAGGTGAAGGGCAAAGGAGACCGTTGTTCCGAGATGGCAGAGTCAGGGTTATCCTATAAAATACTTGGGATGTGCTATCATGCGCTCGTTTTATCTTTTTATTTGTTCAATTACAACTCCACACATCTCCGAAGCTTTTAGATAAGAGAAATAATCATTTTGTATTATTTTTTAATATATTTTTATATTTTATTAATAATATATAAATTTGTAGTTAATTATATATATTAATTAATTAATGAATAAATTTATAATTTAATATTAAAGTGTAAATTTATTTATTAACTAATTAATATATAATTAATTATAAATTTATATATCATTAATTAAATATAAAAAATAATATTAAAAATAATATAAAAATATAAGAGTTATTTAAATAACATTTGAAGGCTGTGAAGCCCAATATTTCATGGCATTGTCCAAACACTCGTGTCTTTAGAAGAGCAAAAATAAAAGTGGGATTAAGGGCTCAAAATGGACCGCTCGACGAATTGGTTCGAGTAACGAAATAAAATGTGTAAACTTGAAAAATTAAAGCTCAAATGTATTTGGTTTAGTTTGTAATGGGTCTAGTCAACTCAATAATTTGATATTTAATTATTTAATTAGTAATTTTTATGATATATAATAATTTTTATTTTTATTTTTTAATATAAATTAATATTTATCTCACAAAAATAATTTTATTTTATATTTATTAATATTTAAAATATATAAAAAAAATAAAGATAAACTATAAAGATAAAAAATTTAAATGCTAAAAATATAAGGAAAATTTAAATAAAAAAAAAAGTAATTCAAACCAACTAATTAACCCAACAAAACTTGTAACTCACATAAAGTCAGGTTGAATTAACAAATTGTTAACTCACAGCAACTTTAACCAAATCCAGTTTCACTCATAATTTTCCTCAACCTTCGTAGGCCAACCCATTTCCCATTTTGACAAATTTCTAAACTTTTAATTTGGTCAAAATCACTAAAGGCAAAATTAAGCAAAGAGATTCTTCGACTTCCAAACAAGATTTGGATTATGTTTTAATGTTTTCTATTCATTTTTCTTCTCCTAATTATTCTCTTCTAATTTTATCTTAAAGCAACAAGGGTAAAATTCTTATATGTACTAAGATTAACTCTCAATGATTTTATAATCGTCTAAATTTAATTTAATAATATTTTATTTTCAATCCAACAATATATATAACTCTATGTAAGTTTATATATCACATTTTTATTAGTCTAGTATATTACTCTTATACTATACAAAAATTTCTTCAACCAAAAGGTCATTTCCCTCTTTTATTTTTTAATTTTTTCTTAAACCAACAAAAGGGTCAAGATAAAAACAAAAAACCAAAGGGTAAGGTGCGTATTACACGAGGTATCCTTAACTTCTCTACACCATAATTATGATTCTGATTGTGTTTAAAATGTTAAAAAAAATTATATTTGATTTGAAAATCTAGTGTTTAAAATGTTTAAAAATTGAAAATGAATTAATTTTTGAGATCTTATCGATTCAATTATTTATATTTAAAAATTCTATGAAATTTACACCATGAGAAATTATATGAAATATGGTAAGATTTATTAAGATTTTATTTAATTTTAAATAAATAAATTATTTTATTTTTATTAATTTTTTAATTTTACCTCTCTTCAATATTTTTGAAAAAGCTGATTCAATTAGAAAACCAAAAAAATAAATAGTTCGTGATTTAACCAATTAAACTAGTGGTTGAACTAAATAATATTATATATATTTAAAATTTAATATAACCAAATATAGATAAGATTTAATTTGAATGCACTGACAGTGTAAAAACTTTTACACTGTCATCCAATCACACATAGCCATGTCATAAAAAAAATATTTAACTCTTTCAATAATTACCTTAAAAGTCACACATGTGATAGTATATGATTGATTGATGGTGAAAAAACTTTGCATTGACAAGGCATAAAAATCAAACTCATCTGGATTTAATTATGATGCACTGTTAGTGTAAAAGATTTTTACTTTGTCAAACAATCATGCATTGTCACATCATTAAAAATATTTGACTCTCATAATAATTATCTCAAAAGTCACACATGTGATGATATATGATTGGTTGATAGTGTAAAAAAATTTACATTGACATTACATCAAAATTAAACTTTATAGATATTATGATGTAAAATTAATAAAAAAATGTAATAAAAATTAAAACGTATAAATAATATTTGCTAAGCACCATATTATATATAGATATATGTATCTAAATGAATATTAAGGCTATGTTAGTCTTGTAACTTGGGGACTAAATTTGGAACTTCTTATATTCAAAGGAGTTAAGAAATTTCGGCCAATCACTTCTTGGACTAGCATTTGCATACTTGAGGGGCTTGTCTCAAAATCTTCGATCTATGTTGTTCCCCCTTCAAAGATTCTTTACTCCTCATTGCTAGTTATTAAGCCACCTCATTTGTTCATGAGCAGATAAATGTGTCTTATGATACAATGGTGAATGAACTCTTTAAAATATTTACAGGAGATGCTTTTTCATGACGATCTTTCTCGAATCTTGAAATAAATATTTTCCATCAATTAAAATATTGTATTTGTGTGAGATATTTGAAAGATTGAATTTTGAACTTCAACATTTTTTTATTGATCTTTAGCATGGAGAATTATTTAATTATACAGTTTTTGCAAGAAAGATTTTTCATTCTCTCAGCATATTGATCTCAATAGATTATTAGGTTTTCGTATGGCCTAGTTTGCATAATTTAGGTTTTAAGCACCTCAATGATGAAATGTTTTTGAATATTTTGATATATTTATCTCTATTATGTTAGGTTAATTTTTCTTTTGGTTGAAGGTGATGTTGAATCCTTAAGATAATATATTTTTTAATTTGATTTGACATTAATTTCTCTACTTTTATACTTGAGTTGTTTGCAATTTTCTAACACTTTAATGTTTAAGATATATTTGAAACTCTCTTAGCTTGATCATCTGAGTTTATTTTAAAAGTATCTATTGTTATATTAGGATTTTGTACTTTCATGAAATTTTAATTAATTGTAGCACTTGGAATTAATTGTTATGATCAAGTAATAGTTAATTTTTAAGGGAAAATACAACATAGGTTCACAGGGCCCACGTGAGGCAGTCTTGCTTAGAACAACTTACTATCTATTTCAATTGATAATTTGATTCTATACATTTTAGAATTAATTATTGGTTAAGGTTAGGAGAACATGTTTTCGTCCTAGCTATTTTGGAGGGATGAGTGATTTGCATTTAATTACTCATGATTTTTAGCTCAAGTGAATAAGGGAATTAGCTAAAATTGAAATAGGAAAATAATAATCTTAGTGGTGGAAATTGATCCTTAGACCAATTCAATCAATCAATAAATTTTAAACACATTACTTTTCATAATTTTTCATTTTAATTAATTTAATTACTAAAGTTTTATTTTTAATTGTTCTTTTGTGTTTCTGCTATCTATATTAATTATTTAACTTAATCAATTATTTTTCCTTGGAGAACAATACCTTATTTGTCACTGATAGGGGTGAAAAAAGATCAGGTCAAGCTATACCAGACTTTACCTTAAATAGGTCTTAGCATGTATCTCAATTATAAGGCATAAGGCTGACCTGTGAGCTTATAGTAGGCCAATTTTTAAAGTCTAGCATGACCTGAAAACTTATTTAAAGGTCTACTTTGCAATAAGACTTTTAAATAGGCTAACAGACCTACCTTTAAATAGGTCAATAGACCTTTACATAGACTAACAGACCTACCTTTAAATAGGTTACCATGTCTTTATATAGGATAATAGGTCTACCTTTAAATAGGTCAACGTGTCTTTATATAGGTTAACAAGTCTAAGCCTTGAAATAGGCTAACGAGCCTACTTAAGGCCAATAGGTCTTTGTTATAACTTAACACTCGCATTCTAATTTTATAAATGTTCACTACTTTCTTACTCTAGTCTTTGGTCAATGTGAGACTAAGAGATATACCAAATTACAAAATTATTAGAGGCATATAGTTGTAAAACATGAAGATTGAACATACGCTCTTCTAATTGTAACATGAATGCAAGAAAGACTAGAGTTATAATGAATTAGCATCATGATAATTCAATGTTGTGGGTGGGATATTGCTGCAATTCATAGTCCCTTGTGAGATATAAATAGCGTATGTTATATCTTCATGTTTTGCAATTATAAGCATCTAATAATTTTGTAACTTGGTATATCTCTAAGTCTCACATTAACCAAATATCAGAGTAAGAAAGTAGTGAACATCTATAAAAGTAGGAGGTGAGTATTAACTTATTATTTTCATTCTAATAAATATATTATATTAAATATATTAATAAATATGTTATTTCTATTCTAACTTACTAATTTAAGTTTTAGTTATTGACTTTTATTAAAATTTAATTAAAAAATATATTAATATATTATAATAAATTAATAATTATAATTTATAATTATTATAATAATATATATTATATTATATATAGTTAAACATGTCAATGCCGATCTATCAAGCTTAAAAGACCTATTAAATAACTTGAAACTTGACATTTTTAATTAAACAAACTTTTAAAAAAAGTCTTAACCTATCTTGTTTAGTAAATAGGTCAGGCCATGTCATAGGCTCCTGAAGGGCAATCAGACCTATTTTCATCCCTAATTACTGTGCTAAAATTAAAATTTTAAAATTAGTAAAAGAGTTTTAATTTGATAATAAAATGACCTGCCAAAGAGATGATTGCTCTATAATTGGCATAATCAAGTTTAACTAATTATTGCTAAGTGAGCTTCAATAGACGGAATAAGAAAAGTATTACTGATTTTTTTTCATATTTTATAATTAGCTTAATCGAGTTTTACTTACTATTTCTAAATGGGCCTTTAAATAGACTAAAGCAAAAAAGTAAAATTGATTAATTTTTATATTTTATAATGAGGAAGGATCAACTTACACTAGTATAAATTTTTTTTCTCATACACTTATTTTTAACCGTTAGTTCTACTTTCATCTAATGGTTGAGATTATTTCATTAAAAATAACCATTAGATGAAAGTAAATCTAACAACTGAAAATGAGTGTAAAAGGAAATCAACTTACACTAGTGTAAATTGATCCTCCCTCTTTTATAATTGGCTTAATCAAGTTTAAGTAAATATTATTAAGTGAGCTTCTAAATAACCTAAACAAAACAAGTGATTAATTTTCATAAAATAGACTAAACAAGCTAAATACTAATGATTAATTTCATGAATTCTAACTGGTTTAATTGAGGTTGAGAAATTATTACTAAGTGAAATTCTACATAGATTAAACTAGAGAAGTATTAGTAATTAATTTTCATATTTTATAATTAGCTTAATCGAGATGGGTAACTATTGCTACATGAACTTCTAAATAGTCTAAATGAAGAAATATTTAAAAGTCAAGTAATATTCAAAAACTTTAGATGAAGTTATTTACTTGCATTGACGGTAACCATGCTATTTATTTTTCATGATTTATACTTGACTTGATAAAGTTTGATTAACTCTTGTTAAGTGAGCTCATAAATAGAATAAACAAGAGATGTACCAGTGATTAATTTTTATAACTTAGACTAAAGAAGGATTTTGAATAGCCAAGACAAGAGAAGTTGTAGCAATTAATTTTCATAATGTCTAATTAGCTTAACTCAGATTGAGGAATTATGACTAACTGAGGTTATAAATATAGTAAATAAGAAAAGTTTAAGATGTTACATTTTCTTAATTAATTGATGTTAATTGTCACTCTAAGGATCATGAAGAAAGGAGAATGCTGAAAGAAGAGAATTATCAACTATTTCGTGAGAAAGAAAAATGATTCTCATCATCGTATGTATAACAGTATACCTATTATATATATAAATAAAACTACCCGAAATTAATTATCATAGTTAGCTAACTAACTAACTAAAAAACAATAATTAGACAACTAACTAAAAACTAACTCTATTAGTTAACACCTCCCCCCCAGTAGTCGGAATGGATATCAAACATGTCAAGCTTGGAATACAATGTAGAGAAGGGTCTCGAGTGCAAAGGTTTGGTGAGTATATCAGCATGCTGGTCATGAGTTGCAACAGGTAAGAGATGAGTGACACCAGCTTGGACTTTGTCGCGTACAAGATGACAATCAAGCTCAATATGTTTGCTACGCTCATAAAAAACTGGGTTGGCTGCAATGTGAAGAGCATATTGATTGTCACAATAAAGAGCAACTAGTTTAGAATGATCAATATGCAAATCATGAAGAAGATAAAGCAGTCATTGCGCCTCACATGTCCCTTGAGCTAAGGCCCTGTACTCTGCCTCAGATGAAGAACGGGATATGATAGATTGCTTCTTGCTTTTCCAAGAGATGAGAGCATTCCTAAGGAAGAAACAGAAACTAGTAACAGATCGTTGAGTATCAAGGCATGCCCCCCAATTTGAGTCAGTAAAGCCCTGTAAGCACAAGTCAGATTGACTAGGAAAGAAGACTCCTGCACTAGGGGAAATTTTAATGTAGCGCAGGACCCTAGTTGCTGCTTGGTAATGAACATTCGTGGGGGCATTAAGAAATTGACTAATCTTACTCATAACATAGCAAATATCAGGTCTAGTGTGTGTGAGGTAAAGAAGCTTGCTAATGAGGCAACGATATGAAGAAGAGTCAGGGAGTAAGCTACCTAAATCTTTGTTGAGTTTTAGTTTGGGATCCATGGGAGTAGAGTACGACTTATATCCCAAAAGACCAGTGTCTTGGAGAAGATCAAGAGAGTACTTTCGCTAATATAAGGAAATACCTGACTTGGATTTAGCAACTTCAAAGCCCAATAAATATTTTAATTCACCAAGGTCTTTAATGCTGAATTGATTATGCAGCAAGGTTTTCATGTGCTGAATCTCATGAAGATCATCACCCGCAAGAACCAAGTCATCAACATAGACAAGAATAGCAGTGAAACCAGTTGATGTTTGTCAATTTAGCATTCCATTGTCTATTAGCTTGCTTCAAACCATATAAAGATTTCTGCAATTTACACACCAAAGTTGAATCATGAACCTCAAGACCAGGTGGAACTTGCATGTAGACTTCCTCCATTAAATCCCTATGTAAAATTGCAGTGTTCACATCTAATTGGTGAATGAATGAATTGAGTGAAAAGGCTAAAGAGAGGAGTATTCTGACAGTGGTCATTTGGGCTGAAGGTCTCAAGGTAATCCAAGCTTGCTATTTAGGAGAAGCCACGAGCAACTAGCCTTGCTTTATGCCTTTCTATAGAGCCATCAACATTATACTTAATTTTGAAAAGTCATTTGTAACTGATAGGTTTCTTATCTGGTGGAAGAGGGGTTAATGTCCAGGTTTGGTTTTTGTTGAGGGCTACTAACTCAGTATCTATGGCTTGCCTCTAGGAAGAATGTTGAACAGCTTCCTGAAATGTGGTGGGTTCAAAATTAGTGGAGATAGCAAGGGAAAAATGTTTGTAAGAAGGAGCTAAAGAAGCATAGGGAGGTAGTTGGTGAGAGGATATTTAGTTTTGTGAAGATTTTTGGTAACGACATTAAGAGAGCAATGGTAATCTTAAAGGTAATTTGGAGGTTTTCGGGTTCTAGTGGAATGTCTGGATAGTGGGGCTTGCTGTTGTGGCAATGAGGGAGGTTCATGAGATTGAGTAGGGTCAGGTGATGTAGGTTGGTTTGATTCAGGATGAAAGTTAGTAGGTGTGTTGGCTAGAAGCCATGGATTAAAAACTGATGAATCCATGGAGTGTGGTACAGGCATAATGTTAACAGGTTGAGAGGAATAGTCATGGTTTGAGTGAGCATTATAAGGAAATATGGTTTCATGGAAAGACACATTTCTAGAAAGGAAAAGTTCTCTGGTTTTCACATCAAACAGAAGATAACCCTTTGTGCTAGGCTTGAAACCAAGGTGAATACACTTTCTAGATCTAGGATCAAGTTTCTTTCCATGGCTAAGTAGAGTGGTTGCAAAACACAAGCAACCAAACACTCTTAATGGTTCAAGATCAGGCAATTTTCGATATAGAATTTGGAAAGGTGATTGGTTGTTGAGGTAAGGTGTTGGCAATCTATTAATAAGGAAGACAACATGGCTCACTGCTTGTGTCCAAAAACATTTTGGAATATTGGACTGAAGCATAATGGCTCGAGTCACGACCAATATATGCTAATGCTTTCTTTCCATAATACCATTCTGCTGAGGTGTCTTTATACAAGTGTGTTGATGCAAAATTCCCTTCTGTTTATAGAATTCATGTAGCATAAATTCCTTGCCATTATCTTTCCTAATGCTTTTTACCTTGACTCCAAATTGAGTATCAACTAATGTGATATAATTTTTAACATGACTTGTTGTCTCAAATTTCAATTTCATGAACAATATCCAAGTATGTCTAGAATAATCATCCACGATAGTCAGGAAGTATCTATAACCAAACATAGAAGGAACAGATACAGGCCCCCACATATCCACATGTAGTAAATTGAATGGTGCATTAGATTTAGATACACTGTGAGGAAAATGAAATTTCTTTTGTTTTGCCATATAACAGACTTCACAAGGATCAATTGTCTTATTACATTTGATGAAGGGAAAGTGCTTATTCAAATGAAGTAATTGTGAATGCTTATGTCTTGAAGCATATCAAATAAGTTTTTGATGATAACAAAGTCAAGATGAAGACCAAGATCAAAAGAAAAGTTCAAGATCAAAAGAAAAGATTAAGACCAAGAGAAGAAGACCAAGATCAAAAGAGGTATATTAGATATAGGTCTTAGAACATCAATGTGAAATGCTCTCAAGGTATATCAATTATATTCAAATGGTTTTTCAAAGATCTCATAAATCAACTTGTTTTCAAAGTTCATATTTTAAAGAAATGTTGATTTCAATCTTGGATTATGGTAAACATTTGTAAATCTTGTTTTGTCCAAGTACCCAAATGGTAAAAATGGCCTAGAGACTTAATTGGGATTGAAAAATGTGTTCAAAGTGGAAAGTAATCGATTACACACTCTTGGTAATCGATTACCTTGTTCCCAGAAATCCAAGAACACGTTCAAAGGGCCATGTAATCGATTACATCAATATTATAATCAATTACCAGAAAGTCAGAGGGCGTGTAATCGATTACACAAGTCTTGTAATCGATTACCACAAACCCAGAAAAGCCAAGAACACGTTTTAACTGTCATGTAATTGATTACCAGAACCCTGTAATCGATTACCAGCATTCTGACAAGCCCAACGGCTATATTATTTGGCTTTTAATGTTGCCCATTAAAGCCCCCAACGGCTCTTTTGTTCCAACAACTTATAAATACTCATCTTGGGGCATCATTTGTGGTTGAACAACACTTGAGAAACATCTATCAATTGCTTTAATTCGAGAATCATCATTAAAATCTCCTTTGCTCTGTTTTTGTATATATTGTTGAGATATTCTTGAAGAGCATTATAGGGCTTCAATTTGTATAATCTATTCTTGTGAGAGTTTTCATTTTATAAACACTTTGATTCTTTGTAAAGGGGGTGAGGCATCCCTCTAGAGAAAAGAGAGTAAGGTATCTCTCAAAGTTTGTAAAGGGTGAGGTATCCCTTGTTGAAGGTGAGGCATCCTTTAAAGGTTGTAAAGAGGGTGAGGTATCCCTCTAGTGAAAAGGGTGAGGCATCCCTGGTTTGAGGCTCAAGTTCAAGGGTGAGGCATCCCAAGGAGTTGAGTGCTCTTTTGTGTAAAGGTTTTCAAGCACCCGTTCAAGCTTGAAGTTTAGTGGAAAATCTCGAGTGGTTTGCTTGAGGACTGGACGTAGGTCACAAGTGGATTGGTGGCAACCAGGGATAAATCTTGTGTTTGTTCCTCTCAACTCTATCTCTTTACTTTGTGCTTTAATTATATATGCTTGAGTTGAGTTTGATATCTTGCTTTGCTTGAATTCTTTCTATCTTGGGTTGTTTATTTATGAGTGAAGTATTCAATCTCATTTATCCATTCACCTCAATCATCCAATAGCTTCAACGAAAATTGTCAATCAAACGTTTTGCGAAAGATTTACGAAAATATTTTACATACTCAATTCACCCCCTCTTGAGTATTGAGGCCACTTGGTAACAAGTGGTATCAGAGCTAGGCTCTTATGTAAAGAGCTTAGCAGCTTCAAGAGAAAGTGATGGCCTCTTCAAATGGTTTTTATGAAAGTTCTTCTCTTTATAGACCTCTCTTTTTCAATGGGGATGGGTATACTTATTGGAAAGAAAGAATGAAAATTTTTGTTGAAGTTATTGACTTGGATGTGTGGGATGCTGTTGAAAATGGTCCCTTTGTACCCACACAAGCTGTAAATGGTGTAAGAATTAATACACCAAGAAGTGAATGGACGGATGATGATAAAAAGAAGGTCCAATATAATTTGAGAGCCAAAAACATCATTACCACTGCTTTGGGGTATGATGAGTTTTTTAGAGTTTCAAATTGTAAATCTGCCCAAGAAATGTGGGACACCTTACAAGTAACTCATAAAGGTACTAGTGAAGTGAAAAGATCAAGGATAAATACTTTCACTCATGAGTATGAACTTTTTAGAATGAACCAAGGTGAAAGCATTCAAGAAATGCAAAAACGTTTCACACATATCATAAATCATCTTGCTTCATTGGGAAAGACTTTCCTAATGAAGATCTTATTAACAAAGTGTTGAGATGTTTGAGGAGGGAGTGGCAACCTAAAGTGACGGCTATTTCGGAATCAAGAAAACTAGCAACAATGACATTGGCCACACTTTTTGGAAAGCTTCAAGAACATGAATTGGAATTGAATAGACTCAACCAAAATGAGGAGCTTGACAAGAAAAAGAAGGGAATTGCTCTCAAGGCCACCTCCTCTTTGATCAATGATGATGATGATGATGATGGAGATGGCTTGGAAATTAGTGAAGAGAATCTTGGCCTACTAGTAAAGAAGTTTGGAAGATTCTTCAAAAAGAATGGAGTTCAAGGAAGACCTCCCTTTCCCTCAAATAATGCCTATCACAAAGGGGAAGGAACCTCAACCACTCCTAAATGCTATGAATATGGAGAATTGGGACACATGAAGATAGAGTGCCCAATCTATCAAAGGAAAGTGGAGAAGTATGAAAAGAGGTACTCAAAGGAAAAGAAAGAAAGAAGAGCCTACATAGCTTGGGATGATAATGACATGGATTCAACCGATAGTTCGGACAATGAGGAAGCCAATCTATGTTTCATGGCTAGAGGAGAAGAGGAAGATGAAGATGACATGGAGGTAACATCCTCAAATTTTGAATCTAATTCTTCTCCTTCCTATGATGAATTGCAAGATGTATTTGAAGAACTGCATAATGAAACTATGAGACTTGCAAAACTCGTTTCATCATCCAAGAAAACAATTTCCTCTTTTGAAAACAAAATCTTTATTTTAAACAAGGAAATTGAGGAACTTAAAATTGAAAATGAAACTCTTGGACTCATTGATGCAAATTCCTCATGCTTAACATGTTCTTTACTTGATAATGCATCTACATCCTTTTCTTGCTCATCATGTAAAACTTTTGAAAAGGAAATTGAAGATTTGAAAAATACTCTTTCAAAATTTATCCTTGGAAGAGATAATTTGAACATATTGCTAGGGAATCAAAAATGTGTGTTTCAAAAGGCTGGTTTAGGGTACAATCCCAAAAATCAACAAAAACTTTACAAAAAGTTCTTTGTTCCCTCAAGTTCATCAACAAGTCCTTTTATAAAATGTTTTCATTGTGGCAAGAAAGGACATAGTGCATCAACTTGTAATGTAAGGAAAAATATCAATAACAAGATTGGAACTAAAATGGTTTGGATCCCTAAGGGCATCTTGCCTAACACTAACACACAAGGACCCAAGAGAATTTAGGTACCAAAAGCCAAAAATTAAAGTGTGTTGTAGGTATGCTTGAAGGCCAAAGAATGGACTCTGGAATCTCAATAGTGGCTGAAGCAAGCACAAGATCAGAAATTACTCCAAGTTCTCTTCCTTGTCTCCAAGAAGCTTGGACTTGCAATCTTTGGATAAGTAGAGATCTATTTCATGCCTTAACTTGTTTTAAAATTGTATTTCTCTAAGCTTTATATCATGAAAATATCTTTATATGCAATAATATGCTTGATAAGTTCATTTCTTGTTTAAAATAGCATATTTGATATAAAACATCTTTGAACTTGGCATATTGGATCAATCATGCATCTAAACTCTTGTAACACAATTTTGATGCATAATTTTCTGCATAATGTGTCATATGCTGTATAATCTGTGATTTTCTGCAAAATGATGCATAACTTGTCACTTGTATGGCACAAAGTCACAATCTTCCGCATAATCTCATTTCTGCTGCATAATGTGCTATTGTGATGCATAACATGCTACCTTGCTGTATAATCATGACACTCTTTGTTGCATATCATGATGGTTCTTGATCATATTTGAATCCAATATTGACTTGAGCGTTGGAGATTCCTCTTAAGTTATTTTGCAGGTACTATATCATGACAAAAACCATCAAAAAGCTCAAAAACTTCACCAATCCATCAAAAGGGTGTAATTCTTGGTAAAAGTAGCATTTTCGCATGATCATATGTTTTAGATCACAATCTGTCTGGATTATATGCCTACATGATGTTTGAAATTGTTTTGGAATGCTTTGGAACAAATTTGAAAGGTTTAAAATTGATATTTTTCTGTTTAAAATGCAAAATCTGAGTTTTAGTGAACTGGTAATCGATTACAACACCTTTGTAATCGATTACAAAGGCTCTGTCAAGCGTTCCAAGCCAAGTCAGAAAGCAGGTAATCGATTACACCTCCAATGTAATCGATTACATCAATTCCAGAAGGCATGTAATCGATTATACCACATATGTAATCGATTACCAAGAATCCGAACATGAGTAATCGACACAGATATTGTAATCGATTACACAGGGTTTTAAAAGGCAAAAATTCATGGGTTATACCTTTTTATCTACCATCAAGCCTTTTCATGATGCTTTCCTTATGCTTAATCTTTATCTAAGCCCATTTGCTCTTGTATATGACTCTGAATTCTGCTGGCATAAATGATAATTATTATCTATGATTTCTTTTTCATATGCATTTGCTATTGGCATCACAAATTGTTGTGCTATACCATTCATACTTTGATATTGATCTTGCTGGGCTGAAATATTTATACAATGCTGAATGCTTATGTTGTTTTTGATAGTGCCAACGGGGGAGAGATTAGTGAAGTATATTGCATGTGTACGGGGGAGCCTTGTGCTTTTACATGAAAATCATTTATCCTATCTCATGCATACATTACGGGGGAGAGTTGCGCTTAATCTCGGATAGATAAATGAATGCAAATATTTCTCTATTTTCAATGTTTATTTTGTCATCATAAAAAAGGGGGAGAATGTGAATGCTTATGTCATGAAGCATATCAAATAAGTTTTTGATGATAACAAAGTCAAGATGAAGACCAAGATCAAAAGAAAAGTTCAAGATCAAAAGAAAAGATCAAGACCAAGAGAAGAAGACCAAGATCAAAAGAGGTATATTAGATATAGGTCTTAGAACATCAATGTGAAATGCTCTCAAGGTATCTCAATTATTTTTAAATGGTTTTTCAAAGATCTCATAAATCAACTTGTTTTCAAAGTTCATATTTTAAAGAAATGTTGATTTCAATCTTGGATTATGGTAAACATTTGTAAATCTTGTTTTGTCCAAGTACCCAAATGGTAAAAATGGCCTAGAGACTTAATTGGGATTGAAAAATGTGTTCAAAGTGGAAAGTAATCGATTACACACTCTTGGTAATCGATTACCAGCAAGTCAGAGGACTTGTAATCGATTACAGCATCCATGTAATCGATTACCTTGTTCCCAGAAATCCAAGAACACGTTCAAAGGGCCATGTAATCGATTACATCAATATTGTAATCGATTACAAAAAATCGAGGGCGTGTAATCGATTACACAAGTCTTGTAATCGATTACCACAAACCCGTAGAAAAGCCAAGAACACGTTTTAACTGTCATGTAATTGATTACCAGAACCCTGTAATCGATTACCAGCATTCTGACAAGCCCAACGGCTATATTATTTGGCTTTTAATGTTGCCCATTAAAGCCTCCAACGGCTCTTTTGTTCCAACAACTTATAAATACTCATCTTGGGGCATCATTTGTGGTTGAACAACACTTGAGAAACATCTATCAATTGCTTTAATCCGAGAATCATCATTAAAATCTCCTTTGCTCTGTTTTTGTATATATTATTGAGATATTCTTGAAGAGCATTATAGGGCTTCAATTTGTATCATCTACTCTTGTGAGAGTTTTCATTTTATAAACACTTTGATTCTTTGTAAAGGGGGTGAGGCATCCCTCTAGAGAAAAGAGAGTGAGGTATCTCTCAAAGTTTGTAAAGGGTGAGGTATCCCTTGTTGAAGGTGAGGCATCCTTTAAAGGTTGTAAAGAGGGTGAGGTATCCCTCTAGTGAAAAGGGTGAGGCATCCCTGGTTTGAGGCTCAAGCTCAAGGGTGAGGCATCCCAAGGAGTTGAGTGCTCTTTTGTGTAAAGGTTTTCACGCACCCGTTCAAGCTTGAAGTTTAGTGGAAAATCTCGAGTGGTTTGCTTGAGGACTGGACGTAGGTCACAAGTGGATTGGTGGCTGAACCAGGATAAATCTTGTGTTTGTTCCTCTCAACTCTATCTCTTTACTTTGTGCTTTAATTATATATGCTTGAGTTGAGTTTGATATCTTGCTTTGCTTGAATTCTTTCTATCTTGGGTTGTTTATTTATGAGTGAAGTATTCAATCTTATTTATCCATTCACCTCAATCATCCAATAGTTTCAACGAAAATTGTCAATCAAACGTTTTGCGAAAGATTTACGAAAATATTTTACATACTCAATTCACCCCCCTCTTGAGTATTGAGGCCACTTGGTAACAGTAATCTGTCATATGAGGAATGACCTAACCTTAGTTGCCAGATATTAGTCCTAGTAGAATTAATAGCATTGATAAAATGAAAAGGAATACCAAAACAAGTCTTTGAGTTGAGTATGTAGAGACCAACCTCCAATTTAGTTGTACCAATCATCTTCAAGGTGAAGTTGTCCTGTATGTGACAAGCATCACAATCAAAGATCAATTTGCAATCAGTAGTTCTGGCCATCCTTGACATATATATCAAATTGAAGGAGAAATTTGGCATAAACAGAACATCTGTGAGATATAATTTCTCAGAGATAACAATTGTCCAAGCCAAGTAGTGGTCATTTGAGATCCATTAGGCAGCTTAACATTAATAGGTCTTATTCTTTTATGACACTAAAACAATGACAAAGAATTGCACACATGATCTATGGCCCTTGTATCTAATATCCAATTACCCGAATTAGCATGTTTAGCAATAGCACAAACAGTACCTGATGGATCTGTTGGCTGAGTCACAATGTGATTGACACTGTGGTTCATAGCAAATTGTTGCAACATAGCCAATATGGCTTTGTGCTGCTCAGGTGTAAAACTCAGCTTTGAGGAATCTTCCATATCTTCCTTCTGCTTGAATGATTTAATAGACCTCAAGTCATCTTCTATTTCATCTTCAACTATGAAATTATTAGCATTTGCAGTCTTCTTGAAAATTTAGGGGATAACCATGCTTCTTATAGCATGTATCCACCATATGACCAACTTTATTGCAGTAAGAACACACTTTTGTGCTTTTGCCTCTGCCATTTCCACTCCTTCCACCTGAATTTGGTCATCTCCCACGAGTTCCTCTGCCTCTATAACCCCTATCACTTGTATTGAACAAGATTCTTGGCTTCTCAAGTTGAATGTTCAGCTGTCTTTCTTGTTGAATGAGCAAAGAAAACACCTTACTTATATCCGAGAGTGGTTCTATGAGCATGATCTAAGATCTCACAGCCGAATACTGCTCATTTAAGCCTTTAAGGAACCTAATTACATAGGCATTCTCCCTATAGATCTAATTGTAGGAATCAAATTGCAGGTACAATTAATCTGACATGTATAAGAAGGAATAGAAAATTGTCTAACTATTGCCAAATTCCTTTCAGATGAGTGAAGTAAGTGGTTATGGATGCATCTCCCTATTTGTGCAAGTATAATTCTTCCTGCAACTCAGAAATACGAAATATATCACCTTGATAGTATCTATTTTTAAGATCTTGCCACACCTCACTAGTAGTCTCCATCCAAAGTACGCTCTGCATGATGAAAGACTCCAATGAGTGTAATACCCATGACAACATAAGTTTGTTGCATCTACTCCAGATCTTGTGGTTGGGATTTATAGCAGGAGGCTTAGGTAATGAGTCATCAACAAATTGATCCTTGTTCTTTGAACTTAATGCCACCAGCATTGCTCTTGACCATTGGTGATCATTTTCACCACTCAATCGATCAGAAACCAGTACAGCTCCTAGATTCTCATTCTGAAGCAAATAATAGGGACTGGTGAAATTAGTAGTCACATTTATAGCTCCAGTCATAACAGAGTTTGATGTGTGTGAAACTGATTCCGCCATTAGAAATCTCTTCTTCAATCACAAAAGATGAACGCAAATGCAATTTAATTATGAAATATCAATTGCACAAAAATTCCCAAGAAATATGATCAAGAATCAAGAAGAGAATCGAATCATGAAATATAATCAAGAATCAACAATCGCAAATCCAATCAGCAATCGCAAATCTCTAAATCAAACAATTTGAGAAAAGCGAATCGAATCATGAAACAAAATATCAGAGATTAAGCAGCGGTGATCAAAACCCCTCAGGAAAGGGGCTCTGATACCATGTTAATTTTCACTCTAAGGATCATGAAGAAAGGAGAATGCTGAAAGAAAAGAATTCTCAACTATTTCGTGAGAAAGAAAAATGATTCTCATCATCGTATGTATAACAATATACCTATTATATATATAAATGAAACTACCTGAAACTAATTATCATAGTTAGCTAACTAACTAACAGAAAAATAATAATTAGACAACTAACTAAAAACTAACTCTGTTAGTTAACATTGAGTTTGACGAATTATTGCTAACACCTCATTTTGACTCGTGAAATTAAACATTGAATTAGATTTTGAAATTACAATTGAACCTATCAATTTAATTTTTTTTGTATTTTGAAGGCCTTTTAGAAATAGACTTACTATTCCATGTAACATCCTGACAATTTAAAAATAACTAGTAAGCTCGGGCAAAAGCATGAGCATATTTATCTTTTTTTTTTAATTTAAGAATATTTAGTTTTAATTTTCAAAAGTGACAACAATTCTTTAACATTGAAATTAATTAGAAAATAAAAAATTTTAAAATTTGATTGAAGATAATTAAAGAGAAAAAAATCTAGTCAATTGAGGAAATAATTATTAAAGAGATAATTATAGAGATAAGGAGAAGTATTACCTTCTAATAGAAACACAAATGAGAGAAAAGATGATATGAAATGTCATGTAATGACACGTGGCTACATGAGAAGGAAAATATGATAGAAAGTTTACCACTCTTAAAGAGAGAGTATTCTCATTTATAATATAAGAGTGGATCACATCAAGCTCTTGGCAATTCTTAAATTAGTGATTATCAATTTAAATTGTTATGTTTGGATGACCTTTTAGAATTAAAATTGTAATTTTATCTAATAATGTTAGATTTTTTTTATTATCTGTGGACTAGCATAATCACTAATTTTTAAAACTTAGATTAATTGAATGTTAAATGTTGTGGAACATTTATTGATTTAGCTCATCATTTGTTATCAATTTTGTTATTGGGCTCTTATAAGCATTTAAACTCATGTGGATAATTTTGTTTTGCGTTTGTGGGCCTTGTGTATAAGTTTTCTATGATGGATAGATTAACCCATATTGTAAACACAATGAGAGGTCTTTATTATCATCCAATATGTATTATAGTTACCCTATTGAGGCCACACAGATTTTTTTTCACATATAAGGAATAAAAGTAGTTTCTCTCCTTTATGATGACAATAATTTTTGATTATTTGTCTCTCATGATGTCTCTTCAAAAATTTGATTTATCTTTCATATAAGTTAATTTTATATCATAAATCTTAATAACTGATTAGTTTATATACATGTCATAAATTAATGTAAAAGGTGAATCTATTAATTTTATTATTATGAGTATAAAATTTCTAACAAAATAATTCTATTGCAATGAAAAACCCCTAATACAAGCTCTTGTCAATTGTTAACTTCAACCTTAAGAATTACAAATCCCAAGACTTAACATTTAAAATCCTTTTCTTTCATGTAAGTTATTAATCAAAATTAATAGTTTATTATTTTTTAATTTAGAAAAAATTACTATTAAAATAAAGAAAAAGATGTAGTTCTCTGAACTTTGATCTTTTTATATATTACTATCACAAATTATAAAAAAATTAATTAGTCCATAAACTTTAACTAATATTTCAATAAACTCTTTCGCTTAAGATTCATTAACTCATTAATCGTGATACCACGTGGCAACATTTTATCCTTCTAATTACATTTAATTTGGACTAATTATTAATTTATTCATCAAAACTTAATTTTAAATATATTTTATTTCTTATAGAATAAATAAAAACATTTATATCAAAACAAATTTTGATTTTAATTTATTTTGTAAAGAACAAAATATATCTAAAACTAAGTTTTAATAAATAAATGAATAAACTATCTAAAATTAATGAATTAAAAGATAATATGTTTCCACATAATATCATTGTTAGTAAAGTGACCAATCCAAATTAAACAAATGTATCTACCGAGATATTAAAGTTTAGGGGCTAATTAGAAAAATTTAAAGTGCACAGTAGTAATTTTTAAAAGAGTTAAAGTTCACTGACATTGCATACCCTTTTCCCATTAAAATAATAATTATAACTTTAAAATTTTAATTTGATTTTAAAATAATTCTTTATAACTTAAAAAAATGTGAAGTTTATAACATAACTAGTGCTATTGTAAAATATGCATATTTTACATATGGTGGATGACTACTTTAATTTGATTTAAAGGATATCATTAGTAAGGGATGGTGGTTATAACATTTGGTGTAGCTAATTACTTTGTAACCATAGCACTTACTTTGTAACATTTTGCACATAATGGTGCATTGAACCATTTCTTCATATTTTATATTTTGAGTCCTATATAAGGGCATGATTTCCTATGAAGAAATGAGGAGAATGATAGAATACAACTAGTTCCTGAAGAATTAGATTTTAAGTTCATATTTCCTTATCTTGATTTCTCTATTTTTCTCTTCGCTATTTACAATTTTTTTTCTTGATCTTTATATATTTTTCTTCTTCATTTATAACACATTATCAGCACGATCAAGTCTCTACGGTGTAGCTAAATCCTCAAAGTTTCTTTTTATATATCAAGATATGAAATTGTTTTCTTTAATATGTGTTATGCATATATCCTTTGTTGAATGATCAAAGTATTTTTATTGTTTAAATTCTTAATTATCTATCTAATTTTTATTTTTTTAAGTGTCTTTAGAATATCAAAACTTACGAAGCTTGAATTCGTTGCTCTTGATATTTCTGGAAGAAATTATTTATCATGGGTATTTTATATTGAGATTCATCTTAATGCTATGAATCTTAGGAATACTATAAAAGAAGGAAACCAAGCATCCCTGCAGGATCGCACAAAAGCAATGATTTTCCTTCGGCACCATTTGCACGAAGAATTGAAAATGGAGTACCTTACTATTAAGGACCCATTAGTCCTTTTGATTAATTTGAAGGAGAGATATGAATACCAAAAAACGGTGATTCTTTCAAAAGCTCGCTATGATTGGATTCACTTACGTCTACAAGATTTAAAATCATAAGTGAATATAATTCAGTATTGTTTAAGATTAGCTTTCAATTAAAATTATGTGGAGAAAAAATTACTGATAAAGATATGTTAGAAAAAACATATTCTACTTTTCATGCCTCTAATGTGCTCTTGCAGCAGCAGTATCGAGAACATAAATTTACAAAATATTCTGAGCTAATTTCTTGTTCACTTGTGGCTGAGCAAAATAGTGAGCTTTTGATGAAAAACCATCAATCTCGTCCAACTGGCTCAGCACCATTCCCTAAAGTGAATGTGGCATTTTCTCAAGGTCGTGGTAGTAAAAGGGATCGTGGTAGGAAAAATTATTAGACTAGTGATAATCCTCCTCAAAGTTTTGAAAGCAAAGGTGCTGAAAGAAACCAAAAGAAATGGGTCAAAAATGAGAGAAATCTTAAAAAAGAGCAAAATAATGACAATATTTGCTGCAGATGTGAAACAAAAGGTCATTGGTCTTGCATATGTCGCACTCCAAAACACTTAGTTGAACTTTACAAGGCATCACTAAAAGAAAAGGAAAAAAATGTTAAAGTGAATTTTTTTGAACATGTTGTCCTACTCATGATAATGAGTCTCATATGAATGTTGATTTTGATGTTTCTGATTTTTTTGAATACCATAATGGCAAGATTGATCATTTGATTGGGGATGAAAATGTCTACTATTGAAAAATGTTTATGTTTATGTTATTTTGAAGTTTTTCATTTGTAATTTTTCATTAAAATTTTATTTATAATATGAATATCAATGATTTGCATATTTCTTGTTTGTTGTCTCTTTCTAATTGTAACAAATATATTTTTATGCTAGATAATGCAAAATAAACTTGATATAATGGATGATGACATATGTTTAGTGGACAGTAGCACTACTCATACAATTCTTCGTGATAAAAAATATTTCTTACAATTGACATTAGCTAAAATTAATGTTAATATCATATTTGGTTCTACAAATGTAATTGAAGGCTTTGGAAGAGTCCAAATTATGTTCCTAAATGGGATAAAATTATTTATTGATGATGCATTGTATTATAGTAGATCTCGAAGAAATCTACTAAGTTTCAAAGAGATACGTCACAATGGGTATCATGTTCAAACAAAAAATTAGGGACATGTAATATATATATATATATATATATATATATATATATATATATATATATATATATATATATATATTACCTCTACAATTTCAACCAGTAAGTTCATATTAGAAAAACTTCCAAGTTTCTCATTTGGATTATATTTTATAAAAATAAGGATAGTAGAGTCAAATTATATGCACCAGAAGTGCTCAGATCCTAAAACTTTTATACTCTAGCATGATCGTCTTGGCATTCAGGTTCAATTATGATTGATGTATTATTAAAAATGCACATAGACATCCTTTAAAGGATCAAAAAATTCTTCTACCTAATCATTATTTTTGTACTCCTTGCGCTCAAGGTAAATTAATTGTTAGACCTTCCTTATCTAAATTATAATTGGAGTCTCCTAATTTTCTACAAAAAAATACAAGGTGACATTTGTAACCCAAATGTTTCATGGTTTTAATTGATGCTTCCACTTGATGGTCACATGTTTGTTTAATTTCAACTCATAGTATTGCTTTTGCTAAATTTCTTGCCCAAATTATAAAGTTAAGATCAAGTTTTCTTGATCATCCAATCAAGTCAGTTCATTTAGATAATACAGGTGAGTTTACTTCAAAAGTCTTTTCTGATTATTTCATGTCAATAAGAATTAGTGTTGAGCATTCCATTGCACATGTTCATACTCAAAATGGATTAGTTGAATCTTTTATTAAGCATTTGCAATTTATTGCTAGACTTATGCTTATGAAATCAAAACTTCCTGCATCTGCTTGGGGACATGCTATAGTTCATGGTGCATTTTTGGTTTGCATCCGACCATTTGCATATCACAAGTTTTCACCTTTACAACTTGTGTTTGATCAATAACCTAATATATCTCATATTAGAATTTTTGGTTGTGCCATTTATGTTCCTATTGCACCCCCTCAACGAACTAAGATGGGTCCCCAACGTCGCCTTGGTATTTATGTTGATTTTAACTCCCCATCTATCATTAGATATCTTGAACCTTTAACTGGTGATCTTTTTAGAGCAAGGTTCTTAGATTGTCAATATGATGAGTCAACTTTCCCGTCATTATAGGAAGAAAAGGTAAAGGGTTCAAAGCACAAGAAATTTGTTGGAATACACCAACATTGTCCAATCTTGATGCACACAAAAATCAATGTGAACTTGAAGTTTAAAGAATAATTCATTTACAGAATATCGCAAATCAATTGCTAGATATTTTTGTTGATACCCAAAAGGTCACTAAAACACATGTGCTAGCTACAAATACTCCTACACGATTAATTGTCTCTGCAGGACATCCTATGGGTATGACAACCAATGAATCTAAAATATGCCAGAAGCGTGGTAAACCTATTGGTGCAAAGGACACTGTTCCTCGAATAAAAGAAGGAAATGAAAAACTTTCAAAATAATGCTTTAGAAGAGGTCATTGACACTCTTGAAGAGGTCAAAAACAATATAGATCAACAACTCCATATTTTTAGGAAAGCAACCCAGAAGTGGTTCTGGTACCAGCAAATTATGAGATCTCATTAAAATATGGAAATATGAGGGGAATAAATGAAGTTGTTGTTGATAATATTTTTACATATGCAATTGCATATGAAATTATCAATAATAATGAGCTTGAGCCTCAAAGTGTAGAAGAATGTTGACATCGAAGTGATTGGCCAAAATGGAAAGAAGCAATACAAGCTGAGTTAAATTCTTTAGCTAAACGTAATGTATTTGGACCAGTAGTTCAGACACCTGAAAATGTCAAACCTGATGGGTATAAATGGGTTTTTGTACTGAAAAGAAATAATTTAAATGAAATTATGAGATACAAGGCACGACTTGTAGCATAAAGGCTTCTCATAAAGGCCTAATATAGATTATAAAGAAATTTACTCCCCTATTGTAGATGCAATTACTTTCAGATTTTTAATTAGTTTAACAGTCTCTGAAGGACTTGACATACGTCTAATAGACGTTGTGACAGCTTATTTATATGGATCATTGGATAATGACATATATATGAAAATCCTTGAAGGATTTAAGATGCCTGAACATATAATTCAAAACCTCAACACATGTACTCTGTTAAACTTTAAAGATCCTTGTATGGGTTAAAGCAATCTGGACGCATGTGGTATAATCGTTTAAGTGAATATTTCTTAAAAAATGGATATGAAGATAATCTTTTTTGTCCTTCTGTTTTCATCAAGAAAATGAATTCTAGATTTGCTATAGTCACAATTTATGTTGATGATTTAAACATAGTAGTTACTTTAGAAGAGATCTCTGAGACTGCAGACTATCTAAAGAAGGAATTTGAAATGAAGGATCTTAGAAAGACAAAGTTTAGTCTTGGGTTTCAAGTTGAACATTTGGCAAGTGAAATTCTTGTACATCAATCATCTTATATAGAAAAAATCTTGAAACAATTTTATATGGATAAATCTTATCCATTAAGCTCCCCAATGGTTGTTCATTCACTTGATATAAAAAAAGATCCTTTTTCGTCCATGAGAAGATAATTAAGAAATTCTTGGTCTTGAAGTACCATATCTTAGTGCAATATGAGCACTTTTGTACCTTACAAATAACACTAGACCAGATGTAGCTTTTGCAGTTAATTTACTAGCAAGGTTTAGTTCTACGCCAACTCGAAGACATTGGAATGGAGTAAAACATGTCCTTCGTTATCTACGTGGAACATCTGATATGAGTTTTACCCAAAGGGAGAAAAGTCAAAATTGGTAGGATATGCTGATGTTGGTTATCTTTCTGATCCATATAAAGCCCAGTCACAAATGGATTATGTGTTCACATATGGAAATACTACTATCTCATGACGGTCTGTAAAGTAAACAATCACGGTTAGCTCATCAAACCATTCAGAAATATTGGTCATTCATGAAGCAAGTCATGAGTGTATATTGTTGAGAACTATAATCCAATACATTAAAGAAGCATGTGGCTTATTGAAGGAAAATGATGAGCCAATAATATTACACGAGGATAATACAATATGTATTACACAAATCAAAGGAGGCTACATAAAAGGTGATAGAACTAAACACATTTCACCAAAAAAAAAATTACACTCAAGAACTCCTAAAGAAATATGATGTTGATATTTGCAAAATTCGCTCAAGTGATAACCCAGCTAATCTATTCACAAAGGCATTACCAACTTCAATTTTCAAGAAGCATGTGCATAACATTAGAATGTGTCAACTTAAGGACCTTTCATAAGTAGTTATATTTTGAGGGGAAGTTGCCTATGAATATTGTACTCTTTTTCCTTCGCTAAGTTTTTATCCCACTGAATTTTTCTTAGCAAGGTTTTAACGAAGCATATTTATAGTGTATAGTCATCCAAGAGGAAATATTATAAAACATACACATTTTGCATGTGGTGGATGACTACCTTAATTTAATTTAAAGGATACCATTAGTAAGGGTTGGTTGTTATAACATTTGGTGTGGCTAATTACTTTGTAACCATAACACTTACTTTGTAACATTTTGCACATAATGGTGCATTGAATCACTTCTTCATCCTTTATATTTGGAGTCTGATAACTCCATAGAATGCAGTTATTTGTGCCCTATTTCCATGTGTTATTAATTACTTTGTCCTTGTTGTTATACATTGCTGAAAGGCTTAAGCCCTATTTTCATGAAAAATCCATGTTGAGGCCTTCCTTATCAATCTTGTTAAAATTCTTCCTAATCTTTGATTGAATTTAGTTTGATTACATTTGTATTTGACTAGTTAATTTCTTAATTGTAAGATGGGCCAAAAAAAGCCAAATTGATGCGAACTAAGGCCATGCATTCGAAGAGGAATCACAAACCAAGCTTCAGTAGCTCACGCCGCGACACTTACATGTTTACGTTGTGCCGTGCTGCTCTCTGCTTGTGCACCCTGATAACCCGAGGCCTTTGCGTCACGGTGCAAGGAAGTGAACATCGAGAAGGTGGTGCCCTAATTTCAGTGCATCGCGGTGCGTGTTGTGTAATGCCGCAACATGATACGTAAAATCTGTGGGTGTATATATACTTTATATGCAGATTTGAGAATGGTCTCGGTTTAGAGTTTCTATTTTCCCCTTTTAGCTTTTGTCTCTTTAAGAACCCAATGGCTAGGATCTTATTTGCAGGTTGAAAGAGAGCTGAAAAAGCTAAGATTAGAGGTCATCTTCATCTTAGATGGAGATTCAAGCTTCAAGGCTCATCCCATTAGGCTTCATCTTCTGTTCCTTCTCATTTCTCTCTTCCCTTTATCTTAAACATGGATTTTTGTATTGTATTTTCGTGTTTAATGAGTAGCTAAGCTGTGTTAAGGTATTCTTTGGATCCCCCTATGAATATTGATTGATTTGCACCCCTTTGATTTTATATAAATGATTTAAGTTTTGTTTTATTATATGGTGCTTAATGCTCTTATTGGTTTGATTAGCTTTTAGATGATTTGATGAAATCTAATGAGCCTAGACATAGGACTTTGGGTTTTAGATCATACGTATGGTAGATGTATGTTCGATTTCATTCTAATGGCAGGATAGATTAATTTGCTAATAGGATAGACATATACCTATTAGTCATGCATAGTCATAGTTGAGAATCAATCTTAATGATTATTGTTTGCTCTGATTCTCATAGACACATAGTAAATTAGGTAAGTGACATAGGGTTAATCGTCCTAGACATAGACTTTTAACTAAATTAGTTTCTCAAGCTAACCTAATCTAATCGTTTGTATTGCTTATAAGACTTGCATGTTATCAATTGAAATAAGGGGTGAAAAATGATTCCTTATTTTTCTCAATCATATCTTTATCCTTTCTTTATGCTTTTTAGTTTTAATTAATCATCCCTTTTTCTAATTTACATTTACTTGAATAGAATTAGTTAAACTATAGGTGAATATTTACCTTTAGAAAGTAACCATATTCCTCGTGGGAACAATATCTAATAATCATTTTTATTACTTGAATGACTCGTACACTTATGGTTAGCAAAAGAGCTACCAACAAGGTTGGTATACCTCCAACAGAGTCCTATATAAGGGCATGATTCCCTATGAAGAAATGAGGAGAATAATAAAATATAACTAGTTTTTAAAAAATTAAATTTTGAGTCCATATTTTTTTGTCTTAATCTCTTAATTTTTCTTTTCGTTATTTACAACTTCTTGCCTTGATTTTTATTTTTATTTTCTTCTCCATTTATAACAAGTGCAACGTGCTTCTATTTTTTAACAAATTTTAAAATTGGAGTTAGAATATCTATTTAAGAAAAATTACTTATTAGAGAATAAAGTTTTCCTTTTTGATTTAATCTCTTTTAATTTTATCTATCTACTATAACAAATGCAAGTTTATTGATGGCGGTCTACTAAGCACCAGCTTTAAGTCTTCACTTTAATATTTTCTATAAATTAAAACGCAGAACTTTATATTAGAGTATATATGGACGGATCTAAGAAATAAAAGTAAGAAGGGTATTTTAGTTTTTTATCTTTTTTTTTTAAAATTGGATTAATAATATTATTATTGTTATTTTGTCACTTTGGTTTCTTATTATATTGTAAATTGTTCACAACATGATTTTTTTGTTAGGGTTTTATTACTCCCTAATGGAAGTGATGTTGTATGATTAACGATGATAGTATGACAATGATATGATGATGATATAACTATAACTAATCAATGACACATTACTACTTTTGTTATGAGGTAACAAATCATATCAAAAGGTCTACATTAAAAATAATTTATAAGATACGAAACTAAATTGATAAAAAAGAATTCTATGAGACCAAATTAAAAAAAATAAAATAAAGCCACAATACCTATTTTACCAGAAACAAATGTTACAAGAGCCAAAAATATGTTCTAAATAAATAATTTAATTTTTTTGGTCTACTTTTAATCTTACATTGAATACATAATTCTATTAATAATTGATAGTTATAGGTAAACGTTTAAAGCCGATCAGGATCTTCTACATTTTATTAACAACTGCTCTATTTTATTAAAAATTACAGAGGATCTCAACCTTTCAATATATATATTTTTTTCATGTTAAAATATTAAAAGTAAAATTGGTTCAATGATTTCCAGCTATTAGATTAGCAATTGTAGGAGGTGCAGACCGTGCAGTTCCTTGTTGAACTGCATATGATCCGGACTTGTTTAAAGCATATTTTGCTTATGTATATTGAATATGATTCATATTTATAATTAATTTGTAATACTTATTTTTTTGGTACATATTTTTTATATGTAAGATTAACCTTACAAATTTCAAGTTAATTAGAAGAAATAAAAAATGAAGTACAATAATTTTATTAAAAAATTCATATAAATTTAAGATTTAATTAAAATTAAGATAATTGATAAATAAAAATAAAAATAAAATAAGAAAAAAAAATATGAGTCTAAAAAAAATGGTCTTTCTTTAGCACCCATAATTTTTTTAAAGATATTGATATTCTTTCAATCAAAATATGTCATTTGTATTCATTTATTGGATAAATTTTTATTTCAGTTAACTTTTATTTTAACTTTCTTTAATTTAAATTTGACTTACAAGTTTTAAATATTACAAATTTTAACTTTTTGACATTTTAACTTTCTATTCTACATTTTTTTATCCTTAAAATTCTCATTCGTTGTATTATCTAACTTACTAAGATAAATGAAAACAAATCACATGATCGAATCAATTTACCAAATTAGAAGTTATTACTAATAACATATTTTATAAAATTAACTAATAATATTATGTAAAGTTAAGAAGATACCGATACTTTTAGAAACAAGGATATCGAATAAATTCTGAAAAATAAAATAAGTAAAATATAATTAATAATTAATTCAATTCAATACTGATAAAATTAAGATCAATCACAAAAACTTAAATTTAATAAGAAATAAAAATTAAAATAAAATAGTATTATTGAACCGTATAGCCGCATTAGTCTCTCTAAAATATTTGTATTCTAGTCAATACTAAAAACACACCTAACTCAAAATTCTCAGACCCCGCCAAAATTTTACTTTAGGTCCAGGGTGCCAAAATTTTCTCCTGAAAATTTTCATTCCCCACCAATGCTGGAGAAAGGAGACCCTGTAAAGGAACTGTATTTGATTGAAAAGTCGTGATAATACATACAAAACTGAGCACAAATATATATACACAGAAATAAGAATCACTAGCTGTCCACAAGCTACAGTTTGGGCTAATTAGAAAGACAAAATCAATTCCTAAACTTCTAGTTGAGCTCTGACCAATTTTCCTTAAGATGTTGCTGACTCTGCAGTAGCCGTTGCTGATTTTGTGTTGTATTCATAATTGTCATTGAAATGCAAAATTGTTGGGATTGACTAATTAGCTCGAAGATTGACTAATTAGCTGGAAGATGGGAATATCCAGTCTTGATAGTTGATACCCTCCCTCAAGCCGATGTGGGCATGAATGCAGCATAGCATGTTAATTGAGTGGATATTCCTAGTCAAAGATTGCCTCCCGCAAGTTGGTAAATATATGTTCTCAATTCCAATTTCATGCAAAATGGTCCTAAAATGATCATGACCAACCCCTTTAATAAAAATATTAACTAATTACTTATGAGAGGGTATAAATGTCAAAATTAGAACCTTGGTTTGAACCTTTTCATGCACAAAGTGACAATATAACTTTATATGCTTAGTTCTTTTATGAAACACTGTATTTGTAGCAATATGCATGGATGATTTATTATCACAAAACACAACAATTGGTCTGGGGACCGTTGAGAACATATCTTTAAGTATGTTTTCTAACCAAATGATCTCTTTACTTTTAGAATCAGTAAATAGGTGGCTCAATAAAAAAAGATAATGTCAAAAACCCGATTAAATTGAGTAATTTTTAACAAATTTCAATCAAATGGCATTAAAAATAACATACAAGAACGGAACCAGTCCAAATGAAGCCCACTATAGCGTAATGGGTTGCAACTAACGACCCATTTATATTAAAAAAAGGAGGACTAAACTGACAAAATATCAGCTCAAAACTTATATGGCCTGATCTGGCCCAGCCTAAAAATGAACTAGCTCGACTTGGGCTGGCCCGTTTTGACACATCGACTTTTGTTGTCTTGGCCATTGCCTTGCATTCAAGAGCTACTGTAGGCTACTTCTTTGATCTTCAAGTTAAAGGAACATCTCCAAGAAAGGTAACCAGCGTTTATATTGGATTATTAATATAAAAGAGATATCACATTAAATTATGGACTCCTCCGTAGCACAACTGTGACAACGGTGGTGCAATGGGTTGAGTATCTGCAAAAGATATTCCAACGCTTAAATTAGACCGTGCTAAATGAAGGCAGTCTGTATATTTGATGAGATGCATATCTTTGAGACTTGAAATAACATTTATAAGAGCGTTTAAGAATGAGTGCAATCTGTATTAAATGTAGTTATTTAATATTAGAATCTGTTAGGGAATATGATCTCTTTTAACTAATTTTTCTATTTATGTGGGATATAATTAGCTTCTATATCTATCAAAGATACTTGAGAGATTTATGCCTAAAAAATAGGTAGATATACTCATCAAGATAGTGCATAGTAATATCCGGGGTATTATTCTAGTGGGTCGGGTTACTCCTGAATCGCTAACCCAAAATCCCGGTCTAGGATATGGTTCCAACACCTAGGTTCACCTCTCAGTACGTTCCTAAATATTTATGAGATACAAATAAGTGGCCAACAAATTTACATGAATAAGCGCAATAATGATTGAATCAAAGAACATTCAAGATTAATAAAAGAGGTAAACAAAGTCAATTAATCATCATCAATGTATCAAAGGGCATTGCCCAATCCTAGAAACAAAAGAAACTACTCAGGCATGGAGAAGAAGAAACAAGAAATCAAATTCAAGAACATCCAAACCCGTAATCAAAGAGAGAAGAGAAGAGAAAGATGAAGATCAAGAGCCTCCCAATGTGCTTCTTTCTAAACCCAATTGGAACCCTAATATTGTATTCAGAACATCTATAAATACCCTAAGGGTTTCCTTTGGTCTCAGCCTACAAAAAGAAATAAAAATAAAACTTAAAATCTGTCTTGTACTGCGATTCACAGTTGTGGAACTCCCTGGAATTTTTCTTTTGCTTCTTCACGCAAAGCCCGATCCATGGTCGGGGAATTCCACAGTTAGTGTGGAACTCTTTGGAGTGAGCTTTTTGCCCCAATTTACTATAACTCAAAGCTCCAACTTCAATCGTGCATATTTTCATCCATTTCAAGACCAATTCAATGAAGCACCAATCCCGCACAACAACACCAAAAACACATCGAGTTATCCGAACTAAGGGAAAAAACAAATAAAAAGAGAAATCAAAATGCCTAAAATGTCTAAAAATGCATGCAAAACAAGAACAAAATATGATGTTGTTTCACATACATCACTTATCCAAACTAATTGAATGAAATCAAACATGCATCAACCATACACATGATCTTAAATCCAAATTCCTATGCCTAGGTTCATTAGATTTTAACAAATCACTTAACAATTAGCTAAATTATCAAGAGCATTAAGATCTATATGATTGAATAAAATCAACCATCAATATATACTCAAAGAAGTACAAAATCATTAATATTCATAGAAGGATTCAAAATAATCCCAAAATACAGCTTAGCTACTCAATTAACATGAAAATAGAATCACAAAATACATGTTCAAGATAATGGAAGAGAAGCAAGAAAAAGGAGAAAGAGGGAAGCTCATGGATTTGATCTTTAATGCTTGAATCTTCCTCTGTGAGGAAGATGACCTCTAACCTTAGCTCCCCAAGCCTCCTTTCAGCCTCAAAATGAAGACCTAGCGTAGCTTTTGTAACCCTAAACGGTTATCCTTCTAAAAATCTAATAACTTAGTATTTATAGGCTCAGTTTTCCGCCTCACACCACAGTGTGAAATATATTGTGCTGTGACGTACAAAAATTAGGTCACCATAGTCGCAACGTTCAATTTCCTTGGGCCGTGGCGCGTATATCTCAGGTGTAAGTACTGGCAGTAGGTGATGCGCATGACACTGCGATATGACATGTCCGACGCCGCGATGTGCTCTGCTAGAATGCTTCATTGGCTTTATCCTCTAATGTTGGGCTTTGGCTTGCATCAATTCATCTCTTTTGAGCCCTTCCTACATTAGAGAAATCACCAAGTCAAATATGAGTTGTAAATCCACTTAATCACTTAAGAATATGCACAATTTGTTCAAGATCATATAAGAAGTTGTCCAAATTGCATTTGACAAATATAAGCATAAAATCTTGCAAATATGCATAAATAAAAGGATTAAGCAATCTATGAAGCATAAATATAGGGCACAAATAACTACATTTTGTGAAGTTATCATTAGGATCCCTCTTGACCTTGGTATAGAAACCTTGTCTAGGGTCCATCACCAACTCTTTGGGTGTTTAGGATCCATCTTGACCTTGGTATAAAAACCTTGTCTGGGGTCCATCACCAACTATTTAGACGTTTAAGATCCCTCTTGACTTTGGTATAATTGACTGGTCCTTACTGGGGTCATTCGTGCTTATGGTTTAGTGCAAGAATTTTTCCAAGACTTAAGATTTTTTCAAGACTTAAGATTTTTCTACTGCACGACCTGTCTAGCACAAGACAACTCGCGGTTGGTACCGTGATGACTTAAACACAGATTTCATTATCCATACTACCAGTAACCATTTAATGGTTATAGCCAAGTGTTAAGGTTTTGTGATTTATGACCAACCTGCTAAGAAGGGTTTGGTGGGTTTCCCTATTAACTTGGAATATAAGACACTCCCTGATCCTATTGGGAACAGGCTCCTAAGGTTGCTGAAGGCAGAGTCCGGCTTGAGGGTCTTTTGAGACTTTTTAAGCTTAACCTCTATATACCTCATCGGTTTATGGGTTAGGTCAGACTTACACGGGCATGGGTTAAGACCTATGAATGCGCTCTTTGCCCCCAGAGGGTTGTCAAGTAGATTCCCCAGTTTGACCGTCTAAGGTGCGGCTCACATGGGCCCGGGTTAAGACCCTTGAATGCGCTACTTGCCCCCAGAGGGTGGTCAAGTGGATTCCCTAATTTGGTCGTCACGTAATGATGTCGGAATAACTAATCCTCTTCGAACCTTGTATTCCTCGATCCTCACTAAGGTGTGGTACCCTTGGGGGTTGTATTGGGCCAAAGTATGGCGGGCTCGAGGTCGCGGCCAAGGTACTGATTAAGATGATATCAGAGCAAAGTAATAAATGGCACGTAATGTTTAGTGACCTGTGGCCCGGTATATCTGCTACAATACCACTGGTCCTTTTCCTTATGGTGAGCTATTGATGATCACATATTTTATACATTAATAAACCCTCATTTTTTAGTCATTTACACTCTCTATGTACTTAATTGATTAAGTCTAGTTATGTTTTGTAAGTTTGGACTCAAATTGGACTTAATTGATTTTTTTAGCACTATTTTGGTCTTACGCTGTTTCTGTATTTCGGTCATATCTTGAGTTCTAAATGTCTGATAATTATGAATTTTACCTTGTAGGAAAGATAAGAGAGAGCTCTACAACTTTGATGAAGAGCTCAAAGTCTCAATCAGACATCTAGTAGAGCTAATTGGGCTTGGAAGACAGAACACGAGTTTTGTGTCTGAAACCTGAGCAGTGTACAGTAATCAGAGCATAACTCGGGCTGTAAGAATTATCTTGGGCTGAAATTTGGACATTTGAAAGTTAAAACCCAGATCTAAAACTTTCATGTTGAATACAAAACTTGATTCGGACTCCTTGATGGTGATATTGGGTCTGAAATTCAAAACAGATGTGCTAAAACTGGGCCTGAATAGTTTATAGTAATTGGGTCATATCTTGGGCTGTAGGACGAATTTTTGGGTGATTCCAGAGCTATTGGAAAGCTTAGACAATTTCCTAGAACTTTCATGAAGACCACTTGGCTCGAAAATGACAAAATCAATGACTTAAACAATGAATGATTTCGGAGACAAGAAATCTCAATGATTTTTAACTCTTATCCTCACCATTTGGCATTCTCCACTCATTCATCCACTTATCCCACCTACCCCTAATCAGCCCCTTTGTCATTTTGTATCCCTAATCCTCTATAAAAGGCACCATTGGCTGACCATTTGAAGCACTTGGTGTTAGGCTTAGTTTGTACAAGTTAAGGTTATGCTTGTTTATTGTTTTCCTTTGTTGTAATTTTCTCTTGTTCTAAATTGAGGTCATGTTCATCTTTCTCTTCTTCTCTCTTTCTTTCTTCTTATCCATGAGTAACTAAATTTTCATCTTGCTTGGGTGAAAGAGTGAAGCTCTTGGTAATGAAATAAGGTTAGATTATTTTATTTCTTGTGCTTAAATGATATATTATTAAATGAACATTATATGTGTTGTATTTTGTTTCTAATCAATTTAGAAACCTTCTTTGTTAATGGAGATCTTGATTTATTGTAGACAATAGGATTGACACAGTAAATGCTTGAACTCATTTACAAATGTTGGTAGATAATTAAAGGAATCATAATATGATTACATATATAATTGAACTTTGAATGTTATATTTTCCGATTGGAACCTCTGTTGTGTGTGGATTTCAATTGAGTTAAAAAGAGAAATAATCTTACCTTTAATTTATTATCAAGAGTGGATCTCCTAACCCAAGCAAGCCCTTAAATTCATTTGTGAACTTGTTTTATTACTTTTGGTGTTGTGACAAATCCTCTTCTTACCTCAATTAATTTTTCTTCATCAATTCCCTGTGGATCGACCTCGGACTCCCGAGAAATTTACTACTTGAAACAACCTGCACTTGGGTTTTCATCCTTAAATCCCGCAGTCAAGTTTTTGGCGCCGTTGCCGGGGACTTGATTTGAAGTTTTGATTTATTGAGGTTCGTTTTCTTTAATAAAATCTATTCTCTTTTCTCCCTCACCGGAGTAAAAGATCGGCTTGCCGATCATTTGGTTTCTTTACTAACTCTCTAACTTTCTAACTATCTAACTCTAACTTACTAACTTGCTAACATACTAACTTTCTAACTATTATATTTATGTCATTTATTTTTGTTTTTAATTTTATTTATTTATTTTCGTCATTTTTTTTCGTCAAGTGGGGTAACTCTCCCTTTTATTTTACGCACTAACTTAGTGGGGAAACTCTCCATTTTACTTTTCTCGTTATTTATTTTTCCACAATCTAACTTAATAAAATAATATTTCTTCTTCTCTTCTCTTTCGCCCTCGCTCTGTGGGGCTCTGTCACTCTCCGATTTTCATATTTAAATTTACTTTCTTTTCTCACTTTATTTTTATTTTTGGGTGGTTGGTTTATTACCCCATCCCTATTAATATTTAATGGTGGGTGACACACGCCAGCTTGTACATTATTTTTTTATTTATTTATTTTTAGTTATTTATGTATTTATGCTTAATTAGTATCGTGATTTAAATTCTAGTCGTTTAGTTAAAATTAATCCTGATACTTTATATATTGATTTGTTTGAATCACAATCACACACAATTGACACAATGGCTAACAATGAAAGTGTACATGATGAACATGAAAATCAACCGTTGCGAACCATGCGTGAATATTTGCAACCACCTCGAAATTCTAGTCCATCATGTTTTATCTTTCCACTCAATGCCAATAATTTTAGATTCAAACCAGGTATGATTTCTTTACTTCCTAATTTTCATGGTTTAGAATATGAAAGTCCATATTTACATCTGAAAGAATTTGAGGAAGTATGTATTGCCTTCAATGATCAAAATTGCACTGAAGAGATTTTTAAGTTTAAATTGTTTCCTTTTTCTTTAAAAGATAAAGCAAAATCCTAGCTTAACACTTTGAAACCAAGATCAATTGGCACATGGCAAGAAATGCAAGGTGAGTTATTAAAGAAATTTTTTCCAACACATAAAACTAATGCTATGAAAAGACAAATCCAAATTTTTTTCCAAAATTCAAATGAAGCATATTTTCAATGTTGGGAACGATTTAAAGATTTATTAAATTCTTGCCCACATCATGGTTTTGAAAAATGGCGCACTATAAGCTTATTTTATGAAGGTTTAACTCCTGAAACTAAACAATTTGTAGAAACAATGTGCAATGGTGAGTTTCTTGATAAAGAACCTGATGAAGCTTTAGACTATTTGAATCAGTTGGCTGAAAATTCTCAATCTTGGCATAGTACTAATATTTCTAAAAATTCAACTAGATCTAATCTTGCAAGTGCTAATAAAGGAAAATATCACCTTAGTCAAGAGGAAGATCTAAATGCTAGATTTGCCAGTTTGGCTAGAAAGGTTGAAGCCATGGAATTAAGAAAAGCAAAAGAAATCAAATCTGTGCAAAATGAAGAAATTTGTGGCATTTGTGATGATTTAGGACACTCAACACATGAATGTCCTAAAATTCCTATTTTTAAAGAAGTTCCATACATGAGCAGTAAATGCAATGAATAATTCTAACAAGCCATTTACTTCTTCTTTTTCAGATACATACAATCTGGGATGGAGAAATCACCCGAATTTCAGCTGGAGGAATAATAATCAGTCACAATTTGTGCAACCACCACCTCCTCAAGCACAACAAGACTCTCAAAATTCTCAAGGATATGCACCTTATGTCCCACCATATAGGAAAAACCTTGAAGAAACACTACATGCATTCATAGAAAAGCAAGAGGCCATTTATAAACAAAACAATCAAACCATAAATGACATAAAAGACACTCTTGCTAAACTTTCTTCTGCACTCACCATTCACGAGAAAGGAAAATTTCTTTCTTAACCTCAACCAAATCCCAAAGGTCAGTGCAGTCTAAATGAGGGAAGTTCAGAAAACCAACAAATGGACCAAGTCCAGTCAGTGATAACTCTTATGAGTGGAAAGGTTGTTGAAAAACAAATCCCCGAATCTTGTGAGAAAGAAGATGAACCAATTCCCCAAGAAAATGAAGAAGTTGACCAAAAGGAGACCAAACTCTCGCCTTCACCCCAATTTCCTCAAGCATTGAAAAATCCAAAGAAATTGGACCATAACACTAGAATTTTTGAAATTTTGAAACAAGTGAAAATCAATATTCCTCTGTTAGATGCTATCAAACAGATTCCTTCTTATGCCAAATATTTGAAGGACTTGTGCACTGTTAAAAGGAAATTAAATGTGAAAAAGAAAGCATTTTTGGCTGAACAGGTAAGCTCCATTCTTCAGAATAATAATGCGTTGAAATATAAAGATCCTGGTTGTCCTACAGTTTCATGCATTATTGGAGAACATAAAATTGAAAAAGCTTTACTTGATCTTGGTGCTAGTGTCAATTTGCTTCCATATTCAGTTTATCAACAACTCAACTTAGGTGAGTTAAAACTAACTTCTGTAGCTCTTCTACTTGCCGATAGATTAATTAAAATTCCAAGAGGAATAGTGGAAGATGTGTTAGTTCAAGTTGATAAATTCATATATCATGTGGATTTTATTGTCTTGGATACTAAACCTATGGTTAATAGTTGCAAGTCAATTCCTGTTATTTTAGGCCGTCCATTTTTAGCAACATCTAATGCTTTGATAAATTGCAGAAATGAAGTGGTGAAGCTAACATTTGGAAACATGACACTGGATCTCAATGTTTTTAACATGTGCAAGCAACCACAGGAAGTCCTTAATGAAAATGAGGAAGTTGAAGGAATTAAAACCATTATAGATGATCATCTTCAAAAAGGGAGTTCTTCTGATCCATTAGAAGTTTGTTTAATTTATTTATTTGATTTGCTTGATTGTACAGAGGAAATAGAATATAAGGAAGAAAGCCAAAATTCGAAGAGCTAAAACCCATGAATGATAATGCCCATGAAGAAGTACCCACACCGGAACTAAAGCCATTACCTGCTGGGTTGAAGTACACATTTTTGGGAGAAAAGCAAAGTTTTCCTGTGGTAATTTCCTCGTCTCTTACTGAAGAACAAGAAGGAAAGATGTCGCCTCAATGGACGCACCAAGATAGGAAGAAATTTTTAACAGAGGTGAAAAACTTTTATTGGGATAACCCATACTTGTTCAAATATTGTCTTTACCAAATTTTTCAGAGATGCGTGCCCGACAGTGAGGTAGGTAGTGTCATTAAATTTTGTCACTCGAAAGCATGTGGAGATCACTTTTCTTCAAAGAAAACTGCTACGAAAATCTTACAGTGTGGATTTTATTGGCCCACTTTATTTAAGGACTGCAATACTTTTTGAAAAAGTTGTGAAAATTATCAAAAGACAAATCCAATAAAATCCACAGTCAAGACAATTTTGAGAAAATCTTTTGAAATTGGTCAAAAAGTTCTGCTTTAAGATTCTCGCCTGCACCTATTCCCTGGAAAATTGAGATCTAGGTGGAGTGGTCTTTTTGTTGTCAAACACGTGTATCCTCATGGGGCCGTAGATATTGCGAATCCTAGGAATGGTAATGTGTTTAAAGTCAATGGACAAAGGCTCAAACCATTTCTGAAAAAACCAAGTTGATGAGTTCTTTGTGTTACTGGTTAAGTGGCGGATACGGTACTCCGTGACTCTCAAGTCGGTTTTTTTTTCACTTTCCCAAAATAACTGAATCCTTCTTCTCCTTTAAAATGGATGTCATTCTTTCAAACCTGAGAAAATATTTTCCTTCTCTCTCTCAAAATGCTCTGAAAAAAATCTACAAAGTTCGATGTGAAAGATTGAGACTGTTAATGCACAAAGGTATGCCAGAAGATGTACGCTGGATAATTGAAGCAAAGGTCCGACTAGCGGTGAGTCTTCAATTTCATTTGACTCATACATGCCAGGTCTTGGAAGAAGTTCATATTCTAAAAGGAGAAGAGCAAAAAGGTTACAAGTCTGTTACAAATGTGGACGATGGAATTGTAACATGCAATGTCGTTCTTTGGGGATGGTTTCCGCAAATAGATTTTTCATTAAGAATGGACTAAGTAAGGAGTCATTAGATGATATCTTATTGACTCTTGAGACGCGTTCTTATGGATTGATGCAGCATGAAATTCTTAATTTGTGGAATCTCTTCAAGGATGAAGAAAAACGCTACAGTCTTAGGAATCTGACTCTAAAAGACCATGTTTGCCAATTTATAAGAAAATTGGATGGGAAGCTTATCCTCGACTCATAGAAGGCATTTAAGCCATTATTGGACGTTAAACCAGAGGCAGATGTGAGCCATATCCACAACAATCTGTACATATCATCTTCTTCTTCTTCATGTAATCTTTAAAAAAAAAAAATTCAGAAAAAAAAAAAAAAAAAAAAAAAAAAAAAAAAGAAAAAAAATGTTTGAACAAGGGCGATCCGGAAGGAGTACCATGGCTTTAATTAGTTGTGGAGCCCCAGCCTTTGGCTAACCCGTCATTGACTCGGGTGGACCTTTGCACGCTGGTCTTTAAAAAAAAAAAAGTGAGTGAGTGTCTCAAAATTCTCGCTGCACCGGTGACACGCAGTATAAAGATATGCCCATCTACGCACTCACGACGCGCAGTATAAAGATACGCCATGAAAGTTGTATATACAGGTATGTCATCAGTTGCTATTATATCTATTTTATCTTTGTATGATTTTGCTTTATTTTGGTTTTGGATAGACGATCCTTTGAGTAGGGTCCTTCAGGGGTTTCTAGACTTCTTTACCCTTATGGTTTTCTTAAAGTCACAAAAAAAAATTCATTTACCTTTGATCTTTGATCCTGACCCAGCAATAACTCAGATAGATTAGTCAGCAGGAGGCAGTGAGGGAAACAGGATAAAAAAGGAGCCAGATTTGACACTTCGTTTAAAGCTTTCCTTTACTTTGGATTTATCATACTTTGTTTTTGTTTAAATTTGTGTCAGTTTTCTCCAACAGTTAATATCTTCTATCCTTTAGTCATCTATATTTTAACATTGAGGACAATGTTGTGATCTAGTTGGGGGGAAGGATAATTGACCCAAAATTTTTTTTTTCTGTTTTGTTTGGGAAGTCTGATATGATTGTCATAAACTTACTAAACCAATTAATGATGACAGAGTAAGGAGTAATTTTACTTCTGAGACGCATCTTATTTGGTGGCAGAGTAAGGAGTTTTTTTTAGGTAGTAATTAATTAGTATTGATTTGTGGAAGTAACAAAGTTTTTGTCTTTTGATTTCCTTTGAAAGATTCAAGCGAATGCACTCTCACATCCTTGGAAGCAATTGAAATTCAGGAATCATAGCATGATTGAATAAATTATCTTCTTTCTTAAATTTCACATGCTTGGTTATGGATGTTGAATTAGTGGATAGAGAATGATAGAAATATGCCTTGTGAGATTTTGAGCCTATTGATGAATGGATTGAATATTTGTACCATTCTCTTCTTTCTTGTGTGATTTTCACTCATGGAATTGTTACTCTAGAACTTGCTTTGATTCTTTTTGAGGCTACATTTTCACATGCATACATTAATATGATTGAGACATTTTAAAATAGCTACTTTGACCAAATAGTCATCCTTGTATATTTTCCATTGTGTAACCCCTTTGAACTTGTTTGACCATTCTTTGTTTTTAGCTCATCTCATCCTTCAAAAAAAATTTAAAAAAAAAAACATGTTTTTACCCAACCTTAGGGAATAAAAGAGCATTGACCTTGTTCTTGAATAAGTGTGGGGGTGTGTGTGCAAAATGATCCAAAAAAAAAAATAATTTTGAACACCGTTACAATCAAAGGATTATCAGAATAAAGGTGGATGCTTGGAAACAACAGGAAGAAAAGGAGATTGTTCAAGTCTAACAATGAATTCAATTCACCAATTTGGGATTGATCTTCAACAAAACATTAGTCAAATGTTAGTGATTGTCCTTTATGATGAATATTCTCAAACATTTTCTCTACTCTAACTGTACCATAATGCTCTTTTATTCTCTTCGGTATTTATCTTTTCATATCCATATTATCCCTTCTCCTTTACCATGACCCCATTACAACCTTAAATAAAGTCCTCTTGATTTTTGTATGCATGTGTTTTGAGTATCGGAGAAGTAAAAGATAAGCAAGCTTATGGTAGTGCAATTGTTCATGGGTTGAATAGAGTGAAATACTTACCTTCTAAACACTTGAGAGATTGAGAGTGAATTCTGTGAGGATCTATCATTCTTGATTCATTCTTTTCAACCAAGTTTCCTTGCTTGTTGGTTTGAGATGTGAAGAAATGTTACCTCATTAATGCTTTGATCCCTTGAATTTCTTGTTGCTCTTCTTGCTTCATCAAGTCTTTTAGAGTTTTTAGCTTTTGAATCAGTCATTTTTTTCTTTGTCTCCTAACTTTGGTCTTATGTGTTTTGCCCAGAGAGTAAAAAAGCTAAGTGTGGGGGAATTTGATGATCACATATTTTATACATTAATAAACCCTCATTTTTAGTCATTTACACTCTCTATGTACTTAATTGATTAAGTCTAGTTATGTTTTGTAAGTTTGGACTCAAATTGGACTTAATTGATTTTTTTAGCACTATTTTGGTCTTACGCTATTTCTGTATTTCGGTCATATCTTGAGTTTTAAATGTCTGATAATTATGAATTTTACCTTGTAGGAAAGATAAGAGAGAGCTCTACAACTTTGATGAAGAGCTCAAAGTCTCAATCAGACATCTAGTAGAGCTAATTGGGCTTGGAAGATAGAACACGAGTTTTGTGTCTGAAACCTGAACAGTGTACAGTAATCAGAGCATAACTCGGGCTGCAAGAATTATCTTGGGCTGAAATTTGGATATTTGAAAGTTAAGACCCAGATCTAAAACTTTCATGTTGAATACAAAACTTGATTCGGGCTCCTTGATGGTGATATTGGGTCTGAAAGTCAAAACAGATGTGCTGAAACTGGGCCTGAACAGTTTGTAGTAATTGGGTCATATCTTGGGCTGTAGAACGGATTTTTTGGTGATTCCAGAGCCATTGGAAAGCTTAGACAATTTCCTAGAACTTTCATGAAGACCACTTGGCTCGAAAATGACGAAATCAATGACTTAAGCAATGAATGATTTCGGAGACAAGAAATCTCAATGATTTTTCACTCTTATCCTCACCATTTGGCATTCTCCACTCATTCATCCACTCATCCCACCTACCTCTAATCAGCCCCTTTGTCATTTTGTATCCCTAATTCTCTATAAAAGGCCGCATTGGCTGACCATTTGAAGCACTTGGTGTTAGGCTTAATTTGTACAAGTTAAGGTTATGCTTGTTTATTGTTTTCCTTTGTTGTAATTTTCTCTTGTTCTAAATTGAAGTCATGTTCATCTTTCTCTTCTTCTCTCTTTCTTTCTTCTTATCCATGAGTAACTAAATTTTCATCTTGCTTGGGTGAAAGAGTGAAGCTCTTGGTAATGAAATAAGGTTAGATTATTTTATTTCTTGTGCTTAAATGATATATGATTAAATGAACATTATATGTGTTGTATTTTGTTTCCAATCAATTTAGAAACCTTCTTTGTTAATGGAGATCTTGATTTATTGTAGACAATAGGATTGGCACAGTGAATGCTTGAACTCATTTACAAATGTTGGTAGATAATTAAAGGAATCATAATATGATTACATATATAATTGAACTTTGAATGTTATATTTTCTGATTGGAACCTCCGTTGTGTGTGGATTTCAATTGAGTTAAAAAGAGAAATAATTTTACCTTTAATTTATTACCAAGAGTGGATCTCCTAACCCAAGCAAGCCCTTAAATTCATTTGTGAACTTGTTTTATTACTTTTGGTATTGTGACAAATCATCTTCTTACCTCAATTAATTTTTCTTCATCAATTCCCTGTGGATCGACCTCGGACTCCCGAGAAATTTACTACTTGAGATAACCTGCACTTGGGTTTGCATCCTTAAATCCCGCAGTCAGCTATACCCTAGGGATGATGGTGTGTGTGTTCTTCCCTCTTTCTATCTCATCTCTATTGACTCCCTTTCTTCTTTAGCGGTAAAGAGATGTGATGGGGTGCACTTTGTCACACCTTCGATCTACCATTTTTGCGTGGCTTGCAAAGGAGCAAAGCGTGGTGGACAAGTCCTACTCTTATTATTACCGCTCCCTTTTCTTTTCTTCTGATATTACTGAATCTATCCTTGATCAGTGCAGACATAGTGCTTTTCAACCATTATATGCAATGTTATTTCGAGCTGTCATAACACTTGTCCGGGTACCATAACACGCATTATTTTTGCTATGTTTCACTTGAGTCAACATGAAAAGCACCACGTGGCATTATTCCATACGTCATATGAAGCATATGAAATATAACTCAAAGAATCGCTGTCTGCACATAACAAAATGAAGGTTGTTGATTCAGGTTGCTGCTTGGTTGGATTATTATGTGACCTACTAACAACCTCAATCTTTGCATTTCAACCAATGAACCAATAAATGAATAGTGAATTGGGATCAAAATTCAAAATCGTTAAGCACCTTCCTAATTTTTTCAAGGGTCACAAACAAGACCACAATAAAAGGTCCCTGCCTCGAAATGGTAGGGATGAATCCCTTGTAAAGGGCCATAGGCCCTTCAGCCCTAATAGTCTTGAAAGCATAATCCAAGGCCCCAATGTAGGGAGAGATCTACCCAGCCTCAACCTTCATGTTCATAACCCTTGTCTTAATCACTTCCATGACGCCATCATCGCCACAAACCCCGCCGCGAAGCTTGCCGCCACATGGGTCCCAAGCCCATGCTTCATTTATCCCTTCCCCACAATCGTCTCCTTGAACTGGTCGTAAGACGCTAGCTGCGACGCCACCGCAGTCATTGTGCAGTTCACCGAAAGCGGTGAATTGTGCCACAGGTTACCAATTCTTTCTTGCTTTGCCATTCGCGTGATGGCGTCAAACACGTCGTTGTAGTTGGCCGCTGAGTTTGGTTGTGGTGGTCATGAACTTGAATTTTGCAGTGACCACGAGCTCAGATCTGGATGAATGGAAACCACTAGATTTAGGTAGACTGGCAGTAAAACGCGACGGGCAGACGACGGTGAGATGAGCAATGCTGGCAGAGGCGTAATGGTGAGTCTGTATGCCTCCATAAAATTTCAAGAATGAACCACTATAAAATTTCGAACTGACTCAGATTTTTGGACATGGGTTTCGAACTCGTTGCTGCAATGGCCCAATCAGCAAGTTCAAGCGGTGGTGGTGGAATGGTCTTAGGTGTAGGGGAAAACTGCATGTGAGTCCAAAAGGTCATGCGCGTCACACATGCACAATGGCTCAATTCCATCCTCAGAAGAGAAGAAACCCTCTGGTTCTTACTCCCCTAACCTTTCTTTATGAGATCTTTGAACCACCATTAGAGGTTTTCCCTTGGTACCTGTTGTCTTCTTTTCCTGTTTCCCATTGGGTTCTTCATCATTAACGATGATCTTGTGTTTTGGGTTGCAATGCCCTTGATCTTGAAGTCACGAATGATTTTCGGTCATCATTGATTGTGCGTTCTCCTTCGTTATGGCATCAGTCATTGAACCCGAACACAACAACCCAAAATCCAGACCACCATGGCTAACCTTTTCTGGCTCAGTTGAGTGGTTTCTTAGGGCGAAGCTTGTGATGTTATAGTGCATCTGATATTCATGGGTTGCCGTAGCTTGGTCGCTAATCTGGTCTGATATGAGCTTTAAGGTTCAACTGCTGCAACAAGGTCCCACAACCATAACTCGTCACTGTCAAACCCTACCAACAAAGTCTAGATTTTTAGAGTGGGTCGTCGTGGTGGAGACTGTGGCGGCTTCTTTCATGGCTTCGGCGGGCGCGAACGCGGTGATAGAGGCAGTGATGGTTATCGCAGAAGCTTGCCTTAAATACAGGGATCCATAACTCTAATTTTGGATGAGCGAAAACCGCTGGATCTGATTTGGTTCTCTACATCACTTTGGTCCATCATTAATATTCTGTTCAAGGTCTGCAAAATCCCTTCAAGTTACTGGCCCGACTCCGTGTGGAAAAAGGAAGGTTGAGGGTGCTTGGTGAAGCTCAAAGGTCTGCCATTAATGGCATATTAAAGTGCTGGAAAAATCACTAAAAGTCGTGGATCAAGTTGTTGTTGGTTCGTTGGAGGTTGCAAATAGCATTCTCGAGTTGATTTGCTTAGAAATCTGGTGGTTGAATAGTTGTTCCAGCCGCTATTTTCACGTAATCCACGATTGTGCCTTTCATGGCTGTGTGTTGCAGCTACTACGAGAGGGTAATTGGTTGTTAACCCGTTTCTTCTGCATATGGGCTGGCCTTTAGGATATCGGCTAAAAGTCATGATGTCCAACTCATCTTTCAAGAAGGGTGTTGTTGAAGTCTAATTCTGACATAGTTCCCTTGTATCGCTTTTTTTCGTGTTAATTATGATGATAATGATGGTGGGAATAAAAGTTTATCGTTTCCCACAGACAATGCCAATGTTTTGAAGTGAATTCAGATGGGTACCTAAGATAGGCACGTCGCAGTGGACTCCACCATAGCACAACTGCGATAGTGATGGTGCGAAGGGTGGGTACCTGCAAAAGGCACTTTGACGCTCAAGTTACACCATGTTAAATGAAGGCAATCTATATATTAAAGGAGATGCATACCTTTAAGACTTGATATAGCATTTATAGGAGCGTTTAAGGATGAGTGTAATCTATATTAAATGTAGTTATTTAGTATTAGAATCCGTTAGGGATTGTGATCTTTTTAACTAATTTTCCTGTTTATGTGGAATATAATTAGCTTCCATATCTAATAAAGATACTTGAGAGATTTATGCCTAATAAATAGGTAGATATACTCATCAAGATAGCACGTAGTAATATTCGGGTATTATTCTAGTGGGTTAGGTTGCTCCTGAATCGCTAACCAAAATCTTGGTCTAGAACAGTAACAAACCTTGTTGTAGACCTTCTGGTTGTGGGGCAACTACCCCAATCAACATCACAATAGGCCTTAAGGACTACTCTATTGTTATGTGGATAAAATATTCCCTGACTTGGCTCCTTGCTTATATATCGAACAAGCCACTTTGCATCTCCATGTGTGGTTGTTGTGAGTTCTTTAAATATTGACTGAGTAGGTGAACTCCATAGGATAAGTTAGGTCTGGTTAATGTTAAATACAAGAGTCTTCTAATGAGTTGTCTGTAAGCCTATCCATCTTCTAAAGGTTTACCAATGTTTGTGGAAAGCCTATGTTGTTGTGGAATAGGTGTCTCAACATGTTTCACACCCTCTAAACCAATTTCTGCTATTATGTCCTAGGCATATTTATGTTGACTCAAGTGAATTCCCTTCTCATTTCTCTGGACCTCTAGCCCAAGAAAGTAGTGAAGTGGTCCTAAGTCTTTAATATGAAAGCAGCCTTGCAAATACCTTTTAAATTGCTCACATTTTTCTTGGTTATTTCTTACAACTATCAAGTCATCAACATATACCAACACTACCATCTTGCTTTCTCCTCTTGACATGGTGAAAAGTGAGTTGTTTGAATGTTTATGGTAAACTTTCGTCAAAGGACAAATTTGATTCTGGATCTCAATTCGAGGAAGGAAATTGCTTCCTCTTGAGATTTTTTAGTTCCCAAATTGATATTTAAGCAATAATTTCAAGAGTTAATTTCGAATAAAACACAAGATTGTGTAAATCGAAATCGAAATATTATTGCATGAAAATGTAACTTAGTAAAATAATGATAAATGAATGAAGCAATAAAAGGTAATTGAAAGAACTTATTTTGGAAATTAAAGTTTGCTTTTAAACTTAAGAAAATAGTAAAAAGAAAGCAATTAAATGCTATGAAATGTAAAGAGAAAAGCAGTAAAGTGCATTGAAGTAAACTTGGCATGCAATGTAAAGTGCAAAAATGTAAAGAATAGAAATAAAAAAAAAAAGCAATGTAAAGACAATGAAAACAAAGTTGCAGATATGTAAATGTGCAGAAAAGTAAACGAACAGAAAAATGATGAAAGCAAGTAAATGAAAATAAGTAAAAGAAATCAAATGATCTCAAGAAGACCACTCGATGAGAAGTAGAAGAGATTTTGTAGAAAGTAAAAACTGAAAGCGTAAATGAACTTGAATTTAAAGTTGCATTGAATTTGTAAATGGTACAAAAATGAAATTGATTGGAAACATACTCGATTAGACTTGTGTGTCGCTTGAGATGTCGCTTGGACATGAGAGCGTGTGTACAAGTGTTTATGAGTAATAGACTTTTAACCCTTAAATGTTTCAATCCTTTTGGTATTTATAGACATTTTAAGTAACTACTCTTTCTACAAGATCTTGACATGTGTCTAAAACAAAGATAATTGCCTAATGATTATTAGTGATCCTTGTTAAGTAACTGCCAGATCTTTGTCAGCACCCCTCGTACCACAAGTAACTGCTCAATCTCTGTCAGCAATCCTTGCATTGTCTTGATCTTGCACTTATAACTACTGTTAACTTCTGTTTCAAATTCAAATCCTCATGTATGATTTAAATTTGAATCTTTAATCAGATGCCGGCTTCTGGTCGAGACCCCTTGTTTTCTGTCTTCAGAAATTTCCAAGTGTAGCTACTCTTCAAATCTCAATTTTTTAGACTAACTCGAAGTATCATCTTTGATATGAGATCAAAATCATTTTTTTGGTGCTAAATCGAAATTATCATTTCGATAACTTCGGATCTTTACTACAACTTCGACACTAATAAAACTAAAGTTGACGGTCTCAATCTTCGAGACCTACTTGAAGTCACCACTTATGATATAAAGTCAAAAGTACCATTTCTGATATCAATTCGAAATTAATACTTGATAGTTTCAAGACTATTACAATTTCGACTCCAACTCGAAGTTATTATTTCGATAGCAAATCGAAACTACCATTTTGGTAACTTCGAAATTGAAAATGTTATTTCAATAACCTTATTGCAACTTTGATTCTAATAGAATCGTGTAAGTTCTCGAAATAAGTCTTCGACTACACCTCGAAATTGCATGAATCAAAAAGTGTTATTTTTTATACCAACATATGCCACCCAATATTTATTATCGAAGTATGAGACATAAATATTGCTATTTCGAGCATTTATTTTTCGATTAAAACTTGACTTAGAACCTCAATTGTTTTGTCAACTCAAAAATTATTTTTTGTTTCAAATGTACATTTTCGAAATTGTAATGACAATTTATTCAATATGAGATCTTCACTTCATGAATTGTTAGTCTACATAGTTTCAAATATTTACCATTCATCGAGGCAATTCTTTTATTAGAATTAATATTCGTAATCAAATAAGCATTTCCAAAAAAAAAAATCAATTCGATATGGTCCTTCCCAATTCGGGGATCACTTTCCAAATAACTTCGATTTTTTCTCCATTGGTAATATAACCTTTCAAACCAAATCACCTAACTTAAACTTTTTTTTCTTGACTCGAAGATCATAGAATTTTGTAATTCTTTTTTTTTTTGGTTGAATCAAATTTTCAAGAGCAATTAACCTTTTATCATCCAAGTGATTTAGTTCATCAAACATTGAATCCCAATAATCTTGCGTGGGGATTTCATCTTGACATTATAATCTAATTGATTGAATATTGATTTCGATTGACAAAACTACTTCATGTCCATATACCAAATGATATGACATAGTACCAATCGCTTCTTTAGGAGAATTTTGATAAGCCTAAAGAACTTGGCTCAACGTTTCATGTCAACTTCTTAGTTTTTGACCAACATGTTTCTTTATTAATCCAATTAGGATTTTATTAGCTGCCTCAACTTGGCCATTAGTCTGAGCATAATAAGGAGTTGAAGTAAGTAACTTGATATTCTTTGATTTAACAAACTCAGTTATATAATGACTAGTAAACACAGTTCCTTAATCAGTTGTTAGAGTTTGAAGGATACCAAACCTGTATATGATGTTTTCCTCAAAAAAATTTATAATATCCTATTGACTAACATCCTTTAAAGGGATTGCCTCGACCCATTTTGTAAAATAATCAATGACAACTAATATGTATTTATGCCCTTTAGAATATGGTGGGTGGAATTGTCCTATCAGATTAAGTGTCCATCCTCGAAATGGACAAGGTTTAATAATTGAATGCAAGTCACTAGCAGGAACATGTTGAATGTTCCCATGCTTTTGACACTCTTCACAAGACTTAGCATATGAATGACAATCCTTAGCCATTGCAGGCCAATAGACTCTTTGCCTATACAGAACCCACTTCATCTTTTGACTAGCTTGATGAGCACCACAAATGCCTTCATGCACCTTTGATAAGGCTATGTATGCTTCTTTTTCACTTAACCATGTCAATAAATTTTCGTATACCGACTTTTTGTAAAGTAAATCACTCATTATAACATAGTGAAGGACCCTGTATTTTAGTTTCCTTTTGACTGATGAACTTGGGTTCCTTAAATACTCAACAATTGACTTTCTCCAATCATAATTATCCATATCTTCGATTGAACATATTTCAAAGTTCTCGAATGAATATAATTTTTCCTTGATTTTGATTAACTTGGCTAACGTCTTGCTCAAAATCTTATAACCAGAAGCTATTTGAGCAAGTTCATTAGCTTGATAGTTTTCTTCTCTTAGAATATGTTGCAATACAACCTCATTGAATTCATATAACAACCTTGTTACAAAAACAAAGTATCTGAATAGATTTTAGTTGATGTATTTATATTCTTAAGTTAATTTTTTAATGACTTTAATCCCACGTAGTTAATATCATTTTCTTCGATTTTGACACAAGGATGGTCAGTCAAAAATTCTGCCAATACTTGGCCTTTCATAGCCTTTAATGGTGTGTATTTCAAAGAAAATTCAGTTAAAGCAATAGTTCATTTTCCTACTATACTATGCAAGATAGACTTGGATAACATGTACTTTATTATATCTGTCTTCGAAATCATAAGTACATCATGTGGCTTTCCGTAATACTTTAACTTAATGCAGGAGAAATACAAAGCTAAACGTTGTTTCTCAACTACATTATATCTAGTCTCAACATCTATTAAAACCCTACTAAGATAATAAATGGCTCTTTTGATTTCATTCTCATCTTCTTGGGCCAGCATACACCTAATGGTTTCATCTGATTCTAAGATGTATAACTTCAATGGACGTCCTAGTGTTGGAGGCATCATCACTGAAGGATTGGCCAAATAGTGCTTGATTTGGTCAAAAGCCTCTTGGTGCTCTTTGATAACTCCATAAGATGTAGTTATTTGTGCCCCATATCTGTGCTATATTGATTGCTTAACTCCTTGTATTTATGCATATAGGAAGGTTTTATGCTTATATTTGTTAAATTCAATTTGGATATCTTCCTATATAATCCTGAGCAAACTATGCATATTATGTTAGTGATTGAGTAAATTTGCAACTGTTATTGATTTGATGATTTCTCTATTATAGGGAGGACTTTAAACAAGCTAATATATGGAGCATCAGAGCCAAAATTGGAAGAAAAAGCCAAGTGTGTAACTAAACACTCAACGCCGCAGCACAGGCATTTCAATGCCGCAACGTGGTGCATCCCCCTGCATCTAGACAGAGAACTACAAAATTTGCACGTCACGGCGTAGGCATGTTAATGTCACGGCGTTTGTGACCTAAATCAAAGCGTGTTGTGGCATGGGCAGATAAATGCCGCGGGGTGACTCTGTTTTTCTGGGCCTATAAATACGATTTTAATAGATTTTTAAGGAAAACTTTTTAGGTTTTAGAGAAGCTGCAACTTGTTCTTCATATTTGGGCTGAGAAGAGGCCAAGGGAGCTAAGGTTGAATGTCATCTTCTTCATGAAAGGAGATTCAAGCTTCAAAGATGACATCTAGAAGCTTTCTTCCTTCTTCCTATGCTTTCTCCTTTTTCCCTTATCTGATGAACATTATTTTTGTTAGATTTTCGTGTTCAATGACTAGCTAAGTTGTATTTAGGGATTACTTTGAATCCTTGTATAAATACTGATGTTTATGTATTACTTTGAGTATATATTGATGTTTGGTTCTATTCAATCATATAGATCTTAATGCTCTTGATTGTTTAATCAATTGTTAAGTGATTTGTTGAAATCTAATGAACCTAGACACAGGAATTTAGATTTGAGATCATATGTATGGTTGATGCATGTTCTATTTCATTTAATTGGCTTGGGTGAGATGATTCGCTAATGGGATAGAAATATACCTTAGTCATGCATAACGGGTGTTTGAGAATATATCTTAATGAGTGAAGTTTGCACTAGTTCCTATGGAAGTATAGTAAATTAGGTAAATGAAGTTATAATTGATTGACCTAGACATAGGTTTTTGACTAAAGTAGATTCTCAAGCTAATTTAACTATTCATTTAATGTTGCTTATAAGGATTGCATATCATTAATTGAAGTATGAGGTGAAAAATGATTTCGTAAATCTCTAAGCTATTATCTTTGTTTTCATTTATCGCTTTTTTGTCTTTAGATTAGTTTTACTACACTTTCACCTATTATATATGTTCTTGAATAGAAATAGATAAGTTATAAGTTAATATTTAGTATTAGAAAGTCAACATTCTCGTGGGAATGATATCCTACTCTTTCACTTTATTACTTATTTGATCTGTGCACTTGCAGCCTATCAAAGGGACAAACTAGGATAAAGAATCAAGTTTTTTTACAAACAAGTTTTTGGCGTCATTGCCGGGGATGATGGTTTATTTATATATAGCAGTAGCCTTATTCCTTGGCAATTGCCGGGGATGACGGTTTATTTCTGTATTGCTAATATCAACAATGAGCTTATTTAGTTCTAATTCAAATTGTATAATTCTTTTTTTATTTAAGTTTTCATTCTTTGTATTTTAGGTACAATAAATAGTGGAGGAGCATATTCAGACGAGGCCTTTGAGGGAGTCACGACCCTCCAATGGAGAACCTCCAATCAGGCAAAAGAAGGCATACCATCTGATCCATCAATTTTGATATCAAATCGACCATAATCCAAGGTGATACACATTGAAGTGTAGTTTGGCGGTTTGCCTAATGACAAAATCCTGCTGAGACTATAACTCAGACCCTTCTTAGGAAGAAACCTATATTTTTATGTTTTTATTAGTTTTTATGATTTTTTTTAGTTTTAAGTCTTTTATATGTTAGTATATTTAGTTTTGTAGTTTTATTAGTTTTTATGTTTTTTCTTTAGTATTAAGTCTTATATATGTTAGTATATTTGATTTTTGTAACTTTAGTTAGTTTTTATGCTTTTCTCTTGTTTTGAGTCTTATATAAGTTAGTATATGTGATTTTTGTAATTTTGTAGTTAGTATGTTTGATTTTGTAGTTTTAGTTAGTCTTATGTTTTAGTTATGTTTTATGTCATATATATACTTAATACCTTGATTTTGTGTTTTAATATGTTTTTGTTGTATATTCTGCAATATTCTATTGTAGACAAGTTTTAGAGGTGTTGAGGACCTCTGCAGGCTGGCTTATAACGCCGCGACGTAAGTTTGTTTCACGCCGCGACATGACAGTTATTTTGTGCCCATCAAGCTAGAATCCAGAGAGCTCAGCACCGCGGTGTGGCAAGTTCAATGTCGCAACGTTCCCTTTGAACTTGTTAAAAAAAAAAGAGACTTGATCTGGGTGCTACTGAAAGCACTCATTCTAACCGAATGTCGCGATATGGATATTGTGTGTTGCGGTGTGTCATCATATAGTATATATATTGTACATTGTTAATTTATTTTAAGTTTTTTTAAAATATTTGTAGTATACTCAACTCTCACATTTTCAGTATTGTGATAAGTTCAGGTACCCTAGACGCCATGAGCAATGAGGACACTGTTTCACTTCGGTTTGGGAGAGTATCATTACATGTTTTGGTTATTATAATGTTGAATTTGTATAACATGTTTTGATATTTTAAGTAGCAGTAATGATAGTCACCATGTTATCATGATTATATGCTAAGTTTGACTATTACTGATGGGTTTCTGAGGAAAAAAATTTCAATTTTGAATGCATGACTGAATATATACTAGTACGGAATTGGTTGTCCAATGACATACATGGTTGCAATTTGATTACTTTTAGAGAAACCATAGGTGATAAGAAGCATGTGAAATAATTTAGTTACTTTTTATGTATGATCTACATCCCACTTAGATTCAAGTGTAACTTTGAAAATGATAAGAGTGCATGTCTAGAGAAAGTTTATGGATGTTCAGGTAGAGTTTTGATTATCCTAGAAGTTGTTTTTAAACTCTTTTGAGGCGAAATCCTTGATTGTGCGTAACTAAGGAAATGATTAGGGCATTGTTTGGACCGATTGAGCCTTTCAAGCTTACCCTGATATGATTATATCTCTAGGTCCCATTTTGAAGCCTTATAATTGTTTGGCTTTATATATTTTTCATTAACCCATGTATTCCTTACCCTATAATCATTCTAATGCATGTGGAAGCATATTTTCTTTTTTACCATCATTGTTTGTTGAGTACATGATGTGTTAGTTCTTGAAGTGAGTCCAGTGAGTAGGGGTATGTATGTTCAATGTTAAATGAGCTTGAAGGAACCATGTGTAGTAAAAGAAAAAAAAGATTGCTTTGTATAAGTATAAAAAAGAAAAAAGAAGAGAAAAGAGACAAGCAAGTAAAGAAAAGAAAAGAAAAAAGTTAAATACGAAAAACATTGAATGGTTCCGGCGAGTTTTATTATTTCACTGGTGAATACCCTGCTAGCTTCACATGGTCTCAAGTCTTGAAATAACATGTTTATGTTTCTCAATGTTTGTGTTAAATCCTTTCTAATTCTATTCATACGCCCATTACCATTGGCCTGCAAGTACAAGCTGTTAAAGACCATTTTGATCCTTAGCTATGTATGATTTACATCAGTGGAGAGAGAGTTTAGATTCAATTTTATGGATTTTATGATTCATATACATGTATGCTTATAAACTTATCCGGATGTATATAATTTGAATAGGAGAAGTTTATCTTACATGTTTGTGGAAAATATGATTTGCATGAAAGGAAATTTAGATTGTTAGCATGTTTAGGGTTGTGTATATGTGCAGTTGATTATGAGATTTTAGCATTCATTGAGGACTGATGCAATCATTCTATACTGGTAAATATTAAAATGAAAATTGAAATTAAGAGTTGCTGAATACATGTTAAAGTATAAAATTATTAAAGTAAGTTTACTTAGTCATACTTTGTTTTGCTCGAGGACAAGCAAAAATTTAAGTTTGGGGGTGTGGTAACTCTATAATGTGTAGTTATTTTTGCCTCATATCTGTGCTATATTGATTGCTTAAGTCCTTGTATTTATGCATATAGGAAAATTTTATGCTTATATTTGTTAAATTTAATTTGGATATCTTCCTATATGATCCTGAGAAAACTATGCATATTATGTTAGTGATTGAGTGGATTTGCAACTGTTATTGATTTGGTGATTTCTCTAATATAGGAAGAGCTCCAAACAAGCTTATATATGGAGCATTGGAGCCAAAACTAGAAGAGAAAGCTAAGTGTGTAACTTAACACTCAACGTCATGGTGCAGACATATCAATGCCGCGCCGTGATGCATCCCCCTGCATTCAAATAGATAGCTACGAAATTTGCACGCCGCTGCATAGGCATGTTAATGTCGCAACATCTGTGACCTAAATCAAAGCGCGCTGTGGTGTAGGAAGATGAATGTTGCGACGTGACTCTATTTTTCTAGGCCTATAAATATGATTTTAACATATTTTTAAGGAGAGTTTTTTAGGTTTTAGAGAAGTTACGACTTGTTCTTCATTTCTGGGATGAGAAGAGGCCAAAGGAGCCAATGTTGGAGGTCATCTTCTTCATGAAATGAGATTCAAGCTTGAAAGATGACATCTATGAACTTCCTTCCTTCTCCTTATGCTTTCTCCTCTTTCCCTTATTTGATGAACACTATTTTTGTTACATTTTCGTGTTCAATGATTTGCGGAGATGTATTTAGGGATTACTTTGAATCCTTATATGAATATTGATGTTTATGTATTACTTTGAGTATATATTAATGTTTGGTTTTATTCAATCATATAGATCTTAATGCTTTTGATTGTTTGACTAACTGTTAAGTGATTTGTTGAAATCTGATGAACATAGATATAGAAATTTGGATTTGAGATCATATGTATGATTAATGCATGTTCTTTTTCATTCAATTGGCTTAGGTGAGATGATTCGCTAATAAGATAGAAATATACCTTTTAGTCATGCATAACGGGTGTTTGAGAATAAATCTTAATAAGTGAAGTTTGCACTAGTTCTCATGGAAGCATAGTGAATTAGGTAAATAAAGCTACAGTTGATTGACATAAACATAGGCTTTTGACTAAAGTAGATTCTCAAGCTAACTAACTATTCATTAATGTTTCTTTTAAGGATTGCATATCATTAATTGAAGTTTGAGGTGAAAAAAGATTACCTAAATCTCTAAACCATTATCTTTATTTTCATTTATCGCTTTTATGTCTTTAGATTAGTTTTATTGCACTTTCCCCTATTATATATGTTCTTAAATAGAAATAGATAAGCTATTGGTTGATATTTAGTATTAGAAAGCTAACATCCTCGTGAGAACGATATCCTACTCTTTCACTTTATTACTTGTTTAATCTGTGCACTTGCGGCTTATCAAAGGGACAAACTAGGATAAATAATCAAGTTTGTTACAAACATTCTTTCTCCTATCGAAACTCTTCTTCGGCCTTGAGCTTTAAGAGTGAGGAGAAAACTTTCGTCTTTCCAGATAGATTTGAAATGAATCTTCTCAAGAAGTTAATATTTCCTAGCAAAGACTGAAGTTGTTTCTTATTCGCAGGAGGTGATGTTTCAAGTATAGCCTTAGCCTTGTTTTGATCAAGTTAATAGGATTCATTTATAATTCATGTTTCCTCATTATTTCAAATGACTGTCTTAAATTTGACAAATGTTCTTGTTCTGACTTCGATTTGACCACCACATCATCAATGTAAACTTTTATGAATTTATCAATAATATTATGAAAGATGGTATTCATAGCCCTTTGATATGTGGCTCCAACGTTTTTCAATTCAAATGACATGACCACCCATTCATAGGTGCCAATTGCTCCAGGACATCGAAAAGGTGTCTTCGATACATCATCTTCTGCAATGTAAATTTGATTATACACAAAATAGTTATCCATAAAACTTAGGATTTCATGGCCTGATGTTGAGTCAATTAACATGTCAACAATTGGCATAGGATATTTATCTTTAGGAATAACAAAATTTAAATCTTGAAATCAATGCATACTCTTAACTTATCATTCTTTTTCATAACAAGAACAACATTATAAATCCAACTGGTAGTTCAAATGAACTTAGCCTTTGGTAACCTTTCAATTTCTTCTTTGATCTTGAGGACCACTTCAGGAGCAAACCTCCTTGGAGCTTGCTTCACTGGTCTTTATCCTACTCGAGTTGGTAGTCTGTGTTCTACCAAATCTCGACTGAGACTGGACATTTCTTCATATTCCCATGCAAAACAATATTTATATTCTTCGAGCAATTGAACTAACTTGTATTTGAAATCTGTATTTATTAATCTACTGATAAAAGTAGGTTTATTTATTACACTATTGCCCAAATTGATTTCTTCCAGTGGATCATGTACCTCATCTTTTTAATTTCAAAAGATAGAAGGGCCTATTCGAAGCCCATGAAAGAATCATCATAAACACAATCCAAGTTGGTGCCTGTTGTGACACCAAGTTTTTCAGCCATGTAGGATGAAATTCAAGTTAGCACTTTCAGTGTAATTGTCAGCCATACAGGCTAATAAACGAGCCAAGTAGCTCTCAAGTGTCATAGTTATTACAACTTAAGGCCGAATCTACTCGGCCAAAAACATTAAACAGGTGCCTATAGGCCCTGACATCAGTATTATAAACTTGTAGTTGAATTAAATCGACCTTCAGTATTAGAGAGAAACCTGTAGGAATCAAGGCCACCATCTCGACTCCTTTGTTGTCCAAAGCTGCAGAATCCCATATGTAGAAGGGCTTGAAAACTCAAACATAAATCTACAAGTCTGCATGGTTCTGTTGGACTTGACACAGGGTGTCATCAACTTCTACCATCTCTAACTCTTCTAGCTGGTTCCACAAGAACATCTTCTGGTGGACAATCGAAGGGATATCACCTACTGCATGGATCCACTCCCTTTCAAGCAGTAAGTTGTAGCTGGCCTTCGAGGGCACTACAATAAATAAAGTGGACCTTGTAACTGAGGCCACCTTTATATCCAAGGCTATTACTCCTTCAGAGGTCAAAGATTTACCATTGAAATTTGTTACCACCATGTTGTGAGGCAACAAATCAAAGTCTATCTTGCCAAACTTCTTTAGCAGACTCTATGGCATGAGGTTAATAGTTGCACCTCCATCGATCAAGACCCTCCCTACCAGCTTCCCATTCATTACTGCTTTTATGAAGAGAGGGCACAAATGGTTCTTCATCTCTGTAGTGGGAGCATTGAAGACTGTTGAGTTCTCCTTACTTGGACAGTATTCTCTTCAACCAAATACCATCCTGACTCCTCAGAGTCATCTTCGAAATCTTCTTCATAGTCCATAGCTTCATTTCTTGTGGCTACAAAGTTGTAAAGGAGCAAAGATACCACATTCACTTCAAAGATAGAATCAAGATCATCCTTGAAGCCAGATTCAAAAGTATCTGTAATTACGTCATCATCCATTGGACTTAGTGGCTTTATTTTCCTGATGGTTTTAACTAGTAGAGCTTTTACTACCTCAGTGTATGGCCTTTGTTGCATCTGCAACTTGGCCAATGCCTATTATTGTTGTCGTCTAATCCTCTGGGCCTTGTGCCACTGGGTCTTTGACATATAGGGGCTTAAACCCTTGAGTCAAAGCCTTTGTAGCACTTTGAACCCATGTGTTGGGCTTAATATTCCCACCAATGGGGTATTGCATCCCCAACTCAAACCTGTGCCAGTTTGGCTTGGTTTGAGGACTTTTCAAGGTTTGAGGAGTGTTCCTAAGCCACTGGTTAGGGGCCATGTTGGCTGGTGGGACCCTAATTTTACCCTTTCTAGCTCTGTCAAAAGAGTCACCATCACCACTGAGTTATGGGTTGTAGGATGATTGTTGATTTGGATCAAGCTTCCCATAAGGGCTTTCATCTTCTGTCTCTACTTGATGGCAGCCTAGTAAGACTTGGCTGCTAGCTTGTCAAAAATTGTACTGCACTTGGGGCAAAGGGATACCTCTCTCTCTCATTCATTCTTTTTGAGAAGGAATTCTACCAAAGTTTCCCTATCCATAGGGAAGATCTCCTCCCCATTTGCCTCGAAGGCATCGAGGTTAGATTCAGTGCTAATGGCAGGGGCAATTTCCCTTACTACTTCGACCATGTTAACTTCAGCAAAGCCAACAGGGTCGATGTAACTTGCATTAACTTTGAAGGGATCAACATCGATCTTCATGTTTTTCCCACGCCTAGGCGTGGGTGTCTCTGCTTGAGAAACCTGAAAAAATGCAAGCTCCATGCCTAGGCGTGGATGACTCTGCCTGAATTGATCTGAAAGCCTAAGAAGGTCACGCCTACGCATGGGTTGACAACTTTTCCTTCTCTCTTGCATCCTTCTTCATTTGAGTTCCTTTTTGCTTCCTCATCCCTTCCAAGGTCTTTCCATCTTGAATATCTATTTCAAAACAACACCAAAGTCCACCAAGCCATAATCAATTCAAATCCCTAAATATAATCATCAAACATTTGATTCTCAATCAATTGAAACCACAAGCTTAGATCCTCAAAATTATGCATGAATGAGACCTTTGAACTTAAGAACTTGAAGATAGCATGCTCATATTCATTCAATTTTAAGAGAAATAACTTCATTTCCTGAAGTTATCAAAATATTGTTGACAGAGATTGAGCAATTACTTATGGCATGAGGATTGCCGATAAAGATCAGGCAATTATTTGACAAGGATCACTAATAATTATTAGGCATTTATTTTTGTTTTAGACACATTTCAAAATCCTGTAGAAATAGTAGTTACTTAGAATGTCTATAAATCCCAAAAGGATTGAAACATTTAGGGGTTAGAAATTCATTACTAACAAACACTCATACTCACGCTTTCACGTCCGAGTAACATTTTCAGCAAACGCACAAGTCTAATCCAGTATGTTTCCATCTAATTTCATTTATGTACTATTTACAAATTCAATGCAACTTTAAATTCAAGTTCATTTACGTTCCTAATCTTTACTTTATCGCAAACTCTCTTATACTCCTGATCGAGTGGTCTTCTTAAGATCATTTGATTTCTTTTAATTGATTTCATTTACTTGTTTTCATTATTTTTCTGTACGCTTACTTTTATGCACATTTACATATCTATAATTTTACTTTCATTGTCTTTACATTGCTTTCTTTCAATTCCCGTTCTCTACATTTCTGTACTTTATATTGCATGTCTAGTTTACTTTATTGCATTTTACTTATTTGTCATTTATGTTTCATGTAATTTATTTGCTTTTTTTTTTACTATTTTCTTAAGTTTAAAAGCGATCTTTAATTTTCAAAACAAGTTATTTTCAACCATCTTTTTCATTGTTCCACTTATTTGTCATTATTTTACTAAGTTGCTTCTTACGCAATAATATTTCAATTTCAATTTACACAATCTTGTGATTTATTCAAAATTCTCGTCTAAATATCAGTCCGGGAACTAAAGAATCTTAAGAGGAAGCAATTTCCTTCCTCGAATTGAGATCCAGAATCAAATTTGTCGTTTGACATAAGTTTACCATAAACTGTTACTAAGTGGCTTCCAATACTCAAGAGGGGGTGAATTGAGCATTAAATTCTTTCGCAAAAGCGTAAACAAATTAAATATGCTAAAAATAAAATATTAAAATGACGTGAAAATAAAGGAAGAGAATAAGAACAACCAATAAATAAATTGCAAAAGATAATAAAATGAATGCAAATAAATAAAAGATTAAGAATAAGAAAAATAGACACGGTATTTATCATGGTTCGATCACTAATCACTTGTGGCCTACGTCCAGTCCTCGAAACACAGTTCAAGATTTTTCACTATTCATGATAAGCTTAAAACAGATGCTTGCGACCTTTACAATCAAGAGCACTTTTCACACACAGGGAAACTCTACCCTTGTGCTAAAGCCTCAAACTGTCAGGGATACCTCATCCTTACACAAACCTTCAAGGGATACCTCACCCTTGTTACAAAGCCTTTAAGGGATACCTCACCCTCTCAGAATATAGTAGAAAATAGATGAAGAGAATCTCTCACAAAGAGCAAGTAATACAAATTGAAGCACTATAAAGCTCTCTAAGGATATCTCATAATTTTAGCAAAAGAGCACAAAAAATAAGAGAAAATTATAAATAACGTTTTAACACAAGCAAAAACAATTCAATTTTTTTGGGACTTACAAAAAAGACCCAAGGTCTTTATTTATAGAGCCTTTGAGCAAAAATGACTGTTGGAAGCATTAAATATATATTTGATTTCAAAATATATCCATTTTTTTCTAAAACAGGATTCGTGGGTTTTTCAAATACCATCATGGTTATTCGAATACCACTGTTTAGTAAAAAGCAATTCTGCAGGGAGTTATTTGAATACCTATAAGGTTATTCGAATACCTATGTTTAAAAAGGCTTGTGAAATCAGTTCAGAAGAAGTTATTCGAATACTTCTTATGTTATTCCAAAACTTGTGTTTGAAAACAATTTTCTGTAATCAGGTATATTCGAATACCACATGGGTTAGTCGAATACATCACATTTGAAAACAGATTTTAAGAAATCCTGTATTCGAATGCCTGGTGTGCTATTTGAATACTTTTGTTTGAAAACAAAAAAATCGTAGCAAGTTATTCAAATATCTTGGGGCGTTATTCGAATACTCATGTTAGAAAATCATTTGAAAGCCTTTAAAAAACTGCCCAGGTGATTTCCGAATTTTTAAAATCTTTTGATCTTTTAAAAACCATATTAAAACTTTAGTTTAATTTATAAGGAACAAGTTTTTAGTTTTTTTAAAAACAAATAATGAGATATCTAGTAAGAGCTCCGTACAAGAAAAAACCCTAAGTCCTAAAGCTAATCTTTGAAGATCTTGGACTTGGTCTTCATCATCTCCATGTTTGATATCATCAAAACTCATTTTCATTGTTTTATAGTAATCACATTCTCCCCCTTTTTAATGATGACAAACTAGCATTGAGAAAAACATTAGTTCAGATAAATTGGAATTCAAAAAGTAGGTTAAGAGACTTACTCCCCCTCTTTTTCATAAGAGGTCATTTAAATCAGAGATGTGAGCAACTCTCCCTTATTTTTGGAATCCAATAATTGTTACTTATATTACCTATCTTTTCTTAAGATTTATTGGTTATTTTCCTCCCCCTTTGGCATAATAGAAAAGATATAACATAGATATATATATATATATATATATATATATATATATATATATATATATATATAAGAAAGACAGAGAAATAAGCAGCAAAAACACTAATTTCATTAATAATCATATGCGCCAATATACATTTACAAATGCATAAACCAAAAAGATGTAGCCAAAACATAAACCAAACAAAACAAAGCCTAAAACTAGGCATCTGGTGGAGGATGAGGGAAGTCAGAACCCTTAGGAGTCAGCAATGCACGTAAGGTAGCTTGCTCACGTTCAACACCTTCAAGCTTATTAAACAAGACAGAGAAAGTATGCTCCAAATAGGCCCGGTTGTCCTCCATATAGGCTCGGTTGGCCTGTAAGGTGGCCACAACGTGATCCAAAGTGAATGAACCAGCAGCAGGGGCAGTAGGGTCAGCAGGGTCACCTTGAGGTTCTTCCTTATCATCTTCAACTTCGACTGGGTACACCCAGCCATCATCGGTCTTGATCATCTTAATTTTGTTGAGGGAAAAGGACCCAAACACATGATGATGGGCCAACTAAGTTGCTCGCTCGGTTTCCAAAATCTGAGGATACTTGCCTAGGAAGGTTGTGATAATCAAATCATAAGGTAATTCAAACCGCTTTTTACCTTTGGCCCTCATCATATGCTTCATGATGAAGATGGGCCAGTTAATTTGGTATCCTTTCTTAAGGATCCATAACATGAACACATCATTTTCACTCAGGTAGGCGTAGTTTCCACCTCGAGGAGTTAACATGTGGGCATAAGCATAATGTAGGAGCCTATCCTGACTCTTCTTCATGCCTCATTTGACTCCTTTTTGAGTCAAAGATAATGCCAACTCAGGCCTCAGAATGTCTTCGATAGCTCTGTTTTTGTTGAAGTTCTAGAGAAGCGAGTCGTTATTTTCTTCAATGTTGTGACCAGTCGAGTGCAAACCAAATAGCTGAACCTAGTCCTGGAAAGTGATCACGATGTGCTGGTCGCAAACATTTGAGTGGAGTTTTTGACCTTCAATCTTCAGGTTGCAATGGAACATCTTTACAAGATCAGGATAGAGAACGACTTTGTAGGAGCAGAATTGAAGCACGCCTTGGTGGTTCAACAGGTTCAGAAAATCAAATCCACATTCTTTTTCGAAGAACCCCAAGTCGAGGTACCTTGGTTGCACAAGATTGTGCTCCCGGAAATTTGAAATGAAACGACAAAGCTCTCGCTCATTGGATGAGAGCCTTCGAAGGTCCAACGGGTTGTTGCAAGGAGCCGTCTTCGTGCGAGAACGTTTGGAGCAAGAAGAAGAGGATGCCATTGATAGAAGGGAAATAGTGGGAGAGATGGAAAAAAGTAAGAGAGGAGGGAGGCCAACGAGTTCAGAAACAAAGAGGAAAGAAAGAGAGAAGAGGGAAAACAAAGGTTTTGAAATGTGAGAAAAAATGAGATCTATTCGAATGAACGAGTACGAAGAGGGTATTTAAAGAATACTCAAGGCATTATTCGAATACCATAATATTTATTCGAATAGATCCATTGGGAAAGACCAAAGGACGCAACCTTATGATAGAATGTATTCGAATAACTACTTAGTTATTCGAATAGCTAGGCCAGTTTGGCTTGGCTGCCAGCCATGGGTTATTCGAATACTACTTCTTGTATTCGAATACCCACCACAGAATTACAAACTCCAGAAAGAGCATGTATTCGAATATATTAGAATTTATTTGAATACTCCAAAAGCTTGTGAGATAAAACTGATAGCAATATATATCAGGTTATTCGAATAACTACAAAGTTATTCGAATAGACCAACTTGTAAAAACATAAAAAGTACTGGACTGATGCATGGTTATTCGAATAGCCATAGGTCTATTCAAATAGACCTATCAGTAAAACACAGAATCTCACGTACAAATGTAATGGTATTTGAATACCATAGGGAGGTATTCGAATAACTTTAACAGGAAAGCATATTCATCATGTACAGAAATGTATTTTGAGAGACGAAAACTTACCTTTTGATGGAGTACCTACAAAAACGATTTCGGAATATCTCTGAAGCTCAAGTCAAAAATAATTCAAGAAAGATAAATACATAATTAAGCAAATAATTACAAGCAATTATATGTTAGATTGATCAATTATGCCCAATTCTCCTCGAATATAAAAGAATGCTTCTTTTGCTAGGGGTTTAGTGAGAATATCTACAAGTTGCTTAGTTGTTTCAACAAATTCAAGAATGCAGTCCCTTTTTTGTACATGATCTCTGATAAAATGATGTCTTATCTCTATATGCTTTGTTCTAGAATGCAAAATGAGATTCTTAGAGAGATTTATTGCACTAGTATTGTCACATCTTAGCAGGATGTGATCAAGCTGAAGACCATAGTCTAGAAGTTGTTGTTTCATCCATAGAATTTGAGTACAACAACTTCGAGCTGCAACATGTTCAGCCTCAGCAGTAGACAAAGTCACACTATTTTGTTTCTTACTATGCCAAGAAACTAAAAAGCTACCAAGCAAGTGGCATGTCCCACTAGTATTCTTCCTATCCATTTTGCATCCCGCAAAATTAGAATCGAAATATCCTATTAGGCTACATGAGGCACCCTTAGGGTACCACAAATCCATTTGTAAAGTGCCTACTAGGTATTTCATTATTCTTTTAACAACACTTAGATGATATTCCTTAGGGTTAGCCTAATATCTAGCACACATGCAAATACTAAACATAATATCTGACCTACTAGCAGTAAGATAAAGAAGAGATCCAATCATACCTCTGTATTTTGTTATTTCAACGGATTTACCTCCTTCATCTTTATCCAAATAGCAAGATGTACCCATTGGTGTAGCCATGTGCTTAGCATTGTGCATTTCGAACTTTTTGAGCAATTCCTTGCAATATTTGGTTTGACTTATGAATGTCCCTTCTTTTATTTGTTTAATTTGAAGCCCAAGGAAGAAATTAAGTTCTCCCATCATTGACATTTCGAATTCACTATGCATTGACTTAGTAAAATCTTTGCAAAGGGATTCATTAGTAGCACAAAAAATAATATCATCCACATATATTTGTACAAGGAGAATATCAGACTTTTCGTTTTTGATAAAAAGGATAGTATCGACTTTTCCTCTTGAAAAACTATTTTCTAAAAAAAACTTACTCAACATTTCATACCAAGCTCTAGGAGCTTGTTTTAAGTCGTACAAAGTCTTTTTAAGTTTAAAAACATGGTTGGGTAGTTCATGATTTTCAAAACTCAGAAGTTGTTCAACATATACCTCTTCTTGAATAAAACCATTTAGAAAAATACTTTTAATATCTATTTGATATAGCTTGAAATCCATTATGCAAGCATATGTAAGTAACATTCTAATGGCTTCTAATCTAGCTACAGGTGCAGAAGTTTCTTCATAATCTATTCATTCTTCTTGATTATAACCTTTTGCAACTAATCTAGTTTTATTTCTTGTTATCAAGCCACTTTCATCAAGTTTGTTTCTAAAAACTCATTTAGTACCAATTATAGGATGATCGTTAGGCCTAGGAACTAATTCCCAGACTCGGTTTCTTTCAAATTGATTTAATTCCTCTTGCATAGCTAAGATCCAATATTCATCATCAAAAACTTCAATTATATCCTTAGGTTCAATTTGAAAAACAAAGGCCAGGTGATTACATGCATTTCTAAGATAGTTTCTAGTAATTATCCCTTTTAAGATATCACCTATCATGGAGTCAAGAGAGTGGTGTCTTAATGTCTTCCATTCTTTAGGAAAGTCCATGACTTGTGATTCTTCTTGATTTGGAGAATCCTCTTCTTGTTTCCTTTCTTCCTTATTGTCTAAATGTGATTTCATCAATGCTTCTGCAACATCATCAACAACAAACTCTTTTCTCAATCTATTTGGATTAGTTTCATCAAATGCAACATGAATGGATTCTTCAATTGTTATAGTTCTTTTATTATAAATTCTAAAAGCTTTGCTATGAATAGAATAACATGGAAATATACCTTCATCATACTTAACATTAAACTTTCCTAAGTTATCCTTTCCATTATTCAAAATAAAACATTTACATCTAAAAACATGAAAATGTGAGACATTAGGCTTTCTTCCTTTGTATAATTCATATGAGGTTTTTTTTAAAATCGGCCTTATAAGGGCTCTATTCATTACATAACATGTGATATTAACTGCATCCGTCCAAATATACTTAGGAAGAGAAGCCTCATTGAGCATAGTTCTAGTCATTTCTTCTAAAAATTGATTTTTCCTTTCTACAACTCTATTTTGTTATGGAGTTCTAGGGGTAGAAAAATTATGCTCAATGTCATGTTCATCATAGAAAGTTTCAAAAACATGATTTTCAAACTCATCACCATGGTAAGTTCTTATGGATGTAATTGAAAAACTTTTTTTTCATTTTGGATAACTTTGGCAAGTTTCTTAAAAGCTAGAAATGCATCATTTTTGTGAGAAATAAATAAAGTTCATGTAAATCTAGAAAAATCGTCCATAATCACTAATGCATAAAAATTCCCACAAAAGCTCATAGTTCTAGATGGTCCAAAAAGATCCATGTGTAAAAGTTGCAAAGATCTAGTAGTTGAAACAATGTTTTTGGCTTTAAAAGAGACCTTTACTTGTTTTTCCTTTTGACATGCATCACATAATTTATCTTTTTCAAAATTGAGCTTAGGTAGTCTAATTACTAGTTCTTTAGAAACTAACTTTTTTAAGTGGTCTATGTGAATGTGAACAATTCTCCTATGCCATAACCAAGACTCATCTTTGTTACTTAAAAAACATTTCACATCACTTGAAGATATATCATCAAGACTAATCATATAAATGTTATTAACTCTATGATCAATAAACTTAACATGCTTGTCATTTTTATCTTCAATTATGCAACAATTTGAATTAAATATAACTTTATTTCCTTTATCACATAATTGACTAATACTAAGTAAGTTATGTTTCAAATCTTCAACAAGCAATACATTATCAATAGAGGAGTTAGGACTCTTACCGACTTTGCCGACTCCGAGAATCTTTAATTTGTTGTTATCTCCATAGGTTACATGCCCATGAGTTTTGGGAACAAGAAATGAGAATTTTGACTTGTCTCCAGTCATGTGCTTGGAGCATCCACTATCGAAGTACCAATTTGAGCTCTTTGCCTTCAAGGACACCTACAACACAATTTTAATTTTTAACTTTTGGTACCCAAATTTTTTTGGGTCCTTGAATGACAGTTTTGGGTGTAATACCCTTTAGAACCCAAACCATTTTTGTCCTAATTTTTGTATTAATGTTTTTCCTTTCATTGCATGTTGATACACTATGTCCTTTCTTTTCACAATAGAAACATTTAATAAAAGGACTACTTGAAGTACTTGAATGCACAATGAAATTTTTATAAAATGTTTGTTGATTTTTCAGATTATAGCCTATTCTAGCTTTTTGAAAAACAACTCTTTGTTTTACTAATAAAATATTTAAATTATCCCTTCTAAAGGTAAAATTATTAAGGGTGTTCTTTAAGTCTTCAATTTCTTTTTCAAGCAAATGGCATGAAGAACAAGATAAAAATGTAGAAGCATGTGAAGAATGAGATGTGCATGCATCAATAATTCCCAAAGTTTCATTTTTAATTTTTAATTCTTCAATTTTTTTATTTAAAATAAGAATTTGATTTTCTAGAGAAGAGATTGTTTTCTTAGAAGAAGAGATTAATTTAGTGAGCCTTAATGATTCATCATGTAGTTCTTCAAAGGTATCTTGTAATTCATTATAAGAAGACAATAAATCAGAATTTATCTCATCTTCTCCTTTGGCTATAAGACATAGATGAGCTTCTTCACTATCTGAACTATCAGTTGAGTCCATGTCATTATCATCTCATGCTATGTAGGTTCTTCTTCCTTTTCTTTCCTTGAAGAGTTTCTTTTCAAATTTCTCCATCCTCTTTTGGTAAATTGGACATTCCATTTTCATGTGTCTAGATTTTTCACACTCGTAGCAAGTTGAAGTTGAAGTTGATCCTTCCCCCTTATGATGAGTTTTCTTTGGAGGAAAATGTGATCTTCTTTGGTTTCCCTTCTTTCTGAGAAACTTACCGAATTTCTTAACCATAAGGCTAAGGTTTTCTTCATTTAGCTCAATATTTTCAGTGCTTTCTCCATCCTCATCTTCATCTTCATCAATTGCTGAGGCAGTGGCTTTGAGAGCTATGCCCTTTTTCTTCTTATCATTTTCTTCACTTTGGCTTAGTTTATTCAGCTCTAGTTTGTGTTCATGGAGTTTTCCAAAAACGGTAGCTAATGTCATAGTCGACAAGTCCCTTAATTCTGATATGACTGTTACCTTGGGTTGCCAAATCCTACTCAAACATCTTAGCACTTTGTTAATTAAATATTCGTTAAAAAAATTCATTCCTAAATATGCAAGATGATTTATGATGTGGGTGAACCTCTTTTGCATTTCCTGAATGTTTTCTCCTTGATTCATTCTAAATAATTCATATTCATGAGTAAAAGAATTGATTATCGATCTTTTAACTTCACTAGTACCCTCATGGGTAACTTGTAAAGTGTTCCACATCTCTTTAGCAGTTTTGCAGTTTGAAATTCTAAAAAATTCATCATACCCCAAGGCAGTGGTAATGATGTTTTTAGCTTTCAAATTATATTGAACTTTTCTTTTATCCTCATCAGACTAATCACTTCTAGGAGTCTCAGTTTTTATACCATCGATTACTCATGTAGGTATAAATGCGCCGTTTTCGATAGCATCCCACACATCTAAATCAATAGCTTCAATGAATATTTTCATTCTTTCCTTCCAATATGCGTAACCATTCCCATTGAAAAATGGTGGTCAATTTATGGAAGCTCCCTTTGAAAAGCCATTAGAGGAAGTCATGTTCTCTTGAAGTAGCTAAGCTCTTTATACAAGAGTCTAGCTCTGATAACACTTGTTATCAAGTGGCTTCCAGTACTTAAGATGAGGTGAATTGAGTATTAAATTCTTTTCGCAAAAGCATAAACAAATTAAATATGTTAAAAATAAAATATTAAAATGGCATGAAAATAAAGGAAGAGAAGAAGAATAACAAATAAATAAATTGCAAAAGATAATAAAATGAATGTAGATAAATAAAAGATTAAGGATAAGAAAAGTAGACACGATATTTATCCTAATTCGACCACCAACCACTTGTGATCTACGTTCAGTCCTCGAAACACAGTTCAAGATTTTTCACTATTCAAGACAAGCTTAAAACAGGTGCTTGCGACCTTTACAATCAAGAACACTTTTCACACACAGGGAAACTCTACCCTTGTGCTAAAGCTTCAAACTATCAGGGATACCTCACCCTTACACAAACCTTCAAGGGATACCTCATCCTTGTTACAAAGCCTTTGAGGGATACCTCACCCTCTCAGAAATACAGCAGAAAATAGATGAAGAGAAACTATCACAAAGAGCAAGTAATACAAATTGAAGCATTATAGAGCTCTCTAAGGATATCTCAGAATTTTAGCAAAAGAACAAAGAAAATAAGAGAGAAAATTGTAAATCACGTTTTAACACAAGCAAAAATAATTCATATTTTTCGGGACTTGCAGAAGAGACCCAAGGTCTCTATTTATAGAGCCTTTGAGCAAAAATGCCCGTTGGAAGCATTAAATACATATTTGCTTTCGAAATATGTTCGTTTCTTTCTAAAACAGGATTCGTGGGTTATTCGAATACCATCATGGTTATTCGAATACCATTGTTTAGTAAAAAGCAATTCTGCAGGGAGTTATTCGAATACCTATAAAGTTATTCGAATACATGTGTTTAAAAAGGCTTGTGAAATCAGTTCAGAAGAAGTTATTCGAATACTTATGTTTAAAAACAATTTTCTGTAATCAGGTATATTCAAATACCACAAGGGTTATTCGAATACCTCACGTTTGAAAATAGATTTTAAGAAATCCTGTATTCGAATGCCTAGTGTGCTATTCGAATATTTTTGTTTGAAAACAAGAAAAATGTAGCAAGTTATTCAAATACCTTGGGGGGTTATTCGAATATCCTTGTTAGAAAATCATTTGAAAGCCTTTAGAAAACTGCCCAGGTGATTTCCCGAATTTCTAAAATCTTGTGATCTTTTAAAAACCATATTAAAAATTTAGTTTAATTTATAAGGAACAGGTTTTTAGATTTTTTTAAAAACAAATAATGAGATATCCAGTAAGAGCTCCGTACAAGAAAAGACCCTAAGTCCTAAAGCTAATCTTTAAAGATCTTGGACTTAGTCTTCATCATATTCATGTTTGTTATCATCAAAACTCTTCTTCATTGTTTTATAGTAATCACATAAACAACAACACATCGAAAATTAAATATGCTTTTGAAATATCAAAAGCATATGATGGCCTAGTAGGGGATTTTGTTTTATCTTTTGTTCGATTAGGAATTAAAGATGAGTAGGTATAGGGAGGACCAAGCAGCTTGGTTAATGTTTTAATGCCCTATAAGATTATTTAACCAAATCATTTCTAGGAGGTTATCAACATTTTGATTTTGATTAACTATTCAAAATCCTATATTTGGGTCAAGTGAATTTTTTTTTGGTTGATTAGCCTCAATTTGGTAATATCTGGATATATATGTTGAGCATTTCCCCTCTGATTGCCTATAGATTCTTCAGGGTTTCCAAAGACATTTGTAATCCTACTCATTTGCCTAGCTGATATGGTATAAGTATTATTGGTTAACTCTATGAGTGAGGATATCATAGTGGCCACCTGTTGAGTTAGCATATGGACCATCTCGTGGTTAGTTTCATCAATCTGCTGCCGGATATTATTCAGGGTTGTGTTTGTATTCCCTGAAGGAATCAAAGACAAATCCTTAGGCGTACTATGTAACACCTCAAATTTTCTTAACTATTTGACAGTAATTTTGACAGTTAAAACAGAATTTTACTGTTTAGTGATTTCTGTGTACTGTAAAATTATTTTGAATATTCCGTGAGTACATTTAATCGTTTTGTGTGATTTACTCCATATCAGGAAAATAATAATTTTTGGGCTAGGGAAAATCTTACGTATTTTAATTTACTGTTAAGTCTTAATTATTTTACGTAATTTGATTCGATTTTCATAAGTTTTATAATTTTTGTGATTTTTGTGGATGATTATGAAATTTTTATATTTCTCTGATTATTTTTAAGCTGTCTGTGGGGTCAGGTGGCCTTATGTGGGTCCGGGGTGGGTTTCGAAAAGTGAATTTTTCTGCAACCAGAAAAATTTGTACTGTCAAGACAGAGACGAGAGATCTTACTAAACTTGAATCCGGAAACAATTTTTAAATTTTTTTTTACTGTGTTTTATGCTGTATTTAATTATCAGGCGATAAAAATATAGTAAAAATATTATTCGTAGGGTTATAGCAGATAAAAATAAATATTATACTGCGAAGTCAACAATAGTGGTTATGATGCTTTATGACAGACCAATAGGAAGCAAACTAAGCCTTTGGATATTAACCGTTGATTTAATCAAGGGTGAAGATTTGGTCTTATAAAATGGTTAGGACCATTTATGACTATTGGATGGAAAGTATGAAGAAGTGATCTTGACCCTTCATTTTGGAGATACATCTAATGGCTAGGATTTCAAGGAGAAAGATCTATTGACCTAGATTAAGTCTTCGAATCTAAGGCTAAACCTAGAATCTACATTAATCCTAACCATTGATCTAATCAATGACTAAGAATGCCTTAAATGGTGGCTAGTGAGATTGGTCACATTTTGAAGAAGCAAGAAGGGGGGGTTTTGCTGTTGATTTAGGAGCTAAAGCAAAGTTTGAAGACCATTATTAGTTGTCTTAGTCATTATTGATCATTCGTGATAATTTCTAAGAAGCTAACTCATCAAAAATTTTCTCTCCTTTCTCTTCAAGCCAAGCTCACAGCCAAACACCAAGGACCACCTTCCATCACTCTTTAATTTCATACAACCTTATTTCTTGAATCTATATCTCATTCTAAGACACTTTGTAGTTTGGATCAAGTTCTAAATCCATCATCTTCAAGGACTTTATTCAAGAGCAAAGTTATAAGTTTTTTTATGGTGAAGTGTAAGAAAACTTCATATCTTATCTCTTTTTCATGTTCTAAGTCATGTTTGATCCATGGTTCTTCTTGTTCAAGCTTAATATGCTAATAAATTTGTGTTTTGTTTTGTATTTGAGAAGCCCTTGGTGGTGAAGGACTTGGAAAAAGAAACAAAACAAGGAGCTTTTGAGGTTTTTCAAGAGGTAAGAGGGAGATCCATCTCACCAACCAAGTATGGTGGTGAGGGATGGTTTATGTATTTGATGGATGGTGAATCCATGTCAGGATTCATATCCATGGTCATATAATTATTTGTGCGTGTTTATGTGTTTTGATTATTTGCTTATGCTTGATATGATTTGCATGGTTTATTGCTTTGTTTATGACATGCTTGTGATATATATGATGAATATGTATATGTATGTCATGATTTGATGATGGAAAAGAAAATAATTTTTGGTTCCAAAGAACCATAGAGGCATCACAGCCTTAAATTAATTTTGGGAGCAAGAGATTCTAAGTATTTTACTAATTATGAGTAATACGTTGATGATTTTAAGAATTTGTAAAGAAAGTAGACATAAAAATGAACAAATGAATTGATTTTAAGGACCAAGAGTCTCACAGTTTTTGAAGGAATTTTAATGGTTTTGTTTGTGTAAAAACAAGAATGGTACTTAATTGATTTAGAAGGAAAAATATTTGATGATTTCAGTGGCCATGTACCACAGTTTTGAAGGCTTGTAATGCTTTGATTTTATTAAACAAAGTGATTTTCAAAGTGGAAATATAGTTTGATTTAGTACAAGGATTTTGGAAATGGAATCAGAGTGTTTTATCACTTAAGAAATAGAAATTTCAGTTATGAATGGAAAAGAGAGGTTGTAAGGGTTTGAATCTTAAATTATTTTAGAAGAGGATTGAATTTGAGAATTTATTTTGAATTATAAAGGAAACGTTGGTGATTTAATTTACTAACGTAAAACTCATCATTTGGGTTTTAGAAGCGCGTTAGGGAATTTTAAGTGAAAACATTGACTTAATTCAATGAAATGGTGAATTTGTGGAATATATTACAAAAAGAATTTTCTTGAGTAAGAAAATGTGAAAAATAATGTGAGAAGTTATATTATTTTAAGAAAGGTTGAAATGGAATTTTGAAAGGTTTAGAAATATTTTACGTGATTATAAAATGGTGAAAAATATTTTACGTAATTTAAAAATGTGATTTTTAAGCTACGCAATTTGAAAAACGTTTAAATATTTTCATACGATTTGAAAAATGTTGAAATATTTCTACGCAATTTGGAAAGCATTTAAATATTTTTACGCGTTTGAAATATTATTGAAAAATTGCTACACAATTTAAAAATGGTGGAATATTTTTACGTAATTGAGAAAACGTTGAAAAATCACTACGTGATTGAAAAATGATGGAATATTTTTACGTGATTGAAAAATGATGGAAAATCGCTACGTGATTTGAAAACGTAACAGAAATGTTGCGAAATGTGAAAACGTAACAGAAATGTTGCGCGATTGTGAAAAACGCAACAAAAGTGTTGACGACTATGAAAACTCGATAATATGATTTCACAAATGAATTTAACAGTAGGATTACTATTGAACTAGTGTATGGACACTGTATGAGAAAATGATGAATTTTGCCTGTGATTGGCATTTGGTGTATTGTACATGCATTGGAAAATATGCAGTGAGGCATATGATGAAATTGAAAAATATGCATTGAGGCATATGATGAATTTGAACAAAATTGCATTGAGATATTCGTGCATTGAACAAAAATTAATAACTGATAGCTATTGTGACCCTTGTGGTTGAAGAGAGAATGAGAATTGAAAAATGAGGTCTATGACGAATCTTGGGGGCGTCAAGGCGCGGCGGTCGACCAGTGGATGTTGATTGGCAAAGACCATGTGCCACTTGGCGATGCAGTCGTTAGTAACGCATTGATGATACCCGACAAGAACACGATTCTTTTCAAGACCTGGAGATTGTCTTTGAAATTTAATGGCGCAAGATCGACAATTAACCAGGAAGCATTCTTCTCAAATTGTGAAAATCTCCATAGTGTAAGAAATTGAGTCTATGTACACAGTACGCATAATTATTGAGTATTGGTTATGATAATTGAATTATTGATTACTTGGATAATGTTGAGGGCATTATCTTAAATATTAAATATTTATATCTGTATGATATAATAATTAAGGAATGTTGGATGATGATGATAAATAATGTTGATGGCATCATTATAATTATCGTGTAATTTGAATAATGCTAATGACATTATGATAATTATTATTTATTATGTTTGTTGTGATAAATAATGTTGAGGACATTATTGTAATTATGGTATGATATATCTGTATGGTTTACTATTTGTGTTATCTCTATGCTGTCATGTTAGTATTGGTGTAGGTGATCTCACCTCTTTGCTGTATTGTTTTGTGGTGCTTGTATTGTTAAAAATTATATAGTAGATGGAACGAGTTTCATAAACGTGACGGGAATCAGATATTCTGAGTTCGATGACAACATCAAGGAGTAACCATCCCGGATTCGATGGTGTGCAATTTTGAGGAAGAACAGATATATGACGCATTAAGATAGAGATACAAGACAAAATAAGTATGTTGAATTTTTCTCGTTAGTATTTTACCGTGCTATTAAGTAAGACCCGTCATGAAGTTTGCTACTGTTTAAAATTGAGTCTGTGAATTTTATATTTCTTGAATAATTGTTAAATATTAAGTGGTGTCTGTTATATGAGTTTTAATCGATTTAAATCTATTTTTCAATATTACTTATAAATATCAATAAGTTTACATTTCCACGAGAAAAAATTTTAAAACTCATGTTTTATAACTCACCTTTTATGAAATCATTTTCAGATTATAAGTTGGTAGTCGAAAATGTGATGCCCTAAAGAGTGTTACATACTAGGGAAAATCAATGTTCCCATATTCATCCTATTAGTTCGATTAACACTAGTTTCTACACCTTGGCCACTAACACTTACCATTTGGTTTCTTAGTGAAACATTGAGTATTGAACTTGTATATGTGGCATTGACAGTGCTTATATTTTGTGTAATATTTTGAGAGGTAAAAACCAAAACGCAACCCATATAAAAGTGCACTCCTATTCATCTTAAGTTTTCCAAGTTAAAAACAAGAACCCTTATGATTTCACTTATCACAAGATCCAAATGTTGTGACAAAGTTGTAGAGACTATGATATCTTTATTGTCATTTGCTCCATTATTCCCTGACTGAGGGTTTTGAGCACTAATTGATGTATTATCAAACATTCTTAGCAATATTTTATCATTTCTTAAAGTACTTCAAGATACCAACCTTTCGACTAGTCCCATTGGACGTATCAATTTGTTTATGATAAATTTTTAGCAAAGGACAAATTTGATTCTGGATCTCAATTCAAGGAAAGAAATCGCTTCCTCTTGAGATTCTCCAGTGCCCATATTGATATTTAGGCAAAAGTTTCGAGAGTTAATTTCGAATAAAATATAAGATTGTGTAAATCAAAATTGAAATATTATTACATTAGAAGTAACTTAGTAAAATAATGATAAATGAGTGGAACAATGAAAAGGTAATTGAAAGAGCTTGTTTTGGAAATTAAAGTTCTTTAAAACTTAAGAAAACAGTAAAAAGAAAGCAATTAAATGACATGAAATGTAAAGAGAAAAGCAATAAAGTGTAGTGAAGTAAACTCAACATGCAATATAAAGTGTAGAAATGTAAAGAACAGGAATAAAAAGAAAGCAATATAAAGACAATGAAAACAAAGTTTCAGATATGTAAATGTGCAGAAAAGTAAACCTACAAAAAAATAATGAAAATAATTAAATGAAAACAATTAAAAGAAATTAAATGATCTTAAGAATAGTACATATCTGCCATATTTTCATTGGCAAATTCTCTACTTCCTCAAGTATGTCTAGGAGATGTCATAATGTCTTGTACATACAGAAAAATACATATTGAGTTGATCAGTCTCAGTATCATGTAATAATGCGAAAATAAATATTAACATTCATACCTAATGCAATTCTACTCATATATCTCACATCGAGATAAGAAAATGCATAACATAAAATATGAACATCTACACATGCTAAAAGCATAATCAATCTACGCTTCGACTCAACAGTATGAACTGTTTTGATACCATAATCTAACACCTCAATGCTAATACTATAGTATATCCGAAATATACATGAATAAACAAAATTAGACACATCACTTTTAACATAAAAACATCTTACCACCTTGATAATAACTATATATGTTATTATATAGAGCCTAGTGCAGGAAACGTAACCCGTACATGAGTAAATATACATAAAAAAAAGTTTCTCTCTAATATAACAAGTTCTACCAACTAGTACATCAATGTTTAAGTATATACAAATATACAAACTAAACCTCAAAGACATATGTACAATACAAATTAAACTCAGCATAACTATATAACACAAAGCAATGGTCAAAAGAGTAAATAACTCTACTCTACGTCATCTACTTTATTTCTTCTCCTTAGGTGGACCTCGCACTGGAATTATCATGGAAATAAAGCAAAGGGATGAAAATTCTAAAATCCTCAGTAGTGCTAAAACATGTAATATCATCATAACTCCAATTGCTTAAGAAAAAAATCAAATCAGTGTTATAAATACTATATAAAAAGGTGACATAAGCCAAAACTGTTCATTTCTCTTCTCGAGACAAAAAATTCATTTATTACTATGGTTCAATTATCTTATAATCAATCATTCATATCAAATCATCATGACATCAATAGATCATATAAATCACAAGTATATGAGTTAGATATGAGTCACAACTCACTATCACTTGACAATCATATACTCTGTGCAAACATTCATAATGTAGATCCATGATCTATATATGAAACTAACATCTCTATAATGATATAAAAATACTCACACAAGTGTAAGTATCATGCTAATGTTCATGTAATGTCATATGATATTCTCAAGAACCCAGTTCCTTGTATATCTAGGTAGGGAATAGGGAATGAATATTATCTTCTCACACTATCGATAACCCTGACCCAATTGATGAGGAAACTATTGGAAAAACTCATACTATAAATTTAAGATCCCCTTTCTCATAGAGGATCATCTCCTACTATTCCCACCTATGATAAGGAAACTAACGAGAAATTTCACACTGAGAATTTAGGGTTCTTTGTTGGGTTAAACATCAATATTTAGGAATCTTGATTTGATTTTGATTTCAGAAAGATATTGATTTGGATTAAGTATTTTGATGAATTTCAATTAAGTCTAGCATTAAATCTTTAAAAAAAAAAGTCTCTAAGGGTCATTCAGCAAATATAATGGTCAACACACTTCATGACAAGATTGCTGACATGGATTATGAAGTGTGTAAGTGTCACACAGTAGTTAAGCCACGCAAGAATTGTAACAATACAACTCGATTTACCTTCGTACCATAGAATCCACCTAATAATAAATTGCCACAATGTACACCATCCAAGAGCTAAGAGTATGCACCTTAAGGAAAAGCAACTCTAAAGATGCCAATTCTTGCATGTTATTCTAATAAAGTGAGTATCTTTCCTTGTTTTAAATATGATTCACAGTAGTTATGCTAATTATACTGATTTTGTCACCAGACACCCAAACTCATAAAGCTATTAACAATTGAAAATAAACAAATGATTGAGCTACATTCTAAAATTATACTTTTTGGAAACAATTTCCCAAGGGTTAAACAGATTTAATAACCAAAAGATAAGAACAAAGCTCCCATCACCAGCATAGGAAGCGCATTGGATCAGGTATCCGACCCAATTCAATCTGGTGGATTAGATTATTTTCGATCCAAAAATAATTTTGGATCAAATTGGGTCGAGTTTGTTAAAAACTTGGATATTTGGATCATATGGAGACCCAATTGTTTTGTTTTTAATCCCCTGACAATTCATTCAATCCATTCTGTCAACCGTTGCTTGGACCTTACACTGTCAATGGTGGTGGAATCTAGCAACTATTGCACTTGTTGTCACAGCTCCATCACCACACTAGGCCTTATGCCTTATTCCTCGAGTTGATCCTCTACACAAAGTCACCAATGAACCCAAATGCTACAACTGTTTTTTCTCAGTTTCTGAGCAACCAAACACTCTAATACCAATTTTTTTTTTTCTTGGAGAGCTTGATTCCTTGTGAAAGTGTTGCCAAGAGAAACCTCCTAACTCATCCAAGATTAGAAGAACAACAAGGTCTTCAAATGAAAAGATGATATGAGAAAGATCATAATGGAAATCCTTTCATCAATCAACTACAATTCTTCCATATGCAAATCCAAATGGAACAAAATCCCATCTTCATCTTCATGGAAGCCAACAAGACCCATGAAAAAGATCTAACAGGGACACCACACTAGAAGACATTGAAGAAGTGGGGCTTTGTCGAGGCTCGCAGGGACATTAACCAGATAGCAACGATGGCAGAAAGGTGTACTTCTGTGTAGATTTCATGATGGCGGTAAAGTCCAAGATCTAGTTCACTTTTGATGAAACTACAGAGGGAAGGGAAAATGTGGAAGTAATGGAGAAGATGAATACTTGGGTCATATCCAGCCTGACTCGATCCACAAATATTTGGATCGAATCACGTATGGATCAAGTATCCATATCCAACATGCATAGTAGGATCAAACTGGGTTGGATCAGATCCAAACCCACAAAGCTAACATCCCTAATTATCAACAAGTAATATATAGTTAGCATTTTAACTGTTCAAGGCATTTCTAATATTGGGTAGCTTGAGCTGTCAAAATGGGTTTGATCCAATGGGTTGGCTTGGCCAACCATACTTTTTGAGTGAGTTGGGTCAATAATTTTTTGACCCATAATAAAAAGGGTTAAATAACCTTAAGCCTGTTTGGGTCGTGGGTTAAGCAAGGCGAAGTAAAGTCAACCCATTAAAACAAAAAAGTATTCTCTTGAAGATCAGCTTCTTCTATTATTACAGCATAGGTACCTAGAGCATCAACTTCTTTAGGGTGGATCGATGTATTATAAATATTGGTGTGGGTATTAGTATTTGAACTACAGTTTTGAAATCAAACAACAAGAACAGAATCACCAAAAAGAAGAACAAGAGTACCACGAATCGTGCTAGGCTTCCTTAAGGGTTTATCTTTGCCATACCAGAAGCAATGTTCGGTGGAATGACCTCAACAGGTAACCCTCCAGGGTTAGACATAGGTCTCCACAAGAACTCGTCCACACGATGATCCTAGTACACTAAGTAACAACACCTTATGTTCCAAACGTTGGAACATATAGTAGAAAAATGGGGGAGTCTCTGGTGCGCACACTAGTTCACAAATGGGTATAAAGAAGAAGATGAACACTAGTTGAGAGTGGGCGCAAGAAAGAAGCCAAGCAGAGATGTGTGTATCTCGAGTTCTAATGGTGGATCAAATAAATAGACCAAGGTAGCTTACTAATTAAACACCTCAACTGACACATCTCCAATGGTCCAAGAAGATATTTTGGAGTCCAAGATAAACCAAGTCAAGCTCACACGTGCGTGAGATGAGACGAGGTAAAGTGGGTGTGCACGTGGGTGTATTAAGCTAAGTCCAAGTCCACAATCCTAACTCAATACCATAAGGTATCTACCAATGGACCACGTCCATATTTAGACACTCCTCAAGAGTCTCATTTAGGCAATGTGAGACTTAAGTCTTAGACAAAACCACACATGAACACACTAAGTTTGAAACACTCTCAAGACCCACAAGTCTAACATGTACGAATACGGTGACGATAAAGACGAAGAAAAACATAAAGCTTCTTATGGGTTGAAGACGTTGAAAAGATTTATTGGTGAAGGTCTCAATTCTGTTGTTGAAGGCTGTGGTGGTGCGAAGGAATGCTGGCGAGCTTGCCGCTGAAGACGACACGACAATGGTGAAGATGACGATGAGACATTGTCACTGCATGATATTATGGAAAAGGCTTCTAGGGATTTTCTTTTGTTGCGCCATAAAGATGAACTTTTCTAATGGCAATGGATTGGAGGAGCTTGGCCATGGCCTCCGGTGGCAAAAGGTTGTCAGCTACCTAATTGTAGTTCATGTCGATGAAGAATTGCGACTCTGCAAGACCTAGATACAGTCATACAAAGACCCCTCCAAATGGGTCTTCATCTTGAGATTGGAATGAAGAATCACTTCATCTTGAGAATTCAATTTGATTACCAAATAGGAAATCTACAAACTTTCACTTTTTTTCCAAAGTATGCGGGTTGACCCACTACAAAATGGGTCGACCTATTTTTAACCCATAACTCAAATGGTTTAACCTTGTCTTGACCTGTTTAAATAGGACAAGCTTTAAATTAGAAAGAACCAACAACAATCTCATGCTAGTCACAAATTCCTTCAATTTGAAGTGACCTTAGCACCAAGCTAATAACTAACCATGTGCTTGAGTATGTGAAATGATATTAACCAAGGTTTTAAATCACGGATCGCATCACCTAATATATCGGTTGTGGCAACCATCGCAACTGCATCGCACTGCAATTGTGGATTGCATTGGCCCACATCGACTGCCACCACAATTTAAAATCTTGATATTAACCGATTTAGCACAACCAACTTTTTTTTCATTCGAAAGGTAAGGTTGATATCCTCAATTGGCATAAGAACTCAGTGAAATTAGTGTTAAAAGCAATGATTGGAAATGTGGAAATACAAATTACTGGCCCTATAACTTAAAAATTCAAAAGTATCAGAGAAGTCAAACAAATATTATGCATCAATGTTAGAAAAATCATGTAATAGAACATCCAGATCAGAACTTTATGCCTCAAGACTTTTAAACCCATATCAGGAAACTTACAAAGACAAATATCTCTAAGGTTTCAGTTTTCACCAACTAATTCAAGAAGGCTTTTGTATTTAGCAATATAACAACAGATTTTAGATCAGATGGTATTTGAGCTGAAGGCAAAATTTTGAAATCAAGAAAAAAACAATAAAATGGGAACGGCATTGAATGCATTCAAAATAAGTGTTAGCAGTAATAGATGGAAAATGCCGCTGGCAATTCACCAGAAATAAGTTATTGTAGGAGTTAATTAAATAATAAAAACAAAAGCAGTTACCAGGAAAGCCATTGGCAATTCACCTGAATCAAGTTATTGTGATATTTATATATGATATTCGCTGGGGAAAGGAGGAGAGAGAACTAAGCTCTCTGAAGACTCTGATCGAGGTCAACAAAACCTGTGCTCCAACAAAAAAAAAAAAAACGAAAATAATTTGTATATTCTGTTCAACTTGACATTCAACCCCAGCACCCACTCTCACATACACGGCTCAATAGCGGCGAGTCTGTAGTAAGGCAGAGTCGCACACAGACAACCATCGCAGGTCACAGACTCACAGCAAGCAGAGTTGTGCACCACCAGAAACGCAACCGAAAGAAAAGAAGGAAATGATGTAAACTGAGGTGTATAAGATTCCAAATTCTGCAAAATCCAAAAAAATAGATAAATACAGCAAAAATAATCCCAAAAATTTGATCCCACCGTTAAATCAATTAAAAAAAAAATCATGGAATCCGACTTAATAGGGAAAATTTTACACTAAATGCTTATAAAATGTTTGAAAATCACAATTAGAATACAGAAGATGGTAATAACGAAGAAGAACAGTACGAATGCAAACTCTCAATAGGCATCAAAATATAATTGCAGAGAGGAAATCAGGTGATACACATATCGTGTGTCGCTGACTTGCAGTAGATCAATCAAAAGAAAACGACTTACTGCATAGACAAGCGACACATAATATGTATCCACCTGGTGGCGGCACGCCAGTGGTGTATAGGGTTTGCCCTGAAAGGATTGGGAAAATTCAAGCTCAGAGGAATGACATGAGGAAGATAATAAGGGGTTAAATAGCCTGAGAATGGAGAGCGTCCGAACGTTAGGGATTTCAGAACTGGCGGAGAAGACCATGGCGGCGGCGAATAGGAGGGCGTAGATCTAGGAGATGGTGAAGCTGTAACGGCAGATTTTGAGGAAGAGGTGAAGGGCAAAGGAGACCGTTGTTCCGAGAGAGGAGAGTCAGGGTTATCCTATAAAATACTTGGATGTGCTATCGTGCCCTCGCTTTATTTTTGGGTAAATTATACCCATCCATGAACTTTGGTCATATGCCCCCTGTACTCCATTCTTGTCCAAATATAACACTCCCCCCGTTTAACTTCTTGTTAATATATTGGTTGAAGTATCTTAATGAAATATTCTTTACCTAGACCATGGTTAGCGTTATTTTTTTTTTACCCATGGTTAGTGTTATTAAAATGCATAAATTGAGAAAAAGAAAATTTGGTTGGTTCATTGACATGAGGGTGGTGTTTTCTCCCTTAAAAGCTACTAGAGCAAGTTGAAGTGCAAACAAAAGCTACCCAGCAAGTGGTGTTTCCTCCATGAAAGACTACCCAACAAGATGTGAAATGGGCTGGGCGTTTGGTGGTTGGTGGTTCATTCGTTGGAGCACTTGATAGCGAAGGGTGAGGCCGAATAGTAGTTCGTGGTGGGCTCGGTGTGCATATATAGGGAGTAGTGTAGGGTTCAGCTATAGAGGTTCGTTGGGTAGAGGTGGCATCCATCCATATCGTGTTGCACAAGAATGGCTTTAGTGGTCAAAGGTGGTTCAACCATGGAGTTTGGTGGTTCGGTGGTGGTGCGACATGTAACACCCTCCCTAGGGTATCACATGTCTGACTCCCGACTCAAAATTTGTAAAGAAGTTATGTGAGTTTGAGTTATAAAAAAATGGGTTTTAAAATTTCTTCTTTCTTGAAACATAAATTTACCGAAAGTATTAGGTAATATTGAAAATCATATTTCAACTATTCATTGTGTAATATTGACACTAATTAATATTTCACAATTTAAAGAGAAATATAACACTATCAGACTCTTTTTTTTTAACAGTAGCAACCCTATGACAGGTTCTACTTAATAGCGTGGATATACACTAACGTTAAAACTTAACATACTTATTCTCATTGTGTATCCATCTTGTTGCAGATCGACATCCGTTCTACATCTGTTCTTTGTCAACACCGCACACCTTCAAGTCCCGAATGTCCACTCCTTATTGTTGTCACCAATCTCGAGTATCCATCGCCGTTATATCTAAGACAACTCGATCCTTCTATTATTTTATTTTAACAAGATCTGACACAACAAACAACATAACAAAGAGGTGAGATCACCTACGCCAATACCAACACGTAAGACAGAGAGATACACAAACAACAATATCATACGTATATGTCATACCGTAATTTCAATAATGCACTCAACATTAATCAACTATCATCATCATACTATTAACATTATTATCATCACACAATAATCACAATAATGCCATCAACATGATTATCATCATCATCATCCAAGTATTTCAAAACAATTGTCATACCAATATTCCTCAATTAATATATATCATGCGAGATATGGACACTCAAATTTATGCATATGTTATGCATGTGCGCATAGACTCGCTTTTTCAAAAACAACTCCATGGAGGTTTTCACAATTTCGAGGAGAATGCTCATCTGTCATTATCGTCACTTTTAAATTTCAAAGACAATCTTCCAGTTGTTGAAAAGAATCGTGTTCTTGTCGGTAGATCGTCAATGCGTTGCAACGACAGCACGCTAAGTGACACAGGTACTCGCTACCGTCCACTTGTCGACCGCTACCTCGACGCCCAAGATCCATCATAGACCTCACTATCAATTCTCATTCCTCTTCAACCACAAGGCGCTTATATACAATGCGACGAATATATCCGCGTAAGTCCAACCCCAAAGGGCCAAATCTTTTCAATTTCATTTGTTCAATGTATCATATGCTTCAACGCATATTTTTTTCCCAATGCATGTATAATGCACCAAATCCAATCACAAAGTCTCTTTCCAATGCATATAAAATACACCAAACTATATCTTTGTATTTCAATAGCAAAAATCATGTTATCACATTTTTATAGTTATAAAACACTTTCATCGTGTTTTCAAAATTGCGCAATATTTTCGTTTCATTTTCACAATTCCAAAATGTTTCTGTTACGTCTTCACAATTCCAAAAATGTTTATATTGCGTTTTCAAAATATCATAACACTTATGTTATGTTTTTCAAAATTCTGAAACGTCTTTGTTATATTTTCACAATATCGTAACACTTCTGTTACGTTTTCACAATACAGTAACATTTCTGTTACATTTTCAAAATACCGCAACACGTACTAATTTTTTTTTTTACGTTTTTCTTAATCGCGTAAAAATATACGTTTCTCAAAATCGCATAGTATTTTTCCACTGTTTCAAAATCACGTAACTTAGAAATCATTCTTTTAAATTTCATAAATCATTTTCCGTCATTCTCAAAATATTTAATACACTTTCCAAATCACATAACGATTTTCCGCTATTTTCACAATCATGTAAAAATAATTCATCACTTTTCCATCACGTAGTGATTTTTCAATAGTAATTCAGGTTACGTAAAATATTTAAACGTAATTCAAATAGCGTAGAAATATTTTAACGTATTTAAAATCACGTAGAAATATTTTTCCATATTACGTAACTTAAAAATCACATTGTTAAGATACGTAAATAATTTTTCACTACAATTTCATTACGTAAAATATTTCTTGACCTTTAAAAATTCTTTTTTAACTTTTCTCAAAATAATATAACTTTACACTTCATTTAATATATTTTCTTACTCAAGAAAATATTTTTCCACAGTTCTTTACTCAAGAAATTCTTTTTCAAAATATAATTCACAAAATCACTTTTTCATTGATGTAAATCAACGTTTCAAAACTTAACATTTTCTAACGTAGTTCAAAACTTGAAAATAAGTTATACGTTAGAAATTTTCAAAACACCATTATATTCTCCATTTTTTCCAAATCAATTCTAAAATCAATTCTCTTCAAAACAAATTAAGATTCAAACCCTTCGAACTTTTCTTTTTCATTTTCATATGAAAGTTCATTTCTCAGTGATAAAATACTTTGATTTCCCTTTCCAAAATCCTTATACTAAAACATTTTGTTCAAACATTTTGTTTCCACTTTAAAATTACTTCGTTTCATAAAACTAAAATTATTCCAACCTCCAAAAATCGTAGAGTCTTTGGCCATTGAAGCCATCAAATATTTTCCTCCTAAATTGGTATGGTTTTACACAAACAAAACCATTAAAAATTCTTTATTTTCAAAATCGAAATACTGATGGTCATAAAAACTAAAACCCATTTGTTCAAATTCATTTTTACTTTCCTTACAAATCCTTTTTCACTTTCTTTGCAAATCCTTAAAATTATCATTCTATTTTCATTTAAATCTCATGTTTAGTAAAACACTTAGAAACTTTTTTACACAAAATAAATCAATAAAAATTCTTTTAAAACCGTATTCATGTACTTTCTTTGAAAAATAAATTCTTTGTTTATTTTCCTTACTTTTCTAATCATCCATTTTCATCATTCAAGAAAATATTAATTTTGTGAACACCTATCTTGAGGTGTCTTGTTTGAAAATCCACCATGTTCTAAGTACTTAAAAATCAATTCTTTTGTTCTTGAAAATTTTCAACATGAACCCTAATCAAGGGCATCAAAACCGTAGCTCTTCCTTGGCTATTGGAGCCAAAAATCAATTTCCTTTCCACCATCAAGTCATGGCATATACATATATATTTCATCATAAATAATATAAGCATACCATCAAAGCCATAAAAGCATGTATAGCATATCAAGCATATCATCAAAGCTATAAAATCATGCAAAGCATATTAAGCATAGAAAATTAATCAAACCTCATAAACACCCATAAATTAATTACATGACCATGGATATGAATCCTCACATAGATTCCACATCCATCAAATAAAATACCATCTCTCACCACCATGCTTGATTGGTGAGATGGATCTCCCTCTTACCTCTTGAAGATCCTCCAAAGTTTCTTGATTTGTTTCTTTTTCCAAGTCCTTCACCACCAAGGGCTTCTCAAATACAAAACAAAACACAAGTTAATTAACATATCAAGCTTGATTAAGAGGAACCATGGATCAAACATGGTTTAGATCATGAAAAAGAGAGAAGAAAATGAAGTTTCCTTATACTTCACCTCAAAAACCCAATAACTTTGATCTTGAAGAAACTCCTTGAAGATGAATGATTTAGAAGAAGTCTTCAACATGAAAGTTGCTTAGAATATCATGGAGATTCAAGATCTAAGGTTGCATGAAATTAAAAGAGCTTGGATGGTGATTTTAGGGGTTTTGACTGAATGATATCTCTTGAAGAACAAAGATGAAATTTTTGATTTTTGATAGAAACTTGAAGCTTGGATTTGAAGATCAAGATGAATGATTTTGGAAAAACTCATAACTAGAGATGTTCTTAGAATGGTGTTTAGGTTTAGGAAATCAAGTTGGATGAAATTAAAAAGTGATGGAAGAGGGAATTGGAGTGCTTGGCCGAATGGTCTTCATAAGGAGAGAAAATGAAGTTTTCTTGGTTTGGTTTTCTTGAAACTTAAGTGAAAAGTGAAGAAATGATATTATGAAGTATAGAAATGAATTCTTTTGGTCTTCAAGAGAATGCATTGCCGTAGCATGCATTAGAAAGAATGAAAAGTGAAGTTTGACAAACATGATCATTAATGATCAATAGTAAAACAATTAATGGTCATGACACTTGGTTTTGTTTTTCTTTCCTTTTCTTTGGCCATAAAAAGCATATTCTAAAAGGTCTCCTTTCTTCCTTGCTTCTTCAACCGTCCCCCCCTCCAAGTCTCCTAAGGAAGCAAACAAAGCAATAAAGAAACCAAAATTGACTAAAGAAAAGCAAAATTGACATAAAGCATCAATTAATGCATTGAAACTTTTTCTTTGTCTTCAAAAACATGCAAAAATCATAGCCCCCTCCATGCATGCATTAAATCATGTTATCATCTTTTTCAAGTCATTATTTGAATTATTTCTAGCCATTGATTAATTCAATTTAGGATTTAGGTAGACTTTTTAATTTTAGAAGACTAAATCTGCGCCATCGGATTTTTCTCCTTTAAATTCTAGTCATTGGATGTGTCTTCAAAATTAAGCACAAGATTGCTTCCTTCTAACTTTTAATCCAAGGGTTATAATTAATCTTTGTCATTTTTTTTAAGACTAAATCTTCACCATTAATTAAATTTACATCCAATGGTCATAAATGGTCCTTATTACTTTACAAGGCCAAATCTCCACCCTTGATTAATTCTTCATCCAATGGTCATAAATGGTCTTTGTCACTTTTTTTTGAGACTAAATCTTCATCCTTGATCAATTCTAAATCCAATGGTTATAAATGGTCATAGCCATTTTATTAAACTTATCCTACACCGTTGATTAAATCAAGATCAAGTCTTTACCGTTGATTAAATCTACGGTTGATATTCAAGTCTTTAATCTTAGACTTGTTTCCTATTGGTCCATCAAAAATTGTCACAATCACTAATATTGACTTAATAGTATAATTTATATTTTTATTTGCTAAAAACCCCACGAAAAATATATTTACTGTATTTTTATCATCCGATAAATTTAATACAGTACAAAACACAGTACAAGAAGATTTCTAAAACTGTTTCCGGATTCAGGTTTAGTAAGATCCCCTGTCTCCGTCTAAACAGTACAAATTTTTCTATGCGTAGAAAATTTTTTCACTTTGTGGGACCCACCTGGGCCCACGATGGCCACCTGCCCACATACCCCTATGGGCCCACAGATAGGAAAAATTTTAAAATCATCCATAAAATCATAAAAATTATAAAATGCACAAATATCAAATCGACACGTAAATTAATTACCTAACGGTAAAAATTAAATTACGTAACGTTTTCCCTACCGAAAATTTTTATTTTCCGACACGAGTAAATCACTCAAAATGATCAAATATGCTGACGGAATAATCAAAATAATTTTACAGTGCACAGAAATTACTAAACAATAAAATTCTGTTAACTGTCAAAATTACTGTTTAAGAGATACGGAAATTTTGGGATGTTACAATACTCCCCCTCTTTATAGAAATTTCGTCCTCGAAATTTCATGACCATGATTTCACACTCTTGGAATAAATAATGACATTATTCCTTTATCTTTTCTTCAGTTCCTATGTAGTTTCACCTCTTACGTTATTCCAAACGATTCTAAACTATTGAAAGTTCTTTATCTCTTGTTCACTTCTCCTGATCAAACAAATATCTTAATAAATTTTTTTTTCTACGATTTTCTATTACCGTCTTAACTTTTCCCATAGACAGGCTTCTTCAATTTTTGAAGAATCCACCATGCTTCCACTGCGCCACTTTGATACTCTGACCTGGATATAAATAGGAATATTCTTTCTTGCAAAATAGTCCTTCAATTGCAGTAGATGAAAGAAAATATCATGGAAAAGAACAAAATGAATTCGAATATGTTATCAAACATATCCAGCAAAGAATTGGATGTAACTCGATCTTCAAGAATGAATTCTCTGATATCAATACAGCGGCTACCAACCTTCATTCATGCCTAGAATAGTTTTTCTCAGATAACTTCCAACTAATGTAATGTATTACTTAAAATTTTCTTATCCTCATATCACTTCATTCTCCAGCTTTAGCTTCTTTAACAGGAAACGTCTCACTAACCGAATTCTCCTTTCAACCATATTTTATACCAGATACTATGACATGGATTTTAAATAGGAAAATCCTTTCTTGTAAAATATTCTTTCTTGCAAAATATTCTTTCTTGCAAATGCAATATATGAAAGAATATTATAGAGGTTTAGGAAGAAAAGGTAGCGAAATGATCTAATATGTTACCAAACATATTCAACAAGAATTTGATTTTGCCTGATTTTCAGGAATGAATTTTTTTTTGAAATACTAACACTGTATTGAGACAATCTCATAGGATATGGTTGGAAAATAGCCAATCCATTTTCAAAGATCACGTCTATTTATGAAACAGATCAAACTAACACAAAGTTTTGAGTTTTGAAAGATCACATCTGTTTAGGAAACAGATCAACCTACATAAAAATTTTGAACGACAGATCAAACTAACACAAAGATTTGATCCATAACAACAATTTGAATAACTTGAGTAGCTCGATAGGCTAAGAATAGAAACAGAAGTAAACAAATTAGAGGATTACGAATAACTCTAACATATAACTGATCTACTCAATCATATGCCATAAGGAATAGGTTATTCACAGAAATATTCAATATGGTTTATAGGATTAGCTCCAATGACACAATCTCCCTTGTTTAAATCTTCCGCTCCGAACGCTTCCTACTACATGAGATTTTACTAACAGAAAACTCTGTTTTCATTAGAACTCTATTTTCAAAGATTATGTTCCAAACTTCCCGCACTTAAAACAAATTATTTCCTTAACGTATAATCTTTCGTTAAGTGCCCCTTTCCACACTTCTTACATTTCGGTGCAGATGTCACAGTCAAATTAAACCTGTCATTACTAGTACTTTCTCCACAAGATTGTTGTTGTTATTGACTTCTTGGAGATTGCAAGTACGTTTTCTGTTGGAATCGCTTGACCTTACGATTTTCCCTTTTTCGTAACCAATATAGTCCAACATTACAGGGTCTCTCATCCTGAGATTGATTTAACTCTAACAAAATCTTAGCTTAAGAAATCAATTCTTCTTCATGAACAATCTTCCGAGTTTGTTGTATAATTGCTTCAGCCACTGTTTGTATTACTTCCAAAGTTGCAGTTATATCACCACCATTATGTCTCCACCCGCGTACGTTTATCACGAGTCATTTCTTTTCTTCAAGGATGGACGAATCAAAATAAAATGGAAACCAGATGTAACCATTTCAAATAAACGTTTATTTCCTTGACGTATATTCCTTTATTAAGTACCTTCTTTCACATCAGTTACTGTCTTTGGTTTTCTCAATGGTTGTAAATACATCTTCCGTTGAAATCAATCACTTTCCAAATATCCTTAAAAATATCGGGTTCCAAAATTACGAAATCTTATATTCCAAGACTGATTCTCCTTCATCAGATCCTGAACCTCAACTTCCATTTCTTCCCTATTGAACAGCGGTCCTTTGTTCCTGCAGCCATCCTTCCACATTGCTCCCGTTGCTCTTGTAACTGCAACTGCATTACTAGTAACATGTTCCACTTCCACACAAGTACAACTATCCCGAGCCATTTCCTTTTTTTTTTCTCGAGGCGTGCGGATCGAAATACAATGGATCTGATATCCATTATAAATAACATTGTTTCCCGAAAGGAAAACAAACACACAGAGAATACGACACAAGCAAAACAGACCTAACCACAAACCCCAAAAGGCTCAAACCGTGCTTTGATACCAACTAATGTAACACCCTCCCTAGAGTATCACATGTCTGACTCTCGACTCAAAATCTGTAAAGAAGTTCACACAAGGTTTGAGTTATAAAAAAATGGGTTTTAAAATTTCTTCTTTACTGAAACATAAATTTACTGAAAGTATTAGGTAATATTGAAAATCATATTTCAACTATTCATTGTGCAATATTGACACTAATTAATATTTCACAATTTAAAGAGAAATATAACACTATCAGACTCTTTTTTTTTAACAGTAGCAACCTTATGACAGGTTCTACTTAATAGCACGGTATAACACTAACGTTAAAACTTAACATACTTATTCTGTTGTGTATCCATCTTGTTGCATCAGACATCTGTTCTACATCTGTTCTTTGTCAACACTGCACACCTTCAAGTCCTGAATGTCCACTCCTTATTGTTGTCACCAATCTCAGAGTATCCATCGCCCGTTATGTCTAAGACAACTCGATCCTTCTATTATTTTATTTTAACAGTACAGACACAACAAACAACATAACAAAGAGGTGAGATCACCTACGCCAATACCAACATGGCAGCACAGAGATAACACAAACAACAATATCATACGATATGTCATACCGAATTTCAATAATGCACTCAACATTAATCAACTATCATCATCATACTATTAACATTATTATCATCACACAATAATCACAATAATGCCATCAACATGATTATCATCATCATCATCCAAGTATTTCAAAACAATTGTCATAGCCAATATTCCTCAATTAATATATATCATGCGAGATATGGACACTCAAATTTATGCATATGTTATGCATGTGCACATAGACTCGCTTTTTCAAAAACAACTCCATGGAGGTTTTCACAATTTCGAGGAGAATGCTCATCAATTGTCGCCTTTAGCCCAAAGACAATCTTCCAGTTGTTGAAAAGAATCGTGTTCTTGTCGGGTATCGTCAATGCGTTGCAACGATCGCATCGCCAAGTGACACAGGGTACTCGCTACCGTCCACTTGGTCGACCGCCGCGCCTCGACGCCCCAAGATCCATCATAGACCTCACTATCAATTCTCATTCCCTCACAACCACAAGGTATATACAATGCACGAATATATCCGTGCAAGTCCAACCCCAAAGGGCCAAATCTTTTCAATTTCATTTGTTCAATGTATCATATGCTTCAATGCATATTTTTTTTCCCAATGCATGTATAATGCACCAAATCCAATCACAAGCATCTCTTTCCAATGCATATAAAATGCACCAAACTATACTATATTTTCAATAGCAAAAATCATGTTATCACATTTTCATAGTTATAAAACACTTTCATCGTGTTTTCAAAATTGCGCAACATTTCCGTTTTATTTTCACAATTCCAAAATGTTTCTGTTACGTCTTCACAATTCCAAAAATGTTTATATTGCGTTTTCAAAATATCATAACACTTATGTTATGTTTTCAAAATTCTGAAACGTCTTTGTTATATTTTCACAATATCGTAACACTTCGTTTTACGCTTGCCACAATACAAGATATTTCTCATTACATTTTCAAAATACCGCAACACGTACTAATTTTTTTTTTTACGTTTTTCTTAATCGCGTAAAAATATAAGTTTCTCAAAATCGCATAGTATTTTTCCACTGTTTCAAAATCGCGTAACTTAGAAATCATTCTTTTAAATTGCATAAATCATTTTCCGTCATTCTCAAAATATTTAATACACTTTCCAAATCACATAACGATTTTTCCGCTATTTTCACAATCATGTAAAAATAATTCATCACTTTTCCATCACGTAGTGATTTTTCAATAGTAATTCAGGTTACGTAAAATATTTAAACGTAATTCAAATAAGCGTAGAAATATTTTAACGTATTTAAAATCGCGTAGAAATATTTTTCCATATTACGTAACTTAAAAATCACATTGTTAAGATACGTAAATAATTTTTCACCACAATTTCATTACGTAAAAATATTTCTTGACCTTTAAAAATTCTTTTTTAACTTTTCTCAAAATAATATAACTTTACACTTCATTTAATATATTTTCTTACTCAAGAAAATATTTTTCCACAGATTCTTTACTCAAGAAATTCTTTTTCAAAATATAATTCACAAAATCACTTTTTATTGATGTAAATCAACGTTTCAAAACTTAACATTTTCTAACGTAGTTCAAAACTTGAAAATAAGTTATACGTTAGTAAATTTTCAAAACACCATTATATTCTCCATTTTTCCCAAATCAATTCTAAAATCAATTCTCTTCAAAACAAATTAAGATTCAAACCCTTGCAACTTTTCTTTTTCATTTTTTCATATGAAAGTTCATTTCTCAAGTGATAAAATACTTTGATTTCCTTTCCAAAATCCTTATACTAAAACATTTTGTTCAAACATTTTGTTTCCACTTTAAAATTACTTTGTTTCATAAAACTAAAATTATTCCAACCTCCAAAAATCGTAGAGTCTTTGGCCATAGCATTGAAGCCAAATATTTTCCTCCTAAATTGATATGGTTTTACACAAACAAAACCATTAAAAATTCTTTATTTTCAAAATCGAAATACCGATGGTCATAAAAACCAAACCCATTTGTTCAAATTCATTTTTACTTTCCTTACAAATCCTTTTTCACTTTCTTTGCAAATCCTTAAAATTATCATTGCTATTTTCATTTAAATCTCATGTTTAGTAAAACACTTAGAAACTTTTTACACAAAATAAATCAATAAAAATTCTTTTAAAACCGTATTCATGTACTCTTTGAAAAATAAATTCTTTGTTTATTTTCCTTACTTTTCTAATCATCCATTTTCATCATTCAAGAAAATATTAATTTTGTGAACACCTATCTTGAGGTGTCTTGTTTGAAAATCCACCATGTTCTAAGTACTTAAAAATCAATTCTTTTGTTCTTGAAAATTTTCAACATGAACCCTAATCAAGGGCATCAAAACCGTAGCTCTTCCTTGGCTATTGGAGCCAAAAATCAATTTCCTTTCCACCATCAAGTCATGGCATATACATATATATTTCATCATAAATAATAAAAACATACCATCAAAGCCATAAAAGCATGTATAGCATATCAAGCATATCATCAAAGCTATAAAATCATGCAAAGCATATTAAGCATAGAAAATTAATCAAACCTCATAAACACCCATAAATTAATTACATGACCATGGATATGAATCCTCACATAGATTCCACATCCATCAAATAAAATACCATCTCTCACCACCATGCTTGATTGGTGAGATGGATCTCCTCTTACCTCTTGAAGATCCTCCAAAGTTTCTTGATTTGTTTCTTTTCCAAGTCCTTCACCACCAAGGGCTTCTCAAATACAAAACAAAACACAAGTTAATTAACATATCAAGCTTGATTAAGAGGAACCATGGATCAAACATGGTTTAGATCATGAAAAAGAGAGAAGAAAATGAAGTTTCCTTATACTTCACCTCAAAAACCCAATAACTTTGATCTTGAAGAATCTCCTTGAAGATGAATGATTTAGAAGAAGTCTTCAACATGAAAGTTGCTTAGAATATCATGGAGATTCAAGATCTAAGGTTGCATGAAATTAAAAGAGCTTGGATGGTGATTTTAGGGGTTTTGACTGAATGATATCTCTTGAAGAACAAAGATGAAATTTTTGATTTTTGATAGAAACTTGAAGCTTGGATTTGAAGATCAAGATGAATGATTTTGGAAAAACTCATAACTAGAGATGTTCTTAGAATGGTGTTTAGGTTTAGAAATCAAGTTGGATGAAATTAAAAAGTGATGGAAGAGGGAATTAGAGTGCTTAGGCGAATGGTCTTCATAAGGAGAGAAAATGAAGTTTTCTTGGTTTGGTTTTCTTGAAACTTAAGTGAAAAGTGAAGAAATGATATTATGAAGTATAGAAATGAATTCTTTTGGTCTTCAAGAGAATGCATTGCCGTAGCATGCATTAGAAAGAATGAAAAGTGAAGTTTGACAAACATGATCATTAATGATCAATAGTAAAACAATTAATGGTCATTACGACACTTGGTTTTGTTTTTCTTTCCTTTTTCTTTTTGGCCTAAAAAGCCTATTCTAAAAGGTCTCCTTTCTTCCTTGCTTCTTCAACCGTCCCCCTCCAAGAAATCTCCTAAGGAAGCAAACAAAGCAATAAAGAAACCAAAATTGACTAAAGAAAAGCAAAATTGACATAAAGCATCAATTAATGCATTGAAACTTTTTCTTTGTCTTCAAAAACATGCAAAAATCATAGCCCCCTCCATGCATGCATTAAATCATGTTGTCATCTTTTTCAAGTCATTATTTGAATTATTTCTAGCCATTGATTAATTCAATGGTTAGGATTTAGGTAGACTTTTAATTTTAGAAGACTAAATCTAGGCCATTGAATTTTTCTCCTTTAAATTCTAGTCATTGGATGTGTCTCCAAAATTAAGGGTCAAGATTGCTCCTTCTAACTTTTAATCCAAGGGTTATAATTAGTCTTTGTCATTTTTTAAGACTAAATCTTCACCATTAATTAAATTTACATCCAATGGTCATAAATGGTCCTTATTACTTTACAAGGCCAAATCTCCACCCTTGATTAATTCTTCATCCAATGGTCATAAATGGTCTTTGTCACTTTTTTTTGAGACTAAATCTTCATCCTTGATCAATTCTAAATCCAATGGTTATAAATGGTCATATCCATTTTATTAAACTTATCCTACACTGTTGATTAAATCAAGATCAAGTCTTTACCGTTGATTAAATCTACGGTTGATATTCAAGTCTTTAATCTTAGACTTGTTTCCTATTGGTCCATCAAAAATTGTCACAATCACTAATATTGACTTAATAGTATAATTTCTATTTTTATTTGCTAAAAACCCCACGAAAAATATATTTACTGTATTTTTATCATCCGATAAATTTAATACAGTACAAAACACAATCAAGAAGATTTCTAAAAAGCTGTTTCGGATTGAGCTTAGTAAGATCCCCCTGTCTCCGTCTAAACAAGACAAATTTTTCTATCGTAGAAAATTTTTTTTGCACTTTGTGGGACCCACCTGGGCCCACATACCCCTTGCGGGGCCCACAGATAGAAAAAATTTTAAAATCATCCATAAAATCACAAAAATTATAAAATGCACAAATATCAAATCAGATTACGTAAATTAATTACCTAACGGTAAAAATTAAATTACGTAACGTTTTACCCGGCCCGAAAATTTTTATTTTCCTGACACGGAGTAAACAACTCAAAATGATCAAATATGCTGACGGAATAATCAAAATAATTTTACAGTGCACATAAATTACTAAACAGTAAAATTCTGTTAACTGTCAAAATTACTGTTTAAGAGATACGGAAATTTTGGGATGTTACACGACAAGTGGTGGTCAAGCTTGGTGGCGTGGTTTACAGGGGTCAAATTCGATTGGCCAAGGTTGGAGCTAGAGGATCTTAGTTCTAGGTTCTGTGAATTGATGGTGGATTCAAGTACAAGGATCGAAGAGGTGTGGTTCAAAGGTGAGATATGGTGTCTGACTCAGAGATAGAAGAAGCTAGGTATTTTGATGTTTTTGGCTTGGTGCATTTTAGGTAGTTGTTGAGATTTCGAATACAATGGAAGATGGAGGTTAGATTTGGTGGAATTGATGGTTCTTTTTAAAGTTAGTCTATGTTTCTAGATCTTATTTTTTCCTTTGGTGTGTTGTAGTTCATGATGGTAGAGATTGTGTATTGGCTATAAGTTACAAGGTTAGGTTGCGACATCTCTAGTTCACTTGGCCAACAAACTTCCATCTGGATAAGACATAGTTAAGGGTGCTTTTAATATGAAGCCTACAGTCAAGGGTTCACCAATGGACCCTTTGACTTTACCTATAACAATAAGTTTTATATTTTACAATTCTGTGTAACGCCCCTTTTTGGGAGGGAACGTCACATTGTCAAACAAAGTAAAATGCGGAAATTAAATAATTAACGATTAAGACCCGGTTCATTTTAATTAATTAATGTTTAACCATGTGAGCAAATTTGACAATATATTTTTTTTTTTATAATAATAATAATGATACTACAGAGTGCGGATAAAAGTAACGAATAAAACAATACATAGGGATTTGCACCTGAATAGCATGCATATATATATCTAGAGTTTAATACAGCTGTTTCATAAATACAAGCCTGGCCATCATCAAAAAAAGCAAAACTATACCCACCCCAAGGGAAACATGCATATATACCCACATGCATATACAAAATATACAGCCCAAATCAAAAAGAAAGATACATCAGGCCCCCAAAAACAAAAACACTGGCACCATCAGTAGCCACCAATGATCATCGACCCTCAAATAGAAAGGGACCGATTCAGGATCATCAGGAGGACCCTCATCAGGATCTTCCTCATCCGAGGACTCATCCATAGGAACCACAGAGGCGCGGGACGGAGCCCGAGCGGTGGAATCAAACGAATCCTCCTGCGGGGTGTAGTAACGGGGACCCCACATCTCCCGATAGGCGGGTAAAACTCCAAGCGTAAGCGATGTAGCAAGTGAGGACTGTGCCTCATGGCGTCTCCGTGCAAGTGATACGTACACGTCTCCCACATACACACAACGGTCGGAGTTTAGGTTGATGTGCCAACACTCCGGCCCTCCGAGGAAGGTCGGCGCACATCTCCCAAAAATCCGCGCGTGCGTGCGTGCGCAGACATCGTCGCAGTCAAAGTCAATCCCGTGCGGGCCGAAGCCGGGCGGGAAGGCGGGCTCTTCTCGTCTCTTCACCGTCGTCTTCGATCGCATAGGTGCACATAAACAAAGACAAGTAATAGAAGCACGGGGAAAGAGGTAAGATATCCTACCATCAATACCGATACAAGAACCAAGAACCGAACGGCGCATAACGCCCACGTAGCATGTAAAGGCAATAAATAAGCTTTTAAACAGATAACCGGTCGAGGCAATCATTAATAAAGGTAATGAATAATTCATAATATCCAGGCAGTTAATATCGGGTAAACAATAATTTTCGATGTCGAATATTCCATGATGCATGGACTCAACATTCAATTTCCTACTCCATGGAGCTAGACTCAAACAATCGGAGAGAAAGATCGGGAGACATGTACGTGACTCGGTACATCGAGGCCGATGCTATCAATAATTTTCCACGTGCACAATCATGGCATTGCACGGACATTCTACACTAGATCACGATATAGGGCAGTGTCAAGTCCGGATCGTCGGTGCGTTTGCATCGGTTTGCCCCACAGACAGAGGAGCTACCAACTGCCCATTGCGAAGGACCCGCACCCCGACGCCCCCCAAGGTCATAACAAGACCCACACTTGTCTACTCGCACCCGCACTAAGGTGTGTTCAATCTCCTAGGCAACTTGGCCTTACAACAATCCACACGGACATCACAATGCATAAGACACTATGCATGCTCATGTATGATCCACCATCTCATACGAATTCATAATATACCATAATTGATCAAGAGAGTGCAATAAGCAAATTTGCATCCAAGAAGAACCCAATATCCACATAATATCAATTTATAACTCAAGGAACACATTATGGGTCCATTATGGATTTCTAAAATCTCTAAGTCTTATGAAATTCATCTCATTGGTTCATTTACTTGTCATTTGATTCAAGTTACTTGATTCTTATAATTACCTTCCAAGCTTAGCTCATTTCCTAAGTCTCCACCACAATCCATCATGAATTTATTGTTACAAGTTTCCTATTATCAATCTACATTTTTAATCGCTTGATTAACTCAAGTCTTGACATCTCAAATTTGTTAATCTTTTCCCTCATTCAAGCCCTCAAAACCGTGGGCACTCAAGAGAGTCTTAGATCACAATTTTCTTCTCACTAATTTAGTCTTCCTTTACTTAACCTACCTAGCATTATTCTTGGCACCATGACAACCAAAATTCTGCTCCTAAAACAACCCAAAACCGTGGCACTTACCAAGGTTTAACAACCAGAATTTTGTCCATTTAAACCAACCTTAACTACTTGATTTTATTAGCCATGCATTGATCAAAAATTAAGCATTACTTCCACTCATTTTCCAGCACAAAAACAGCCCCAAAAACAAGCCAAAAACCGTGACTCACTCAAGGTTCCAACAACCAGAATTTTATCCATTCAAATCAACCTTAACTACTTGATTAAATTAGCCATGCATTGATCACAAATTAAGCTTCATTTCCATTCAATTTCCAGCACACAACCAGCCCAAAACAGAGCCAAAAACCGTGGCACTCCAAGGGTCCAACAAACCAGAATTTTTCAGCATTCATACATGGTTTCAATCACAAAATTACACAATCAATCAACCACTCAAAGCTAAATCAAAATCACATTCAAGAAACCAATTTCAAGCAAGTTCAAGAACAACCACCATGTGGTTCTTCTTCCAAAAATTAAATACAAGATTCCTAGTTGCTAAAGAGGTTGAGGAGGATTAATCTTCCTCTTACCAAGTTGATGAACCAAGAAACTCCAAGAATCACCCTTGATTTTCGGATTTGGAGCACCAAAAACCCTAGAAAATTTGGTCCAAGTTAGAACAATGAAATGGTGTGTAAAAGAAGAAGAAAATGGCCAATAAACCAAGGAAAAACAGAAACGAAAATGGGAGGGGAAGGCTGGAATTTTTCAGCCATGGGAGCTCACCTTCAAGGCTTGAGGAATGGTTGAAGATGGAAGCTTTTCTTGAAACTCCAAGCACCAAAGATGAAGAGGAGGAGTAGGAGATTAAGGAAATGTGGTTAGATTAAATTTTTGTGAAGGTTAGGTTTCATGGGAGAGGGCTGGACGCAGGGGCTGCTGGAAGGAGAAGAGAAATATGTGAAAAAAAGAAAGGAGAAGAAGAGAACGTAAATGAAGAAGCAAAATGTGTTTTTGGTGATATTATGTCAATTGATTTATTTGAATAATTGAATCCAATTTCTTTCTCCAATTTGGGCTGCAGACCACGTAAGTGAGAGGGAGAGAAATGAGTGGGAAAAATTTGGCTTCCTTTGGAAGCTAAACACTTGGTCAAAGCTTGGGTCAAAGCTTGTTAAGGAAGCTTTGATTAAAATACACTTAAATTTGAATTAAAGTGAGTAAATTAAATATAATGTAAATAGCATTAGGATAAGGTGATAGTATTTTTATTACACACTATTATCCATTAGATAATAGTTACATGTAAGTCAAGTATTTAATTAATCATGACAGATGAATTCTTCAATTGTATTGATTTAATCGTGTCTCAAAGATTTCTGGAAATTTGCGAAACCTCGTAAACGTGTCAAGTCCCGGTTTAGAAGATCCCCGTTGACTTATCCATAGTCCAAAGTTCGCAGAGAAAAACATCGCGTTTTCCCGTTCCGGTCGGTGTGCACGCAAAACGAGGAATATACGGTAATATTCGACGTTTCCGAGAAAATTCCCAGAAAATTCTCAAAAATTGCAAATATTATAAAACGACTATCCGTCATATAAATTTTCAATTTTTTCAAAGCGTTACATCGTTTTCACGACTCATTCGAGTTTCACGTAAAACGAGGAATATATTAAAATATTCGTCGTTTCCGAAAAAAATTCCAAAAAATTCTCATAAATCACAAATATTAGAAAATGACTATTCATAGTGAAATAATCAATTTCCGAAGTGTTACACTTGGTCTCAAGGCAATTCTCACCAAAGTGTGCACGTAAAACGAAGAATATATTAAAATATTCGTCGTTTAGAAAATTTCCAGAAAAAATTCCTAAAAATCAAGAATATTATAAAATGATGATTTATGATCAAATATGTATTTTTCGGGATGTTACAACACTCCCTACTAAAAGGAATTTCGTCCTCGAAATTTTCATACCTTAAAATAATTACGGATGTTGCTCCTTCATCTTGTCTTCCAATTCCCAAGTCGCATCACCAGTTGCTTCATTCCAAATCACCTTTACCAATGGAATCTCCTTGCCTCGTAGTTGCTTTATCCGTCGATCCTCGATTCTCGCAGGAGACGTTTCATAGGTCAGGTTCTCTTTTAACTGTATCGTGTCCTGGTGCTATAACATGACTTGGATCAGGTAAATATTTACGAAGTTGTGACACATGGAAGACATTGTGTATGTTTGAAAGAATAGGGGGTAAGGCTATCTGGTAAGCTACTGGACCTATCCGGCGAAGAATTTGGTAAGGTCCAAGAAATTTTGGAGTGAGTTTTCTAGATTTTAAGGCCCCGACCCCAGTCGTGGGTGTGACTTTCAGAACACATGCTCACCTTCTTCAAACTCAAGAGGCTTTCTTCTCTTATCCGCATAGCTCTTCTGTTGCACTCGAGAAAGTTCTCATCTTCCCTTGAATCATCTTGACCTTTTCAGTTGTCTGTTGAATGATATCCGGTCCAATTGTGAGACGCTCTCCATTTTGGTACCAACACAACGGCGTTCGACACCGCCTTCCATACAGGGCTTCATATGGTGCCATCCCTATACTCGCATGGTAACTGTTGTTGTATGTGAACTCTATCAACGGCAAGATTTGGTCCCAACTCCCGGTCTGCTCAATAGTACACGCTCTAAGCAAGTCCTCTAGAGATTGGATCGTCCTTTCCGATTGTCCATCGGTTTGTGGGTGGTACGCCAACTCGTACGTAACTTTGTTCCCGGCCGATGCTCGTAGACTTTGCCGAATTTTGAAGTAAATCTCGGATCCCTATCCGAAACTATACTCGTAGGCACACCATGCGGTCCGACAATCTCTCCAATATACGGTCGGGTCCGCCTTTTCCAAATCGTACCTTATATTAATCGGGAGGAAATGAGCCGATTTTGTAAGCCGATCGACTATTACCCAAATCGAGTCATGTCCTATCCTTGTCCTTGGCAATCCTACAACGAAATCCATTGCAATGTGTGTCCCATTTCCATTCGGGAATAGACAACTGTAGCAGTCCCACCAGGTCTCGATGTTCCACTTTGGCTTTTTGACGTACTAGACAAGTCGATACACATCTAGTAACGTCACTCTTCATTCCATGCCACCGAAATAACTTTTTCAAGTCTTGGTACATCTTCGTTATGCCAGGGTGCATATTCGACAAGTCGGTGTGGGCATGTTCCACAATGTACTTTGCTTCGAGCTCTTGATCACGGGGAATACAGACTCTACCCCGAAATCTCGAATTCCATCGCTCCTTCTTCGACCCTTTTTCTCACCTTGTTTCATTCGTTCTCTCACCTCTTGCAAGAATTCATCGGCCTTCGCTTTTCCCCTATGTCCTCCATTAGCTCGCTTGAGATGGTAACCATATTCATACAAATTTTCCCGGCTTCAATTCCACAAACGACCACACATCTCTAAACCGTTCAATGAGCTCCTTTTCCTTGATCATCGTGGGCGTAAGCCGATAGTTTTTCTGCTCAAGGCGTCAGCCACAACGTTCGCCTTACCAGGGTGGTACAACAGTTGAAAGTCATAATCTTTCAAGAATTCTAACCATCTCCGTTGTCTCATATTCAGCTCTTTCTGATCGTACAAGTACTTCAAGCTCTTGTGGTCACTGAAGATGTTGAATGTCGCTCCATAGAGGAAATGTCTCCATATCTTCAGAGCAAAAACCACACATTCGCCAACTCCAAATCATGAGTCGGGTAATTCTTTTCATGCACTCGCAATCTGCGCGAAGCGTAGGCTACCACCTTTCGGTGTTGCATAAGAACAGATCCCAATCCTTGGTACGAAGCGTCACAATACACCTCGAACGGTTCATTCGGATCAGGTAACACTAATACGGGTGAGGTAGTCACGTTTCTTCAACTCTTGAAAACTCTGCTCACATTTATCACCCATTCGAAAGCTTGATTCTTCTTCGTCAATTGAGTGAGCGGTCCCAAATCTTGGAAAACCCTCTATGAACCTCCGTAATATCCGGCTAAACCAACGAAACTACGGACTTCCGTCACTGACTTCGGTTGTTCCCACTGCAGTACTGCTTCTACTTTGCATGGATCCACCGCGATTCCTTCTTTTGAGATTACGTGACCCAAAACTTCACCTCATCAAGCCAAAACTCGCACTTCGACAAATTTGGCATACGGTTCCTTTTCCTTCAAAATCGAAGAACTATCTTTGAGGTGCTCAAGATGATCCTCCCGATTTTGGGAATATATCGAGGATGTCATCAATGAAGACGACAACGAACCTATCCAAGTACGGACGAAAGATGCGGTTCATATAGTCCATGAAAATAGCGGCGCATTCGTCACACCAAACGGCATCACAAGATACTCGTAATGACCGTATCGCGTCGGGGCAATCTTGGGTATATCCTCCGTCTTCACTCTTATCCGATGATACCCGGATCTCAAGTCAATCTTCGAAAATACCGCTGCCCCTTCAGTTGGTCCATCAAGTCATCAATTCTCGGTAGAGGATATTTGTTCTTATTTGTCAACTTGTTCAATTGCTCGTAATCCACACACAATCTCGAGGTACCGTCCTTCTTTCGAACTAGTAACACAGTGTGCTCCCCACGGAGACACACTTGGTCTAACGAATCGCTTCTCCAAAAGCTCTTCTAGCCGCTTCTTAAGTTCGCCTAATTACATGTCGGTGACATTCGGTACGGTGCTATAGACACGGGACCAGCTCCCGTACTAGATCAATAGCAAACTCGATTTCACGTGCCGGCGGTAAACCGGTGTACTTCTTCGGGGAAGATCTCAGAAATTCCTTCACTACCGGAATAGTACTCAAATCAGCCTCACTCTCAACTTTCGAGAGAAGATAATAGCATGTACCCCCGAGCTCCTTCTTTCAAGAAAGCTCGTGCTTGCTTGTTGGCCGTCAAGTATCTAGAATTCTCATCCACAGGAAAGACTATGGTCCTACTAGAACAATCTAACAGAACATGGTTGGAAGATAACCAGTCCATCCCTAGGATTATATCTAACTCAGTGAAAGAGGTAAACAGATCAAATCGACAGAAAAGATTCGACCTTCAACAATCAAAGGACACTTCAAACAGACTTTGGTAGTAACTACCGGTTTATCAGTGGGGGTTGAAACAAATAATTCAAAAGGTAGTTCGAGACACGTGTAAACCAAGTCGCAAACACGGTCATATGATATGAAAGAATGGGTTGCCCCAGAGTCATACAAGACTTTTAAAAGATTACCTTCTATGGCGCCTTCTCCTTGAATCAAGTCCTCGATTCGGCGGCCTTCGGCTCCGCTCATAGTGTAGACTCGTCCTCCGTCTTGCGGTTTCTTGGCTCGAGTCGCATTGACCGAAGGCTCGCCTTTGCCTCGGTTACGATCTCTGGATATGTGGCCCGGTTTGCCACACCTAAAGCAGATGATCCCCTTAATCGTGCAATCTCTTGTGAGATGATCCTTCCCACACTTCGGCATTTGGATGGGTAGGTCGTATTCTGACCAGTTCGATTCCCAGAAGAACCTCCACCAGAACTTCCACCGGTTGGTTGATGACTCCTCGTTGGTCGGGAATAGGGCTTCTTCTGAAAGCGGTTTGAACCACTGCCTCCACCTCTTTGGGACCGTACAGGCCCAAATTCCTGTTTCTCGAGTCTCTAGGCTTGCTCCAAGGCTTCAACTTCGCAGCAAGTGTCTAACAGTTCTGAGAATACCTTCATTTTCAAGGTAATCACAGCTTTCTTCACTTCGTACCTCAGTCCTTCGGTGAATTTCCAGCACTTCCAGGCTTCATCAGTTTGATGCTTTGGTAATGTGTTGAAAATCTCTCCAAGTTTTCAAACTTGGTGCGTATTCGCCGACAAATGTTCCCTGTCTCGGGTTGAGGAACTCCCATCTCCTTTGCGTGTCTCGCATTCGCAGAAAGTATTTGCCCAAGAATTTCTCCTTGAACAATTCCCAAGTGACCTCTCGCTCCTTCGGCTTCTAACGCCGCTTTGAGCTCCATTCCACCGGTCTTCGGCATTTCGACAAGCATAAAAGTCGCATAATTTACCTTCTTGTCTTCCGCACAATTCATGCCACGAAAGACTTTTTCCGCTTCCTTGATCCATAAATTAGCCTTGTCGGGATCAAACTCCCCTTGAACTCGCGGAGGGTTATGGCGACGACGAAATTCGCGCTAAGTTTTGCGCATCGGCGGCGCACACTCAAGCCGTTGAGCGCTCTTTCTTGTTGTTGAGCAACAAGCGTTCGTTTTGTTGCGCAATGAGTTCCGCCATCCGCCGCATTGCTTCCACAAAGAACACTGCAATATCTCCACCTCTTGCCATTTTGCCTTTCTCTTAAATTAGATTACTTGAAAACATAAGAAAAGTCGAGGAATCCACTCAAGACACTCACCACGAGATTCACACAAAGACAAACAAGACAGACTCACACTCAAGACCCAAAGAAAACATAAACCGGGGCTCTGATACCAACTTAATGTAACGCCCCTTTTTGGGAGGGAACGTCACATTGTCAAACAAAGTAAAATGCGGAAATTAAATAATTAACGATTAAGACCCGGTTCATTTTAATTAATTAATGTTTAACCATGTGAGCAAATTTGACAATATATTTTTTTTTATAATAATAATAATGATACTACAGAGTGCGGATAAAAGTAACGAATAAAACAATACATAGGGATTTGCACCTGAATAGCATGCATATATATATCTAGAGTTTAATACAAATTGTTTCATAAATACAAGCCTGCCATCATCAAAAAAAACAAAACTATACCCACCCCAAGGGAAACATGCATATATACCCACATGCATATACAAAATATACAGCCCAAATCAAAAAGAAAGATACATCAGGCCCCCAAAAACAAAAACACTGGCAGCCATCAGTAGCCACCAATGATCATCGACCCCTCAAATAGAAAGGGACCGATTCGGATCATCGGAGGACCCTCATCGGGATCTTCCTCATCCGAGGACTCATCCATAGGAACCACGAGGCGCGGGACGGAGCCCGAGCGGTGGAATCAAACGAATCCTCCCGCGGGGTGTAGTAACGGGGACCCCACATCTCCCGATAGGCGGTAAAACTCCAAGCGTAAGCGATGTAGCAAGTGAGGACCGGTGCCTCATGGCGTCTCCAGGCAAGTGATACGTACACGTCTCCCACATACACACAACGGTCGGAGTTTAGGTTGATGTGCCAACACTCCGGCCCTCCGAGGAAGGTCGCGCACATCTCCCAAAAATCCGCGCGTGCGTGCGGACATCGTCGCGGTCAAAGTCAATCTGTGCGGGCCGAAGCCGGGAAGGCGGGCTCTTCTCGTCTCTTCACCGTCGTCTTCGATCGCATGTGGTGCACATAAACAAAGTAATAGAAGCACGAGGAAAAGAGGTAAGATATCCTACCATCAATACCGATACAAAGAACCAAGAACCGAACGGCGCATAACGCCCACGTAGCATGTAAAGGCAATAAATAAGCTTTTAAACAGATAACCAAATCGAGTGCAATCATTAATAAAGGTAATGAATAATTCATAATATCCAGTGCAGTTAAATATCAGGTAAACAATAATTTTCAGATGTCAGAATATTCCATGATGCATGGACTCAACATTCAATTTCCTACTCCATGGAGCTAGACTCAAACAGTCGGAGAGAAAGATCGGGAGACATGTTCGTGACTCGGTTTAGCCGAGGCCGTTGCTATCAATAATTTTCCACGTGCACAATCATGGCATTGCACGTACATTCTACACTAGATCACGATATAGGACGGTGTCAAGTCCGGATCGTCGGTGCGTTTGCATCGGTTTGCCCCACGTACGCAGGAGCTACCAACGCCCCATTGCGAAGGACCCGCACCCCGACGCCCCAAGGTCATAACAAGACCCACACTTGTCTACTCGCACCCGCACTAAGGTGTGTTCAATCTCCTAGGCAACTTGGCCTTACAACAAATTCCACACGGACATCACAATGCATAAGACACTATGCATGCTCATGTATGATCCACCATCTCATACGAATTCATAATATACCATAATTGATCAAGAGAGTGCAATAAGCAAATTTGCATCCAAGAAGAACCCAATATCCACATAATATCAATTTATAACTCAAGGAACACATTATGGGTCCATTATGGATTTCTAAAATCTCCAAAGTCTTATGAAATTCATCTCATTGGTTCATTTACTTGTCATTTGATTCAAGTTACTTGATTCTTATAATTACCTTCCAAGCTTAGCTCATTTCCTAAGTCTCCACCACAATCCATCATGAATTTATTGTTACAAGTTTCCTATTATCAATCTACATTTTTAATCGCTTGATTAACTCAAGTCTTGACATCTCAAATTTGTTAATCTTTTCCCTCATTCAAGCCCTCAAAACCGTGGCACTCAAGAGAGTCTTAGATCACAATTTTCTTCTCACTAATTTAGTCTTCCTTTACTTAACCTACCTAGCATTATTCTTGGCACCATGACAACCAAAATTCTGCTCCTAAAACAACCCAAAACCGTGGCACTTACCAAGGTTTAACAACCAGAATTTTGTCCATTTAAACCAACCTTAACTACTTGATTTTATTAGCCATGCATTGATCAAAAATTAAGCATTACTTCCACTCATTTTCCAGCACAAAAACAGCCCCAAAAACAAGCCAAAAACCGTGACTCACTCAAGGTTCCAACAACCAGAATTTTATCCATTCAAATCAACCTTAACTACTTGATTAAATTAGCCATGCATTGATCACAAATTAAGCTTCATTTCCATTCAATTTCCAGCACACAACCAGCCCAAAACAGAGCCAAAAACCGTGGCACTCCAAGGGTCCAGCAAACCAGAATTTTTCAGCATTCATACATGGTTTCCAATCACAAAATTACACAATCAATCAACCACTCAAAGCTAAATCAAAATCACATTCAAGAAACCAATTTCAAGCAAGTTCAAGAACAACCACCATGTGGTTCTTCTTCCAAAAATTAAATACAAGATTCCTAGTTGCTAAAGAGGTTGAGGAGGATTAATCTTCCTCTTACCAAGTTGATGAACCAAGAAACTCCAAGAATCACCCTTGATTTTCGGATTTGGAGCACCAAAAACCCTAGAAAATTTGGTCCAAGTTAGAACAATGAAATGGTGTGTAAAAGAAGAAGAAAATGGCCAATAAACCAAGGAAAAACAGAAACGAAAATGGGAGGGGAAGGCTGGAATTTTTCAGCCATGGGAGCTCACCTTCAAGGCTTGAGGAATGGTTGAAGATGGAAGCTTTTCTTGAAACTCCAAGCACCAAAGATGAAGAGGAGGAGTAGGAGATTAAGGAAATGTGGTTAGATTAAATTTTTGTGAAGGTTAGGTTTCATGGGAGAGGGCTGGACGCAGGGGCTGCTTTGGAAGGAGAAGAGAAATATGTGAAAAAAGAAAGGAGAAGAAGAGAACGTAAATGAAGAAGCAAAATGTGTTTTTGGTGATATTATGTCAATTGATTTATTTGAATAATTGAATCCAATTTCTTTCTCCAATTTGGGCTGCAGACCACGTAAGTGAGAGGGAGAGAAATGAGTGGGAAAAATTTGGCTTCCTTTGGAAGCTAAACACTTGGTCAAAGCTTGGGTCAAAGCTTGTTAAGGAAGCTTTGATTAAAATACACTTAAATTTGAATTAAAGTGAGTAAATTAAATATAATGTAAATAGCATTAGGATAAGGTGATAGTATTTTTATTACACACTATTATCCATTAGATAATAGTTACAATCGACAATGAAGTCGTGTATTTAATTAATCGACGGATGAATTCTTCATTTGTATTGATTTAATCTGTGTCTGTAGAAGATTTCTCGGAAATTTGCGAAACCTCGTAAACTGTGTCAAGTCCCGTTTTAGTAAGATCCCCCGTTGACTTATCCATAGTCCAAAGTTCGCAGAGAAAACATCGCGTTTTCCGGTTCGGTCGGTGTGCACAAGTGCAAAACGAGGAATATACGGTAATATTCGACGTTTCCGTAAAATTCCCAGAAAATTCTCAAAAATTGCAAATATTATAAAACGACTATCCGTCATATAAATTTTCAATTTTTAAAGCGTTACTGATCGTTTTCACGACTGCTTTCGAGTTTCACGTAAAACGAGGAATATATTAAAATATTCGTCGCTTTCCGAAAAAATTCCAAAAAAATTCTCATAAATCACAAATATTAGAAAATAACTATTCATAGTGAAATAATCAATTTCCGAAGTGTTACACTGTCTCAGCAATTCTCAGCCCAGTGTGCACGTAAAACGAAGAATATATTAAAATATTCGTCGTTTCCGAAAATTTCCAGAAAAATTCCTAAAAATCAAGAATATTATAAAATGATGATTTATGATCAAATATGTATTTTTCGGGATGTTACATTCTGCCTCAAAGTTTATTTTATTTTATTTTTTAAAACTCTACAACTATTGTTATTTCTTGCACCAAGCTTTTACCATGATCCACGTCATTGGACAGCCACCATCTTCAACCCACCCATCAAACACTTGGAGCCATCACCACAAAATCACCACCGAACTCAACCTTACTCTGGTGGTGGCGAGTTGTGCAATGGAGCATCACGGCTGACGGTGGATCTGGACGGAGGTTTGGAGGTATGACGCAGATGGTGGTTCGATTGGGTGGTTCTGCTCTGGGTTTGACTCACGGGTCGCAGTGAGGCGAATCTGGTTTGAGGTGGCTGTTGGGTTACTGTTGTTCGTGAATCTGGGCAATGCGAGGCAGAGTGGTTCGCGGTTGGGGTGTGGCTTGTGAGTCCGAGATAGAGGCGGAATAGAGCGGGTACAATGGTAAAGGCAGAGTGGTTCAAGGGTTGCGATGCTATAACAAAAATGCAATCTCAGGAAAAAAAACATTCATTTGCATTTTTGCCAGCGATCAATGATTCGAAGCCTGGCACCGTACTTGGCAGTATGATTCCGATAGAACAAAGGCTTCTACACTCTTATTCTTTTGCTTATACTCTTCATCATGCTTCTCTCTCATCACTGTTTTCATCTTCTTCCTCTAAACCCATTCACATAACCCAAAATTGTATTCGAGTATATTCCCTCATCTTTCAAGAACAATATTCATTTTGCTTCTTAGTTTGAAACTTTTTTCCAGCTTTTGATTCATTAGACTTCTGAGTTTATTCTTTTTTCTTAATAATTAATTTGTGATCCACCTATGTTTCTTTGCACATTTTTGTTGTATGTGCCTTGGTGAAACCAAAGAGGAAAACAAAATTCAAGCTTGCACAAGTTTTCTCTGCAATTTTAGGACAATTTTTTTTTTGCCTGTAACACCCTAACTTTTGAGTTAAGTACGATATTGTCCTAAATGTACTGTTTTCATATTTTCTGTGTGTTATAAAATGAATTTAATTATTTTGTTATTGTATTTGACTGTTGTGTGTGATTTGCTCCGAGTCAAGAAAATAATAATTTTCTGGCCGAAAAATCTTATTTTAATTATTTGGAGCTGGGGGATCTTACTAAACCCAATTCTGAGTAATACATGTATTGATCTTTTAATTTTTAGGATTTAACTATGTAATAAAAATATTTTATATTATTATAATATCATTTCATTGTGCAGTACATACTGTCTTAAAAATAGTAGAAATCTGCTTCAAAATAAACCATAGACCCAAAAAAGTATGTGGGACCCACGTTTAGAGAACTAGTCAACGTTTCTGGCTAGATTAAATCCTAAACCAATGAGAGCTAGTCAACAATAATGGCTTGAAAGTTTTAAACCAATATGAAGCAAGTCTACAAAAGTGGTTGGACTTATTAGTTTATGACTAGAAAACTTAATCAAGTTAGCTTAAACTTAACTAAGTTAGTATAGAAAGCTTATGTAGTAACTAAATGAAATAAAATTAGTTAGCCATCTATTTAAGTTCTAGTTAGAGAAGGTTCTAATAATATCAAGACAAAGGCTAGTTATCCTAAGTAACTAGATAGTTAGATAAGTAACTAAACAAACTAGCTAAATGCACTTAAGACTAACTAGAGTGCATAAATGAACACAAACCTAGTTTGCTCTCTCTTGGAGCAATTCAGTCAAGGCTCTTCAAGAAGGATCAAGAAGTGCTTAGTCACTTGGTGACTTGGTTTTTCTACACCAATGAGAAACAAGCTTAGAGACAAAGCCTTGAATATCATCCATTGATCAAATCTAAGGTTGTTATGAGTTAGGAGAAGTCAAACAAAGTGACCACCTCCTTTGAAGGAGCTTCACGGCCAAGTAGAGACTAGGAGAGGTAGAAAGCATTTCACTTAGTCATTTTCATCTTCAAACTTTACTATCACTAAATATTTCCTTTCTTTTCTCCAAGAACACCAAGAACAACTCTCTAGCTTTCTTCATTGAGCCATTCGGCCAACACCTACAACCAACACTTCTACTCATCTAAAATTTTATCTAACCTTATTTCTCAAATCCAAACATTATTCTAAGAATATCTCTAGTTGAGAGTTTTTCCAAAAAAAAATCATCTTGAACTTGGAAAATCATCTTGAAGATTTTTCCTACAAGGTGAAAATCTTTGTTTCTTATTTCTAACTTGATTTCTTAAGTTCTAAGCCATGATTAATCCATGGTTTGTATTTTTATCCTATAGTCATAACTCTTTAAAAAATTGTTTGAGTTGTTAGGAATTCTTTGGAGGTTGTACGAAATCACTAGAAGGGGTTAGAAGGAGTTTGTCTTCCTTTAAGGTAAGAGGGAGATTTAATCTCATCAACCTTGTGTGGTGATGAGAAGATGGATGTGTTTGTGGTGAAGAATCCATAAGGATTCATTCACTTGGTTGTTTATTGTCTTTTCTATTTTGTGATTGATTATGTGTGCAAGCATGCCTATAGCTTTAAAATATATTGTATGTGTTTATAGATGTACGATTATTATGGTAGGATGTGAATAACATGTGAGGATTGCATGAGTGTTCCAAAAAATACAAAAGGAGCTCACGACTTCATCAAGAAAAAGAGAACCGAAATGTTCTCAACTATTTTCTAAAACAATGATTTAATGAATTTAGGTAAAACAATGAATTTAAAAATGATTTAGAAGATGGAAAATGATTTAAAGACCATTGGTAAAGATTATGTTGAATTTGGCCAAAATGCTACATTTTGTATATTTGATTTCCAAAATTATTTCTAATGTAGATTAAGTAATTAATTTAAAGAGAATTCCAATTCAATGAATTTTTGGAGAACAAAATAAATAAATTTGGTTTTAAAAACCGAAATTAAAGGATTTAATTATAAATAAGAAATACAGTGAACACTTGAAAAATGTTAACATAGAAGCTCTCCTTTGGTTTTTCTTTAAATACGTTAATGAGTTTTCAAAGTGTAAATAATAGTTATAATTAAAGAAAGGTAGTTATGAAGAAAAACGCAGAAAATATTTTTTAATAAATTTTCTAGAGAAAATGCTGTTAAAATGAATTAGAAATGGACAAATAATGGGAAAGGTTTCATAAAATAATTATAACGTAAGGAAAATATTTTATGTAGTTGAAAAATACTAGAAATAGCTTATGCGTATTCAAAACAATGATTTTAAAGCTATGCGATTTAGAAAATGATTTAAAAACCTTACGCAATTGTGAAAATAATTTAAAACACTAAGCGAAATTTAAAAACATTGAAAATTATTTACACGATTTCAAAACGTTTTGAAAAAGGTGACGCAATTTTAAAAATGCGATAAAATCTTTACAAGACTAAAAGGAACAGTGAGTTTTTTTGTCGGGCCAAAGTAGTATAGCCGGGCATGTTGAGAAATAGTACTGTCAAGTGGAGACATACTATATTTGGTTTATGCCGATATTGAGGGCATTTGTATAAATATGATGATAATAAGAGCAATTAAGTAATTTATGGTTTATAGTAATAACAAGGGCATTTGTGTAATTTTGTTCATGTTCATACATTGAGAGATGTGTCAATTTGGTTAAAATTGGCGATTGGCTGACGAGATAAATTACACCGTGTTGTGGGTGTAATAGGCGTATTGTGGTTCATTTAGTGAATCTTGGGGGCATTAGTGTGCGGAGAATTCCACATGTGGACAATTGGTAGCTCCTCTAGGCCATGGTAACGGGCAACACACTAATGATCTCGACAAATACTATTCGTAATCAAGATCTTGTGGAGACTGTCTAGTACAATGCCTGTAGTGCACAATGTATTTGGACTGTGTACTACTACACAATGTTTTGGACTGTGGGCTATAGACATGACGTTAGACAGTGCAATAGTTTGGTTGGGAAACCTAAGGTACTGATAGTTCTTTCGGATCATTCTCTCTAATGTCTGAGTTTAATTCCAGGGAGTAGGATTGAGTCGGTGTACATTTGCATTTATGGTCTGCATCATAATGTGATTACTTGTGATTAATTTGTATTTAATTGAGATATTGTATATGACGTTATAGTATGCATTATTATATTAAATTGTGATATCTGTTTGTATTGTCATTTTCTTTATTGCCATGCTAGTAATGATGTAGATTGTCTCACCTCTTTGTATGCGTTTTTTGTATTATTATTTATATTCTATAAAGAGTTTGAGGAAGAGGAAGAGGAGCAGCCTCCAGAGATTATGTACTTTGAGGAACAACAATCGAGTGATCAGTTTGAAAAGCATGAGCTGTTAGATTACCCATATCATTTGGACTGATATTGTGATTATGGCGTTGCCTGGATTCTTTGGTTTTGTGAAACTTGAGTTTCACGAAGGCTTTGAAGCCTGGCGACTGCGTGAGGATAGAGGATCGGTAGTCTATGTGAGGTGTTTGACTATAACCCTACGTAGAGAGTTTGATGGAGAACCTATTTTGACTACTACTCTGTATTTACATCTGGAGATGCCATTGACTCTTAGGCATTATTGGGGGAGGGAATTTTTCATGCCCCTAGTGAGATCAGTATTGTATTGACAGCATGGACTCCTGTCCGTAGAGCTGCGAGACATCTAGGATTTCTGTCATCTGACGATCCATCTGAGGATGATCCTTCGGAGGGTTAAAAATCTTTGATGTGTACTTAGGCAAGTTTATGTTTTAGTATTGTACTAACTTTTTACTGTTTTATTAAATATTTGTAGTTGTAAATTATTTGTACAACTTCAAACAAAATCATATGTATATTATAGTATGTGATAATAGTTTGTTTTATTTTATGCTTGGTTTTATTTTATCTAATGCTATTATGTATAAAAATAAATATTTTATAACTCATATTAATTATATACCAAGCGTTTTATAACTTGGGTAAGGTTTTATTTATTATTGCATAAAAAATGTGACATCCCCACAATTGATGATCACTACTTACTATAATGAAAGAGGAGTTTTTTTTTATGATATACTTATAGGCACATAATATTAGTCCTATGCTTCGTTATTAGTTACCTATTGCAACAGTTGCAAGATGTCAAGCGGCCATGGATCTCGCCACGGAGCCCCTTTTTGGCATGAATCTTTTGCAAATATTATTTCATGCAAATTTCTTTTATTTGTGGGGATAAATTTGTAAAATACATATCTTTAAAAATTACTTATTGACTAAGTTGCAGGTATTAATTTTATACTATTGAACTGAATTTTTACACAATCAATGGTTATAAATACAAAGTCCATAAATGGACCCTATTTCACAGAGTCTACATTAAAATGACCCTATAGTTAAATGCGTAAATGGATAATGCCCTAAACCACAGTTAAATAGGAAGGAAAAATAAACCCATCTGTCAATGGTGTAGTCAAAAGGGGTAAGAGTGTCATATTTCCACAAGAATGAGGTTAGGTATCTATTTATGGGTAAATTTAGTTAAAACAAATTCCAACAAACAAATATATATTTTCAGTCGAATGTGGGTTCAAAGTTATGTGGTAATCTTGTTTGGAAAAATGGTTTTAAAACAAATAACAGGAATTTATAAAGCCTAAAGCAAGAAGCACGAAATAAACAGAAAATTTAGTAAAGAACACTTTGAAAACTTTAAAAGAAAGTAAGAAAACTGGTACAAGAAATTAAAGTGCAGAATTTGAATAGAAAACAGTAAAAAAAAGTGTGTAAAAGTGTAATTAAAAAAAAGAAATTTAAAGAACAAGACTGAAAAGTAAAGGAATTTAAAAGAACATTGTATTAAATTAAATGACTTGAAATGAAAAAGGAAAGCATACTTGGATCAAATCTGTTAATTTGCTTGAGTGAGATTTTAGGATTGTGTATCATCAAATGACCTCCTTTTTTTACATTGTGAATACTAATATTTATAGGCAAATTATAAAAATAACTGACTCCTAGGAATTTGACATGTATATGGCAATTGTGCCACTAATTAGGGGTGTCAAAACGGCTCGGCCCGGCCCATTCGGGCTCGAGCCATTTTCAGGCCGGCCCATTCGGGCCACATAAATTTCGGGCTGGTATTTTGCCAGCCCAGCCCAGCCCATTTAGCTTTATGTAGTGTAAAAAGAGCGGGCTGGCCCGGCCCATTCGGGCTCAGCCCATTCGGGCCATGTAAGGTTCGGGCTAGCATTTTGCTGGCCCAGCCCATCCATTTTGTCGGGCTAATCGGGCCGGCCCATCGGGCCTGGCCCATTTTGACACCCCTACTACTAATATTTCTTCAATCTTTCGACAAAACCAACTCTTGATCATTTAAACATTCTTCGTCGGTTCAATCACTTGGGAAATGCAATCCTGTCGGATTAATCACTTGTCCGACATCAATATCCAGTTGCTGCATTGGATCTTCTGACCATTCAGCACTTCCGTCGGCTCAACACTTAGAAGATTCTTCCAATATCATCATCTAGCCATCGAATTACCATTTTGTTTATTTTCACCCTAACAGATGCCCCCTAAAATTTTTCTTTCGACACTGGTAAGCATATCAGATCTTGTACGAGTGACTTTGAGGAATAAGATGCACAAACAACACTTCAAGATTTTTGCATTTACTCCTTATAGAGAAGTCTCCAAAGATTTTGTCAAATGGTGGACTAAATACTATAGTCCTTACTATATCGATATTGAAATCTATCGAAGTCGCATTGCTAAAATTCTGGTTCTTGTGTAGGGTCAGGATCCTTCGACAAGGACGAAAGGTAAGCATATTCAAGATATCAAGGCTTTTGAAAAATACTACAAAATTAAATAAGAATTCAGGTTTCCTAGCTTAATTGTTCGACACTGCAAAGAAATCATGGCCAAGCTGAAACAAGCACATAAGAAAAAATGCTCCACTAACTTTCTTTTAGTTTGCATAAAAAACCCTTTAGCACAGCTTGAATCTTTTCAAATTCTTTTTCTAAAACCAGTGCTTCTTCCCTGTGCTTGTTTTAGTTTGGCTGACAAATTCTCAAGTAAACCTACAAAGGCTGGTAACTTCCCTATTTTAGATAAGATTTATTCTGTGAGTAATTTCTTTCTAACAAGAACTCCAAAAGTCAAGTTTACTCATCGGTTTGCCTTGTTGTATGAACAATTTTCCAGGAATACCTGGGTCATCGCTGAAATACCTGAAGGTATTTTTTCTTATATTCTATTATTTTAATTCTTTGTCCCATCTAGTAAATATACTTTCATTCTTGCAGCACTTCCATTGAAAAGACCTTTGGAGTACAAGCAACCTCAATAAGGAGATGAAGAGGAAGAAGAAGAAGTCATCTCCTCAAAAAAGAAGAAAAGCAAGAAAACTCAAAATCATCCCATTCCTAAGGTTTTAAAGGCCAAATCGACCACATCAGCTTCGACAAAACACTCCTCAAAGCATGATGCTACTGCAAAACTTCCAAAGCCAAAGACCCTCAAGGTATACATACTTTTCGACCAAATGTTAAAACTTAATTTTCAAACTTGTTCAAACTAAATTTGGTGTCGAATATAGATTGGTGACTCTACCTCTATCATTTCTGCCATACTTACTACGTCTCCAAACTCATCTTCTGAACAACCTTTGTAAGTCTTCTATTATTTCTTCTTTTCATTATTTGGTAAAATCTCATTTCATTTTACCTTTACAGAAGAAACAAAAGAATACTCAATCTTTAAGTTCCACTTTGAAACCCACTATCGAATTGGAGATAGAAACCATCTCTCTTTCATCTGAGGTAAATTTTAATCAACATACTTCTTTCCCTTGGATTCTTGATATTTGTCTTTCGTTCAATATCTGACTCCATCATTTTAGGAACCAAAGGCTGAGCAAACTATTGGTCATCCTCTAAAACCCAATGTTGAACTAAGAACTGAAGAACTAATTTGACAGTCTCCCGAGGTAGTGTACTTTACCAAACTCAACTGTTTTCATGATGTTATTTATTCTAAAATCTCTTTTGTTTATCTATAGAATTCAACAAACCTGGTTGTATCAAATAGTCCAAAAAGGCTGGAAACCGAGAATCTTCCAAAATCCTAAACTTCTCTGATCCCTGCAATACCTGTTATTTCTCTACCGCCTTTGACAAAAACTCAGATTGTTATAACCTCAGGAAAAACTCCAATCTGTCCAGGTACTGAGAGTTCTCCTCAAACAGACAGAGCTAATCCTGTTCGAATTCTCTCAGAGGAATTCAATATGGAGACTCTTATGGATGAATTTGCTCCAATCGACCCACCCCCATCTCTTCCAACCAACTTGATTTCTTCTGGGCCAGAAAATACTGAAGACATGGAGGCAGATTTGGATGAATTAATAACAATACTGTCGGGCGGTCATAGAAGCTCACCACAATCAGCTCGTTCTTTGACATAGCTTGGTCAAGATTCTAGTGATTCTCGTGTCACTAGACTCTTAGCTGAATTGAATGCCTTCGCCTATTCTTTTGAGCATTTGATCTCTAATCAACCTCTCCAAGAAAGGATGGTGGCCATTGTGACTGAACTTAAACCCCTTATCCAACAACTACCAATAACTAGTTGAGCTCTGCCTACGATTGTTAAAGATTTTCTTCAAAGCTTAACAGCAAAGATGCCTACTATTCATCGAGTCATTCTGTCTACTATTCGTCGAGTCATTCCTGCTTATACAAAAGAAGTTTAAGAAAAATCTAGAATCTTGAAGCAGTTGACTGATGTAAAGAGCGAGAATGCAAACTTGAACGAAAATCTTGTTAAAGGGAAGAACAAAAAGGCAGAACTTGACAAAGAAATTGAAGACTTATAGAAAAAACTTGAAGCAGCCCGACATCGCAAACAAAAACTTCAAACATTGTTATAACAATGGGTCGTTAAGCAACAAAGTATTGCTAACAATACCAAACAATGGGCTGTCGAAGCCAAAGCAGTGTTAGCAAAAATAAATTCCCTTGAAGCAGAGTCTTAAACTGTCTGTACCGATAAATAATCTTTGGAAGATTCTTGGAGGGTTCTGCAAAAATTTTAAAGTGTAACTTTTTCCTTCCATTTTAGCTAGTTGTCAATTTATTCTTTTGTAAAGTTTTGGCAATATAATTAAGTTATAACATTTGTCTACCATTCTTATTCTGACAATGTAACTTGCAATCACCAAATACATGAATGAATATCATTTTTTCTTCATTCTTTGTCAATTTTTACTTCATACATTATCAGTCTATATGGCTTCAAATGTTTGCTATTAATCGACTTAATTCTTAAACCAAAATTAATTTCGATAAGTGCATGAGCATTTCCTAAAAATACTTGGATCACTTTAAATGGTCCTTCCCAATTTGGAGACCATTTCCCATATTCTTGACAATTCCTATCCGTGGGCAAAATCATCTTCCAAACCAAATCATCAACTTTAAAAGATTTGTACTTAATTCAACTATCATAAAATTTGGCAATTCTTTCTTTTTGTCGAATTAAGTTTTCTAAAGCAATTAATCTTTTATCACTTAACTCGTTTAATTCATCAAACATCAAGTCCCAGTAATGCTCAACTGGTAACTCATCTTGCTTTTGAATAGGAACTAATTGAAGATTAATTTCGACAGGCAATATTGCATCATGGCCATATACCAACTTGTATGGTGATGTGCCCGTCGCTTCTCTTGGTGAATTTCTATATGCCTATAGAACTTGATTAAGGGTATTATACCAATTTTTGGGTTGTCGACCAATATGTTTTTTAATAAGGCTTATAATTATCTTATTCATAGCCTCTACCTGGCCATTTGCCTGAGCATAATATAGAGTCAACATGAGCATTTTAATTTTCTTTGAACTGACATATTCGACAACTTTCCTTTCAATGAATACTGACCCTTGGTCGGTTGTCAAAGTTTGTGGTATTTTAAACTGACAAACTGTATTATCTTCAATAAAGTCAATCATATCCTGTTGGGTTACATCCTTTAAGGCCATAGCCTCAACCCATTTGGTAAAGTAATCAACTCCTACTAAAATATATTTATGTCTCTTCGATGATGCAAGATGAATTTGGCCAATTAAATCCAAAGCCCATCCCCTGAAAGGCCAAGGTTTAACAATAGAATGTAATTGACTAGCAGGAACATTTTGTATATGGTCATATCTTTGACACTCTTCACAAGACTTAGCAAACATTATACAATCCCTAACCAGTGTAGACCAATAATATCTTTAACGTCGAAGGACCCATTTCATCTTATCACCTGCCTGATGAATTCCACAAATTCCTTCGTGGACTTCTACCAAGGTAATATAAGCCTCTGCTTCACTCGGGCAAACCTCTAAATTTCCATTAACAGGCTTTCTATACAAGGCCCCTCCTAATACTACAAATTTTGATGCTCTGTACTTGAGCTTTCTATCCACATTTTGACTCGGATTCTCCAAATAACATAGTATTGGTTGTCTCCAGTCATCAATTGTCGAAATATCATTTTGTAGTATATCTTTTTCTTCTAATGGATATAAGAGTTCTCTTATTTCCATTAGATTTGTTAGAACCTTGGACGAAATCTTATATCCAGAAGCTATTTGTGCTAGTTCATTAGCCTTTTCATTTAAACTTTTGGAAATGTGCTCGATAGTTACTTCGTCGAATTTCTTCATTAACTTGCTTGCCATAATATAATATTTTGTCAGATTTTGTCAAATTTCTTCATAACTTTCTTAAACATTATTCTTGGGATTAAATTAATAGCTGCCCTTCGTCTATCAAAACTCTATTCATGGGCTTACATTCCAACAGAGCCTTGATGTGTAATGTGTACAAATGAGCCTTTTGCTCTTTTGTCAGATTCTTAAACCGTGTTGTATTGTCGAACACAGTTACCATGTTGTCCTGAAAAAGAAGCTAGTGATCATCTAGGTCATTTAGATCTTCTTTATTTTCCCCTGTATATTCAACCTCATGATATCCCTCAAACTCAGCAGGTAATATTGAAATCAAATTTACATTCATATTCATTGTGTTCATAAATTCTTCTTCATCAGACAGCTCCTCATCACTTTTGTACCTTTTGATTCTTAAATAATCTTCCAACGACAAGTTATTACCCATAATCATTATAACATCATCCAAATCTTCATCCAAATTAAAATCCATGTTAAGTTACTCATCATCACCAAGGCCTAAAAGATCATCTGGATCATTTAAGGCCTCAATAACTTCATCAGTCATTAAGTTCATGTCTTGACAATCAGGCTTCACCAATATTTCTTTTTCTTTAATTATGCTGAGCTTTTTCTTCCTCAACTCAACATCTTGATCAGGATCCTCAAGGACTTTCATGATTTCTTCTTTTGACCAGTCTTCAACATCCATATTTCAATTTTAAAGTCCTTGGTCTCGACCTTTCCTATTATCACCTTTTTCAACTTTTGATCTGGTCATTTCCTTATCTTTCTCGACTGGTAAATTGCTTTTCCTTGCCTCTTCATTTGCTACTAATAATCCAATCAACCATTTCCTTTTAGTTTTATTTGGAATAGGCCTTTGAACCTGTTTGCCCCTTTTTTTTTTTAATCTTTGCTAACTTTTCTTGTCAGAGATTATCATCCATGTTAAGCCGTCTAACTACAGTTATTATCGGCTTCTTTGGAAATGATCTCCTTGTGTCCAAGAATTCTTTTGTGACAATACTTTTCAACTTTTTACCATCTTTATTTTGATTCGGTATTGGCTTGTTTTTGACAACTAAACATGTTGTTTCCATGGGCTGTTCCTTGATAACTAATCCCTCAGCCATGTCACTTTTCTTCTATGCTTGTCTTAATCTTTGCACTCTCTATTTTTACACTTTGACATTGGTAGAGACTTTGATGGCCCTACTACATCTTGATCAATCATAGCTTTACCTTGATCGATCCTACCATTTGTAATCTTCATTTCAAAATGGTAGATCTTTTTTAAATTTATTCTTCTTGACAGCCACATTTCGTGAAAAATACGTGTGACTTGACATTACAGAATTCTTTACCCATCTGTCCACAATAACATTAGCAGGTGGCACTCTGGTCTTGGTTGGCCCTACATGACCTCTGAAAAATGAATTACTTCCCACAGATCCACCAGATGATTCAACCAACCAACCATTCATATTAGGCCTAGGCATGTAAACTAGCCTTGGCCTTGGAGTAAAGAAATACTTTTGTGGTCTCGAAGTTTTCTTATCGAAAAACTTTTTCTTACTCTGTGGGTCTCTTGGTTATCCCTCAGCAACTTTCTTTGTAGCAAACTCATCGTACACTACATTACATCTTAGGCACAATCTTACCTTGCCCTTCTCTTTCTTCCTCTCAAGAAATGCTTCAAAAGACTCTCCTAGTTTCAGATAGATGTCCATTGCATCCTCTGTGATGATGTCGAATTCTTGTAAATTTCTTATATTAAGCATTCTGACATTCAAAGGAACTTGCTGATCAACATAAGACACTCCATCCTGAAACGGATCTGTATCAACTTTCATATCCGCTTTAGGCTTGTCGGCAAACTTCAGATGTCCATCCATTATTGCTTCCTGGATTATGTCTATAAAACGAATACATTCATTAGTAACATGGCCGAAATTATTATGAAACTTACAATATTTTTGATCTTTTATTTCATCAAGTTTTAATAACCTATGACCTTTTGACAGTTTAATATGTTTATTCTTTAACAATAAATCAAATATTTTGTTGGCTTTTGTTACGTCAAATGTATATGTTTTTCTATTGACATGACTCATTTTCTCCTTATTTCTTGTAAGCTGTAAAACCTGAGAAACATAAGGAAGACCATTCTGAAGTTCAGCAATGTTAACTTCAAACTCATCATTACTATCTTCAGTCTCATTGTTAGATTTACCTAATTCGATGAATGCTACCTTCTCTCTTTTAAGGATTTTTTTTTTTGCTTTTGATTCAGCTTTTAGTTGCTCTATTTGCCTAACCTTCTCACCTAGTTGGGCAAGATCAACTAAATGTTGATTCACTAATTTCTTCCTTATGTAATAATCTAAGCCTCCTGTAGCGATCTTTACTATTTTAATCTCAGGTATGGGAGTGAAACATCTACTTTTTATTTGTCGAAACCTAGCAAGATAGTCATCCACAGTTTCATTGTACATTCTTTTGATATTGAAGAAATCTGTAAGTCTCACATTAAATCTCCTATAAAGAATTGGTCATAAAAGCTTTTTTCTAATTGAGCCCAAGAATGGATTGAGTTTGGTCTCAATGTCGAGAACCAAGAAAAAACATTTTTGGTGAAGGAACTCGGGAAGAATTTCATTTTAAGGCCTTCAATAGTGGCCAATTCTCCCATTTCTATAGTATACCGTGCAATATGTTCGATGGTCGATTCCCCACTTTCTCCTGTAAAATTAAAAAGTTTAGGAATTTTAACTTCTCTGGGCAACTCTGCCTGTTGCACCAACTCGGGAAACGCTGAAACAAAATAGGGTTAGTTGACATATCCAACATTGAACCCAAACCTATTCAACACTTGTTCCACTACTTAGTTTACATTTTGCTTAATTACTTGGTGCCCCCTATGATTTTGTCAAAGCAATTTCATGGTTGCATCATTCCTAGCCATTTGATCCTCATCATGTCGACGAAGCACATGGACATTACCAGATTCTAAGTGCGGTTGATCATTTTGTCCAGGTTGACCAAGATTTTACTGGTCTTGTCCCACGTTCGCTTGGGGTATAGGTACTCCTGCATTTGCCCCAGGCTGGGCTTTTTGCGCATTATCATTAGTCAATCCTTCTATTTCTAAGGCTTGATTTAACCTTACCATTTGTTGAGCTAATGCATTACAAGCATTATTTGTAGTTTTCATGATTGGCATAATTACAACACTCATTTGCTGAGTGAACATATGCACTATGTCATGGTTACTTTCATCCATTTTTGTCGAAAACTGGCCAAAGAATTCATGGTTGTCCTAGTTACGTTTTGAGGAATATCTCTCAACATATTTGGGAATACGGGTCCCAAATTCAATCTCTTCTGTCAAAAAGGAGTTAGATTACTTGAACTTCCAACTCCTGTTCCTTGGCCATTAAAGCTTACCAATGCTAAACTTATTTGTGGTTGGCCTTGTGAAACCACTAATTGGCCGATAGTATTGGCCAACGTGGAGCCAAGTCCCATTTATGCCATCACAGGAGGCACATAATTGGGTGGCAACCCATATTATGATACAAACCTTGAATTTGAATTCATTATGTTGTGGTTACTTGGCTGACTCGGCAATGACTAAGTCATTCCAGGCAACACTTGTTCTAACACTGGATTACTCCGGAGAGCACTAGTTGTTATAACATCATCCACCAGACCAGTACTAGTGATGGTCAAGGGTGGTGCAGTAACGGCTGTTGAAGGTATATATGACGCCTGACTACTTATATTACTCATGGTTTGCATATTTTGAGAAGAGTAGGTAAATATTCCACTTCTTAAACATATAAAACCATTTCTTGTGACACTATGAGTTACTCTGAACTTGTCTCACTAGGCGTGCCAATTTGTTTATGGATAAATTTGGTCAAAACAAATTCCAACAAAGAAATATATATTTTCAGTCAAATATAGGTTCAGAGTTATACGGTAATCTTATTTGGAAAAATGGTTTTAAAATAAACAACAAGAATTTATAAAGCTTAAAGCAAGAAGCACGAAATAAACAGAAAATTTAGTAAAAAAAACTTTGAAAACTTTAAAAGAAAGTAAGAAAACTGGTACAAGAAATTAAAGTGCAGAATTTAAACAGAAATTAGTAAAAGAAAGCGTGAACAAGTGCAATAAAATATAAAGAAATTTAAAGACCGAGACTGAAAAGTAAAGGAATTTAAAAGAATATTACATTAAATAAAATTACTTGAAATGAAAAGGGAAGCTATACTTGGATCAAATCCGTTAATCTGTTCGAGTGAGATTTTAGGATTGTGTATTAACAAATAACCTCCCTTTTTTTACATTGTGAATATTAATATTTATAGGTAAATTATAAAAATAACTGACTCCTAAGAATTTCACACGTGTATAACAGTTATGCCACTAATTTTTCCCCAATCTTTCGAAAAAACTAACTCTTGATCTTTTAAACATTCTTCTTCGGTTCAATCACTTGAGAAATGTAACCCTATCGGATTAATCACTTATCTGACATCAATATCCAATTGCTGCATTGGATCTTCTGACCATTCAGCACTTCCGTCGACTTAACACTTAGAAGATTCTTCCAATATCATCATCTAGTAATCGAATTGTCAATTTGTTTATTTTCACCCCCAACAGTATCATATGACCAAAGTTCAAGGGGATAAGTGTAATTTACCTTTTATTTTTTTATTTGTTCAATTACAACTCCACACATCTCCAAAGTTTAGATAACATCCGAAGGCTGTGAAGCTCTCGAGTGTTTCATGGCATTGTCCAAATCTCGTGTCTTTAAAAGGAAAAATAAAAGTGGGATTATGGGTTCATAATGGGTGAACTCTGTGGGTCGGTTCGAGTAATTAGATAATATGTGTAGACTTAGAAAATTCAAATTTAAATATATTTGGCCTAGTTCGTAATGGGTCAGGTAAATTTAATGATATGATTTAATTATTTAATTAATAATTTTTATGATATGTAATAAATTTTATCTTTATTTCTTAATAAAAATTAATATTTATCTCACAAAAATAATTTTATTTTATATTTATTAGTATTTTAAATATGTAAAAAATATAAAGATGAATTATAAAGATAAAATTTTTAAATGCTAAAAATATAAAAGAAAAATAAAAATAAAAAGTAATTTGGGCTCACTAGTTGACTTGACCCAACCTGTGACTCGCATAAAGTCGAGTTGGATTAGCAAATTTCTAACGTGCAATAACTTTAACCAAGCCCAACCTAACTCAAAATTTTCCTCAACCCTCGTAGGTCGACCCGTTTCCCATTTTGACAAATTTCTAAATTTTCAACTCCGGCAAAATCGCTAGAGACAAGATTGAGTGGAGAGATTCTCCGGCTTCTACACAAGATTTGAATTACATCTTAACGTTTTTTATTCATTTTTCTTCTTCTAATTTTCTCTTAAACCAATAAAGCTAAAATTCTTATATATACTAGGATTAATTGTAAACGTCTAAATTTAATTTAATAATATTTTATTTTCAATCCAATAACATATATAACTCGTGCATGTTTATATATCACTTTTTTACTGGTCTAGTATATTACTCTTATACTATACAAGAATTTCTCCAACCAAAAGGTCATTTCTCTCTTTTGTTTTTTTTTCCTTAAACCAATAAAAGGGTCATGGAAAAAAAACAAAAAACCATATGGTGAGGTACCTATTATATGAGGTGTCTTGAGCTTCTCTACACCATAATTATGATTCTGAATGTGTTTAAAATGCTAAAAAAAATTATTTGATTTGAAAATCTCGTGTTTAAAATGTTTAAAAATTGAAAATGAATTAATTTTTGAGATCTCATAGATTTCAATTATTTATATTTTAAAATTGTATGAAATCTACACCAAAAGAAATTGTATGAAGTTTGGTAAACTTTGTTAAACTTTGATTTGATTTTAAATAAATAAACTATTTTCTTCTTACTAACTTTTTAATTTTACCTCTCTTTAATGTTTTTGAAGAACTGATTCAATTAGAAAACCAAAAAAATGAGCGGTTCATGATTTAACCAATTAAATTAGTGGTTGAACTAAATAATATTATATATATATATATATATATATATATATATATATATATATTTAAAATTTAATATAACCAATATATAGATAAGATTTAATTTGCATGCACTGTGAGTGTAAAAGTTTTTTACATTGTCATCTAATCACGCATCGTCATGTCATAGAAAATATTTTACTCTTCCAATAACTATCTTAAAAGTCACACTTGTGGTAGTGTATGATTGATTGATGATAAAAAAAAACTTTACATTGACAATGCATAAAAACCAAACTTATATAGATATGGATTTAATTGTGATGCACTGTCAGTTTAAAAGGTTTTTACACTATCAAGCAATCATGTATTGTCACATCATTAAAAATGTTTGACTCTCATAATACATATCTCAAAAGTCACACATGTGATGATATATAATTGGTTGATAGTGTTACATTGATGGTACATCAAAATTAAACTCTATAGATGTTACGATGTAAAATTAATAAAAAATGTAATAAAAATTAAAACGTATAAATAATATTTGCTAAGCACCATATTATATATAGATATATGTATCTAAATGAATATTAAGGCTATGTTAGTCTTGTAACTTGGGGGCTAAATTTGGAAGTTCTTATATTCAAAGGAGTTAAGAAATTTCGGCCAATCACTTATTGGACTAATACTTGCATACTTAGGGAGTTTGTCTCAAAATGTTTAATCTATGTTGTTCCCCCTTCAAAGATTCCTTACTCCTCATTGCTAGTTGTTAAGCCACCTCTTTTGTTCATGAGCAGATAAACGTGTCTTATGATATAATGGTGAATGAACTCTTGAAAGTTTTTATGGGAAATGCTTTTCATCTCAATCTTTCTCGAATCTTGAAATAATTGTTTTCCAACACTTAAAATATTGTATTTGTGTGAGATATTTGAAAGATTGAATTTTGAACTTCAACATTTTTTTTATTGATCTTTAGCATGGAGAATTATTTAATTATGTAGTTTTTGCAAAGCAACTTGTTGTTAACCAGTTTGTCGAATAATCTATTGATGTTTTGTTTCCACTAGATTTTCGAGCAATCTGTTCTTATCTAGGTTGCTTAATAATCTATTGTTCTTTTGTCTGCCCCGAATTTTCAAGCAACATGTTGTTATCGAGGTTGTCATTGATCTTTTGTTTGTCTTGGATTTTTGAGCAACCTGTTGCTATGCAGGTTGTCGAATAATCTTTTGATCTTTTGCTTGTCTTAGATTTTTGAACATTTTGTTGTTATCCAGGTTGTCAAATAATGTATTGATCTTTTTGTTTGTGCTAAGTTTTTGAACAACTTGGAATAAAATTGATTACTTCTTTTACTTTGCTTTGACCTTTCTATTCGAAAGGACAAGTTAAAGAAGACTATTGTTAACACTCAATTTTGTCTAGACCTTTAAAATTTTTCTAAAAAAATCTAAAAAGGAAAATAAAAAGATTTAAAAAGAGAAGAAAAGAAAGGAAAATATCAAAAAGAAAGAGAGGGAAAATGTGCACTTATCTCCTTTGTGCATAATATCCCACACTTATAAACTATTCTCTCCACTAAATTTCATATTGGAGAAATCATGCTCTTTCACTCTCCCATTTCCCTATATAAATAGTTGATCATCAAGTGTTTAAGTCATCCAAAAAATTACATGCATGAGCTTAATCTTAAGTATAGAGCCTAAGGACTTTAGTTTTTTTTTCTTTCTTTTGGCAAGAGAGAACAATGGGTTACTTTTCAAGATTTGATTTGTGAGAGAACGTAAAACCCTTAACACCAAGCCCTTCAAGAGAACGTAAGTTTGTTTATTCCTTTTTTCCTTTTTATTATCTAATTATTATTTTTAGATACATGTGGTTTTTATTTTAGTTTTTTTTATTAACTTGGTTTATTTATTTATTTATTAGTTCTTGAATTTTTTTTGCATAACATTTTAAAATTAATTCAAGATAATAAAAGGGTATATTAGTTGAATTGTAACAACTTGCTAATCCTATGACCTTTGAAAGGCCAATTGAGTTGTGACAACTTGTTGGCTAGAAAAATTAATTAAATCTAACTTACCAATAATTATTTTTGAAAGAACTATGTAACTTTGAGTTCTTCATTACATTAGGGGGATACATGTAACATCCTAAGAAATTCCTCTTTGTTGTTATATAGAGAAAAGTCTCAGTAAATTTCTCCTATGTTAATACCTTTCTAAATTTCTATTCATTCTAGTTCAAGCTCATGTGACTATGTATAAGTTCTAATTATTATAATTCCACCTTGCTAGGATATTAAAATAAGAATTAGAAAACAAGTAAGGTTAGGTACAATAAAAATAATTAAGTGGTATTAGGAAAGGGAGATATGTATGACAAAATAAAGTATAAAGGGATCAATTTATTAGGAATTCAAGTGTGGGTTCTAAGTCACACATCATTTAGGAATAGACAAACTGAGGACTTTATAGGTGGTTGGACCCATGAATTTAATGCCTTAAGGTTTTGGGTTAAAACCTGATGTTTAGCCCACCATTGTTCCTTTTAAGTCCATTCATTTTAGATCTTCTTGGTATTTTGAGCTCCTCCCTTTCTAACAAGTGGTATTAGAGCCGCAGTTTGGTTTGGGTGAGAATATCTTTATCACAGTTGTTGGTGTTCTCATGGTTTCTCATCCCATTAGAGAAATAACGCCAACTTTGGGGCAAGACCGTTGACCGTTACTTTGCTCGAGGGTGAATGTCCTTTGTGTGTGATGTCTCTGTGTGTGGACTCGCACTTGAAGGGGAGATTATTGGAAATTCAAGTATAAGTTCCAAACTTCACATGATTTAGGAATGAACAAACTAAGGACTTAGACTTTTTCTAAAGTTTGGGATGCTGCTAGTTGCCGAGGAGAGCTTTCTAAAGGTAGCTAAGAGATGGTCTTGGTAGGAAGAGAGGTTATGTAGAATTACTTTTGCTGTAATGATTTAATGTGTTAAGTTTTGATGATAATAAATACATTATAAAAAGATATTGATCAGGCTACATAGATGTGCTTAACAAAATATATTGTATTATGCATGATTATGTACTTTATATAAGTTATATTTCAGTTAAGAATCATCCAATGAAGTATGTGTAGCATTCTTTGTAGAATATATCAAATAATGCTTTATGAGTTATAATGAACTAATATCATGTCTCTACGTGAACAAATATAAGCATGATGCATGTTCTAGTGTTTTATACTTAGAAATCATCCATATTCTATAAAACGTTATATTTTTCATCCTTTATATAATATATCTAGTGGAAATTGATAAATTTCTTAATTGGATATGTGTCTATAAGAGTCTTATATGCATCTTAAACTAACTAAAGTTATATATTATTGAATCAAGCATATTAAGATGTCAAGTTATGAATTTGAACTAACTATATTTTTTAAGTGAGTTATGTTTTGTAGGATAGTCCAAGTACTAAGAGTGAACATTTATTAAGAAAGTGAAAGATCCTAATTTTGCTCAAATCAAGAAGATGGAAATTGATGAGATGGTCTAAGAATTTGGAAGATTAAAAGAGAAGATTTTTGAAAGCTTGGATTGTATTAAGAAGTCAATGGTCTTTTGTGGGTATATTTTCTCTTATAGGCTTTTCTCTTACGCTTAGTTTGGTATGCAATTTCTTGAAGGAAAGGAAAGGAAAGTTGTAATGGAGGGAGCCTTTCCTTCGTTTGGCATGCAATTTAATACAAGAGAGAAAGGATGGAGAGAGATACATTTTTTGCAAGTCTTACAGATTTTGCATCTATCCTTGGAGTGATAGATTGGGAGAGAAAGAAGTAGGTGTTGGAGGTGGGTCCCACATATTTTGTAGAGATTAAATGATTTAAATGATAAAAAAAATTTAATATTTATTTAAAGGATAAAAATAAGATTATTTTTCTTTCTATTAGATGATACCAAACAAGGGAGTGTTAACTCCTCCGCCTCTCTTTTCCTTTCTTTTCCTTTCTTTTCTTTTCCATTATATTCCTTTCTTTTCTTTTCCCTCCATGATACCAAATAGACCCTTATTTAAATATAGAGGTTTTACTAAAAGAAAGCTCAAATATGTTTTACAACCTTCATAAGTGTTCTTAAACATTTTCATATGCCCAATAAACATCTTTTCAAAAGCTAATCTTAGTGGTATTCCAAAACTATAAAAAATAGCCAAGTTTGAGTTTTGAAAATTAATCTTTGGTTCATCTTCTGATCATATTTTTTAAAATACTTTGAATTTTGATTTGAATTTGGTTTCATATGAAAGTAGACTCAAAGAACTTTCCAACAACTGGCCATTTGCTTAAATCAGATAAGAAATTAAGAAGTTATAATCGTTTGAAGTCAATTTTCAAAACTATAGTGCAATAATCAAAATTCAATAATCAATTATGACATGTCAAATAATCGATTATCCATATAAATATTCAATTATTTTCAATGTCAGAAAAGCATTCTAATGGCTAGTAACAACTAGTTTTCGTGGTAAATCATTTTTAAACACCACCAACAACTACTTTATCACTTGAGCTCAAGATTGAAGGTTTTACAACTCTTGAACACTTGATTTAATACTTGAATAATCAAAATCATATTTTGAGCGCTTCATTACAAAATCCTTATATTCCTTTGTTCTTCAAGTTGTATATCTACTTTTTGAGTAAGTGTATCCATTAATCTTTTTTGTAAACACTTGTAAGAGGGTGGAGAGTCCCTCAAGTAAGATTAAGGATGAGGTATTCCTATAGAAAGGTTGAGGATGAGATATCTCTCATGGTTTGTACATAAAGGGTGAGGTATCCCTGTGTGGAAAAGAGAAATTGTAATAAGGTGAGGCATCCATCTAAGTTTGTGATAAGGGTGAGGTATCCCTTTGGTTGTAAGGCTCAAACACATGGGTGATGTATCTCAAAAGTGTGAGGAGTGCTCTTCTTTGTAAAGGTTTATCAAACACCTAGTTGAAACTTGAAGATAGTGAAGAAAATCTTAAGTTAAACTTGGGGACTAGATATAGGTCACAAGTGGTTGGTTGCTGAACCAAGATAAATTTTTTAGTTTGGTTCTCTCTTCCCTACACTCTGTAATTTCAATATTTGGTACATTATATTTATGTATTACATATCTTATCATCTTGATGTTTTGATTTTAAGAACTTGATATCTAGCTTATTTGCTTGATTTTTCTTATAATTCAAGTTAAATTTGAGAAATCTACAATAATTGTATCTTTATTAGACTTATTCTGCTGCATGTGTTGATTGAGTATATCAAATTGTATAAGTTCTCAAAGTTATTTTAAAAATTTGTGATCACCTTATTCACTCCCTCTTGAGTGATAGTTGTCATGACTAACAAGTTACTCATGCTTAGACCAGTATAATTTCATTGTATTCTACCTTTAATTTGTAAGGTAGATGGTTAATGAAATCATGAGTTGCACATTCTATTTATTAAGTTGAGATTGTTTATGCATTGATGTTTTTCTACATGTTCTATTTTGGTATTTCTAAGTTCATGGCGAGCATGTATTGCATTCAAAGAATGAAAGGTGGTTGATCCTACTGTGAGAGAAATACCATATTATTGGCTAGTAGTTTCATTCCTTCCTTGTAAGGATTGAATTTCTTACTGATATAGCTTACTTTAAAACATAATCTTATCCTGAAACAAGTGAGATTGACAATTGTTCTATTTCAACTGGAAGTACTCATAATTTCAAACTTTGATTTATATTTTGTTAACCATCTATTGGGAATCATATTCTCTTTTTTTATAGTTTTGTTTTAAATAACTTCCAGATTTAGAAGTTAGTCCAGCAATTTGGCATAAACAACAAAAGTGGTGTTTATTTTGGTACATTTGAGTTGTATATTACTTAGCTTGTAATGTATCCATTTATGTGATCACTAGTCTTTTTTTTGTATATCAGTAGTGCCCATGGATGAACCAAGGGACCAAGAACCTTCTTTTCCTATATAAGGACATGTAATTCACAAAGTTTTATGTGTTAGTAAGAGATTGGTGGACTAAGAGAACTAGACAAATTTGAGATTTTAGCCAATATCTCTTAGGAGTTATGGTTGGTTGTTGATCTTAATTAATGGTTTTTAAGTTGAAAATTTTATATGTTAAACCTACGGTACAAGAGAATAAATATGTAAATTTTTATGGAAAATAATTAAGTACAAGACGATTAACAAAATTTGGTTATAGAGCTGGTCAAAATAAGGAATTATGCATAAAACAGACCTGACTTTGGCACAAAATTGGTGCTAACTGAGAATGAATGTGAGCCTAAATTTTTTTTTGGCTAAAGTCTTATATGTTAGCTTTCTAAGGAAACAAATGATGCATGATTCAATTTATATAGACAAAGTTATGCTCAATTGATGAAATATTGTTTTACTCCATAAGTTTGGGTAAAAGACATATAGTTAAAAGTGTATTTGTTTGTGCTTAATTTATATGAAAACTATTTTTTTATTTAAAAAAATTTACTTATCCGACGTACACAATCGTTTGGGGTACGATTTTCAAAATATCAAAATCTAAAAAAAAATCAATTTTCTACTTTTAATGAGTGGCTACTTTAAAAAGTTAGTTTCTACTTTTCACTTTTTAAAGTAAATGTTCTTTTTGTAATTATATCCAAACACAAAGTAACTTCTACATTTTACAAAAATCTTTATAGAAAAATCAATTTTTTTGTATTATCTTGAATTTTTTTTAAGTTTATTCAAATGCATCCTAAAATATTACTTAAGCAAGTCAATTCTATTATAAACTAAGGTGAGTGCTACTATGCACCGTTGTAGGTTATAGTGTATCGTACACCAAAATTTTTACATATGATCATCGGTTACCATATTTTTTTATTTTATTTTTATTTTTACATATTCATCTTCTCCACCACCTCCTCCCCTTCTGGGTGGTTGGTGCACGACAGAGGTGAACGACATTTGTGGCTTGGTCGCGCATGGTGGCTTCCGTCGCCGGAGGTGGAAGTCCCCTTAACCTCTGTATCACCAAATCTCGTCAACCTCATTGTCACCGTCGATGGCTCCATTGCACGAATCCCAGTCGCCATCCCGGAACTGGATGCTACGTATCGGTGGTCCGCGGTGGAGCTTAGACGGATCTGGGTGGTCGAGTAGAGCAGCGTGGGTCCGTGAGGCGATGTGGCTTGACGGGACTGCAGTGGAGCGACTGAGTGAGGTTGCCGACAATAGGTTTGGTGGCCTCAGAGGTGCAGAATGATACCTGATCTTGTGGCTTGCCACAGTTCGGAGGTGCAGAATGGCATCAGATCTGGCCGACTGCGATGGATTTGAGACGACATCGGGTTAGAGTGTGGCGTGGTTGTGACAAGGAGTGTGGGTTTGGCTGGTATGGGCTACCTGATATGGTACGGGTTTGAGGGAGCCAGGTTCGGATGGTGCGGGTTAGTAGCATCGAACATCTCGGATCTGGTGCGGCACGTGACGGTGGGTCGCGGACTGAGACGGGCGCGGTTGGTGACTAGTCACGGCGAGTCGTGGGTCTGGTGCGGTGCTTGTTGAGCGGTGCAGTGCTGGTTGGATTTGGCATGGGTTGTGATGCTTGCTGGGCAGTGCGGATGAAGTGGGTGGTTATGGGGAGTGGTTAATGGAGGTTAATGGTGGGTTTGGGTGCAGATGGTTGGTGGTTAATAGATGTGGTGAAGATGGTTGGTGGTTAATGGAGGTGGTGAAGATGGAGATGGTGGGTTGTTAATGGCGGGTGGTGAATGGAGGTTCAAGGATAGAGGTGATGGTGGGTTGTTAATGGTGGTGGTGGTTTCCGCCATTGAACCTGCAAAGGTTTTTTACATCTTTAGCAGGTTTTCAGTTTTAATCCCTACCTTTAATTTTTTTTAATGATAAATCAATGATTTGTTAATCATCGGTGTATCATACTCTCTTTATTTTTAAGGGAGTATATTAGACATGCCATATAAACTAAATGATATATGTGAAGTGTGAACACTCAATTTTATCCGAATAAAAAAAAGAAGAAGAAAAAAACAAAGAAATAAAAGAGAAATAAAAAATATCACCCATCAACTTGACCCACTATCTAGCCCATTGACCCATCATTCATCTCATAACCCATATGCCATTAAACTTATTCTAAACAAACCTCATCGCTTATCCTAAACAAACTCATCCTAAACAAACTCCATCAATCATCCTAAACAAATTCATCCTAAACAAACTCATCCTACACAAACTTATCATAAACCTTATCATCATCACTTCCTAAATCCTAGCCACCATCACTCTCTAAACCCTAATCCCCTCCTATAAAAACTCATAACTCACACGAGAAAAAAACACATAACTAAAGACTTCCAGCCTAGCCCCTAAACATATTTCTACCCACAAACCCATAATCATTTTTTCCCCCCACACACGTAGCCTTCATTTTCAACCTCCGTTTTACCACCTTCATCATCATCAACCTTCAACCACATCCCACCATAAAAGCCCTTAATCTCTTCAAATTAACCAACCAAACCCAAACAATTTCATCTTCCTCATTCACTCATAAGACAACCTACCACCCAAATAACCTCACTATCACACAACCCCATCAAATTGTGACTCATCACCATAACCACCACAATCTCATCAACAACATCACAAGGCCCACCAAGCAAAACCAACCATGACCCACCAACACCACCAAAACAGCTCCTCTATAACCATCATCCAACTAGAACTGTGACTCACCTCCAACCACCAAGACCCAATGTAACGCCCCAATTTTTAGAAAATATTCTGAATGTACTGTTTTCTGTTTTTCATGCTTTTGTATGAATGACCGCTGTGTCCCTATTTTTCTGTTCTTGAATTTTGTATGAAAACAATTACGATAATACAGGTTCAAATTTTATTTGATCGTTTTACGTAGTTTGCTTCGAGACGGTAAAATAAAAATTTTTCTGAGCTACTGTATTAATTTTTCTGAAAGATATACAGCTAAATAATACTGCTGGATATTTTATTTGAACGTTTTGGACGATTACCTACGTTGTGGGAAAAAACGGGAAAATGACCGTTACGTCCCGAACGTACTGTTTTCTCTGTTTTTGTCTGTTTTTAATTGTTTTCTTCTTGATTTAATGCCAGAAAATACTGTCTGTGATTTTATATGGACTTTTTGTGCGATTTGCTCCGAGGCAGGAAAATAATATATTCCGGGCCGGGGAAAATCTTATTTGATTATTTAGAATTGGGGGATCTTACTTAACCCGATTCTGAATGAGTCTAAAAATAATCTTTTAATTTTTAGGATTTAATGTCAAATAAAATAATTTTATATTATTATAATATTATTTTATTAGTCAAGATATGTTTTAGTGACAGTGGACCCTAGGAAATATTTTGCGGGACCCACAATTAGCGAAATGGTTAGATCGGTAGCTTAATTAATCACCGTAGGCTGTAGAACTTTCCAGAACAAGCTGACTCAGCTAGCTGACTCAGCAGAGCATTTATTACGCAGTGTGACTAAGCCATGTGAGTCACCGGGAACCAACCAATGAGAAGTAGGCTTGCTCACCAAGGCTTAATCTTAGCCTTTGATTCATCCAATGGCTTGGATGAAGCCAAGCAAGGAGCCACCTTGCATGCCCTTAGAGAGCTACGGCCAAGTGAAGGAGGAAGGACCAAAAATCACTTTGTCTTCATCACTTTTCTCTCTTCTCTCTCATCAAGAACCCTAGCCACCATTCTTGCCCATTTTCTCCACCATATTCGGCCAAGCTTGTTTCCTAACACTCCAACCATCCAAAAATTTTTCTAACCAAGTTTCCTTAATCTAAACACCATTCTAAGAACCTTTGTAGTTGGGAGTTTCTTCAAATTCTTCCATCTAAGGCTTGGAAACCAACCTTGGAAGTTTTACCTAGAAGGTGAAATTTCATACTTTTCTTTTCTCTCTTCTTTTTCAAAGTTCTAAGCCATGATTTTTCCATGGTTTAGCTTCTTTTTCATGGTTAGTAACATGTAGATTTTGTTTGAGATTTCTAGGTATCTTTGGTGGTGAAAACCGTGACCTAGGAGGTGTGAAAGCAAGCTTTTGTCTTCATTTAAGGTAAGAGGAAGACAATTCTTATCATCCCTTGATGGTGGTAAGAAGATGGAGTTATTTGTGATGTTGTAGAATCCATAAGGATTCGGTGGTCATGTGTTATTTATGTGTGTATTTGTTAATTTTTGTGGTTGCTAGTAGTTTATGTGGTAATTGTTATTAGCTTTCTTGTTTGATGATTGTAATAATTTTGCATGCTTATTAGCTTTTGAATGCATGTCTACAAGCTTTAATTTAGGTTGTATGTGTTAGAAAATATTTTGCATGTGTTAGAAATATTTTGCATAAGTTAGAAATATAATGCATGTGTTAGAAATTGTATGATAAGATTTAGGATGTGAATAACATGTGTAAATTTGCATGAGTGTTCCAAAGAGCACATCCAATAGCTCACGGCAATGACAAGTTTGGAGGACCAAAATGTTCTCTTGATTTTTCCTAAAGTGTAGCTTAATTAACCTAGGAGAATCAAGAAAGTTTCTAATTGATTTGATCAAAGAAAAATGCATTTAGAAATCAAATGGTACAAACTTAGTATTTTGGGCCAACATGCCTAAAGGATTAAATTGACTATAGATAACTATTTTCTAAAATGATTTAATGAACTTAGACTATAGAATACATTTGATATGATTTAAAAGGTGAAAGACATTTTGGAAATCAAATGCAAAAGTTTTATAAAATTTCGGCCAACATGCCACTATAGGAATTTATGATTTTAAAAACTTGTTTCTAAACCTTTTTCAATTAAAAAGAAACAATACAAGTTAAGAAGAAATTTTCTATAGTGATTTATGAAGGAACCAATTGATTAGAAGTAAGTCTAAAGGGTTAAAATCCATAATTTTATCATTAGGAAGGAAATACAGTAATGTTAAGAAATTTTCTAACATATAGCTCACTTTTGGTTTTGAAGCATGTTAGAGATTTCAAAAAGAATTTAATGAAATGGTTAAAAATTAGGTAAATAGAAATTTTATGGAAAATTTAGAAAATCATTATTATAAGTTTATAAACAAAATGCTGTCAATTTTTAGTAAAAATTGAACCTATAGGATAGTCAAAATATCCTAATGACAAGATACTATACGGTATGAAAAATTATTCTACGTAGTTTAAATGTACTAAATATTATTTCTATCTGTTTAAATGGTAATTTTAAAGGCATCCGAATAAGAAAATGATTTAAAAATCCTACGCGATTGAGAAAACGTATTAAAAATGCTACGCGATTTTAAAAACGAGAAAAATATCCTTACCCGATTTTTAAATGTTTGTAAAAACGACGAGATTTCAAAAACACGATAAAATTTCTACGCGATTGACCGTTACCGTATTTATTTTTATTTGTCGGGAAAATGTGAACCCGTCAGGCTTTTGAGGTTATTATTTGTCGGGAAAAAGTGAACCCGTCATGAGCTTTACGCCATTGAGGGCATATATTCTTATCTTGAGGGCATTTTCGTAATTTTATATATTTGAAATTATGTTTTGTCTTTATACCGATTTTTGGTGTTTTGGGTTGACGAGACGAATCACATCGTGTTGTCGATGCGATAAGTGTAGTGTAGTTTATTGTTCTAATAAACTTGGAGACTTTAGTGTACGGGATCCCACATGTGGACAGTTGGTAGCTCCGGGCCGTGGTAAACCGATAGCACACTAATGTACTCGACATTCACTATATTTAATCGAGGTTTGTAAAGTCTAGTAGTACATTGCCTATAGTGCCACAACGGAGACCGTGAACTATACTACGCCTGATGGTGGATTCCCGTCTGGCCGTAGGCTATTGACGCAACGTGTGACCGCGTAATAGTTGGTTGGGCAGCCGTGGTACTAATAGATTTTGCAAGTCATTCTCTCGATATCTGTTTGGGTTTAGCTCCATGGAGTAGGGTTGTGTTTTGGTGTATTTGAGTATATCTTGGATAATATTCCATTTTTCTCTATTTATCTTTATCTGGTAACATCTTGGATGTTTTTACATTTTCTCTATTTGTATTTATCGATAATTTTTTTATGTTAGTTGTCTATTTCTTATCCTATTTTATCTGTGAGATTGATTTATCCGTGTGAATTTCTTTAATTGTGTTATATCCGTGATATTCGAAACACTAGGATATTTAATATGTATTACTGTTATAGCTTCTTCGTATTGTATAAACTGTAGTAGTTATTTGTCGTCTTCTTATTTGCCATGTTGTGATGATTTTATGTTGTCTTACCTCTTTATTGTATGTGTCTATTGTCTATTTATTTTATGCGGTAAAGAGTTTGAAGAGGAAGAAGAGGAACAGCCTCTTGAGATCGTGTACCCTGAGGAAGAGGGAGATCAGCAGACCGACGATCAGTTTTACGATCAAGAACCATCCGATCATCCATATCCTCTGGATTGATTGTGGGGATGGCGATGCCAGGATTTTTGGGATTCATAGAGCTGGTATTTCATGGAGGTGATCTGGCCTGGCATTTACGAGGAGATCGTGCTTCTGTTACGTATCTTTGGACGTATGACCGTTATTTTACGTCACCGCTTTGATGGAGAGCCCATTGTGACTACGACGCTTTTTCGCATTTAGAGTTGCCCTTATCCATTAGGCGTTATTGGGGTCTGCCGAAAACCCCGAGCCTAGTGAGATAAGCATCGTGTCGATTGCGCGATCCCGTTATCGCCGTGTGTCGAGACATCGTGATATTTATCTCCCGATGATCATTTTCACACCGAGAGTGATCCATCGAGGATTAGATAATCATGATGTTTTTTTTTTGGGCGCGTCGGCAACAGATGTCTGTATATATTAACTCTTTTATTGCTTTCTTTCTTGTTTTTGTTTAAATAGTTGTAGTCTTAGTTGTTAATTATACGTACTTTATAACTTAACCATATGTATATTATTAGTGATGATGTTTTTTTTTATTTCGTATTTTTCATATTATCTTTTTATTACATACTTCAGTCTATCAGGAATTATTTTACTACCCGTAATAATTTTAACAAATATTCCACAACTTGGGTAGATTTTATTTCTATTTATTTTATTTTCTTTTATGTGTGACATCCTCCAAAGGGGTGTTACACCCAACCCGTTCTCTGCCACCATAGCAACACTGCAACCCCGTCAACTCCTACGAACCGCACCACTATGATCTGCAAAGTACCTTGCCTACCTCTTTGTCTTAACCCACTTGTGAACCGCAGCGTCGGAACCTCCTTGCTTCGTCAAGACTGGCTCGCTCGAACCAGAACCCGGATTGCACTGCGACCTGCGCGGAAGCTCCGCTGCTTCTCTGAATCTCACCACCCATGACCCGACGTTGAAGATCTGTACCCAAATTTGCCTCATTCCGCGTATAACCGCAGACTAGATTGACACCGAACCTCTTGCCGTCTTGCTGTGCCACTGCCCTCGTCGACCTCCACATCCGGAACAACAATCCCTCTGCGAACCGCGTCGTCGAGCTCAGACCGGAGTTCTGACCAACCTCCGTTGTCGAGCTCGCCTCTACTTGGGTCCTCCCCTCTTTTGTCCATTCCAAATAGAAACCCCCCTCTTTTCCTTTTTTTCGTAAGTCCTTGTGTTGCTTTTTGATTCTTTTAAGTTTTGTTAGTTCTTTTTTGTAATAAAAAAATAAAAAAATGAAAATTTTAAAAATTGATAAAATAAATGAACCTTTATTAGGAGAATAGAAAATAAAAATCATTTAAAAAAATAAAAAATAATTCTTTTTAAAAAATTAAAAATAAACAACCCACAATTATTTTCTACAAAATTACGTGACTTTGAGTTTCTCATTACACCAGGGGATATGTAAGAGCGGAACTCCAGTTTTGTTAAGCTAAAAATTAAATTTTTAAAATTATTTGTCTATTTTGATTTTTTTTTTACAAAAGGAGTGAGATAAATATCTTTGAGATTATCAAGTTTTGCGTAACTGACTTAAGGTACCATTTCAGGATAGGTGTGTTAGGAGTGTTGTAGGATTAAGTTCTCACCCTTCCCTATACATAACTGACTCCCGAATCCAATATGATTTTCAAAGACTATTATTTTTAGGTTTTCTATTTTTTCCTATTTCAAATAAAATTTGTGGCGATTTCTAACAATTTATTTCTAGCCACTCCCATCGTGATCTCGGTCGCGATAGATGGAGACTTCATTGGGGATGCTTGGAGAGTCAGACATGTTGTTGTTAGTTGTGCAAATTATTAATAATCTTTATTTATTTATTTTACCATTTTTGTCTTTATTTTTTTGTTTTCTTATTTGTTTGTAAATAGTTTTTTTTTTAACTTTTTCCAATGGTGTTATCCTGTGTTAACTTCGATGCTCATGATCTATTTGTATATACTTTATTGTTTTAATATTTTGGGCTTAATTGTTGAAACCCTAGGGTAGATGATTGCTCGCTGGTTGTTGTATATATGTTTTTGCAAGTTGGGGGTAGTTTTATCTTTTAAAAATTTTGTACAGGTTTGTATGCTCATTCACACATGTTACTATCACTTATGTCACACATTTTTTGGGCTATATACCTGAGTTTGTATGAGTCTGAGGAATAGGAGAGGTTTCGACTTTTGTTATTGAGGAGTTTTATGCTCACTTAACATTTGTTGAGACACCACTCAGATTGTTACCAGTATCATGAATTAGTCATATTGAGAGGGTTTATCCATACTTGTGATTAATTCATAAATTGGGTCCTTGTTTTTCGAGATAAGGGCAATCTGGGGACCATGAATTTTTAGAAGTTTAGATCTGTCCTAAAAACTTTGTACTGATAGATTGAACATAATAACTGCCAAAATTAGAGTCATGACCTTAGGGAAATTCAACCCTTAGGTTTCACCTGAGTAGGACATAAATCGAGTGTGCTTCTTCTTTATCTATCCATTTCTCATGTCATTCATTCTTGCATTTTTTTTTAAAAAAATAAGCATAAAAAGATATACATCATTTTGTATTTTTATGGCTTGCATTCTTATGGCATTCCTAGCTTTTTTTTTTAAATGAATCATTCCTAGCATTCTAAAAAAAAAACATCATCTTGCATTTTCATGGCATTCATAACATTCTTAATATATATATATATATATATATCACCTTGTATTTTTATGGCATTCCTAGCATTCTTTAAAAAAACATATCATCTTGCATTTTCATAGCATTTCTAGCATTAAAAAAAAAAGAAAAAAATGTTTTCACCTCATACATTTCATCTCATGCATCTCATGCATTTCATCTCATTCTTTGTTTGTTGTTGTCATGCTTTAACAAATCAAATTTGTTCATGAACCATTGCGCGATCAAGGAAAGAAGACACCAGTCAAACTCGAGTTTACAACACAAGGGCTCGAGCAAAGCTTGCAGTGATGACAACTGAGAATGAAGGAAGAAATCTAAGTATGGAAGTAGATGAGGTGAAAGGGAGGATGGATGAAATGACAAAGTCTCAGAGAAGAGTGGAAGAAATGTTGTCAGCCATAATGGAGACCATCACCTTAATTGGGGCAGCCGGAGGCATAAGAGTGACTGTGGCACATTCTCACCTGCCAAATATCACTTCCATGTGGACAAACCTTGCAGTCACCACTGAGATGCCTTTTGTGAGAGGAACCTCGAATACTACATCACTATTGATTCCTATCGGAGAAGGGTATTGTTCATCGGAAGGTACTCAAAATGAGATTCATGGTAATGCTGAGTTTACATGGGAACAACCACATGTGTCCACCCCAGTATCAATGAGATTTCCTACTGGGACTGGTCATTCAGCCATTCAAATTGATAAGATAAAGGAAGAATTGATGGAAAAGATGGAAGACCAAATCAAAGCAATCAAGGGTCCTATCACCTATGGTCCCCTTGGAATAGAAGAGTTGTGCCCTACTGCTAACATTATCATCTCAAAGGACTTTAAGGTTCCAAAATTAGACAAATATGACGGAAGCACCAACTATTTTTTTCACCTAAAAACATGCATTAACAAAATTTCAATTTGGTCAAAGGCTTGAAAGTTTCTTGTTTGTTTCTTTCATGAAAGCTTTGATTGGGCCAACTTTGGAATGATGTATCCAACAAGACCTTTCCAAAATCTCTTCTTGGGATAATTGGGCAAACATTTTTATGGGATACCATCGGTTCAACTTGGATACAACCCCAACTCGAGAACAGTTGGGAACACTACAAAAGAAAAATGAGGAAATGTTGATCCTAAAATAGGCCGTAAATACATGAGTTGTATAAATAATAAAATAAAGAGTAAAGATCATTCCCTTGAGGATAAGTTTACTTCTAATGCTAAGTATTAACCAACAGCTTAAATAATTCTATTCAAGAATATAAAATTTTAGAAAAGAAACATAAACTAAAAACTAAAAGCGGTAAAGATAATGGTTAGAGTTTAGGAAAATCCTTTTTCACCCCTTACTTCAACCAATAACATGCAATCCTCTTCATAAATATGAATGCAATGATTAGGTTAGCTTGAGAATCTACTTAAGTTAAAAGCCTATATCTAGGGGTCAATTGACTATGGTTTCAATTGCCTAACTCACTATATTTCCATGAGAGCTAACACAAAATCTACTCTTCTAGGTCTATTCCCAAACACACACTATGTATGGATAAGAGGTATATTTCTATTCTATTAACGAATTAACTCATTCCGCTATTAGAATGGAATCAAACATGCATCAACTATACCTATGATCTAAAACCCAAAGTCCTATGTCTAGGCTCATTAGATTTTATCAAATCGACTTATATGATAATCAGACATTCAAGAACATTAAGAACAATATGATTGAACAAAACTATACAACCATACAAACTTAAAGGAGAACAAAATCATTAATATTCATAAAAAGGATTCAAAGTATTCTCTAAAATAGCTACTACATCATTGAACATGAAAATATACATCAAAAACCATGTTCAAGATAATAGAAGAGAAGAAAGAAAAGGGAGATGGAAGGAAGGCTTATGGATGTTGCCATTGATGCTTGAATCTCCCTTCACGAGGAAGATAATCTCTAACCTTGGCTCCCTTGGCCTCATCTCAGCCTCAGAAACGAAGAACCAATGCAACTTCTCTAACCCTAAACGACCATCCTTCTAAAAATCGAATAAATTAATATTTATAGGCTCAATTTTGCCGCCTCATGCCGTAGAGTGAAATATGTTGCACCGCGACGACGTATACCTCAGGTGTAAGTACTGGCAGCAGGTGCTACACATCACACTGTGGCGTGACATGTCCGATGTCACGACATGCTCTACTGGAATGCTTCCTTGACTTTATTCTCTAATATTGAGTCTTGTCTTGTATCAATTCATCTCTTTTGAGCCCTTCATACATTAGAGAAATTACCAAGTCAAATATAAGTTATAAATTCACTTAATCACTTAAGAATATGCACAATTTGCTCAAGATCATATAGGAAGGTGTCTAAATTGTATTTGACAAATATAAGTGATCTATCAATTATTTTCATATCTTGAGTGTCTTATGTTTGATCTAATTGAATTTCATGCGTGTTTAATTGATCACTACTAGAAAATTAGGTTTTAGAGACTGATTTAGAGACCGATTTATTTCAGTCTCTATAGAGACCAAAAGAGAAAAAAAAATTTAATTTGCTACCGAAATAAAAATAGTCTCTAATTCGGTCTCTAAATTTTTTAGAGACCAAAATTATTTATAGAAGAAATTTTAAAAAATAAAAAAGTGTGTTATTTTTAGAGACTAATATTTTGGTCTCTAAATTAAAAAAATTAAAAATTAAAAATAAAAAATTAGAGACCGAATTAGAGACTAAAATTAAAAAAAAAAAAATTTAAAAAATAAAAATGTGTGTTATTTTTAGAGATTGATATTTCGGCCTTTAAATAAAAAAAAAAAAAAATTAGAGATCGAATTAGTGATTGAAATTAAAAAATTTTTAAAAAATAAAAAAGTGTGTTATTTTTAGAGACCAATATTTAGTCTCTAAATAAAAAAATTATAAAAAAAATAAAAAATTAAAGACCAAATTAGAGACTAAAATTAAAAAAAAATTAAAAAAAATGTGTGTTATTTTTAGAAATCGATATTTCGGTCTCTAAATAAAAAAAATACTTAATAACCGTAAATTTGGTCTCTAATATACATTTCGCCCCACCCCACTCTACTCCCTTTCTTTGCTTTTCTTTCCTTCTTCACCAAAATACATCTTCAACCCATCTCCACCCCACCCCTCAACCGTGCCTCCAAGCCAACCAGATCTTTCCTTCCACTAACTAGCCATCATCGTCACCCCACCCCACAACTGCACCTCCAAGACGTGCTCAGACAAGATCATTCCCTCCACTAACCACCCATCACCGTCACGCCACCCCACAACCGTGCCTCCAAGTTGTCGCGCGGACCAGATCCACCAGATCCTTCCCTCCCTAACCACCGTCGCGCCTCCAAGTCGTGCTCGGACTAGATCCACCCTACACCATCCATCACCGTTACGCATCGTGCCTGCAATTACTGAGTACACAGATTTGCCCAGCCACAGTGAACGAGATCTGCCATTGTTGAGTATGTATATCCTCCACTGCGAGTCCAACTCCTACCACCATCCATTACCACCGTGCCTGCCATTGTTGAGTGGTTGGCATCTTCAAAATCCCTATTTTGCCTCTGCTTCATATTTATGTATTTAGCAGTAGAATAGTGACTGCATTTTAGTATTCTGCTAATGGGGATTTGAGTTTTGTTAAGAAAAGGAGTGTGTTTGATATAGTAGAGTGCTATTAACCAAAGTACACATTTTTGCTAAGACATATCAATGTCATCTATAAACGTTGGGTTGGACTATGCAACAAGGCATGGCTAATGTATTGAGAGTTATTTAGAATTTTAGAGTGATAATTTCATGGGAACTTTTATTGTAGTATGACAAGTGCTCATTAAAAACTAAAGAAACATTAACAAGGTCTGGCTCTGATGATGTTGCTATATCATTGGATTTAATGGTACAAAAGAATGTTACATACATCAAAGTTTAATGATTTCACGATGACTCCCTTGTCTCTGTCCCCCACAATGACATGTTTTTTAAACACCCTATTGAAGGCCATGCTTTGTGTGTTTGCATCTTTTTGTTCTTCATATAATTTTTTTCTGATCTTTTTGGTTGTTTTGTTAACTTTTATTCCATGGTTTTGATGGAGAAAGAGTATATCTTTTTCATTTATCAGCAAAAGAAAAAGGGTAAGTGACATTACATAATGGTGTACCAGCCACAACAATGTATTTTATTGATAGGTATTATAGTACAAGTTCATCAAAAAGAGGATAGGCGGTTGAACTAAATATTTTGCCATACATCTTTTATTGGACTATAGTGAGCAAGTGAGAAACTAAGAAAGTAGCATTGTAAAGTGAAATTTTGGTTAACGTATGTTTTCAAGTTGATTATTTGACATTGTGGCATTACAAGTTTGTTTAAGTCTGAAGTTGAAAATTGCTAGGGGAAGTTTGTGAAGTGGTTCCAGTATTTATGTTTTCTTTATTTCCTGTGTTTACTTAACTTATATGATTTCAAGAATAGCACTATGATTACACTAACATTGTAATGAAATCTCATGTCCTGTGTGTTTACTTATGTTCATAGTTATTCCTGAATCATCAATTCATCTGTCACTGATGCACTGTTAAAAGTACTTCTGGATCCTTATTCCTTACTCTACTAATTAGGTTTCCTCGCAGTGTGTATGGCTGGTACATAGGTTTAACTTTGGCATAATCTTACATAGCTAAGATTGTAATATGTTATGCTACACGTTTAGGTGTAAGTAGAGCCTCTTTTCTTGGGCCAAACTAGTAGAAGTAGAACTTTACTACAAAAAATAAATATAAAAGTTGAATTAAAGTATGTGTATTTGAAAATATTAGGTTAAAAGAGCACCTTGTGTTTTTTTTTCCAAGTTATGGATAACATGGATCAGAAATTGATTTATGGAGGAACAAATTTATTTTTTCATGAACAAGTAGAAGGCTAGTTTTGGAAAATTATATATTTTTTTTCTCTTGATTTTTTTAAAATGTGAATCATATTGTTCCAAGTAGATTTTGACACTAATTGTTTTGATATTGTTGCATGTAGGATGCTTTAATACTATTCATGACAGTGACACATTTCACTTTCCATTATTAGCTCCTGGAGCCTATTCGTCTAATTTCCTTGAACTGCCATATATACTTTCTCAATTCATTTTGTTTTCCAACGAATGTTTTTTGAAAATTATTTATATATTATAAATAGATTTATTTTTCCTATCATTGCTCTTTATTATTTTACAATTACAATTTAAAGCCCAATTATGTACCAAAAAAATATAGAACCGGTTATTGAAGTATAAAGTCTCATATTACTTTGGCATAATCTTAAACCATGCAGAAAAAATGCAAATCCCAATGGGGAGGGAAAGCATTTTGTGTAATGCCTCACGAATTGTACCTATCACTATTCATCATCTTTATTCTGCTTGGAGTTAACCGTGGCATTAGTATTATGCTATTATTTTTTTGTTTTAATTTTGTTAATTTTAGTCCATTCTTGAATGAGTTTCTTTATTAATTTTTTAAATTTTGTTTTCGTACGTATAGGTGCTTGAGGTTGAACTTTCAAACTTTTGAGATAAGAGGTAAATCCCAAACTTTGATTTTGTTTTTCTTTTACTTTAGGCTTGTTTTTGGTATTAATTTGTATGTTAAACTTGTTCTAGGGTCTATATGTTTTGAAATGACAATGATTTTGAGGATGTTGTTGTATCTTAAATTTATATAATTTTTGTTTAAAAGTAATAAACTAATGTCTAATTTTTAGATTAGTTTTAGAAATTTGTTGCATGTGGTTAGACTAAATTTCACTTGTAGTTTTAATATTTCATCTTGATTATGTTACAGAATATGGACATTCGTCAATATTGTTGTTGGATGTATAATAGACTTTTGCTGGCTAAGAAGGGACTTGCTGATATGTTTGTAGAGGGAGTTAAACAATTTGTTTCCTTTGCATGCCAACAAGCACAGTTATTAAGTGAAAATATTATATGCCCTTGTTCTAAGTGCAAAAACCTATAGTACTTGACTCCTGAGGACGTTAAAGTTCATCTTTATCAAAAGGAGTTTAAACATGATTATTGGTATTTGACAAGTCATGGAGAAATTGATCCGACTTTGATGGGAGTTTTCAATAGTCATCCAAGCACCTCTACCACTACACAAATGGGTAATAATGACCATTTAAATATATTTGAGGCCATGGTTTATGATGCGGTTAGTCTAGAGTTTAGGTTCCATAACAATCAACCCTTAGAGGAGCCTCCAAATAAAGATAGTAAAAAATTTTATGATATACTTCATGCGGCCCAAAAGCCTTTGTGGCCGGGATGTAAAGATGAAATTGAATTATTTGTTGCTGTTGAATTATTGAATATCAAATCAGAGGGAAACATTTCCCAACGATCTTTTAATCAAATAGTAGCACTTATGAAAATAACACATCTTATTGAAAATCTCATCCTAGAAAATTTTTACAAGGCGAAAAAAATAGTTTCCAAACTAGGTCTTACTGCAAGGAGAATTGATTGTTCCATGAATGGTTGTATGTTGTTCAATGAAGAGGGAGTTACAAAATGCACATTTTGTGGTGCGGCTCGATATAAAATAAAAAGAATTGGTAAGGGAAAAACCAAGGAGATCCCTGTAAAGAGGTTGATTTATTTACCTCTCATTCCTAGGCTGAAGAGATTATATATTTTAATGAGTTCTGCTCCACACATGAGATAACATTATGAAAATAGATGAGAATCGGGAGTGTTATGTCATCCATTAGATGGAGAAATCTAGAAACATTTTGATGAAACATAGCCTGAATTTAAAGTTGAACACAAAAATGTTAGATTAGACTTAAGTGCTGATGGTTTTACTCCATATAGTCAGTCAGCTATTCCTTATTCCTGTTGGCCTATAATTGTCACTCTGTACAATCTTCCTCCAAAACTATGCATGACAACTCCATATATATTCTTGACTTTGATTATTCCTGGGCCACATAATCCGAAAAGTAAAATAGATGTGTATTTGCAACCTTTGATAGATGAGTTAAAATTGTTATAGGAACAAGGTGTTCTAACTTATGATATTTCAAAAAAAGAAAATTTTGTATTGAAAGTTGCATTAATGTGGACAATAAATGACTTTTCTACATACGACATGTTGTTGGGTTAGAGTACAGTTGGGAGATTGGCATGTCCATATTGTATGAATCGAACAAAGACTTTCACTTTGAAACATGATGGCAAATGTTCTTGGTTTGATTGTCATCGTCAATTTTTGCCTATAGATCATGCATACCATAGAAATAAGGATGCATTTTATAAGAATAAACAAGAGAAATTTGTACCTACGCCTAGGTTGTCAGGGGCCAAGGTATGGGAAGATGTTTGTGATGTTCCAAAAGTGACTGAGGTGGGTCCATGTACATGTGCTGGGTTCGGGGTTACTCATAATTGGATAAAACAAAATATTTTCTGGGAGTTACCATATTGGGAAAGTAATATGGTCAGACACAATCTTGAAGTGATACATATTGAGAAAAATGTGTTTGATAATGTCTTTAATACAATGATGGATATTAAAGACAAAGCCAAAGACAATGTTAAAGCTAAGATGGATCTTAAAGAGTATTGTAGGTGGAGAGAACTATAGTTGCAAGAATTGCCTAATGGAAAATTTTTGAAGCCTAAAGCAAAATTTGCTTTGTCCATGGAGCAAAAAAGAGTTGTATGTAAATGGGTTAGTGAATTAAAAATGTCTGATGGATATGCCTCTAATTTGCATAGATGTGTAAACACGAGAGAGGGGAAGCTATTTGGGATGAAAAGTCATGATTGTCATGTGTTTGTGGAGCGGTTGCTACCAATTGCTTTTGGTGCATTACCAAATCCAGTGTGAAAGCCTTTAGCTAAATTAAGTAAATTCTTTAGAGATTTGTGCTCAATAGTGTTACGTGTGTCTGATTTGTTAGTAATGGAGCAAAACGTTGTCATTACAACATGTAAGTTGGAACAAATCTTTCCACCCGGATTCTTTAACTCAGTGGAGCATTTACCTATTCATCTGCCATATGAGGCAAGAGTAGGAGGCTCTGTTCAATATCGATGGATGTATCCATTTGAGAGGTAATCACGTGATTTATTACGTTTTAAATGTGGTAATCTTTTTATTTCAAAGTTTAGTAATTAATGATATCATGTTTCTTTTAGGTAATTGAATAGGTTGAAGCGAATGGTTAAAAATAAATCACTTATGGAAAGGTCCATATGTGAGGCATATTTATGCCAAGAGACTTCTTATTTTTGTTCTTACTATTTTGAATCTCGTGTGCAATCAATGAGAAATAGAGTTGGTTGAAATGATGATGGAGGTTTAGATGAGACAATCCAACCTACTTTATTAATTTTCAATCATCCTGGTCGCTTAGCTAGAACTTGTAACTGTAGGTATTTAATGGATAAGGGAGTAGCTGCTGCACATTTACATATCCTACTTAATTGTGAAGAGATTCAACCATATATTAGGTAAGTGGACTAAATCATTCTTGAATTGTTTATTTTAGTATGTATATGTAATTAGTTCATATTTAGTAACCCTGTGCATGTTATTAGATTTTTTGAGGAATACTTGAAAATAGCTAATCCAAACATTAGTTGCACTGATGTTAATGGTAAAATTGCATTTGAATTTTCAACCTGGTTTTGAAGTTACGTAAGTGTCTTAACACTTTTTTAAATGATATAAATACTTGACAATTATGTTATAAATTATATTGATTTTACTATTTTCATTTATAGGTTTACAATAAAAATAACTTAGTACAAAATCAATTTTTGCACCACTTAGCATGGGATCCTAAAAGAAAGGTTCATACATGGCCTATCTACTTTGTCATTGGTTATAAGTTTCATACAAAGGATTGGAGTATCAATAAAAAAAACCATCAATTATGGAGTTTGTGTTAAGAGTGATGACAAAGTAGAAGAAGAGAATTATTATTATGGCATCATTAAAGAAATTGTGGAAGTAAAATACACCAATGAAATGGTTAGTGTTGTTTAATTGTGAATGGTTTGATGTTGTACTTAATCGTGGTGTGAAGGTTCATAAACAATATGGGATTGTGGAGGTTTGACATACTCGACGGTATCCAAAATATGACCCCTTCATATTTGCTCAAAATGCAATTCAAGTGTATGACGAGCGCCGAACTCAGTCAAAATTATAACCGAAGTTATTACCTAAGCTTGTAGCACAGTGACAACACCGGATCATTTCCACGAGGATTATAGATGCAATTTAATCAAATCAAGTGAAAGTTAGCAAAGTGGGGTTTGACAGTTTAAGATCGTACTTAACAAAATTAACGGAAGAAATGATAATTAAAGAGTAGTCAATTTAGAAACCTATCCAAGATTGAGTGGATTCAATCATAGACCCTTCATAAAACACTTGAAGCGCAATTGAATTATTAATTTGGATCTAACCGAGATCTCTGCATCAAATCCAAAATTCATACTAGACGATCGTCCAGAATTCAATTAACAAGTGATAAACACAAATCCGCAATCGCACCATTCATGAAAATCTATGTTAATTTCAAGTACCGAATTCAATTAACTTAGGCACAAATCAGTAACTTAACCTCTTCAATTCTGTGATTAATTTAGATCAATCAGTTCTAAGTTTTATCACAAATCTCAATCTTCATTTATGTGATTAGTTTAGATTAATTAGTTCTAAGTTTCATCACAAATCTCAATCTTAAACCAAGATCAAATCAGATCAACATAAATAGAATCACCATTCATGCATTCAAGATCAAGAAGAAGAAGAAAGAAGAAGAAAAGAGGAATTCAATTACAAATCAAATACAATGCATAACCAAGGTCTCAAGAATCCAAACCACAATCTCTTCAAGAGTTCTAAATTGACCCAAAGTAGCTTAGCCCTCCATTACCATGAAGGGGAGCATCAAAATATACAAAAACTATGAGAAACTATGAAGAAACAAGAAGAAACTTAGAGAGAAATGAAGGAGAATTACATCTTGTTCATGATAAATGGTGCCTTTTATAGAAGTCTAAGGTAACAAAATGACAAAGGGAAGTGGGTGGATGAGTGGATGAGTGAGTGGAGTGTTTGAGTGGATGGATTAATGGGTTGGTTTAGTGGATTGGTTTAGTGGATGAGTGAGTGGAATGGTTGAGTGGTTGAATTAGTGAAAAATGCCAAAGGACTTTTGGTGAGTGGGAAATTATGGACATGAATGGGTGAGTGGATGGATTAGTGGATGAGTGGGGGATGGTTTAGTGGATGAGTGAGTGGAATGGTTGAGTGGTTGAATTAGTGAAAAATGCCAAAGGACTTTTGGTGAGTGGGAAATTATGGACATGAATGGGTGAGTGGATGGATTAGTGGATGAGTGAGTGGATGGATTAGTGGATGAGTGAGTGTATGAGTGGATGAATGGGTGAGTTAGTGGATGAGTGGATGAGTGGATTAGTGGATGGATGAGTGGATTAGTGGATGGATGAGTGGGTGGTTGAGGATGAAAATTTCGTGTCTGACTTGGAAGCCAAAAACGACCCACTATACTTCAGAACCACGAAAAGTGTTCTTCATGAAAGTTGTAGATCCTTGTCTTGGCTATAAAATGGATACCTGGTTCGTCCAATTTGGCTTCCTTAAGCCCAAGATATGTCCCAAATACCGTAGGTTGCTCAAACCCAACTTCAGCACCTCTGTTCCGACTTGCAAGCTCAAAATGACCTACTAGACTTCTTTTTCTCAAAATGTGTTCTTAATGAAAGTTGTTTATTTGGATCTTGACTATCCACTGTCCAAATTTCAGCCCATCTCCATTATTACATCTTGAGATATGATTTTATGAGTGCACACTGTTCGGATTCTACTGACAGAACCTATATTCTGAATTCCATGTAAACTTAGGTCCCTTAGACATCTGAATCGGACTTCGAGCTCTTCATCAAAGTTGTCGAGCTTCCTCTTAGCTTTCCTACAAGGTAAAATTCATGTTCATCAGATATTAGAAACTCAAGTTATGGCCAAAATACAGAAATAATGTCAAATCTCAATAATGCTGGAAATATTCAATTAGGACCAATTTGAGCTCAAACTCACAAAATCATACCAAACTCAATCAATTAAGAATATGGAGAGTGTAAATGACTAAACATAAGGGTTTCTTAATGAATAAAATATGTGATTATCAAATTCCCCCACACTTAGCTTTTTGCACTCCTGGGCAAGACTCAAGACCAAAACAAGGACATAAGAGATTAACAAAAATTTAAATTCCAACGACATTTAAGAACCCAAAATTTTACAATCAAGAAGAACAACCAAAGGTTCAAGGGATTAAAACATTCATGAGTTAACAATTCTCCACATCTCAAACCAACAAGTAAGGTATCTTCAACATGAATCGAGAATGATAGATCTTCACAAGATTCCCTCTCAATCTCTCAAGTGTTTAAAAGGTAGGTATTTCACTCAATTCAACCCATGAAAATTGCACTACCATAAGCTTGCTTATCTTCTACTTCTTCACTACTCAAAACACATGCACACACAAATCATGAGGACTTTATTCAAGGTTGTAGTGAGGTCAAGGTAACAGAAGAGGATAAAATGGATATGAGAAGATAAATACCAAAGAGAATAAAAGCAAATGAGAGCTGAGTTCAAATAACAAGCATAAAAGTTCATCCTAACTCTAGTGTATATCCCTTTACATATTCATTTCCCAATCCTTTTCTTTTTTTTTAAACACTTGGTTTTTTTTTTCCTTTTTTCTTTTTTTTTTTCTTTTTTATATATATATATATGAACATAACTATATACATCAATTTTTTTTTCTTTTTGGGCACTCTTTTTTTTTCAACAACCATTTTGTACACACACCCCCACACTTGTTCAAAAACTCATTCATTAACCAAGCTAATGTTCTTTTATTCCCTAAGGTAAAGTAAGAACAAGATTTCTCATTTAAGGCACATAATGAGCTAGAAACAAGGAATGGTCAAATAAGCTCAAAGGGGTTAAGCAAAGAAAAATATACAAGGTTAGCGGGAATCGAGAGAATTTTCAAGAAGTCAAAAGAGTGCTTGATATCATATTGAAAACAAGGTTGGCTATTTGGTTAAACTAGCTAATTAAGAAAGAAGGCCTCAATCATGTTCATGCATGCAAGTGAAATGTAGCCTCAAAAAGAATCAAAGCAAGTTCTAGAGTGGTCATTAACATGAGTGAAAATCACACAAGAAAGAAGAGAATGACATAAATGTTAAATCCATCCATTAGGCTCAAAATCTTACAAGGTATGCATCCATCAAACTCAATTCATCAATTCAATCATCCATCACCAAGCATATCAGTTCAAGAAGGGAGAAAAGTTATTCAATCATGCAATGAACCCTCTTTTTTTTTGTTTTGATTTTTTTGTTTTGATTTTTTTTTTAACAAACCAAAAGAAAAGAAACATGCTAAAATCTCTCCCCTACACTTAATATAACATTGCCCTCAATGTGAAAGAGAGATATAAAAAAGAGCAACACAACCTGATAAGAAGTGAATCAACGCCAAGCAGAAAAGACACACTGTTAGTTCCGCATCAGACCCTGAGAAGAAATCAAACAATAAAACTTAAGTATTGCCACAATTTAATACTAATTAATTACTACCTAAAAAAACTCCTTACTCTGCCACCAATTAAGATGCGTCTCAAGAGTAAAATTCTCCTTACTCTGCCATCACTAATTAGTTTAATAAGTCCATGACAATCATATCATACTTTCCAAACAAAACAACAATTTTTTTTTTAATAAAATCAAACCCATTAAAGAGAAAGTGTCAGATCTGGCTTTTTTTTCTTGTTACTTCCTTCGCTGCTTCCTGTTGACCAATCTATCTGAGCTAATACCTTATCAGGTACATACTCAAAAGCTTCTAATTTATCAATGAGCTCATCAATAGTGGAGGCAGAGATAAGAAGTTGTCTTGCCGAAGGAGTGATAAATTTCTGTTCCACAGCTTTGTCAAGAAAAAATAACAAAAGATCAAAGAAATTATTAACATTCAACAAACCAATGGGTTTATGGTGGATGTTCAGTTCAGCCCAAGAGACAATTTGAAAAATCTCTTCCAACGTACCAAAACCACCAGGTAAGACAAGAAATGCATCAGAATTGTCAACCATTGTTTTCATTCGTCCATGCATAGATGTTACCTGAATTTCTTCTCCAATTGTCTTTCCAGTGATGTTATTTGCAGCTAAAAGTTTAGGAATAACACCTAAAACCTGACTGCCTCCTAAAAAGGCAGCAAGTGATACAGCCCCCATTAATCCACGGCAACCTCCCCCATATACAAGATGAATATTCCTCGCAGCAAGTGATCGACCAAGAGTGCTAGCTGCGTTTACAAATTCTAATCCCTTCCCATAACTCGACCCACAAAAAACACAGACATTTTTGAGGTTACGAATAGGAGGTCCCATTCTATACTTTTCCTCCCTTTGAGTGTTTCTTAGTTGAAGGAAAATGGAGAAAATGGAGTGTTTAAATAGGAAAAAGAATGGAAAGGGGAATAATTGCACCTATGAGGGTAGGTTGGTTTGTTGTCGAAAAAGGTTGAAATTAAGAAACACAAAATCTTTTTTTTTTTTTTTTTTTTTTTTTTTTTTGTTTTTTTTTTTTTTTTGTTTTTTTTTTGTTTTTTTTTTGTTTTTTTTTTACTTCAAGAAAACCATCAAGGTAAAGAAGTCTAGAAACCCCTGAAGGACCCTGCTCAAAGGATCGTCTGTACAAAAATCAAAATACAACAAAATGATACAAAGATAAAAGAAATAGAAAATGATGACATACTTGTATGTACAGTTTCCATGGCGTATCTTTATACTGCACGTCATGAGTGCAGTAGACATCACGTCCTTTTTTTTTTTTTGAAATTATTAGAAAAACTTGATGAAAGATGAGTGCATACTTACTTAAGATTGGGATGGAGGTAGTCTGCTCTTTCGGCTTTGTGCCAAAGCATTGTTGATCAGTATTCGACCCATTCAAGACCAGCGCAACTTAGGGCTCCCAAAAGGGACAAGTGGCCATAATACGACTGGCTGCCTCACATGTGGGATACAATCTACCTTCTTTGTTTTTCAATTAAGAAGGCTGGATCAGGATGCATGCATTTCCCCATTCACGGTGTGTGTTACCAAAGCCAACCCTAAAAGGTATACATAATTTTTGTTTTTTTTGTTTTTTTTTTTTTTGTTTTTTTTTTTGTTTTTTTTTTTTTTTTTGTTTTTTTTAGAGATGACATGAAGAAGAAGAAGAAGATGATGATATATACAGATTGTTTGTGGATATGGCTCACATCTGCCTCTGGTTTAACGTCCAGTAACGGCTTAAACGTCTTCTATGAGTCGAGGATAAGCTTCCCATCCAATTTTCTTATAAATTGGCAAACAGGGTCTTTTAGAGTCAGATTCCCAAGACTGTAGCATTTTTTTTTCATCCTTGAAGAGATTCCACAATTTAAGAATTTCACGATGCACCAATCCACAAGAATGCGTCTCAAGAGTCAATAAGATATCATCTAATGACTCCTTACTCAGTCCATTCTTAATGAAGAAAATTTTATCTTCTCTATTTGCGGAAACCATCCCCTTAGTACGACATCGCTTGTTACAGCTCCATCGTCCACATTTGTGACAGACTTGTAACCTTTTTGCTCTTCTCCTTTTAGAATATGAACTTCTTCCAAGACCAGGGCATATACGAGTCAAATGAAATTGAGGACTCACCAAATAATCGGACCTTTGCTTCAATTATCCAACGTACATCTTCTGGCATACCTTTGTGCATTAACATTCTCAATCTTTCACATCGAACTTTGTAGATTTTTCTCGAGCATTTTGAGGAAGAGAAGGAAAATGTTTTCTCGTGTTTGAAAGAATGACATCCATTTTGAAGGAGAAGAAGGGTTCGGTTATTTTGGAAAACCGAAAAAAATAAACCGACTTGAGAGTCACGGAGTCACCGTATCCGCCACTTAACCTAAGAACACAAAGAACTCAAGAACTTGGTTTTCTAGGAATGGTTGAGTCTTTGTCCATTAACTTTAAGCGCATTACCATTCCTAGGATCCTCAATATCTTCGGCCCCAGAGGATACACGTGTTTGACAGCAAAAGAACCGCGCCACCTAGATCTCAATTTTTCAAGGAGTAGTTGCAGATTATAATCTCAAAGCAGAACCTTTTTGACCAATTTCCGCAACTTTTGCAAAAGGTGTAGCAGACCTTGAATAAAGTGGGCCAATAAAATCCATACTGCAAGATTTTCGCAGTTGTTGTCGTTGAAGAAAAAAAATGACCTCCACTTGCTTCCGAGTGACAAAATTTAATGGCACTACCTACCTCATTGTCGGGCACACAACTGTTTTTTTTTTCTTTTTTTTTTTTTTTTTTTCTTTTTTTTTTCTTTTTTTTTCATTCATAATGCGGATGGAGAAGGTTCATCACCTCCACTTCTGCATTCTCTGGAAGTTCATGATACTGTTTGAGGCGGTGTCCATTTACGATGAAAGCTTTGGCAGTGACCTCACTTTTAATCTGAACAGCACCAGAAGGAAAAACCTTAGTAACAATAAATGGTCCATCCCATCTAGACCTTAATTTGCCAGGCATTAGTCGGAGGCGGGAGTTATAGAGGAGAACTTTTTGACCAATCTCAAATGTTTTCCTCAGAATCAACTTATCATGGAAGGCTTTGGTCTTCTCCTTATAGAGTTTGGAACTTTCATAAGCCTCCAAGCGGATCTCCTCCAATTGCTGCAGCTGCAGCTTCCTCTCCATACCTGCTTGATCTAGGTCCAAGTTGCACCTTTTCACTGCCCCGAGAATGCATGATGCTCAATTCCCACCGGGTGGCACGCTTTTCAAAAACAATCCGATACGGAGACATCCCGATTGGTGTCTTATAAGCAGTCCGGTAAGCCCATAAAGCATCCTCAAGCCTCTTGCTCCAGTCCTTTCTGTTAGGTTGAACTGTCTTCTGGAGTATCTGTTTGATCTCCCTGTTGGAAATCTCGGCTTGCCCATTAGTTTGGGGATGGTAAGGTGTAGAAACTCAGGTGCAAGACCCCATACTTTTTCATCAAAGCCTCCATGCTTCGATTACAAAAATGTGAACCCGATCACCGATGATGGCCTTCTAACTCCAAACCTGCGAGAAAATCATGATCTAACAAAATCCACAACAACTTTGGAATCATCGGTCCGAGTAGCTTTCGCCTCCACCCACTTGGATACATAATCAACAAATAGCAAAATGTAAACAAAACCAAAAGAAACAGGAAAGGGTCCCATAAAATCAATACCCCATACATCAAAAATCTCACGAGAATAATAAGGATTTCGGGGCATCTCATTCCTTCGAGAAGTGTTTCCTGTTTTTTGGCATTGATCACAAGATTTACAAAACACATATGCATCATGAAATAGAGTGGGCCAATATAATCCAGATTCCAAAACTTTCCTAGCAAATTTGGGGACCAAAATGACCGCCACATGCAAGTGCATGACAAAAGCTAAAAATAGAATGGAATTCATTATCAGGCACACATCTCCTAATGACTTGGTCACTACAAAATTTCCACGATAAGGGTCATCCCACACATAATATTTTGACTCACTTTTCAATTTATCAATTTGAGCCCTAATAAAATGTGCGGGAAAACACCAAAGAACTAAGAAATTTATCAAATCAAAGAAACCAAGGAGTGTTACCTTGCACTTGAAAAGCTGCTCATCATGGAAGACATCATGGATAGGAAAAAGTATCGCCTCCTTTTCAATTCGGCTTAGGTGATCAGCCACTAAATTCTCTGCTCCACTTTTATCACGGATTTCAATATCGAACTCTTGGAGGAGCAAAATCCACCTAATCAACCTAGGCTTTGCATCAAGCTTCTTTAGGAGAAACTTCAGAGCTGTATGATATGAAAACACAACCACTCTAGAACCAAGCAAATATGATCGAAATTTGTCTAAAGCAAAAACAATTGCTAAAAGTTCCTTTTCAGTGGTGGTGTAGTTGACTTGTGCAGGATCTAAAGTTCTTGAAGCATAGGAGATGACATGAGATATTTTGCCGACCCTTTGTGCAAGAACAGCTCCCAAAGCATAATTAGAGGCATCACACATGAGCTCAAATAGGAGTGTCCAATCTGGTGGTTGGATGATAGGTGTACTGGTCAATGCTTGCTTCAAGTGATTGAAGGCATCCTTGCATTTCTGGTCAAAATGGAACTCCACTTCTTTTTGTAGCAAGTTGGATAGTGGAAGAGCAATTTTGCTGAAATCCTTTATGAACCGCCTATAGAAACCTGCATGACCAAGGAAAGAACAAACCTCCCGCACGCATGTGGGGTAAGATAAGCATGAAATAACATTTATTTTTGCAGGATCTATCTCGATACCCTTGCTAGATATTACCTGTCCTAAAACTATACCTTGTTCTACCATGAAATGACATTTCTCAAAATTCAGAACAAGGTTAGTTTCAATGCATCTATGTAAAACCTGAGCCAGGCTATCCAGGCATGCATCAAAGGAAGAACCATAGACAATAAAATCATCCATAAATACATCCATGCAATTCTCTAAAAGTCGAAAAGATACTTACCATACACCTTTGAAAGGTGCCCGGAGCATTGCACAGACCAAAGGGCATCCTCCTGTATACAAATGTGCCAAATGGACAAGTGAAAGTAGTCTTCTCTTGGTCTTCTGGGGCTATATGAATCTGAAAATAACCTGAATATCCATCCAGAAAACAATAATGCGACTTGCCAGCTAGCCTCTCCAACATCTGATTAATGAAAGGTAGCGGAAAATGATCTTTTTTGGTAGCCTGGTTAAGCCGCCTATAATCAATGCAAACCCGCCAACTGTTCTGAACTCTTGTGGGTAGAAGTTCATTATTCTCATTCTCAACTACTGTGACCCTAGATTTCTTGGGAACAACCTGCACGGGGCTCACCCATTTACTGTCTGATATGGGATAAATAATGTCAGCTTGAAGTAGCTTGGTCACTTCCTTCTTCACCACATCTAGAATCAAGGGGTTCAGTCTCCTTTGGGGTTGCCTTACTGGTTTCGTATCCTCTTCCAATAAAATCCTATGCATGCATGTGGATGGACTAATACCAGGAAGATCTGTAAGTGTCCATGCGATGGCTTGCTTATTCTGCCTCAAAACCTGCAGCAATTTTTCTTCTTATTCAGGTTGTAGATTCTTAGCAACAATTACTGGCAGCTTCTCACCATCTCCTAAATATGCATATTTAAGATGGTCTGGCAAAGTCTTCAACTCTAAGGATGGGGGCTGTACAATGGAAGGCAAAGAAGCTATTTGAAACAACTAATTCAACAACATTAAATTCAAAGACACGCTTCGACTTCTATTTTCACATGCGGTATCATTTAAGTCAAGACAGTTGCATCATCACTCATACCAGCATAAATCTCAGCACATACAACACATGGCTCAACATCACAAGCAACACATGTACCACAAGAAACGTAATCCGAGAAAGTCAAGCAATATCGTGGAATTCAAAGATATAAATCAGCATAAACATCATCAACCAGCATCTCAATCACATCAATATGAAAAACAGAATGCTCCTCTAGGGGATGTCTCATGGCATCAAAAATGTTAAACTGTACCAAATCATTGCCAAACTCCATAGAAAGGGTGCCAGCATGCACATCTATCTTGGTCTTGGCGGTCTTGAGGAACGGTCTGCCTAGAATTAATGGAGCATGGTTTGCTGAAGACTCATCTTCCATGTCCAAGACATAGAAGTCCGCTGGAAAAATTAGCTTATTCACCCGAACTAACACATCTTCTAGTACTCCTGCAGGATAAGCAGTGGTCCTATTTGCTAATTGAATCACTATACCAGCAGGTTGCAAAGTGCCAATATTCAAGGATTTATAAATTGACATAGGCATGACATTAATCGAAGCACCCAAATCTAGCATTGCATGTTCAAATTTGGAGTTACCTATCATGCAAGGAATTGTGAAAGTTCCAGGATCTTTGCATTTTTGTGGCATGCTTGGTAGAATCATTGCAGAAACATTTCTGCCCATGCTTATTTTCTCAGTACCCTTAAGTCTTCTCTTGTGAGTACACAACTCTTTGAGGAATTTGGCATACTTGGGAATCTCGCTTGATTGCATCAAGGAGGGAATATTGATTTCCACCTTCCCGAATGTGTCCATGACTTCTCTTTCTATTTCTGTTTGCGCAAAGATACTTGACCGTGTGACTCGTTTGGAAAAGGTAGTGGAATGACCAGATTTGAATTCTCTCGCACATTTCTTTTGTGTCACGCATTTTTGACCGAGCTATCCACTTTCTTCTTTCTCGGTCACCTTCGGTCGGGTTGCGCACTTGTAGTTCGGGTTGTGGTGGAGTAGGACCGTCAACTTCTCTCGCCACTTCTCAAGCTAATGGCACTTACATTGCCTCTTGGGTTGTTGACCTGTTTGTGAAGGCAATTGGTTCGACCCTTGACTTTTCACTCACTCGAGTGGTTGCCATCCGCCCAATTTGAGTTTGTAAATTCGGATGGTGGCATTGACATTCTGCTGAAACTGCGTTTCATCAAGTCTTCGAAAGGTGGCTCACCGGGAGTGGCTGCCGGGAACAGTAGGCTGAGGGGCTCGTCAGCATAGGTGGCGGCGCAGTTGTGCTTGCCTAAATGCAGGTGGTTGGTACTTGTTGCTAGGGCCTGTAGCTTGGTATCTAAACTGTGGTTGCTGCTGTTGGTAGGGCTATTGTTGTTGTTGACCAGAATTTCCATATCTCAAGTTGGGATGGTCCCTCCAGCCAAGGTTATAGGTATTAGAAAATGGATCATATCTGGGCTGCTGCTGTGATTGCTGATATTGGGGTCTACCAGGAAAAATACCAGCTGCTGCAACAGATTGTTCTGGAAAAATAGAACCACCATCCTGAAGTGTAGGGCATGCATCAGTAGGATGAGATGAACAAGAGCAAATGCCACACACAGTTGCAGCCATCTCGCATTGGTGCTTGTTGTCCCATCGCTAATTGCTTCACCAAAGAAGTCAATTCATCAAGTCTCGTGTTCCATTCTCTCGTTGGTCTACATGAGACGATTGAATTTCATTGACTCCTCCGGTTGAGGTAATAATTCGTGTGCCAAATTGTTGGGTGTTGGCTGCCATGTTTGCTATCAAATCTCTTGCCGCACAGGGGTCTTGTCTACTAAGGCTCCTCCAGAGGCAAAGATCCACCATGCTTCGTCATTTGGCAAAGCAAGCCTTCATAGAAATATTGAATTAAGAGTTGATCGGTGATTTGGTGGTGGGGACACTCGAGCACGCCTTCTTGAATCTTTCCCAATATTCATGCAAGGTCTCTACCGTCACTTGTCTTATGCCACATATATCTTTTCTAATGGCAAAGAAATCTAGAGGCAGGGAAAAATTTCTCTAAGAACAACCGCTTCATGTCACCAACTTGTTACCGAACCTGGTGAAAGATAAAATAACCAATCCTTGGCTATATCGGCAAGTGAGAAAGGAAATGCCCTCACTTGATGTGCTCTTTCGAGATCCCATGTGGTTTCATGGTTGAACAAACCACATGGAACTCCTTAGATGCTTATGGAGATCCTCACCGCAAAACCGTGAAACTTGGGCAACAAATGTATCAATCCAGATTTTAACTCAAAATCGCATCAAGATCTGGGTATTGAATACACAAAGACCGGTTAGTTATATCGGGAGCAAAGAAGTTCCTTAAGAGTTCTATTTTGCATGTTATCACCATAATTTCGAATTATTCAAGATCTCAAGTTCACTCTCAATATTAAGATCAAATTCAAGCAATTCTTGCACTTAGCCTACGAGCTCTAATCAACCTATGCAAGGTTCTATCAATCTCGGGATCAAAGTCAACCAAGTTATCGAGGCTCTGACCTAGTCATGCATCACACAAAAACAAATAAATAAGCAAAATACACTAGACAATGGTTAAAAATGTTAGAAAAATTAATAAAAAGCAAAAGTTAGTAAAAACACTTAAAATGAAAAGATTACACTTACTAATCCCGACAACAACGGCGCAAAATTTTGACGAGCGCCGAACTCAACCAAAATTATAACCGAAGTTATTACCTAAGCTTGTAGCACAGTGACAACACCAGATCATTTCCACGAGGATTATAGATGCAATTTAATCAAATCAAGTGAAAGTTAGCAAAGTGGGGTTTGACAGTTTAAGATCGTACTTAACAAAATTAACGGAAGAAATGATAATTAAAGAGTAGTCAATTTAGAAACCTATCCAAGATTGGGTGGATTCAATCATAGACCCTTCATAAAACACTTGAAGCGCAATTGAATTGTTAATTTGGATCTAACCGAGATCTCTACATCAAATCCAAAATTCATACTAGACGATCGTCTAGAATTCAATTAACAAGTGATAAACACAAATCCGCAATCGCACCATTCATGAAAATCTATGTTAATTTCAAGTACCGAATTCAATTAACTTAGGCACAAATCAGTAACCTAACCTCTTCAATTCTCATGATTAATTTAGATCAATCAGTTCTAAGTTTCATCACAAATCTCAATCTTCATTTATGTGATTAGTTTAGATCAATTAGTTCTAAGTTTCATCACAAATCTCAATCTTAAACCAAGATCAAATCAGATCAACATAAATAGAATCACCATTCATGCATTCAAGATCAAGAAGAAGAAGAAAGAAGAAGAAAAGAGGAATTCAATTACAAATCAAATACAATGCATAACCAAGGTCTCAAGAATCCAAACCACAATCTCTTCAAGAGTTCTAAATTGACCCAAAGTAGCTTAGCCCTCCATTACCATGAAGGGGAGCATCAAAATATACAAAAACTATGAGAAACTATGAAGAAACAAGAAGAAACTTAGAGAGAAATGAAGGAGAATTACATCTTGTTCATGATAAATGGTGCCTTTTATAGAAGTCTAAGGTAACAAAATGACAAAGGGAAGTGAGTGGATGAGTGGATGAGTGAGTGGAGTGTTTGAGTGGATGGATTAGTGGGTTGGTTTAGTGGATTGGTTTAGTGGATGAGTGAGTGGAATGGTTGAATGGTTGAATTAGTGAAAAATGCCAAAGGACTTTTGGTGAGTGGGAAATTATGGACATGAATGGGTGAGTGGATGGATTAGTGGATGAGTGGGTGGAGTGGTTAAGTGGTTGGATTAGTGTATGAGTGGATGAATGGGTGAGTTAGTGCATGAGTGGATGAGTGGATTAGTGGATGGATGAGTGGGTGGTTGAGGATGAAAATTTCGTGTCTGACTTGGAAGCCAAAAACGACCCACTATACTTCAGAACCACGAAAAGTGTTCTTCATGAAAGTTGTATATCCTTGTCTTGGCTATAAAATGGATAGCTGGTTCGTCCAATTTGGCTTCCTTAAGCCTAAGATATGTCCCAAATACCGTAGGTTGCTCAAACCCAACTTCAGCACCTCTGTTCCGACTTGCAAGCTCAAAATGACCTACTAGACTTCTTTTTATCAAAATGTGTTCTTCATGAAAGTTGTTTATTTGGATCTTGACTATCCACTGTCCAAATTTCAGCCCATCTCCATTATTACATCTTGAGATATGATTTTATGAGTGCACACTGTTCGGATTCTACTGACAGAACCCGTATTCTGACTTCCATGTAAACTTAGGTCCCTTAGACATCTGAATCGGACTTCGAGCTCTTCATCAAAGTTGTAGAGCTTCCTCTTAGATTTCCTACAAGGTAAAATTCATGTTCATCAGATATTAGGAACTCAAGTTATGGCCAAAATACAAAAACAATGTCAAATCTCAATAATGCTGGAAATATTCAATTAGGACCAATTTGAGCTCAAACTCACAAAATCATACCAAACTCAATCAATTAAGAATATGGAGAGTGTAAATGACTAAACATAAGGGTTTCTTAATGAATAAAATATGTGATTATCAGTGTATCATGCACCTTATCCTGAAAAAATAAAAGACAAGGCTAATTGGTGGGTTGTCATTAAAACCAAACCAAGAGGTACTGTTGATGCTCGAATATGCATTAGAGATTGCATATAAAGATGTTGCAACCTATGTGGATTTTATAACAAATGATGACCCTCTTGATAACTTAAAAGATGAAGAAGGTGATAATCATGAGGTAGAAGTTGATGTCAGCGAGGATGAGCAAGAAGATGAGGTAGAAAGTAATGAAAGAAAGGATAGTGAGGAAGATGAATTTGATTTTGATGATGATTCTGAAAATGACAATAAAGATGAAGATCTTCAACAATATGAATTACTTGATGATGATAGGGATGATGATGATGGTGATGAAGGTGATGACTTATAATGATGATGATGATGATCATGAATATGATTAGTGTCTGTTTTTTTCATTTGTTAACAAAAGATAAATAATTTGTGTTTTGTATTTTGCATAAATTAATTATTATTTATTTGATAAGCATTTCTAATTTACATTCTATTTGTATTCATTGCAGATGTCTGAGAGAGATCAAGGTAAAGGAAAAGTTTCTAAGAGTCTCCCAAAAAAGCAACAGCCAGTGCGGCCGGTTCAACATTCTACTACTCACCTACCTCTAACCTTTGCTAGTTCTCCATCTCCTGCTACTATTCCATCACCTATATTACCTACATTTACTTATTCGATCTCAAGTACACTTTCATCACTTCTTACTCAACCATCTCTTTGTGTGGTGCCTCTGACAGAGGAGTCTCGTCACAATGTTGGATCATCTATGCCTCCAACAGATGTAGGATTTGCACTTAGATCAAGTCATACTCAAGATGCATCAGATGCACAATTATCTAGTAGCAAACCAATTTTATATCTAGAAGGAGATGAGTATGTATAAGTAATATTCTTTTAAATTACATTATTATGTTTGATATATTATAATCCAACATCTGTATTGTTTGTAGATTTTTGCCTTTGCACCTAGCGGCAAATGACATCAGTGATATCTTCATGAGTCATTATTTAGAGCCATGGACATCATGGAACAGGATAATTAGTACCACAAGAGATATGTGGTTTGGAGAGTTTATGGTAATTTTTAAATTTTTATTTCTACAATTTAAAATTTGATAGACTTTTTTTGGTCATAAATAATCTGCTTACTCATATTTATTGTAGAGGAAGTATACTGTCATTCCACCAGATAGTTATTGGGCTCGAAGAAACTTTGAGAAACAAGGTGCAACATTGTTGAAGAATGTTTTGGAAAAGGCTCACAAGAAAATAGAGAAACCAAGTTGGCTTGGGGATGAGATATGGGACGCACTGTGTATACATTGGGAAAGTGAGGCTTTCAAGAAGAAAAATGCAATTGTAAAAGCCAATCAGGCATCTGATTGTGGAGGATATGGAGCTTCATATCACACCGTTGGCTCTATTACCTCATCTCAGCATACAACTAATCTAGTTAAGTTCACTATTATCTTGCATTATTGTCAAAGTTGTCTAATATAGTTAAATTTACCAATATGATTTTGTTATAATTGCTGAAGACTAAGTTGAATGGTGTTGTTCCATCAGCACCAACATTGTTTCACTACACACATTGACATAAGGATCACACATGGGTGGATAGAAGATCAGAGCATATAGCTGTAAGCAATTATTTTATCTAATTAGAACTCTTGGGTTTGAAATAATGATGTTCAGTAACTGTATTCATGTTGCTATCTTGATGTTTAAAGGGAACTCTAAATATAAATCATAATTTTTTTTATGTTTGTGCTTACAATATCATACTCAGATTCCTCTTGATTGTCTTTTTAGTGATAAATCATAGGAACTTACTTTGAACATGTGATTGAAACCATGTTTATTCTTATGCTGGCCTATTTTTTGACTTGTTATGATATTTTTTTATTACATGTCAAAAGTCCCTTTTCCATTTGTTTTGGCATACTTCCTGTGTACCCACCATTTGGCCACTTTATTATTTGTTTTTGTTGGTTTGGAATGAGTACAATTAATTCAGAGTTTATACATACATTTCCCATGTACCCATCTTGTTTTCTTTTTGTGATTCCTCCTAAATATGCAACCTTGTGACCTTTGGTGCTTGTTTCAGATTTGCACTAGTTTATTTATGAGAAATGTCACTTCTATTTAACTAACATTTTGTCTCTAATTGCAAAAATATGACAACTAAAGGTTGATAGTTTCATGGACAAACAAAAAAGTCCTTGATGAAACCTTTGCTTATGGAAAATTTATTGTCTGAATTAGCTTTTCCTTACGAATCATCTTTTGGTTTATCTAATGGCATATATAAGCTTAAAGTTTATGCAATTTACATAGAAAATACACTGAACCCTTCAAGTTTCTCGTGTTATTTATTGGACAATCATAATCATAATTCGTGTCATGACTGCTTAGTTTTCAGTTGGGCATGCCTAATGATTATAACTAATCATAGAGCTTATACCCTAATGAAAACAAATGAATAGGTGAACCGGGTTTCCATCACCATTTCATTAGTGTTTCTAGTAGTTTGAAAATGAATTTTGTTCCATATAAGCAAGCTAAAAAGTAAATTAAGTAATGATTGAGTTCCACTAGTGCACTTCCACAATTCATAGTGGTTTCCCAAAAGGATCCAAAAATTATCGTCACATAGGCTTTAGAAAATCATATATCTTTACTGTTCTAACTTATAAGTCAAGAAACAACTTTTATTTATATTTATTTACTTTTATTTGCTATAATATGCAGAGTTTGGATTTAGCCCCCAAATAATTACTAACATCATTGATCAATTTTAACTTTTTTGTAATAAAATTTTAAAGTCACAATGGATTGAGGCATTTGTGATTGAAATCACATTTATTCTTATACTTTATGTCATGGCTTATATTATGTTAGATTTATGTGTTACTTTAATTTTTTGCATTAATTAGTGTCATATTAGTATTGACAGACGAAATTTGCAAATGAAATGCAAGAAATGACCCAAGACCATTAGAGCAGGGAACTTTCCCCCCAAATGAGTTGGATGTGTGGCGCAATGTGGTTGGAGCAAAAAAAGGTAAAATATATGGTCTTGGAATTGAGTCAACCATAGTAGTTGGAAGACTACAATACCGTGGCTCAAGTTCTTCATCATCTAACTGGGTGCGAAGAGATGCACTTGAAGAATTAAGAAGTGAGAGAAATAAGCTTTGGGCTTAAGTGGTAGATAATAGGAGACATATTGAGGAGACAAATCAGCTGGTACAAAGGCTGATGTAGTCGCTTAACTTTCAGCCTTCTCAAACATTTCCCATGACTGAAAGAGCAGAAGACGAGGACGAGGACGAGGACGAGGATGAGTACGAGTAGGAGTTTTTATGATTAGAGTTTAGTTTGTGTTGTGTTCAACTTTCTTATATTTGAAATGTTTTAGTAATGAGATATTGTAAACAATGCTTATTTTAGTTTATTTAGAATGTCTTGATGTTTAAATGATATATTCTAAAGACCGAATTAGTTTAGTTTACGTTATTTTTTATTTATGTATTTGGTTATATATGACATTGTTGATTATTGTTTATTAGGTATTTTAAAAATTTGGATTTTAATAATGTTTTAAAAAGACATTTATCATTTTAGAGACCAATTTAGAGACTGATAATTAAAGATCGATTTAGTGGCCGATTTTATAAAATATATAATATATTCAGAATTTTAGAGACCGATTTAGAGACTGATAAATTGGTCTCTTAGTGAACGATTTTATAAAATACATAATATATTTAGAGATTGGTTTAAATACTGATTTTAGAGATAGATAAATCGATCTCTAAACTAGAGACCAATTTAGTGACCAATTTTATAAAATATATAATATATTCATGCTTTAGAGACCGATTTAGAGACTTATAAAATCGTTTTCTAAAAAATCAGTTTCTAATATAATTTTTTAAAATATAATTGATCAAAATTTAACAAAAAATTAGAGACTGATTTAGAGACTGAAAAATCGGTCTCTTAGAAATCAGTCTCTAAATCGATATCTAATATTTAGTGATGAGCCTTTTAGAGACTGATTTAAATCGGTCTCTAATTATTTTAGAGACTAATTTTCTTGATTTAGTGATCAATTTTTTGGTCTCTAAAAGTCAATTTTCTAATAGTGGATGACTTTTAGCTAAGTTTCTAAATATGAATTCTAATCAAATCTTTACTGTGAAACTATGCTTAAGTGTGTTTATAAGCACTCATAATTGCATTGTGTTTTTCAGGAGATCAATATCACCCCTAGAAGCAAAGAAAAGAGAGTATCTGTGAAGAATCATGGTGGAATTGGAAGAAAGTAAATAATATGGCCCGTGACATATGACACAGGGTAGGCCGTGTCATATGACATAGCCCGTGTTGTCGCATCAGAACATTAAATACGAATTGTAATGATGCACTAGGTATCTATAGTTATAAATAGGGTTGCCTAGGGTCCTAAAATAGAAGTTTGGACTAGGGAGCCATTAAGGAAATAAGGAGAATACGAAGAACAAGGGCGAGGGAGATTAGATCAAAGATTGGGACTCGGGTTCAAGCAATCGGAGATCAATCAACCTAATTCCTTAGAAACTAGTTTGATCTTTAGTTTTCTTCTGCACTTTTGTTCTTGACAATGTTTTTCTTATGTTTTTCTTTAGATTTTGAATTTGTCATTTGTGACTAATTTTCTTATTTGGTTAAGGGAAGATGAAACCCTATTTTTGTTCATGTGAACCCTTCTATTTCTTTATATTAATATAGTTGTGTTTTTATTCATATGTTTCTATTTTTAATTCGGTATAAAGGTTTGTATACTCTTTGCCAATTTTGAAAGTGATAAAGCTAAGATTGCTATGCGCGGTTGCGATGGTAAGACTAGTGAGGCATATGATCTAAGTAATTCAATCCCAGTGTGTGATTGGATCTTAGTGTGATTGGTTTTCTAAATCTTAATGCAATCAATAGGTAGGTGTAAGAGCAGTTGTTTTACAAATAACTAATGATTAGGATTTGATTTGAGCAGTTGCTAAATTAACCAAAACTTAAGGAAAATAAGGAATTAGTATCACAATACATAAAAATATAATTGATCATGTTGGTATAAAAGATATGTGGGTTAGCATTTTCATATAAATCTAGTGGTGGATTTCATCTCTTAACCATTGTCTTTTAATTGATTTTTCAAATTGTGTTTACTATTTTTGTTTTAGATTTAATTTCTATTTGTAGATTTAACAAACAAAACCCCCTTTTATCATTTACTATTTCTTAATGTTTAAATAAGGAATCAATTTATAGTGTTAATTGAATTAGTTCTCTGTGGATTGACCCTTGCTAACTACAACTAGTTGCAAGGTTTTTATATTCTTGGTGGAACTTAGCAACTGTTTTTTAATATTAATTTTTAATCACAATCCACATCACACCAATAAGCCTAAAACCTTTCAAATATGCATAAATACAAGGATTAAGCAATCTATGAAGCATAAATACAGGGCACAAATAACTACATTTTGTGAAGTTATCAGGAAACCTTCAAACAGTATGCCTAGAGGTGGACAACTCTCACAGCACAAGTGCAACCATTGTTGACTTTGACATAAATGTGCTTATATTTCCTAGGGACTTTAGGAGCTCCCTATATTGGGACAATGGCAGGCGCTGCTTACTGAGACTTTGCTAAATTAATTGTTGCCAGAGAAAGGATTGAAATTCTGGATAAAGTTAGTAATTTGCCAACTAGCAATAATAAAAGTGATTTCAAGAAGGGGTTTCCCCCTAGGAAAAAAGAGTCGGAAGTGAGTTATGTGCATAACCTACAATCTTCGCAACCCTACTATTCGCCACCTTACTTGGCCTACCAAGCCCCTTTATATAACCCAAACACTTACCCTTCTTATCTACATGGCCTAACTGCTCTACCCACGACTACACCTCAAATCCCACAATCCCAAATCAGCAATGTTCCCACACCACAACCATATACCCGATATCTATTTGCACATTCATAAGATTTTCCAAGCCACCCACAACCTCAACCAAATTTCCAAAATCATGACTGCTTCCACCCCGAAAACCTGCCCCCTTTTTCAAAGATTATCCATTTCAAACGCAGATTTATTCTAAAGGCTATTTGATGTTCATCTCATCTCGGTAAATCATGTACATCCCCTAGAACCACCATTTCTAGCATGGTATAACTTGAATTTAGCTTGCAAATACCACATGGATATCTTAGGGCACTCAATTGAAGATTATGAATCTTTCAATATTGTAGTAAGGAAGCTAATTGCTTATGGAAAGCTTGACATTCAAGAGGAAGCTGGACTCAATATTATCAACAACCCAATTCCTAATCATGGTGGAAGGAATAGGATAAATGCTTTGGAGATGGAATGATCACCAATAAGGACAATCATGAGCTTGCATACACTGATGGCTAAAATATTTGAGGGTTTGAAGAAAGCAGGTTATAGTATTACTGCATCAACTGCCACGATGAAAGAAGAGAAGAAAAACGATAAAGAGTCAAGTTGTGCTTATCATTGTGGAGGAATGGGACATGATATTGAAAACTGTTGGGACTTTAAGGTTCGAATCCAGGGATTGTTTACTTTAGGAATGATACAAGCCAAACAAGGGGGAGATTCCTATGAAGAAGTCACTCGTCCCCGATGTCATCTCACTATTAATGCATTGCATGAAGAAGGTCCAGAAAAGTGCAAGATAATTCGTCCTTTTACTGGTCAGGAGCCACTAAAGAACTGGCAATCCGAACCAATGATTGATGTGATTGTTTCTAAATAATTATCTGGTTATACTGTACTAAGCTGATATTTGAGACTAACTATGTTTTGAGCTTATATTTATGTTATTTGAGACATTAACTAAATGAATTTGCATGAATATTCATCATTCCTACTCTGGCTTATCCATTTATCAATTTTTTTTTTACATTTCCATAAAATCTTGTTGTTGGTCCATTTATTCAATTCTTTCTTTGTCATTCCGACTCTATTTTGCCTTTCTAACTCCACACAAATTACTTTCTAGATATTTGTGTCTTATAGAAAGTTCACCTCATGAAAGGGACATTAAATTTTCATCAATTGATTCCCTTTTGACGTTTAATGAAGAAGAACCTAGATCTGGTGAAGAAGAAGAATTTGTCAAAAATTTTGCAAAATTATTGGAGAAGAGATTTGACTTGAATGACAAGGTAGCAGAGGTGATCAACATGAATGTTGAGACAAAAAACAAAAGTTAAGGAGGACGCATCCTGATATATCCCTTAAGATTAAAGAAGAAGTCACCAAGTAAATGGAAGCAGGATTTTTGAAAAGGAATAAATAAGTAATCACTTAGTGTACACTATCTTTTTTTCTCAAAATTAAAGTTTTGAAAATAAGCAATCATGATTTGAAAATAAAAATTGGCCATCTTTCTCTATCCTTTTACAAAATTTCATCATCTTTATCCCTCGTTACCTCTTTTGAGCTTGAAAAATTTCTTCAAAGAACCTTAGACAAAGATCATCCCTATGCTACAGGTTAGCATAAAATAAAAAAGGTTGATTTCTGTGAAAAATGGGGAAAGAAGAAAAAAAAAGAAAAAAGAGAAATTATGAAAAAATGAAATACCTCATAGCAAAGGCAAATGATAAAGTGAAAAAGGAAAAAGAATATAAAAATGAGCAAAAAAGTGTTAGTGTTCTTGATAATGTCCTATGTAACACTCTCCCTAGGGTATCACATGTCTGACTTCTGACTCATAATCTGAAAATATTTTCATAAAAGGTTTGAGTTAAAAACGTGGGTTTAAAAAAAAATTCTTTCTTACTGAAAGATAAACTTACTGTAATCCCTAAGTATTACTGAAAATATATTTAAATTGATTCATATACAACATTGACACCAATTAATATTTAACAATTTGAAAAGAAATATAAAACTAACAGACTTGTTTTTTTTTTCAACAGTAGCGAACCCTATGACGGGTCCTACTTAATAGCACGGTACAACTCTAACGTTAAAACTTAACATACTTATTCTGTTGTGTATCCATCTTGTTGCATCGGACATCTGTTCTACATCTGTTCTTTGTCAACACTGTACACCTTCGAGTCCTGAATGTCCACTCCTTATTGTTGTCACCAATCTCAGAGTATCTATCGCCCGTTATGTCTAAGACAACTCGATCCTTCTATTATTTGATTTTAACAAAGATGGATACGAAGAAACAAGATAACAAAGAGGTGAGATCACCTACACCAGTACCAACATGGCAGACACAGAGATAACACAAACAACATATCATACAGATATATCATACCAGAATTCTAATAATGCACTCAACATTAATCAACTATCATCATCATACTATCAACATTATTATCATCACACAATAATCACAATAATGTCATCAACATGATTATCATCATCATCATCTAAATATTCAAAACAATTGTCATAGCCAATATTCCTCAATTAATATATCACACAGATATAAATGTTTAGATTATGCATGTACACAAGACTCGATTTCCTACTCCATGGAGCTAAAACTCAGGTCGGAGAAATGATCGAAAAGACCTGCTGGTACTACGTGCCTCAGACCACGTGCTTTAATTCTTATTTCAATTTTTGCACATCTAGCACATACACGATGCTTTATCGATCTTGATTAAGAATAGTGTCTCGGTCGGGATCATCGGTGTGTTGCATCGGTCTAACCTACGGGAAGAAGCGCGACCAACCACCTGTAAGCAACCCGCACCCCGATGCCCCCAAGGTCAACAAGTGACCTACACTACGCATATCGCACCCACTCAAGAGGTGTGTTTCTCCTAGGCACTCACCATATATCCAAATCCTTATCGGACCATTCCAATGCATGTATAATGCACCAAATCCAATCACAAACAAATATGTCATTTTCTCACAAACAAAGATTGTATGGACACCTGTTCAACAAGAATCATCTCAGTACTTTCAACAATAAAATCATGTTATCACGTTTTCATAGTTATAAAACACTTTTACCGTATTTTCACAATCGCGTAACATTTCGTTACGTTTTCACAATCCAAAACGTTTCATATGTTTTAACAATACCATAACACTTCTTTTATATTTTCACAATACCGTAACACTTTTGTTACGTTTTTAAAATTTCGTAACATTTCTGTTACGTTTTCAAAATGTTGCAACTCTTCTGTTGCACTTTTAAACCACGTACTAATTTTTAACGTTTTTCTCAATCGCGTAAAAACATACGTTTCTCAAATTGCATAGTATTTTTCCACTGTTTCAAAATCGCGTAACTTAAAAATCATTCTTTTACGTCACGTAAATCATTTTCTATCATTCTCAAAATATTTAAAACACTTTCCAAATCTCATAACAATTTTCCCCCATTTTCACAATCGCATAAAAAATATTCTATCGCTATTCAATCACGTAGTGATTTATCAACAGTAGTTCAAATCACGTAAAATATTTAAACGTAAATTCAAATTGCGTATAAATATTTCAACGTATTTAAAATCACATAGAAATATTTTTCAATATCACGTAACTTAAAAATCATGTTTTTAAGATACGTAAATAATTTTTCACCACAATTTTATTACGTAAAATATTTCTTGACCTTTAAAAATTCCTTTTAACTTTTCTCAAAATAATATAACTTTATACTTCATTTAATATATTTTCTTACTCAATAAAATATTTTTCCACAGCTCTTTTACTCAAGAAATTCTTTTTTAAAATATAATTCACAAAATCACTTTTCCATTGATGTAAATCAATGTTTCAAAACTTAACATTTTCTAACGTAGTTCAAAACTTGAAAATAAGTTATAATGTTAGTAAATTTTCAAAACACCATTATATTCTCCATTTTTCCCAAATCAATTCTAAAATCAATTCTCTTCAAAACAAATTAAGATTCAAACCCTTGCAACTTTTCTTTTTCATTTTCATATAAAAGTTCATTTCTCAAGTGATAAAATACTTTGATTCCCTTTCCAAAATCCTTATACTAAAACATTTTGTTCAAACATTTTGTTTCCACTTTACAATTACTTTGTTTCATAAAACCAAAATTATTCCAACCTCCAAAAATCGTAGAGTCTTTGGCCATTGAAGCCATCAAATATTTTTTTTTTAAATTGATATGGTTTTACACAAACAAAACCATTAAAAATTCTTTGTTTTCAAAACCGAAATATCGATGGTCATAAAAACCAAACCCATTTGTTCAAATTCATTTTTACTTTCCTTACAAGTCCTTTTCAACTTTCTTTGCAAATCCTTAAAATTATCATTGCTATTTTCATTTAAATCTCATGTTTAGTAAAACACTTAGAAACTTTTTACACAAAATAAATCAATAAAAATCCTTCTAAAACCATATTCATGTACTCTTTCAAAAATAAATTCTTTGTTTATTTTTCTTACTTTTCTAAACATCCATTTTCATTATTCAAGAAAATATTAATTTTGTGAACACCTATTTTGAGGTGTCTTGTTCGAAATCCACCATGTTCTAAGTACTCAAAAATCAATTCTTTTGTTCTTGAAAATTTTCAACATGAACCCTAATCAAGGGCATCAAAACCATAGCTCTTCCTTGGCTATTGGAGCCAAAAATCAATTTCCTTTCCACCATCAAGTCATGGCATATACATATATATTTCATCATAAATAATATAAGCATACCATCAAAGCCATAAAAGGATGTATAGCATATCAAGTATATCATCAAAGCTATAAAATCATGCAAAGCATATCAAGCATAGAAAATTAATCAAAGCTCATAAACACTCACAAATTAATTACATGACCATGGATATGAATCCTCACATGGATTCCACATCCATCAAATAAAATACCATCTCTCACCACCATGCTTGGTTGGTGAGATGGATCTCCCTCTTACCTCTTGAAGATCCTCCAAAGCTTCTTGATTTGTTTCTTTTTCCAAGTCCTTCACCACCAAGGGCTTCTCAAATACAAAACAAAACACAAGTTAATTAACATATCAAGCTTGATTAAGAGGAACCATGGATCAAACATGGTTTAGATCATGAAAAAGAGAGAAGAGAATGAAGTTTCCTTATACTTCACCTCAAAAACCCAATAACAAGGATCTTGAAGAAACTCCTTGAAGATGAATGATTTAGAAGAAGTTTTTCAACATGAAAGTTGCTTAGAATATCATGGAGATTCAAGATCTATGGTTGGATGAAATTAAAAGAGATTGGAGAGTGGTTTTAGGGGTCTTGACCGAATAGTTTCTCTTGAAGCACAAAGATGGAATTTTTGATTTTTGATAGAAACTTGAAGTTTGGATTTGAAGCTCAAGATGAATGATTTTGGAAAAACTCATAACTAGAGATGTTCTTAGAATGATGTTTAGGTTTAGAAAATCAAGTTGGATGAAATTTTTGAGTGATGGAAGCCATATCAATGGTGCTTGGCCGAAACTAGCACATAGGAAGATGGAGAGAAAATATTTGATGAAGTCTTAGCTTTTTGGAGGAGACAAGGATGCATTATGATGACAAATGAATGAAATGCTTTTTGGCCTCTTCCTCCTATGCATTGCCGTAGAGTGAAGAGAGAAAAGAGTGAATTATTTGAGCAATTATTTGGTATTAACTCATTTGAGGGAAAAGGTGATAAAGTGAGATAGCAAATGAATGAAATGATGTTGGTCCCCCTTTTTCCTTGCATTACCGTGGAGAGTGAGTGAGAAATGAGTGAATTATAGAATGTTATTCAAAGACACCAATATTGAATATGTCTTTGTTGTGTAATACAAATAATAGAACATGAATTAATTGAATCAAATTGGCCCCCTTTTTTCTTTGCATGGCAGAGGTGCTTCTTCAAAAAGGTGGCCATTTTTTTGTTGACTTGTCTTACTTTGTTTTACTTGAATTGCATTCTAATATTACAAAGTGAATTGCTTGTTAGAGCAATTTTGCTCTTCCTTCACCGTAGAAACATGTTTTTATTTAATGACTTGTTTCCTAAGGATGCAAACAAAGAAATCATATTCAAGGATAATGTAATATTTGACCATGACATGTAATAATGGTCATAAGGTTTTGTTTCTTTATCTTCTAAACAATCCAAAACCATCACCTTCCATGCATGCTTCTCCTTGAACATTCAATAAATGACCATAATAATTAGCCACCATCTGGAGCATTTCTAGCCATTAATTAATTCAATGGTTAGGATTTAGGTAGATTTTTAATTTTAGAAGACTAAATCTGTGCCATCGGATTTTTCTCCTTTAAATTCTAAATTTTAGATGTGCCTCCAAAATTAAGCACAAGATTGCTTCTTCAAACTTTAAATCCAAGGGTCCTAATTAGTTTCTTTGCTACTTTAAAGACCAAATCTCCACCATTGATTGATTCTTCATCCAATGGTCATAAATGGTCTTTGTTACTTTTTAAGATTAAATCTCCACCCTTGATTTAATCTAAATCCAATGGTTATAAATGGTTTTCTTTGTCATTTTTCAAGACCAATTCTACACCTTTGATTACATCTATGGTTGATATCAAAGCCTTCCTATCTAAGCTTATTCTCACACTATTGATTAAATCAACGATTATTATCCAAGCGCTTTATTAAGTTTGTTTCTTAACCTTTGATTAAATCAATGGTTAATATTTAAACTAAGTATTCTCATCCAAGGGTATAAATCAAGTCAAACTCTCTTTGTTGACTACGCAAAGATAATATTTATTCTCAGATCCTACAAATAATATTTTTACCGTATTTTTATCATCCGATAATTAAATACAAGATAAAATACAAGACAAGAAATTTTCTAAAACTATTTCCTGATTCGCAAAGCTAAAAGTAAGATCCCCCGTCTCTATCTAAACAAGCATAAAATTTTTCTATGCGTAGAAAAATTTTCACTTTGTGGGACCCACCGGGCCCGTATGGCCACCTGCCCACATACTTTTATGGGGGCCTACGTGACAGGAAAAATTTCAAAATCATCCATAAAATCACAAAATTATAAAATGCACAAATATCAAATCGACACGTAAAATAATTACCTAACTAGTAAAAATTAAATTACGTAAAGTTTTCTCCTACCAAAATTTTTATTTTCCTGACATGGAGTAAATCACTCAAAACAATCAAATACGCTGACGGAATAATCAAAATAATTTTACAGTGCACAGAAATTACTAAACAGTAAAATTCTGTTAACTGTCAAAATTACTGTTTAAGAGATACGAAAATTTGGGTTGTTACATCCTAAGGCAATTGACAAAGCTTACTAAGGATCCTTAGTCCTATTTAACTCTTAAACACTTGTTTGAGCCTTATATCCTTCCTTTCATAACCTTTAACCTTGACCACGTTACAAGCCTCAAAAAGTCCATTCTGATTGATGAAGGGTTGTTGTCATTTTTAGTAACTTTAATTTTGAGACAAAAGGTTCATGCTCTCCGAGTTTTCAATTCCTTGCTAAAAAAAAGAAAAGAAAAAAAAAGAGTCTATTAAGTTGAAAACCTGAAAGGATGACCTAAGCAAAAGTTATGACAAATAAATAGGCAAAATCTCAAAGAAAGATGACCTGAAACTCCTTGAAGGGTTCATCAAACTGGGAAAATTTTTAGATGTGTTCCATTGGCTATATAGGGGCAACTTTGTTTGCATTCAATTGGCCATACTGGGACAAAATTTCTAAAGGATTAAGGAGAAGATGTGTTGAAAGAAATAGCAATAGAGACAACGGTTGAATTACCAAGCAGTTGTAGGGAATCAATAGGTTGAGGGACTAGGAACCAACACTGGGGCAATTTTTTTTATTCTTGCAACTTTCCATTGTTTCTATGCTTCCATCTTTCGAGTATGTGTCTTACCAAAAGTTTATGTATGATTAGATTACCAAAGTAATAAAAGAAAGTTTGTTCATTCAATGAATTTTTATCTATTTATGAATGCATGTTTACTTATTAAGTTATGTATCAAATAAGATAAATTTAGGGTCAACAATTTGATTTGACAATTCTACAACAATCCTTCAATGATTGAATTAGATTAAAAGATCTTAGTAGCTCAAAGTACAAATTACAATATGGCATTTGTTGGAGATGATTACAATACTAGCCATATAAGCTTTCGTTGCCAAGAAGAACAAGGGTCGATAAAAAAAAAAGAAGAAAAGGAAGAATAAAAAAGAAATGAAGAACGAAAATAAGCAAGTCAAGACAATTCCAAGCCAAACGAAGGGTCAGATGAAGAAAAACATATGAATAAGGGTTTGATTGGTCAAAGCTTTCTAGAGTTATTGCTTGGTTCAAAGGATTTTGAGAATGATAAAAAGAGAGAAAAGAAAAGGGGGAAAAGAAAGAAAAGAAAATAAAGGAAAAAAAAAAGAAAAGAAAAAGATAGGAAAAAGAGAAAAAAAAGAGGGAAAAGAAAGAAAAGAAAGAAAAGAAAAAGATCTTAAGTCCATGTCTAACTGGCATAAATGTTTTCATGTCATTTATTTCTGAGCGCTTCGACTCCTTACATTTTCTTTTGAGCGCATCAGCTCCATGCATTTTAATTTTTTTAAACACATTGGATCTGTGCATTTTAAATTTCTGAGCGTATTGGCTCCTTGCATTGTCTTGTGAGCGCATCGGCTCATTGCAATTTCTTTTGAACGCATCGGCTCCTTGCATTTTAAATTTTTGAGCGCATCAGCTCCTGTCATTTACTTTTGAGCGCATCGGCTCATGTCATTTACTTTTTGAGCACATCGGCTCCTTGCACTTTAAATTCCTGTCATTAGCTCTTTGCATTTCATGCATTCCCCGAACAAAATTCGAGTTCATGTCTTTACTCGTTCTTACAATAATAATATAAAAAATTGTTGTTATTTATTTTATTTAGTAAGAAAGAAGTAAAGAAAAACAACTGTGAATACCTAATTTTGTCCGGGTAAAAAAAAAAAAAAAAAAAAAAAAAAGAAAAAAGAAAAAAAAAAAGAGAAGAGAAATAAAAAAAAAAAATGACCCATCAACTTGACCCATTATCTAGCCCATTGACCTATCATCCATCTCATAACCTATATACCATTAAATTTATCCTAAACATGTAACACCCCAAACTTCCTAACCAGTTGATCGTAATTTTGACAGTTAATAGAATTCAACTATTTAGTGATTTCTGTGTGCTGTAAAATTATTTTGATTATTCTATGACTGCTTTTGATCGTTTTGTGTGATTTACTCCGTGTCAAGAAAATAATAATTTTCTGGGGGAAAATTTTTACATAAATTAATTTTTACTATTAAGTCTTAATTATTTTACATAATCTGATTTAATATTCATGAATTTTATAATTTTTGAGATTTTGTGGATGATTATGAAATTTTATATTACTCTGATTATTTTAGTGTTATCCGTGGGCCGTCTGTAGGCCCAAGGAGGCTGTATGTAGGCCCAGGTGGGTCTCAAAAAGTGAAAATTTTTCTGCAGCTCAAAATTTTGTACTGTTAAGACAGAGATGGGGGATCTTACTAAACCTGAATCCTGAAACAATTTTTAAAATTTTCTTTTACTGTGTTTGTACTATATTTAATTATCAGATGATAAAAATACAGTAAAAATATTATTCATAAGGTTATAGCAGATAAAAAAATAATAAATATTGTACTGCTTAGTTAACATTAGTGGCTTAGATATTAACTATTGATTTAATCAAAGGTGGAGAGTTGGTCTTGATTTAATCAACGATGGAGAGTTGGTCTTGATTTAATCAACGATGGAGATTTAGTCTTACAAAGTGGCTAGGACCATTTATGACCCTTGGATGTAAAGTGTGAAGGAGCAATCTTGACCCTTCATTTTGAAGATACATCTAATGGCTAAGATTTCAAGGAGGAAAGATCCAATGGCCTAGATTAAGTCTTCTATCTAAAGGCTAAACCTAGAAGCTACTTTAATCCTAACCATTGATCTAATCAATCGTTAAGGTTGCTTAAAATGATGGCTAGGAGATTGGTCACACTTTGAAGAGTGCATGGAGGGGGGGGGACGATTTTTGTGAAGCTTAAGGAGCTAAAGCACAAGTTTGAAGACCATAATTGATCACCTTGGTCATTATTGATCAATTTCAAGAAGCTAACTCATCAAAAAATTTTCTCTAAGCTTGTTTTGGCCAAGCACTCTAAGTTTACCTTCCACCACTCTTTAATTTCAAACAACCATATTTCTTGAATCTATACCTCATTCTAAGACACTTTGTAGTTTACACCAAGTTCTAAATCTTTCATCTTCAAGGAGTTTTTCCAAGAGCAAGTTCTAGGGTTTTTGAGGTGAAGTGTAAGGAAAACTTCATTTCTTATCTCTTTATCATGTTCTAAGCCATGTTTGATCCATGGTTCTTCTTGTTCAAGCTTGATATACTAATAAACTTGTGTTTTATTTTGTATTTGAGAAGCTTTTGGTGGTGAAGGACTTAGAAAAAGAAGCAAAATAAGGAGTCTTAGAGGTTCTTCAAGAGGTAAGAGGGTGATCCATCTCACCAACCAAGTATGGTGGTGAGAGATGATTTGTGTATTTGATGGATGGTGAATCCATGTGAGGATTCATATCCATGGCTATGTAATTATTTGTGTATGTTTATGTGCTTTGATTATTTGCCTATGTTTGGTATGATTTGCATGATTTATTGCTTTGATTATGGCATACTTGTGATATATTTATGTTGAATATGTATATGTATGTCATGATTTGATGATGGAAAGAAAAGTGTTTTTTGGTTCCAATGACCATGGTGAATTTAGCCAAACACCTCAAAATAGGTGTTCACAAATTAATATTTTCATGAATGGTAAAATTAGATGTTTAGAAAAACAAGGAAAATAAACATATGGTTTGTTTTCAAGAAATAAGTGCTCGTGGTTTTGGTGAGAAATTTTAATGGTTTTGTTTGTGTAAAACCATGAATGGAACTTAGTTGATTTAGAAGGAAAAATATAAGAATGGTTTCAATGGCCATGTCCATGGTTTTGAAGGCTTGTAAATGTCTTGATTTTATGAAACAAAGTGATTTTGAAAGTGAAAATATAACTTGTTTTAATACAATGATTTTGGAAAGGGAATCAGAGTATTTTATCACTTGAGAAACAGAAATTCGGTTATGAAAGGAAAATAGAGGTTGTAAGGGTTTGAACCTCAAATTATTTTGGAAGAGAATTGAATTTGAGAATTTATTTTGAATTATAAAGGAAACATTGATGATTTAAAATTTACTAACATAAAACTCATCCTTTGGGTTTTGGAGAGCGTTAGGGAATTTTAAATAAGAAACATTGATTTAATTTAATGAAATGGTGAATTTGTGGAATATATTGAAAAAAATATTTTCTTGAGTAATAAAATGTAGAAAATAATGTGAGAAGTCATATTATTTTGAAAAAAGTTGAAATTGACAGATCTTGTGCAAACACATATGAAAAATGTGGCATGTGGTCTGAGGCATGTTAGTACAGACAGATCTTTCAAATTAATTTCTCCGAACTTAGTATTAGCTCCATGGAGTAGGAAATTGAGTCTATGTGCATATGCATAAATCTGAGTATTTATATCTATATGATATAATAATTGGGGAATATTGACTATGACAATTGAACTGTTGAGAATTAATTGGATAATGATGATGTTGATAATGTTAATGACATGATGGTAATTAATATTTATTGTATCTGTTATGATAAATAATGTTGATGATATGATTGTAATTATGGTATGATGTATCTGCATAATATATTGTTGTGTTATCTCTATACTACCATGTTGGTATTGGCGTAGGTGATCTCACCTCTTTGTGTATTATTTTGTACTGTATTTATATTTGTAAAGACACTGAGCAAGGGGTTGAACAAGATGGTGAAGAAGAGCAGACTCCAGAGGAAGCAGAGTTTTGATAAGATGATGTCAAGACCTAGTTTCTTTGGGTATGTAAGATTAAAGTTCCATGGTGGAGCTGGAGCATGGAGGACGAGTCCCAATGAGAGGGGACTTATATATCAAGGAAACCTGACGGTCAACACGAGTAGGGAATTTCATGGAGATCTGTTTCTTTCCGTTACTATATATGTACATGTCGAATTTCCGCTGTCAATCAGGCAGTATTAGGATACTAGGTATTATGTCCCAATAGAAATTAGAATTATGTCATCTACTTGGACACCTGTCCGTACGACTTCACGTTGAGCTGGATTCCTACCTGTTGAGGAATCTAAGGAGGACCCGTTTGAGGGTTCTATTGTTTAGTTATGCTTGGGCAAACAAGTTAGTTTTAAATTATGTTTAACTACTTTAAGAACTTAGTTTGTATATAAATAATGTTGACAGTACTTCTGTGATGTATAATGGTGTAAATTATTTATGATGGTGTTGTAATATTTTATTTTTTGCTAAGTTTATTTTATCAACATCAACGAGGAAAAATTTTTTTACAACTAGTATTTTTATCACAACATCATATTTTATAATAGAATGGATAGTTTGGTAATTAAGTAATATAAATGTGACACCCTACAGTGGGTGTTACAAAACAAACCTTATATGTCATCCTAAACAAACTCATCCTAAACAAATTCATTTTGAACAAAATCATCCTAAACAAACCTATCCTAAACCTTATCACCATCACTCCCCAAACCCTAGCTACCATTACTCTCTAAACCTTAATCCCCTCCTATAAAAACCAATAACCCTCATAGAAAAAAAAAAACACATAGCCTAAAGATTTCACTTAGCCCCTAAATAGATTTCTGCCCACAACAAACCCATAATCATTTTTCCCCACTCACGTAGCCCTCATTTTCAACCTCCCTTTCACCACCTTCATCATCTTCAACCTTCAACCACATCCCACCATAATAACCCTCAATCTCTTAAAATCAACCAACCAAACCTGGACAACTTCATCTTCCCTCATTCACTCATAACACACCTTTCTCACCACCCAAATAACCTCACCATCACACAAGCTCGTCAAATCGTGACTCATCACTATAACCATCGTGACCTCACCAACGCCATTACACGGCCTACCAAGCAAAACCAATTGTGACCCACCAACACCACCAAAACAACTCCTCTATAACCATCATTCAAACAGAACGTGACTCACCTCCAACCACCATGACCCAACCCATTCTCTGCCACTATAACAACACCGCGATCTCGTCAACTCTGACCAACCGCACCACCGCGATCGGTGAAGTACCTTGCTTACCTCTTCGTTTTAACCCACTTATGAACTGCACCGTCGGAACCTCTTCGCTCTATCAAGACTAGCTCGCTTGAACCAAAACCCGGATCGCACTGCGACCCGTGCGGAACCTCCGTCGCTTCTCTAAATCTCACCACCCACTACCTGATGTTGAAGATCTGCACCTAGATCTACCTATTCCACGTATAACTGCAGACTAGATCAGCATCACGCCTCTCACCGTGTCGTTGCTCACGTCGACCTCTGCATCTAGGACAGCTGTCCCTCCGCGAACAGTGCCGTCGAGCTCAAATTGGAGTTCTGACCAACCTCCGTCGTCGACCCTGCCTCTACCTAGGTCCTCCCCTCTTTTGTCTGTTCCAAACAGAAACCTCCCTCTTTTTTTTTTGTAAGCCCTTATGTTGTTTTTTATTCTTTTAAGTTCTGTTAGTTTTTTTTTGTAATAAAAAAAATTAAAAAATAAAAATTTTAAAAATTGATAAAAGAAATAAAATAAGTGAACCTTTTTTAGGAGAATAAAAATAAAAATTAACTTTAAAAAAATAAAAAAATATTTTTTTTAAATTAAAAATAATCAAGTCACAATTATTTTCTACGTAACTACGTGAATTTGAGTTCCTCATTGCACCCGAGGATATATAGGAGTAGAACTCCTGTTCTGTTAAGCCAAAAATTAAATCTTCTCAAATTATTTATCTTTTATTTATTTATTTATTTATGTTAGAGTGAAATAAATTTCTTCGAGATTATCAAGTTTTGTACAATTGAATTAAGGTACCATCTCAGGAGGAGTGTGTTAGAAGTACTGTGAGATTAAGTTTCCATCATTTCCTATACATAACTGACTCCTAAATTCAATCGGGTTTTCAAAGACTATTTTTTTAGGTTTTTCAATTTTTCCTATTTCAAATAAAATTGGTAGTGACTCCTAACAATTTATTTTTAGCCGCTCTCACCATGATCTCGGTCACAACATGAAGTTATGCTCTTAAATTAGTTTATGTGTGAAAATAAGTGTGTCCCAATGGTTTAATATGTTAAGTTTTGATTATGATAAGTACAAGACAAAAAGAATGATGTTTATAGATGTGTTTAATATATTATATTGAATAATGCATGATCATGTACTCTACCTTGTTATATTTCATATAAGAATCATGCATATTCTCTATAACATCTTTTATAGGATATATCAAATAATATGTTATATGAGTGCTATTAAATTAATATTGGATTTAGCTCTATTTAGATGAAAATGTGCAAAGTGTTCTTTATTGCATCCTATATAGAGCATATCTATTAGTAATTAATAAATATCTTATTTTGATGTGTCTATGAAAGTTTTATATACATGTTAGACTAACTAGAGTTATACATTTATGAATCATGCATATGAAGATATTGAATTATGAATTTGGACTATGTTTGTTTAATTGAGATATACTTTGTAGGATAGTCCAAGTATCAAGAGTGAGCATTGCAACAAGAAAGCAAAAGATCACAATTATGCTCAACTCAAGAAAAATGAGAATGATAAGATGTTCTAAGCATTTAAAATATCTGAAGAGGAGAAATTTTTGGAAGCTTGGGGGATTACATCAAGAAGCCTAAGAACTAGAATTGATATATTTTTCTTTTAGACTTTCTCCTATGTAAAGATAGAGGTTTTACAAGAAAAGTGTTTAAATATGTTTTTAAATCTTTACAAATGATTCTTACATGCTAAAATGCCCAACAAATATGTTTTGAAAAACGAGTCATGTGGTGGTAGTTAAAAACTATGAAAAATAATCAAGTTTAAGTTTTGAAAAGCTAATTTTGGTTACTCTTCTTATCATAACTTTTAAATTACTTTGAATTTTGTTCTAAACTTTATTTCATATGAAAATAGACTCAAATATCTTTATAATGATTGGTCATTTGCTTAAAATGAATGAGAAATAAAGAAGTTATGACCATTTAAAGTCAAATTTCAAAATTAGAGTGACTTATTCAAATAAGAGATTTGTTATTCGAATAAAACACATCCAAAAACATTCCCAACGACTATAAATAGCTAATTTTCATAAGAAAACATTCTTAAACACTATCAATGATTATTTTATCACTTGAGCTCTATAAATAAGTGTAAATTGAAGCTTTTGCAACTCTAGAACACTTGATTTGATCCTTGAATCATCAAAATCATATTTTGAGTTCTTTATTACAAAATCTTTCTATTCCTTTGTTCTTCAAGTTGTATATATATTCTTGTGAGAGTTTCTAATCTTTCTCTTCATCTTAAAATCATTCAAAGATGGTGAGATATCCGTCAAGAGAGAAAAGAGTGAGGTATCTTTTGTAGTAAGACTTAAATACAAAAAGTGAGATATCCCAAAGGTGTTGTGAGTGCTCTTGAATGTAAAGGTTTTTCAAGCACCTGTGAAGCTTGAAGAGTTGGAGGCTCTAGCATAAGGGTGGAGGATCCTAAGGTGTGAGGAATGTTCTTGCTTGTACAAAGGTTTTTCTAGCGCGTATGAAGTCTAAGAGATAGTGAAGAAAATCTCAAGTTAAGCTTGGGGACTGAATGTAGGCCACAAGTGGTTGGTGGCTGAACCATGATAAATCTTTGTGTTTGCTCTTCTCAACTCTATCTCTTTACTTTGATCCTTTACTTTTATATGTTTGCTTGAATATTATTCATCTTGGCTTCAAAATGCTTAATTTCTTAATGATATTTTAAAAATAGGTAATCACCTAATTCACCCCCTCTTGAGTGATGGTTGTCGTGGCTAACATTATGTGCTCATGAATCTGCACTAAGAAGGTATACAGAAGATTATCAAGTTTTTAGTTAAGGAATGTTCTCAAGTTTAAGAAAAAGGATTATTGAAATTAACCTTAATAACCCATACTTTTTAGGAAGGCCATGACATAGAAAGAAATTTCCTTAAAATATTTGTCCTATTAGGTTGTATTTGAATGATGGTATGGTATCAATGATTGAATATATATTCCTTAATATATTATTTCTTATGTTCTTTTATAATAAGGGAAATTTGTTAAGTTAATAAAATCTCATAGCAACTAGTTTAATTACCTTATAGTTGGCCTACAATCAAATCCCAAAATTTGACCCCTTCAGTCATCTAATACTTCATCTTAATAAAAGATAGCTAAAGGATTATTGGTTAATGTTAGATGTAATAGTACGTAAGTGCAGAATGTTTATTTTGTGTAAGGCAAAATATAAATTTTTATAATTTAGTCATTAATTTTTAATTTATTTTTTCTATCCTTTTACTTGTAATTTTTTTAAAAATATTGTAATTTTGTACATTTGTGCCATTGTTGTTTACTTTTGGGGGTAAATTAAATATGTACAAAATGTTAGAATTTTTTGGGTTTGGGTTTCTATATTGGTGTTTTTGTTTTATAAAAAGTTGTTGAATGGATAGCCTGATATTCTCCCTGTGAGCCCATATTAGCCCATGTAATTATGTGATCCATTATGAGTTTTGGGAGTCACCATGTTTATTGTTTATTGTTTATTGAGCATATGTCCAATGGTGATTGTGCTAGATTAAAATGGAATATAGTGTAGGCCTATTAACCTAGGGTCCATGATAGATGGAAATTAGGTTACAAATATATTACAAAAAAGGGATAAGATCCCTACTCCACTCTCTTAATTGTTTTGACTGTGCACTACTTCATCGAGGTGCCAGTTATAGACATGAAGGTTAGAGTGGTGACTACTATTGACGTATACGCTTGCATACGTTTTTGCTATTGAATGGTTCTTGTCAAAATGCCTTCAAGAGGTACACATGTTTTTATATATTAAATTTATATTGGTGTTCTAGATTCCACGTACTAGTATTGATCCTATAAAATATAACATTTGGTATTAAAGTGGGTTATATTCGATTTAGAACCCTGAAATTAATTTTCAAATTAATTTTGAGAATTTCCCAAATTGCTTTCAGATTTAAGGTTTAGAGTTTCTAAAATTCCCAATTTTCATAAATTGAATTGCTAGAGCTTTGATTATGTTATCAATTCTTGTTGGTTTTGATATTTGTATCTTGGTAAAGAGATATCTAGAGTTTGAATTTTCAACTGATAAAAACATGAAGAACATAAGGTTTCATTTTTCTTTTTAATGGTGATGAATTTTCTTTATTTTGGTTTCCTTGAATATGGGTTTGTTGGGTTGCTATTTTTTGCATTAAAACTAATCTTGGAGGAGAATTGTTCATGAAGGTCACGTTGAAGCTTGAACCGAGCTCACTGTTGGTCACAATGAATGGCAATTTTCCTCAAACCACAATAAGATGTCCTCATTTTCATGTGGTCGTTTTGTTTTCAGGTTATTTCCAGTGAGGTTGGTGGTTGTTTCAGCCACTACGCGAAAGCCAGAAGGGTCTTCCTCCATGGTTGTGTTACAATGTTGAGAGGAAGAAGAAGCAGCTCGTCTCCTTTCTTGTGCGTTGCAGATCACGATGAAGTTTTTGATCATATTCGTGTGTGTTTTTCAGTGAGGAGGGGCTATTTTCAACCACCACGAATGGAACCTATGAGGGTCTTCTCCATGGTTGCCGGGTTGCAACTTTTAGGAGGAAGAAGGCGAATACATAGATCAATGGCGCCGTTGCCGGGGATTAGTAAGTGTAATCTTTTCATTTTAAGTGTTTTTACTAACTTTTGCTTTTTATTAACTTTTCTAACATTTTTATCCATTATCTAGTATTGTTCATACTACACTAACAATTTTTTTTTCTTAGATTTCTGAATTTCTCTAGTGAAGGAAAGATGGAAAACTGGTGATTATGGGTAGTTGATACAATTTTCGAACTGAATGTGCCCAGAAAAATATGAAACTTGGTCTATGAAGGAAAACAACCTAATAAACAAGACTCACAAGAAACTATGAGGTCAACCCTGGTTTTTCGAAATTCTATCATTTAGACCATTTTTTTAATTTTTTATTATTTTTTATTGCATTTTCTAGTTTCATTTTTATGTAGATTTTGTCCTGTGTTGCTCCCATAAATTTTAAAAATATTTAGATACATTAACTAGATTTATTTTTGCATATTTTGAGTGTTGATCCCATACTAACTCTTTCTTTTTAATTTTTTTTCTTTTTCTTTCATTATCATTTTGTTGCATTTCTGTTGCATTTTAAGGATACAATGGACCATGCATAATGGAGTCAAAACTTAAGGAATTGACTTCTTTGGTAAGACATATAGTAGTGAGATAACAATTACATGTGGCAGAAGCTACACTTGTGTGTAACATTTGTTTTTGTTCATCTCACCCCACATATGCATGCCCTACACTTCAAGATGCTAGTTCTGTTTTTCCAGATCAATTTGTTGCAAAGAAATGGTTATTTTCCTTATGAACCACAGTTCCAAGAAGAACAACAGAGTTATGATCCCTTCTTCAACACATACAACCCTGGCTGGAGAGACTATTCGGATCTGGGATATGGCAATGCGGCATCACAACAAAGAAGAATCATTACAATATGAGCGAAGTCATTCCAACATATAACAAGTCCAGCAGCCACAAAACTTGAGCCTTCATTAGAGGACTTGATGAAAACCCAAATTGAGTTCTAACAGAATTTCACTGCCACTATTCAGGATTTAACAACCTAAATTGAGCAGTTGACAACCATTGTTAATGAACTGAGAAGTCAAGAGTCAGACCAACTCTCTTCCCAAACAATTCCCAACTCCCTGCATTCTAATTGTCATATTGATTTACCTGCAGATTTAGTTGAGGAAACTCATGATGAGTTGTGTCTTTGAATTTCCCGATTTTATTAATTTTAATGATTCTATCAATTGCAACTCATTTACTGATTGTGACGATGATATAAAATGTGTTATGTGTGCTGAGATTTCTGCATATTTGAAAGCTGATGATTCTGTTTACGCAGCATCTAATGATATTGAAGGGTCTATCAACAATGCGGTTGCGAGAATCTAAAACACATAGGGAGGTGGAGTTGAAGGCCATTGAGGAATTTTCAAAGAAGGAGGAAAGACAAAGATACGACAAGAACTACTTCTTGAAATGGATTTTGTTTTTGGGCCATGGTCCAATATAATCAATGAAAGCAGAACTGCCAAATTACACGTGTTGCATGCCATTGGTGAAGTCAAGGAAATTAAGAAAGACCAATGGGACCCCAATGGGAGCCCTCATGCTTCAAGCTTAACTTGGTCATTACACTTCAACCAATGGGACCCTAGTGAAAGCTATCATGTTGTGTCAACCATAACTTGGTCATCACGTTTCAACCAATGGGATCCTGGTGGAGTCTTTTCACCAACCTCACTTAATAAGACCAATGGACACCATCTCAAGCCGAAAAATGTGGAAGTGAAAGTGATGGGCTTTTACCATCCGCATTATAAAGATCACTAAGAAGTGTCCCAACGTCGAGCTAACGACGTTAAACAAGCGCTTATTGGGAAGCAACCCAACTAGATTTGTTTTCAAGATCTTTGGGGATGGTTTTCAATAACCGAGAAGATAAAAACATACTTCACTTTGAATGGTGAGTAAGGAGTCGATAAGTTATACCTTATTGACTCTTGAGACGCATTCTTGTGGCCTGGTACATCATGAACTTCTTAATTGTGGAATCTCTTCGAGAGATGAACAGAGTGTTACTGATCTTGGGAATCGACTTTAAAGACCCGCATTTCCTCTTTAATTTTATATTATTCCAGTCATGTTATTTTGGTTTTACATTTTACTCATTTGTTTTGTGAGTTTTCAAGTTCTGCTGCAGCTTTGATTCTTACGCATCTTTTCTGCTTGCCATTATCTCGCCCCTCATCAGGTTGTGTTGCTCTTTTCTTTCCGTTTTATTTATCACTTTCACATTGAGGACAATGTCTATATTAAGTGTGGGGGAGAGATTTTAGCATGTTTCTTTTTTTTGTTAAAAAAAATAAAAAAAAAAGGGTTCATTGCATGATTGAATAACTTTTCTCCCTTCTTGAACTAATATGCTTGGTGATGGATGATTGAATTGATGAACTGAGTTTGATGGATACATACCTTGTGAGATTTTGAGCTTAATGGATGGATTCAACATTTATGTGATTCTCTTCTTTCTTGTGTGATTTTCACTCATGTTAATGACCACTCTAGAACTTGTTTTGATTCTTTTTTAGGCTACATTTCACTTGCATGCATGAACATGATTGAGGCCCTCTTTCTTAATTAGCTAGTTTAACCAAATAGCCAACCTTGTTTCCAACATGATATCAAGCACTCTTTTGACTTCTTGAAAATTCTCTGATTCCTGCCAACTTTGTATATTTTCCTTTTCTTAACCCCTTTGAGCTTATTTGACCATTCCTTGTTTCCAGCTCATTATGTGCCTTAAATGAAAAATCGTGTTCTTACTTTACCTTAGGGAATAAAAGAACATTAGCTTGGTTAATGGATGAGTTTTTGAACAAGTGTGGGGGTGTGTGTACAAAATGATTGTTGAAAAAGGAAAGAGTGCCTATAAAAAAAAATGTATGTATATAGTTATGTTCATATATATAAAAAAAAGAAAAAAAAAAAAAAAAAACCAAGTATTTAAAAAAAGAAAAGGATTGGGAAATGAATATGTAAAGGGATATACACTAGAGTTGGGATGAACTTTTATGCTTGTTATTTGAACTCAGCTCTCATTTGCTTTTATTCTCTTTGGTATTTATCTTCTCATATCAATTTTATCCTCTTCTGTTACCTTGACCTCACTACAACCTTGAATAAAGTCCTCATGATTTGTGTGTGCATGTGTTTTGAGTAGTGGAGAAGTAGAATATAAGCAAGCTTATGGTAGTGCAATTTTCATGGGTTGAATTGAGTGAAATACCTACCTTTTAAACACTTGAGAGATTGAGAGGGGATCTTGTGAAGATCTATCATTCTCGATTCATGTTGAAGATACCTTGCTTGTTGGGTTGAGATATGGAGAATTGTTAACTCATGAATGTTTTGATCCCTTGAACCTTTGGTTGTTCTTCTTGATTGTAAAATTTTGGGTTCTTGAATGTCGTTGGAATTTAAATTTTGTTAATCTCTTATGTCCTTGTTTTGGTCTTGAGTCTTGCCCAGGAGTGCAAAAAGCTAAGTGTGGGGGAATTTGATAATCACATATTTTATTCATTAAGAAACCCTTATGTTTAGTCATTTACACTCTCCATATTCTTAATTGATTGAGTTTGGTATGATTTTGTGAGTTTGAGCTCAAATTGGTCCTAATTGAATATTTTCAGCATTATTGAGATTTGATACTGTTTCTGTATTTTGGCCATAACTTGATTTCCTAATATCTGATGAACATGAATTTTACCTTGTAGGAAAGCTAAGAGGAAGCTCTACAACTTTGATGAAGAGCTCGAAGTCCCAAAAAGATGTCTAAAGGACCTAAGTTTACATGGAAGTCAGAATACGGGTTCTGTCAGTAGAATCCGAACAGTGTGCACTCATAAAATCATATCTCAAGATGTAATAATGAAGATGGGCTCAAATTTGGATAGTGGATAGTCAAGATCCAAATAAACAACTTTCATGAAGAACACTTTTTGAAAAAACGAAGTCTAGTAGGTCATTTTGAGCTTGCAAGTCGGAACAGAGGTGCTGAAGTTGGGTTTGAGCAACCTACAGTATTTGGGACATATCTTGGGCTGAAGGAAGCCAAATTGGACAAACCAGCTATCCATTTTATAGCCAAGACAAGGATCTACAACTTTCATGAAGAGCACTTTTCGTGGATCTGAAGTATAGTTGGTCGTTTTTGGCTTCCAAGTCAGACACGAAATTTTCGTCCTCAACCACCCACTCATCCATCCACTAATCCACTCATCCACTCATCCACTAATCCACCCACTCATCCACTCATACACTAATCCAACCACTTAACCACTCCACCCACTCATCCACTAATCCACCCACTCATCCATCCACTCACCCATTCATGTCCATAATTTCCCACTCACCAAAAGTCCTTTGGCATTTTCCACTCAACCAACCCACTTAACCATTCCACTCACTCATCCACTAAACCAATCCACTAAACCAACCCACTCAACCATTCCACTCAAACACTCCACTCACTCACCCACTCATCCACTCACTCCCCTTTGTCATTTTGTTACCCTAGATTTCTATAAAAGGCACCATTGGTTATCATTTCTTTCATGTATTCTCCTTCATTTCTCTCTAAGTTTCTTCTTGCTTCTTCATAGTTTCTCATAGTTTTGTATATTTTGATGCTCCCTTCATGGTAATGGAGGGCTAAGCTACTTTGGGTCAATTTAGAACTCTTGAAGAGATTGTGGTTTGGATTCTTGAGACCTTGGTTATGCATTGTATTTGATTTGTAATTGAATTCCTCTTTTCTTCTTCTTTCTTCTTTTTCTTGATCTTGAATGCATGAATGGTGATTCTATTTATGTTGATCTGATTTGATCTTGGTTTAAGATTGAGATTTGTGATGAAACTTAGAACTGATTGATCTAAATTGATCACAGAATTGAAGAGGTTAGGTTCTTGATTTGTGCCTAAGTTAATTGAATTCGGTACTTGAAATTAACATAGATTTTCATGAATGGTGCGATTATGGATTTGTGTTTATCACTTGTTAATTGAATTCTAGATGATCGTCTAGTATGAATTTTGGATTTGATGCAGAGATCTCGGTTAGATCCAAATTAACAATTCAATTGCGCTTCAAGTGTTTTATGAAGGGTCTATGATTGAATCCACCCAATCTTGGATAGGTTTCTAAATTGACTACTCTTTAATTGTCATTTCTTCCGTTAATTTTGTTAAGTACGATCTTAAACTGTCAAACCCCCCTTTGTTAACTTTCACTTGATTTGATTAAATTGCATTTACGATCCTTGAGGAGACAATCCGGTGTTGTTTACTATACTACAAGTTTAGGTAATAACTTCGGTTATAATTTTGACTGAGTTCGGCGCTCGTCAAAATTTTGGCGCCGTTGCCGGGGATTCTACTTTACCTAATGCATTTATGTGTGTACAAAATTTTGACGAGCGCCAAACTCAGTCAAAATTATAACCGAAGTTATTACCTAAACTTGTAGTATAGTGAACAACACCGGATCATCTCCTCAAGGATCGTAAATGCAATTTAATCAAATCAAGTGAAAGTTAGCAAAGGGGGTTTGACAGTTTAAGATCGTACTTAACAAAATTAACGGAAGAAATGACAATTAAAGAGTAGTCAATTTAGAAACCTATCCAAGATTGGGTGGATTCAATCATAGACCCTTCATAAAACACTTGAAGCGCAACTGAATTGTTAATTTGGATCTAACCGAGATCTCTGTATCAAATCCAAAATTCATACTAGACGATCATCTAGAATTTAATTAACAAGTGATAAACACAAATCCGCAATCGCACTATTCATGAAAATCTATGTTAATTTCAAGTACCGAATTCAATTAACTTAGGCACAAATCAGTAACCTAACCTCTTCAATTCTGTGATTAATTTAGATCAATCAGTTCTAAGTTTCATCACAAATCTCAATCTTAAACCAAGATCAAATCAGATCAACATAAATAGAATCACCATTCATGCATTCAAGATTAAGAAGAAGAAGAAAGAAGAAGAAAAGAGGAATTCAATTACAAATCAAATACATTGCATAACCAAGGTCTCAAGAATCCAAACCACAATCTCTTCAAGAGTTCTAAATTGACCCAAAGTAGCTTAGCCCTCCATTACCATGAAGGGGAGCATCAAAATATACAAAACTATGAGAAACTATGAAGAAGCAAGAAGAAACTTAGAGAGAAATGAAGGAGAATACATGAAAGAAATGATAACTAATGGTGCCTTTTATAGAAGTCTAGGGTAACAAAATGACAAAGGGGAGTGAGTGGATGAGTGGGTGAGTGAGTGGAGTGTTTGAGTGGAATGGTTGAGTGGGTTGGTTTAGTGGATTGGTTTAGTGGATGAGTGAGTGGAATGGTTAAGTGGGTTGGTTGAGTGGAAAATGCCAAAGGACTTTTGGTGAGTGGGAAATTATGGACATGAATGGGTGAGTGGATGGATGAGTGGGTGGATTAGTGGATGAGTGGGTGGAGTGGTTAAGTGGTTGGATTAGTGTATGAGTGGATGAGTGGGTGGATTAGTGGATGAGTGGATTAGTGGATGGATGAGTGGGTGGTTGAGGACGAAAATTTCGTGTCTGACTTGGAAGCCAAAAACGACCAACTATACTTCAGATCCACGAAAAGTGCTCTTCATGAAAGTTGTAGATCCTTGTCTTGGATATAAAATGGATAGCTGGTTTGTCCAATTTGGCTTCCTTCAGCCTAAGATATGTCCCAAATACCGTAGGTTACTCAAACCCAACTTCAGCACCTCTGTTCCGACTTGCAAGCTCAAAATGACCTACTAGACTTCCTTTTTTCAAAAAGTGTTCTTCATGAAAGTTGTTTATTTGGATCTTGACTATCCACTATCCAAATTTGAGCCCATCTTCATTATTACATCTTGAGATATGATTTTATGAGTGCACACTGTTCGGATTCTACTGACAGAACCCGTATTCTGACTTCCATGTAAACTTAGGTCCTTTAGACATCTTTTTGGGACTTCGAGCTCTTCATCAAAGTTGTAGAGCTTCCTCTTAGCTTTCCTACAAGGTAAAATTCATGTTCATCAGATATTAGGAACTCAAGTTATGGCCAAAATACAGAAACAGTGTCAAATCTCAATAATGCTGAAAATATTCAATTAGGACCAATTTGAGCTCAAACTCACAAAATCATACCAAACTCAATCAATTAAGAATATGGAGAGTGTAAATGACTAAACATAAGGGTTTCTTAATGAATAAAATATGTGATTATCAATCAACTTGACCCGTGTCGCTCCCGACCAGGCTAAATTAGGTCATTTGTCCTAGTTTTCTTTTATGGGTCACATATTAAAAAGAAAGGACAAATTTATTTAAAATCTTGATTTTTCTCCTAGTTATTGAAAATTGCAAAATAATTATAAAATTATAATTACTTGTTTTTGGTTGTTAAGTTTCATTTTTAATTCTTGTGGATGTTTTGGGAAATTGTGGATGTATGAGAAAATATTTTTGGGTTATTGTTTATTTCAATTGGGGGTTCTGTTGGTTGAGTAAGTGTGTGTTTGGATTAGAGTTGGTAAACTTAAGTTTGGTTAAAAGTGTATTTGCAAACTTAAGTTTAGTTGAAAGTGTATTTGTAGTAACATGATTTATGTTTGGGAACTTTTGTCTGAAAAGTGAGTTTGACAAAATGACTGATAGTAAAAAATGCACTTCAACAGAAAAAATTCATGCTTTTGATCAAACGTCCATTTGAGATAAAAAAGTCTGTTGAAACAGTCCAAACTAACAAATATCCAAACAAAAATTTACGTCCTTCGAGAATTGCAAACGTACGTTGTAAATGCAAATGAGTTTTTTAATTGGTTTCCAAATATACACTAAGTGTCTACCACCACAATGGATTATTTACAAAATTAATAGTTATTTGTTAAATATTTTGGGATAGAGTGTCACTTGAATTAATTTATGGTTTGACTTACCCACAGATAGTTAATTCATATATTAATTTATTATGGCATGTTTAGGATGACTTTAACAAGAAAAATCCTTTTGCCCAAATGTGTTGATTTTTTGTGGCTATTGTAAATTGTGTAATATATTTACCACCTGTAGGTGAGTTTATATTATATGTATTGAATCCCTATATATTTTGGTATTTGATAATTATTTATTTTGGAATGACTGGACAAGAAAGATCCTTCTTCCATAGGTGTTTGGATTTTTTTGGGCTGTTGTTATTGTATGGAGTATTCTTCATCTACAAGTGAGTTTATTTCCATATATGCTAGATCCTTGTTTTGACAATTATTATTACTATTTATTGCCTATGTTATCATTTTCTTGTCTATAATTTCTGTTCAAATATTTTTTTAAATAATGCAATTAATAATGTTAATTTTCTACCTGACATAAAAATTTGTTTTACTTGATCAAAAGTCTTGATCATGTTTTAAAAATATAAACCTTACATGTTATATAATTAAAATTAGTTTTTTTTTTTATATAAGCATAAGAAGTAATAAGTTGATAACTACTTGGGTAGTTGGGTCATATTTATATGGTAGTACACTTGTATGGTGGGTAAAGGATTCATCCATATTTTATTAAATGAATTATTCAAGCTTAATATTTGGTTAAAAAAATACTAAACCTTTCTGAACTAAATAAAGTTATATCAATCACTTATGTGATGATGTAAGGTTTATATTTGCAATGTTAATTTGGTATGTTGATTTGAGCTGTATATGCAGTAATTATGTTTAAGGCGTTGCTTTAAACATTATTGCTCTATTTCTCTATATATGAGATTTTATAACAAATAAATGCTTGGTGCCTTGGAGGCATGTATATGTATATAGAGAGAATTTTTTAGATATAAATATCTTGATATTTTCTTTTGGTGCATAGTTATTGCTTTGACTTTTCATGGTTATCCATGTGGAATGTGGGGGTTTATGTTTGCTAATGAAAATATAATTATTACTATTTTTTTAGTATGTCTTTATGTTATCTAGACTTTGTCTTGTTTTTTGTGAAGCAAATGATACTTGTCAGCTATAACTCTGAGTAATTTGTTGTGTTGCAATGTTTAATATTCATTAAGTGGATATGGAATTGAAGTTGTTTATATTAGCAATGTTATGGACAAGTGGTTGTCCATGAAAAATTGTATATTAAATATAAATGGTCTTTATGTTGGGAGAAAAGTCCTTCTGTCAATTGCTCAAATCATGTAAAGTAGCCGTAAACATTGATAAATCATTTATGTATATGTTAAATTTTAGTGCATAATTGCATGTTTAAAAACTAGAGTATGACTATTATTGTCTACAACTATGTGACAATTGAGGGGGAGAGAGTAATATAGTCATGGTTAATATGCGTTATTTTATATGCAACATAAAAGACAATTTTTCCTAATATTTAACCTGGTTGAATAAATTTTATTTATACCATACTTTATGTTATTGGTATGATGTTGCATGTTTCCTCATAAAAATCATTTATGAGAGATGTTATGTGTCGTGACAATGTTAAGATATCATTACAACAAAATTAGCTTATGACCACATTTGTTTAGGATACATTTGAAAAATATACTCTTAAGTCTTATTAGAGAACACTTTTGTAAGGATAGCCTTTTCAGAGAGGTTTTGACAAGGTTTTTTTTGCAACACTTGAAAAGTGTACCCTTAAAATGTAAACGGTACACTTTTTAAACGTTACCCTTTCATACTATATTTGGACACATTTATTCTGATCAAATAATACACTTAACAAGTGTTACCCATTTAACTATCATATACCACACTTAATAAGCATTACCCATTTTACAATCAAATGCAATTGTGTCAAAGGTGTGCTCAAATCCATATCTAATATGCGCTAAACCATTCCCACAATTTTTTCACTTAGAATATTTCCCAAATATTTTTTTTCTTTAAAACACCACTTTCTTCATCAGAATATTTCCTTCATCGTTAACACTCCCTCACCACCACCGCTTTCCTCTCTCCGTTAACGACTCCCTACACCACTCCTTCGTCACTTCTTATCCTTCGTCTTTACTCTAATTCATTGCTCCATTGTTGCATTCTCTCCGTTATGGTTTGCTACATTACTTTATTCTAATCCGTTGCTCCATTGCTGCATTCCATTGCTCTGTTGCCAAATATAGGTTTATTGTGCATTTTGTGCATTTTATTTCATTCATTATTGTTATTGTTGAGACCTCTCTAGCCTTCACTATCGTTCGTAGTCCACTGACGTTGTTGTTCTACAGCGTCCCTGTTTTAGATATTCACCCTGTTTTGCCCATTCGTTTCATAGATATTGTGTTCGTGTGTACAAGATATGAAAACCTAAACCCTAGAGATGGCCACTGCCTCTACTTCTTACATGCAGGTCTGTCACTCTGCTCTTCTTTCGTTTCCATGACCTTGTTGAATACCTTCCCTGAGCCTTAGCTTCATTTTTTATTTAAAGGAGAAAAAAAAATAGAATAACTACTACATTGATGATAACTTCTATCTTTCGGAATGAAGTTTACATGGTGGGGGGAGACCAAACATTAAGAACAAATTTTGACATTATAATATAGATATTTACTAGCCATTTTATCTATGCTGCAAATAGGAAGTTTTGTAAATTCAGTTTTATGCTAGTTTCAATGAATTTATGTTCTTGAAAAATGTGTTTTATCATAATTATTTTTTTATGTCTCTTTCTGTTCACTTTGTTCTTTGTCATCTTCCTCTTTTTTTTTTTTACTTCAACTTCTTGATTAAGCATATGAAACATTTATTTTTTTGTTAATCATTTAGCTCCTGATGATCTGGCTTTATGCTGTCATCAGTGTCATGTTTAAACAAATAACTTCTATTTGTAAATTGTTTGCAGGGTGTTTTTCGGTGAATTACAATCACTATTTACTTATACTGGATTTGTGAAAATTGTGTTCAAGTAAATCTTTGTCCTTTAGTTTGAGTTGTTAATATTGTTTGTTCTTGATCTATTTCTTCTATTTGAAAATTACTTGATTTATTTTTAAAAAAATAATTTATTTTACGCAGATGAAGTATGTTGTGTTTTTCTAGTTGAAAAAATTTTGGTATCAATAGTTTTACATTTTGGATCATTTGGTCCCATATGTGTTGCCTGATAAAATGTTAATAGTATTGGCTTTGGTTTTGAGTTACAAACTCTTAAGTGATGTTGTATTGTTAAGATTAAATTGCTATGTTGACCAATTACATGTTGAAATGTTGATTCTTCTATGCTAGTTATACAATCGTAGAGATGCTGGTTATTTGAACTAATAAAATGCTGAATTCACTTTATTAGAATGTATAAATTTTGGGGTTTGGGCTATTTGCATGTGCTGAGAACATGTAAAGTTTGAAGCATGTACAGGGGATGACTTTGGTATTGGTTACTAAGCTCATTCTAACATAATGTAAAATAGGTTTAGACTTTTTAATGTTGTTGTTGGTGTGTTAAAATCCTATAAAAATTTCCTTTGTAGTAAAGGGAGAAATAGGTCTGTTATGATGGAAATTGTGTAATTACCTCACTTGGGCCACCATCACTGAAAGAAATGGTAGGACAAGCATATCTGTTTAGTTCAACAAAGTGTGCTTGTTAGATCCACATTGCACTAGCTATATATCCTTCTTCACCCATTACTATTCATTCTATGGATACAATATGTGTGATTATTAAGACTTTAGAAGAATAAACTAGATGTAACACCCCAATTTTTGATAAATTACAGTAACGACTAAATTGTACTGTTTTGTAATTTCTGTGTGTTGTAAATTTATTTTAACTATTATGTGAATGTTTTTGATCTTTGTGTATGAATTACTCCGAGTCAGGAAAATAATAATTTTCCCAGGCCGGATGAATTTTTGAACTATTCAGTGGGGCCGAGGGATCTTACTAAACCCGAAACCAGAAACAGTATTCAAAAATCTTTGTTGTTTGATAATTTATCTAAATACGCGTTACTATTAAACCACGGTAAAAATTTAATTTTTATTGTAGTAAATTTTAGACAGTAAACATTAGTTTTTACCGTAGTAATTTTTGTCAATTTGAAATTAACTACCGATTAAAATCTACGTAGAGAAATAGACGTAGGTAAAATCATAAATCTATTTACCTTAGGCAAAATCATAAATCCATCCACCTTAGGCTAAAGTTATAAACATATTTACATTAAGTTAAAGTTGTAAATTTATTTACCGTCGGTTAAAGTTATAAAAAATTTATTCACCCTAGGTTAAAGTCATAAATCTATTACCTTAGGTTAAGGTTATAAATCTACTTACCATAGGTGAAATCATAAACCTAATTACCTGCCCCTAGTAATTAAGTTTTCTATTTACCTAGATTCTATAATCATGTTAGTGGACCTAGTATGTTTAAAGTAGAAACCAAAGAGGTAAAACACTTTGACCCACGTACAACTCATGCACTTCATTATAACATGGAATGAGATTCTTTTATTGGTGAATTCCACCAAGGCCACATGGCCATGTCCATCAAGAAGGTAAATGATTCTTCAAATAATGCATAATAATGCATTCTATCATTTATGATCACTTGGAGTTTAGTCATTCTTCAACTACCTTGTCTCCCACTCAAATATTCAATGAATTTCTATCCATTCAGTCCATGTAAATCCAAGACAATGCACATGATTTTTGAGCTATCATTTTGATTCCATCACACTTAATCATACACTTTAGTGAGCTAGCATGCACCACCTTGTCTCCTTGAGTGCTCCACCAAGCAATTATCACAAATCATTCCACCCACTCCTCCAATGCACCACATGGCTATAAATAGTGTAGGAGACATCTCCACTTCATTTTCCATCACTCCTATCTATTCTCTCCATTCTCTTTCTTCAAGAACACAAGAACACGAAGAAGAACTTCATCTTTTCTCCATTTCTTGAGCTATTCAGCCACCACTCCCAAATCACACTTTCACTCTTCGATAATTTTATCCAACCTCATTTCCTAAAGCTAAACACCATTCCAAACATCTTTCATGTCGTGAGTTTCTTCAAAATCAACCATCTTGAGCTCGGAAATCAAGGTTGAAATTTCAAACGTATTAGGTAAAATTCTTGTTTCCTATTTCTAAATTTGTTTTTAAATTTCTAAGCCATGTTTGATCCATGGTTATTCTTTCTCAGGCTTAGCTTTGTATTTTGTAAATTGTTTAAGCTTGATAGGTATTTTCTTGGAGCCACACAAAATTCTTTAAATAAGCTTTCAAGAAGGATAGTCTTCAAGAAGTAAGAGGGAGATTTAATCTCATCAACTATTTTGGTAGTATGAAAATGGATTGTGTGTGGTGAATCCATGAGGATTCATTTACTTGATTGTTTATGGTTTTACTTTGTTGTATGATTAATTTTGATGTATGTGTTTTCAAATGCTTGATTTATTAAAGACATAGTAAATTTCGGTCACATGACATTCAATATACTTTTAATCTAAAATTATTTTTTTAAGTATAGATTTTAGAGGATTAAGTAACAAACAATTGGATTAAATATTTTTACAAAGGAAAATGAGATAGGAAATGATTATATATTTGGTTATGGAAAATAAATTAATTTTGGGCCAACAAGTAAAAAAAATTGGTGTTTAGATTAAAATATATATATATTTTCTTAAAGATAATTTTAAAAGATTTATTTAACAAGAACTCAATTTAGTAATTTTTTTATTATGATAATGGAGAATACGTTTTAAAATTGATTTAGAGCTCTAAGTATTTCATTAAAAGGGATTCTGAAATTCAGAAAGTTTCAAAAACTAATTTAGAACGTCAAGAAATATTTTATACGATGAAAAATAGTAAAAATACTTTACGCGTATTTAAAATGGTGATATTTAAATTATACAATTGATAAAATGATTTAAAAACGTTGCGCAATTGATAAAATGATTTTAAAATGTTACGTAATTTAGAAAATGGTTTTAAAAAGGTAGGAAAATACATACGCTATTTGAAAATGTTGGAAAATATTTACGTGGTTGTGAAAACGTGGAAAAATACCTACGCAATTTGAAAACGTTGGAAAATAATCATGAGATTATGAAAATGCAGTAAAATATTTGCGCGATTGAAAATAACAACGGTATGTTATCGGGTTGGACCCGGTTATATTAAAAAGTGGTACTGCCGAGTTATGGCACTTGACCATGTGATTTGATAATATTATGATATATGTAAAGTTTTGAAGTCTTTGCACCATGCATTGAGGTATATGTTGTTTTTGGTGTCATTGACGAGTTATACCTAAGAGGATGAATTACACCCCTGTTTGGGTGCGATAGGCATAGTGTTGTTCATTTATTGAACTTGGAGGCATTGGTGTGCGGAAATTTCACATGTGGACAGTTGGTAGCTCCTCTGGGCCGTGGTACCGGGCATGACACACTAGTGATCTTGACAAAGCACTATTCTTAATCATGATCTTGTTGGGGACGGTCTTGTAGAATGCCTGTAGTACACGATAAATTTGACTGTGTACTGTGCAAGCCACAATGAATTTGACTGTGTAGCACATGGCCCGCAGCAGCCGAGTTGACAGACAGGTTCTTCCAGGATCATTCCCTCTGATTGGTTGTGTTTAGCTCCATGGAGTAGGTTTGTGTCGTGTACATGCCCATTATGAGTCTGCATATAGGCATTCTATATATATATATATATATTTTGTGAAATATTACATATGTTGTGATAACATGTATTGATGATATATCTGTTTGTATTATCGTTTTCTATACTACCTGATGGTAATGATGACAGGTTGTCTCACCTCTTTGTGTGTTTTTATGTGTTATTATTATTATGTACGGTAAAGACGGTGAAGAGGATCAACCTCTTAACTTTCCGTGAGAGAAGCAACAATTCTGAGGACCAGCACGAAGGAGGCGAGCCGTTGGATTCATCCTTACTGGTTGGCTTGATTGTTTTGTTTTGGTTATGTCTGTACTATATGTTTTAGTTTTTCTTAGTCTGTTAGACTTGGGCAAGTCTATTATCTACTCCTTTGTGTCAAACGGTTTATGACTTAATTTTTATTTTTATTCTTAAAACGAGACCGTATGGATATTATGATGTGTATGTAATAATGTATTTTGTTTCATGTTTTTTTTTATTTAGTAATGTTTTCCGCAAGAAGAAACGGTCATAAGACGAAGGTTGAAACAATAATGGAAGAATGATTAGATTTGTATAGGATGATTATTGACCTTTTTAGAATACACAACCAAAATTTTACATCTCATGTTTTAATTATTAACAAATGATTTATAACTTGGGAAGGTTTTATTTTAATTTGTCGTATATGTGATGCCCTACATTGGGTTGTTACATTAGTTGGTATCAGAGCCCAAGATAGAGTCTTTTGGGGTTTGTTGTTAGGTCTATTTTGCTTGTGTTGTGTGATTCTTTGTGATTTGTTCTGAACAGACACATCTAACTTTTATTTTGTCTGATTTGACTTGTTGAAGAACGACATGTCTCGTGGAAGAGGAACACACGTGAACAAGAGACGTGACACTGACTCGATGACTGTAGCTATCGAGGCTATCCAAAGAATAGCCGAGGTTATAGTACAGCAGAACCGACGAGCAGCCAATTGCCAAGAAATAAATATTGATGCTCATAATCTGTCTAAGTTTTGACGCAATAACCCGCCGCAGTTTCGGGGCGAGTTTGATCTGGAGAAGGCTAGTCTATGGATTCAAGAACTGGAGAAGATATTTGAAGGGATAGGATGTCCCGATGATCGAAAGGTGACTTACGCCACATTCATGCTGATGGGTGATGGCGAGAATTGGTGGAAAGGAACTAGGAGGTTATTGCAAGCCAAGGGAAGAGCAATCACGTGGGAAGTATTCCGCGAAGTATTTTTGGAAAAATATTTTCCATAAAGTGCGTGACATGCCAAAGAAATGGAATTTCTTAGCTTACGTCAAGGTAGCATGTTAGTGAGTGAATATGCTGCAAAATTTGAGAGCTTGTCTAAGTTCTTGAGGTACTTCCAGATCCAACCTGATGAGGTTTGGAAATGTCGCAAGTTCGAGGAAGGATTACAAGTAGAATTGAAACGAGGTGTGTTGCCGATGCGAATAAGTCAATTCCCAGCATTGATGGATACTTGTCGACGACTCGAGGAGCTAGAGCCATCAAGGGATACGAGGAACCAGAACTTTGGACCAACTAGATTCCAAAAAGAAGGAAACAACAACAACAACCGGTTTCAGCGGAAGCCGTATGCGAGACCACCAGGGAACCAACCTCAACATCAATCTTTTGGGGGGAGTTCTAGTGATAACAAAGCGGGACAAGCGGTGGCGTTTACTCTAAAATGTTTCAAGTGTAACAAAAGTGGTCATATGTCCAGAGATTGTTCAATCAAGGGACTTATTTGCTTCCGATGTGGAAAGCCTGGGCATTCTTATAGGGAATGCGACCAGCCAAAGAAAGAGCCATCACTGAGTAACGTTCATGCTGCTCAACCACAAGCTAGAGTGCGAGTATATACGATGAGCGGAGCCGAAGCCTCCCAGTCTGAAGATCTTATCAAAGGAAAAGGTGTCATAGCAGGTAATCTTTTAACTGTACTATATGATTCGGGTGCAACTCACTCATTTATTGCATATGACTGTGTGGATCGGTTAGGTTTGTCTGTGTCTTCTTTGAGTTTTCAATTGATTATTTCTACACCAACTGCCAAGCCCGTTGTTACTTCTAAAGTATGTTTGAATTGTCTTGTTGGCATTCATGATCGAGTTTTTTCTATTGATTTAATTTGTTTACCCCTTGTTGACATAGATATAATCTTAGGAATGGATTGGTTATCTTCTAACCATATCCTATTAGACTGTTCCAATAAGAACTTAATTTTTCCTAGGAATGAGAATTCTGGATTTTTAACTGCCGCTAAAGTCGAATCATTATTGAGGGATGGAGCTCAAGGATACATGTTGCTGTCTTCTTTAGAAGTCAAGAGCGAAAAGGATGTGAATGTTATTTCTATCATCAACGAGTTTCCTAAAGTTTTTTCCGATGATGTACCCGGTTTACCACCGGATAGAGAGATAGAGTTTTCTATCGATCTTGTACCAGGAGCAGGTCCTATTTCGATTGCGCCATAGCGGATGTCGCCTTCAGAATTAGTAGAGTTGAAGAAGCAATTGGAGGAACTGTTAGAAAAATAATTTATACGACCGAGTGTGTCGCCATGGGGAGCTCCGGTGTTGTTAGTGAAAAAGAAAGATGGGACTTCTCGTCTTTGTGTGGACTATCGCCAGTTGAACAAGGTTACAATAAAGAACAAGTATCCACTTCCAAGAATTGATGATTTAATGGATCAACTAAAGGGAGTAGTGGTTTTCTCCAAGATAGATTTGCGATCAGGTTACCATCAAATTCGTGTCAAGGTAGAGGATATACCTAAAACAGCTTTTCGAACTCGCTATGGGCATTATGAATATCATGTGATGCCGTTCGGTGTGACGAATTCTCCTGCAATATTCATGGATTACATGAATAGGATCTTTCGTCTATACCTAGACAGATTTGTCATTGTCTTTATTGATGACATTCTGATCTACTCTCAAAGTCCTGAAGAGCACGCTGAACATCTCAGCATAGTTCTTCGGATCCTAAAAGAAAAGAAGTTGTTTGCAAAGTTGTCAAAGTGTGAATTTTGGTTAGAAGAAGTGCAATTTTTGGGTCACGTGATTTCTAAGGATGGAATTGCAATGGATCCATCAAAGGTGGAAACAATTCTGCAATGGGAAAGGCCTAAGACGGTGACTGAGATTCGGAGCTTTGTTGGATTAGCTGGTTATTATTGGAGGTTTATTGCAGATTTCTCTAAGATAGCAGGACCTCTTACACAACTCATGAGGAAGAATCAAGCTTTTGTTTGGAAAGACAAATGCAAAGAGAGTTTCCAAGAGTTGAAGAAAAGATTGACAACTGCACCAGTGTTGACTTTACCAGACCCAAGTAAGTCTTTTGAGGTGTATTGTGACGCATCTTACCAGGGATTATGATGTGTGCTGATGCAGAATAGAAATGTGATAGCTTATGCTTCAAGACAACTGAAGGTACATGAAAGGAACTACCTAATGCATGATTTGGAGTTAGCTGCAGTGGTTTTTGCATTAAAGATTTGGAGGCATTTTCTTTATGGGGCTACATTCGATGTCTTTAGTGACCACAAGAGTTTAAAATACCTGTTCAATCAAAAGGAATTGAACATGAGGCAGAGACGATGGTTAGAGTTCTTAAAAGATTATGATTTTCAACTTCAATATCATCCAGGAAAAGCAAATGTTGTGGCAGATGCCTTAAGTAGGAAGGTAATCAGTGTCTCAACTATGATGATAAAGGAAGAAGAGTTGATAACACAATTTAGAGATATGAGACTATCTGTGGAATTGGCACCAGGAAGAATTCGTCTGAATAAGGTTACTATTTTGAATGACTTGTTAGAGGAAATCTGAAAGAAACAAGATAATGATCCATTTTTACAGAACGAGAAGGAATTCTTAAAGCAAGGTCATCCAGCAACTGTTGAAGAAGGATCTGACGGAGTCTTAAGGTTCAAGGGTAGGATTTGTATACCTAATGATCCCGACCTGAAGAAAGCGATTCTTGATGAAGCACATACTAGTAGATTAAGTATGCATCCAGGAATGACTAAGATGTATCAAGATTTAAAGCGGATGTTTTGGTGGCCAAGGATGAAAAGGGATGTTGCGGATCGAGTTACATCTTGCCTAGTCTGTCAAAAGGCAAAGGTTGAACATCAAAGACCTTCCGGTATGTTACAACCTTTGGCTATTCCAGAATGGAAATGGGATAGTATATCAATGGATTTTGTGACCGGTTTGCCAAGAACAAAGAACGGTCATGATGCTATATGGGTTATAATTGATAGGCTTACGAAGTCTGCACACTTCTTGCCAATCAATATCAAGTATTCAATGGAACAATTTACCCAAGTGTACATTAGTAAAATTGTTAGACTTTACAGTGTACCCTCTTGTATAGTTTCTGATAGAGACCCAAGGTTTACCTCGAGGTTTTGGCAAAGCTTGCAAGAAGCTATGGGGACAAAATTACGTCTGAGTTCTGCTTACCATCCGCAGACAGATGGTCAGACGAAAAGGACTATCCAGTCATTGGAGGATCTTCTGAGAGCCTGTGTGTTAGAACAGAAAGGGAGTTGGGATGAATTCTTGTCTCTGATAGAATTCACCTACAACAACAGTTTCCACTCAAGCATAGGGATGGCACCCTACGAGGCATTGTATGGGCGACGATGCCGAACACCTTTGTGTTGGTATCAAGATGGAGAAAGCATGACCATTGGACCTGATCTTGTGCAACAAACAACGGAAAAAGTGAAGATGATTCAAGAAAAGATGAGGATGACTCAGAGCCGTCAGAAAAGCTATGTAGACAAGAGAAGAAGACCTCTTGAATTTGAGGAAGGTGAACACGTATTCTTGCGAGTGACACCCACGACTGGTGTTGGAAGAGTTATCAAATCCAGAAAACTCACTCCTAAATTCATTGGACCTTACCAAATTATTCGTCGGATAGGTCCAGTAGCCTACCAAATAGCTTTACCACCCTTTCTTTCCAACCTTCATAGTGTATTCCATGTGTCTCAGTTGAGAAAATATATTTTCGATCCAACTCATGTCATACAACTCGATGAAGTACAACTAAAAGAAAATTTGACTTATGAGACACTTCCTGTTAAGATTGAGGACAGGAGAGTGAAGCAACTTCGGGGAAAAAAGATTATATTGGTAAAATTTATCTGGAATGCAGCAACAGGTGAAGCGACTTGGGAAGTTGAAGATAAAATGAAGGAACAATACCCACATCTTTTCTAACGTACGGTAAATTTCAGGGACGAAATTTCTGTTAGTGGGGAAGAGTTGTAACACCCCAATTTTTGATAAATTACAGTAACGACTAAATTGTACTGTTTTGTAATTTCTGTGTGTTGTAAATTTATTTTAACTATTATGTGAATGTTTTTGATCTTTGTGTATGAATTACTCCGAGTTAGGAAAATAATAATTTTCCCAGGCCGGATGAATTTTTGAACTGTTCAGTGGGGCCGGGGGATCTTACTAAACCCGAAATCAGAAACAGTATTCGAAAATCTTTGTTGTTTGATAATTTATCTAAATACGCATTATTATTAAACCACGGTAAAAATTTAATTTTTACTGCAATAAATTTTAGACAGTAAAAATTAGTTTTTACAACAGTAATTTTTGTCAATTTGAAATTAACTACCGATTAAAATCTACGTAGAGAAATAGACGTAGGTAAAATCATAAATCTATTTACCTTAGGCAAAATCATAAATCCATCCACCTTAGGCTAAAGTTATAAACATATTTACATTAGGTTAAAGTTGTAAATTTATTTACCGTCGGTTAAAGTTATAAAAAATTTATTCACCCTAGGTTAAAGTCATAAATCTATTACCTTAGGTTAAGGTTATAAATCTACTTACCATAGGTGAAATCATAAACCTAATTACCTACCCCTAGTAATTAAGTTTTCTATTTACCTAGATTCTATAATTATGTTAGTGGAACTAGTATGTTTAATATAGAAACCAAAGAGGTAAAACACTTTGACCCACGTACAACTCATGCACTTCATTATAACATGGAATGAGATTCTTTTGTTGGTGAATTCCACCAAGGCCACATGGCCATGTCCATCAAGAAGGTAAATGATTCTTCAAATAATGCATAATAATGCATTCTATCATTTATGATCACTTAGAGTTTAGTCATTCTTCAACTACCTTGTCTCCCACTCAAATATTCAATGAATTTCTATCCATTCACTCCATGTAAATCCAAGACAATACACATGATTTTTGAGCTATCATTTTGATTCCATCACACTTAATCATACACTTTAGTGAACTAGCATGCACCACCTTGTCTCCTTGAGTGCTCCACCAAGCAATTATCACAAATCATTTCACCCACTCCTCCAATGCACCACATGGCTATAAATAGTGTAGGAGACATCTCCACTTCATTTTCCATCACTCCTATCTATTCTCTCCATTCTCTTTCTTCAAGAACACAAGAACACGAAGAAGAACTTCATCTTTTCTCCATTTCTTGAGCTATTCAGCCACCACTCCCAAATCACACTTTCATTCTTCAATAATTTTATCCAACCTTATTTCCTAAAGCTAAACACCATTCCAAACATCTTTCATGTCGTGAGTTTCTTCAAAATCAACCATCTTGAGCTCGGAAATCAAGGTTGAAATTTCAACCGTATTAGGTAAAATTCTTGTTTCCTATTTCTAAATTTGTTTTTAAATTTCTAAGCCATGTTTGATCCATGGTTATTCTTTCTCAAGCTTAGCTTTGTATTTTGTAAATCGTTTAAGCTTGATAGGTATTTTCTTGGAGCCACACAAAATTCTTTAAAGAAGCTTTCAAGAAGGATAGTCTTCAAGAGGTAAGAGGGAGATTTAATCTCATCAACTATTTTGGTAGTATGAAAATGGATTGTGTGTGGTGAATCCATGATGATTCATTTACTTGATTGTTTATGGTTTTACTTTGTTGTATGATTAATTTTGATGTATGTGTTTTCAAATGCTTAATTTATTAAAGACATAGTAAATTTCGGTCACATGACATTCAATATACTTTTAATCTAAAATTATTTTTTTTAAGTATAGATTTTAGAGGATTAAGTAACAAACAATTGGATTAAATATTTTTACAAAGGAAAATGAGATAGGAAATGATTATATATTTGGTTATGAAAAATAAATTAATTTTTGGCCAACAAGTAAAAAAAAAATTGGTGTTTAGATTAAAATATATATATTTTCTTAAAGATAATTTTAAAATATTTATTTAACAAGAACTCAATTTAGTAATTTTTTTTATTATGATAATGGAGAATACGTTTTAAAATTGATTTAGAGCTCTAAGTATTTTATTAAAAAGGATTCTAAAATTCAGAAAGTTTCAAAAACTAATTTAGAACGTCAAGAAATATTTTATACGATGAAAAATAGTAGAAATACTTTACGCGTATTTAAAATGGTGATATTTAAATTATACAATTGATAAAATGATTTAAAAACGTTGCGCAATTGATAAAATGATTTTAAAATGTTACGTAATTTAGAAAATGGTTTTAAAAAGGTAGGAAAATACATACGCTTTTTGAAAATGTTGAAAAATATTTACGTGATTGTGAAAACGTAGGAAAATAGCTACGCAATTTGAAAACGTTGGAAAATAATCATGAGATTGTGAAAATACGGTAAAATATTTACGCAATTGAAATTAACAACGGTATGTTGTCAGGTTGGACCCGGTTATATTAAAAAGTGGTATTGCCGAGTTATGGCTCTTGACCATGTGATTTGATAATATTATGATATATGTAAATTTTTGGAGTCTTTGCACCATGCATTGAGGTATATGTTGTTTTTGGTGTCATTGACGAGTTATACCTAAGAGGATGAATCACACCCCTGTTTGGGTGCGATAGGTATAGTGTTGTTCATTTATTGAACTTGGAGGCATTGGTGTGCGAAAATTCCACATGTGGACAGTTGGTAACTCCTTTGGGCCGTGGTACCGGGCATGACACACTAGTGATCTTGACAAAGCACTATTCTTAATCGCGATCTTGTTGGGGACGATCTTGTAGAATGTCAGTAGTACACGATGAATTTGACTGTGTACTGTGCAAGCCACAATGAATTTGACTGTGTAGCACATGGCCCGCGGCAGTCGAGTTGACAGACAGGTTCTTCCGGGATCATTCCCTCTGATTGGTTGTGTTTAGCTCCATGGAGTAGATTTGTGTCGTGTACATGCCCATTATGAGTCTGCATATAGTCATTCTATATATATATATTCTGTGAAATATTACATATGTTGTGATAACATGTATTGATGATATATTTGTTTGTATTATCATTTTTTATACTACCTGATGTTATTATTATTATGTACAGTAAAGACGGTGAAGAGGATCAACCTCTTAACTTTCCGTGAGAGAAGCAACAATTCCGAGGACCAGCACGAAAGAGGCGAGCCGTTGGATTCATCCTTACTGGTTGGCTTGATTGTTTTGTTTTGGTTATGTCTGCACTATATGTTATAGTTTTTCTTAGTCTGTTGGACTTAGGCATGTCTGTTATCTACTCCTTTGTGTCAAACGGTTTATGACTTAATTTTTATTTTTATTCTTAAAACGAGACCGTATGGATATTATGATGTGTATGTAATAATGTATTTTGTTTCATTTTTTTTATTTAGTAATGTTTTTCGCAAGAAGAAACGGTCATAGGACGAAGGTTGAAACAATAATGGAAGAATGATTAGATTTGTATAGGATGATTATTGATCTTTTTAGAATACACAACCAAAATTTTACATCTCATGTTTTAATTATTAACAAATGATTTATAACTTGGGAAGGTTTTATTTTAATTTGTCGTAAATGTGATGCCCTACATTGGGGTGTTACACTAGACACTCTAATTTTTTTATTTTTTTCAAAAGAGAAAATAAGAAATCTCATTTTTAATAAAATTTGTCCCCACATCCAAAAATTTTCCATGGTGATATAAGGAGAATCTGTATGTTTACCGTGTCAAGAACAATCATGAGAATTCTACTTTTTACTACAGAGCTCCTAACTATGTGGAAGATAGATAGGATAAGTGAGAACACAAGATAGCCACAAACAACAGAGTTCCCATAGTCACTGCACTAGCTAGTGTTCTAACTGTTGCAATAATTGTCAAAATAAAGTCCATTATAGACAACCCCCCTGCCATCCCTTTTCTTGGGGATGTACCCTTATAGACTTCACCAGCCTCAACTGAACCTCCTTTCATTTTGTTCCAACTTAAAATTTTCTGTACACACTCTGGCTTAACAACTTTAGGATATCATTATGGTGATGCTTCTTAACTATAGACTATAGCCTATAGGTATCTAAAGAATGTATTTATACAGTTGAAGAATACCAAGCCACATTCGGACTTTCCAAGAAGAATCTAAGAGAGAGAAACAAGCCAATTTGAAATAGGTTTGACAAGCAAGTGGCTTTGTTCCTGTTATCTAAAGCAGGCCACGTGTAAGTTTGTAAGTGAGAACATATATTGGGGTAGTGGCTCAGCATGCATGCCAATGGATGCTATGAGAGTATGGGCCAGGGAAGAGAAATACTACACATACGCCACTAACGCTTATGAAGATGGCTAGATTTGTGACATTACACTCAAATAATGTGGAAGAGCACTAGAAGGATTTGATGTGTATGCGTTAAATGCGATGATGGAGATGTGTTCATGACTTGTAATTTTGACCCTATGGGCAATTATGTTGGAGAACGACCGTATTAAAATTATTATTTATTATTTTACAAGCTATATATAAATTTATTTGTGCATGTAACTAGATTGAAATTAGTATTAGAGGATACCATGGTTATGTTAGCATGAATTTAGCTCCTCTGTCCTCTTTGCAATAAGTATATTGTTATAAATTGTACGAAAGTGTATATTTATGAGAAGTGGGATAATTATGGGATTTGCTTTAATCATTAATTAGTGCATGAGACTAATTCAAAGTAACAAGAAAGTAAAAAGGTATCATTAGTTAGGGATTAATCGCTTGAGGTAGTTAAGCGTTGTTTAAGTCAAAACTCAACTAAAATTGTAAAATATTATTCCTCCCATGTGAAATATGCCAGCTTGATTGTCAAATATGCCAGCCTGACTTTTAAGTTATATAAATGTTAACTACTACTTTTTTAATATCTTCTGATTATCACTGTAAGGATGGATTCTTTTTTGATACATGTGTATAAATTCACACTTGTCTCCATGTGAAAAAGCATTGTTTGAAGTTTCAAACTAAGAAATCTTTTTCCTGTCTAAAAAAGAAAAAACTCAAAAATCTTTTGCTTTCTTTGCATGGCATCTTCAAAAGCATATACCTGATATATCTTTTAAAGTAAATAATGGACTTTAATTTTTCATTTCAATTCCTTTTACCACCTATTTTAACTGCCAAATATTCTTTATAACTATGTCATACCTATGATTTTTATATATGATATGCAATTGATTGTTCTTTGTTCAAAGGAGATTAATCAAGACTTGGGAAGATCTATAGTGGACATGAAGTTAAGTGTTGAGTCACAATCAATGTCATGACTAAGTAAGAAACTCTTATCCTCTTTATTTTCTAATGTTGTTATTATTTATACAACATTTTTTTTCTCTTGGTTTTGATTCCCAAGTGTGAATTTAACAAGGCATTGATTTAACACACATTATTAGTATGCATGTAAAGTCTAGCTAATGCATAAATGAATATATATTTGAAGCCTTAATATCAAAATTCGATTAATTAGGTTTTCTCAAGATGTGTCCAAGCATTAGATGGATTTACCGAGGTATAGCAAAGAGTATTGTGATGGTGTTCAATGTTTCTTGGACTTTGCTTATTCTGTTGGAAATCCCGAAGGTAAAGAAATTCAATGTCTTTGTGCAAAGTGTTGTAATATCTATTGGTATCAGAGGAACATAGTATATGATCATCTAATATGCTACGGATTGGTTAAAGGTTATACAGTCTGGTTAAATTATGGGAAGAAGAAATCCAAATGGATGTTGATGGTGACACAGATGATGAAGTTAATTCAAATGACGACATTGATGGTTTGTTGAATGATACATTTAGATATGTGGCATGAGCTAAAGGAGTTTATGAAGGCCCAAATGAAGATGCAAGGAAATTTTATAACTTAGTTGATGAGGCAAGCCAAGAACTGTATCTGGGTTGTAAAAGATTCTCTACCTTATCTTTCATCACCCGTCTATACTTGTTGAAGTGTCTACATAGATGGAGCAACACATCCTTCACTTCCCTCTTAGAGTTATTGAGAGAGGCGATGCCTGACTTGAACATTCCTTTATCTTTCAATAAAATGAAGGCTATAGGGAAAGACATAGGTCTTGACTATGTAAAGATTGATGTATGTCCCAATGACTGCATGCTATATAGGAAAGACAATAAGCGTGACAATCATTGCCATATTTGTGGAGCTTCTCGATATATTGAATATCCTAAAGTTGATAATGAGCTTGAGCCTTCTAAAAAACCTCACCCTATTCCTGCTAAGACTTTAAGATATTTTCCCTTAATTCCTAGACTTCAAAGGCTATTTATGTGCTTGAGGACAATAGATACATTGAGGTGGCATGATGAGGAGTTTTCTAAAGATAGGAAGTTAAGGCATCCTACTGATGGCCAATCATGGAAAGACTTTGATAGCCTTCATCCAAAATTTGCTAAAGATTCTCGCAATTTAAGACTTGGCTTGGAAAGTGACGGGTTCAACCCATTTCAGACTATGAGCATATCTCATAGCACATGGCCAGTTGTCTTGGTGGCATATAATCTGTCTCCTTGGTTATGCATGAAACCAGAATATTATATGTTTTCTTTACTTATTCCTGGGCCGAGATCACCTGGAAATAACATTGACATTTATCTACAACCATTAATAGAAAACTTGAAGGTGTTATGGGAGACAGGGGTAGAAACATTTAATGCTTCAAGGAATGAAACCTTTCAAATGCGAGCAGCTTTGTTGTGGACAATTAGTGATTTCTCCGCATATGCTATATTGTTCGGTTAGAGTATAAAAGGAAAGTTGGCTTGCCCTTGCTGTAATTATGAAACTTGTTCTACCTATCTGAAACATAGTTGAAAGATGTGTTATATGGAGCATCGTGTTTTCTACCCATGGATTATCAATGGAGATATAATAAAAGGTCTTTCAATGGAAAAACAAAATCTAGGCCTCCCCTACCCTTCTTAAAGGGTACAAATGTGTTTGAGAGCTTACGAAATTTTGACAATATATTTGGGAAGAAGTAAAAAAAATCAAATGATGGCCCATGGAAGAAAAGGTCATTTTTTTAATTACCTTATTAGCAACACAACACGTTCTGCCACAACCTTGATGTCATGCATATAGAGAAGAACATAGTTGATAACATAATTGGAACTCTTTTGGATATTCTAGGTAAGACAAAAGACTATGTAAATGGTCGATATAATCTAAAAGAGATGGACATTAGAAAGAACCTTCAACAAAAAGATACAAAGGATGACAAGAGAACAAAGTTAACAAAAGCATGCTTCTCAATGACTACTGGAGAGAAGTCAATTTTTTTGTAGTGTTTTGAAGACAACAAAACTACTTGATGATGGTGCTTCCAACATTTCATGATGTGTGCAACTAGCTGAAAGAAAAATATCTATTTATAAGACCTATGATGCCCATTTCATGCTACATTACTTGTTGCAAATACCAATCAAAAGCATACTTCCTGATCATGTTGTTATCCCTTTGATCCATCTAAGTTCCTTTTTTCGTCGTTTGTGTCAAAAAGTTATCACACTAGAAGAGATAGATTGTTTGGAAAAAGAGATTGTAGAAACATTGTGTCAGCTTGAGAGGATTTTTCCTCCTAGTTTTTTTTTATATAATGGTTCATATGCCTATTCATTTAGCAAATGAGGTGAGATTAGGTGGCCTAATTCAGTTTCGGTGGATATACCCTACAGAAAGATATATATGTATATTAAAGTCATATGTTCGCAATAAAAGTTGTCCAGAAGGATCTATTGCGGAGGCATATTTGGTTGACGAGTGTTTGACCTTTTGCTTAAGATATTTACATAGAGGTGTGCAAACCAAATTTAATAGAAGACCTTGAAACAATGATGAATGCAATTTAAATGAAGTGGAATCTTCAAATTTGTTCCCAAATAAAATGAATCCTTTAGGAGGGAAAAAAGGTGCTCCATTTATTTTGGATGACAAGTCACATAGCCAAGTCCATGCATACATATTGAACAATTGTGATGAAGTTCAAGAATGTGTTAGGTACTTTGACTCACCTGTAATATTTCCTATTACTCACTAAGTTATTATTATTTTGCTAACATATAATAATAATTGTCAATTTTAGAGAGCATGAACATGAAGTTAATAATCAACGACGAGGATCAAAATGGAGCAAAGCCAAAAACCATAGTCAAAACTTCTCTCAGTGGTTTGAAACTCGTGCTATGCATGAGGGTGTGCCAGATTGGATAAAAGAATTATCTAGGGGACCAAATTCAATTGCAAGAAGATATTATAGGTATCTGATCAATGGATATAGATTTCATACCAGGTGGTATGATGCAAGACAAAAAACACAGAATAGTGGTGTCACATTAGTTACATTAACTATAAGCTTTACAAGCTCAAAGGATGAAAATCTGGTTGATGCAATTCTAACTTATTATGGTAGAATAATTGATATAGTTGAGTTATATTATTATAGCCATTTTAAGGTTGTCTTATTTAGGTGTGACTAGTATGAGGTTGGAGAAGATATTTATGGCCTTACATATGTTCACTTCAACAAGAAATGCTACCAAGAGGAGCCTTTTGTGCTAGCATCTCAAGCATACCAATGCTTTTATGTTCAAGACCCATCTGATCAAAACAAACATTATGTCATGAAGATAATTCCAAGAGACTTGTTTAACATAAGTGACTAATATGAGTCTGAAACCTACCATATTTATGAAAATGAGCCATTTGAACATTCAATGGGTCCTTCTATACCCATTGATGATGGTGAAGTTGGTTTAGAGAGGAATGATGTACCACCGACCATTATTGATGTAGCTCCACAAGTGTTTATTACTCAAGATCATGAATTAGAATCGAGAGAAGAGACTGGTTTTGAGGACGCATCATGAGACGTTACTTTTTGGTATAATTTAAATGTGGCTTATTTGCTTTGTAATTCATTTTTTGCATGATTGATGCATGTATAATTTGTAATCAAATTTGCATTTTTTAGAATCACATTTTTTTCTTGTTTTGACTTATGTTATCATGTTCATACAGGCCTAAAGATCCTCATTGACTATTAATAAGAAGAGAACATTGGGATTAAAATAGTAAAAACCATACCTTTTGAATCTGCTCAGTGGTAATGTTATACTTGGAATTCCTCAATTTGCATGTTCTATTTTCTTATCTTAGATGAGTCACATTTTATTTTCTTATCAATTGTAATTGCAATATTCTATTCTTATTGATTTGTATTTGCTTCTAGACAAACTATAAATTTGTTTTATTTATTGGATTGTTGCCTTTATTTTTTTCAGTATAAAGAATGTACAAAGGAGGAGCACTTAAGAAGAAGGTATTGACCCTAAACGAGGGTCAAAGTCCTGTAAAGAATAAAGGCTTTGATTTCGAATTACAGACACAATCAAGTACTAAATTGCTTAGGCAATTTGAAATTAAGAGAGAACAAATTACAAAAGAACACAAGAATTTAACTATGCAAGCTCAAGCACCAGTAACTCATAAAAGGAAGAATCCTATGCCTACAACATTAGATGCAAGTGATGGACAAAGTAGGCTGAATTCAATTCAAGTTAAGTACAGTCAAAAGCAAGGGCAGAATAAAACTATGCAAGATCAGGCACTAAAAACTCATAAAAGGAATAATCTTATGCCTACAACATTGGATGCAAGTGAAGGACAAAGTAGGTTGAATTCAATTCAAGCTAAGTGCAGTCAAAAGCAAGGGTATAATAAAATTATGCAAGATTAGGCACCAGAAACTCATAAAAGGAAGAATCCTATGCCTACAACATTGGATGCAAGTGAAGGACAAAGCAGGTTGAATTCAATTCAAGCTAAGTGCACTCAAAAGCAAAGACAGAATAGGTTACCTATGCGCAAAATCATGATCCAATCTTCTCAAAGGGAATACCTTAACAATTTACCTATAACTGGAACCATCCCACAAGCTGAAGTAGAAGACCAGCCCACTGTTGAAGAGCAATATAGTTTTAAAAAAGTTAAAAATGACCCAATCCACCCAACAATGAGTCTTGATCAATTTCTTGAAAAAGAAGGGATACATATGGAGGGAGAAAAACAACTCGATATTCAGCCAATGGATGATCTTGGAGGAAATAATATGGCATCCAATGACGGTGATGTTAGTGATCATGAAGTTGGTGACAATGACTTTGTTGGAGATCAAGTTATGGACACTTATTATGTTGAAGGTGGTATATTTTAAACTTACTTTTTAATTACTTATATATGTTATGCTCATTATAAGAAAATATTGCATGCTCATCGTTTACCTATTATAACTTTTTTAATGTTTTGGCTATTACATTGAACTAGGTACAATGGGAAAGAGAAAAACTCGAGGAAAAACAAGTTGCAAATCAATTCATTCAAGGACTATGGAAGAACGAGAGGAGGTGACATTTGATAAGGGATAAGCAATAGGACTAACTAACAAAAGAGTGTCTAATTGAAGCAATTTTCTAGGCACAATTGCTAGGAATCCAAGATTTATCACCCTGCTATACACTAATTGGACAGTTGTGCCAAAAGACAATAAAAAACGCATATGGAAGTATTTTAATGTAAGAACGAATGAATTTATCTTATTTTTGTTTTTATTTAGTTTTTCTTACTAAATGAAATTAACATATATGTTGTGTTTTTCATAGTCCAAATTCATCATTCTGAATGATGCAAAGAAATGGGTGATGACTACTATTTGTGATGCTTGGAAGCGACATAAGGGAAATATTAAGAAGAAGCATTTTGATAAGTATGATACCATTGAAGATATATTGAAAAATGTCCTGCTGATATACCAAAAGTAACTTTTATCAAATTGATTAACTATTGGAGTCTTCCCATTGTCCAAGTAACATAAAACAATTTTTTCTAACCTTAGTCAAATTATTGATCTAGTTATATTTATATATAAATATTTTGCTTTTTATTGGAATGTAGTCTATGTGTTGTATGAATTCTGAAAATAGAAAGAAGTAGAAGTTTGGGCATCAGATGGGGCCTGTAAATTTTGGAATAGTACGCATAAGACTGGTATTAATCTTAGAGTCTTGGGTTGGCAATATGACTTTCCTTTCTTCTCATACCTTACTAGTATAGTCTTGACTGTTTGTACTTTTCTTTTCATTCTTGTAGCGCTTAACCAAAGAGAACAATAAAGGTCCAACAAAATTTGAAATGTTTGTTGCAACCCACATAAGTAGCAAAGGGAAGGAGGTTGATTCAGAAACAAAAGCTACATTTGTAAGTAAATGAAGTGTGTTATTGTTAATGATATTATTAATGTTAGTATTCATGTTATTATTAATGTTCCTTTTAAACAGTCAGAACTTCAAAATCGCCAAGATGTTAGAGAAATTGATGAGGATGCATTTGAAGCAGTGTATTGGAAGGAAAGTCCAGTTGGGTTCGATGCTATGGTAGATCAGTTACAACTAGTTACTTGAAAATAAATGCAGAAATCATCAAAATCAAACAACAACACAATAAGAAAGTTGAATCCTTGCAAAGTGAAGTCGAAGATTTGAAGGGAGAGGTTAAAGGATTGTGACATCTTATAAAGGTTTTGTGTTGGGAATTGCAGATCAAAAGTCTTGCAGCGGAATAATACAATTCCCTCACAGGATCAATGCGAAAAATCCATAATCTGAGTCTTTAAAAATTTACCTCTTGAAGCGTGATAATCACAAGCGAGGTGAATCACCAACACCATAATAGTGACGATGTCCCTGCGGTATCCACACGAACAGACTTGCAAAAAGGAGTCACGCCTCTGTTTTGTAGTGCTAGCTGCGAAGAAAGGAGAAGAAGACCTCACTATCTCTCACTCACTTTCTGTAGGTGCGGCTAGGGTTGTGATGTAACCTAGTAGCAGCCCCCTTAGCAGTATTATTTATAACAGTGGCTGCCTTAAGTGAATGTGAGCAGTAGCAAGGTAAGTGGTGCAACCTTAAACCCATCTATCATGAGTTAGGCCCACAATTGAATCCGAGTCCAACTTGGATTCGATTACTCAATTTAGTACTGTTCTAAGTGTGCGACCTGCGAGGTTCTCATGACGTTGGTAGTAATATTAAAATCTCATTTTAATATTACAAAAAGCGATGTGATATCTAGCAACACATCACTTTGCTACCCAAGTAATGAGAATGTCGGTGATTTGACATAACCTATCCGTGACCAATGTTTCCGTGTAGTTTAGTCCCTTTGTCCGGATATCCAGTTGAACACAAGGCATGGAATGTGTCACCCTTGTTTAGTTCAATCTTCGGTTCCGATTCCCGAGTAGACATAGTAATAACAAATGAGATCAATATCTCATATTGACTCATTTAAGCATGGCCATGCATTTCGTAGTCTCACTCAATCAGGGGCCCCGAAGATATCACTCCTGTTATGTAGGAGGGACAAATCCCATCTAGGTCACTCACATCCCTCCACATGTATCGCAGTATGTCTAATAACCAACTTTATAATCATCTTGTTACAGATGATGTTTGATGGCATTAAAACACACAACTCCTCATGTAGGAATCGTAGTGATTTCAGGTCAAAGGACCACATACACCATTATCACTATGAGAATCGCTTATGACACTCACGTAACGATCCACGTAGCGTTCTCATGGCGGGTTTGTCCAATACATCATTACTCTAATATGTATCCATGTGTAGACTTGATATCTCATATCCATGACCCGTGAGATGTGGTCATCAGTCTACACACATACTAGTCTCAATGCATTATTGTTGTCCTAATTAACAATAATACTTGACTAGGGACATTTAAGAATAGTGTTTTATCTAATAGGATCTCACGATCAAGTCATCCACTTGATGTCCTATGGTATCAAACTTACTATTATAAGGACTTTATTATGTCTACCAAAAAGAACACAATAAATGAAATGCCTCATATAAAATAACATAATATAATGTATGTAAATACAAACAAAATGTATTGGCCACTAGGGCATACACCAACATTTTGTTGCAGTAAAACAACCCTAGAATGAGCGCAGAAGAAGTTGAAGCGTTATTGCAATTTACCTAACACTCTCCACCAGATGCAAATAGTGCACAAGGTGTCGTAGGCCACTATCTTCTGTAACACCCCAACTTTTAGAAAAATATCCTTCATGTCCCGAATGTACTGTTTGATGTTTATCAACTTTAGGATAAATGACCGTTATGTCCTTTTTGTACTGTTTGTTATTTTTCTGTATGAAATACTGCTTTATATTATTGTCTGTTATTTTATTTGAACTTTTTGTGTGATTTGCTCCGGGACAGGAAAATAATATTTTTCCAGGCCGGAAAAATCTTATTTTAATTATTCGGAGCTGGGGGATCTTACTAAACCCAATTCTGAATGATACTATAATTAATCTTTTAATTTTTAGGATTTAATTGTAAAATAAAATAATTTTATATTATTATAATATTATTTTATTAGTCAGTATAATTAAATGATAGTGGACCCGAAAATGTCTTGTGGGACCCACGTTTAGCAAAGCAGTTAACATTTTTGAGCTAAAGCAGATTCCTAATGGCTAGGTTAGTGACTAGGTTAGTGACTAAGCTTAATGACTAGGCTAAATTAGTGACTAAGCATGATGACAAGGTTAAGTGACAAGGCTAGGATTAACCAATGAGAGCTAAGCTTGGTAATCAAGTCTTAATCCTCACCATTGATCAATTCTAAGGCTAGGATGGAGCCAACCAAAATGGACACCTCTTGCTAAGTGAAGTCTACGGCCATTCACTCTTGGAAGGCCATTATTCACTTGATTTTCATGCATTTTCTCTCCTCTCTCTTCCAAATATACCAAACTCCATTATTGTCTTCCTTGTGAAGCATTCATCCAAACACCATATCTCACCATCTATCTACTGATGTGTGTGATTCCACATCACATTTTGCATACATTTTGCATGCATTTTTATAGTCTTTTATGCATATTTGTTTATTTCATCATTCGTTTTTTCTTTTAGTTTGGATAACTGCGGTTTGGCATGTGTTGTAATGCAGGAACGAGGCAAATTGAAGCTTAAAGAGGTGGAATGGAGCTAAGTTGAATTGATATTGAATTAGGAGCAAAGTGCACTAAAAAGAGGACAAACAGACTCAACCACGGCCTGGGTGTGGTTTCCATCACGGCCATGGTTCGGGGGAGTCAAGAAAAAAGCAAACAAGAAAAAACAGACTCAACCACGGCCTGGCCATGGAGTACACCACGGCCGTGGTTGAGAATCAGCTTTAGAAATTCAGTTCCAGAACTGACCACGGCTTGGCCGTGGTCCCCACCACGGCCGTGGTTCGCATTACGAACAGTTTTAAGTGATTTGTTTTCCCTTTTTAAAGGGAGGAGGGTTGTCAAAAGAGGACACGAGGCCAAGGCACGAAAGAGAAGACCTAAATAGGAGATTTTGAAGCTTGAATCAAGGGGAGGGAGAGACTCTTGGATTGGGAGAAGAGCTAAAGGAAAGACAAGAAGGCTTCACAAGAGTTTTTCTCCTCTTCTCTTGGAAATTTCTTTTGGTTTGTTCTGGATATATTATTATTATGGCTTATATTTCAATGAACATGTTTGAGTAATTCCTTGTTCTAGGATTTGGTAGTAACCCATTGGAACAATTGACAATGTTTGATGCATGAATTTCTACCTCTTTAATACTAAGTTTCTCTTGATTTAGTTTTTGGGCACACCAACTTGTTTTGTGAATATGCTTGGCCACATGTTTGCATGATCTTTGATATTAAGGGAAGAACTGAAAGGTGACTCTTGATTTCAGAACCCTAAAAACTGAACCTGAGCTTTTAAATCACGAAAGTAGATTAATTCTCTTGAGGTTTTCAACTGAATTATTTGTTCTTATTAGGTCCTATTTAATGCAATTGTTGTGAAAATAGGAATTGGATTAGATTGGATACGTTATTGTATTCTGAAAGGAAACAATAATTCTTTTGGATAATTCACCTTCAAGTATAACCTAGTTTGAGAAGAGAGGAAAGAACCGCAAACTTGTTGATTTCCATTGTGGTGAACCCATATCCTAGATTCCTTAAAACTGATTTCTTAATACCAATTTCTGTGTTTAAGTCCCAAAGTTTATCTTCTTGTTACTTTTAAATTTTAATTTTTGCGTTCTTGTCTATCATCACAACTTTACATCACTAGTTTTGTCTTGATAATCATAATTAAACTTAATTGGTTGTCATAAACTCAGTCCTCGTGGATCGATAATTTTATTACTTGACCAATGAAATCGTGCACTTGCGATTACAACACAACAAGTTTTTGGCGCCGTTGCTTGCAGTGTTGTGTTTTCTTTGACTATCAATTCAGATTTAATTTGATTCTTCTAGGCATTTGAATTTACTGCGTTGGATATTTCTCTTCCTGTGCTCTTTGCAATTGACTTGTTTCTTGTTTATGCGAAGTTCTAGACGTTTCGGATCTTATTGAAGCGATTCTGAAATTGAAAGGACTTTTCATCGAAGGAGAAGACAACAAAGACAAAGAGTGAGAGAAGTACTTAAACCAACATCAATCATGGCTGAACCTGTGGACAACAGACCGCTAAAGGAGTATGCAGCACCTAATGCTCGGGGCTTGCGATCCGGAATTGCTAGGCCAACCATTGAAGCTGAGAATTTCACCATACCGCCTTCCCTACTATCCATGATAAGGCAAAATCAGTTTGGAGGTTTACCTTCGGAGGACCCAAATGATCATGTGGAGATGTTCTTGGAATTATGTGAGACTCTCAAGATTGAAGGTGCCTCAGTCGATGCCATTCGGCTCCTGGTTATTTCCATTATCCATAAGGGACAAGGCTCGAGCTTGGTTGAAGTCGGTACCCACCGACACATTGACCACATGGAATCAATTGGAGCAAGCGTTCCTGAATAAATTCTTTCCTCCTTCAAAGACTGCACATCTTAGAACTCAAATCACAAGCTTCGTTCAAAAGGAAGGAGAATCGTTATTCGAAGCTTGGGATAGGTACAAGGGGCTGTTGGAATCTTGCCCACATCATGGATTAGAAAAATGGCTAATTATTCACACCTTCTACAATGGATTGGAATATCCTTCAAAGGTGTCACTGGATTCTGCAGCCGGTGGAGCTTTGATGAATAGAAGTCTTACAGAAGCCTATGATATTATTGAGAATGTCGCTGCAAACCATCACCAGTGGGCCAATGAAAGAGGTAACAACCCGAGAAAACTCTCGGGAGGTAAGTTTGAGATAGATGGTGTTGGTTTAATTATGGCTAAGTTTGACTCATTGAATAAACGCTTTGATAAGCTTGAAAAAGCTGGAGTTAATGCCATAAATGCTGCTAACATCTTTTGTGAGATTTGTGGAATGCAGGGACATATGAGTGCGGAATGCCAAGCTGAAAGTGGTTCCTCGCAAAGCACTTCGGTGGAACAAATGGAATCATGCCATAATTTCTATGACATTCCACCGAAGGTGCGCAATGATCCATATTCACAGACCTACAATCCCGGTTGGAGGTCTCATCCCAATTTCTCCTATAGGAACAATCAAGTTGGGCAAAGTGGTGCTAAACCTCCTATTGGATTCCCCCAGGTACAAAAGTCTAAACTTGAAACTCTCCTTGAAAATTTTGTAGAGAGTCAAACCAAGCAAAATGAAGAGTTTAGGCATCATGGTCAAGTTGTTAGTGAGGCTATTAAGGAGTTGACATCTAAGGTTGATAATTTAGCTATTCATAACAAGATGTTAGAAACTCAAATAGCCCAACAAGCTAGCTCTTCAAATAGACCACTTGGGAAATTTCCGGAGACAACTGAAATAAATCCTAATGAACATTGTAAAAAATTTGTTTAAGAAGTGGAAAGCAATTAGAAGATTTAAAAGCAAAGGGGAGAATGATAAGGATAGGAGGGATGAAGAGAAAGAAACAACTAGGACAAACCCTTAGAAGAAGAGGAGATCAATGATAAAGTGTCTAAGTATGTACCCCCAAAACCTTACCAACCCCGGTGCCACTTTCCTCAAAGATTGGCCAAGGCCAAGCTAGATAAACAATTTGGGAAGTTTCTTGAGGTCCTTAAGAAGTTGTACATTAATGTACCCTTCACTGAGGCGTTGCAACAAATGCCTACCTATGCTAAATTTCTTAAGGATATTCTCATCCAATAAGAGAAAGCTAGAGGAGTATGAGACTGTAGCATTAACTGAGGAGTGTAGCGCTTTGATTCAAAATAAGTTGCCTCCTAAACTCAAAGACCACAGCAGACTTCTCTATTCCTTGCTTGATTGGGAATACCAGTTTTGATAAAGCCTTGTGTGATTTGGGGGCTAGTGTTAGTCTTATGCCCTTCTCTGTTTGTAAGAAGTTGGAGGTGGGTGAACTAAAGCCCACAACTATCTCCCTTCAATTGGCGGATCGATCCAGTCAAATACCCAATAGGCATCTTGGAGGATGTTCCTATTAGGGTGGGTAAGTTCTTTATTCCTGCTGATTTTGTGGTACTTGAAATGGAAGAGGATGCACAAATTCCCATTATTCTTGGTAGGCCTTTCTTGGCTACTGCAGGTGCTATAATTGATGTGAAAAATGGTAAGTTGTCCTTGACTGTTGGTGATGATAAGGTTGAGTTTGATATATCTCGGTCCATTAAGCAACCTTCTTTTGAGGATTCTTGTTGCAGGATTGATTTATTGCACCGGGTAGTGAAAGAAGAAACCATCAAGATGCACTTGGAAGATCCATTGGAAATGTGCTTGGTTGGAAGAGACTCATCGAGAATTTGAAGGTGAAGTAGTGAGTATGCCCGTCTGTTAGAGGCAAACCCAAAGAATTCCACCTAAAAATGCGAAAATAGAAAAGCTTGAGTCTAAACCCAAACACGAAGATTGGAAAGAGGACAAGGCTCCAAAGGTAGAACTCAAACCCCTCCCTTCCACTTCTCGGTATGAATTTCTTGGTCCAAACTCTTCTTATCCCGTCATTGTAAGTGCTAGTTTGAATGAGTTAGAGACAGAGAAATTGCTTAGAGCACTTATAATGCATCGAAAGGTCATAGGATACACAATTGATGATATTAAGGGCATAAATCCTTCCTTTTGCATGCACGGATTTTGATGGAAGTTGACCATAAACCATCCATTGATCATCAACGTAGGTTGAATCCTAATATGAAAGAGGTGGTTAAGAAAGAAATTCTTAAGTTGTTAGATGCTGGGGTAATTTACCCAATCTCAGACAGTGAATGGGTTAGTCCGGTGCATGTGGTTCCTAAGAAAGGGGGAATAACTGTGACCAAAAATGAGAAAAATGAACTGATTCCCACAAGGGCGGTCACAGGATGGAGAATGTGCATTGATTATAGGAAGCTGAATAAAGCTACTAGGAAGGATCACTTCCCCCTCCCCTTCATTGACCAAATGCTAGAGAGATTAGCGGAGCATGCATATTTCTGTTACCTGGATGGTTATTCGGGATTCCACCAAATCCCCATTCATCCTAGTGACCAGGAAAAGACCACATTTACTTGTCCATATGGCACCTTTGCTTATAGGAGAATGCCTTTTGGTTTGTGTAATGCTCCGGCTACTTTTCAAAGGTGCATGACTGCAATTTTCTCTGATTTTATTGCAAACATCATGGAAGTTTTTATGGATGATTTCTCTGTATATGGTACTAACTTTGATGATTGTTTGTCCAATTTGTCTAAGATCTTGCAGCGTTGTGAAGAGGTTAACCTCGTCTTGAATTGGGAAAAGTGCCATTTTATGGTACAAGAGGGAATAGTGCTTGGACACTTAGTTTCTGGAAAAGGGATTGAGGTGGATAAGGCAAAGATTGAAGTAATTGAAAAATTGCCTCCACCAGTGAATGTGAAAGGAGTGCGGAGTTTCTTGGGACATGCCGGTTTTTACCGGAGATTTATTAAAGATTTTTCAAAAATTGCTAAACCGTTGTCTAATCTATTAGTGAAAGATGTCCCATTTGACTTTGATACTGATTGTTTGCAAGCCTTTTGCAGATTGAAAGAAGCTTTGATTACCGCTCCCATTTTACAGTCACCGGATTGGAATCTACCATTTGAGGTTATGTGCGATGCCAGTGACTATGCCATAGGAGCTGTTTTGGAGCAAAGGAAAGACAAGAAGGTCCATGCCATCTATTATGCAAGCAAAACTCTTGATGGAGCCCAAGCTAATTATGCAACTACTGAGAAGGAATTGCTTGCGGTGGTTTTTGCCTTTGAGAAATTCAGATCATACCTTGTGGGTTCAAAGGTGACTGTGTACACTGACCATTCCGCGCTTAAATATCTCATGAGCAAAAAGGAAGCTAAGCCTAGACTTATCCGCTGGATACTTCTCTTGCAAGAATTTGACTTGGAGATTCTAGACAAGAAAGGGGTAGAGAACTTAGTTGCGGATCACCTATCCAGACTTGAACCACCGGTGAATGAGCAAGGTAATTTGCCTATTGATGATTCCTTCCCCGATGAGCAACTACTTGCCATTTCAGAAGAGGATGCTCCTTGGTATGCCGACTTTGTGAATTACTTAGCTTGCGAATTCTACCACCAGAAATTAATTATTAACGAGAAAAGAAATTTTTCTCGATTTGAAGCATTTTGTGTGGGATGAGCCGTATATCTTCCGAGATGTGCTGATGGTATCTATCGAAGATGTGTCTCAGAGGATGAAGGTCAGAGTATACTGAATTGTTGTCATTCTTCATCCTATGGAGGACATGCTAGTGCCTCAAAAACAGCAGCCAAAGTTCTTCAATCTGGTTTCTTTTGGCCTCATATTTTCAGAGATGCTCGAAACTTTGTGCTCTCTTGTGACAGTTGTCAAAGAACTGGAAATATATCTAGAAGACATGAAATGCCTCTGAATCCCATATTGGAAGTTGAGATTTTTGATGTTTGGGGAGTTGATTACATGGGACCATTTCCACCATCTTGTAACAACAAGTTCATTCTTGTGGCGGTGGATTATGTCTCAAAGTGGGTAGAAGCAATACCATCCCCAACGAGTGATGCTAAAACTGTTATGAAGCTATTCAAAAGATCATATTTCCAAGGTTCGGAGTTCCAAGAGCAGTCATAAGTGATGGAGGTTCGCATTTCATCGAAAGACAATTTGAAAACCTCTTGAAGAAGTACGGAGTGACTCACAAAGTCGCTACACCGTACCATCCCCAAACCAGCGGACAAGTAGAGGTTTCCAATAGAGAAATCAAGAGCATATTGGAGAAGACTGTTTCAAAATCAAGAAAGGATTGGTCTTTAAAACTTGATGACGCTCTATGGGCGTACAGAACAGCTTATAAGACTCCCATTGGTATGACTCCATTTCGGTTGATTTATGGTAAGCCGTGTCATCTCCCAGTCGAGCTAGAACACAAGGCATTTTGGGCCATCAAACTACTGAACTTTGACATGAAAATGGCTGGGGAGAAAAGGAAGTTACAACTTCATGAGCTGGACGAATTGAGGCTTGATGCATATGAACATGCCAAGACTTACAAGGAACAGACCAAGCGTTGGCATGACAAGCACATCTTGCATCGAGAATTCAAAGAAGGAGATCTTGTGCTACTCTTCAACTCAAGATTGAAGCTATTTCCGGAGTAAGCTCGGTCTAGATGGTCCGGACCATTCCAAGTTCGTCAAGTGTTTCCTTATGGAGCTGTTGAGGTGTGGAGCGAAGCCACAGGATCCTTCAAAGTAAATGGACAAAGGTTGAAGTCTTATCTTGTTGATGAATCCATAGAGAAGGGAGTGATACACAACCTTCTTTGTCCAAGTGTTTCAAGTTAAAAGTGACAAGGGGTCGAGCTTAAGACCATAAATAAGCGCTTCTTGGGAGGCAACCCGAGTTTATTTTAATTGTTAAGTTTCTTTTATTTTTATTAGTTTTCGATGTAAAAAAAAAAAAGGGAGAGAGAAAGTGAATAGGAAGCGAGAGAGATATTTTCCCGAGAACCAACCACGGCCAGGCCGTGGTGGCCACCATGGCCGTGGTTCAATTTATGATGTTTAAGTGGAATTCCCGAGAACCAACCACGGCCGGCCGTGGTGGCCACCATGGCCGTGGTTCACTTCTTGATTTCAAAAAAAAATAATAAAAAAAAAAGAAAATGAAAAAAAAAATAGAAAGAAAAAAAAAAATGAAAAAAAAAAAAAAAAAAAATATATTATAAAAAAAAAAGGGGCTGAATTTCAAAATCCAGAATCCACCACGGTCTGGGCGTGGTGGGTACCACTGCCGTGGTGCGTGTTCTGGTGGCCTTTTAAGCCATACGAACCCACCCCCCCCCCACTCCTTTCCCCCATATCTTCTTCTTCTTCCTTCCCCCACCTCCATAGCCACCTTCCTCAACCTCCATCCTTCACTCCTTCTCTCACAAATCACACTAAACCTTTCCAAATCCACCCCTAAATTCCATCCTCCACCTCCATTTCTTCTTCTTCTTCCCCATTCTTCTCCCTCAAACCTCCATACTCCCTTTCCATTTAACCATTATCCTTCCTATCACCACCCATTTTCTTCATCCACCATTCCACACCTCCCTAACCCACAACCACACATTCAAACTCTCACATTTGCACTACATTTCAAATCCCCAATTTTGAAGAAGGAAACCCTAGCTTCATAATTTTGCAAAATCTCCTGCAAATTGATAGTTCATATGGCTAGCAAACGGCAACGTGGGGATCCAGCTTCATCCTCCAGAGCACGAGGTGCTCCTCCAAGAGGTAACTCCCCTGACTCTAACCCTTATGGCATTGTGTTTAAGAGTAGAGAACAAAAGGATAGGTACAATGTGTTAGCCAAAAGAAAAATAGTGAACACTAGGTACCTAGATGACCAAGTTCTAGACACTCTAGGATTGACTGAGGAGATAAATTGGATGCTGGAAAACATAGGGTGGAGCACCTTTGCTCGCACCCGTTATGTTACGCTTCTTGGGCCTACATTAGAGTTCTTGAGCTCTCTTGAGGCCAATATTTTGCAAGGGGAGGGGTGTGAAGAAGGCCGAATCACTTTCCGGCTATTTAATGTTGATCATGTCCTGAATTTAGAGGAGTTTAACTCCATTTTCTCCTTGCCGGTGGGTGGGGAAAGGCGTCTCCCTCGAGAGTTCAATGTGGGGCGTTTCTGGAGTCAAATAAGCATCAGTGGAGGTAGCTATGATTCATCCAAGGCTAAGGCCACTGCCTTAGTCAACCCCTGTTTTCGCTATCTCCACCGCATTATGGCTAATACCTTATTTGGCCGCGGGGATAGCGATGGAGCCGTCCGTCAGGACGAACTCCTTTTCTTATGGGGTATGTTGCACAGTGTTCCCTTGGACACAGGGTCACACATGATTCGGCACTTACTCAAAGTTGCCAAGAAAGGGGAGGGTTCCATAGTCATAGGTGGGCTTGTCACTGCAATAGCCCACCATCTTGAGTATGACTTAGATGGTTTTGTGGAAGCCGAAGGGCGAACTAGAATTGATCTTACAGCATGTATGGCTATGAAGATGATTGTTAGAGAAGAGGAGTCATACTGCTTAGTTATTCCTGACCGGCTGCACCCTTTACCCCTCCCTAACCCTGCTGCCATCTCTGTTAGAAACCCGGCCAACTGGCGTGTGCCAGTGGTGGATGAGCCTGAACCACTTAACGTTCAGCAACCTCTTCGTCCACCACCCCAAGGTCGGCCATCTAGGCCTCCTTCTTCTTCTGCAGGTACTTCTTCTGATGCTTTTGATCGGATCTACACTTCCCTTGACGCCATTCAGGCTGAGCAGGCGCTCATTCGAGCCGACCAGGCCCACATCCGGTCAGAGCAAGCTCAGCAGAGAGCGATGATGGAGCAACTACAGCAACAGGGTCAGAGCATGGAGACCATGATCCGTGCTATGTATGACTGGCATATGAGCCAGCATCACTTTCCACCGCAGTGAGTCCACTTCTTTTGCTTCTCTCTCTAACTTGATGGTTTACATTGGGGACAATGTAAATCTCAAGCTTGGGGTGGAGTATTTACATTTATTTTCATGTTTTCATGCTGCATACTTAGTTGCATTTAGTTTTTTTTTCATGCTTTTTCATTTTGCATATTGCATTCTTTTGCATGATCACACCATCTTGTTACCCCCTTATAAGTTTGTATCCTCGTGTATGAACTTCGTGCCAATTTAAAAGAAAGTGAATTTGGAACCCATATTGTTATTCCTGTGATAGGCTATTTTCAAGGGTTGATCTTTTGATAGCAATAATTAGCATAAGGTTCTCTATTTTTGTGCTTTTCATTGATTTTGCTACTAAAGGTGAGAATTGAGCCTAAAAAGGGGTATGTGCTTTACATTGATATTAACCCCCTTTTTCGTTGAGTGAAATTATGTACTCTTGGATTTAGTGCTTTAGAACTTGATTTGAAACCATTTTGAAGCGAAATTTTTGGTTGCATGCTTGAATGTGATTAAGGCATCTTAGGTATTTTTCATGGCCTTCTGAACTTATTGTCACATCTTCATCCGCTAGTTGCCCATTTTGAGCCTTATGCATAATTGATTTTCTTGGTACCTATGAGTATACACCGTTGGTAACCATCTAGAATGATTAATGGAGCAAAAACTCGGCTTGAAGCTTGCTTAGAATCATGTGTTTTTGAGTCTTCTGAAAAAAAAAATTATAAATAAATGCTGAGATGAATGCTTGAAAAAGAAGGAAAAGAAAGGAGAAAATTGTTTGGAAATGTGAAGCTATGCTCTTGATTGAAGAATACCTTTGCTTCATTTATGTTCTAGAGGGTTCTTGTGATTAGAAATTCTGCTAACCCTTTGTGCATACTTTCCTTTCTTTATCCTACCAAAAATCATTCCCATGGCCCCATTACAACCCTTTTTGAAAGACCTTTTGATTCTTGCATGCATGCTGATTATTAGTGAAATTTTGGTTTCCTATCAAGTTCATGAAAGTGCTTTTTGAGGAGCTTGAGTGATGTTTCTTTACCCTTACACACTTTGAGAGTGATTAGATGAGTGACCCCATTGATGGAAAGCATGAATTTAGGGAACCTAAGCTTCTATTGGATGGACATTGATCATCTCTACAATGGTTGAATGATTATGCCTATTACTTGGATTCGTTGTTCTTCGGGTTTCTCATTCACTTGTCGTATTTCAAAGCTCGATCTTTATTTGGCCTTAGTGATTGCTTGAGGACAAGCAAAATCTTAAGCTTGGGGTAGTTTGATGTGTGTGATTCCACATCACATTTTGCATACATTTTGCATGCATTTTTATAGTCTTTTATGCATATTTGTTTATTTCATCATTCGTTTTTTCTTTTTAGTTCGGATAAGCTGCGGTTTGGCATGTGTTGTAATGCGAGAACGAGGCAAATTGAAGCTTAAAGAGGTGGAATGGAGCTAAGTTGAATTGATATTGAATTAGGAGCAAAGTGCACTAAAAGAGGACAAACAGACTCAACCACGGCACTGGGTGTGGTTTCCATCACGGCCATGGTTCGGGGAGTCAAGAAAAAAGCAAACAAGAAAAAACGGACTCAACCACGGCCTGGCCGTGGAGTACACCACGGCCGTGGTTGAGAATCGACTTTAGAAATTCGGTTCCCGGAGCCGACACGGCTTGGCCGTGGTCCCCACCACGGCCGTGGTTCGCATTACTGAAACAGTTTTAAGTGATTTGTTTTCCCTTTTTAAAGGGAGGAGGGTTGTCAAAAGAGGACACGAGGCCAAGGCACGAAAGAGAAGACCTAAATAGGAGATTTTGAAGCTTGAATCAAGGGGAGGGAGAGACTCTTGGATTGGGAGAAGAGCTAAAGGAAAGACAAGAAGGCTTCACAAGAGTTTTTCTCCTCTTCTCTTGGAAATTTCTTTTGGTTTGTTCTGGATATATTATTATTATGGCTTGTATTTCAATGAACATGTTTGAGTAATTCCTTGTTCTAGGATTTGGTAGTAACCCATTGGAACAATTGACAATGTTTGATGCATGAATTTCTACCTCTTTAATACTAAGTTTCTCTTGATTTAGTTTTTGGGCACACCAACTGTTTGTGAATATGCTTGGCCACATGTTTGCATGATCTTTGATATTAAGGGAAGAAGCTGAAAGGTGACTCTTGATTTCGAGAACCCTAAAAACTGAACACGAGCTTTTAAATCACGAAAGTAGATTAATTCTCTTGAGGTTTTCAACTGAATTATCTGTTCTTATTGGGTCCTATTTAATGCAATTGTTGTGAAAATAGGAATTGGATTAGATTGGATACGTTATTGTATTCTGAAAGGAAACAATAATTCTTTTGGATAATTCACCTTCAAGTATAACCTAGTTTGAGAAGAGAGGAAAGAACCGCAAACTTGTTGATTTCCATTGTGGTGAACCCATATCCTAGATTCCTTAAAACTGATTTCTTAATACCAATTTCTGTGTTTAAGTCCCAAAGTTTATCTTCTTGTTACTTTTAAATTTTAATTTCTGCGTTCTTGTCTATCATCACAACTTTACATCACTAGTTTTGTCTTGATAATCATAATTAAACTTAATTGGTTGTCATAAACTCAGTCCTCGTGGATCGATAATTTTATTACTTGACGAAATCGTGCACTTGCGATTACAACACAACATCTACCTAAAATTTTATCCAACTAACTTTTCTAAACCTAAACACAATTCTAAGAACATCTCTAGCTGAGAGTTCTTGCAAAATCCTTCATCTTGGGCTTGAAAACCTACTTGGGAGATTTTACCTAGAAGGTGAAATTTCTTGTTTTTCTTTTATAAATTCTTTTTCAAAGTTCTAAGCCATGATTTATCCATGGTTTAAGCTCTCTTTTATGATTAATAACTTGTAGTATTTTTAAGCTTGTTAGGTGACTTGGAGGAGTGAAAACCGAAACCCTAGAAAGGAGTGAAAGAGTATTTGTCTTCATTTAAGGTAAGAGGAAGGCTTAATCTTATCATCCTTGGGTGGTGGTAAGAAGATAGAAATTGTTTGTGGTTGTAGAATCCATAAGGATTCATTTGTGTGTTTGTTACTAGCTTTCCTATTTGTGATTTGTATTAATTTGCATGTCTACAAGCTTTGAACTATTGTATGTGTTAGTAGATGCATGTGTAAATAGTAGGATGCGAATAATATGTCAAGGATTGCATGAGTGTTCCAAAGAACACACCACCAAGGCTCACGACCTCAACCAAGAAAGAGAACCAAAATGTTCTCATCAATTTTCTAAAAGTGTGATTTAATTAACCTAGAAAAATTAACAAGATACAAAATTGTTTAGAGCAAGAAAAATGAATTTAGAGATCAAATGACAAATATATGTATTTCGGCCAACATGCCAAACCCAAGTGGTTATGATTTCTAAAATTATTTTCAATCAAAAAGGAGTAAGAAATACTAAAAGGAATTTTTCTACAATGAGTTTTGAAGAAATAAATTGATTTGAATTAAGTTTAAGAAGTTAAAACTAATGATTTTACTGTTAGAAGAAAATACAGTAGCTTTTGTAAATTTCTAACATATAGCTCATATTATATTTTGAAGCATGTTAGTGGTTTTCAAAAGTTAAATTATATGGTTAAAAATTTAGTAAAAGGAATTTTTACAGAAAAATTAGGAAACCATTATTATAAATTTTCTAATCAAAATACTGTCAATTTTTATTAAAAACGGATAATTAAGATAGAAAAGATGTCCAAAAGATAGTATACGGTATGAAAAATATTATACATATTTTAAACGTATTAGATATTACTTCTGTTTATTTAAACAGTAAATTTTTAAGGAATTTGGACAAGAAAATAATTTAAAAATTTTACGCGATTGAGAAAACGTATTAAAATTCCTACGCGATTTTAAAAATAGTAAAATATATTTACGCGATTTAAAAACGTTTGTAAAAATAATGAAATTGTGAAAACGCGATAAAATTTCTACGTGATTGATGAAAATAGTGAATTTTACTGTCGGCTAAGTGGTGAACCTGGACAGGTTGAGAAACAGTGTTTGTCTGGTGGGACTTACTGTATATATATTTTTCTGCCACGAGGGCATGAGTTTCTGCCATGATGGCATGAGTTTTTGCCATTGAGGGTATTTTGGTAATATTTCTTCTGGACATTTATTGAGTCAATGCCAATTTTTGGTGGATTGATTGACGAGGTGAATCACATCGTGTTGTCGATGCGATAAACGTAGTATGGTTCATTTTCTTTATGGACTTGGAGACGTTAGTGTGCGGTATGCCATATGTGGACAGTTGGTAGCTTCGCTGGGCCGTGGTAACCGACAACACACTAATGGACTTGACACACACTATATTTAATCGAGATCTTGTAAAGTCTAATAGTACATTACCTGTAGTAACACGATGTTAGACAGTGTGCTACACCACGCAATGTGACTGTGGGCTATAGACGCAACGTGAGACCGCGAAATAGTTTGGTTGGGCAGCCGTGGTACTAATAGATTTTACAGGTCATTCTCTCTGATATTTGTATGTGTTTAGCTTCATGGTGTAGGATCGTGTCATATTGCATATGTATCTGTGTTGTACATTATTATAATTTTATCTGTGATATTATATATTGCTTTTACATTTAATTCTTACATTTTATCTGTGTTATTTTATCTGTGTTATACTATCTTTATGTTTATGTTTAATTATCGCATTCTATATTGTATGAATTGTATTATCTGTTGTATTATCGTTTTCTTATTTACCATGTTTGTGATGATTTAGATTGTCTTACCTCTTTATTGTATGTACTTTTGTATTTGAAATTATATGGTAAAGAATTTGAGGAAGAGGAACAGCCTCTTGAGTGTGAGTATCCTGAGGAGGAGGAAGAGCAGCAAGCCGAGGATCAGTACGACGATCAAGAACCATCCGATCATCCATACCCATTGGATTGATTGTGTGGATATGACGCTACTAGGTTTCTTTGGGTTTGTGAGACTGGAGTTTCACAGAGGCTCTGAAGCCTGGAGACTGCGGGAGGATCGTGATTTGGTTATATATGTGGGACGTCTGACGGTGTCTATCCGTACTAAGTTTGATGGAGTGCCGATCTTTTCCACTACTTTGTATCTGTATTTGGAGTTGCCGCTATCTCTTAGGCGTTACTGGGGTGGTATGTTTGATGTGCCTAGTGAGATTAGCAGTGTATCAACTGCACGGACCAGTGTCCGTAGAGAGTCGAGGCATCCTGGATATTTATCACCTGAAGTTTCATCTGAGAGTGATCCTTCAGAGGGTTAGATATTTATGATGTGTACTTGGGCGCATCTGCATTTGTATATATTGACTTTTACTGCTTTTGTTTACTGTTTTAGTTTAAATACTTAGAGTTGTAAATTATTTGTATGACTTATAACTAGAACCATATGTATATTATGTGTGATGTTGGTTTGTTTATTTTGTATTTCTGCATTATTTTATTTAATACTATTCTGTTTAACAAGAAGAATTTTACAACCCGTATTATTATGTAACAAATGTTTTACAACTTGGGTAGATTTTATTTATCTTTCTTTTATTTTATTTATAAAAGTGACATCCCCACAAGGGTGTTTCATCTTCACATTCCTCTGGACCAAGTCATGTTTCGAACCATGAAAAGGTATCTTTTCTTCATTTTGTCTTGTTTCAAATAGTTTAGATTCTAGTACTTATATCTTGACTAGTCCCCTTAAAGCATGCAATAATGAGTTCCTAAAGCTGCATGGGCATCTATATATAGATATATAGATATATATATCTATCACACATGTAGTCATAATCAATTCCACATGTTAACACATTTAGTCATAATCAATTCCACATGTTAAGTTTTAAATCAAAATAGAGCATTATATATACTTGTGTTTCTGGAGTTATGTGAAGAGTGGACCTGGTCTTTTCTCCTCTATTAACCCTCCTCAGTTGTAGATGCGTTTTTTTTTCTTTTTTCTTTTTCTTTTTGGTGAATAAATGTTGCTTGTTTCTTTTGCTTCTCTCTACCTCTGTTGAAAATTGATAACTCCACAATGTGTAGTTATTTATGCCCCATATCTGTATTTCTATGGTTACTAAAGTCCTTGTATATATGCATATTTAGAAGGTTTTGCGCTTATATTTACTATATCTAATTCTAATACCTTTCCTGTATGTAATTGAGCAAATTGTGCATATTTGATATGTGATTAAGTGAATTTATATTTGTTACTGATTTGGTATTTTCTCTATCATAGGAAGGGCTCTAAACAAGATGATATATGGAGCAATTGAGCTAGAATGGGAAGAGGAAGCCAAATTTGCATTTCACACCTCAACGCTGCGATGTGAGTCTCCCCTGCATCAGAAGTCGGAGAGCTTCGCGAATGGAGTGTCGAGGCGTGGCATATTAATGTTGCAGCGTCCTTGACCTGAATTGACATGCGCCGCGGTGTAGGCATGTTAATGTCACGGCATGCCTCTATTTTTTTGAGTCTATAAATAGATTTTTAGCAGAATTTTAGAGGGAGCTCCGTTTTAGTTTCTAGGTTTTAGAGACGTTACGGCCTGTTCTTCATTTCTAGGCTGATTGGAGGCCTAGGGAGGCTAGGTTGGATGTCATCTTCTTCATGGAAGGAGATTCAAGCTTCAAGGATGCTATTCATGGATTCCTTCCTCTTCTCCCTTTGTTTCTCTTCTCTTCTTTATCTTTTGAGCATGGTTTTTTTATTGTAAATTCGTGTTCAATGGATTAGCAGCTGTATTTAGGAAATACTTTGGATCTTTCTATGAGTATTGATGTTTATGTTATCTTTGGAGTATCTACTGAAGTTTAGCTTTGTTCTTTCATGTCTATGCTTAATGCTTGCTTCTGTTTGCTCAATAATTGTATGATCTTAATTGATGCAAATGAACTAGACATAGGGATTTATGGAGATGGACATTATATGATTAATGCATGTTCGACAAGTTCAATTGGCTTAGATGAGTTGATTCGTTTACTAAATAGAAATATATCTTTTAGCTATGTATTAGCGTGTGTTTGAGAATGGATTGTTCATTAGTAGAGTTTACATTAGTCCTCATAAAAACATAAGAAACATAGTGGATTAGGTAAATGACACCAGGGTTGATCGACCTAGACATAGGTTTTTGACTAAATCAGATTCTCAAGCCAACTTAACAATTCATTGATGTTGCTTATAAGGATTGCATATCATTAGTATGAAATAGGACGTGAAGAAGGATTTCCTAGACCTCTAAACCCTTATCTTTATTGCTTTTGTAGTTTAGATTTAGTTTATTTGCATTTCCTTATTTTATATGTTCTTGAATAGAATTTAACTAAGCTATTAGTTGTTACTTAGTAATGGAAGCTATATATCCTTGTGGGAACGAACTTATACTCCGTATCTGTATTACTTAAATGACCTGTGCACTTGCGGTACACAAATGGTCTAACAAGTTTTTGGTGCCGTTGTCGGGGACAATGGTGTATTTCCAAAGAATTTAACCTTATTCCTTAGCAATTGTTGGGGGATAAGAGTTTAATTCCATATTGCTAATATCAATAATGAGTTTGGTTAGTTCTAATTTTAGTTGTATATAATCTATGTTAACTTAAGTCTCTTTATGTTATTACTTTAGGTTCAATAAAGAAGTCAGATGATCCTAATCATATGAGGTCCTTCAGGGCTCGCGTCTCCTTAAAAGGATAAGCCTTCGATCAAGTTTAAGAAGACTACTCATCCACACAATTCATTTTGGTGACAAAGTCCTGCCAGGACTATAACTCAGGCCCTTCTTGGGAGGGAACCCAGGATTTTATGTTTTTGTTAGTTTTTATGTTTTCTAGTAAGTTTTAAGTCATAAATATGCTAGTATGTTAGTTTTTGTAGTTTTAGTTAGTTTTTAGTCTTCTATTGTATTTTAAGTTATAAGTATGTTAGTATGTTTAATTTCTGTAGTTCAGTAGTTAGTATGTTTGATTTTAGCATCTTTAGTTAGTTTTAAGTCATATATATGTAGTATGTTTGATTGTAGTAAGTTTTAGTTAGTTTTAAGTTTATGTTTAGTTTTAAGTTAAATATAGGTTAGTATGTTGATTTTGTAGTTTTAATGTATTTTAGTTGTCCATTTTATATTTAAGCCTTTTGGACAAGTTTTAGAGGTGTTGAGGACTTCTTTGGGTAAAATTCTGCAACAAAACTGAATTTGCTGTAGAATTCTGCAGTTTAGCTCCTCACGTCATGGCGTGACAATTATTTGTGCGCATTTGAGCCAAATTCGAGAGACCTCAATGTCGCGGCATGGAAATTGAAACGCCGCAGCACCCATCAACTGAACTTGTTAAAAAAAAAGAGTTACTTGTTTTGGGTGCTACTGAAGGCACCTATTCTGATTAAATGTCATGGCATGGATGTTGTGTATTGCGGTATATTGTGTTGTAGTGTATATAATGTACATGATTAGTTTATTTTTAGTGTTTATTAAATATTTATAGTATATTCAGCTCTCACATTTCAAATGTTTATAGGCTCAAGTACCCTAGGTACCATGGAAAGTGTGGACTTTGTCTCACTTTGGTTTGGGGGAGTGTTATTACATGCTTTAGATTACTATGATGTATTATGTATGCATGTGATGATATTTTCTAGATGCAGTTGTGATAACCACCATGTTTCCACGAGTTTCTATTTGTTTTGGTTATTACTGTTTTGCAAAGAAGTTTCAATTTTTAATATTATGCAAATGATGTATGCATGTCAAATTGAAAAGTTGAATCTATTTGAATACATGTTTTATTGCCAAACAATGTTGGTGTTCTTTTGGTTGTTCATGATATGAAAGGTTACTATTTGCCCCCGTATGAGTGAAACCTTATGTGATCTTGAAGCATGTGAAACAATTCAGTTGCTATTGATGCATGATTTACATTCCACTTAGATGCAAGTGTAACTTTGAGTATGATATGAATGCATGTTTAGAGAAAGTTTATGGATGTACATGTAGAGTTTCGATGATTCTAGAAGTTGTTTTTAAACTCTCTTGAGGCGAAATCTTAGATTGTGCATGACTGAGGAAATGATGAGGGCATTCTTTAGACTGATTGAGCTTTTCAAGCCTACCCTGAATGATTATATCCTTAGGTCCCATTTTGAAGCCTGATAATTGTTTAGCCTTATATGTTTTTCATCACCATCGTATTCCTTACCATGTTAACCGTTCTAATGCATGTGAAAGCATTGCATTTTCTTCCTACCTTCATTGTCTATTGAGTACATGATGTGTTATTTCTTGAATTGAGTCCAGTGAGTAGGGGTATGTATGTTTATAAAAAAAATGAGCCTGAAAGAACCCAATGCAATCAAAGGAAAAAAAATGAAATTGATTTGTAGAAGTAAAAAGAAAAGAAAAAAAAAATGAAAAGAGAGAAAAGCAAAGCAGACAAAGAAAGAAGAAAAATTAAAAATGAAAAGCATTGCATGGTTCTGGCAAGTTGTGATCCTTCACTGTTGGAATATCGCACTAGTTCACATGTTTTCAAGTCTTGAAATCATATGTGTATGTATCTCAATTTTTGTAAGTATCCTTTCCCTTCTTTTCTTACACTCATACCATGGCTTGACATTACAAGCTGTAAAGACCCTTTTGATCCTCAGTTGTGTGTGGTTTACATTAGGGGAAAGAGTTTAGGATCAATTTTGTGGATTTTATGATTCATATATATGTATGCTTATAAACTTATCCGGACATGTATGATTTGAATAAGAGAAGTTTATCTTGCATGTTCGTGGATAATGTGAATGCATAGAAGGAAGCTAGATTGTTAGTATGTGAAGGATAATGTATATCGGAAGCTGGTTTTGGGGTATTTGCACTTTTTATGGATTCAAGTAATCATTGCATACTAGTAGCTGGGGTTAATTGAAGAAAATAAAGATTGAAACTTGTTCATTGCTGAATACATATTGAGTATAAATTATTAAGAAAGTTTACTTAGTCATACTTTGTTTTGCTCGAGGACAAGTAAAAGGTTAAGTTTGGGGGTGTGATAACTCCACAATATGTAGTTATTTGTGCCTCATATCTATATTTCTCTGATTGCTAAAGTCCTTGTATATATGCATATTTGGAAGGTTTTGCGCTTATATTTGCTATATTCAATTCTGATACCTTTCCTGTATGTAATTGAGCAAACTGTACATATTTGATATGTGATTAAGTGAATTTATATTTGTTACTGATTTGGTATTTTCTCTATCATAGGAAGGGCTCCAAACAAGATGATATATGGAGCAATTGAGCTAGAATGGGAAGAGGAAACCAAATTTACATTTCACACCTCAACGTCGCGGTGTGGAATGTGAATGTCGCAGCATGAGCCTCCCTTGTATCAAAAGTCAGAGAGCTTCACAAATGGAGCGTCGCGGCGTGGCATATTAATGCTACGATGTCCTTGACCTAAATTGACACGCGCCGCGGCGTAGGCATATTAATGTCGTAGCGTGCCTCTGTTTTCTGAATCTATAAATAGATTTTTATCAGAATTTAAGAGGGAGCTCCGTTTTAGTTTCTAGGTTTTAGAGAGGTTGTGGCTTGTTCTTCATTTCTAGGATGATTGGAGGCCTTGGAATGCTAGGTTGGATGCCATCTTCCTTATGGAAGGAGATTCAAGCTTCAAGGATGCTATCCATGGATTCCTTCATCTTCTCCCTTTGTTTCTCTTCTCTTCCTTATCTTTTGAGCATGGGTTTTGATTGTAAATTCGTGTTCAATGGATTAGCAACTATATTCTGGAAATACTTTGGATCTTTCTATAAGTATTGATGTTTATGTTATCTTTTGAGTATCTATTGATGTTTAACTTTGTTCTTTCATGTCTATGCTTAATGCTTGCTTCTGTTTAATCAACAATTGTATGATCTTAATTGATGCAAATGAACTAGACATAGGGATTTGTGGAGATGGACATGGTATGGTTGATGCATGTTCGACAAGTTCAATTGGCTTGCATGAGTTGATTCGCTAACTGGATAGAAATATACCTTTTAGCCATATATTAGCATGTGTTTGAGAATAGATTGTTCATTAGTGGAGTTTCCACTAGTCCTCATGAAAACATAAGAAACATAGTGGATTAGGTAAATGACACCAGGGTTGATCGACCTAGACATAGGCTTTTGACTAAATCAGATTCTCAAGCTAACTTAAAAATTCATTGATGTTGCTTATAAGGATTGCATATCATTAGTATGGAATAGGAGGTGAAGAAGGATTTCCTAGACCTCTAAACCCTTATATTTATTACTTTTGTAGTTTAGATTTAGTTTATTTGCATTTCTTTATTTTATATGTTCTTGAATAAAATTTAGCTAAGATATTGGTTGTTACTTAGTAATGGAAACCATATATCCTCGTGGGAACGAACTTACACTTTGTATCTGTATTACTTGAATGACTCGTGCACTTGAGGTATACAAATGGGCTAACAAAAATCATGTGGAATTGAGTTCATCATGCTTCTAAATATAAACATTTTTTTATCAGAAGACGAAATACTTTCTTATCTTTCTATTGATTATGCTAGCTATAGGTAATTTTTCAGAAACAAAAGGAAGCAATTCATAATTCATATCATATTCAATTATCTCAATGTCTTGATATTTTTGTCTAGATTGTCATCAAATTTCCTAACATTTATCATATATACTACTAATCCTTTGGTTCAATTTAAATTTGTAGGACAATGTTGGTGTTTCATTTGAAGATGACAATAGAGCTATTTAGTAGATTTGATGTTCATGAAGAGAACTTGATGAAGATGATTTTCTTATACATTGTGAACTATATATATCTTTATTTTGATCAAGTGCTCTGGATTATGATGATGGTGACTATTTTAGTACTTTAGATTACTTGATTAATATTTTAATCAATGTGTTATTATGTATACTTGGTTATTACTTTGAACAATGTGTTGAATGTTAAAATTAGTTTATTTCATTTCTTGAAATTTTATACTACATATAAATAAATAGTGTATATATATTCTGAAATTAAAAATCTATAAAATAATATATAAAATAAATGGCATTAAAAATATTTTAAAAAATAAGTATTTTTAATGTTTTACCAATTGTTTAAATTGGTAATAATCATTATAGGAAGTTAAAAAAATTAGTAACAGAGAAGGGAACACTTTACAAGTGTACCTATAAGGTTTGACATAAGGGAACGCTTAACAAGTACCCATAAGTTTTGACATAAGGAAATACCTTACAAGTGTACTCATATGGTAATGACATAAGGAAACGTTTTACAAGTGTACCAATAGGGTTCGACTTAAGGGAACGCTTTATAAGTGTAGTCATAGGGGTTGACATAAGAGAACATTTTTTAAATGTTGTCAAATGAGGAATACTTTATAAGCGTACCCATAGAGTGAGGATAAAAGTGTTGCCTTTGTACCCATCAAATGTTACACTTTTGAGCATTGTGGTCTTCAATGCAGAAAAAAGTATAGCCTTAGATAATAGGCCACCATTCTATAAGTGTTGCCTTAGGGTCAAAAAATGTAGCCTTTATCAAAGGCAACACTTTAGTATACTTTAGAGTACACTTTTGAAGAGTTACCTTAGGCCATTTTTGTTGTAGTGTGATCATTGTCATATTTATTGCACTTTATTATTTGATAAGTGCATGAGGAGAGTTGCTTTTATTATGTTTCTTGACATAATGTTACTTTAGATAGCATGAATAAATTATTATAACTATTATATTTAATTATGACAAATGAACTTTATTAGTCTAGTAAATGTTGACTACCACAGTAGCCCATTTATTAAGCTAATGGAAAAAAATCATGAAACATTCTTAAATGCTCTTGCCTTAATTGCCTTGGTTGAATTAACTTGTTTGGCTCTATGAATGTAGTCTAATACTAATTACTATGATTTGCAAGCTATATATATGAGATTTTGATTTTGTTCAAATTGATGTTTTTCTTGTCACTTGGGTGATGTAATTTATATGAAGTAAATACTTCATGATGTGTTTCTTAGGAAACATAGCTTAAGGGAACTTATGTATAACATTGAGAATAATTATTTGAACTGTAACTCCATCCCTATTTATGGAGCCCTATTAATGGATATGAGTGTAAGTCACAACACTGACCATTCTTGAAGTCAATGAAGCTACATGTCTATTTATTTTGGGGTGATTTTATTGCTTAAATCAATTAGTGCATTAACCTACCCACATGAAGCCTAATGTACAAGTTGGTTCAAGTAGCATGGAAAATTTATGATACAATAACAGTGAAAATTCTTCAGCTCATAGGTATTGATTTTTTTGAAGTTGTTGTGTATGATATATCATTCTCCCACAGGGAAGTTTATATTCATATGTTTTGAATCCCTGCTACGGTGATTGTTGTCACTGGTTATTGCCCATTTGATTAACCTAGGGTTGATTGTATTTGTTTTCAGCTTCATATCATATTTCTCTTAACAAAGTAATTAGGCTGCAATGTTTTAAACTTTGACTAAAAATCTTATAAAGGATTACATGTATATATAGTGGTGGCTTTAGCCATGATGGATATGTATATGTATCCATGGAAACATTCTTAAGTTCACATTTAAGTAAATTTTCTTCATCGCAAGAAAATATTAATTAGTTTTTTTTTTTATATAAGTAGGAGCTATAGTATATGTTTATGCATTCTGCCTACAGATGATTGTATAATCATATACTTAAACTCCTGTAAAGAATATGATTGCACCCAATTAAATGTTATTAGATCATATTTTTGTAATTATTTATATGTGTTGTGTAATGAATACAATTGCATGAAAGTTAGGTGAGAGTCGATTTTTTGGCTCTAACATCTTTAAAAGAGTTATTTTTGATGTTTCTGACTTAGATATATTTCTCTTTTGTGGTGCATGTATTTTGTACTATAAAACAATTTCAAAATTTATAAATAACTTTTGTATGTGATTAATGTTTTCTAATTACAATGTCATGTGAAAATATCACTTTGAATGTATTTATGATATAGTAAAATTTAATTTATTGATAAGTAGAAGTTATATGAGACATGTTATTTTTGTTTTCTAAAGGAACGTGGGAGCATGTTTTATTTATTTGTTTTAAATATATGTTTCTAAAATAATTAATCACATGTTAATCTATGCCCTGCTTTAAAAGGATTAAAACAAATTATTTTTGGGCATTAGATTGTACTATAGATATAAGCTTGTACTTATATTATTGAAATATTTTTTTAGTCTTGAAAGAGATTGAAGTATATGTTATACTCATGGAAATTCTATTTTTCGGTTTTGGGCAAAATTTATGACTTAATGAAACCGTTGACTATTTAGGACTAGTTGTCATTCTTTGTCTTTAATTTTGTCTATACTTCATTTGATGGAATTGTGCTTTAATAATATGTTTGTTGCATTAATATGCATGTTTCCTTGAGATGTATAAAAGTATATGTTTGTTATTGATCCTATCTATGTATTTATTAGTCAATTGTGTTTTTAAACAACTGGTTGATGTTTATATTCTACATTTACGATTTTGAACATCCTTAATAGTCAAAGTTGTAAGGATGAAATTTGTGTTGTTAATGTTGGAATTAACAGTGGAACTATATTGACTTGGTTAAATTGTTACCCAATCACTCATTTAAACCTTAGTGGTTTATGTCTTTTGATGTGATCGATTAGTGTGAGTTAATAAAATTGTGATTGCATGAGATTTGCACAATTGGAACCCTTGTGAGTATCATAAACTTTTCCCTGTGCACGTGGTAGCAATTTCATAAGGAATGTGACTTTACTAGTGTATTATAATATTTTGGTACCATTGATATATCTCAAGATATGTATGTTTTCTTGGGAAAACATTGGTCTTTCGTGAGAAAGATGTTTTTTTCCATTGGGGGAATGGTGTTTCATGTGAAACATGTTATGATCTCCTTAGGGAGATTGGGTTGTGTTTTCTTGGGAAAGCACAATGAGGATCTATACATAATGTCATGAAAAGATCACATATTACGCTATGAATGTGTACTACACCTGCACATTTGTTTGTGATCATGCTAATGAGGTTATTAGTTGTATGGTCATGTGTGAACTAGATTATGAATAATTTTTCTTTGCCTATGACTCTTAGCTGATAGTTTTGTTGGTGATTCTAATCATGTTTTGTGGTGATTATTATCAAGTTATGTTAGTGGCTACAAAATTGTTCAATCTAAGAGTCATTTTCAAAATGATTTTTAAAATAATTAAAAACTTAATCAATATTGCCCAAGTGAGAGAATGTTCGAATTTTTTGGTTTTGGTTTCTCTTGATTGACATATTTGTTTTATAAAAAAGTGGGTTGAATGGATAGTTTGATATTTTCCAAGTGAGCCCATATTAGCCCATATAATTATGTGATTTGTTATGGGTTTTGGGAGTTGCCATGTTTATTATTTACTGGGCATGGTTCTAGTAACATCCCAAATTTAATAACAATAGTATAACCTGTATTATACCATAGTAATTAAATTCAAGCATGCTACTAACTACTAAAAACATTTCTAACATAATATCACAATATTATATATATAAAAATAGAAGCCACGAGCAGATAAACATATATACATAACGTCAGTATTTCTCATAAATACAAACTATGTACAAAGTTAACAAACTAAACCTCTCAAGGCACAAAAGTACATATGTTTCAAAAGAACTACAAAGCAAAGCTAAACTAAGCTTTCCGAGCTCCTGCATGCACTTCTCTAACCAAAAATATTCTTCTTCCCTGGAATCATCTTGGAAACACACAAGGGGTAAGAATCACATATTCTTAGTTGTTAAATCCATAAAACATGTCATCACAATAATTCCAGCTATTTCAAGGAAAAACATATTTTTAATCTTAAGTCACATACACATATCAACTAGAAAGGTGGCAAAAGCTAAAACCAAGTCCTTTCTCTTCCCGAAATAGATCCTCATTTTTATAAGTTTGTATAGAAAACTCATTCCCACAAACAATCTTCAAATACTCATCACACTCACAAAAATCAACATCTCTATCTCAGAGATACACAATTGCTCATACAATTGCAATGCATGAATATGTTATGATTAGCAATCGCCCATACAATTGCCATGCTATACCAAATTATGTCTCATGTTCATGCATATGCAATAACCTAAATATGTAATGCATAATATATGATACCATTTACAAGAATCAAGTTCCATGGTAATGTCATGACATGCATGAGCCTTAAACAAAACAAGGGAATCTCTCCCAAGTCTTGAACAAGCACTACAACCCAGTTCCAGCAGTCTTCATTCTAGGTAGTAAGGAATCCACCTCAACTATGCAGTCTTCAACAATGATCACTATGATAGGAATGGTTGGTTATTGTTAACTCACCAACAAGTGCACTGGTTCGTATAAGTAATATAGAAAATAGATATCGTTCCCACGAGGATTGAGATTAACACATGTTTCTTCACTGATTTCACTACTTGATTACAATCAAAATTGGATAAAGTTTTGTTCAAAACAGGGGAAGTAAAATGAATAAAAACTACTTGAAAGAAGTAAACTAATAACAATAAATAAGTTGGGATTATCAAAGGGATAAAAGTAGTTAGGGTTTGATTTCACTTAATCAACTTATGAGTAATGACCATTGGTTTAGTTCAAATCATTCTTTCATTCAGTTTATGATCAAATTCTGAAAATTAGCTCACATTCAATTCCTTGATATATGAACATCTCTAAAGCCCACAAACATCAATTAATTTCTTAATTAAAATCTATGAGAATAAGGATTAACGTCTCATGAATTTATCAAAATTGCATACTCATGAAATTCTATTCCTAGATACCCTAAAAGCATGGCAATTAGACCAAGAAGCACAACCTATATTCCATTTCCCAATTTCACATGGATTCTTCATCAATAATTGTATGAACAGCCACTCCACAACAATTATCAAGCAATTAAAATAGGCCCAGTCACTAAACTATGAAAGAAAGACTTGAATTATTATTAAAAAGTCATTATATCATAAGAAGAAAAAGTTTCATCACCCTAACCAAAGGAACTTAGTAGTTCATGGAGCAAATGTAGGAAACTACAAGAAGAAAAGAGAACACCCTAGTCATTATTAATGATTTGGAGAGGTTCTCCTTCTCCCTGGTGGTTGAGCAGCCACTCTCATGCTTCCCAAGGTTGATTCATCCTTCTGATTGACGTTTCTGATGGCACACCCCCAATTATGTCAGAATTAATGTATTTATAATCTGGTATGGGCATCTAGGCGCTGCGTCTGGAGTGCCTAGGCGCTAATAGTCTAGAATACAGGTTTCACTATAAGTATGAGCGCCTGGACGTTTCGTTTTGAGCGCCTAGGCACTGAACGTCCAGAGAATATCTTCTGATATACTCTAAGGCACCTAGGCTCCCTATCTTAAGTGCCTGGGCGCTGAACGTCTAGGAAAATTACTTCTGATCTACTTCCAAGGCTCCAAGCTCTTCTTCCTTGAGTGTTTTCCTACACAAGCACATAAGAAAAGCGAGGATTCTTCTTCCTTATGATCAACTATTCTTATTCACAAATCAAAACATTTAAATTCTTAATCCATATTCATATTTGCAAGATACTTGGGAAACAAACAAACAAAATAGTAAATTAGGGATTACTAAATCAACTTTTCATGCCGTAAAGCAATATCTTTTGAGCACTTATCAGTTACCTTCTCATTCAAAATCACATTTGATAATTAACAGTGATTATTGTGATAGGAAGGGTTGGTTAACTTCACATTCAAAATCACATTTGATCATCAACAATGATCACTGTGATAGGAAGCACTTCTTCCTTGAGTGTTTTCCTACACAAGCACATAAAAAAAGTGAGGATTCTTCTTCCTTATGATCAACTATTCTCATTCACAAATCAAAACATTTAAATTCTCAATCCATATTCATATTTGCAAGATACTTGGGAAACAAACAAACAAAAGAGTAAATTGGGGGTTACTAAATTACTTTTTCGTGCCGTAAAGCAATATCTTTTGAGCACTTATCAGTTACCTTCTCATTCAAAATCATATTTGATCATTAACAATGATCACCGTGATAGGAAGGGTTAGTTACCTTCACATTCAAAATCACATTTGATCATCAATAATTATCAGCGTGATAGGAAGGGTTGGTTACCTTCTCATTCAAAATCATATGTGATCATTAACAATGATCACTGTGATAGAAAAGGTTGGTTACCTTCACATTCAAAATCACATTTGATCATCAACAACGAGGATCAACCTCATCAACATAATTATGAAAAATAATGATGTCAATTACTACAATAACTAGCATGCTAATTGGTTTACATTCATAACTACAAGCAAGAAATACAATGATGTTAAGTACTACAATAGTTAGCATTCCAATTGGTTTACATTCATCTCATCTCAAACATGAACTACAATGATGCTAAGTATCACAATAATTAACATATCAATTGATTTACATTCATCATATAAACACTTCAATAAATATTCCTATTAGAACCTCAATACTCATTAAGAAGAATAAAAGAAGATACTACACCATTAGAAAGCTCTATTGCATCAAACACAACTCCTAGTTGCTTCTAGACATCCATGCCTTGACGTACCACTTCAACGTTGTGGCGCCCTGCCCTAAAATTCCTCCACGCCCTGACATAACCCTGCCATGCCGCGACGTGCTGCTCTCGAGTTTGTAACACCCCAAACTTTAGGATAAATGATCGTTATGTCCTTTTTATTCTGTTTGTTATTTTTCTGTATGAAATACTATTTTATTTTACTGTCTGTGATTTTATTTGAACTTTTTGTGCGATTTGCTCTGGGACAGGAAAATAATAATTTTTGGGCCAGGGAAATCTTATTTTAATTATTCGAAGCTGGGGGATCTTACTAAACTCAATTCTGAATAATACAGCTATTAATTTTTGAATTTTTAGGATTTAATCTGTAAAATAAAATAATTTTATATTATTATAATATTATTTTTCAAGTATAAATAAATGACAGTGGACCCAGAAATGTCTTACGGGACCCACATTTAGCGAAACAGTTAACGTTTTTGGGCTAGAATAATCTCTAAACCAATAAGAAATGGTTAATAAAAGTGATTAGACTAATTAGTTTAGAATTTGATAAATTTAATTAAGATGGATTAGAATTTAATTAAGTTAAGTATGCTTAGAAGCTTAATAGGATTAGTAGCTTAATTAAGCATCATTAGTGGTTTAAGCATCATTAGTGGTGAGATATTTTTAAGAGCTAATGACTAGGCTAATGACAAGGCTAATGACAAGGTTAATGACAAGGCTTGGATTAGCCAATGGGAGCTAAGCTTGGAGGCCAAGGGTTTATGCTAGCCATTGATCATTCCTAAGGCTTAGATGAAGCCAACCAAGTGGACACCTCCTTTGCTTTGAAGTCTACGGCCAAGTGCTCCTTGGAGACCAAAAATCACTTCATTCTCTAACACTTTCTCTCTTCTCTCTCTTTCAAAAACACAAAGCACCATTGATGCTACTTTGAAGAAGCATTCGGCCAAGAACCCTACACCAACATCCATCCACCCAAAATTTTATCCAACCTACTTTTCTAAACCTAAACACAATTCTAAGAACATCTCTAGTTGAGAGTTCTTGCAAAATCCATCATCTTGAACTTGAAAAACTACTTTGGAGATTTTACCTAGAAGGTGAAAATCCTTGTTTTTCATTTCTAAATTCTTTTTCAAGGTTCTAAGCCATGATTGATCCATGGTTTAAGCTTTCTTTCATGTTAATAACTTGTAGAAATTGTTTAAGTTTGACAGGTGTCTTGGAGGGTGAAACCGAAACCATTAGAATGGAGTGAAAGAGTGTTTGTCTTCATTTAAGGTAAGAGGAAGACTTGAATCTTATCATCCTTGGGTGGTGATAAGAAAATAGAACTTGTTTGTGATTGTAGAATCCATAAGAATTCATTTGTGTTGTTTGTTTAAGAGCTTTCTTATTTGTGATTTGTATTAATTTGCATGTCTACAAGCTTTGAATATGTTGTATGTGTTAGTAGATGCATAAATAATTAGTAGGATGTGAATAACATGTTAACGATTGCATGAGTGTTCCAAAGAACACCAATGAGGGCTCACGGCCTTGACTAAGAAATGGGAACCAAAATGTTCTCAACAATTTTCTAAAAGAGTAATTTAATTAACTTAGGAAAATTGATAAATTACAAATTGGTTTAGAGTAAGAAAAATGAATTTATGGATCAAAGGATGAAATTTGAGTATTTCAGCCAACATGCCAAAGCCAAGTATTTATTATTTCTAAAATTATTTCCAAACCATTTTCAATCAAAGAGAAGTAATAAATACTAAAAGGAATTTTATTACAATGAGTTTTGAGGAAATAAAAGGATTAGGATTAAGTTTAAGAAGTTAAAACTAATGATTTTACTGTTAGAAGAAAATACAGTAGCTTTTGTAAATTTCTAACATAGAGCTCATTTTATGTTTTGAAGCATGTTAGTAGTTTTCAAAAGTTTAATTTAATGGTTTGAAAAATAAATAAAAAGGAATTTTAACAAAAAAATTAGGAAACCATTGTTATAAATTTTCTAAGCAAAATACTATCAATTTTTATTAAAAACAAACAAATAAGATAGAAAAGATATCTAATATACAGTATACAGTATGAAAAATATTCTACGTAGTTCAAACGTATTAAATATTATTTCTGTTTATTTAAACAGTGATTTTTAAGGAATTCAAACAAGAAAATGATTTAAAAACCTTATGCGATTAAGAAAACGTATTAAAAACTCTACACGATTTTAAAAATAGCAAAATATATTTACGCGATTTAAAAATATTTGTAAAAAACGACTGAATTGTGAAAACGCGATAAAATTTCTACGCGATTGATGAAAACATTAAATTTTACTGTCAGGCCAAAGTGGTGGACCCGGACAGGTTGTGAACAGTACTGCCAATTGGGACATGCTGTATATATATGAGTTTTGTCGTTGAGGGCATTTGCATAAATACGCGTAATAATATCATTGAGGGTATTTTGGTAATTTTATTTTGATCATGCATTGAGTTGTGCCAATTTAGTTGATAATTGGTGGATTGATTGACGAGGTGAATTACGCTGTGTTGTCAGTGTGATAAGCATAGTGTGGTTCATTTCTTTATGGACTTGGAAACATTAGTGTGCGGATTATTCTATTTGTGGACAGTTGGTCGCTCCTCTAGGCCGTGGTAACTGGCATCACACTAATGAACTCGACACGCACTATACTTAATCAAGATCTTGTAAAATCTATGATAGTACAATGTCTGTAGTATACGACGTGTGATTGTATGCTACTACACGACGTGTGACAGTGGGCTATAGACGCAACGTGTGACAACGCAATAGTTTGGTTGGGCAGCCCGGGGTACTAATGGATTTTATGGGTCATTCTCTTTGATTTCTGTGTTTTTAGCTCCATGGAGTAGGAATGAGTCATATTGCATATGTTTATATGTTGTGCATTATAATATTTTTATTTGTGATATTATATATTGCTTTTGCATTTAATTCTTATATTATATCTGTGTCATATTGTATTTATGTGTATGTTGTTATGGCATTCTATATTGTATGAACTGTATATCTGTTGTATTGTCGTCTTCTTATTTACTATGTTTGTAGTGATTTAGATTGTCTTACCTCTTTATTATATGTGTTTCTGTATTTTAAATTTATGTGGTAAAGAATTTGAGGAAGAGGAATAGCCTCTTGAGTGTGTGTATCCTGAAGAAGAGGAAAAGCAGCAAGTCGAGGATCAGTTCGACGATCAAGAACCATCCGATCATCCATATCCATTGGATTGATTGTGGGAGTATGACGCTACCAGGATTCTTTGGATTCGTGAGACTTGAGTTTCACAGAGGCTCTGAAGCCTAGAGACTACAAGAGGATAGAGACTCGGTGACGTACGTGGGGCGTTTGACTGTGACCATACGTACAGAGTTTGATGGAGTGCCAATCTTTTCCACTATGTTGTACTTACATGTGGAGTTGCCACTATCTCTTAGGCGTTACTAGGGCGGTATGTTTGATGCGCCTAGTGAGATCAGTAGCATGTCGACTGCACGGACTCATGTCCGTAGAGGGGCGAGGCATCCTGGATACCTATCACCTGAAGTTTCATCTGAGAGTGATCCTTTAGAGGGTTAGATATTTATAATGTATACTTGGGCGCGTCTGCGTTTGTATATATTGACCTTTTTACTGTTTTGTTTACTATTTTAGTTTAAATATTTGTAGTTGTAAATTATTTGTATAACTTATGACTAAGACCATATGTATATTATGTGTGATGATAGTTTGTTTATTTTGTGTTTTCGCGTTATTTTATTTAGTAATATTCTGTTTAATAGGAAAAATTTTACAACCCGTATTATTACGTACCAAATGTTTTACAACTTAGGTAGATTTTATTTATTTTTCTTTTATTCTATTTATAAATGTGACATCCCTACAAGGGTGTTACAGGGTTCACCTACGCCTTAGTGTCGTTCTCAGTCTCGCCATGACGTGATCCCGCAAACAGAGGTTTTGCAGAATTCTGCAGATACAGGTACTGTACCATTAGAACAAAACCCTCCTCCAATCACTCAAAACTCATTTTCCAAGTGATTTCCAATCTCAAATTAGGTTCATAAACATGTTGCATCTCTTATTCAACTTTTAAAATAATCCTACATGGATCAATGCATCATTCATCACCTTAAAACCTAAAACCCCATTTTTTTTCTCAAATGGAAAACAAGGGGTTGAAAACTCATCTCCACACATCCAACAACTCAAAAACAGTCATCCTCAAGTACTCCAACAAGATTCAATCCAAGAACACAAAAATTACACTTCAAACCCATTTACCTCACCAAGCTACCTCATGAACAAAATGAAGAAAATGAATAAAAAGCATCAAAACAAGTTTCTCCCTACCTTTATCTTTAGAAATTGAAAAAACTGAAAAGTTCATGTCCTTCCTTTCCTTTTTCCTCCTCTTTGGTGGTTGATTCTCCTTTGCCTTGTTTCTTTCATTTCCCTTTGTGTTTTCCTGCTTCAGCCATGTGAGAGTGGTGAGAAATGAGAGAAAATATCTCATTTAAAGGCAAGAAGTCAAGGTAGCAGAAACAAAGAGAAACATGAGGGGCTTGGTCACTTAAGTGACTAAGCTGTAACTCTAGATCTATTAAGAACATCTAGATTTCACCAAATCTAGTTTTCTAACTTCCAATAAGTTTAAAATAAATCTTAAAATTCATCAAAAATCTTATTTTACCATTTTCATATTTTTTTATATTTACTGATAGTCAATCCGACATTAAAACACACAATCAATATGCTTAAAAATATCAAACCAACTCTGATTAACCTCAAATTTTAACTAGACCTTCTTCAACATATTTGCGACCTAGAAACAAATTCTCCACCTTTATTTCCATTAACTAAGCAGTTTAAGTTAATTTCGGAGATGATAACATTTATTTTTCTCACATAGTGCTATAGCAAATTAATTAAACGTACTTAAAAGGTCACAAAATTTAACAACCATGTTAAACAAATATTATGTTACCTCTGTATCCATATACCAACCTAATATGTTTTCCATGATGTTACATGCCCAATGGTTTATGTGTGCTTATCATAGACATACCCGATGTGAGAAAGAATTATGTGGCAAAATGAAGAGGCCCATTAGAGAAATTAAACATAAAAAAGAATAAAAATATGAAAGTGCTAGAAGAAAAAAAAATCTTAAAAAGAGAGAAATCTACCTAAATATTCAAAAAAATAAGTGTAGGGGTGGAAGTGAAAAATATAAAAGTGTGAAAAAGAAAGAAAAAGAAAATTATATTAAAGTAAACAAGGCTAAGAATTTATTATGTGTGGATTGACCACACGATCATAAGTTCAAGGCTAAGCTAAGCCGTTCTTTAAAAAAAAAATTAGTATGCTAGCTTATTTTCAAGTGAAAATTCTCCTACTATTATTATTATTATTATTATTATTATTATTATTATTATTATTATTATTATTATTATTATTGTTGTTGTTGTTGTTATTGTTGTTGTTGTTATTATTATTATGTGCAAGTGAAAAAGTATGCTAGCGGATTTCTCTCTTTTTAAGATTTTTTTTTCTTCTAGCACTTCCATATTTTTCTTCTTTTTATGTTTAACTTATCTAATGGGCCGCTTTACTTTGCCACATACTTCTTTCTCACATCGAGTATGTCTATGATAAGCACACATAAAATTTAAATTGTCTCGAACTAAACAAGAATAACAATAATGAATTATTCCAATTTAGACTTTCCTTTACTATCACGCATCAAACGTTTTAAGTATCTTAAGATATCTTTCAAACCAAACATTATTATTCTCTAAATTAGGTTCGCTAAAATTTAATGCTTGATTTCAAAATTTTATTTAAAGATATCAAGCAGAAGCCATGGTTTGCGGACTTTGATTTGATGCCGCTCAATTGGGGGCCCACTTCATGCCGTGGGTGTAACGTCTTATTTTAGTTTTATGATTTTAATTATTTTTCTTGTTATTCTAAATATGCAAATTAGTTAACACACGTTTCTAAGTTTATCACTATCTAAGGGTTAGTTATATATTTTTCATTGAGGATAAAACCTTTCAACAAGAGTTAGTTATATATGTTCATGCACTATCTAAGTTTAGCACACATGGTAAAAAAGTTAGGCGCTTTAAGGCCTTTATATGGTGCTAAAATATAAACATAATTACAAATATTAACTACTTCTGTTGCTCATCAAAAAATAAGATTATCAAGCAAATATCTCTCATTGTAAATGTAAATATGTAATCTCCCAAATTAAGCATGTAAACTTGTTCAACTCGAAAGTCTATCATCAATCTCAGAGTAGGCATTCTTTGAAATACCATACAAAATTATGTAATATAAAACTCAGTAAAAAAGAAAAAAAACATATATAAGTTTTGAATTAATGATATTTCAGTCTTCTCATATACAAAAATAGCTTACCATTCTTTTTTATCTTTCTTACTAAAAATCTATAATTCAGACTTAGATCGAAATATCAAAAAAGAATAGATCAAAATCAAAATATCATATAAAGGTTGAGATTTCTAAAATTAGGAAATAATCCAATAATATATTCTACATTTATATTATGATAATATTGAATTTTCAATCAATAACTACTAATCTTTCTTAAATTAATTTTATTTATTAAATCTAAATGCTGCCATCCCATAATTATATTTTCTTATCAATCAGAATTAGAAACAATATTCATAATTGAGACATTAATTACAGACAATCATTATATATATATATATATATATATATATATATATATATATATATATATATATATATATATATTAACTTACACAAATGTAAAATTTTTTTTTATATTTTTTTCAGTTGTTAGTTCCACTTTCATCTAATGATTACCTTTAATGAAATAATTTCAATCATTAAATGAAAGTGGAACTAATAGTTAAAAATGAGTGTAAGAAAAAAAAACTTATAATAGTATAAATTGATTCCTCCTCATATATATATATATATATATATATATATATATATATATATATATATATATATATAGAGAGAGAGAGAGAGAGAGAGAGAGATTTTCTTATATTATATTTTTAGTATTAATTTATATTTTCTCTGCCTCAAATTATCACCATTGATAAGGTATTAATTTTATGATTTTATTCTATTATATTTTTCCTACCTTAATTGTATTAGGCTATATTTGTTCTTGTTTTTCTTGCTTTATTTCTCACTTAATTTTGTGACACTTGCTCGATTTATACTATCATATTTTCATAGATTTATTGATTTTATTGTATTATAATTTTTAACTCTAGATTTATTGTTTTTAGAATATTTATTTTTGGTTTTTTTTTTCTAAACTAGTTTTTCATGCTAACTTTATGTGTGTCTATATATATATATATATATATATATCTTGTGTGCAGATAGTGTTTAAAATTATAACATTCTCCTTTGCTCAACTATATAAACTCATATTCTCATTCTTTCTCCTGTCAGAAACCTAATTCACTCTATATCCATCAGTAGGTTCTAAGTGTGATCAGTGTAGAAGGGGCTTCTCAACTAGGGCACGTTTAGCTATCCATATTGGAATGGCATGTCAAGATGAGATATTGGAGGTCAATCCAAGGTTGAACCCTTATCTCCCGTTTCAATGTGATCTGTGTCCCAAGGGCTTCTCATCTGAGAACGGTTTATCTAATCATATTGTGACAAAGCACGGACCTCAAAATACTCAGCAACCTCCGAATGCTCAGTAGCCTTTGAATGCTCTATTTTTCGACCTTAACCTTCCTCCTAGGGAAGAGGAATAATGAGGTGATATGAAAAATTATCTACAATTGTTCAAGTTATATTTACGAATATTTATGTCATTTTTTAGGTATTTTTATAAATTTATCTTATTTAAAATAGTAATTTAGTTTTGGAATTTGAATTTGATTAAGGTTTTAACTACTATTGGGTTATAAATACCCCCATTACGTGCCTATGTTGGTTACTTTTACATATGTTGATTAATTAAATTGATTATTAAGAGTTTATGTTTGAATATGAAGGATTCTTAATTCTTGTTAGTTTTTGGTTTCAAATTACATATGAAATGAGTTTTTCAATTTTTATTTGATTTACTTTTTCCCTTTTTATCTGTCTATCTAAGTTTTGCTACCCAACATAGTAATTGATTTAATGTTTTAAACTATCTACACATATACTATTTATATTTATCATGCATTTCTATAATAAAATCTAAACGTCGCTATGTGTACTAATAAATCATATATAATAATAACTACAAAAATTTAAAATACTGAGTGTTGTATAGTTATATTAAAATACTAATATTAATAAGAGTTGAATGTAGTGATAAGTGTAGTGATAAGTGAATTGCAATATTTGAAAATTAATCTTATAATAATATTTGTGAGAATACTTAGTTAAAAAAATAAAATAAAAATAAAAAAAGCAATAAATCAATACGCCAAAAAAATTTCATATATAAGTACATTTGAATTAACATTTGACATATACAAATATGTATAGACTATATTATAATTACACCTATATCTCTTAAACATATCAAGTGATGATTTAGGTGTTTATAGTGGGCAGTGACTATCTATGAATTTTTTATTTTTATTTTTTTCGGTTACATACTATCTGAGAATTTATTGTACACCAAAGAGGCAAAAGACAATCATAAAGGTTATGCTTCTTGGGCCATGAGCTATTCTAATGTTGGACAAGGACAACCGTTGAAAACTGATTCTTATCCTATCAACGCAACTCATGGGCAGGCTGTGTGATCCTTTAAATGTCTGGGCCTATAGGTTTTTTAGAGTAGTTTCATTTGTGATAAAAGGGATTCCTAATTAAAATGTCAAAGTAATTTATTTATTTTTTGAAAAACTTGTTGCATAAAAATTAAGCAAAAACAAAATAATTTAAGAGCAATTCTACCTGAACTTTTTTTCGACTCCTCGATTCTGCTAGAAAGCAACCAATAATTCCAATTTTCAGGGAATTAAGCCATTTTTTTTTTTTGCAAATTTGGCCGCCAAAAAAAATGCTATTACCTTGTAGCACGGGAATGAACTAGAAAAAATAAAATAAAATAAAATAAAATTATTTTTTCCTTTATTTGAATGATTAATATACTTATTAGAAATTTGTGTTTTAGAGATCGATTCTTAAATTGATTTATTTTGATTTCTATAAAAATTGATTAAGAAAAAAATTTAATTTGTCACTAAAATAAAATTAGTTTATAAATTTTTTAAAGACTAAATTAAAGACTGATATTTTAGTTTCTAAATAAAAAAATTTACAAAAATAATAGGTAGTTAAAAAAATAAAAAAATTAGAGACTAATATTTCGGTCACTACTAAAAATTTAAATTTTAAAAATCGATTTAAAGATTGATATTTTAATCTCTAAATAAAAAAAAATCGATTTCTAATTCGATCTCTAAATCATAGACATGATTGTGTTGGCAACTTTAAATGTTTCAACTCTTCATTGGTTGATTTCACTTGTATATTCATCATAGATACAAGCATTAGCAGCCTTGTGGCGGCTTTTCAGGTCCCAAATGCTAGTTCCTTTTGAGATGATTGACTAAATGTAAGGAAGTGATTTAAATGAGAATTGAACATCATAATTTGGTCTTTGTTTTGTAAATGGAACTTCATAATATAATTGGTTTTTGACAATTTAATAAGTTGCTCACTTAAGAGGTCTTTGTCCGCATGACACAATTTTTTGAGACAATTAGACAGTGAAGAGACATATTTTATGAAACTTAAACACGGACACGGATACGAAAACACACCAAATTCAAAAATTATAGAACATGTAGACACGATATATATATATATATATATATATATATATATATATATATATATATATATAATTTCAAATTTTTTTAAAAAAAAAAACATAATTCATTAATATTATTTCTATAAGTTTGAAGATTTACAATATTTTAATATATGTCATATGTGTCAATATTTGCTACCTCGTAAGCCCTCCTAAAAAATATAGAACATAATTTCTATTGACATTCTAAAAAATCTCCTAAATCAACTTCTCATAATAGAACTAATTATGTATAAGTACATGTGTATAAAAAAAATAATTAGAGGGAATATTGGTGTGAGACAAGTTTCGATGACAACGAAGTGAACGACTTGATACGAGCAGAGGTAGAAAGAGCTGATGAAAATAGTGGTATGTAAAAATATAAAACTTAAAAGTCTAATAGTTGCGTGTGAAAAGATAAAACTTAAAATACTGGTATGTGAAAATAGTGGCTTAGGACGTCAGTCATGTGATTGGGCTTGAGTGGGTTACGGGCTTACTAATTGAACATTAATCATGGAAACTATTTTTTTTTTAAATATTAATGGGTCATGTTCAAGTTGTGTCCTAATTGTGTCCAAGCGTATCCAAGAACTGTTCGAGTGTGTCTGAGATGTGTCAAAACTGAAAAAAATAATCTTTTTAATCGGACACACAAGGTATGTGTGTCATACGAATGTCTCTATGTATCTGACACGGACACGTGTCCGAGACGCGGACACATCTCATAATCAGCGTGTCTGTGCTTCATAATATATTCCTACCTAATAGATGTTGTTGAGGTGGTCTTGTGGGTCATATTTGTTCTTTTTTCTATGGAGAACTATACTTTGATATGTAGATAATCCTTTATACATTAGCTATAATATATGATAGATCTCATAGAACAATTAGCAATGGAATAATGTATTATTAATTGAGAAAGAGAGCACCAAGGTTCTTACAGCAAAAACAGAGAAGCAAAGAAAATATTCCAGAGCCAATGGCTCTTACCAGAGAATGATTCTCCTAACTAAAAAATTAGCAAATACATCCCTGACCCCACACATTATCCTTCACCCCTTTCTAATACCCTCCTCTAACTGTATCACATGGATCCCATGCTACCTCACCAACTAACTCTCATTCTCTCTCCCTTGGCCCCACTTTCTTCCTTGTAGAATAAATCCTCCATATAATGGGCCTTGGTGAAGTCAGCACCGAATCTGTATTGAGATCAAGCCTAGGTGTCCTATCACTGCTCCCTTTTGAAACAACAACCTTATCCTCAAGGCTGAAATGAGGAAATTGACTTTGTAGTAACTCTTCATCTTCCCAAGTTGTATCCACTAGAGCCCGTCCTTTCCACTTGACCAGCCAGTACTTGATATGCTACCCCCCTTCTCGAGTTTCTCTAGAGGCCAAAACTGCTTCAAGTTCTTCAACTTCCTCTGCCTCTATTTCAAATCCTTCTGGTAAAGAAACTTCAGCTGAATAGTCTCCTATAGCCTTCTTCAGCTGTGAGATATGAAAAACTGGGTGAACTTTTGTTGTATCAGGCAACTTCAGCTTATAGGAAACAATCCCAATCTTCTCAACTATTGGAAATGGCCCAAAATACCTTGGGGCCAACTTTTGATTAATTCTTCGAGCCACTAGGTATTGAATTAGAAACTAATATTATACTATAAAAGAAATTTAAAAAAATATATATCTTCTTATTAGAGACTGATATTTCAGTCACTAAATAAACAAATTTACAAACAAATAAAAATAATTAGAGACCGTAAATTCGGTCGCTAATTATCACTACTAGAAATTTAGACTTTAGAGATCAATTTATTTCAATCTTTATAAAAAAAAAATAGAAATCGATTAAAAAAAATTAATTTACTATCAAAATAAAATTGATTTTTAATTCGTGTCTAAATGCTGCTAAACTCTAAGAATTTCCCTTCGTCCTCGTGGAACCTTTTCTCTATATCTTAGAGATATACATCCTCCAAATTTAGTGGTTCTTATACCTAAATTTCCTAGAGCTGACATAATTGAAAAGTTCAGGCCTATTGCTTTGACTAACTTTCAGTTTAAAGTCATAACAAAAAATTTAGCTGATAGATTGACCTCTATTGCCCCTAAGGTGATTTCTGATCAGCAAAGGGGATTCTTAAAAGGAAGGCACATATCTGATTGCATTTGTACAACATCAGAGGCTGTTAATATGCTTGATTCTAAGACCTTTGAAGGTAATGTTACTCTCAAATTTGATATTAAGAAGGCTTTTGATACCATTGATTGGAATTTCTTGCTTAAGGTTTTGGCTTCATTTGGTTTTGATACCAAATTTTGTAATTGGGTGAGACTCATCCTTAATTCTGCTAGACTGTCCTTCTCTGTTAATGGTAAATCAGTTGGTTTTATTTCTTGCAAAAGGGAGGGTGCGACAAGGTGATCCTCTTTCACCTCTTCTTTTTTGCCTTGTTGAGGATGTTCTCAATAGATGGATATCTCATTTGATTAATTTTGGTTTATTAGAGCCTATGGCAGGTCCTAGAGGTCATCCTCCTCCTTCTCATATTTTTTATGCTGATGACATCCTTATTTTCTGTAAGTGTACTAAGCAAAATCTTGAGAATTTGATGTTTCTTTTTAACACTTATGGTCAAGCATCTGGTCAACTTTTAAGTTATGAAAAATGTAAGTTCTATGCTTCTAAGCTTTCTCCTTCCAGAATTGATTCTATCTCCAATACCCTTGGCTTCTCAGCTGGTCTTTCGCCTTTTAATTATCTTGGAGTGCCTTTGTTCAAAGGAAAACCAAAGGAAATATATCTTCAGCCTATAGCAGACAAAATTATACCTAAATTGGCTTCTTGGAAAGGCTCTCTCTTATCTATAATGGGAAGGGTTTAGCTTGTTAAATCCGTTATTTATGGTGTAATGTTATAAAATTTTCAAGTGTATGCCTGGCCTATTCAGTTGCTGAAAAGGATAGATACATCAGAAACTTTATCTGGTCTGGTGATATTTTGGTTAGAAAAGTTGTTACTGTGGCATGGAATACTGTTTGCTCTCCTATTGATGAAGGTGGTCTTGGCTTGAGATCCCTTCATTCCATCAATGATGCTGCTGTGTTAAAACTATCTTGGGACTTAATCTCTTCTAACAAGCAGTGGGCTGGCCTGATGAGAGCTAGATTTCTCAAAAAGAAGGTTCCAATTGCCTACTATGTAAAGTCTTCCATTTGGCCTGCTTTAAGATCTCATCTTCGAATTGTTTCTGTTAACAACATTTGGCAAATTGAAGATGACAAATCTATCAATTTTTGGACTGACAATTAGCTTGCTCAGCCGATTATTGACATGCTGCAAATTCCTACCCATCTTCACCTTTTTTTGTAGGCTTCGGTTAATGATTTCATTTGTGGAAATAACTGGTTAATTCCTCTAGTTCTAGTTGCTAAGTTTCCTGATTTAACAATGATATTCTTCAAGTTCCGATCCCTGCTTTTTCTAATGTTGATCATCTGGTTTGGGCAGACTCTGATTCTGGTTTGCTAACTTTCAAAGATGCTTACCTCCATCTACATCCTCCCAATTTTGTTATTCATTGGAGTAAGTTAATTTGGAGTAGCTCTATTCCTCCATCCAGGTCCTTTCTGGTTTGGAGATTATTTCATAACAAATTTCCAACTAATGAAAATCTAAGAAATAGAGGTTGTATAACCGTTTCTATGTGTAATCTATGTGGTTTATTTGATGAAACATCCCCACATCTATTCTTGGACTGCAAATTTGCTCGAGCCCTTTAGCATTGGCTTAACTCCACCATTGGTTGCTCTATTGATTTATCCTCTATTACTTCTATTTTCTCAGTCAATTTCAACAGGTATATCACTCAACTGAAAGGTGTGATTCTTGCTGGCCTTATTCATGTTATCGGGATCGTTTGGTTCTGCTGAAACAAAATCAGATTTGATAACACCAACATTCCTCTGAAATTAGCTATTAATATGATATTTGCTTCTATTTCTATCTCTGGAAATCTTTCTAAAGGCTGTTCATCTTCCTCTATCATGGAATTTACTACTCTAAAGTTGTTCAAAATCATAGGGAACCATCCTAAAGCTCCTTCTATAAAGCAAGTGAATTGGTTTCCTCATAAATATGGTTGGATTAAATGTAACACTGATGGCTCGGCTAGAGGTTCTCCTAGTCCTGCAGCTGCTGGTGGCATATTTCGTGACAGCAATGCTGCTGTCCTTAGGTGCTTCACTTCTTATATTGGTTCCACTTGTTCTCTTCATGCTGAGATTACTGCTGCAATGATTGCCATTGAAATTGCTTATCAAAAAGGTTGGCATAGGATTTGGTTAGAATGTGACTCTAAATTAGTAATTCTTGCATTTTCTTCCATTGAGTTGGTGCCTTGGAAACTTAGAACTAGATGGAGGAATTGTATAAATCTCACAAAAAGTATGCTCTTTGTTGTTTCTCACATTTATAGGGAGGGAAATTCTTGTGCAGATAAGTTAACTTCTTTTGGGATTAATTCTCAATGTTTCTCTTGGTGGGATTTGATCCCCAGTTTTATTAGCGAAGACTTTATCCGTAATAGGCTTGGTCTTCCTAATTTCAGGTTTAGATAGTTTTTTTTTCCTTTCTTAGGCTTTGGCTCTTGTCCTCCCCAAGTTTTTGTATCTGGTTTCTTTCTTATTTTTAACAAATTTTTGGTGTGCTACAGATGATTGATAAGTTTTGTGGTGCCAACCTAGTTGGGATCTCTTTATCTATTGTGATGCCTTTGCATGTCATTTTATATACATCCTCCAATAAATCCATTATTCTCTCTCATCTTCTGAATTACCATCGCCATGGTTGAGAGCTTCCACAAATCTCGCTGAGGATCTAAAGCCTTCACCGACATTGCTATGTCCTGCCGATGCTTCAGTTTGAGACTCTTTGCTAGGGTTTGATTCCTTCAAAATCAAAGCAGTTCAAAGCTTTTGTGCCAACATCCATCTTTGGTTCCTCCTGGGGTTTGCATATCTCTCAAATTCCACATTTCTTTGGTTCCTCAAATGCTGAAAGTTCATTACAATCCTTATTAGGTATTGTGTTTTTGAATTTCAATTCTAGAGATTTCTTGAGGGTGAAAAATCTTGAAATTTCAAACCCTTTTAGCAATTTCTGGATTTTCTTTTTAAATTTGAGAGATTAGTTACTTGGATTTCAAATTTGTTTTTGTTTAGGTTGATGTTACAGTTTTTTTTCTTCTAAATTATCATCTTGTAGAATCTAGTTTATATATATATATATAAGAAGTGTATCAAGCAAGAGGAGTGTATATTGTGAGAGGGTAAAAAGAGTGAGTCTTGACCATTGGATCTTACATGAATGGTCAAGATTAAAACATAAATGCATGTGACTTTTTTAAGTGGTCACATGACCTTTAAGTAACTTTTAATCTTGACCATCCATGTATGATTGTATGGTTAAGATTCACTCATCTCACCCTCTCACAATAAACACTATTCTTATATATAGTGAAAAGAGACATATATAGTGAGAGGAGTATTTATTATGAAAGGATGAGAGGAGTGAATCTTGACCATACAACTATACATGAATGGTTAAGATTAAAAGTTACTTAAAGGTCATGAGACCATTTAAAAAAGCCACATGCATTTATATTTTAATCTTGACCATTCATGTAATATCCAATGGTCAAGATTCATTTCTCTTACCCTCTCACAATAAATACTCCTCTTACCATATACACTTCATATATATATATATAATCATGAAGCTTCCGTGGAAGATGCTCATATTATGTTTACATGTTGAGTAACTCATAATTGTGGCACCCATATTATGAAATGGTATAACTGTGTTTCGACTGCAATCTCGTTTTGGCAACTTGTGAAATTGAAAGACATCAACATTGTCATGCAATACGGTTATATTATGTTCCTTTGATGTTAACATCAATGGGTTTGGGATATTTGCTTTCTTAATTTAGGAATTAGTCTTGCTATCTGCTGCTCTGATTCTGAATTTCATGAAAACTCTGTTTTGAATGCCTTTGATATATTATAGTTTTATTTTCATGGTTGCATGAATTTAGCTGGTGGGGTTTATGCCTGAAACTTCCAAGTGATGTTGGGAGATTGCGCAAGGGCTTTGAGTCATTGTTAACTATGAAATTAATTTCTTGGAGATCCCATCTGATGGAAGTGGCAAATAATTTACTTCAATTAAGTAGCCATAGAGGATTTGGTTTCTTCATGAGTCTAGTCCCAATAGATTGTTGATTTTGAACCTTGGCTGGAGGTAGGAAATGATTTTGAAATGGTAAATTCTTAAATTTTTTAATTGTAACTGCATGGACAGAGATTGGAGGCCCTATGATATAAAGTTTGTTAGCTAGTTTTAATTTTTAAGGCTATAATTATATAAACATTTTAAATGCATTTGATATGTGACTGCTGTATGTTAGGAATTTGATTCCATGATCAAATTCATTGAGTTTGTATATTTTTTATATTTGTTTTCTAATTAGGAATATCCAACTTTCTGCTCCTGATTTTCTATTAGTCTTTTTTAATATTAAATTTCTTCCATTTTTTTTATTCAAAGCATGTTAAGATAGAAACTCTTCAATGCCTTTGATCTGTAATGACTCTTACAATTTTTATTGGATTAGTTGAGCAACATGAATTTACTTGGTGTGAATTTCTGCTTGTAACTGCCAAATGATGCTGGGAGACTGCGCAAGGGCTTTGAGTCATATTAACTATCATACTTGTTATTAACAATGAAATGAATTTCATGGAAATCCCATCTGATGGCAGTGGCAACAAGAGTCTTTTACTTAAGTAATATTTTCTTCAAGAGTTCAGTTCTATTAGATCATAATTCTTAGTCTTTGATTCATTGCTGGAGATAGGAAAGATTGGTGAGATAGTATAAACTTTTATGAGTAATTATATAGGGAAATTTACCAAATGTAGAACAAACATTTGAGACTATTCCTTTTAAATCAAGTTTAAGGCTATATGAGCATTCTGAACGTGTTTGATAACTTTGTGTTATGACTAGATGTTCTTCATATCTATAGCAAAGGGGATAATTAGAACGAAGTAAAATTAAATATAATGTCTTGCAAATGAATTTTCCTTTGTTTTTCCAATAAATATATTCCACCATCCAATCCAAATAAATCTATTATACATTAACGTTGGTTGCAAAATGATAAAAATGTCTTATTGAGAAAGAACCCAGATAGTTGATTGCTTGATTATTAGTGCAAAACAATCAAATATGCACTATAAGTTGGTTCTTAATATTATCTTTATGTGAGATTTTAAGAAAGAATAGGGAGAGATTGTATACTGATGATGGTGGGGTTTAAGATATAAAGATTTTGTGGTTTGAACTATAATTAAAGCTAATTCAACTTTTTTTACAGCTAGAGTTGATTTAGCTAAGATTTTCCTTATCTTCAACAATATGATTTTCTACCTTTAATTTTACTTCTTGTGTGTATATTGGTAGAGGGATTAAAATATACAAGTAATGGAATTGTTGATGGATGAAGCACCTCCAATTAAGGATCTGTATGATAGAAACCCCTTCAAACAAAGGGAAACATCAACATCCTCTAATTATATAACTTTTGCGACCATATCTGAGAACCATATGATAGTTTTCTCCACTCCAAAAAGGCCAGAGACAACAGTCAAAATAGTGGGCATTTAACTAAGAGATGATTTGTTAACTAGAATGATCATGCTCAATTAGTTTGCTGGTTTGAGATATTTCTTTTTTAGTTAAGAGATTGACTTATTATACCTTTTGAGCTCCTGACTGTTGATTAGGCTCTATTTTTTAATATTAAGTTTGAATGCCTTTGAATATTTTAGTCCATTCTTGAATGAGTTTCTTTATTGATTTTTTAAATTTTGTTTTGTATGTATAGGTGTTTGAGAGGTTGAACTTTCAGACTTTTGAGATAAGAGGTAAATCCTAATCTTTGATTTTGTTCTTCTTCTACTTTAGGCTTGTTTTTAGTATTATTTTTTATGTTAAACTTGTTTTAGGGTCTGATATGCTTTGAAATGACAATGATTTTGAGGATGTTGTTGTATCTTAAATTTATATAATTTTTGTTTAAAAGTAATAAACTAAAGTCTAATTTTTATATTAGTTTTAGAAATTTGTTGCTTGTGGTTAGACTAAATTTCACTTGTAGTTTTAATATTTCATTTTGATTATGTTACAGAATATGGATATTCATCACTATCGTTGTTGGATGTATAATAGACTTTTGTTGGGTAGGAAAGGACTTGCTGATATGTTTGTAGAGGGGGTAAAACAATTTGTTTCCTTTACATGTCAACAAGCACATTTATCAAATGGAAATATTAGATGTCCTTGTTCTAAGTGCAAAAACCTGAAGTACTTGACTCCTGAGGACGTTAAAGTTCATCTTTATCAAAAGGGGTTTAAATATGATTATTGGTATTGGACAAGTCATGGAGAAATTGATCCAACTTTGACGGGAGCTTTTAATAGTCATCAAAGCACCTCTACCACTGCACAAATGGGCAATAATGACCATTTAAATAGATTTGTGGCCATGGTTTATGATGCAGTTAGTCTAGAGTTTGGGTTCCATTGCAATCAACCTTTAGAGGAGCCTCCAAATAAAGATGTTCAAAAATTTTATGATATGCTTCATGTGGCCCAAAAGCCTTTGTGGCCGGGATGTGAAGATGAAACTGAATTATCTATTGCTGTTGAATTATTGAATATCAAATCGGAGGAAAACATTTCCTAACAATCTTTTAATCAAATAGTAGCACTTATGAAAAGGACACATCCTCCTGAAAATCTCATCCCAGAAAATTTTTATAAGGCTAAAAAAATAGTTTCCAAACTAGGTCTTACTACAAAGAGAATTGATTGTTACATGAATTGTTGTATGTTGTTCAATGAAGAAGGAGTTATAGAATGCACATTTTGTGGTGCAACTCGATATAAAATAATAGGGATTGGTAAAGGGAAAAACCAAGGAGATCCCTGTAAATAGATTGATTTATTTACCTCCCATTCCAAGACTGAAGAGATTATACACTTCAATGAGTTCTGCTCTGCACATGGGATGACATTATGAAAATAGACAAGAATCAGGAGTGTTATGTTATCCATCAGATGGAGAAGACTGGAAACATTTTGATGAAACATATCTTGAATTTAAAGCTAAACCAAAAAATGTTAGATTAGGCTTAAGTGCTGATGCTTTTACTCCATATAATCAGTCAACTATTCCTTACTCCTGTTGACCTGTAATTGTCACTCTGTATAATCTTCCTCCAGAACTATGCATGACAACTCCATATATGTTCTTAACTTTGATTATTCTTGGGCCATACAATCTAAAAAGTAAAATAGATGTGTATTTGTAACCTTTGATAGATGAGTTGAAATTGTTGTGAGAACAAGGTGTCCTAACTTATGATATTTCAAAAAAAGAAAATTTCGTAATGAAAGTTGTATTAATGTGGACAATAAATGACTTTCCCGCATACGATATGTTGTCAGGTTAAAGTACAACAAGGAGATTGACATGTCTATATTGTATGAATCAAACAAAGGCTTTCACTTTGAAACATGGTGGCAAATGTTCTTGGTTTGATTGTCATCGTCAATTTCTCCCTATGGATCATGCATACCGTAGAAATAAGGATGCATTTTATAAGAATAGACAAGAGAAATCTATACTTTCACGTAGTTTGTCTGGGGTCGAGGTATGGGAAGATGTTTGTGATATTCCAAAAGTGACTGAGGTGGGTCCATGTACATGTGTTGGGTTTGGGGTTACTCATAATTAGGTAAAACAAGGTATTTTCTGCGAGTTACCATATTGGGAAACTAATATGATTAGACAAAATTTGATGCGATGTATATTGAGAAAAATATGTTTGATAATGTCTTTCGTACAGTGATGGATATTAAAGACAAAACCAAAGATAATGTTAAAGCTAGAATGGATATGAAAGAGTATTGTATATAGAGAGAACTACAGTCGCAAGAATTGCCTAATGAAAAAAATTTTGAAGCCTAAAGCAAAATTTGCCTTGTCCATGGAACAAAAAAGGGTTGTATGTAAATGGGTTAGTGAATTAAAAATGCTTGATGGATATGCCTATAATATGCGTAGATGTGTAAACACGAGAGAGGGGAAGCTATTTGGGATGAAGAGCCATGATTGTTATGTGTTTATGGAGTGGTTGCTACCAATTATTTTTGGGGCATTGCCAGATCCAGTGTGGAAGCCTTTAGCTGAGTTAAGTAAATTCTTTAGAGATTTGTGCTCAATAGTGTTACGTGTGTCTGCTTTGTTGTTAATAGAGAAAAACATCGTCATTACAACATATAAGTTGGAACGAAACTTTCCACCTAGATTCTTTAACTCAATGGAGCATTTACCTATTCATCTGCCGTATGAGGCAAGAGTAGGAGGCTCTGTTCAATATCAATGGATGTATCCATTTGAGAGGTAATCAACTACTTTATTGCGTTTTAAATGTGGTAATCTTTTTATTTCAAAGTTTAGTAATTAATGATATCATTTTCTTTTTAGGTATATGAATAGGTTGAAACGAGTGGTTAAAAACAAATAACGTGTGGAAGGGTCCATATGTGAGGCATATTTATGCCAAGAGACTTCTCATTTTTGTTTTTACTATTTTGAATCTCATGTGCAATCAATGAGAAATAGAGTTGGTCAGAATGATGATGGAGGTTTAGATGAGCCAATTCAACCTACTTTATCAATTTTCAATCATCCTAGCCGCTCAGTTGGAACTTGTAACAGTAGGTATTTAATGGATAAGGAAGTAGCTGCTGCACATTTACATATCCTACTGAATTATGAAAAGTTTCAACCATATATTGGGTAAGTGAACTAAATCATTCTGGAATTGTTTATTTTAGTATGTATATGTAATTGGTTCATATTTAGTAACCTTGTGCATGTTATTAGATTTTTTGAGGAATATTTGAAAGCAGCTAATCCAAACATTAGCTGCACTAATGTTGATGGTATGATTGCATATGAATTTCTAACCTAGTTCCGAAGTTACGTAAGTGTCTTAACACTTTTTTTAAATAATATAAATACTTTACAATTATGTTATAAATTATATTGATTTTACTATTATCATTAGTAGGTTTACAATAAAAATAACTTGGTACAAAATCAATTTCTGCACCACTTAGCATGGGGTCTTAAGAGAAAGGTTCATACATGGCCTATCTACTTTGTCAATGGTTATAAGTTTCATACAGAAGAAGAAAAGAAGAGAATTGTGGAGTTTGTGTTAAGGGTGATGACAAAGTAGAAGAAGAGAATTATTATTATGGCATCATTAAAGAAATTGTGGAAGTAGAACACCCAATAGAACCAATGAAACAGTTAGTGTTGTTTAATTGTGAATGGTTTGATGATATACTTAATCGTGGTGTGAAAGTTCATAAATAATATGGAATTGTGGAGGTTCGACATACTCGATGGTACCCAAAATATAACCTCTTCATATTTGCTCAAAATGCAATTCAAGTGTATTATGCACCTTATCTTGAAAAAATAAAAGACAAGGCTAATTAGTAGGTTGTCATTAAAACCAAACCAAGAGGTACTGTTGATGCTTGATATGCATTAGGGGTTGTATATCAAGATGCTACAACCTATGTGAATTTTATAACAAATGATGACCCTCTTGATAACTTAAGAGATGAAAAAAAGTGATAATCGTGAGGTAGAAGTTGATGTCGGCGAGGAGGAGGTAGAAAGTAATGAAGGAGAGGATAGCGAGGAAGATGAATTTGATTTTGACAATGATTCTGAAAATGAGAATGAAGATGAAGATCTTCAACAATATGAATTGCTTGATGATGATGGGGATGACAATGATGGTGGTGAAGGTGATGACTATAATGATGATCATGATCATGATCATGAATATGATTAGTCTATTTTTTTCATTTGTTAACAAAAAGTAAATTAAGTGTTTTGTATTTTGCACAAATTAATTATTATTTATTTGATAAGTATTTTTAATTTACATTCCATTTGTGTTCATTACAGATGTCTGAAAGAGATCAAGGAAAAAGAAAAGTTTTTAAGGGTCGCCTAAAAAAGCAACAGCCAGTGCGACTAGTTCAACATTCTACTACTCACCCACCTTTAACCTATGCTAGTTTTCCATCTCCTGTTACTACTCAATCACCCACATTACCCGCATTTACTTATTCGATCCCAAGTGCACTTTCACCGCCTCTTACTCAACCATTTCATCGTGTGGTGCCTCTGACAAAGGAGTCTCGTCACAATGTTGGATCATTTATACCTCCAACAGATGTAGGATCTGCACTTGGATCAAGTCATACTCAAAGTGCATCAGATGCACAAATGCTTGGTAGCAAACCAATTTTATATCTGGAAGGAGATGGGTATGTATAAGTAATATTTTTTTAAATTACATTATTATATTTGATATATTATAACTCAACACCTGTATTGTTTGTAGATTTTTGCCTTTGCACCTGGTGACAAATGACATCAGTGATATCTTCAGGAGTCATTATTTAGAGTCATGGACATCATGGAAAAGGATAATTAGTACCACAAGAGATATGTGGTTTGGAGAGTTTATAGTAATTTTCAAATTTTTATTATTACAATTTAAAATTTGACAAACTTTTTTTGGTCATAAACAATTTGCTTACTCATATTTATTGCAGAGGAAATATATTGTCATTCCATCAGATAGTTATTGGGCTCGAATAAACTCTGAGAAACGAGGTGCAACATTGTTGAACAATGTTTTGGAAAAGGTTCGCAAGAAAATGGAGAAACCAAGTTGGCTTGGGGATGAGATATGGGACACATTGTGTACACATTGGGAAAACGAGGCTTTCAAGAAGAAAAGTACAATTGCAAAAGCCAATTGTGCATCTGATTGTGGAGGATATAGAGTTTCATATCACACCAGTGGCTCTATTACCTCATCTCAGCATAGAGCTAATCTAGTTAAGTTCACTATTATCTTCTATTATTGTCGAAGTTGTCTAATATGGTTAAATTTACGAATATAATTTTGTTACAATTGCTGCAGATTAAGTTGAATAGTGGTGTTCCATTAGTACCAACATTGTTTCACCACACACATCGATGTAAGGATCACACATGTGTGGATAGAAGATCAGAGCATATAGCTGTAAGCAATTGTTTTATTTAATTCGAACTCTTGGGTTTGAAATAATGATGTTCAATAATTGAATTCATGTTGTAACATCTCAAAAATTAATAATTTTAGGATAAATGATCATTTTACAATATTTGGGATTTTTTTAGAATTTTTCTGGATTTTTCTGAGAACGCGAAATATTTTAATATTATTTTTCGTTTTGCGTGCACACTGGGCAGAGTTGGCAAAACGACTGTAACACTCTCAAAGTTGGAAAATTTTATTACGAATAGTCATTTTCTAATATTTGTGATTTATGAGAATTCTTTCAGAATTTTTCGGAAACGATGAATATTTTAATATATTTTTCGTTTTGCGTGCGTATTAAGCAGAGTCGGGAAAACGACTGTAATGCTTCAAAAATTGAAAAATCATAAGATGAATAGTTGTTTTATAATATTTTTAATTTTTGAGAATTTTCTGGGATTTTTCCAGAAACGTCGAATATTTTGATATATTCCTCGTTTTACGTGCGCACTGAGCAGAACTGAGAAAATGAGATATTTTCTCCAAGAACCTTGAACTGTGAAAACGTCGACGGGAGATCTTATTAAACCCGAGGCTAGACACGATTTACGAGGTTTCACGTTTTTTGAGATTTTTATTTGATAAATAAAAATCGCGGGATAATTTTATTATCCGATGGATAGTAAATTTCCGTCCACTGATAACAAATCCGATACAGTGTTAGTCATATTTTAGAGAAACCTATGGTGACATCATCACCATGACATCACTTTGACTTTCAAGGGAAGGAAGCTTCCTAGCACCTTCCTTTTGACTTGTTGGAGAAGCTAGGAGGAAGCTTCCTTGCACCTTCCTATTGGCTTCTTCAAGAAGCCAATTCTTCTCTCCTCCTCTCCACCACACATTTTTGAGATCTCTTTGTGGCCACACAATTTAATTCATACACTTACATAAAATACACATAATTACACATTTCATTTTATTTCACTTTACTATCACTTTCTCTTTCTAAACTTCATCTTCTTCTTCATTTTCTCCTCCTTCTCTCTACCCTCCACCATGAGCACAAAATTGCAGCCCCTCCTTCCACCATTTCTCTTCATCTTTTCTCCTCTCTAAGCCCATTTCTACACTTGCCTCCATCTCCTCTACACTTTCTCTTTAGAAAGTTTCTTCATTTTCCATCTTCATCTTCATTTTCTCCTCCTCCTCTCATATTTGGCCAAGACACCATTTTTGGAGTCTTCAAACTTTTCTTTCAAACAAACCATATTTCCTTGATCTCCATTACATTCTAAACACTTTTCTAGTTGGAATCATCTTCAAAAACTCAACATTTCATCTCCATCTTCTCACCCTCTTCCACGGCCAAAATCACCATTGTTGGCCATCCAAGCTTTTTCATTAAAACAACCTTAGATCTTGAATTTAGGCACCATTCTAAGCAACTTTCATGTTGTGACCATCACCAAAATCATCCATTTTCGTTTTGGATCTAGCAAGCTTCAAAGTTGGCAACTTTAAGGTAAAGTTCATGACTTTTCCATCTTTTCTCCTCATTTTCGTGATCCTTGATCTCTTAGGTGATCAAGGGTTCCTTTTCTATGCTTTGATGATGATTTTGATGAGTTTTGATGTCCTTAGGATTTCCTTGAAGGTGTAGTACGAAAATCACTACAAGGAACCAAGAGGCTTGCTTCCTTGTGTTGTCTTCAAGAGGTAAGAGGGAGATAATCCTCTTCAACCTATCTTGGTAGTGAGGGAACCTTCGTGTGATTGTTGATGGAGCAATCCATCTTTGTGTGCTTACTTTGTTTGATAATTTTTATATATTTATGTATCCTTAATTGAAATTGATACTTGTATAATGATCTTAAGTGTATTTGATTTGTTGAAATTGCTTGATCATGTTGGGGTTGCTAAATGGAAAATGTGGAGTTTCCTACCCTAACATGATGGCCACGGTTTTGGTGGTAATTTTGGATTTAATAGGAATGTTTATTATGCTTGATCATATTAGGGTTGTTAAATGGAAAATTTGGAGCTTCCTACCCTAATATGGTGCCACGATTTTGAGGGGAATTTTGGGTTGAAAATTGTCCTTGTGAACGAATGATTAAAGCTTGTGCAATTGAATAGTAAATGATAACATTGAGGTTACTACATGTAAGGTTTTAAGGGTTAAGTATCTAAAAATGGAGCCACGGTTTTGGCTTAAAACTATGAAGGTTTGAATTGAGTTAGTAAGTAATAAAACTTGTGTAATTGAACATTAAAGAATTTAAAATCATAATGGAGTTGATTATGAAAGACTTAAGGTTTAAATGATGTCTTGGTGCATCTTTGGAGATTAGGAATTTAGAGACATGCATAATCCATAATGAAGCGGAAGAATTAAATTGAATAATGGTATTTGAGAAGACCACGGTTTTAAAAAGGGGTCACTTTCCCTAATATCTTCATAATTGACCAATATCTTGAGAATTTGAAAATAGGAACCCGTAATGTGGACATGGAGATAATTGATAAACTATGGATACTTAGATGACTTAGGAAATTTTAGATCTTTAGGAACTCATAGAAATGAAAATGTGTTCATAAGAGATGATAATTCAAGTGGAACTTTGTAATAATCTCATCAGACTTATTAATATTTGAATTGGCCTAATGGTGGCATATTATGGAAAATTATGTATTATGAAATATTTGTGAACATGATTGTGCATGGAGTCAACATGCATTAGACATTTGCTCAGTCGATGACTGTTAAAGGGCTGGATGAGCCTAGGATCATGCATTGAGTCAGCATGTATTTACTAAATTGCTCAGTCTATGGTTGTTAAAAGGTTGGATGAACCTATGATTATGAATTGAGTTAACGCATTGAACAATTTGTTCAGTTTATGATTGTTAAAAGGCTGGATGAGCCTATGATTATATTGCATCAGTATGCATTGAACAAATTGCTCAGTCGATAACTATTAAAAGGCTATATGGGCCTATGAATGCGAACCGAATAATGTGGCCAATGATGGACCTATGGGGGGGCGTAAGACGCGGTGTATACCGATTGCACGCATTACGAGCCCGACAAATCATTATTCTTTACGCAGTGAATTAATGAGAATTGAATGGTGAGGTCTGTGATGGATCTATGGGGGGCGTAAGGCGCGGTGTATACCGATTGCACGCATTACGGGCCCGACAAATCACTATTCTTTTTATGGTAAATGAACGAGATTTGGATAGTGTGGTCTATGATGGATCTCTGGGTGCGTCAGGGTGCGGTGATCCTTCTGGTGATGATGTTATCACATTATAAAATACCTCTGGCCGGGAAGCCGATTGCAACGCACTGACGAGGAACCGACAAATACTATTCTTTTCGTGGTCCGGTATAGGCCGTTTAAGGGGGCGGAGACTGCCGGAACGTTCATGTTTTAAATAGAAAATCTTAGTACCAAGTGCACATGCATTGTGAGTCGGCATTGTGAGTTGGCATTGAGAGTCGGCATTGTGAGTCCGCATATCATATGTCACTCTTTTATACGATGATTATACTATTGTGTTATTGATGTTATGATTATCTGAAATGTTTTAATTATTCACTAACTGAGACTGTTTTCTTTACCGCATGTGATTACTGTTGCTTAATTGTTACTGTCGATTCTTACTGCTATGTGTTGTTGTCTTATTCTTACTGTTCATGTCACTACTGCTATTAATGAATATATGTGTTGTAATGCTACGTGGGCGCTCTGCGCCGTCTTGTTCCTCTGCTGCCATAATTGGTAATGTAAGTAGGATGTCTCACTTCTTTCTTGTGTTCTCGTACTTCTGTTATATACATATTTGATAAAAGATCGCGAGGAAGGCGACGAAAGGACACACCTTTGCTGATTGGGTTAGGACGATTCATTACTCTCGGTTTGGTGTCTGGACGAGATCCATTCGGTTACGCACGATTGCAACTTCTGGGGGCATTGATGCCCGTGGTGTCGACTGGGACACTGAGCGTCATGTATATATGGGATTACGGCTTTGTCTGCTAGTAGTGCCTATCCCAAGGATTGCTACTCTTCCCCTTTTGTGTTTTAATTCCCGCTGTATTTTATTTGACTCTGTAAGTATTATATTTTGTGTTATTAGTGAATTGTATTAAGGATGACTATTATACATATATATGGAATATGTTTTTATTTCAATGGTTGTGTATAAAATAGTTGTGTACTAATTATGTTTCATTCGAGGCTCCTATTTTCTACTTATGCATATTTGTCAAGAAAAAAAAAAGACTCTTGAGATTTAGAAGTTACAATTATCATGACTGTGACACACTTGGATTTAGTAACTGTGGTGTAATGACGATTGCGCTGCGGTTGCTACATCAAGGGGTGTTACACATGTTGCTATCTTGATGTTTAAAGGGAACTCTAAATATAAGTCATAATTTTTTTTTATGTGTGTGTTTGCAATATCATGCTTAGATTCCTCTTAATTGTCTTTCTGGTGATAAATCATAAGAACTTACTTTGAGCATGTGATTGAAACCATGTTTATTCTTATGCTGACTTATTTTTTGACTTGTTATGATATTTGTTTATTGCAGGTCAAATGTCCCTATTTTATTCCTCTTGTTTTGGCACACTTCCTGTGTACCCACCATTTGGCCACTTTATTATTTGTTTTTGTTGGTTTGGAATGAGTACAATTAATTTAGAGTTTATTCATACACTTCCTGTTTACCCATCTTGTTTTCTTTTTGTGATTCATCCTAAATATGCAACCTTGTGACTTTTGGTGCTTGTTTTAGATTAACGTTGTTTTATTTATGAGAAATGTCGCTTCTATTTAACTAACATTTTGTCTCTAATTGCAAAAATATGGCAACTAAAGGTGACAATTTCATGGACAAACAAAAAAGTCCTTGATGAAACATTTGCTTGTGGAAAATTTATTATCTGAATTAGCTTTTCCCTACATAACTCACTTAATCACTAACCATCCTTTGGTTTATCTAATGACATATATAGGCTTACAATTTATGCAATTTACATAGAAAATATACTGAACCCTCCAAGTTTCACATGTTATTTATTAGACAATCATAATCATAATCCGTGTCATAACTGCTTAGTTTCTGATTGGGCATGCCTAATGATTATAACTAATCATGGAGTTGATACCCTAATGAAAACAAATGAATAGGTGAATCAGGTTTCCATCACTATTTTATTAGTGTTTCTAGTAGTTTGAAAATGAATTTTGTTTCACATGAGCAAGCTCAAAGTAAATTAAGTAATGATTGAGTTTCACTAGTGCACTTTCACAATTCATGGTGGTTTCCCAAAAGGATCCAAAAAGCATCATCACATAAGCTTTAGAAAATCATATATCTTTACTGCTCTAACTTATTAGTCAAGCAACAACTTTTATTTATATTTATTTACTTTTATTTGCCATAATATGTGGAGTTTGGATTCAGCTCCCAAATAATTACTAACATCTTTGATCAATTTTGACTTTTTGTAATAAAAGTTTGAAGTCACAATTGATTGAGGCATTTGTGATTGAAATCACGTTTATTTTTATACTTTATGTCATGGCTTATATTATGTTAAATTTATGTGTTGCTTTAACTTTTTGCATTAATTAGTGTCATATTGATATTGACAGACCAAATTTGCAAATGAAATGCAAGAAATGACCCAAAGAGCATCAAAGCAGGGAACTCCTCCCCCAGATGAGTTGGATGTTTGGCACAATGTGGTTGAAGTGAAAAAGATAAAATATATGGTCTTGGAATCGAGTCAACCATAATGACTAGAAGACCGCAATACCGTGGCTCATATATAATGGAATAGAGCATAATTTTATTAGATAAGATTCCTCTAAAGTGAATAAGTAATGTTGTATTATTATTAAATTTTAGTAGATTAAGATATCAATGTACTTTAGATTAAATAAATGGTAGATATATTCTTACTTGTTTATTTTAGAGACAAACTCAATTTTAAAAAACTTTTTTAATTATATTATCTTATTTAAAAGTTAAATTATAAAGTAATTAACAAAATATAAAATACTTATTTTTTAATCTATAAAAATAGTTATCCATATTTCACCTCAATTTTGAAGAACAAAGATTTGGTCATTATATAAAGACGTAGAATAATTCCTTTTAATTTTTTTTCTTCGAGGATTCTACTATAGTCACAAAATAGTTTTGGATCATTATTGGTACCTAAAAATTACCCCAATAACAAGTGATTCACCATTTAATGGTTTTTAATAATTTCTTATTATTTAACATTGTTTATTATATTTGAACCCACTGCATTTTAATCTTCATATTTTCTTCCCTTTTTCCTGAAAGTTAAACATTAATTGAAGCACTAAAAACATGAATCTATAAATTACAAATCCACCATAGATCCACGAATAGAACTTATTCATTTCCGTCACTCTTTTTCTCCTTCACATTCTCCTCGCATTGTTGGCTATGTGCATACAACTACTGCGCCATAGCCTAGTTCGGCCGCGTACGGTTCGTGGTCACTTCACGCCGTGGGTGTAAAATCCGACTCTAGTTTTATGATTTTAATTATTTTCCTTTATATTCTATATATGCAAATTAGTTCAACACACATTTCTAAGTTTAGCACTATCTAAGGGTTAGTAATATATTTTAACATTGAGGGTAAAACCCTTCAACAAGAGTTAGTTATATATGTTCATGCACTGTCTAAGTTTAGCACCCATTGTAACACCCCGAAAACTCGTATTTTATTTATTTCGGGTGATTCTTAATTATTTTGAATAATCTGACTCAACTTCTGTGGATTTTATAATTTTTGTGATTTTTAAGAATTTTTGGAAGTTTTTATCTTTTTTTATTATTTTAATATTATTTTGGGATAATATACGAGCCTTCGTATTTTATTTCTTTTTGAAAATCCTTAATGATTTTTACTAATCCAACTTGATTTTCATAAGTTTTATGATTTTTATGATTTTGTGGATGATTTTGAAATTTTTATGTTTCTCTGATTATTTTTGGGCTGTCTGTGGGCTCAGGTGGCCTTACGTGGGCCCAGGTAGGTCCCACAAAGTGAAAATTTTTTTACGCATAGAAAAATTTGTACTATTTAGACGGAGAGGGTGGATCTTACCAAACCTGAATTCGGAAACAGTTTTTGAAATTTTCTTTTACTATGTTTTGTACTGTATTTAATTATCGGACGATAAAAATACAGTTAATATATTCTTTCGTGGGGTTATAGCAGATATAAAAATAAATATTATACTGCTTAAGTCAACATTGGTGATTTGGATATCCACCATTGATTTAATCAACGATGGAGACTTGATCTTGATTTAATCAATAGTTGAAAAACAAACTTAATAAAGAAGCATTGGATGATCACCATTGATTTAATCAATGGTGTGGGAGTAAACTTAGTTAGGAAGTTTTGGATGTTCACCATTGATCTAATCAATGGTAGAGATTTAATCTAGACAAACTTAATAAGGAAGACTTTGATATCAACCGTCGATTTAATCAACGACGTAGAATTGGTCATATAAAGTGGCTATGACCATTTGTAACCATTGGATATGAATTTAATCAACGGTAGAGATTTAGTCTTATAAAGTGACAAGGACCATTTATAACCATTGGATGAAGAATTAATCAAGGGTGGAGATTTGGTCTTCTAAAATGGTTATGACTAATTATGACCCTTGGATCTAAAGTAAGAAGGGATCTTGACCATTCATTTTTGTAGATGCATCTAGTGGTTAGGATTTAAAGGAGGAATGAATCCAATGGTCCAAAATCAAAACTATCACTTGGAAACTCTCCAATAATTTGGTGCCTTTGACTAACACTCTAATAATTCACTCATTTCTCACTCACTCTCCATGGCCATGCATTCTCTCAACAAAGGCTAAATGGATTCAATTCATTCTCGGTAGTCAACAATAATCGCCTACTTCTTAATAGCACTCCACGACCAAGAAATAATGGAGGACAAGAAATCTATATTAAATGGATTTTTCACCTTTCTAGCAACCATTCAATATATATATATATATCTCATTTTTCATTCCATGCATTTTCACGGCAATGGTTCTTCAAGGAAGTCAATTTTGGTGGCTCATTTCCTTTGCATTCCCATCGCAATGGAGAACAAAATTACTCTAAATTATTATATCTTTGTGATATATAGTAGAATGTCTTTAATTGAACAAAGTAAGACTAAGTCAACAATGGTGGCTACTTCATTTGCTTCTACAACCATGCATCAAATTGGAAGACAAATTTTACATTCAAATAATACTTGGTCATTCTTCTAATAATAATTGAAGAAGCTACACAAAGTTAGTCAATTTTGGTGGCTATTCCTTTTAATTCTCACGGCCATGCATGCTTGGTGAAAGAAAAATATGCTATCTTTAATTCATTTCTATCACTTTTGTTTCAAGATGGCTCACGACCAAGTATCTTTGGGGAGGGCCTAAATATTAACTCATCACTTGATTCCTATCACCTTTCTATAAATTAACAAAACAAAATCTCTCTCACCTTTCTCTCAAAACAAGTTCACGGACATGAAGGCTTTAGGAAGCCAAATTTGTGACTTGAATTTATTTGAACATCTTTTCTATTTTAAGAACCAAAGAACCATATCAAATTTCTCTCCATTCTCTCCAAAGTGGCTTACGGCCACACCACTCCACACCATCACTCAAGCTTTAATAATTTAATCCAACCCCACTTCTTGGCTCCTTAAAATATTCTAAGATATTTTGTAGAAGAAACCTAAGCCTAAATCATCCATCTTCATCTTGTTCTTCAAAAGCTCAAGTTTGAAGCCTTTGAGGTGGAATTCCTTAATCTTTATATTTATATCCATTTCAAAGTTCTAATCATGATTTTAATCCATGGTTATTTTAGTTTAAAACTTTAGGTGTTAATATTGTATGTTTTTCTTTGTTTTCAAGAATCACTTGGTGGAGAAAAACTATTTGAAGGAGGCATACAAGGAACTTGTGGACTACATCTAAGGTAAGAGGGAAATCCATTTCACCAACCAAATATGGTGGTGAGAGATGGTTTTGTATTTGATGGATGGTGAATCCATGTGAGGATTCATATCCATGGTCATGTAATTATTTGTGCGTGTTTATGTGTTTATGAGATTTATGTGTTTTATTTGTGCTTACATGCTTGATATGATTTGCACGATTTATTGCTTTTGTTTATGGCATGCTTGTGATATATATGTATATGTATATGTATGCCATGATTTGATGATGGAAAGAAAAATAATTTTTGGTTCCAAAGACCCAGAGGAATTTTGGCCAAGATACCTCAAAATAGGTGTTTACAAATTAATATTTTCATAAATGGTAAAATTGAATGTTTAAAAAAAAGCAAGAAAAATAAACAAAGGGTTTATTTTCAAAGAATAAGTGTTCACGGTTTCTTAAGGATATTTTTGAATCAAAAGATTCTAAGTATTTTACTAATAATGAGTTTTAAATAAAAAGTGCAATGAGTTGATGATTTTAAGGATTTGCAAAAAAAGTAAAAATGAAAATGAACAAATGAATTGATTTTAAATACCATGAGTCTCACGGTTTTTGCAAGAAATTTTAATGTTTTGTTTGTGTAAAAACAAGAATGGTACTTAATTGATTTAGAAGAAAAATATTTGATGGCCATTGGAACCATGTACCACGGTTTTTGGAAGGCTTGTCATGCCTTGGTTTTATGAAACAAAATGATTTTCAAGGTGAAAATACAATTAGGTTTAGTACAATGAATTTTGGAAAGGGAATCAGAGTATTTTATCACTTGAGAAAATGAAAATTTTCGGATATGAATGGAAAAGAGAGGTTGAAAGTGTTTAAACCTCAATTTATTTTGAAGAGGATTATTTTGAAATTGATTTGAGAAAAATAGAGAATATAATGGTGATTTGAAAATTTACTAATGTATAACTCATCTTTTGGGTTTAAGAGTGTGTTAAGAAATTTTAAGATTTGAAACATTGATTTACATCAATGGAAAAATGATTTTGTGGATTATCTTCTAAAAAGAATTTTCTTGAGTAAGAAAATGTGAAAAATAATGTGAGAAGTCATATTATTTTGAAAAAGGTTGAAATGAATTTTTTGAAGGTTGAGAAATATTTTACGAAGTTATAAAATAGTGAAAAATGATTTATGTAACTTAAAAACGTGATTTGTAAGCTACACGATTTGAAAAACGTTTAAATATTTCCACACGATTTGAAAAACATTGAAATATTTATACGCAATTTGGAAAGCGTTTAAATATTTTTACGCGTTTGAGATATTGTTGAAAAATCGGTACACAATTTAAAAATGGTGGAATATTTTTACGTGCTTGAGAAAATGCTGAAAAATCACTACGTGATTGAAAAATGATATATTTTTACATGATTTGAAAAATGATGGAATATCGCTACACAATTTGAAAACGTGACAGAAATGTTGTGAAATTGTGAAAACGTAACAGAAATGTTGCACGATTGTGAAAATGTGACAAAAGTGTTTCACAACTATGAAAAACACGATAATATGATTTCGCGATTGAATATACAGAATGATTACTGTGGGCCAGTGTGTGGTCCTTGAATATAAAATTGTGAATTTGAACTGAGAATGGTGCATTTTATATGCATGAATTAGTGGATGAACACTATATGAGAAAATGATGAATTTTGCCTGTGATTAGCATTGATGCATTTTATATGCATGAACTAGTGTATGGACACTGTATATGAGATTTGCCTAATTGGCATTTGGTGCATTATACATGCATTGGAAAGGTTCGATGGACTGAAAATGATGAATTTTGCTTATGATTAGCATTTGGTGCATTGAATATGCATTGGAAAGGTCCGATGGATTGAAAATGATGAATTTTGCTTATGATTGGCATTTGGTGCATTGAATATGCATTGGAAAGGTCCGATGGACTGTATAAGGTTATATGCCTAGGAGAGACGTACACTTCTTGAGTGGGCGCGATATGTGTAACATCCCGAAAATTTATAATTTTAGGATAAATGGTCATTTTACAATATTTAGGATTTTTAGGAATTTTTATGGATTTTTCTGGGAATGCGGAATATTTTAATATTATTCCTCGTTCTGCGCACACATTGGACAGAATTGGCAGAACGACTGTAATGCTTCCAAAGTTGGAAAATTTTATCACGAATAGTCATTTTCTAATATTTGTAATTTATGTGAATTCTTTCATAATTTTTCGGAAACGACGAATATTTTAATATATTTCTCATTTTACGTGCACACTGAGTCGAACCGAGAAAATAAAATATTTTTTCCGAGAACCTTGAACTATGAAAACGTCGACGGGGGATCTTACTAAACCCGAGGCCGGACACAGTTTACAAGATTTTACGTCTTTCGAGAAATTTTAACAGATGAAATAATAAAGCACTGCGAAGAATTAATCTATCAGATAAATTAATACTGACTTCGGTCGACTGTAGCTGTTGTCCAATAAATAATAACATGTAATAAAAATCTTATCACACTATTCAAAATTTACCTTGTGTCAAGCCCCTTTAGCATTATTTTCAAAATAAAAGTTAAATTAATTCAAAAGCTTATTTGGGAAACTTCTAGGAAACTTCCTCCCATTTCACTTTTTCTCTCTCTTCCCTCTCCATTCTTCTACGGCAGAGGCCCTTATTTTGGAGCCCATATTCACGTTCTCTTCTTCTTCTTCTTCTTCTTCTTCTTCTTCTTCTTCTTCTTCTTCTTCTTCTTCTTCTTCTTCTTCTTCTTCTTCTTCTTCTTCTTCTTCTTCTTCTTCTTCTTCTTCTTTTCTTCTTCCTCCTCCTCCACCGTCCACCCTCACCATTCACCATTTTCATTCCTTACTTCACCACTTCCATATCTAGCTCCTTCCATCATTCCAAGACCATTTTTCTGGTGGCCATCCTTGGTTCTTCTTCTTCTTCCCCCATTTTTCACCATTGAAGCTAAAGCTTGGAGCTTTTGAGGTAAAGTCTTCAACTTTCTTCTATCTTCTTCTTCTTTTTCGTTTTATTGGTCACCTATGTGGCCAAGGAGCCATTTTTCTATGATTGGAGTGAACACATTGGGAATTTCTCACCCTAGGGTTTTTCTTGAAGGGGGAAAACGAAAATCAAGAGTAAAAAGGGGAAAGCATTCTTGTGATTGTCTTCATTTAGGTAAGAGGGAGATAATCCTCTTCAACCAATCTTGGTAGTAAGGAAATGTCTTGTGTGTTATTGTTGATGAGAGAATCCATGTTGGATTTCCCTTTTTGTTATGTTGGGTTATTTCTATGATGTTGTTGTTTGATTTGTATGGATGTATGAATGTATATTGTGTGACTTGATGACTATGAACTCATATGTTGCTATTTTGTAATTATATGTCATGTATCACATTTTGGAATGGTTGAAAATTGATGAGGGATTTTGGATAGTGAATGGGCCGGGCTCAGTAGAAAAGAATTTCGAACCCCCGTTAATGCACTAGCGCTCAGGCGCATGCATAGAGCGCCTAGGCGCTCTGTGCCCAGAAGTTTTCCCCCGTGACGCGGCCCGGTGAGCGCTCAGCGCTTCGTGGTCAGGCGTCTAGGCGCTACACCGGCGCCCGAGGAGCTACAGATATGGCGCCAGGCGCCCATGACAACCCGTAGGGAACTGTGAGATGAAGCCTATGTAATTGGAAATATAAATGTTAATGTTGGGACGTGAGATGGAGAGCTTTAAGGGTTATTTAACTCAATTTGAAGCCAGGATATTAGATTAAAACTATAAGGGATTGGAATGAACTTTGTGAACAAAAACTTAAGTAAAGGATATCAAGAAATCAATGCATAAAATGGGAGAAATTGATGTTAGCAGTGGACTTTGGGAAGCCACGATTTTGATCATGGATTTTAGGAATGGGATTGACCCCATGAAGGATAAAAACTAAATGATTGGTATCGAGAGACTTGAGCATGACGCGAGATGGAAACTTACTTAGTGATGGATTCTTGTAAGAGTGGCAAATCTTGAATAAGAATGCATAATGAACCTTAAAAATGTATTACCTTATTTGATTTTAATATTATGATATTGTGGGTCCATATGAGTGACCAATGTTGTATTGATGCGTATTTGAGCCAATTGTGGCATATTATGGAATGGTATGTGATATGAACCATACATGTTCATGCATAGAGTCTTATGCATTGTGAATGCCCTGTGGACTGTTGTAAGGCCGAGTTGCCTAGGAGATTGAACACACCCTGGGTGCGGGTGCGAATAGACTAGTGTAGGTCGTGTTATGACCTTGGAGGCGTCGGGGTGCGGATCCTTCACATGGACAGTTTATAGCTCCTCTGTGCCGTGGGGCAAACCGATGCAAACACACCGACGATCCAGACCGAGACACTGTCCTATGTCGTGATCGAGCGTGGACTGTCTGTACAATGCCTGATGTGCACGTAGAAAACTGTTGAGTTTTAGCACCTTGGCCGCGGCAGCCGAGTTACAGATACGTCTCCTGATCTTTCTCTTCGCCTGTTTGAGTCTAGCTCCATGGAGTAGGAATTAGGAAAGCATGCATTGTGCATTGTTCATTATTGGTCTTATAAATTGTTGAGCATGAACACCTGTGAATGTGAAGATAACTGTTGTACTTCTGTAAATGGTTATCTGATTATTGTGCTGATTCTTGGAAAAACTATTGTGATCTGCCTGCTATTGCTTACTGTTGTTCTACCTTTACTATAAATATCACTGTTATTATCGACTCTGATTATTGCTTAGAATTGAATTGCTCTTATTATAAATTCCGCTATTGCTATTGATGAATATATGAACTGTATTGCTCGGTGGGCGCGTTGCGCCGTGCTATTTTCTTACTGCCAATAGTGGTAATGAATGACGAGTGTCTCACCTCTTTCCTATATTTCTACGTTCTCTGTTTTATGTTCATATTTGATAAAAGATCGTGAAGAAGATGATGAGGAATCACACCTTGCCGACGGGGTTGGGAACCTGGACAATATTTCTTCGATTTTCCTAGGAGTGCATCAGCATGGAGGCATTGATGCCTGTTGTATCAACCGGGACGTTGAGTGTCATGTGCATATGGGGTTGCGGCCTTATCTGCTGGTAGTACCCATCCCTGGGTCACTACTTCTCCCCTTTTATGTTTTATTGCCGCTGTATTTTATTTGACTCTGTAATTATTATATTCTATGTCATCAGTGATTCGTGTAAGTTGGTTATGAAATATATATATAAGGAACGTGACGTCATTTTATTGGTTGTATTAAGGGTTGAATACATTTACATTTCATTCATGGCTCGTATTTTCTATTTATGCATAAATGTGAAAAACAGAAATAAACTTGTAAATTTTGAAACTACCGCTGGTATGACTGTGACGCACCTGGATCTAGTAACTGTGGTGTAATGACGATTGTGCCGCGGGTGCTACATCAAGGGGTGTTACAATATGCATAGTGTAAGTCAGTTGTTGACCTTGGGGGCATCGGGGTGCGGGTTGCTTATAAAGGGCAATTGGTCGCGCTTCTGTACCGTGGGTTAGACCGACGCAACACACAGATGATCCTTACCGAGACACTATTCGCAATCAAGATCTGATAAAGACTGTCGTGTATATGCTAGATGTGCAAAATCAAAATAAGGATTATAGCACGTTGTCTAAGGCATGTGGTACCGACAGATCTTTTCGATCAACTTCTCCGACCTGAGTTTAGCTCCATGGAGTAGGAAATCGAGTCTTTATGCACATGCATATTTATATCTATGTGATATATTAATAATGTTGAGGGCATCATCGTAAATATTGAATGATATTTGAACTGATAAATAATTGGATGATGATAATTGATTAATGTTGATGACATTATTGTAATTATTGAGTATTGGTTATGATAATTGAACTGTTGAATAATATCGGATGATGATGATGATAAATAATGCTGATGACATGATTGTAATTATAATATGATATATCTGTATGGTGTGTTATTTGTGTTATCTCTATGCTACCATGTTGGTATTGGCGTAGGTGATCTCACCTCTTTGTTATATTATTTTGTTGTGCTTGTGTTATTAAAAATTATTTAGTAGATGAAACGAGTTTCTTAGACTTAACTGGAGGCAAATATTCTGAGATTGGTGACAACATCGAAAAGTGGTCATCCCAGATTCAATGGTGTACAGTGTTGATGAGGAACTGTTATGTGGCACATCAAGATGAATACAAGCCAAAATAAGTAGGTTGAGTTTTCTCGTTAGTGTTTTACCGTGCTATTGAGTAGGACTCGTCATGAGGTTTGCTACTGTTTAAAATTGAGTTTGTAAGTTTTATATTTCTTGAAAAATTGTTAAATATTAAGTGGTGTTTATTATATGAGTTTAAATCAGTTTAAATCTATTTTTCAGTATTACTTACAAATATCAGTAAGTTTATGTTTCCGTGAAAAGAAATTTTGAAACCCATATTTTATAACTCAAACCTTTTATGAATTGATTTTCAGATTAAGAGTTGGTAGTCAGAAATGTGATGCCCTAGGGAGAGTGTTACACCCATGGTCAAAAAGTTAGGCTCTTTAAGGCCTTTATAAGGTGCTAAAATATAAACATAATTACAAATATTAAATACTTCTCATCGAAAAGTAGGATTATTAGGCAAATATCTCCCACTGTAAATATAAATATGTAATCTCCTAAATTACGTATGTAAACTTGTTCAACTCGAAAGTCTATCATGAATCTTAGGGTAGGCATTCTCTAAAATGCCACGCAAAATTATGTAAGATAAAACTCAGTAGAAAAGAGCAAAAACATATATAAGTTTTGAATTAATGATATTTCAATCTTCTCATATACAGAAAATAGTTTTCCATCCTTTTCCATCTTTCTGACTAAAAATCCATAATTTAGATTGAGATCGAAATATCAAACAAGGAACAGATCAAAATCAAAATATCAGATAAAAGTTGAGATTTCTAAAATTAGGAAATAATCCAATAATATATTCTACATTTATATTATGATAATATTGAATTTTCAATCAGTAACTACTAATCTTTCTTAAATTAATTTTATTTTTTAAATCTAAATGTTGCCTAATATCCTATAATTATATTTTCTTATCAATCAAAATTAGAATCAATATTCATAATTGAGACATTAATTACAGACTATGATATATATATATATATATTCCTACCTTAAATTTATTAGGTTAATTTGTTCTTGTTTTTCTTGCTTTATTTCTCACTTAATTTTGTGACACTTTCTCAATTTATACTATCATGTTTTCATAGATTTATTGATTTTGTCATATTAAAATTTTTAACTCTAGATTTATTGTTTTTAGAATATTTATTTTTGGTTATATATATATATATATTATGTTTAAAATAAGAAACTAAGATATATTTCAAATATATTTTTCTTGTGTGCAAATAGTGTTTAAAATTATAACATTCTCCTTTGCTCAACTATATAAACTCATATTCTTATTCTTTTTCTTGTCAGAAACCTAATTCGTTCTATATCCATCGTTAGGTTCTAAAACCTTTTGTTATGTTTTTTTTATTTTTATTTTGGTCCATATTACTTGAGGTTGTTAATCATGGAACGTCATAAGTGTGATCAGTGTGGAAGGGGCTTCTCAATTAAGCCACGTTTAGCTATCCATATTGGAAGGACATTTCAAGATGAGATATTGGAGGTCAATTCAAGGTTGAACCCTTATCTCCCGTTTCAATGTGATTTGTGTCCATTTCAAGTGATCAGTGTCCCAAGGGCTTCTTATCTAAGAATAGTTTATCTAATCATATTGTGACAAAGCACATACCTCAAAATGATCAGCAACCTCCAAATGCTCAGCAGCCTCCGAATACTTAGCAGCCTCTGAATGCTCAGTTACCTTTGAATGCTCTATTTTTCGACCTTAACCTTCCTCCTATGGGAGAGGAATAATGAGGTGATATGAAAAATTATCTACAATTGTTCATGTTATATTTACGAACATTTATGTCATTTTTTTGGGTATTTTATAAATTTATCTTATTTACAATAGTAATTTAGTTTAGGAATTTGTATTTGATTAAGGTTAATTTTAACTACTATTGCATTATAAATACCCCCATTATGTGCCTATTGTAACACTCTCAATAACATGTTAGTCTTGTAAATGGCCATAGAGGTAGCCTAGTACTTGCTTAACGTGTTAGTTCAGTTATGTGACAAACTGAGTCAGTTTAAGCACTTTGCTGCAACACAGAAGTTGAAAAGTTGCTTTAAATGACTCAAATATTAGCATAAATTGCTAAGTTGAGGGAAACAAGTATGGATAACTTGTTTCTAAGTCACAAATAAGTTAAATAAGGTACAGTTAAAATTGGAGAACAATAAGAGTCAATTTGATATTTTTAGGCATAATGTTTGTGTTTTTAATGCTGGATTGACCCCCAATAGATATGGAAAAATAGAATAAAGGTGAAACAACAATTTAGATGAATCCTAGTATTTATTCTAAAGTTGTTAGAAGATGAAAAACTTGAATTAACATAATTCAAGTGTCCTTAGCAGATATAAGTTTCAGTGTAGAAACTTAAATCCTTTTCTCCTATTTCCTATCTTGTCCCCAAACCCTAACATAAAAGAAATAAAGAAGAAACAAAAGGGGAAAGGGGAAAAAGAAAAGAAAGAAAGGAAGGGAAGAGGAAGAAGAGAAAGAAAAGAAGAAGGACCCAAGGGAGATTAAAAGCAAGATCAAGAGACTTCAAGATTGGTCATCACCACAAGGTAGGGGTGTTTGTTTTAGCTATTTCCTTCTATCTTCATCTTGTTTCTTGGTTGAACTTGATGAGGAAAAACTAAATTTTGGGTGAGAATAGGAACTTAGATGCTAGTTTTTTTTTTTTTAAGTTGAAATGAGTTAGATTCCAGCTTGTGTGATGCTTGGTTGATAGATTGGAAGCCTTAAAACTCATAGTTTCCTTTTGGTTACGTAGTTGATAATATGGATTTTAAGGTGAAAGATTTAGTTTTAATCAAAGTTTGATTGAGCTAAAGGAAGAAATAAGTTTTATAACAAGTTTAGAGACCCTTAGTCATGATATAAATCATCTAGAAGTGAGGTTTTGAGGTGAAACTTGGTTTGGAACCAAGTTTATGCAGGAAACAAATTCTGCAAAAAATTTTGCAAAAAGGTCATACTTAAGCGTAGCTTTTCCATGCCTAGGCGTGGATTGATTAGTTTTCAGTCCGTGCGAGACAAAGAGTGTCACGCCTAGGCATGAGATTTCTATGCCTAGGCGTGAGATAACCACATCTAGGCGTGGTAAAGTCATGCCTAGGTGTGAGACAGGGCAACATCTTAACAACTTGTTGTGTTTGTAGCATGAGGTACAAACATCAGATTGACCTGATTCTAGTGCCATATGAAAGGTAAAACATAAGGCTTCATATGATAAAAATTTCAAAAATTTAAAGCAAGCAAATTAGTACCAGTTTCTGTTTGAATCAAAGACAAATTCTGCAAAAAAGACATTCTAGCAGTCAGTAAACAAGATTGCATAGTTTCTTGCTCCAATGTTGTATTGATATGAGACTAGTGGAATTTTGAAGCTAAGATGTAAGACTTCTTGCCTGTAAGATTTTATAATTTTACTACTTTTAGTTTGTTCCCAGTTTCAGTTTAAAGTTAGGTCAGATTCTAAAAAAATAGTGAGTGTACTATTTTAGCTTCTGTAAAGTGTTGCATAACTTTGGCTACACTTAGACAAATAAGATGAGGTTCATGCCATTTGAAATATATGATAGAAAGCTATATGCTCAAGAAATTTCAAAATTTTAGAAGTTATGATGCACATTTGGCGCAATCTTGAAAATTAGTCTTTTTAGGTAAGATTTGAGGTGTTTTGGGGATGGTTTGAGTCCTATGAACACTAGTGACTCTTTTAATAGTTAAAGTTGAGTTTAGTATGCAAGTTCTTCTATGAATACTTTATTTTCTCAAAGAGTTGAGTGTCATAGAACTTAGTTGACAAGAGATGGTTCCTTTATTTATAAAGATCAAACCGTAGTTTATCACAATTCATAACCGAGGGAGCGAGGTAAGCCCTTTGACTTGGCAAAGGGGTGAGAAAAGCACTTTGTTAAATGTGGAGTTGTGATTAGTTATCCAAAGCTAGGCCAAGGATGTTATAACCAAGGCTAGGCTAAGGATTAGTTATTCGAGTAGTGTACATTGTCGAACAAGCCCAATATAGAGGTGAGATCGGAGTGTTACATAAAAGGATTAGTTATCCGAGTAGTGTACATTACCAAGCAAGCCCAATATAGAGGTGACACCAGAGTGTTACATAAAAGGATTAGTTATTTGAGTAATGTACATTGCTGGCAAGCCCAATATAGAGGTGACACCGAAGTGTTACATAAAAGGATTAGTTATCCGAGTAGTGTACATTACCGGGCAAGCCCACTATAGAGGTGACACCAGTGTGTTACATAAAAAGATTAGTTATCTAAGTAGTTTACATTGCCGAGCAAACCTAGTAGAGAGGTGACACCAGAGTACTTCATAAAAGGATTAGTATATCCCATACTAGGCTAAGGATGAGTATATCCTATGCTAGGCTAAGGATCAGATATGATGTTATGGAAATAGTACATGAAATAGTCTATTCATCATCAGATATGATGTTATGGAATTAGTACATGGAATTGTTCATTCATCATGAGACAATTTAAGGGCTATTTAGTATATTCTACATAGAGAAATATAAAGGAATACAGTTCCTAAAAATAGCTAAGTAATGTGTAAGAATTTAGTAATGTTATTCATTATGAGTTGATGTTGATTAGTGTTTATATCTTGTTAATGAATAACTAGATTTGATATATTCCTTAGTTCTTTTATATTCATTACAAATGTTTAAATATTGATATCGATTACTCATACTGATAATTTATGATACCCCACACTGTTTCCTTGTAAATCTAGGTCAAGGCCCTACATGAGGTTAAGAAGATGAAGATAACAAAAGAAATAGATTAGTTTAGTTTTAAGAATTTCAATTCAAAGCTCATGCAATTATTTATAATTGCTTTGAGAATATAAAAGTTATATATATATATATATATATATATATATATGTATGTATAACTTTTAGATATGACTCTTCATAAAGATTTGTCTAAATATTATGGATTAGTTAATGTTTAAGTTAGAAGTACCAGAACTGATATTGTTTATCTAGGTATATGTCATATATACTAATAAATATTAGGCTGTTACACCTATTGTTCACTTTTTTACTTACCGTAAGTGCATGGGTCGCACTTGTAATATAGTCAAGAGTCAGATATCGTTCTCACGAGAATAAATGTTAATTCAGTGCTAAATATTAACCAATAGCTTAAAAATTTCTATCTAAGAACATTCAAATTAAGAGAGATGTGTTTAAACTACTTAAAAGACTTAAATGCTATAAATTAGAATTAAAGTTGATAATTAGATAATAGAGAATCTTTTTTCACCTCCTACTTCAATTGATAGTATGCAATCCTTATCAGCAACATAAATGACATGGTTAGGTTAGCTTGAGAATCTAAATTAGTTAAAAGCCTTTGTTTAGGTCAATCAACCATGTTTCTTTTACCTAATTCAATATGTTTTCATGAGAACTAACGTAAAATCCATTCATTAAGATCAATTCCCAACAATTACTATGCATGGCTAATAGGTATATTTCTATCCCATTAACGAATTAACTCACCCTACTATTAGAATGAAATCAAATATGCATTAACCATACATATGATCCCAAATCCAAATTTCTATGTCTAGGTTCATCAGATTTCAACAAATCACTTAAAAGCTGATCAAACATTAAAGAATATTAAGAACTATATGATTGAACAAAACTAAATCATGTATATAAACTCATAGGATTACAAAATTACTCAATATCCATAGGAGGATCTAAAGAAATCCCTACACATAGCTTAGTTAGTGATGAAACACAATAATATACACATATACATCATGTTCATGAGGATGGAAAAGAGGAAGGAAAAAGAGTAGAAGAGAAAAGCTCAATGTTGATGATCCTTGAAACTTGAATCTTCCTCTAAGATGAAGATGACCTTCAACCTTGGCTTCTCTAGCTTTCTTTCAGTCCTAAAATGAAACCCTAGCAGCTACTTTCTAATTTTGTCAAGTCCTCCTTTTTGAAATATGATAAAATAGTATTTATAGGCCAAAGTTGTGATTAACATTGACAATAGCAATGGTTTTGATGATAACAAATAAGAAAGGAATGGAAGTACAAAGATCAAGTCCTAAGGTTTTTCAAGTTTAGCTTATAGGACTTATATCTTATGTTAAGGGAGAGAGGAATCATATTAGCTCATCTCTTATTTCCATTCAACTTAAATCTATATACTAAACCATGTTTTATATTGATCAAGTTTGAGCAAAATATTTTTAGAAAGGATGAAAAGAAAATAATGTTTTATACTTGTGAAAATATTTATCAAGTTTGTGGAAAATGTTTTTAGAAAGGTTGAAAATGATTTGGGAAGATTTGGTTATGAAATCATTTAGAAATCTTGTTTTCTTGGTGAGCCATTCTTATGTTTTTCTAAGGCTCCTAACCAATTAGGTCATTCCCTAATTGGTTATTTGGCAAGTCAGTAGCCAATTTCTAAAGCAACTAACCGATTAGGACAATCTCCTAATTGGTTATTTGATTCATCAGGAGCTAAAGTCTAATGCTCCTAACCGATTAGGGTCATTCCCTAATTGGTTATTTGACAAATTTGAAACAAACTTCTAAGGCTCCTAACCAGTTAACCAATTCCCCTAATTAGTTATTAAGTGAAAGTGTTATGTATAATTCTTTTAAATATCACATAACCGATTAGGCTAATTCTCATAAATAATTAGGAGAATTCAATAACTAGTTATTGGAGTTGCAGAAAACAAGTTTCAACTGGTCTATTTGAATATTTAATACACCCAACCACTCCCCAATGGCTCTAAATTGCTTTTAGCTATAAAACTAAGTTATTGGGCTTTTATAAAGGTAGAAGAACTATTTGAAAATCATTCTTGAACATTGAATTCGTTTTCACTATCTATTTCTCAAAATCTTTGTTTTGAGCTTCAAAGTATGAATCTTTGATACCTAATAAGCTTCAATTTGTTTTATCTACTCATTGAGAGAATTTTTATCATTCAAATACTTTGTTTATTTTCTAAAGAGGGTGAGGTATCCCTCTAGTGAAAAAGGGTGAGGTATCCCTTGTTGAAAAGAGGGTGATGTATCCTTCAAAGGTATAAAGAGGGTGAGGTATCCCTTAAAGGTTGTAAAGGGTGATGCATCCCTGTTTTGAGGTTCAAAGCACAAGGGTGTGGTATCCTAAGGTGTTGTTGAATGCTCCAATCTATAGAGGTTTTCAAGCACCCATTCAAGCTTGAAGTTTAGTGAAAAATCTCGAGTGATTTGCTTGAGGACTGGACGTAGGTTATAAGGGGTGGCTAAACTAAGATAAATCCTTGTGTTTGTTCTTCTCAACTCTATCTTTTTACTTTGTGCATATATTTTATATGCTTGCTTAAATGCTTTCTATCTTGACTTATTTATTTGTGAGTGAAGTGATCAATCTTATCTATCTATTCACTTTAATTAATCAATAGCTTCAACGAAAATTGATAATCAAACGTTTTGCGAAAGATTTGCAAAAATGTTATACATACTCAATTCACTCCCTCTTGAGTATTGAAGCCACTTGGTAACAAAAGTATTCCTTTGCACGCCGCGACGTGAACCTCTTTGCGCCGCAACGCATATTCAATTAGGTCAGTATATCGCAGCATTCACAAGTCTACGTTGTGGTGCTCTAGCCTCGGGTTTCAGTATGCTACTGCCTGATGCACCACGTCGTGATGTGAGATGCTGAATTTCACCTTGGACTTCCTTTTCTAATGCAGGCCCAAGTCTTCCACATATATGCTTGTTTATAGCATATCCAGCAATAGAGAAATCACTCATTCAATAATAGTTACAAATTCACTTAATCTATGAAAAATTATACCAGTTTGCTCAAGATCATATAAGAAGATATCATAATTGAATTCAATAAATATAAGCTTGAAATCTTCCAAATATACATGATAACAAGAACTAAACAATCATTAAAGCATATATATAGGGCCAAAATAATTATATTTTATGAAGTTATCACACCCCAAACTTAGGTTTTTGCTAATCCTCAAGCAAAATAAAGTTTGATTAAAAAAATTACTTATCAACACATGTTTGAACATACATCCATCATTTATCATGAATTATAATTTCCACTAAAATCATAACTAGTGAGCAATGATTGTTTAAGTCCTCAAAGATTGCTAATGCCACTAAATTAACTCCACACATATACAACCTTTAGCATGCAAACATTCAAAATCTCTTTCCATGTGAATCACATCTCCCACAAGCATGCAAGATAAACTTCTCCTAATCAAGTCATATTCATCTGGATAAATTTATGAACATATATGCATTGGAATCCAATAATCCACAAGATTGTATTCAAACTCTCTCTCTATTAATGTAAATCATACACAACTAAGGATCAAAAGGGACTTCAGTAGCTTGTAATGTAAGGCCAATGGTTATGGGTTAAAGAATAAAGGGAAAAGATAAAATACAAATATTGAGAAACATAAACATGTTATTTCAAGACTTGAGCCTCCAAGTGAACTATCAGGGTATTCAAAGATGAAAGATTAGAACTCAAAAGAACCATTCAAAGCTTTTTGTCTTTAACTTTTCTCATTTCATTCTTTTGCTTTGCTTGTCTCTTTTCTCTTTTTTTTATATACTTTTACAAAGCAATCCTTTTTTTTACTGCACATGGTTCTTTCAAGTTTAATTCTGTAATTATGATACGTAATACCCCTAATTACTGGACTCATTTCAAGAAATAACATGGTATGTACTTAACAAACAATGATGGTAGGAAAGTAATGCAATGTTTTCACATACATTTGAATGGTTACATGGTAAGGAATATGTAGGTGATGAAAAACATATAAGGCCAAACATATATCAAGCTTCAAAGGGGGTCTAAGAATATGATCATGTAAAGGTCATCTTTTAAGGCTCAATCAGTCTAAATAATGTCCTAATCATTTCTTCATTTATGCACAATCTAGGATTTCGATTTAAGAGAGTTTAAACATAATTTCAAAGATAATCAAAACCTCGACATGCCTTATTCATAAACATTCTCTAGACAACACTCATATCATATTCAAAGTTACACTGACCTATGAGTTGGAGCTAAATCATGCATTTGAAAAACGACTAGATTGTTAAATATGCTTCTTAATTGCATATGGTTTTGCTTAAAAATTGGCAATTCGCAAAATAATATCATAGGACAATCAAAATCTCACTAACAGTTGGCACATGATATACATTTATATTTCCAACATTTATAATCATACATACTAAACCATCATGTGCACAACAGTGATATACATCTGACTTATAATGTGAAAGGGAATGATAATTGTTTCTTGAATGTGATTTTCACAGTTATATGTTCTTTTAGATGTTATCATAACTAACTAGTATTTGTCGATTTGTGACCCATGCATGTTATTAGGTAAAACTTCTTAAAATAAAAATCTAAGTTGATTTATTTATTTAAAGAAAAAATCTTTTTATTAACTGACACTATTTACATCTCCTCTATAAATGCTCCAAACTCGAGAAGACACCAAAATTGACTCTATAACACTATTTAAAATCTACTCTAAGAAAAAATAAAGAAAGAGGAAAAATAAAATCAATGCATCAAATAAAATACAAAAATTAAATCTAGAATAATAAATTCTCACAAATAAAGGAAACAAAGAAAAAAAGAGAGAGATTCTTGATGCTCTTTGAGTAAGCAAAATATCTTGTTGTGTACTATTAAATAAATGATAAATAAGCTATAGTATTAAAATTATAGTTAGAGTGAGAGATAAAAACAATAAAACTGATATGACATTATTCAATGGAATAGAGAAAGAAATCTAATGCATTGGGAGAACCTAGGAGACTTTTTATTATTTTTCGTTCCATGTAGGATGCGTCAGAAGAAATGGCGCATCCAACTAGGATATGCCAACATGCGTGGCGCATCTCACATGGATACGCCAACACCTATGGCATTTTCCATGTGATGCGCATGCGTGTTGGCATATCCTAGTTGGATGCACCAACTGTGTTGGCATTTCCCACGTGAAAAAAAATGACACATTACATGTGCAGAGAACTTAACCCATTCCACGTGGATCTCTTGAGAAATGGCGTCTAGAGATACATATAATTTACATGTCTACTAAATAGTTCACTATAATATTGGGATATATCAGTATCAATTAGCTTATTTATAAGCCAAGTGTTTGCTTTTGATGAACAAAGTAGCCAATGTGAGACTTTGGTGTTAGCAAAACAAAACAACTAAGTAAGACAACAAGGTACCTTTGTTCGATGTGGGACTTTAGTGTTGACAATGCTAAAGTTCCATATCGATTACTTTACAACTTGATGTGATGTGAGATCTATAAAGCAGTCGATGTAGGATTAGAATAGAAAGAATTTTTTACATACATCATCTTCTTATATTTGGGAACGTGCCACATTATGTTTTTTTTTCCTACCGGTACAAAAGTTGCATGGCTCAAAAAAGAAATCAATATTTAGAATTCATAGCTTAGATTCACAATCATTTTCATATAAATTATGTTAAAATATGTAATAAATTTATCAATGAATATGAGTGGAGTACTACCTTTGTATGGGAAACCCCTGTACCTGTATGACAATTTAATTTGATCTTGAATTTATGTGGAATGATGAGATTGCATGACATGACATTACTGCACTTTCTCCTTTCATATTATTCTTGGGAAAGATTATGACTCTAGATGCACATTTTCAATGTCATTACAGAACTTTCCTTTTTATATATTCCTGGGAAAAATTATGACTCTAGGGAAACATTTTCTATGCAACAGAAACAGGGTTTATGTGTACACATGGAACACATAATCTATTTATATGTTTAGAACAGTAGTGATATTTGATAACTTCACATTGTGTAATTATTTGTGCCCAATATTTGTACTTTACTGATTGCGAATGTCCTTGTTGTTATGCATATTTAGAAGATTTTGTGCTTATATTTGCTGTATTCAATTCTGATACATTTCCTATATGATTCTAAGCAAATTGTGCATATTATTGGATTGATTAAGTGGATTTGCAACTCTTATTTATTTGGTGATTTCCTTATTATAGGAAGGGCTCTAAACAAGCTGATATATGGAGCAATTAAGCTGAAACTGGAAGAGAAAGCCAAGTGAGCAACTCAACATCTCACGCCGCGATGTGGCATATTAATGTCGCGACATGGTGCATCCCTTGCATCAAGTCAGAGAACTACGCAAATTGAACGCCGCAGTACAGACATGTTAATGTCGTGGCATCCCTAACCTAAATGTAAACGCACCGCGGCGTAGGTATATTAATGTTACAGCGTGACTCTGTTTTCTGAGCCTATAAATAGATTTTTAATAGATTTACAAATGAGAGTTCTGGGAGCTCCGCAATAGTTTTTAGGTTTTAGAGAGGTTGTGGTCTTTTCTTTATTTCTGGGTAGATTGGAGGCTGGAGGAGTCAAGCATGGAGGTCATCTTCCTTAAGGAAGATGATTTGAGCTTCAAGAATGATATTTACTTCCTTCTCCCTTAGTTTTATTTTTTCCGTTATCTTATGAGCATTGTTTTTTATGTAATTTTGTATTCATGAGTTAGCTGAGCTGTATTTAGGGATACTTTGAATCCTTTCTATGAATATTGATGTTTATGTTATCTTTTGAGTATCTATTGATGTTTGGTTTTGTTCTACCATGCATATGCTTAATGCTTGCTTTTGATTGACCATCAATTGCATGATCTTGGTTGATACAAATGAATTAGACATAGAGATTTGAGGATATGGACATGATATGGTTGATGCATGTTCGATGAGTTCAATTGGCTTGGATGAATTGATTCGCTAACTGAATAGAAATATACCTTTTAGCCATGCATAGCGTGTGTTTGAGAATAGATCGTTCATGAGTAGATTTTGGTTCTAACTAAGGAGTTAGGTAAATGAAATTATGGTTAATTGCACTAGACATAGACTTTTAACTAAATCAGATTCTCAAGCTAACCTAACTAATCATTAATGTTCCTTATAAAGATTGCATATCATTAGTTGAAGTAGAAGGTGAAGAAGGATTTCCTAGATCTCTAAATCATTATCTTTATTGCTTTTGTAGTTTAGATTTAGTTTATTTGTACTTTCTCTATTTTATATGTTCTTGAATAGAATTTAACTAAGCTATTGGTTGTTATTTAGTAATGGAAGCCATATATCCTTGTGGGAATGAACTTATACTATGTATCTGTATTACTTGTATGACCCATGCACTTGTGGTAAGCAAAAGAACCAATAAATTTTTGGTGCCGTTGTTGGGGATAATGATATATTTTCGTATGGTTTAGCCTAAGTCCTTGGCAATTGTCGGGGATAACGGTTTAATTACATATTGTTAATATTAACAATGAGTGTAGCTAGTCCTAATTCAAGCTGTATAGTTCTTTTCTCATTTAAGTTTTCATTCTTTATAGTTTAGGTACAATAAATGGAGGATGAGCTTCATCACTTGAGGCCTTTGAGGGAGTCGCGACCCCTAAACGGAGACCTTTATTTAGGCGAAGGAAGGCCTACCATCCAATCAATCCATTTTGGGATCAAACCAACCATAATCGAAAGAGTTGACGGTTTGTCTTAATAATGTCTTGCCGAGACTATAACTCAGGCCCTTCTTGGGAGGGAACCCAAGTTTTTTTTATGTTGTTGTTAGTTTTTATGTTTTTAGTAAGTTTTTATGCTTTTAGTAAGTTTTAAGTCTTAAATATGTTAATAAGTTTACTTTTGTAGCTTTTCTTAGTTTTTAGGCTTTTCTTTAGTTTAAAGTCTTAAATATGTTAGTATCTTTAATTTTTGTATTCTTGTAGTTAGTATGTTTGATTTTTAGTTTTAAATCTTATATATGTTAGTACTTTGATTTTTAATGTTTTAGTTAGTTTTAAGTTTATGCTTAGTTTTAAGTTATATATAGGTTAGTATGTGTGATTTTGAGTTTCTATATATTTTAGTTGTCAATTTCATGTTTTAGCCTTTTGGACAAGTTTGAGAGGTCTTGAGGACCTCTTTGGGTAAAATTCTCAGTAGCAAAATTGAATTTGCTTTGCAGAATCTTGCAAGTTGATCTCTCACGCTACGATGTGAGTCTCATTGCACGCCGTGGTGTAACAAGTGTAATGTTGTGGCGTGCCCCTTTAAAACTTGTTATATATATATATATATATATATATATATATATATATATATAAAGACTTGTTTTGGGTGCTACTGAAGGCACCCATTCTAATCAAATACCGTGGCATAAATGTTGTGTGCTGTGCTATGTTATCTTATATTGTATATATTGTACATTGTTAGTTTATTTTAAGTGTTTTTAAATATTTGTAGTGTACTCAGCTCTCACATTTCAGATATTGATAGGCTCAAGTTCCCTAAACACTATGGACAGTGAGGACACTGTTTCACTTAAGTTTGGGGGACTATCATTACATGTTTTGGTTATTAGAATGTTGAATTTGTTTAACATGTTTTGATATTTTGAGTGTGCAATAATGATAGTCAGTATGTTATCATGATCATATGTTGAGTTTGACTATTATTGATGGAATTATGAGGCAAAATTTTTCAATTTTGATTGAATGATTGAATTAATGCTAGTGTGGACTTGGTTGTTCAATGACATAAATGGTTGCAATTTGATTACTTTGAGTGAAACCATAGGTGATAAAAAACATGTGAAACAATTTAGTCATTTTTTATGTATGATTTATATCTCACTTAGATATAAGTGTAACTTTGAAAATGATAAGAGTGCATGTCTAGAGAAAGCTTATGGATGTACATGTAGAGTTTCAATTATCCTAGAAGTTATTTTTAAACTTTCTTGAGGCGAAATCCTAGATTGTGCATGAATGAGGAAATGATTAGGACATTGTTTGGACCGATTGAGCTTTTCAGCCTACCTTGATATGATGATATCTCTAGGTCCCATTTTGAAGTCTGATAATTGTTTGTCCTTATATGTTTTTCTTCACCCACGTATTCCTTACCTTGTTAACCATTCTAATGCATGTGAAAACATTGCATTTTCTTCTTACCTTCATTGTTTGTTGAGTACATGATATGTTATTTCTTGAAGTGAGTCCAATGAGTAGGGGTATATATGTTCAATGTTAAATGAGCTTGAAGGAACCATATGCAAAAAAAGAAAAAGAAAAAAGTATTTCTTTGTTCAACTAAATAAAGAAAAAAAAAGAAAGGAAAAAAAAGAGAAAAAGGAAATAAAAGAGCAAGCAAAAGAAAAGAAAAAAAGAAGAAAAAAGAAATGAATGGTTCTGGAGAGTTTTATCTTTTACTTTTGATCACCCTGAATATAGTATCACTGAGAGACTCAAGTCTTGGAATAATATGTTTTGTTTCTCAATATTTGTATGTATCATTTCCCTTCTTTTCTTTTGCCCAATACCATTGGCCTTACATTACAAGTTGTAAAAACCCTCTTCATCCTCAGTTGTGTGTGGTTTACATTAGTTGAGAGAGAGTTTAGGATTCAATTTTGTGAATTTTATGATTCATATACATGTATGCTTATAAACTTATCCGGATGTGTATGACTTGAATAGAAGAAGTTTATCTTGCATGTTGTGAGAAATGTGATTTGCATGAAAGGATGCTAGACTGTTAGCATGTTTAGGATTGTGTATGTGTGGAGTTGATTGTAAGATTTTTGTATTCATTGAGGACTGATGCAGTCATTCTATACTAGTAAATATTTAAATGAAAATTGAATTTAAAAGTTACTGAATACATGTTGAGTATAAATTGTTAAAGTAAGTTTACTTGGTCATACTTTGTTTTACTTGAGGACAAGCAAAAGGTTAAGTTTTAGGGTATGATAACTCCACATTATGTGGTTATTTGTGCCCCATATTTGTACTTTACTAATTGTGAAAGTCCTTGTTGTTATTCATATTTGGAAGGTTTTGTGCTTATATTTACTATATTCAATTCTGATATCTTTCCTATATGATTCTAAGCAAACTGTGCATATTATTTGATTGATTAAGTGGATTTGCAACTTCTATTTATTTGGTGATTTCTCTATCGTAGGAAGGGCACCAAACAAGCTAATATATGGAGCAATTGAGCTGGAATTAGAAGAGAAAGCCAAGTGGACAACTTAACATTTCATGTCGCGACGTGGCATATCAATGCTGCGGCGTGGTGCATCCCCTGCATCAAGTTAGAGAGCTACACAAATTGAATGTTGCGGCATCCTTGACCTAAATGTAAACACGCCGCGGTATAGGCATATTAATGCCACGACGTGACTCTGTTTTCTAAGCCTATAAATAGATTTTTAACAGATTTACAAAGGAGAGTTTTGGGAGCTCCATAATAGTTTTTAGGTTTTAGAGAGGTTGCAGCCTATTCTTCATTTTTGGGCAGATTAGAGGCTGGATGAGTCAAGGATGGAGATCATCTTCCTTAAGGAAGATGATTTGAGCTTCAAAGATGATATCTACTTCCTTCTTCCATAGTTTTCTTCTTTCCTTTATCTTATGAGCATTATTTTTTTATGTAATTTCATGTTCATAGATTAACTGAGTTGTATTTAGGGATACTTTGAATCCTTTTTATGAATATTGATGTTTATGTTATCTTTTGAGTATCTATTGATGTTTGGTTTTGTTCTACCATGCCTATGCTTAATGCTTGCTTCTGATTGGCCATCAATTGCATGATCTTGCTTAATACAAATGAACTAGACATAGAAATTTGTGGATATGGACATGGTATGGTTGATGAATGTTTGATGAGTTCAATTAGATTGGATGAATTGATTCACTAATTGGATAGAAATATACCTTTTAGCCATGTATAGCATGTGTTTAAGAATAGATCGTTCATGAGTGAATTTTGGTTCAAACTAAGGAGTTCGGTAAATGAAACTATGATTAATTACGCTAGACATAGGCTTTTAACTAAATCAGATTCTCAAGCTAACCTAACTAATCATTAATGTTGCTTATAAGGATTGCATGTCATTAGTTGAAGTAGAAGGTGAAGAAGGATTTCCTAGATCACTAAACCATTATCTTTATTGCTTTTGTAGTTTAAATTTAGTTTATTTGTACTTTCCCTATTTTATATGTTCTTGAATAGAATTTAGCTAAGCTATTGGTTGTTATTTAGTAATGGAAGTCATATATCCTCGTAGGAACGAATTTATACTATGTATCTATATTACTTGTATGACCCGTGCACTTGCGGCCTAATAAAGAGACAAACAATATCCCTTCCTTTTCCCCTAACACACTGTTAATTCCTTACTACACAAGCATGTGAGAGTGAGAGATTACTATATGGAGCACAGAACCATCCCACGAATGAATAACAAGGTTAGTTGTGTGCGTAATGTGTTAATGGTTAAATATGTATCTCACTTCTTATAGTATTCTTTTTATTTCAATCCCACATCAACTACGTTACAAATCCTACATCACATCGATTTATAAAGTAGTCGATATATGACTTTAGCGTTGTTAACACTAAAGTCCCACATCGAACAAAGGTACCTTATTCCATTACTTGTTTTATTTTGCTAACACCAAAGTCTCACATAGACTATTTTACAGATCAGAAGCAAACTCTTGGCTTATAAATAAGCTAATTAATACTGATATCTCCCAATATTATGGTTCACTCTTTAGTAGACATGTAAATTATATATGTCTTTGGGTGCCATTTCTCAAGAGATCCATGTAGAATAAGTGCCATGCACATGTAACATAACATTTTTTTTTATTTTTTTTTCCACTTAGAAAATGCCAACACGATTGGCGCATCAAACTAAGATATGCCAACACGCGTGGTGCATCCCACATGGATACGCCATCATGTATGGCGTTTTCACGTGAAAAATGCCATAGGTGTTGGTGTATGCATGTGGGATGTGCCACACATGTTGGCGTATGCATCTGGGATGCGCCATACGTGTTGACGTATCCTAGTTTAATGCGCCATCTCCTCTGACGCATCTTACGTGGAACGAAAAATAATAAAAAATTTCAACGTGGTCAAAATAGGGACATTTTGATAAATAATTTGGAAAGTATGACAATTTGGTAAATATTTTTGCCACTGAAAACATATTGATCAAAAAGCTAAACCTAGGAATTTCTCAAAAAGAAATTAAAATGTAAATAACATAAAATACTAAATTAAAGAATTAAAGAAAAATAAGAAAAGTAAATCACACACAAATCTAATAAAACCTAGATAACTTTAATAAGAACCTCATGCATATCATCCTTTAAATTATAAGATTGCTATTATTTTTCAAATCATCTCAAATATTATCCTAAAAATTTCAAAAAAAAAATCCTATTTTTTGTTATTATACTATTATTATTAAATCACTAGATTGCACCCTACACTTGACATTATCTTCAATGTCACTAGGCTTGCAAATAAGGCTTAGATTGATAGGCAATTAATAGGCAAGTAATAATCATCAAGCAATAGCAATTAGAGAACATAATAGACATGGACATCCATAAAGCATAGTAATAAATGAACACTACTAAAAATTTGAGTTTTAGTAACCGATTTATTTCGGTCTCTATAGAGATCGAAATAGAGATCAATTAAAAAAAATTAATTTGTTACCGAAATAAAATTAGTCTCTAAATTTTTTAGAGACTGAATTAAAGACATAAATTATGTTATAAAAAAATTAAAAAAATTTAAAATATGTCATATTTTAGAGATCAATATTTTGGTCTCTAAAATAAATAAAAAAGAATGTGTTAGAGACCGAAATTTTGGTCTCTAAATAAAAAAAATTAATAAAAAATAAATACATAGCGACCGAATTCGGTCGCTAAAAAAATAAAATAAAAATAAAAATTATGATTTTTCTCCAAATTTCGTTCCCTAAAAATCCACCCAGAGCCCTCTTTCTCTCATTCTGAATTCGTTGAGCCTTTCTTTCTCTCTCCCTCTCTCTCATTTTTGTCTTTCTCATCTCTTCTTCACCACCATCTTCACCAAACCATTTTTCACCACTTCCCTTCACCAATACAGAAAACCCCGACCACTAAAGTTTCCACCTTCATTGAATCACCATAACCAACCACCATCCAGACCCACCACGTAACACCACTTCGTTCGCCGGCCACCCACTCGCAAACCGTCACCCCCACACACAGATCGAATCCTGTGCACCACCGTTCTCCACCATAAGCCCGGAACAACCACCACCAGACGCGAGCGACCACCACGCAGACCCACGACACCGTGACTCTTCTACCGAATTCGTGAGCCTCGCACTAGATCCAGCACCACTGAGACCAGGACCGCGTGAACCCTTGCTCCCTCGCTGTTATGAGCCTCCATCGTGCCCCCTAGCTACTTGTGGTGCCTGCCATATCTGCAACCCGTGCTCCCTCACCGTTCGCAGTCACTGACCTAGAGTCGTCGCGACTCCACGTCGTGCCACGAACCGGCCACCACCACGTAGATCCGTCCACCAAGCCACTAGACGCGAACCACCATGAGCCTCAACTCCTCATTTCCTCCTCCGTTTCGTTTTCCTTCTCACCTAGACTAAAAGTCTCTTTATGTCCACTCTTTTCCCCTATTTCGTTTCTCATCTTCAATATAATTTGTTTAGTTAAAGTTAGCAATATAAGTTTCACATTGTAATAATTTGTATCTTCGAAGTCTATCGGTTTCTATGTTGTTTGATTTTGGTAGGGAAGATGATGAGTAGCATGAGTTTGATGTAGTAGAGCTGCTCGAGAATCAGGATTTTCATGTTGAATTTATTTGGGTTATGAAGCTATACAACAAGATAAAGGAGGTTTTTGGAGGGTCCTATAATGGTCTCAACGACTTGAAGTGCTTTGTATATAGACACTCTACCTATTTGATGAAAGGTTTGAATGACTATGTATTGAATTGATGTTGATATTGGGTGAGGGCTCTGACTGTATTGACTATAATCGGTTAACACTATTAATTTTGATGGCCTTGTTTGTTCTAGAATAAGAATGAATGATTTGATAAAATGATTGGATCAACTTTTAATTATCTTTTGATAAATCATGAGCATAAGCTTTGCATTTTTTTTCCTGCTCCTTTAGCTGCTAATGTCCAGTGTGCACTTTTCGAAACTATGTTTATTTTCATGCTTGCTTATTTTCTCACCTGCAAGTAGTCGCAGGTATGATTTGCCAGACTATTTTCTTAATTTTAAAGGAATTTAGATTACACATGTCATGAGTTTAGGATATGTTCTCTTGAGTTCAAATGATCCTTCTCTTGGGGTTTGATACGCTCGTTATTTTTTTAGGTTGAGTATGTGGTATACAATAATTTGTGCATGACCCTATATTTCAATTTCTGAGTACTGGCTGTGATTTTCTTGGTTTTAGTTCATCATTGCACCTATGCTGTATTTGTTGTGAATGCGCAGAGTTTCTTCATAACTAAGTGCTTGGTAAAGGGAAACTTAATTAAAAAAAAGGAGAAAGAAAAGAAGAAAATTGGTGCTTGTTCTTATGTTATTTGAATCAAATCCCTTTATTTTTATTTTCCACATTGGAGAATGGTCCTACAAGATTCCAAGATGGATATAACAGACTAAGGTCATGGACTTACTCTTCCCTAGATTTGTACAAGGTAACACGTTGTTTCTTTACTTACTTTCCTGTTTGAAATTCATTCAACAAATTGTTCTATTTTAGTTTCTGCTGTTATTACATGGTTTGCCACTTCCTTGCAGTATGAGTTGCTTCACATGCTTTATCCATTATTTATCCATTGCTTCATGGATCTTGTGGCAAAGGGGCATATTCAGGAAGGTATAAATATATCTACACAACTATATGCAAAGTTCCCAATGTGGGTCAATAGTGCAACATGTGTTTTATTCTTCTGTTTATGTGATTATGGTTGATATTCTTAGCTTGGAACTTTTTCAATACCTTTCGCGAAGACCATGAAATGATGCACTTGCGTGACCTTCAAAAGCTAGAAGGAGTTCTTTCTCCTACTTATCTGGAGGCTAGTTGCTGTCTAAAATCTTATATCACTTTTAAGTTTCTTGAAGTTGTTGGATCATTAGCAATTAGCATTGAATTATCCTACAATGTTCTTCTAACTCAGGAAATAAAATTCACCCATTCACTTAGGCAGAGCAAATTCAACATTAAGATATGTGAGGTAATATCTTGATTCTCCTGGATTAGTTTATCAACTATGCTATAATTGAATTTTTTCTGTTTGCACTTCACACTTAATCAAATTAAACAATTTATTCAACTAGTTTTAGAAATCTCCAGATCTGTAGTGCCCTTTTTGTTCTTTCTCTTTTGTGTTCAATGATGATCATAATGTGAATTTATTTTTGAACAAAATATTAATGATGCTTTACTTTTTGAGCGACTATTTGGCTATTAGCATGTTTGTGTTGTAACTTAGTGTGCAAATCGAAAACAAAGATAAGAAAAATAGTTAGCTTTAAGTTATTGTGAGGTCTACCTCTTTATAGCTAATGAATCCATTTGGTTGACTATATATGCTGGATCATGCCTGCACATGATACGACACTTTATTGCATTAATATTATGCATTGAACAAATTATTATTACCCCTGCATATTAACTTGGCAATAAGTCAATAACCTTGTATTATTATATATACTTCTAGTTTTGTTTCTCTGGAGCAACTATCGAACTTGACAGAGCTAAAAAGTTTGAATTTGAGCTTCAATTTCATTGAGGAGAGCATTCCAATTGAAATAGGAGACCACCCCTTTCCCCTTTAAAAAAATAATCCTGCCTTTGTATATTATATTGGATATAAAATAACAAAATGACTAATTAAGTAAGCAGATCGAGAAATAAAATAAGCTGAGATTAAGATGCAAACAAGAGTATTACCAATATCTGATATTGTTTGTGTCTGAGCTCGTTCTTCCAAGATTCCAAGTATACCATTTTGATCTTTGTCTCTCAACACCTTATCTAACATACAAGTTAAAGAGATCAGAGGTTGAGGACATCATATTAACTAGTAATGAATTAAAGACATATCATATGGGGGAAAAATGAAGAATGTTGCAGTTAATAATAATAGGAATAGGTTACAAACAATGACCTTACCTACTGTTGACCATGTAATATTCTGGTCTTTTCCTCCCCTAACTTGAATTGTAACATTTTGAGCCCCTTCTTTTAAGACATTATTAGTAGTAGCATTCTGGGCCCTTCCAGCCAATACGTTAATCTTGGAAAACCCCTTAATGAGATCAAAGATTGAGTTTTGGTGTGTCAGAGTAAATGTGACTAAAATAGGGAAAGTTATGAAACCCACAACCAAGAGTGCTGTGAATCCCTTGAAACTAAACCCTGTTTTATCCATTGTGACTTGAAAAGTTTTCCAGGATTTCTACATGGCTGGAAGTAATCATTATTAACCCCTTCAACATAGAGATGCATGCACCTTTAGATATCAATTAATAGCCTAGAACAAGTATATTGAAGTAGTAGCTCATACTATGTAGGACATGAATGCAAAAAAGGATCACTAAAAAGAAAGAGCATCCAAAACTTGATTGTGCTTGCTAGTTGTTCAATAGAGTAACGAATTAAAGAACTACGTAAATTGAATTGAGATAGATACCCAAAAACGACAAATGTATAAATTAATAAAAATAAATAAATAAACTTTCAAGTAAACAGAGCATCATCATTTGTGAATTCAGCACTAAAAATTGATTTTTTTTTCTCGTCAACCAAACAAAAAAGAGGAAAAGGAAAGGAAATCCATTGAAAAGCAAGCACAGGAGAAGACCTTAGAGGTAAACAGGAACATTGTTGTTGGTGGTTCATTAGCGCCTCCATGTGCAGATCCTTGTCAAATTTGATAGAAAGGCTTTGTGCAGTATCAAATCACAGAGGGAGTATCTTCTTTTCTTTCCACTCACTCGATGGGGCAAGGATTTTAATCATAATGTTGTTATAGGAATGTGGGGAAGTTAGGAGAGCCTAGGATATATATATATATATATATATATATATATATATATATATATATATATATATATATATATATATATATATGGAAGAATGTGAAGGGACAATTATTTCTGTGTTATTACTCTGATAGAGGGGTCCATTGCTACCACAACAGGGCCATCTTGCCCCACACAGATGCTCCTACAGGGCTTTGTTATTTTAATTTTCATGTTTCTAATGTTTGGCCATGTTTGGTACAAGTACATGTGCATATGACACTTGGATTCTAAAATATATATTTTTGGATGTAAATTTTTTACTATGGTTAGAACACACAAACAAAAAATATGGTTTATTATTCAATTTTTCAGTATTTGTGTTCTCTATTTTCTGTGTGTGGTATATAAAGTCTTATGCTCTTTCCACATGGTCGTGATCTTCTACACAATTGCATAGTCAACTTTAATTGGCATTAAACTGGTGCATCTTGTTCTCTCTAACTCTTTGTATTGCTTATTTTGTAGAGATCTATTTGAATGGATTGAGCTTGAAGTCTTGAACCACTATAGTTCTAGCACTCATTGCTATTTTGTTATTTACTTCAAACTAGCATATGATCATGTGTTGTCTAGTTATTTTAGAATTAATCTTTTGTTCAAGACATATCATGATAAAAATATAATTTTTAGAATTTTTCTGTGTAATTGATTGTATGGATTAAGATATAAAATTGTATTTGATATAAAAAAAAGTAGTTTGTTTTGACTTCTATAACTCCATAATAATTCTCTTCTAGCAATTTTTTTAATTTTATAAATAGAGACCGATTTACGACCAATTTTATAAAATATATAATATATTTAGCGTTTTAGAGACCGATTTAGAGACTGATTTCAGTCTCCAGTTTAGAGATAAAGTTAGCGACCGATTTTATAAAATATATAACATATTCATGTTTTTAGAGACCGATTTAGAGACTAATTTAGAGACCGATAAATTGGTCTCTAAAAAATCGGTCTCTAATGTGCTTTTTTTGAAGTATGATTGATTAATATTTGACCGAAAATTAACGATCGATTTAGAAATCAAAAAAATCGGTCTCTAATATTTAGCGACGAGGCTTTTAGAGACCGATTTAAATCTATCTCTAAATCAGTAGCTAACTATTTTAGAGATCAATTTTCTTAATTTAGAGACTGAAAAATCAGTTTCTAAAACTCAAATTTCTAGTAGTGGGATATAAGGCATGACGATAATATGTTGATGATAAGTACATCAAAATTCAAATGAAAAAGATAACCAAATATCCAAATATGCAAACAAAATAGCGAAACTGTCCAAATGAAATATATAGCAACTAAAGGGGTGAAAGAGGATGAGATGATGATGGGAAGAATATTAGTGAAGCCAGCAAGAGCCGTATTAATACTAGATAAACGTTGCCCATGCTCCTACTTAATTAGTATCCTTTATGCGCTGATACCTCTTTGTATATCTTGCGTCCATTTACTCCAATTGATGCATAAATCGTTTGTTAATAATTAAAACATGAGATGTAAAATTTTGGTTGTGTATTCTAAAAAGATCAATAATCATCTTATACAAATCTAATCATTCTTCCATTATTGTTTCAACCTTCGTCCTATGACCGTTTCTTCTTGCGGAAAACATTACTAAATAAAATAAAAAAAAACATGAAACAAAATACATTATTACATATACATCATAATATCCATACGGTCTCATTTTAAGAATAAAAATAAAAATTAAGTCATAAACCGTTTGACACAAAGGAGTAGATAACAGACTTACCCAAGTCTAACAGACTAAGAAAAACTAAAACATATAGTACAGACATAACCAAAACAAAACAATCAAGCCAACCAGTAAGGATGAATCCAACAGCTCGCCTCCTTCGTGCTGGTCCTCGGAATTGTTGCTTCTCTCACGGAAAGTTAAGAGGTTGATCCTCTTCACCGTCTTTACCGTACATAATAATAATAACACATAAAAACACACAAAGAGGAGAGACAACCTGTCATCATTACCATCAGGTAGCATAGAAAACGATAATACAAACAGATATATCATCAATACATGTTATCACAACATATGTAATATTTCACAGAATATATATATATATATATAGAATGACTATATGCAGACTCATAATGGGCATGTACACGACACAAACCTACTCCATGGAGCTAAACACAATCAATCAGAGGGAATGATCCCTAAGAACCTGTCACAACTCGCCATTTGCCCACATGCTACACAGTCAAATTCATTGTGGCTCGCACAGTACACAGTCAAATTCATCGTGTACTACAGGCATTCTATAAGACCATCCCCAACAAGATCGTGATTAAGAATAGTGCTTTGTCAAGATCACTAGTGTGTCATGCCCGGTACCACGGCCCAGAGGAGCTACCAACTGTCCACATGTGGAATTTCCGCATACCAATGCCTCCAAGTTCAATAAATGAACAATACTATGCCTATCGCACCCAAACAGGGGTGTAATTCATCCTCTCAGGTATAACTCGTCAATGACACCAAAAACAACATATACCTCAATGCATGTTGCAAAGACTCCAAAAATTTACATATATCATAATATTATCAAATCACATGGTCAAGTGCCATAACTCGGCAGTACCACTTTTTAATATAACCGGGTCCAACCCGACAACATACCGTTGTTATTTTCAATCGCGTAAATATTTTACCGCATTTTCACAATCTCATGATTATTTTCCAACGTTTTCAAATTGCGTAGGTATTTTCCCACGTTTTCACAATCACGTAAATATTTTTCAACATTTTCAAATAGCGTATGTATTTTCCTACCTTTTTAAAACCATTTTCTAAATTACGTAACATTTTAAAATCATTTTATCAATTGCGCAAAGTTTTTAAATCATTTTATCAATTGTATAATTTAAATATCACCATTTTAAATACGCGTAAAGTATTTCTACCATTTTTCATCATATAAAATATTTCTTGACGTTCTAAATTAGTTTTTGAAACTTTCTGAATTTCAAAATCCTTTTTAATAAAATACTTAGAGCTCTAAATCAATTTTAAAACGTATTCTCCATTATCATAATAAAAAAATAACTAAATTGAGTTCTTGTTAAATAAATCTTTTAAAATTATCTTTAAGAAAATATATATATATTTTAATCTAAACACCAATTTATTTTTTTTTACTTGTTGGACCAAAATTAATTTATTTTCCATAACTAAATATATAATCATTTCCTATCTCATTTTCCTTTGTAAAAATATTTAATCCAATTGTTTGTTACTTAATCCTCTAAAATCTATACTTAAAAAAAATAATTTTAGATTAAAAGTATATTGAATGTCATGTGACCGAAATTTACTATGTCTTCAATAAATCAAGCATTTGAAAACGCATACATCAAAACTAATCATACAACAAAGTAAAACCATAAACAATCAAGTAAATGAATCCTCATGGATTCACCACACACAATCCATTTTCATACTACTAAAATAGTTGATGAGATTAAATCTCCCTCTTACCTCTTGAAGACTATCCTTCTTGAAAGCTTCTTTAAAGAATTGTGTGGCTCCAAGAAAATACCTATCAAGCTTAAACAATTTACAAAATACAAAGTTAAGCTTGAGAAAGAATAACCATGGATCAAACATGGCTTAGAAATTTAAAAACAAATTTAGAAATAGGAAACAAGAATTTTACCTAATACGGTAGAAATTTCAACCTTGATTTCCGAGCTCAAGATGGTTGATTTTGAAGAAACTCACAACATGAAAGATGTTTGGAATGGTGTTTAGCTTTAGAAAATGAGGTTGGATAAAATTATTGAAGAGTGAAAGTGTGATTTAGTAGTGGTGGCTGAATAGCTCAAGAAATGGAGAAAAGATGAAGTTCTTCTTCGTGTTCTTGTGTTCTTGAAGAAAGAGAATGGAGAGAATAGATAGGAGTGATGGAAAATGAAGTGGAGATGTCTCCTACACTATTTATAGCCATGTGGTGCATTGGAGGAGTGGGTGGAATGATTTGTGATAATTGCTTGGTGGAGCACTCAAGGAGACAAGGTGGTGCGTATGCTACTCACTAAAGTGTATGATTAAGTGTGATGGAATCAAAATGATAGCCCAAAAATCATGTGCATTGTCTTGGATTTACATGGAGTGAATGGATAGAAATTCATTGAATATTTGAGTGGGAGACAAGGTAGTTGAAGAATGACTAAACTCCAAGTGATCATAAATGATAGAATGCATTATTATGCATTATTTGAAGAATCATTTACCTTCTTGATGGACATGGCCATGTGGCCTTGGTGGAATTCACCAACAAAAGAATCTCATTCCATGTTATAATGAAGTGCATGAGTTGTACGTGGGTCAAAGTGTTTTACCTCTTTTGTTTCTACATTAAACATACTAGGTCCACTAACATGATTATAGAATCTAGGTAAATAGAAAACTTAATTACTAGGGCTAGGTAATTAGGTTTATGATTTCACCTATGGTAAGTAGATTTATAACCTTAACCTAAGGTAATAGATTTATGACTTTAACTTAGGGTGAATAAATTTTTTATAACTTTAACAGACGGTAAATAAATTTATAACTTTAACCTAATGTAAATATGTTTATAACTTTAGCCTAAGGTGGATGGATTTATGATTTTGCCTAAGGTAAATAGATTTATGATTTTACCTACGTCTATTTCTCTACGTAGATTTTAATCGGTAGTTAATTTCAAATTGACAAAAATTACTGCGGTAAAAATTAATTTTTACTGTCTAAAATTTACTGTAGTAAAAATTAAATTTTTACCGTGGTTTAGTAATAACGCGTATTTAGATAAATTATCAAACAACAAAGATTTTCGAATACTGTTTCTGGTTTCGGGTTTAGTAAGATCCCCTACCCCATCGAATGTTCAAAAATTTATCCTACCTGGAAAATTATTATTTTCCGATTCTAGAGTAATTCATATACAAAGATCAAAAACATTCACATAATAGTTAAAATAAATTTACAACACACAGAAATTACAAAACAGTACAATTTAGTCATTACTGTAATTTATCAAAAATTGGGGTGTTACAAATATTATCTTAAAAATCTCAAAAAAATAATCTATTTTTTTGGTATTATCATTAAATCACTAGATTGCATCCAACACTTAAACATAACATTGTCCTCAATGTCATTATGCTTGTAAGTAAGGCTCAGATTGATAGGCAATTAATAGGCAAATAGTAATCATAAAGCAATAACAATTAGAGAACATAATAAATATGGGCATCCATAAAACATAGTAGTAAATGGATATAAGGCACAATGACAATGCGTCCATAATAAGTACATTTAAATTCAAATAAAAAAGATAACCACATATCCAAATATACAAGAAAAATAGCAAAAGTGTCTGATAATCACGCTAAAGACATGGTTTTATGTCTTTATTTTTGAATTAATCTCCTTTGATTTACTCTTTTTACTACTTGTTGCTCTAATATTTTGAAAAGTTTGATTTAAGGTTATGATTGAGCTTAGTTGATTGAAAGGATGAAGAACCCTCATTATTTTAACTTGTTTTTGTGGGCAAGCACTCAGGATAATATGACTTAAAGCCTTGATGGAAGATTAAGAGCAAGTTTCTTGGATGTTCAGCGCCCAGGCGCTCCAGAAGCAACGCCCAGGTACCCTTGGAGGAATCAATAAGCATTCCCTGGATGCTTAGCACCTAGGCGCTCAGGTTTATAATTTGAAATTACGCTCTAGACATTTAGTGCTTAGGCGCTCCAGACGCAGTGCATAGGCACCCATACCAGAGTATAAATTCATCTTTTCTGACCTAAATGAGGAGTTGTGTGGAGAGCTGCGGGGGGAGCCGTTTTGGAGCAGAGAAGAACCTTATTTTGGGAGCTCTACAGTGGATTTGAAGAGAAGAAAAATGGGAACTTAGATTTTCTTCAATCTTCCATGGAGTTTTGCATCTTTTTCCCTATTGTTTTAGTTTCTACATTTATTTCTATGTCTACCTAAACTCTCCCTTGTTAGGATTAGGTGGATTTTGATGGATCTTGATTATTTTTGACATTGGATTCAATTAATATAAGTTGTTATTTCTATTTTGAGTTTATGATCTCTTCTCTTAATGCTTTCTAAAGAATAATTCTCTTTAGAATGATTTTAGGATTGTATGTTGAATGAAAATTTGATATATGATTTATGCTATGAGATTATGAACCTTGCTTATCTCTAGGCTAGGAATAGTCATTGATTTGCTTGTTACCTCTTTGAATTCTAAATCATAATGCTTGCTATCTCTTAGAATCACCTAAGGAATTAGGGTTTTAAATTGGGAACAAAGGGTTAACTACCTAAGGAATTAGGAGTTTAGTATTTTAGAGGATTCAGTAACAAAATAAGAATAGTAATTTGTGTTAGTTTCAATTGATATGCAACAAGTGAAATTAAATGAAGCTTGATCCCAACTTTTTCATTAATTATTTATATTTCATCTCGCATACTAAGTGTTTGATAAATTGTCAACTATAAAAACCCAAAAATATTGTCATTGTTTTTGTTTCTTTTGATTTTGTTATTGTTACTGGAACTCTCTTTGATTCAAATCTAAGTTTAAATAGTAGTTAATTTCGTATTTTGGTACTTGGTCATCGATCCCTAAGAACGATATCTGGTATCTCACCGATTTTATTACTTGACGATTTGATACACTTGTCGTGGTCCCATCAAGTTTTTGGCACCATTGTTGGGGATCGATTTTACCAATATCGAAAATTTCGAAGGCAGCTACTAGTTTAAACATTTTTCTTTTTGTTTATTCATTATAGTGTTTATTTTTTCTTTAGTTTACTTATTTCATTTAGTTATTTTTGTTCTGAAATTGTGTCTCTAGTGTATGCGAGGTACCATTCATTCAGAAAACCTTCTCTTTGACTCTGAAATAGAAAGAACTGCAAGAGCTTTAAGGAAGCAAGCAAGAGAACAAAGAAGGAATTTGAGTGATACTCATATTGTTGTTGAAGATATGACAAACAATGGGGAAAATCAAACCCACAACATGGATGGAGAAAATGTGGACCTTCCACCACCACATCCACCTGTTAGGACTCTCATGGATTACTTAATTCCTAACATGGAAGGGTGTAGAGCGAGTATAGCAAGACCTCCAGTTCAAGCAAACAATTTTGAGTTAAAGTTAGCATTACTTCATTTGGTTCAAAACAATCAGTTTGGAGGATTTGATAATGAGGACCCAGATGCACATATACAAGGGTTCCTTCAAATTTGTGATACTATGAAGCTCAATGGAGTGAGTAAGGATGCTATTCATCTGAGATTGTTTCCTTTTTCCGTAAGGGACAAGGCTAAGAGCTTGTTAGACTCGTTGGCAAGGGGGAGCATTACTACTTGGGCTATCTTAGTCCAGAAATTTCTAATAAGATATTTGCCTCCGTCTAAAGCTGTAAAGTTGAGGAGCGAGATTACTTCATTTAGGCAGCATGATGTGGAATCTCTAAGTGAAGCGTGGGAGAGATACAACGAAATATTAAGGAAATGCCCACACCATTGTTTTTTATTTTTGGATCCAAGTGCAAAGCTTCTTTAATGGCATGTTGCCTCAAACTAAAGCAATAGTTGATGCTGCAGCAACCGGGGCCTTGAGCTATAAAACTCCAGAAGAAGCTTGGGAATTGTTGGAAATGATGGCCAACAATGATTACCAAAGAAATGGGGAAAGAGCAGTGACGAAGAAAGGGTATTTAGAGATTGATTCAATGAATGCACTGTTGGCTCAAAATAGGATTTTGACTCAACAACTTGAGAATCTCACAAAAAAGGTTGACACTCTTAGTGTGAATGCGTTGAGTAATGCTCCTTTGGCTTGTGATTTCTATGGGGGTAAACACGGGAGTGTGGATTGTCCAAGAAATATATTTGGACCTCCGGCTCAAGAGCAAATTAACTTCATGAACAATCCTCCAAGGCAATAGAATAATCCATACTCCAACACGTACAACCCAGGGTAGAGGAATCACCCAAACTTTTCGTGGAGTAATCAAGGCAATCAAGCTCAATCAAGACAGCAGATGAGATATCAAGGACACCCTCAATAGTCATCATATCAAGGTCCTTCATCTTCCTAACCTCAGTCTAATGAGAAGAAGGCTTCTTAGAAGTTAGCTTTAAAGAAGTTGGCTACACAAACCTCATATTTTATTAAAACCACTATTGATTTTATGGAGGAGACAAGAGCTGGATTTAGAAATCAATATTTTTCAATCCGTAATCTAGAAACTCAGGTGGGCCAGCTTGCAAAATAACTTTTAGAGAGACCTCCAAGTTCCTTGCCAAGTGACACGATCTCAAATCCTAGAGGAAATAAGCATGTGAATGCCATAACAACTAGGAGTGGGAAAACAATTGAGCCTCAACCAAGAAAGAATAAAAATAGTGAAGGTAAAGTTGAAAAGCCTAGTGAAGGAGTGCCTCATGAGGAAGTTGAAATATCTCAAAGTGACTCGCTCAATGACTCTAATAAAAAGGAGTTACAAAAGGGGCAAGAAGTGAAGATGCCACCACCAACTATCAAGTTGTCATTCCCTTAACGACTCAAGAAGGAGTAAGATAAAAATAGTTTAGAAAGTTTCTAGAGGTGTTTAAGAAGTTGCAGATTAACATTCTTTTTACTGAGGCACTTGAGCAGATGTCATCTTATGCCTAATTTATGAAGATTTGTTATCAAAGAAAGGAAGCTAAAGGAAAACAAGACTGTGGCACTTATTGAAGAGTGCAGTACTATAATTCAGAGGAAACCGCCACCTAAATTGAAAGATCCATATAATTTCTCTATTCCTTGCACCATTGGTAAGTTGAACATTGAGAAAACTCTCTGTGATCTTAGGGCAAGTGTTAATCTCATGCCGCTATCTTTCATGCAAAAACTTAGAATTAGAGAGGTTAAGCCTACTATGATCACCCTTCAATTAGTAGATTGATCTATTAGACATCCATATGGTATCGTGGAAGACGTGCCAGTGAAGGTTGACCGATTCTTCTTTCTAATAGATTTTGTGGTGTTAGATATGGATGAAGATACTGATATCCCTCTGATTCTGGAAAGACCATTCCTAGCAACTTCAGGAGCATTGATTGATGTGCCAAGAGGTGAGCTGATTTTGAAGGTGGATGGAGACCAGGTGACCATCAACGTCTTTGATAAATCTGCACTAACATCAGATCTCTATGCCCCTGTCAATTGCATCCAAGGTAAAGCTCAAAAGGAGTCAGCTGCCAAGAACTTTTCACCATTGAGTAGTGTTGACTCTCCCACTTCCAAGATTGTTGATGAAAAGGAGAAAGGTCTTTCTCTCTCTAAGATTGCTGGAATAGGAAAAGATTCTCCTGTTTCTCCTTATTCATTGCAAAAAAGGCTGAAATCTTCTAATAAATTGAGACCTCCATGGTCTGATGAAATCTCATATGCGAATGTTTATTCAGAATACCCAGGTTCAAGTCAAGTTCCAAACACCTTTGGAAGGGATTGCAAGGTCAGTGACCAAGTATGGAGGCAAGGGTCTGAGAAGAAAAATGTCATCCTACTTCTCCTGCTTCAAGCCACCTTGATGAGTTGAAGAGGCAACGTCAGACTTGGGAAGTTAAACAAGTGCCCTTGGGAGGCAACCTAAGCTTGGTTTTTCTTTCTTTCTTTCATTCTTGTTACATTTTACTGCTTTTCTTTTGATTAATTATTACTGGTTGTATATGATTTTGATTTGGTACTCAGGCGCTCCATAGTAAGTTTGGGGACAAGCCCGAGAGTAAGTTTGGCGGAGAGGATTTGGTCTTCATGCCCTTTATTTTTGCTAGTCCCTTTTTCTTTTAAAATTGTATTTAAAAAAATGTGATCTTGTTGTGATAGAATCAATCAACTTGCATGCCTATTTAGGGAACCTGAAAATTGTGTGATCTTGTTGTTTAAAGCTCATTAGAAATGGTTTCATACCATACATGAATCTTGTTACTTGGTTGTTAATGGATTGGCACCATTTTGTGAGTAATCTGCATTCCTTGTTCTGGGTAGGAGAATTGAGCTTGAAACATGATTTTATTGCTGAGGGGACACTTCTGAGGCTTTACCCTCCTAAATTTTCAAGATTCTCTGATGCTCTCTTGATTTGCACAATGTTTGAATATGATAAAGACATTTTGTTTGTTAAGCCTGTGACCAAAAGCTAACCCAATGATCACATCTTTTGCATTGCCTCTTGAGTCTAATGATCCTCTTCCTTTATTAAACCCTTCCATTTGAGCCTAGCCACATAAGTAATATCTAACCTACCTGAAGGGGCTAGGTGAGCATTGAATGGCTACCTCTTTGAGACCGATAAGTTACTGGGAAAATATTTGATACAATGATCAAGTATCCCTTTGAGACTATGTAGGTTATTGGGGAAATGAAAACAAAAAAAAAAGAAGAAAGAAAAGGAAAAAGAGAAATTGAAAGGTACAAAATTTGTGAGTTGAAGTCTTATTAGAAATACCAATGCTCACTTGCCTTTTAAGGTAGCAGTTTACATGTTCATTCTATCTACCTTGTATCTTGGCATCAAACAACTTTAAATTAAGTCCTTCTGATTGTTACATTGTGTGAATTATGAGCTTGTATGTTTGAGATGAAAATCAAATGCATTGGGGGTGGACTCAAATTGTGTTAAATGAGAGAAACACAAGCCTAAATTTAGGAGAGAATGATTAAGCATATACCTAAATGATAGGTTAATAAAGCAAAGCACTTTGCATGCATTAGTTACTAAATCCATTAACTTCCAAGTTGTGATTGATCAATGTATTGTTGGTATGACTCCAACTTTTCATTTCTTTTGAGCCTCAAGTTACACAGTTGATGGTTCAACTCTTAGGACTATTTGGATGGTTGATTTGCCTATTGCCTTGTTGCTTTACCCGAGGATGTCGCAAAGATTAAGTTTGGGGGAGTGATAACCATGCTAAAGACATGGTTTTATATCTTTATTTTTGAATTAATCTCCTTTGATTTACTCTTTTTACTACTTATTGCTCTAATATTTTTAAAAGTTTGATTTAAGGTTGTGATTGAGCTTAGTTGATTGAAAGGAAGAAGAACCCTTATTATTTTAACTTGTTTTTGCAGGCAAGCACTCAAGATAAGATGACTTAAAGCCTTGATGGAAGATCAAGAGCAAGTTTCTTGGATGTTCAATGCCCAGGCACTCCAGAAGCAGTGCCCAGGCGCCCTTGAAGAAATCAACAAGCATTCCCTGGATGCTTAGTTCTTAGGCACCAAGGACGAAGCACCTAGGCACTCAGGTTTATAAATTGAAATTGCGCTCAGGACATTCAGTGACTAGGTGCTCCAAATGCAGCGCCTAGGCACCTATACCAGAGTATAAATTCATATTTTCTTATTTAAATGAGGAGCTGCGTGGAGAGCTGCAGGGGGAGCCATTTTGGAGCAGAGAAGAGCCCTATTTTGGGAGCTCTACGGTGGATTTGAAGAGAAGAAGAGTGGGAGCTCAAATTTTCTTCAATCTTCCATGGAGTTTTGCATCTTCTTCCTTGTTGTTTTAGTTTCTACATTTATTTCTATTCTAGCCAAACTCTCCCTTGTTGGGATTAGATGGATTTTGATGGATCTTGATTGTTGTTAACATCGGATTCAATTAATATAAGTTATTATTTCTATTTTGAGTTTATGATCTCTTCTCTTAATGCTTTCTAAAGATTGATTCTCTTTAGAATGATTTTAGGATTGTATGTTGAACAGAAATTTGATATATGATTTATGCTTTGAGATTATAAACCTTGCTTATCTCTAGGCTAGGAATAGTCATTGATTTGCTCGTTACCTCTTTGAATTCTAAATCATAATGCGTGTTATCTTTTAGAATCACCTAAGGAATTAAGATTTTTAATTGGGAATAAAGCGTTAACTACCTAAGGAATTAGGCGTTGAGTATTTTAGAGGATTCGGTAACAAAATAAGAATAGTAGCTTGTGTTAGTTCCAATTGATATGCAACAAGTGAAATTAAATGAAGCTTGATCTCAACTCTTTCATTAATTGATTGTTTTTCATCTCGCATACTAAGTGTTTGATAAATTGTCAACTAGAAACCCAAAAATATTATCATTGCTTTTGTTTCTTTTGATTTTGTTATTGTTACTAGAACTTTCTTTGATTCAAATCTAAGTTTAAATAGTAGTTAACTTTGCATTTTGGTACTTGGTCATCGATCCCTGAGAACGATATCTGGTATCTCACCGATTTTATTACTTGACGATTTGATACACTTGTCGTGGTCCCATCAAGTTTTTGGCACCATTGTTGGGGATCGATTTTACCAATATCGAAAATTTCGATTGGCGCCGTTGCCGTTGCCGTTGGTCCCATCAAGTTTTTGGCGCCGTTGCCGTTTGTCAGCAAGAGCCGCATTAATACTAGACAAACGTCACCCCTGGTTTTGCTGAGTATCCTCTATGTGCTGATATCTCTCAGTATATCTTGCATCATTTGCTCCAACTGATGCATAATGTGAGATAGTGTCGCATCTCCCTATGGAGGTGGTAGGTGCTCCTCATGGTAATAAAAAGGTAGTGGTAGTGGTATACCTACTGGCTCTTGCCCTACTTCCTGCTCTACCTCCATGAGTTCAACTTATAGAATAGAGTTCCCTATAATGTCTACAAAATGAAAGTGGGTTCCAACTTGGGTGCACAACCCTATAGAAACTAGTGTAGCTCAGTCGAGGCAATCTCTAGCAATGATGGGATAAAGCTTAAGAGCATGTGGGTCAGATCCTAATGACTCAGCAGTGGCTAGGATCAGACTACCACTCACCATTCTACCCCTAGTTTGTTTAGCAATGTAGATGAAGTGCTGACTATTTATAGGTGAATTTAGTTAGGACAAATTCCAACAAACAAATATATTTTATCAGTCGAATATGAGTTCAGAGTTATGTGGTAATCTCGTTTTGAAAATGGTTTTGAAGAAATTTGTGAAAACTTGATTCAAGAAGTGAAGGGAAAGAAATGGAAGCTTAGAAAAAGCTTTAAAACTTCACAGAAAATTAAAGATGCAGAAAATATAAAGGGCAAGAATTTAAAGTGCATAAATTTAATGTGCAGGAAAGTAAAGTGCAAAAAATGCAAAGTGCTGAAGATTAAAAGTGCAGAAAGTTTAAAATGCAGAAATCGTAAAGTGCATAAACTTAAAGTGTAGAAAATGTAAAGAAATTTAAAGAATAAGACTTAAAATAAAGGAGTTTAAAAGAGCATTGCATTAATGCAAATGACTTGAAATGAAAATGGAAGACATACTTAGAGTCAAATCCGTTAATCTGCTCGAGTGAGATGTTAGGATTGTATATCCAGTAACCAACCATTTGTACATCGTGAATACTAGTATTTATAGGAAAATTATGAAAAATAACTGACTCCTAAAAATTGACCACGTACATGGCAGTTATGTCACATTTTTCTACACTAATATTTTGCTCAACTGAGAACAGTTATGAAATCTTTCAACAATAACCAACTTCCGTCGAATTCAGAATTGGTAACTTTATTTTCGATGAAGCCAACCCTTGACCATTTGAGAGTTGGCCACCCCTTGGAGCATCATTTAGCTGTCAAATTCAAGACTGGTATTCCCACCTTTAACATGTCGATTCAACAATTGGAAAATTTCTTCAATGTCATCATTAAGCTGTCGAAAAATCTCTTCGTTGAATGTCTCAATGATATCATCTGACCATCAAAATTATCTTTGTCGAATTAGAACTTATAATTTTACCCCTAACAAATGCCCTCCAAAATTTTTCTTTTGACAATGCTGGAAGAAAGATAAATTTTAATCTTATCTTCTAATTCTAATTTGACGTCAAGATCTTATAAAAAATCTTTTCGAAAACATTTTGATTTTAAAAAATCCAGTAAAATCTTCTGTGGATTTCTTGAAAACCACAACTGCAACTTATCATTTCAAAACATTAAATAGCCATATTTTTTCCTATTAAATAGGGATCATATTTACCCTTTTGAAAATAGCTTTTTTGAAATTTTACAAATATCACGCGTCTTTTCCTCTCTTTTACTGTTCATTACTTCTTTAAATCCCACAAAATCACGCCACTTTACTCCATTCTCTACTGTTCATCATCTTCAACCTTATTCTCGCGCGTCTTTTCTATAAAACTTCTTCCTCAATAATAGCCTCTCACTCTAAATCTTTCAATGAACAATCAGTAGATTTGAGCAGTCACGCCATTGTTCAAGACCCAGTTCTAGAGAAATCTGAACTGTGGAATCTTTCCAAGGTAATTCTTTCTATCAACGACCTTTCACTTTCTTTAGATTCTCTGGCTACTTTCTTGGGCCCAATTCTGCCCAAAGAATTCATAACCAAAGAAATTCAAAGCTTTTTTTCTTGTAAAAATCCTAAAGAAGAAGCTATCTTAGCTTCACTTCCTTATATTCCCATTAGTTATTTTAACAAGTCTGAAAGGCTCTTCAGAACCCCTCTTGGCCAAATCAATGGGTATCTTGATTGATTTGATAAAATTCAAGCCTTTAAGGAAACTTTATGGAGAAACATGAGTATTTTTTACTACATCTAGCTCTCACATTATCCCATAAAAATAAATTCTTGTATGTTGGGTGCGTCCTTTTTCTTCTAGAACAAAACTACCAATTCTTTTTATTTTCTATATGGCATGATGGGACCCAAGCTTTTCAACGTGGCTGCCATAATTGGTCTTCGACTAGATAGGAAGGTCCTTACTCATCTCCTCCAACCCTTGAATACCATGGATGTTTACTCAAAAGCCCCAACTTCCTTTTCAAACTTTGTTAATTTCTATTCCACAGCAAAAGGTCTTGTGTCTGACGAAAAACATGTGGCTTTTCGCCTTCTCTGGTTGTCGGCCTATGCTCTGTGTTCTAAATCAGTTCAAGTGTCGAAACCATACCTTCAGCTTGCTAATCTTATTCATGAAGGTCAAAGTTTGGCTTTTGGCCAATTCCTTCTTACCAATCTATACCTTAGTATTGGTGAGATTGTTCAAAGCATCAGATCCTAAACAAAGAAAACCAACGCTGGTGGCCTCATATGGTTACTTCAGCTCTGGCTTAATGTTATCCTTGGAGATTATCTGGTCAACACTTCTCCTTCAACAGTTTCTTCTGCTACCTATGGCATTAGACTTTGCCATGTTAAGCACGAAAAAATCCACAAACAACACCCAAAGAATTTCATACATTTCTTTAGCATTTTTCATTCTATTTCTTTCAATACGTAAGACATCTATTTTGCACCTTTTGCTAACTGTTCTTTCAATCCAGAGTGGTTTCCACTAATTTATGACAATCCTTCCATTCAAACCGACAATATTTCCATTTGGTCAAATTTTCTTTGTCAACAAGTATTAGTTGTTGGCCTCCCTGGTTCAACAAGTAACTCTTTGGAATTGCACCTGTCAAATTCAATAGCTCGATAACTAGGATTCGGTCAAGCCATCCCAGCTCTATTTTCACAAAAAGCCAAAGAACACCTTATTAATAGTCACTTACAAGACATGGCAGACCTTGTACAGGTAGCTACGAAGAACGAGAGATACAAGCAGTATTTTTTGATTTCCTCTTTCACACCTTATAGAAGGGTTACCCCAGATTTTGTCGAATGGTGGACCAAATACTATAGTCCTTACCATATCGATATCAAAGTTTGTCGAAGCCGTATAACTAAAAATTTCGTTCTTGTGTAGGATCAAGAGCCTTCGACAAAAACCAAAGGTAAACATATTCAAGACATTAAAGCTTTCGAGAAATACTACAAGATCAAGTGGGATTTCAGGTATCCTGGCATAATTGTTCGACATTATGAAGAAGTCGTGGCTAGACAAAAACAAATGCACAAGGAAAAATGCTCTATTAACTTTATTGCGATTTCCATAAAAAAACCCTTTGGCACGGCTTGAACCTTTTCAAGTTCCCTTTCCAAAACCAGTGCCTATTCCTTGTGCTCGTTTTGGTTTCGCCGACAAATTCCCAGGTAAACCTACCAGGGCTGGTAACTTCCTTACTTCTGATAGGATCTTTTTTGCGAGTAACATCTTTCTTACAAGAATTCTAGAAGTTACTTTTTCCCATCAATTTGTTTCATCGTATGAACAATTTTCCAAAGATACTTGAGTCATCACTAAATTTCTTGAAGGAACTTCTTTTCATTTTCTGATGTCGAATTCTTATTTCATCGACTAATTATTATTATTATTTTCATAGCAACCCCACTAAAAAGACTCTTGGAGTACAAATAACTAGAAGAAGAGGAAGAGGAAGAAGAAAAAGAAGAAACCTCTGCCTTAAAAAAGAGAAAAGGCAAAAAAGCTCAAAATCCTCCTATCCCCAAAGCCCCAAAGGCTAAGACAACCAAGGCAGCCTCGATGAAAAGTCTTGCTAGACATAAGGCTATTGCCAAGCCTTCAAAGACAAAAACTTCCAAGGTATCTTTTTCTTTCAAATTTCAAAATTAGTCTCAACTTATCGAAACTAAATCTTTTGTCAAATATAAGTTGATGACTCAACTCCCACTTCTTCTATCAAAATTATTGAGTCTTCAAGCCCATCTTCTAAAAATCCTATGAAGGTATAATTTCTATTACTATATATATATATATATATATATATATATATATATATATATATATATATATATATATTTCTTTCAAATTTCAAATTAGTCTTAACTTATTGAAACTAAATCTTTTGTCATATATATGTTGATGACTCAACTCCCACTTCTTCTGTTGAAATTATTGAGTCTTCAAGCCCATCTTCTAAAAATCCTCTGAAGGTATAATGAAGGAAGGATCATTGGTGAGGTCAATCTTTGTCATAAAATATTTAAGTCCTTCCAGAACAGGCTCAGGAAGAATTGCTTGGACAGGGCCGAAGTAAGACCACCATTTCATAAACCAATGAGGGAAGTCATACTGGACACCACGTTTGAAGTAAAACATCCAAGAATGTTTTCCGTTGGCATTTTTAAACCAAAAGGTTTTGTTCTAAGCTTCCAGATAATCCCAGAAGTTGAAATCAATTGGGTAAGGTTTAGAAAATTATCTTGGCTTATAAAAATTATTTCCCCATTCAGATGGAAAGATAAATTTTAAAATTTGACAGGTTGAAAAGTTAATCAATTTAGGATTATCCTTTTCTTTAAAATGTTTCATAGAAACAGATCCTATGTCAATCAGAATGAACTCATAAAACTCTTGGATTTTAGGAGGGATTTCAGGTTTAAACAAAAGACCTTTAGGAAAAATCTTTTGGGCCACACGATTAGGGTTAACATTAAAAATGTCAGGTTCCATTTGCAAAACAAACCAAGAAATATCTTTTTTGACACAATTGGTTTGGGAATGGACAGGAGAAACAGATTGGGATTGGGATTGGACAATATCTCTACTGGGAGAATTAATGACCAACTCTTTGTTTTCTGTTTCTGGATTTGGGTTTCAAGGTCCTCTTGAGAGGCGATGTCAACCCAAGATTCTCTGGGTAATTTGGTAAGGCCTTGCTGTTGGAAAGCCTGAAGGGTTTGGATTGAATATGGACAAGCATAGTCGTCACTGGTTTGTTTGGTAGTTTGTTTCTAGGTTGATGACCCAGTCTGGGTAGTTTGAATCTGAGTAGAAGACTCAGTTGGAGTCGAAGACCCCAAGGTAGAAGATTTCTTAGTTAGCCCTGAAAGAACTAACTTACCTTTACCACCCCTTCCACGAGAAGGGAGAGATGAGAATGATGAGCCTCCTCGAGGCATACTGCTACTTTCCCTAAAGATATTCACGAGTAAGGTAGTCAGGTAATGTGTTTGAGGTTCCTCTGATATATTCAATATCAAAATCAAAGACAGAAAGGATGGCTTGCCATCTTGCAAAAATTTGTTTTGAAGCTAAATTTTTAACATCTTTTAACAAAATGTCTTTAGCAGATTTATAATCCACACGGATTAAAAACTTTTGATTTAAAAGATCAGATTGAAATTTTGTAATGCACAAAGCAATTGCCAAAATTTCTTTTTTCACAGTTGAATAGTTCTGCTGGGCAAAATTCCAATGTTTTGATGCATATGCAATGATATGCTCTTTGTCTGCGACATGCTATTTAAGAATGCCACCATAACCAATGTCTGAGGCATCAGTTTTGACAATTTTGAAAGCTTCAGGATTTGGAAGGTAAAGACATGGAAGAGACTTCACCTGGGATTTGATTTGTTTGACAATACCTGTATGGATGTCTGACCATGGAGGTGGGTTAGTTTTCATACGGTCATGCAGAGGTTTGATAAGATTACTCAGTTGAGGGAAGAAGTCAGCGACATAGTTAAAAAAACCAAGAAATTTCTGAAGTTGGTTTTTGTCAATAATTTGATTTGGGAATTTGTCAGCAAATTCGATAACCTAATTGATAGGATTGATAGTTCCTTGATAAATGTTATGACCAAGAAATCTGATTTGAGTTTGGAACGGATTAATTTTTGATTTAGATACAGCTAAACCATTTTTCTTAATTATATTAATAAAGATATTAATGTGCTTAAAATGTTAATAGATTGGGAGTATACAAGAACATCATCAATTTATACGATAGTAAAGTTTGAATAGGAATTGAAGATTTTGTTCATGATCCTCTGAAACTCTGAAGGAGCATTCTTCAGAACAAAGGGCATTACATTCCATTCGTACTGCCCGAAAGGAACAGTGAAAGTCGTCTTATAGCGATCACTCTCCTTGAGTTGGATTTGCCAAAATCCTGACTTCATGTCGAATTTAGAAAAGATTTTAGCAGAATGAAGTCTTTTAAGAAGATCTTTTTTATTTGGAATAGGATACCTAATCCATTGAAGAGCTTAATTAAGTGGTTTGTAGTTTATAACAAGGCGCGAAGCTCCTCTTTCGATCTCAGCAGCTTTGTTGACATAAAAGGCAGAGCAAGACCAAGGAGACTTACTCTTTCGAATAAGACCCTTAGATAAAAGATCATTGATCTCTTTTTGACAGAAATCAAGCAGTTCATGACTCATCTGGATAGGATGAGCTTTGGTTGGGATCTGAAGATCATTGAAGTCTTTCTCATATGGAAGATCAACCATATGCTTCTTACGTTCCCAAAATGCATTAGGAAGGTCAGAACAGATTGAATTTTGGATCTGAAGGTAGAGAGATTGAATGCGATTCTGAACTTGAGGTTGAGAAAGCTGTGATTCAATATTTTTATAAGAAATTTCTTCCTTAAGATATTTGATTTGGTTATTGTTGATTAGATTAATAATTGGATTAAGAGTTTTAAGAATCAGTTTTCTGAGAAACAAAAAACAGATGGTTTGCCGAGATGTTGGGTAGTAATACCCTCGTTAGTAATTTGCAAAGGGAAGAGAGACTTAGTGAAAGACGTTCCTAAGATAACTTCACCTTTGAGGTTCTTGACAAGCAGAGAAGAGGTTTCAATCTGAAATCCTTGATTTTTGATAATTGCAGATGAAAGTTTGTATTGTATTTTCAGTTTGGATCCACTAGCAGTACTGAGCCGCTCAGTAGTTTTCTCAAAATATTTTGTTGGAACCATTCCTTCCAAAATACAATTTGAATCTGCACTAGTATCAAATAATGCAACAATATTTAGAACAAAATCACCGATTTTGATATTAATATTGATGAAGAATTTTTGAATTCGAAGTTAGTTAATAATGTCACAAAATGCATCATTATCATGTTGTGGATTAGAAGATTCAAGAATCTTTTCAGATTTTTCAGATTCGGCATCTGACTGCATATCACCTAACTGGGAGATGATAAGTGAATGAGGTTTTTGTTCTTCTTTAAGATTTTTAACTTCAATTTTAAATTGATTAATTTTAAATTGAAGATCTTGAAGAGTGACGGGTTTTTTGGAAGAAGATTTTTCAAGCTTCTTGATAGTTTTTTTAAGATCATATTTATTTTTTAGGATTGGATTCTTTAGATTTTTAGAAGATGATTCTTCAATAATAGATTTAAATTTTTGTAAGAAGATACTATGCTCTTCTGAGTTTTCGACAGAATTAAGAACTTCAAACAGAAGATCTTGTTCTTTGGTTAAGACATTAACCATTGGAGAGTTAGTATTATCATCTGACAATGAGATATCATCATCTTGGATTTGATTTAAATCTTCAGAAAATTATTTTTCAGAATCTTCTTCAGATGATTCAATTAAGAGATTATTAAGTTGTTCTTCAACAGCTTGATCAAGGTTTAAGACTTTTATCTTTTTCTTAAGCCGACAATATTTGCTAATGTGACCAGGTTTGCGACAATTATAGCAGATTACAGGTTTTTTCAGGACATTGACATTGTTAATAGGAGGTTTTGACTTAAATTCTTGCTTAAGTCTTCTGGGTTTGGTTGAAGCTTTATGCTTAAAATATTTAAATTTTTTATTCTGAGGATGAATCTGTTTTGGTTTAGTTTTCTTCTTCCTAGCACAAGGAAGACCAAATTATTCGCAGAAGTTTCCAAGCTCCCGCTTAGTTTGAGCCTTTTCTCTGGCAAGTTGGGATTGAATTTTATCGTCTTAATAGATTTTTAGGGCAACTTTCCAGACGAAAGCAATGAGTTGACCATAGCTCAGTTGCTCATAAGGAATTTCACTATTAAGAGACTGACCACAGATTTTATCTCTAACTTTATCATCTAGAAATTTAGGAAGACCTGCAAGGAATTTCTCCTTCTAGAAAGGTTGTTGACAATCTTCACGCGTATAAACCCTAGTAAGGAAGGTATCACGATACCACCTAAAGTCAGCTAAGGTTTTACACTTAAGATTAGATAAGAGTTCAGCAGAACGATCACGCCAGATAGTTGTATCACCAATGAAGTGTTGAACAATGGCGAAGATTAAAGCGTTTACCACATCAAGGATAGGTTTGCCATCACTAAGGATAGGACAGTCTTCTGGATCAAGTTTAACGGCATTCTGAATGTCGTTTCATTGAGTATCAGTGAGATAATGATCCCACCAACCTTTGAGTTGACCAGTGAAGCCAGCGATGAGAACTTCATAGATAACTTGATCACTGCAGTCATAGGAAGTTTGATATGATGTAGAGACCATTGTCATTTCTTGAAGAGTATTAAGGATTTGATACTCAGTTTTTCCATCTAAATCCCAAACATAGACGTTGTTGGCGCTAAAAGATTTAAACGTTGGATCAGGTTCTTCAAGCAACAGATCAGGAGAAGTTGCTCTTTGATAGTAAAGTTTAGAAGGATTTTTCTAGTTAAGAACTTTGCTAATAACTGGGTTAACTTTGATGACAGAACTTTGTTTAGATTGTCAATCTGGCTCAGACTGGGAATCAGATTATTTGATTATGTTAACTATTTTGGAAACTCTGGAGGTTTCAGATTGAAGAGTATCCAGGATGACAACGTCAACAGGCGGGATATGATTTAATTTAGAAACAATGTCACTGACTAGATCAGTGTTAGGGTTGGAATTAAGATTACCTAAATTCTTGTTTTTTTAAGAGCTTAATAGTTTCTTTTACTTGTTTAGAAACTTTAAACGGTTTGAAGATGGGTTTTTCAATTGTAATTTTCTCATATTTAGTTCCAGAAACTGATGGTTTATCTTCAGGTTGTTTTTCTTTATTCTTAGGTTCTTTGTTCAAAATTTTCTCACCTAAGACTTGAAGATATTTGTTTGTATAATTATTTTGTTCTATTAGACTTTTAATATCTTGAGATCTTATGGGTTCATCGTCAGCTCTAGATTTGAAAGGAGAAGCGATGACAAGCTTGTTGTTTTTATCTTTCTTATCAAGAAAATAAGAACTTTGAGGAGGAAGAATGGATTTAACAAGGGTTTCGTCTTTACGATGCCAGACAATTAAGACTTTAACAGACAGATCCTCCATAAGACCGATACTCCAAGGGTAGGGAATTTCATTCCTAGTTAGGTAGGCATGAAACCAATCAAAGAAAGGAACATTGGTTTTAACGTTTTCCATAAAAGTATACCATTTATTCTGGATTTCAGTTTTCTTTTCACCTTTATAATTTTCAAAAAACCATTTCCGTTGAGGCGTCCATGCCTCAGAAAAGAAGTCTTTTTTAAGGGTTAGTTTATCAATTATGAATGGTGTATTAATCATGGACATCATTCATATCAAAGAAAGTTGGAGAGAGAATAGATCTCTGGTCTTGGTTATCTTCCTGGCGGTAGATAGGTTTGGGAAGGGTTGACAATGTGTCTAAACCCTGCAGCTTAATAGTAGAAGAAGATCCTACAGTAGAGAATGATTTTCTTGACAAAACAGATTTGAAATTATCAGATCTAGTTGAATTAGACCTAAAAGATCTAGATGAACTAAATGAGTTTCTTCGGTCAAACGTAAGTTCGACTTTTCCAGATTGATGTTGGATAATTTTGTAAATCTCTGGAGATTCTTTGGGCAAAGCTGGAGCAGCTTCATCCATTGTCCATTTTTGAGGGAGAGTAACATCCTCCCATCGGATCATTTTTGTGACAACTACGTTGGCCTTAGATGTGTCAGTCAAAAATAAGGTTGTAACCCTATTTTCTTTAGATTTTAAAGCATTGGACATGGAAGAATTCATTACTTTATACTAAATCTTATAGATTAGAGATAAAGGGACAGATCCGGGCTTCATGTCTAAGCCACAGACTTTCATGTTTAAGAAAAGATAGTCTAAGATGTTTTTGTCTAAAAGACTAACCGTTCGATTAGGATAATAGTTGAAGTAGATCGGACCATGACCTAAGCTTGTTTCAACTGTTCCAAGCAAGGAATCGTGGAATTGGTTGTGACGAACATCTCTGAGGCAGAGAAGAACAGATGCATTTAATCCATTACGGATTAATGGTTTGATAGCAACCTGCACACAAGCAACATGCAGAAAGTTGTATTTTGATTTATGTTTTTTAATTGATTCTTCAGACAACAAGTGAAATTCTTCGTCATCAGATTCAATTATGATTGTTTTCTCTATAGTCCTAATAATATAATCAGAACTCCTAAAGAATCTACCTTTAGGTTTGTAGAGTTCGTTTGTGGAAATCTTAGGAATTTCCCAGTTGTCAAAGTCTTGATTTATATCTTCAAAATGAATTTCTTCATTAAAGATATCTTTTTTAGTTTGTTTAGATTGTTCTTCAGAAAGAGAAGAAGATAATGGTTGGGATGATTTGATGGATAGCTTAGAAAAAGCAAAAGACAATGATCGTAATATAGTTATAAGGATTTGAAACAAAAGAGAGAAAAGCAAACCAGATATAAGAACAGAAATATAAACACAGAAGATAAAAGATCAACAATAATAAGATGTATAGACCCCCAATATCATTGCTATCATTTAGATCCATAGAAGCGGAAATGAGAAAATTTAAGTTAAATTTATCTTCTGAACTAGATCTTAAGATTACCAGATTATCTTATACTTTGATTTAAATCTGAGATGATTATTAGTTATTAAATTATATTTTAACCTTTTAAGCCCTTAATTATGTCCAGATCTACAGCCACCGCAAGCATTTACCAGATCTTGGTCCAAGGTCACCACCGTACCCAAACTCTCACTATTTGTGGAAGCATCGACGAATTAGACTTACTGCCCTTCACCACTGGGTCTTACTGCTACAACCCCACAACATAGATCCAACACGGGTATTATGTACCATCCAGTCCAAGATAAGGTAACATAAACTGCGTACTTTCCAGATCCAGTTATAATATCCAGTTTTAACAGGTTATAACATGATTTAACAAAGAAATAAACAGATCAGATAAATATCAAAGCATTATAATATAACAACGTTAATATCCAGTTCAATAAGATAAAAGCAACTTAAACTCCGTTCATTTACTTTCCTACTTCCCCATCAGGCTCTGATACCAAAGTTATAGGACAAAGATCATGGGAAAACAGAGGGGAAAGAAGTGAGCAGGATGAAGAGAAGTAGGAGGTAGACGGACTGCTTATATGAAATAATATGCAGAAAATAAGTAAATAAAATTAAAACATTAAAGTAAAAATTAGAAGTGCGTCAGATACGGCGAGATCCGGCGAAGAGATGAGAAAAGAAGAATAATTTACATATGAGAAAAGATTGAAACTTTATTATTTATATATATTGGTAAATTCTTACCTTATTTTACCTTTGCAGAAGAAAAAGAAGAAGACTCAATCCTTAAGTTCTAGTTTGAAACCTACTACGAAACTTGAAGCAGAAACTGCCTCCATCCCCCTCAAGATAAATGCTAATTGACATAATTTCTTCCTTAAGAATTTAAAATTTGGACTTCATTCAATAATTTGATCTTTCCTCTGTTTCAGGATCCAAAGGCTGAACAAATTGCTGAAAATCCTTCAGGACCTGACGTTGAATTAAGCACTGAGGATTAAATTTGATAGTCTATTGAGGTAAAATATTCCAATTTTTTTCATCTGAAAAATCCTTTTGATTTTATTTGCTCTAACATTGCCTTCGTTTTCTACAGCAATTGATAGATCCTGTTATACCCAACAGTCCTGCTAGGCAAGGCAATGAAAATCCTTTTCCAAATGAACAAATTTCTCCGGCTCCTGTAATGCCTGTTATCTCCTTGCCTCTTTCGACAAAAGTTCAAACTGCCTTGGGTGCTAGTTCCTCCCAAATAAATGAAGATAATTCCGTCGAAATCTTTTCAGAAGAATTCAACATGGATGCTCTGTTGGCTGAAATTGCACCCTCCAATCTACCCTTACCATCTCAAATCAATTTGACTGTCACCGACAGAAAATACTGAGGATATGGAAGTGGATTTGGATGAATTGATATCCATGTTGTCGGATAGACGTAGAAGTTCTCCAAGGTCAGCTCACTCCTCTACACAACCTGGACAAGATTCTAGTGACTCTTATGTCACTGGACTTTTGGCTGAGTTAAAGAATGCCTTCACTTACTCTTTTGAGCAACTAAGTTTTGACCAACCACTTCAGGATAGAATGCTGGCTATTGTAACTGAGTTGGAGCCCCTTTCTTAATAGCTTCCAATAACTAGTCAAGCTCTTACTTCGACTGTCAAATATTTTCTTCAAAACTTGTCCTTAAATTTGCCTACCATTCGTCAGATCATTCTTGCTTATGATAAAAAAAAGTCCAAGAAAAATCCAAGATCTTAAAGCAGCTGACCGATGCAAAGAACGAGAAAGCCAAATTAAAGGCCATCTTGATAAAGGAAAAAATAAGGAGGTAGAACTAGACAAAGAAATTGAAGATTTGGAGAAAAAACTTGAAGAAGCTCACCATCGAAAGCAAAAGCTCAGTATGGCATTGCAACAGGGGAGTGCTAAACAACAAAGCATTATCAACTACTCGAAACAATTAGCTTTCAAAACCAAAGTTGTGTTAGCAGATATAAACTCTCTTGAACCAGAATATCAAAAAGCTTGTGTCAGCAAACGAGTTTTGAAAAATTCTTGGGAAGTTTTGCAGAGAATTTAGATGTATTGGTTTTTTCTTTTAGTATCGATTTAATAATCCGACAGGATTTGCATGACCTTCAAATCCAGATCTAATAAACATTCATTTTGATAAATTTCCATTGCCTTATATATATGTATATATATATATATATATATATGTATATATATATATATATGTATATATATATATATATATGTATATATATATATATATATGTATATATATATATATATTTTGCTCCACAATTCTATATGTGAAAATGCTCTTAATCTGTTTCTTTTCAATGTATCTCATAAATGTGCATCATAATTAACTTAATTAATTAAAATGCAAGTTACAAAATATTGTGTAACGTCTTTATCTGCAAACTCCCCTATAAATAGTGTTATTCAGAGACACCAAGATTTAAAGAGTATAATCTGACCCTTTCCTTCTCATTTCTAGTGAATTTCACCATGTCTTTAAATAATTTTCTCTTCTCTCAATAGGAAAAATGGAAGAAGGACTTTGTATTAATGGTGATACTTATCTTGAGCTTCAATAAGAATCGTAATCTTCCTGATGAGTTTCAGTAATCATTGTAACAACCCAGTGTTTCTAAAACACGGTTGTTATGATTTGGATGTCTTATCAGGGAGTAGACAGCCAACCATCATCTTGTCCAGGACAAGTTAAAGGTAATCTACTTCTTCCTCTTCCTCAAGTCCTATGAGCTCAAACGACACATGCTTCAGTTGGGGAGAAGCTTCTGGTTTATTTAGAATAGGTCTATTTTTCTCTGCAATATTCTCTGACAATTTTAACAACTTGTAATGTAACTTGTAATTGTCAAATATATGAATGAAATTTAATTTTTAATCATTATCAATTTTTACTTCACTCATTGTCGGCTTATATGACTTTAAGTATTTGCCATTAATAGACTAAACTCTAAAACCTGAATTAACTTCGATAAGTGCATAAGTTTTTCCAAAAAATACTTGAGTAATTTTAAATGGTTCTTCCCATTTTGGAGACCATTTTCCATATTCTCCGCAACTCTTATCCACGGGCTAGATTACTTTCCAAACCAAGTCATCAACTTTAAAAGATTTGTACATAATGTAACACCCTCCGTAGGGCGTCACATTTTTAAATAAAACATAAAACCAAATAAAATCATTTTATAAAAGCTTTGAATTCTAAAGGATGAATTTGAAAATTTCTTTTCATGAAAATATAAACTTACCAAAAATTATAAGTAAAACAGAAATTAGATTGAATTAATTAATCCACATATTATATATTCCACAAAATATTCAACAACAATTTAAAACATAACATTTACAGACTCAGAGAAACAGTAGCAAACCCAAAGACGGGTACTACTAATAGCACGGTAACAACACTAACGAGAAAACCGGACCTACATGTTCCATTTCTCCACCAAACTGCATCCTGTTGAAACTTGGAAGATTACACCTTGACGCCGTCACCATCTTCAGAACATAGCCTCCAGTAGGTCTAAGAAACTTCCTTCGTCTACTATACGAATTTAACAATACAAACACAACAAGCAATACAGTAAAGAGGTGAGATCCCCTTTCACCAATACCAATATGGTAGCAAAGAATAATACGAATGACAAGGTCATTCCTTACACACAGATAATACCAATATAGTCATGTTATCAATTTACAATTAATTTGAATAAGCATATATCATAATAAAATAAACTACAATAACATTACCAGGATAGATATAACAATTCATACAATATAAAATGCCATAACAGTAAATCATAACAATATAAAATAACTTATTAAATGCAAGAACAACATATAATATCACAGATAAAGGATAATAATGTACAGACAAAATACAACATATAAACATATAATATCACAGATAAAAATCACAGATAAAAGAAATAATAATATACAACATATAAACATATGCAATAGGACTCAACCCTACTCCATGGAGCTAAACACATATAGATATCAGAGAGAATGACCCGCAAAATCTATTAGTACCACTACCTGCCCAACCAAACTATCATATTGTCTCACGTTGCGCCTATAGCCCCACGTCACATGGAACCCATTGTCCAAGGCGTGGTGTAGTTCACGGTCTCACGTTGTGGCACTACAGGTAATGTTATATTAGACTTTACAAAATCTCGATTAAATATAGTGCGTGTCGAGTCCATTAGTGTGCTATCGGTTACCACGGCCCAAATGGAAATGGAGCGACCGATCGTCCATATATGGGATCCCGTACACTAACGTCTCCAAGTTCATAAAGACAATGAACCACACTACGTTTATCGCATCGACAACACGATGTGATTCACCTTATCAACCAATCCACCAAAAATTGGCATAAACTCAATATATGATCCAAAAATAAGAAATTACCAAAATACCTTCAATAAAAATATATCCTCAAGGATAAATATATACAGTAAGTCCCACCAGACAAATACTGTTCCAAAGCCTGTACGGGTTCACCTCATAGCCCGACAGTGAAAAATATACAGAATACCCTTAACGGTATAAAATATACAGTTTCGGTCAATCGCGTAGAAATTTTATCGCATTTTCACAATCTCGTCGTTTTTATAAATGTTTTTAAATTGCGTAAATATATTTTACTATTTTTAAAATCGCGTAGAGTTTTTAATACATTTTCTCAATCGCGTAAGATTTTTTTAAAATCATTTTCTTGCCTGAATTCCTTAAAAATCACTATTTAAAATAAACAGAAATAATATTTAATACATTTAAACTACGTAGAATATTTTTCATACCGTATACTGTCTTTTGGACATCTTTTCTATCTTATTTGTTCGTTTTTAATATAAATTGACAGTATTATGTTTAGAAAATTTATAATAATAGTTTCCTAATTTTTTTGTAAAAATTCTGTTTACTTAATTTTTAACCGTATAATTTAATTTTTTGAAAACCACTAACATGCTTCAAAATATAATATGAACCATATGTTAGCAATTTACAAAAGTTACTGTATTTTCTTCAAACAGTAAAAATCATTTGTTTAAACTTCTTAAACTTAATCAATTTATTTCTTCAAAACTCATTGTAATAAAATCCTTTTGGCATTTATTACTTAACCTTAGTTGAAAATAATTCTATAAATCAAAACACATTTAAATTTGGCATTTTGGCCAAAAATCATTCTATGCTTTATACTTTATTCCTAATTATTTCCATACATTTAATCTCTTATAAAACTCTTGATCTAGTTTATTTTTATTAAATTATCTAGTCAATAGTTAGAAAATAAATTTGGATCAAAAGTATGTGGCATGTTGGCCAAATTTAACAAAGTCTTTGTATTTGATCTTTAAATTATTTTTCACCTTCTAAATAAATGTCAAATTTATTGTATTACCTAAATTCATTAAATCATTGTTTTAGAAAATGGTTTGGAAATGATGTTAGAAATCATAATTGTAACACCCTCCCTAGGGTATCACATGTCTGACTCCCGACTCAAAATCTGTAAAGAAGTTCACACAAGGTTTGAGTTATAAAAAGTGGGTTTTAAAATTTCTTCTTTATTGAAACATAAATTTACTGAAAATATTAGGTAATATTGAAAATCATATTTCAACTATTCATTATGCAATATTGACACTAATTAATATTTCATAATTTAAAGAGAAATATAAAATTAACAGACTCTTTTTTTTTAACAGTAGTAAACTCCATGATGGGTCCTACTTAATAGCACGGTACAACACTAACGTTAAAACTTAACATACTTATTCTGTTGTGTATCCATCTTGTTGCATCAGACATCTATTCTACTTCTGTTCTTTGTCAACACTGTACACCTTCGAGTCCTGAATGTCCACTCCTTATTGTTGTCACCCATCTCAGAGTATTCATTGCCCGTTATGTCTAAGACAACTCATTCTTTCTACTGTTTAATTTTAACAATACAGACACAACAAAACAACATAACAAAGAGGTGAGATCACCTACGCCAATACCAACATGGCAGCACAGAGATAACACAAACAGCAATATCATACAGGGATATCATACCAAACTTCTAATAATATATTCAATATTAATCAACTATCATCATCCAATCATATATCAATCCAAGTATTCAAAACAGTTGTCATAGCCAATATTCCTCAATTAATATATCATGCAGATATAAGTGTTCAGATTATGCATGTGCACAAAGACTCAATTTTTCAAAAACAACTCCATGGAGGTTTTCACAATTTCGAGGAGAATGCTCTGTCAATTGTCAGCCTTAGCCCAAAGACAATCTTCCAGTTGTTGAAAAGAATCGTGTTCTTGTCGGGTATCGTCAATGCGTTGCAACGAATCGCATCGCCAAGTGACACAGGGTACTCGCCAGCTGTCCACTTGGTCGACCGCCGCGCCTCGACGCCCCCAAGATCCATCATAGACCTCACTATCAATTCTCATTCCCTCTTCAACCACAAGGGCCATATACAATGCACGAATATATCCGTGCAAGCCCAACCCCAAAGGGCCAAATCTTTTCAATTTCATTTGTTCAATGTATCATATGCCTCAACGCATATTTTTTCCCAATGCATGTATAATGCACAAAATCCAATCACAAGCATCTCTTTCCAATGCATATAAAATGCACCAAATTATACTGTATTTTCAACAGCAAAAATCATGTTATCACATTTTCATAGTTATAAAACACTTTCGTCGTGTTTTCAAAATTGCGCAATATTTCCGTTTCATTTTCACAATTCCAAAACGTTTCTGTTACGTTTTCACAATTCCAAAATGTTTATATTGCGTTTTCAAAATATCGTAACTCTTATGTTACGTTTTCAAAATTCAAACGTTTACATATATTTTCACAATACCGCGACACTTCTATTACGTTTCACAATACAAGAATATTTCATTACGTTTTCAAAGTACCGCAACTCTTCTGTTGCACTTTTAAAACATGTACTAATTTTTTAATGTTTTTCTAAATCGCGTAAAAATATACGTTTCTCAAAATCGCATAGTATTTTTCCACTATTTCAAAATCACGTAACTTAAAAATCATTCTTTTAAGTTGCATAAATCATTTTCCATCATTCTCAAAATATTTAAAACACTTTTCAAATCACATAACAATTTTTCGCTATTTTCACAATCACGTAAAAATAATTCATCACTTTTCCATCACGTAGTGATTTTTCAATAGTAATTCAGATTACGTAAAATATTTAAACGTAATTCAAATCGCGTAGAAATATTTTAACGTATTTAAAATCGCGTAGAAATATTTTTCCATATTACGTAACTTAAAAATCACATTTTTAAGATACATAAATAATTTTTCACCACAATTTCATTACAGAAAATATTTCTTGACCTTTAAAAATTCCTTTTTAACTTTTCTCAAAATAATATAACTTTACACTTCATTTAATATATTTTCTTACTCAAGAAAATATTTTTCCACAGTTCTTTACTCAAGAAATTTTTTTTCAAAATATAATTCACAAAATCACTTTTTCATTGATGTAAATCAACGTTTAAAACTTAACATTTTCTAACGTATTTCAAAACTTGAAAATAAGTTATACGTTAAGTAAATTTTCAAAACACCATTATATTCTCCATTTTTCCCAAATCAATTCTAAAATCAATTTTCTTCAAAACAAATTAAGATTCAAACCCTTGCAACTTTTCTTTTTCATTTTCATATGAAAGTTCATTTCTCAAGTGATAAAATACTTTGATTTCCCTTTCCAAAATCCGTATACTAAAACATTTTGTTTCCACTTTAAAATTTCTTTGTTTCATATAAACCAAAATTATTCCAACCTCCAAAAATCGTAGAGTCTTTGGCCATTGAAGCCATCAAATATTTTCCTCCTAAATTGATATGGTTTTACACAAACAAAACCATTAAAAATTCTTTATTTTCAAAACCGAAATACTGATGGTCATAAAAACCAAACCCATTTGTTCAAATTCATTTTTACTTTCCTTACAAATCCTTTTTCACTTTCTTTGCAAATCCTTAAAATTATCATTGCTATTTTCATTTAAATCTCATGTTTAGTAAAACACTTAGAAACTTTTTACACAAAATCAATCAATAAAAATCCTTCTAAAATCATATTCATGTACTCTTTGAAAAATAAATTCTTTGTTTATTTTTCTTACTTTTCTAAACATCCATTTTCATCATTCAAGAAAATATTAATTTTGTGAACACCTATTTTGAGGTGTCTTGTTCGAAATCCACCATGTTCTAAGTACTCAAAAATCAATTCTTTTGTTCTTGAAAATTTTCAACATGAACCCTAATCAAGGGCATCAAAACCGTAGCTCTTCCTTGGCTATTGGAGCCAAAAATCAATTTCCTTTCCACCATCAAGTCATGGCATATACATATATATTTTATCATAAATAATATAAGCATACCATCAAAGCCATAAAAGCATGTATAGCATATCATCAAAGCTATAAAATCATGCAAAACATATCAAGCATAGAAAATTAATCAAAGCTCATAAACACCCACAAATTAATTACATGACCATGGATATGAATCCTCACATGGATTCCACATCCATCAAATAAAATACCATCTCTCACCACCATGCTTGGTTGGTGAGATGGATCTCCCTCTTACCTCTTGAAGATCCTAAAAAACTTCTTGTTTTGCTTCTTTTTCCAAGTCCTTCATCACCAAGAGCTTCTCAAATACAAAACAAAATACAAGTTAATTAACATATCAAGCTTGATTAAGAGAAACCATGGATCAAACATGGTTTAGATCATGAAAAAGAGAGAAGAAAATGAAGTTTCCTTATACTTCACCTCAAAAACCCAATAACTTTGATCTTGAAGAAACTCCTTGAAGATGAATGATTTAGAGAAAATCTTCAACATGAAAGTTGCTTAGAACATCATGTAGATTCAAGATCTATGGTTGGATGAAATTAAAAGAGCTTGGATGGTGATTTTAGGGGTTTTGACCGAATGATATCTCTTGAAGAACAAAGACGGAATTTTTTATTTTTGATAGAAACTTGAAGCTTGAATTTGAAGATCAAGATGAATGATTTTGGAAAAACTCATAACTAGAGATGTTCTTAGAATGGTGTTTAGGTTTAGAAAATCAAGTTGGATGAAATTTTTGAGTGATGGAAGGCATTCCAAGGTGCTTGGCCGAATGGTGTTTGGAGAAGAGAGATGGAGAGAAAATTTGCTAAGTTTCCTTCGAAAATGTTCAATGAAGACCAAGGAAGACAATAATGACTAAAGCATGCAATTATGGTCTTCCAAAGCTCCTAATGCAGCACCAACCGTCCCCCCCTCTTCATGCTTCTCATTGATGTGCAAGTTATCAATATTGGTCAATATAATACCTAATTGATCAAGACATGCAAAAGTCTTGTCCTTTGTCTTCTAAACAAGCCAAAACCATCCCTTTCCTCTTCATTATGCATTCAAAATGTGACAATTTTCAAGCCACCATTATTTGTGCATTCCTAGCCATTGATTAATTCAATGGTTAGGATTTAGGTAGATTTAGGTAGGTTAGAAGACTTAATCTGGCCATTGGATCTTTCTCCTTTAAATTCTAAATTTAGATGTGTCTCCAAAATTAATGGTCAAGATTGCTTCTTCAAATTTTAAATCCAAGGGTCATAATTAGTCTTTTACTTTAGAAGACCAAATCTCTACCCTTGATTAATTCTTCATCCAATGGTCATAAATGGTCTTTGTTACTTTTTAAGATTAAATCTCCACCCTTGATTTAATCTAAATCCAATGGTTATAAATGGTCTTTGTCATTTTTCAAGACCAATTCTACACCTTTGATTACATCTATGGTTGATATCAAAGCCTTCCTAACTAAGCTTATTCTCACACCATTGATTAAATCAATGGTTATTATCCAAGGCTTCTTTATTAAGTTTGTTTCTTAACCTTTGATTAAATCAATGGTTAATATTCAAACTAAGTATTCTCATCCAAGGGTATAAATCAAGTCAAGCTCTCTTTGTTGACTACGCAGTATAATATTTATTCTTGTATCCTACAAATAATATTTTTACTGTATTTTTATCATCCGATAATTAAATACAGTACAAAATACAGTACAAGAAATTTTCTAAAACTGTTTCCGGATTCAGGTTTAGTAAGATCCCCCCTCTCCGTCTAAACAGTACAAATTTTTCTATGCATAAAAAAAAATTTCACTTTGCGGGACCCACCTGGGCTCACGTATGGCCACCTGGGTCCACATACCCCTTGCGGGGCCCACAGACAGGAAAAATTTCAAAATCATCCATAAAATCACAAAAATTATAAAATGCACAAATATCAAATCAGATTACATAAAATAATTACCTAACGGTAAAAATTAAATTACGTAAAGTTTTCCCCGGCCCGAAAATTTTTATTTTCCTGACACGGAGTAAATCACTCAAAACGATCAAATACTGTTGACGGAATAAACAAAATAATTTTACAAGATTCATAAATTACTAAACAAGAAAATTTTATTAACTGTCAAAATTACTGTTTAAGAGATACTAAATTTGGGGTGTTATAATACTCCCCTCTTTATAGAAATTTCGTCCTCGAAATTTAATGACCATGATTTCACACCTTCGAAATAAATAATGACATTATTCCTTTATCTTTTCTTCAGTTCCCATGTAGTTTCACCTCTTACGTTATTCCAAACGATTCTAAACCATTGAAAGTTCTTTATCTCTTGTTCACTTCTTCTGATCAAACAAATATCTTAATAATTTTTTTTCTACGGTTTTCCATTACCGTCTTAACTTTTCCCATAGACAGACTTCTTCAACTTTTGAAGAATCCACCACGCTTCCACTGCGCCACTTTGATACTCTGACCTGGATATAAATAGGAATATTCTCTCTTGCAAGATATTCCTTCAATTGCAGTAGATAAAAGAAAACATCATGGAAAAGAACAAAATGAATCGAATATGTTATCGAACATATTCAGCAAAGAATTGGATGTAACTCGATCTTCAAGAATGAATTCTATGATATCAATACAGCGGCTACCATCCTTCATTCATGCCTAGAATAGTTTTTCTCAGATATTTTCCAACTAATGTAATGTATTACTTAAAATTTTCTTATCCTCATATCACTTCATTCTCCAGCTTTAGCTTCTTACCAGGAAACGTCTCACTAACCGAGTTCTCCTTTCAACCGCATTATATCAAATATTATAACATGGATTTTAAATAGGAATATCCTTTCTTGTAAAATATTCTTTCTTGCAAATGCAATATATGAAAGAACATTATAGAGGTTTAGGAAGAAAAGGTAGCGAAATGATCTAATATGTTACTAAACATATTCAACAAGAATTTGATTTTGCCTGATTTTCAGGAATGAGTTTTTCTGAAATACTAACACTGTATTGAGACAATCTCATAGGATATGGTTGGAAAATAACCAATCCATTTTCAAAGATCACGTCTGTTTATGAAACAGATCAAACTAACACAAAATTTTGAACGACAGATCAAACTAACACAAATATTTGATCTATAACAATGATTTGAATAATTTGAGTAGCTCGATCGGCTAAGAATAGAAACGGAAGTAAACAAATTAGAGGATTACGAATAACTCTAACATATAATTGATCTACTCAATCATATGCCATAAGGAATAGGTTATTCACAGAAATATTCAGTATGGTTTATAGGATTAGCTCCAAAGACGTAATCTCCATTGTTTAAATCTTCCGCTTAGAACACTCCCGTTCCATTCAGAGTAACAACTTCCCTTACTATCTAAAATTTTACTAACAGAAAACTCTGTTTTCATTGGAACTCTATTTTCAAAGATTGTGTTCCAAACTTCCCGCACTTAAAACAAATTATTTCCTTAGACGTACAATCTTTCATTAAATGCCCCTTTCCACACTTCTTACATTTCGGTGCAAATATCACAGTCAAACCAAACTTGTCATTACTAGTACTTTCTCCACAAGATTGTTGTTGTTGTTGACTTCTTGGAGATTGCAAGTATGTTTTCTGTTGGAATCGCTTGACCTTACGATTTCCCTTTTTTGTAACCAATATAGTCTAACGTTACAGGGTCTCTCATCCTGAGATTGATTTAACTCTAACAGAATCTTAGCTTAAGAAAATCAATTCTTGCTGCAGAACAATCTTCTGAGTTTGCTGTATAATTGCTTCAGCCACTGTTTGTATTACTTCCAAAGTTGCAGTCATATCACCACCATTATGTCTCGCTTCCACATGCGTACGTCTATCACGAGTCATTTCTTTTCTTCAAAGATGGACGAATCAAAATAAAATGGAAACCAGATGTAACCATTTCAAATAAATGTTTGTTTTCTTGACGTACATTCCTTCATTAAATACCTTCTTTCACATCAGTTACCGCCTTTGGTTTCCTCAATGGTTGTAAATACATTTCCCATCGAAATCAATCACTTTCCAAATATCCTTAAAAATATCGAGTTCCAAAATTATGAAATCTTATATTCCAAGACTGATTCTCTTCTATCAGATCCTGAACCTCAACTTTCATTTCTTTCCCACTGAACAGCGGTCCTTTGTTCCTGCAGTCATCCTTCCACGTTGCTCCCGTTGCTCTTGTAACTGCAACTGCATTACTAGTAACATGTTCCACTTCCACACAAGTACAACTATCCTGAGCCATTTCTTTTTTTTTCCCTCGAGGCGTGCGGATTGAAATACAATGGATCTGATATCCATTATAAACAACATTGTTTCTTTTCAAAAATCAATAACACAGAGAACACAACACAAGCAAAACAGACCTAACCACAAACCCGAAAAGACTCAAACAGTGCTCTGACACTTAAACCTTAAGCTCTGATACCAACTAATGTAACACCCTCCCTAGGGTATCACATGTCTGACTCCCGACTCAAAATCTGTAAAGAAGTTCACACAAGGTTTGAGTTATAAAAAGTGGGTTTTAAAATTTCTTCTTTATTGAAACATAAATTTACTGAAAATATTAGGTAATATTGAAAATCATATTTCAACTATTCATTATGCAATATTGATACTAATTAATATTTCATAATTTAAAGAGAAATATAAAATTAACAGACTCTTTTTTTTTAACAGTAGTAAACCCCATGACGGGTCCTACTTAATAGCACGGTACAACACTAACGTAAAACTTAACATACTTATTCTGTTGTGTATCCATCTTGTTGCATTAGACATCTGTTCTACATCTGTTCTTTGTCCTTATTGTTGTCACCCATCTCGGAGTATTCATTGCCCGTTATGTCTAAGACAACTCATTCTTTCTACTGTTTAATTTTAACAATACAGACACAACAAAACAACATAACAAAGAGGTGAGATCACCTACGCTAATACCAACATGACAGCACAGAGATAACACAAACAACAATATCATACAGGGATATCATACCAAACTTCTAATAATATATTCAATATTAATCAACTATCATCATCCAATCATATATCAATCCAAGTATTCAAAACAGTTGTCATAGCCAATATTCCTCAATTAATATATCATGCGAGATATAAGTGTTCGATTATGCATGTGCACAAAGACTCGCTTTTTCAAAAACAACTCCATGGAGGTTTTCACAATTTCGAGGAGAATGCTCATCGATTGTCACCTTAGCCTAAAGACAATCTTCCAATTGTTGAAAAGAATCGTGTTCTTGTCGGGTATCGTCAATGCGTTGCAACGGACGCATCGCCAAGTGACACAGTGGTACTCGCTACCGGTGTCCACTTGGTCGACCGCCGCGCCTCGACGCCCCCAAGATCCATCATAGACCTCACTTTCAATTCTCATTCCCTCTTCAACCACAAGGGCCATATACAATGCACGAATATATCCATGCAAGTCCAACCCCAAAGGGCCAAATCTTTTCAATTTCATTTGTTCAATGTATCATATGCCTCAACGCATATTTTTTCCCAATGCATATATAATGCACAAAATCCAATCACAAGCATCTCTTTCCAATGCATATAAAATGCACCAAATTATACTGTATTTTCAACAAAGAAAAATCATGTTATCATATTTTCATAGTTATAAAACACTTTCGTCGTGTTTTCAAAATTGCGTAATATTTCCGCTTTCATTTTCACAATTCCAAAACGCTTTACATTGCTTTCACAATTCCAAAATGTTTATATTGCGTTTTCAAAATATCATAACTCTTATGTTACGTTTTCAAAATTAAACGTTTCTGTTATATTTTCACAATACCGTGACACTTCTATTACGTTTTCACAATACAGTAACATTTCTGTTACGTTTTCAAAATACCGCAACTCTTCTGTTACACTTTTAAAACACATACTAATTTTTTAACATTTTTCTAAATCGCGTAAAAATATACGTTTCTCAAAATCGCATAGTATTTTTCCACTGTTTCAAAATCGCGTAACTTAAAAATCATTCTTTTAAGTCGCATAAATCATTTTCCGTCATTCTCAAAATATTTAAAACACTTTTCAAATCACATAACGATTTTTCGCTATTTTCACAATCACGTAAAAATAATTCATCACTTTTCCATCACGTAGTGATTTTTCAATAGTAATTCAGATTACGTAAAATATTTAAACGTAATTCAAATCGCGTAGAAATATTTTAACGTATTTAAAATCGTGTAGAAATATTTTTCCATATTACGTAACTTAAAATCACATTTTTAAGATACGTAAATAATTTTTCACCACAATTTCATTACGTAAAATATTTCTTGACCTTTAAAAATTCCTTTTTAACTTTTCTCAAAATAATATAACTTTACACTTCATCTAATATATTTTGTTACTCAAGAAAATATTTTTTCATAGTTCTTTATCAAGAAATTTTTTTTTCAAAATATAATTCACAAAATCACTTTTTCATTGATGTAAATCAACGTTTCAAAACTTAACATTTTCTAACGTATTTCAAAACTTGAAAATAAGTTATACGTTAGTAAATTTTCAAAACACCATTATATTCTCCATTTTTCCCAAATCAATTCTAAAATCAATTTTCTTCAAAACAAATTAAGATTCAAACCCTTGCAACTTTTCTTTTTCATTTTCATATGAAAGTTCATTTCTCAAGTGATAAAATACTTTGATTTCCCTTTCCAAAATCCGTATACTAAAACATTTTGTTTCCACTTTAAAATTTCATTGTTTCATAAAAACCAAAATTATTCCAACCTCCAAAAATCGTAGAGTCTTTGGCCATTGAAGCCATCAAATATTTTCCTCCTAAATTGATATGGTTTTACACAAACAAAACCATTAAAAATTCTTTATTTTCAAAACCGAAATACCGATGGTCATAAAAACCAAACCCATTTGTTCAAATTCATTTTTACTTTCCTTACAAATCCTTTTTCACTTTCTTTGCAAATCCTTAAAATTATCATTGCTATTTTCATTTAAATCTCATGTTTAGTAAAACACTTAGAAACTTTTTATACAAAATAAATCAATAAAAATTCTTCTAAAACCATATTCATGTACTCTTTGAAAAATAAATTCTTTGTTTATTTTCCTTACTTTTCTAAACATCTATTTTCATCATTTAAGAAAATATTAATTTTGTGAACACCTATTTTGAGGTGTCTTGTTCGAAATCCACCGTGTTCTAAGTACTCAAAAATCAATTCTTTTGTTCTTGAAAATTTTCAACATGAACCCTAATCAAGGGCATCAAAACCGTAGCTCTTCCTTGGCTATTGGAGCCAAAAATCAATTTCTTTTCCACCATCAAGTCATGGCATATACATATATATTTCATCATAAATAATATAAGCATACCATCAAAGCCATAAAAGCATGTATAGCATATCAAGCATATCATCAAAGCTATAAAATCATGCAAAGCATATCAAGCATAGAAAATTAATCAAAGCTCATAAACACCCACAAATTAATTACATGACCATGGATATGAATCCTCACATGGATTCCACATCCATCAAATAAAATACCATCTCTCACCACCATGCTTGGTTGGTGAGATGGATCTCCCTCTTACCTCTTGAAGATCCTCAAAACTTCTTGTTTTGCTTCTTTTTCCAAGTCCTTCATCACCAAGAGCTTCTCAAATACAAAACAAAATACAAGTTAATTAACATATCAAGCTTGATTAAGAGGAACCATGGATCAAACATGGTTTAGATCATGAAAAAGAGAGAAGAAAATGAAGTTTCCTTATACTTCACCTCAAAAACCCAATAACTTTGATCTTGAAGAAACTCTTAGAATGGTGTTTAGGTTTAGAAAATCAAGTTGGATGAAATTTTTGAGTGGTGGAAGGCATTCCAAGGTGCTTGGCCGAATGGTGTTTGGAGAAGAGAGATGGAGAGAAAATTTGCTAAGTTTCCTTCTTGAAAATGTTCAATGAAGACCAAGGAAGACAATAATGACTAAAGCATACAATTATGGTCTTCCAAAGCTCCTAATGCAGCACCAACCGCCCCCCCTCTTCATGCTTCTCATTGATGTGCAAGTTATCAATATTGGTCAATATAATACCTAATTGATCAAGACATGCAAAAAGCTTGTCCCTTTGTCTTCTAAACAAGCCAAAACCATCCCTTTCCTCTTCATTATGCATTCAAAATGTGACAATTTTCAAGCCACCATTATTTGTGCATTCCTAGCCATTGATTAATTCAATGGTTAGGATTTAGGTAGATTTAGGTAGGTTAGAAGACTTAATCTAGGCCATTGGATCTTTCTCCTTTAAATTCTAGCCCTTAGATGTGTCTCCAAAATTAATGGTCAAGATTGCTTCTTCAAATTTTAAATCCAAGGGTCATAATTAGTCTTTGCTACTTTAGAAGACCAAATCTCTACCCTTGATTAATTCTTCATCCAATGGTCATAAATGGTCTTTGTTACTTTTTAAGATTAAATCTCCACCCTTGATTTAATCTAAATCCAATGGTTATAAATGGTCTTTGTCATTTTTCAAGACCAATTCTACACCTTTGATTACATCTATGGTTGATATCAAAGCCTTCCTAACTAAGCTTATTCTCACACCATTGATTAAATCAATGGTTATTATCCAAGGCTTCTTTATTAAGTTTGTTTCTTAACCTTTGATTAAATCAATGGTTAATATTCAAACTAAGTATTCTCATCCAAGGGTATAAATCAAGTCAAGCTCTCTTTGTTGACTACGCAGATAATATTTATTCTTGTATCCTACAAATAATATTTTTATGTATTTTTATCATCCGATAATTAAATACGAGACAAAATACAAGATAAGAAATTTTCTAAAACTGCTTTCCTGATTCAGGTTTGGTAAGATCCCCTCTCCGTCTAAACAAGCATACAAATTTTTCTATGCATAAAAAATTTCACTTTATGGGGACCCACTGGCCCACGTATGGCCCACCCTTGGCCCACATACTTTTATGGGCCCACAGACAGGAAAAATTTCAAAATCATCCATAAAATCACAAAAATTATAAAATGCACAAATATCAAATCAGACACGTAAAATAATTATCTAACGGTAGAAATTAAATTACGTAAAGTTTTCCCTACCAAAATTTTTATTTTCCCGACACGAGTAAATCACTCAAAACAATCAAATACGCTGACGGAATAAACAAAATAATTTTACAGTATCCAGAAATTACTAAACAGTAAAATTCTATTAACTGTCAAAATTACTGTTTAAGAGATACGAAAATTTGGGGTGTTACAATAATTGCTTGGCTTTGGCATGTTGGCCGAAATACATAATTTCATCCATTGATCCATAAATTCATTTTTCTTACTCTAAACAAATTAGTAATTTGTCAATTTTCCTAGGTTAATTAAATCACACTTTTAGAAAATTGATTAGAACATTTTGGTTCTCCTTTTTGCATTGAGGCCGTGAGCTTGGATTTGTGTTCTTTGGAACACTCATGCAAATCCTTGTATATTATTTACATGTTACAATAATTATCATGCATATATATATATACATACCATATACTAAAACAACCATAAAACACATACAAAATATTAAAGCTATTAGACATGCTTTCACATATAATCAATCACAATTAGGAAAGACTATAAACAATCAAGTGAATGAATCCTTATGGATTCTTCACTACAAACACATACATTCCTGACCACCAACACATGGTTGATGAGGGTAATCTCCCTCTTACCTCTTGAAGAACCTCCAAAGTTCCTTGTATGTCTCCTTCAAGTAAATTTTCTCCACCAAGAGCTTCTTGAAAAACAAAGAAAACATGCAATATTAATACCTAAGGCTCTAAACTAAAATAATCATGGATTAAAATCATGATTAGAACTTTGAAATAGATAGAAACATGAAGATTAAAGAATCCTACCTTCAAGCCTTCAAACTTGAATTTTGAAGATCAAGATAGAAAATGGATGATTTAAGCTTAGGTTTCAACTACAAAGTGTCTTGAAATGAAGTAAGGAAGTAAGAAATAAGGTAATTTAGAATTATAGAAGAGTGAGTGATGGAAAAGGTAAGGAGGCCGTGAGCTTGGAGAAGAAAAGGAGAAGAAATATTTGAGAGCTTTTGCTATTTGGAAATATTTGGAGAAAGATGAAGGTTTTGACTATGCATGGCCATGAAATGCATAGGAATAAGAATGAAATGAATTGTTGAATATTTACTATCTTGATTCCTATTAGTTGCTTATTTTTGTTGACCATTTCTATTGGTGCACACACTATATATTTTCTAGTATACTTTAACCAATGTACAATAATTACTATTTATAAAGTCATTGTTTATTGTCTAATGGATAATAAAATATACATAGATTTTTATCTTAGACTAACAGAGTAACAATTATTATTGATCATTTTCATTTTTTTTTCTTTTAATTGCCCTTGATGAGTCACAAAACGAGTCATCAAAGAGAAATTTCTAGAACATGTGACTCACTACGATGAGTCAGTATGATGAGTCAGTGTAGATATTTTCTAGAGAGCGGTGAGTGAGTCAAGATGGCGAGTCAATAAGTCTTTGAGTCACCGATCGAGTCATCAACTACATCATCAATGGTGAGTCACAGCGCTGAGTCATCAGCTGAGTCATTAATGATGAGTCACAGCGTTGAGTCAGCATGGTGAGTCATCATAGGAGCTTCTGGAACAGGTGACTCACTACAGTGAGTCACAGGGCGAGTCACCATTTCTGGAACCTTCCGGAATCTGCTGAGTCATGGTGCTGAGGTGTCACGCCACGTGTCGAGTTTCTATTGGCCCGTTGCGATGAGTCATCATCCACTAGATATTTTTCAAGAAAAATATCATCCAATAGATAATAAAACATACCCCGATTTTATTTGTCAGATAAAATCGTAAGAAAATAAAACTTCAAAAACTGACTCTGGTTTCGGGTTTAGTAAGCTCCCCCGGCTCCGGATAATAATAAAATTTCCCAGGTCCAGAAAATTTTAAATTGCCTGACTCGAAGCAAATCACATAAAACACCCAAATAAAATCATAGACAGTAATATAAAACACTGTATCATACAGAAAAATTTAAAATAGTACATTTGGGACGTAATGGTCATTTTTTCATTTTTTCCCACAACCGAGCAAATCACTCAAAACACTTAAATAAAATTACAGACAGTAAAATATATCTGTATATCACACAGAAAATTTAAAACAGTAAATTTGACAATTTTTATTTTACTGTCTCGAAGCAAATTACGCAAAACGACCAAATAAAATTAGAGCCTGTAAAATATACTTGTATTTCATGCAGAAAAATAAGAAACAGTAAAATCGGGACACAACGGTCATTCACTTAAAAGTTGGGGTGTTACAACTCTCCCATCCTAAAAAGAATTTCGCCCCCGAAATTCGTAGTAGTCTCTAAATAATTATTGACACTACTCCTCTATTCTTGTCTTTTAGTTCCCACGTTGCATATCCGTTTACACCATTCCAGATTTCCTCGACCAACGAAAACCCCTTGCATCACGTAAAACATGGAGAACCACACTAAGATATTTAGCATGTTCCTCATGATTTCAAGAATAGATCAGAATGTCGTTAATAAAGATAATGACAACTCTGTCTAGATCAGGACGAAAAATACTATCCACCACGCTTCATTGCGCCACTCGATCAAGTACCACTTGAAATTATCCCGCCTTTGTACCGCTTCACTCTTTTTCCTTTGCTTTTAACAGGAAGTGCCTCATAAATCAAGTTCTCTTTTTCAACAATACTGTATTTGATACTTATGACATAATTTTAACTAAAAATATCCCTTCTTTTGCAATTGCAATACACAAAAGGATATTATAAAAATTTAGAAAGAAAAGGTAGAGAAACTATTGGAATCGTTACCAGACATGTCCAACAAAGAGTTTGACATTGCCTAATTTTAAGAATAAGTTTACTGAGACACCAAAGTTTTACGAACAATCTATAGGATATGATTAAAAATAACCAATCCATTTATAAGATCACATCTATCTCGTGAAAGAGGTAGACAATTTAGATTAACAGAAAAGATTGTTTAAGGAATTGAATAGATAAGTCAAAAGGTAACAGAGATATTGATAGCTCTAATCAACTCACATAGTCAATTAGTCATAAAAGAATGAGTTAAACCAAAAGTACATTTCCCGCATATTTCGCAATTGCGGCATATGAAAGATATCAAGAAGGCATAAGAATAAGAGATGATAGAATCATTCTTACCACCGAACCTATCCAATAGAGAAATTGATATGGTCCGATGAATTTAGAAGTAAGCTTTTTAAGTTGAATAATTCAACTGATAAGTCTAACAGAGCATGGATGGTTAGAAAAATACCCAATCCACATTTTTAAATTGCGTCCGTTTTAAGAACGAAGCATACAAATTGAATCAACAGAAAAGATTCAATTATTTAATAGACTTACGATGGTTTAAGCAACTCAAGTCCTCAACCACATGTTCTAGTAACAGAAGTAGAAACAATCAGGCCAAAAGAATAATGAAAGCACAGATAACTCTAATTGACCCACATAATTATATGCCACGGAGAAATAGGTTACTTTCGGAATTATACAAAGATAGTTAAAGAATCACCTTTTTGTGATACAATCTTCTTTGTTTAAGTTCTCAGTCTAAGATTCTTTTACTTCACTTGAAGAATCGTTGCTCCATTCTACTTAAGATGTCAAAGCATGTACGTTACTAACAGATGACTTCGTCTTTGGCGAGATACACTTTTCAGCAAAATGTCCGGGCATCCCACACCTGAAATAGATGATTCCTTTGATTGCACAACTCCTCGTTAGATGATCTTCCCCACACTTTCAACACTTTGGTGCAGATGTCACAGTCTAACCAAACCTGCTACCGCTAGTTCTTCTTCCACGGGATTGCTGTTGTTGTCGATTTCCTGATGATCACGAATACGTTTTTCCACTGGACTTGCTTGGCCTTACGATTTCTCCTCCTTGAGAACCAACACGGTCCGACGTTACGAAATTGCGTATTCTAAGATTTATTTCGACTTTGTCTGCTTCTAATCCTCGGCTATCGTTCCTCGCTGCTGAGTAATCCTCAAATCATGTTGTACTGTTCCTTCAGCTGTTCTTTGCATTGCTTTCGTAGATGCAGTCATATTGCCGCGTTCAAGTCCTGCTTCCTCACGTGCACGTTTACCACGAATCATCGTCTTTCTTCAAAGACGGACGAATCATAGAACAATGGAAACCGGATGTAACCATTTCAAAGAAACATTGTCTCCTTTCGGAGTCCAAGCACAGAGAGTCATACAACAAAAACAAGACAGACCTAACCACAAACCCCAAAAAGACTCTAACCGTGCTCTGATACCAACTAATGTAACACCCTCCGTAGGGCATCACATTTTTAAATAAAACATAAAACCAAATAAAATCATTTTATAAAAGCTTTGAATTCTAAAGGATGAATTTGAAAATTTCTTTTCGCGAAAATATAAACTTACCAAAAATTATAAGTAAAACAGAAATTAGATTGAATTAATTAATCCACATATTATATATTCCACAAAATATTCAACAACAATTTAAAACATAACATTTACAGACTCAGAGAAACAGTAGCAAACCCAAAGACGGGTACTACTAATAGCACGGTAACAACACTAACGAGAAAACCAACCTACATGTTCCATTTCTCCACCAAATCGCATCCTCGTTGAAACTTGGAAGATTACACCTTGACGCCGTCACCATCTTCGAACATAGCCTCCAAAGTAGGTCTAAGAAACTTCCTTCGTCTACTATACGAATTTAACAATACAAACACAACAAGCAATACAGTAAAGAGGTGAGATCCCCTTTCACCAATACCAGTACGTTAGCAAAGAATAATACGAATGACAAGGTCATTCCATACACACAGATAATACCAATATAGTCATGTTATCAATTTACAATTAATTTGAATAAGCATATATCATAACAAAATAAACTACAATAACATTACCAGGATAGATATAACAATTCATACAATATAAAATGCCATAATAGTAAATCATAACAATATAAAATAACTTATTAAATGCAAGAACAACATATAATATCACGTATAAAGGATAATAATGTACAGATAAAATACAACATATAAACATATAATATCACAGATAAAAGATCACAGATAAAAGATCACAGATAAAAGAAATAATAATGTACAATATATAAACATATGCAATAAGAATCAACCCTACTCCATGGAGCTAAACGCATACAGATATCAGAGAGAATGACCCGCAAAATCTATTAGTACCACGGCTGCCCAACCAAACTATTGTGCTGTCTCACGTTGCGTCTATAGCCCTACGTCACATGGAACCCATTGTCCAAGGCGTGGTGTAGTTCACGGTCTCACGTTGTGGCACTATAGGTAATGTACTATTAGACTTTACGAAATCTCGATTAAATATAATGCGTGTCGAGTCCATTAGTGTGCTATCGGTTACCACGGCCCAGCGGAGCGACCGACTGTCCATATATGGGATCCCGTACACTAACGTCTCCAAGTTCATAAAGACAATGAACCACACTACGTTTATCGCATCGACAACACGATGTGATTCACCTCGTCAACCAATCCACCAAAAATTGGCATAAACTCAATATATGATCCAAAAATAAGAAATTACCAAAATACCCTCAATAAAAATATATCCTCAAAGATAAATATATACAGTAAGTCCCACCAGACAAATACTGTTCCAAAGCCTGTACGGGTTCACCTCATAGCCCGACAGCGAAAAATATACAGAATACCCTTAACGGTATAAAATATACAGTTTTGGTCAATCGCGTAGAAATTTTATCGCATTTTCACAATCTCGTCGTTTTTATAAACGTTTTTAAATCGCGTAAATATATTTTACTATTTTTAAAATCGCGTAGAGTTTTTAATACGCTTTCTCAATCGCGTAAGACTTTTTTTAAATCATTTTCTTGCCTGAATTCCTTAAAAATCACTATTTAAAATAAACACAAATAATATTTAATACATTTAAACTACGTAGAATATTTTTCATACCGTATACTGTCTTTTGGACATCTTTTCTATCTTATTTATTCGTTTTTAATATAAATTGACAGTATTATGTTTAAAAAATTTATAATAATGGTTTCCTAATTTTTTTGTAAAAATTCTGTTTACTTAGTTTTTAACTATATAATTTAACTTTTTGAAAACCACTAACATGCTTCAAAATATAATATGAGCGATATGTTAGCAATTTACAAAAGTTACTGTATTTCTTCAAACAGTAAAAATCATTTGTTTAAACTTCTTAAACTTAATCAATTTATTTCTTCAAAACTCATTGTAATAAAATCCTTTTGGCATTTATTACTTAACCTTAGTTGAAAACAATTCTATAAATCAAAACACATTTAAATTTGGCATTTTGGCCGAAAATCATTCTATGCTTTATACTTTATTCCTAATTATTTCCATACATTTAATCTGTTATAAAACTCTTGATCTAGTTTATTTTTATTAAATTATCTAGTCAATAGTTAGAAAATAAATTTGGATCAAAAGTATGTGGCATGTTGGCCAAATTTAACAAAGTCTTTGTATTTGATCTTTAAATTATTTTTCATCTTCTAAATAAATGTCAAATTTATTGTATTACCTAAATTCATTAAATCATTGTTTTAGAAAATGGTTTGGAAATGATTTTAGAAATCATAATTGCTTGGCTTTGGCATGTTGGCCGAAATACATAATTTCATCCATTGATCCATAAATTCATTTTTCTTACTCTAAACAAATTTGTAATTTGTCAATTTTCCTAGGTTAATTAAATCACACTTTTAGAAAATTGATGAGAACATTTTGGTTCTCCTTTTTGCATTGAGGCCGTGAGCTTGGATTTGTGTTCTTTGGAACACTCATGCAAATCCTTGTATATTATTTACATGTTACAATAATTATCATGCATATATATATATACATACCATATACTAAAACAACCATAAAACACATACAAAATATTAAAGCTATTAGACATGTTACACACATAACACATACAAAATATTAAAGCTATTAGACATGCTTTCACATATAATCAATCACAATTAGGAAAGACTATAAACAATCAAGTGAATGAATCCTTATGGATTCTTCACTACAAACATATACATTCCTCACCACCAACACATGGTTGATGAGGGTAATCTCCTTCTTATCTCTTGAAGCACCTCCAAAGTTCCTTGTATGTCTCCTTCAAGTAAATTTTCTCCACCAAGAGCTTCCTAAAAAACAAAGAAAACATGCAATATTAATACCTAAGGCTCTAAACTAAAATAATCATGGATTAAAATCATGATTAGAACTTTGAAATAGATAGAAACATGAAAATTAAAGAATCCTACCTTCAAGCCTTCAAACTTGAATTTTGAAGATCAAGATAGAAAATGGATGATTTAAGCTTAGGTTTCAACTACAAAGTGTCTTGAAATGAAGTAAGGAAGTAAGAAATAAGGTAATTTAGAATTATAGAAGAGTGAGTGATGGAAAAGGTAAGGAGGCCGTGAGCTTGGAGAAGAAAAGGAGAAGAAATATTTGAGAGCTTTTGCTATTTGGAAATATTTGGAGAAAGATGAAGGTTTTGACTATGCATGGCCGTAAATACATAGGAATAAGAATGAAATGAATTGTTGAATATTTACTATCTTGATTCCTATTAGTTGCTATTTTTGTTGACCAATTTCTATTGGTGCACACTATATATTTTCTAGTATACTTTAACCAATGTACAATAATTACTATTTATAAAGTCAGTGGTTATTGTCTAATGGATAATAAAATATACATAGATTTTTATCTTAGACTAACAGAGTAACAATTATTACTGATCATTTTCATTTTTTTCTTTTAATTGCCCTTGATGAGTCACAAAACGAGTCATCAAAGAGAAATTTCTAGAACATGTGACTCACTACGATGAGTCAGTATGATGAGTCAGCGTAGATATTTTCTAGAGCAGGTGAGTCAGCATGGCGAGTCAAGATCTTTGAGTCACCGATCGAGTCATCAATCGCATCATCAATGGTGAGTCACGGCCACGAGTCATCACCGAGTCATCAATGATGAGTCACAGTGCTGAGTCAGCATGGTAAGTCATCATAGAAGCTTCTGGAACAGGTGACTCACTACGGTGAGTCACAGGGCGAGTCACCGCTTCTGGAACCTTCCGGAATCTGCTGAGTCATGGTGCTGAGGTGTCACGCCACGTGTCGAGTTTCTATTGGCCCGTTGCGATGAGTCATCATCCACTAGATATTTTTCAAGAAAAATATCATCCAATAGATAATAAAACATATCCCGATTTTATTTGTCAGATAAAATCGTAAGAAAATAAAACTTCAAAAACTGACTCTGGTTTCGGGTTTAGTAAGTTCCCCTGGCTCCGGATAATAATAAAATTTCCCAGGTCCAGAAAATTTTAAATTTCCTGACTCGAAGCAAATCACATAAAACACCCAAATAAAATCATAGACAGTAATATAAAACACTGTATCATACAGAAAAATTTAAAACAGTACATTTGGGACGTAATAGTCATTTTCCCATTTTTCCCCACAACCGAGCAAATCACTCAAAACACTCAAATAAAATTACAGACAGTAAAATATATCTGTATATCACAAAAAAAAATTAAAACAGTAAATTTGACAAAATTTTTATTTTACTGTCTCGAAGCAAATTACGCAAAACGACCAAATAAAATTAGAGCCTGTAAAATATACTTGTATTTCATGCAGAAAAATAAGAAACAGTAAAATCGGGACACAACGGTCATTCACCTAAAAGTTGGGGTGTTACAACTCTCCCCTCCTAAAAAGAATTTCGCCCCCGAAATTCGTAGTAGTCTCTAAACAATCATTGACACTACTCCTCCATTCTTGTCTTTTAGTTCCCACGTTGCATATCTGTTTACACCATTCCAGATTTCCTCGACCAACGAAAACCCCTTGCATCATGTAAAACATGGAGAACCACACTAAGATATTTAGCATGTTCCTCATGATTTCAAGAATAGATCAGAATGTCGTTAATAAAGATAATGACGACTCTGTCTAGATAAAGAAGAAAAATACTATCCACCACGCTTCCGCTGCGCCACTCTGATCAGTACCACTTGAAATTATCCCTGCCTTTGTACCGCTTCACTCTTTTTCCTTTGCTTTTAACAGGAAGTGCCTCACAAATCAAGTTCTCTTTTTCAACAATACTGTATTTGATACTTATGACATAATTTTAACTAAAAATATCCCTTCTTTTGCAATTGCAATACACAAAAGGACTGATGGGATATAATTATATAGTTTCAAACCCAAGTGCAGGTTGTTTCAAGTAGTAAATTCTCGGGAGTCCGAGGTCAATCCACAGGGAATTGATGAAGAGAAAATTATTTGAGGTACGGAGAATATTTGTCACAATACTAAAAATAATATAAGTTGTTCACAGATGAAAAAGATTTGCTTGGGTTAGGAGATCCACTCTTGGTAATAAATTAAAAACAAGATTATTTCATTTTATAACTCAATTGAAATCATGCATAATGAAGATTCCAATCAGAAGATTTAACATTCAAAGTTCAATCATGTAATCATATAATGGTTCCAATAACTATCTACCAATACTTGTAAATCGTCAAAAGCATCCACTTGTGCTAATCCTATTGTCTACAATGGATCAAGATATTCATTATACAAGAAGAGTTTCTAAATTAATTGGAAACAACATATAACTCATATAAAGATCACATAAAAATATATCATTTAAAGCACAAGAAAGAAATTAATCTAACCTTAACTTATTACCAAGAGCTTCACCTTTTCACCCAAGCAAGATGAAAATTTAGTTACTCATAGACAAGAAGAAAGAAAGAGAGAAGAAGAGAAAGATGAACATAACTTCACTTAAGAACAAGAGAAAATTACAACAAAGGAAGTAATTAACATACAAACATTAAAGTAAAATCTAGACTAACACTAAGCTAACACCCTCAAATGATCAGCCATTGCCTCTTTTTATAGAATTAGAAGAGTACAAATAGTCAAAAGAGATAATGGATGATGAGAACAAAATGATAAAAGAGATGAATGGTGGGTGGATTCTTGTCTCCGAAATGTTTCCCTTCTGAACTCATGGCATGCGTCATTTTTGAGTCAAGTGGTCTTCATGAAAGTTCTAGCACATTGTCTCAGCTTTCCAGAGACACCAAGTTTAGCCAAATCCAATAACACAGCCCAAGATATGGCCCAATTGCTGCTCATGGGTCAGGCCCAACGTCAGCACCTCTGTTCTGACTTCTAAGCCCAATATCACCTTCAAGGAATCCGAACTAGCTTTTGTGTTCTTCATGAAAGTTGTAGATATGGGTCTTAACCTTCCACTGTCAAAATTTCAGAATTAATGAACTCCAATAGCCCGAGATATAGCCTAATGAGTGCATAAAGGTCAAGCTGTCAGGTTCAAAACACTAGATTTTGCTTCAACTCCAATTTGAGTTATCCAAACATGTGTTTCTGGTCTTGAGGCCTTCATGAAAGTTGTAGAAATTTATCTTAGCTTAAAAACAAGACCAAAATCACATCCATCGGATATTTGTAACTCAAATTATAGCCACTTTACTGAAAAAGCCAAGTAAGAAGGTTATACAATGAATGAAATATATTCATTGTTAATGTGGTTCTTGCTATCAAGTGAATAGTTATTAGAGAATTATCTTAACTTTCCAACAAGACCAGAATCACATTAATCAGATAATTACAACTCAAGTTGTGGCCACTTTACTTAAGAATGCAATAATCCAAATTAATGATAATTCAAGCAATAATTTCTTCAATGATCCAATTAAGCTTAATTTCATAAAATGTGACAAAATCAACTTAATTAAGCCAAATTGAACCTTAAGAAGCCTAGTTAGAGGATTATAAAATGTATAAAATACATTGTTATCAAATTCCCCCACATTAAACTTTTGCACTCCCGAGCAAAACACATAAGAACAAAAAACTAAGGAACAAAGAAAAAAAAATGACACAGACTCAAAAGCTAAAAATTCTAAAAGATTTAATGAAACAAGAAGAGCAACCAGTCATTCAAGGGAACAAAGCATTTTTTTTGAGGTAATATTTCTTCACATCTCAAACCAACAAGCAAGGAAACTTCAGTTAAAAAGAACGAATCAAGAATGATAGATCCTCTCAAGATTCACTCTTAATCTTTCAAGCATTAAAAAGGTAAGTATTTCACTCAATTCAACCCATGAAAAATTACACTACCATAAGCTTGCTTATCTTCTACTTCTTCACTACTCAGAACACATGCACACAAAAATCAAGAGGACTTTATTCAAGGTTGTAACGGGGTCAAGGTAAAGAAGGAGGGATAATATGGACATAAGAAGATAAATACCAAAGAGAATAAAAGAGCATTATGGTATAGTTAGAGTGGAAAAGATATTTGAGAACATTCATCAATAAGGATAATGACCAATATTTGACTAATGTTTTGTTGAAGATTAATCCCAAATTGATGAGTTGAATTCATTGTTAGGCATAAACCTTCTCCTTCTTCTTCCGTTGTTTCCAAGCATCCATCTTTATTCTAGATATGGATATGTCACATAGTGTATCAGATGGTCAGCTCTTTCTTTCTTTTCTTTTCTTTTTCTTTTTTTTTCTCTGTTTTCTTTTTTTTTTTTACTTTTTCCCTTTTTTTTGACACACACACACCCCCACACTTGTTTAAGAACAAAGTCAATGCTCTCTTATTCCCTAAGGTCAGGTAAAAACATGTTCCTTTTTTTTTTAAAGGCACGTAATAAGCTAAAAACAAGAACTAGCCATATAAGCTCAAATGGGTTACACAAGGAAAAATATACAAGGATGGCTATTTGGTCAAAGTAACTATTTTAAAATGCCTCAATCATATTTATGTATGCATGTGAAAATGTAACCTCAAAAAGAATCAAAGCAAGTTCTAGAGTAACATTTTCACAGGTGAAAATTACACAAGAAAAAAGAGAATGGTACAAATGTTCAATCCATTCATCAATAGGCTCAAAATCTCACAAGGCATATTTCTATCATTCTCAATCCATCAATTCAACATTCATATCCAAGCAAGTGATTTATAAGAAAGAAGAAAATTTATGTTATGACCCAAGATATGCTTTTTGCTACTTCTAAAATGGTATTTTTTTTCTCAACTATGATGCGTCTCAAAAGTAAAATTACCTTAAGGGCAAAATTTACTCCTTACTCTGCCATCCTTAATTGGTTTTGTTGTAGGTTTCTGACAGTCATCTCACTAAACATACTTTCTTCAACTAAAATGCGTCTCAGGAGTAAAATTACTCCTTACTCTGCCAATATTCATTGGTTTAGCAAGTTCGTGAAAATCATATCATACTTCCCTTTTTTTTTTTTAAACTATCCTTATCCTTCCCCCCACTGATCACAACATTGTCCGCAATGTTAAAATATAGATGAGTAAAGGATAGAAGATATTACCTGCTGGAGAAATCTGACACAAATTTAAACCAGAAACAAATGACGATAAATAAAATCAAACCCATTAAAGATGAAGTGTCAGATCTGACTTTTTTTTCTTGCTGCTTCCCTCACTGCTTCCTGATGACCAATTTATCTGAGCTAGGACTTTATCAGGTTCATACTCGAAAGCTTCTAATTTATCAATGAGCTCATCAATAGTGGAGGCAGAGATAAGAAGTTTTCTTGCCGAAGGAGTGATAAATTTCTGTTCCACAGCTTTATCAAGAAAAAATAACAAAAGATCAAAGAAATTATTAACATTTAACAAACCAATGGGTTTATGGTGGATGTTCAGTTAGGCCCAAGAGACAATTTGAAAAATTTCTTCCAAAGTACCAAAACCACCTGGTAAGGCAATGAATGCATCAGAGTTGTCAAGCATTGTTTTCATTCTGCCATGCATAGATGATACCTGAATTTCTTCTCCAACTGTCTTGCCAGTGATGTTATTTTGAGCTAAAGGTTTAGGAATGACACCTAAAACCTGACTGCCTCCTAGAAATGCAGAGAGTGATACAGCCCCCATTAACCCACGACAACCACCCTCATATACAATATGAATATTCCTTACAGCAAGTGTTCGACCAAGAGCGCTTGCTACACTTACAAACTCTAAACCCTTCCCATAACTTGACCCACAAAAAACACAGATATTTTTAATATTACGAACAGGAGATCCCATAATTTCACCTTCCCTCTGAATGATTATGAGTTGGAGGAAAGTGAAGAGAATGAAGTGTTTAAATAGGGAAAAGAAGGGAAAAAATAATCATAGCACCTATATGGGTAGGTTGGCTGTTGTCAGAAAAGTTTGAAAATAAAAAAAAAAGAATCTTTTTTTCTTTTTTTTTTCACTATTTGATTTTTTTTTAACTTCAAGAAAACCATCAGGGTAAAGAAGTCTAGAAACCCCTGAAGGACCATGCTCAAAGGATCGTCTGTCCAAAAATCAAAATACAACAAAATCATACAAAGATAAAAGAAATATAATAATAAACGAAGACATACCTGTATGTACAGTTTTCATGGCGTATTTTTATACTGCGTGTCATGAATGCAGTAGTGGCATGTATTTGAGTTGCGTGTCACCAGTGCAACATATGAATTCCACAAGGATTGCCGAACCAACAACAAGAACCTTTGAATCCTTTCCGTCCTGCTTACGGAAGAACAGCCCTCTATCTTCCTGCAAACCTAATTAAAGGCCTGTATTCTAACAAGATGGTACCGACCGCGCCAGTCGAACTCGCCATAGAGACCTACTAATTAAAGTAAGTATACACTCAGATAACGCTTTAGTTCACTGTAAAGACGGACGCTTCTTTCTGTCCATCAGCGCTACAGAGCCTTGGTTCCAAGAACTGGGAATGTAGCACATGGCTCTCTACAGAGCATGGCACACGAACTTTATTTACATACTGGCGTGTGAAGGTCTCCTCCTGAGTCTATGACAGGACGGGCATCCACCCGGGGCTCCTAATCTAATTAAAGACCAAGTACAACCGTAGTTTCGCCCTCTATTTTTTTTTAAGTTGTTAGAAACCTGATGAAAGATGGGTGTATACTCACTTGAGAAGCTCTTTCGGCTTTGTGCCAAAGCATTGTTGACCAGTATTAGACCCATTCAAGACCAGCGCAACATAGGGCTCCCAAAGGGGACAAGTGGCCATAATACGACTGGCTGCCTCACATGTGGGATACAATCTACCTTCTTTGTTTTTCAATTAAGAAGGTTGGATCAGGATGCATGCATTTCCCCATTCACGTTGTGTGTTACCAAAGCCAAACCCAAGATGTATACATACTTTTTCTTTTTTCTTTTTTTCATTTTTTTTTTATTTTTTTTATTTGATTTTTTTCTCTCTTTTTTTTTTAAACAAGAAGAAGAAGAAGAAGAAGAAGAAGAAGAAGAAGAAGAAGAAGAAGAAGAAGAAGAAGAAGAAGAAGAAAATATGTACATGTTGTTGTGGATGTGGCTCACATCTGCCTCTGGTTTCACGTCCAGAAACGGCTTAAACGCCTTCTATGAGTCGAGGATAAGCTTCCCATCCAATTTTCTTATAAATTGGCAAACAGTCTCTTTTAGAGTCGATTCCCAAGAGTATTGCTTTTGTTCATCCTTGAAGAGATTCCACAAATTAAAAAGTTCACGATGCACCAAACCACAAGAATGCGTATCAAGAGTCAATAAGATATCATCTAATGACTCTTTACTCAGTCCATTCTTAATGAAGAAAATTTTATCTTCTCTGTTTTTGGAAACCATCCCCAAAGAACGACATCGCTTGTTACAATTCCATCGTCCACATATGTGACAGACTTGTAATCTTTTTGTTCTTCTCCTTTTAGAATACGAACTTCTACCAAGACCTGGCATGTATGAGTCAAATGAGATTGAAGACTCACCAGCTAATCGGACCTTTGCTTCGATTATCCAACGTACATCTTCTGGTATACCTTTGTGCATTAACAATCTCAATCTTTCACATCTAGCCTTGTAAATTTTTGTTAGAACATTTTGAGGAAGAGAAGGAAAATGTTTTCTCAGGTTTGAGAGAATGATATCCATTTTGAAGAAGAAGAAATCAGTTATTTTGGGAAACTGAAAGAGAGCAAACCGACTTGAGAGTCACGGAGTACCGTCATCCGCCATTTTACCGGGGAACTACAGAGCTACACAACAAAATAAAGCTACAAAATTAGAGTAAATTTTTCACATAACAAGGATCAGAAAGGGAAATGAATTCTACCTCAGCAGCTTGATTTTCTAGAAATAGTTTAAGTCTTTGTCCATTGACCTTAGACACATTACCATTCCTAGGATTCTCAATGTCTATGGCCCCATAAGGATATACATGTTTGACAATAAAAGGACCAGTCCACCTAGATCTCAATTTTCCAGGGAATAGGTGAAGACGAGAATTATAAAGCAGAACTTTTTGACCAATTTCAAAAGATTTCCTCAAAATAGATTTGTCATGAAAAGCTTTTGTTCTTTCTTTATAAATTTTTGAGTTTTCATATGCATCATTTCTCAATTCCTCAAGTTCATTTATTTGCAATTTACGTAACTTGCAAGCATCATCAAGATTTAAATTGGAAGCTTTAATGGCCCAAAATGCTTTATGCTCCAGTTCTACAGGCAAGTGACAAGGTTTTCCATAGACTAACTGATAGGGTGACATACCTAAAGATGTTTTAAAAGCAGTACGGTAAGCCCAAAGTGCATCGTTTAGTCTTAAAGACCAATCTTTACGATTTGGGTTAACTATTTTTCTAAAATTTGTTTAATTTCCCTATTTGCTAATTCTACTTGTCCACTTGTCTGAGGGTGATAAGGGGTAGCAACTTTATGGGTAATACCATATTTCTTCATTAAAGATTCAAATGGTTTATTACAAAAATGTGTTCCCCCATCACTGATGATAGCTCGAGGGATTCCAAATCGACTTAAGACATTTTTTTTTTAAAATTTGAGAACAGTTTTATGATCATTTTGTCGATATGGAATTGCCTCAATCCATTTTGAGACATAATCAACTGCAACTAGAATATACAAATATCCAAATGAGGATGGAAATTGACCCATGAAATCAATTCCCCAACAATCAAAAATTTCAATGACAAGGATAGGGTTCAGAGGCATTATATTTCTTTTAGAAATGGACCCTAATTTTTGACAATTTTCGCAACTTTTGCAAAAGGTATGGTCTGTCTTTAAATAAAGTGGGTCAATAAAATCCACACCGCAAGATTTTCGCAAATGTTTTCTTTGAAGAAAAATGACCTCCACATGCTTCTGAGTGACTAAATTTAATGACACTACCTACCTCATTGTCGGGTACACTTCTCCGAAAGATTTGATCAGGAGAATATTTGAACAAATATGGGTCATCCCAATAAAAAATTTTCACCTCAGTCAAAAACTTTTTTCTGTCTTGATATGACCATTGAGGCGGCATCTTTCTTGTTACAAGAAAATTGACTATATTCGCAAACCAAGGCATAGAATTGACATAAAATAAAAACTCATCAGGAAAAGAATCATTGATAGGTGTGCTATCAAAAGATGAGCCTGTTGTAAGTCTGGACAAATGATCTGCGATAACATTTTCAGCTCATTTCTTATCTTTTATTGTGATGTTGAATTCTTGAAGCAACAAGATCCACCGTATCAACCTAGGTTTGGCATCCTGCTTAGACATTAAATATCTAACAGCAGCATGATCAGTGAAAACAACAGTAGAAGAACCAATTAAATGAGCTCGAAATTTGTCCAATGCAAAAATTATAGCAAGTAGTTCTTTTTCAGTAGTGGTGTAATTCATTTGTGCACTATTTAAAGTTCTACTTGCGTAACAAATCACATGAGGCTTACCTTCCTTTCTTTGGCCTAAAACAGCGCCAATAGCAAAATCACTTGCATCACACATTAATTCAAAAGGCAAAGACCAGTCAGGGGATTGCATGATAGGAGCCGATGTTAGAAGACTAATTAATTTTTCAAAAAAATTTTGGCATTCTTGAGTCCAATCAAATAGTGCATCTTTTGTCAGAAGATTGCATAATGGTCTAGATATGACACTAAAGTCCTTAATGAATCTTCGATCAAATCCTGCATGTCCTAAAAAGGAACAAACTTCTCTGACTGTTTTTGGGGAAGGCAAATAAGCAATTAATTCAACTTTGGCCTTATCAACTTCAATTCCTTCAGAAGATATCACATGACCTAACACGATTCCTGAAGTAACCATATAATGACATTTTTCCCAATTTAAAATAAATCCTTTTTCTTCACATCTTTTAAGAACTTTATCCAAATTATCAAGACAATTTTCAAAAGAATTTCCAAAAACTGTCAGATCATCCATGAAAACCTCTAAATAATGCTCAATCATATCACTAAAAATACTTAGCATGCATCTTTGAAAAGTTGCCGGAGCATTACAAAGACCGAAAGGCATTCGTCTATATGCAAAAGTGCCAAAGGGGCACGTAAAAGTAGTCTTTTCTTGATCCTCTAATGCAATTGGTATTTGATTATACCCCGAATAACTATCAAGAAAACAATAGTATGGATGTCCTGCTACTCTTTCTAGAATTTGATCAAGAAATGGTAAGGGAAATGATCTTTCCTAGTGGCTACATTCAATTTTCTAAAATCAATACACATACGCCAACTAGATGAAACTCGCGTAGGTATTAACTCACCTTTTTCATTTTCAACCACCGTTATTCCATTTCTTAGGCACAACTTGTGTAGGGCTTATCCACTGCTATCGAAAATAGGGTAAATAATTCCAACATCAAGTAATTTAAGAACTTCACCCTAAACTACCTCTTTCATATGTGGATTTAATCTTCTTTGAGGTTGTTGTGATGTTTTAGCATTATCCTCTAAATGTATTCTATGTGTACAAATTAATGGATTAATGCCTTTTATATCTGTTAATGTCCATCCAATTGCACTTTTATGCCTTTTAAGTACTTCTATCAACATACCTTCTTGTTCTTCAAGAAGAATTGATGAAATTACTACTTGAAAAGCTTTGGTCTTCTCCCAAAAATGTGTACTTCAACCCGTAAGGTAATGGCTTTAGTTCCAATGTAAGGGTACTTCTTCATGAATATTATCATTCATGGGTTGTAACTCTTCAAATCTTGGCTTCCATCCTTTGTATTCCATTGCTTGTGTACAATCAAGCAAAGAGCATATTTCGGAAATATCACCATCTACTTGCATATCTGAATCAAATGAATTAATTAAACAAACTTCTAATGGGTCGAAGAACTCCCTTTTAGAAGATGATCATCTACAATGGTCTCAATCCCGTCACTTCCTCATTTTCATCATTGACTTCATGTGGTTGCTTGCATAAGTTGAAAACATTAAGCTCAAGTGTCATGTTTCCAAATGTTAACTTCATCAATCCATTTCTACAATTTATCAAAGCATTGGATGTTGCTAAAAATGGACGACCTAAAATAATAGGAATTGACTTGGAACAATTAATCATAGGTTCGGGCCAAGACAATAAAATCCACAGGATAAATGAATTTATCAACTTGTACCAACACATCTTCCACTATTCCTTTTTTTGGAATTTAATTGATCTATCGCCAGTAGAAGAGTTACGTAAGTTGGTTTTAACTCACCTAGATTGAGTTGTTGATAAACCGAATATGGAAGCAAATTAACACTAGCACCAAGATCAAGTAAAGCTTGTTCAATTATATGTTCTCCAATAATGCATGAAACCGTAGGACAACCAGGGTCTTTATGTTTCAAAACATTATTGCTTTGAATAATGGAACTTACCTCGCTTCGGTCAAAAGGCTTTCTTTTTCACATTTAATTTTCTTTTAACAAGGTGCATAAGTCCTTCAAAAATTTGGCATAAGAAGGAAAGTGTTTGATAGTATCTAACAACGGAATATTGACCTTCACTTGTTTAAGAATTTCAAAAATTTCAGTTTGGTGGTCCAATTTCTTTGGTTTGCTTAATGCTTGAGGAAATGGAAGTGGAGGAGACGAGAGTTTGGTTTCATTTTGGCCAGATGACATATCAACCTCTTCCTTATCTTGGGAATTGATTCACCATCTTTCTCACAAGGTTTAGAAATTTCTTTTTCAACAACTTTCCCACTCCTAAGAGTTATCACAGAATTGACTTGATTTATTTGTTAGTTTTCTGAACTACCCTCATTTAGACTATATTGACCTTTGGGATTCGGTTGAGGTTGAGAAGGAAATTTTCCTTTCTCGTGAATGGTGAGTGCAGAAGTAAGTTTGGAAAGAGTGTCTTTTATGTCAATCATGGTTTGAGTGTTTTGTTTATTGATGGCCTCTTGCTTTTCTATGAATGCACTCAATGTTCCTTCAAGATTTTTCCTATATGGTGGGACATAAGGTGCATATCCTTGAGAATTTTGAGAATCTTGTTGTTCCTGAGGAGGCGGTGGTTGCATAAATTGTGCTTGATTATTATTCCTCTAGCTGAAGTTCGGGTGATTTCTCCATCTTGGATTGTAAGAATTTGAAAAAGAAGAGGTGAATGGCTTTTTAAAATTGTTCATTGCATTTACTTGCTCATGCACAATTTCTTTAAAAACAGGAATATTAGGACATTCATTTGTCGAGTGTCCTAATTCATCACAAATGCTACAAATTTCTTCATTTTGAACAGATTTGACTTCTTTTACTTTGCCTAATTCCATGGATTCAACCTTTCTAGCCAAACTAGCATACTTTGCATTTAGATCTTCTTCTTGACTAAGATGGTATTTTCCTTTTCCTGCATTTGCAAGGTTATATCTAATTGAATTTTCGTAAAGATTAGTACCATGCCAAGATTGAGAATTTTCAGCCAAATGGTTTAAATAATCTAAAGCTTCTTCTGTTCTTTATCAAGAAACTCGCCATTACACATCGTTTCCACAAATTGTTTAGTTTCAGGTGTTAAACCTTCATAAAAGAAGCTTATAGTCCGCCATTTTTCAAAACCATGATGTGGGCAAGAATTTAACAAATCTTTAAAACGCTCCCAACTTTGAAAATACGCTTCATTTGAATTTTGGGAAAAATTTTGGATTTGTATTGTATTTTCAAAGCATTGGTTTTATGTGTTGGAAAAAATTTCTTTAAAAACTCACTTTGCATTTCTTGCCATGTGCCAATTGATCTTGGTTTCAAAGCGTTAAGCCAAGTTTTTGCTTTATCTTTCAAAGAAAAAGGAAACAATTTAAGCTTGACAATCTCTTCACCGCAATTTTGATCATTGAAAGCAATACGACTTCCTCAAATTCTTTTAGATGTAAATATGGGCTTTCATTTTCTAAACCATGAAAATTAGGAAGTAAAGAAATCATACCCGCTTTAAATCTAAAATTATTAGCAGAAGTGGAAAGATAAAACATGATGGACTAGAATTTCGAGGTGGTTGCAAATATGCACGCATAGTTCGCAATGTTGATTTCCTTGTTCATCATGTATACTTTCATTTTCACTTCGTTGTGTTTGATTATCATGTTCAATATGTGCACCTTCAAATTTAGCCATTGTGTTAATTGTGTGTGTTTGTGATTCAAATAAATCAATATATAAGTTACTTGGATTAATTTTAACCAAACGAATTTAATTTGAATCACGATACCGCTTAAGCATAAATAAGTGACATAAAATAAAAATAATATACAAGTAGGCGTATACACCGTAAGTTAAATATTAAGTAGGATGTGGTATAAACCAGCCACCCAAAAATAAAAAAAAAATAAAAATACGTAAAATAAAAATGCGAGAAAATAAAGTACGAAAAAATAAAATACGTAAAATAAAGTGCAGAAAATAAAGTGCAAAAAGTAAATTTAAATATGAAAATCGGAGAGTGGCGAGCCCTACAGAGCCATGAAAGAGAAGAGAAGAAGAAATATTATTTCATTAAGTTAGAGGCGAGAAAAATAAATGACAAATTTAAAAGTTAGATTGCAGAAAAAATAAATGATGAATTTAAAAGTTAGATTGCAAAAAATAAATGACAATTTAAAAGTTAGATTGCAAAAAATAAATGACAATTTAAAAGTTAGATTGTTAGTAAGCGAGAAAGCGTAAATAATAATAATAATAGTAATAATAATAATAATAGTAATAATAATAATAATAATAATAATAATAATAATAATAATAATAATAATAATAATAATAATAAGCGAAAAATGTAAATAAAAAAATAAAAAAAATGAAAATAAAAAAAAAAAAAAAAAATAAATAAATGACAAAAATATAAAAGTTAGTTAATAAGTTAGTAAGTAGTAAGTTAATTAGTAAGTTAGTTAGTAAATTAGAAATTAAAAAGTGTAGAGGAAGAATATACCTTGTTGGTGAAGTTTTCTACTACAGAGAAGGAACCTTAATATATTGAACTTCAAATCAAGTTCCCAAGAACGGCGCCAAAAAAACTTGATGGGATATAATTATATAGTTTCAAACCCAAGTGCGAGTTGTTTCAAGTAGTAAATTCTCGGGAGTCCAAGGTCGATCCAGAGGGAATTGATGAAGAGAAAATTATTTGAGGTACGGAGAATATTTGTCACAATACTAAAAATAATATAAGTTGTTCACAGATGAAAAAGATTTGCTTGGGTTAGGAGATCCACTCTTGGTAATAAATTAAAAACAAGATTATTTCGTTTTATAACTCAATTGAAATCATGCATAATGAAGATTCCAATCGGAAGATTTAACGTTCAAAGTTCAATCATGTAATCATATAATGGTTCCAATAACTGTCTACCAATACTTGTAAATCTTCAAAAGCATCCACTGTGCCAATCCTATTGTCTACAATGGATCAAGATATTCATTATACAAGAAGAGTTTCTAAATTAATTGGAAACAACATACAACTCATATAAAGATCACATAAAAATATATCATTTAAAGCACAAGAAAGAAATTAATCTAACTTTAACTTATTACCAAGAGCTTCACCTTTTCACCAAGCAAGATGAAAATTTAGTTACTCATAGACAAGAAGAAAGAAAGAGAGAAGAAGAGAAAGATGAACATAACTTCACTTAAGAACAAGAGAAAATTACAACAAAGGAAGTAATTAACATACAAACATTAAAGTAAAATCTAGACTAACACTAAGCTAACACCCTCAAATGATCAGCCATTGCCTCTTTTTATAGAATTAGAAGAGTACAAATAGCCAAAAGAGATAATGGATGATGAGAACAAAATGATAAAAGAGATGAATGGTGGGTGGATTCTTTTCTCCGAAATGTTTCCCTTCTGAACTCATGGCATGCGTCATTTTTGAGTCAAGTGGTCTTCATGAAATTCTAGCACATTGTCTCAGCTTTCCAGAGACACCAAGTTTAGCCAAATCCAATAACCACAGCCCAAGACATGGCCCAATTACTGCTCATGGGTCAGGCCCAACGTCAACACCTCTATTCTGACTTCTAAGCCCAATATCACCTTCAAGGAATCCAAACTAGCTTTTGTGTTCTTCATGAAAGTTGTAGATATGGGTCTTAACCTTCCACTGTCAAAATTTCAGAATTAATGAACTCCAATAGCCCGAGATATAGCCTAATGAGTGCATAAAGGTCAAGCTGTCAGGTTCAAAACACTAGATTTTGCTTCAACTCCAATTTGAGTTATCCAAACATGTGTTTCTGGTCTTGAGGCCTTCATGAAAATTGTAGAAATTTATCTTAGCTTAAAAACAAGACCAAAATCACATCCATCGGATATTTGTAACTCAAATTATAGCCAGTTTACTGAAAAAGCCAAGTAAGAAGGTTATACAATAAATGAAATATATTGCTATTAATGTGGTTCTTGCTATCATGTGAATAGTTATTAGAGAATTATCTTAACTTTCCAACAAGACCAGAATCACATTAATCAGATAATTACAACTCAAGTTGTGGCCACTTTACTTAAGAATGCAATCATCCAAATTAATGATAATTCAAGCAATAATTTCTTTAATGATCCAATTAAGCTTAATTTCATAAAATGTGACAAAATCAACTTAATTAAGCCAAATTGAACCTTAAGAAGCCTAGTTAGAGGATTATAAAATGCATAAAATACATTGTTATCAAGGACATTATAAAAATTTAGAAAGAAAAGGTAGAGAAACTATTGGAATCGTTACCAGACATGTCCAACAAAGAGTTTGACATTGCCTAATTTTAAGAATAAGTTTTCTGAGACACCAAAGTTTTACTGGAACAATCTATAAGATATGATTAAAAATAACCAATCCATTTATAAGATCACATCTATCTCGTGAAAGAGGTAGACAATTTAGATTAAAAGAAAAGATTGTTTAAGGAATTGAATAGATAAGTCAAAAGGTAACAGAGATATTGATAGCTCTAATTAACTCACATAGTCAATTAGTTATAAAAGAATGAGTTAAACCAAAAGTACATTTCCCGCATATTTCGCAATTGCGGCATATGAAAGATATCAAGAAGGCATAAGAATAAGAGATGATAGAATCATTCTTACCACCGAACCTATCTAATAGAGAAATTGATATGGTCCGATGAATTTAGAAGTAAGCTTTTTAAGTTGAATAATTCAACTGATAAGTCTAACAGAGCATGGATGGTTGGAAAAATACCCAATCCACATTTTTAAATTGCGTTCGTTTTAAGAACGAAGCATACAAATTGAATCAATAGAAAAGATTCAATTATTTAATAGACTTAGGATGGTTTAAGCAACTCAAGTCCTCAACCACATGTTCTAGTAACAGAAGTAGAAACAATCAGGCCAAAAGAATAATGAAAGCACAGATAACTCTAATTGACCCACATAATTATATGCCATAGAGAAATAGGTTACTTTCGGAATTATACAGTATAGTTAAAGAATCACCTTTTTGTGATACAATCTTCTTTGTTTAAGTTCTCAGTCTAAGATTCTTTTACTTCACTTGAAGAATCGTTGCTCCATTCTACTTAAGATGTCAAAGCACGTACGTTACTAACAGATGACTTCGTCTTTGGCGAGATACACTTTTCAGCAAAATGTCCGGGCATCCCACACCTGAAATAGATGATTCCTTTGATTGCACAACTCCTCGTTAGATGATCTTCCCCACACTTTCAACACTTTGGTGCAGATGTCACAGTCTAACCAAACCTGCTACCGCTAGTTCTTCTTCCACGGGATTGCTGTTGTTGTCGATTTCCTGATGATCACGAATACGTTTTTCCACTGAACTTGCTTGGCCTTACGATTTCTCCTCCTTGAGAAGCAACACGGTCCGACGTTACGAAATTGCGTATTCTAAGATTTATTTCGACTTTGTCTGCTTCTAATCCTTGGCTATCGTTCCTCGCTGCCGAGTAATCCTCAAATCATGTTGTACTGTTCCTTCAGTTGTTCTTTGCATTGCTTTCGTAGATGCAGTCATATTGCCGCGTTCAAGTCCTACTTCCTCACGTGCACGTTTACCACGAATCATCGTCTTTCTTCAAAGACGGACGAATCATAGAACAATGGAAATCGGATGTAACCATTTCAAAGAAACATTGTCTCCTTTCGGAGTCCAAGCACAGAGAGTCATACAACAAAAACAAGACAGACCTAACCACAAACCCCAAAAAGACTCTAACCGTGCTCTGATACCAACTAATGCAACACCCTCCGTAGGGCGTCACATTTTTAAATAAAACATAAAATCAAATAAAATCATTTTATAAAAGCTTTGAATTCTAAAAGATGAATTTGAAAATTTCTTTTCGCGAAAATATAAACTTACCAAAAATTATAAGTAAAACAGAAATTAGATTGAATTAATTAATCCACATATTATATATTCCACAAAATATTCAACAACAATTTAAAACATAACATTTACAGACTCAGAGAAACAGTAGCAAACCCAAAGACGGGTACTACTAATAGCACGGTAACAACACTAACGAGAAAATCGAACCTATATGTTCCATTTCTCCACCAAACTGCATCCTGTTGAAACTTGAAAGATTACACCTTGACGCCGTCACCATCTTCAGAACATAGCCTCCAGTAGGTCTAAGAAACTTCCTTCGTCTACTATACGAATTTAACAATACAAACACAACAAGCAATACAATAAAGAGGTGAGATCCCCTTTCACCAATACCAGTACGGTAGCAAAGAATAATACGAATGACAAGGTCATTCCATACACACAGATAATACCAATATAGTCATGTTATCAATTTACAATTAATTTGAATAAGCATATATCATAATAAAATAAACTACAATAACATTACCAGGATAGATATAACAATTCATACAATATAAAATGCCATAACAGTAAATCATAACAATATAAAATAACTTATTAAATGCAAGAACAACATATAATATCACAGATAAAGGATAATAATGTACAGACAAAATACAACATATAAACATATAATATCACAGATAAAAGATCACAGATAAAAGAAATAATAATGCACAACATATAAACATATGCAATAGGACTCAACCCTACTCCATGGAGCTAAACACATACAGATATCAGAGAGAATGGCCCGCAAAATCTATTAGTACCACGGCTGCCCAACCAAACTATTGCGCTGTCTCGCGTTGCGTCTATAGCCCCACGTCACATGGAACCCATTGTCCAAGGCGTGGTGTAGTTCACGGTCTCACGTTGTGGCATTACAGGTACTGTACTATTAGACTTTACGAAATCTCGATTAAATATAGTGCGTGTCGAGTCCATTAGTGTGCTATCGGTTACCACGGCCCGCAAATAGCGACCGATCATCCATATATATGGATCCCGTACACTAACGTCTCCAAGTTCATAAAGACAATGAACCACACTACGTTTATCGCATCAACAACACGATGTGATTCACCTCGTCAACCAATCCACCAAAAATTGGCATAAACTCAATATATGATCCAAAAATAAGAAATTACCAAAATACCCTCAATAAAAATATATCCTCAAAGATAAATATATACAGTAAGTCCCACCAGACAAATATCGTTTCTAAAGCCTCGACGGGTTCACCTCATAGCCCGACAAAGAAAAAATATATCTGAAATACCCTTAACGGTATAAAATATACAGTTTCGGTCAATCGCGTAGAAATTTTATCGCATTTTCACAATCTCGTTGTTTTTATAAACGTTTTTAAATCGCTTAAATATATTTTACTGTTTTTAAAATCGCGTAGAGTTTTTAATACGTTTTCTCAATCGCGTAAGATTTTTTTTAAATCATTTTCTTGCCTGAATTCCTTAAAAATCACTATTTAAAATAAACAAAAAAATATTTAAAACATTTAAACTACGTAGAATATTTTTCATACCGTATACTGTCTTTTGGACATCTTTTCTATCTTATTTGTCCATTTTTAATATAAATTGATAGTATTATGTTTAGAAAATTTATAATAATGGTTTCCTAATTTTTCTCAAAAATTCTGCTTACTTAATTTTTAATCAGTATAATTTAACTTTTTAAAAACCACTAACATGCTTCAAAATATAATATGAGCCATATGTTAGCAATTTACAAAAGTTACTATATTTTCTTCAAACAAAAAAATCATTTGTTTAAACTTCTTAAACTTAATCAATTTATTTCTTCAAAACTCATTGTAATAAAATCCTTTTGGCATTTATTACTTAACCTTAGTTGAAAACAATTCTACAAATCAAAACATATTTAAATTTGGCATTTTGGCCGAAAATCATTCTATGCTTTATACTTTATTCCTAATTATTTCCATACATTTAATCTCTTATAAAACTCTTGATCTAGTTTATTTTTATTAAATTATCTAGTCAATAGTTAGAAAATAAATTTGGATCAAAAGTATGTGGCATGTTGACCAAATTTAACAAAGTCTTTGTATTTGATCTTTAAATTATTTTTCATCTTCTAAATAAATGTTAAATTTATTGTATTACCTAAATTCATTAAATCATTGTTTTAGAAAATGGTTTGGAAATGATTTTAGAAATCATAATTGCTTGGCTTTGGCATGTTGGCCGAAATACATAATTTCATCCATTGATCCATAAATTCATTTTTCTTACTCTAAACAAATTAGTAATTTGTCAATTTTCCTAGGTTAATTAAATCACACTTTTAGAAAATTGATGAGAACATTTTGGTTCTCCTTTTTGCATTGAGGCCGTGAGCTTGGATTTGTGTTCTTTGGAACACTCATGCAAATCCTTGTATATTATTTACATGTTACAATAATTATCATGCATATATATATATACATACCATATACTAAAACAACCATAAAACACATACAAAATATTAAAGCTATTAGACATGTTACACACATAACACATACAAAATATTAAAGCTATTAGACATGCTTTCACATATAATCAATCACAATTAGGAAAGACTATAAACAATCAAGTGAATGAATCCTTATGGATTCTTCACTACAAACACATACATTCCTCACCACCTACACATGGTTGATGAGGGTAATCTCCCTCTTACCTCTTGAAGAACCTCCAAAGTTCCTTGTATGTCTCCTTCAAGTAAAATTTCTCCACCAAGAGCTTCTTGAAAAACAAAGAAAACATGCAATATTAATACCTAACGCTCTAAACTAAAATAATCATCGATTAAAATCATGATTAGAACTTTGAAATAGATAGAAACATGAAGATTAAAGAATCCTACCTTCAAGGCTTCAAACTTGAATTTTGAAGATCAAGATAGAAAATGGATGATTTAAGCTTAGGTTTCAACTACAAAGTGTCTTGAAATGAAGTAAGGAAGTAAGAAATAAGGTAATTTAGAATTATAGAAGAGTGAGTGATGGAAAAGGTAAGGAGGCCGTGAGCTTGGAGAAGAAAAGGAGAAGAAATATTTGAGAGCTTTTGCTATTTGGAAATATTTGGAGAAAGATGAAGGTTTTGACTATGCATGGCCGTAAATGCATAGGAATAAGAATGAAATGAATTGTTGAATATTTACTATCTTGATTCCTATTGGTTGCTATTTTTGTTGACCAATTTCTATTGGTGCACACTATATATTTTCTAGTATACTTTAACCAATGTACAATAATTACTATTTATAAAGTCAGTGTTTATTGTCTAATGGATAATAAAATATACATAGATTTTTATCTTAGACTAACAAAGTAACAATTATTATTGATCATTTTCATTTTTTTTCTTTTAATTGCCCTTGATGAGTCACAAAACAAGTCATCAAAGAGAAATTTCTAGAACATGTGACTCACTACGATGAGTCAGTATGATGAGTCAGCGTAGATATTTTCTAGAGCGGGAGTCGGATGGCGAGTCGAATCTTTGAGTCACCGACCGAGTCATCAATCGCATCATCAATGGTGAGTCACAACACCGAGTCATCACCGAGTCATCAATGATGAGTCACACACGAGTCAAGATGGTGAGTCATCATAGAAGCTTGAACAGGTGACTCACTACGGTGAGTCACAGGGCGAGTCACCGCTTCTGGAATCTTCCGGAATCTGCTGAGTCATGGTGCTGAGGTTTCACGCCACGTGTCGAGTTTCTATTGGCCCGTTGCGATGAGTCATCATCCACTAGATATTTTTCAAGAAAAATATCATCCAATAGATAATAAAACATACCCCGATTTTATTTGTCAGATAAAATCGTAAGAAAATAAAACTTCAAAAGCTGACTCCGGTTTCGGGTTTAGTAAGCTCCCCCAGCCAGGATAATAATAAAATTTCCCGGTCCGAAAAATTTTAAATTTCCGACTCAAGCAAATCACATAAAACACCCAAATAAAATCACAGACAGTAATATAAAACACTGTATCATACAGAAAAATTTAAAACAGTACATTTGGGACGTAATGGTCATTTTCTCATTTTTTCCCACAACCGAGTGACGAGGGCCGAACTCAGTCAAAATTATAACCGAAGTTATTACCTAAACTTGTAGTATAGTGAACAACACCGGATCGTCTCCTCAAGGATTGTAAATGCAATTTGATCAAATTAAGTTAAGTTAGAAAAAAAGGGGGGTTTTGATGGTTCAAGGATCACAGTGACAAGATTTAAAGAGAAATAACAATTAGAAGAACAGTCAATTCATAAATCTATCCGAGATTGGGTGGATTCAATCATAAACCTTTCAACAAACACTTGAAGCACATTTGAATGGTTAACTTGGATCTAACCGAGATCTCAGCATTAGATCCAGAATTCACACTAGACATTCGTCCAGAATTCAATTGACAAGTGATAAACACAAATCTGCAATCCCACCATTCATGTAGATATATGTCAATTTAAGCACCGAATTCAATTAACCTAGGCACCAATCAGTAACCTAACCTCTTCAATTACGTGATTAGTTTAGATCAATCAGTTCCAAGCTTCATCACAAATCTCAATCTTCAGTCATGTGATTAGTTTAGATCAATCAGTTCTAAGTTTTGTGGTGTCCCGGGGTTGATGAGGGCGGGGAGTGGACGCCGGTGCATGAGAGGCACGTACAAGGAGCGGCTCCTGGCAGGCTTCTAGGCGAAGGGTCCCATGAATGAACTGAATACGCACCAGAATGAGAGGGATTCAGAGACTGTGCAGGTATGGGACTGCATAGTTGAAGATGGCTTAAAGGAATTGATTAGGCGTAACCATATCAACAAGTTGCAACTTCTTTTCGGGAGCCTAGAACACAAGAATTCCATTGTTAAGCGTGCTTGACCTGGAGCAATTATGGGATGGGTGACCTCCTGGGAAGTTTCCTAGGATGCGTGTGAGTGAGGACAAAGCACGCTGAAAAGACCTATGTTGGTTTGTGGAGACACTCGTCAATCCTGCAGGCAGTCCCGGGATGTTACAAATGGTATCAGAGACGGGACCTCTCCCAGTACGGTGTGGTTCGGGGACGAACCAGGCGGAAGCTGGTGGGCATGTGGTGTCCCGGGGTTGATGAGGGTGGGGAGTGGACGACGGTGCATGAGAGGCACGTACAAGGAGCGGCTCCTGGCATGCTTCTAGGCGAAGGGTCCCATGAATGAATTGAATACGCACCGGAATGAGAGGGATTCAGAGACTGTGCAGGTATGGGATGGGTGACCTCCTGGGAAGTTTCCTAGGATGCGTGTGAGTGAGGACAAAGCACGCTGAAAAGACCTATGTTGGTTTGTGGAGACACTCGTCAATCCTGCAGGCAGTCCCGGGATGTTACAAATGGTATCAGAGACGGGACCTCTCCCAGTACGGTGTGGTTCGGGGACGAACCAGGCGGAAGCTGGTGGGCATGTGGTGTCCCGGGGTTGATGAGGGCGGGGAGTGGACGCCGGTGCATGAGAGGCACGTACAAGGAGCGGCTCCTGGCATGCTTCTAGGCGAAGGGTCCCATGAATGAACTGAATACGCACCGGAATGAGAGGGATTCAGAGACTGTGCAGGTATGGGACTGCATAGTTGAAGATGACTTAAAGGAATTGATTAGGCGTAACCATATCAACAAGTTACAATTTCTTTTCGGGAGCCTAGAACATAAGAACTCCAATGTTAAGCGTGCTTGACCTGGAGCAATTATGGGATGGGTGACCTCCTGGGAAGTTTCCTAGGATGCGTGTGAGTGAGGACAAAGCACGCTGAAAAGACCTGTGTTGGTTTGTGGAGACACTCGTCAATCCTGCAGGCAGTCCCGGGATGTTACAAGTTTCATCACAAATCTTAATCTTAAATCAAGATCAAATCAGATCAAACATAAACAGAATCACCATTCATGCATTCAAGATTAAGAAGAAGAAGAAGAAGAGAAGAGGAATTCAAATATAAATCAAATACATTACATAACCAAGGTCTCAAGAATCCAAACCACAGTCTCTTCAAGAGTCCCAAATTGACCGAAAGTAGCTTAGCTCTCCATTACAATGAAGGAAATCATCAAAATATACAAGAGCTATGAGAAACTATGAAGAAACAAGAAGAAACTATAAGAGAATTGAAGGAGAATACAACTTGTGTTTCATGATAACCAATGGTGCCCTTTTATAGAAGTCTAGGGTAACAAAATGACAAAGGGGAGTAGGTGGCTGAGTTGGGTGGTTGAGTAGGTTGGTGAATGGGTTGGTGAGTGGGTTGGTGAGTGGAGTGGTTGAATGGAGTGGTTGAATGGGTTGGTGAGTGGAGTGGTTGAGTGGGTTGGTGAGAGGAGTGGTTGAGGACGAAAATTTTGACGTCAGACTTGGAAGCCAAAAACGACCAACGAGACTTTAGATCCACGAAAAGTACTCTTCATAAAAGTTGCAGATCTTTGTCTTGGCTATAACATGCATATCTGGATCGTCCAATTTGGCTTCCTACAGCCCAAGATATAGCCCAAATACCGTAGGTCACTCAAACCCAACTTCAGCACCTCTGTTCCGTCTTGCAGGCTCAAACTGATCCATTATACTTCATTTTTTCAAAAAGTGTTCTTCATGAAAGTTGTTTATTTGGGTCTTAACTATCAACTATCCAAATTTCAGCCCATCTCCATTATTACAGCTTGGGATATGATTTTATGAGTGCACACCGTTCGGATTCTAGTGACAGAACCCGTATTCTGACTTCCATGTAAACTTAGGTCCCTTAGACATCTGTATTGGACTTCGAACTCTTCATCAAAGTTGTAGAGCTTCCTCCTAGCTTTCCTACAAGGCAAAATTCATGATTATCAGATATCAGGAACTCAAGTTATGGCCAAAATACAGAAACAGTGTCAAATCTCAATAATGCTGAAAATATTCAATTAGGACTAATTTGAGCTCAAACTCACAAAATCATACCAAACTCAATCAATTAAGAATATGGAGAGTGTAAATGACTAAACATAAGAGTTTCTTAATGAATAAAATATGTGATTATCAAATTCCCCCACACTTAGCTTTTTGCACTCCTGGGCAAAACTCAAGACCAAAACAAGGACATAAGAGATTAACAAAAATTTAAATTCCAACGACATTCAAGAGCCCAAAATTTTACAATCAAGAAGAACAACCAAAGGTTCAAGGGATCAAAACATTCATGAGTTAACAATTCTTCACATCTCAAACCAACAAGCAAGGTATCTTCAACATGAATCGAGAATGATAGATCTTCACAAGATTCCCTCTCAATCTCTCAAGTGTTTAAAAGGTAGGTATTTCACTCAATTCAACCCATGAAAATTGCACTACCATAAGCTTGCTTATCTTCTACTTCTCCACTACTCAAAACACATGCACGCACAAATCATGAGGACTTTATTCAAGGTTGTAGTGAGGTCAAGGTAACAGAAGAGGATAAAATGGATATGAGAAGATAAATACCAAAGAGAATAAAAGCAAATGAGAGCTGAGTTCAAATAACAAGCATAAAAGTTCATCCCAACTCTAATGTATATCCCTTTACATATTCATTTCCCAATCCTTTTTTTTCTTTTTTTTTTTTTTCTTTTTTTTTATATATATATGAACATAACTATAAACATACATTTTTTTAGGCACTCTTTCCTTTTTCAATAACCATTTTGTACACACACCCCCACACTTGTTCAAAAACTCATCCATTAACCAAGCTAATGTTCTTTTATTCCCTAAGGTAAAGTAAGAATACGATTTTTCATTTAAGGCACATAATGAGCTGTGTAACGCCCCTTTTTGGGAGGGAACGTCACATTGTCAAATAAATAAAATGCGGAAATTAATTGAACAACGATTAAGACCCGGTTCATTATAATTAATTAATGTTTAACCATGTGAACAAACTTGGCAATATTTTTTTTTTTTTTTTTTTAATAATAAGAATAATGATAATACGGAATGCGTATAAAAGTAACTAATAAAACAATACAAAGAAAATTTGCACCTGAATAGCATATATATATATATCTGGAGTTTAATACAACTGTTTCATAAATACAAGCCTGGCCATCATCAAAAAGCAAAACTATACCCACCCCAAGGGAAACATGCATATATACCCTCATGCATATACAAAATATACAGCCCAAATCAAAAAGAAAGATACATCAGGCCCCCAAAAACAAAAGCACTGGCAGCCATCAGTAGCCACCAATGATCATCGACCCCTTAAATAAAAAGGGACCGATTCAGGATCGTCAGGAGGACCCTCATCAGGATCTTCCTCATCCGAGGACTCCTCCATAGGAACCACAGAGGCGCGGGACGGAGCCCGAGCGGTGGAATCAAACGAATCCTCCTGCGGGGTGTAGTAACGGGGACCCCACATCTCCCTGATAGGCAGGTAAAACTCCAAGCGTAAGCTGATGTAGCAAGTGAGGACCGGTGCCTCATGGCGTCTCCAGGCAAGTGATACAGACACGTCTCCCACATACACACAACGGTCGGAGTTTAGGTTGATGTGCCAACACTCCGGCCCTCCGAGGAAGGTCAGACGCACATCTCCCAAAAATCCGCGCGTGCGTGCAGACATCGTCGCAGTCAAAGTCAATCCTGTGCGGGCCAGAAGCCGGGGAAGGCAGGCTCTTCTGTCTCTTCACCGTCGTCTTCGATCAGCACAAGGTGCACATAAACACAGAAGTAATAGAAGCACGGGAAAGAGGTAAGATATCCTACACTCAATACCAATACAAAGAACCAAGAACCGAACGGCGCAGATAACGCCCACGTAGCATGTAAGGGCAATAAACAAGCTTTTAAACGTATAACCGGTCAAGCAATCATTAATAGAGGCAATGAATAATTCATAATATCCAGGCAGTTAAATATCATGTGAACAATAATTTTCAGATGTCAGAATATTCCATGATGCATGGACACAACATTCAATTTCCCACTCCATGGAGCTAGACTCAAACAAATCGGAGAGAAAGATCGGGAGACATGTTCCGTGACTCCTACTGCCGAGGCCGGTGCTATCAATAATTTTCCACGTGCACAATCATGGCATTGCACGGACATTCTACACTAGATCACGATATAGGACAAGGTGTCAAGTCCGGATCGTCGGTGCGTTTGCATCGGTTTGCCCCACGGCAAAGGAGCTACCAACTACCCATTGTGGAGGACCCGCACCCCGACGCCCCAAGGTCATAACAAGACCCACACTTGTCTACTCGCACCCGCACTAAGGTGTGTTCAATCTCCTAGGCAACTTGGCCTTACTTACAACATCCACACGGACATCACAATGCATAAGACACTATGCATGCTCATGTATGATCCACAATCTCATACGAATTCATAATATACCATAATTGATCAAGAGAGTGCAATAAGCAAATTTGCATCCAAGAAGAACCCAATATCCACATAATATCAATTTATAATTCAAGGAACACATTATGGGTCCATTATGGGTTTCTAAAATCTCCAAGTCTTATGAAATTCATCTCATTGGTTCATTTACTCGTCATTTGATTCAAGTTACTTGATTCTTATAATTACCTTCCAAGCTTAGCTCATTTCCTAAGTCTCCACCACAATCCATCATGAATTTATTGTTACAAGTTTCCTATTATCAATCTACATTTTTAATCGCTTGATTAACTCAAGTCTTGACATCTCAAATTTGTTAATCTTTTCCCTCATTCAAGCCCTCAAAACCGTGGCACTCAAGAGAGTCTTAGATCACAATTTTCTTCTCACTAATTTAGTCTTCCTTTACTTAACCTACCTAGCATTATTCTTGGCACCATGACAACCAAAATTCTGCTCCTAAAACAACCCAAAACCGTGGCACTTACCAAGGTTTAACAACCAGAATTTTGTCCATTTAAACCAACCTTAACTACTTGATTTTATTAGCCATGCATTGATCAAAAATTAAGCATTACTTCCACTCATTTTCCAAAGCACAAAAACAGCCCCAAAAACAAGCCAAAAACCGTGACTCACTCAAGGTTCCAACAACCAGAATTTTATCCATTCAAATCAACCTTAACTACTTGATTAAATTAGCCATGCATTGATCACAAATTAAGCTTCATTTCCATTCAATTTCCAGCACACAACCAGCCCAAAACAGAGCCAAAAACCGTGGCACTCCAAGGGTCCAGCAAACCAGAATTTTGTTCACTTCAATCTCACTCAACTACTTGATTAAATTAACCATGCATTGATCACAAATTAAGCATTACTTCCACTCATTTTCCAGCACAAAAACAGCCCCAAAAACATGCCAAAAACCGTGGCACTCAAGGGTCCAACAACCAGAATTTTATCCATTCATACATGGTTTCCAATCACAAAATTACACAATCAATCAACCACTCAAAGCTAAATCAAAATCACATTCAAGAAACCAATTTCAAGCAAGTTCAAGAACAACCACCATGTGGTTCTTCTTCCAAAAATTAAATACAAGATTCCTAGTTGCTAAAGAGGTTGAGGGGGATTAATCTTCCTCTTACCAAGTTGATGAACCAAGAAAACTCCAAGAATCACCCTTGATTTTCGGATTTGAAGCTCAAAAACCCTAGAAAATTTGGTCCAAGTTAGAACAATGAAATGATGTGTAAAAGAAGAAGAAAATGGTCATTAAACCAAGGAAAAACAGAAACGAAAATGGAAGGAGAAGGCTGGAATTTTTCAGCCATGGGAGCTCACCTTCAAGGCTTGAGAAGTGGTTGAAGATGGAAGCTTTTCTTGAAACTCCAAGCACAAAAGATGAAGAGGAGGTGTAGGAGATTAAGGAAATGTGAGTGGTTTAAATTTTTATGGAGGTTTGGGATTTCATTGGGGTGGCTGGACGTAGAGGCTGCTGGAAGGAGAAGAGAAAAATTTTGAAGAAAGAAAGAAGAAGAGGAATACGTAAATGAAGAAGCAAAATGTGTTTTTGGGTGAAAATGTGTTAATGAATTACTTGGATAATTATTCAACTCTTTACTCCTCTTTGAGGCTGCAGATACGTAAGTGAGAGGGAGAGAAATGAGTGGGAAATTTGGCTTCCTTTGGAAGCCACACACTTGGGTCAAAGCTTGGGTCAAAGCTTGTTAAGGAAGCTTTGATTAAAATACACTTAAATTTGAATTAAAGTGAGTAAATTAAATATAATGTAAATAGCATTAGGATAAGGTGATAGTATTTTTATTACACACTATTATCCATTAGATAATAGTTACAAATGAGTCGATATTTAATTAATCCGACAGATGAAAAGATGAATTTTTCATTTGACTTGATTTAATTGTATCAAGAAAAGATTTCCTAAAATTGCGAAACCTCGTAAACTGTGTCAAGCCTCGGGTTTAGTAAGATCCCCGTCGACTTATCCATAGTCCAAGGTTCTCGTGAGAATACATCGCGTTTCCCCGATTCTGCTCGCTACAAGACGCAAAACGAGGAATATATTAAAATATTCGACGGTTCCCGAAAATTCCCGAGAAAATTCTCAAAAATTGCAAATATTATAAAACGACTATCCGTCATATAATTTTCCAATTTTTGAAGCACTACAAATCGTTTTCACGACTCGCTCGAGTTTTACGCAGAACGAGGAATATATTAAAATATTCGTCGTTTCCGAAAAATTCCAAAAAATTCACATAAATCACAAATATTGGAAAATGACTATTCATGGTGAAATAATCAATTTCCGGGGTGTTACACTGGTCTCAAGCAATTCCCAAAAATTTGTGCACGCAAAACGAGGAATATATTAAAATATTCGTCGTTTCTGAAAAATTCCGGAAAAATTCCTAAAAATCAAGAATATTATAAAACGATGATTCATGATCAAATATGTATTTTTCGGAATGTTACAACACTCCCCTACTAAAAGGAATTTCGTCCTCGAAATTTTCATACCTTAAAATAATTCTGGATGTTGCTCCTTCATCTTGTCTTCCAATTCCCAAGTCGCATCACCGGTTGTTTCATTCCAAATCACCTTTACCAATGGAATTTCCTTGCCTCGTAGTTGCTTTATCCGTCGATCCTCGATTCTCGCAGAGACGTTTCATAGGTCGTTCTCTTTTAAGCATCATGTGTCCTGCTATGACATGACTTGGATCAGGTAAATATTTACGAAGTTGTGACACATGGAATACATTATGTATGTTTGCAAGAATAGGGGGTAAGGCTATCTGGTAAGCTACTGGACCTATCCGACGAAGAATTTGGTAAGGTCCAAGAAATTTTGGAGTGAGTTTTCTAGATTTTAAGGCCCGTGCCGACCCCGTCGTGGGTGTGACTTTCAGGAACACATGCTCACCTTCTTCAAACTCAAGAGGCTTTCTTCTCTTATCCGCGTAGCTCTTCTGTCGGCTCTGAGCGGTTCTCATCTTCTCTTGAATCATTTTAACCTTCTCAGTCGTCTGCTGAATAATGTCTGGTCCAATCGTAAGACGCTCGCCGTCTTGGTACCAACATAATGGTGTTCGACACCGTCTTCCATACGAGCTTCATAGGGTGCCATCCCTATACTCGAATGATAACCGTTATTGTAGGTGAACTCCACCGGTGGTAGAACTTCATCCCAACTTCCACTGTTCCATAGAACAAGCTCTAAGTAGGTCTTCTAGAGATTGATCGTTCTTTCCGATTGTCCATCGGTTTGTGGGTGGTACGCCGAACTCGTACGTAACTTTGTTCCCGGCGATGCCCGTAGACTTTGCCGAATTTTGAAGTAAATCTCGGATCCCTATCCGAAACTATACTCGTAGGCACACCATGCAGTCTGACAATCTCTCCAATATACAGATCGGGTCAGCTTTTCCAAACTGTACCTTATATTAATCGGGAGGAAATGAGCCGATTTTGTAAGCCGATCGACTATTACCCAAATCGAGTCATGTCCTATCCTCGTCCTTGGCAATCCTACAACGAAATCCATTGCGATGCTGTCCCACTTCCATTCAGGAATAGACAATGGTTGCAGAACCCAGAGGTCGCTGATGTTCCACTTTGGCTTTTTGACAGACTAGACAAGTCGATACACATCTAGTGACATCACTTTTTAGTCCATGCCACCAGAACAACTTCTTCAAGTCTTGGTACATCTTTGTTATACCAGGGTGCATACTTAGCTTGCTAGTGTGGGCATGGTCCACAATATATCGTCTAAGCTCTTGGTCACGAGGAATACAAACTCTACCTCGGAATCTCATAATTCCATCTGTTCCTTCTTCGAACTCGTTTTCTCGCCGTGTTTCATTTGTTCTCTTATTTCTTGCAAGAATTCATCGGTCTTCTTTTTCCCGTATGTCTTCCATCAACTCGCTTGAGATGGTAACCATATTCATGCAAATTCTTCCGGGTTCCAACTTAACAAATGACCATACATCTCTAAATTGTTCGATGAGATCTCTTTCCTTAATCATCAAGGCAGAAACACTGATAGTCTTTCTACTTAAGGCGTCAGCCACAACGTTCGCCTTACCAGGGTGGTACAACAACTGGAAATCATAATCCTTTAAAAACTCCAGCCATCTTCGCTTGTCTCATATTCACTCTTTCTCGGTCGTACAAGTACTTCAAGCTCTTGTGGTCACCGAAGATGTTGAATGTCGCTCCATAAAGGAAATGTCTCCATATCTTCAGAGCAAAAACCACACCGCCAACTCCAAATCATGAGTCGGGTAATTCTTTTCATGCACTCGCAACTGTCGCGAAGCGTAGGCTACCACCTTTCGGTGTTGCATAAGGACAGATCCCAATCCTTGGTACGAAGCGTCACAATACACCTCGAACGGTTCATTCGATCGTAACACTAATACAGTGAGGTAGTCACCGTTTCTTCAACTCTTGAAAACTCTGCTCACATTTATCACCCATTCGAAAGCTTGATTCTTCTTCGTCAATTGAGTGAGCGGTCCGGCAATCTTGGAAAACCCTTCTATGAACCTCCGGTAATATCCGGCTAAACCAACGAAACTACGGACTTAGTCACTGACTTCGGTTGTTCCCACTGCAATCTTGCTTCCACTTTGCATGGATCCACTGCGATTCCTTCTTTTGAGATTACGTGACCCAAAAACTTTACCTCATCAAGCCAAAACTCGCACTTCGACAAATTTTGGCATACGCTTCCTTTTCTTTCAAAATCAAGAACTATGCTTTGAGATGCCCAAGTGATCCTCCCGATTCGAGAATATATCGGGATGTCATCAATGAAGACGACAACAAACTTATCCAAGTACGGACGAAAGATGCGGTTCATATAGTCCATGAAAATAGCGGCGCGCATTCGTCACACCAAACGGCATCACAAGATACTCGTAATGACCGTATCGCGTACGAAAAAGCAAGCTTGGGTATATCCTCCGTCTTCACTCTTATCCGATGATACCCGGATCTCAAGTCAATCTTCGAAAATACCGCTGCCCCTTCGCTTGGTCCATCAAGTCATCAATTCTCGGTAGAGGATATTTGTTCTTGATTGTCAACTTGTTCAATTGCCCGTAATCCACACACAATCTCGAGGTACCGTCCTTCTTTCGAACTAGTAACACAGGGCGCTCCCCACGGAGACACACTTGGTCTAACGAATCGCTTCTCCAAAAGCTCTTCTAGCCGCTTCTTAAGTTCGGCTAATTCTGTTCGGTGACATTCGGTGCGGTGCTATGGACACGGGACCAGCTCCCGACTAGATCAATAGCAAACTCGATTTCACGTGCGGCGGTAAACCAGTACTTCTTCGGGAAGATCTCAGGAAATTCCTTCACTACCGGAATAGTACTTAAATCAACCTCACTCTCAACTTTCAAAGAAGATAGTAGCATGTACCCCTGAGCTCCTTCTTTCAAGAAAGCTCGTGCTTGGTTGGCCGTCAAATATCTAGAATTCTCATCCACAGGAAAGACTATGGTCCTACTAGAACAATCTAACAGAACATGGTTGGAAGATAACCACCCATCCCTAGGATTATATCTAACTCGTGAAAGAGGTAAACAGATCAAATCGACAGAAAGATTCGACCTTCAACAATCAAAGGACACTTCAAACAGACTTTGGTAGTAACTACCGGTTTATCGGTGGGGGTTGAAACAAATCAATTCAAAAGGTAGTTCGCATTACACGGTAAACCAAGTCGTAGCACACAATCATATGATATGAATGAATGGGTTGCCCCAGAGTCATACAATACTTTCAAAAGATTACCTTCTATGGCGCCTTCTCCTTGAATCAAGTCTTCGGATTCAGAAGCTTCAGCTCCACTCATAGTATAAACTCGACCTCCGGCTTGCGGTTTCTTGGCTCGAGTTGCATTGACTGAAGGTTCAGCCTTTGCTTGGTTGCAGTCTCTGGACATATGGCCCGGTTTGCCACATCTGAAGCAAATGATTCCTTTTATCGTGCAGTCTCTTGTGAGATGATCCTTCCCACACTTCAGGCATTTGGACGGGTAGGTCGTATTCTGACCAGTTCGGTTCCCAGAAGAACCTCCACCTGAACTTCCACCGATTTGTTGTTGACTCCCTGTTGGTCGGGAATAGGGTTTCTTCTGAAAGCGGTTTGAACCACTGCCTCCACCTCTTTGGGACCGTACAGGCCCAAAGTTCCTGTTTCTCGCATCTCTAGCCTGCTCCAAGGCTTCAACTTCGCAGCAAGTGTCTAACAGTTCCGAGAATACTTTCATTTTCAAGGTAATCACAGCTTTCTTCACTTCGTACCTCAGTCCTTCGAGTGAATTTCCAGCATTTCCAGGCTTCATCAGTTTGATGCTGGTAATGTGTCGAAAATCTCTCCAAGTTTTCAAACTTGGCTGCGTATTCGCTGACAGTCATGTTCCCCTGTCTCAGGTTGAGGAACTCCATCTCCTTTGCGTGTCTCGCATTCGCAGGAAAGTATTTGCCCAAGAATTTCTCCTTGAACAGTTCCCAAGTGACCTCTGCTCCTTCGGCTTCTAATGCCCTTTGAGCACCATTCCACCAGTCTTCAGCATTTCCAACGAGCATAAAAGTCGCATAATTTACTTTCTTGTCTTCCGCACAATTCATGCCACGAAAGACTTTTTCCAGCTCCTTGATCCATAAATTAGCCTTGTCGGGATCAAACTCCCCCTTGAACTGCGGAGGGTTATGACGACGAAATTCTGCTAAGTTTTTGCGCATCGGCAGTCGCCTCAAGCTGTTGAGCAGCTCTTTCTTGTTGTTGAGCAGCGCGTTCGTTTTGTTGCGCAATGAGTTCCGCCATCCGCTGCATTGCTTCCACAAGAAATTGCAATATCTCCACCTCTTGCCATTTTGCCCTTCTCTTAAATTAGATTACTGAAAACATAAGAAAAGTCGAGGAATCCACTCAAGACACTCACAACAGATTCACACAAAGACAAACAAGACAGACTCACACTCAAGACCCAAAGAAAACATAAACCGGGCTCGATACCAACTTAATGTAACGCCCTTTTTGGGAGGGAACGTCACATTGTCAAATAAATAAAATGCGGAAATTAATTGAACAACGATTAAGACCCTGCTCATTATAATTAATTAATGTTTAACCATGTGAACAAACTTGGCAATATTTTTTTTTTTTTTTTAATAATAAGAATAATGATAATACGGAATGCGTATAAAAGTAACTAATAAAACAATACAAAGAAAATTTGCACCGAATAGCATATATATATATATCCGGAGTTTAATACAACTGTTTCATAAATACAAGCCTCGCCATCATCAAAAAGCAAAACTATACCCACCCTAAGGGAAACATGCATATATACCCTCATGCATATACAAAATATACAAATTTCCAAATCAAAAGAAAGATACATCAGCCCCCAAAAACAAAAGCACCGGCACCATCGGTAGCCACCAATGATCATCGACCCCTTAAATAAAAAGGGACCGATTCAGGATCGTCAGGAGGACCCTCATCAGGATCTTCCTCATCCGAGGACTCCTCCATAGGAACCACAGAGGCGCGGGACGGAGCCCGAGCGGTGGAATCAAACGAATCCTCCCGCGGGGTGTAGTAACGGGGACCCCACATCTCCTCGATAGGCGGTAAAACTCCAAGCGTAAGCTGATGTAGCAAGTGAGGACCGGTGCCTCATGGCGTCTCCAGGCAAGTGATACAGACACGTCTCCCACATACACACAACGGTCGGAGTTTAGGTTGATGTGCCAACACTCCGGCCCTCCGAGGAAGGTCAGACGCACATCTCCCAAAAATCCGCGCGTGCGTGCAGACATCGTCGCAATAAAGTCAATCTGTGCGGGCCGAAGCCGGGGAAGGCGGGCTCTTCTCGTCTCTTCACCGTCGTCTTTCGATCAAGCACAAGGTGCACATAAACAACAAGTAATAGAAGCACGGGGAAAGAGGTAAGATATCCTACACTCAATACCAATACAAAGAACCAAGAACCGAACGGCGCATAACGCCCACGTAGCATGTAAGGGCAATAAACAAGCTTTTAAACGAGATAACCACCAAGCAATCATTAATAGAGGCAATGAATAATTCATAATATCCGAGGCGGTTAAATATCATGTGAACAATAATTTTCGGATGTCGAATATTCCATGATGCATGGACACAACATTCAATTTCCCACTCCATGGAGCTAGACTCAAACAATGGAGAGAAAGATCGGGAGACATGTCTCGTGACTCCTACTGCCGAGGCCGTGCTATCAATAATTTTCCACGTGCACAATCATGGCATTGCACAAACATTCTACACTAGATCACGATATAGGACAGTGTCAAGTCCGGATCGTCGGTGCGTTTGCATCGGTTTGCCCCACGGGCAAAGGAGCTACCAACTACCCATTGTGGAGGACCCGCACCCCGACGCCCCAAGGTCATAACAAGACCCACACTTGTCTACTCGCACCCGCACTAAGGTGTGTTCAATCTCCTAGGCAACTTGGCCTTACAACAGTCCACACGGACATCACAATGCATAAGACACTATGCATGCTCATGTATGATCCACAATCTCATACGAATTCATAATATACCATAATTGATCAAGAGAGTGCAATAAGCAAATTTGCATCCAAGAAGAACCCAATATCCACATAATATCAATTTATAATTCAAGGAACACATTATGGGTCCATTATGGGTTTCTAAAATCTCCAAGTCTTATGAAATTCATCTCATTGGTTCATTTACTCGTCATTTGATTCAAGTTACTTGATTCTTATAATTACCTTCCAAGCTTAGCTCATTTCCTAAGTCTCCACCACAATCCATCATGAATTTATTGTTACAAGTTTCCTATTATCAATCTACATTTTTAATCGCTTGATTAACTCAAGTCTTGACATCTCAAATTTGTTAATCTTTTCCCTCATTCAAGCCCTCAAAACCGTGGCACTCAAGAGAGTCTTAGATCACAATTTTCTTCTCACTAATTTAGTCTTCCTTTACTTAACCTACCTAGCATTATTCTTGGCACCATGACAACCAAAATTCTGCTCCTAAAACAACCCAAAACCGTGGCACTTACCAAGGTTTAACAACCAGAATTTTGTCCATTTAAACCAACCTTAACTACTTGATTTTATTAGCCATGCATTGATCAAAAATTAAGCATTACTTCCACTCATTTTCCAGCACAAAAACAGCCCCAAAAACAAGCCAAAAACCGTGACTCACTCAAGGTTCCAACAACCAGAATTTTATCCATTCAAATCAACCTTAACTACTTGATTAAATTAGCCATGCATTGATCACAAATTAAGCTTCATTTCCATTCAATTTCCAAAGCACACAACCAGCCCAAAAGAGCCAAAAACCGTGGCACTCCAAGGGTCCAGCAAACCAGAATTTTGTTCACTTCAATCTCACTCAACTACTTGATTAAATTAACCATGCATTGATCACAAATTAAGCATTACTTCCACTCATTTTCCAGCACAAAAACAGCCCCAAAAACATGCCAAAAACCGTGGCACTCAAGGGTCCAACAACCAGAATTTTATCCATTCATACATGGTTTCCAATCACAAAATTACACAATCAATCAACCACTCAAAGCTAAATCAAAATCACATTCAAGAAACCAATTTCAAGCAAGTTCAAGAACAACCACCATGTGGTTCTTCTTCCAAAAATTAAATACAAGATTCCTAGTTGCTAAAGAGGTTGAGGGGATTAATCTTCCTCTTACCAAGTTGATGAACCAAGAAAACTCCAAGAATCACCCTTGATTTTCGGATTTGAAGCTCAAAAACCCTAGAAAATTTGGTCCAAGTTAGAACAATGAAATGATGTGTAAAAGAAGAAGAAAATGGTCATTAAACCAAGGAAAAACAGAAACGAAAATGGAAGGAGAAGGCTGGAATTTTTCAGCCATGGGAGCTCACCTTCAAGGCTTGAGAAGTGGTTGAAGATGGAAGCTTTTCTTGAAACTCCAAGCACAAAAGATGAAGAGGAGGTGTAGGAGATTAAGGAAATGTGAGTGGTTTAAATTTTTATGGAGGTTTGGGATTTCATTGGGGTGGCTGGACGTAGAGGCTCAGCTTTGGAAGGAGAAGAGAAAAATTTTGAAGAAAGAAAGAAGAAGAGGAATACGTAAATGAAGAAGCAAAATGTGTTTTTGGGTGAAAATGTGTTAATGAATTACTTGGATAATTATTCAACTCTTTACTCCTCTTTGAGGCTGCAGATACGTAAGTGAGAGGGAGAGAAATGAGTGGGAAATTTGGCTTCCTTTGGAAGCCACACACTTGGGTCAAAGCTTGGGTCAAAGCTTGTTAAGGAAGCTTTGATTAAAATACACTTAAATTTGAATTAAAGTGAGTAAATTAAATATAATGTAAATAGCATTAGGATAAGGTGGTAGTATTTTTATTACACACTATTATCCATTAGATAATAGTTACAATTCATGAAGTCAAGATTTAATTAATCCGACAGATGAATTTTTCATTTGTCATTTAATTTAATCGAGAAGAAGATTTCCTAAAAATTGCGAAACCTCGTAAACTGTGTCAAGCCTCGGGTTTAGTAAGATCCCCCGTCGACTTATCCATAGTCCAAGGTTCTCAGAGAATACATCGCGTTTCCCGATTCTGCTCTCAAATACAAGCGCAAAAAACGAGGAATATATTAAAATATTCGACGGTTCCGGAAAATTCCCAGAAAATTCTCAAAAATTGCAAATATTATAAAACGACTATCCGTCATATAATTTTCCAATTTTTGAAGCACTACTGATCGTTTTCACGACTCGCTTTCGAGTTTTACGCAGCACGAGGAATATATTAAAATATTCGTCAAGCTTCCGAAAATTCCAGAAAAATTCACATAAATCACAAATATTGGAAAATGACTATTCATGGTGAAATAATCAATTTCCTGGGTGTTACACTGGTCTCAAAGCAATTCCCAACCCAGGTGTAAACGCAAAACGAGGAATATATTAAAATATTCGTCGTTTAAAAAATTCCAAAAATTCCTAAAAATCAAGAATATTATAAAACGATGATTCATGATCAAATATGTATTTTTCGGAATGTTACAAGCTGGAAACAAGGAATGGTCAAATAAGCTCAAAGGGGTTAAGAAAAGGAAAATATACAAGGTTGGTAGGAATCAAAGAATTTTCAAGAAGTCAAAAGAGTGCTTGATATCATGTTGGAAACAAGGTTGGCTATTTGGTTAAACTAGCTAATTAAGAAAGAGGGCCTCAATCATGTTCATGCATGCAAGTGAAATGTAGCCTCAAAATCAAAGCAAGTTCTAGAGCGGTCATTAACATGAGTGAAAATCACACAAGAAAGAAGAGAATGACATAAATGTTGAATCCATCCATTAGGCTCAAAATCTCACAAGGTATGCATCCATCAAACTCAATTCATCAATTCAATCATCCATCACCAAGCATATCAGTTCAAGAAGGGAGAAAAGTTATTCAATCATGCAATGAACCCCTTTTTTTTTCCTTTTTTTTTTATTTTTATTTTACAAAAAGAACATGCTGAAATCTCTCCCCCACGCTTAATATAAAATTGCCTTCAATGTGAAATAGAGATATAGAAAAGAGCAACACAACCTGATAAGAAGTGAATCAACGCCAAGCAGAAAAGAAACACACTTTGTCGGCCGCATCGACATCGAAAAAAGAAATCAAACAGCTCAAACTTTAGTACTAATTAATTACTACCTAAAAAACTTCTTACTCTGCCACCAATTAAGATGCGTCTCAAGAGTAAAATTACTCCTTACTCTGCCATTACTAATTGGTTTAATAAGTACATGACAATCATATCATACTTTTCAAACAAAACAACAAATTTATTTTTTTTATTTTATTTTTTATTTTTTTTGGGTCAACTATCCTTTCCCCCCAACTAGATCACAACATTGTCCTCAATGTTAAAATATAGATGAGTAAAGGATAGAAGATATTACCTGTTGGAGAAAGCTGACACAAATTTAAACAGAAACAAAGTACAATAAAATCAAACCCATTAAAGATGAAGTCGCAGATCTGGCTTTTGTTTCTTGTTACTTCCTTTGCTACTTCCTGGTGACCAATCTATCTGAGCTAATACCTGATCAGGTACATACTCAAAAGCTTCTAATTTATCAATGAGCTCATCAATAGTGGAGACAGAGATAAGAAGTTGTCTTGCCGAAGGAGTGATAAATTTCTGTTCCACAGCTTTGTCAAGAAAAGATAACAAAAGATCAAAGAAATTATTAACATTCAACAAACCAATGGGTCTATGGTGGATGTTCAGTTCGGCCTAAGAGACAATTTGAAAAATTTCTTCCAAAGTACCAAAACCACCAGGTAAGACAAGAAATGCATCAGAATTGTCAACCATTGTTTTCATTCGTCCATGCATAGATGTTACCTGAATTTCTTCTCCAACTGTCCTTCCAGTGATGTTATTTTCAAAAGGTTTAGGAATAACACCTAAAACCCGATCGCTCCCGAAAAGGCAGTAAGTGATACAGCCCCCATTAACCCACGACAACCTCCCCCATATACAAGATGAATATTCCTCGCAGCAAGTGATCGACCAAGAGTTCTAGCTGCGTTTACAAACTCTAATCCCTTCCCATAACTCGACCCACAAAAAACACAGACATTTTTGAGGTTACGAATAGAAGGCCCCATTCTATACTCTTCCTCCCTTTGAGTGTTTCTGAGTTTGAAGGAAAATGCAGAAAATGGAGTTTTTAAATAAGAAAAAGAATGGAAAGGGAAATAATTGCACCTATAAGGGTAGGTTGGCTTGTTGTCGAAAAAGGTTGAAATTAAGAGACACAGAATCTTTTTTTTTTTTTTGACTTCAAGAAAACCATCAAGGTAAAGAAGTCTAGAAACCCCTGAAGGACCCTGCTCAAAGGATCGTCTGTACAAAAATCAAAATACAACAAAATGATACAAAGAGAAAAAAAATAGAAAATGATGACATACCCGTATGTACGCTTTCATGGTGTATCTTTATACTTTGCGCGTATGAGTGCGAAAAGAGACATCACGTTCGTTTTTTTTTTTTTTTTGAAATTGTTAGAAAAACTTGATGAAAGATGAGTGTATACTTACTTAAGATTGAGATGGAGGTAGTCTGCTCTTTTTCGGCTTTGTGCCAAAGCATTGTTGACCAAGATTCGACCCATTCAAGACCAAAGACAACATAGGGCTCCCAAAAGGGACAAGTGGCCATAATACGACCGGCCGCCTCACATGTGGATACAATCTACCTTCTTTGTTTTTCAATTAAGAAGGCTGGATCAGATGCATGCATTTCCCCATTCACGGTTTGTGTTACCAAAGCCAACCCTAAGACGTATACATAATTTTTTTTTTTTTGATTTTTTGATTTTTTGTTTTTTTGATTTTTGTTTTTGTTTTAAAGATGACATGAAGAAGAAGAAGAGGATGATATGTACAGATTGTTTGTGGATGTGGCTCACATCTGCCTCTGGTTTAACGTCCAGTAACGGCTTAAACGTCTTCTATGAGTCGAGGATAAGCTTCCCATCCAATTTTCTTAAAAATTGGCAAACAGGGTCTTTTAGAGTCAGATTCCCAAGACTGTAGCGTTTTTCTTCATCCTTGAAGAGATTCCACAATTTAAGAATTTCACGATGCACCAATCCACAAGAATGCATCTCAAGAGTCAATAAGATATTATCTAATGACTCCTTACTCAGTCCATTCTTAATGAAGAAAATTTTATCTTCTCTATTTGCGGAAACCATCCCCAAAGTACGACATCGCTTGTTACAGTTCCATCGTCCACATTTGTGACAGACTTGTAACCTTTTTGCTCTTCTCTTTTTAGAATATGAACTTCTTCCAAGACCGGGCATATATGAGTCAAATGAAATTGAGGACTCACCTACTAATCGGACCTTTGCTTCAATTATCCAGCGTACATCTTCTGGCATACCTTTGTGCATTAACAGTCTCAATCTTTCACATCGAACTTTGTAGATTTTTCTCAGAGCATTTTGAGGAAGAGAAGGAAAATGTTTTCTCAGGTTTGAAAGAATGACATCCATTTTGAAGGAGAAGAAGGGTTCAGTTATTTTGGGAAACTGAAGAATAAACCGACTCAAGAGTCACGGAGTACCGTATCCGCCACTTAACCTAACACAAAGAACTCAAGAACTTGGTTTTCCAGGAATGGTTGAGTCTTTGTCCATTAACTTAAGCGCAGTACCATTCCTAGGATCCTCAATATCTACGTCCCCAGAGGATACACGTGTTTGACAACAAAAGAACCGCGCCACCTAGATCTCAATTTTCCAAGGAGTAGGTGCAGATTATAATCTCAAGGTAGAACTTTTTGACTAATTTCCGCAGCTTTTGCAAAAGGTGTAACAGACCTTGAATAAAGTAGGCCAATAAAATCCATACTACAAGATTTTCGCAGTTGTTGTCGCTGAAAAAATGACCTCCACATGCTTTTGAGTGATACTACCTACCTCATTGTCGGGCACAAAGCTTTTTTTTTTTCCTTTTTTTCTCTTTTTTTTTCTTTTTTTTTTTTTTTTTTTTTTTATTCATAATGCGGATGGAGAAGGTTCATCACCTCCACTTCTGCATTCTCTGGAAGTTCATGATACTGTTTAAGGCGGTGTCCATTTACGATGAAAGCTTTGGCAGTGACCTCACTTTTAATCTGAACAGCACCAGAAGGAAAAACCTTAGTAACAATAAATGGTCCATCCCATCTAGACCTTAATTTGCCAGGCATGAGTCGGAGGCGGGAGTTATAGAGGAGAACTTTTTGACCAATCTCAAATGTTTTCCTCATAATCAACTTATCATGGAAGGCTTTGGTCTTCTCCTTATAAAGTTTGGAACTTTCATAAGCCTCCAAGCGGATCTCCTCCAATTGCTGGAGCTGCAGCTTCCTCTCCATACCTGCTTGATCTAGGTCCAAGTTGCACCTTTTCACCGCCCAGAATGCACGATGCTCAATTTCCACCGGCAGGTGGCAGGCTTTTCCAAAAATAATCTGATACGGAGACATCCCGATTGGTGTCTTATAAGCAGTCCGGTAAGCCCATAAAGCATCCTCAAGCCTCTTGCTCCAGTCCTTTCTGTTAGGTTGAACTGTCTTCTGGAGTATCTGCTTGATCTCCCTGTTGGAAATCTCGGCTTGCCCATTAGTTTGGGGATGGTAAGGTGTAGAAACTTTGTGCAAGACCCCATACTTTTTCATCAAAGCTTCCATGCTTCGATTACAAAAATGTGAACCCTGATCACTGATGATGGCCTTCGGAACTCCAAACCTGCAGAAAATCTGTGATCTAACAAAATCCACAACAACTTTGGAATCATCAGTCCGAGTAGCTTTCGCTTCCACCCACTTGGATACATAATCAACAGCTAGCAAAATGTATACAAAACCAAAAGAAACAGGAAAGGGTCCCATAAAATCAATACCCCAGACATCAAAAATCTCACAGAACAATAAGGATTTCTGGGGCATCTCATTCCTTCGAGAAGTGTTTCCTGTTCTTTGGCAATGATCACAAGATTTACAAAACACATATGCATCATGAAATAGAGTGGGCCAATATAATCCAGATTCCAAAACTTTCCTAGCAGTCCTTTGGGGACCAAAATGACCGCCACATGCAAGTGTATGACAAAAGTTAAGAATAGAATGGAATTCATTATCAGGCACGCATCTCCTAATGACTTGGTCACTACAAAATTTCCACAGATAAGGGTCGGCCCACACATAATATTTTGACTCACTTTTCAATTTATCAATTTGAGCCCTAATAAAATGTGCAGGGAAAACACCAAAGAACAAGAAATTTATCAAATCAAAGAACCAAAGAGTGTTACCTTGCATGTACTTGAAAAGTCGCTCATTAGGGAAGACATCATGGATAGGAAAAGTATCCGCCTCCCTTTCAATTCGGCTTAGGTGATCAGCCACTAAATTCTCTGCTCCACTTTTATCACGGATTTCAATATCGAACTCTTGGAGGAGCAAAATCCACCTAATCAACCTAGGCTTTGCATCAAGCTTCTTCAGGAGAAACTTCAGAGCTGTATGATCTGAAAACACAACCACTCTAGAACCAAGCAAATATGATCGAAATTTGTCTAAAGCAAAAACAATTGCTAAAAGTTCCTTTTCAGTGATGGTGTAGTTGACTTGTGCAGGATCTAAAGTTCTTAAGGCATAAGAGATGACATGAGATATCTTGCCGACCCTTTGTGCAAGAACAGCTCCCAAAGCATAATTTGAGGCATCACACATGAGCTCAAATGGGAGTGTCCAATCTGGTGGTTGGATGATAGGTGTACTGGTCAATGCTTGCTTCAAGTGATTGAAGGCATCCTTGCATTTCTGGTCAAAATGGAACTCCACTTCTTTTTGTAGCAAGTTGGATAGTGGAAGAGCAATTTTGCTGAAATCTTTTATGAATCGCCTATAGAAACCTGCATGACCAAGGAAAGAACGAACCTCCCGCACGCATGTGGGGTAAGATAGGCATGAAATAACATCTATTTTCGCAGGATCTACCTCAATACCCTTGCTAGATATTATATGCCTAAAACTATGCCTTGTTCTCCCATGAAATGACACTTCTCAAAATTCAAAACAAGGTTAGTTTCAATGCATCTATGTAAAACCTGAGCCAGACTATCCAGACATGCATCAAAGGAAGAGCCATAGACAGTAAAATCATCCATAAACACATCCATGCAATTCTCTAAAAAGTCAGAAAAGATACTTACCAAGTGAAAGTAGTCTTCTCTTGGTCTTCTGGGGCTATATGAATATGAAAATAGCCCGAATATCCATCCAGGAAACAATAATGCGACTTGCCAGCTAGCCTCTCCAACATCTGATCAATGAAAGGTAGCGAAAAATGATCTTTTCTGGTAGCCTGGTTAAGCCGCCTATAATCAATGCAAACCCGCCAACTGTTCTGAACTCTTGTGGGTAAAAGTTCATTATTCTTATTCTCAACTACTGTGACCCCAGATTTCTTGGGAATAACTTGCACGGGGCTCACCCATTTACTGTCTGATATGGGATAAATAATGCCAGCTTGAAGTAGCTTGGTCACTTCCTTCTTCACCACATCTAGAATCAAGGGGTTCAGTCTCCTTTGGGGTTGCCTTACTAGTTTCGTGTCCTCCTCCAATAAAATCCTATGCATGCATGTGGAGGGACTAATACCAGGAAGATCTGCAAGTGTCCATCCGATGGCTTGCTTATTCTGCCTCAAAACCTGCAGCAATTTTTCTTCTTGTTCAGGTTGCAGATTCTTAGCAACAATCACTGGCAGCCTCTCACCATCTCCTAAATATGCATATTTAAGATGGTCTGGCAAAGTCTTCAACTCTAAGGATGGGGGCTGTACAATGGAAGGCAGCAAGCTATTTGAAACAACTAATTCAGCAACATTAAATTCAAAGACAGCTTCGACTTCTATTTTCACATGCGGTATCATTCAAGTCGGCTAGATTGCATCATCACTCATACCAAAGATAAATCTCAAGACACGCAAAGACACAAATTTCAATATCACAAGCAAGACATGTATCACAAGAAACAGAATCCGAAAGTCAACAATATCGTGGAATTCAAGATATAAATCAAAGATAAACATCATCAACCAAAGATCTCAATCACATCAATATGGAAAATAGAATGCTCCTCTAGGGGATGTCTCATGGCATCAAAAATGTTAAACTGTACCAAATCATCGCCAAACTCTATAGAAAAGGTGCCAGTATGCACATCTATCTTGGTCTTGGCGGTCTTGAGGAATGGTCTGCCTAGAATCAATGGAGCATGGTTTGCTGAAGACTCATCTTCCATGTCCAAGACGTAGAAGTCTGCTGGAAAAATTAACTCATTCACCCAAACTAACACATCTTCCAGCACTCCTGCTGGATGAGCAGTGGTCTTATTCGCCAACTGAATCACGATACTAGTGGGTTGCAAAGTGCCAATGTTCAATGACTTATAAACTGACATAGGCATGACATTGATTGAAGCACCCAAATCTAGCATTGCATGTTCAAATTTGGAGTTGCCTATCGTGCAAGGAATTGTGAAAGTTCCAGGATCTTTGCATTTTTGTGGCATGCTTGGCAGAATCATTGCAGAAACATTTCTGCCCATGCTAATCTTCTCAGTACCCTTAAGTCTTCTCTTGTGAGTGCACAACTCCTTGAGAAATTTGGCATACTTAGGAATTTGCTTGATTGCATCCAAGAGAGGAATATTGATTTCCACCTTCCTGAATGTGTCCATGACTTCTCTTTCTATTTCTATTTGTGCAGTATGCTTGGACTGTGTGACTCTGTTTGGAAAAGGTAGTGGAATGACCAGATTTGAATTCTCTGCACATTTCTTCTGTGTCACAGATTTTTGGACTAAGCTATCCACTTTCTTCTGTTTCTGGTCACCTTCTGGTTGCTGCACTTGTAGTTCAGGTTGTGGTGGAGTAGGACCGTCAACTTCTCTGCCACTTCTCAAGCTAATGGCACTTACATTGCCTCTTGGGTTGTTGACTATTTGTGAAGGCAATTGGTTCGACCCTTGACTTTTCAGCTCACTCAGAGTGGTTGCCATCTGCCCAATTTGAGTTTGTAAATTCTGGATGGTGGCATTGACATTCTGCTGAAACTGTTTCATCAAGTCTTCGAAAGGTGGCTCAGCTAGAGTGGCTGCTAGAACAGGTAGTTGCTGCATGGGTGGCGGCGCAGGTTGTGCTTGCCTAAATGCAGGTGGTTGGTACTTGTTGCTAGGGCCTGTAGCTTGGTATCTAAACTGCTGTTCTTCGCCGCTTGGGCTATTGTTGTTGTTGACCGAATTTCCATATCTCGTGTTCGATGGTCCCTCCAGGCTAGGGTTATAGGTATTAGAAAATGGATCATACCTGGGCTGCTGCTGTGATTGCTGATATTGTGGTCTACCAGGAAAAATACCAGCTGCTGCAACAGATTGCTCTGGAAAAGTAGAACCACTATCCTGAAGTGTGGGGCATGCATCAGTAGGATGAGATGAACAAGAGCAAATGCCACACACAGTTGCAGCCATCTCGCATTGGTGCTTGTTGTCCCATCGCTAACCGCTCACCAAAGAAGTCAATTCATCAAGTCTGTGTTCCATTCTCTGTTGGTCTACATGAGACGATTGAATCTCATTGACTCCTCTGGTTGAGGTAATAACTCGTGCGCCAAATTGTTGGGTGTTGGCTGCCATGTTTGCTATCAAATCTCTCACTGCCGCAGGGGTCTTGTCTACTAAGGCTCATCCAGAGGCAGCATCCACCATGCTTCTGTCATTTGGTAGCAAGCCTTCATAGAAATATTGAATTAAGAGTTGATCGGTGATTTGGTGGTGGGGACAGCTCGAGCACAGCTTCTTGAATCTTTCCCAATATTCATGCAAGGTCTCTCCTGTCATTTGTCTTATGCCACATATATCTTTTCTAATGGCAGCAGCTCTAGAGGCAGGGAAAAATTTCTCTAAGAACAACCGCTTCATGTCATTCCAACTTGTTACTAAACCTGGTGAAAGATAAAATAACCAATCCTTGGTCAGCAAGTGAGAAAGGAAATGCCCTCAGCTTGATGTGCTCTTCTGATATCCCATGTGGCTTCATGGTTGAACAAACTACATGGAACTCCTTTAGATGCTTATGGGGATCCTCACCTGCAAAACTGTGAAACTTGGGCAACAAATGTATCAATCTCGATTTTAACTCAAAATCAACATTAAGATCTGGGTATTGAATACACAAAGACTGGTTAGTTATATCAGGAGCAGCAAGTTCCTTAAGAGTTCTATTCTGCATGTTATTAGCCATGGTTTCAGAATTATTCAAGATCTCAAGTTCACTCCCAATATTAAGATCAAATTCAGAAGCAGTTCTTGCACTTAGCCTACGAGCTCTAATCAACCTATGCAAGGTTCTATCAATCTCAGGATCAAAGTCAACCAAGTTATCAGGCTCGGACCTAGTCATGCATCACACCAAAAACAAATAAATAAGCAAAATACACTAGACAATGGATAAAAAAAATGTTAGAAAAGTTAATAAAAAGCAAAAGTTAGGGAAAACACTTAAAATGAAAAGATTACACTTACTAATCCCCGGCAACGGCGCCAAAATTTTGACGAGCGCCGAACTCAGTCAAAATTATAACCGAAGTTATTACCTAAACTTGTAGTATAGTGAACAACACCGGATCATCTCCTCAAGGATTGTAAATGCAATTTGATCAAATTAAGTTAAGTTAGAAAAAAAGGGGGGTTTTGATGGTTCAAGGATCACAGTGACAAGATTTAAAGAGAAATAACAATTAGAAGAACAGTCAATTCACAAATCTATCCGAGATTGGGTGGATTCAATCAGAAACCTTTCAACAAACACTTGAAGCACATTTGAATGGTTAACTTGGATCTAACCGAGATCTCAAAGATTAGATCCAGAATTCACACTAGACAATCGTCCCGTAATTCAATTGACAAGTGATAAACACAAATCTGCAATCGCACCATTCATGTAGATATATGTCAATTTAAGCACCGAATTCAATTAACCTAGGCACCAATCAAGAACCTAACCTCTTTAATTACGTGATTAGTTTAGATCAATCAGTTCCAAGCTTCATCACAAATCTCAATCTTCACCATGTGATTAGTTTAGATCAATCAGTTCTAAGTTTCATCACAAATCTTAATCTTAAATCAAGATCAAATCAGATCAAACATAAACAGAATCACCATTCATGCATTCAAGATTAAGAAGAAGAAGAAGAAGAAGAAGAGAAGAGGAATTCAAATATAAATCAAATACATTACATAACCAAGGTCTCAAGAATCCAAACCATAATCTCTTCAAGAGTCCCAAATTGACCGAAAGTAGCTTAGCTCTCCATTACAATGAAGGAAATCATCAAAATATACAAGAGCTATGAGACACTATGAAGAAACAAGAAGAAACTATAAGAGAATTGAAGGAGAATACAACTTGTGTTTCATGATAACCAATGGTGCCCTTTTATAGAAGTCTAGGGTAACAAAATGACAAAGGGGAGTAGGTGGCTGAGTTGGGTGGTTGAGTGGGTTGGTGAATGGGTTGGTGAGTGGGTTGGTGAGTGGGTTGGTGATTGGAGTGGTTGAATGGAGTGGTTGAATGGGTTGGTGAGTGGAGTGGTTGAGTGGGTTGGTGAGAGGAGTGGTTGAGTGGGTTGGTGAGAGGAGTGGTTGAGGACGAAAATTTTGACGTCATACTTAGAAGCCAGAAACGACCAATTAGACTTTAGATCCACGAAAAGTACTCTTCATAAAAGTTGTAGATCTTTGTCTTGGCTATAACATGCATATCTGGATTGTCCAATTTGGCTTCCTAAAGCCCAAGATATAGCCCAAATACCATAGGTCACTCAAACCCAACTTCAGAACCTCTGTTCCGTCTTGTAGGCTCAAACTGACCCATTAGACTTCATTTTTTCAAAAAGTGTTCTTCATGAAAGTTGTTTATTTGGGTCTTAACTATCAACAATCCAAATTTCAGCCCATCTTCATTATTACAGCTTGGGATATGATTTTATGAGTGCACACCGTTCGGATTCTAGTGACAGAACCCGTATTCTGATTTCCATGTAAACTTAGGTCCCATAGACATCTGTATTGGACTTTGAGCTCTTCATCAAAGTTGTAGAGATTCCTCCTAGCTTTCCTACAAGGTAAAATTCATGATTATCAGATATCAGGAACTCAAGTTATGGCCAAAATACAGAAACAGTGTCAAATCTTAATAATGTTGAAAATATTCAATTAGGACCAATTTGAGCTCAAACTCACAAAATCATGCCAAACTCAATCAATTAAGAATATGGAGAGTGTAAATGACTAAACATAAGGGTTTCTTAATGAATAAAATATGTGATTATCACCGAGCAAATCACTCAAAACACTCAAATAAAATTACAGACAGTAAAATATATCTGTATATCACACAGAAAATTTAAAACAGTAAATTTGACAAAATTTTTATTTTACTGTCTCGAAGCAAATTACGCAAAACGACCAAATAAAATTAGAGCCTGTAAAATATACTTGTATTTCATGCAGAAAAACAAGAAACAGTAAAATCAGGACACAACGGTCATTCACCCAAAAGTTGGGGTGTTACAACTCTCCCCTCCTAAAAAGAATTTCGCCCCCGAAATTCGTAGCAGTCTCTGAACAATCATTGACACTACTCCTCCATTCTTGTCTTTTAGTTCCCACGTTGCATATCCGTTTACACCATTCCAGATTTCCTCGACCAACGAAAACCCCTTGCATCACGTAAAACATGGAGAACCACACTAAGATATTTAGCATGTTCCTCATGATTTCAAGAATAGATCAGAATGTCGTTAATAAAGATAATGACAACTCTGTCTAGATAAGGACGAAAAATACTATCCACCACGCTTCCGCTGCGCCACTCTGATCAGTACCACTTGAAATTATCCCTGCCTTTGTACCGCTTCACTCTTTTTCCTTTGCTTTTAACAGGAAGTGCCTCACAATTCAAGTTTTCTTTTTCAACAATACTGTATTTGATACTTATGACATAATTTTAACTAAAAATATCCCTTCTTTTGCAATTGCAATACACAAAAGGACATTATAAAAATTTAGAAAGAAAAGGTAGAGAAACTATTGGAATCGTTACCAGACATGTCCAACAAAGAGTTTGACATTGCCTAATTTTAAGAATAAGTTTTTTGAGACAACAAAGTTTTACTGGAACAATCTATAGGATATGATTAAAAATAACCAATCCATTTATAAGATCACATCTATCTCGTGAAAGAGGTAGACAATTTAGATTAATAGAAAAGATTGTTTAAGGAATTGAATAGATAAGTCAAAAGGTAACAGAGATATTGATAGCTCTAATTAACTCACATAGTCAATTAGTCATAAAAGAATGAGTTAAACCAAAAGTACATTTCCCGTATATTTCGCAATTGCGGCATATGAAAGATATCAAGAAGGCATAAGAATAAGAGATGATAGAAGCAACTCAAGAAGCAGCTCTAATGGACTTAGGATGGTTTAAGCAACTCAAGTCCTCAACCACATGTTCTAGTAACAGAAGTAGAAACAATCAGGCCAAAAGAATAATGAAAGTACAGATAACTCTAATTGACCCACATAATTATATGCCATAGAGAAATAGGTTACTTTCGGAATATACAGTATAGTTAAAGAATCACCTTTTTGTGATCCAATCTTCTTTGTTTAAGTTCTCAGTCTAAGATTCTTTTACTTCACTTGAAGAATCGTTGCTTCATTCTACTTAAGATGTCAAAGCACGTACGTTACTAACAGATGACTTCGTCTTTGGCGAGATACACTTTTCAGTACAATGTCCGGGCATCCCACACCTGAAATAGATGATTCCTTTGATTGCACAACTCCTCGTTAGATGATCTTCCCCACACTTTCAACACTTTGGTGCAGATGTCACAGTCTAACCAAACCTGCTACCGCTAGTTCTTCTTCCACGGGATTGCTATTGTTGTCGATTTCCTGATGATCACGAATACGTTTTTCCACTGAACTTGCTTGACCTTACGATTTCTCCTCCTTGAGAACCAACACGGTCCGACGTTACGAAATTGCGTATTCTAAGATTTATTTCGACTTTGTCTGCTTCTAATCCTCGGCTATCGTTCCTCGCTGCCGAGTAATCCTCAAATCATGTTGTACTGTTCCTTCAGCAGTTCTTTGCATTGCTTTCGTAGATGCAGTCATATTGCCGCGTTCAAGTCCTGCTTCCTTAGTGCACGTTTACCACAAATCATCGTCTTTCTTCAAAGACGGACGAATCATAGAACAATGGAAACCAGATGTAACCATTTCAAAGAAACATTGTCTCCTTTCGGAGTCCAAGCACAGAGAGTCATACAACAAAAACAAGACAGACCTAACCACAAACCCCAAAAAGACTCTAACCGTGCTCTGATACCAACTAATGTAACACCCTCCGTAGGGCGTCACATTTTTAAATAAAACATAAAACCAAATAAAATCATTTTATAAAAGCTTTGAATTCTAAAGGATGAATTTGAAAATTTCTTTTCGCGAAAATATAAACTTACCAAAAATTATAAGTAAAACAGAAATTAGATTGAATTAATTAATCCACATATTATATATTCCACAAAATATTCAACAACAATTTAAAACATAACATTTACAGACTCAGAGAAACAGTAGCAAACCCAAAGACGGGTACTACTAATAGCACGGTAACAACACTAACGAGAAAACCAAACCTACATGTTCCATTTCTCCACCAAACTGCATCCTGTTGAAACTTGGAAGATTACACCTTGACGCCGTCACCATCTTCAGAACATAGCCTCCAGTAGGTCTAAGAAACTTCCTTCGTCTACTATACGAATTTAACAATACAAACACAACAAGCAATACAATAAAGAGGTGAGATCCCCTTTCACCAATACCAGTACGGTAGCAAAGAATAATACGAATGACAAGGTCATCCCATACACACAGATAATACCAATATAGTCATGTTATCAATTTACAATTAATTTGAATAAGCATATATCATAATAAAATAAACTACAATAACATTACCAGGATAGATATAACAATTCATACAATATAAAATGCCATAACAAGAATCATAACAATATAAAATAACTTATTAAATGCAAGAACAACATATAATATCACAGATAAAAGATAATAATGTACAGACAAAATACAACATATAAACATATAATATCACAGATAAAAGATCACAGATAAAAGAAATAATAATGTACAACATATAAACATATGCAATAGGACTCAACCCTACTCCATGGAGCTAAACACATACAGATATCAGAGAGAATGACCCGCAAAATCTATTAGTACCACGGCTGCCCAACCAAACTATTGCGCTGTCTCACGTTGCATCTATAGCCCCACGTCACATGGAACCCATTGTCCAAGGCGTGGTGTAGTTCACGGTCTCACGTTGTGGCACTACAGGTAATGTACTATTAGACTTTACGAAATCTCGATTAAATATAGTGCGTGTCGAGTCCATTAGTGTGCTATCGGTTACCACGGCCCAGCGGAGCGACCGACTGTCCATACATGGGATCCCGTACACTAACATCTCCAAGTTCATAAAGACAATGAACCACACTACGTTTATCGCATCGACAACACGATGTGATTCACCTCATCAACCAATCCACCAAAAATTGGCATAAACTCAATATATGATCCAAAAATAAGAAATTACCAAAATACCCTCAATAAAAATATATCCTCAAAGATAAATATATACAGTAAGTCCGACCAGACAAATACTGTTCCAAAGCCTATACGGGTTCACCTCATAGCCCGACAGCGAAAAATATATAGAATACCCTTAACGGTATATAATATACAGTTTCGGTCAATCGCGTAGAAATTTTATCGCATTTTCACAATCTCTTCATTTTTATAAACGTTTTTAAATCGCGTAAATATATTTTACTATTTTTAAAATCGCGTAGAGTTTTTAATACGTTTTCTCAATCGCGTAAGATTTTTTTAAAATCATTTTCTTGCCTGAATTCCTTAAAAATTACTATTTAAAATAAACAGAAAAATATTTAAAACATTTAGACTACGTAGAATATTTCTCATACCGTATACTGTCTTTTGGACATCTTTTCTATCTTATTTGTCCGTTTTTAATATAAATTGACAGTATTATGTTTAGAAAATTTATAATAATGGTTTCCTAATTTTTCTGTAAAAATTCTGTTTACTTAATTTTTAACCGTATAATTTAACTTTTTGAAAACCACTAACATGCTTCAAAATATAATATGAGCCATATGTTAGCAATTTACAAAAGTTACTGTATTTTCTTCAAACAGTAAAAATCATTTGTTTAAACTTCTTAAACTTAATCAATTTATTTCTTCAAAACTCATTGTAATAAAATCCTTTTGGCATTTATTACTTAACCTTAGTTGAAAACAATTCTATAAATCAAAACACATTTAAATTTGGCATTTTGGCCGAAAATCATTCTATGCTTTATACTTTATTCCTAATTATTTCCATACATTTAATCTCTTATAAAACTCTTGATCTAGTTTATTTTTATTAAATTATCTAGTCAATAGTTAGAAAATAAATTTGGATCAAAAGTATGTGGCATGTTGGCCAAATTTAACAAAGTCTTTGTATTTGATCTTTAAATTATTTTTCATCTTCTAAATAAATGTCAAATTTATTGTATTACCTAAATTCATTAAATCATTGTTTTAGAAAATGGTTTGGAAATGATTTTAGAAATCATAATTGCTTGGCTTTGGCATGTTGGCTGAAATACATAATTTCATCCATTGATCCATAAATTCATTTTTCTTACTCTAAACAAATTAGTAATTTGTCAATTTTCCTAGGTTAATTAAATCACACTTTTAGAAAATTGATGAGAACATTTTGGTTCTCCCTTTTGCATTGAGGCCGTGAGCTTGGATTTGTGTTCTTTGGAACACTCATGCAAATCCTTGTATATTATTTACATGTTACAATAATTATCATGCATATATATATATACATACCATATACGAAAACAACCATAAAACACATACAAAATATTAAAGCTATTAGACATGCTTTCACATATAATCAATCACAATTAGGAAAGACTATAAACAATCAAGTGAATGAATCCTTATGGATTCTTCACTACAAACACATACATTCCTCACCACCAACACATGGTTGATGAGGGTAATCTCCCTCTTATCTCTTGAAGAACCTCCAAAGTTCCTTGTATGTCTCCTTCAAGTAAATTTTCTCCACCAAGAGCTTCTTGAAAAACAAAGAAAACATGCAATATTAATACCTAAGGCTCTAAACTAAAATAATCATGGATTAAAATCATGATTAGAACTTTGAAATAGATAGAAACATGAAGATTAAAGAATCCTACCTTCAAGGCTTCAAACTTGAATTTTGAAGATCAAGATAGAAAATGGATGATTTAAGCTTAGGTTTCAACTACAAAGTGTCTTGAAATGAAGTAAGGAAGTAATTTAGAATTATAGAAGAGTGAGTGATGGAAAAGGTAAGGAGGCCGTGAGCTTGGAGAAGAAAAGGAGAAGAAATATTTGAGAGCTTTTGCTATTTGGAAATATTTGGAGAAAGATGAAGGTTTTGACTATGCATGGTCAAATACATAGGAATAAGAATGAAATGAATTGTTGAATATTTACTATCTTGATTAAAATTGACCTATTAGTTGCTTTTTGTTGACCAATTTCTATTGGTGCACACTATATATTTTCTAGTATACTTTAACCAATATACAATAATTACTATTTATAAAGTCAGTGTTTATTGTCTAATGGATAATAAAATATACATAGATTTTTATCTTAGACTAACAGAGTAACAATTATTATTGATCATTTTCATTTTTTTCTTTTAATTGCCCTTGATGAGTCACAACACGAGTCATCAAAGAGAAATTTCTAGAACATTTGACTCACTACGATGAGTCAGTATGATGAGTCAGCGTAGATATTTTCTAGAGCAGGTGAGTTAGCATGGCGAGTTAGCGTGCTGAGTCACTGACTGAGTCTTCAACTGCATCATCAATGGTGAGTCACAGCGCTGAGTCATCAGCTGAGTCATCAATGATGAGTCACAGCGCTGAGTCAGCATGGTGAGTCATCATAGAAGCTTCTGGAATAGGTGACTCACTACGGTGAGTCACAGGGCGAGTCACCGCTTCTGGAACCTTCCGAAATCTGCTGAGTCATGGTGCTGAGGTGTCACGCCACGTGTCAAGTTTCTATTGGCCCGTTGCGATGAGTCATCATCCACTAGATATTTTTCAAGAAAAATATCATCCAATAGATAATAAAACATACCCCGATTTTATTTGTCAGATAAAATCGTAAGAAAATAAAACTTCAAAAACTGACTCTGGTTTCGGGTTTAGTAAGTTCCCCCGGCTCCGGATAATAATAAAATTTCTCCGGTCTAGAAAATTTTAAATTTCTTGACTCGAAGCAAATCACATAAAACACCCAAATAAAATCACAGACAGTAATATAAAACACTGTATCATACAGAAAAAATTAAAACAGTACATTTGGGATGTAATGGTCATTTTCCCATTTTCCCCACAACCGAGCAAATCACTCAAATAAAATTACAGACAGTAAAATATATCTGTATATCACACAGAAAATTTAAAACAGTAAATTTGACAAAATTTTTATTTTACTGTCTCGAAGCAAATTACGCAAAACGACCAAATAAAATTAGAGCCTATAAAATATACTTGTATTTCATGCAGAAAAACAAGAAACAGTAAAATCGGGACACAACGGTCATTCACCCAAAAGTTGGGGTGTTACAACTCTCCCCTCCTAAAAAGAATTTCGCCCCCGAAATTCGTAGCAGTCTCTGAACAATCATTGACACTACTCCTCCATTCTTGTCTTTTAGTTCCCACGTTGCATATCCGTTTACACCATTCCAGATTTCCTCGACCAACGAAAACCCCTTGCATCACGTAAAACATGGAGAACCACACTAAGATATTTAGCATGTTCCTCATGATTTCAAGAATAGATCAGAATGTCGTTAATAAAGATAATGACAACTCGTCTAGATAAGGATGAAAAATACTATCCACCACGCTTTGCCATTGCGCCACTCGATCAACACCACTTGAAATTATCCCTACCTTTGTACCGCTTCACTCTTTTTCCTTTGCTTTTAACAGAAGTGCCTCACAAATCAAGTTCTCTTTTTCAACAATACGTATTTGATACTTATGACATAATTTTAACTAAAAATATCCCTTCTTTTGCAATTGCAATACACAAAAGGACATTATAAAAATTTAGAAAGAAAAGGTAGAGAAACTATTGGAATCGTTACTGACATGTCCAACAAAGAGTTTGACATTGCCTAATTTTAAGAATAAGTTTTCTGAGACAACAAAGTTTTACTGGAACAATCTATAGGATATGATTAAAAATAACCAATCCATTTATAAGATCACATCTATCTCGTGAAAGAGGTAGACAATTTAGATTAATAGAAAAGATTGTTTAAGGAATTGAATAGATAAGTCAAAAGGTAACAGAGATATTGATAGCTCTAATTAACTCACATAGTCAATTAGTCATAAAAGAATGAGTTAAACCAAAAGTACATTTCCCGTATATTTCGCAATTGCGGCATATGAAAGATATCAAGAAGGCATATAAGAATAAGAGATGATAGAATCATTCTTACCACCGAACCTATCCAATAGAGAAATTGATATGGTCCGATGAATTTAGAAGTAAGCTTTTTAAGTTGAATAATTCAACTGATAAGTCTAACAGAGCGTGGATGGTTGGAAAAATACCCAATCCACATTTTTAAATTGCGTCCGTTTTAAGAACGAAGCATACAAATTGAATCAATAGAAAAGATTCAATTATTTAATGGACTTAGGATGGTTTAAGCAACTCAAGTCCTCAACCACATGTTCTAGTAACAGAAGTAGAAACAATCAGGCCAAAAGAATAATGAAAGTACAGATAACTCTAATTGACCCACATAATTATATGCCATAGAGAAATAGGTTACTTTCGGAATATACAGTATAGTTAAAGAATCACCTTTTTGTGATCCAATCTTCTTTGTTTAAGTTCTCAGTCTAAGATTCTTTTATTTCACTTGAAGAATCGTTGCTCCATTCTACTTAAGATGTCAAAGCACGTACGTTACTAACAGATAACTTCGTCTTCGGCGAGATACACATTTCAGCAAAATGTCCGGGCATCCCACACCTGAAATAGATGATTCCTTTGATTGCACAACTCCTCGTTAGATGATCTTCCTCACACTTTCAACACTTTGGTGCAGATGTCACAGTCTAACCAAACTGCTACCGCTAGTTCTTCTTCCACGGGATTGTTGTTGTTGTCGATTTCCTGATGATCACGAATACGTTTTTCCACTGAACTTGCTTGGCCTTACGATTTCTCCTCCTTGAGAACCAACACGGTCCGACGTTACGAAATTGCGTATTCTAAGATTTATTTCGACTTTGTCTGCTTCTAATCCTCGGCTATCATTCCTCGCTGCCGAGTAATCCTCAAATCATGTTGTACTGTTCCTTCAGTTGTTCTTTGCATTGCTTTCGTAGATGCAGTCATATTGCTGCGTTCAAGTCCTGCTTCCTCACGTGCACGTGTACCACGAATCATCGTCTTTCTTCAAAGACGGACGAATCATAGAACAATGGAAACCGGATGTAACCATTTCAAAGAAACATTGTCTCCTTTCGGAGTCCAAGCACAGAGAGTCATACAACAAAAACAAGACAGACCTAACCACAAACCCCAAAAAGACTCTAACCGTGCTCTGATACCAACTAATGCAACACCCTCCGTAGGGCGTCACATTTTTAAATAAAACATAAAACCAAATAAAATTATTTTATAAAAGCTTTGAATTCTAAAGGATGAATTTGAAAATTTCTTTTCGCGAAAATATAAACTTACCAAAAATTATAAGTAAAACAGAAATTAGATTGAATTAATTAATCCACATATTATATATTCCACAAAATATTCAACAACAATTTAAAAACATAACATTTACAGACTCGAGAAACAGTAGCAAACCCAAAGACGGGTACTACTAATAGCACGGTAACAACACTAACGAGAAAACCAAACCTACATGTTCCATTTCTCCACCAAACGCATCCCGTTGAAACTTGGAAGATTACACCTTGACGCCGTCACCATCTTCGAACATAGCCTCCAAAGAGGTCTAAGAAACTTCCTTCGTCTACTATACGAATTTAACAATACAAACACAACAAGCAATACAGTAAAGAGGTGAGATCCCCTTTCACCAATACCAGTACGGTAGCAAAGAATAATACGAATGACAAGGTCATTCCATACACACAGATAATACCAATATAGTCATGTTATCAATTTACAATTAATTTGAATAAGCATATATCATAATAAAATAAACTACAATAACATTACCGGGATAGATATAACAATTCATACAATATAAAATGCCATAACAGTAAATCATAACAATATAAAATAACTTATTAAATGCAAGAACAACATATAATATCACGATAAAGGATAATAATGTACGGACAAAAATACAACATATAAACATATAATATCACGTATAAAAGATCACGAGATAAAAGAAATAATAATGTACAACATATAAACATATGCAATAGGACTCAACCCTACTCCATGGAGCTAAACACATACGGATATCGGGAGAGAATGACCCGCAAAATCTATTAGTACCACGGCTGCCCAACCAAACTATTGCGCTGTCTCACGTTGCATCTATAGCCCCACGTCACATGGAACCCATTGTCCAAGGCGTGGTGTAGTTCACGGTCTCACGTTGTGGCACTACAGGTAATGTACTATTAGACTTTACGAAATCTCGATTAAATATAGTGCGTGTCGAGTCCATTAGTGTGCTATCGGTTACCACGGCCCAGCGGAGCGACCGACTGTCCATACATGGGATCCCGTACACTAACATCTCCAAGTTCATAAAGACAATGAACCACACTACGTTTATCGCATCGACAACACGATGTGATTCACCTCATCAACCAATCCACCAAAAATTGGCATAAACTCAATATATGATCCAAAAATAAGAAATTACCAAAATATCCTCAATAAAAATATATCCTCAAAGATAAATATATACAGTAAGTCCGACCAGACAAATACTGTTCCAAAGCCTATACGGGTTCACCTCATAGCCCGACAGCGAAAAATATATAGAATACCCTTAACGGTATATAATATACAGTTTCTGTCAATCGCGTAGAAATTTTATCGCATTTTCACAATCTCTTCATTTTTATAAACGTTTTTAAATCGCGTAAATATATTTTACTATTTTTAAAATCGCGTAGAGTTTTTAATACGTTTTCTCAATCGCGTAAGATTTTTTAAAATCATTTTCTTGCACGAATTCCTTAAAAATTACTATTTAAAATAAACAGAAAAATATTTAAAACATTTAGACTACGTAGAATATTTCTCATACCGTATAATCTTGTCTTTTGGACATCTTTTCTATCTTATTTGTCCATTTTTAATATAAATTGACAAAGATATGTTTAGAAAATTTATAATAATGGTTTCCTAATTTTTTTGTAAAAATTCTTTTACTTAATTTTTAACCGTATAATTTAACTTTTTGAAAACCACTAACATGCTTCAAAATATAATATGAGCCATATGTTAGCAATTTACAAAAGTCACTGTATTTTCTTCAAACAGTAAAAATCATTTGTTTAAACTTCTTAAACTTAATCAATTTATTTCTTCAAAACTCATTGTAATAAAATCCTTTTGGCATTTATTACTTAACCTTAGTTGAAAACAATTCTATAAATCAAAACACATTTAAATTTGGCATTTTGGCCGAAAATCATTCTATGCTTTATACTTCATTCCTAATTATTTCCATACATTTAATCTCTTATAAAACTCTTGATCTAGTTTATTTTTATTAAATTATCTAGTCAATAGTTAGAAAATAAATTTGGATCAAAAGTATGTGGCATGTTGGCCAAATTTAACAAAGTCTTTGTATTTGATCTTTAAATTATTTTTCATCTTCTAAATAAATGTCAAATTTATTGTATTACCTAAATTCATTAAATCATTGTTTTAGAAAATGGTTTGGAAATGATTTTAGAAATCATAATTGCTTGGCTTTGGCATGTTGGTGAAATACATAATTTCATCCATTGATCCATAAATTCATTTTTCTTACTCTAAACAAATTAGTAATTTGTCAATTTTCCTAGGTTAATTAAATCACACTTTTAGAAAATTGATGAGAACATTTTGGTTCTCCCTTTTGCATTGAGGCCGTGAGCTTGGATTTGTGTTCTTTGGAACACTCATGCAAATCCTTGTATATTATTTACATGTTACAATAATTATCATGCATATATATATATACATACCATATACTAAAACAACCATAAAACACATACAAAATATTAAAGCTATTAGACATGCTTTCACATATAATCAATCACAATTAGGAAAGACTATAAACAATCAAGTGAATGAATCCTTATGGATTCTTCACTACAAACACATACATTCCTCACCACCAACACATGGTTGATGAGGGTAATCTCCCTCTTATCTCTTGAAGAACCTCCAAAGTTCCTTGTATGTCTCCTTCAAGTAAATTTTCTCCACCAAGAGCTTCTTGAAAAACAAAGAAAACATGCAATATTAATACCTAAGGCTCTAAACTAAAATAATCATGGATTAAAATCATGATTAGAACTTTGAAATAGATAGAAACATGAAGATTAAAGAATCCTACCTTCAAGGCTTCAAACTTGAATTTTGAAGATCAAGATAGAAAATGGATGATTTAAGCTTAGGTTTCAACTACAAAGTGTCTTGAAATGAAGTAAGGAAGTAATTTAGAATTATAGAAGAGTGAGTGATGGAAAAGGTAAGGAGGCCGTGAGCTTGGAGAAGAAAAGGAGAAGAAATATTTGAGAGCTTTTGCTATTTGGAAATATTTGGAGAAAGATGAAGGTTTTGACTATGCATGGCCGTAAATACATAGGAATAAGAATGAAATGAATTGTTGAATATTTACTATCTTGATTCCTATTAGTTGCTATTTTTGTTGACTAATTTCTATTGGTGCACACTATATATTTTCTAGTATACTTTAACCAATGTACAATAATTACTATTTATAAAGTCAGTGTTTATTGTCTAATGGATAATAAAATATACATAGATTTTTATCTTAGACTAACAGAGTAACAATTATTATTGATCATTTTCATTTTTTTTTTCTTTTTTGTTGACCAATTGCCCTTGATGAGTCACAACACGAGTCATCAAAGAGAAATTTCTAGAACATGTGACTCACTACGATGAGTCGGTATGATGAGTCGGCGTAGATATTTTCTAGAGCGGGTGAGTTAGCATGGCGAGTTAGCATCTTTGAGTCATGATCGACGAGTCTTCAATCTGCATCATCAATGGTGAGTCACGGCTACATGAGTCATCGGCTGAGTCATCAATGATGAGTCATCAATGATGAGTGAACATCCCGAGTCGGCATGGTGAGTCATCATAGAAGCGTGCGGAATAGGTGACTCACTACGGTGAGTCACAGGGCGAGTCACCGCTTCCGGAACCTTCCGAAATCTGCTGAGTCATGGTGCTGAGGTGTCACACCACGTGTCAAGTTTCTATTGGCTCGTTGCGATGAGTCATCATCCACTAGATATTTTTCAAGAAAAATATCATCCAATAGATAATAAAACATACCACGATTTTATTTGTCAGATAAAATCGTAAGAAAATAAAACTTCAAAAACTGACTCTGGTTTCGGGTTTAGTAAGTTCCCCCGGCTCCGGATAATAATAAAATTTCCCCGGTCCAGAAAATTTTAAATTTCCTGACTCGAAGCAAATCACATAAAACACCCAAATAAAATCACAGACAGTAATATAAAACACTCAGATCATACGAGAAAAAATTAAAACAATACATTTGGGACGTAATGGTCATTTTCCCATTTTCCCCACAACCGAGCAAATCACTCAAATAAAATTACAGACAGTAAAATATATCTGTATATCACACAGAAAATTTAAAACAGTAAATTTGACAATTTTTATTTTACTGTCTCGAAGCAAATTACGCAAAACGACCAAATAAAATTAGAGTCTAGAAAATATACTTGTATTTCATGCGGAAAAACAAGAAACAAGAAAATCGAGACACAACGGTCATTCACCTAAAAGTTGGGGTGTTACAACTCTCCCTCCTAAAAAGAATTTCGCCCCGAAATTCGTAGTAGTCTCGAACAATCATTGACACTACTCCTCCATTCTTGTCTTTTAGTTCCCACGTTGCATATCCGTTTACACCATTCCAGATTTCCTCGACCAACGAAAACCCCTTGCATCACGTAAAACATGGAGAACCACACTAAGATATTTAGCATGTTCCTCATGATTTCAAGAATAGATCGAATGTCGTTAATAAAGATAATGACAACTCGTCTAGATAAGGACGAAAAATACTATCCACCACGCTCAATATTGCGCCACTCGATCGCACCACTTGAAATTATCCCTGCCTTTGTACCGCTTCACTCTTTTTCCTTTGCTTTTAACAGGAAGTGCCTCACAAATCAAGTTCTCTTTTTCAACAATACTGTATTTGATACTTATGACATAATTTTAACTAAAAATATCCCTTCTTTTGCAATTGCAATACACAAAAGGACATTATAAAAATTTAGAAAGAAAAGGTAGAGAAACTATTGGAATCGTTACCAGACATGTCCAACAAAGAGTTTGACATTGCCTAATTTTAAGAATAAGTTTTCTGAGACACCAAAGTTTTACTGGAACAATCTATAGGATATGATTAAAAATAACCAATCCATTTATAAGATCACATCTATCTCGTGAAAGAGGTAGACAATTTAGATTAACAGAAAAGATTGTTTAAGGAATTGAATAGATAAGTCAAAAGGTAACAGAGATATTGATAGCTCTAATCAACTCACATAGTCAATTAGTCATAAAAGAATGAGTTAAACCAAAAGTACATTTCCCGCATATTTCGCAATTGCGGCATATGAAAGATATCAAGAAGGCATAAGAATAAGAGATGATAGAATCATTCTTACCACCGAACCTATCCAATAGAGAAATTGATATGGTCCGATGAATTTAGAAGTAAGCTTTTTAACTTGAACAATTCAACTGATAAGTCTAACAGAGCATGGATGGTTGGAAAAATACCCAATCCACATTTTTAAATTGCGTCCGTTTTAAGAACGAAGCATACAAATTGAATCAACAGAAAAGATTCAATTATTTAATAGACTTAGGATGGTTTAAGCAACTCAAGTCCTCAACCACATGTTCTAGTAACAGTCAGGCCAAAAGAATAATGAAAGCACAGATAACTCTAATTGACCCACATAATTATATGCCATAGAGAAATAGGTTACTTTCGAATATACAGTATAGTTAAAGAATCACCTTTTTGTGATCCAATCTTCTTTGTTTAAGTTCTCAGTCTAAGATTCTTTTACTTCACTTGAAGAATCGTTGCTCCATTCTACTTAAGATGTCAAAGCACGTACGTTACTAACAGATAACTTCGTCTTCGGCGAGATACACATTTCAGCAAAATGTCCGGGCATCCCACACCTGAAATAGATGATTCCTTTGATTGCACAACTCCTCGTTAGATGATCTTCCCCACACTTTCAACACTTTGGTGCAGATGTCACAGTCTAACCAAACCTGCTACCGCTAGTTCTTCTTCCACGGGATTGCTGTTGTTGTCGATTTCCTGATGATCACGAATACGTTTTTCCACTGAACTTGCTTGGCCTTACGATTTCTCCTCCTTGAGAACCAACACGGTCCGACGTTACGAAATTGCGTATTCTAAGATTTATTTCAACTTTGTCTGCTTCTAATCCTCGGCTATCGTTCCTCGCTGCCGAGAAATACTCAAATCATGTTGTACTGTTCCTTCAGCTGTTCTTTGCATTGCTTTCGTAGATGCAGTCATATTGCCGCGTTCAAGTCCTGCTTCCTCACGTGCACGTTTACCACGAATCATCGTCTTTCTTCAAAGACGGACGAATCATAGAACAATGGAAACCGGATGTAACCATTTCAAAGAAACATTGTCTCCTTTCGGAGTCCAAGCACAGAGAGTCATACAACAAAAACAAGACAGACCTAACCACAAACCCCAAAAAGACTCTAACCGTGCTCTGATACCAACTAATGCAACACCCTCCGTAGGGCGTCACATTTTTAAATAAAACATAAAACCAAATAAAATCATTTTATAAAAGCTTTAAATTCTAAAGGATGAATTTAAAAATTTCTTTTCGCGAAAATATAAACTTACCAAAAATTATAAGTAAAACAGAAATTAGATTGAATTAATTAATCCACATATTATATATTCCACAAAATATTCAACAACAATTTAAAACATAACATTTACTGGACTCGAGAAACAATAGCAAACCCAAAGACGGGTACTACTAATAGCACGGTAACAACACTAACGAGAAAACCGAACCTACATGTTCCATTTCTCCACCAAACTGCATCCTGTTGAAACTTGGAAGATTACACCTTGATGCCGTCACCATCTTCAGAACATAGCCTCCAGTGGGTCTAAGAAACTTCCTTCGTCTACTATACGAATTTAACAATACAAACACAACAAGCAATACAGTAAAGAGGTGAGATCCCCTTTCACCAATACCAGTACGGTAACAAAGAATAATACGAATGACAAGGTCATTCCATACACACAGATAATACCATTATAGTCATGTTATCAATTTACAATTAATTTGAATAAGCATATATCATAATAAAATAAACTACAATAACATTACCAGATAGATATAACAATTCATACAATATAAAATGCCATAACAAGAAATCATAACAATATAAAATAACTTATTAAATGCAAGAACAACATATAATATCACAGATAAAGGATAATAATGTGCAGACAAAATACAACATATAAACATATAATATCACAGATAAAAGATCACAGATAAAAGAAATAATAATGTACAACATATAAACATATGCAATAGGACTCAACCCTACTCCATGGAGCTAAACACATACGAGATATCGAGAGAATGACCCGCAAAATCTATTAACACTACCACGGCTGCCCAACCAAACTATTGCGCTGTCTCACGTTGCGTCTATAGCCCCACGTCACATGGAACCCATTGTCCAAGGCGTGGTGTAGTTCACGGTCTCACGTTGTGGCACTACAGGTAATGTACTATTAGACTTTACGAAATCTCGATTAAATATAGTTCGTGTCGAGTCCATTAGTGTGCTATCGGTTACCACGGCCCAGCGGAGCGACCGACTGTCTATATATGGGATCCCGTACACTAACGTCTCCAAGTTCATAAAGACAATGAACCACACTACGTTTATCGCATCGACAACACGATGTGATTCACCTCGTCAACCAATCCACCAAAAATTGGCATAAACTCAATATATGATCCAAAAATAAGAAATTACCAAAATACCCTCAATAAAAATATATCCTCAAAGACAAATAAATACAAGATAAGTCCCACGAGATAAATACTGTTCCAAAGCCTGTACGGGTTCACCTCATAGCCCGACAGCAAAAAATATACAGAGTACCCTTAACGGTATAAAATATACAGTTTCGGTCAATCGCGTAGAAATTTTATCGCATTTTCACAATCTCATCGTTTTTATAAACGTTTTTAAATCGCGTAAATATATTTTACTGTTTTTAAAATCGCGTAGAGTTTTTAATACGTTTTCTCAATCGCGTAAGATTTTTTTTAAATCATTTTCTTGCCTGAATTCCTTAAAAATCACTATTTAAAATAAACAAAAAAATATTTAAAACATTTAAACTACGTAGAATATTTTTCGTACCGTATACTGTCTTTTGGACATCTTTTCTATCTTATTTGTCCATTTTTAATATAAATTGACAGTATTATATTTAGAAAATTTATAATAATGGTTTCCTAATTTTTCTGTAAAAATTCTGTTTACTTAATTTTTAACCAGTATAATTTAACTTTTTTTAAACCACTAACATGCTTCAAAATATAATATGAGTCATATGTTAGCAATTTACAAAAGTTATTGTATTTTCTTCAAACAAGTAAAATCATTTGTTTAAACTTCTTAAACTTAATCAATTTATTTCTTCAAAACTCATTGTAATAAAATCCTTTTGGCATTTATTACTTAACCTTAGTTGAAAACAATTCTACAAATCAAAACATATTTAAATTTGGCATTTTGGCCAAAAATCATTCTATGCTTTATACTTTATTCCTAATTATTTCCATACATTTAATCTCTTATAAAACTCTTGATCTAGTTTATTTTTATTAAATTATCTAGTCAATAGTTAGAAAATAAATTTGGATCAAAAGTATGTGGCATGTTGGCCAAATTTAACAAAGTCTTTGTATTTGATCTTTAAATTATTTTTCATCTTCTAAATAAATGTCAAATTTATTGTATTACCTAAATTCATTAAATCATTGTTTTAGAAAATGGTTTGGAAATGATTTTAGAAATCATAATTGCTTGGCTTTGGCATGTTGGCCGAAATACATAATTTCATCCATTGATCCATAAATTCATTTTTCTTACTCTAAACAAATTAGTAATTTGTCAATTTTACTAAGTTAATTAAATCACACTTCTAGAAAATTGATGAGAACATTTTGGTTCTCCTTTTTGCATTGAGGCCGTGAGCTTGGACTTGTGTTCTTTGGAATACTCATGCAAATCCTTGTATATTATTTACATGTTACAATAATTATCATGCATATATATATATACATACCATATACTAAAACAACCATAAAACACATACAAAATATTAAAGCTATTAGACATGTTACACACATAACACATACAAAATATTAAAGCTATTAGACATGCTTTCACATATAATCAATCACAATTAGGAAAGACTATAAACAATCAAGTGAATGAATCCTTATGGATTCTTCACTACAAACACATACATTCCTCACCACCAACACATGGTTGATGAGGGTAATCTCCCTCTTATCTCTTGAAGAACCTCCAAAGTTCCTTGTATGTCTCCTTCAAGTAAATTTTCTCCACCAAGAGCTTCTTGAAAAACAAAGAAAACATGCAATATTAATACCTAAGGCTCTAAACTAAAATAATCATGGATTAAAATCATGATTAGAACTTTGAAATAGATAGAAACATGAAGATTAAAGAATCCTACCTTCAAGGCTTCAAACTTGAATTTTGAAGATCAAGATAGAAAATGGATGATTTAAGCTTAGGTTTCAACTACAAAGTGTCTTGAAATGAAGCAAGGAAGTAATTTAGAATTATAGAAGAGTGAGTGATGGAAAAGGTAAGGAGGCCGTGAGCTTGGAGAAGAAAAGGAGAAGAAATATTTGAGAGCTTTTGCTATTTGGAAATATTTGGAGAAAGATGAAGGTTTTGACTATGCATGGCCGTAAATACATAGGAATAAGAATGAAATGAATTGTTGAATATTTACTATCTTGATTCCTATTAGTTGCTATTTTTGTTGACCAATTTCTATTGGTGCACACTATATATTTTCTAGTATACTTTAACCAATATACAATAATTACTATTTATAAAGTCAGTGTTTATTGTCTAATAGATAATAAAATATACATAGATTTTTATCTTAGACTAACAGAGTAACAATTATTATTGATCATTTTTATTTTTTTTCTTTTAATTGCCCTTGATGAGTCACAAAACGAGTCATCAAAGTGAATTTCTAGAACATGTGACTCACTACGATGAGTCAGTATGATGAGTCAGCGTAGATATTTTCTAGAGCAGGTGAGTCAGCATGGCTAGTCACAGGCGTCTTTTTCTAGTCAGATCCGAGTCATCAATCGCATCATCAATGGTGAGTCACGGTCTTTGAGTCATTAGTCGAGTCATCAATGATGAGTCACAATGTGGAGTCGCCGAGTCAAGTGGGTGAGTCATCATAGAAGCTTCTGGAACAGGTGACTCACTACGGTGAGTCACAGGGCGAGTCACCGCTTCTAGAACCTTCCGGAATCTGCTGAGTCATGGTGTTGAGGTGTCACGCCACGTGTCGAGTTTCTATTAGCACGTTGCGATGAGTCATCATCCACTAGATATTTTTCAAGAAAAATATCATCCAATAGATAATAAAACATACCCCGATTTTATTTGTCAGATAAAATCATAAGAAAATAAAACTTCAAAAACTAACTCCGGTTTCGGGTTTAGTAAGCTCTCCCGGCTCCGGATAATAATAAAATTTCCCCGATCCAGAAAATTTTAAATTTCCTGACTCGAAGCAAATCACATAAAATACCCAAATAAAATCACAGACAGTAATATAAAACACTGTATCATACAGAAAAATTTAAAACAGTACATTTGAGACGTAATGGTCATTTTCTCATTTTTCCCCACAACCTAGCAAATCACTCAAAACTCTCAAATAAAATTACAGACAGTAAAATATATCTGTATATCACACAGAAAATTTAAAACAATTAATTTGACAAAATTTTTATTTTACTATCTCGAAGCAAATTACGCAAAATGACCAAATAAAATTAGAGCCTGTAAAATATACTAGTATTTCATGCAGAAAAACAAGAAACAGTAAATTTGGGACACAACGGTCATTCACCTAAAAATTGGGGTGTTACACTTAACTCATCTGTCGTAAAATTTAGCAATTCTTTCCTTTTGTCAAATCAAGTTTTCCAAAGCAATTAATCTCTCATCACATAATTTGTTTAATTCATCAAATATCAGGTTCCAGTAATGTTCAACTGATAACTCATCTTGTTTTTGAATACAAACTAATTGAAGATTAATCTCGACTAGTAACACTGCATCATGACCATAAACTAATTTATATGGCGAAGTGTCCGTCAATTCTCTTGGTGAATTTTTGTAGGCCCATAAAATTTGATTAAGGGTATTATGCCAATTTCTAGGTTGTCAACCAATATGTTTTTTTTTATTATCAAACTTATGATTATTTTATTCATGGCCTCTACTTGGCCATTTGCTTGAGCATAATATGGAGTCGATGTAAGCATTTTAATTTTTTGTGAATTGGTATATTCGACAACTTTCTTTCCAATGAATACTAACCCTTGGTCAGTTGTCAAAGTTTGTGGTATTCCAAACAAACTATATTATCTTCGATAAAGTCAATCACATCCTATTGGGTTACATCCTTTAAAGCCACAGCCTCATCCCATTTAGTAAAGTAATCGACTCCTACTAAAATATATTTATATCCCTTCGACGATGTAGGATGAATTTGACCAATTAAATCCAAAGCCCATCCCTTGAATGGCCAAGGTTTAACAATATAATGTAATTCACTAGTAGAAACATTTTGTATGTGGCCATATTTTTGACACTCTTCATAAGACTTAACAAACATTATACAATCCCTAACTAGTGTAGACCAATAATATCTTTGATATCGAAGGACCCATTTCATTTTATCACCTGCTTGATAAGCTCCATAAATTCCTTCGTGGACTTCTGCCAAGGCAATATAAGCCTCTGCTTCACTCAGGCAAACCTCTAAATTTTCATCGACAGATTTTTTGTACAAAGCCCCTCCTAATACTACAAATTTTGATGCTCTGTATTTAAGCTTCATGTCTACGTTTTGACTTGGATTTTCCAAATAGCTTAATATTGGCTATCTCCAGTCATTAACTGTCGAAATATCATTTTATAGTACATCTCTTTCCTCTAATAGATATAAAAGTTCTCTAATCTCCATTAGATTTGTCAGGACTTTGGACAAAATTCTATACCCAGAGGCAATCTGTAGTAATTCATTAGCCTCCGCATTCAAATTCCTAGGAATATGTTTGACAATCACTTCGTCGAATTTCTTCATTAACTTACTCACCACAATACAATATTTGGTCAGATTATAACTGACGCATTTATATTCTTGGGTGAGTTTCTTAATGAATAATTGTGAATCCGTAAAAATATGCACATTACATGCTTTCATTTCTATTAATATTTCTAACCCGACAATTAAGGCTTCATACTCAGCCTCATTGTTTGAGCATGTATATTTAAGTTCAAACATGAATTTAGTTGGAATACTTTGAGGAGAAACAATTAGAATTCCTATTCCAACTCCATTTTGATGCCTTGAGCCATCAAAATATAAACGCCAAGGTTCTAACCCGACGAAATTTATATTATCAACATCCAAACATGGATGGTCAACCAAGAAATTAGCAATTGCTTGGCCTTTGACAACTTTCATTAGAAAATATTATAAAAATTTTTTTGACAAAGCAATGGTCCATTTACCAATACGTCCATTTAATATTGGCTTTGACAACATATACTTTATTACATCAGTTTTCGACATAACCAATACATTACAAGGCATCATATAATATTTAAGTTTAGTACATAAGAAATACAATGTTAAACAAAGTTTCTCTATTACACTATATCTCCTTTCAACATCATTCAAAACTCGACTAAGATAATACACGACTCTTTCGACATCATTCTCATCTTGAGCCAACATACTACCTATAGTATTATTTGATGTTGATATATATAATTTTAACGATCTATAAGGCACTGGAGGCATCATAACCGAAGGATTTGTCAAATATTGTTTAATTTGGTCGAAGGCTTCTTGGTGGCAAGGTTCCCACACAAAATCTTGTTCAGCCTTCAATTTGACCAATGAGGCAAAGATTCTGGTTCTTGCTAACAAATTGGATATGAATCTCCTCAGAAAATTCACCTTCCCTAAGAAAGATTGTAGTTCCTTCTTGTTCATTAGTGGTGCGGCTTCTAGAACTTCCTTCACTTTATTCTTGTCCACTTCAATACCTTTCTTATGAATTAAGAAGCTCAAGAATTTGGCAACCGACACTCCAAAGCCATATTTTTCCAGATTCATCTTGAGGTTATGTTTTCTCATTCTGTCGAATGCCTGCCTCAAGTTTGTCAAGTGGCTCTCCTTTGTTTCTGACTTGACAATGGCATCGTCGATGTACACCTCCATAAATTTTCTAATGACATCATGGAAGATTGTGTTCATCACTCTCTGATAGGTGGCCCCTGCATTTTTTAGACCGAAAGGCATGACTATCCATTCATACGTCCCAATAGCTCCTGAACATCTAAAAGCAGTTTTCGACACATCCTCCTCGACTATAAAAATTTAATTATAACCTGTATGACCATCCATAAAACTTAATAATTCATGTCCAGATGCGGCATTTACTAGCATATCTACAATTGGCATTAGATATTCATCTTTAGGTGTAGCAGTATTTAGATTTCTAAAATCTACACATATTCTTAACTTGCCATTTTTCTTAATTACAGGAACAATATTAGAAAGCCATTCGACATACCTAGTTGTTCTGATGAACTTGGCTTTGAGCAATCTTTCGACCTCTTCCTTTATCTTCAAAACCACCTCAGGCACCAATCTTCTATTAGCTTGCTTAAGAGGTCTATAACCTTTTTTCAATGGCAATCTATGCTCGACAAGATCTCTACTCAATCCAGGCATTTCATCATAATCCCACGCAAAACAATCTTTATATTCCCTAATTAATTCGACAAGCTTTTCCTTGAACTCCTTTGACATAAATGAACTCACAAATATAGGCCTTTTGTCTGTTTCAATGCCCAAGTTTATTTCTTCCAAAGGACCTTCCACCTCTACACCTTATGTTTCGTTAAGTCCTTTCTCAAAACCCAAATGACCATCATCTATTATACAATCTGATAGTACACCTTCAGTGGTGTACACTGCCTTGTCGGCCAAATAAGTCGACAATTAATCTAACTGATTAACACTCATGGGTAGTGCTTGGCCAATCCATTTCGACCTTATTCATTAGTCGAATGCCAAACTGATCCATTAAGCATGTTTCAACCACATCTTTGTTGATAACTCCATTATTTACCGTGACCGGCTTAACATTTGGAGCATAGATTTTAAAATTGACATGAAGCTGTTGTAAATAGCAAGGGCTATCGTCTGCCTTTATTATTTCCACCTGATCATCTGCATTCTAGAGAATAAGTTTCTGATGAACTATCGATGGTATTGCCCCAATGACATGTATCCAATCTCTCCCCAGTAAAAGATTGTAACTGGATTTTGTTAGAATTACAACAAATAATGTCGACCTTTCAATGGATCCGACTTACACATTTAATATAACTACTCCATTTGACGGGGAAGTTTTGCCACTGAAATTAGTAACAATCATGTTAGTTGTCATTAAGTCAAACTTATTCTGCCTAAGTTTCTTTAACATTGCCCTTGGGATCAAATTAATAGTTACCCCTTCGTCTATCAAGACTCTATTCATCGGTTTGCCTTCTAACAAAGCTTTGATGTGCAATGGATGGAGATAAGTCTTCTGTTCTTCTGTTAGTTTTTCAAAATATGTTGTATTATAGAATACAGTTAACATATTATCTTGACAGAAAAGAAAATGATCATTGAGGTCATCCAGCTCTTCTTCATTCTCTCCTATATATTCAATTTCATGATACTCTTCAAATTTAGCAGGTAAAACTGAAATCAAATTCACATTCATTGACTTTAAGAATTCTTCTTCATCTGACTCTTCAGGACTTTTGAATCCACCAAGCTTGAGATACTCTTCTGACGACAAACTACTACCCATAGCCATTATGATGTCATATAAATCCTTGTCCAGATTGAAATCCATGTTGAATTGTTCATTGTCACGAAAACCTAAAAGATCATCTGGATCAGTTAAGGCTTCAATAACTTCATCAATCATTGAATCCATATCTACAATTTGGCAATCAGACTTCGCCAAATTTCTTTTCCCTTTAATCATGCCAAGCGTTTTCTATCTCCATTCAACATCTTGGTCAGGATCTTTCAGAACTTTCAAGATTTCTTCCTTCGACCAATCTTCATCATCACTACTGCTTTTATTCTCAGCTATTTTCCTTACCATTTTCTCAACTTTCACCCTAGCTATATCTTTATCTTCTTTAATTACCAGATTGTTCTTCTTTGCTTCTTTTTCCATTGCTATAAGTGCAATTGGCCATTTTCTTCCAATTTTGTTTGGAGTAGGCCCTTGAACTTGTTTCCCTCTCTTTATCTTTGCAAGTTTTTCTTGTCAAAGATTATCATTCCTATCTAGCCGTCTATCTTCACTTGTTGTTGGCTTAACTGGAATTGCCACCTTATATCTGTAGGTTCTTTTCTGACAATACTTCTCAATTTCTTGTCATCTTTATTTTCATCTAGTGTTGGCTTAACTTCAACTACCAAACATTCCATTTCTGTGGGTTGTTCTTTAATGACCAAACCTTCAACCAAATTTCTTCTTTTCTGTGCCTGTCTCAACCTCTACAGCCTTCTTTTTCGACTTTTTGTCATTGGTAAAGACTTTGATGGCACTGCTACATCCTGGCCTATCAAAACTTCATCTTAGTTGATTCTACCATGTTTGTAATCTTCATTCCAAAATGGTCGATCCTTATGAAATCTATTCTTTCTGACAGCTACGTTTCGTCAAAAATAAGTGTAACTTGCCATTGCATAATTTTTAACCCATTTCTCCACAATAACATTAGCAGGTGGCACTATAGTCCTAGCTAGTCCGATACAGCCCCTAGGAAATGCATTACTCCCTGTAGATTCACCTGATGACTCAACCAACCAGTCATTCATATTATGCCTGGGCATATAGACTGGCTTAGGCCTAAGAGTATAAACTAGTTTTGGAGTGTAAAGTGGTTATGGAGTGCCTTCTGAATTAGATCTCTGAAATGAATACATTCGTTAGTAACATGACCGAAATTATTATGAAACTTACAATATCATCAGGTCTTAATAACTTATGACCTTCTGACAGTTTAATCTGTTTATCTTTTAACAATAAATCAAATATTTTATCGATTCTTGTTACGTTGAATGTATATGTTTTTCTATTGACATGATTCATTTATTCCTTATTTCTTGTAGGTTGTAAAGCCTAGCATACATAAGGAGGACCATTATGAAGTTTAGCAATATTAACTTCAAATTCATTATTGCTATCCTTAGTCTCATTGTCGGATTCATTTAATCCGGCTAATGCTACTTTTTCTCTTTTAAGGAATCTTTTCTATTTTTGAACCTTTTCAGCTTTCAATTGCTCTATTTGCCTAACCTTTTCACCTAATTGGGCAAGATCAACTAAATGTTGGTTCACTAATTTTTTCCTTATGTAATAGTCTAAACCTCCGACAAGAATTTTCACTATTTCTGCTTTAGGTATAAGAGTAAAACACCTACTCCTCATTTATTGAAACCTAGATAGGTAATCATCCACGGTTTCATTATATATTATCTTGATATTGAAGAGATCTGTAAGTCCAACTTTCAAATCTCCCCTGAATAATTGATCATGGAAACTCCTTTCTAATTGAGTACAAGAATGAATCGAATTTGGTCTCAATGTCGAAAACTAAGAAAATGTATTTTTAGTAAGGAAACTTGGGAAGAATCTCATTTTAAGGCCTTTAATAGTGACCAACTCTCTCATTTCTATAGTATATCGTGCGATATGTTCGATGGTTGATTCCCCATTTTCTCCTACAAACTTGGAAAGTTTATGAATTTTAATTCCTCTAAGCAATTCTGCTTGTTTTACCCACTAAGGAAATGCTGAAACAAAATAGGGTTAGTTGGTATATCCAACATTGAACCTAAACCTATTTAGCACTTGTTCCACTACTTGATTAAGATTTCGTTCAACTACCTGATGCCCTCCAAGATTTTGTTGAAGCAACCTCATGGTTGCATCATTCCTAGCCATTTGATCCTTATCATCTCGATGAAGCACATGGACATTACCATATTCTAAACGCGATTGATCATTTTGTCCAAGTTGACCAGGATTTTGCTGGTCTTGTCCCATGTTCACTTAGGGTATAACTACTCCTGCATTTGCCCCAAGCAAGTATCTTTGAGCATTATCATTAACCAATTCACCTATTCCCAAGGCTTGATTTAGCCTTGCCATTTGTTGAGCCAATGCACCGCAAGCATTATTTGTATTTTCCATGATTGGTGTAATCACATCACCTATTTGCTGAGTGAACATGTGCACAATTTCATAATTGCTTTCATCCATTTGTTGTTGAAATTTGGCCAAAGAATTCATAGTTGGGCCAGTCATATTCTGAGGAATATCTCTCGACATATTTGGGAATACAAGTCTCAAATTTAATTTTTCCTGTCGAAAAGGAGTTGGATTACTTGAACTTGCAACTCCTGTTCCTTAGCCATTAAAACTTACTAAAGCTGAACTAATTTGTTGTTGGCCTTGTGAAGCTGCTGTTGGGCCTATAGTATTGGTCAAAGTAGAACCAAGTCCTATTTGTGCCAACACAGGAGGAACATAATTTGGTGGCAAACCATATTATGGTGCCAACCTTGAATTTGAGTTCATTACACTTTGATTACTTGGTTGATTTGGTGATGACTGAGTCACTCCAAGCACCACTTATTCTAGTACTAGGTTACTCCTAAGAGTACTAATTGGTACTATATCAACCACAGGACTCGTACTAACTACTGTTAAAGGTGACGCAATAACAACTGTTGAAGGTGGTGCACTAACATCAACTGAAAGTGCATTCGACGCCTGGTTATTTGCGTTACTTATAACTTGCATATCTTGAGAAGGGCAAGAATATACTAACTTTTTACTTCTTAAACGCATAAAACCATCTTCTTATGAAAAGGTTTGTGACACTATGAGTTACTCTAAACTTGTTCCACTGGGCGTGCCAATTTGTTTATGGGTGAATTTGGTTAGGACAAATTCCAACAAACAAATATATTTTATCAGTTAAATGTGGGTTCAGAGTTATGTGGTAATCTCGTTTTGAAAATGGTTTTGATGAAACTTGTGAAAACTTGATTCGAGAAGTGAAGGAAAATAAATGGAAGCTTAGAAAAAGCTTCAAAAATTTGCAGAAAATTAAAGATGCAGAAAATATAAAGGGCAAGAATTTAAAGTGCATAAATTTAACGTGCAGGAAAGTAAAGTGCAAGAAATGTAAAGTGCTGAAGATTAAAAGTGCAGAAATCGTAAAGTGCATAAACTTAAAGTGCAGAAAATGTAAAGATATTTAAAGAATAGGACTTAAAATAAAGGAATTTAAAAGAGCATTGCATTAAAGTAAATGACTTGAAATGAAAATGGAAGGCATACTTGGAGTCAAATCCGTTAATCTGCTCAAGTGAGATGTTAGGTTTGTATATCTAGTAACCAACCATTTGTACATCGTGAATACTAGTATGTATAGGAAAATTATGAAAAATAACTGACTCCTAAAAACTGACCACGTACATGGCAATTATGTCACATTTTTCTACACTAATATTTTGCCCAACTGAGAGCAGTTATGAAATCTTTTGATAATAACCAACTTCCGTTGAATTCAAAATTGGTAACTTTATTTTTTATGAAACCAACCTTTGACCATTTGAGAGTTGACCACCACTTGGAGCATCATTTAACTGTCGAATTCAAGACTGGTATTCTCACCTTTAACATGTCGATTCAACACTTGGAAAAAAAATTCAATGTCATCATCAAGCTGTCGAAAACTCTCTTCGCCGAATGTCTCAATAATATCATTTGACCATTAAAATTATCTTTATCGAATTAGAACTTGTAATTTTACCCTCAACACTGACACAAGAGATAACCTTCATTCACCTTCTTACCTCTCACTATGCAACTCAAAAGGAATAATTCATTTATGTTCATTACCCCGATACTCTCCCCTTAGGCACAGATAGTATAAGACAACAACTTAAGTCATCCTTATTTTTGTGCATCACCTAGAGGTCATGAATGTGTGCTTAATTATGCTATTTTGTTTCATGTACGACTTATGGTTAAGTAGAATGATGATTCCTAGATGCATATTAATGATTATGTGTATGTGTTCATGAATGCAAAAATATAGGTGTGCCACAAAAATCAGGTCAAATGAGGGATCACCTAAGTAAATAAGTTTAAAATTGAACCCGAACCTCTATACAATTTCTTCTCTAGTATAGACATAAGTACATACCTCCAAATAATTCAAACAAGACTATACGCATACCAACATACATTTAATAAAAAGGTAGGTTATCAAATAACTTAGGAAGTGCATAAGTTAGTAAGTTAACAAAGAATGCAACAGGGGTTTATTACCCTTAGTTTAAGGCTTGGTACTATTAGTTAAGGGTTGAAACAAAAATCCTTGAGATCCAACTCCACTCCATTCAGCTAAGGTATAGTCAAGGAATTAATTACGTATTCATTATCCAAAATAGATAAAGTTTAGTACTTAAAAACAAGACTAAGTCGGTACACAAAGGAATAAGCAAAAGCAGAAAATTTGAGCCCAAGAAAATAGAGTAAATCTGACAATATTTGGTTAAAGAAACAAGAATTTAGTTACTCAAAGTGGTGCCATACCTTTATTGCCTTGGTATCATGTAAGGTGTCTATCTTCTCCCAAAAAAAAAAAGAATTATGCAGCAATATGTCTTTCAAGAAAATAAAAATTCAAGTGAACAAATAAAGATATGATTAATGGACATATATTATTTCATTAAAAAAACAATTTCTAACATTGAAAAACTCAGGCTTAACAGGTTTTAATCCTTTTTCTATAAGCATAACCATAGTCCAGAACAATATTCTTTAATGGTCTAAAATAATGTTAGTTTATATACATGGCAATTCAAAAATCAATATATTCTGTGACATAAAAAATTTTAATTCAGTCAACAGTTCTTCATAACCATGTCCATATTAACGAGTTTTTGGAAAAAAAAATTACTTGTCTCAATAGTTCCTAAGGCTCTATTATATTTAATATTCAATAATAAAATCAATCCAAAATAGAAAACTTTGAATAGACACATAGTAAGTAAAAACCACTTACAATACTGTTTATGGGTGAATTTGGTATAAGACAAATTCTAACAAACAAATATATTTTATCAGTCGAATATAGGTTCAGAGTTATGTGGTAATCTCGTTTGAAAAGGAGCTTTTAAGAAAATGATGAGTAACGTGCAAAATGTAAAGTGCTGAGAAACTTTACAGTGCGGAGAAAGTAAATTGCAAGAAATGTAAAATGCAATAAGTTTAAAATGCACAAAAATAAAAGTACAGAAAGTTTAAATGTGCAGAAAAATGTAAAGAACGTGAATTTAAAGTGCAGGAAAAGTAAAGAAATTTAAAGAGCAAGGCTTGAAAGTAAAGAATTTTAAAAAGACATTGCATTAATGTAAATGACTGGAAATGAAAATGGAAGTCATACTTGGAGTCAAATCTATTAATCTGCTTGAGTGAGATGTTAGGATTGTATATCCAATAAAACCACCATTTGTACATCGTGAATACTAGTATTTATAGGAAAAGATAAAAAATAATTGACTCCTAAAAACTGACCACGTTCATGGTAATTATGCCACATTTTTCTACACTAATCTTTTGCTCAACTGAGAGCAGTTATGAAATCTTTCATCAATAATCAACTCCTGTTGAATTCAGAATTGGTAATAGTATTTTCGACAAAACTAACCTTTGACCATCTGAGAGTTGGCCACCACTTGAATCACTATCTGGCTGTCGAATTCAAGACTAATAAGTGAGCAACTGAGATCTTTCGACAAAAACCAACATCTGACTATAACACTTTAGAAAATTCTTCAATATCATCATCATCGAGCTATCAAAAATCTCTTCGTCGAATATTTCAATGTTATCATCTGGCTGTCGAAACCTTTATTCGTCAAATGTCTCAATGGTCTCATTCGACTAAAATTATCTTCGTTGAATCATCCAACTTTGTCGAATATTACTTGTTCGTCCAACTTCGTCGAATATCATTTGTCTATCGAGAATATCTGTCAAATTATGACTTGAATTTTTTTCCCCCAACAGATGCCCCCCAAAATTTTTCTTTCGACACTACTAAAAGAAAGATAAATTTTAATCTTATCTTCTAATTTCAATTTGATGTCAAGGCTTTATCAAAAATCTCCTTTCAGAATCATTTTGATTTTCAAAAATCTAGTAAAATCTTCCGTAGATTCCTTGAAAGCCACAACTGTAACTTATCATTTCAAATATTAAATAGCCATTTTTTCCTAATAAATAGGGATTATATTTATCCCTTTCTGAAAAAATAGTTTTTTAAATTTTTACGAATATTACGCGTCTTCTTACCTTCCCTATTATTCACTACCTCTTTAAATCTCATAGAATCACACTACTTTTACCCCTTCTTTTACTGTTCATCATCCTCAACCTTATTCTCATGCGTCCTTTCTATAAAACTTCTTTCTCAATAATGGCTTCTCACTCTCAATCTGTTAATGAACCATCAGTAGATTTAGGCAGCCACGCCGTTGTTTAAGACCTAGTTCTAGAGAAATCTGAGCTGTGGAATCTTTGCAAGGTAATCCTTCCTATTAATGAACTTTCGCTTTCTTTAGATCCTCCAGCTGCTTTCTTGGGCCCAGTTCTGCCCAAAGGACTCATTACCAAAGAGAGTCAAAGCTTTTTTCCTTGTAAAAATCCAAAAGAAGAATGTATTTTGGCTTTTCTTCCTTCTATCCCCTTCAATTATTTTAATAAATCTAAAAGGCTTTTTAGAACCCCACCTGGCCAAATCAATGGGCACCTTGATTGGCTTAATAGAGTTCAAGCCTCTAAAGAGACTTCATGGAGGAAATCAGGTATTTTCGACTGCATCCAACTTTCACGTTACCCCTTAAAAATGGATTCTTGTATGCTGGGTGCGTCTTTTTTCTTTTGGAACAAAATCACCAATTCTTTTCATTTCCCTTATAGCATGATGGGACCTACGCTTTTCGACGTGGCTGCTATAACTAGTCTTCGACCAGATGGGAAAGTCATAACTCCTATCCTTTTACCTTTGAATAACATAGACGTTTATTCAAAAGCCCCGACTTCCTTTTCAAACTTCGTTAATTTCTATTCTTCATCAGACGACCCTGTGTCTGACGAATAACATGTGGCTTTTCTTCTGCTCTGGTTGTCGGCCTATGCTCTTTGTACTAAATCAGTTCAGGTGTCAAAATCTTATCTTTATCTTGCCAATCTTCTTCATGAAGGTCAGGAATTGGCTTTCAGTCAATTCATTCTTGCCAATCTTTACTGTAGTATTGGCGATATTGTACAAAGCATTAGGTCTCAAATAAAGAAAACCAACGATGGTGGCCCCATTTGGTTGCTGCAACTCTGACTAAATGCCATTCTTGGAGACTATCTAGTCGACACTTCTCCTCCGACAATTTCTTCTGCTACTTATGGAATTAGACTTTGCCATTCGTGCATTTTTTTAGCATTTTTCATTCCATTTCCTTCAATACTTAAAACATTTATTTTGCACCTTTTGCTACCATTCTATCGGTCCAGAGTGGTTTACTCGACCACTAATTTCTGATAACCCTTCCACTCAAGCCGACAATATTTCCATCTAGTCAAATTTTCTTTGTCGACAAGTGTTAGATGTTGGCCTTCCTGGTTCAACAGATAATCTTTTAGCATTGCACCTGCCAAATTCAGTGGCTCGACAACTAGGGTTCTGCCAAGCCATTCTAGCTCCATTCTCTCAAAAAGTCAAAGAACACTTTATTAATGGCTGCTTACAAGACATATCAGATCTTGTACGGGTTGCTATGAAGAACGAAAGATACAAGAAATATTTTTTTATTTCCCCTTTTACACCCTATAGGGGGTTACCTTAGATTTTGTCAAATGGTGGACTACATATTATAGTCCTTACCATATTGATATTGATGTTTGTCGAAGCCATATAACTGAAAAAGTTATTCCTGCGCAGGATCAAGAGCCTTCTACAAAATCCAAAGGTAAACATATTCAAGATATTAGAGCTTTTAAGAAATATTACAAGATCAAGTAGGACTACAGGTATCCTGACACAATTGTTCGACACTGTGAAGAAGTCATGGCTAAACAAAAACAAATGCACAAGGGAAAATGCTCCATTAACTTCATTGCAGTTTCCATAAAAAACCCTTTGGCACGGCTTGAACCTTTTCAAGTTCTTTTTCCAAAACCAGTGCCTCTTCCTTGTGCTCGTTTTGGTTTGGCCGATTCCCAGGTAGACCCACTAGGGCTGGTAACTTCCTTACTTCTGATAAGATCTTTCTGTGAGTAACATCTTTCTTACAAGAACTCCAAAAGTTACTTTTACCCGTCAGTTTGCTTCAGCGTGTGAACAATTTGCCAAAGATACTCGAGTCATCACTAAATTGCTCGAAGGCATTTCTTTTGATTCTGATATCAATTTCTTATTTCATCAACTGATTATTTCTTCCCCTTTTTTTTATAGCAATCCATTGAAAAGACCCTTGGAGTACAAGCAACCAGAAGAAGGGGAAGAGGAAGAAATAGAAGTTTCTGCCTCAAAAAAGAAAAAAGGCAAGAAAGCATAGAATCCTCCTATCTTGAAAGTCCCAAAGGCTAAAACAACAAGAGCAACATCAAAAGTCCTGCTAAACCCAAAGCTGCTGCCAAGCCTTCAAAGGCAAAAACTTCTAAGGTATATATATATATATATATATATTTTCCGACTAGACTCTTAAAAACTTGATCTCAACTTGTCGAAACTAAATCTTTTGTCAAATCTATGTTAGTGGCTCGACTCCTATTTCTTCTGTCGAAATTATTGAGTCTCCAAGCCCATCTTCTGAAAATCCTTTGAAGGTATAATTTTTGTTACTTCCTTTTTATATACCTTAGTAAATTATCATCTTATTTTACCTTTGCAGAAGAAAAAGAAGAAGACTCAATCCTCAAGTTCTAGTTTGAAACCTACCACTGAACTTGAAGCAGAAACTACTTCTATCCCTTTCAAGGTAAATGCTACTTGGCATAATTTCTTCCCTACGAATTAAAGACTTCAAAACTTCATTCAATAATTTGATCTTTCTTGTTTCAGGATCTAGAGGCGGAACAAACTACTGAAAGTCCTTCAGGACCCATCGTCGAATTAAGCGCTGAAGATCAAATTCGACAGCCTGCTGAGGTAAAATCTGTTAAGTCTTTCAACTGAAAAAATCCTTTAAATCTTATGTGTCCTGACATTGCCTTTGTTTTCTACAGCAACTGATAGATCCTGTCATACCCGACAGTCCTACTGGACAAGGCAATGAAAATCCTTCTCCAGAAGATCAAATTTTTTCAGCTCCTGAAATGCCTATTATCTCTTTACCTCCCCAGACAGAAATCCAGGGTGCTAGTTCTTCCCAAGTAAATGAAGACAATCCCGTTGAAATTGTTTCATAAGAATTCGACATGAATGCTCTCTTAGCTGAAATTGCACCTTCCAATCTACCTCCACCATCTCAAGTCCATTCTACTGTCGCAGAACCAGAAAATACTGAGGACACGAAGGTAAATTTGGATGAATTGATATCCATGTTGTCGGGTAGCCATAGAAGTTCTCCACGATCAGCTCGTTCCTCTACATAGCCTGGACAAGATTCCAGTGACTCTTATGTTACTAGACTTTTGGCAGAGTTGAAGAATGCTTTTATCTACTCCTTTGAGCAATTAAGTTTTGACCAACCACTCCAGGAAAGAATGTTGACTATTGTGACTGAATTGGAACCTCTTTCTCAACAACTTCCAATAACTAGTCGAGCTTTTCCTTCAACTGTCAAAGATTTCCTCCAAAACTTATCTTCAAACATGCCTACTATTTGTCAGGTCATTCTTGCTTATGATAAAAAACTTCAAGAAAAATCCAGGATCTTAAAGCAGCTGACCGACACAAAGAATGAGATAACCAAATTAAAAGGTTATCTTATTGAGAGAAAAAATAAGGAGGCAGAACTCAACAAAGAAATTGAAGGCTTGGAGAAAAAACTTGAAGAAACTCATCGTCAAAAGCAAAAGCTCAGCATAGCATTACAGCAAGGGAATGTAAAGCAGCAAAACATTATCAACAACTCGAAACAATGGGCTGTCGAGACCAAAGCTGTGTTGGCAGACATACATTCTCTTGAACCAGAATATCAAAAAGCTTGTGCCAATAAACGAGCTTTAGAAGATTCCTAGGAAGTTTTATAGAGAAATTAATTGTATTGGTCCCCTTTTTTATATACTGTCGGTTTGTCAATCCGATAGAATTTGTATGACCTTTTAGGTCAATACTTAATAAACATTTCTTTTGATCATTTTCCAATACTTTTTTTTATTGCTCCATAATTCTATATGCTTTAAACGCTCTTTTATTTTGTTTCTTTTCAATGCATCTCGTAACTGTGCATCATAATTAACTTAATTAATTATAATGAAAGTTATGAAGCATTACATAATAACTTCTTCTGCAAAAGATCCCTTATAAATAGTGCTCTTATGAATCACCAAAGTTCAAGAGTGTAATCTAACTTTTCCTTCTCCCTTTCCAGTGTTTCACCATGTCTTCAGATAATTTCCTTTTCTCTTAATGGGAAAAAAGGAAGAAGGGCTCTGTATTAATGGTGATGCTTATCTTGAGCTTCAGTAAGAATCGTAATATTTCTGATGAGCTTCAGTAATCATCGTAACAACCTAGTGTTTCTAAAACACGGTTGTTATGATGGGGGTGACTCATCAGGAAGTAGACGACCAACCAACATCTCGTCCATGACAAGTTAAGGGTCGTCTGCTCCTTCCTCTTCCTCAGGTCCTACGAGCTCAATGGAACACATGCTTCAGCTAGGGAGAAGCTTCTGGTTTATTTTAGAATAGGTCTATTTTTCTCTGTAATATTCTGACAACTTAAACAAGTTGTAATATCAGTATGTAACTTGTAACTATCGAATATATGAATGAAATTTTATTTTTACTCATTGTCAATCTTTATTTCACACATTGTCGGTTTATATGGCTTTAAATATTTGCCATTAATTTACTTTATCCTCAAACTAGAATTAACTTCGACAAATGTATAAGCATTCCCAAAAAACACTTGAGTAATTTTAAATGATCCTTCCCATTTTAGAGACCATTTTCCATATTCTCGACAACTCTTATCCATGGGCAAGATTACTTTCCAAACCAAGTCATTAATCTTAAAAGCTTTATACTTAACTTGACTGTCGTAAAACTTCACAATTCTTTCTTTTTGTCAAATCAAGTTTTCTAAAGCAACTAATCTTTCATCACTTAATTCGTTTAATTCATCAAACATCAAGTCCCAATAATGTTCAATTAGTAACTCATCTTGTTTCTGAATCTGAATTGATTGAAGATTAATCTCAACTGGTAACACTGCATCATGACCATAAACTAACTTATATGGTGAAGTGCCCATCGACTCTCTTGGTGAATTTCTATATGCCCATAGAATTTGATTAAGAGTATTATGCCAATTTCTAGCTTGTCGACCAATATGCTTTTTAATCAAACTTATGATTATTATATTCATGGCCTTTACTTGGCCATTTGCTTGAGCATAATATGGAGTCGACGTAATCATTTTAATTTTTCTAGAATTGGCATATTCGATAACTTTCTTTCCAATGAACATCGTTCCTTGGTCAGTTGTCAAAGTTTGTGGTATTCCAAACCTACAAACTATATTGTCTTCTATAAAATCAATTACTTCTTGTTAGGTAACTTCTTTTAAAGCTACAGCTTCAACTCATTTTGTAAAGTAATCAACTCCAACTAAAATATACTTGTGTCCTTTTGACGATGTAGGATGAATTTGGCATATTATATCCAAAGCCCATCCTCTGAAAGGTTAAGGTTTAACAATGGAATGTAATTCACTAGCAGGAACATTCTGTATATGGTCATGTTTCTGACATTCTTCACAGGATTTGGTAAACATTATACAGTCCTTTACTAGCGTAGGCCAATAATACCTTTGTCGTCGAATGACCTATTTCATTTTATCACCTACTTGATGAGCTCCATAAATTCCTTGATGGACTTCTGCTAAGGCAATACAAGCCTTTGCTTCGCCCAAGCAGACCTCTAAATTTCCATTGACAAATTTTCTATATAAAGCCCCTCCTAATACTACAAATTTCGGCGCTCTGTATTTGAGTTTTTTGTCCACGTTTTGACTTGGATTTTCTAAATAACTTAATATTGGTCATCTCCAATCATTAACTATCGAAATATCATTTTATAGTACATCTCTTTCTTCTAATGGATATAAAAGTTCTCCAATCTCCATTAGATTTGTCAGGACTTTGGACGAAATTTTATACCCAGAGGCTATCTGTGCTAATTCATTAGCCTCTTTATTCAAATTTCTAGGGATATATTCGATAATAACTTCGTCGAATCTCTTCATTAACTTGCTCGCCATAACACAATATTTGGTCAAGTTATAATTGACACATTTATATTCTTGTGTGATCTGCTTAATGACTAACTGTGAATCCCCAAAAATATGCACATTACATGCTTTCATTTCTATTAATATTTCTAACCTGACAATTAAGGCTTCGTACTTAACCTCATTGTTTGAGCATGTATATTTGAGTTCAAACATGAATTTAGTTGGAGTACCTTGAGGGAAAACAATTAAAATTTCTACTCCAACTCCATTTTGATGTCTTAAGCCATCAAAATATAGATGCCAAGGTTTTAACCCGACGAAATTTATATTATCAACATCCAAACATGGATGGTTAGCCAAAAAATCAGCAATTGCTTTGCCTTTGACAGCTTTTATTGGAACATATTGTAAAGAGAATTCTGACAAAGCAACGGTTCATTTACCAATACGTATATTTAATATTGGTTTTGACAACATATACTTTATTATATTAGTTTTTGACATAACCAATACATTACAAGGCATCATATAATACTGCCTTGGAAATGAATCTTCTTAAAATGTTTACCTTCCCCAGGAAAGATTGTAATTCCTTCTTATTTGTCGGTGGTGCAGCTTCTAAAACTGCCTTAGCTTTATTCTTGTCCATCTTAATACCTTTTTTATGGACTAAAAAACCCAAGAATTTAGCAGCCGACACTCCAAAACCACATTTCTCTAGATTTATCTTGAGGTTATGCTTTCTCATCCTGTCGAATGCCTGCCTCAAATTTGTCAAGTGGCTCTCTTTTGTTTCCAACTAGACAATAACATTATCAATATATACCTCTATAAATTTTCCAATAACATCATGGAAGATTGTATTCATTGCTCTCTAATAGGTGGCCCCTGCATTCTTTAAACCAAAAGGCATAACTATCCATTCATATGTCCTAATAGCTCCCGGACATCTGAAGGCAGTTTCGACACGTCCTCCTCGGCTATAAAGATTTGATTATAACCTCCATGACCATCCATAAAACTTAATAATTCATGTCCAAATGCGGCATCAACTAACATGTCCGCAATTAGCATTGGATATTCATCTTTTGGTGTAGCAGTGTTTAAATTTCTAAAATCTACACATATTCTCAACTTGCCATTTTTCTTAAATATAGGAACAATATTAGAAAGTTATTCGACATACCTAGTTGTTCTGATGAACTTGGCTCTGAGCAATCTTTCGATCTCTTCTTTTATCTTCAAAACCACCTCAGGTGCAAATCTTCTATTAGCTTGCTTGACAGGTATGCAACCTTCTTTCAATGGCAATCTATGCTCGACAAGATCTCTACTCAAACCAGGCATTTCAACATAATCCCACGCAAAGTAATCTTTATATTCCCTAATTAATTCAACAAGATTTTCTTTCAACTCCTTTGGCAAAAATGAACTCACAAATATAGGCCTTCTGTCTGTTTCAGTGCCCAAGTTTATTTCTTCCAAAGGATCATCCACCTCTACACCTTGTGTTTCATTAAGTCCTTTCTTAAAACCCAAAGGTCCATCATCTATTATACAATCCAACAATACACTTTCAGTGGTGTATACAGCTCTGTCGGCCAAATAAGCCGACAGTCGATCCAACTGATCAACACTTATGACTAGTGCTTGGCCAATCTATTTCGACCTTATTCATTAGTCGAATGCCAAACTGATCCATTAAGCATGTTTCAAGTGCATCTTTGTCGATAACTCCATTATTTGCCGTGACTGGCTTGACATTTGGAACATAGATCTTAAAATCGACATGAAGTTGTTGTAAATAACAAGGGTTGTCATCTGCCTCTACTATTTCCACCCAATCATCTGTATTCCAAAGAATAAGTTTTTGATGAACTGTCGATGGTATTGCTCTAACAGTATGTATCCAATCTCTCTCCAGTAGAAGATTGTAACTGGATTTTATTGGAATTACGACAAACATTGTCGACCTCTCAATGGATCCAACTTGTATATTCAATATCACTACTTCGTCTGGCGGGAAAGTTTTGCCACTGAAATCAGTAACAATCATGTTAGTTACCATCAAATCAGACTCATTCTTCTTAAGTTTCTTTAACATTGCCCTTGGGATCAGATTGATAGTTTCCCCTCCGTCTATCAAGACTCTATTTATCGGCTTGCCTTCTAGCAAAGCCTTGATGTACAATGGATGAAGATGAGTCTTTTTTTTCCTCTGTTGGCTTTTCAAAATATGTTGTATTGTCAAACATAGTTAACATATTATCTTGACAGAAGAGCCAATGATAATCGAGGTCTTCCATGTCTTCTTCATTCTCTCCCATATATTTAATTTCGTGATACCCTTCGAATTTAGCCGGTATAACTGAAATCAAGTTCACATTCATTGACTTCAAGAATTCCTTTTCATCTGACTCTTCATGACTTTTATATTCACCAAGCTTGAGGTACTCTTCCAATGGCAAACTACTATCCATAACCATTATGATATCATCCAGATCCTTGTCTAGATTAAAATTCATGTCAATTTGCTCATTATCACCAAAGCCTAAAAGATCATCTGGATCAATCAAGGCTTCAATAACTTCGTCAACTGTCAAATCCATATCTATAATTTGGCAATTAGGTTTCACCAAATTTCTTTTCCCCTTGATCATGTCAAGCATTTTCTTTTTCTACTCGACATCTTGGTCAGGATCTTTCAAAACTTTTAAGATTTCTTCCTTCGACCAATCTTCATCATCATTATTGCTTTTGTTCCCAGCGATTCCTCTTATCATTTTCTCAGCTTTCAACCTAGCCACATCCTTACTTTCATTAACTACCAGATTGTTTTCCTTTGCTTCTTTTTCTACTGCTATAAGTCCAATTGGCCATTTCCTTCTAATTTTGTTTGAAGTAGGCCCTTGAACTTGTTTCCTTTTCTTTATCTTTGTAAGTTTTTCTTGTCGAAAATTGTTATTCTCATCCGACCATTTAACTTCACTTGTTAGCTCAACTGGGATTGCCCCCCTGTATTTGCAGATTCTTTTATGACAAAACTCTTCAATTTCTTGTCATCTTTATTTTCATCAAGTGCTGGCTTAGCCTCGACTACTAAACATCTCATTTTTGTGGGTTGTTCTTTAATAACTAAACCCTCAACCAAACTCCTTCTCTTCTGGACCTGTCTCAACCTCTGCAATCTTCTTTTTTGACTCTTTGACATTGGTAAAGACTTTGATGGCCCTGCTACATCCTGACCAATCAAAACTTCATTTTCGTCAATTCTACCATGTTTGTAATCTTTATTCCAGAATGGTCGATTTTTCTTAAACCTATTCTTCTTGGCAGCCATGTTTTGTCAAAAATACGTGTAACTTGCCATTGCAGAATTTTTAACCTATCTGTCCATAGTAACATTGGCAGGTGGTACTCTGGTCCTAGGTGGCCCGACGCAACTCTTGAGAAATGCATTACTCTCTATAGATCTACTAGATGACTCAACTAACTAGCCATTCATATTAGGCCTTAGCATATAGACTAGCTTAGGCTTTGAAGTATAAACTGGTTTTGGAGTATAAACTGGCTTTGGAGTATAAACTGGCTTTGGAGTATTGAAGGACTATTGTGGTTTTCCAACTTTCTTGCCAAAAAACTTATTTTTACCTTGTGAATTACCCTGTTGCTCCTCAGCAACTTTCTTTGTAACCAATTCATCATACACTGCATTGCATCTTGGACACAACCTTTGCCTTTTTCTTTCTTCTTTTCCAGGAAATTTTTAAGAGATTCTCCTGAATTGGGATAAACGTCCATTGCATCTTCCATGTCAATGTCGAATCCCTGTAAATTCCTTATGTTGATCATTCCAACATTTAAAGGAACTTGTTGATCGACGTATGAAATCCCATCCTGAAACGGATCTATATCAACTTTCATATTTGCCTTAGGCTTGTCAGCAAACTTCAAACACCCATCCATTAGTGCCTTCTGAATCAAATCTCTTAAACGAATACATTCGTTAGTAACATGACCGAAATTGTTATGAAACTTACAATATTTTCGGTCTTTTATTTCATCATATTTTAATAACTTATGGTCTTCCGATAATTTAATTTGTTTACCTTTTAACAACAAATCAAAGATTTTGTCGGTTCTTATTACGTCAAATGTATATGTTTTTCTATTGACATAACTCATTTTTTCTTTATTTCTTATAGGCTGGAGAGCCTGACACACATAAGGAGGACCATTCTGAAGTTCGGCAATGTTGACTTCAAATTCGTCATTGGTTTCTTCAGTTTCATTGTCGGATTCACCTAATCCGATGAATGCTACTTTCTCCCTTTTAAGGAATCTCTTCTGTTTATGAAGCTTTTCAGCTTTTAGTTATTCTATTTGCCTAACCTTTTCATCTAGTTGGGCAAGATCAACTAAATATTGGTTCACAAACTTTTTCCTTATGTAATAGTCTAAACCTCCTGCAACAATTTTCACTATTTCTGCTTCAGGTATAGGAGTAAAACATCTACTCCTCATTTTGAAACCTAGATAGGTAATCTTCTACTGTTTCATTATACATTCTCTTAATATTGAAAAGATTTGTTAGTCCAACTTTCAAATACCCTTTGAAGAATTGATCATAGAAACTTCTTTCTAATTGAGTCCAAGAATGTATCGAATTTGGTCTCAATGTCGAAAACCAAGAGAATACATTTTTAGTAAGGGAGCTTGGGAAAAATCTCATTTTGAGGCTTTCAATAGTGGTCAATTCTCTTATTTCTATTGTATACTGTGCGATATGTTCAACGGTTGATTCTCCATTTTCACGAGCAAACTTTGAATGTTTGGGAATTTTAATTCCTCTAGGCAATTCTGCTTGTTGTACCCATTCAGGAAATGCTAAAACAAAATAGGGTTGGTTGGCATATCCAACATTGAACCCAAATCTATTTAGCACCTGTTCCACTACTTGGTTTACATTTTGCTCAATTACTTGGAGCCCCCCAAGATTTTGTCGAAACAATCTCATGGCTGCAACATTTCTAGCCATTTGATCCTCATCACCTTGACGGAGCATATGGACATTCCCATATTCCAAGTGTGCCTGATCATTTTGCCTAGGTTGTTCTAGGTTTTGTTGATTTTGTCCCCCATTTTCCTGAGGTACAAACATTTCTCTGTTTACTCTAGGTTGGGTTCCTTGCACATTTTCATTGGCCAATTCACCTATCCCCAAAGCTTGATTTAGCCTTGCCATTTGTTGGGCCAATGTGCTGCAAGCATTATTTGTGTTTTCCATGATTGGTGTAATCACAAAACTCATTTGCTGAGTGAACATATGCACCATTTCATGATTACTTTTATCCATTTGTTGTTTAAAACTAGCCAACGAATTTGTAGTTAGCCCAGTTACATTATGAGGAATATCTCTCGACATATTTGGAAATACAAGTCCCAAATTCAATCTCTCCTGTTGAAAAGGAGTTGGATTACTTGAACTTGCAACTCCTGTTCGTTGGCCATTAAAACTTGCTAAAGCTGAACTTATTTGTGGTTGGCCTTGTGAGGCTACCATTTGGCCTATAGTATTAGCCAAAGTAGAGCTAAGTCTCATTTGTGCCAACATAGGAGGAACATAATTTGGTGGCAAACCATATTATGGTGCCAGCCTTGAATTTGAGTTTATTACACTTTGATTACTTGGTCGATTTGGTGATGACTGAGTCACGCCAGGCACCATTTGTTCTAACACTGGGTTACTCCTGAGAGTACCATTTGCTATTATATCAACCATGGGACCTGTACTAACAATGGTTAAAGGTGACGCAGTAACGGCTGTCGAAGGTGGCATACTAACTTCAACTGAAAGTGCATTCGACGCCTAGTTATTTGCGATACTCATAATTTGCGTATCTTGAGAAAGACAAGAAAATACTAACTTTTCACTTCTTAGATGCATAAAACCATCTTCTTATGAAGAAGTTTGTGACATTACCGAGTTACTCTGAACTCGTCCCACCGGGCGTGCCAATTTGTTTATAGGTGAATTTAGTATAAGACAAATTTCAACAAACAAATATATTTTATCAGTCAAATGTGGGTTCAGAGTTATGTGGTAATCTCATTTGAAAATGAGCTTTTAAGAAAATGATGAGTAACGTGCAAAATGTAAAGTGTTGAGAAACTTTAAAGTGTAGAGAAAGTAAATTGCAAGAAATGTAAAATGCAAAAAATAAAGGTGTAGAAAGTTTAAATGTGCAGAAAAATGTAAAGAACGTGAATTTAAAGTGCAGGGAAAGTAAAAAAATTTAAAGAGGAAGGCTTGAAAGTAAAGAATTTTAAAAAGATATTGCATTAATGTAAATGACTGGAAATGAAAATGAAAATCATACTTGGAGTCAAATCCGTTAATCTGCTTAAGTGAGATGTTAGGATTGTATATCCAGTAAAACTACTATTTGTACATCATGAATACTAGTATTTATAGGCAAAGATAAAAAATAATTGACTCCTAAAAACTGACCACGTTCATGACAGTTATGCCACGTTTTTCTACACTAATCTTTTGCTCAACTGAGAGCAGTTATGAAATCCTTCATCAATAACTAACTCCTGTTGAATTTAGAATTGGTAATAGTATTTTCGACAAAACTAACCTTTGACCATCTGAGAGTTGGCCACTACTTGAATCATTATCTGGCTATCGAATTCAAGACTAATAAGTGGGCAACTGAGATCTTTAGACAAAAACCAACATCTGACTATAACACTTCAGAAAATTCTTCAATATCATCATCATCGAGCTGTCAGAAATCTCTTCATTGAATATTTCAATGTTATCATCCGGCTGTCAAAACCCTTATTCGTTGAATGTCTCAATGGCATCATCCGACTAAAATTATCTTCGTCGAATCATCCAACTTTGTCGAATATTACTTGTTCGTCCAACTTCGTTGAATATCATTTGTTTGCCAAGAATAACTGTCAAATTATGACTTGTATTTTTTACCCCCAACAAATACTTATCGATTTCTAAGTAAGTCTTCCCTAATAATTTGCATGATTGAACTAGAGGTTCCTTGTACTATTTTATAACCACAGAAATATCAATAATGCATCAATCATTCATGTATAACATTAAATTGCCTAATTTGATTCCCTAAATCCTAAATGAATTCTAAATATCTTCACCTAAATTCACCATCTAACCTACCCAATATGAATGTATGGAAATAAAGTTAATTACTCAAGCTTTTGGGTCATGATTTTACCTCAAATAGCCAAAAAAACAAGTTTCAATGAGTGGGCACCATCTACTCTTTGAAACCACAATCCCTAATTCAAGAAAATCACCCCAATAGCAGTTTACATGAGAATGGGGGAAAGTAGTGCTTGAAAAGTTCGACAAAAGTCCCCAAAAGAATGGCACAATGATACTTATAGTTGAAAGAGTAAGAAGAAAGAATGAAAAGAAAAGAAGAAAAAATTTGAGGGCGAGGAGGAGGGGTGTGACGAAAGGGGAGTAATTTAAGTTCTTGCACTTTTATATTCATGTAAGTTACATTCTTTGTAACATTATTATTTCTACCGTTTAATTCCTACTCTTTTCTTCACGCGCTTTACTTTCAGTTTGTAAAATGACTTGATGCATTTGAGATATTTTACTTTTCATGCTATTTATATTTTTGTAAGTTTTTTTTTTCTTTCATGCAATTCAAGTTTTCTTGCACTTTACGTTTTAGTTGTTTACGTTTTTGCATTCTAATTTCCTATATTTTACTTTCTCTGTAAACTTAATTATTTGCAATTTACATTTGACAGTCAGTTTACTTTCTGCACATTTATATTTTAGTATTTTTACTTTCTGTCAAATTCACATTTACATTTGACATTTATAATTCTTGCACTTAATGTTTTTGTCAATGTCGTGACATTTTACAGTGCATATGCTTTCTGTCGAATTCCTTCTTAATTGATGAATCTAACATCTTAACTTTACAAATTACCAAAAACTTGAGAGCCCGAAAAGAATGATTCTCAAAAAGAGGAAATTCTTTCCCTAGATTTATAACTGGAATAAAAGATTTGTCAACATATAATAAATAGATTTTTCGAAAACAAATAGAAGCATAGATGGTCAAATTCTCGACAATTTTTTACGGTACACGAGTACACAACGTAGAGTTCATGATGATTGTCTAGAATATTAAGGTTGGAGAAAAAAAATCAACTTGATGCTCTTATTTCGCAAAACGCGCCCTTTATTTCTTCCCTTTTTTTTAATTTTATTTTTGTTTGAATTTGAATAAAATTTTATAATGATGTGTACAATAATATTACATATACATATTTACACACACAACATTTCATATTTATACATTTTTTATCATTTAATTACAGTTGAGTCTAATTCATTTTTTGTACACCTATACCTTAATTATGCTACAAACCTTGATGTAAGAGATGTACTTCTAAAATGATGTGTAAGAAGTATTATTCTAATGTATAAGCATCTTAACTATTTAAAATTTGAACAATTATGATTGGCTCATGCTCAATTTAAGGAGCTCAATCCTTCTGACTCAAGGGGTTTAGGGTCTTCAAGGCTTAGGTACAACAATAATATATTAATAATCAGATTGGTATACTCTTGTTTATGGGTGAATTTAGTTAAGACAAATTTTAACAAACAAATATATTTTATCAGTCGAATGTAGATTCAGAGTTATGTGGTAATCTCGTTTGGAAAAGCTTTTGAAAACAAACTTAAAGTAAATAATAGAAAACTTGTCAAACTGATTGCAAGAAAGTAAAGAAAAATGATAAATAACTTGCAAAAATATAAAGTGCAGAAAAAGTAAATGCATGAACTTAAAAGTGCAAAAAATGTAAAGTGCATGAATTTAAAAGTGTAGAAAAGGTAAAGAAATTTAAAGAACAAGACTTGGAAACAAAGAATTTAAAAAGACATCGCATTAACGTAATGACTTGAAATGAAAATGGAAGTCATACTTGGAATCAAATCCGTTAATCTGCTTGAGTGAGATGTTAGGATTGTATATCTAGTAAAACTACCATTTGTACATCGAGAATACTAGTATTTATAGGCAAAAATATAAAAATAACTGACTCCTAAAAACTGACCATGTATATGGCAGTTATGCCACGTTCTCACTAATATCTTATTTAATTTTCAACAATAATCAACTCTTGACTATTTAACATTTGCACTAGCCATTAGATACCATCATTTAGTTGTCAGATTCAGAATTGGTAACTTTACTTTCGACAAACACTAATAGCAGTTATGAAATCTTTCCGACAAAAATCACTTGCGTTGATCCAACACTTCAAAAAATTTCTTTAATGTTATCACCCAATTGTAAAAAATTTCTTCGGCGAATATATCAATGTTATCCTCTGACTGTCAAAACCTTTCTTCGTCGAATTAGAATTTGTAATTTTGCCCCCAACAGATGGCCCCCTAAATTTCTCTTTCGGTACTGTTGGAAGAAAGATAAATTTTAACCTTATCTTCTAATTCCAATCCAACGACAATATCTTATCAGTATGTCCAGGTATTTAAAAATCCAGTGAAAATCTTTTGTAAACTTCTCGAAAGTCACAACTAATACTTATCATTTTAAATAGTTTTTTTCTCCTAAAAAAATAGGGATCATAATTATCCCTACTTGAAAAAACAGCTTTTTGAATTTATTTTTACAAAAATAATGCGTCTTTTCGCTAGCTTCTTCACTTTTCATTATTTCTTTAAATTCGCAAAACTAAGCCACTTTTCATTCCTCTCTTTACTGTTCATCATCTTTCACCTTATGCACACATATCTTTTTCTGCAAATCTTCATTCTCACTAATGGCTTCTTCTTCTCAATCCTTCAACAAAACCTCAGTAGATTTAGGCATTCATGTCGTTGTTCAAGACCTAGTTCTAGAGAAATCTGAATTGTGGAATCTTTCCAAGGTAATTCTTCCTATCAATGACCTTTCACTTTCTTTAGATCCTCCAGCTGCTTTCTTGGGTCTAGTTTTACCCAAAAATTTCATTACCGAAGAAATCCAAAGCTTCTTTCCTAGTAAAAATCTGAAAAAAGAATCTATCTTGGCTTCTTTTCCTTCCATTCCCGTTAGTTATTTTAATAATTCTGAGAGGCTTTTCAGAACCCCACTTGGCTAAATCAATGGGTATCTTGATGGGCTTAATAGAGTTCAAGCTTCTAAAGAAACTTCATGGAGGAAAATAGGTATTTTCCTCTCCATCCAACTTTTACTTTACCCTATAAAAATGGATTCTTCTTTGGTGGGTGCGTCATTTTTCTTTTGGAACAAAACCACCAATTCTTTTCATTTCCCTTATGGCATGATGGGACCTATGCTTGTATATCCAGTTGAGTGAGATGTTAGGATTGAATATCTAGTTAAAACCACCATTTGTATATTGTGAATACTAGTATTTATAGGCAAAAATATAAAAAAATAACTGACTCCTAAAAACTAACCACGTACATGGTAGTTATGCCACATTCTCACTAATATCTTACTTAATTTTTGAGAATAACTAACTCTTGACCATTTAACATTTGCACTAGCCACTAGATATCATCATTTAGTTGTCGAATTCAGAATTGGTAACTTCACTTTTGACAAATACTGATAATAATGAAATTTTTCTGACAAAAACCACTAGCATTAATCCAACACTCCAAAAAATTTCTTTAATGTCATCACCCAATTGTCGAAAATCTCTTCGTCGAATATATCAATGCTATCCTCCGATTGTCGAAACCCTTATCGTCGAATGTCTTAATGATATCATTCGACTGCTGAAATCATTTTCGTCAAATTAGAATTTGTGATTTTGCCCCAACAAATGCCCTCTAAAATTTTTCTTTTGATATTGCTGGAAAAAAGATAAATTTTAACCTTATCTTCTAATTCTAATTTGATGTCAATACTTTATCAGTATCTCAAGGTATTTAAAAATCTAGTGAAAATCTTCTGTAAACTTCTCGAAAGTCACAAATGATACTTATTATTTTAGATAGCCATTTTTTTCCTAAAAAATAGGGATCATAATTATCCCTACTTGAAAAAATCACTTTTTTGAACTTTTTGCAGAAATAACACGTCTTTTCATTACCCTCTTCACTGTTCATTATTTCTTTAAATTCGCAAAACTACGCCACTTTTCATTCCTCTCTACTGTTCATCATCTTCCACCTTATTCTCACGTATCTTTTTCTACAAATCTTCATTCTCATTAATGGTTTCTTCTTCTCAATTCTTCAACAAAACCTCAGTAGATTTGGGCACTCACGCCATTATTCAAGACCCAGTTCTAGAGAAATCTGAATTGTAGAATCTTGCCAAGGTAATTCTTCCTATCAATGACCAATTACTTTCTTTAGATCCTCCAGCTGCTTTCTTGGGTCTAGTTCTACCCAAAAATTTCGTTACTGAAGAAATCCAAAGCTTCTTTCCTTGTAAAAATTTGAAGAAAGAATCTATCTTAGCTTCTCTTCCTTCCATTCCCATTAGTTATTTTAATAAATCTGAGAGACTTTTCAGAACCTTACTTGACCAAATCAATGGGTATCTTGATTGGCTTAATAGAGTTCAAGCCTCTAAAGAAACTTCATGGAAGAAAATAGGTATTTTTTACTGCATCTAACTTTTGCGTTACCCTATAAAAATGGATTCTTGTATGCTGGGTGCGTCATTTTTATTTTGGAACAAAACCACCAATTCTTTTCATTTCTCTTATGGTATGATGGGACCTACACTTTTCGACGTGGCTGCTATAAATGGTCTTCGACCAGACGGGAAAATTATAACTCATATCCTTCAACCCTTGAATAACAAAGATGTTTACTCGAAAGCCCCAACTTCTTTTTCAAACTTTGTTAATTTCTATTCTTCAGTAAACGGTCCTGTGTCTGACGAAGAATGCGAGACTTTTCTTCTTCTCTGGTTGTTGCATATGCTCTCTGTACTAAATTAGTTCAGGTGTCGAAATCATACCTTCAACGTGCCAACCTTTTTCATGAAGGTTAGGAATTGGCTTTCGGTCAGTTCCTTCTTGCCAATCTTACTTTAGTATTAGCGATATTGTACAAAGCATTAGGTCTCAAACAAAGAAAAGTAACACTAGTGGCCCCATATGGTTACTGTAGCTCTAGCTAAATGCCATCCTTGGAGATTATCTAGTCGACACTTCTCCTTTGATGGTTTCTTCTGCTACCTATAGCATTAGACTTTGTCATGTTAGGCATAAAAAGATTCACAAACATCACTCAGAGAATTTCATGCATTTTTTTAGGATTTTTCATTCCATTTCCTTCAATACTAAGGATATCTATTTTGCACCTTTTGCTGATCATTCTTTTAGTCCAGAGTGGTTTACTCGACCACTAATTTCCGACAACCCTTCCACTCAAACTGATAATATTTTCTTTTGATCAAATTTTCTTTGTCAGCAAGCGTTATTTGCTGGCCTTCCTGGTTCAACAGACAATTCTTTAGAATTGCACCTACCAAACTTAATGGCTCGACAACTAGGATTCTGTCAAGCCATTGCGGCTTTATTCTCTCAAAAAGCCAAAGAGCACTTTATTAATGGTTGTTTCCAAGACATGTCAGATCTTGTACGGGTGGTTACAAAGAACGAGAGATACACGCAGTATTTTTTTATTTCCTTTTTCGCACCTTATACATGGGTTACCCCAAATTTTGTCGAATGGTGGACTAAATATTATAGTCCTTACCGTATCGATATTGATGTTTGTCAAAGCTGTATAACTGAAAAACTTGTTCTTGTGTAGGATCAAGAGCCTTCAAAGAAAGCTAAAGGTAATCATTTTCAAGATATTAAAGCTTTTGAGAAGTACTACAAGATCAAATGGGATTTCAGGTATCCTAGTACAATTGTTCCATAAAAAACCCTTTGGCATGACTTGAACCTTTTCAAGTTCTTTTTTCCAAAACCAGTGCCTTTTCCTTGTGCTTGTTTTAGTTTGATCGATGAATTCCCAAGTAAACCTACCAAGGCTGGTAACTTCCCTATTCTTGATAGGATTTATTCAGCGAGTAACATCTTTCTTACAATAACTCTAGAAGTTACTTTTACTCGTCAGTTTACTTCATTGTATGAACAATTTGCCAAAGATACCTGAGTCATCACTAAATTACTCGAAGGTACTTCTTTTCATATTCTATTGTCGAATTCTTATTTCATCGACTAATTATTATTCTTTTTTTCATAGCAACCCCATTAAAAAGACCACCGGAGTACAAACAACTAGAAGAAGGGGAAGAGGAAGAAGAAGAAGAAGAAACTTCTGCCTCAAAAAAGAAAAGAGGCAAGAAAACTTAGAATCCTTCTATTCCCAAAGCCCTAGAGGCAAAAACAACCAAGGTAGCCTTGATGAAAAGTTCTACTCAACACAAAATTGCTGCCAAACCTCCAAAGGCAAAAACTTCCAAGGTATCTTTTTCGACCAAACTTTAGAACTTAGTCTTAACTTGTCGAACCTAAATGTTTTGTCAGATATAGGTTAGTGACTATACTCCTACTTCTTCTGTCGAAATTATCGAGTCTCCAAGCTCATATTCTGAAAATCCTCTGAAGGTATAATTTTTGTAACTTCTTTTATATATATATATATATATATATATATATATATATATATATATATATATATATCACCTTATTTTACCTTTACAAAAGAAAAAAAAGAAGACTCAATCCTCAAGTTCTATTTTGAAACCTACTACTAAACTTGAAGCAGAAACCACTTCCATCCCCTTCAAGGTAAATGCTAACTGACATAATTTCTTCCTTAAGGATTGAAAACTTGGACTTCATTCAATAATTTGATCTTTCCTCTATTTCAGGATCCAAAGGTTGAACAAATTGTTAAAAGTCCTTTAGGACCTGATGTCAAATTATGCATTGAGGATCAAATTCAACAATCTGTTGAGGTAAAATATTCAAGTTTTTCAACTGAAAAATCCTTTTGATTTTATTTGCTCTAACATTGCCCTTGTTTTCTACAATAATTAACAAATCCTGTTATACTCGACAATGTTGTTGGATAAGGCAACGAGAATCCCTCTCCGGAAGATCAAATTTCTCTAGCTCCTACAATGCCTACTATTTCCTTGCCACTTCAGACAGAAATCCAAACTGCCATGGGTGCTAGTTCCTCCCAAATAAATAAAGACAATCCTGTCGAAATCTTTTCAGAAGAATTCGACATGAATGTTCTTTTGGGTGAAATTGCACCTTCCAATCTACTTCCACCATCTCAAATCAACTCAACTGTCGCAGAACCAGAAAATTCTGAGGACATGGAGGTAGATTTAGATGAATTGATATCCATGTTATCGGGTAGTCATAGAAGTTCTCCACAGTCAGCTCGCTCCTCTACACAGCCTAGACAAGAATCTAGTGACTCTTATGTCGCTGGACTTTTGGCTGAGATGAAGAACATCTTCACCTACTCTTTTGAGCAACTAAGTTTCGACCAACCACTTTAGGATAGAATGCTAGCCATTGTGACTAAATTAAAACCTCTTTCTCAAGAACTTCCAATAACCAGTCAAGCTCTTCCTTCGATTGTTAAAGATTTTCTCCAAAACTTGTTCTGAATATGCCTACCATTCGTCAGATCATTCCTGCTTATGATCAAAAAGTTCAAGAAAAATCCATGATCTTAAAGTAGCTGACCGACGCAAAGAATGAGATAGCCAATTTAAAAGATCATCTCGTTAAAGGAAAAAATAAGGAGGTAGAACTAAACAAAGAGATTGAAGAATTAGAGAAAAGACTTGAAGAAACTAGTTGTCGAAAGCAAAAGCTCAGCATGGCATTGCAACATGGGAGTGCTAAGCAACATAGCATTATGTTCACTTAAGTGTAATGAACTCAAATTCAAGGTTGGCACCACAATATAGTTTTCCACCAAATTATGTTCCTCCTGTGTTTGCTACCCAAGTGGCCTCAATACTCAAGAAGGGGGTGAATTGAGTATTTAAAAACTTTTCTCAAATCCTTTACAAAACACTTGATTGTTAATTTTCATTGAAGCTATTGATTGATTTAAGTAAATAGATAGATGAGATCAAATAAATCACTCACAAACAAATAACTCAAGATAGAAAGTATTCAAGCAAAGCTAGATATCAAACTCAACTCAAGTATATATATAATTAAAGTATAAAGTAAAGAGATAGAGTTAAGAAGAACAAACACAAGGATTTATCCTGGTTCAACCATCCATTGTGATCTACGTCCAGTCCTCAGCAAACCACTCGAGATTTTTCACTAAACTTTAAGCTTGAACGGGTGCTTAAAAACCTTTACACATTAGAGCACTCACCACACCTTGGGATACCTCACCCTTTGTGCTTGAGCCTCAAAACAGGGATACCTCACCCTTTTCACTAGAGGGATACCTCACCCCCTTTACACCTTTGAAGGATACCTCTTTTCAATAAGGGATACCTCACCCCTTTTCACTAGAGGGATACCTTACCCTCTTTACAGATTATACAAAGTGTTTGAATGATAGAAACACTATCAAAGAGTGGATAATACAAATTGAAGCACTATGGGAATCAAGGATTTACACTTTGAAGCTAAAAACAGAGTATATGATGAAAATGATAGAAAACTCGTATTTAATGCTCAAGGATGTTTTTCATATTGTTCTCTAACTTGTAAGCAATGCCCAAACACTTCCATTTATAACCCATGACATTTTAGAGCCGTTGGAGACTTGTGGAGGGCATTTAGTACTCAATAGAGTCGTTGGGGAAGAGTCCTGGAACAGACCATAATCTGTTATGGCATAGCCATAATTGATTATGGCATGAAAGAAAGCTTTCCAATGTTTCTGGTTTGCAAAATAACCTATTATGGGATTACTTATATTCGAATATGAAAGAATTCATAACCTGTTATAAAACACTCATAATCTATTATGAGTTATGCCATATTCAAATATGGCCATTAACAATACAGGTTGTTACATTTGAAAAGCCAAAAAAACAATTAGAAAGAAGCCATATTCGGTTATGCATATTCCCATATTCGGTTATGACATTCTGGTTTTGAAAGCTAACTTTAAATGGTCATAACTTCTTCATTTCTCATTCGTTTTAAACAAATAACCAGTCATTGGAAAGGTATTTGAGTCTATTTTCATATGAAATAAGTTTTAGAACAAAACTCAAAATAATTTGTAAGTTATGATCAAAAGAGTGACTAAAGGTCAGCTTTGCACAACACAAACTTGACTATTTTTCATGGATTTGAACAACCACCAAGACTAGTTTTTCAAAACTTGTTTGTTGAGCATTTTAGCATGTGAAAATCATTTGTAAAGATTTAAAAACATGTTTGAGCTTAGTGTGATTCCCAAATACCTTTACATAATATCTAAGTCTTATAAGCTAATATTGAAGATCCTTGGACTTGATCATTGCACTTCTATTTCTTGTCTTTGTTTGTTATCATCAAAACCATTGCTTTAGCCAATGCCAATTACATTCTCCCCCTTTTTGATGATGACAAACAACCATTGATAAAAGGTTAGTTCAAATAAATTGGAATTCACAAAAGGCGTTAGAGACTTACTCGCCCTCTATTTTTCAAGAGGTGATTAAATCAGAGATGCACAACTCCCCCTTAATTTTTGGAATCCAAGATCATTGAAATTGTACCTTTTTCTATTTTACCTTGACTTTTCTCAATGACACAACTTCTCCCCCGTTTGTCATGATAAAAAAGATATGCAATATATAGATTTTGACAAAGAGAAGTAATACAAAACCATTGTCAACAACAAACATTCAATAAGCACATTAGCAACAAGATAATCATCGTAATTGTCCATCTCAACAAGATGTTCATGCTAAAGACACATACACTATTAAAGCAAATCATATACATCATGTTCAAGATATAACACACTATTGTTAGATGAGCATTAAACAAATCATAATCACTAAGTACCCAGCATAGTTCAAGAACTTAAAACATGATAATATAGCTAAAACATAAACAAATTAGTTAAAAAAATATGAACCATGCCTAAGATCCATCATCCTTAACTTATTGAAAGGAAGAAGATGACTATGGAGGAGTGGAGGCCGTGAAGATGGAGATGGAGGATACAGTTGGGCCATTTTAAGAGAGGCATAATCGATTATGCTTATGTTTTAATCAATTATGGTTGGTTTTCATAGAAACTTGACTCTCTGTCAAGTGTCCATAATAGATTATGGAATTAGCCATAATCGATTATGGTGACCATTTAGAGACCCACCAGAAAACACAAAAGCCTCATAATCTATTATACAAACCCCACAATCAATTAGGGGGGCTTAGCAGAGAGCTACTATCATCTTGAATCCTTCATAATAGATTATAGCTTGTCCATAATAGATTATTTTCACTTGGAAGAGACCAAGTCCTTCATGCCAAACCATCTTCAAATGCTCATAATAGATTATAACATTTTCATAATAGGTTATGTCTATTCCCAAACTCTTTGTTTCTTAGACACAACCAGAAAAAAATTCTTCAAGAAATTATCCTTTGATATACAAACAACTTATTCCATCCTTAGGAATTTCTTGACTTGGCCATTCTTTCATCATCTCTAAACACCTTAAATATGGATCAAAAATTGATTATACCTCTTTGAAGGAGCTTGAATCCAGTTTCTTCAATAGGAACTTATGATTGGATGGTTGAGGGACTTGAGCATGGATTATGGCTGAATATGCATGCTGCTTGAGATTTCACGAGCTGCTGGACTTACTGTTGATCTTTTGAAATAACCGATTATAACCAATTCATAATCGGTTATGTGAGTGTTCCAGAGAGCACCAAATAACCAATACTCTTCATAATTGATTACAAGAATCATATAATAGACTATTTAAGCTTGACATAGAGCAAATTTAATGTACCAAACATTTCCTTATGCCATAACAGGTTATAGGCTTTTCATAACAAGTTTTTCTTTTCTCTTAACAGATTGTATCTCAATCAAAACCAGAAAAACTTCAAGAATTCATCCTTTAATGCATTAACTCAAGCATTTAATCACCAAAACCAAAAATCACAAACTCATTCTTTCTTGAAGATCATGTTAGCTTGGTTTCAATATCCATCCTCTCTAAACATCAAATTTCAGCCCAATAATAGATCAAACATCTTCAAGACCTCCAAAAATCATTTTTCCACAATAATAACTTGAGATTGGGGAACTTAAGCATGAATCAAGCACCTTTGAAATAAACTTGGGGGAAACTTCGATGCTCAAGTTAGTATTGAATTCAAGAGACAAGCATTCAAGACAAATTTATGCAGCAAATTATAATATCATGCAGCAGAGGGACATATTATGAAACTAAATATCACAATATGGAATATCATGACAAATTATGCAGCAAAGTGATGAATCATGCAGCAAAATATCATATTGTGCAGTAACATTCCAGATTGTGCAACAGAATTTCAAGTTATGACAAGTTTTGCAATAAAATCATGATTTTTAGCAAGAGTTAGATCCATAATTAATCCAGAATGCTAAGTTCAAAGATGTTTTCATCAAATATGTTATTTTAAACAAGAAGTGAACTTATCTAGTATGTTATCATATATAAAGATATTTTCAAGATATTAAGCTAGAAGAAATGCGACTTCAAAGCAAGTAAAAGCATAAAACACATCTCCACTTATCAAATGGTTGTAGGTCTAAGTTTCTTGGAGACAAGGAAGAGAACTTGGAGTATTTTCTGATCTTGTGCTTGCAGCAACCACTTTTGAGATTCCAAGCTCCATTCTTGGCCTTCAGGCACACCTATAATACACTTCAATTTTTTTATCTTTGGTACCCAAATTTTCTTGGGTCCTTTTGTGTTAGTGTTAGGCAAGGTGCCCTTAGGGATCAAACCATTTTAGTTCCAACCTTTGTGTTGATTTTCTTCCTCACATTACATGTCGATGCACTATGCCCTTTCTTGACACAATGAAAGCACTTTATAAACGAACTTGTTGATGTGCTTGTGGGAGCAAAGAAATTCTTGTAAAGTTCTTGTAGATTTTTGTGATTGTACCCTAAACCAGCCTTTTGGAACACACATCTTTGTTTCCCAAGCAATATGTTCAAATTATCTCTTCCAAGGGCAAATTTCGCAAGAGTATTTTTCAAGTCTTCAATTTCATTTTCAAAAGTGTTGCATGATGAACAAGAAAATGATGTAGATGCATTATCAAGTAAAGAACATGTCATATATGAGGAATTTGCATCAATGAGTCCAAGAGTTTCATTTTCAATTTTAAGTTCCTCAATTTCCTTGTTTAAAATAGAGATTTTATTTTCAAAAGAGGAAATTGTTTTCTTGGACGATGAAACAAGTTTTGCAAGTCTCATAGATTCATTATGCAATTCTTCAAATGCATCTTGTAATTCATCATAGGAAGGGAAAGAATTTGATTCAAAATTTGAGGATGTTACCTCCATGTCATCTTCATCTTCCTCTTCACTTCTAGCCATAAGGCATAGGTTGGCTTTCTCATTGTTTAAGCTATCGGATGAGTCCATGTCATTTTCATCCCAAGCTATGTAGGCTCTTCTTTCTTTCTTTTCCTTTGAGGACCTCTTTTCATATTTTTCCACTTTCCTTTAATAGATTGGGCACTCCATCTTCATGTGTCCCAATTCTCCATATTCATAGCATTTAGGAGTAGATAAGGTTCCTTCGCCTTTGTGATAGACATTCTTTTGGGGAAAGGGAGGTCTTCTTTGAGCTCCATTCTTCTTGAAGAATCTTCCAAATTTTTGTACTAATAGACCAAGATTCTCTTCACTTATTTCCAAGCCATCTCCATCATCTCCATCATCATCATTGATTATAGAGGAGGTGGCCTTAAGAGCAAATCCCTTCTTTTTCTTGTCAATCTCCTCATTTTGGTTGAGTCTATTCAACTCCAATTCATGTTCTTGAAGCTTGCCAAAGAGTGTGGCTAGGGTCATGGTTGAGAGGTTTCTTGACTCCGTAATAGCCGTCACTTTAGGTTGTCAATGCCTGCTTAAACATCTCAACACTTTGTTAATAAGATCTTCATTAGGAAAAGTCTTTCCCAATGAAGTAAGATGATTTGTAATATGTGTGAAATGTTTTTGCACTTCTTGAATGCTTTCACCTTGGTTCATTCTAAAAAGTTCATACTCATGATTGAGAGTATTTATCCTTGATCTTTTCACTTCACTAGTACCTTCATGAGTTACTTGTAAGGTGTCCCACATTTCTTGGGCAGATTTACAATTTGAGACTCTAAAGAACTCATCATACCCCAAGGTTGTGGTAATGATGTTTTTGGCTCTCAAATTATATTGGACCTTCTTTTTATCATCATCCGTCCATTCACTTATTGGTGTATTAATTCTTACACCATTTACAACTTGTGTGGGGACAAAAGGACCATTTTCAACAGCATCCCACACATCTAAGTCAATAGTTTCAATAAGAATTTACATTCTTTCTTTCCAATAAGCATACCCATCCCCATTGAAAAAAGGAGGTCTATAAAGAGAAGAACTTTCAGAAAAATCATTTGAAGAGGTCATCACTTTCTCTTGAAGCTGCTATGCTCTTTACACAAGAACCTAACTCTGATACCACTTGTTACCCAAGTGACCTCAATACTCAAGAGAGGGGTGAATTGAGTATTTAAAAACTTTTCTCAAATCCTTTACAAAATACTTGATTGTTAATTTTCGTTAAAGCTATTGATTGATTTAAGTAAATAGATAGATGAGATCAAATAAATCACTCACAAACAAACAACTCAAGATAGAAATTATTCAAGCAAAGCTAGATATCAAACTCAACTCAAGTATATATATAATTAAAGCATAAAGTAAAGAGATAGAGTTAAGAAGAACAAACACAAGGATTTATCCTGATTCAGCCACCCCTTGTGACCTACGTCCGGTTCTCAAGCAAACCACTCAAGATTTTTCACTAAACTTCAAGCTTGAACGGGTGCTTGAAAACCTTTACACATTTGAGAACTCACCACATCTTGGGATACCACACCCTTTGTGCTTGAGCCTCAAAACAGGGATACCTCACCCTTTTCACTACAGGGATACCTCACCCCATTTACACCTTTGAAGGATACCTCACCTTCTTTTCAACAAGGGATACATCACCCTTTTTCACTAGAGGGATACCTCACCCTCTTTACATATTATACAAATTGTTTGAATGATAGAAACTCTCTCAAAGAGTGGATAATACAAATTGAAGCACTATGGGAATCAAGGATTTACACTTTGAAGCTCAAAACAGAGTATATAATGAAAATGATAGAAAACTCGTATTTAATGCTCAAGGATGTTTTTTATATTGTTCTCTAACTTGTAAGCAATGCCCAAACACTTCCATTTATAACCCATGACATTTTAGAGCCGTTGGAGGCTTGTGGAGGGCATTTAGTACTCAATAGAGCAGTTGGGGAAGAGTCCTGGAACAGACCATAATATGTTATGGCATAGCCATAATCTGTTATGGCATAGCCATAATCGATTATGGCATGAAAGAAAACTTTCTAGCGTTTCTGGTTTGCAAAATAACCTACTATGGGATTACTTATATTCGAATATGAAGGAATTCATAACCTATTATGAAACACTCATAATTTGTTATGAGTTATGCCATATTCGAATATGGCAATTAACAAAATAGGTTGTTACGTTTGAAAAGCCAAAAAAACAATTAGAAAGAAGCCATATTCAGTTATGTATATTCCCATATTCGATTATGACATTCTGGTTTTGAAAGCTAACTTTAAATGGTCATAACTTCTATATTTCTCATCTCTTTTAAACAAATGACTAGTCATTGGAAAGGTATTTAAGTTTATTTTCATATGAAATAAGTTTTAGAACAAAAATCAAAATAGTTTGTAAGTTATGATTAAAAGAATGACCAAAGGTCAACTTTGCAAAACACAAACTTGACTATTTTTCATGGATTTGAACAACCACCAAGACTAGCTTTTCAAAACTTGTTTGTTGAGCATTTTAGCATGTAAAAACCATTTGTAGAGATTTAAAAACATGTTTGAGCTTAGTGTGATTCCCAAATACCTTTACACAATATCTAAGTCTTATAAGCTAATCTTGAAGATCCTTGGACTTGATCATTGCACTTCTATTTCTTGTCTTTGTTTGTTATCATAAAAAATATTGCTTTAGCTAATGCCAACTACAGTGTTGGCACAAATAGGACTTGGTTCTACTTTGGCCAATACTATAGGGTCAAACAGCAGCCTCACAAGGCTAACCACAAATAAGTTCGGCTTTAGTAAGTTTTAATGACCAAGGAACAAGAGTTGCAAGTTCAAGTAATCTAACTCCTTTTCGATAGGAGAGATTGAATTTGGGATTAATATTCCAAAAAATATCGAGGGACACTCCTCAAAATACAATAGGGCTAACCATGAATTCTTTGGCCAACTTTCAATAACAAATGGATGAAAGCAACCATGAAATGGTGCATATGTTCACTCAGCAAATAAGTGTTGTAATTACGCCAATCATGGAAACTACAAGTAATGCTTGTAATTCATTGGTTCAACAAATGGCAAGGCTAAACCAAGACTTGGGAATATACGGATTGGCCAATGATAATGCTCAAAGAGCATAGCCTGGGGCAAATGCAGAAGTGACTGCACCCTAAGCAAGCATAGGACAAAACTAACAAAATCTTGGTCAACATGGGTAAAACGATCAACCTCATTTGGAATATGGTAATGTTCATGTGCTCCGTCGAGATGATGAGGATCAAATGGCTAGGAATGATATAGCCATGAGATTGCTTTGACTAAATCTTGGGGGGCACCAAGTGGTTGAGCAAAATATAAATCAAGTGGTGGAACAAGTGCAGAATAGGTTTGGGTTCAATGTTAGATATCCCAACCAACCCTACTTCATTTCGGCCTTTCCCGAATGGGTGCAACAAGCAGAATTGCCTAGAGGAATTAAAATTTCTAAACTTTCTAAGTTTGTTGGTGAAAGTAGGAAATCGACCGTCAAACATATTACACGATATATTATAGAAATAGGGGCGTTGGCCACTATTGAAGGCCTTAAAATGAGATTCTTCCCAAGTTAATTTACTAAAAATGCATTCTCTTGGTTTTCGACATTGAGACCAAATTTGGTCCATTCTTAGACTCAATTGGAAAGAAGTTTTCATGACCAATTCTTCAAGGGAGATTTGAAAGTGGAACTTACAAATCTCTTCAATATCAAAAGAATGTACAATGAAATTGTTGATGACTATCTTGCTAGGTTATGACAAATAAGGAGAAGATGTTTTACTCTCATACCTGAAGTAGAAATAGTAAAAAATGCTGCATGAGGCTTAGATTATTACACAAGAAAAAAGTTAGTGAACTAACATTTAGTTGATCTTGCCTAACTAGATGAGAAGGTTAGGCAAATAGAACAACTGAAAGCTGAAAAAGTTCAAAAACAAAAAGAGATTCCTTAAAAGAGAGAAAGTAGCATTCGTCGAGTTAAGTGAATCTGACAATGAGACTAAAGATAGCAATGATGAATTTAAGGTTAACATTGTTGAACTTCAAAATGGTCCTCCTTATGTATGTTAGGTCCTATAGCCTATAAGAAATAAGGAGAAAATGAATTATGTCAGTAGAAAAACATATACATTCGATGTAATAAAAACTGACAAAGTCTTTAATTTATTGTTAAAGGATAAACAAATTAATCTGTCAGAAGGTCATAGGCTACTAAAACCAGATGAAATAAAAAATCAAAAATATTACAAGTTTCATAACAATTTCGGTCATGTTACTAATGAATGTATTCATTTCAAAGATTTAATTTAGAAAGCACTAATGGATGAGCATTTGAAGTTTGCTGACAAGCCTAAGGCGAATATGAAGGTTGATACAGATCTGTTTCAGGTTAGAGTTTCCTATGTCGATCAGCAAGTTCCTCTGAATGTTGGAATGATCAACATAAGGAATATGTAAGAATTCGACATTGACATGGAAGATGCAATCGACATTTATCCAAAGCCAGGAGAATCTCTTGAAACATTCATTGAGAGGAAGAAAGAGAAAGGCAAGGTAAGGTTATGTCCAAGATGCAATGTGGTATATGATGAATTTGATGCAAAGAAGGTTATTGAGGACCAACTGAGTAACTCACAGGGTAAAAAGAAGTTTTTTGTCAAGAAAGCTTGGAAACCACAACAGCCCTTCTATACTCCAAGACCAAGGCCGAGTTATACGCCCAGGCATAACATGAATGGTTGGCTGGTTGAGTTATCTGGTGAGTTTGTGGGAAGTAATTCATTTCCCAGGGGCTATGTCGGACCAGCTAGGACCAGAGTCACCTGCCAATGTTACTGTGGACAGGTAGGTAAAAAATTTCTGTAGTGACATGTCACCCACAACTTCATCAGGAAGTGGCTGCTAGGAAGAATAGGTTTCAGAGAGATCGACCATTTTGGAATGAGGATTACAGATATGGTAGGATCAATCAAGATGAAGTTATGATTGACCAGAATGTAGGAGGGTCATCAAAGTCCTTACCAATATCAAAGAGTTGAAAGAAAAGTTTACAAAGTTTAAGACAAGAGCAGAAAAGAAGGAACATGGCAGAGGGTTTAATTATCAAAGAACAACCCACATAAACAAGATATCTAGTAGTTAAAACTAAGCCAACACTAGACAAAAATAAAGATAACAAGAAATTGAAGAGTATTGTCAGAAAAGAATTTGCAAATACAAGGGGGTTAATCTTAGTTGAGCCGATAACAACTGAAGTTAGACGGCTAGATAGGAATAATAGTTTCCGACAAGAAAAGCTTACAGAGATAAAGAAAGGAAAAGAGGTTCAGGGGCCTATTCCAAATAGAACTAGAGGAAAATGGCCAATTGGATTAGTAGCAATAGAGAAAGAAGCAAAGAAAAACAATCTGGCAGTTGAGGAAAAAAAGGAAATAACTAGATTGACAACTGAAAAGATGATAATGAGAATAGTTGAAGGTGAAGATACTAAAGATTGGTCGAGGGAAGAAATTATAAAAGTCCTGAAAGATCCCGACCAAGATATCGAGTGGAGGAAGAAAATGTTTTCCATGATCAAGGAGAGGCGAAAATCAACAAAGCCTGACTGTCAAGTTACAAATATGGACTTGATGGCTAATGAAATTATTGAGGCCTTGAATGATCTAGATGGTCTTTTAGGCTTTTGTGATAATGAACAATTTGACATGGAATTTAATTTGGACAAGGATCAGGATAACATTATAATGGTCATGGATAGCAATTTGCCGTCGGATGGTTCAATTGACAGAAGTTACTTCAGGATTGGAGGATACAAAAGTGATGAAGAGTTGACTGATGAAGAAGAGTTCCTAAAGTCAATGAGAGTGAACTTGATTTTAGTTTTACCTGCTGAGTTCGAAGAGTATCATGAAATTGAGTATACTAGAAAGAATGAAAAAGACCTAGATGACCTCAACAATTAGTGGCTTTTCTGTTAGGATAACATGTTAACCATGTTCGACAATACAACACAATTTGAAAAGCCAACAAAAGAGCAAAAGGTTCATCTTCGCTCGTTACACATCAAGGCTTTGTTAGAAGGTAAGCCGACAAATATAGTCATGATAGATCGGGGGACAACTATCAATTTGATCCCAAGGGAAATGTTTAAGAAGCTTGGGAAAAATAAGTCAAATCTGATGTCAATTAATATGATTGTCACTGACTTCAGTGGCAAGACTTCCCCGTCAAACAGAGTAGTAATGTTGAATGTGAAAGTCGGATCCATTGTGAGGTCAACATTATTTATTATAATTTTAACAAAATCTAGTTACAATCTTCTGCTAGGAAAAGATTAGATACATACCGTCAGAGCAATACCATCGATAGTCGATCAAAAAATCATCCTCTGGAATGCAGATGGTCAGGTTGAAATAGTAGAGGCAAATGATAGTCCTTGCTATTTGCAACAACTTCATGTTGATTTTAAAATTTATGCTCTAAATGTCAAGCCAGTCACAACAAATGATAGAGTCATCGACAAAGATGCACTTGAAGTATACTTAATGGACTAATTTGGCATTCGACTAGTGAATAAGACTGAAGAGGATCGGCCAAGCACTAGCCATGAGTGCTAATAATCAATTAGATCGACTGTCGGCTTATTTGGCTGATAGAGCAATATACACCACTGAAGGTGTATTGTCAGATTGCATAATAGATGATAGTCCTTTTGGATTTGGGAAAGGACTTGATCAAAAGAAAAGCGTAGAAGTCGAAGATCCTTTGGAGAAGATAAACTTGGGCACTGAAATAAATAAAAGGTCCATATTTGTGAGTTCATTTCTGCTAAAGGAGTTTAAGGGATGACTTGTCAACTTAATTAAGGAATATAAAGATTATTTTGCATGAGATTTTGACGAGATGCCTAGGTTGAGCAAAGACCTTATCGAACATAGACTATCATTGAAAGAATGATACAGACTTATCAAGCAAGCCAATAGGAGATTTGCACCTGAGGTGGTGTTAAAGATAAAGGAAGAGGTCGAAAGGTTACTCAGAGCCAAGTTCATTAGAACGACCAAGTATGTCGAATAATTGTCTAATGTAGTTCCTATAATTAAGAAAAATGGCTAGTTAAGAGTATGCATAGACTTTAGGAATTTAAATGTTGGTACTCCTAAAGATGAATATCCTATGCCTATTGCAAACATGTTAGTTGATGTCGCATCTGGACATGAATTGTTAAGTTTTATGGATGGTCATACAGGTTATAATCAAATATTCATAGTTGAGGAGGATGTGTTGAAAACTATCTTCAAATGTCCAGGAGCCATTGGGACATATAAATGGATAGTCATGCCTTTCAGTTTAAAGAATGTAGGGGCCACCTATCAAAGAGCAATGAATACTATTTTCCATAATGTTATTGGGAAGTTCATAGAGGTGTACATTGACGATGTAATTGTCAAGTCAGAGACAAAGGAAAGTCACTTGACAAACTTAAGGCAAGCCTTCAACAGGATCAGAAAGCACATCCTCAAGATGAATATGGAGAAATATGATTTTAGAGTATCGGCTGCCAAATTCTTAGGTTTCTTAGTTCCTAAGAAAGGTATTGAAGTGGACAAGAATAAGGCCAAAGTAATTCTGGAAGCCGCACCACCGACAAACAAGAAAGAACTATAATCTTTCTTAGGAAAAGTGAACTTCTTGAGGAGTTTCATATCCAATTTGTCAGGAAGAACCAGAGTCTTTGCCTCATTGATAAAGTTGAAGGCAAAATAAGAATTTGTGTGGGAACCTTGTGACTGTGGTATTAAAGGATGCAAACCCAAGTGCAGGTTGTCTCAAGTAATAAATTTCTCGGGAGTCCGAGGTCGATCCACAGGGAATTGATGAAGAAAAATTAATTAAGGTAAGAAGAAGATTTGTCACAACACCAAAAGTAATAAAACAAGTTCACAAATAAATTTAAGGGCTTGCTTGGGTTAGGAGATCCACTCTTGGTAATAAATTAAAGGTAAGATTATTTCTCTTTATAACTCAATTGAAATCCACACACAACGGAGGTTCCAATCGAAAAATATAATATTCAAAGTTCAATTATATATGTAATCATATTATGATTCCTTTAATTATCTACCAACATTTGTAAATGAGTTCAAGCATTCACTATGCCAATCCTATTGTAGACAATAAATCAAGATCTCCATTAACAAAGAAGGTTTCTAAATTGATTGGAAACAAAATACAACACATATAATGTTCATTTAATAATATATCATTAAAGCACAAGAAATAAAATAATCTAACCTTATTTCATTACCAAGAGCTTCACTCTTTCACCCAAGCAAGATGAAGATTTAGTTACTCATGGATAAGAAAAAAGAAAGAGAGAAGAAGAGAAAGATGGACATAGTTTCACTTTAGAACAAGAGAAAATTACAACAAAGTAAAATAACAAACAAGCATAACCACAAAAACTTCTAACAACTAAGCCTAACACCAAGTGCCCTCAATGGTCAGCCAATGGTGCCTTTTATAGAGGATTAGGGATACAAAATGACAAGGGGGCTGATTAGGGGTACGTGGATGAGTAGATGAATGAGTGGAAAATGCCAATGGTGAGGATAAGAGTGAAAAATCATTGAGATTTCTTGTCTCTGAAATCATTCATTGCTTAAGTCATCGATTCCGTCATTTTCCAGCCAAGTGATCTTCATAAAAGTTCTAGGAAATTGTCTAAGCTTTCCAATGGCTCTGGAATCACCTAAAAATTCGTCCTACAGCCCAAGATATGACCCAATTACTATAGACTATTCAAGCCCAGTTTCAGCACCTTTGTTTTGACTTTCAGACTCAATATCACCATCAAGGAGCCCAAATCAAGTTTTGTGTTCAATATGAAAGTTGTAGATCTGGGTCTTAACTTTTAAATATCCAAATTTCAGCCCAAACTAATTCTTGCAACCCGAGTTATGCTCTAATTACTGTACACTATTCAGGTTTCAGACACAAAACTCGTGTTCTATCTTCCAAGCCCAATTAGCTCCACTAGATGTCTGATTGAGACTTTAAGCTCTTCATCAAAGTTGTAGAGATCTCTCTTATCTTTCCTACAAGGTAAAATTCATAATTATCAGACATTTAGAACTCAAGATATGGCCGAAATACAGAAACAGCGTAAGACCAAAATAGTGCTGAAAAAAATCAATTAAGTCCAATTTGAGTCCAAACTCACAAAACATAACTAGGCTTAATTAATTAAGTGCATGAAGAGTGTAAATGACTAAAAATGAGGGTTTATTAATGTATAAAATATGTGATTATCAAATTCCTCCACACTTAGCTTTTTGCACTCCTGAGCAAAACACATAAGACCAAAGTTAGGTGACAAAGAAAAATGACACAGACTCAAAAGCTAAAAACTCTAAAAGACTTGATGAAGCAAGAAGAGCAACAAGAAATTCAAGGGATCAAAGCAAAAATGAGGTAACATTTCTTCACATCTCAAACCAACAAGCAAGGAAACTTCAGTTGAAAAGAATGAATCAAGAATGATAGATCCTCACAGAATTTCACTCTCAATTTCTAAAGTGTTTAAAAGGTACGTATTTCACTCTATTCAACCCCTGAACAATTGCACTACCATAAGCTTGCTTGTCTTCTATTTCTCCGCTACTCAAAACACGTGCATACAAAAATCAAGAAGACTTTATTCAAGGTTGTAATGGGGTCATGGTAAATGAGAGGGAATAATATGGATATGAAAAGATAAATACCAAAGAGAATAAAAGAGCATTATGGTACAGTTAGAGTGGAGTAAATGTTTGAGAACATTCATCATAAAGGACAATCACCAATATTTGACTAATGTTTTGTTGAAGATCAATTCCAAATTGGTGAATTGAATTCATTGTTAGACTTGAACATTCTCATTTTCTTCCTGTTGTTTCCAAGCATCCACCTTTATTCTGATAACCTTTGATTGCAACGGTGGTCAATAATTTTTTTTTTGGATTATTTTGCATACACACCCCCACACTTGTTCAAGAACAAGGTCAATGCTCTCTTATTCCCTAAGGTTTGGTAAAAACATGTTTTTTTTTTCTTTTTTTTCTCTTTTTTTTTTGAATGATGAAATGAGCTTAAAACAAGGAATGGTCAAACAAGTTCAAAGGGGTTACACAATGGAAAATATACAAGGATGGCTATTTAGTCAAAGTAGCTATTTCAAAATGCCTCAATCATATTAATGTATGCATGTGAAAATTTAGCCTCAAAAAGAATCAAAGCAAGTTCTAGAGTAACAATTCCATGAGTGAAAATCACACAAGAAAGAAGAGAATGGTACAGATATTCAATCCATTCATTAATAGGCTCAAAATCTCACAAGGCATATTTCTATCATTCTCTATCCACCAATTCAACATCCATAACTAAGCATGTGAAGTTTAAGAAAGAAGATAATTTATTCAATCATGCTATGATTCCTGAATTTCAATTGCTTCCAAGGAGGTCAGAGTGCATTCGCTTGAGTCTTTCAAAGAAAATCAAAAGACAAAAATTTTGTTATTTCCACAGATCAATACTAGTTAATTACTACCTAAAAGACTCCTTAATCTACCACCAATTAAGATGCGTCTCAGAAGTAAAATTACTCCTTACTCTGCCATCACTAATTAATTTAGTAAGTCCATGACAATCATATCATACTTCTCAAAAAGAAAAAAAAGAAAAAAAAATTAGGTCAACTATCCTTCCCCCCCAACTAGATTACAACATTGTCCTCAATGTTAAAATATAGATGAGTAAATGATAAAAGATATTACCTGTTGGAGAAATCTGACACAAATTTAAACAGAAACAAAGTACGATAAATAAAATTAAAAGTAAAGAAAAGTTATAAACGAAGTGTCAAATCTGGCTCCTTTTTCATCTTGTTTCCCTCTCTGCCTCCTGCTGACCAATCTATCTGAGCTATTGCTGGATCAGGATCAAAGATCAAAGGTAAAGGAATTTTTTTTTTGTGACTTCAAGAAAACCATCAGGGTAAAGAAGTCTAGAAACCCTTGAAGGACCCTGCTCAAAGGATCGTCTGTCCAAAACCAAAATACAGTAAAATCATACAAAGATAAAAGAAATATAATAGCAAATGATGACATACCTATATGTACAGCTTTCATGGCGTATCTTTATACTGCGGGTCACTAGTGCAGTAGACACTCACGAACTTTTTTTTTTAAGGACTAGCGTGCAAAGGTCCACCCGAGTCAATGACGGGTCAGCCAAAGGCTGGGGTTCCACAACTAATTAAAGTCATGGTACTCCTTCCTGGATCACCCTTTTTCAAACATTTTCTTTCTTTCTTTTTTTTTTGAATTTTTTTTTGAATTTTTTTTATTTTTATATTTTTTTTCATTTTTTTCAAAAGAAAACATGAAGAAAAAGAAGATAATATGTATAGATTGTTGTGGATATGGCTCACATCTGCCTCTGGTTTCACGTCCAGTAACGGCTTAAATGCCTTCTATGAGTCAAGGATAAGCTTCCCATCCAATTTTCTTATAAATTGGCAAACAGAGTCTTTTAGAGTCAGATTCCCAAGACTATAACGTTTTTCTTCATCCTTGAAGAGATTCCACAAATTAAAAAGTTCACGATGCACCAATCCACAAGAATGCGTCTCAAGAGTCAATAAGATATCATCTAATGACTCCTTACTCAGTCCATTCCTAATGAAGAAAATTTTGTCTTCTCTGTTTGCGAAAACCATCCCCAAAGTACGACATCGCTTGTTACAATTCCATCGTCCACATTTGTAACAGACTTGTAACCTTTTTGCTCTTCTCCTTTTAGAATACGAACTTCTTCCAAGACTTGGCATGTAAGAGTCAAATGAAATTGAAGACTCACCTGCTAGTCGGACCTTTGCTTCAATTATCCAGCGTACATCTTCTGGCATACCTTTGTGCATTAACAGTCTCAATCTTTCACATCGAACTTTGTAGATTTTTTTCAGAGCATTTTGAGGGAGAGAAGGAAAATGTTTTCTCAGGTTTGAAAGAATGACATCCATTTTAAAGGAGAAGAATGATTCAGTTATTTTGGGAAACTGAAAAACAAACCGACTTGAGAGTCACGGAGTACTGTATCCGCCACTTAACCGGCAACACAAAGAACTCATCAACTTGGTTTTTTCAGAAATAGTTTGAGTCTTTGTCCATTAACTTTAAACACATTACCATTCCTAGGATTCTCAATATCTACGGCCCCATGAGGATACACGTGTTTGATAACAAAAGGACCACTCCACCTAGATATCAACTTTCTAGGGAATAGGTGCAGGCGAGAATCATAAAGCAGAACTTTTTGACTAATTTCAAAAGATTTTCTCAAAATTATCTTGACTGTGGATTTTATTGGATTTGTCGTTTGACAATTTTCACAACTTTTGCAAAAAGTATAGCAGTCCTTAAATAAAGTGGGCCAATAAAATTCACACTGTAAGATTTTCGCAGTTATTTTCTTTGAAGAAAAGTGACCTCCACATGTTTCTGAGTGACAAAATTTAATGACACTACCTACCTCACTGTCGAGCACGCATCTCTAAAAAATTTGGTTAGGACAATATTTGAACAAGTATGGGTCATCCCAATAAAAGTTTTTCACCTCTGTTAAAAATTTTCTTCTATCTTGGTGCGTCCATTGAGGCGACATTTTTCCTTCTTGTTCTTTAATGAGAGACGAGGAAATTACCACAGGAAAACTTTGCTTTTCTCCCAAAAATGTGTACTTCAACCCAGCAAGTAATGACTTTAGTTCCGGTGTGGGTACTTCTTCATGGGCATTATCATTCATGGGTTTTAGCTCTTCGAATTTTGGCTTTCTTCCTTTGTATTCTATTTCCTCTGTACAATCAAGCAAATTAAATGAATTAATTAAACAAACTTCTAATGGGTCAGAAGAACTCCCTTTTTGAAGATGATCATCTATAATGGCTTCAATTCCTTCAACTTCCTCATTTTCATCAAGGACTTCCTGTGACTGCTTGCACATGTTAAAAACATTGAGATCCAGTGTCATGTTTCCAAATGTTAGCTTCACCACTCCATTTCTGCAATTTATCAAAGCATTAGACGTTGCTAAAAATGGACGGCCTAAAATAACAGGAATTGACTTGCAACTATCAACCATAGGTTCAGTATCCAAGACAATAAAATCCATAGGATATATGAATTTATCAACTTAAACCAACACATCTTCCACTATTCCTCTTGGAATTTTAATTGATCTATCGGCAAGTAGAAGAGTTACAGAAGTTAGTTTTAACTCACCTAAGTTGAGTTGCTGATAAACTGAATATGGAAGCAAATTGACACTAGCACCAAGATCAAGTAAAGCTTTTTCAATTTTATGTTCTCCAATAATGCAAGAAACTGTAGGACAACCAGGGTCTTTATATTTCAACGCATTATTATTTTGAAGAATAGAGCTTACCTGTTCAGCCAAAAATACTTTCTTTTTAACATTTAATTTCCTTTTAACGATTACCTGAGTCCTTCAAATATTTGGCATAAGAAGGAATTTGTTTGATAGCATCTAACAGAGGAATATTGATCTTCACTTGTTTCAAAATTTCAAAAATTCCACTGTTATAGTCCAATTTTTTTGGATTTTTCAATGCTTGAGGAAATGGGGGTGAAGGCGAGAGTTTGGTCTCCTTTTGGTCAACTTCTTCATTTTCTTGGGGAATTGGTTCATCTTCTTTCTCACAAGATTGGGGGATTTGTTTTTCAACAACCTTTCCACTCCTAAGAGTTATCACTGACTGGACTTGGTCCATTTGTTGGTTTTCTGAACTCCCCTCATTTAGACTGTACTGACCCTTGGGATTTGGTTGAGGTTGAGAAGGAAATTTTCCTTTCTCATGAATGATGAGTGCAGAAGAAAGTTTAGCAAGAGTGTCTTTTATGTCATTCATGGTTTGATTGTTTTGTTTATTAATGGCCTCTTGCTTTTCTATGAATGCATGCAGTGTTTCTTCAAGGTTTTTCCTATATGGTGGGACATAAGGTGCATATCCTTGAGAATTTTGAGAGTCCTGTTGTGCCTGAGGAGGTGGTGGTTGCACAAATTGTGACTGATTATTATTCCTCCAGCTGAAATTCGGGTGATTTCTCCATCCCGGATTGTATGTATCTGAAAAAGAAGAAGTAAATGGCTTGTTAAAATTATTCATTGCATTTACCTGCTCATGTACAACTTCTTTAAAAATAGGAATTTTAGGACATTCATGTGTTGAGTGTCCTAAATCATCACAAATGCCACAAATTTCTTCATTTTGCACAGATTTGATTTCTTTTGCTTTTCTTAATTCCATGGCTTCAACCTTTCTAGCCAAACTAACAAACCTGGCATTTAGATCTTCCTCTTGAATAAGGTGATATTTTCCTTTATTAGCACTTGTAAGATTAGATCTAATTGAATTTTCAGAAGGGTTAGTACTATGCCAAGATTAAGAATTTTCAGCCAGTTGGTTTAAATAGTCTAAAGCTTCATCAGGTTCTTTATCAAGAAACCCACCATTGCACATTGTCTCCACAAATTGTTTAGTTTCAGGAGTTAAACCTTCATAAAAGAAGCTTATAGTGCGCCATTTTTCAAAACCATGATGTGGGCAAGAATTTAACAAATCTTTAAATCGTTCCCAACATTGAAAATATGCTTCATTTGAATTTTGGGAAAAATTGTGGATTTGTCTTTTCATAGCATTGGTTTTATGTGTTAGAAAAAATTTCTTCAAGAACTCACCTTGCATTTCTTGCCATGTGCCAATTGATCTTGGATTCAAAGTGTTAAGCCAAGATTTTGCTTTATTTTTAAAGAAAAAGGAAACAATTTAAGCTTAACAATCTCTTCAGTGTAATTTTGATCATTGAAGACAATACATACTTTCTCAAATTCTTTCAGATGTAAATATGGACTTTCAGATTCCAAACCATGAAAATTAGGAAGTAAAGAAATCATACTTGGTTTGAATCTAAAATTGTTGGCATTGAGTGGAAAGATAAAACATGATGGACTAGAATTTCGACGTGGTTGCAAATATTCACGCATGGTTCGCAACGGTTGATTTTCAGGTTCATCATGTACACTTTCATTATCAGCCATTGTGTCAATTGTGTGTGATTGTGATTCAAACAAATCAATATATAAAGTACCAGGGTTAATTTTAACTAAACGACCAGAATTTAAATCACTATACTAATTAAGCATAAATACATAAATAACTTAAAAAAAATAATGTACAAAATGGCAGTGTCACCCACCATTAAATATTAACAAAGGCGTGGTATAAACCAACCACCCAATAAATATGTACAAAGGTGTGGAATAAACCAACCACCAAATAAAAATAAAATAAAATAAAAAAATAATGTGGTAGAAACCAACCACCCAAAAATAAAAAAATAAAAAATAAATTGTGAAAAATTAAAATACGAAAATAAAGTGCACGAAAGTAAATTTAAATATGAAAATCGGAGAGTGACAGAGCCCATGAGCCGACGAAAGAGAAGAGAAGAAGAAATATTATTTCATTTAGTTGGATTGCGAAAAAAATAAATGACAAAAAAGTAAAAGGGAGAGTTACCCCCACTAACGAAAAATTTAAAAAAATTAAAAAGTAAAAATAAATGACATAAATATAAAAGTTAGAAAGTTAGTATGTTAGCAAGTTAGTAAGTTAGAGTTAGATAGTTAGAAAGTTAGAGAGTTAGTAAAGAAACCGAAGGATCGGCAGAGCCGATCTTTTGCTCTGGTGAGGGAGAAGAGAGAATAGATTTTATTAAAGAAAACAAACCTCAATAAATCAAGACTTCAAATCAAGTCCCCAGCAACGGTGCCAAAAACTTGACTGCGGGATTAAAGGATGCAAACCCAAGTGCAGGTTGTCTCAAATAATAAATTTCTCGGGAGTCCGAGGTCGATCCACAGCGAATTAATGAAGAAAAATTAATTGAGGTAAGAAGAAGATTTGTCATAACACCAAAAGTAATAAAACAAGTTCACAAATAAATTTAAGGGCTTGCTTGGGTTAGGAGATCCACTCTTGGTAATAAATTAAAGGTAAGATTATTTCTCTTTATAACTCAATTGAAATCCACACACAACGGAGGTTCCAATCGGAAAATATAATATTCAAAGTTCAATTATATATGTAATCATATTATGATTCCTTTAATTATCTATCAACATTTGTAAATGAGTTCAAGCATTCACTGTGCCAATCCTATTGTCTACAATAAATCAAGATCTCCATTAACAAAGAAGGTTTCTAAATTGATTGGAAACAAAATACAACACATATAATGTTCATTTAATAATATATCATTAAAGCACAAGAAATAAAATAATCTAACCTTATTTCATTACCAAGAGCTTCACTCTTTCACCCAAGCAAGATGAAGATTTAGTTACTCATGGATAAGAAAAAAGAAAGAGAGAAGAAGAGAAAGATGGACATAGTTTTACTTTAGAACAAGAGAAAATTACAACAAAGTAAAACAATAAACAAGCATAACCACAAAAACTTCTAACAACTAAGCCTAACACCAAGTGCCCTCAATGGTCAGCTAATGGTACCTTTTATAGAGGATTAGGGATACCAAATGACAAGGGGGCTGATTAGGGGTAAGTGGATGAGTGGATGAATGAGTGCAAAATGTCAATGGTGAGGATAAGAGTGAAAAATCATTGAGATTTCTTGTCTCCGAAATCATTCATTACTTAAGTCATTGATTCCGTCGTTTTCCATCCAAGTGATCTTCATGAAAGTTCTAGGAAATTGTCTAAGCTTTCCAATGGCTCTAGAATCACCTAAAAATTCGTCCTACAGCCCAAGATATGACCCAATTACTATAGACTGTTCAGGCCCAGTTTCAGTACCTCTGTTTTGACTTTCAGACCCAATATCACCATCAAGCAGCCCAAATCAAGTTTTGTGTTCAACATGAAAGTTGTAGTTCTGGGTCTTAACTTTCAAATGTCCAAATTTCAGCCCAAACTAATTCTTGCAGCCTAAGTTATGCTCTGATTACTGTACACTATTCAGGTTTCAGACACAAAACTCGTGTTCTGTCTTCCAAGCCCAATTAGCTCCACTAGATGTCTGATTGAGACTTTGAGCTCATCATCAAAGTTGTAGAGCTCTCTCTTATCTTTCCTACAAGGTAAAATTCATAATTATTAGACATTTAGAACTCAAGATATAGCCGAAATACAGAAATAGCGTAAGACCAAAATAGTGCTGAAAGAAATCAATTAAGTCCAATTTGAGTCCAAACTCACAAAACATAACTAGGCTTAATCAATTAAGTGCATGGAGAGTGTAAATGACTAAAAATGAGGGTTTATTAATGTAAAAAATATGTGATTATCACCTTGCCACCAAGAAGCCTTCGACCAGATAAAATAATACTTAATAAACCCAGTGGTCATGATGCTTCCAGTGCCTCATAGACCGTTAAAATTGTACATATCAGCATCGGATGAAACTATAGGAAGTATGCTGGCTCAAGAAGATGAAAATGGCATCGAAAGAGCCATATATTATCTTAATCGAGTTTTAAATGATGTTGAAAAGAGATATAGTGCAGTAGAAAAACTTTGTTTAGCATTATACTTCTCATGTACTAAACTCAAGTATTATATGATGTCTTGTTATGTCGAAGACTGATGTAATAAAATATATGTTGTCAAAGCTAGTGTTAAATGGACGTATTGTTAAATGGAGTGTTGCTTTGTCAGAATTCTCTTTACAATATGTTCTAATGAAAGCTGTCAAAGGCCAAGCAATTGCTAATTTCTTGGCTGACCATCCATGTTTAGATATTAATAGTATAAATCTCATCGGGTTAAAACCTTGGTGTTTATATTTTGATGACTTAAGACATCAAAATGGAATTGGAGTGGGAATCTTAATTATTTTTCCTTAAGGTGATCCAATTAAGTTCATGTTTGAATTGAAATATATGTGCTCCAATAATGAGGCTGAGTATGAAGCCTTAATTGTCGGGTTAGAACTACTAATAGAAATGAAAGCATGTAATGTGCATATTTTTGGGGATTCGCAGCTAGTCATCAAATAGTTCACCTAAGAATACAAATGTGTCAGTTATAATCTAACCAAAGATTGTATTGTGGCGAGTAAGTTGATGAAGAAATTCAACGAAGTGATTGTCGAACACATCCCTAGAAATTGAATGAGGCTAATGAGTTGGCACATATAGCCTTTGGGTATAAAATTTTGTCTAAGGTGCTAACAAATCTAATGGAGATTAGAGAACTTTTATACCCATTAGAAGAAAGAGATGTACTACAAAATGATAATTCAACAATTAATGACTGGAGACAGCCAATATTAAGCTATTTGGAAAATCCAAGTCAAAATGTGGATAAAAAGTTTAAGTACAGAGCATTGAAATTTATGGTACTAGGATGGGTTTTGTATAGAAAATTTGTCGATGGAAATTTAAAAGCTTGCCTGAGTGAAGTAGAGACTTATATTGCCTTAGCAGAGGTCCATGAAGGAATTTGTGAAGCTCATCAGGTAAGTGACAAGATGAAATGGGTCCTTCGACGACAAAGATATTATTGGCCTATATTAGTTATGGATTGTATAATGTTTGTCAAGTCTTGTGAAGAATGTCAAAAACATGGCCATATACAGAATGTTCCTACTAGTGAATTACATTTTATAGTCAAACCTTAGCATTTTAGATGATGGACTTTGGATTTAATAGGCCAAGTTCATCTTACATCGTCGAAGGGACATAAGTATATTTTAGTAGGAGTTGATTACTTTACTAAGTCGGGGGAGGCTATAGCTTTAAAAGATGTGACCCAATAGGATGTAATTAACTTTATAAAAAATAATATAGTCTGTCAGTTTAGAATACCACAAACTTTGACAATTGACAAAGGAACAATGTTCATTGGAAATAAAGTTATCGAATATACTAATTAAAGGAAGATTAAAATGCTTATATCGACTCCATATTATGCTCAGGTAAATGGCCAAGTAGAGGCCATGAGCAAAATAATCATAAGTTTGATTAAGAAGCATATTGGTTGACAACTCAGAAATTGGCATAATACCCTTGACCAAACTCTATGAACATATAGAAATTCGCTAAGAGAATCGATGAGCACTTCACTATACAAGTTAGTTTATGGTCATGATGCAGTGTTACTAGTCGAGATTAATCTTCAATCAATTCATATTCAAAAACAAAATGAGTTACCGATGAACATTACTGGGACATGATGTTTGATGAATTAAACGAATTAAGTGATGAGAAATAAATTGCTTTAGAAAACTTGATTCAACAAAAAGAAAAAATTGCTAAATTTTATGACAGTCGAGTTAAGTACAAATCTTTTAAGATTGACGACTTGGTTTAGAAGGTGATTTTGCCTATGGATAGGAGTTGTTGAGAGTATGGAAAGTGGTTTCCAAATTGAGAAGGACCATTTAAAGTTATTCAAGTATTTTCTGGGAATGCTTATGCACTTGTTGAAGTTAATTCAGGTTTAAGAATTATGTCTATTAATAGAAAATATTTAAAGCCATATAGGCCAACAATGTGTGAAGTAAAGATTGACAAAGTATGATTAAAAATTAATTTCATTCATATATTTGACAACTTGATTAAGTTATCAGAATATTACAAAAAATATAGAAATATATAAACTGACAATTAACCAAAAATAGGAGGAGCAGATACAATTAAGTTCTTTGTAAAACTTCCCATGAATCTTCTAATATTTGTTTGTCAGCACAAGCTCTCTGATTTTCTGCTTCAAGGGAGTTTATTTTAACTAACATTGTTTTGGTCTTAACAGCCAATTGTTTAGAGTTATTGACAATGCTTTACTGCTTAACAGTCCCTTATTGTAATGCGGTGCTAAGTTTTTGCTTTCAACGTCAAGTCTCTTCAAGTTTTTTCTCCAAATCTTCGATTTCTTAGTCTAGTTCTACCTATTTGTTTTTTCCTTTAACAAGATAATCTTGTAACTTAACAATCTCGTTCTTCGCGTTGATCAACTGCTTCAAGATCCTAAATTTTTCTTGAACTTCTTGGTCATAAGTAGGAATGACTCGATGGATGGTAGGCATTTTTATGACAAATTTTGGAGAAAATCTTTGATAGTCATCAGAAGAGCTTGACTAGCTATTGGCAGTTGTTGAGAAAGGGGTTCTAACTCAGTCACAATGGTCATCATTCTTTCTCGAAAAGGTTGGTCAAAGAGTAAGTGAAGTTGTTTTTCAACTCAACTAAAAGTTCAGTGACGTAAGAGTCACTAGAATCTTGTCTATGTTATGTAAAAGAACGAGCTGATCGTGGAGAACTTCTATGACTACTCAACAACATGGATATTAATTCATCTAAATCTACTTCCATGTCTTCAACACTTACTGCTCCTGCAATAGTTAAATTGGTTAGAGAAGGTGGAGGCAAATCATTAGGTGCAATTTCAGCCATAAAGGTGTCCATGTCAAAATTGTCTGTGAAGACTTGGATGAGGATATCTTTATTTTCTTGGGAAGAACTCCCAAAGACCAGAGGGGTTTGAGTTTTTCTCAAATTTGTGGAAGTTTGAACCTCTGTCAGAAAAGTTAGAGAGATGATAGGCATTGTAGGGGTTGAAGTTTGAACCTCTAAAAGAGGATTCTTATTACCCTATTTGGAAAGACTGTCGGGTACAATAGGATTTATTGATTTCTGTAGAGAAATAAGGGAAATGTTAGAACAAATAAAATCAAAAGAATTTGTTTTTCAGTACTTAATTTGAATTGGGCCCTAAAGGATTTTCAGCAGTTTGTTCAGCTTCTAGGTCCTGAAATGGAGAAAAAATCAAACTTTGAATGGATTCCAAGTCTCAAGTACTTGACGAAGAAACTATGTCGACTAAATTTACCTTGGATAAGAGTGAGGTGGTTTTTGTCCCAAGTTCAGCAGTGGGTTTCAAGTTGGAACTTGAAGGTTAAGTTTTTTTCTTTTTCTTTGGCAAAGGGTTTTCAGAAGATGGGCTTGAAGACTCGATGACTTCGATAGAAGAAATGGAAGTGGAGTCACTGACCTGTATTCGACATAAGATTTAGTTTCAAGTTTAGAGACCAAGTTCTAAATTTTGGTCACAAAAGATACCTTGGGAGTTTTTGTTTTTGAAGATTTAGCAGCAGCTTTGTGTTTCACAAGATCTTTTGTCAAAGCTATTTTGGTTGTCTTGGTCTTTGGAGCTTTAGGGATAGGAGGATTTTGAGTTTTCTTGTCTCTTTTCTTCTTTAAGGAGGAAGCTTCTTATTCTTCTTCATCTTCCTCTTCTTGTGACTGTTTGTACTCCAAAGGTCTTTTTAATGGGATCGCAGCGAGAAAAGAATAATAGTTAGTAGATGGGAAAAGGACTAGACAACAGAATATGAAGAGAAGTACCTTTGGGTATCTTAGTGATGATTTGAGTATCTTTGGAAAATTGTTCAAATGACAAGGTAAACCGATAGGTAAATTTAACTTCTGAAGTTCTTTTAAGAAAGATGTTACTCGCTAAAAAATTCCTATCAGAAGTAAGGAAGTTACCAACCTTGGTAGGTTTACCCGGGAATTTGTCTGCTAAACCAAAACGAGCACAAGGAAGAGACATTGGTTTTGGAAATGGAACTTGAAAAGGTTCAAGCCTTGCCAACGGGGTTTTTTTATGGAAATTGCAAGGAAATTAGCGGAACTTTTTTCCTTGTGCACTTGTTTTAGTTTGGCCACGACTTCTTCACAGTGTCAAACAATTAAGCTAGGATATCTGAAGTCCCATTTGATCTTGTAGTACTTCTCAAAAGCCCTAATATCTTGAATATGCTTACCTTTAGTTTTTGTTGAAGGCTCTTTATCTTGTACAGGAACGAGGATTTCAGTAATATGACTTTGACAAACTTTAATATCGACATGGTAAGGACTATAATATTTAGTCCACCATTCGACAAATCTTTGGTAACTCCCCTATAAGGTGTGAAAATAGAAATCAAGAAATGTTGTTTGTATCGCTCATTCTTCATAGCCACACTTACGAGATCTGCCATGTCTATTAAGTGGCCATTAATGAGATGCTCTTCGGCTTTTGGAGAGAATGGAGCTGGAATGGCTTGACAAAATCTTAGCTGTTGAGCTACCATGTTTGGTAGATGCAACTCTAAGGATTTGTCTGTTGAACTAGGGAGACCAGTAACTAGAAATTGCCAACAAAGAAAATTAGACTAGATAGAAATATTGTCGGCTTGAATGGAAGGATCGTTAGAAATTAATGGTCAAGTAAACCATTTGGGACCAAGAGAACGGTTAGCGAATGGTGCAAAATAGATGTCTTCAGTGTTGAAAGAGATGGAATGAAAAATGATAAAGAAATGCATAAAATTCTCTAAGTTTTGTTTATGAATTCTTCCATGCTTGACATGGCAAAGCTTTATGCCATAGGTAGCAGAAGAAACTATTAGAGGTAAAGTGTCAACCAGATAATCTCCTAAGATAGCATTTAGCCAAAGTTGAAGAAGCCATATTGGGCCACCAGAGTTGGTTTTCTTTATTTGAGACCAAATGCTTTGAACAACCTCGCCAATGTTAAGGTAAAGATTAGCAAGGAGGAATTGGCCGAGAGCCAATCTTCAACCTTCATGAAGAAGGTTGGCAAGTTGAAGATAAGATTTAGACACTTAGACTGATTTGGTACACAAAGCATAGGCCAATAACCGGAAAAGAAGAAAAGCCATATGTTTTTTATCGGATAAAGGGTCCGTTTTCGCGAAATAGAAACTAATGAAGTTTGAAAAAGAAGTTGGGGCTTTTGTATAGACATCAATGGTATTCAAAGGTTGGAGGATAGGAGTTATGATGTCCCCATCTAGTTGAAGACCATTTATGGTTGCTACGTTGCAGAACGTAGGTTCCATCATGCCATAAGGAAAATGAAAAGAATTGGTGGTTTTATTCCAGAAGAGAAATGACGCACCCAGCATGCAAGAATCCATGTTCATTGGGTAACGTAAGAGTTGGATGCAGTCGAAGATACCAATGTTCCTCCATAAAGCTTCTTTAAGGGCTTGAACTCTATCAAGCTAATCAAGATATCCATTGATTTGGCCAAGAGGGGTTCTGAAAAGCCTCTTAGATTTACTTAAATAACTAATAGGAATGGAAGATAGAGAAACCAAGATAGCTTCTTCTTGGGGATTTTTACAAGGAAAAAAGCTATGAATTTCTTTGGTGATGGATTCTTTGGGCAAAACTAGTCCCAAGAAAGCAGATGGAGGATTTAAAGAAAGCGAAGAGTCTTCGATAGAAAGAATTACCTTAAAAAGGTTCCACAGTTCAGATTTCTCCAAGACTGGGTCTTGTACAACAATATGGTTGTCCAAATCCACTGATGGTTCGTTAGGAGATTGAGAGTTAGAAGCCATTGTGGAAAGTGAAGTTTTGCAGAAAAGACATGCGAGAATAAGGATGAGGATGATGAACAGTAGATAATAGAGTAAAAATGGGTGTGGTTTTGTGAATTTAAAGAGACGATGAACTATGGAGAAGAAAGTGAAAAGACGCATGATTTTTGCAAAATTCAAAAAATTATTTTTTAGATAGGGGTAATGATAATCCCTATTTATTAGGAAACGACTATTTAATGTTTGAAATGGTAGTTTCAGTTATGGCCTTTGAGAAATTTATGGAATATTTTTACTGGATTTTTGAAAAATCAAAATAAAAAATTTAAATACCTTAGGATGTTAATAAGGTATTAGCGTCAGATTGGAACTAGAAGATGAGATTAAAATTTATCTTTCTTCTAGCAAGATTGAAAGAAAAAATTTTGGGGGCATTTGTTGGGTATAAAATCACAAGTTTTAATTCGTTTAAGAGATTTTCAACAGTCGAATGATAACATTGAGATATTTGACGAATATATTTTTGACAACCAGATGATAACATTGAGATATTTGACGAAGAGATTTTTAACAGCTCAATGATGACCTTGAAAAGATTTTTTAAGTGTTGAACCAACGTGAGTATTAATAGTCGGATGTTGGTTTTTGTCGAAAGATTTCATAACTACTCTCAGTTGAGCAAAATATTAGTGTCGAATATATGGCATAACTGCCGTATACGTGTCTAAATATTAGAAGTCAGTTATTTTTATAGTTTGCCTATAAATATTAGTGTTACGATGTACAAGGGGAGGGTTTTTGCTTGATACACAAACCTAATAACTCATTCAAGCACATTAACGGATTTGATCCAAGTATGTCTTCCTTTTTTCATTTTAAGTCATTTACTTTAATACAAATTTCTTTTTAAGTTCCTTTATTTTTTCTGTTTTCCTTTAATTCTCTACACTTTACATTTCTGCAATTTAACTTTCTGCACTTTACATTTTTTGTATTTTAACTTTTTGCAAGTTATTTATCAATTTCTTTATTTTCCTTCAACGTTTTAAAGTTTTTATAAACTTTCATTTTCTTTCCTTTCTACTTATTGCATTGAGTTTTTACAAATTCTTATGATTTACCTCAAGTTTGTTTTTAAAGGCTTTTTCAAATGAGATTATCATATAACTCTGAACCCAAATTTGACTGAAAATAAATATTTGTTTGTTAGAATTTGTCTTAACCAAATTTACCCATAAACAATTAGTTACACTGATATATAAACAGAAAGCTTTGTGATGTAATGGGTTGATTCTCTATTTTGATCAATACAAGTTTTCTATTCAGAATTCTTCTTCTCTTTCTCTCTGAAAGTTATGGTATCAGTAGTTTTCTAAAGTTTCTGCATTCTTTGAAAAAAAAATTGTTCTTTCGTCGTTCTCACCGTGGATGAAGCTGCCAATCCTTTCTTTCTTCATCATTCTGATAGTCGTGGTCTTGTTCTTGTATCTCAGGTTCTCACTAGAGATAATTATAATTCATGGAGCCATGCAATAAAGATGGCTCTCTCAGTGAAGAACAAGCTCGAGTTCATTGATGGCTCCATCACCCGTCCAATTGATAATTATCACAATGTGCTTCATTCTTGGATTCGTAATAATGACATGGTCATTTCTTGGATTCTTAATGCAGTTTCCAAAGAAATCGGTGTCAGCATCATCTACTCCACTTCTGCTCATAAGATTTGGTTAGATCTTAAGGTTCGCTTTTAGCAACAAAATGGTCCGAGAACTTTTCAACTTAAACGTGAATTGATGAATCTTCATTAAGATTCTTTGTTTGTAAGCCAATTTTTCACCAAGATGAAGTCTATTTTTGATGAGTTGAACGATTATAAGCCTTTAACTTCTTGCACATGTGGTGGCATTCGTCCTTTGCTGGAATATATTCAATCTGAATATGTTTTGTAATTTCTAAAAGGATTGAATGACGAATTTGCTTCTATGTATGGGCAAATCTTGTTGATGGATCATCTTCCTTCTATCAATAAAGTTCTTACTCTTATGCTTCAAGATGAAAGGCAGTGCAGTATTGGTTCTGTTGGGAATTGCGAATACATCATGCAGCAGAAAAATTCCCACCGAGGATCCATGCAAAAACTATAATCCGAGTTTTAAAATTGTTTACCACTTGAAGCGTGAAAAAGACAAGCGATGTGAATCACCAATACCGTAATAGTTATGATGTCTTTGTGGTATCCACACAAACAGACTCACAAACATCCAATGTTCGTAAAAGGGAGTCTCACGTCTCTGCGACAATGCTAGTTGCGAAGAGAAGAGAAGGAACTTATCACTCTCTCTCACTCACTTTCCTTAGGTGTGGCTAGGGTTTTGTGATGCGTACATAGCAGCCCCCTTAGCAGTACTATTTCTAATAATGACTGCCTTAAGTGAGTGTGAGCAGCAATAAGGTAAGCTGTATAACCTTAGACTCATCTGTTATGACTCTGGCCCACAATTGAATCTGAGTCCAATTGGGATCCCTATTGCTCCAATTTAGTCTGTTCTAAGTGTGCGACCCTGCGGGTTCTCATACCGTTAGCAGTAATATTAAAATCTCATTTTTAATATTACAAGCAATGAGTGGTATCTAGCAACACATCGCTGCCACCCAAGTAATGAGAATGTCTGTGATTTGACATAACATTTCCGTGATCAATGTTACCATGTAGTTTAGTCCCTTTGCTCAGATATCTAGATTGAACACAAGGCATGAAACATGTCACCCTTGTATAGTTTAATCTTTCGTTTCTTAATACTCGAGTAGATGTAGTAATAACAAATGAGATCAATATCTCATATGTATTTGAGCATGACCATACATTTCGTAATCTCACTCAATCAGGGGACTCGAAGATATCACTCCCGTTATGTAGGAGGGACAAATCCCATCTAGGTCACTCACATTCCTCCGCATGAATCGTGGTATATCCAATAACCAACTTTATAATTACCTTGTTACAGATGACATTTGATGGCATTAAAACATGCAACCCCTCATGTAGAAATTATAGTGATTTCAGGACCACATAGACCATTATCACTATGAGAATCGCTTATAACACTCATGTAACGATTCATGTAGCGTTCTCATGGCAAGTCTGTCCAATACATCATTACTCTAATATGTATCCATGTGAAGACTTGATATCTCATATCCATGACCCATGAGATGTGGTTATCAATCATCGCGCATATTAGTCTTAATGCATTATTGTCATCTTAATTAACTATAATACTTGACTAGGGACATTTAAGAATAATATTTTATCCAATATGATCTCACGATCAAGTCATCCACTTGATGTCCTACGACATCAAACTTATTATTCTAAGGACTTTATTATGTTTATAAAAAAAGAACACAATAAATGAAATGCCTCATATATTAAAAAATAGCACGATACAATGTATATAAATATAGTCAAAATATATCAGCCTCTAGGGCATACACTAATAGGTTCTAATCTGATGACTTCTGAATCTCAAATGGCATTTCCTGTTAATGTTGCTCAATATAAAGGAAAACCAGTGAAGAAAGATCGCCCTGTGTGCACTCATTGTGGTATTGTTGGCCACACTATGGATAAATGCTACAAACTACATGGTTATCCTCCTGGCCTCAAGTTTCACAAATCTCAATTTGGTTCTTCAAGATCTATGAATCATATTTCTGTTAGTGATTCCACACCTACTGAAACTAATGGTTCTCCTGCTCAATATCATCAATTGTTGGCAATGTTAGCATCTCAATTGTCACTAGCAAATAAGCTTATTGTTAAGTAATCTAAGTCTTCTTTATCTATTCATCCTACAAGTATCATCTTGTCCACCAATTTGTCTCATTCGCTGTCTGATTCACATTTTGGGTTTTAGATTCAAGTGCTTCATGTCATATTTCCTTCACTTTACACAATTCTGTTTCCCTTCAACCTATCACAAATGTTTCTGTTACTTTCCCTAATGAAACCTAGATTATGGTTCCATATGTAGGATCTGTAAGATTGAGTCAAAATTTAATTCTCACTAATATGTTTTACATTCCTAGTTTTAGAGTTAATCTCTTATTAGTGAGTGCTTTTTTGAAAGGAAATCCTTGTTCAATTCCTTTTTTTCCTGATTCTTTCTTAATACAGAACATCAACATAATGAAGATGATTGACAATGGTGATATGATTGAAGGTCTCCATGTCTTCAAGACTTTTTCACAATCACTCCAATCACTTCCAAGTGTTGCATCTCTTTTACAGATTCCTAGTTCCTGTAACATTCCTAATTCTTGTACTTCAAAGTATATGTTTTTAAATTCTTGTACATTACTTATTCATACTTGGCATTTTCGATTAGGCCATCTTTCTCATCATAGGCTGCAATTGTTGTATAATAAAATTGACTTGTCAAAATTTAGCTCTTCTGCTTGCAATATATGTCCTCTTGCTAAACAAAAGAGGTTACCTTTTATTTCTCATCACTTTGTCAGTTCTACTCCATTTGACTTAGTTCATTGTGACATATGGGGTCCTTTTCACAAGCCAACTTATAATAGTCATAGATATTTCTTAACCTTGGTAGATGATTATACTAAATACACTTCAACTTCCTTATTGAAATATAAATCAGAAGCTACTAGGTTAATCAAAAGTTTTGTTGCTATGATAAACACTCAATTTGGAAAAGTTATAAAATGCATCAGAAGTGATAATGTTAAAGAACTCCAACTCAGTGATTATCTTGCTAAAAAAGGTATTCTACATTAATTCTCTTGTGTTGAAAGACCTGAGCAAAACTCAATAGTGGAAAGAAAACATCAACACTTGCTTAATATAGCAAGAACCTTATATTTCCACCCAAAGGTTCCTTTGTGTTTTTGGGGAGATCGTATTAATATAGTAACCTTTCTTGTCAACAGGCTGCATACTCCATTACTGGATAATTATTCCCCCTTCTCTAAACTCTATGCTAAGGACCCTGATTATCATTCATTGCAAATTTTGGGATGTTTATGTTACTATTCTACTCTTCCATCCACTAGAAATAAATTTTCACCTAGAGCTCAGCCATGTGTTTTCATAGGATACCTTATTGGTTACAAGGCATATAAACTTTATAACCTTGAAACCATAAAAAATTCAAATTTCCAAAGATGTTGTCTTCAATGAAGACATTTTTCCTTTCTATTCCACTCCTCGTACTGATCCAAATCTAGATCCCTTCTATAATCAGGTTCTTCTTCAAATTGTACCTGCTACTGATGTGACTTTTAATCTTTCCACTGATATAGTTATCCACTCAACATACATTGTTCCTTGTACTTCTTCTTCTTCTTTTTCAGGTTCTGATTCCACATCTGCAGAACCTGCATCTACTGCCTCCCCACATGTTCCTTCTGTTTCAATCAAGAAATCTACTCAGATTTCCAAATCTACTCAAATGTCATCATTTAACTTCTTCATGTTCTATACCTCCACCTACTTCATATAGTAAACTTAGTCCTGCATTCAAACACTTCATTTGTCAAATCTCCACAATATATAAACCTCAATTTTTTCATCAAGCTGACAAAATTCCAGAATGGCAGCAGGCTATATTTGAGGAGTTATAAGCAATGGAATCTAATAAGACATGGACAGTTGTCTCTTTACCACAAAATAAACAACAATTGGCTGTAAATAGATATATAAGGTCAAATATAACCCTGATGGAAGTATGGCTAGATATAAAGCCAGGTTGGTTGCTCAAGGATTTACTCAATAAGCTAGTATAGATTATGTTGAGACTTTCTCACCAGTGGCTAAACTCACTACAGTCAGAGTTCTCTTGGTCTTAGCAGTAATTAAGAAATGGAATTTGTTGCAATTAGATATTAATAATGTCTTTCTTAATGGAGACTTGTTTGAAGAAGTATATATGAAATTACCACCTAGATATACTCCTCAAGGGGAGAGCTCCAATCAGAATTCAATTTGTAGATTGAATAAATCCATTTATGGTCTTAAGCAGGCTTCAAGACAATGGTTTACAAAATTTGCTACTGTTTTACTCACTCATGGCTTCACTCAATCTAAAAATGATTACTCTTTGTTCGGCAAGGGATCTAGTTCCTCTATGGATTTCTCTTGGTTTATGTAGATGATATCATCTTAGCAGGATCAGATTCAAAATCTATTGATGTTGTTAAGTTTTTGTTAAAGTCTGCATTCAAGCTTAAAACCTTGACAGTTTGAAATATTTCCTTGGTTTTGAAATTAGTTAATCTGCTAAGGGTATTCATCTCTCTCAAAGGAAATCTATTTTATCTCTATTAGAGGATACTAGTTTTACAGATTGTAAACCTGCATCTTTACCCATGGATCCTAACCTAAAACTTAGCATAGATGATGGAGCTCCTTTACCTGATGATTCCTAATACATAAGAATCATAGGTAGACTACTAGATTTGACACTTTCTTAGCCTGACATTACTTATAGTGTCAATAAGTTAAGTCAATTTATGTCTAAACCGAAGATTATTGATTTGCAAGTTTTTCATCACCTTCTCAGATATCTAAAGGCCACACCGGGTCATAGCATTTTATTTCCATCGAGATCTTTTTTCACTATCATTGCATTTGCTGATGCAGATTGGGGTTCTTGTGTGGACCCCAAGAAATCAACTAGTAGTTATTGCCTTTTTATTGGTGATTCCTTAATCTCTTGGAAGTCTAAGAAATAGGTCACTGTGTCAAGGTCATTAGCAGAGGCTGAATATAAGGCAATGGCTGTTGTGACTAGTGAGATTGTTTGGATGGTACAACTTTTACAAGATTTTGCCATACCAACTAGTTCAATACAGTTATTATGCGACAATCAAGCAGCCGTCCATATAGCCTCAAATCCAACTTTCCATGAAAGAACTAAACACATTGACATTGATTGCCATTTCATAAGAGAGAAGGTGGTTTATGGTCTCATCAAACTAATTCATGTGAAAACCAATAATCAACTCACTACAAGAAATTAATAAATTAGCGATGGATATTTACAAGGGAATTAGCAAGGGAATTGCTAGGGATTAGCGAGGGAAAGTCGATCTCTCACTAAATTTAAAAAATAAATTCAGGGGGGAAATAAGGAAGGAAATAGCGAGGGAATTGTGAGGGATTATTTCCCTCGCTAATTCTAGGAAGGGAATTTAGACAGGAAATTGCGAGCAATAATGTCCCTCGTTAAAATTAGCGAGGTAATTTGGGAGGAATAATTTCCCTTGCTAAAAAAATGACGTCATTTTTCATAATATTTCCCTTGTAACACCCTTGTAAGGATGTCACATTTTAAAGAAATAATATAATATATAAATAAAACTTACCCAAGTTTATAAAACAGTTGGTAAATAAATAATATGAGTTGAGAAATTCTTTCCTTATAATACTTAACATTATTAATGAAAATAATATAGAACATAGAAATAAAACAAACCATTGATCACACGCATAATATACATACGTTTTTGTCTTTAAGTCATACAAATAATTTACAAACTACCAAATATATTTAAACAAAACAGTACAGAGTTAATATAATACAAAACACAGAGTGCCCAATTGCACACCAAAGATTCCTAACCCTTCGATGGATCTGTCTCAGGTAGATCATCAGATGATACAAAACTAGGGTGTCTCGCAGCCCAGCGGACAGGAGTCCGTGCTGACGATACAATACTAGCCTCACTGGGAACTCTAAAGAATCCTTCCCAGTGACCCCTCAAATCTAAAGGCATCTCCAAATGCAAGTACAAGGTAGTCACGAACACCGATTCTGAGTCATACTCCGGTCTCAGAGACACAGTCAACCGTCCAAGATAAACCTTCGATCTTCGCGCAATCTCCAGGCTTCGGATCCACTATGAAACTCCAGTCTAATGAAACCTAAAAATCCTGGCATCGACATGATCTCAAATTCAGTCTCGGTGATAGGGACGATCTGACGGTTCCCACTCGTCCAACTGATCTCCCGTAGGCTGATCCTCAGGATATAAAATCTCTAGAAGTTGTTCCTATCCCTCTTCCTCAAGCTCTTTACAGAAAGTAAATAATACAAATACATATACAAATAAAGAGGTAAGACAACCTAAATCATCACAGACATGGTAAATAAGAAAACGACAAATATAACAGATATAGTAATTTAAGAAAACATTTAACAACATTATACCAAATAACACAAATAAACATATAATATCATAAATAAATTAATACCACAAATGCAAAATGCACAATGACTCATCCCTACTCTATGGAGCTAAAACACAGATATCAAAGAGAATGACCAGTGAAAAACCATCAGTACCTCAGGCTGCCCAACCAAACTACTGCACTGTCACACGTCGTGTCTATAGCCCACTGTCCAAACGTCATGTAGTAGTACACAGTCCAAATCGCCGTGCACTACAGGCATTGTACTAAAATAGTCTCCACAAGATCTTGATTAAGTATAGTACGTGTTGAGATCATTAGCGTGTTTCTAGTAACCACGACCCAGAGGAGCGACCAACTGTTCATATGTGGTATATTCTGCACACTAATGCCTCCAAGTCCACTCGATGAACCACACTACGCTTATCGCACCGACAATACGGCGTAATTCATCTCATCAATCAATTCGCCGATTCCCAACAAAATCGACAGGACTCTTATAGTATGAACAAAACTAATAATTACCAAAATACCCTTAGTCTCAAAATGTTGCCATAATTACGAAAACGCCCTCAAATCTCAACAAAACTCAAATATAGTACGTCCCACCTGACAGTATTATTTCTTAATCTGTTCGGCTCCACCACTTTGGCCGGACAGTAAAACTCACTGTTTTAGTCAATCGCGTAGAAATTTTATCGCGTTTTCTCAATCTTGTCGCTTTTACAAACGTTTTGAAATCACGTAAATATATTTTGTTGTTTTTAAAATCGCGTATGGTTTTTAAATCGTTTTTTCAATCGCGTAAGATTTTTAAATTATTTTCTTATCCGAATTGCTTACAAATCCCTATTTTAAATAGATAGAAATTATTTCTAATACTTTGTAACTACATAGAATATTTTCTATACGTTATATAAATATATTGTTACTCTTTCTATTTTATTTGTCTGTTTTTAATAAAATTTGATAGTATTTTGTTTAGAAATTCTATTAAAATGGTTTTCTACATTTTTCGTCAAAATTTGCTTTATTCTAACTACAACCATTATTTACGCTTTTGAAAATTTCTAACGTGCTTCAAAACTTAAAGTGAGCTCTACGTTAGCATTTTTTTCAAGTGTTTACAGTATTCTTACTTTCTAGTAAAATCCCTTAACTTTAGTTAATAAAACTTTGTTCATTCATTTTATTTCCCAAAGATTCGTTAAAAATTAAATTCTTGCATCATTAACTACTTGATCTACCTTGGAAAATAATTTTAGAAATCAAAAACACTTTACATGGCATGTTGGCCAAATTTGATAAAGACTTTGCATTTGATCTTTGATTCATTTCCGATCCTCTAAATCAATTGAAAAATTGTTAATTTGCCTAGATTCATTAAATCTTTCATTTAGAAAATTGTTGAGAACATTTTGGTTCCCTTTTTCCTTGTTGAGGCCGTAAGCCTTAGGTTGTGTTCTTTGGAACACTCATTCAAATCTTGCATATTATTCACATCCTACTTAATAAACATGCATCTATACATCACATACAATATATATAAAAGCTATAAACATATATACATACAAAATCAATCGTAAATATGAAAAGCAAATGAACAACCACATACATGAATCCTTATGGATTCTACAAACACAATCAATCCATTTTCTTACCACCACACAAGGATGATAAGATAAAGTCTTCCTCTTACCTTAAGTGAAGACAAAACCTCCTTCTCTCCTTCCTATAGATTTCGGGTTCTCCTCCAAATTAACCTAACATGCTCAAATCAATTTTACAAGTTATAACTATAGGAGTAAAGCATAAACCATGGATCAAGTATGGCTTAGAACCTTAGAAATGAAGTTAGAAATGAAAAATAAGAAATTTCACCTTATAGGAAAAATCTCCAAAGCACTTTTCCAAGCTTAAGGTGAAGGATTTTGGAAGAACTCTCAACTAGAGATGTTCTTGAAATGATGTTTAGGTTTGAGGAAGTAGGTTAGGTAAAATTTTTGAAGATTGGAAGTGTGACTTATAGGTGTTGGCAGAATGGTCCTCCAAGGAAGCAACAATGGTGGTTTTGTTTTTGGTGAGAGAAAAGTGTAAGTCAAGTGATAGAAGATGAAGTGAAAATTGCTCTCCTAACTAGCTTATGGTCGTGGAGTTCATTCAAGAGGAGGTGGCCTCCTTTTTGGCTCATCCAAGCCTTAGAATTGATCAAAGGCTAATATTAAAGCTTGGCTTCCAAGCTTGTTATTCATTGGTTTATAGGAACCTAGTCATGCTATGACTAAGCTCTTCTTGGAGCTTCCTATAGCCACTTGGCCGTGTGGCCCTAAGGAGTAGCAACCAAGTTTGCACTTCCTTTGGCTTCCTAGTTACACTTAAGTATATTTTACTTTACTTATTTAGTTACTTGTCTAACCATTAGTTACTTAGGCTAACTAGATTAGCTTGAATATTTTGAGATCTTTATTAACTTACATCCAACTAGATAGCTAACTAGATTACCGTCATTTAGTTACTTAACAAGTTTTCTATTCTAACTTAGTTAGACTTTTACTAATTTGATTAGGTTTTCTAGTTCTAATCTAACTAGTCTAACCATCTTTGTGGACTAAATTCTCATTGGTCCAAAATTATCAAGCCACTAATATTGACCATTTCTCATTGGTTCAGAAATTAATCTAGCCAGAAACATTAACCGGTTATCTAAACGTGGGTTTCACAGACTTCTCCGGGTCCATGGTTCGTTTCGAAGTAGAATCCGACTATTTTTGAGACAGTAGACGCTGTATAATAAAATAATATTATAATAATATAAAATATTTTTATTACACAGTTAAATTCTAAAAATTAAAAAATTAACAACCGTATCACTCGGAATTAGGTTTAATAAGATCCCCCAGCTCCAAATAATTAAAATATGATTTTCCCCGGCTAAAAAATTTTTATTTTCCCAACCCGGAGCAAATCACACGAAACAGTCAAATATGTTCACGAAACAGTCAAATTATTTTTCTGTCACACAAAAAAATAGAAAACAACGAATTCAGGGTAAAACAGTCATTCATTCAAAATTTGGGGTGTTACATCCCTCACTTTTTTCCCTCTTCTTTACCCGAGCATTCATTTTCCTAAACTCAACTCATCCTTCGTTCATCCAGCTCCTTGCTCATTTTCTCCCCCAAATTGAAACCTTAATCTCCTATCCTAAACCCTAAATTCAGAATTTCTCATCCTTCATAGTTTGTTTCTCATTTTTTCCCCTAAATTGAAACCCTAAGTGCCATCTCAGATCTCTCTCACTCAAATCCTCTTCTCCGTTCAACACAGCCACCATCGGCAATGAAGAGTTAATGACTAGAACACCATTGCTACTCTCATTTCATGCTCACACAGCCACAATGCGACATTAGAGGTTAGCCATTACTATTTACGATTATCTCTCATTCTCTCATTTTGACTGTTTCTTATCACTTTTTCCCCTCGCTTTTTCAACCTCCCACAAATCTAAGCCTTGTTCCTACTTTAATCCACCTTTGATTTAGGTAGCAAAGAACAATATTGTAACTGAGTTTTAAATATAAATTTGGTTGTCCTTCTATTTGAAGTCAGAGCAAATTGTCTAGCTTATATATATATATATATATATATATATATATATAAAACTCATTTTTGTTCTTGTATTTGGTACTTAAATTAGATTGTTTATCAACAAATTGTAATTGTTATTAGCTATAAATTGACTGATCTATGAATGACCCAAGTATCAATTGGAATTGTGATTCATTTGGTGGCTTGTTAATAGTTATTTATCTTGGTTGATTCTCTTCTATGAACATAAATAAGAAAACGATGGGTTTGGGTGGATTTCTGTGACAGAGGGCTTAGTTTGGGCATGGCAAATTTTATGTGGTAGGAGTTTTTGTTTCGTGTGGTTTGGATTTTATTTGTGAATGCGGTAAATTTTAGGGATGATTTTGGGTTAAGTTAGTTTTGATTTGAAGGAATGGTGTTTATTGTATTGGTGATAAAAATATGATAAAACATAGGTAAAACGATTTAAGATATTCAACTTTAAAGTTAATCCATTTTCAAAAACACTTTTTGCTCACTCTTTATGTTGTGGGTTGTTTCAAATCTTTGTTTGCAGCTACTCTAGTTGTGGACTCAAGAACTCAAGCCTAAAAGGTTTAGTTTGGTTCGTGGTGCTGAGGACAAGCAGCTCAAGGTCAAGGGGCCTGTGAGGATTCCCACTAAGGTTCTTCGCATCACTACCCAAAAACTGCCTTGTGGTGAAGGTATTTATTTTTAATTCAAAATTGCTCCTTGATCAATAATATTATGTGGTTAACTTTAAATTTCTCCTTTATGTTATATGTTTTCTTATGTGTTTGTTATTATTATTCGCTAAATTATTGAGCAAATTTAGGTGCTAAAGACAAATTAGGCTATGGTAAATGAAATTATACCTTTACACATCAAAAGGAAAGACATATAGTGGTGGCTAATAGCTAAAGAGGAATTGACCAATTTATAATTCTTGTAGCAATAATTATTCCCTTGTTTCTGTAAACACAAAAATAAATAAAAAAATAAATTCCTTTGTTTCCAAATTCTAAAGTCTCTTTTGACATTAGGCTACAAGTCTAGTAAAAATATGTTATTTGATTGTTCTTGGATCCTTTCAAGTCTGAACAATGGTAGGTATTTAGTCTTTTACATCTTATGAGTGTAACATAACATTAGTCCTTGCCAGAGCAACGCTCAAACTGAATCAGAGTTAAGAGTTTTAGGTGGGATTGGTTTCTGGAGATCCCCTTCTGACCTTCCCTATAAGCAGAAGGGGAAGGACAAAAGCATAATTCAGTGATGCTACCATCTTTTGTGGTATTCATTATAAGATTATCCCTACTGATTAGATCCACAACCTCAGTTTTCACACTAAATGGATTAAGCTAGCTTGTAATTAATGATGATGATTCTACTCTTAACACTTGCACAGATGCACGTGCACAAGTTACAACAACATGACCATCTTTTGCTATTTGTACTTCAATTCTTACACTATAACCCATCTCAGAGATTGAGATGATGAACTTTTGGCTGCAATTGTTGCCATTGCCAGCAGTAGCAGCAGGTGAAGGTCTGGTCTTGGTTAAAGTAAGGTTGCAGGCTCTGTCATATACTTACATACTCTGCTTTTCAACAGCCTCTCCAAACTTATTTGTATCCAATGCTCTTTTGTCCACACGGATACTAGCAAATGTTCCTAATTTTATCTTGTAAGATAAATTTGGGTGACTAAAAAGTTTTTTTTTCTGGGGAAATATTAATATATATGTAATAATACTTAGATCCTAGTAAGTAGAAAAGTAAACTTCATATATGATATATAGTCTTATTTCTGTAGCAACTAGAGTACAAAATATTCACCTCACCTCTAAAACTTTGTTCAACACAAACACCTAGATCTAAGTTTTATTAATTCTTTACAACACGTTTTCCTCCACCTCCCTAGTAAATCTCCATTACCATTACCAATAGTTACTCCATCATTAAAAAGAATGATCTCCTCGTTAGGAAGTTGTTGCCGCTCCATTACTGTCTTTCGATCCTAATCAGACTGCCTGTGATAGCCATTAGCATTAGCACAATGAGGGCACACATTATGGTCTTGACTAAACTAAATGTGCAGCCTCTGCCAATTACATGATATGACATACTCTACATCTCAATTGCCTTTCCAAACTCACTTTTACATGACATTATTTGACTCCCATGGATGCAAGCATATTTTCCCAATTTAATCTTGTAACAACAATTTGGTTCACTCGTGCTGCTAAAAACTCTTAACTCTTAACTCATAAGATAAACAATTATAGACTAAACTTGTAACATAAAAAGTTTATATTAAATAGGATAAACAATTTATGTTCGTATTAAATAACAATATCAAGATAGATTAAACTTGTTTTAGGATATAATATACAAGTCAAACTTCATGCACATAAAAAGAGGCATAGGCATAGACTACATGAGGTTGCCTACATCTAACCATTATCACACCAATTAGATTTAACTATAGTATATCTCTTATGTAATAAATATCTCAACTACAGTAATAATTTCTTTTCTTCCTAACATGCCTTACATTTTTCACTTTCTGGGTTGAAGAGAAATTAAGTTAACTCAAATAAAATTTAATAGTTCAATCAAGCATTAAATTATCAATGATCAAGGAACATGAAGAAGAAATAATTTAATGGTCCTGACCTTATTTAGATTATACATATATGTTAAAAGCTTAATACTTTTAAAGGTGAGCATGAAATACCTCAACCACCTAGCTTTATCCTCTATCGACTTTCCAAGTTTTCCTCTTCTATACTGACAATCAAGGTAACGAAAAGGCTTGTTAGCTTTCTCCCTGCGCATAAAAAACAAACAAATATGGTTAAACATCTTAATAAAAAGCTCCAAGGCACATTGCATTATTACAAGAGAAGAAGAAGAAGATACAATGTGACAGTTGCATAAGTTTCAAAAGGGAAAAAGTAATAACAAAACTCAATTTATTGAAAACACCGAAAGACAGGACAACCTCATTACATGACAGACAACCAAATGAACTAACAAACATTAGTAAATGTACTTTGTACTTCAGTTAGTAGCTTTTCCCCTAGTTCATGGTAAGAAACTGGTATACATACCAACATTTAAATATCTTACATACTGTATGGCCTTTACAATTTTGGCCTGACATTTTATAATTTCAGAGTCATTATTAAGCGAACAATCAGATGTCAATTTAATTATTTTATAACCATTAAACAAGTTAACTCCACAATTAATAAGAAGCAAACAGGTAACTTAGCACCACACTTTATTACTAATAATCCAAGAATTTGAACAGAACCAATACAAATCATAATTCATGCAATTTTGAAACATATTATTCAATAACTGCAAAAAAAACCATATTGAAATACATATAATGAGGAGGTAAAAGGTTCTACAAAGCTAAGAGACTCAGAGTCACTTAGAGGTGATAATATTTGCAGCTATTGAAGCATCAATTTCAGAGGTGACAAGATCACAAAACCCAATTGCCAAAATCCAAAATTATATCAAAAAAATTTAAGATATTCTCTCCAATTTGAAAACCCAACAAGATTTCACTTACCCATTTCCCAGAATGTGGAATTGAACTCCCCAGGAACCAAAAATTCCACTCCCCAGAATATGGAATTGAACTCCCCAGTGACCACATTGTCAATAGTTTCCATAATCATTCACTTGTAAGGTTCACTCTTATCTTTAAGATCCTCAACAATTCTCCCGACAATATCGGTAACGCCAACTTTGTTTGCTATGTCTACAGTATTCTCCACAAGTTGCTTATAGTTTCTTTGATCCAAAGTCATCCTCCTAACCCAGACGTTCTTCAAAAAGTCAGGGAGAATATTATTTCTAATATAATCAGCTTTCACACCCTCAGTGCTTACACACTCCTTCACCACTTTCAAAATAATTTTCTTTATTTCTTCATCAAATGACTGAAATTCATGAATCAGAATAATCATGACTTCCTAATATAGTAATTGGCATATAGGGCTTCCATCAACAGAATTATAAAACTAATTGCCTTTAAGAATGCAGCCAAGACCTTCCCACGGTGTTGCCTAATACCCTTCCACAATGGGTTCAAGACAAAGTCAAAACTTTCAATGCCATAAGGATCAGTAGGCTCAGCAAAAGCAGCAAGAGACAATGCAGTGATGGTTCTCACCTTCTGATTCTCATCATTTAGACCATGCTCTATGATTTCCATAAGAGATCTCAAATGCGATAATACAACGCATCTAATTAAAATGACAATCTGTTGCACAATCTTAATCTCAGTGTGCCGAGCTTGCCATGATTTCTTACTTTGACAAACAACCTTCAAGAAGGGTAAAAGTGCAGGTATACCAAGAGCAGAGGCAATAACTCTAATAGCTCTAGTAGTAGTGTTCCTAACATATTCATCAGTGTTGTCTATGTCAGGCCGCATAGCAACAATCATTGTGGCCAGTGAAAACTTAGATTTTCTTTATGTTTTTCTTTCCTATCCCAATACATTTAGGACTCTCTAAAGATGACATCAAATCTTAGATGCTAAAAATAAAATTTAAGAATTTCTAACAAATTATGTGTTAAGAATCTTGGTTTGATTTAACTTTTGCTTGTTCTTTAACATATGCTTAAAGTTTTACTTTCTTATTCGAGTAAAAAGTTGAGCAAAACCTTAGTTTCCTGTTTAAGATTCAATATTAATGAGCACGCATACCTTTTCAAGGTACTGCTCATTGTATTGAATCTTGAATTGCCCAAGTGGGATAGTTTCATAAGAAATTTTTTCTTCACTTGGTTAATGGTTATTCTTTAAATCTCATATCTTATACTTGTTGAAATTTCAGTCTGCTACATTTCCTTTTGTTTTCTAGGTGTATACTTAAACACGATAGATCTCACTGCGTTCAAGTCATGCACTTGGAAACCAATAGGAAATGCTGCTAAAATTTTGTCAAGTATAAAATATAAGATTTAAGGAATAACTATTAGCCAAGTGTTGAAAAAGTTTCTTATCGAATGGGATAAGGTCATACTATGTTAAGAAGGAAATGAAGATATAAGGATTGTTTTAATGTGTTAAACTAATTTCAGCAATCATGAGACTCGATCGAAGTTGGATGTTATGAAGAAATGATCCTACTGACTATGTAAGTGAAGAATTCAAGGATGGAGTTGATGAATTCATTAGGGTTGCTCAAGGAGACCCAATAGTTACTGATGCATTAAATCGCATCCTTTGTCCATGTGCTAGATGTAAGAATCATGCTTTAAGGAAGGTATTTGGGGTAGAACAACATCTATATAAGTACGGATTTATGGATGATTATGTAAATTGGACCATTCATAGTGAAGACATATGGGGGGATAGCGGCTCAACATCCATTGTCCATGATGATGAAGTTGAGCCTAGGAATCCATACGTAGATATGGTTGTGAATACCGCGGGTGATAGATTAAATTCAGAAGCTCAAGATTTAGAAGAATATCCAAATCTGACAGCTTCGAGGTTTTATGACTTACTAAAAGACACTAGCGAACCTTTATAGGATGGTTGCCATAAGCACACGAAATTGTCAGCTGTAACTCAACTTTTGAACTTGAAGTCAGAGTTTAACATGAGTGAGAGTTGTTATGATAGAATGATTGTCATAATTAAGAGCATGCTTCCAGAACCTGAAAGGTTACTTGAAAACTTTTACAAATCGAAGAGAATGGTTCGTGAGTTGAGATTAGGATATGAGAAGATAGATGTGTGTCCTAATTAGTGCATATCTTATTACAAAGAATATAGTGACAAGAGACTGTACTCAGTTTGTTTAGTATGTAGACATCCACGATTCAAACCGAAGACAGGATGTTCATCAAATGAGAAGGATATGACGCACTCAGTGTTGCAATATTTTCCCATTATACCAAGACTCCAACGTCTGTTTATGTCCAAAAACACTGCACAATATATGAGTTGGCATGCGGATGGAATGCGTCAATATGCATCAATGATCAAGCATCCAACTAATATTGAGGCTTGGAAACGATTTGACGCTATCCATTCAACATTTGTGCTAGACACTCAAAATGTTAGGCTTGGCCTTTCTACAGATAGTTTTAATCCATTCATTAATTCAACCACACCATATTCATGTTGGCCTGTTTGTGTCACACCTTACAATCTACTCCCAAGTATGTGTATGAGAAAGGAATATATATTCCTCACTCTTGTGAATCCTAGACCAAAGTCACTAAGTAAAAGTTTAGCTGTTTATCTTAGACCCCTAATTGATGATATAAAGATATTGTGGGACGATGGGGTGCAAACTTATGATGCCTGGAAGAAGCAAAATTTCTATATAAAAGTGACTTTGTTATGGATAATAAGTGACTTTCCATCCTATAGAATGTTGTCTAGGTGGAGCACTTATGGAAAACTTTCTTGTCCACTTTGTATGAATCACAGTAAGTCATTTGTATTGGAGCACAGTAGGAAATGTTGCTGGTTTGATTGCCATCACCAATTTCTACCTTTTGATCATCCATTTCGCCGTGATCGAAACTCTTTTAAGAAATCAACAATGGAAAAATCTAATCCACCATAACGGCTGAGTGGGACAGATGTCTTGAATAGAGTGACTCAACTTAAGGAAGTCATTTTCGGCTTGAATTTAGGTAAACCAAAATAAGATGGCTTTGGTATACACCATAACTGGGTGATGAAAAGCAAATTCTGGGAATTGCCTTATTGGTCCACTAATCTAATACGACATAATTTAGATGTTATGCATGTTAAGAAGAACGTGTTTGATGATATCTTCAATATTGTCATGGACATAAAGGACAAAACAAAAGACAATGCAAATGCAAGAGAAGATTTGGAGATAATATGCAAATGTCCCACCTTGGAGCTAATAGTTAAGAATGACAAGTGTAAAAAACCAAAGGCAATATATGTCTTGGATGCCAATCAAAGGAGAATGGTGTGTGAGTGGATAAAATAGTTGAAATTTCTCGATGAGTATGCGTCAAATATCGCACGTTGCATCAATGTAGCCGGCGGGAAGATATATGGAATAAAAGTCACAATTATCATGTTTTTATGCAAAGATTAATTCCTCTGGTATTTCATGATATCTTGCCAAAACCTATACGGGGACCATTAATAAAATTCAGCTTGTTCTTTAAAGAAGTTTGTGCAACTAAAATTTGTGTTTCCACCATGGAGAATGTAGAGCTTTCTATTATTTAAACAATTTGTAAGTTAGAGAAGATTCTCCCTCTAGCATTCTTAGACGTGATGGAACATCTAGTCGTGCATCTCCCCTATGAAGCTAAGGTTGGAGGACTAGTGCATTACAAGTGGATGTACCCCTTTGAGAGGTGTATGTTGCACTTGAAAAGGAAGGTCCGAAATAAGGTAAAAGTTGAAGGATCTATTTGTGAAACGTATATTTTAGAAGAAATTTCCAATTTGCTTCCATGTATTTTGATCCCCACCTACAAACAAGGCGCACTCAAGTTTCTTGGAATGACGATAGTGGGGAAGATACAATTAATGAACGGTTGTCTATTTTTAAACACCTATGTCATCCTATCAGGAGAAGTCAAAATAGATTCTTGACGGATGTGGAACTTCAGATTACTAAGATATATGTGCCTGTAAATTGTGGAGAAGTAAAACCTTATCTCTAGTAAGTCTACTCCTTATTTATTGAATTTATTTTTTTGGATAAATTTATACTAAATATTAATTATTGTATTGATTAGACAATTCGATGATTCGTTAAGGGAAACATATCCCAATATCGCTGATGATCAAATACTGGAAGCTCAAGATAAGGACTTCAGTAGGTGGCTAAAACAATTAGTGAGTCTTTTTATCCATAATCACATCTATCATATTAAATTCAATGTTCATTATGCTAAATGTTATAACTATCTACCGTCTATGTAATGATACAGGTTAATATAGGTCAAGTTGAGGATCAAATGATACGACAAATAAGTTATGGTCCATCCAAGTCCGTGACTTCTTACTATGGCTTAATAGTTAATGGGTATAGATTTCATACTAAGGAGTACAAACAAAATAAAGCTACCATGAATAGTGGCGTATGTGTTAGAGGTAGTATATATGGTGAGAATAACTTCAACTATTATGGCATCGTTGAAGATATATTAGAATTGTCATATGTAGGAAATCAGAACAAAATATTTCTTTTAAAATATCATTGGTTTAACTCAATTAATGGAGCCAATGTTAATGAGAGATATGGGTTAGTTGACATCAAGCATCAATCAACACTTCACTCAAATGAGTCATTCGTCTTAGCCGAACAAGCACAACAAGTGTACTATACAAGATACCCACAAAGCGGGAATAGAGCTAATGGTGAATAGTGGGCAACTTACAAAGTCAGAGCAAAACTCTTCGTGGATAAGACATTGAATGACGAAGGTGATGAATTGAATGACCTAGCTGTTATTGATTATTACTAAGATGATGAATTCCTTGGAACACACAATATTGTCATAGATGATGAAGCAGTTTCCTTGTTTGATGCATATGCCCAAATAGAAGAAATGAACATACATGATATACATTATCTAGTGAACGTTCTGGTTGATGATGAGCTCATTGATGACAATGAACATAATGAAATTAATGAATTCTCATATAAAGATGATGAATCTTTTGCTTCATATTCAAGTAGTTAAAATTGAATAGAGTTCAATAAATTTTGTTAATGGTATTCACATTGAAATATCATTATTAAATTTTGAGGTTTTTATTGACATATAGTTTCTTAACTCGTCATGTTTCATTATGTTTCCTTATGTAGATATTCATCATGACCATTCGAGGTAGAGATGCTGGACGCGGTCATGGGAGAGGCCGTAATGTTTCATCCCAGCCTTCTCCATCTGGCCATATTTTTCCACCACTACAGCCTTCTCAGCCCTCCCTAGGAATACTTGTAGGATAATCTTTTTAATTATTATTAACTTGTGGTTTATATAAATGTAATATATATGTATTTTTTTGTTTATCTATAATTATGTTAGGTGCAACTTCAGCTACTAGACCTTCAACCAGTGCAGGCCTACTAGCGTCTATCTCATTGACCGTTGGAGGCGCATCGACTTCTACCCCATCCCTTACTGACCCAGGCTTTTCTATGCCACCCCCTACTGACCCACCCACTAGCAGCCCGAATGTGGTGCCTTCAAGTGGAGAATCCAATATAGGAACTAATAGCAGGGAACTTATATATGTGGCGCCTATCCTTAAATCGTAAGTAATAGTGATTGCCATCTTTTATTATATGTATTTACTTTTAGATTACCAACATTATCTTCTTGTACTTACAAGAGGAGGTTTCTTCCACCAAAAGTCACACGTGACATTATGTACAATGTCATGACAAGGATGCTTATTCTGGCTAGCACGTGGCAAGATTATCCTGCTGACATGAAGGAAATATTATTTAATGACTTCATGGTAAGTAATTATGTTTATAGAATTATATATTATAAATTCATCGAAAAATAAATATACTTACATATCATTTGTGTAGGACAAGCATTGATTCACATCCTATTCTGATCGTGGCATGGCAAGAACTGTCTAGGAATGGACTTTCATGGACTATTATCCAGACCATTTGAACAAAGCACAAGATAAGGCCTTTGATAAGGCAAATTCAAATAACTTGGCTGATGTTAAGGGCCATGGGCCTAGAGGAATGAGGACAGAAGTGTGGGATGACCTAGTCGACATTTGGCTGACAAATAAATGGATGACGAGGTCTACAACTGCTCGAAGGAACAGGGCAGCCATGCCTAATGCCTTGAATCATACAAGTGGGTCGATAAGCTTTTGTCAACACAAGAACAAGATGGCAATATAACTTCCTCATTTAAAGTTTTGATGATAATCTATTTATTAATTTGGAATTTTCTAAGTTTTATTTTATTTTATTAATATATTTATTAACATATTGTAATTACTTGAGTTATTTGCCTATTTTGAGTATGACATAGTATTTTAGAGGGATTGCCTTACTTTTGATATGTGTTTATTATATATTCTTTCATATGTGATTATAGGAGGCAAAGTTAAAGCAGCTGATTTCTTACAGAGATCTCTATGCCAAAGTTCATAAGAAGAAATACGGAAGTTATGTTTCTGAGCACTCAAGGGATTTTATTGTAGGTGTCTTTAAAATTCAAAAGTCCTTTATATTTGTTGTTATTGATTTTTTTTTGTTAATATTTTTCTTGTTTTGTTATTTTAAGAGTCATATGACACTGTAATGACAGAAAAATATTGAGAAAACTCTTCCTCTCATCCTACGGTTGACCCAGAGGTCTGGTTGGATGCGGCGGGTCCTAACAAGAAGGGACAGGTGAATGACATAGGTAACAACTTGCACATTGGCATTAATAACACCATCCAAGCTTCATCCTCCTCGGTTGTTGGTCCTTCCTGCTCTACACACAGGACATATCTAAAGTTGTAAATGTAGTAGTGGCAATAGCAATGACTTCTTTTGTCCAGACTCAACTTGTCCCTATGTTGGCGCCCATCCGATCGTACCTGTCTACAATCGGATAAGCAAATGTTGCTCCACAAGCACCATCGCAAGGTCCAACAGTTGGGGAGGGTCGAGAGGATGATGAAGACGAAGACGAAGCCAACTTAAACTAATTGCCTATTCTTTTTATTCTTGTTTTGTAAGACATTTTATGAACTATTTGTATAATAACTTTAAACTATTTATATAACTAGTAGATTTACTTTGGATTATTTGTATAATTTTTGTTGCTGCTGTTGTTGCTAGATTTTTGTTTGTTATACAAGTTTTGGTTAGTCAATAATATAGGTAATTAATAAAAAAAAGTGATTAGCTAGCGATTAACGACGGAACAGTGAGGAAATAACTAGGTTATTAGCAAGGGATTAGCGATAGAATAGTGAGAAAATTATACAGGTGATTAGCGAGGGATTAGCGACAAAATAGTGAGGAAATCATACAGGTTATTAGCTAGGGATTAGCGATGGAATAGCAAGAAAATCATACAGGTTATAGCGACAAAATAGCAAGGTACATTAGCGATGGATTAGCTATGGAAGTTAGCGATGGATTTGCGACATCATAGCGAGGGAAATTGGTTGAAATGGATGCAAAATTGGTACGAATTTTTGTTATATAATGACAGGATTGCAACAGAAATTCCCTTGCTAATTTGTGAGGGAATAAGGACTTATATTTGGGACGTATTGGCCTAGGTTAGAGACAAATTAGCAAGGGAAATAAATGTACTGGGAACGGATTAGTTAGGGAATACGTTCGCTCTCTAATTAGTGATGAAAAAAATGACTAATTTATCTGTCGCTAATCCCTTGCAAATTTTATTTGCAACGGATTAGCGACGGACTAGAAAGGAAATTTTTCCTCGCTAATCTGCTGATTTCTTGTAGTGACTGGTAGATTTGTTTACTAAAGATTTGCCTTTTGTTCAGTTCCTCAACATGATTCACAAGCTGGGACTTCTTGACATCTACTTCCCACCTTGAGGGGGGGTATTACTATATTTATTAGTTTGTTAATTTCAGTTAGCAAGCTAGTTAGACAAATCAGCAAGTTAGTTATTTTTCACTTAGATGAGTTACTCTAATTAAATTAGTTACACTGATATATAAACAGAAAGCTTTGTGATGTAATGGGTCGATTCTCTGTTTTGATCAATACAAGTTTTCTATTCAGAATTCTTCTTCTCTTTCTCTCTGAAAGTTCCTAATAATCCCAGATCCTTTTGTTCACGCCTCCATCCTCGCCTCTGGCTATGTCCTCACCGCCACTGTCCCCAAGCCTTATCCTATACTACATTTTCCAAGTTCCAACCCTTCTAATGATAAATACCCTTTCCTTTTCTCTCTTTTCCTTTTTGAGGTTTTCATTGATAATTGGAACGAGCTAGAAGATGCATACGACTTCGATTATGCAAATCCAGAAAAGGATTCAAAAAAAGCTCTTGAATTATATATCATGCCAAGCTTTTCATGTCTACCACGAAGAAGATGCTAATGTGCAGTTTCATGGTGGCAACGACAGTGTCTCAACCAAAGGGAATGCTTTTGCAAAAAACGTGAGTTTTTTTTTTTCCTTTAACATGTTGTTTGTGATTTTTTTTTCCATATTAGGCTATTATCTATTTTTTCCCCTTAAAATCTTTCATATAGCAACTTTGGGGTGGGATTTATATATGGCAAGGAATGGATCCTTTCATCTGATTTTTTACCTGACAAAGTCATGTAAAGAAGAGAGATAGACACAAAAATTTTATTAATGAGACTCAATTAAAATGTATAAAATTTCTTTTATAATATTTGTATCTATATTTTTCCTCCACATGACCTTATTATATAAAAAACCATATCAAAGGATACATTTCCATATATGATGTGCTTGATGCCGACGTTAAGCATTGAAAAAATAGCATGGCAGTAAATCATTTTTAAACATGAATGTGCAATCAATTTTGGTCAAAACACTAACTAGGTATGAGTCGAAAAATTGAAAGAAAATAATTAGCGCAATTTAATTTATATTTTGGTCAAAAAGTGTACGTGTATTATATTAAATTAAATAAGTTTACTAAACAATAATATCAGTCCTTACAATCCTTTTGCTTTGCCTGTCGGAGGAAGAGGGAGAGAAGATGATTTTTATTTCTTGGCACAATTGATACAAGACTAGAGCTAGGAGAATCTTAAAATATCATTTATAATTGCTCTATTATGATAATAATTGTTTAGTGTCATCTAAATGCAAAGTCTCCATATTAATGCATGACTTTTCATGAAACAAAGAAGTGATTCATAATACATAATAATATTTTAGTGACTAAGTGCATGATTTTATAATTTTCTAATTATTATTTATAACATTGCTTTTCTTTTCCTGCATTATAGAGTCTATTTATTGCAGGTTTGTCTAATAGTTAGCAGCAGTCTTCTACTTACTTTCCCAATCAACATTTATTGTACACCCTTTAAAATTGGGTGCACCGGTACTCTTCATGTTTACCACCATTGGATGTTATGAAAATTTGATGAATGATATATATTGATCAAGGGCAACCTATTTAATAGGTTAGTCCATTAAGTTAATAATTGTAAATGCGTACCAGGAAAAGAGGTTATTATGTGTGTAAGTTATTGCAAAAAAATCCTGTAGAAATCCCAATTTGAGGTCAGGACCCCTTATGTGTAATAATAATAATAATAATAATAATAATAATAATAATAATAATAATAGAATTGTAGTTTGATTTGACAATGGGGTGAGTAGAGACACTTTGCTCAACTCAACTCTGCCTCGCACTTTTAGGTATTAAAACTTGTATCCGTCCTGTAAGGAAAATATCAAAAGCCACACTCGCACTTATGAATACTTCAAATTAAATTTATACATTAATTAATCATTATCTAAAAATTAATTCATCTCATATAAATTAAAAAATATATTTAAGATATATATTAAACTAATGAAGATAATTAAAATAATTGACTTTATTAATAAGTATATTAAGCATAATTAACTTTATCTCATAATGTTTCCTAGACACTTAGATAAGAAATTGAGAGTATATCTGGCCATTTTTTAAATTATCTTTACATTTGAAAATTTTTGAAATAAAAAAATTAATTGAGAATTAATAAAGATATGAGATGTGAGAAAAAATAAAGACAATTAATTAAAAAGGGAAAGAAAATAAATATTTTATTAACTGTTTTGATTTTTGTATATTTTAATATAAATTATCATTAATATGCTATAAAATTATGTGCCTATGAAATAATGGGCCTAAAGGAAGGGCTTGGGAAGCCTTATCCTTGAGCCATCCCTAATAAGGGCGAGACAGATTGACCCAAAATCCGTACTCACCCCACTATGAAGCGTGTTAAAAGTCATCCCATGCGAGTTAGAGCAAGGTAGGTACCTGTTGGTTGGGATCAAATTCTCAAGCCTATTTGTAGCAGCAACTCTACTAACAATTAAAACTTAATATGACCTTCTATTAATTTCATATATAAATATAAGGATATTTATGTGTTTGGACAGAAGGTCCTTTATTTATTAAATATACACATGTTCATAATCATAATGTCATTATTGAGCTTAACCAGGTCTCGCAACTAGGATCGCGATGAGTTGGTGAAAAGATTTAAAAATAATGAGGAGTCGTCACCAAGGTTTTTATTCAAGTCGGGAAAATATTAAAAAAAATTATTAAGAAAATTAGTCTTTAAAATCGAGATTGGATTTGGGAGTTGATTACGAGCATGGAAGGTATTAACACCCTACATCATTCATTTTAAATTAAGCAAATTGTGCAAATTAATAACCTTAGAAAATATTTGTTTTACCTTTTTTTTTAAAATATAGATTGAACCACTATAATTAGTCACAAAAAGAGAACAACTAAATTATGAAAATTTAATTTTGACTTGACAAAAATTAATTTTCACACCTACATATTGTGGAAATAAGTTTGCTCTAATAGTTTAATATGTTAAGTTTTGATAATGACAAATACAAGACAAAAGAATGATGATTATGCTATATAGATGTGTTTAATGGATTATGTTAGATCATGCATGATCATGTACTTCATTTTGTTATATTTCATACACTACTAGAAAATTAGGTTTTAGAGACCGAAAAATCGGTCTCTAAATCATAAAAATCGGTCTCTAAAATAGTTAGAGACCGATTTATAGACCGATTTAAATCGGTCTCTAAAACGCTCGTCGCTAAATATTAGAGACCGATTTTGGTTGGTCGCTAACTTTAGAGACCGATTTAGAGACCGATTTTTTAAAAATAATCGATCTCTAATGTTGGTCAAATTTTAGTCGATTTTTTTTCAAAAAAGTACATTAGAGACTGATTTAGAGACCGATTTATTAGAGACCGATTTTTCGGTCTCTAAATCAGTCTCTAAATCAGTCTCTAAAAAACGTGAATATTTATATATTTTATAAGGTTGGTCGCTAAAGCTGTCTCTAAATTAGAGACCGATTTATCGGTCTCTAAATTTGTCTCTAAAAAAGCTAAATATATTTTATATATTTCATAAAATCGGTCTCTAAATCAGTCTCTAATTTAGAGACTGATTTATCAGTCTCTAAATCGATCTCTAAAAAGATTGAATATGTTTTATATATTTCATAAAATCGGTCTCTAATTTAGAGACCGACTTATCAGTCTCTAAATCGGTCTCTAAAATACTATTAGACTGATTTTTCTATCCCTTCTCTAATTTGTGATATAAATTTATAATTATTTTGAAATTTATTATAATCCAAATTTTTGAAACACCTGATAGACAACAGTCAATAATATCATATAACCAAACACAAATAAAAAATAACATAAACTAAAAGAATTCAATCTTTAGAATATCTCATTTAAACATCAAGACATTCTAAAATAAACTAAACTAAGCATTGTCTACAATATCTCATTACTACAATATTTCAAATGTAAGAAAATTGAACACAACTCAAACTAAACTCTAATCATAAAAGCTATTCCTCGTTCTCGTCCTCGTCCTCCTCCTCTTCTGCTCCATTAGTCACGGGAAATGTTTGACAACGCTGAAAGTTTATTGACTGCATCATCTCTCGTACCAGCCGATTTGTCTCCTCAATCTGTCTCTTATTATCTGCCACTTGAGCGCGAAGCTCATTTCTCTCACTTCTTAATTCTTCAAGTTCATCTCTTCGCACCCAGTCAGATGATGAAGAACTTGAGCCACGATATTGTGGTCTTCCAGCCACTACGGTTGACTCAAGTCCAAGGCCATATATTTTACCTTTTTTCACTCCAGCCACATTGCGCCACACATCCAACTCATCTGGGGGAGGAGTTCCCTGCTCTGATGCTCTTTGGGTCATTTCTTGCATTTCTTTTGCAAATTTAGCCTGTTGACATCAATATGATAATAATTAATGCAAAAAGTTAAAACAACACATAAGTCTAACATAATATAAGTCATGACATAAAATATAATAATAAACGTGGTTTCAATCACATGTTAAAAGCTGCAAGCTTGTTTAACAAGTCAAAAAATAGGCCAACATAAAAATAAACATGGTTTCAATCACATGTTCAAGGTATAGTGAGCTTTAAGGTATAGTGCTTTTATTAATTGACACGTTGAATTCTGTTACAGAGTCAATTGATAGACCAAATAATGTCATTTTGGCATGAGTTAGTAGGATGTGAGTAACATGTAAAGCTCTAAATATAGGAATTTGAGAATATTAGAAAAATTGAATTAAGTTATTTATACTGATCAAGTGTTATTAGAGTAATTTGAGTTTAAACCTAATATGATACCCTAAGGTTGCTTGTAAAAGATTATGATAGTGTATAAGTAATTGATACCAAATTTGATTATGGAAGTTTGACCATATAGAAACATGACTTTAGAGGTTAGTTGTGGCTATGTTAAGTGAGTGCAAAACTCATCCTTTCTAAGTTTCTAGTGCTAAATATGTTTTAGACTTTGCCATACAATACTGTTTAGACTTTGGAGGGAGGATTGAATGAACTAAATTATTGATGGCAGGATTCACCAAGAGACATTATTTTTATTCGTATAGTGTTTGTCAAATCAATTAGTTTCAAATACTGAGTAGAATCTATTATACTTAAGCTTTGTTTTAGGCTAAGAGTGGTGGTTGCATATTGCCCCTATTCTACAATGCTTAGTCTATTTGATGATTGAACTACCAAGTTTGATCACCTACACAAGGTTTAGAATTTCACAAAAAGAAAACCTAAACGAATGAATTCCACAACTTTCTCTCATTCCCACATAGCTACCAGGCTAATGCACTGTTCCAATCCAAGAAACTTGTTCTAGATTACCCATGCACTACATAGTCAAGATATTCCAAGCACACAAAAAAAAAATTATAACTTATATTTAGAGCTCCCTTCAAACATCAAGATAGCAACATGAATACAATTATTGAACATCATTATTTCAAACCCAAGAGTTCGAATTAGATAAAATAATTACTTACAGCTATATGCTCTGATCTCCTATCCACCCATGTGTGATCCTTACGTCGATGTGTGTGGTGAAACAATGTTGGTGCTGATGGAACAACACCATTCAACTTAGTCTACAACAATTGTAACAAAATCATATTAGTAAATTTAACCATATTAGACAACTTCAACAATAATGCAAGATAATAGTGAACTTAACCAGATTAGCTCTATGCTGAGATGAGGTAATAGAGCCACTGGTGTGAAATGAAGCTCCATATCCTCCACAATCAGATGCCCGATTGGCTTTTGCAATTGCACTTTTCTTCTTGAAAGCCTCACTTTCCCAATGTGTACACAATGCATCCCATATCTCATCCCCAAGCCAGCTTGGTTTCTCCATTTTCTTGCGAGCCTTTTCCATAATATTCTTCAACAATGATGCACCTCGTTTCTCAAAGTTTCTTCGAGCCCAATAATTATCTGGTGGGATGATAGTATACTTCCTCTACAATAAATATAAGTAAGCAAATTGTTTATGATAAAAAAAGTCTATCAAATTTTAAATTGTAGTAATAAAAATTTGGAAATTACCATAAACTCTGCAAACCACATATCTTTTGTTGTATCACGTATCCTTTTCCATGATGTCCATGGCTCCAAATAATGGCCCCTGAAGATATCACTAATTCCATTTGCCGCCATGTGCGAAGGCAAAAATCTACAAACAATACAGATATTTAGTTATAATATATCAAACATAATAATGTAATTTAAAAAAAATATTACTTATACCCATCTCCTTCTAGATATAAAATTGGTTTGCTACTAGACATTTGTGCATCTGATGCATCCTGAGTATGACTTGATCCAAGTGCAGATCCTACATCGGTTGGAGGGATAGATGATCCAACATTGTGACGAGACTCCTCTGTCGGAGGCACCGCACGGTGAGATGGTTGAGTAAGAGGTGGTGAAAGTGCACTTGGGATAGAATAAGTAAATGCGGGTAATGTGGGTGATGGAGTGGTAGCAGGAGATGGAGAACTAGAAGAGGTTAAAGGTGGGTGAGAAGTAGAAAGCCGCACCAGTCGCACCGGTTGTTGCTTTTTTGGACGACCCTTAGAAACTTTTCCTTTACCTCGATCTCTCTCAGACATCTGCAATGAACACAAATGGAATGTAAATTAAAATACTTATCAAATAAATAATAATTCATTTGTGCAAAATACAAAACACAATTAATTTACCTTTTGTTAACAAATAAAAAACAAACAAACACTAATCATATTCATGATCAGCATCATCAGGATCATCATCATCATCATCATAGTCATCACCATCATCATCATCATAGTCATCACCTTCATCACCATCATCGTCATCACTATCATCATTAAGCAATTCATATTGATGAAGATCTTCATCTTCATTGTCATTTTCAGAATCATTGTCAAAATCAAATTCATCTTCCTCCCTATCCTCTCCTTCATTACTTTCTACCTCATCTTCCTCCTCATCCTTGCCGCCATCAGCTTCTACCTCATGATGATCACATTCTTCATCTCTTAAGTTGGCAAGAGGGTCATCATTTGTTATAAAATCCACATAGGTTGCAGCATCTTGATATGCAACCTCTAATGCATATCGAGCATCAACAGTACTTCTTGGTTTGGTTTTAATAACAACCCACCAATTAGCCTTGTCTTTTATTTTTTCAGGGTAAGGTGCATAATACACTTGAATTGCATTTTGAGCAAATATGAAGGGGTCATATTTTGGATACCGTCGAGTATGTCGAACCTCCACCATTCCATATTGTTTATGAACCTTCACACCACGATTAAGTACAGCATCAAGCTTTGAATATATGTTCATGTTTCTCAATTGAATCCAGAATTTGAAAGACAACTATCAAGCTTTGAATTTCAGGTAATGATTGATGTCAGGCAATCCTTAAACAGAGCATAAAATTGTTGAAAGCAATGCATAAAGGTGTCTATGTACATCAGTGTGCATTTATATAGTATAATTTGATTGATAAGCAATCCACAAACACGTGGACAAGGCATACATTTTCCATAAGATGGATAGCAAATATAAGCGAAGGTTTAGAAAAGATCTATGCTTTGCTTATAATATCATAATATGCAAGATATAATTGCATACTTAAATTAATGCAGATGCCATAATTTTTCAAAAAATTGGGTTCTAGTCCTAGTTGGTCTTGGTCACCCCTTCTCATGTTACTCTGTCTTAGATTTTTTTTTTTTTAAAATGTAAAATTTTGACAAGATGGTTGCAAATTCACTTTACAATTTGTTGCATGATCCTAATACTAAACTAAAGTGAGCCTTGGTGCAACAATAAGGTTACCGCTGTGTTCTATTCCCCACAAATCAAATTTTAGTTAAATTGCTGGATTTAATACCTATCCTATGTTTTATGCTAAACACATTTTTTTTTTGCTTGCATGTCATTTCTTTAAATCATATAATTAAAAAATTTCAATTTTGTAATCATATCAATTTCTAATGTTCCAACCATCACTTGAGTAAAGGCAAACAAGGCTATGCTTGGTACATGTGATAAGAAAGGGGTGGTGAACATAACAATATTATCTTCTTTAAGAATATTTAAATCTTAGGTAAAAGGGGTCATTTCTCCTCTATAGTCCTCCACCGCCATTATTATTGTCATGCAAGACATATAATAAATTTCCTTCACAACTTAGAAATAGCATACTTGTATTGACAAATATTACAAATGGCAATCTCATGATCTAATTCAGAAGTGATACTACCAAAATAACACTTCCATTTGAGAGCATTGTTATTTTATTAGTCTGTCATTCACAATCAAAAATCACATTTGAATATGAAAATATCACAAACTAGCAGGCTCATAAGCTTGTAAAAAACACAAACACACAAATTGTAAAAAACCCAACCTTTCGGCTCATAAGCTTGTCTAGTTGATCTAAAACCAATTGCCATTAGGTCTAGTAATACTATTTAGACTAATATTACATAAAAGTTCCTAAATCCAAAGAACAAAAAATCAATTTAAAACATAGCACTTGGTACTCTTTGTTTAGAGAAAATTACTCTAACCTCCCTTATATAAGCTAAACTAACACATAATCCCTGACATAAAAAAATGGCCATAACTAACTCCATATAGCCACAAAGAAATCGTGCAGTTATAAACAAAACCATCTTACGTAGATTGACAATCAATTATTTGTCTATGTAATGCCAATATAATCCATATTTATGTTGAAAGCAATAACCAAATATTTATCTAATACCTTTAAACGTGTATATAGGTCAGGTCCCTCTGTTATCAAATTTGAATTTCTAAGTCAGTGGTTATGGCTTTAAACTTGAATATGGAGTACTTTTGACATTCAATAGCAAATAACTAACAATTCACCAAATTAAGATAGCATTTATTTAACATTTGCACCACCTGCTATAGCTAAATGGAATTGGTTGTAGTATTATTTTTTTTTCGAAGTTATAAACGTAAATGCAAGGTATGTGTAACTTCAACAATATGTAGCAGAGGATGAAGTAATTATATGTTTAAGTTTTTTTTCCCCAAAGAAAAAGGCAATTAGCATATCTCTCATTTTAGTAACATTATAGGCAGGGCACTGCCTCATGCGTTTGTTCTTTTGACACTGCCTTGGTTGGGTTTAATTCTATAGCATTCGATTGGAGAAATAATGCGTACCTTTTTGTTCTCTGAGGAGGAGGGCTTCAGCTGGGGCTCCTGGAACTTTGAGAAGGAGAAGACAAGGAGGATCTAAAGTGAGACAGGCAGCAGCTTTGGACAGATCAAGTGAGGGCCTGGGCAGATCTGAATAGATGAGGTTTCAAATGTGGGTTTCACGGCAGTGGGGTTTCAAATGAGGATTTCACAGCAGCGGTGCACAGCAGCAAGAGTGAGAGCACGAAAGTGAGAGGGAGAGCGCGAGAGTGAGAGGGAGAGGGCGATAGGGAGAGCTGCTCGCGGTGTAGAGGCGCAGTGTTGCTCGTTGTCTAATAGAGAGATTCAGGAATTTGGTAGAAGTGAAGAAAGAAAGAGGATTAACGCTGAAAAGGTTATTTTTTTTAGAGACCGAATTTTCGGTCTCTACATTTTTTTAAAAAACTTTTTTATTTTAGAGACTGAAATTTCAGTCTCTAACACATTCCTTTTTTATTTTTTTATTTTTTATATTTTTTAGAGACCGAATTTCAGTCTCTAACAACATTTTTTTATTTTTTTATTTTTTATTTTTTTTTAGAGACCAAAATTCGGTCTCTAAAAAAAAAAAACATTTTTATTTTTTTAATTTCTTTTATAACATAATTTCCATCTCTAATTCGGTCTCTAATTCGGTCTCTAAATTTTTTAGCGACCGAATTAGAGACCGATTTTATTTCGGTAGCAAATTATATTTTTTTTCCTTAATCGGTCTCTATTTCGGTCTCTATAGAGACCGAAATAAATCGGTCTCTAAATCGGTCTCTAAAACCCAAATTTCTAGTAGTGATATAAGAATCATGCATTAAGTTCTTTATAACATCTTTTATATAATATATCTAATAATATGTTATACAAGCCGTATTCAATTAATATTAGATTTGACTCTATTTAAATTAAAATGTGCATAATGTACATTCTCTAGTGTTGTGTAAGAAATCATGTATTTTGAGCAAAATGTTCTTTGTTGCATCCTATATAAAACATACCTATTAGTAATTGATAAACGTCTTATTTGGATGTATCTAGGAAAATTTTATATACATGTTAGACTAACTAGAGTTTTACATTTATGAATCATGTATATGAAGATATTGAATTATGAATTTGGACTAATTATGTTTGTTTTAAGTGAATAATATTTTGTAAGATAGTCTAAGTATGGTGCAGCTTTATCACTGACTTATGGTAGTTCCAGTGGCAATCACCATTACCACACTCTCTATGTTGCTTGGTCTACCTATCCCTCTGGTTGGGTTACTATTAATGTTGATGGTTCTATGGTTGGGCACACCTAGAATGCTACTTATGGAGGCTTGATTAGATATGACTTGGGTGTTTTTCTTGTTGGCTTCATGATGAACATTGGCTGGTCTACTATCTATCACCTTGGCAGAGTTATAGGGAATTTATCATGGGCTGCGTCTTGCTTATGATAAAGGTCACAGGCAAGTCATCTTGGAATTTTACTCCAAGATGGGGATCGATTTGTTGTAAAAAGGTTGTGAGGGTTGGAACCCATGTGCCCCTTCATAACAATGATACAAGAGATTATGACTAGAAGCTGGTCTGTGTTATTAAGACATGCGTATTGTGAAGCTAATGGTTATGCTGATGCTTTGGCGAGGCATGCTCACTTCTTATGATAGGGGTCTTCATCTCTTACATGTTGTTCTTGTGTTTCTATCTGTATGTTTATTTACTGATAGCAGTAGTTCTTTCTTTGATCGTAGAGTCAGGTTGTAGTTCTTTGTTTTGTTGGGCTTGATGCCCCGATGTTTTATATGTCTTCAAGACCACGACACAGGGGAAGGTTATAAGTTATGACAAGTGCTTTAGAGCAGTTACAGCTTCATAAAAGGTATGAGAAACTTGATCCATCTCAGTTACAAGCCTTAAATATTACCCAAAAGTATTTTCAAGAAGTATCAACATACACTATATACACATACACTAGGTGATGCCTTATATAACGTCATTCAATCTACGTCAGAATTGACTCATTTGCAAATCCCAAGTCTGTCCCTCACCGGAGCCTTGTGTGATGGGTGTGGGCTTACGTGAGTGTTTATAGGTAAATTTGGTTAGGATAAATTTTAACAAATAAATATATTTTATCAGTTAAATGTGAATTCAGAGTTATATGGTAATCTCATTTGAAAAAAAGGCTTTTAAGAAATTGATGAATAACGTGCAAAAAATGTAATGTGTAAAAAAGGTAAAAGTGCATGAAATGTAAAAGTGTTTGAAGATTAAAATGCAGAAAATAAAGGTGCAAAAAGTTAAAATACGGGAAATGTAAAATGCAGAAAGTTTAAAGTGCGGAAAATTTAAATGCAGAAAATGTAAAGGTGCAGAAAAGATAAAGAAATTTAAAGGGCAAAGCTTGAAAATAAAGAATTTAAAAAGACATTGTATTAATGTAAATAACTGGAAATAAAAATAGAAGTCATACTTAGAATCAAATCTGTTAATCTACTTGAGTGAGATGTTAGGATTGTATATCCAGTTAAAACCACCATTTGTACATTGTGAATACTAGTATTTATAGGAAAAAATATAAAAAAATAACTAACTCCTAAAAACTAACCACGTACATGGCAGTTATGTCATGTTCTCATTAATATCTTACTTAAGTTTCGACAATAACCAACTCTTGACCATTTAACATTTGCACTAGCCACTAGATATCATTATTTAGTTGTCGAATTCATAATTGGTAACTTTACTTTCGACAAATACTGATAATAGTTATGAAATTTTTCCGACAAAAACCACTTGCAATGATCCAATACTTCAAAAAATTCTTTGATGTTATCACCCAACTATCAAAAGTCTCTTCGTCGAATATATCAATGCTATTCTCTAGTTATCAAAACTCTTATTCGTCGAATGCCTTAATGATATCATTCGACTGTCGAAATCATTTTCGTCAAATTAGAATTGTGATTTTGCCCCCAATAGATGGCCCCTAAAATTTTTCTTTCGATATTGCTGGAAGAAAGATAAATTTTAACCTTATCTTATAATTCTAATCTAAGGTCAATACCTTATCAGTATCTCAAGGTATTTAAAAATCCAGTGAAAATCTTCCGTAAACTTCTCGAAAGTCACAACTGATACTTATTATTTTAGATAGCCATTTTTTTCCTAAAAAATAGAGATCATAATTATCCCTACTTGAAAAAATAGCTTTTTTAAACTTTTTGCAGAAATAACGTGTCTTTTCGTTACCTTTTTCACTGTTCATTATCTCTTTAAATTCACAAAGATACGCCACTTTTCATTCCTCTCTCTACTATTCATCAACTTCCACCTTATTCTCACATATCTTTTTCTACAAATCTTCATTCTCATTAATGGCTTCTTCTTCTCAATTCTTCAACAAAACCTCAATAGATTTGGACACTCATGCCATTGTTCAAGACCCAATTCTAGAGAAATCTGAACTATAGAATCCTTCCAAGGTAATTATTTCTATCAATGACATTTCACTTTCTTTAGATCCTCCAGCTACTCTTTTGGGTCTAGTTCTACCCAAAAATTTCGTTATCGAAGAAATCCAAAGCTTCTTTCCTTGTAAAAATTCGAAGAAAGAATCTATCTTGGCTTCTCTTCCTTCTATTCTCATTAGTTATTTTAATAAATCTAAGAGACTTTTCAAAACCCCACCTAGCCAAATCAATGGGTATCTTGATTGGCTTAATAAAGTGCAAGCCTCTAAAGAAACTTCATGGAGGAAAATAGGTATTTTTGACTGCATCCAACTTTTCCGTTACCCAATAAAAATGGATTCTTGTATGCTGGGTGCGTCATTTTTCTTTTGGAACAAAATCACCAATTCTTTTCATTTCCCTTATAGCATGATAGGACCAACGCTTTTCGACATGGGTGCCATTACTAGTCTTCGACTAGACGGGAAAGTTATAACTCCTATCCTTCAACCCTTGAATAACAAAGATGTTTACTCGAAAGCCCCAGCTTCTTTTTCAAACTTTATTAATTTCTATTCTTCAGCAAATGATCCTGTGTCCGACGAAGAACACGTGACTTTTCTTTTTCTTTGGTTATTGTCTATGCTCTCTGTACTAAATCAGTTCAGGTGTCGAAATCATACCTTCAACTTGCCAACCTTCTTCATGAAGGTCAGGAATTGGCTTTCGGTCAATTCCTTCTTATCAATCTTTACTTTAGTATTGGCAATAATGTACAAAGCATTAGGTCTCAAACAAAGAAAACCAACGCTAGTGGCCCCATATGGTTGTTGCAGCTGATAACAATGTATTTTATGCATTTTATAATCCTCTCAGTAAGCTTCTTAAGGTTCAATTTGGCTTAAATAAGTTGATTTTGTCACATTTTATGAAATTAAGCTTAATTGGATCATGGATGAAATTATTGCTTGAATTATCATCAATTTAGGTGATTGCATTCTTAAGTAAAGTGGCCACAACTTGAGTTGCAATTATCTGATTAATGAGATTTTGGTCTTGTTGGAAAGTTAATAGAATTCTCTAATAACTATTTACTTGATAACAAGAGCCACATTAATAGCAATATATTTCATTCATTGTATAACCTTCTCACTTGACTTTTTCAGTAAACTGGCTATAATTTGAGTTACAAATATCCGATGGATGTGATTTTGGTCTTATTTTTAACCTAAGATAAATTTCTACAACTTTCATGAAGGCCTCAAGACCAAAAACACATGTTTGGATGACTCAAATTGGAGTTGAAGCAAAATCTAACATTTTGAACCTGACAGTTTGACCTTTATGCACCCATTAGACTATATCTTGGGCTATAGGAGTTCAGCAATTCTGAAATTTTGCCAGCGGAAGTTAAGACCCATATCTACAACTTTCATGAAGAACACAAAAGCTAATTCGGATTCCTTAAAGGTGATATTGGGCTTGAAAATCATAACAGAGGTGCTGGATTTGGGCCTGACCCATGAGCAGTAATTGGGTTATATCTCGAGCTGTGGTTATTAGATTTGGCTAAACTTGGTGTCTTTGGAAAGCTGAGACAATTTCCTAGAACTTTCATGAAGACCACTTAGCTCAATTCTGATGCATGCCATGAGCTAAGAGCATAGATATTTCGGAGCCAAGAAAGTCTATAATTTCAGCTCATTCATCATCTATTTTGATTTTACTTCTTATCATCAAACAACTCTATTGTCTTCTTGCACTCCTTGAACTCTATAAAATGAGGCAAAGGCTGAACATTGAAGGGTGTTAGTTAGCTTAGAGTTTAGTTTATGCTATTGTATTATTAGTTTTCCTTTGTGTAGTTTTCTATTGTTCTTAATTGAAGTTATGTTCATCATCTTCTTCTTCTCTATTTCTTTTTTCTTGTTTATGAGTAACTAAATCTTCATTTTGTTTGGGTGAAAAGGTGAAGTTCTTGGTAATAAGTTAAGGTTAGATTAATTTTTTTCTTGTGCTTTAAATGATATATTTTTATATGATCTTTATATAAGTTGTATGTTGTTTCCAATTAATTTAGAAACTCTTCTTATATAATGAATATCTTGATCCATTGTAGACAATAGGATTGGCACAGTAGATGCTTTTGACGATTTACAAATATTGGTAGATAATTATTAGAACCATTATATAATTACATGATTGAACTTTGAATGTTAAATCTTCCGATTGGAATCTTCATTATGCATTATTTCAATTGAGTTATAAAACGAAATAATCTTGTTTTTAATTTATTACCAAGAGTGGATCTCCTAACCCAAGCAAATCTTTTTCATCTGTGAACAACTTATATCAGTTTTAGTATTGTGACAAATCTTCTCCGTACCTCAAATAATTTTCTCTTCATCAATTCCCTATGGATCAACCTCGGACTCCTGAGAATTTACTACTTGAAACAACCTGCACTTGGGTTTGAAACTATTAATTTTTCCATCAAGTTTTTGGCGTCATTGTCAGGGAACTTGATTTCAAGTTCTAATATATTGAAGTTCCTTTTCTGTAAGGAAACTTCACCAACAGGTATATTTTTCCTCTACTCTTTTCAATTTCTAATTTACTAACTAACTTACTAATTAAATTACTACTTACTAACTTATTAACTAACTTTTATAATTATGTCATTTATTACGTTTTTTAATTTTCCTAACTTTTATATTTATGTCATTTATTTACGTTTTTTAATTTTTTTCATTTTTGTCTTTTATTTACATTTTATTTATTTATTTTCATTTTTATTTTTTTTATTTACGCTTTACGCTTACTTATTATCTAACTTTTAAATTCTATCATTTATTTTTTTACCTTCTAACTTAATGAAATAATTTTTCTTATTCTCTTCTCTTTCACGCCACTCTGTGGGGCTCTGTCACTCTTCGATTTTTATATTTTAAATTTATTTTCTGCACTTTATTTTCTCGTATTTTATTTTTCGCACTTTATTTTTTGTATTTTATTTTCTCTATATTATTAACTCTCTAACTATCTAACTTTTTATTTTATTAGTTATTTAACTTTTTAATTGTTAATATATATATATATATATATATATATATATATATATATATATATATATATATATATATTTTGGGTGGTTGGTTTATACCGCATCATTCTTAATATTTAACGGCCGATTTATACCGCCTACTTATACATTATTTTTATTTTTTGTCACTTATTTATGCTTAATTAGTATCGTGATTCAAATTCTGGTCGTTTGGTTAAAATTAATCTTAGTACTTTATATATTAATTTATTTGAATCTTAATCACACACAATTGACACAATGGCTGAAATTGAAGGTGTACATGTTGAACATGATAATGAAACACAACGAGCTAAAAATGAAAGTATACATGATGAACAAGGAAATCAACCATTGTGAACTATGCATGCATAATTGCAGCCACCTCGAAATTCTAGTCCATCATATTGTATCTTTCCACTCACTACTAATAATTTTAGATTTAAACCAGGTATGATTTCTTTACTTCATAATTTCTATGATTTAGAATCTGAAAGCCCATATTTACATCTAAAAGAATTTAAGGAAGTCTGTATTGCTTTCAATGATCAAAATTGCACTGAAGAGATTGTTAAGCTTAAAATGTTTTCTTTTTCTTTGAAAGATAAAGCAAAAACTTGACTCAACGCTTTGAAACCAAGATCAATTGGCACATGACAAGAAATGCAAAGTGAGTTTTTACAAAAATTTATTCCAACACATAAAACTAATGCTTTGAAAAGACAAATCCATAATTTTTCCCAAAATTCAAATGAAGCATATTTTCAAAGTTGGGAACGTTTTAAAGATTTGTTAAATTCTTGCCCACATCATGGTTTTGAAAAATGACGGACTATAAGCTTCTTTTATGAAGGTTTAACACTTAAAACTAAACAATTTGTGGAAACGATGTGTAACGGCGAGTTTCTTGATAAAGAACCCGAAGAAGCTTTAGATTATTTAAACATTTAGCTGAAAATTCTCAATCTTGGCATGGTACTAATCCTTCTGAAAATTCAATTAGATATAACCTTACAAATGCAGGAAAAGGAAAATACAATCTTAGTCAAGAAGAAGATCTAAATACAAGGTATGCTAGTTTGGCTAGAAAGGTTGAATCCATGGAATTAGGGAAAGTAAAAGAAGTCAAATCTATGCAAAATGAAGAAATTTGTAGCATTTGTGATGAATTAGGACACTCGACAAATGAATGTCCTAATATTTCAGTTTTTAAAGAAGTTATGCATGAGCAAGTAAATGCAATGAATAATTTTAAAAAGTCATTCACCTCTTCTTTTTCAAATTCTTACAATCCAGGATAGAGAAATCACCCAAACTTCAGTTGGAGGAATAATAATTAAGCACAATTTATGCAACCACCACCTCCTCAAGAACAACAAGATTCTTAAAATTCTCAAGGATATGCACCTTATATCCCACCATATAGGAAAAACCTTGAAGGAACATTACGTGCATTCATAGAAAAGCAAGAGGCCATCAATAAACAAAACACTCAAACCATGATAGACATAAAAGATACTTTTTCCAAACTTACTTCTGCACTCACCATTCACGAGAAAGGAAAATTTCCTTCTCAACCTCAATCGAATCCCAAAGATCAATATAGTCTAAATGAGGGTAGTTTAGAAAACCAACAAATAAATCAAGTCAATTTTGTGATAACTCTTAGGAGTGGAAAAGTTATTGAAAAAGAAATTTCTGAACCTTGTGAGAAAGATGGTGAATCAATTCCCCAAGATAAGGAAGAGGTTGATAAGTTATCTGGCCAAAATGAAACTAAACTCTCGTCTCCTCCACTTCCATTTCCTCAAGCATTAAGCAAACCAAAGAAATTGGAACACCAAACTGAAATTTTTGAAATTCTTAAACAAGTGAAGGTCAATATTCTGTTGTTAGATACTATCAAACATTTTCCTTCTTATGCAAAATTTGTGAAAGACTTATACACTGTTAAAAGGAAATTAAATGTGAAAAAAAAGCCTTTTTGACCGAACAAGTAAGTTCCATGATTCAAAGCAATAATGTTTTGAAACATAAAGATCCTGGTTGTCCTACGGTTTCATGCATTATTGGAGAACATATGATTGAACAAACTTTACTTGATCTTGGTGCTAGTGTTAATTTGCTTCCATATTCAGTTTATCAACAACTCAATCTAGGTGAGTTAAAACTAAATTCTGTAACTCTTCTACTTGTAGATAGATCAATTAAAATTCCAAAAGGAATAGTGGAAGATGTGTTGGTATAAGTTGATAAATTCATTTATCCTGTGGATTTTATTGTCTTAGAAACTGAACCTATGATTAATTGTTCCAAGTCAATTCTTATTAGTTTAGGTCGTCCATTTTTAGCAACATCCAATGCTTTGATAAATTGTAGAAATGGATTGATGAAGCTAACATTTGGAAACATGACACTTGAGCTTAATGTTTTCAACTTATGCAAGTAACCACATGAAGTCAATGATGAAAATGAGGAAGCTGACGGGATTGAGTCCATTGTAGATGATCATCTTCTAAAAGGGAGTTCTTCTGACTCATTAGAAGTTTGTTTAATTAATTCATTTGATTCAGATATGCAAGTAGATAGTGATATTTCCAAAATATGCTCTTTGCTTGATTGTACACAAGCAATGGAATACAAAGGATGGAAGCCGAGATTCGAAGAGGTACAACCCATGAATGATAATATTCATGAAAAAGTACCTACATTGGAACTAAAGTCATTACCTTCTGGGTTGAAGTATACATTTTTGGGAGAAGACCAAAGCTTTCCAGTAGTAATTTCATCAATTCTTACTTAAGAACAAGAAGGTATGTTGATAGAAGTACTTAAAAGGCATAAAAGTGCAATTGGATGGACATTAACAGATATAAAAGGCATTAATCCATTAATTTGTACACATAGAATACATTTAGAGGATAATACTAAAACATCACAACAACCTCAAAGAAGATTAAATCCACACATGAAAAAGGTAGTTAGGGCTGAAGTTCTTAAATTACTTGATATTGCAATTATTTACCCTATTTCTGATAGCCAGTGGGTAAGCCCTACACAAGTTGTGCCTAAGAAATCTGGAATAACAGTGGTTGAAAATGAAAAAGGTGAGTTAATACGTACGCGAGTTTCATCTAGTTGGCGTATGTGTATTGATTTTAGAAAATTGAATACAGCCACTGAGAAAGATCATTTCCCCTTACCATTTCTTGATCAAATTCTAGAAAGAGTAGCAGGACATCTCTACTATTATTTTCTTGATGGTTATTCGGGGTATAATCAAATACCAATTGCATTAGAGGATCAAGAAAAAATTACTTTTACGTGCCCCTTTGGCACTTTTGCATATAGAAGAATGTCTTTCAATCTTTGTAATGCTCAGGTAACTTTTCAAAGATGCATGCTAAGTATTTTTAGTGACATGATTGAGCATTATTTAGAGATTTTCATGTATGATCTGACGGTTTTTGGAAATTCTTTTGAAAATTGTCTTGATAATTTGGATAAAGTTCTTAAAAGATGTGAAGAAAAAGGATTTGTTTTAAATTGGGAAAAATGTCATTATATGGTTACTTCAGGAATCGTGTTAGATCATGTGATATCTTCTGAAGGAATTAAAGTTGATAAGGCCAAAGTTGAATTAATTACTCATTTGTCTTCCCCAAAAACAGTTAGAGAAGTTCGTTCCTTTTTAGGACATGCAAGATTTTATCGAAGATTCATTAAGGACTTTAGTGTCATATCTAGACCATTATGCAATCTTCTGATAAAAGATGCACCATTTGATTGGACTCAAGAATGTCAAAAATCTTTTGAAAAATTAATTGGTCTTCTAACATTGGCTCCAATCATGCAATCCCCTGACTGGTCTTTGCCTTTTGAATTGATGTGTGATGTAAGTGATTTTGCTGTTGGCGCTGTTTTCGGCCAAAGAAAGGAAGGTAAGCCTCATGTGATTTGTTATGCAAGTAGAACTTTAAATAGTGCACAAATGAATTATACCACTACTGAAAAAGAACTGCTTGTTGTAATTTTTGCATTAGACAAATTTTGAGCTCATTTAATTGGTTCTTTTACTATTGTTTTCACTAATCATGTTACTGTTAGATATTTAATGTCTAAGCAGGATGCCAAACCTAGGTTGATACAGTGGATCTTGTTGCTTCAAGAATTCAACATCACAATAAAAGATAAGAAAGGAGCCAAAAATGTTGTCGCAGATCATTTGTCCAGACTTACAACAGACTCATCTTTTGATAGCACACCTATCAATGATTCTTTTCCTGATGAGTTTTTATTTTCTGTCAATTTCATGCCTTGGTTTGCAAACATAGTCAATTTTCTTGTAACAAGAAAGATGCCGCCTCAATGGTCACATCAAGACAGAAAAAAGTTTTTGACTGAGGTGAAAATTTTTTATTGGGATGACCCATATTTGTTCAAATATTCTCCTGATCAAATCTTTTGGAGATGTGTACCTGACAATGAGGTAGGTAGTGTCATTAAATTTAGTCACTCAGAAGCATGTGGATGTCATTTTTCTTCAAAGAAAATAGCTGCGAAAATCTTACAGTGTGGATTTTATTGGCCCACTTTATTTAAAGACAGTCATATCTTTTGCAAAAGTTGTGAAAATTGTTAGAAATTAGGGTCCATTTCTAAAAGAAATATGATGCCTCTGAATCCTATCCTTGTCATTGAAATTTTTTATTGTTGGAGAATTAATTTCATGGGTCTATCTCCATCCTCATTTGGATATGTGTATATTTTGGTTGCAGTTGATTATGTCTCAAAATGGATTGAGGCAATTCCATGTCGACAAAATGATCATCAAATTGTTCTCAAATTTTTAAAAGAAAATATCTTAAGTCGATTTGGAATCCCTCGAGCTATCATCAGTGATGGAGAACACATTTTGGTAATAAACCATTTGAATCTTTAATGAATAAATATGGTATTACCCATAAAGTTGCTGCCCTTTATCACCCTCGGACAAGTGGACAAGTAGAATTAGCAAATAAGGAAATTAAACAAATTTTAGAAAAAACAGTTAACCTAAATCGTAAAGATTGGTCTTTAAGACTAAACGATATACTTTGGGCTTATCATACTGCTTTTAAAACATCTTTAGGCATGTCACCCTATCGGTTAATCTATGGAAAACCTTGTCACTTGCTTGTAGAACTGGAGCATAAAGCATTTTGGACCATTAAAACTTTCAATTTAAATCTTGATGATGCTTGCAAGTTACACAAATTGCAAATAAATAAACTTGAGGAATTGAGAAATAATGCATATGAAAACTCAAAAATTTATAAAGAAAGAACAAAAACTTTTCATGACAAATCTATGTTGAGGAAACCTTTTGAAATTGGTCAAAAAGTTCTGCTTTATAATTCTCGTCTTCACCTATTCCCTGGAAAATTAAGATCTAGGTGAACTGGTCCTTTTATTGTCAAACATGTATATCCTTAGGGGGCCATAGACATTGAGAATCCTAGGAATGGCAATGTGCCTAAGGTCAATGGACAAAGACTTAAACAATTTCTAGAAAATCAAGCTGCTAAGGTAGAATTCATTTCCCTTTCTAATCCTTGTTATATGAAAAATTTACTCTAATCTCATGGCTTTATTTTGTTTTGCAGTTCTTTAGCTCCCTAGTAAAATGGCAGATGACGGTACTCCATGACTCTCAAGTCGGTTTGCTCTCTTTCAGTTTCCCAAAATAACTGATTTCTTCTTCTTCAAAATGGATATCATTCTCTCAAACTTGAGAAAATATTTTCCTTCTCTTCCTCAAAATGCTCTAACAAAAATTTACAAGGCTAGATGTGAAAGATTGAGATTGTTAATGCACAAAGGTATACCAGAAGATGTACGTTGGATAATCGAAGCAAAGGTCCGATTAGCAGGTGAGTCTTCAATTTCATTTGACTCATACATGCCAGGTCTTGGTAGAAGTTCATATTCTAAAAGGAGAAGAGCAAAAAGATTACAAGTCTGTCACATATGTGCACGATGGAATTGTAACAAGCGATGTCATTCTTTGGGGATGGTTTCCGCAAACAGAGAAGATAAAATTTTCTTCATTAAGAATGGATTAAGTAAGGAGTCATTAGGTGATATCTTATTGACTCTTGATACGCATTCTTGTGGTCTTATGCATCATGAACTTCTTAACTTGTGGAATCTCTTCAAGGATGAACAAAAGCAATACAGTCTTGGGAATCTGACTCTAAAAGACTCTGTTTGCCAATTTATAAAAAAAATTGGATAGAAAGCTTATCCTCGACTCATAGAAGGCGTTTAAGCCGTTTCTGGACATGAAACTAGAGGCAGATGTGAGCAACATCCACAATAACATGTACATATTTTCTTCTTTTTCTTCTTTTTCTTCTTTTTCTTCTTTTTCTTTTTCTTCTTCTTCTTCTTCTTCTTCTTCTTCTTCTTCTTCTTCTTCTTCTTCTTCTTCTTCTTCTTTCTTCTTCTTCTTCTTCTTCTTCTTTCTTCTTCTTCATGTTCAAAAAAAAAAAAAAAGGAAAAAAAAAAAAGAGAAAAAAAAAAAGTATGTATACATATTGGCTTTGGCTTTGGTAACACACAACGTGAATGGGGAAATGCATGCATCCTAATCCAGCCTTCTTAATTGAAAAACAAAGAAAGTATATTGTATCTCACATGTGAGGTAATCAGTCGTATTATGGCCACTTGTCCCTTTTGGGAGCCTTATGTTGCGCTGGTCTTGAATGGGTCTAATACTGGTCAACAATGCTTTGGCACAAAGCCGAAAGAGCAAACTACCTCTATCTAATCTCAAGTAAGTATACACCCATCTTTCATCAGGTTTCTGACAACTTGAAAAAAAAATAGAGGGCGAAACTACGGTTGTACTTAGTCTTTAATTAAATTAGGAGCCCCGTGTGGATGCCGGTCCTGTCATAGACTCAGGAGGAGACCTTCACACGCTAGTATGTAAATAAAGTTTGTGTGCCATGCTTTGTAGAAAGTCGTGTGCTACATTCCCAATTCTTGGAACTAAGGCTCTGTAGCGCTGATGGACAGAAAGAAGCGTCCCGTCTTTACAGTGAGCAGCGTTAACCGAGGCCGTATACTTACTTTAATTAGTAGGTCTCTATGGCAAGTTCTGACTGGCTACGGTCAGGTACCATCTTCTTAGAATACAGGCTTTTAATTAGGTTTGCAGGAAGATAGAGGGTTGTTCTTCCATAAGTAGGACAGAAAGGATTCAAAGGTTCTTGTTGTCGGTTAGGCAATCCTTGTGGAATTCATATGTTGCACTGGTGACACATAACTCAAATACATGCCACTACTGCATTCATGATGTACAGTATAAAGATACACCATGAAAACTGTACATACAGGTATGTCCTCCTTTATTATTATATTTCTTTTATTTTTGTATGATTTTGTTGTATTTTGATTTTTAGACAGACGATCCTTTGAGTAGGATCCTTCAAAGGTTTCTAGACTTCTTTACCCTGATGGTTTTCTTGAAGTTAAAAAAAAGTTAAAAAAAAGTTTAAAAAAAATTATGTGTTTCTTAATTTCAAACTTTTCTGACAACAGCCAACCTACCCTTATAGGTGTTATCATTTCTCTCTCCATTCTTTTCCTTATTTAAACACTTTATTTTCTTCACTTTCCTTTAACTCAGAAACATTCAAAGGGAGGAAGAGTATAGAAATAGGGCCTCTTGTTCGTAACCTTAAAAATATCTGTGTTTTTTGTGGGTCAAGTTATGGGAAAGGTTTAGAGTTTGTAAATATAGCAAGCGCTCTTGGTCGAACACTTGCTGCAAGGAATATTCATGTTGTATATGGGGGTGGTTGTCGTGGGTTAATGGGGGCCGTATCACTCTCTGCATTTGTAGGAGGTAGTTAGGTTTTAGGTGTCATTCCTAAATCTTTAACTCAAAATAACATTACTAGAAAGATAGTTGGAGAAGAAATTCAGGTAACATCTATGCATGGAAGAATGAAAACAATGCTTGACAACTCTAATTCATTTATTGCCTTACCAGGTGGTTTTAGTACTTTGGAAGAAATTTTTCAAATTGTCTCTTGGGCCCAACTGAACATCCACCATAAACCCATTGGTTTGTTGAATGTTAATAATTTCTTTGATCTTTTGTTATTTTTTCTTGATAAAGTTATGGAACAGAAATTTATCACTCCTTCGGCAAGACAACTTTTTATATCTGCCTCCACTATTGATTAGCTGATTGATAAATTAGAAGCTTTTGTTTATGAACCTAATAAAATCCTAGCTCAGATAGATTGGTCATCAGGAAGCAGTGCGAGAAGTAGCATGCAAAGCAAGTCAGATCTGATACTTCATCTTTAACTTTTCTTAACCTTTGATTTTATTTATCGTACTTTATTTCTGTTTAAATTTGTGTCAGATTTCTCCGGCAAGTACTATCTTCTATCCTTTACTCATCTATATTTTAACATTACGGACAATGTTGTGATCTAGTTGGGGGGAAGGATAATTAAAAAAAACAGGGAAGTATGATATGATTTTCATGAACTTGCTAAACCAATGAATATTGACAGAGTAAGGAATAATTTTACTCTTAAAACACATTTTAGTTGAAGAAAGTATGTTTAGTGAGATGACTATTAGAAACCTACAACAAAACCAATTAAGGATGACAGAGTAAGGAGCAAATTTTGCCGAAGAGGTAATTTTACTTTTGAGACGCATCATAGTTGAGAAAAAAATAGTTTTAGAAGTAGCAAAAAGCATATCTTGGGTCATAACAAAAATTTTCTTCTTTCTTATAAATCACATGCTTGGATATGAATGTTGAATTGATGGATTGAGAATGATAGAAATATGTCTTGTGAGATTTTGAGCTTATTGATGAATGGATTAAATATTTGTACCATTCTCTTCTTTCTTGTGTGATTTTCACTTGTGAAATTGTTACTCTAGAACTTACTTTGATTCTTTTTTAGGCTACATTTTCACCTGCATACATAAATATAATTGAGGCATTTTAAAATAGCTACTTTGACCAAATAGTCATCCTTGTATATTTTTCCTTGTGTAACCCCTTTGAGCTTATTTGGCCAGTTCTTGTTTTTAGCTTATTACGTGCCTTTAAAAAAAAAGAACATGTTTTTACCTGACCTTAGGGAATAAGAGAGCATTGACTTTGTTCTTAAACAAGTGTGGGGGTGTGTGTGTAAAAAAAAAAGAAAAAAAAGAAAAGAAAAGAAAGAAAGAGCTGACCATCTGATACACTATGTGACATATCCATATCTAGAATAAAGATGGATGCTTGGAAACAACAGGAAGAGAAAGAGAAAGTTTATTCCTAACAATGAATTCAACTCATCAATTTGGGATTGATCTTCAACAAAACAGTAGTCAAATATTGGTCATTGTCCTTTATGATGAATGTTTTCAAATATCTTTTCTACTCTAACTGTACCATAATGCTCTTTTATTCTCTTTGATATTTATCTTCTCATATCCATATTATCCCTCCTTCTTTATCATAACCCCATTACATCCTTGAATAAAGTCCTCTTGATTTTTGTGTACATGTGTTTTGACTAGTGGAGAAGTAGAAGATAAGCAAGCTTATGGTAGTGCAATTTTTCATGAGTTGAATTTGAGTGAAATATCTACCATTTTAAATAGTTGAGGGATTGAGAGTGAATCCTGTGAGGATCTTTTATTCTTGATTCGTTCTTTTTAACTGAAGTTTCCTTGCTTGATGGTTTGAGATGTAAAGAAATATTACCTCAAAAAAATGCTTTGTTCTCTTGAATGACTGGTTGCTCTTCTTGTTTCATTAAATCTTTTAGAGTTTTTAGCTTTTGAGTCTATGTCATTTTTCTTTGTTCCTTAGTTTTTTTTTCTTATGTGTTTTGCTCGGGAGTGCAAAAGTTTAGTGTGGGAGAATTTGATAACAATGTATTTTATGCATTTTATAATCCTCTCAGTAGGCTTCTTAAGGTTCAATTTGGCTTAAATAAGTTGATTTTGTCACATTTTATGAAATTAAGCTCAATTGGATCATTGAAAAAATTATTGTTTAAATTATCATTAATTTGGGTGATTGCATTCTTTAAGTAAAGTGGCCACAACTTGAGTTATAATTATCTGATTAATGAGATTTTGGTCTTGTTGGAAAGTTAAGATAATTCTCTAATAACTATTTACTTGATAACAAGAGCCACATTGATAGCAATATATTTCATTCGTTGTATAACCTTCTCACTTGACTTTTTCAGTAAACTGACTATAATTTGAGTTGCAAATATTTGATGGATGTGATTTTGGTCTTGTTTTTAAGCTAAGATAAATTTCTACAACTTTCATGAAGGCCTCAAGACCAGAAACACATGTTTGGATAACTCAAATTGGAGTTGAAGCAAAATCTAACGTTTTGAACCTGACAGTTTGACCTTTATGCACTCATTAGACTATATCTCGGGCTATAGGAGTTCAACAATTTTGAAATTTTGACAGCAGAAGTTAAGACCCATATCTACAACTTTTATGAAGAACACAAAAGCTAATTCGGATTCCTTAAAGGTGATATTGGGCTTGGAAATCATAACAGAGGTGTTGGATTTGGGCATGACCCATGAGCAGTAATTGGGCCATCTCTCGGGTTATGGTTATTAGATTTGGCTAAACTTGGTGTCTCTAGAAAGTTGAGACAATTTCCTAGAACTTTCATGAAGACCACTTGGCTCAATTCTGATGCATGCCATAAGCTAAGAGCAGAGACATTTCGGAGCCAAGAAAGTCCATAATTTCAGCTCATTCATCATCTATTTTGATTTAACTTCTTATCATCAAACAACAACTCCATTGTCTTCTTGCACTCCTTGAACTCTATAAAAGGAGGCAAAGGCTGAATATTGAAGGGTGTTAGTTAGCTTAGAGTTTAGTTTATACTATTGTATTATTAGTTTTCCTTGATGTAGTTTTCTATTGTTCTTAATTGAAGTTATGTTCATCATCTTCTTCTTCTCTCTTTCTTTCTTCTTGTCTATGAGTAACTAAATCTTCATCTTACTTGAGTGAAAAAGTGAAGTTTTTGGTAATAAGTTAAGGTTAGATTAATTTCTTTCTTGTACTTTAAATGATATATTTTTATATGATCTTTATATGAGTTGTATGTTGTTTCCAATTAATTTAGAAACTCTTCTTATATAATGAATATCTTGATCCATTGTAGACAATAGGATTGACACAGTGGATGCTTTTGACGATTTACAAGTATTGGTAGATAATTATTAGAACCATTATATGGTTACATGATTGAACTTTGAATGTAAAATCTTCCGATTGGAATCTTCATTATGCATGATTTCAATTGAGTTATAAAACGAAATAATCTTGTTTTTAATTTATTACCAAGAGTGGATCTCCTAACCCAAGCAAATCTTTTTCATCTGTGAACAACTTATATCATTTTTAGTATTGTGACAAATCTTCTCCATACCTCAAATAATTTTTTCTTCATCAATTCCCTATGGATCGACCTAGGACTCCCGAGAATTTACTACTTGAAACAACTTGCACTTGGGTTTGAAACTTTTAATTTTCCCATCAGCAGCTCTGGCTAATGTTATCCTTGGAGATTATCTAGTTGACACTTCTCCTTCGACGGTTTCTTCTGCTACTTATGACATTAGACTTTACCGTGTCAAGCATGAAAATATTCACAAACATCACTCAGAGAATTTCATGCATTTTTTCAACATTTTTTATTCCATTTCCTTCAATACCGAGGACATCCATTTTGCACCTTTTGCTGACCTTTCTCTTGGTCCATGGTGGTTTACTCAATCACTAATTTCTGACAACCATTCCACTCAAACTGACAATATTTCTATTTGTTCAAATTTTCTTTTTCGGCAAGCGTTAGTTGTTGGCCTTCCTGGTTCAATAGGCAATCTTTAGAATTGCACCTGCCAAACTTAATGGCTCGACAATTAGGATTCTGTCAAGCCATTCCGACTCTATTCTCTCAAAAAGCCAAAGAGCACTTTATTAATGGCTGCTTACAAGACATGCCAGATCTTTTATGAGTGGCTACGAAGAACAAGAGATAGAAGCAGCATTTTTTGATTTCCCCTTTCACACCTTATAGAGGGGTTACCCTAGATTTTGTCGAATGGTGAACTAAATATTATAGTCCTTACCATATCGATATTGATGTAAGTCGAAGTCGTATAACTGAAAAACTCGTTCCTATGCAGGATCAAGAGCCTTTAAAGAAAGTCAAAGGTAAACATATTCAAGATATTAAAGCTTTTGAGAAGTACTACAAGATCAAATGAGACTTTAGGTATCCTGGCACAATTGTTTGACACTGTGAAGAAATCGTGGCCAAGCTAAAGTTTTTAATGTCAAATTTATAAAGTTTGAATTTTGTTCATTTATATAATCAAGCATAAGTTTAAACTTGAACTTGTTTATTTAGTTAAACAAACAAGTATGATTGAATATTTAATGAGTCAAACTCGAATAATTCGTGAATAGGTCAATTTATTTATATCCCTAATTACACTTACATCATTTTTTGTATTAAAAAATACTCACATCACTTTATTTTTATACAATTCTAATAATTTTATTGCAGTTGATCTTACTAAAATCTCTGCAACTGAAATGCTAAATCCCACGAATTCTTTGACACACGAAGTCACGATAATGGTGCAAGTGTTCAGCATTCTATGTAACAATCACAATCATTTATCTGCCTTTCATGAAGTTTTGTAAAATGCTCATTCGTGATGAATAGCATAAATGGTTAAGAAAAAAATTTGTATCTTTTATCCTTTTAACTCTATATTTTTTTTTCTTGTAACTATATATTATTTCATTTTTATCTCAAAAAGATTTAAAATTCATAAAATTCGTTTCAAACACAAATCTTATTAGAAATATTAATCAAACTTTCTCACATAACATTCTACGTGAATATGAGTGCTTTTTATATTCAAATGTGCACAATGGATATTACAAATTGTGTCCTTTAAATTAAAAATAAAATAAAATATATTTTAAACATTAATAAATTAATTCACAACACATACAATAAGTTGAACCATTACAAAGTTACATAACACTACCCCACATAAATGCAGTCAAACCAGTAAAAGTCAGCCAACTGGACAGTTTTATCAAACCAGCTAGTTCTCTATGACAATTCCCATGCCTCTTGCATTCTGGCTTGTGGACTTGCAATTATACCTCTACGTTTTGTGCATTCTAGCTTGTGTTCAATGCCTTCTTCAATAGCGTTGTGTACATGTGCGTTTTAGGAGATAAATAAATAAAAAGTTTAAATAATTAATTAATTTATATAATTTTAGATAATTTCAATTTTAAATTCTACAATTTCTATTTGATATCAATTTTTATATATTTATTCATTTTAATGTTTTATCATCTTATTATTAAGAGTATATCAAATTTATTTAAAATGTTAAGAAATAATCTTAAATTAAAAGATATTATAATGTCAAATAAATAAAAAATCTACCAAAAATTAAAATGGCCAATAACAATAAAACTAAAAGATACTTAATGCATTCAAATATCTTAATATTTTATAACTTATATATTTAGTTTATACTATATTAATAGACTAAATAAAATAACATATTCATTAAATCAATCAATTGATATATAATTTCTTAGGTTATTTAATCTTGTTTTCTTTCATAAATTCAATTTATTTTAATATGACACATAATTATATTACTACAACTTTTCCATTACATTTTTTTCAACAGTACTTCCGTTGAGGTCAATTTCTTATCTTACTTGTCCATATAAACTATTTCAACTTTTATAATTCACTCAAAACACAATGAAATCTTGATGTTATATGATCTAGGTTTTGCTAAGTTATATTTAAGCAATCTTAGTAAAGAAACTTTATTAAAAACTCATACTTTTCAATTGATTTTATCATGTTTACTTGTGAAGTTTTTATTTCATAGATATAAATATTAATATATTTTCATGTAAAATTTCAATCCTGTGAGATATAAATATAAATATTTAAATATTATATATTTGAACAAAAAATATATCAAAAACTATACTTACTAAATTTTAAATTTTTTTATAATAAATTACATTTAATTAATTTTATTATATTTTCATATAAAGCTTTCACTCTTGTGAAATGTACATATTAAATTTTTTAAATATTATAGAACAAATATATATCTGAATAAATATAGCAATTAAAAAATATAATTAATTTATTTTTCTAATAACAAATTTTATTTGAATCAATTTTACTATAATTTCTTATAAAATATTCAATTTAATATAGATATTAATATATTTTTATTTAAAGTTATTAATCTAGGGTGACATAAATATAAAATATTTAAATATAAAATAATAACATCACTTTTAACAAAAAGTTATAATTTATTTATTTAACTGAAAAGACAATTATCTCAATGAAACATGCACTCAATAGCTTCAACCATACGAAATGATTAAATTTTTAATAATATACGACTCTTTATATTCTTATGTTTTATTCAATGTTAAAATAATTTAAAATTTTTAATACAATATCAAAATAATCAAAACTTATTTAGAATATAATCAAGAAAAAAATTCACAAAACTTGTATTACTCAAAAATAATAGTACAAAAGTTATCCAACCAAAATTATAGTAAATTTATCTTAAAAATGTAATGATAACAACATGATCCAAAACTTGATCCGATATTTTGATTAAGTCATTTTACTAGACCTGAATTATTCTTGTTCATGGCCCAATAATAACTAGACTGACTAAATATGTATACATAATATATAAATTTAAAAATTATACATAATTAAGTCACAAAATTATAAAAATAAAAAACTAATAATAAAATATATTTTATAATATATATTTTAAAATAAATAATATCAATATAAATTACATCATTTTAAAATAATATGTAATACTGAGTCGTATTAAAACAACTTAAAACATGTCTTCACTAAATCTAAAAAACACACTAGATCAAATTTATAAAATCTATACCTGTTCCAATTCATTTTGAGGAAGAAACTATCTAATTGAACCCAAAGACTCCTAACCCGAATCCAAAGACTAATGTATATATCACCCAAAAGCAAAAAAATTAACACTTTGAGCATATCTTTCATATGTAGATCACGAAGGCATTCAGTTTTGCAGAGCCTAAAGAAGAAATAGAAAAGAAAAAAAAAGAAATGAATCATACGCATCAAAATCCCATCGCATGAATCCTATGAAGCTCGGACACGCCATTTTTTAGGTATGTCTGTGTGTCGAACACATGTTTGTATTAGATACATAGACGCACGCACATATGACACACATGTTCTATATGTCTGATTAAAAAAATTATTTTTTTCAACTTGGATACATCTTGAACACGATTCAGACACACTTGAATACGTTTAAGACACGATTTGAACACGACCTATTAATATTTTTGAAAAAAAAATTAGTTAATCTTTATATATTTCCTATAGTTAATTTTTTTTAGATACACATGTAATTGTACATTATTAATTCTATTAGGAAAAATTAGTTTAAGAAATTTTTTAAAAATGTCAATAGAAATCATGCTTCATATTTTTTGGGATAGACTTATTAAGTAATAAATATTAACACATACTGACATATATTAAGATATTTTAAATCTTTAAACTTATAAAAATGATATTAATGAATTATGAATTTTTTTCTTAAATTTACTTGGATAGTCAAGATTAAAAGTTACTTAAAGGTCATGTGATCATTTAAAAAAATCACATGCATTTATGTTCTAATCTTGACCATTCATATAAGATATAATGGTCAAGATTCACTCATCTCACCCTCTCACAATAAACACTCCTTTACACTCCTCTCACTCGATACACTTCATATATATATATATATGCATGTGATACAATTTTTTGAATTTGATATGTATTCGTATCTGTATTTATGCTTTATAAATCTCTCTAAATATATCATTTTTTTATTTTGATTTTTAAATAAAATTAGTCCCTATTCTTATTTTAAAAGTGAATAAAATTAATTCAATTTAACCTTGTTCCCTCATTTCAAGGACAAAAAAAATTAATATAAGAGAGTTAAATTAAGCCAATGAGAATATAAACAAATTTCACTTGCTCTTAAAATTACATAGAGACAAATCATTACAAAAATTTTTGAAAGACTAAAATAAATTTATATGTTTAAAGAGACTAAAAATGTAATCCATATAATTATTATAGATAAGTAAACTAACATTTTGTTTTTGCATAAATTACTCTGATCTCATACCCCTTGGAATCTCCTCGAGAGGATTTTTTCGAACGACCGAACAAGTCGTACGTCAATGTCTGTGTCGCTTGTCTCTGCAGATTCATAACTGAGTGGACGCGTGGAGAGTGGGAAAATCTGTCACGCAAGTCCACCACATTGGATTATTTGGATCACCATTATTACGGTGAAAGACTCCAGGTCTTGTTGGTTCTTCCATATGGCCACAACCCTCTAATATGGACACAACCCTCTCCATGGAGGGACGTCGACGAGGTTCATATTGGGTGCACAATAACCCTAGTTGAATGCACATTGCTACTTGTTCGGTTACTGCCGAATCTGCTAATGTAGGGTCCATGATTTCTAGGCTCCTTTCTTCCGCGTAAAGTGTGTACGCCTGTCACAAACCACAAAGAGTATTTAGAAATGTTTTCACCTTTGTTTTTCTTTGTTTCTCATCGGTTAGTGTAGTAGGGGAAACGGGTACTTTTTGACTCCTCAGAGCAAATTTTTCGATATCTACTGATCTGAGTCAGTTTTAGAAATATTTTTTGATGGGGGACTTTTTTGGCATGTGGACAGTCTATTACCAGAAACTTTTTTTTTATTGCAAATGACACGAAACCTATATTTAAAATGCCAGTTTTAGGTCCAAGAAACCGAGTTTAATTGCCAGTTTAATAGGCCTCAGTGATGATCGACTGACACGTTGAACGAAAACGGGCATGAATAGCAGCTACAAGTTTCTATGAACTTATCAAACCTGTCCAAATTTCGTTTAGTGTCAGCAGATCATGAAACCTATCAAGCCTGAAGTCCAAATATTGATTTTTGGCCCTAAAACTAACAATTCAAATTCCATGTTTGTGTTATTTGCAATAACAAAAAAACGTAAATTGAATTGTCTACTTGGCAAACAATGCTCCAAATTAGGAAATGTTTTTAAAACTACCTTAGATGAATAAATATCCAAAACATTTTCCACTAGATTGTACGTATTCAAGAAAAAATATAGTTCATCAAAAAAATTGTATAAGATAATGAAATTTTCAGAGAATTTTAAACACGAGAGGTCAAACTGGAAAAGGGATATGATTCAATGCGATAGCGAAGGGACAGATTAGAACCTTGGTCCCAGAGGCATTAACAATGAAAGATGCTACCAAAATTTGATTAGACAAAATAGTCAATATTGAAAATCAGTATAATCTTACCCAATCAGGTAGATGGGCATCCACGTTTAAGTTAAATGTTGAGCTTTGCTGGCCGCTGATGAGCTCCAACACCAAAACCCCAAAGCTATATACGTCTATCTTTTCTGATAGAATGCCGTTCAAAATATACTGCGGATCCATATACCCACTGTACATTTCATGTTTCACTAAATTAGAGTTCATTAGGAAAGACATACACTTGAAAGGCATAAAACATCACTTAGTAGCATACAAGAGTCTAGCTAGTTCAAATCAAATAAAAAACAATGACTAAACCATATTTTATGCAAGCATTTTTTGCTTCCTCCAATCGTAATCGCATTTGGGTTGAGGAGGCTCCAGCTACTGTATGTAATTTGGCTGTATTGGTTTTTCAAAATATCCTCCATCTGATAAGTGAGATACTAATTACCTAGAATATAATTAAAAGTCTAAGCAGAGATTCCTTTCAACAGTATTATTATTTATATATTCTTATATCTTTAAATTTAAGCAAATTTCATACTTTTAACAATTTAACCTCATTATTTGATAATTTTATTATGTAGATCAGTTTGAATAAAAAGAATGATGAGGGAGTAATTTTCAAGGGACAAAACTGTGAGCAATGCGGAATTGAGAACTGATGTGCAATGTGCTAAAATTCCATTCCTGAAAAAAAGCGTAAGGTCTTCAAATTAATAGAGGAAGATCATGTATTAATGTGAAGTGGCGCAACATGCTATGTGGATGTTGTTTAGCTTTGAGCAATCTTTCGACCTCTTCCTTTATATTCAAAATCACCTCAGGTGCAAATCTTATATTAGCTTGCTTGACAGGTTTGCAACATTTTTTAAATGACAATCTATGCTCGACAAGATCTCTACTCAATTCAGGCATTTCATCATAATCTCACGCAAAGTAATCTTTATATTCCTTAATTAATTCGACAAGTTTTTCCCTAAACTCCTTTAGCAGAAATGAACTCACAAATATAAGCCTTCTATCTGTTTCAGTACCCAAGTTTATCTTTTCCAAAGAATCTTCCACCTCTACATCTTGTCTTTCATCAAGTCTTTTCTCAAAACCTAAAGGATCATCATCTATTATACAATTTGATAGCATACCTTCAGTGATGTATATTGCTCTGTCGGCCAAATAGGCCAACAACCTGTCCAACTAATCCTTAACACTCATAACTAGTGCTTGGCAAATCCCCTTCGGCCTTATTCACCAGTTGAATGCCAAATTGGTCCATCAGGTAAATTTCAAATGCATCTTTGTTAATGACTCCATCAATTGCCTGATTGGCTTGACATTTGAAACATATATTTTAAAATCGACATGAAGTTGTAGATAACAAGGACTATCATTTGCATTTATTATCTCTACCTGATTGTCCGCATTCTATAGAATAAGCTTCTGATGAACCGTCGACGGTATTGCTCCGACGGCATGTATCCAATCTCTTCCTAACAAAAGATTATAACTTTGATTTGGATGGAATTACTACAAACAATGTCGATCTTTCGATAGATTCGACTTGTACGTTTAGTATCACTACTCCATCCAACGGGAAAGTTTTGTCACTAAAGTCAGTGACAATCATGTTGGTCAACATCAAATCAGACTCATTTTTCCCAAGTTTCTTAAGCATTGTTCTTGGGAATAAATTAATAGATGCCCCACCGTCTATCAAAACTCTATTCGTGGGCTTACCTTCCAACAGAGTCTTGATGTGTAATGGGTGCAAATGAGCCTTCTGCTCTTCTGTCGATTTCTCAAACTGTGATGTATTGTCGAACACAGTTACCATGTTGTCTTGAAAAAGAAGCCAGTGATCATCCAGGTCATCAAGATCTTTTTCATTTTCCCCTATATATTCAACCTCATGATATCCCTCGAACTCAGCAGGTAATATTGAAATCAAATTTACATTCATATTCATTGTCTCTATAAATTCTTCTTCATCAGATAGCTCCTTATCACTTATATACCTTCCGATTCTGAAATAATCTTTCGACGGCAAGTTACTACCCATAGTCGTTATAACATCATCCAAATCTTCGTCCAAATTAAAATTCATGTCGAATTGCTCATCATCATCAAGGCCTAAAAGATCATCTGGATCATTTAAGGCCTCAATAACTTCATCAGTCATTAAGTTCATGTCTTGGCAATCAGGCTTCGCCAATCTTTCTCTTTCTTTAATTATGTCGAACATTTTCTTCCTCATTTCAACATCTTGATCAGGATCCTCTAAGACTTTCCTGATTTCTTCTTTTGACTAGTCTTCAACATCCTTACTACTTTCAATTTCAAAGTCCTTGGCCTCGACCTTTCCCATTATCACCTTTTCAACTTTTGATCTAGTCATTTCCTTATCTTTCTCGACTGGTAAATTGCTTTTCCTTGCCTCTTCTTCTGCTGCTACTAATCCAATCGGTCATTTCCTCTTAGTTTTATTTGGAATAGGCCTTTGAACCTGTTTGCCCTTTTTTTATCTTTGCCAACTTTTCTTGTCGGAAATTATCATCCATGTTAAGCCGTCTAACTGCAGTTGTTGTCGGCTACTTTGGAAATGATCTCCTTGTGTCCAAGAATTCTTTTGCGACAATACTTTTCAACATTTTACCATCTTCATTTTGATTCAGTACTGGCTTGTTTTCGACCACTAAACACCCTGTTTCCGTGGGCTGCTCCTTAATAACTAATCCCTCAGCCATGTCCCTTTTCTTCTGTGCTTGTCTTAATCTCTGCAGTCTCCATTTTTTACTCTTCGAATTAGTAGAGACTTTGATGGCCCCGCTACATCTTGGCCAATCATAGCTTTACCTTGATCAATCCTACCATTTTTGTAATCTTCATTCCAAAATAGTTGATCTTTTTGAAATTTATTATTCCTAGTAGTCACATTTCGTCGAAAATACGTGTGACTTGTTATTACAGAATTCTTTACCCATTTGTCCATAGCAACATTAGCATGTGGTACTCTGGTCTTGGCTGGCCCGACATGACCTCTGAAAAATGAATTACTTCCCATAAATCCACCAGATGATTCAATCAACCAGCCATTCATATTAGGCTTAGGCATGTAGACTGGCCTTGGCCTTGGCCTTGGAGTATAGAAAAGCTTTTGTGGTCTCCAAGTTTTTTTGTCAAAAAGTTTTTTCTTACTCTGCGGGTCACTTGGTTGTCCCTCAGCAGCTTTCTTTGCAGCAAACTCATCATATATTACATTACATCTCGGGCATAATCTTACCTTGCCCTTCTCTCTCTTCCTCTCAAGAAATGCTTCAAGAGATTCTACTGGTTTCGGATAGATGTCCATTGCATCCTCTGTGTCGACGTCGAATTCTTGCAAATTCCTTATCTTGAGCATTCCAACATTCAAAGGAACCTGCTAATCAACATAAGATACTCTAGCCTAAAACGGATCTGTATCAACTTTCATATTCGTTTTAGGCTTGTCAACAAACTTCAAACGTCCATCCATTATTGTTTTCTGGATTACGTCTCTGAAACGAATACATTCATTAGTAACATGACCGAAATTATTATGAAACTTACAATATTTTCGGTCTTTTATTTCATCAAGTTTTAATAACCTATGACCTTTCGACAGTTTAATCTATTATATTTTAATAATAAATCAAAGATTTTGTCAGCTTTTGTTACATCAAAAGTATATGTTTTTCTATTGACATAACTCATTTTTTCTTTATTTCTTATAGGCTATAAAGCCTGACAAACATAAGGAGGACCATTCTGAAATTCAACAATGTTAACTTCGACCTTATCATTGCTATCTTCAGTCTCATTATCGGATTCACCTAATCTGACGAATGTTATCTTCTCTCATTTAAGGAATCTTTTTTGCTTTTAAACCTTTTCAGCTTTCAGTTGCTCTATTTGCCTAACTTTCTCACCTAGTTGGGTAAGATCAATTAAATGTTTATTCACTAATTTCTTCCTCATGTAATAGTCTAAGCCTCTTACAGCGATCTTTACTATTTCGACCTCAGGTATGGGAGTGAAACATCTACTCCTCATTTGTTGAAATCTAGTAAGATAGTCATCCACAGTTTCACTGTACATTCTTTTGATATTGAAGAGATCTGTAAGTCCCACTTTCAAATCTCCTCTAAAGAATTAGTCATGAAAGTTTCTTTCTAATTGAGCCCAAAAATAGACTGAGTTTGGTCTCAATATCGAGAACCAAGAAAAAGCATTTTTGGTGAGGGAACTCGAGAAGAATCTCATTTTAAGGCCTTCAATAGTGGTCAATTCCCTCATTTCTATAGTATACCGTGCAATATGTTCAACGGTTGATTCCTCATTTTCTCCTACAAACTTAGAAAGTTTAGAAATTTTAACTTCTCTAGGCAACTCTGCCTGTTACACACACTCAGGAAACGCTGAAACAAAATAGGATTAGTTGGCATATCCAACATTGAACCTAAACCTATTCATCACTTGTTCCACTACTTGGTTTACATTTTGCTCAATTACTTCGTGCCCCTAAGATTTTGTCGAAGCAATCTCATGGCTGCATCATTTCTCATCGCCTCGATGGAGCATATGGACATTACCATATTCCAAGCATGGCTGATCATTTTGCCTAGGTTGTTCCAAGTTTTGTTGATTTTGTCCCCCATTTTCTTGAGGTACAACTATTTCTCTATTTACCCCAGGTTGGGTTCCTTGAGCATTTTCATTGGCCAATTCACCTATTCTCAAGGCTTGATTTAGCCTTGCCATCTGTTGGGTCAATGCGCTACAAACATTATTTGTGTTTTTCATGATTGGTGTAATCACAATACTCATTTGCTGAGTGAACATATGCACCATTTCATGGTTGCTTTCATCCATTTGTTGTCGAAAGCTGACCAAAGAATTCATAGTTGGCTCTGTTATATTCTGAGGAGTGTCTCTCGATATACTTAGAAAAACCAGTCCTAAATTCAATCTTTCCTGTTGAAAAAGAGTTAGATTACTTGTACCTACAACCCCTACTCCTTGACCATTTAAACTTACCAAGGTTGAACTTATCTGTGCTTGGCCTTGTGAAACCACTGATTAGCCGACAATATTGGCCAACGTAGAGCCAAGTCTCATTTGTGACATCACATGAGGCACATAATTAGGTGGCAACTCATATTGTGGTACAAACCTTGAATTTCAATTCATTATACTGTGGTTACTTGGCTGACTCAGTGGTGGCTGAGTCATTTCAGGCAACACCTGTTCTAACACTGGATTACTCCAGAGAGCACGAGTTGTTATAGCATCATCCACCAGACCAGTACTAGCAACAGTCGAGGGTGGTGCAGTAACGGTTGTCGAAGGTATATCCAACGTCTGGCTACTTATATTACTCATAGTTTGCGCATTTTGAGAAGAGTAAATAAATCTTCCACTTCTTAAACGCATGACACCATTTCTTATGACACTACGAGTTACTCTGAACTCGTCCCACTGGGCATGTCAATTTGTTTATGGTTAAATTTAGTTAAGACAAATTCCAATAAGCAAATATATATTTTCAGTCAAATGTGATTTTCGAGTTATATGATAATCTCGTTTAGTAAAATGATTTTAAAACAAACAACAAAAATTTATAAAACTTAAAGCAAGAAGCACGAAATAAACAGAAAATTCAGTAAAAAAAACTTTGAAAAATTTAAAAGAAAGTAAAAAAACTGGTACAAGAAATTAAAGTGCAGAATTTAAATAGAAAGTAGTAAAAGCAAACGTGTAAAAGTGTAATAAAATATAAAGAAATTTAAAGAACAAGACAGAAAAGTAAAGGAATTTAAAAGAACATTGCATTAAATTAAATAACTTGAAATGAAAAAGGAAGACATACTTGGATCAAATCCGCTAATCTGCTTGAGTGAGATTTTAGAATTGTGTATCAACAAATAACTTCCTTTTTTTACATTGTGAATACTAATATTTATAGGGGAATTATAAAAATAACTAACTCCTAGGAATTTGACACGTATATGGCAGTTATGTCACTAATATTTCCCTAATCTTTCAACAAAACCAACTCTTGATCATTTAAACATTCTTCATCAATTCAATCACTTGGGAAATGCAACCCTATCGAATTAATCATTTGTTTGACATCAATATTCAGTTGTTGCATTAGATCTTCCGACCATTCAACACTTCTGTCGGCTCAACACTTAGAAGATTCTTCCAATATCATCATTCAGTTGTCTAATTGCCAATTTGTTTATTTTCACCCCAACAACTAGTAATCAATTGACTTTGCACCAACACTTACATTCCGTTTGGAATGGTAGAAAATGGAAGGAAGGAAAAGGGGTGGAGAGAAACTGATAGAATCTTCACTTTTCTCCCGTTTGGATGAGGCGAGAAAAGTGAATAAAAAGAAAGAATTGATGTGGGACCCACTAGAAAAATTTTCTTCACTAAACTACAAAGAAAATGGAGAGAAACATCGGGCTGTTATTGGCGACAGAGTGAAAAACAACTCAAACACTTGAGATTCGTTTGGATTGGTGGTATTGAATGGAATGGAATGGAATAAAGATACATTCTATTGTTTGGTTATGTTAAAAAAGGATGGAATAAGATGGAAGTATGTGGGATGAATTTCATCCCATCGCATTAGAAACCACTAATTTTCTCCCCTCCCCACCCCCCAATTTGGGGGATATGAGATAGAATTATTTTTTTTATTATAAATTTCATCTCATCCCACCCAAAATCATCCACTTACCAAACAACGGAATAGTAACTTTATCTCATCTCATCTCATTCTATTCCATCAATTACTAAATATTCAAACATACCCTAAAATACCAAAGCACCCACTGCACATATGTTGCTGTCGACGACTCTTGCAAATCTTTTGCATTTATAGGTGATTGAAGAATAGGATCAGTTTCTCATTTTACAATGAATAAGAAACAATCCGGTGTTGATAGATTTTCTTTGGGAAAAAAAAGTTGAAATCTTAAAAAAAAAATACAGCCACTAGAAACAGATGAAGAAGTTGTGGGGCAAAAATTGCAACATACCCCAAAAAAATTTTCAATGAGTATTGGAAGATGAGAAAATAAAATCTTAACCATTTTAAGTTCCACACCGAACAAACCCAACAAAAGATTATTCTAATGTGTGCTAATTTTAACAAATCTAACCCAAATTGTTGAAGGAACAAGGTAGGAAAAATATGAAGAGTTAGAGGATGGCCACCATCTCAGAGTGCCTAGCGGAGCGGTGGTGGTGGTCCGGAAGTGAATCCATGAGTACGGCCAACAGGGTTAGCTATATTGGCATCCTCAACAGCGGAATGGGGGTGGGTGTGACAGAACGTTGGAGATGAGATGTGTGAGGGATAGAAAGGGTGGGTGGTGAGGGATGAAAAGGAAGGGGATGGGAGTGAGGGAAGAAAGGAGAAAAGATGCCTGTGAGTGGGGATGGGGTGGGGGATGAGGAATATTTTTTTTTATATAATTGGCAGTTCAAAACAATAACTTTTTAATCATCTCTTTTATTTTCTTTCGTTTTCCTTTCTCTTCATCCGAACAACTCATTTTTCTCTACTTTTCTATTTATTTTCTTTCTTTCCATTTATTTTTCATTTTTCTCATTTTCTCTTTTCATCCAAACAAAAGGTTAGTAAAATTCCAAGGAGATTAGTTGACAGTCAACTTGATACCAAACACTTAGCGAAATTCTAAGGATTGCTAGCTTTGGGCATTCAACAAAATGATGATTGCAGATTCAAATTAAAAAAGAAGATAAGAGTGTTGCCCATTACAAGACGTTCAAATTTGAATTCAAATTCAACAGCAGTTTTTTCTAGTTAGGTCTTTTCATTGAATAAGCATGTGTATACTATGTATTCATGAAACTTCTTAGACAAGTGCCAAAATCCTCAGAATTGGGGACAAGTGTCCAAGTCTTAAGAATTTAGGAAGTTACTTTGTTTATCAACGAATAGCCCTGTAGCGAAGGTAAATGAGTTAGTTTTTTTTAACACATCCCAGCATCCTCTGGATTAAATTCAAGTTTGCATTCAACTTTTCTTTTTATGTACTTTTAATTTAATGCAAATTACCATTTATTTAATTTCTGCAGTTCGACAAATGACTTCATTTGTGTGATGTATTATACATTTCATCTTCTTTACATTTTTTGCATTTTTCAGTTTCACGCAACTTTAAGTTTATGCATTTTACATTATTATCATTTACATTCTCAATGTTAGAAATATAATAAAATTATTTATGTCTTCACCTAACAATTAAAGTTTTTAGAAGAATTGATTCATAATCATGACAGTGTATTAGAGCTTCTATAACAAAGTAGTCATGGGTTCGATCTTTGGCGTTCACATTTTTTTAAATAGAAGTTGAATAAAAACACATGATAAAAATGTACATATCTATTGTCCACGCTTCAAGTCCGAAGAGCTAGTCCGAAGAGCTCTTGTGTGAGGAGATATATTAGAGATATAATAAAATCAATAGTGTCTTTACCTAACAACTTAAATTTTTGGATTAGTTGGTTCATGACACTCGGCAACTTTACCGTTTTGGTACACATTGATTTTACATTTTGACATTTCAATTCCAGTATTTATATTTCTTGTCAAATTTATATTCATAATTGACAAATCTAATCATGATCTTTGCAAATTACCAAAAACTTGAGTCCCAAAAATAGGAAATTCCCTTCCTAGTTGAGAACAGGAATCAGAAGTTTGTCAAATTATAAACAAATTTTCCCATAAACACCAACAAAAGTAACAGGAAGTTCTAGGTGTTATTTTATGCACTCTATTCGATTTGGGGAGTGATAAGAAATTGGAAATACCTCAACCATTATATTGAATTTATTCAGTGGAATCTCTTCCTTCTAATGATATTAAGAGAATATCAGTTTCAAAGAGAGGATTTGGGCACAAAACGATAAAGAAGTAGAGAGAGCAAGAGACATTGCAGACACTCCGAGGGCTGTTCTTCCTCCTTTTCCTCACTCTTACCGGTATTAGTCTCCCCACCACTCCCTCTTATTCGTCTCATCCTAACTTATTCCATCCCACTACCCTCCTGTTAATGTTTCTAAGACTGAAATTAAACTTTCAAAGGCTGATTATCAGGAATATGTCCAATTGAGAAGTGCCAAGAAATATTAGTTTTCTACTGTCACTGGAGCTCAAAATGACATTTCTACAGTTTGCATCTCTCAATCAAGTAATAGTCAAAGTCCACAAATTATTGATTCAGGTGCTATCACTATTTCCAACAAGAATAAATTTAGGATATCATTAGATTATCCTAGAATATCTGTAGAATATATTGTAGAGTCAAATTAATAATCCATTTGAAGAAGCAATCTTAGGATTATAATTTTATTATATTTTCTTATTTGTTTTCTTATTTAATTAAGTTACTAGTCTTATTATTAATAGACTGGGACTAATACTAATAGCATTAGTACTTGATCTAATTATTAGTATAAATAGAAATATTAGGTTAAGGTATTATATCACATTATATCTATCAATTATATTTACAGTTTACTACAATTAGCCGTCTTTCTTTTTTTTTTTTTTAATTCCTAAACCTATAATTCTTAGCAAACCCAATCTAAAGGATAAACCACTCGCTAAGGCTTATCACCAGCAATGATCCCACTTACAAGAATTCTTAATCTTCAGCTATAAATACAGTGCATACCCCAGGTAAACATACCTTTCCACCACCTACTAGCTTCTTAAAACCTTTCTTACTTAGGTGTAGGAGTGCCTTTGTAGGTACCACGCCCTAGCTACCTCAGATTCAGGACCATTCACGCAACAGCACACCACTTCACTTGGGCAGATATCAGGTACTCCATAACAGCTCGCAGAATTTCACAATAAACCTTGTTCTGAATCATCAATGTTAACAGAGAAGTTATCTTTTTGACTTTAACATAGACTGGAATTACTTGGCCCATATTACCAACTTCACGATGGTGGTTCATCATAAAAAATACTTATGGCACCTGTAATTGCTCTTGTTGCATGCACCGCAGCTGCCATGGCTGCAGGCTTTCTACTACCATGGTGTAACAAATCACCAAGAAGAAAAATAGCATTATGTTTTAAGAGTAAGTTGCAATAGATTCTCTGCCAATCCTCGTCGTGGGTCTCGGTTAAAATCTGGCGGCTTAGCATCTTTTTCTATGTCTGTCTCCTTTCTGAAAACGTGCTTATCATCATGATGGCTATGGGAAGCACATAAGCATTCTTGGAAGCCATAGCTACAAGCATTTGCTCCTTCTTCTTGACCGTCTCTGGAACATCATAGTTTGACCAGTTGGCCTTCAATTTATCTCTCAAATTAACATTATTGATGTAGAATGCGAATCTTGTGGAAAATTAAGTCATGGTGTTTGTTTTTGTGTTGAAGAGAATGAAGCCACGAATGATGGGTTTCCTTGCCGCAAGTCCCATCGTTAGGTGCTAGTGTACCAAGATTTGATCTGGTTCGTAGGAAAACAAGGCCACTTCCATTCCCTTCTATCGGTCATCCCTCCCTGGCAGTCCTACTCCCCGTAAAATTGAGTCCGAAATTGACTCTGGGTGCTTTTGAGGTGCCCTCTCAGCTTCGGCAAACAGATTGGGACGTAGCAGCCCAAGGTTCAATATGATGGTCCTAGTGGGTTGAGTTGCCTTTAAAATGAAACCTCTTTTCTGGGTTATGCCCACCCCTATTTACTCCAAGGCCCAGTTTATTTTTTCCATGAGTTGGGTTTGGTCCATCAATTCGAAGAGTTAATCTAGCTTGTGTAAAACTCCCCTTTGCCCTTATCTCTTCACCTAAGCCATTCCTGAAGATGCCTTAGTATTTCTTCATTAGCATGTTGCAAGGGGCAAGATACCACCTCAAAGTGTTCTCTAAATTCCGCAGCCATGCTAGTCTGATAGATGCTCATTAGCACCTTATAAGGGTTCTGGGCAGGGGCAGCACGTGGTGTATGCTCACCGAGGCTCTAAGTTCTCAAAGAAGTTACATGTAATCCTTTTGTTGAGAGTAAAATCACAAGTTTTAATTTGATGAAGATATTCTCAACAGATGGATGATATTCAACAAAGTTTGATGATTCGACGAAAATAATGGTCAAATGATACTATTGAGACATTCGACAAATAAGATTTTCAACAACTGAATGATGATATTGAAAAGATTTTTTCTAAGTGTTGAACCGACGTATGTTAATGGTCGGGTGATAGTTTTCGTCGAAAGATTTCGTAACTGCTCTCAGTTAAGTAAAATATTAGTGTCAAGTATGTGACATAACTACCGTATACGTGTCTAAATTTTGGAAGTCAGTTATTTTTATGATTTGCCTATAAATACTAGTATTCACAATGTAAAAAAGGTGATTTTATTGGATATACAATCCTAATATCTCATCCGAAGCAGATTAACGGATTTGATTCTAAGTATGACTTCCCTTTTCACTTCAACTCATTTACTTTAATGCAATGTTCTTTTAAATCATTTATTTTCAAGTCTTGTTCTTTAAATTTCTTTACATTTTCCTGCATTTTTTATCTTTTACACTTTACGTTTTCTGCATTCTACATTTTCAGCACTTTAAATTTTTTGCACTTTTAAGTTTCTGCATTTACCTTCTCTGCACTTTACATTTTCTACATTTTAATCTTTTGCAAGTTATTTTCCAATTTTCTTTATTTTCTTGCAACATTTTAAAGCTTTCATGAATTTTCATTTCTTTCCTTTTACTTTATGCATTTCAGTTTTACAAGTTTTCTGTTGTTTACCTTGAGTTTATTTTCAAAAGTTTTTTTCAAACAAGATTATCACATAACTCTGAACTCACATTCGACTGAAAAAATAAGGTATTTGTTTGTTAGAATTTGTCTTAACCAAATTTACCCATAAACAAATTGGTACGTCCAGTGGGACGAGTTCAGAATAACTCGTAGTGTCACGAACCTCTTTTATAAGAGATGATTTTATGCGTTTAAGAAGTGGAAAGTTGATCTATTCTTCTCCTTCTCAAAATACGCAAATCATGAGTGATGCAAATAACCAAGCATCGAATGCACTTTCGATTGATATTAGTGTGCCACCTTCGACAGTCGTTACTGCGCCACCCTCAACCGTTGTTAGTATGGGTCCTGGGGTTGATGCACTAGTAACTGGTACTCTCCGGAGTAATCTAGTACTAGAGCAAGTGGTGCTTGGAGTGACTCAGTCATCACCAAGTCAGCCAAATAATCAAAGTGATGAATTCAAATTCAAGGTTTATACCACAATATGGTTTGTTACCCAATTATGTTCCTCCTGTGTTGGCACAAATGAGACTTGACTCTACTTTGGCCAATACCATAGGCCAAACAGAAGTCTCACAAAGCTAACCACAAATAAGTTCGAACTTGGTTAGTCTTAACGGTTAAGGAGCGAGGATTATAAGTTCAAGTAATCCAACTCATTTTCGACAAGAGAGATTGAATTTGGTACCAGTATTCCCAAATATGTCGAGGGACATTCCTCAAAATGTAACAGGGCCAACTATGAATTCTTTGACCAGTTTTTGACAACAAATGGATGAGAGTAACAATGAAATGGTGCATATGTTCACTCAGCAAATAAACCAAGCCTTGAGAATAGTCCCATTGGCTAATGATAACGGTCAAAGAGCCCAACCTGGGATAGATGCAGGAGTGACTACATACCAAGCAAATATGGGTCAAAACCAGCAAAATCTTGGTCAATCTGGGCAAAATTATCAACCGCGCTTGGAATATGGCAATGTCCATGAGATGATGAGGATCAAATGGCTAGGGATCCAGCCATAAGATTGTTTCGACGAAATCTTGGGGGGCACCAAGTGGTTGAGCAAAATGTAAATCAATTGGTGGAACAAGTACTGAATAGGTTTGGGTTCAATGTTGGATATGTCAACCAACCTTACTTCGTTTCGGCCTTTCTTGAATGGATGCAACAAGCAGAATTGACCAGAAGAATTGAAATTCCTAAACTTTTCAAGTTTGCAGGTGAAAGTGGGGAATCGATCGTCAAACATATCGCACAATATACAATAGAAATAGGGGAGTTGGCCACTATTGAAGGCCTTAAAATGAAATTCTTCCCAAGTTCCCTTACTAAAAATGTATTCTCTTGATTTTCAACATTGAGGCCAAATTCGGTTCATTCTTGGACTCAATTAGAAAGGAATTTCCATGATCAATTCTTCAGGGGAAATTTAAAAGTTGGACTTATAGATCTCTTCAATATCAAGAGAATGTACAATGAAATCGTAGATAATTACCTTGCTAGGTTTCAACAAATGAGAAGTAGATGTTTTACTCTCATACCTAAGGCAGAAATAATAAAAATTGCTACAGGTGGTTTACACTATTACATAAGGAAAGCTGGGAAACCACAACAACCCTTCTATACTCCAAAACCATAATATACTCTAAGACCAAAGCCAGTTTATATGCCCAGGCCTAACATGAATGGCTGGTTGGTTGAGTTATCTGGTGAATCTGTGGGAAGCAATTCATTTCCCAAAGGCTATGTCAGACCAACTAGGACTAGAGTGTCACCTGCCAATGTTGTTGTGGACACGTGGGTTAAAAAATTTGTAATGGCATGTCACCCACAATTTCGACGGAAAATGATTGGGAAGAATTGGTTTCAGAAAGATCAACTACTCTGGAATGAAGACTACAAACATGGTAAGATCAATCAAGATGAAGCTATGATTGGCCAAAATGTAGCAAGACCATCAGTCTTTCCCATTGTCAAAGAGTCAAAAGAGGAGGCTGCAGAGGTTAAAAAAAGAAGAAACATGGCAGAGGGTTTAGTTATCAAAGAACAACCACAAAAATGGGATGTTTAGTGGTCGAAGCTAAGCCAGCACTAGACAGAGAGGACAAGAAATTGAAAAGTATTATCAGAAAAGATATAAGGGGAGAAATCTCAGTTGAGCCGACAACAACTAAAGTTAAACAACTTGACAAGGATAATAGCTTCCGACAAGAAAGGCTAGTAGAGATAAAGAAAGGAAAAGAGGTTCAAGGGCCTATTCCAAGTAGAACCGAAGGAAAATGGCCAATTGGACTAATAGTACAAAGAAAGAAGCAAAGAGAAGCAATCTAGTAGTTGAGGAAAACAAGGAAATGGCTAGATTGAAAGTTGAAAAGATAATAATGAGAATAGCTGAAGGTGAACATGTTAAAGATTGGTCGAGGGAAGAAATCATGGAAGTTTTGAAAGATCTTGACCAAGATATCAAGTGGAGAAAGAAAATGTTTGGCATGATGGAGAGGAGAAAAGTGGTGGAGCCTGACTGTCAAACCACAAATATGGACTTGACAGCTGATGAAATTATTGAGGCCTTGAATGATCTAGATGACCTTTTAGGCTTTGGTGATAATGAACAATTCGACATGGATTTCAATTTGGACAAGGATCTAGATGACATTATAAAGGCCATGGATAGCAATTTACCGTCAAATGGTTCAATCGACAAAAGTTACTTCAGAATTGGAGGATACCAGTGTTGTTAATAGCGGATGGCAATCCATGGCAGAAAGTCAAAAATCTGCCATACAAAATGGCGGATGGCGATTGCGAAAAATGGCAGAAGCATAGCGGTTGATTAAAAAAAATAAAATATATACAAAAAAAAAAAAAACCTACTAAATATAATAAATAATAACAACTAATAACATACACCAAGAACAATAAAATTAGAAATATATTCTATCAAATAAAATTCATCAAAAGTATCACAATTCAAAAGCATAAAGGAAAAACATAACTATCATAACTTATATCTCAGTCAGTCATAAACATAAAGTCTCATAAGTCATACCATAAGCAATTAAGCATAAGCAAAAAAAAAATGTGACACTATCAACAAGTTCAAGCACAAGAATAAGTTAAAAATATGTGTCCCCCCCTCCTCCGCCGGCTCCTCCACATCAATATAATCATCATTGTCAGTGTCAGATAGTGAGGCATATCCCTCAGGTTCTTCTCCTTTTGAATCCTCAAAATCAATTTCTTGTAATTATTCTTCCAACTCCTCAATGTGGTCTTCAAATTCCAAATCTTTGTCATCTTCAACTTCAACCACTTTCTCTTTTCCTCTTTTAGTTGAAGATGCACTTGTTGAACCTTTCTTGGTCTTAGAAACTCTTGCAGCTGCTGTGCTTGAACCACTTGCTGGTTCCTTTCTTTTTTTAGTTTGACGCCTAGTATATGTTCTAGGCTCCCCAACCCCCGAAACCCTATAAACAGTTTCCCAATTAAGACCATCATCATCCTCAAAAACCCTCTCATTCGCATCATGATCATCATCACCATCCATCTCTCCAAGTAGCCACTCATTACACTCATCAATATCATCAAGTGAGATTGGATCAATTTCATCCCTAAGATTGTATCTTCAGTTGAGTGCTTGATTATATTTGGCATACATTAAGTTGTGCAATCTTTTATGCTCAAGCGTATTTCTTTTCTTAAAATGAATATGCAACATTAAGATAAGCAATTAAAAAGTGTTAATAATTATAAGAAAGTATTGATTATTATTGAGGATTATAGGTAGACCAAAATGAAAGCAAATTGATAATTACTTGCTCAAACACACTCCAGTTACGTTCACATCCCGATGCACTGCATGTCAAGCTCAAAATCTTAATAGCTAGTTTCTGTAAATTTGGAGCTGACTGTCCATACATTCGCCACCATTGAGCTACAAAGCCAAATATATTTTGCTAAGCAAATGACTTAAATTTTAAAAGTTAGAAGAACTTAGAACTCAACTTACTTAGAAGACTAGAAGTTCTATTCTTAGTTTCTCACTTGGTGCAATGGCTTTCCTCTATAATATTGCAAAGTTATTTCTAAACATACCACTAGAAGCTTTATAAATTGGTAACTCCAAGAGTATCTTCTGTTTCACCTCTTGAGTTGGCACCAATTTCTCGATGCATGCATACAATCCATTTGTAACCTCAAAATCATATTCCATGTCGGGATTGTCATAGAAGAATTTTGGGTTTAAAAAGTGACCAACCGCATGTAATGGGCGATGAAGCTGGCAAGTCCACCTCTTATCAATGATTTCAAAAACCTCTTTGTACTTGCTTTCATTATTTTTGAAAGACTTGATAATGGCTTCTTTTGCCTTGTCCATTGCTTCATAAATAGAACTCATGACTGGCTTTTTCTCACTATCAACAAGCCAAAGCACTCGAACAATAGGAACCATCACTTTGAGTATAAACACCACATTATTCCAAAAAGCCAGCATAAGTACAATTCTTGTTGCTTCCATCCCTTTAGCCCCCATAGACAACTTGTTTCTTACCCAATCATCTGAGGTAAACATCCTTCTAAGATTTGCTTTCTCTTTATGAATCTTTTCCAATGATAGAAAGGATGTTGCAAATCGGGTGACTGCATGTCTCACCAATTCCCTCTTGTTTGTAAAGTACCTCAACAAACTCAAGGTACTTGAATGGCTATAGATGAAGCCAACAAGAGAGATTCCTCTTTGAATAGTCTTCTTTATCAAAGTAAGCTTACCAATGTCTTCCAAAATCAAGTCTATGCAATGGGCTGCACAAGGGGTCCAATAAAGATGAGGTCTTTTTTCTTTCAACAACTTACCGGCTAGAATATAGTTGCTTCCATTGTCCGTTATAACTTGGACAACCTTTTCCTCTCCAATCACCTCCACAATAGAGTCAAGCAACTCAAATAATTTCTCACCGGTCTTCATAAAGTTAGACTCATCAATAAACTTCACAAACATTGTCCCGACGGGAGAGTTGACCAAAAAATTGATCAAGCATCTTTGCTTCCTATCAGTCTAAGCATTCGACATAATAGAGCAGCCAAAACTTGCCCATTGCTGCTTTTGACCCTTCAACAATTCTTCAATGTACACCAAATCCTTGTTGAGGAGTGAAACTCTTATGTCATGATAACTTGGAACTCACAAATGTGATCCGAAGCTTCCAATGACTGCAATCATGTCATGAAAGCTTTGCAATTTGATCATGTTAAACGACAACCAAGCTTGGTACCAAAACCCAGCTATATATTGATGGACTCTCGTTGTAGCTTCTTTATCACATACCTCTCTAATGCTTGCTCACCTCAACCTCTCTTTCTTATTTTTTTCAATCGCAGTTTCTGGTTTTCTAAAAAACAGATCAATAGGGCCCTTCAAAGTACCCTTACTCGTACCCCTCCTACTTGTATATGCAGGTGTAGGTGATGTATCTCTAAACTCATATGCTTCATCCATTGCATGTTCTTCATCACTATTACTGTCAAGATTAAGAATATCCTGCATTTTCAATTTGTGACTTTGAATTGCAGCAATTGCTTCACTCTCTTGCTTCTTTTTATCTTTTAAATATCCCCACAACTCTTCTCTAACTTCCTTTGGACATTTAGAACAAGCTGCAAATTGTCTTTCTTCCCTATTAGATGCTCTTTTGCTCTAGTGATTCCTCCCCTTGTGACTTTACCACAAAAATTGCACACATAGTTGTTGGTATCATTTTCTGCAAGCTGGTGGTAATATTTCCACCCAGGGTATGTCCTATTATTATTAGCAACAGACCTTAAAGTGTTAGAGGAGGCTTCACTTTGTCCATGAGATGCCATTGATCTAGGTTAGGTCCTAGAAGTGAAAATAAAACAAAGACTTAGATAAGCATAGGATCATAGGAAAGGAAAATAAAGTGCAGGAACTAAGAAGTGTAAAACAGAGAGTTGAGACTGTAAAACCCAAAATAGAGAGAGGTGAAAAACCCAAAACGAAAAAAAAATGAATGTCATTCACAAGAATGACAGAACAATAAACAAACATAGTTTGAGAACAGAGAACAAAAAAAATAAAGAAAGAAAGAAGTAAAGATTGAAGAAAGAAGAAAAAGTGAGGTGAGAAGTGAGAACAGAACAGAGAGAGACAGGGAGTTGAGAAGGATGTTCTGTCACATTATCTCGCCAGAGAAGGTCGTCAGTCGTCGGAGATACCTGGGTTCCACCTCTCAATCGTCGGAGTTGATGGAAGAGGACGATGGGTGGGAGTGGGAGGAAGTCTCGAGAAGTAGAGAGGCAGAAGTAGTGTTCATATAGAATGGGTTAGGGATTTAATAAATCCCTTCGTAAAAAGCCCAAAAAGCCCCTAAAAAAAGTGTTGAAACTGTTATTTCAGCAATAGAACGCCATAATCGCCATGGCGCCATGACCGTGGCGGCCGCCATTTAGAACAAGGCGGAATCCGCAATTCAGCAGCTGGCAAATAGCAGATTCCGAGAATCCTGCCACCGCAATCCGCCATGGCCGCAATTTAACAACACAAGAGGATACAAAAGTGAAGTGGTGTCAGATGAAGAGGAGTAGGGATGGCAAAAATCTCCACGATTCAGGGATCCCCGCGGGGATCGCCCCGAATGGGGCCCCGAATTCGGGGATTTTTTCCCTGCAAGGATGGGGGTGGGGGAAAAAATTCTCCCGTGGTATGTTTGGGGACGGGGACAGGGACGGGGTTCATACTCCTCGCCCAAGCAGTTCTCCATCCCCGTTAAAATTACTATAATAACCTTCATAATATATATATATACATACATTTTAGTAATTTTACATTTTATTAATTTTTATATTTATTTAAATTAAAAACAAAAGCGACCACTCACTCACTCCCCTTTCCCTGTTTCCCAAATATTTCTCCCCCCTTCCCCAAATATTTCTCTCTTAGTCACACACGTCCCCCTCTTCCCCTTCCCCTTGCCCCTCCTCCTCCCCCTTCCCCCTCGCTTAGCACGCAAGACGTAGCCACCGAGCCACGCTCCCCTCCCAGCAATGCCGAGACATGACTCACACTTTCACCGAACGTCTGCCGCAACCCGCAAGGTAGTGGCTCCTCTCCGCACCACGTACTCTGCAACAAGCCCAGAAGGCCAGAACACCGCTTCTCTTGGACCTTTCCGACTCTGAGTCATGCACTCTGCCACAACCCTCCAGCGGCGCTCGTGTTATTTAACCGTGTCTTGTTGTCGTTCCATCCCAGAACTCAGATCTGAGATCTCAGCAGTCATTGTGGCATGACAAGCGTCGCTCCTCTCCACGCAACGCAACGTCGTTGCTCCATCCTTGAAACCAGATTTGAGATATAGTTTTTTTTCAATTTTTTTGATTTTTTTTAAATCAGATCTGAGATTTGGTTTTTTATATATATTTTTTTCAATTTTTTTATTTTTTTCTGATTTTTTTACGTTGTGGGGAATCCCCGCAAGTATTTGCGGGGATTCGAGAAACAGGGATAGGGGAAAAAAAATTCCCTCGTGGCAGGCATCAAGGACAGGGGAGGAGGATTAATCAGTTGACAGGGACAGAGAGCGGGGAGTACACCCCGCGCGGGTGCCATCCCTAAAGAAGAGTTTTTAAATCAATAAGTATGAATTTGATTTCAGTTCTGCCCGCTGAGTTCGAAGGTTTCCATGAAGTTGAGTATATTGGAGAGAATGAAGAGGACTTGGATGACCTCAGTGATCATTGATTTTTCTGTCAGGATAAAATGTTAACTATGTTTGACAATACTGCACAATTTGAGAAGTCAACAGAACAACAGAAAACTCATCTTCGACCGTTACATGTCAAGGCTTTGTTACAAGGAAAGCCGACTAATAGAGTCCTGATAGACGCCCGGGTGGGGGGAGGGGGCAACTATCAATTTGATCCCAAGGGCAATGTTTAAGAAAGTTGGGAAGAATGAATCAGATTTGATGTCAAGTAATATGATTGTCACAGATTTCAGTGGCAAGACTTCCCCGTCGAATGGAGTGGTAATGTTGAATGCGCAAGTCGAATCCGTTGTGAGGTCGACATTGTTTGTTGTAATTCCGACGAAATTTGTTACAATTTTCTACTGGGATGAGATTGGATACATGTTGTTGGAGCAATACCATCAACGGTCCATCAAAAACTCATCCTTTGGAATGCAAATGATCAAGTAAAAAAAGTAGAGGCAAATGATAGCCCTTGCTATTTGCAATAACTTCATGTTGATTTTAAGATTTATGCTCCAAATGTCAAGCCAGACACGATAAATGATGGAGTCATAGACAAAGATGCTCTTGAAGCATGCTTAATGGATCAATTTGGCATTTGATTGGTGAAAAAGGCTAGAGAGGATCAGCCAAGCACTAGCCATGAGTGTTAATCAGTTAGATAGACTGTCAGCTTATTCGGCCAACAGAGCAGTATACACCACTAAAGGTGTATTGTTGGATTGCATAATAGATGATAGTCTTTTGAGATTTGAGAAAGGACTTAATGAAAAGCAAAGTGTAGAAGTCAAAGATCCTTTGGAGGAGATAAACTTGGGCATTGAAACAAATAAAAGGCTCATATTTGTGAGTTCATTTTTGCCAAAGGAGTTCAAGGAACAACTTGTCAGCTTAATTAAGGAATACAAGGAATGTTTTGCATGGGATTGTAATGAGATGTCTGGGTTGAGAAAAGACCTTGTCGAACATAGACTGTCGTTTAAAGAAGGATGCAAACTTGTCAAGCAAGCCAACAGTAGATTTGCACCTGAGGTAGTGTTAAAGATAAAGGAAGAGATCGAAAGGTTGCTCAAAGTCAAGTTCATTAGAACGACCAGGTATGTCGAATGGATGTCTAATGTAGTTCCTGTAATTAAGAAAAATGGTAAGTTAAGGGTATCCGTAGACTTTAAGAATTTAAATACTGATACTCTTAAAGATGAATACCCTATACCCATTGCGGACATATTAGTTGATGTCGCATCTGGTCATGAATTGTTAAGTTTTATGAATGGTCATACAGGTTATAATTAAATTTTTATAGCCGAGGAGGATATGTCAAAAACTGCCTTCAGATGTCCAGGAGTCATTGGGACATATGAATGGGTAATCATGTCTTTCGGTTTAAAGAATGCAGGGGTCATCTATCAAAGAGCAATGAACACTATTTTCCATGATGTCATTGAAAAATTCATGGAGGTATATATTGACGATGTAATTGTCAAGTCAGAAACGAATGCAAATCACTTGACAAACTTGAGGCAGACATTCGACAGAATGAGAAAGCATAGCCTCAAGATGAATTTGGAGAAATGCGATTTTGGAGTGTCGGCTGCCAAATTATTGAGTTTTAGTTCATAAGAAAGGTATTGAAGTAGATAAGAATAAAGTCAAGGCAATTTTGGAAGCCGCACCACCGACAAACAAGAATAAATTACAATCTTTCTTGGGAAAAGTAAACTTTTTTGAGGAGATTCATATCCAATTTGTCAGGAAGAATTAGAGTCTTTACCCCATTGGTCAAGTTGAAAGCTAAACAAGACTTTGTGTGGGAACCTTGTCACCAAGAAGCTTTCGAACAGATAAAACAATACTTGACAAACCCTCTAGTCATGATGCCTCAAGTGCTTCGTAGACCATTGAAATTGTATATATCAGCGTCGAATGAAACTATAGGAAGTATACTGGCTCAAGAAGATGAAAATAACGTTGAGAGAGCCATAAATTATCTTAGTCAAGTTTTAAATGATGCTGAAAGGAAATATAGTACAATAGAGAAACTTTATTTAGCATTATATTTCTCATGTACTAAACTCAAGTATATATATGATGCCTTGTAATGTATTGGTTATGTCGAAGACTGGTGTAATAAAGTATATGTTGTCAAAGACAATATTAAATGGGTGTATTAGCAAATGGACTATTGTTTTGTTAGAATTCTCTTTACAATATGTTCCAATGAAAGCTGTCCAAGGCCAAGCAATTGTTGATTTCTTGGCTGACCATCCATGTTTGGATGTTGATAGTATAAATTTCATCAGGTTAAAACCTTGGTGTTTATATTTTGATGGCTCAAGGCATCAAAATTGAGTTAGAGTGGGAATTGTAATTGTTTCTCCTCAAGGTACTCCAACTAAATTCATGTTTGAACTTAAATATACATGCTCCAACAACGAGGCTGAGTATAAAGCCTTAATTGTCGGGCTAGAAATACTAATAGAAATGAAAACATGTAATATGCATATTTATGGGAATTCACAGCTAGTCATTAAACAGTTCACCGAAGAATACAAATGTGTCAGTTATAATCAGATCAAATATTGTATTGTGGCGAGTAAGTTAATGAAAAAATTCGACGAAGTGATTGTCGAACATATCCCGAAAAATTTGAATGAAGAGGCTAATGAATTAGCACAGATAGCCTCTGGGTATAAAATTTCGTCCAAAGTCTTGACAAATCTAATGGAGATTAGAGAACTTTTATATCCATTAGAAGAATAAGATGTACTACAAAATAATGTTTCGACAGTTAATGATTGGAGACAACCAATATTAAGCTATTTGGAAAATCTCAGTCAAAATGTGGATAGAAAGCTTAAGTACATAGAGTTGAAATTTGTGGTACTAGGAGGGGCTTTGTATAGAAAATCCGTCGATGGAAATTTAGAAGTCTACCTGAGTGAAGCAGAGGCTTATATTGCCTTGGCAGAGGTCCATGAAGGAATTTGTGAAGCTCATCAAGCAGGTGACAAGATGAAATGGGTACTTCGACGACAAAGGTATTATTGGCCCACATTAGTCAAGGATTGTATAATATTTGTCAAGTCTTGTGAAGAATGTCAAAGACATAGTTATATACAAAATGTTCTTGCTAGTGAATTTCATTTCATAGTTAAACTTTGGCCTTTTAGAGGATGAACTTTGGATTTAATAGGCCAAATTCATCCTACATCGTCGGAAGGACATAAGTACATTCTAGTAGGAGTTGATTACTTTACTAAGTGGATTGAGGCACATAAGTACATTCTAGTAGGAGTTGATTACTTTACTAAGTAGATTGAGGTCGTAGCCTTAAAAGAAGTAACCCAACAGGATGCAATTGACTTTATAGAAAACAATATAGTTTGTCAGTTTGAGATACCACAAACTTTAACAACTGACCAAGGGACAATGTTCATTGGAAAAAGAGTTGTCGAATATGCCAATTCAAGGAAGATTAAAATGCTTACGTCGACTCTATATTATGCTCAGGCAAATGGCCAAGTAGAGGCCATGAATAAGATAATCATAAGTTTGATTAAAAAGCACATTGGTCGGCAGCCTAGAAGTTGGCATAATACCCTTAACCAAATTATGTGGGCATATAGAAATTCACCAAGAGAATCGACGGGTACTTCACCATATAAATTAGTTTATGGTCATGATGCATGTTACCAGTCGAGATTAATCTTCAATCAGTTCGTATTCAAAAACAAGATGAGTTGCCAATTGAACATTACTAGGACTTGATGTTTGATGAATTAAACGAATTAAGTGATGAGATATTAATTACTTTAGAAAACTTGATTCGACAAAAAGAAAGAATTGTCAAGTTTTATGATAGTCGACTTAAGTATAAATCTTTTAAGGTTGATGATTTTCTTTAGAAGGTGATTTTGCCCATGGATATGAATTGTTGAGTATGGGAAGGATCATTTAAAGTTACTCAAGTATTTTCTGGAAATGCTTATGCACTTGTCGGAGTTAATTCGTGTTTAAGAATTAAGTCTATAAATGGCAAATATTTGAAGCCATATTGGCCGACAATGTGTGAAGTAAAGATTGATAGAGAATGATTAAAAATAAAATTTCATTCATATATTTGACAATTACAAGTTACATGAAAATACTTGTGATATTACAACTTGTTTAAGTTGTCAAAACTTTATAGAAAAAATAAACCTATTATAAGTAAACCAGAAGCTTCTCCCCAGCTGAGGCATGTGTTTCGTCTGCCTCGTGGGACCTGAGGAAGAGGAAGAAGTAGATGATCTTTAATTCATCGTGGATGAAATAATAGTTGGGCCGTATACTCCCTGATGAGTCATCCTTATTATAACAACCATGTTTTAGAAACACCAAATTGTTACGATGATTACTAAAGCTTATCAGGAATATTACGATTCTTACTGAAGCTGAAGATGAGTATCATCATTAATATAGAGTCATTCTTTCAATAAAATAAAGTGAAACCATTTTTCCCATTAAAAGAGGAGGAGACTATATGAAGACATGGTGAAAGTTATTGAGAAATGAGAAAGAAAGGGTCAGATTGTACTCTTTGAATCATAAGTGTCTCAAAGAACACTATTTATAGGAGATTTTGCTGATAAAGTCATTACGCAATGTTTTGTAACTTGCATTATAATTAATTAAGATAGTTATGATGCACAGTTACGAGATACATTAAAAAGAAACGGGTCAAAGGAGCATTTAAAACGTATAGAATTACAGAGCAATAAAAAAATGTGTTGGAATTGATTAAAGGAAATGTTTATTAGGTGTTGGCCTAGAAGGCTATACAAATCTTGTCGGATTATAAAGCCGATAATATAAAAAGGGAGAAGTAAATACATTCAAGTTCTTTGGAAAACTTCCCAAGAATCTTCCAAGGATTGTTTATCTATGCAAGTTATCTGATACTCAGTTTCAAGGGAATTTATCTTGGCCAACACTGCTTCAGTTTCGACAGCCCATTATTTGGAGTTGTTAGCAATGCTTTGTTGCTTAGTAGTTCCTCGTTGCAATGTAGTACTAAGCTTTTTCTTTCGACGACGAGTCTCTTCAAGTTTTTTCTCCAAGTCTTCAATCTCCTTGTCTAACTCTACCTCTTTATTTTTTCCTTTGACGAGATAATCTTTTAATTTAGCTATCTCGTTCTTTGTGTCAGTCAGCTGTTTTAAAATCCTGGACTTTTTTTGGACTTCTTGATCATAAGCAAGAATGATTCGACAAATGGTGGGCATTTTTAATGACAAGTTGTGGAGAAAATCTTTGACAGTCAAAGGAAGAGCTCGACTGGTTATTGGAAGTTGTTGAGAAAAGGGTTCTAACTCGATCACAATGGCCAACATCCTTTCTTGAAATGGTTGGTCAGAACTTAAATATTCAAAAGAGTAGGTGAAGGCATTCTTCAACTCAGCCAAAAGTTCAATGACGTAAAAGTCACTAGAATCTTGTCCATGATGTGTAGAGGAACAGGTTGACTGCGGAAAACTTCTATGATTGCCCAACAACATGGATATTAATTCATCCAAATCCACTTCCATGTCTTCGACACTTGCTGCTTTAGTAAAAGTTGGATTAGTTGGAGAATGTAGAAGTGGATTGCTAGGTGCAATTTCGGCCATAAGGGTGTCCATGTCGAACTCATCTGTGAAGGTTTGGATGAGCTTGTCTTTATTTGCTTGGGAAGAACTGCAAGCGCCAGAAAAGATTTGAATTTCCAAGTCTGTGGCAGTTTGAACTTCTGTTGGAAGAAGTGGAGAAGTGGTAGGCATTGCAGGGGCCAAAGATTGAACCTCTGGAAAGGGATTCTCATTACATTGTTTGGCAGGGTTGTCAGGTATAACAGGATTTGTTGATTCCTGTAGAGGAGCAAAGAGAGTCTTAGTGCAAATAAAATGAAGAATTTTACCGTCAAAAGCTTGGGATATTTTACCTCAAGAGACTGTCAAATTTGTTTCTCAGTGCTTAATTCGACATCGGGTCCTGAAGGATTTTCAGCAGTTTGTTCAACTTCTGGATCTTGAAACGGAGGAAAGATCAAACTATTGAATAAAATCCAAGTTTTAAGTTCTTGAAGAGGAAATTATGTCAACTAAATTTACCTTGGATAAAAGTGAGGTGGTTTCTGTTTCAAGTTCAGCAGTAGGTTTCAAACTAGAACTTGAAGATTGAGTCATTTTCTTTGTCTTTTGTAAGGGGTTTTCAGAAGATGAATTTGGAGACTCAATAATTTCAACAGAAGAAATAGAAGTGGAGTCATCAACCTATATTCGACAAAAGATTTAGTTTCGACAAGTTGAAACTAAGTTCTAAATTTTGATCGAAAAAGAGACCTTGGAAGTTTTTGTCTTGGAAGGTTTAGCAGCGGCTTTGTTTTTAGCAGAGTCTTTCAACAAAGCCATTTTGGATGTCTTGGCCTTTGGAGCTTTGGGAATAGGAGGATTTTGAGTCTTCTTTCCTTTCTTCTTTTTTAAGGTGGAAGCCTCTTCTTTATCTTCCTCTTCCCCGTCTTGAGTCTGTTTGTACTCAGAGGGTCTTTTCAATGGGGTTGTTGCGAAAAGAGAATAACAATTAGTTGATAGAATAAGAATTTGACGACAAAATATGAAAAAAAGTACCTTCGGGTATTTTAGCAATGATTCAGGTATCTTTGGCAAATTGTTTATGCGACGAGGCAAACCGATGGATAAAATTAACTTTTGGAGTTCTTGTAAGAAAGATGTTACTCACAGAAAAAATACTATCAGAAGTAAGGAAGTTACTAGCCCTGGTAGGTCTACTCGAGAATTCGTCGGCCAAACTGAAACAAACACAAGGAAGAGGCACTGGTTTTGGAAAATGAACTTGAAAAGGTTTAAGCCATACCAAAGGGTTTTTTATGGAAACCGCGAGAAAATTAGTGGAACATTTTTCCTTGTGCGCTTGTTTTAGTTTGGCTACGACTTCTTCACAGTGTCGAACAATTATGCCAAGATACTAGAAGTCCCATTTGATCTTGTAATACTTCTCAAAAGCTCTAATTTCCTGAATATGCTTACCTTTGGTTTTTGTCGAAGGCTCTTGATCCTGCACAGGAATGAGCTTTTCAGTAATACAGCTTCAACAAACTTCAATGTTGAAAAAGAAGTTAGGGCCTTTGAATAAACATCAATGGTATTCAAGGGTTGGAGGACAGGAGTTATGACTTCCTCATCTGGTCGAAGACTAGTTATGACAGCTACGTCGAAGAGCGTAGGTCCCATCATGCCATAAGGGAAGTAGAAAGAATTGGTGGTTTTATTCCTGAAGAAAAAAGACGCACCCAACATAAAAGAATCCATTTTTATGGGGTAACGTGAGAGTTGGATATATTCGAAGATACATATGTCTCTCCAAAAAGTTTCTTTAGAGGCTTTAACTCTATCAAGCCAATCAAGATACCCACTAATTTGGCCAAGAGGGGTTCTAAAAAGTCTCTCAGATTTACTAAAAGAACTAATGAGAATAGAAGGAAGATAAGCCAAGATAGCTTCTTTGGGATTTTTACAAGGAAAAAAGTTTTCAATTTCTTTGGTAATGAATTCTTTGGGCAAAACTGGGCCTAGGAAAGCAGTTGGGGGATCTAAAGAAAGTGAAGAGTCTTTGATAGGAAGAATTACCTTGGAGAGAATCCACAATTCAGATTTCTCTAGAACTGGGTCTTGAACAATGACGTGGCTGCCCAAGTCCATTGATGTTTCGTTGGGAGATTGAGAGTGAAAGGCCATTGTTGAGAGTGAAGTTTACAGAAAAAAAAACGCACGAGAATAAGGTTGAGGACGATGAACAGTAGAGAACAAGGTAAAAGTGGCATGATTTGGTGAATTTAAAGAGATGATGAACAATGGAGAAGGTGAAAAGACGTGTAATATTTGCAAAATTAAAAAAGTTGTTTTCAGAAAGGGTAAACAAATCCCTGTTTATTAGGGAAACAACTATTTAATGTTTGAAATGATAAGTTTCAGTTGTAGTTTTCGAGAAATCTATGGAAGATTTTACTGGATTTTTGAAAATCAAGTCAAAAATGCCTTTGAGAGGATTTTGATAAGGTATTGACGTCGGATTGGAACTAGAAGATAAGATTAAAATTTATCTTTCTTCCAATAGCTTTGAAAGAAAAAATTTAGGGGGCATTTGTTAGGAGTAAAATTACAAGTTCTAATTCGATGAAGATATTCTCAACAGATGGATGATATTCGACAAAGTTTGATGATTCGGCGAAGATAATGATCAGATGATACCATTGAGACATTTGACAAATAAGGTTTTCAACAACTAGATGATGATATTGAAGAGATTTTTTCTAAGTGTTGAACTGACGTATGTTAATGGTCGGGTGATGATTTTCGTCGAAAGATTCTGTAACTGCTCTCAATTAAGCAAAATATTAGTGTCAAGTATGTGACATAACTACCGTATACATGTCTAAATTTTGGAAGTCAATTATTTTTATGATTTACCTATAAATACTAGTATTCACGATATAAAAAGGGTAGTTTTACTAAATATACAATCCTAATATCTCATCCGAAGCAGATTAGTGGATTTGATTTCAAGTATGACTTCCATTCATTTACTTTAATGTAATATTCTTTAAAATCCTTTATTTTAAAGTCTTGTTCTTTAAATTCTTTTACCTTTTTCTGCATTTTTTTATCTTTTGTACTTTATATTTTCTGCATTCTACATTTTCAGCACTTTAAATGTTCTGCACTTTTAAGTTTCTGCATTTACCTTCTCTGCACTTTATATTTTCTGCATTTTAATCTTTTACAAGTTATTTTCCAGTTTTCTTTATTTTCTTGTAACATTTTAAAACTTTCATGAATTTTCATTTCTTTCTTTTTACTTATTGCATTTTAGTTTTACAAATTTTTTGTTGTTTACCTTGAGTTTAATTTCAAAAGTTTTTTTCAAACGAAATTATCACGTAACTCTAAATTTATATTTGACTAAAAAAATAAAGTATTTATTTATTGAAATTTGTCTAAACTAAATTTATCCATAAACACCTTTTTTTTAAAAAAAAAATTCTTATAGGTGCCTCCAAACTAAAATTTTCACTATAGTCTAGCTCTGCCATTGGTTATGGGCTGCCATTGGCCGAAATCGCTAGACGACTGCCCCTTTAAATGGAGCCTAGGTTACGCGAGGAGTTCACGCCTTCCAAGGCCACCATAATTGCCTGCAACGTCTCTCAATCACTCATTGCATTAGCATGGAAGTATCTATCCACCAGATTCACCCACCCATATACGTTTTCACCAGAGAACACAAGAACCTCCAACCTTCGCCATCAATCTCCACTAAGGTGTTTCGATTCGCACTGAACGTCACTCTACTGTGTCTCTTGTCATTCGTGCACATTTCCAGCCACTTTCATGACCATTTGAGAGGCTTCCCATTGTTGAATCGTAGCAAGCCCTCATGAACCTCTTCGCTGCGTTTAAAATAGGCTTCCTGGTTTTCACATTCCTCCTGGCCCTCCTTTCTCCATTTCTCAAATTCCCTATCCAATTGTCCAATGCTGCTCTCCACCTCCTTAATCCTAGCCTCCATTCCATTCATATATGTACCATCGCCAGCTCCCAATATCAAGAGCTTTGATACCACTTGATAAGAAACTAGAAATACCTCAACTGCTTTATTGATTTACTCATCGGAATCTCTTCCTTCTACTGGTATTTAAAGAATTTGTGAACAAAATGATAAAGAAATACTCTCACAAACAAATAAGACATAGTCCACACACTTCGAGGGGTCTACGTCCTCCGTTTCTTCACCCTTAAATCATATTCTCCCCTACCCTCCCTCTTATTCTTTTCATCCTAACCAATTCCATCCCTACCTCCCTACCCTCTTGCCATGTGTGGTTCTTACATTGCAGATGCCAACGATGATATAAGCTTCAAATCTCCTTCTACCCTTCCCCATTCCTCCTAACATACCCCCCAGTAATGGGAAGACATCTAACAAGGTGGATATGTTTTTTTTTTAAATTATTCATTGAATAATTCAATTTTAAATAAAATCATTACAACAAAGAGCCAAGTATACTATCATTGTTGAATTTGAGAGTTTTAAGTAAGAAAGATGGAAAAGAAAGAAAAAGAGTATTCAAAATAATAAGACTATATTGATATTTAGTGTGATGATGATGTGATACAAAAGACAAACTTAATGGTTTTATTTATACTAGTTTTAGACTCTTAATTTTAATTAACTAAGAAAAAAAAATCATGAATATAATAAACAAGAAATAAATTTTAAGAGAACATATATGAGACTTTAAAATATTTCAAAATATAATAAAGATATTGAGATATTTTTCAAATATTCTAATAATCATGAAGATTGATTATTTTTAGATAAATTACTTTGTAGAGTCCTATACTTTAATTTTTAAATAGGCAATTATAATTTACAAATTTTTTAAAATTTGTAAATATGTCCCTACAGCATCTTGCGATAGGGTGAATTTAGACACCCCACTAATTTTATTTTTTTAAAACTATAAGAGTTGTTACGAACCATCTCTTCTCAAAATTTAAGTTGTTAGACGAAGATTCATTAACAATTTTTATATCTAACACGAACTCTTATACAAGAATCCTTTGGACATAATCCGTGAGCAATATACAGGCCTACTGTAACTTGTGTAGAAATTCAACATTATTAGAAGAATAGGAGTGGCAATGACTAAATTCCTGATCACTTAATCATAAAAACTTCAATACTATTTCATGACTCAACTCTCTTAAAAACTTAACCTGCTATAAAAAAGCTCATTCTATTTTATTAGAAAACCTAGAACAACAAAAAACATGGGAGATTAACTATTCTTCATAGCACAAGAATCATATTTGTAGTATGATTATTAAATTATTATATAATTGCGAGTGCTTAGATTTCTATTTTCTAAAACAAAGACTGCGCTTTAGAAAATACAGTACAAGTGATGAGTATTTATGAAATTTTTTGGAGGACTGCCAACAGATCTATAATTTGTGGTTATGTATAATTTTTATTTTATTTTAAGTCGTCCATGCGCTATAACCAAAAAAGACTATGAGCAATATATAGATAAATAATTGTATTCAAATGTGAATTTAAAAACATACCAGGTTCCAATCACACGTGTATCAAGATGGGTTTGATCTTCTGGGCAGAGAAGTGCCATGCCAAAGTCTGCTATCTTGGGCACCCATCTGTCATCAAGCAGTACATTACTGGCCTTGATGTCACGGTGGATGATGCAGCTGTGGTGGGACTCCCCGTGAAGATAACGCAAACCGCTTGCTATGCCTTTGATTATGCTAAACCGTTGACTCCAGTGAAGCTGCCTTCTCATATGGGACTCTGGATCTATGATAGCTAGTCAGTCTCACTTCACCCTTTATAAAAAACAATTTTAAAAAAATGACACTGGCACCCAATTACTTAACCATCATCATCTGTTACTTATTATAATGGCGATTCCGAGACTTGGTGTCCAATTTTTTATATCCCTAAAATGCCATCTTTACTCATTAAACACCAATAATAAAAGAGAAGAGATAAAACATAGAAAGAGAAGGGGTACAACAATAATTTATTGTTAATTGTCATTTTACCACATTCCACTAAGCCACTCACTTACTAGCAGTTATAACTGCTTAATGCACTCCCTCTGCCTCTAGCCTTTAGGCAACTGCAACTGAAGAGCAGTTTAGGAAAACATGTAACAGCAAAAGCAACTACCGAACTATAGCAGATGAAAAGGCAAAATTGAGGAGGAATAATGCACTATATATTATCAAACGAATTAAATAAAAAATGCGGATCAACAGGCACGTTAGTGTTATTATTTAAAGTTATTATTATGAGAGTTATATATTTAAAGGTTATTTCTAGTTACAAAGGAAGTATAAGATTTGGTGCAGGGACGAGAAAGATACGTTGAATCCAGCAGTCTCCTACTACTCTTGACATATTTCAAGTGTTAAACTTACCTTGTGTATTTCAGATTAAAAAAAAAAAAAGTGAGTGTTGATTACTTATTGGTTTACATTAATTCTTTTATTATAATCTGGAATATAAGTTACAACTATATTTTAAGCAATAACGAAATTACAAGCAACCAAAAGTGAGTGTTTGAAACAGAGTAAAGTTAAGGCTGAACAAATAGTATTTCTATTTAACATATTCCACGGCAACCCATAAATGAAACAAACAAATAAATAAATAGAAGCACTTACTGAATAGAACCTTGTCAAGACTCCCGTTGGAAGCATATTCATAAACAAGTAGCCTCTCCATGCCATGAGCACAATACCCCAATAACTGTACCACATTGCGGTGTTGCAAGCGTGCCAATAACTTCGCCTCATTCATAAACTCTTTCCTCCCTTGGTTTGAGCGTTGTGATAATCTCTTCACTGCTATCTCTCTTCCATCACGTAACACGCCCTGCAAGTGAAGAAGAATAAAAAAACAAACAAACAGAAACAGAAAGATCTCACGAGTCACAATATGCCTCAGGTTGGGTTTCAGGAAAGTATAGTAAGAGAGGTCAAAAAAGCACACGGAAAAAAATCCACAAGTTAAGAAATTTAAAAAAAGATCAATTTGTTCTTAAAATTTATGTCTCACCATTTATTCCCAAAGAGTTTGCAATTACAAATACTAGCTTTGGAGCTAACTATCACACCTTATTTTATTTTAATGCTTGATTTGACATACCATCATTTTCATTTAAAAATTTACTATTTGAATCACTATTTTATAATAAAATGATAACAAAAAAATGTGACTACTCTAATATGATTAATAATTATTTTATTAATATGTATGTTATACAAATTTTTCAACAAAATAATCTCAGGTCACCACATTTTACAACAAAGTAATCATATTTATGTTATGATTATTATGTTTTCAAAATTATTATTTGAGGAAAAAAATTAGTACCAAACTAGAATACGGTCTTCAAAATGATACCTGTCAATGATTTTTGTTTTTTAGTTTACTCAAAATATTATTTCAAATTATTCCATTACAAGATTAATATTAAGTATTACAAGATAGGAAAGAACTAAATCACCCACGAAAACAATTAGGCTCAAATAATCTGAAATTAATTTATCAATCCAGTATTTCTATAGGGTAGAAAATATATATCATGAATATAATATTTTATTTATACAAGACCGGACATAACATATGAAGTAAGCGTGATTAGTCAATTCATGCATAGCCCGAAGGAAGTTTATTTGCAAGCAACACATCGAGTATTACAGTACCTCAAGGGAACATTAGGAAAAACGCATTTAATTTAAAAAAAAATGGAGGTGTGGTACTTGAGGCATACACCAATACTGATTATGTTGGATCACCAATTAATAGAAGATCAATCACTAGATATTGCATTTTTCTTAGAGGAAATCTTGTAACTTGGAAGAGTAAAAATCAAAATGTAGTAGCACAATCTAGTGCAGAGGCAGAATTCAAAGCTATGACTCAAGGTATGTGTGAACTATTGTGGTTAAAGATCATCCTCGAAGATTTAAAAAAATCAAGTAGGATGGACCAATAAGACTCTACTGTGACAAGTAGTCTGCACTCAGTATAGCCCACAATCTTGTACAACATTATCAAACAAAGCACATCGAGGTTGACAGACACTTGATCAAAGAAAAACTGGAGAGTAGATTAATCTGTACACCTTATGTGTCTACACAAGATCAGCTTGTTGATGTACTTACCAAAGGGTTGAACAGTCCAGCATTTTAGAATATTGTATCCAAGTTAGGAATGGAGAATGCCTATTTACCAGCTTGAGGGGCAGTATGGAAAACTATGTTCAGTTAGTTATTTTAAGAAATATTTTGTAACAGAGTGCATTCCTAGAATTAAGCTCATTTAACTGTATTTTCTAATCTAATAGGAAATCCCACAAATCATGAGATTTGACTCTGGTTTCTTTCCTTTTCTATTAAGGTCGTAGGTGTATATATCTAACCAATTTATGTATCATCAAAATTATGAATAATATTCCATACACTTCGATCTCTAAGAGGATTGATGTCCATAAATAAGGCGGTATGATGGACACTCAACTACTATGATTGGAGGTCCCATGAAGGTGGTTCAATGTGTTAAACAAAGTCATATGAGTCTCAGTAGAAAGGGTACTTTCGCCTTTGTATGTGTTCCACCATTCATATTCTTAGAATTTGAAGAATATGAACACTGTATATTATTTCATCATAAAGAATGTTTACAGAGGTAGAAATATATAGAGGAGTTGTTATACATTAAATCTAGTTCCTAGAAAATAAGGAACAAATTAATAAGATACTAAAAACAATGTCTACACTAAAAACGTAGGAACAAGACCAAGAGGCCACCGTCCACAGAGGCCACCGTCCAACACTCCCCCTCAAGCTGGTGAATATGCATTCTCCATTCCCAGCTTAGATACAATAGTTTGAAATGCTACACTATTCAACCCTTTTGTAAGTACATCAGCAAGCTAACCTTGTGTAGACACATAGAGTGTACAAATTAAACCACTCTCTAATTTTTCTTTGATAAAATGTATGTCAACCTCAATATGCTTCGTTCGATTATATTGTACCGGATTATGAGTTATGTTGATTGCAGACTTGTTATCACAATAAAGTCTCATCGGACCATCCTACTTGATCTTTAGATCTTCAAGAATAATTTTTAACCATAGTAGCTCACACACACCCTGAGCCATAGCTCTGAATTCTGTCTCCGTACTAGATCGTGCTACCACATTATGTTTTTTACTTCTCCAAGTCACAAGATTTCCACCAAGAAAAGTGCAACATCTTGTAGTTGATCTTCTGTCCATTGGTGATCCAGCATAATCCGCATCAGTGTATGCCTCAAGTACCAGACCTCCATTTCTCTTAAATAAAATGTCTTTTCCTGGTGTTGCCTTAAGATACTATAATACTCGATATGCTGCTCGCAAATGAGATTCTTTTAGATTGTGCATGAATTGGCTAATTACACCAACTGCATATGCTATATTCGGTCGTGTATAGGATAGATAAATAAGTCTTCCCACCAGACGTTGATATATTTCTCTATCAACTATAACATCTTCCTCTGCCAATCCAAGTTTCATATTGGGATCTATAGGAGTACTCTCCAGTTTGCATGTTGTATAACCTATTTCTTTTAGGAGATTCGTAACATACTTTTGTTGAGAGATGAATATACCTTTCTTAGAATAAGCAACCTCGATTCTAAGAAAGTATTTTAACCTCCCTAATGCTTTAATTTCCAGCTCGTTAACTAAGCACTGACTCAGAATATGTTTCTCCTTAACATCATCTCTTATTCTTATTATGTCATCAACATACACCAACAGAGTTGTGACTCCCCCTGAAGGAGAGTGTTTAACAAACAATGTGTGATCCCCTTGGCTTTGTTTGTACCCCATAGCCAACATAATTCTGGCAAACCTTCCAAATCACGCTCGCGGTGATTGCTTGAAGCCATATAAGGCCTTTTGCATCTTACACACAATATTAGCATACAAATTCTTCCCATATCCTGGTGGGACCTTCATGCAGACTTCTTCTTCGAGATCTCCATGTAAGAAAGCATTTTTGACATCAAATTGTTGTAAATCTCAACCATAATTAGCTGTCAATGCCAATAATACCTGAACTGTGTTCATTTTTGCAACTGGTGCAAAAGTCTACTAGTAATCAATTCCATAAGTTTGGATATACCCTTTGGCAACTAATCGTGTCTTATACCTCTCTATGGATCCATCTGCTCTATATTTCACAGTATACACCCATTTACAGCCCACAATTTTCTTTCATGTTGGTAACTGCACTAGCTCCCAGGTTTTATTCTTTTTGTTGGAAATTTGCACCTCAATCTTAGGGATATATGCTTATGTTATTTTGATATGTTGTTATCTTTAGTGATATGTTTTTATTAAATAAAGATTCTAGTTTATCACCAAAATCACGTAGGGATTTTGTTTCCTTTTTTAGAGGAGGATTTTCCTCTATTTATTATTTTATGTTTCCCTATTTTTAGAAGCCTACAGTTAGAATAATTCTATATATGTATGTTGTTGTACTCCATGAATAATTCAACGAGAAATACAGAGATTTCTATATGGTATCAGAGCTCTCAATAGAGAGCTCTGTATTTCTATGATACCTTAGTCATTCCCATAACCAAATACGGCATGACTTCCAATCAATCGTCCTCCTCCAAAATTTCCTCCAACCCTAAAAACTCAACACCAGCTGGGAGCAGTCAAGGAGGCGCGTCGTCTGTTGTGAGCAATAACAAAGGATCAGAATCAGCATCTCACCTCATCACGAGTCATAGACTAAATGGTGACAATTACCTCCAATGGTCTCAATCTGTGATTATGTATATCTGCGATAAAGGGAAGGATGATTATCTCACCGAAGAAATCACCACTCCGGAAAAGTTAGATCCTAAATACAAGACTTGAAAGGCTGAAAATCATATGGTTATGTCATAGCTTATCAACTTAATGAACAATGAAATAGGTGAAAATTTCCTCCTTTATAAGACTGCCAAAGACATCTGGGATGCAACTAAGGTCTCATATTCAAGTTCAAAAAATACATAAGAGATATTTGAAATTGAAGGCAAACTCCATGATCTAAGACAAGGAGATCATGGAAGTGTTTGAAAGTATTGGCAACAATTGGACATGTTTGAAAGTCATAACTGGAAGTGTTCTGAAGATTCAACATTGTTCAAGAAGATTATTGATCAGAAAAGGACCTTAAAATTCCTATTGGGCCTAAACAAAAACCTTGATGAAGTATGTGGAAGAGTTATGGGAATAAAGCCACCCCCTTCAATCCGAGAAGCCTTTTCTGAGGTGCGACATGAAGAGAGTAGAAAGAAACTAATGATGGGACAATATTCTAACTCAGATGCCATCCATGAAGGTTTAGCTCTTGCTATCAGAGAAACAGGGGAAGGGAATGCTCTTGTTGTCTGAGGAGTTCCTCCATTCTCGAACACCAATAATAATAGCAGCCAAAGAAATGGACGACCTTGGTGTGAGCATTGCAGGAGGCCAAGACATCTCAAGGAAACTTGTTGGAAAATCCATGGCAAACCAACAGAAAGAAAACAATGGTCAGACTATGAGAGGGAAGGACGAGTAAATTCTGCTACTAATGTTGATGAATCTTCAGCAGAAACCAGTCCTTTCACTAAGGAAACTCAAAGTTCTCCAAGATCTTTTCTCCAAAACTCAAAATCCTACCATAGGAACAAGTATGCTAGCACAAAAAGGTAAAGGTAATTTTCTCTTTGCCTTTACAGTAAATAAAGAACAAGTAAGGCCATGGATTGTTGATTCTAGCGCTTCAGATCATATGATAGGGAATGCTAATATTTTTTATGAATATAAACCCTATGAACAGAACCTAAATGTCCGAATAGCATATGGAACTTTGTCTAGAGTGGTTGGAGTTGGGTCACTAAAAATTATAGAAGAGTTAATCCTAAAATCATTGCTACATGTGCGTAATTTAGACTGCAACTTATTGTCAATAAGTAAATTGACTCATGATTTTAACTGTGTTGCTAAATTGTGCCATAACTTGTGTGAATTTCAAGAATTGGATTCGAGGAAGACAATTGGCAGTGCTGAAGAGGAATCCGGACTCTACTGTCTCATGGGTGAAAATTTTCCACTAAGACAAGCTCAAATTGCAAGTTGTAATTCCTCTCAAAGTCAGTCTAGTTTTGATATCAATAAAAATAGGGAAATTATGTTATGGCACTATCGTCTAGGTCATCCTAACTTCTTGTATCTTCAAAAATTATTTCCCTCCTTGTTCAATAATAAAAGTGCAAGTCTCTTTAAATGTGAAATTTGTCAACTTGCTAAGCATGCTCGAAATAATTTTTCAAATTTGTCTTATAAACCAAGTCATCCTTTTTACATGGTACACATTAATATTTGGGGCCCACCAAGAGTTAAAAACATAACAAGGTCTAGGTGGTTTGCATCTTTTGTTGATGACCATACAAGACTTACTTGGATTTTCCTTATGAAAGAAAAATCAGAGGTAAACAAACTTTTCCAGAACTTCAACACCATGATTCAAACCTAGTTTAAAACCAAGATCCAAGTTCTCAAGACAGATAATGCTAAGGAATACTTTAATTATGTTCTTGGCACCTATCTTCTAAGAGAACGTATTGTTCATCTAAGTTCTTGTGTGGATACACTCCAACAAAATGGGATTGAAGAGAGAAAAAATAGACACTTGTTAGAAGTTGCATGCTCCCTTATGTTTTCCACACATGTTCCAAAACAATTTTGGGGGAAAGCAGTTCTTACAGTTATATACCTTATCAATAGAATGCTTTCTAGAGTTTTAAATTTTCCACACTCCCTGCCAAATCCTACAAGAAACCTACCCAAACACTAGAATCATTTCCTTCCTACCTACCTACTAGGATTTTTGGATGCACAGCCTTTGTTCACATACATACACAACACCGCAGCAAATTAGATCCCAAATCCATTAAATGCATCTTTCTTAGGTACTCATCACATCAAAAAGGGTATAAATGTTACTCACCAATTACTCAAAAAATTTACAATTCCATGGATGTGACATTCTTTGAACATCAATCCTTTTATCCCAACTCAGCTATTTAGGTGGAGAAAGCGTGAGAGAACATCAGATTTGGGAATTTTGTGAATCTTTATATAACACTCAAATTGACCCAACTTTATATCCTCATATACAAACCACCGTGACTACTGACCCGAATGACTAGCCTAGTCTTACTCAACCTGAATCTCCTCATCCTTGACCAGCCTAAAAACACTCAAATTGACCCAACTTTATATCCTCAGATACAAACCACCGTGACTACAGACCCGAATGACTAGCCTAGTCTTACTCAACCTGAATCTCCTCATCGTGTCCTTGACCAGCCTGAAAACCAAAAATTTGTCCCCATTGATTCACCTAACTGTCATCCAAGTCCTATGCGTCATCAAAGTGCCTTTCCACAACTTGCAAACAAAGAGCTTCGTGTCTATGTTAGGAAGATAAAGCCTGGAAAAGGGTAGAAAACTCAAGTTTGCTTCCTCACGCTCAATAGTTTGAACTGGATCCAGATTCTCTAGAAATTGATGCAAGTGAGAGTACTTTTGAGCATGAGTTTAGTGCTCCCACACTTGATGATTTAGACCTTCGAATAGCTCAAAGAAAAGGAGTTAGAAGTTGCACTAAGCACCTAATCTCTAATTTCATGTCATATGAAGGATTGTCTCCATCATATACAGCTTTCGTGTCCAACCTTGACAGAATAGAGATCCCTAGCTTTATTCAAGAAGCTCTTAAACATCAAGAATGGAGGAAAGTTGTAAATGAAGAAATTAATGCATTGGAGCATAATGATACTTGGATTATTATAGATCTCCCTAACGGTAAGAAACTTGTTAGTTGTAAGTGGATCTTTACAGTCAAACATAGAGTCGATGGAAGTGTTGAAAGGTTCAAAGCTCGCCTAGTTGCAAAGGGATTCACTCAGTCCTACGGGATAGATTATCAAGAAACATTCGCTCCAGTTGCCAAACTAAATACAATTAGAGTTCTTCTTTCCTTAGCAGTGAATCAAGACTGGTCATTGCATCAACTAGATGTTAAAAATGCCTTCCTAAATGGAGAACTGAATGAAGAAGTTTATATGGAAATCTCACCAGGATTAGAAGAGATTTTAGGCAGCAATAAGGTGTGTAAACTTCAAAATCTCTCTATGGTCTTAAATAATCCCCACGTGCTTAGTTTAGGAAATTTACAAAATGTTTGATCACTAATAGGTACACTCAATACCAATCAAATCACACTTTCTTTGTCAAATTTTCTCTTAATAAAGAAATTGCAATTGTAATTCTCATAGTTTATGTAGATGACATAATCCTAACAGGAGACTATGAGGAAGAGTTGTTGAATCTGAAACTATACTTGGCCAAGGAATTTGAAATTAAAGACCTCGGGTGTCTGAAGTATTTTCTTGGCATAGAGGTAGCCCGATCAAAGCAAGGTATTTTTTGTCTCTCAAAGGAAATATACACTTGACTTGCTAAAGGAAACGAGGCATGCTTGGCTGTAAACCAGTAGATACACCAATGGATTCAGCTAAGATAGGAATAGAGGAAGGAAGTGGTCCAGTAGACAGGGGGAGATATCAAAGATTGGTTGGTCGCCTTATCTATCTTTCTCATACTCGGCCAAATATAGCTTTTCCTATCAGTGTTGTCATCCAATTTATGAATAATCAATAGAAGAACATATGGAGGCAGTGTATAGAATCCTTAGGTATCTTAAAATGACACGAGGGAGAGGAATATTATTTAGGAGAAGTATAAATCGAGAAGTTGAAACCTACTCAGATGTTGATTGGGCAGGAAATTTACTGGATAGACGTTCAACATCAGGTTATTACTCTTATGTGTGGGGAAACCTTGTGACGTAAAGGAGCAAGAAACAGTTAGTGGTTTTAAGAAGTAGTGCATAAATAGAACTTAGAGTTCTTGCTCTAGGAATTTGTGAAGGCATATGGATAAGAAGACTACTTGAAGAGCTAAGAATAAATGAGAGAGTCTTATAAAGGTATTTTGTGACAATCAAGCTACTATAAGCATAGCCAAGAATCCTGTCCATCATGATAGGACAAAACATATTGAAATTGATCATCATTTCATTATCAAAAAAATTGAGCATGAAGTGGTGCAGCTTAACTATATTCCTACAAAAGCTCAAATCGCAGACATTCTTACAAAAGCTCTTCCAAGGATCAAATTTGAGGAGCTGAGCAACAAGTTGAGCATGTTCAGCATCTACAACCCAACTTGAGGGGGAGTGTGGAAATTCGCACCTCAATCTTAGGGATATATGCTTCTGTTATTTTGATATGTTATTATCTTTAGTAATATGTTTTTTTATTAAATAAAGATTCTGGTTTATCACCAGAATCACATAGGGATTTTGTTTCCTTTTTTAGAGGAGGATTTTCCTCTGTTTGTTGTTTTGTTTCCCTATTTTTAGGAGCCTACAGCTGGAATAATTCTATATATGTATGTCGTTGTACTTCATGAATAATTCAACAAGAAATACAGAGATTTCTATATTTTCCAATGCCTTCATCTCCTCATTCATGGCTTGTTTTCATTTTCTATTGGACAAGGCCTCTGGTAGGGTGGTAAGGATGACAATGGTATTTAGGCTTATAAGAAAGGTTTTATGGGATGGTAAAAAATCCTCAAAGGACAAGAAGTGTGAAAGGGGGTATAGTGGTCATTTTGTACACTCTCTGGTTCCTTTCCTGATGGCTATTAGAAGAATTTGGTCATTACTATCTGCGGAAATATGATGTATATATTTCTCATATTGGAAAGATACAAGAGAGGTATAAATAGAATACAAGGGAATAAACCTGAGCACTAATCTAGCCCTAAAAATCAGGGAAATAATTCTCCCTATAAATGTTGTACCTAAATAAGGAAAGGACAGGAAATAAAACAGATTCTATTTACATTAAATCCTATTATGGGCTGTAAAAATCAAAATCGGATGATTCTGATTGATATGCGCTGATCTCCAACACTCCCCCTCAATCTGGGTGGTAGATTTCTATCATACCCAGATTGGATCTAATGTTTTTTTATGTGTTCCTTAGAAGAGCGTTAGTTAGGATGTCTACTGTCTGCCTGCATGATGGAACACGGTCAACACTTATAATATCATGGTCAATTTTCTCTTTAATGAAGTGTCGGTCAATCTCCACATGCTTTGTCCTATCATGGTGGACTAGGTTCTTTGCAATGCTTATAGCAGCTTTGTTGTCACATAATATCTTCATAGTGTATTTGACAGGAATTCTGATTTCATCCAGCATCCGTTTAGGCCAGATTCCTTCACAAATACCTTGAGTCATAGCTCTAAATTCAACTTCTGCACTACTCCTTGCAACTACGGACTATTTCGTGCTTCTCCAAGTCACCATGTTTCCCCACACAAAGGAGCAATAGCTTGTAATTGATTTTTTGTCAAAGGAGCATCCTGCCCAATTGGAGTCTGTATAAACTTCAATGCTTCTGTTTGAGTTCTTCTTGAAGTAGAGTCCTCGGCCTGGTGTACCCTTGAGGTATTGGAGGATTATGTTCATAGTTTTCATGTGGGCCTCAGTTGGATTAGGCATATAGCGACTAGCCAAGCTCACAGCAAACCCAATGTCGGGCTTAGTGTGAGTTAGGTAGATTAGCTTCCCAGTTAGGCTTTGATATCTATCTTTATTAGCTAGTGGACTTTCCTCTTCACTTCTTTTTACCGATTCTATGGGAGTATTGGCTGCCTTGCATCCAAGCATGCCGGTTTCTTGAAGTAAGTCCAGTGTATATTTCCTTTGTGACACATAAATACCATTCTTTGTCTGAGTAACTTCCATCCCTAGAAAATATTTGAGCTGACCCAACTCCTTGACTTTAAATTCCCTGGCCAAGAGTCCCTTCAGATGCTTGATTTGATCATAATCATTTCCTGTGATAACGAATCATCAACATAAACAATGAACAAGGCTACCTTCCCTTCCACGGAGTGTTTGACAAACATAGTGTGATCTGATTGGTATTGGTTGAACTCGTCTTCCTTGACAACATGAGTCAATCTATCGAACCACGCTCTCAGAGATTGCTTGAGGCCATATAGAGATTTCCGGAGCCTGCACACCATGCTTGAAGTGCTGGATGATTCAAGTCCTGGGGGAATTTGCATATATACTTCCTATTCTAGCTCACCGTTTAGGAAGGCATTCTTGATGTCTAGTTGATAGAGTGGCCAATCTAAATTTGCAGGTAAAGAGAGTATGACTCAAACTGAATTGAGTTTGGCCACCAGTGCAAAAGTCTCTCGTAGTCCACTCCATATGATTAGGTAAACCCCTTTGCCACCAGCAGGGCTATGTACCGATTTATACTACCATTGGCATTGTATTTGATGGAGAGTATCCACTTGCATCCAACCGGTTTCTTCGCTTCCGGTAGCTTGGTGATCTCCCACATGCCATTTTGACCAACGCTTGAACTTCTTTTGTTACAATTGCTGCCCATTCAGGTTGTTGGAGTGCCTCTTGAACATTCCTTGGGATATATGTGCTGTCAAGAGCTGCCACAAAAGTTTTATACCCATGTGACAATTTTCTATAGGACACATACTTCTTAATGGGGTGTTGAGTGCAAGATCTCACCCCTTTCCTTAAGGCAATAGGAATGTCAATGTCATCGACAGGTTCAGGGTTAGGAACAATATTACCTAAGGAAACCTCATTTTCTGGAGCCTAGTTGGATTCATGGTTTTGCCTTCGAGTTGTGCTTGATTCTACTCTCTTCCTTCTCTTTCTGAAGTACGTCGTCCAGTTATCTCTTTGTGCAGTAGGGCCTTGATTCTGTTGAGATAAAGTCCTCTCTCTTGCTTTAGCTGGTACAGTTTTAGTAATTTACAGTGCAGTTTCTACTGCATTTTCCTGTTCAATTTCTGCTGCGTTTTTTGTATTTTTTGGAGCAATTTCCTCTGGTTCAGGTGCAATCTCAATTGGCTTTGCATTTGGGATAGATTGGTTAACTCAAATCCCAAAAGTTGGAATTTTACCACTACAGTTGGATAAGTATGTTCCCCCTGAATACTAACTTTGGGGTAATAAGGTTGATTCTCAAAAATCTGGTTTGGGGTGAATAGCATTTGTACCCCCTTTGGTGAGGAGAGCAGTCGAGGAAAATACATTTGATGGATTTCGGTTCAAGTTTGTTGCGATGAGGGTTTAGGTTATAGACAAAGGTTGAACATCTGAATAGTTTCAAAGGAATGGATGTAAGGATACGGCTGGTTTGGTGTAAGGATTGGAGAGTGGAGTGAAGGGTGTTAAAGTTGAGGATTCGAGAAGACATTTTGTTTATGAGGTAGGTTGCGGAGAGGACAACTTCTCCTCAAAATTGGTTAGGTATGTTTGTAGCTAACATTAGAGATCTGGTCACTTCTAGGAGATGTCTATTCTTTCTTTCGGTGACCCCGTTCTACTGAGGGGTATCTACACATGAACTCTAGTGTATGATTCCATGTTTCTAAAGGTAGGAATTTAGTATAAAGTGATAGTACTCTCGGCCATTGTCACTCCAAAGCACCTTAATTTTGCTTTAAAATTGTGTTTTCACCATAGTATGAAACAGTTCAAATATTCTTCCAACGTCTGATTTCTCCTTCATTAGGAAAACTCAGGTAACCCATGTGTGATCGTCAATGAAAGTGACAAACCATCTTGATCCAGTGACATTTCTGACTCGTGATGGTCCCCATACATCGCTGTGAATTAGGGAGAAAGGTTGAGAGGGTTTATAGGGTTGAGGCGGGTAGGAGCTGTGGGTATGTTTGGACAATTGGCAAATTTCACATTGAAACAACTTCTGATTTTTATTGAATAATGTGGGAAACATTTTTTTCAAGTACATAAAATTTGGGTGGCTTAGCCGATAATGCCACAACATTATAGAATTTTCACTACTTGGAGGAACTATTGCACAAGAGTTGGCCTTGGGTTCCATTTTTTACTCTTCAACTTGGAGGAGGTAGAGTCCAGCACACTCTTCAGCATTGTCAATCGTCTTCCCCGACTCCAAAATCTGAAATTCACATAGGTTAGGAAAGAATTTAATGACACACTTCAAATCTCTTGTCAGTTTGCTAAAGGACAGCAAATTACAGTCAAGTTTAGGTACATAAAGGACTGAATTCAGGTTAATATTTTGTGAGATTGTAGATAAATCAGGATTGTTACGATTTATTATTTTGAATAAATTAGGAAGATAGAATCCTAGGATTGAGGAAAGGATTAGTCAATCCCGATGTCATGGGATTTACCTTCCTATTTTGTCTCCTTTCTGTTTTTATGGGATTCAGTTTCCTATGATTAAGGATTCAGTCTCCCGTTATTTTTCCTATTTATGATGTACCTCTCTGTTGAAAGTATCAATTCAATAAAAAAGAAAGTATTTCTACATGGTATCAAGAGCTTTAGGGTTCCGATCATGAACTACAAGGCTGCTATGGTCGGCTCCAGTTCGGCCACCTCCGATACTACGAGTGGCGTAATAACCCCAGAAGGAGGCAACCAACAGCCCACACGGGAACTCCAGTTCGCACCCATCTTCGCGAGTGACCACTCCCTTCAAATTACCATTCATAAATTGAATGGAAAGAATTATCTTGAGTTGTCCAAATCCGTGCAGTTGGTGATTGACAGCAAGGGAAAGCTTGGGTATTTAAATGGAGAAGTGACAGCCCCAGGCACCGGCTATCCAACATACCGGCAGTGGCGCTCAGAAAACTCTATGATTACGGCATGGTTAATCAACTCTATGGACCCGGTGATTGGTAAGCCCTTCATGTTCTTACCAATAGCTCGTGATGTATGGGAGGCTGTGAGGGAAACATACTCTGACTTGGATAATCACTCACAACTGTTTGAATTGACCACCCAGATGTGGAAGATATAGCAAGAAGAACGGGAAGTCACAGTATATTACAATGAGATGATGACTGTGTGGCAAGAGCTGGATATGTTTGAGGAAGAAGAATGGGAAAACAACAGTGATAGTGCACGATACAGGAAAAAGGTGGAAAGAGGACGAATATTTGTTTTCTTGGCAGGGCTGAATAAAGAACTTGATGAAGTTCGAGGACGTATCTTAGGACGAAAGCCTCTACCATCTATCAGAGAAGTTTTTTCAGAAGTACGTAGAGAGGAGGCAAGGAGGCAAGTGATGCTGAACCATGCTCATGAAGGATCAGTAGTTGTAGCCCGAGGTGGAGACTCAGAAGGAGATAAACGAGGAAGAAAACAGAGACCTTGGTGTGACCATTGTAAACGGCCATGGCACACACGGGAAACATGTTGGAAACTGCATGGAAAGCCAACCTCAAAGAAGAAACCAGGCAATGATAACAGGTTCGGAGGAGATCCACATGCATTCCAAGCAAGCAACACGGACCCAGGGCAACAATCTTCCTCAAAATCTCTTCCCTTCACAAAGGAACAAATAGAGCACCTGCATAAACTCTTCCAATCTCACTCTGTAGAAAATTCTAACCCATCTTGTTCTATAGCCCAGGCCCAGTCAGGTAACCATTTTATTGCTACCGTTGCATGTACAGGGTCTAACGGCCCCTAGATATTAGATTCAGGTGCCACCGATCATATGACTAGTGTGTCATAATACTTCTCCTCATATACACCGTGTGCAGGAAATCAAAAGGTTAAACTTGCAGATGGTTCCTTAGCTACTGTTGCCGAGAAAGGAACTGTGACCATTTCACCATCTTTAAGCCTTAAAGATGTCCTACATGTTCCTAATTTATCGTACAATCTTGTGTCTGTTAGTAAATTAACCCTTGATCATAATTGCCAAATTAATGTTTGGTCTTCTCATTGTGAATTTCAGGATTTATCCTTGGGGAAGATGATTGGGGGTGCTAGGCAAGATAATGGTCTCTACCTTCTCAACAACCATCTTTTTGGAAGGCAAGACCAGCGGGCATGTTTCAATTCTGTCTCTGTTCTTAATAAAAATGTTATGTTATGGCATTACCTGTTAGGACATCCTAATGTTCAGTATTTGAGACATTTGTTTCCCAAGTTATTTATGAATAAAAGTCATTGTCTTTTAAATGCGAATCTTGTGAATTGGCTAAACATCACCGTGTTGTCTTTCCCCTCAACCATATAAACAATCTGAACCTTTTACTATGATACATAGTGATGTTTGGGGTCCCTCGAGAGTCATAACTATTTCTGGAAAACGCTAGTTTCTCACCTTTATTGATGACCATACTAGGGTCACTTGGGTGTTTCTTTTAAGGGAAAAATCTAATGCTGCTCTTGTGTTCAAAAACTTTTATCAAATGGTCCTAACACAATTTCAAACTCAGATTAAAATATTTCGTAGTGATAATGGCAAGGAATTCTTTAACAAAATTAAGGTACTTTTTTTGCTTGAAAAGGGCATTGTACATCAAAATTCTGTCCCAACACTCCTCACAGAATGGGGTTCTTGAAAGAAAGAATAAACATCTTCTTGAAGTTGCTAGGGCTCTAAGTTTCCAAACCAAGGTCCCTAAGTATCTTTGGGGAGAGGCTATCTTAACTGCTACCTATTTGATAAATAGATTACCCACTAGAATTTTGGGCTTTAAAACTCCTTTGCAAATGTTCACTAACTGTTTTCCCTCTTCTCGGCTCATAACTGACATTCCCTTAAAGATTTTTGGAAGTGTAGCCTTTGTTCATAATCATGATATGAAACGTTCAAAATTGACCCCAAAGCACATAAATGCATTTTTGTGGGATATCCCACAAATCAGAGAGGATATAAATGTTTTGATCCAATCGCAAAAAAATTGTATGTGTCTATGGATGTCACCTTTTTTGAAGGAACCTCATATTATACCGGATCCCATCTTCAGGGGGAGCACGGTAGTGAAGATGGTTTCCTAGATACCTCTGATTTATGCCTTAACCTTCCTAACACATCTCTGGAAAACTATGAACCTGAAGATGAAAACTATGTGGAAACAAATGAACCAAATAATCCTGCTGATTCTACACAAATACAGACCACAGTAATGCCATCTCAAACAACAAATTCTGATTCAACAGAGCAGTGGGTGAAATGGCACAAAGGTCTTGTATATACAAAAGAACATCAGGCAGAAAAGAGGAAAAAGGCCATTATCCAGCAGCACCACCAAGAATCTAATCAGAGGGTGGATCGTGAAACTCATAATGATCCTCCAAGAGAACCTGACAATAATTCCTCAGGTAACTTTCAAGCAAATTCTAACCATGATGATCTTCCCATTGCTCTTAAGAAAGGTGTTAGGTCTTGCACAAAACACCCCTTGTCAAACTTTGTGTCTTACAAAAATGTTTCAGCCTCATATTATGCCTTTATCTCACAAGTCACAAGTGTCATTATTCCTAACAATATTCAAGAAGCTCTAAATGTTTCTGAATGGAGGGAAGCTGTCTTTGAGGAGATGAGAGCCCTAGAGAAGAATGCTACTTGGGAGAAAGTGGATCTACCAAATGGGAAGACAATTGTTGGTTGTAAATGGGTATTTACCCTGAAATATAACTCGGATGGCTCACTAGAAAGATACAAGGCACGCCTTGTAGCTAAAGGCTTTACACAAACATATGGAGTGGACTATTATGAAACTTTTTCCCCAGTGGCAAAGCTGAACACAGTTCGAGTCCTTCTTTCGGTTGCTACCAACCTTGACTGGCCATTAATTCAGTTGGATGTAAAAAATGCATTTCTGAATGGAGACCTAGAGGAAGAAGTCTACATGGAACCTCCTCTCGGGTTTGCTGGAAAATTCGGGAATAAGGTGTGCAGGCTAAAAAAATCCTTATATGGTCTCAAACAGTCCCCGAGAGCATGGTTTGAAAGACTCACAAGGTTTGTAAAAGGGCTGGGATATAATCAAGGCCAATCTGATCACACACTCTTCATGAAAAAATCTGCGAAAGGCAAAATTTCAGTTTTAATTGTCTATGTAGATGACATAATACTGACAGGAGATGATGTAACTGAGATAAATATATTGAAGCAAAGCCTAGCCAAGGAATTTGAAGTTAAAGACCTTGGTCAGCTTCGGTACTTTCTTGGAATGGAGGTGGCAAGATCAAAGAAGGGCATAGTAGTTTCACAGCGGAAATATATCTTAGATCTCTTGAGAGAAACTGGAATGAGTGGTTGAAAACCCTCAGATACTCCTATAGAAACCAAGACTAAACTTGGAGATGTCAAAGAAGGTGTCCCAATTGATTAAGGCAGGTACCAAAGGTTAGTAGGGAAACTTATCTATTTGTCCCATACTCGTCCTGACATTGCCTTTGCTGTCAGCATGGTGAGCCAATTCATGCATTCTCCATACGAAGAACACCTTGAAGCTGTTTACAGAATTCTTAGGTATCTAAAGGGTACACCAGGAAAAGGTCTCTTCTTCGGAAAATATGAGAAAAGAGGAATTGAAGTGTATACTGATGCCGATTGGGCTGGGTCTATTACGGATAGGAGATCAACCTCTGGATACTGCACTTTCCTATGGGGTAATCTAGTCACATGGAGGAGTAAAAAGTAAAATGTTGTTGCTAGAAGTAGTGTTGAAGCCGAGTTTCGATCAATGGCTCAAGGAGTGTGTGAGATTCTGTGGCTGAAGAAAATACTAGAAGAACTTGAAAGACCAATAATTTTTCCCCTGCAGCTATACTGTGATAACAAGGCAGTGATAAGCATTGCTCATAATCCAGTCTTACATGACCGGACCAAACATGTTGAGATTGACAAACATTTTATCAAGGAGAAGCTTGAGGAAGGAATAATTTGCACTCCATTCGTCCCAAGCAATCAACAGATAGCTGATGTTTTAACCAAGGGTCTGTTAAGACAACCTTTTGAACATCAAGTTACCAAGTTGGGCATAGTAGACATCTTTGCACCAACTTGAGGGGGAGTGTAGATAAATCAGGATTATTACGATTTATTATTTTGAATAAATTAGGAAGATAGAATCCTAGGATTGAGGAAAGGATTAGTCAATCCCGATGTCATGGGATTTACCTTCCTATTTTGTCTCCTTTCTGTTTTTATGGGATTCAATTTCCTATGATTAAGGATTCAGTCTCCCGTTATTTTTCCTATTTATGTTGTACCTCTCTGTTGAAAGTATCAATTCAATAAAAAAGAAAGTATTTCTACAAAGATAATAATTGATCCTTTACACATGACCTTAGAAAGAGTACCATCAACTATCCAAACTATGTAATTATTTAGGTATGGAGAATAGCTTTTAAACACAATTAAGTCTCCAGTCATGTGATCTGAGGCTCCGGAGTCAATGATCCATGACTTTGGTTTTCCCTTGCTAGTATTTAGAGCATGCAAGAAGTTACCTTTTTGTGCCACTACAGCTGTACCAATTGTTTGCTGCAGAATTTTTTGTAGTGCTTCCATTTACTCCTTGTTGAATGGAGATGGGTCAGAATTGACTTCAGCTGTGTTGCCTCTGCTGTCCTAGTTTCTGGTCTGTTTCGCCTCTGAAGGCCTGCCATGAATGATCTAGCAGGTGTCCTTAGTGTGACGCGGTTTCTTACAGTGATCACACCAGAGCCAATTTTTCTTTTGAAATAGGCGAGCCTAGTCCCCCCTTGCTGCTATTGCTAAGCCTTCAATGGATAGGGTTGCGATGGACTTTCCAAGTATCACTTTCCTTCTGCTCTCCTCCCTTCTCACTTCCGAGAATACTTCCCAGATTTTTGGAAGGGGTTTGGTTCCAAGGATTCTCCCCCGAACTTCATCAAGTTTTGTGTTCAGCCCCATTAGGAACTTGTAGATCCTATTCTTCTCCACCAATTCATTGTACTTCTTCTTATCCTCTATACAGCTCCATTCAACTTCTTCATATATGTCCAGTTGCTACCAATATCGACTTAGTGCATTAAAATACTCAGTGACTGAGAAATCACCTTGTCGAAGGTCATGGAATATGCTTTTGATCTCAAATAATGCAGACGTATTGTCCACATTGGAGTAAGTTTCCTTCACTGCATCCCACATCTCCTTGGAAATGTCATAGTACATGAAATTTTCCCCAATTTCATTAGTTATGATGTTGAGCAGCCATGACATGACTAAACTATTTTTCAGTTGCCATTTGTTGAGGTTGGGGTCCCCCTTTTCTGGACGCTTGGAGTCTCTCGTGATGGAACCTTCATTCCCTTTTCCTTGAAGGAAGATCTTGACTGACCGCACCCATTAAGTATAATTCTAACCATTCAATTTGTGACCAATGATAGGGAGAGCAAGCCCTTCGACCAAACTAGTGGTCGAACCTTCTGGCTTGTTCTCTCCCATGGTTGGCTGCGCTAGGTTAGGGATGATTCAAATCAATCTCTGATACCATGCGAAAATATGATGTATATATTTCTCATATTGGAAAAGATATAAGAGATGTATAAATAGAATACAAGGGAATAAACATGAGCACTAATCTAGCCCTAAAAATCAAGGAAATAATTCTCCCTATAAATGTTGTACCTAAATAAAGAAAAGACGGGAAATAAAACTGATTTTATTTACATTAAATCCTATTGTGGGCTATACAAATCAAAATCGGATGATTTTGATTGATATGCGTTGATCTCTAACACTATTCATATGAAATTCATATTCATCTTACAATAAAGGGTTAGATACTATTACCTCATTCGAAGGCTCCGAGTTGGGTTGGACTCTTGGGCTTGCACAGGTTCAGGAATAACCATCTTCCTTCTTGTGAACACCTTGCCTTTGCCATACCTTACATTCTCAAGAACAGACTCAGTCACTAGGTCAAGAATGGTTTTAGACATAGGTTCAACATTAGTGACTTCAAGAGGAGGATTAAGGACAACATGAAGGTCATGAGAAGGACCTTGAGACACAGGAAGTAAGGGATGGTCATGAGAAGGACCATAAGACACAGGAAGTAAGGACAAGTCAAGCAAAAAATCTTCCTTATCTTCCTTCATTGACATCTCCCCCCTGAAGATAAGGATAGGAAAAATAGGGCTCTTCTTCACTAAAGGTAACATCCCTGGAGACATAGAATTTTTTGGATGGAAGGTGATAACACTTGTACCCTTTTTGGGTTGAATAATAACCCAAAAAGACACACTTTAGAGCTCTTGGATCGAGTTTCCCTATGTTTGGACTGTGAATATGGACAAAAGATACACATGCAAAAATTTTAGGGACAAGATTATTGAAAATGTGTAGATCAAGATAGAAAATGGAGAAGAGATCCATAGGAATCTTGAATCCTAAAACTTTAGTGGGCAAGCGATTTATAAGATAAGTAGAAGTCATAATAGCTTCCCCCCGGAATAATTTAGGGGCATTTCTTTGAAACAATAGGGCTCAGGTCTTTTCAAGAAGATGACCGTTTTTTTGCTCTACTAACCCATTTTGTTGTCGGGAATGATACAAGATGATTCATGGATTATTCTTTCTTTTTGGAAAAAAATGCATAAGAGTCTGATTAAAATAGTCCTTAACATTATCAGACCTGAATCGTTTAATACTCACCCCAAATTGATTTTTAATCATGCAACAAAAATTTGGGAAAACAATACTAATATCAGACTTGTGTTTGAGCAGCAAAATCCAGGTAACACATGTACAATCATCAATAAAAAACACAAATCATCTTGTTCCAGAGACATTAGGAATGGAAGAGTGACCCTAAACTTCACTATGAATAAGAGAAAAAAGAATAGAACTTCTTGTATTACTAATTGGAAAATTGACACGCTTATGTTTAGCAAGTTCACATACTTCACAATGGAATTGTTCAACATCAAGACCTTTAAACAAAGCAAGAAAAAGACTCTTAACAATAAAAAAGGATGGATGACCTAATCTATGGTGAACGAGCCAAATTTTGTCTTTTTTGGTTAAAAGAAGTTCTGAGGTAAAAGAATATGGGTGTCCAAGTCCGTTCTTGGTCTTGTTTACCTGACAAGGTGCTTCATAGAGGTAGAGGTCATCCTGCTCCCTAGCACGTCCAATCATCTTTCTTGAATTCTTGTCCTGAAAAACACAATGATCATTGTAAAAAACCACTTTGCAAGATAAATCTTTAATTAATTTCTGAACAGAAATCAAATTTGTGGATAGTTTAGAGACATGAATGACATTTTTTAAGGTCACTAGGGAGCTTAATTGGACATCTCCTATACCAGCTACAGTGATTAAGGAACCAACAGCTGTGGATATTTTCTTATTGCTTAAGCATGGAGAATAGGTGAAAAATATAGTGGGGTTGTTGGTCATATGGTCTGTGGCTCTTGAATCCATAATCCAGGAGTTAGTAAAAATTGTACCTGAGACATTGAATCCACTGAAAAAAGGTAACTTACCCGAATAAGTCACAGAACAAGTACCTGAGAGCTTTTCAAGGTTATGTAGAGAGACATTTGAAACCTCACATTCGGCTGACATCGTGAGAGAAAAAACAGGATTGTTGGATTTACAGAGTCAAGGCAGAGAAACAGACGTAACCAATTTTTGCAAGCAGGGTAGAATTCTATCCAAACAGAGACCGTAACAGACGTAATCAAACAGAGAAGGTGAACCCACTATCCAAACAACTTTGGACCGGAGTTCCGACCACTGAAACAGAAGCAAGGGTCTCCGACGTGTTGAATGGAACAAACTGCGTCGCTCTCCGGTGACCGAAAGGTGGTGCGTGACTTTCACACGCTGAGAACTCCAAATGCGTATGGCGGCACGTGATAGGGTCTCCAACAGTGGCGCTCAGGAGGCCCTGGTTGGCAATGAAGGCCACTGTTTGAGTTTCTAGAGTACTGCTTGGGTTTCTAGGGTACTGTTTGGGCACTATTTTGGGTTTATGGGTACTATTTGAGCACTGTTTGGGGTTTCTGGGTACTGTTCGAGCACTATTTGGGGGGTTCTGGGTATTGTTTGGGTTATGGGTACTGTTCGAGACTGTTTAGGCACTGTTTGGGTACTATTTGAGGCAATGAATGCCAAAAGTAAAGGGTAATAAAGGCCAAAAACAGAGATTAGTTGGCAATGAAGGCCAACCGAAAAAAAGGCTCAGCGAAAAACAGAGATAATCCTGGATTGGAACTGCTCTAATACCATCTTAGAATTTAAAGAATATGAACATTGTGTATTATTTCATCATAAAGAATGTTTACAAAGGCATAAATATATAGAGGAGTTGTTATACATTAAATCTAGTTCCTACAAAATAAGCAACAAATTAATAAGACACTAAAAACAATGTCTATACTAAAAACGTAAGAACAAGACCGAGAGGCTATCGTCCACAAAGGCCACCGTCCATAGTGGCCACCGTCCAACACATATGAGATGATTGGTGATGAGTTCCTCCCTATGGTGTATGGCAGTACCACTACAGTTGGTGTAATTGGTTGAATTTTACTCTTAATGGGTCCATAGCCCTCAATGTGGGGATGAGGTCTCTACTGCAGCATACTCCTAATGTATGCCACCTAAGTGAGAATGAAGATGGGTCGTCTCCTATGAATTTTAGGCATGATTCCAAGATAGAGCGTCGCCATTAAAGCACAAAACGGCTAAGAGTAGTATATCTCTCGGGAATGTTATGCAGTTGCTGGACGTGCTCCAACTGTTAACTCAAAAGTTGGGTTCAAAGAGGTATCCATTCCAAACTTTTATAGGGTTGTCACCCACTTATGCCTAAGGTGAAGTTCAAATCATTTTGGATACTTAACTAATGCATGACATTCTTGTTTTACTTTTCTAAGTTTGAAGCATAAGGGGGATTGTCAGATTTGTGGGTCTTGAGAATGTTTCAAACTTAGAGTGTCCATGTGTGTGTTTTGTCTAAGGCTTAAGCCCCATATTGCCTAAACTAGACTCATGAGGAATGTTTATATATGAAAGTGTTCCAGGGATAGATACCTTATGGTGTTGAGCTAAGATTGTAGACTTGGGCTTAGCTTAATATACACACATGCGCGCGCCCACCCCACCTCGTCTCACTTCGGCAACGTGCATATGGGCTCTACCTGATTTTATCTTGGGCCTATCCTTTCGCCAACCCATTTAGAGACCAAAATGTCTATTTGGAGTGTCGAAGACTTATCTGATGAGGTGCTTACTTAGTAAGCTACCTTGGTCTATTTATTGGTTCCACCACTAGAACCTAATATCAAATAATTGGTTGCTTATTTCCTATGCCCTTTCCTCCCTCTACTATTATTCTTCTTCAACATACTCATTTGCTACCTTGCACGCACCAGAGAGTTACCATGCAATCTCTGTTGCGTATTCTGACTAGGAACGGGAGGTCTGCTGCTTAATGTACCAGGATCATCGTCTGGACGAGTTTCTGAGGAAACCCACATCTAATCCTGGAGGGTTGCCTGTCGAGGCCATTCCACCAAGCATTGGTCCGGGTAGGACAGAGACACACCTTTAAGGACAATGCTTAGCATGATTCATGGTAATCTTGTTCCAATCCTTCCTTGTTCTTGTTAATTCCTTTATGATTTGTTCTTTGTTCTTGTATTTTCAGTTTCGTCAGTAGCTCAAATACTAGTGCCCACACCAATATTTCTAACAATATCACCTTCTAGTATAAGTGAAAGATGGCTGAGAGGATCTCTATCAACCAATTCCAAAATACTCGAGATTTAAGTCAAGGAAAAAGGATAATGGATTTAAACCAAAAGCTTATGAACTTGAAGAGCGAAGAGTAGACTGTTGAGCAAATTGGAGAAAAGATTTCATCCTCTCAGTCTTTTCCCCACAAAAACATGATTAAGTTCATACTACTTCATGACAATGTCTCCATGGCCACTGGCAAATGAACGGTCGGCCCTTTCTGAGGTGTCCAGTCACCAGACTCGGATGATCGGAGATGGTTGCCATAATGACATCATGGCTGCTAGAGTGACTTCACAATTGGACTAAGCAGTTCTCGACCAGAGAGACTAGGGCTCTATATACCAACTTAAGACAGTTGATAATTTGAAATTTGTTGAGAGTAATCCTCTTACCCCTCTAATTTATATTGACAAAACATAGCAATCAAATCCTTTAATTATAGGGATTGATTAAGATATTTACAGCAAGTTTCCTATTTAAAATTACATTAGGAATCAACAAAAATCAAATAAATCAATGTATATCAAGAATAAATCAAGCAATATCAACAATTACCATGTTTTATCAGTGATGTGTTACCATTGTTGCACTGTAACACAGTCTTTTACTGGCCTGCATCTTAATTATGCTTGGCATATTCATACATATTTGCTCTTTTACAAATGTTATAATTGTATTCTTTGTTGTCTTCGCTTTGATGTTAAATACTATAATTTGACATTTATATTCCATATACTACTTTACTACTCTTATCCCTTACCAATTTTGCTTGTTGACAAGATGGAATGATATGGAAAAGTTTAATATGTTGCAGGAATAAGGTTCAAGTGCATAAGAGAAAGCAATCAATACATAACCGGGGGGAGACTATGCAGAATTCAAGGGGAGCATATCTTTGGAAGCAGTCTGCAAATTTTCCTATTTACTAACAATTTTAAATCTGATATGTTGCTATGATACACATGTTGAAAGAGAGAAAAGAGAGAAACATATGAAGAAACTATGTGTTTCAACTACATAATTTACATAATATGGGACTAACAGTTGTACTACTAATTACACCTAATTACATATGTTTCTAACACTCTCCATTAAGCTGCAGCATATAGATCATATGCACCAAACTTGCTACACAAATAATTTATTTGTGGACCTCTCAAGGACTTGGTGAAGACATCTGCTAGCTGATCATTTGAGTTGACAAAGTTTATGGTGATGTCTCCTAATAAAATCTTTTCCCTGATAAAATGACTGTCGACCTCAATATGTTTGATCCTTTCATGGAACACTAGATTGGAAGCTATATGCAAAGTAGCTTGGTTGTCACATGAGTGTCATTTTCATAACCTTACCAAATTGAAGTTCTTTGAGGAGTTGTTTCAATCAAATGAGTTCACAAGTGACTAAGGCCATAGTTCGGTATTTTGTTTCGGCACTAGATCTTGCAACTACATTTTGCTTCTTACTTTTCTAAGAAACTAAGTTGCCTCCAATGAGTACACAATACCCGGAAGTAGATCGTCTGTCAATAAGAGAACCTACCCAGTTAGCATCTAAGTATCCAGCGACCTGAGTATCTCCCTTATCTTCATAGATAAGGCCTCTCCCGGGAGCTCCCTTAATGTATTTGAGGATTAGTATCACTGCATCCCAGTGGCCCTCACAAGGAGAGTTTAGGAATTGGCTAACCACACTGACTGCAAAAGAGATGTCTGGCCGAGTAATAGTGAGACAGTTTAACTTCCCAACCAATCTCCTATACTTTCCTAGATTCAATAAAGGTTCCCCCTGATCTGGTAGGAGTTTAGCATTTGGCATTTGGATCCATGGGAATATCAACTGACTTGGCATTCAATAATCTTATTTCTTCAAGGATATCCATAGCATACTTTCTTTGAGACACCACTATATCATCCTTGGATTGAGTCACCTTTATTCCCAAGAAGTATCAAAGTCTGCTAAAATCTTTGGTTTGAAAGTGATGACCAAGACATTGTTTTACCTGAATTATGTCATGGTGATCACTGCCAGTGATAACAATGTCGTGAACATACACAATCAAATAAATACACCCTTGAGTTGAATGGCGATAAAAGACAAAACGGTCAACCTCACTGCGTGTCATGCCGAACTATTGAATTACAGTACTAAATCGGCTGAACCAAGCCTTATGAGACTGTTTAAGGCCATACAGAGATTTGTAAAGACAACAAACTAGTTCAGAAGACTCCCCCAAAGCAACAAATCTTGGGAGTTGGTCCATGTAAATCTCTTCTTCTAGATCACCATAGAGGAAAAATATTCTTGAAGTCCAACTGATGAAGGGGCCAATGGCGAATAGCAGCCATTGACAGAAAAAGTCGAACCAAAGCCATCTTCGCCATGGCGAGAAAGTGTCCCCATAATCCAAACCAAAAATTTGGGTATACCTTTTTGCCACCAGACGAGCCTTGAGGCGATCAATCTTGCCATCAGGGCCAACCTTGACCGTATAAATCCACTGACAACCTACAACAAACTTCCCGAGAGGAAGAGGAACAAGTTCCCAAGTACCACTACTCTGAAGGGCACACATCTTACCGATCATAACTTGTCTCCACCCAAGAAGAGATAAAGCGTCACCTGGAGAGTTAGGAATAGACACAGAAGACATGGAAGAAAGACAAGCAAAATGTGAAGAAGATAGGCGATGATAACTTAAATTAACATAATGAGGAGAAGGGTTACGAGTAGACCATATACCTTTTCGGAGAGCAATAGGAAGGTCAAGTTCAAGAGACAGTACCGGAGCTGGTAAAGGAATTGGTGCCGGAGGAGAGTCCACATTGACCTCTACAACTTCTGGTACAGGTAGGGGTAGTGGAGGTTGTTGTGGTCAACGATGATATAAAATATAGTAAGGAACCTAATGATCAAGCACAGAGGAAGGCATGCGGTTAATCAAATAACAGACAGTAAGAACAACATCGCCCCAGAAGCAGAAAGGAACATAGCCATGAAGTAAAAGGGTCTGAGTTGTTTCTACGAGATGTCTATTTTTACGTTCAGTGACTTCATTTTGCTGAGGGGTATGGGCACAAGAGGTTTGGTGAATAATCTCATGAGAAGCCATAAAGGATTGAAATGGTTGAGACAAATACTCACAGGCATTATCACTACGCAAGCAACGTATAGGAACACCAAATTGAGTTTTAATTTCATGATAAAATTTTTGAAATATTGAAAATAACTCAGGCTGATTTTGCATAAAAAATAACCAAGTGCAGCAAGAGTAATCATCAATGAAAGTGACAAAATATCTGGATCCTGGAGTAGAAACAATACGACTGGGACTCCAAATATTAGAATGCACTAAAGCAAAAGGAGAAGATGCTTGACTGCTGACTTTACCGAGAAACGGACTACAAGTGTGTTTTCCTAGTTGACATGATTCACAAGAGAGACTAGACAACTTAGAGAGGCTGGACACCAATTTTTGTAGCTTAAGAAGGCTAGGATGACCCAACTGTGCATAGATAGTGAGAGGATAATCCTTGACAGCGCAAACACAAGAGGATTGGAGTGCTGGTAGAGGCCATGAGACTCACATCTAGTGCCAAGTATCCGACCTGAACTCCGGTCCTACAGAATGACAGAGTCTTTAGTAAAGGTAATCATACAATCAAAAGACTGAGTCAAACGACTAATGGAAAACAAATTAAAAAGAGACCCAAGAACATAAAGGACAGAGTCTACTGAAAGGGAAAGGATGGGTAGTGTCGATCCCCTGGGATCGAGACTTGGAACTATTTGCTAAGGTGACAGTAAGCAAATAACCATTGTGAGAAAAGTTGGAGAAAATGGTCTTATTACCAAAAATGTAGTCAGTTGTACCAGAATCAAGAACCCAAGTACCAATGGATGGGGAACAAGAGAGACAAGCAAATGAAGTACCAATATGTGCAACAAAGGCAATGGAACTAGGTCTGACGTTGCTCAAACCACTTCAGAAAATCGGCATAGGCAGCTGTTGGAGCAGAGAAATCAGAGGATTTACGTTGTGCAAACCACTGTATAAAATCTGCATACTCAACATTCTGGGCGTCCTTAGAGCTATCTGAGGAGGTAGAACTAGCCATGAATCAGTAAACAACAACCAAACAGTATCTGAATGTACTGATTCAAAAGGGAGTCGCAACAAACGATCACGAACACAAAAGGAGAGGGCAGATCCAGACAGAAGAGAGAAGGGCAACCACGGCGCTGCAAACGACTATCGGAGGTGGTGGCCCACGCGTCGTCACGCACCGGCTAAAGAGCAGTGTGCATTGTTGTGCGCAGCTACTATTGATGGCGCGTATGGGTGCATCATGGGGCTGCTAGGGCCGAGCTTCTGGGGTCTGGCCGAACAGGTAAAGGTGATTCCGGTGGTGGGGTCTCTGTCCGAAAAGGTCGCTGGAAAAGTCGTCAGTCACTGAAAAAGTATGACTGTGTTAGCAGACAACAATGGACAACGACAGGCAGCAACAAAAAAGATGGATCTACTGGAAAGAGGACACAACAAGAGAAGAAAGGCCAGCAAACCAGAGTGGAAACACAGTTTAACTGAAAAAAAATTTCACCAGAGAGCAGTGGGCTCACCGGACATTCACAGTTCTAGGGTTGTCTCTCTTTCAGTTTTAGATATCATATTAAAAGAGAGAAAAGAGAGAAACATATGAAGAAACCGTGTGTTTCAACTACACAACAAAAGCTGAATATATACTTAATAGATAATAAATAATTACACAATTTATATAATATGAGATTAACAATTATACTACTAATTACACCTAATTACATATGTTTCCAACAACACATATCTAATTGCTCTGATATTTATGCTCCCTCTTTTGATTGTTAACCTATCCTTAAGGTTCATCAACATAAAAAGTGAGGAGGCTATTAGTCCCAAGGTTTCATGAACTTAAAAAGTTACTAATGTTGGATATAACAATTATTAAGTGATTGTATTTTGAAAGGGATCCAATCAAACCGAAAATCTCGCAAAGCACACTTAGAGCCTGGATAACCTTTTTTTATATATTAAAAAAAACACTTACTTTTTTTTTAAAAAGTACTTTATTATATTTTTAAGTATGTTTGGATGTCACTTAAAAAAAAGTAGAAGTAAAAAATAATACTAAAATCACTTAATTCTAAAACTAACAATTTCCTGCTTCTAAAAAAAAGTGAAAGAAGAAGTTATTTTTAAATATAATTTTATGAAAACACTATTAAAATAAGTATTTCTTAAATATTACTCCAAATGCAAAACAACTTTTTTTAAATTAAAAAAAAAAGCACAACTAAGAGAAAAAGTATAAAAAAAGTGCTTTTTATAGAAGTGTATCCAAATGAGCCCTTATGTTATTTTACAGAGCAATCCTGATTTTCTTACTGCGTATAGTATCTACACCTATTTTAACATTGGGTACTGTTCATGGGATCCACCCGTGATAAGTACTAAATCATGTTTTTTTTTAGTATATGTTTATTAACAAACTTTTCTATGTCGTTAATTACTTTTTTTGTTCTTCGTTAACCAAGTTTTTCACGAACATAAAAACCATGTGATAAAATCTTGTGTCATTAACTAACTTCTATACGTAATTAACTACTTTTTTGTTCTTCATTAATCAATTTTTTTTCACGAACATAGAAATAAAGTTAGTTAATGAAGAATAAAAAAATAATTAATTACGTATAAAAATTGATTAATGATACAAGATTTTATTACATGATTTTTATTCTCGTAAAAAAAGTTAATTAACGAAGAATAAAAAATAATTAATAACGTAAAAAATTAATTAATAGACATATACTAAAAATATAAAATAAAAATAAAAATATAATTTAATATTGTACACGAATAGATCCTATAAATAATACTTGATGTGAAAATAAATATAAATACTATTAAATGTAATATGATACTTTTCTTTAACAAAGACATATTTTGAAAAGTATGCTATAACTAAGAAGCCCTTTTCAGGTACAAAAGTCAAATTTTGGAAGAGAATTTCAGACTGTACATAAACAACTTTCTATGTCAACTCATTCAGTGAACGAGCCAACTGGATACACTTCAAACTGACTGAAGTTGCAAACTAGTCAACTGCATCAACCTGTGACGCTAGACTGATAGTTACAAAACCTAATTCAGATTCTAAATTTCAAGACTTCATCAAGAAAAAACGAGGCTAAAGCTAGAATATATTCACTATGATCAAGAAATTCAAGAAAAAAACCTTTTAAGTTGATATGAAGCCTTATTTGACAGAATTAAGCCTTGAAGTGTATCACTATGATATTATTATTATAATTATTATAATAATAATATGCGCATCTATGCACCTTTCCCTAAAATGAACGGAAAAAATAGGGTGTTGCTAACAAAAGAGGTTTCTAGGGATTTAGATCTGTTCAATTTTTTTTTTAAATAGTCAAATAAAAAAGGAAATAAATATAAAAATATTATTAATAAAATTCGATTATAATATATAAAATTTATTTTATAACATTTATATTTATCATTCTTCCGTGCTTACTATTCGAGAGAAAAAATAATTTCCGAATCCAACAAATTGACATGGAGATAAGTGCAAGCGCTCAAGCTTACAGCAGCAAATCCCGAAAAGATATAGCATCTTATACCTTGTAGACAGGTCCGAAGCCACCCTCACCGAGTATGTGAGAAGGATTAAATTTTTTTGTAGCTGCAATCATGGTTTTATAGTTGAAGATCCTACGCTCCTCGGTTGCTATTCTCAATAATTCTTCATCATCGTGTTCCCCTATCAGACACAACAACACAAGAAAAGAAATCAATTATTGTCTGGACATTTGGGACACCAGAAAATAAATTATATAAAATCAAGAACTGGGTTTCATTTTTCTTTTTTCTTTTTTCTTTTTTCTGACTCACCACAAGAGATGCTACGAGTAAAAGATTGAACGAGATCTTTGAGAACAGAAGACATGTTGCTGCTGTGTCGGTGGATTCTCTCTCCGTCCTGACAGAATAGTCCGACGACCTGTCGTGTGTTTCAATTTCAACACTAGTCAGTGAGTGGTGACTTTTTTGAGACGATAGTAACCCTGTAATGAACTTTTAGAGGCACCACAGCTTGTCAGCTTCGCTTGATTTCATAATCAGCTTACCTTCGTGTCAGATTGGCAGCACCGCAGAATGCACACCGTGTTTTTTCTTCTATTTTATCTTTTTATACCTACTATCATATATTATTATAATTATTATTATATATATATATATATATATTTATATTTTATTTAATATTATTTATTATATTTTTTTATTATTTTATCTTTCTCAATTACATATTTTTAAAAAGAATATATATAATACATATATTTCTATAATAGTATCTATCCATATTCATATTAATTTTATATTTTTACCTCAAATAATATATATATATATTTTTATATAATATTTAATATTATTTATTATATTTTTTTTTTTTTTTACTCAATTATATCTATTAAAAATAGTATAAATAATACAGTATAGAATAATTATTTTTCTATTCATAATTCCATTTGTAATTCTTTTGAGTATTATATTATTATCATTTAACTGTATATTTCTATGTTATTAAAAAAATTATATGATAATAATTATTTTTAAATTAAACTTTTTTAATAATATGTTCACTCACATATGATTAAATAATAATATAAATAAATTTAATAAAAAAATTTATCTCTTACTTTTGATTTTATGTCTTATTTTTGTCTCATAATCATATTTTTAAAATTTTCATCTCAAATCATTTCACTCACTAAATTTGTTCTAACTACGAACACCAATAAAAATAATAGTGGAATGTGCTAACATAGCACAAGTGTACAGTTAATACTATCTAAGAAGAATATTAAAAAAAAAAGTAATTTGAGACAAATATAATGAATTTTAAATAGATTTAAGACAAGATAAAATAATATAATTGTGAAACAATTTTGAAAAGACTAGCATTGTGTTGTGCCATCAAAACTCCTTGGTTTAAATAAGATTTTGGTACTAATAATTTTTTTCTCATTTGAATTTTGATTCTTATAATTTATTTTTTTAAACTAGTCTCTATATTTTTATTTATTTAAATTTTAGTCCCTTAAAAACTAATATTTTAATAAGTAAAAATTTTAAAGACCAATCGTTCATAAAAAATAAGAATTAATACTTTAATAAATAGAAATTATAAAGACTAAAACTCAAAAAAACTGAAAAATATAAGAATCAATTTTTTAATGATAAGAATCAAAACTCAAATTAGTGAAAATATAACGATTGATATCAAAAAATTAAATTTTAGGGACCAAAAGCCAAATGGATAAAATTATTGCGACCAAAATTTCGTTTAAACCAACTGTAACTATTATTCATTGGATAATAGTGTGTAATAAAAATTCTATCACATTATCTTAATGCAATCTACTTTATGTCTAATTCATTCACTTTAATTCAAATTTAATATTAAATAATCAAAGCTTCTTTGAGAAGCTTTGATCAAACAATGACTCAAATGATCTTAGCTTTCAAGAGAAGCCAAAAACTCTCTCCTCTCCCTCTCTCTATGCACGGCTGGATGCAGCTCAAAGCAAGGAAAATTAATTGTTTCAATTATTCATTTTATCACACAATTTCCATAATTAACTAAAACACTTTCTCTCTCATCCTTTCTTCATTCTTCTTCATTTTTCTTTTCTCCTCCTTCTCTCTAGAACCCCCCACGGCAACCCCTTTTCCTCCTCCCTCAACCCTCACAAAAATTACATCTAAGCACATTTTCTTAATTCTCTCATCATTCTAAATATCTTTTCTTCTTGGAATTTCTTGAAAATCCATCATCTTTAACATTTTCTCCAAGCATCAAGCTTTGAGCTTTTTGGGTAAGTTTCAAGACCTCTCTTCCTTTCTCTCCATTTTCGTGGTTATGGTATTCATGTTGGCTATCCATGCTTCATTTTTCAAGCATTGGTGTTGATTTGACAAAGTTGAAATTTCTAAGGTTCTCGGTGGGTGCAAATCCGAAAATTACAAAGAAGATTCTTGGTGTTTCTTTTGTTCTCTTCACTTAGGTAAGAGGAAGACACTCCTCCTCAACCTCTCTTAGCATCTAGGAACCTTGGTTGTATGATTTGTGGAAAAACCCTAAAGAGGGTTATTCTTTAAATTGATTGATTATTATGTTTATATGTTGAATTTGTGATAATTGTGATCTTGGATTGATTGGTTGTATATGAAAGTATGTTGGATTGGATTATGTGATTGGAAATGGAAGAAAAATATTTGAGAACCTTTCTTGGAGGGCTACGGTTTTGAGCTTGGAAAAAGGGGAAATTTGTGAACAAATTATGATGAGTATAAGACTTAAATTAATTGAGTGATAAAATGGAATTTAATAGGAGAAAAGTTTGAGATTGAAGCCTACAAGGTGGCCACGGTTTTGAGCCTAATGTTAGGGTAATTGGTGAGCCAATGTAACAAGTAAGAATTGAGTGAAATTAGATTGTAACCTATAAGGTGATAAATTGTAAAGAATTAGGAATTAAATTCCTAGTGAGGCCACGACCTCTAAGACATTTTTAGGTGTAAGTATGTGATTTTGGTAAATTGGAAGCATAAGTCATTAGGTAATTAGAAACCTATGTAATGAAATGGATAATTAATAAATGGGAAGAATTTAACATAATCAAAGGTAATATAAATTTTAAAAGGTTAAGAGTGAGATTGTCATAAGACTTAAGGTAAATACAAGTGAGAGAAGAACAAGAGAGTGTGAGGCGTAAGAATTTGAAAAATTTACGAGTTGTAGGAAATTAAGTTACCTTGGGAGATTTGATTAATTGTACGAATTGAATTGGACATGAACCTTAAAAGGGAGACAAATTCTAATTTAGGATTCATAATGGACCTAAGAATGTATCAATTGACTTGATCTTTATATTATGATGTTATGGGTCTATGTGAGTGACCACTTGTATATTGATGCTTATATTGGCCTGATGTGGCATATTTTGGAATTGTATGAGATTATGGATCAAACCTGTTCATGCATAGTGTCTTATGCATTGTGAATGTCCTGGTGGACTGTTGTAAGGCCAAGTTGCCTAGGAGATTTAACACACCTTAGTGCGGGTGCGAATAGACTAGTGTAGGTCATTGGTTGACCTTGGGGGTGTCGGGGTGCGGATTCCTCGCAATGGGAGGTTGGTAGCTCTCCTGCCCGTGGGGTAGACCGATGCAAACGCATCGACGATCCGGACTGAGACACTATCCTATATCGTGATCTAGTGTAGAATGTCTGTACAATGCCATGATTGTGCACGTGAAAAACTGTTGAGTTATAACACTTTGGCCTCGGCAGTCGAGTTACAGACATGTCTCATGATCTTTCTCTCCTACTATTTGAGTCTAGCTCCATGGAGTAGGAAATTTGAATACTGTGTGCATGTGCATCATGACATGTTTGACTGTTGATAATCACTGTCTTATATGAACTTGAACTGTTGGTATCATTATAGTAATGAATATCTGCCTGGAATTGTTTATCTGTTTGCTATCGGATTTACTGTTTATGATTTGAACATGTTGTTTCTGAATTGTTGGTTGGGGCGTGTTGCGCCGTTTTGTTTCTAGCTGCTATAACTGGTAATTATGGTAGGATGTCTTACCTCTTTCTGTGTTTTCATTATTTGTTGTCTGTGTGTATACACTATATCTACCGAAGACGACGGCCAAGAGTTAGAAGCCCCTGACTTCCCCACCTTCTGGCCTGATCGAGATTAGCTTCTACTGAGACGATGGAGGCACGCATGCGCAAATTTCTGGGCGATGTGTGTCTGACCTTCCTCAGAGGGCCAGAGTGCTGGCACATCAACCTGAGTTTCGATCGCTGCGTCTACATAGGTGACGTGTTGATTGCTTTAGCCTGGAGACGTCACGAGGCGCCGATCCTTACCTACCACCTCAGCCTACGTCTGGAGCTTTATCTGCCCATCAGGGAGATGTGGGGTGACCGTTATTATACCCCACAGGAGGATTCTTTTGACTCCACTGCTCGGGCTCCTGCCCATGGTTCCGTAGTTCCCATGGAGGTTTCCTCTGAAGAGGAGGATCCTGCTGAGGACCCGAAAACAGTTCCTCCTCCTCTGAGGGACTGATTTTACTGGTAGCTGCTGATGGTTGCCAGTGTTTTATTTTGGGGGCCTGATGTATTATTTTTGGTGGACTGTATATTTTGGATATCTCTGGGATATATTTATATAATCCTTTGGGGCAGGTATAGTTTTGCTTTTTGGATATTACCAGGCTTGTAACTAGACACAATTGATGTCAATATATATATATATATCTATATGCATGTTATCCAGATGTGAATGTTGTCTACTATTTTATTTCTTGCTGTATTCATATTTCGCATTGTTAAATTTAACAAAAAAAAAATATACTGCCATTTTTACTCACATATTTAAGCATCAAATAAGTCAAACTTGAACTAATGAACCGAGTCTTAATTGTTTAAATTTTAATTTTCGCATTTTATTTTATTTGACAATGTGACGTTCCCTCTCAAAAGGGGGCGTTACATCGACCACGTCCTCTAGGCCTATAGAACTACCCCCCCCACTCCACCACGGGTGAAACCCCTTTCAAACTCACCTATGGAAGCAAAGCAATGATTCTGGTGGAGATAGGAGAATAGAGTTGGTGTCACTAACAATTGTCACCTAACAACAACCCCGGATTGATCAGAGAACACTTGGACGTATTGGAAGAAAGGAGATGTGTGGCCCATATACGTGACACCGCTCTTAAACAAAGGACGGCGGCCATATACAATAAAAAGGTGGTACCAAGACGTTTCCAACCAGGAGATCTGGTTCTCAAGGGAGCAGACATCGGAGGGAAAAATGCCTCCCAAGGGAAGCTAGCTCCTAACAAGGAAGGCCTCTACCATGTTATCGTCAGTGGAAACTCTAACAAGCAGTATGATTAAGAATTATTGGAATGCATATAAACTTAGGAAATACTACAGCTAGACACCTTTAACGGCCTAGTCTTTTAGTAAAAACTAAGGTTTAATCTGCCCTCATTCAACTTTGTATGGACCCTTGTCCCACAACACTTATCAATGAAAAGGAGTTATTCTAATACTACTTTTTCAATAAGAAATCAAAAGCCTAGGACCGGAGGTATAACATACCCAGTTTCGGTAGTAAGCTATAGGGTCAACACCCAACCTCAATACCTGACATTGACTATTTCAAAGTCAGTGCTACAATGGATTTGATGATTCACGGTCCACCATAATACCTAAGCCAAGTGGGATTCTGTTAAGCCAGCGTGGTTAACAAAAGAACCCCAGGCAAGGTCTAATAATACGTGCCTAAAAGTAAAGGATTCAGAAGCACCAAGCCTTTCGGACATTGAGTCCTAAGCTAAAGCGTTATTTCCCGTGCCTAAGTTCAAAAATTCCAAAAGTTTATACTACAAATGATGGATTATAAGCTAGGGTGTTTATCTTTGCCCAAGACCAAAATGCCAAAATACTCATCGCTATGAGTTTATAGACAAAGGCGTCGTTTCTACCTAAGTCCAGAAGGATATCACATACCTAGCATCGTGGTTATAAAACTCTGGACCAAGGTTCCCATGCCTTTATCAAGAAATTTCCTAAGACCACAACATGGTTGCGATAGATACCATAATGGGCGTTGGACTCAAAACAGACCACGAAAAATAAATATGGAGACAAATAAATAGGAAGCAAAGGTATATAAATTTAAAAATCACAACCAAACGGGGCAATTGTCTTCACAAAATAACTAAAGGCAAAAAAAAAATTAGGTTTCAACCCCGCCGGTTGTCGGAGTCTAAGCAGCTCCTAAAGCACCCCTAGAATCTTCTTGAGGAAGGTCCTCCACCAAGATAAGTTGCCCGTTATGAAAAACTTTCTCAAAACTGAGATCATATAAGGCAAGGGTGACATTAGGATTGAAATACTGGATCAGAGCCACAGTATTTTGGAATTGATCCCTCCTAATTTTTTCAGAAATGACGTCCAACTCATCCACCTCCTTCTCCAGCTGAGCCACGTCATCATAATGGCTAGCATTGGCCTCCTCGGCCTCAATTTTACCTAATTCAAGCCTTTTCTTATCTGCTTCAGCCTCGACCAATGCCCTATCTAAATTTATGATCCGCACCTGCGCATCTTCATTAAGCTTGAAGGCGGTACTAAGCCTTCGATTGGCCTCCTCAATCTCCTTATCCTTGCTCTTCAGTTCAGCCAATGCTTTCCTGTCTAGTTCCTCCACGGTCATCTCGATATAGCGGACATTGACGATAGCCCGGAGTGCCAAAGACTATAGTTCAGTCAAAGTTCGCACTAATTCCTGTCGGGATTTGTGCCCCATTACCTCACCCTTCATAAAGTGCTCATCAATGAAGGGTCTGGGGTCAGAATCCCCCACAATAATAGGTAAGAGAGTGGCGCCCTCTTCTGCACCGCCATCTGGAGCAACTCTCTTACCCTGGTCAGAAAAATCCTCAACAGCTTTTCTCTTCCTAGATTGAAGATTTTAAGGAGACCCCGGGTCCCCATTGACGTCTTTAATAACCACCTCACTAGGTGCCGGGGCAGAAGTATAGGGGACACTCGAGGACCCCGCCCCCTTTCTCCTAGCCCTTGAAGCACACAAAGCCGTAGTAGAAAGTCTTGATGCCATACCACTCACTGAAACAAAACAAGACATGCAAATCAGAAAATAAGGGATTAAAAGTATACAGGCAAAAACAATCCCATACATAAGGTAATCTATAATACTACACTTCCCACCTAACAAAGCAAAGAGAATGTCGCATCCACATTTCCTCCGTGGTATGGAAAGTTGCTGCCATTACCACGACTCCCTCTTGAAAAAGTGGATTGGCTTTGAAGAACCTCAGCAAAGCCGGCATTAGGAGCCAGGACGCCAAATCTTCTGCCTTGCCTCCACCAACAAAAGGCCGAGACGCATCCTCTTTCGTTGGACGAGGCACAACCTTTCATGAAGGAGATTGTTCCACCAAAGTCTTAGTCGGTCTTGCGATTCTTCCAAAAGGCGTTTCAAAGCACGAAGTAGCTTCAGTAGTTCCTCCTACTTACCCGGGCAAGGAGAGTGAACGCCCAGCTCCAAAGTACCTCATCCAACACCGGCGGAGACTCAAGTCTTCCCAGCGACGGTGAATATCAAACAAGGAATCAAGCGTAAGTTGCCCTTTATAATAACGCTGAGAAAGTAAGCCACCCTTTAAAAGGGACACCCAGAGATGGGCCAAAACAACTTCAAACATTTTGAAAAAAAAAAAAAGAATATGGCTCTCGTAATAGGCAGAACCCTCTCAAAACATAAATGAAAGGAAAAGAAAGCCATGATGGATGAAGTCACTCAAAGTGAGGTTGCAAAGGAATTCAACAGAAGAAATAGCCAAAACTCCATATGAAAGTGCTCCCCTTTTATAGGAGAAGCAAGGCACTCCTATTAGGCCCGAGAACAATGTACCCATCGCATAAGGTTAGCTACCCTTAAATGCTCGTCGATTCTGATTGGGCAAAGGGGAAGCGTGTTATTGGGGAACACCAAAAAATTAATGAGTCCTTTAATGCCCAATAAAGTCAGAACAAGTTATTTCCTAAGGAAACTCAATGTTTCTGCAAAGCACGAAAAAAGGCAAAAGAACTTGCATAACCAGGCATGGGGGTAGGACGAATCTCGAATGATGGGATTGCGGTATATGCCAACCCCGGGGGTACCCCCAGGCAACGGACTTCAACCTCTAAGGATTCTCACAATGCAACGGACCCCCGTCCTTGGTCTAAATATCTTGATATTTAATTGTTCCACTTAAGCGCCAAGCTGAGAGCAACTATTCTGGACCGTAATCCGGGATACCGCCCTTAAAGGCCAAACCCGACATATACGCCATCGATATCCAGATTACGCCCCTCAGCAGGACGTCCGTACATGGGTACTAGTCGTACTCCCCAATTAAATAGTCTATAGGTCTGCGCATGGCCTGATCACTACCTATGGTGATCTTTACAATGTGGGGATCATGACTACCTACTACAGTGGTTGGCCACTAATGCAACAGGCCCGATATTTTAGGGATCTACCTAGACGATCGTAGGAGGGAGGCACCCTTCGTCAGGCCTCTGCCCAAACGATCATGGTGAGGAGGCACACCCTCCCCCGTTAGGCCACGATCTCTGTATACCTACACTTTGCGACGAATGCTCAAGGACTATGCACATGCATTGTAAGTATCAGAAAACACCACTCTAAGAAGGTAACCATAATTCTTGTAACGCCCCAATTTTTAGAAAATATTCTGAATGTACTGTTTTCTGTTTTTCATGCTTTTGTATGAATGACCGATGTGTCCCTATTTTTCTGTTCTCGATTTCTGTATGAAAACAATTACGATAATACAGGCTCAAATTTTATTTGATCGTTTTACGTAATTTGCTTCGAGACTCAGTAAAATAAAAATTTTTCTCGAGCCATCTTGTATTAATTTTTCTGAAAGATATACAGCTATATAATACTTCTTGGATATTTTATTTGAACGTTTTGGACAATTACCTACGTTGTGGGAAAAAATGAGAAAATGACCGTTACGTCCCGAACGTATCTGCTTTGCTTTTGCCTTTGTTTTTAATTGTTTTCTTCTTGATTTAATGCCCGAAAATACTTTTGTTTGTGATTTTATATGAACTTTTTGTGTGATTTGCTCGAGGCAGAAAAATAATATTTTTCTGCCTGGGAAAATCTTATTTTATTATTTAGAATTGGGGGATCTTACTTAACCCGATTCTCGAATGAGACTAAAAATAATCTTTTAATTTTTAGATTTAATCACAAATAAAATAATTTTATATTATTATAATATTATTTTATTAGTCAAGATAATTTAGTGACAAAGTGGACCCTAAATATTTTGCGGGACCCACAATTAGTAGAACGGTTAGATCGGTAGCTTAATTAATCACCGTAAGCGAGAACTTTCCAAACAGTCGACTCAACTAGTTGACTCAAGAGAGAATTTAATGAGTGTGTGACTCAAAGATGTGAGTCACCAAGAGCCAACCAATGGGAATCAAGCTTGCTCACCAAGGCTTGATCTTGACCTTTGATTCATCCAATGGCTTGGATGAAGCCAAGCAAGGTGCCCACCTTGCACCTCACTTGATGTCTACGGCCAAGAGGCCTTTGAAGACCAAAATCACCTTTCTCCTTCATCACTTTTCTCTCTTCTCTCTCATCAAAACCCTAGCCACCATTCTTGTTCATCTTCTTCACCATTTTCGCCAAGAGCCATTCCTAACCATCCAACCATCCAAAAATTTTTCTAACCAAGTTTCCTTAACCTAAACACTATTCTAAGAACCTTTCTAGTTGGAAGTTTCTTCAAAATCTTCCATTTAGGGCTTGGAAATCAACCTTGTAAATTTGACCTAGAAGGTGAAATATCATATTTTTCTTTTCTCTCTTCTTTTTCAAAGTTCTAAGCCATGATTTCTTCATGGTTTAGCTTCTTTTTCATGGTTAATAACATGTAGATTTTATTTGAGATTTTTAGGTATTTGGTGGAGTAAAAACCGAACCATAGGAGGTGTGAAAGCTAATCATTTGTCTTCATTTAAGGTAAGAGGAAGACAATTCTTATCATCCCTCGATGGTGGTAAGAAGATGGATTGTTTGTAGAATCCATAAGGATTCTGGTTGTGGTGTGTTTATTGATGTGTATTTATTAATTTTTGTGGTTGCTAGTTGCTTAAGTGTTGTATGTTAGTAGCTTTCTTGTTTGGTGATTGTAATAATTTTGCATGTCTATTAGCTTTTGATTGTATGTCTATAAGCTTTAATTTAGGTTTTATGTGTTAGAAATATAAATGTATGTGTTAGAATTATATGATAAGGTATAAGATGTGAATAGCATGTGTAAATTTGCATGAGTGTTCCAAAGAACACATTCCCTAGTTCACGGCAATGACAAAGTGAGAGGACCAAAATGTTCTCTTAATTTTTCCTAAAGTGTAACTTGTAACGCCCCTTTTTGGGAGGGAACGTCACATTGTCAAATAAAGTAAAATGCGGAAATTAAATAAACAACGATTAAGACCCGGTTCATTTTAATTAATTAATGTTTAACCATGTGAACAAACTTGACAATATTATTTTTTTTTTATAATAAGAATAATAAGGATACTACGGAGTGCGGATAAAATGACGAATAAAACAATACATAGAGATTTGCACCTGAATAGCATGCATACATATATATAGAATTTAATACAACTGTTTCATAAATACAAGCCTGGCCATCATCAAAAAGCAAAACTATACCCACCCCAAGGGAAACATGCATATATACCCTCATGCATATACAAAATATACAGCCCAAATCAAAAAGAAAGATACATCGTGCCCCCAAAAACAAAAACACAAAGCAGCCATCGAGCCACCAATGATCATCGACCCTCAAATAAAAAGGGACCGATTCAGATCATCGGAGGACCCTCATCGGATCTTCCTCATCCGAGGACTCATCCATAGGAACCACAGAGGCACGGGACGAGCCCGAGCGGTGGAATCAAACGAATCCTCCCGGGGTGTAGTAACGGGGACCCCACATCTCCCCGATAGGTAGGTAAAACTCCAAGCGTAAGCTGATGTAGCAAGTGAGGACCGGTGCTTCATGGCGTCTCCAGGCAAGTGATACCGACACGTCTCCCACGTACACGCAGCGGTCGGAGTTTAGGTTGATGTGCCAGCACTCCGGCCCTCCAAGGAAGGTCAGACGCACATCTCCCAAAAATCCGCGCATGCGTGCAGACATCGTCGCAGTCAAGTCAATCCTGTGCGGGCCAGAAGCCGGGGAAGGCAGGCTCTTCTGTCTCTTCACCGTCGTCTTCGATCAGTACAGGGTGCACATAAACAGCAAATAATAGAAGCACAGGGAAAGAGGTAAGATATCCTACTCTCAATACCAATACAGCAACCAAGAACCGAACGGCGCATAACGCCCACATAGCATGTAAAGGCAATAAATAAGCTTTTAAACAGATAACCAGTCAATCAATCATAAATAGAGGTAATGAATAATTCACAATATCCAGGCAGTTAAATTCGACAGCTTAAATATCATGTAAACAATAATTTTCCGATGACGAGAATATTCCATGATGCATGGACACAACATTCAATTTCCTACTCCATGGAGCTAGACTCAAAACAATGGGTCTGGAGAGAAAGATCGGGAGACATGTTCAGTGACTCCTACCGCCGAGGCCGTGCTATCAATAAATTTTCTCGTGCACAATCATGGCATTGCACCGACATTCTACACTAGATCACGATATAGGACGGTGTTGTCAAGTCCGGATCGTCGGTGCGTTTGCATCGGTTTGCCCCACGGCAAAGGAGCTACCAACTACCCATTGTGGAGGACCCGCACCCCGACGCCCCAAGGTCATAACAAGACCCACACTTGTCTACTCGCACCCGCACTAAGGTGTGTTCAATCTCCTAGGCAACTTGGCCTTACAACAAATCCACAAGGACATCACAATGCATAAGACACTATGCATGCTCATGTATGATCCACAATCTCATACTAATTCATAATATACCATATTTGATCAAGAGAGTGCAATAGGCAATTTGCATCCAAAAAGAACCCAACATCAACATAATATCAATTTATAATTCAAGGAACATAATTTAGGTCCATTATGGATTTCTAAAATCTCTAAGTCTTATGAAAATTATCTCATTGGTTCATTAAGGTTTATGAAATCCTTAAGCTCTTGTATTCTTTGATTACTTGTAATCCTAGTATTGGGTTATGAAATCTTAACTCAAATTTTCACCTAGAGGTCATGGTCTTCCCAAGGTTTCAAATAAATCATGTTCACATCATTAGGTCCATTTACTTGTTGTTTTGATCCAAGCTATTTGATTCTTATAATTACCTTCCAAATTTAGCTTATTTCCTAAGTCTTAACCACAACCCATCATAAAAATTATTGTTGCAAGTTTCCTACTATTAATTCTACATTTAGTTACTTGATTAATTCAAGTCTTGACATCTCAAATTTGTTATCTTTTCCCCTCCTTCAAGCCCTCAAAACCGTGGCACACCATAGGGTTCTAGGTTACCAATTTTCTTCTCTCTAGTTTAGCCTTCCTTTACTTAATTCACCTAGCATTATTCTTGACACAATTTTAACCAAATTCTGCTCTTAAGAACAGCCCAAAACCGTGGCACTCACCAAGGTCCAACAACCAGAATTTTGCCCACTTTAATCACCCTTAACTACTTGATTTAATTAGCCTTACATTGATCAAAATTTAAGCATCATTTGCATTCAATTTCCAGCCCAAAAACAGCCCCAAAACAGTCAAAACCGTGACACATGTAATGGTCCAGCAACCAGAATTTTGTCCACTTTAATCACCCTTAACTACTTGATTTAATTAGCCTTACATTGATCAAAATTCAAGCATCATTTGCATTCATTTTCCAGCCCAAAAACAGCCCCAAAACAAAGTCAAAACCGTGGCACATTCAGGGGATTCCAAAGCACCAGAATTTTCAGCAAGCAAGCATGGATATCAACCACAAAATTACATGAATAATTAACCACTCAATCAACTACTCAAAGCTAGATTAAAATAGCATTCAAGAAACCAATTTCAAGCAATTTTCAAGAACAACCACCATGTGGTTTTTTCTTCCAAAAATCAAATACGAGATTCCTAGTTGCTAAAGAGGTTGAGGAGGATTAATCTTCCTCTTACCAAGATGAAGAACCAAGAAAAATTCCAAGAAGCACTTGATTTTCTGATTTGAAGCTCCAAAACCCTAGAAAATGTGGTCCAAGTTAGAACAATGTAATGGTGTGAAAAAGAAGAAGGAAATGACCACAAAATCAAGAGAAAACCAGAAACGAAAATGGGAAGGCAAGTCTGAAAATTTTCAGCCATGGGAGCTCACCTTCAAAGCTTGAGAAATGGTTGAAGATGGAAGCTTTCTTGAAAACTCCAAGCACAAAAGATGATGAGAAGGAGTAGGAGATTAAGAAAATATGGTTGAAGTGAATTTTTATGAAGGTTGGGGTCAAGGAGGAGGCTGGACGTGTGGTGGCTGGAAGAGAAAAAGAGAGAAATGGTTGAAGAGGAAGAAAGAAGAAGAAACGTAAATGAAGAAGGAAAAATGTGTTTTGGTGATAAAGAGGTAAATGAATTATTTGGACAATTAAAACCAATTCTTTTCTCCTTCATGGGCTGCAGATACGTAAATGAGAGAGGGAGAAATGAGTGACAAAATTGGCTTCCTTTGGAAGCCACACAAGTGGTCAAAGTTTGGGGTCAAAGCTTCTTAAGGAAGCTTGAGTATTTAACTATTAAATTTGAATTAAAGTAGGTAGATTTGACATAAAGTGGATTACTTTAGGATAATGTGATAGTATTTTTATTACACACTATTATCCAATAGATAATAGTTACGCTGATTTAAGTCGGATTTAATTAATCTGACAGATGAATTTTTCGTCCATTTGACCGATTTAATTGTATCAAGAAAGATTTCCTAAAATTGCGAAACCTCGTAAATCGTGTCAAGTCTCGGGTTTAGTAAGATCCCCGTCGACTTATCCATAGTCCAAGGTTCTCGAGAAAACATCGTGTTTCCCCGATTCTCTCAAATACAAGACGCAAAACGAGGAATATATTAAAATATTCGACGGTTCCTAAAATTCCCAGAAAATTCTCAAAAATTGCAAATATTATAAAACGACTATCCGTCATATAATTTTCCAATTTTTGAAGCACTACAGTCGTTTTCACGACTGCTGAGTTTCACGCAAAACGAGGAATATATTAAAATATTCGTCGCTTTAGAAAAATTCCAAAAAATTCACATAAATCACAAATATTGGAAAATGACTATTCATGGTGAAATAATCAATTTCCTGAGTGTTACACTAGTCTCAGCAATTCTTAGCCCAATGTGCACGCAAAACGAGGAATATATTAAAATATTCGCCGTTTCCGAAAAATTCCGGAAAAATTCATAAAAATCAAGAATATTATAAAACGATGATTCATGATCAAATATGTATTTTTCGGAATGTTACAACACTCCCCTACTAAAAGGAATTTCGTCCTCGAAATTTACATACCTTAAAATAATTCTGGATGTTGCTCCTTCATCTTGTCTTCCAATTCCCAAGTCGCATCACCAGCTTGCTTCATTCCAAATCACCTTTACCAATGGAATCTCCTTGCCTCGTAGTTGCTTTATCCGTCGATCCTCGATTCTCGCAGAGACGTTTCATAGGTCGTTCTCTTTTAACTGTACTGTGTCCGGTGCTATGACATGACTTGGATCAGGTAAATATTTACGAAGTTGTGACACATGGAATACATTATGTATGTTTGCAAGAATAGGGGGTAAGGCTATCTGGTAAGCTACTGGACCTATCCGACGAAGAATTTGGTAGGGTCCAAGAAATTTTGGAGTGAGTTTTCTAGATTTCAAGGCCCGACTGACCCCAGTCGTGGGTGTGACTTTCAGGAACACATGCTCACCTTCTTCAAACTCAAGAGGCTTCCTTCTCTTATCCGCATAACTCTTTTGTCGGCTCTGAGCAGTTCTCATCTTCTCTTGAATCATCTTAACCTTCTCAGTCGTCTGCTGAATAATGTCTGGTCCAATCGTAAGACGCTCGCCGTCTTGGTACCAACACAATGGTGTTCGACACCGTCTTCCATACAGAGCTTCATAGGGTGCCATCCCTATACTCGAATGATAACTGTTATTGTAGGTGAACTCCACCAGTGGTAGAACTTCATCCCAACTTAACAAATGACCATACATCTCTAAATTGTTCGATGAGATCTCTTTCCTTAATCATCAAGGCAGAAACACTGATAGTCTTTCTACTTAAGGCGTCAGCCACAACGTTCGCCTTGCCAGGGTGGTACAACAACTGGAAATCATAATCCTTTAAAAACTCCAGCCATCTTCGCTGTCTCATATTTAGCTCTTTCTGGTCGTACAAGTACTTCAAGCTCTTGTGGTCACTGAAGATGTTGAATGTCGCTCCATAAAGGAAATGTCTCCATATCTTCAGAGCAAAAACCACACCGCTAACTCCAAATCATGAGTCGGGTAATTCTTTTCATGCACTCGCAACCTGCCGCGAAGCATAAGCTACCACCTTTCTGTTGCATAAGGACAGATCCCAAACCTTGATATGAGGCGTCGCAATACACCTCGAACGGTTCATTCGGATCAGGTAACACTAATACAGGTGAGGTAGTCAGCCGTTTCTTCAACTCTTGAAAACTCTGCTCACATTTATCACCCATTCAAAAGCTTGATTCTTCTTTGTCAATTGAGTGAGCGGTCCCAAGCAATCTTGGAAAACCCTTCTATGAACCTCCCAGTAATATCCACTAAACCAACGAAACTACGGACTTCCGTCACTGACTTCGGTTGTTCCCACTGCAATACTGCTTCTACTTTGCATGGATCCACTGCGATTCCTTCTTTTGAGATCACATGACCCAAAAACTTCACCTCATCCAGCCAAAATTCGCACTTCGACAGCTTGGCATACAGTTCCTTTTCCTTCAAAATCAAGAACTATGCTGAGGTGCTCCACATGATCCTCCTGATTCTGGGAATATATCAGGATGTCATCAATGAAGACGACAACAAACTTATCCAAGTACGGACGAAAGATGCGGTTCATATAGTCCATGAAAATAGCAGGCGCATTCGTCACACCAAACGGCATCACAAGATACTCGTAATGACCGTATCGCGTACGAAAAGCGCCTTGGGTATATCCTCTGTCTTCACTCTTATCCGATGATACCCAGATCTCAAGTCAATCTTCGAAAATACCGCCGCCCCTTCAGCTTGGTCCATCAAGTCGTCAATTCTCGGGAGAGGATATTTGTTCTTGATTGTCAACTTGTTCAATTGCCCGTAGTCCACACACAATCTTGAGGTACCGTCCTTCTTTCGAACTAGTAGCACAGTGTGCTCCCCACGAGACACACTTGGTCTAACGAATCCGCTTCTCCAAAAGCTCTTCTAGTCGCTTCTTAAGTTCAGCTAATTCTGCCGGTGACATTCGGTAAGGTGCTATAGACACGGGACCAGCTCCCAGTACTAGATCAATAGCAAACTCGATCTCACGTGCCGGTGGTAAACCGTACTTCTTCAGGGAAGATCTCGGAAATTCCTTCACTACCGGAATAGTACTCAAATCACCTCACTCTCAACTTTCAAAGAAGATAATAGCATATACCCCCGAGCTCCTTCTTTCAAGAAAGCTCGTGCTTGGTTGGCCGTCAAGTATCTAGAATTCTCATCCACAGAAAGACTATGGTCTTACTAGAACAATCTAACGAGACATGGTTGGAAGATAACCAGTCCATTCCTAGGATTACATCTAACTCGTGAAAGAGGTAAACAGATCAAATCGACAGAAAAGATTCGACCTTCAAAGGACACTTCAAACGTACTTTGGTAGTAACTACCGGTTTATCGGTGGGGTTGAAACAAATAATTCAAAAGGTAGTTCGGACACGGTAAACCAAGTCGTAGCACACAAATCATATGATATGAAAGAATGGGTTGCCCCGAGTCATACAAGACTTTTAAAAGATTACCTTCTATGGCGCCTTCTCCTTGAATCAAGTCTTCGGATTCGAAGCTTCACTCCACTCATAGTATAAACTCGACCTCGGCTTGCGGTTTCTTGGCTCGAGTTGCATTGACCGAAGGTTCACCTTTGCTTGGTTGCGCCTCTGGACATATGGCCCGGTTTGCCACATCCGAAGCAAATGATTCCTTTTATCGTGCGCCTCTTGTGAGATGATCCTTCCCACACTTCGTGCATTTGGACCTGTAGGTCGTATTCGACCGATTCGGTTCCCGAAAAGAACCTCTACCCGAACTTCCACCGATTTGTTGTTGACTCCCCGTTGGTCGGGAATAGGGTTTCTTCCGAAAGCGGTTTGAACCACCGCCTCCACCTCTTTGGGACCGTACAGCCCAAAGTTCCTGCTTTCTCGCGTCTCTAGCCTCGCTCCAAGGCTTCAACTTCGCAGCAAGTGTCTAACAGCCCGAGAATACTTTCATTTTCAAGGTAATCACAGCTTTCTTTACCTCGTACCTCGGTCCTTCGGTGAATTTCCAAGACTTCCGTGGCTTCATCACGTTTGATGCTCGGTAATGTGTTGAAAATCTCTCCAAGTTCTCAAACTTGGTCACAGCGTATTCGCCGACAAATATGTTCCCCCGTCTCGTGTTGAGGAACTCCATCTCCTTTGCGTGTCTCGCATTCGCAGAGAAAGTATTTGCCCAAGAATTTCTCCTTGAACAATTCCCAAGTGACCTCTGCTCCTTCGGCTTCTAATGCCCTTTGAGCTCCATTCCACCGTCTTCAGATTTCCGACGAGCATAAAAGTCGCATAATTTACCTTCTTGTCTTCCGCACAATTCATGCCACGAAAGACTTTTTCCAGCTCCTTGATCCATAGATTAGCCTTGTCGGGATCAAACTCCCCTTGAATTGCGGAGGGTTATGACGACGAAACTCGCTAAGTTTTGCGCGTCGCTAGCCGCCTCAAGTCATTGAGCAGCCTCTTTCTTGTTGTTGAGTAAGCGCGTTCATTTTGTTGGGCGATGACTTCACCATTCTCTCGCATCGCTTCAATAGCACCGTCATATCTCCACCTCTTGCCATCTTGCTTTTCTCTCAAATTAGATTACCGAAAACATAAGAAAAGTCGAGGAATCCACTCAAGACACCTATCACGAGAGATTCACACAAAGACAAACAAGACAGACTCACACTCAAGACCCAAAGAAAACATAAACCGGGGCTCGATACCAACTTAATGTAACGCCCTTTTTGGGAGTGGGAACGTCACATTGTCAAATAAAGTAAAATGCGGAAATTAAATAAACAACGATTAAGACCCGGTTCATTTTAATTAATTAATGTTTAACCATGTGAACAAACTTGACAATATTTTTTTTTTATAATAAGAATAATAAGGATACTACGGAGTGCGGATAAAATGACGAATAAAACAATACATAGAGATTTGCACCTGAATAGCATGCATACATATATATAGAATTTAATACAACTGTTTCATAAATACAAGCCTGGCCATCATCAAAAAGCAAAACTATACCCACCCCAAGGGAAACATGCATATATACCCTCATGCATATACAAAATATACAGCCCAAATAAAAAAGAAAGATACATCAGCCCCAAAAACAAAAACACAGTAGCCATCAAGTAGCCACCAATGATCATCGACCCCTCAAATAAAAAGGGACCGATTCAGGGATCATCGAGAGGACCTCATCGGGATCTTTGACGAGCGCCGAACTCGGTAAAATTATAACCGAAGTTATTACCTAAACTTGTAGTATAGTGAACAACACCGATCGTCTCCTCAAGGATCGTAGATGCAATTTGATCAAATCAAGTGAAAGTTAGAAAAAAGGGGGTTTTGATGGTTCAAGGATCGCAGTGACAAGATTTAAAGAGAAATAACAATTAAAAGAACAAATCCAATTCAGAAATCTATCCGAGATTGGGTGGATTCAATCATAGACCTTTCAACAAACACCGAAATACATTTGAATGGTTAACTTGGATCTAACCGAGATCTCTCGCATCGATCCGTAATTCATACTAGACAATCGTCCCGTAATTCAATTGACAAGTGATAAACACAAATCTGCAATCGCACCATTCATGTAAATATATGTCAATTTAAGCACCGAATTCAATTAACCTAGGCACAAATCAGTAACCTAACCTCTTCAATTACGTGATTAGTTTAGATCAATCAGGTTCTAAGTTTCATCACAAATCTCAATCTTCGCTTCATCACAATACTTAATCTTAAATCAAGATCAAATCGATCAAACATAAACAGAATCACCATTCATGCATTCAAGATCAAGAGAACAAGAAGAAGAAGAAGAGGAATTCAAATATAAATCAAATACATTACATAACCAAGGTCTCAAGAATCCAAGCCACAATCTCTTCAAGAGTCCCGAATTGACTAGAAGTGACTTAGCTCTCCATTACAATGAAGGAAAAATATACAAGAACTATGAAAAGCTATTTCTAATACCAAGTGTGTGTTGTGTTTAGAGCTCTCCTCATGCTTCCTTTTATAGAGGATTCAGAGTAGTAGTAGATGGGTAGATGAGATTAGTAGGTGGAATTAGTAGGTGAGCTTGGTAGGTGAACTTGGTAGGTGAGCTTGGTAGGTGAACTTGGTAGGTGAGCTTCCTTGTCTCCGAAAGTATTCATTGCTGAACTCATTGATTTCGTCATTTTTGAGCCAAATGGTCTTCATGAAAGTTCTAGGAAATTGTCTAAGCTTTCCAATGGCTCTGGAAGCACCCAAAAATTCGTCCTACAGCCCAAGATATGACCCAATTACTACAGACTGCTCAGGACCAGTTTCAGCACCTCTGTTTTGACTTTCAGACCCAATATCTCCATCAAGGAGCCCGAATCAAGTTTTGTGTTTGTCATGAAAGTTGTACATATGGGTCTTAACTTTCAGATCACCAATTTTCAGCCCATTCTATAAACCCAAACTCGAATTATGTTCTGGTTACTACACACTGTTCGGGTTCCAGTTCACAAATCCCGTATTCTGATTTCCATGCCCAATTAGCTCCACTAGATGTCTGAATTTGACTTCGAGCTCTTCATCAAAGTTGTAGAGCTCTCTTTTATCTTTCCTACAAGGTAAAATTCATAATTATCAGACATTTAGAACTCAAGATATGGCCAAAATACAGAAACAGTGTAAGACTCGAATAATGCTGAAAAATCAATTAAGTCCGATTCGAGTTCAAACTTACAAAACATAATCAAATTCAGTCAATTAAGTACATGAAGAGTGTAAATGACTAATAATGAGGGTTTCTTAATGAATAAAATATGTGATTATCAATCTTCCTCATCCGAGGACTCATCCATAGGAACCACAGAGGCACGGGACGGAGCCCGAGCGGTGGAATCAAACGAATCCTCCTGCGGGGTGTAGTAACGGGGACCCCACATCTCCCTGATAGGTAGGTAAAACTCCAAGCGTAAGCTGATGTAGCAAGTGAGGACCGGTGCTTCATGGCGTCTCCAGGCAAGTGATACCGACACGTCTCCCACGTACACGCAGCGGTCGGAGTTTAGGTTGATGTGCCAGCACTCCGGCCCTCCAAGGAAGGTCAGACGCACATCTCCCAAAAATCCGCGCATGCGTGCAGACATCGTCGCAGTCAAGTCAATCCTGTGCGGGCCAGAAGCCGGGGAAGGCAGGCTCTTCTGTCTCTTCACCGTCGTCTTCGATCAGTACAGGGTGCACATAAACAGCAAATAATAGAAGCACAGGGAAAGAGGTAAGATATCCTACTCTCAATACCAATACAAAGAACCAAGAACCGAATCGGCGCATAACGCCCACATAGCATGTAAAGGCAATAAATAAGCTTTTAAACGAGATAACCACCAATCAATCATAAATAGAGGTAATGAATAATTCACAATATCCAGTGCGCTTAAATTCGTACGCTTAAATATCATGTAAACAATAATTTTCCGATGACAGAATATTCCATGATGCATGGACACAACATTCAATTTCCTACTCCATGGAGCTAGACTCAAAACAGTCGGAGAGAAAGATCAGGAGACATGTTTGTGACTCGGCTGTCGAGGCCGCTATCAATAAATTTTCTCGTGCACAATCATGGCATTGCACCGACATTCTACACTAGATCACGATATAGGACAAAGTGTCAAGTCCGGATCGTCGGTTCTGCGTTGCATCGGTTTGCCCCACGGGGCAAAGGAGCTACCAACTACCCATTGTGGAGGACCCGCACCCCGACGCCCCCAAGGTCATAACAAGACCCACACTTGTCTACTCGCACCCGCACTAAGGTGTGTTCAATCTCCTAGGCAACTTGGCCTTACAACAGTCCACAAGGACATCACAATGCATAAGACACTATGCATGCTCATGTATGATCCACAATCTCATACTAATTCATAATATACCATATTTGATCAAGAGAGTGCAATAGGCAATTTGCATCCAAAAAGAACCCAACATCAACATAATATCAATTTATAATTCAAGGAACATAATTTAGGTCCATTATGGATTTCTAAAATCTCTAAGTCTTATGAAAATTATCTCATTGGTTCATTAAGGTTTATGAAATCCTTAAGCTCTTGTATTCTTTGATTACTTGTAATCCTAGTATTGGGTTATGAAATCTTAACTCAAATTTTCACCTAGAGGTCATGGTCTTCCCAAGGTTTCAAATAAATCATGTTCACATCATTAGGTCCATTTACTTGTTGTTTTGATCCAAGCTATTTGATTCTTATAATTACCTTCCAAATTTAGCTTATTTCCTAAGTCTTAACCACAACCCATCATAAAAATTATTGTTGCAAGTTTCCTACTATTAATTCTACATTTAGTTACTTGATTAATTCAAGTCTTGACATCTCAAATTTGTTATCTTTTCCCTCCTTCAAGCCCTCAAAACCGTGGCACACCATAGGGTTCTAGGTTACCAATTTTCTTCTCTCTAGTTTAGCCTTCCTTTACTTAATTCACCTAGCATTATTCTTGACACAATTTTAACCAAATTCTGCTCTTAAGAACAGCCCAAAACCGTGGCACTCACCAAGGTCCAACAACCAGAATTTTGCCCACTTTAATCACCCTTAACTACTTGATTTAATTAGCCTTACATTGATCAAAATTTAAGCATCATTTGCATTCAATTTCCAGCCCAAAAACAGCCCCAAAACAGAGTCAAAACCGTGACACATGTAATGGTCCAGCAACCAGAATTTTGTCCACTTTAATCACCCTTAACTACTTGATTTAATTAGCCTTACATTGATCAAAATTCAAGCATCATTTGCATTCATTTTCCAGCCCAAAAACAGCCCCAAAACAGAGTCAAAACCGTGGCACATTCAGGGATTCCAAAGCACCAGAATTTTCAGCAAGCAAGCATGGATATCAACCACAAAATTACATGAATAATTAACCACTCAATCAACTACTCAAAGCTAGATTAAAATAGCATTCAAGAAACCAATTTCAAGCAATTTTCAAGAACAACCACCATGTGGTTTTTTCTTCCAAAAATCAAATACGAGATTCCTAGTTGCTAAAGAGGTTGAGGAGGATTAATCTTCCTCTTACCAAGATGAAGAACCAAGAAAAATTCCAAGAAGCACTTGATTTTCGGATTTGAAGCTCCAAAAACCCTAGAAAATGTGGTCCAAGTTAGAACAATGTAATGGTGTGAAAAAGAAGAAGGAAATGACCACAAAATCAAGAGAAAACCAGAAACGAAAATGGGAAGGCAAGTCTGAAAATTTTCAGCCATGGGAGCTCACCTTCAAAGCTTGAGAAATGGTTGAAGATGGAAGCTTTCTTGAAAACTCCAAGCACAAAAGATGATGAGAAGGAGTAGGAGATTAAGAAAATATGGTTGAAGTGAATTTTTATGAAGGTTGGGGTCAAGGAGGGAGGCTGGACGTGTGGTGGCTGGAAGAGAAAAAGAGAGAAATGGTTGAAGAGGAAGAAAGAAGAAGAAACGTAAATGAAGAAGGAAAAATGTGTTTTGGTGATAAAGAGGTAAATGAATTATTTGGACAATTAAAACCAATTCTTTTCTCCTTCATGGGCTGCAGATACGTAAATGAGAGAGGGAGAAATGAGTGACAAAATTGGCTTCCTTTGGAAGCCACACAAGTGGTCAAAGTTTGGGGTCAAAGCTTCTTAAGGAAGCTTGAGTATTTAACTATTAAATTTGAATTAAAGTAGGTAGATTTGACATAAAGTGGATTACTTTAGGATAATGTGATAGTATTTTTATTACACACTATTATCCAATAGATAATAGTTACAGTTGACAGAAGTCAGTATTTAATTAATCTGACAGATGAATTTTTCATTGCAGACTTGATTTAATTGTATCAAGAAAGATTTCCTAAAATTGTGAAACCTCGTAAACTGTGTCAAGTCTCGGGTTTAGTAAGATCCCCGTCGACTTATCCATAGTCCAAGGTTCTCGTGAGAAAACATCGTGTTTCCCGATTCTCTCGTCAATACAAGACGCAAAACGAGGAATATATTAAAATATTCAACGGTTCTAAAATTCCCAGAAAATTCTCAAAAATTGCAAATATTATAAAACGACTATCCGTCATATAATTTTCTAATTTTTGAAGCACTACAATCGTTTTCACGACTCGCCGAGTTTCACGCAGAACGAGGAATATATTAAAATATTCGTCGTTTCCGAAAAATTCCAGAAAAATTCACATAAATCACAAATATTGGAAAATGACTATTCATGGTGAAATAATCAATTTCCGGAGTGTTACACTGGTCTCAGCAATTCTTAGCCCAGTGTGCACGCAAAACGAAGAATATATTAAAATATTCGCCGTTTCCGAAAAATTCCGGAAAAATTCATAAAAATCAAGAATATTATAAAACGATGATTCATGATCAAATATGTATTTTTCGGAATGTTACATAACTTAATTAATTAGGAGAAATAAGAAGGTTTCAAATTGATTTGATTAAAGAAAAGGAATTTAGAAATCAAATGGTAAAGATTTAGTAAATTTTGGGCCAACATGCCTAAAGAATTTATTTGATTCAAAATCATTATTTTATAACATGATTTAATGAACTTAGATAAGATAATACCTTTGACATGATTTAGAAATCAAATAAAGAAGTTTTACTAAATTTGGCCAACATGCCAATATAGGTTATCATGGTTTCTAAACTTAGTTTCAAAACCTTTTTCAATCAAAAAGAGACAATACAAGTTAAGAAGAAATTTTCTATAATGATTTTTGAAGAAACAAATTGAGTAGAATTAAGCTTAAAGGATTAAAACTAGTAATTTTATCATTAGGAAGTAAAATACAAAAATTTTGAGAAATTTTCTAACATATGGCTCACTTAAGGTTTTGAAGCATGTTAGAGATTTCAAAAAGAATTAAATGAAATGGTTAAAAATTAGGTAAATGGAAATTTTATGGATAAATTAGGAAACCATTATTATGATATTCTAAACAAAATACTGTCAATTTTTAGTAAAAATGAACCAATAAGATAGTAAAAATATCCTAAAGACAGTATGCGGTATGAAAAAAATTACTCTACGTAGTTTAAATGTACTAAGTACTATTTCTGTTTGTTTAAACAGTAATTTTAAGGGCATTCGAATAAGAAAATGATTTAAAAATCCTACGCGATTGAGAAAACGTATTAAAAATGCTACGCGATTTTAAAAACAGAAAAATATCTTTACCCGATTTTTAAACGTTTGTAAAAACGACGGAATTATGAAAACGCGATAAAATTTCTACGCGATTGACCGTTACTATCTTTATACTGTCGGAAAATGTGAACCCGTCATGCATTATTTTGAAAATCTATATGTCTTTGTTCGGAAAATGTGAACCCGTACATGTGCTTTTTTAAAAATCTATTTCTTTGTCGGGAAAATGTGAACCCGTACATGTGCTTTTGAAAATTTATATGTTTGTCGGGAAAATGTGAACCCGCATGCTTTTGAGACTATATCTCTTTGTCGGGAAAATGTGAACCCGCATGTGCTTTCCATCTATCTCGTTATGTGTGCCATGTATTTGGTGGATTGGTTGATGAGACGAATCACATCGTGTTGTCGATGCGATAAACGTAGTGTGGTTCATTGTTCTAATGAACTTGGAGACTTTAGTGTACGGGATCCCACATGTGGACAGTTGGTAGCTCCGCTGGGCCGTGGTAAACCGATAGCACACTATGGTACTCGACATACACTATATTTAATCAAGATTTGTGAAGTCTAGTAGTACATTTGCCTGTAGTGCCACAACGTGAGACCGTGAACTACACCACGCCTGGATTGATGGATTCCTGTGTCGTGGGGCTATAGACGCAACGTGTGACAGCGCAATAGTTGGTGGGGCAGCCGTGGTACTATTAGATTTCGCGAGTCATTCCTCTCTCTGATACTTGTGTTTTCTTTAGCTCCATGGAGTAGGATTTTGTCATATATTTTATCTCTATGTCTATTTGTTTCCATCTTATCTATTTATTGTTTATCTATATTTTATTTGTTTATTTTATCTGGTTATTGTTATTATATTTGGTTATTATATCTTATCTCGTTTATTCTTATCTTTCTTGTTTTATCTGTGAGGTTTTATCTATGTTTGTGATATATTGTTATGATATCTAAATTTTACTTCAAACCGTTATTATAATTGTTAAAGCTTTATGTATTGCATGAACTCGTATATATGTTGTTTGTCGTCTTCTTATTGGCCATGTTGTGATGATTTTATGTTGTCTTACCTCTTTGTTATATGTATTTTCTGTTTATTTATTTTACGCGGTAAAGACTTCGAGGAAGAGAATCAGCCTATTGAGATCGTGTACCCTGAGGAGGAGGAAGATCACAGTGCGACGACCGGTTTTACGATCAAGAACCATCCGATCATCCATATCCTCTGGATTGATTGTGTGGGATGGCGACGCCAGGATTTTTGGGATTCATAGAGCTGGTGTTTCATGGAGGTGCTCTGGCTTGGCACTTACGAGGCGATCGTGACTCTGTGATGTATGCAGGACGTGTGACTGTGATCCTACGTCATCGTTTTGATGAAGAGCCTGTCATGACTACGACACTTTTTCTGCACTTAGAGTTACCCTTATCCATTAGGCGTTATTGGGGTGCTTGAAAACCCCGAGCCTAGTGAGATAAGCATCGTATCGACCGCGCGATCCCGTTATCGCCGTGTGTCGAGACATCCAGATATCTATCTCCCGATGATCATTTTCATGCGAGAGAGTGATCCATCGAGGATTAGATAATCATGATGTTTTTTGGGCGCGTCAACGTATGTACGTATATATTAACTCTTTTATTGCTTTCTTTACTTGTTTTTGTTTAAATAGTTGTAGTCTTAGTTGTAAATTATGTGTACAGCTTATAACTTAATCATATGTATATTATTAGTGATGATGTTTTTTTTTTTTATTTCGTATTTTCCGCATTATCTTTTTATATCATATTTACGTCTATCGGAATTATTTTACAACCCGTAATAATATTTAACAAATGTTTTACAACTTGGGTAGATTTTATTTCTATTTCTTTTATTTTCTTTTATGTGTGACATCCTCCAAAGGGGTGTTACAATTCTCAAAGTATATAACCCCTTAGTGCCTGAGCTAACTAGAGCGTTAGAGTCCCTTTGTAAGTACTCCACCCCCCCCCCAAGACCCTCGAGGCAAAGAATCGCACAAGGAGGAGGAGACCATTGTCCACGTGTCCTTCCGGACACCTTTTGGTTCTACATCAGAACAACATCAAATTTAAGTATTTTATTAAATTCGACCCAATAATTAATTTCGTTAGAGTATTGGATTAATAAATTACTAATTTAACTAATGAGATATTAATCAAACTGATTAAATTGTACAAAATAAAATATTTATATACATATTTAATAAAAATATAAATACATACAAGTATTTAAATTGAAGGAGAGTTAAACCTAAATTAATAATAAATTTTTATTTTATTAGAATAAGACTCATTTCTTTCTAAGTTTAAAATTGATTTATTATTAAAATTACATTATAAAAATTATTATGAGGATAATTCAATTAAGAATAGTTAAAATTTACAAATTTCAATTGATATAAATTTCTTAGTTTTATGAAATAAGTAATCTTAGTTAAAAATATTATAAAATCATTTAATTGTTTTGCCTTTTCGTATATATATTAAGATAAAATGAATGATATAAAATGTGCCACTTATTGCAACCATTCTCCACCATGTGACTTGTTTTATTCCTATTCCTATCGGACTTCACATTTAAAATTCCAACTCCACTATTTAACTTTCATGTCCACATTTTTCAAACACTTTCAAGTCTGGTCCATATTTTGAACCTTTGCTGGACTCTGCAATGGAGTAACACGTGAGCACCATGGCAACAAAAATAGAGCAAAAGCTGGATTGTGGAACAAGCGAGGAACCTGACAATGAAAAAAAGAAAAAGAAAGGCTACGATGGGGTGAGGATGCAATGGCTGCATTGTAGAGTGCTCTGGGTTTCAGTCGTTAAGGGTAGAGTTAGGTTTCTCTTTCTCTCTTCTCTTCTAGTTGGGTGACACTTTTTTTTCTTTTCAACTCGGCCGGTTCTTTGACATCGTCGAGTCACTGGGTCATGGTCAAAATCAGCCGAGTCACACGAGTTACACCGGTTGGATTACATCTTTGATCTGATAAATGACTTGAACCGACCTAAAGACCGAATCACCAGTTCATGGTTGAACTGGTTGGTCTAAGCCAAGTTTAAAATTTTTGAACGTAAGTGTAAACACTCAATTTTTTCGGTCCCAAATTCGTCCATGAAAAAAAAAAACTCACCAAATAGTCAATTTTAAACTTAACATATGTGTACACATGGCACATTAAGCTCTTTGGCAACCATAATTTTCAATTTGAATTTTTTTTTAAAAGTGGGATTAAATTAGTAAGCAACTGCAAAACGACTTCATGTAAGGGTTTAGGGTTTAAAACACCCCCAAATCCCAAATTTAATCTTCTTTTTCTTATCTTCGTGACTGCAACAAACACATTAAAAATCAGAGAAAAACACATTGAAAATCAAGTTTGATTTGCAAAATGACAAGTTGTGGTGAAATGGAGAGCTTGGCTATGTTGAATCGGCACGATTAAGACAAGCAATGGGTGAGGTTGGCTGGAGTAGGAGTACTGCAAGTGTAGGAATTGGGCTTTTATAGCAAGGGTGGTGCTCTAAGGTGTAAATGTGGGAGTAAATGTGGAAGGAATGTCATAGTGTGTACTTCAAAAACTGCTAAAAACCTAAACAGACTATTCTTTGGGTGCTTATATTATAAGGTTATGATTCTAATACTGAGATATTGATTAAAGTAAATTTAACTTCAAATTTCAAGATCCATTTATATATTGATTTATTGTATCTCATTACAGGAGAAAAAATCTTATTGTGCTTATTTCTTGTGGCTGGATGTTGTTACTGATAATGTTTTAGTGCTTGTTGAAATGGAAGAAGGCAGACTCAAATGACATGGAAATAAAGGTGAATGAGCTAGAAATGAAGAAGAATAATAAGCAAATGAAGCTGAATGATTTGCAAGTGAAGATAAATGACTTGCAAATGAATATGAGTGACTTGCCAATGAAGATAAGAAGGGAGTTTATTAGCGTGAACAATGAAATTAGGTATTTGAAAACACGTGTTGGGGTGTTAGGTGTTATGATGGTGAGGGTTATTATTGTAACTATATGTATTTGAAAGTAGGGTTGGATGGATGCAAGTAATGTAGGCTTAGATTAGGAATTAGTATTTGATCAATATTTGAACATGTGTTGGTTTTGGTTTAGAATGGGAATTTGCTATGTGAAGCCACCATGTGGTTTTTTTATAATGGATATGGCATGTATCATTACATTATGAAATGAAATGAGCATTTGGTAAATTTGAATTAACCTAATATATCAAAACATCACACTTTAACATAGAAACATTAAAAAAAAAAAATTGAACAACACAATGTAACAAAAACCTATGGACTTTCATTGATTTTCCAAATTATGTCATTACATATTCACTGAAGAGGCAAATTATTTCTTTAGACATATTGTTGTGGCATATTTGTTGTATTCATATACCAAAAGACTTCCAAAAGATAAGAACCCAAAAAATAGCCTATGTGCAATATTCATCTATGTGCATTATACTGAAAAGATAGTATCTACCCCCCAAGTTTCCCCCTTTACATAATGTGATATACAAAATAAAATTACCCATAGCCTTCCTAACTACAAGGTGACTGCCACACCCAAAAAAAAAAAGTAGTTTACACATTCTTATACAACTTCATTTCTTGCTTGCAGCTGGTGGCTTGAAGATGAACTTGAATAGTCTTGAAGTTGTGCCATTGCTTTCTACTACCATTGTCTTAGTAGAAACCACTTCATATGTTGATCTTTCTTTAGTTCCTATAGTGGTTGGCTAATGTTCATTTACAAGGTTTAAAGAGGTTGGTGCCTTCACACTTGGTAGCAGGTGTCTTATTTTATAATAACCTAATGGATGCCTCCTTATACATGTTGAAATGAAACCCGATGGCCTATATGGTGGGTCACACAGCCTCATTCCTCTGAGTGGTGGTCTAACAGGTAGAGGTGTGGGGACTTCTAGTGGTGGTGGTGGCCTGAAATTGGTGGCCTAAAAGTTACTGGTCTAATTAGTGGTGGCCTAACTGCTAGTGGGGGAGGTGGTGGAGGTCATTCACTTCCCTGTTGAGATTGAAAAAAAAACAAATTCAAAGGAAAAGAATAAGTAGAATGAATGCAAAGGATAGAATGCATAATAAGTAAAAAATAGAATGCAAGATGCTAGAACCCTCACAAGACTGGTTGGTTCTTCCATAACTAATCCAAGGTTGACAGATGAAAGGTTTCCACTACTATGCTCAGCCTAAAAACCAATAGGTGGTCCAATATTGACTACTGGATCAATAACTGGTCTAGGGTTGATAGGGGGTTTATAGGTGTAGGGCATTGTTTGTCCCTTTGTGTACCACAAGTGCACGGGTCACGCAAGTATTATAGTGATAAGTAGGATATCGTTCCCACAATGATATAGTCAATTTCTAATGCTAAATATCAACCAATAACTTAAGTAATATTATTCAATAACATTCAAATAGGGAAAGGTTTGTATAAGTTAACTACGAAGTAAAAGACTTAAATGTCGTAAATTAGGAATAAAAAATAATGATTAAAGAATAGGAAATCCTTATTCACCCCCTACTTTAATTAGTAATATGTAATCCTCATAAGCAACATAAATGAAAGGGGTTTTGTTAGCTCGAGAAACTAACTTAGTTAAAAGTCTATGTTTAGGTCAATTAACTATGTTTCATTTACCTAGTTTACTATGTTTCCATAAGAGTTAGTGCAAACTCCACTCATTAAGAACTATTCTCAACAATTGCTATGCATGACCAAGGAGTATATGTCTATCTCATTAGCTAATTAGCTCACCCTACCATTAGAATGAAATTAATGTGCATTACGGCATATAACCCAATTTGTCGCATTGTGCCACAACATGCATAAACCTACGTCGAGGCATGACAATGGGTGTGCACTGCGGCATGTAGCTTTCAAGTTTTTGCCCCTAAGTTGCCAGAGGCCATTGCGTCGCAACATGAGAAGGCGTACGTTGCGGTGTAAGGAGTCTATCTACAAAATTCTACAACAAACTCCATTCTGCAGCAACTTCTATTTCCTAGAGGTCTCCAACACTTGTAAAATTAGTCTAGAGGATTAAATTATAGTATGTATAACCAAAATATAACAAAACCACAAAATCAAAGTTCTACATATACAAGACTTAAACAAAAGGATTAAACACTTAGGTTTTCTCCCAAGAAGGGCCTTAGTTATAGTCCCAGCAGGACTAGATCTTTATTTCATCATGGATCTGCTAATGTGAGGAAGGTCTTCCTCTTTTCAATCTCTCCTCCATGATAAGGCTTTAGGCGCTGGTCAATGACCTTAAAGCTTGATGAGGAATTTGGTGGAGCAATCTTAATAGCTTTATGAGGGAACACTTTTAGCACCACGAACAGGCCCAACCATCTTGACTTAAACTTTCCAAGAAACAATCTAAGCCTTGAGTTGTACAACAAGACTTATTACCCTAACTCAAATCTTTTATCAACAATATACTTATTATGCCATATCTTAAACTTTTCCTTGTAAAGCTTGGCATTCTCATAAGCTTGAAGATGAAATTTGTCCAATTCATTCAACTAGAGAAGTTATTTCTCACATGCGGCTTGAAGATCAAAATTGAGCTTTTTGATAGCCTAGTAAGCACGGTGTTCCAACTCTATAGACAGGTGACAAGCTTTTCCAAACATAAGGTGCGATAAGCCCCATAAAGCATCTTCCAACTTCTTGGACCAATCCTTTCTCGAAGGATATACAGTTTTTTACAAGATTCTCTTAATCTCACGATTGGAAATCTCAACCTGCTTATTTGTTTGTGGGTGATAAGTTGTGACAACCCTGTGAAATCTTCATACTTTCCCAGGAGCTCTCGAAAGCGCTTATTATAGAAGTGAGAACCTTCATCACTTATAATAGCTCTTGGGGTACCAAAGCGGGCAAAAATGTGCTTCTTGAGAAAATACACCACCATTTTAGAGTCATTCGTAGGCAAGGCTACTGCTTTAACCCACTTGAAGACATAATCAACTGCCACCAATATATATAGTTGACCAAAGAACGGTATGAATGGCCTTATAAAATCTATCCCCTATACATCAAACAACTCAACCTCCAATATGATGTTTAGTGGCATTTCATTTTGTTTAGAGATGTTACCTGTTCTTTGGCATCTGTCACATCTGGCCATGAAAGAAGCAGCATCCTTAAACAAAGAAGGTAAATAAAATCCTGCTTGTATTACCTTAGCGACTATTTTTTCTCCACCAAAATGGCCACCATATGGGGGGGCATGACACTTGTTCGTTTTTTTGCTTACAACAAGTGCACAGATCACACTTGTAATATAGCTAGGAGTCAGATATTGTTCCCATGAAGACTATGGTTAAAATTAATACTAAATATAAACCAAAAGCTTAAGAGTTTCTATTCAAGGGCATATAAATTGAGAGATGTGTATCTAAACTAATTAAAAGAACTTAAAAGCTATAAAGTTGAATTAAAGTTGATAATTAGAGAATAGAGAATCATTTTTCACCGCATACTTTTACTGATAACAAGTAATCCTTATAAGCAATATAAACGAAATGATTAGGTTAGCTTGAGAATCTAAATTAGTTAAAAGTTTATGTCTAGGTCAATCAATCATATTTCAATTACCTAATTCACTATGTTTCTATGAGAACTAATGTAAATTCACTCATTAAGATCTATTCACAGTAGTTACTATATATGACTAGTAAGTATATTTCTATCCTATAAACAAATCATCGCATCCAAATCAATTGAATGAAATAGAACATGCATCAAGCATACATACGATCTCAAACCCAAATTCCTATGTCTAGGTTCATTAGATTTAAACAAATCACTTAAGAGATGATCAAACTATCAAGAGCATTAAGCACTATATGATTGAACAAAATCAAATCATGTATATAAACTCAAAGGATTACAATATTATTCAATATCCATAAGAAGATACAAAGAAAAATCCTATGCACAACTTAGCTAGCCATGAACCACAAATATAGCAAAATACATTATGTTCATGGAAAGGAAATGAGGAAGTAAAAGAAAGAAAAGAGAAAGCTCAAGGTTGATGATACTCCAAGCTTCAATCCTCCTCCAAGGTGAAGATTGCCTTCAATCTTGGTCATTTCTACTTCCTTTTAGTCTGAAGTATAAAACCCTAGCAACTGCTCTCCAAAAATAACCTAACTCCCTTAAGAAAATTAATACAACAGTATTTATAAGGCTCAGAAAATAGAGTCATGTTGCGGTATTCAACTACCAATGCCACGGCGCATTTGCATTTTAGGTCATCACACCATGGCATTCAATCCATTGCGCCGTGACGTACAAAATTCGTAGCTCTCTGCTAGAAACAAGGGATGCACCACGCTACAGCATTGATATGTCTGCGCCGGGCGTGACAAGCTGATCATTGCACTTAGCTTTCTCTTGCAATGTTGGTCTAAATCTTCTAAGTTTCACTTAGTTAGAGTCATTCCTGTCATAGAGAAATTACTAATTCAATAATAAGTGCAAATATACTCAATGTATCAAAGAATTGGACATATTTTCTCAAAATCATGATCAAACACATCGAGATTGAATTAAATGAATATAAAACTGATGTCTCTCATTCATACATCAAAACCAAGACTAAGCAATCAATATAGCACATATATGGGGGACAAATAACTCCAAATTGTGGAATTATTAACACTACTCGAGGATACATTCAGTTTCCTCCAAGGGCACACATCTTCTGATTATTATTTTGTACATTGCCTAAAGAGATAAGGCTCATCCCATAAATAGAATCTAACATCATGCAAGAACTTTTTCTTTTGTTAGTGATTAATCATGTGGTAGAACACAGCTCACAAGATAGTTGACATAATCAGCATACTAGGGAAACTCATGGTGATTCACCAGAAAAAGTTTCTCTTCAGGAAATGAATCATTGATCAATGTTGAATTACCTTGGCTTAACTCACCTTTCAATCTTGACAAGTGATCTGCTACTTGATTTTCAGTCTATTTTCTATCATGGATTTCTAAGTCAAACTCTTAAAGCAAAAGTATCCATCGAATCAATCGTAGTTTTGCATCCTTCTTGCCGATAAGATATTTAATAGCAGAGTGATCAGTATAAACAACAACCCTTATACCAATAAGATATGAACAAAAGTTACTGTATGCAAAAATCACTACTAGTAATTCCTTCTCAGTGGTTGTGTAATTCAAATGAGCATCCAAGAAAGTCTTACTAGCGTAATAAATTGAATGAAAAATCATCTCTTTCTTTTGAGCCAAAACAACTCTAACCGCATAATCACTAGCACCACACATCAATACAAAAGAAAGATTCCAATCTGAGGTGACAATTATAGGGGGGAGATCAATCTCTTTTTTATTTCGAGGAATGCATGCATACAACCATCATCAAATTTAAATAGTACCTCTTTTTCAAGTAGATTGTAAAGAGGCTTTGAGATCTTATAAAAATCTTTGATGAAGCACCAATAGAATCCGACATCACCAAGGAAACTTCTAATGCCTTTCACTGAATTAGGAGGTAGAAGTTTTTCAATTGCCTCTATCTTGGCCTTGTCTACTTTAATTCCCTTGCTAGAGATCAGGTGTCCAAGTACAATGCCTTCTTTTACCATGAAATGACACTTTTTCCAGTTCAAGACAAGATTGGTTTCTTCACACCTTTTAAGCATATGGGCAAGATTATGCAAACAATCATTAAACGAATCACTAAATACCGATAAATCGTCCATGAATACTTCAAGGCAATTCTCCACCATATCGGTAAAAATAACCATCATGCATCTTTGAAAGATGGTCGGAGCATTACAGAGCCCAAATGACATTCTTTGAAATGCAAAAGTGCCATAAGGACAAGTAAATGTAGTTTTCTCTTGATCCTTCAGAGAAATTGCTATCTGATTGTAACCAAAATAACCATATAAAAAAATACTAAAATTCCCTCCCAACTAATCTATTAAGCATTTGATCAATGAATGACAATTAGATGAGCTCATTATTTGTAAACACTAAATTTATCCTTCCTTTCTTTGGCACACATTGAACTGAGCTAATCCATGAACTATCGAAAATTGGATAAATGATACTAGCATCTAGCAATTTAATAATCTCTTTTTCACGACTTCTTTAATGATGGGGTTCAACCTCCTTTGATGCTCAACCGACAACATACTACTCTCTTCAAACAAGATTTTGTGTATGCAAATTGAAGGGCTACTGCTCCGAATATTGACAATGGACCATCGCAAAGCTAACTTGTTTCACGAAGCACTCTAAGTAGCTTATCTTCTTGTATTTGAGATAAAGATGATGAAATGATAATTAGAAGAGTAGCTTTGTCACCAAGATAAGCATAGCGCAAATGCGAAGGCAATGGTTTGAGCTCCAAAATTAGTGGTTTCTAAATAGACGGTTTGAATGAATTAACCACCCTATTAGAAAAATCCAACTACTTAAACTTGGTATTTTTATTCAATCTATGTGAAGTATCTAATAAGTTCATGAGCTCTCTCAATTCCCCATCATTCCTTTCACATGCAAAAATCAAAGAAGCTTTAAGAGGGTCATGTGGGACACTTGCACAAAATACATTAGATATTATCCCATCAAGCACATTCACAAAAGAACATTCTTCAAGATCTTGAGGATATTTCATTACTTTGAAAATGTTAAAAGTTACCTCTTGATCTTGCACTCTCAAGGTGAGCTCCCATTTTTGAACATTAATGAGAGTCCTTCCAGTTGCGAGGAATGGTCTTCCAAGGATGAGAGGGACTTTTCTATCTTTCTCTATATCAAGAATGATGAAATCTGCCAAAAATATGAATTTATCCACTTTACCCCTTGGATAGGTCAAGGCCTGGTCAGCTAGTAGCAAAATGATTGATGTGTGCTTATCTTCCCCCAAACCAAGTTGTTGATATATTGAAAAGGGCATGAGATTTATTTTGGCTCCTAAATCACATAACGCTTGACCAAAGAACTTTTCACCTATGGTACAAGGGATGGTGAAGCTTCTGGGATCTTTAAGCTTGGGAGAAAGTTTGTTTTGCAAGATAGCATTACATTCCTCTATAAGTACCATGGTCTTATAATCCCCAAGCCTTCTCTTCTTGGACAATATGTCCTTCATAAACTTCACATAACTAGGCATTTGTTCCAAAGCCTCAGCAAATGGTATGTTAATGTGAAGTTTCTTAAAAATTTTCAAAAACTTTTAAAATTAAGCATCCAATTTTTGCTTAACTAGCCAATTGGGGAAATGTGGAGGAGGTTTATAAGGCTTGTCCTCCTTCTTCTTATCCTCAACCTTTCTCTTGGCAATTTCCTCATTCTTCTGAATCTCATTGCTCATAACATCTTTCTTTTTTGTCACCTCAACATCTTCTTCAAGCAGCTTAGTTTTGGGATTCCTTTCAATGTCTTTCCAACTCCTCAATGATATGGTCATACAATGCTCATTAGATTCACCTTTAAGATTGTTGACAGTGTCACTTGGAAAAATCCCTAGGGGCCTATTATTTATTGTATTTACAAGCTGCCCAACCTAAGTCTCAAGTGCTCTTATTGAAGCAGTTTGACTTTGAATAATTGAATCATTCTTAACCAAATGAGCATTTATCTTAGTCATATAGGAATTTGTCTTGGCCATCAATTGCATAAACATGTTTTCTAACGATGGTTTCTTCTCCTACATTAACTGCCTTGATTATGAGGAGAAATCATGAGGATAATTTGGTCTCTCATTTCTAACTTGTTAGTTATTGTTGCCACGAAGCTGACAGCGATGGAATTGCATTAACATCATGTACTCCAGCCACCTTCCTTAGAGTATTTCTCATTGAAGACCATTGGTAGCTATTGGCTGCCAATTCCTCCAACAACTGAAATGCATTTTCGAATGATTTACTTAATAATGAACCTCATGCAACTGCATCCACAATAGGACGGTGGTGTGGTAGCAAGCCTTTATGAAAAGAATAGACTTGGTGCCAATGAGGTATCTCATGATGGGGACACCTACAAAGAAGATCCTTATACCTCTCCCAAGCTTCATACAAAGACTCCAATTCCGATTAGGTGAATGAGGTAATGTCATTCACCATTTCAGTAGTCTTGACCGGTGAGAAGTATTTATTTAGAAATTTGTTGCATACATTGGCCTAAGTTGTAACGCCCTCAGACTAATATCTCGATATATCTAACATACATAAAGACAAACAATACTAGCAACGTCACCACTTACTTAATGTCTTAATCATATATCCATAATCACCATTGCAATCATTATAGAGCGCCTTATGAAATGCGAAAACATGGATAATTATATATATAAATACATCACTAGCCTTAAAAAGGCATAATGTAATACATAATTATTTATACATTACAAAGCCACTGAATACAAGCTTTGCACTAGAAGCAATAAACTAAACTACTCTAATCTATCAGTTTCTTATTCTTTTTACTGTTAACAAGGCCTTGACCTGAATTTATCATGGAATAACAAACAGGGTGAGAATCAACAATTCTCAATACAGGTATCTCATAACTAATCACACATAACATTATAAACATATTCTTAAAAATTAAGTAGTAAGATATGTCTAAAACTCTAGCAAGGATTATCTTTGTCAACTAAAGAAACCAAGCTAGCATACATACGTTCATACATACCTAGCTCATTAAAGAACTAAGTTCACTTATCTAGGAACTCTGGTTTATCGTGTTTCCTATAGTAGGGAGAGAGCGAATCACCTTTTGTACCTACCTATAACCCTAGCATAGTGAAATATATTCAGGAATATTTGATTCCCTTCCTCTGGCCAAATGATTATATACATCATATAAGGTCACTTACATAGGAAAAACCCTTACTAAACTTTTCTAACATACATGCATCTAATACTCTATTTCTATACTATGTTGCTTAGGGCGCTAAATACTTACCTCATCATAAACTTCTCAAAAACTCACTTTTCAATCCAACATGCATACTTTGAAAGCAAATATGGATATGAGATTAGAGACATAATTGAACACAAACACCCCTACCTTAAACCTTGAAGATGGTATTAAGTTATTCAAGCTTTGTTCTTTCATTTCTCCTTCATTTTCTTCTCCTCTTCTTCCTCTTGCTTTTCCTCCTTTTCTCTTTTCTCCTTGCCTTGTGCAGCCAAGAGCCGTGTGAGAGATAAGTGAAATGTGAGAAAATATCAAAGCAAAAGTCAAAGAAGATGGCTCATATACAGCCGTTGGAGACTTAAGGAACGTTATGGAGATTTAAGGAACATTAGCTATTTATAGACTTTTAAGATATTTTAGGATATTTTAGATATTTTAATATATTTAGATATTTTAGAATATTTAATATTTAAATATTTTTTAGATATTTTAAGATATTTTACAAGAACTTTATACCAGCTAAGAACACTTAGATTTTACCAAATCAAGTTTTCTAACTTCCATAGGTATTAGAATAAATCCTAAGATTCATTTCAATACTAACTTCATCATTATCATGAGTTCTCATATTCATAAGTCATCAATCTGGCATTAAAACATTCAACCAATATCCTTAAAAATACCAAACTAGCTTTGTTTATCCTTAAACTTTAACTACATCATATTGCATACATTTGTGACCTAAAAACAAATTCTTCTTACCAGTTTCCCTTAAAATAGCAACTTATGTCATTATCTGAGTCATTTTAAACTACTTTTTATAGTCATTGTTGCAACAAAGTACCTGAACTAACTCAATTTATCAAAAAAATTAAGCAAACATATCAAGTAAGTATTATGATGCCTCTACATTCATATATAAGTTTAACATGCTAAAAAGAGGATGTTACACAAGTAACAATTAATCCAATCAGTAGAGAGTGCAACCATCACTGAGAGAAAAAGGAAAGATCGTAGGCGAATGACATCTTCGGAGACTCCATTATGCCTGAAAGTGTCACAAATCTCTAGAAAATTAGATAAGTGAGCATTAGGATCTTCACTCAGCAAATCGTCAAACTGCATAGAAGTCTGCATCATTTGGATTATGGCTAGATTCTGAAATTGTTTGCGCGGATGAGAGGTCATCTTTACTTGATTGTAATTTCCCCATTTGAGGAGTTGCAAACTCCCGCAAAGGCCTCGTGTGGTTATGATCATCCGTCATAGCAACTGTACCTAGAACACAAAAAGAATTAAAATTAAAATTAAAATGAACTAAAAGAAACTTGAACTAGAACTAAGTAAGCTCATTGTCAATATTAGCAATACATAAATTAAGTCGTTTCCCCAACAACGACATTAAAAACTTGTTTGTCCCTTTATATATTGCAAGTGCACGGGTCGCGTAAGTATTATAGTGATAAGTAGGATATCATTCTTATGAGGATACAGTCAATTTCTAATGGTAAATATCAACCAATAGCTTAAGTAATGCTATTCAAGAACATTCAAATAGGGAAAAGTTTGTATAAATTAACTACGAAGTAAAAGACTTAAATGTCGTAAATCGAGAATAAAAGATAATGATTAAAGAATAAGGAATCTTTCATCACCCCCTACTTCAATTAGTAATACGTAATCCTCTTAAGCAACATAAATGAAGTGGGTTTTGCTAGCTCAAAAAACTAACTTAGTTAAAAGTTCATGTCTAGGTTAATTAATCATGTTTCATTTACCTAGTTCATTATGTTTCCATGAGAGTTAGTGCAAACTCCACTCATTAAGAATTATCCTTAACAATTGTTATGCATAACCAAGGGATATATGTCTATCCCATTAGCTAATTGACTCACCCTACCATTAGAATGAAATTAAGCATACATCAACCATATCCATGATCTCAAATTTAAATCATTATGTCTAGTTCAATAAATTTAATCAAATCACATTAAATGTTAGTCAAACACTCAAGAACATTAAGAGAAATATGATTAAACAAACTCAAATCATTAATATTAACTCAAAGGGTTACAAAATCACGAATATATATAGAGGGATCCTAAGAAATCCCTATATACAACTTAGTTATCCATGAAAGCTAAATCATCAATGTTTATTAATCCTTGAAGCTTGAAGCTTGAATCTTCCTCCTTGAAGAAGATGGCATCCAACTTTGCTTTCTTTAGCTTCTTCTCAATCCCTAAAATAAAACCATAGCAGCTGTGTTATGTTTCCAAAAGCTCATCTATTGAATTATCTTAAATCAGTATTTATAGGCCAGCTTTTAGTTTCACGCAGTGGCATGACATATCTTACGCTATGACGCACATTTAATTTAGGTCACCACGCCATGACATGCACTCCTTTACACCACGGCGTGCTAGCCTTCATAGGTGATATATAAGGCATTAATTGTGAGTCATTGGTTGACATATCTCTCAGGTCTTTCATTCTTATATGTAATTGTAGCAATTGCATGTGCACAAGGAAACTCTGTTAGTTGTAAGAAGTTACATGTGTAGGTTTGGTAGGACATATTCACTCCCACAAAGTTGTCATGCCTATGCATTATAAATCTAGCCCTTTCTTAATCACTAGTCCATGTGGGAGTCCACTTATTGCTTTCAATTTTTTGCTTGTCAAGCCCCTTAACTTGTCACACATGCTTAGAAAAGGCTTGGATATGTACTTCAAAATCTTAGCATTCCAGACCTCACAATTGTTATTGGTGATATTGTCAACCTTTGCCTAATGACTATAATAAGCTTTGACCTATGTTGCAAGGTTAAACTTGTTAAGATAGGCCTAGGCCCTCTCGGTCATCCCTATTAACCTCCCCATACTTGCTTTAAACTCAAGTATAATTGTGCACCTGGTATATTCCCAAACAATATGTTTGATCTCTTTGTCCTTTCAATGCTTGATGAAGTTCTTCCATATATACATAACACAACTTCTATGATGTGCACCAGACATCACTTCCTTTAAAGCAGGCACTAAACCCTACGTAAGACATACAAATAATCATGTCAATAATTTATATATAACAGTAAAAGAAAAATAGCCAAATAGATTTTATGGTTTAATGTATACTTTCTAGTGATCAGACACGAAATTCTAACCAAAAACATCATAGTCTCCTAGGTCTTCTTAGAGAAGGGTTAAAAACCACTTCCAATTGTCTTTGGCCTCACTATTAACCACAACATATGCAATTAAAAAGGACTGGTTGTTTATAACCTGCCCCGCTGCAAATAGGAGTTGACCTCCATAATAGCCCTTCAGGAAGCATCCATATAGGCTTATAAATGGCTTACATCCAGCCTTAAATCCTCTCATGTAGGCATCAAGACAACTATAAACCCTATCAAATAGTGGTAGGGACTTAGGCTAGGGTATATCATCTAACTTACCAGTGCTCCCTAGGTTGCTTCTCAGTAACTTTGCCAAGTAGTCCCAAAGTTTGCCATATTGCTCCCTCTCAAAGCCTTCCACCACTTGTCTAGCTCTCTTAAGTGCCCTAGATATCTTCTTGTCATTTAAATGCACTAAATAGTCTTCCTTCATATGGTTGAATGCTTCTGAATATTTCATGCCTAGTTAAGTTATTAGCATATTCTCCAATTCTTTTGCAACTCAACCCATGTTGGCCTGCTTATTTTGGAAAGCTATGCAGTATGAGTGTTTGGACTTGTAGATTTTGACTTGGAAGTTTTTGGATTTACTGTTCCACCCATAGCAAATTAGCCATTCACACCATTTACTACTACATTGGGCCTTATCAACTTCATTCAACATTTCATTCAATTCTTCATCCAAGCCTTCATTCAAATCTTGATCCAAACCTTCATCAAATTTTTGCTGTTCAATGACCCTTCTAACTATTTTTTTCTTGGTCGCATGTATTTTTCCACTTTTTTCTTTAGTACAAGTTTTTTTCCACACTTTTTTTTGGTACATGTTTTATTCTAGAACACTTATTCTTTTTAAGCCTAACCTCTTCCTCTTCTTACATGGTGGGGGAGGCCTATATAGTGAATCATTTGCACTCTCATAATTTTCATGAGAGCTCTCATCGTCATGAATCTCACAAGTAGGTTTATCATTTCCCAACCCACTTCCCTCATGGACCTAACTAGGATGTTTTTCATTCCCTTGCTCATTGTCCTCATGAACCTTTGGTGTAGATTTTATATCCCCTTACCCACTACCATTATTTTCTCTTACCTCACTAGTAGTATTTTCAAAAGCCTACTCACACCTTGGCCTCTCATTGTAATCATCAAGATCTATCACTTTAGGCTCTGCTATGGGATGCTCAAAGTAAATATGCATCGCATCCCTATACTTATTCCTATTACTTATAGATGCATCACACATCTCATTGATGTCCTTATCCCCAGTAATAACCCTTATTCTTGATTCAAGGTCAAGCTTATCAGGAACTGACCAAACATATTTGTATATGCATGATATCCAAATTCCTTTAAAAACTTTTATAGGTCAAACAAATTGACCAAGTCCACATCCATCTTAGGCAAGTAATCTACTTTCCTATGTACATAACATAGCACTCCACTGGGGTCTTTCACAAATTGACCCCCATGATGAAATACATGCATAATGTATTTAATCATCTGCAAAAGAGAATGACCAATAACCATACAAATCAAACACTCATGCTTTACCAAAAATAAAATACATAACAAACACTCATATTTTAACACACACAAAAATGCACATACACAAATGGACCACGCAACAAGCATTGGACCACAATACACTACACATTCACCAATGCAAACAATATTTTACACACATAGGGTCCCCACTAAGCCAAACAACACATGTACATAGGAACCACACACATCATTATCAATGAGTCAAATTTTTTATTCACAAAAGCATATTCTTTGGGACCACAGAGATGTAATTTTTTAGGGAAAGAAAACACCAAAATATTATTGAGGAATCAAGTTACTTACCTCTGATTCCTTGTTATAAGAATTCTTAAATGCTTTGCTTCTTAAATAGCATACATTTTTTAACCCTAGACTTCACAACTTGGAGGGAAGAAATGAGAATGTGGTTGCTTTTTACCTTAACACTCACAATTTGGAGAGAATTTACACATTAGGGTTCTTTTCCCTCTTCTTCAAGTATAGTAACAATGTTGTTTTGCATGAAGAGAAGTTCAACTATGTGTTTTTCAAAGAGTGCTCCAAATGAGGTTGTCTAACTTACCTATATGGAGAGTGAGTGCCAAGTCAGGAGTTTAACATGTCACATATGCACTTTTGTTAAGTTTAACGGAATGGATTTGACAGAGGGACTAACATGTCTAACAATTGTCATCCTCAAGGACTATTAAATGCTATTTTAGACCTATGTGTGTTATAATTTGTCTAATGCATATAATATAGAAAATACTGAAGAAATGAACCTATGTCCAAAATAGAGGTATCAATAAATCCATGTCTTTCATGCCTTATTCATGGAATCAAAAGAACAATTTCAAATATCTAGACTAATCACACATCAATAAACTACATATGAGCAAAGAATCAAGTAAGTATAATAGTACCAAGAAAAGACATTACTTGCTGAAGAGGGGTGAGTGCATTAGTCTATGTTGGTCCTATTAGTTGGGATCTTGTGTCCAAAATGGGATTGTATTAAAAGAAACAAAAAACAAAGATGGAGTTCTAAGATTATAAATCGCTTGAAACTTCAAATAAGAAAATCATGAAAGAAAAGAACGAATAACCCATGACAAATTCATGGCACATTCATGACCAAAAAATGTAAAACAAAAAAAAAACACATAAAATCATGGTAAATTGATGGCAAATAAAAAAAAGATTGAAAATGCATGGCTATTCGAATAGAAAACATTAGCACAAAAACATAATTAAAAAATGAAGATGTGTTGCAACGAAACCTCTAATAACTCAAACTATATCCAAAAAATAGCAAAAGTTAAAAAATTCATATCATAAGTCATACAAAACATAATCTTAAAAAAAAAAGAAAAATATTGAAATCACAAATACCAAATTGTACTTGAAGGAAGAATATAAAGGAATCACCACTGGTGGGATTCGGCATTTGAATTTTTTAGCTGCATTATCTAGTGAAGACTTTGACAAATGCATATCACTCAAGCTATACAAACATAAACAACCATTAGTCGGTCCTAATAACTCCAATACCCCATTCTATTATAGTCATTTAAAAAAAATAGAAACAACATACTACAAATCCTCATCAAACTCAAATCCCAAAAAGCATAATCCATCTTCTTCTAAATAGAGAAAACCACCCATTGCTATAACACCACTCTAAACCTCCAAGCTAACACCATACTAAGCCCCACAACACACTAACCACCATTGCCTCCCCGCCACCTCAACCTCATCAAACCTTTAATGATCTAAACTCACCCACCACTGCTAGCCAAGCATGAACCCAACCCTCAAACTTACTATTGTGAGTCACATATGAAATCCACACATCATTGTCACTCCTTATCACAAGCAACACACCACTAGTCACACCCCTGACATCCAGCTTACTGGAGTTCCCGCACTGCCAACGAACCACTATGTCACCCTTCCAAACCACTTATACTTCCCTTGAAACCAAAAACCCACCCTTACTAGAGTTGTGCTTCGAAAAAAAACTCGAGATAAATAATGAGGGTACATGGAACCCCAATTTTTGAATCTTTAGGAATGTATTGTGTATATATATATATATATATATATAGAGAGAGAGAGAAAAGAAAGAAAGAAAGAAAGAAAGAAAGAGAAAGAGAAAGATAATAAGTAGAAAGAAAGTGTGAGGAAGAGATAAAGACTTTATAATGCATACTTTAGAAGCTAAATATAGTAGTGGGGTGTAGACTAGCATCCACATTAGTTTTATTATGGAAGTTATTCTTATATGTCATTGGTTAGAAAATTTAAACGACGTTAATGATCTTGTAGAAGAAACTAAGAATATTGGAAATTAAAAATTAAAAATCAAAGGATATAAGTTAAGAATTTGGACAACTCATTAAACTTAGTCACATACTAACCAACAGACATATCACCTTGTTCTAACCTCAAGAACTCCATTTTCTTTGAATTTTGCAAATTTTGAAGATCTCACACATGACAAAAGTCCCCGAAGCATCAAACAATCTCTTAGTATTCGTCCACCAATCTTCTGCTTCCAATTCCAACATATAGGAAGCAAAGAACACCTTCTGCTCATCCAAGCAAGCCATGACAGTAAAGATCTTTTTCATTTCCTTGAGCCAACCCTCAGCTCTGACCAGGTCATACTCCCCCTTGAAGGATGACGGGTTAGACTTCCTGAATTTTGACAGGTCTTGGAAGTTTCGATTTTTTTCCACATGTATCTCTTGGATTGGTTGCTTTGACTAAACAAGTAGTGGTGTGGGTTGTGGAGGTGGAGTTGGCCCCATCCTCTCGAGCATCCTCGCATTCATGGCAATCTGCTCCCTCATCGCATCTGACATAGCCATAAAGGCTCAAGCCATATCTGGGCCTTCATTAGATGAGTTTCTAGTTCCCATAGTTCGCCTTGGAGGAGCCATAGTATCCTATACATACAGAACAATACATATTGAGTTAATCAGTCTCAATATCATGTAACAATGCGACAATAGCCAATAACATTCTAACCTAAGGAAAGTCATGCAATTCTATCTAAGTATCTCATACATAAGAGACAAGAAAAGCATAACACACAATTGAAATTCCTAACATACCTAAGCATAGTCAGTTCATACCCTGGATCAATAGGATGAACTGTTCTGATACCATAATGTAACACTCTAATCCTATTATAGTAGTATATTTGCAATATAGTAGAGTAAAGAGAGTTAAGCACGTCACTTCCAGTTTAACAATATCATAAAGTAATCTATAATAACTATACAATCTAATATGTAGAGCAAGAGGGAAGAAAAAGTTTAATATATACATCATATGCCACAAATGGGCTCACTGTCATATACAAAAAAAATTTTAAAAATAAGCAATATAAATAAATACATGCTTAGTTCCACAAGAAACAAATTAAAACTACTCTAATACATTTGCTTTTTCTTCTTCTTTCCCTTTTTAGGGCCTTAACCTAGATTTACATGGAAAAACAGCAGGGTGAGAAATCACAATTTTTCAGTATAAGTATTCCAAAACTAGCATTCATAACATTCACAAAGTATAAACAACTCAGATACAACAGATTATGTTTGCAATAGTTAAAGGAGCCTTGTCGCGACCGGAATCACAGTGGGATAGCAGCTCACGTGATTTTAAAAAATTATTAAAATATGGAGTCGTCACCAATTTTATTTAAATTAGAAAAAATTAGAAAACCTTTCTTAGAAAAATAGTCTTTGAAACCAGATCAGATTCGGGAGTCGGTTATGGTTAAGGAAAGGTGGAAATTTAATCCCACAGCACCCTTAACACACCTGTCTTAAGACGGTACCTTGAGTCAATTGTGCAAAAACTTGATAATCTCAAATTTATTTATTTTACCCCTCTTACAAAGACTTTATTTTTATTTTTATTTTTATTTTTTTAATTTAAGAAAAGAAATAAACAACCAAATTATGAAAAATTAAATTTTGTCTTGACAAAATGAAAATTCTGCTCCTACGTACCCTCAAGTGCAACAAGGAACTCAAAGTCACGTAGTTCTGTAGAAAATAAGTATGAATTGATTGATTTTAATTAAGAAAATATTTTTGAAACGATGTTTTTATTTGAGAACAAATTCATCCTTGTACAAGATTTAAGGTAGCACCAGGCTACTCAATAAATCTTTATGATCCAAATGACATTGAAGATAGCATTCGCTATTTAATCATCATCGTTGGTTATTGCATTGATAATTTTTTAATGAATTTTTATTTATTTTTTTATTTTATTATTACTTTTATTTATATATTTTTAAAAAGAGTACAAGGGATAAACATACAATTTCCATGATCCAAATGAAATAACTAAAAAAAAGGGACTAAAATATAAGTAATACAAATTAAATAACCCAACACAACACTATTTTTTTCACCATTTAAAACAAAACAAAAAATTATTTTTTATTTTTACTCTTTTTTATTTTTTTTTTTACTTTTACCATAATACCATCCACTTAAACTCTTAGACTCAAGAAAAAAAAAAGAAAGAAATAATAAATAAACAAATAAACAAGTACTAACAGAAAAAGAAATCAAAACATCTAGCCAAAAAAAAAAAAACAAAATAATCGACCACTTGATCTAATACAACTTAAGAAAATGAAACCTTTTTATCACTTATTTATTATTGTCATTATCATCTTTACTTAAAAGCCCTTTTTGATAACAATACCAATAATAATGATAGATAAACCCCAAAAACACACCTTTGTAACTAACAGAGTCCACCAATACGTGAATACGGGGATGGACTCGTGGTCAGTGAAGGTTGTCTTGGACGGCTTTGGACTGCAACGAAAGAGGTGAGGTCCAATGGGTGATCCTGGTGCAGGTTTCGGATGGAGGCTGGCTGCTGTGGGACGTGGCTTCACAGTGGTTGTACAGCACAAGGTGGTGAAAGGCAGTGGCTGTTATGGTGTGGTCTGCGGTGGAGCTGCTTGGACATGGTGGAGGCTATGTTGGTGATGACTTGAGGATAGTGGTGAAAGTGGTGGATGGTTGAAGCTTGGTTAGGTAGTGGTGAAGCTTGATGGTCCACGGTTTGGATATGGTGATAGGGGGCTCACGGTTTTGCTTGGAGAGTGAAGATGGTGGTTTGTAGGTGAAGAGGATGGAAGAGTGGTCTTGATGGTCATGGTCATGGTTGGGAGTGGATGTTAAAGATGGGTTATGGTGTTGTGGTGGCTTTTGGTGAATCAACTCGGTGGCTTTTGAAGATAGGTGGTGAAGAATGAGAATGATGGAAGTGATGGAGGTTAAGAGACTATGGATATGGAAGCTTGAAGAAGGTGATAAGGTGATGAGGTGGTGGTGCTTGGTCACGGTTGGGTTGGTGTGAATAGTGGGTAAAGCTTGGAGGTTTGAGTGTGGTGATGGTTGATGGAGTGTTGTTTCACGTGTTGGTGTAAAGTGGTGAAGGTTGAATGGAGAAGATGGTTATGATGAGAGGTGACGTTGCATGGTGGTTGTTATGGTCTTCACGTGGAGGAGGTTGAGGGTGGTGAATGAGTCACGTGGATGATGGTGATAGATGGTTGTGGTGGATGGGTGGAGGCCGTGAGTTTGGTGGGTGTGAAGGAAGAAGAAGGTGAAGGTGGTTGGAGGTTGGAGGGAAATGGTGAAGGTGAAGTGAAGTGGAGATGGTTTGAAGGTATGGGGAGATGGAGGTAATGGAGGTAATGGAGGCTTGGAGAAGGATGAAAGTTCTGGAAAAAATGGAAGTCCGAAAGGTGGTGAGGGCTTACGCTTTTGGTTGGAGGAAGATGGTGAAGGTGAAGTGAGGTGGAAGAATGGTGGCTTGGGTAAGTTAAGTTGTTTGAGTGAAGATGGAATGGTAGTGATGGAGCTTGGTGTTGGAGAGGATGAGTGAAGGTGGAGGTGGTAATGGAGGAAAGTTGAAAAATGGAGGAAGATGATGGTGGTTATGGTGGTAGGAGATGGTGGTTATGGTGATTTTGGATGGTAGATGATGGTTATGGTGAAATGTGAATGAAGAGGAAAAAAATGAAAATCCCCTCCCCCTGCCTTACGTGAATTAATGAGAAAAAGAAGCCCCCTAAAACCTGTGAGTGTCCTCTCCTTTTATCCTACGTGAGTGAGCTATATGAGGGTCCTATGCAAAAAATGAGTGTGTGGTAAAAAATATCAAAGTGTAGTGAGTGAGTGGGAGTGAAAATCGTGAGTGTGTGGGGGTGTGGATAAGAAAGTAAAGGGTGACGTGAATGTGTGTATGGGGGACAAGCTAATAAAGAAAAGAGAGACCAATAATATAAAAAATGTTGAGGCGGTCAGGGTGGAGTAGTGTGTTTGCAGGTGCCTAAAAAAGAAAAAGAGCAAAAAAACCAAGAGAAACAAAAGTGGTTTTCACCTCAAAATGAAGAAAAAAAAAAACCAAACAACAAGTTTTTCGTTACTATTTTTTGTTTTGTTTTTTTAATTTGTTGATTTAAATTATTGTTTTGATTTTTTTTAATTATTTTTTCATTTTTTTTAAAAAGGCTAAAATGGGCTTATGCTATTTGGGTTAAGAAAAAGGCTAGAACAGTGGATCATGGTTTTTCTTATTTATTTTTTAACCTTCTTTTTTTTATTATTTTTTCTTCTTCTTTTTTTTTTTTTTTTATTTTTTTTGTCCGGTCAAAATTGGGTATTCACATTGCTCCTCTTTACTTGTTTCTTACTAAATAATAAGAATAACTGTAGTTTTCATATTATTATCGTAAGAAATGAGTAAAGACATGAACTTCAATTTTGTCCGACAATGTAGGAGACGATAAATGCAAAACAAAGCAAGAACAAAATAAAAAGCGAAAAGCTAACACGCTCAAAGAATTGATAGGAATTTAAAATACAAAGAGTCGATGCGCTCAAAGAATTAGCAAAAGCTTAACATGCAAGGAGCAGATGTGCTCAAAAGAACTAACAGAAAATTGAAAAAATGGAGCCGATGCGCTCAAAGAATTGACAGAAATTAAAATACATGGAGCAGATGTGCTCAACGGAAACTTAAAATGTATGGAGCCGATGCGCTCAATAGAAACTTAAAATGCGTGGAGCCAATGCGCTCAACAGAAAACTTAAAACGCGTGGAGCTGATGCGCTCAACAGAAATTAAAATGTATGGAGCCAATGCGCTCAACAGAAAATTAAAATGCACGGAGTCGATGTGCTCAATAGAAAATAAAATGCATGGAGCCGATGCGCTCAACAAAAAGATTAAAATGCATGGAGCCGAAGCACTCAACAAAAAATAAAATGCATGGAGCCGATGCGCTCAACAGAAAATTAAAATGCATGAAGCCGATGCGCTCAACAGAAAATTAAAATGCATGGAGCCAATGCACTCAATAGAAATTAAAATGCATGGAGCCGATCTCAAAGAATTGACAGGAGTCGATCCACTCAAAAGATAAATAACAGAAATTTAAAATGACATGGAGTCGATGCACTCAAAGAATTGACAGAAATTTAAAATGCATGGAGCCGATGCGCTCAAATTAAATATGGAAATAAAACCTTTTTCTTTTCTCTCTTTTTATCTTCCCTTTTTGTTCCTCTTTTCTTTTCTCTCTCTTTTTTGTTCTTATTTTCTTTTTCATTTATTTATTCGAAGTTATCTTAACCAACGGCAATCCTGGAAAGCTTTGACCAATCAAACCATTTGTCCCTGTGCTTTTCTTCATCAGACCCTTTTGTCAGCTAGGAATCCCCTAGATTTTCTCATTTCCTTTTTCATTTTTCTGACCACCTTATTCTCCTTGGCAACACATTTCAACCTGTATCTTGAGTTACTGAGATCCTTTAATCTAAATTAATCATTGAAGGATTGCCGCAAAAATTGTCAGATCAAATTGTTGACCTTAAGTTTATTTTATTTGAGACATGAATTAATGAGTAACATGCATTTAGGAATAGACAAGAATTTGTTGAATGAACAAACTTTCCTTTATTATTTTGGTAATGTAATAAAGCACGTACTTGAAAGACCAAATAAAGGTTGAAAAAAAAGAAAAGAAAAAAAAGAAAGAAAGAAAAATTGCCCCAGTATTGGTTCATTATTCCTCATTCAATTGATTCCCTGCAACTGTTTGATAACTCAACCATTGTCTCTGTTACTGCTTTCTTCAATACGAATCATCTTTAATTCCTAAAAAAATCTTGCCCCAGTATTGGTCAATTCAATGCAAACGCCTTGCCCCACTGTGTAACTGATTGGATGCTCATAAAAAATTGCCCCAGTTTGGTGAATCCCTCGAAAGGTTTCAGGCTCACTTTCTTTGAGATTTTGCCAATTTATTTGCCCTAACTTTTGCTTAAACCGCCTTCTCAGGTTTTCAGCCTAACGGACTTTTTCTTTTTTTCATTTTTCAAATGCTCTACCTTTTGCTTAGGCCGCCCTTTCGGGTTTTCAACCTAACGAGCTCTTGTTTTTCTCTTTATTTTATTTTTTTTATATTAGGCATAGAATCTGTTGACAGCATCCGTATTCACGGGCCTTGGCAATTCTTCTCCATCCATATTCTGCAAAATAAATGCTCCTCTTGAAAATTCCTGCTTGACTATATACAGGCCTTCATAATTTGGAGCCCATTTTCCTTTGGCATCCTCTTAGTTAGGGAGAATCTTTTTCAAAACCAAATCCCCTGAACAGAATTCCCTAGGACGAACTTTCTTGTTGAAGGCTCTAGCCATTCTGCTTTGATACAATTACCCATGACAAATAGTTGTCAATCTCTTCTCTTCTATCATGTTCAATTGCTCATACCGAGTATTCACCCATTCAGATTCCTCTAACTCTGCTTCCATCAAAACCCTTAGAGAAGGGATCTCAATTTCTATTGGAGAGACAGCCTCCATCCCATACACCAAAGAGAAAGGCGTCGCCCCAGTGCTTGATCGTATATTAGTACGATATGCATGAAGAGCAAAGAGTAACATTTCATGCTAGTCCTTGTGGTTCACTACTATCTTAGCAACAATTTTCTTGACATTCTTATTTGCTGCCTCAACTGCACCGTTCATCTGGCACCTGTAGGGAGCTGAATTATGATGCTTGATTTTAAAATTTTCACAGAACTTTTTAATCTCAGTACCATTGGGATTGGTACCATTATTTGTGATTATCCTTTCTGGAATCTCATATCTGCAGACAATATCCCTTTTGAGGAATCTCAAAAATACTTTTTGAGTAATGCTGGCATAAGAAGAAGCTTCTACCCATTTGGTGAAATAGTCAATCGCCACCAAGATGAAGCGATGGTCATTGGAAACTTTGGGATTAATAGGTCCAATGACATATATTCCCCACATTGAGAAAAGCCATGGAGATACCAAATTATGCAAAGGGAAAGGAGGTGTATTGAGTCGATCTGCATACATCTGGCATTTTTTGCACTTTCGTACATAATCTATGCAGTCCGTTTCCATAGTGGACCAATAATAACCACTCCTTAGAATTTTTCGAGCCATCATATGACCACTGGCATGAGTTCCATAGATTCCTTCATGAATCTCAGTCATGATGACACGAGCATCCACACATCTAAGTAGAGTGCCATCATAACTCATTTTGTATAGAACCTCTCCGTTCAGGAAAAAAGTCAATGCTAACCGGTAGATGGTCTTCTTATTCACCTCACTTGCCCCAGTTGGGTATTCTCTGTGCTAGAAATACCGCTTGATATCATGATACCAAGGTTTACCATCTGGCTCACCTTCCACATTAGCATAATACGCAGGCTCGCTATGCGTCCCCACCTGGATGGGTTGGACATTATTATGAATATCCAACTTGGTCATTACAGCCAAAGTGGCCAAGGCATCTTCAAACTGATTCTTGTCTCGGGTCAAATGGGAGAAAGTCACCTCCTCAAACTTCTCAACCAGCTAGATCAAATACTTTTGATAAGGTACCAACTTTGGATCTTTGGTCTGCCACTCACCATTCACCTGATAAATGATGAGTGCTGAGTCTCCAAATACTTTTAACCGCTTAATCCCCAAGTCAATTGCAACTTGTAAACCATTAGCACAGGCCTCATACTCCACAACATTATTGGTGCACTCGAAATCCAGCTTGATAGCGAATGGGTATTGCTTTCCAGTTGGTGAAACAACCACGGCTCCTATGCCACTACCATGCATATTAACCGCTCCATCAAAATACATCTTCCAAACAGGTTCTTCTTCTTCTTCTTCTTCTTCTTCGTCTTCTTCTTCTTCTTCTTCTTCTTCTTCTTCTTCTTCTTCTTCTTCTTCTTCTTTCTTCTTCTTCTTCTTCCGCCATCAGTATTTCTCTATCAGGGAACTCAGATGTCACTAGTTGTCCACCCTCAAGAGGGTTTTTAGCCAAGTGATCAACAATCGCACTTCCTTTGATGGATTTTCGAGTCATGTACTTGATATCGAATTTTGATAGTAGCACTTGCCATTTTGAAACCCTTAATGAAACATGAATACTTTCAAATATGTACTTCAGAGGGTCTATTCGGGAGATCAACCACGTGGTGTAATAGAGTATGTACTGTCATAACCGTTTTGAGGTCTATACTAGCGCACAACAAGTTTTCTCAATAGCCATGTAACGAGCTTCGCAGTTATTAAACTTCTTACTCAGATAGTAAATTGCTTACTCCTTCTTTCTCGATTCATCATGTTGTCCCAGCATTGCCCCCATCAAGGTTGGTAATACAGTTAAGAATAAAATTAAAGGGCAACCCGGCGTAGGGGGTACTAAAATTGGAGGATTCATTAGATAAGCCTTCATCTTATCAAAAACTTCCTAACATTCTTCATCCCATTTTCCCGGTTGATGCTTCTTCAATAACTTGAATATAGGCTCACAGGTACTTGTTAAGTTAGCAATGAATCTAGCAATGTAACTGAGCCTCCCGAGAAAACTTCGCACTTCACGCTCCATCTTAGGGGCAGACATCTCTTGTATTGCTTTCGCCTTATCTGGATCCATCTTTATTCCTTCTCTGCTAACAATGAATCCAAGTAATTTCCCAGTAGATGCTCCAAAAACACATTTAGCAAGATTCAACCTCAACTTGTACTTTCTGAGTCTTTGAAACAGCTTACGCAGAACCGCCACATGACTTTCCCCTTCTTTAGACATGGCCACTATATCATCCATGTACACCTCAATCTCCTTGTGCATCATGTCATGAAATAATGCCACCATAGCGCATTGGTAAGTAGCCCCAGCATTCCTTAATCCAAACGGCATCACCGTGTAGCAAAACATTCCCCAAGGAGTAATAAAAGTGGTCTTTTCTTTGTCATTGACATCCATGGGAATTCGACTGTATCTTGAGTATCCATCTATGAATGAGAACCTGTGATTCTTAGCAGTGTTATCAACCAGAACATCAATGTGAGGGAGTGGGAAATCATCCTTCGGGCTGGTCTTATTCAGATCTCTATAGTCCACATACATCCTGACTTTTCCATCCTTCTTAGGCACTGGCACAATATTGGCTACCCATTCTGGGTGCCTTGACACTTCCACAAATCCTGCTTCCAACTGCTTAGTCACTTCTTCCTTGATCTTCAGGGACATATCAGGATGCATCCTCCTTAACTTCTACTTCTTTGCCTCAATATCCGGGTATAGTGGGATTTTATGTGATGCTATCTCTGGGTCTAACCCAGGCATATCCCGATAAGACCAAGCAAAAACATCCATATACTCTTTGAACAACATGATCATCTCTTCAAACTCTGGGTTTTCCACTACTTTTAATTCTTTTTTCTCTTCCTCTGTCCCCATGTTGACCATCTCTGCTTCCTCGTTGTTCAAGTTAAATCCCTTCTCTGAGTACTCCAATAATTTTGAAAAAAAATTAACAACATCTTCCTCTTTTCCAGATCCAGGGTCTTCTTCATCAAACATTGTAGGGGAATCAATTGACGAGTTTTTGAAGTCCCTTTCATGAGGCGAACTTTCTGAGAAACTCAGATCCCTAGAAAGCAATTTTGGATGGAGTTGAAAAAGTAAAATAGAGTAGGAACGACAAAGGGAGAACAAGATATGGTACAGAAATGTAAAAAGAAAATTTAATAAATGCAAGAGGATAAGTCAGAAAGTGCAACGAAGAGAAATGCTGAATATTCATGCAAATTCATTTAAGTAATGTCTTAAATAACATAAACCATACACTCAAAACAACTTAAACATTTGCTTAACACAAAATGACTAGACAATTACTTTGAAACAATCACATCAATAATTGGTTCAGATTTCCAGTTCTTCAGTAACTCCTCATCAGCAAAGGGTCGGATTGTCTTGCGTTCCTCTTGGCTCTCTTCATTCAATGCATTGATAGTGAGGAGGTATTGGGGGTGAATGACCTCGTCAGGTATGATTACCTCGGCCGGTGCTGGGAATGTTTCCCTCAGGTGACGAATACATTTTATTTTGCCCTTGTCACCCTTTCTTCCAAGAGTCATGCTCCTCATATGCTCTTTTAGAGACGCTTCGTACCCTATTCCAAACTTGTCTGACTTTCCCAGGAGCAACACTAGCGACCGAGTACCTCGCAGCTTTGAGCCCAGACCCTTTCCTTCCTGGTATCCACTACTAGCAATGATCCGGGCCACCACCTAATTCACACTTGGTGTAAGAGATTCATCTTTACTAAGTCCGGTCTCAACTACTTCGAAACTATACCACATATTCTCCTCTTCTTTTTTCGCACTCTCCACATATGGCACTAAAACCAATTTTGACATCATAATCTCTTCCTCTCCATATATGGTGATGACCGACATATTCTCAATGTATTTAACACTTTGATGCAGGGTAGAAGGAACAGCACTGGCAGTATGGATCCATGGTCTCCCTAGTAGTATGGTGTAGTCAGGCTCCATATCCATGACTTGAAACAGCACTTGAAAATTACTTGGACCAATCTCTAGTGGCAACATTATCTCTCCCATAATGCCTCTCATATTTCCATCAAAGGCTCGCACCACCATTTCTCGAGGCGACAATTCATCCTTACTTATTGATAATGAGATTAGATTTGACTTGGGAATGATATTCAACGCAGACCCCCCATCAATCAAAACTTTTGCAACTATGTACCCTTTGCATTTGAGTGTTATATGCAAGGCCCGCGGGTTCTTATCAGATCGAGAAATGATCTCTTCATCAGCGAACGTGATCATGTTAACGCGTTTCACAGGGTCCACCATGTTAATCACACTTTCGGGAGTAACATTGGGTTTCATATAGGCTTCATTCAGAATTTTTAACAACGTCTTCCGATGCATCTCAGATGTCAAAATGAGTGACAAGAGAGATATCCTGGCTGGAGTCTTTTTTAGTTGTTCCATCACATCATATTTGCTCTGCTTCATTATCTTCAGGAACTTCTCTTCACCTTCCATCTCTCTCTCCTCCTCTTTTGACATTTCCTCCTTGCTCCCTTCCTTAATAATTTTTTCCTTTTCTAACTCTCCTAGGCCATAGCATCGCCCACTCCTAGTAATTCCCCCTACATTGACTATGTTAGTCACCAACTCCTCATCCTTGTGCACTTCCGTAATTCGAGCCTTTGAAGTCTCTTCCCCGACTCCTTTTGTCTCTACCTTGGTTTCATAATTCCATGGCACTGAATGAGTGTCATTATAAACAAATGGCACTGGCTTCTTGATTGTTACCACTACTTTCTCTGACGTCGAGACTTGATTGAGAGGTGGTACCTTAAGCACAAAACGTTCGATCACATTGACCTCTTCGAAGGAGGCTAACCCTAGCCTTGCATGTATTACTCCCAAAGTAAGCAACCCTTGGACTCGAACCTTGAAGTCCCAACAATTCTCAATATCATGTCCCATTCCCCCCACAATGATAAGCACAATTTGACTCTGCATTATATTTTTCCTCTTCTTTTATCGTGGTGGCTGGTACAGTGATACTGTAGCCAGCTTTCTTCAACCCTTCGAATATCCTTGCCATTGGTGTACGCAAGCTCATGACATTTCTTATGGATGACCCTTCCACCTCTAAGGCATTCACCACATTCCTTCCACTATGATTAGGAATTGGGTTGTTAACGATACTAGGTCTAGCCTCTTCCTGGATATCAAGTTTCCCATAGGCAATTAACTTTCTTACTGCAGTCTTAAAAGACTCGCAGTCTTCAATTGAATGCCCTGAGATATCCATGTGATATTTGCAGGTTGAGTTCGGGTTATACCACGACAGAAATGGTGGTTCTAATGGACGCACAGAGATTCTCGAAATAAGATGAGCATCAAACAACCTTTGGAATAGGTCTGCATTCGGAATGGATAACCTTGGAAAGGGAGGAAGGTTTTGAGGACGAAAGCGGCTTTGGTTTTGGGGGTTCGGACGAGGTTGTGAGTAGTTTGGGTAATTCTGCGGAGGTGCAGATGGGTACCGGGTATAGGTCGGGCGAGTTGGTGTATATGGTTGTGGCGAGGGGATGTTGTTAACTTGGAATTGCGGTGTTGGGGTGAAGTTTATGGCCGGCATCATTTGGTAGGATGGATAATGAGGTAGTGGTAGTGTTTGGTATGGAAAGTGAGGGTTGGGGTTGTATGATGGCTGATGACTTGGGCTACATTGCGGTCTGAAATTCTGTTGAGGTTGGATGTAATTCACCTCAGGTTCTTTTTTCTTCGGCTAGAGTCCTTTCTTGAAAGTAGTATTCTTTATGCTACTCATTGGCAACTTCCCAGTTTTGGCCAATATTTTAATTCTTTCTCTAGAAGTTATCAAATCTGCAAAATCCTTATAGGCTGCCCCAGCCGTCGCCCCAATAAAAGGGTTTCCTAGGGTCCCCAAGAAATACGAGCACATCTCAGACAATGTTAATGGGGGTTGGACTTGAGCCGCCAAGGCTCTCCACCTCTGCGCGTATTGCTTGAAAGGTTCTTCATTACCTTTCTGCATTGAACTCAACTGTTCTCGAGTTGGGGCAGCGTCCAGATTGAATTTGTATTGGTCCATAAATAAGTCAGCTAGTTCCGTCCAACGCGAGATCTTTGAGCAATCTAATTGAAGATACCATTCTAGGGCGGGACCTGTAAGACTCTCATGGAAGAAACTAATGAAGAACTTATCATCCTTAGACCAAACAGCCATCTTAGTTCCATAACTGATCAAATGGAAACGATGATTGTCGCTCCCATCATACTTCACAAAATCGGGAATCTTGAAGTTGTTGGGGATTACTACATCCGTAGTAGGACATAACTCCTATCCTCAAAGGTTCATAAGCATTTGGGCCCTTTATTGCCTTGATTTGTTCCTCCATTTTCTCAATCCAATCTTCTTTCATTTTATCATTCTCAGTTATGACGTGACTATTCCCAGAACAAGGCATGGTCACGTGTCCCGGAATGGACACATGAGGTGGTTCCCAAGTAGAGCACGCATAACCAGGGATTTCATTATGAGCACCTTCCAGAGCGCGATAACCATCCCTAATGGGCATGACTATTAATGTTGTTTGAGGTGGTTGCTCGTGGATTCCTGCAGCGATGCCTGAAGTTATGGCCTGAAAGATCGAAGCAGTTATTGATGGCATGTTTGCATACGTTCCAACCCCACTTGCATTTTTATTTCCACTGATTAAGTGGAGAGACTCCCTTATATCTTGCAATATCGCTTCCAACCTCGCTTGGTTCTCTGACACCTCATTTATTCTTCCTGTTACTTCATCGACCTCCCTACTCAAGTTTCTTCCTGTCTCAGAATTATCAACAACCATTCTGGTCTGAGATCTGGTATTGTAAACTCGAGTTAGATTGGTCTCTTCTTTCCAAGGCCACACAATGATTCCTGAACCAAATTGATTTATTAAAGCAAAAAGCACATTAGATAAAGAAATAAAAAGAAATTAACACTATTGTGAGGATTCTTGGCGATTGTGGAGAGATTCACATGGTCATTCAATAGCAAGGCAGGATCCCAGATTTAGCATTAGCGGGTTCACTAATGGTGCCATCTTTAAACAATGCAATCATTCTTTCACCAAAAACCAAGATTCCCATATTTTCGCTAAAGGACAAATTGTCTTAGGGCGAAAGCATGGTTGACAACCTATTCAAGGGGGAATTCACCCCTCAATGAATAGTGCCTAAATGAAAAGCAGTAATCATTAATATTCAAAGCAAAACACTGCAACTGGTCATTTATTTCATCCCAAAATTAATCTATACAAGGTCATAGTTTCCTCAAAATGTAACATAAACTACATTACATCAGCAATTTTGTTTGTTTCTTCCTAAGACCCTTAGCATGACCTCGACAATATTTCATAAACTTGGCTATCTTCTGTCGTAGCCTTAGCAACAGATTCATGCGAATCTGAAGGTCTGCTTCATCAAAATGACTAACCAGTTGCATAGTGTAATATTGCAAGTAGCTAAACATGTCCTGATATTTCTTCATCTAATATTCCTTTTGAGCCCTTTCATTTTGAGTTGTCCATTGCCATGCACCATCACTTTCTTCTTTTTGCAGTCGTTGCCCCTGAGCTTCGAGTCTCCATTGCTCATTTTCTTGCTCTAGTTCTTGAGCTTTCAACTCCAAACACCTTGCTCTCTTGTTTGCTTCCTTGAGTGAAGTATAATATTTTGCAGCCAAAACCTGTCTTTGATCGGAGCGTCGTTTCACTTCAACCAAAGCTTCTTGTAAAGATTGCATCCTTTGCTCTTGTGCTCTAGTATTTGCTTCCAATTCTTCTTTCTCTTGCAAAATCTTCTCTATTTAATTCTTCTTGAGCACTTACCTTCACTCGTAGCTCCTGGACTTCTAAAGTGATCTTATTTGATTCTATCTCTTTTCCTTTTCTTGCCCTTTTTACTCGACTCGGGGCTTCAGCAGCATCAGCTTGTGCATCCTTTAAGTCTTCAATCTTGTTGGCTAACTTCTGACATCGACTTGTGTGAATGACGACTTTTAACTTAGCGGCTTCCTTCCCTTGTTCCAAAAACTACATCTGCGCTTTCATCCTCTCTATCTGGGTGGTCATTTGAGATATAATCTGGGAGTAATTTTCGTCACTTGACACCGCCTGAGGGGTATTATTTTGTGTCTTCCTTGTTGTTCTCCATTGCAGGTACTCGGGAGTAGGAATTACCACACGTTTTCCCAGTTCTTTCGCTCCTGCCCCTATTAATATTCTTCCAAGCGTCCCTGACCTCCTTTTCCAGCTTGGTAGTGCTTCCATCTTTCCCATATAAAAAGCAGAATCCTCCAAGTTGTGTCTCGTCAGGCACGTGTTGAGTCCATTGGAGCTGTCTAAGTACAAGGAACGATGAAAATGATACACAACCTTTCACGCCCATTAAAGGAACGTTAGAGAAGTCACCACAACTGAGTAATATCTCTTCCCTATGATACCAAGAACAAACCCATTTGAAAAAGTCTGATCCCATCTTCATGAACTCATCTTTCCATTCATGGGCTTTCTGCTGCTTCACTAGAATGCGACCAAAATTCCTTAGTGGATCAGGTAAGAGGCCCAGGCGATTGTGTACATCCATGTGCGTCATGATCCAAATATACAACATGTGTATGCAACATCGAATCATTCCCCCTCCTTTTTTGTGGCAAATCTCCATGGTTAAGAAAGTATCAGCTAGAATATAAGGATTGGATTTGCCCTATGATTCTCAAACTTGAAGAAGGCATCCATTGCTGCTTGGTCAACTACATCTGAGGTGAATGGGAATAATACTAATCCAAAGATGGTTAGCGCCAATGATTTGTTAAAGAGATCTCACCTTCCTTGTCGTGCTAGTATCTCAAGATGTGCTTCCAGGTAACTCTTCTTTAATCCTTGTGTTCCTCCTCTCTTTTCCATGCCTAACTGATTTGCCTGAACCCCTATGAGTTCTGCTATTTTTCCTTCTGACATATAATATCCTCCATAAAGATAAACATTAGGGAACTGCCTCATTGGGAGTCTCAGCATGATGGCATACTCTTCTATGGTCGGTGCAATATCCAAGTCGGGCAGCTCAAAACATTTCAGAGAGCAATTCCAAAACTGGGCAAGGCCACTCAAAACAGGTTCTTCAACAGGGATGTGCAACAAATCTAGGATCTGTCCATAACTGCTCGAGAACTCTGACCGAGCCTTAGGAGTCATGTGTTGAGTAATGTCCTTCACTCGCCTCAAATCACTGCCATTTACTGTAATCTTCATATTCCTCTTAAGATCCATTGCATTGCTGGTGTTTTTCCTTTGGCACATCTCTTCCATTCCTTGCTATTGAATGAGTATTAATCCTTCCACTTTACCAAGTGAACTCACTCTGCCAAAAGTAAACAAAGAAGAACGTAAGCAAACCAGAAAAATGAAAAATGCATCCTATGGATACCCCTCATCGAGGTAACTCCAAAATATACCCTAACATCCTACATGGAGAAATCCTTATAGGGTCGTAAACCCAAAGGATCACGTATGATTTGCTGATGCACGCCCTCTTTTTTTTTATGCAAGAAATTGACATGGAACTGTAAGATGATGCATTTATTTTTTGGGAATGTCATGCAAATGCAAGGTAATGCATGTCCTTTTTTATGTTTCTTTTGTTTGAGAAATGCTATGAATGTCATGCAAATGCAAGACGATACATATCTTTTCTTTATTTCTCTTTTGTTTGAAAAATGCTATGAATGTCATGCAGATGATATGAAAATGCATGATGAAACATTCCCTTTTTTATGATTTTTTTTAACAACGAATGAATGATATGAGAAATGAATAGATAAAGAAAAAGCACACTCCCTTTGTGTCTTAATCAGGTGAAACTTAAAGGTTAGATAAAGCCACAACTCTAATTTTGACAGCCACTATATTCCATTTACCAGTGCAAGGTTTTTAGGACAGATCTAGACCTCTAAAAGTCATGACCCCCAGATTGCCCCTATCTCGAAAGACAAGGATCCAATTCATGAATTAATCACAAGAAGGGATAAACTCTCTCAATATAATTAGTCCATGATACTTGTAACAATCTGAGTGGCATCCCAACCAATGTCAAGTGAGTATGAAGCCCCTCAATAACAAAAGTCGAGACCCCTCCTATTCCTCAGGTTCGTACAGACTCGGGTATAGAGCCCAAAAAAAAATGTGTGAGGTAAGTGATAGTGACGTGTGTGTGTGGGAGCATACAAACCTGCACAAAAATTTTAAAAGACTAAAAAATACCCCCCCAACCTGCAAAACATATATACAACAGCCAGCCAGCAATCATCTACCCTAGGTTTTCAATAATCAAGTACAGAATATATATACAAGTTAAAAATATACACAAAATAATGCTATCAAGTATTTACATAAAAGCATTAATCAAAAAAACTATTTACAAACAAATAAGAAAACAAATGGGGTAAATAAATAAATAAAGATTATTAAATTTTGCATAATTAACCACAACAGGCCTGACTCTCTAAGTATCCCCAACGGAGTCGCCATCTGTTGCGACTGGAATCGCAGCGGGATAGCAACTCATGTGATTTTAAAAATTATTAAAATATGGAGTCGCCACCAATTTTATTTAAATTAGGAAAAATTGAAAAACCTTTCCTAGAAAAATAGTCTTTGAAACCAGATCGGATTTGGGAGTCGATTATGGTTAAGGAATGGTAGAAATTTAATCCCACAGCATCCTTAACACACCCGTCTGAAGACGGTACCTTGAGTCAATTGTGCAAAAACTTGATAATCTCGAATTTATTTATTTTACCCCTCTTACAAAGACTTTATTTTTATTTTTATTTTTATTTTTAATTTAAGAAAAGAAATAAATAACCAAATTATGAAAAATTAAATTTTGGCTTGACAGAATGAAAATTCTGCTCCTACATACCCTCAAGTGCAATGAGGAACTCAAAGTCACGTAGTTTTGTAGAAAATAAATCTGAATTGATTGATTTTAATTAAGAAAATATTTTTGAAAAGATGTTTTTATTTGAGAACAAATTCATCCTTACACAAGATTTAAGGTAGTACCAGGCTACTCAATAAATCCTTATGATCCAAACGACATTGAAGATAGCATACGTTATTCAATCATCATCGTTGGTCATTGCATTGATAATTTTTTAATGAATTTTTATTTATTTTTTTTGTTTTATTATTACTTTTATTTATATATTTTTAAAAAGAGTACAAGGGACAAACATACAATTTCCATGATCCAAATGAAATAACTAAAAAAAGGGACTAAAATATAAGTAACAATAATTAAATAACCCAACACAACATTATTTTTTCACCATTTAAAACAAAACAAAAATTATTTTTTATTTTTACTCTTTTTTTTATTTTATTTTTTTTTTACTTTTACCATAATACCATCCACTTAAACTCTTAGACTCAAGAAAAAAAAAGAAAGAAACAATAAATAAACAAATAAACAGTACTAACGGAAAAAAAAAAAATCAAAACATCTAGCCAAAAAAAAACAAAATAATCAGACCACCTGATCTAATACAACTTAAGAAAACGAAACCTTTTTATCATTTGTTTATTATTGTCATTATCATCTTTACTTAAAAGCCCTTTTTGATAACAATAACAATAATAATAATAGATAAACCCCAAAAACACACCTTTGAAACTAACAGACTCCACCAATACGTGAATACAAGGATGGACTCGTGGTCAGTGGAGGTTGTCTTGGACGGCTTTGGACGGCAACGGAAGATGTGAGGTCCAATGGGTGATCTTGGTGCCAGTTTCGGATGGAAGCTGGCTGCTGTGGGACGTGGCTTCACAGTGGTTAGTGGCTGCTATGGTGTGGTCTGCGGTGGAGCTGCTTGGACGTGGTGGAGGCTGTGTTGGTGGTGACTTGAGGATGGTGGTGAAAGTGGTGGTTGGTTGAAGCTTGGTTAGGTAATGGTGAAGCTTGAGGGTCCACAGTTTGGATATGGTGATAGGGGACTCACGGTTTTGCTTGGAGGGTGAAGATGGTGGTTTGTAGGTGAAGAGGATGGAAGAGTGGTCTTGATGGTGATGGTCACGATTGGGAGTGGAGGTTAAAGATGGGTTATGGTGTTGTGGTGGCTTTTAGTGAGTCAACTCGGTGGCTTTTGAAGATAAGTGGTGAAGAATGAGAATGATGGAAGTGATGGAGGTTAGGAAACTATGGATATGGAAGCTTGAAGAAGGTGATGAGCTGATGAGGGGATGGCTGCTTAGTCACAGTTGGGTTAGTCGTGAATAGTGGGTGAAGCTTGGAGGTTTGAGTGTAGTGATGGTTGATGGAGTGTTGTTTCACGTGTTGGTGTAAAGTGGTGAAGGTTGAATGGAGAAGATGGTTATGATTAGAGGTGACGTTGCATGGTGGTCATGTTATAGTCTTCACATGGAAGAGGTTGAGGGTGGTGAGTGAGTCACGTGGATGATGGTGATGGATGGTTGTGGTGGATGGGTGGAGGCCGTGAGTTTAGTGAGTGTGAAGGAAGAAAAAGGTGAAGGTGGTTGGTGGTTGGAGGTTGGAGGGAAATGGTGAAGGTGAAGTGGAGTGGAGATGGTTTAAAGGTATAGGGAAATGGAGATAATGGAGGTAATGGAGGCTTGGAGAAGGATGAAAGTTCTGAAAAAAAATAGAAGTTCGAAAAGGTGGTGAGGGCTTACGATTTTTAGTTGGAGGAAGATGGTGAAGGTGAAGTGAGGTGGAAGAATGGTGGCTTGGGTAAGTTAAGTTGTTTGAGTGAAGATGGAATGGTAGTGATTGAGCTTGGTGTTGGAGAGGATGAGTGAAGGTGGAGGTGGTAATGGAGGAAAGTTGAAAAATGGAGGAAGATGATGGTGGTTATGGTGGTAGGAGATGGTGGTTATGGTGATTTTGGATGGTAGATGATGGTTATGGTGAAATGTGAATGAAGAGGAAAAAAATGAAAATCCCATCCCCCTTGCCTTACGTGAATTAATGAGAAAAAGAAGCCCCCGCTAAAGCCTATGAGTGTCCTCTCCTTTTATCCTACGTGAGTGAGCTATGTGAGGGTCCTATGCAAAAAATAAGTGTGTGGTAAAAAATATCAGAGTGTAGTGAGTGAGTGGGAGTGAAAACCGTGAGTGTGTAGGGGTGTGGATGAGAGAGTAAAGGGTGATGTGAATGTGTGTATGGGGACCAAGCTAATAAAGAAAAGAGAGACCAACAAAGATAAACAATACCGAGGCGAAGGCGGTGGAGTGGTGTGCTACAGGTGCCTAAAAAAGAAAAAGAGCAAAAAAACCAAGAGAAACAAAGGTTGGTTTTCACCTCAAAAAGAAGAAAAAAAAAACAAACAAGAAGTTTTACGTTACTACTTTTTTTGTTTTTTTTTTAATTTGTTGATTTAAATTATTGTTTTGATTTTTTTTAATATATTATTATTTTTTCATTTTTTGAAAAAGGCTAAAGTGGACTTATGTTGTTTGGGCTAAGAAAAAGGCTAGAACAATGGATCATGGTTTTTCTTATTTATTTTTTTAACCTTCTTTCTTTTTATTTTTTTCTTTTCTTCTTTTTTTTATTTTTTTTATTTTTTTTTGTCCGGTCAAAATTGGGTATTCACAAGCCTCTACTCATCATTATAAGAATATATATATACTCACTATGTAATAATCATAAAGCAAGCATAACCTTATCACAACTTGATAATAACAAGAGAGACAAATGCTCATACAATTGTCCAATAATGCAATGTGTAATATGTAATATGTTTATGCCTAAGAAATGTCCTAAAGGTATGCTTGTGTAATGCTTGTGCAAGTTTTTATTTTAGAAAACCATGATACTTATTTATTCTCAGGAACTGTGTTCCCTTGTATTTTCTTGAGTAGCATAGACAAAAGAGCCCTTACACTATTTGGTCATCGGTGGATTCCTTCCCCTCACAATAGTAAAAGTACTGCTACCACCCTATGAATCGGTAACCCTAACCATAATAGCTCTCCAGCTACAAGAATTTAGGACTAATTCTTATTCTCTAGTCAAATGGTTGTACACACCATATAAGGTCACAATACATAAGAATCGCAAGTGTAAAAACATGCAAGTGTTCATATAACACAAACCCTCCACAAGGTTCACACTAACCAAGTGAAAGAGCTAAAACTAGAAACATGTACTATTGGCTCAACTTTATCTCGTAAAGGAACCCACCTATGTACCTAGCATATTCTCATAGTTCAACCTTAAGGAACAAGATAGCATAACGTGGTTCATATACCAAACAAGCTCAACTTTACCCAAAAAAGAAGAAATTAGTTTAACTTTAACACTTAAGAAAGAAACTGATATATTTAAGGCTCTTAACTCCCATAGACTAATTTAATTGGATCATTGATAACCAATACTTAGCCTAACTCATGTTAATGTTAGCCCAAAGAGTACCAAACTTTGTTTTTCAAAGGTTACTAACCAGTTATCCTTATGATTAATCAGTTAGGACCCTTGAAGTTGTGCTTCAAAACAGTCCATAACCGATTATCACCATCTGGTAATTGGTTAGGACCCATCATATCTATTTTCTGGTTGCCGGAATAATCGGTTAGCATGCCTAGCTAATCGGTTATTACATGGTGTGACTCTCTGCCACAAGCTAATAACCTGTTAGGCTTATCGCCTAACCAGTTATTGCTTGGCTTGGATTTATACCAAGACTGAATAATCAATTATGGCACTCCTATAATTGGTTATCTGCTTCAACAACAAAATGCCCAACCCAGATAATCGGTTAGGCCACTGCCATAACTGGTTATCTGGTGCATTTTTAACATAAAATAGAGTTTTTTCACATGGGAACCTAACCCAAAACTCCTCTCAACTCAAGAACAACATCCCTAACCCAAGTGTTTTAAAAACAAGTTCAAAGAAGATCCATGAACTTAACCACAACACCAAAAACCCTTGGGTCATGTTCATCCAACTCAAACTATTGAGAAAACTCTCAAAGACCCATTCCTAACAACCCAAGAATGTTTGAAAGAAAAAGTTGAAGTTAAAAGAATAAACACCCCTACCTCTTGTAGCAAGGATGATGAACTCAAGTTTTTGCTTTGCCTTTAGCCTTTAGCCTTCCTTCTCTTTTCCTCTTCTTCCTTCTTCCTTTTCTCTTCCTTTTCTCTCTTTTTTCTCTTTTTTTTTTCTCTTCTTCTTTTACTACCTCTAGTTTGCAGAACTTGATAATGGATGAGAAAAATAAGTGAAAGTCAATGAAACAGGAGAAGAAGGTCGTGGAACATAAGGAAACCCTAACAATATCTTAAGATATTTTACAGAAACTTTATATATGTTAAGAACACTTAGATTTTTCCAAATCTAGTTTTTTAACTTCCATAGGCATTAAAATAAATCATAAGATTCATCTCAATCATAATTTCACCATTTCCAAAAGTTTCCATATTTGTGACTCAGCAATCCGGAACTTAAACACTCACTCAATGTACTTAAAAATACTAAACTAATTTAGTTAAACCTAAAAAATTAACCATATCACATTCCACACATTTGTGATCTGGAGACAAATTCTCCAATTTATTTCCATTAACTAAGTAGTTTGTGTCATTTCCTGAGCTAATAACAATTATTTTTCATATATAGTGTTATAGCAAAGCAACTAAACTAATTCTGAAAGTCACAAAATTAAACAAGTATGTTAAACAAGTATTAGCTATCTTTGTAACCTTATACTAGTCTAACATATTTTAGAGGATGTTACAGTGGATATTTTAGACCTAAACGTATAGCTAAGAAAGTCTAAGACTCTGGTTTATATTGACCTACCTTACTCCATGATGCATGCTTGTTCTGTAAGTCTTATAAAGAATGCCAAAGAACAAGGAACATTTCTCACAGGAATGAGGTGCCCCAGAAACCTTTACTATTTTGTGAGAATTTTGATGTATGGGGTATTAATTTTATGGGATCCTTTCTTGTTTCTTTTGTTTTTTGTTTACATTTTGCTGGTTGTTGATTATATATCTAAGTGGGTGGAGGCAAAAGTTACTCGGACTGATGATTTCAAAGTTGTTGTGAATTTTGTTAGATCACAGATTTTCTACATGTTTGGAATCCCAAAGGCCATCATCAGTGATTAGTGTTCGCATTTTTGTAATCGAAACATGGAGGCTTCGATGAAGAAGTATGGAGCCATGCACAAAGTTTCTACACCTTTCCACCCTCAGACCAATGGGCAAGTCGAGGTTTCTAACAAAGAGATCAAACACATACTTCAACGACAATCCAACCTAAAAGAAAAGACTGAAGCAAGAGGTTTGAGAATGTTTTATAGGCTTACCAGATTGCCCATAAGACACTAATTAGGATGTCTCCTTATCATATTGTCTTTGGCAAGGCATGCTACTTGCTGGTGGAAATTGAGCATCGCGCATTTTGAGTGGTGAAAAGATGCAACTTGCACCTAGACCAAGTAGGCATGGAGAGAAAGTTACAATTGCAGGAATTGGAGAAGATCCACTTAGAGGCATATGAAAGTTCCAAACTTTATAAAGAGAAGATCAAAACCTTCTATGATAAGATGATTATGAGAAAAACATTTGAAATTGGTCAAAAAGTACTTTTATATAATTCTCGTCTTAAATTGATGCCCGAAAAATTAAGATCTAGGTGGGAAGGTCATTTTGTTGTTACCGGCATTTTTCTTTATGGCGTAGTTGAGCTTCAAGACATGACTATAAAGAGGAGCTTCAAGGCTAATAGGAAAATTATTACTAAGTGAACTTCTACATAGATTACTACAGAAGTACTAGTAATTAATTTTTATATTTTATAATTAGTTTAATCGAGATGGGTAACTACTGCTACATGAGTTTCTAAATAGTCTAAATGAAGAAATATTTAAAAGCCAAGTAATTTTCAAAAGCTTTGGATGAAGTTATTTACTTCCATAGAATGCAACCATGCTATTTATTTTTCATGATTTATACTATGGTTGCACAACCCGACCCAATGACCTGAGGACCTGACCAACCCAATCTAAAATATATGGGTTGGTTCAGGTCATCGAGTTCGTTCGCATCAACTCGTCTATTTATTGGTTCAGGTAACAGGTTCAAGAAACCAACTCGATGACCTGACCCGATGACTCGAAAGTCAAGAAAAAAAATCTCACAACCACCTATACCCATTCAATCATCCTCAAACTTCAGCAGTTGAGCCAACAAATTTCCCAAATCCCGTATCTCATAAACAAACCCCATTCACCATCACTAAACCATCATAGCCATATGGCCACCATCCAACAACCTATAAGCCAGAACCACCTTGCCAAGTGCCAGCACTACCCATCAACATGCCTGCAAAAAAACTCGAAGTCGTAGCACCAAGCCACTAGCCATCGTAAATCTCAGCAGTCAACACCGCAACCCAGATCCCACGCACCATTGTCCTCCACCACGAGCTTCACCCACCCACCCACACAGAGCCATCGCTCCGCCGCCCTATTTCGTGCACAACGGTTACCCAGAAACGTGATAAAAGAGAAACGCCACGAACCCACAAGCCCAAAAATGTCGTCCTCTACCCATAAGCCTAGAACCCGTCGTTCTCCACCACGAGCTCAGGACCACCCCATCGCACCTCTGCCAAGATGGTTAGATCTGTGTCATGCCTCTGCCCAGATTTGTGTTGCCTCTCCGCCTAGATGGCTAGATCTGCATCGCACCTCCGGATCCGTCCAGCAGTTGACATCACAAGGACAAGAAAGGAGGAAGGATGGAAAGGGAAGGGGGAAGGATGGAAAGGAGGCATAAGGCATAAGGATGAAAGTTAAAAGAAAGAAGAATTTAAAATTTTGAATGCCAGCTAAGGCTTATGTTGGTTAAGGGTTAAAAGAACAACCCGATGACCCAACCCAATCTAACTTGTCTATAAGTCAGGTTGGTTCGGTTCATGTTATCTGAAAAAGTTTCAAGAAAATCGACTCAATCCAAACCGAGCTTCATTGATTGGTTTGGATTTTATTTTTCCTGAAACTCGACCCAACCTGACCTTTGTGCAACCCTAATTTATACTTGACTTGATAAAGTTTGATTAACACTTGTTAAGGGAACTTACAAATAGAATAAACAAGAGATGTACCAATGATTAATTTTTATAACTTAGACTAAAGAAGGATTTTGAATAGCTAAGACAAGAGAAGTTGTAGCGATTAATTTTCATAATGTCTAATTAGCTTAACTCAGATTGAGAAATTATGACTAATTGAGGTTCTAAATACAGTAAATAAGAGAAGTTTAAGATGTTAATTTTTTTTTAATTAATTGAGTTTGACGAATTATTACTAGCACCCCATTTTGACTCGTCAAATTAGACATTGAATTAGAGTTTGGAATTACAATTGAACCTATCAATTTAATTTTTTGTATTTTGAAGGCCTTTTAGAAATAGACTTACTGTTACATGTAACATCCTAACAATTTAAAAACAACTAGTAAGTAAGCCCGAACAAAAGTAGAAGCATATTTATCTTTTTTAATTTACGAATATTTAGTTTTAATTTTAAAAGTGATAATCATTCTATAACTTTGAAATTAATTATAAAATAAAAAAATTTAAAATTTGATTGAAGATAATTAAGGAAAAAATTTTGGTCAATTGAGGAAATAACTATTAAAGAGATAATTAAGAAGATAAGGAGAAGTATTACCTTCTAATAGAAACACAAATAAGAGAAAAGATGAGATGAAATGTCATATAATGACACATGGCTTCATGATAAGGAAAATATGATAGAAAGTTTATCACTCTTAAGAGAGAGTACTCTCATTTATAATATAAGAGTGAATTACATCAAGCTCTTCGCAATTCTTACACTAGTGATTATCAGTTTTAATTGTTATGTTTGGATGGCCTTTTAGAATTAAAATTGTAATTCTACCTAATAATGTTAGATTTTTTTAATATGTGTGGATTAACATAATCACTAATTTTTTAAAACTCAAATTAATTGAATGTCAAATGTTGTGGAGCATTTAATGGTTTAGTCCATTTATGATCAATTTGGTTATTGAAATCTTATATGCACTTAAAGTCATGTGGATAATGTTGTTTTGAGTTTATGGACCTTGTGTATGAGTTTTCTACTATAGATAGGTTAACTTATATTGTAAACACAATGAGAGGCTCATATTGTCATCCAATATGTATTATGGTTGCCCCATTGAAGCCACAAGAATTTTTTTCGCATATAAGGAATGAGAATAATTTATTTCCTTTATGACGATAAGAATTGTTGATTATCTTCGTCTCATGGTATCTTGTCAAAGATATGATATCTTTGATATAAAGTAATTTTATATCTTAAATCTTAATTATTAATTGGTTTATATACATATCTTAAATTAAAGTTAAAGGTAGATTCACTAATTTTATTCTTGTGAGTATAAAATTTCTAACAAATAATTTTAAGGAAATGAAAATCCCCTAACACAAGCTCTTGTCAATTGTTAACTTCAACCTTAAGAATTACAAATCCCAAGACTTAACATTTAAAATCCTTTTCTTTCATGTAAGTTATTAATCAAAATTATTATTTTATTATTATTTGTTAATTTGGAAAACAATTTACTATTAAAATAAGGAAAAAACATGTAATTTTCTTGAATTTTAATCTTTTTATAAATTATTATCACAAATTATAAATTTTTTCAATCAATCCCTAAATGTTAACTAATATTTTAATAGACACTTTCGCTTAAGATCCGTTAACTCCATAACTGTGATACCACGTTGCAACATTTTATCCTTCTAATTACATTTAATCTGGACTAATTATTAATTTATACATCAAAATTTAATTTTAAATATATTTATTTCTTATAGAATAAATAAAAAACATTTATATCAAAACAAATTTTGATTTTAATTTATTTTGTAAAGAACAAAATATATCTAAAATTAAGTTTTATTAAATAAATGAATAAACTATCTAAAATTAATGAATTAAAAGATAATATGTTTCCATGTAATATCATCATTAGTAAAGTAACAAATCCAAATAAAATAGATGAATCTATCAAGACATTAAAGTTTAGAGATTAATTAAAAAAATTAAAATTCGTAGTCATAATTTTTTAAAAAGTTAAAGTTAAGTGGCATTAGATACTCTTTTTCCATTAAAATATTAATTATAACTTTAATATTTTAATTTGATTTTAAAATAATTCTTTATAACTTAAAAAATGTGATTATATGGAAAATAATTTATTATAGTTTATAACATACCTAGTGCAACGTGCTTCTATTTTTTTACAAATCTTAAAATTGGAGTTAGAATCTATTTAAGAAAAATTGCTTATTAGAGAGTAAAGTTTTCCTTTTTTATTTAATATCTTTTAATTTTATCTATCTACTATGACAAATGCAAGTTTATTGTTGGCGGTCTACTAAGCACCAGCTTTAAGTCTTCCCTTTAATAATTTCTGTAAGTTAAAACGTAGAACTTTAGATTAGAGTATATATGGACGGATCTAAGAAATAAAAGTAAGAAGGGTATTTTAAAATTTTTTTAATTCTTTTTTTAAATTGGTTCTATATTTTTTTTTATCAATTTAAATTGGTTCTTTTTTTAGTTTCTTATAATTATATTGTTTTAATTCTTTTTTTTAATGGAAGTGATGTTGTATAACTAACGATAATAACGTGACAATGATATAATTATGATACATGACGATGACATAGTTATAACTAATCAATGACATATTATCACTTTTGTTATAAGGTAACAAATTATATCAAAAGGTTTACATTGAAAATAATTTATAAGATATGAAACTAAATTGATAAAAAAAAAATCTATGAGACCAAATTATAAATAAATAAATAAAGATAGAGCCACAATACCTATTTTACCAGAAATAAATGTTGCAAGTGCCAAAAATATGTTGTAAATAAATAATTTAAATTTGTTTTGTCTACTTTTAATCTTACATTGAATACATAATTCTATTAATAATTGATAGTTATAGGTAAAAGTTTAAAGCGGATCAGGATCTTCTACATTTTATTAAAAATTGCTGTATTTTATTAAAAATTACAGAGGATCTAAACCTCTCAATATTTTTTTTCATGTTAAAATATTAAAAGTAAAATTGGTTCAATGATTTCCAGCTATTAGATTAGCAATTGTAGGGGGTGCACACCGTGGAGTTCCTTATTGAACTGCATATGATCCGGACTTGTTTAAAGCATATTTTGCTTATGTATATTGAATATGATTCATATTTATAATTAATTTGCAATACTTATTTTTTATACATATTTTTTATATTTAAGATTAAATTAAAAATTTCAATTTAATTAGAAGAAATAAAAAATGAAGTACAATAATTTTATTTAAAATATTTAATTAAAATCAATATAATTGATAAATAAAAATAAAAAATAAAATAAGAAAAAATATGAGTCTAAAAATGAAGGACCTTTCTCCGGTACCCATAATTTTTTAAAGATATTGATACCCTTTCAAAGTTCCAATCAAAATATGTAATTTGTATTTGTTTATAAATTTTTACTTTGGTTAACTTTTATTTTAATTTTCTTTAATTTAAGTTTGACTTACAAGTTTTAAATATAACAAATTTCAACTTTTTAACTTTTAACTTTCGATTTTACATTTTTTTATTCTTAAAATTCTCATTTATTGTATTACCTAACTTATTAAGATAAATGAAAACAAATTACATGATCAAAAACATATGTAGGAATCAATTTACCAAATTATAAGTTATTACTAATAAAATATTTTATAAAATCAACTAATAATATTATGTAAAGTTAAGAAGATACCAATACTTTTTTAAAAATAACGATACCAAATGAATTCCAAAAAATAAAATAAGTAAAATATCATTAATAATTAATTCAATTCAATACTGATAAAATTAAGATCAGTCACAAAAACTTAAATTTAATAATAAATAAAATAGTATTATTAGCCCGCATAGCCGCACTAGTCTCTAAAATATTTATATTCCAATCAATACTAAAAACACACCCAACTCAAAATTTTCAGCCTCGCCAGAATTTTTCTTTAGGTCCAGTGTGCCAAAATTTTCTCGAAAATTTTCATTCCCCACCAATGCTGGAGAGAGGAGACCCTGTAAAAGAACTGTATTTGATTGAAAAGTCGTGATAATACATACAAAACTGAGCACAAATATATATACACAGAAATAAGAATCATTAGCTATCTACAAGCTACAGTTTGGGCTAATTAGAATGACAAAATCAATTCCAAGTTGATAATACACAATCAATTCCTAAACTTCTAGTTTGAGCTCTGACCAATTTTCCTTAAGATGTTGCTGACTCTACAGTAGCTGTTGCTGATTTTGTGTTGTATTCAGAATTGTCATTGAAATGCATAATTATTGGGATTGACTAATTAGCTTGAAGATGGGAATACCAGTCTTAATACCCTCCCTCAAGCTAATGTGGGCATGAATGCAGCATAGCTTATTAATTGAGTGAATAATCCTAGTCAAAGATTGCCTCCCGCAAGTTGGTAAATATATGCTTCCAATTCCAATTATATGCAAAATGGTCCTAAAATGATCATGACCAACCCTTTTAATAAAAATATCAGTTAATTGCTTATGAGAGGGTACAAATGTCAAATTTAGAACCTTGGTTTCAATCTTTTCACGCACAATGTGACAGTCTAACTTTATATGCTTAGCTCTTTCATGAAACACTACATTAGTAGCAATATGCATAGTTGATTTACTATCACAAAATAGATCAATTGGTCTGGGGACTTGTTTGGGGGTAAAATAACAAGTGCTAATTCGATGGATATATTTTCGACAGATGAATGACATTCGAAGAAGAGATTTTTGACAACCAAATGATGATCCAAGTGGTGGTCAATTCAAGTGTTAAATGGTCAGGAATTGGTTTTGTCGAAAGCGAAGTTACTAATTCTGAATTCGACAAGAGTTGGTTATAGTCGAAAGTTAAGTAAGAAATTAGTGAAAACGTGACATAAACTGCCATGTACGTGGTTAGTTCTTAGGAGTCAGTTATTTTTCATAATTTGCTTATAAATACTAATATTCACGATGTATAAATAGTTAGTTACTAGATATACAATCCTAACATCTCACTCAAGCATATTAACGGATTTGATTCCAAGTATGCCTTCCATTTTCAGTTCAAGTCATTTACTTTAATGTAATGTTCTTTTTAAATTCTTTTATTTTAAGTCTTGTTCTTTAAATTCTTTTATACTTTCTGCATTTTTAAACTTTTGTACTTTAAGTTTCTGCACTTTACCTTTTCTGCATTTTAACTTTCTGCACTTTTAATCTTTAGCACTCTACATTTCTTACACTCTACTTTCCTACATGTTAAATTTATGCACTTTAAATTATTGCCCTTTATATTCTGCATTTACAATTTCTGCTTTACAAATTACCATTTCTCTACAACATTTTTCAGTTTTTACGAATTGTTGTCAAAATCTTTTGTTCAAAATGAGATTACCACATAACTCTAAACGCACATTCAACTGATAAAATATATTTGTTTATTGAAATTTGTCCTAACCAAATTTACCCATAAACAAATTGGCACATCCGGTGGGACAAGTTTAGAGTAACTCGTAGTGTCACGAACCTCTTTGCATAAAAGATGGTTTTATGCGTTTAAGAAGTGAAAAGGTAGTTTATTCTTACCCTTTTCAAAATACGCAAATCATGAATGATGCAAACAATCAGGCGTCGAATGCACTTGCGATTGATGTTAGTGCACCACTTTCGACTGCCGTTATTGCGCCACGCTTAACCGTTGTTGGTATGGGTCCTGTGGTGGATGCAATAGTAACTGGTACTCTTCGAAGTAATCCAGTGGTAGAACAAGTGATACCTAGAGTGACTCAGTCATCACTGAGTCAGCCAAGTAACCAAAGTGTAATGAATTCAAATTCAAGGTTTATACCACAATATGGTTTATCACCTAACTACGTTCCTCCTATGTTGGCACAAATGGGACTTGGAAGTACTTTGGCCAATACTATAGGCCAAATAGCGGTCTCACAAGACCAACCATAAATAAGTTCGGCTTTAGTAAGTTTTAATGGCCAAGGAACTGGAGTTACAAGTTCAAGTAATCTAACTCCTTTTTTATAGGAGATATTGAATTTTGGACTCGTATTCCTAAATATGTCGAGAGATATTCCTCGAAACGTAACTGGGCTAACCATGAATTCTTTGGCCAATTTTCAACAACAAATGAATGAAAATAACCATGACATGGTGCATATGTTCACTCAGTAAATGAGTGTCGTAATTACGCCAAGCATGGAAACTACAAATAATGCTTGTAATGCATTGGCTCAACAAATGGAAAGGTTAAATCAAGCCTTGGGAATAGAAGGATTGACCAATGATAATGCTCAAAGAGTCCAATCTAGGGCAAATACAGGAGTAGTTGTACCCCAAGCGAATGTGGGACAAGACCAGCAAAATCCTGGTCAACTTGGACAAAATGATCAACCATGCTTGGAATATGGTAATGTTCATGTGTTTCGTCGAGATGATGAAGATCAAATGGCTAGGAATGATGCAGCCATGAGATTGCTTCGACGAAATCTTGGGGGGCACCATGTGGTTGAGCAAAATGTTAATCAAGTAGTCGAACAAGTGTTGAATAGGTTTGGGTTCAATGTTGGATATACTAACCAACTTTACTTTGTTTCGGTCTTTCCTGAGTGGGTACAACAAGCAGAATTGCCCAGAGGAATTAAAATTCCTAAACTTTCAAAGTTTGCTGGTGAAAGTGGAGAATCGACCGTCGAACATATTGCACGGTATACTATAGAAATAGGAAAGTTGGCCACTATTGAAGGTCTTAAAATGAGATTCTTCCCAAGTTCCCTTACTAAAAATGCATTTTCTTGGTTTTTGACATTGAGATCGAATTCGATTTATTCTTGGACTCAATTAGAAAGGAGTTTCCATGATTAATTCTTCAGGGGAGATCTGAAAGTTGAACTTACAGATCTCTTTAATATCAAGAGAATGTATAATGAAACCGTGGATGATTACCTATCTAGGTTTCGAAAAATGAGGAGTAAATGTTTTACTCCTATATCTGAAGCAGAAATAGTAAAAATTGCTGCAGGGGGTTTAGACTATTACATAAGGAAAAAATTAGTGAACCAACATTTAGTTGATCTTTCCCAACTAGGTGAGAAGGTTAGGCAAATAGAACAACTGAAAGCTGAAAAGGTTCATAAACAAAAGAGATTCCTTAAAAGGGAGAAAGCGACATTCATCGGGTTAGATGAATTTGACAAGGAGACTAAAGATAGCAATAATGAATTTGAAGTCAACATTGTTGAACTTCAAAATGGTCCTCCTTATGTGTGTCAGGTTCTTCAACCTACAAGAAATAAGGAAAAAATGAATTATGTCAATAGAAAAATATATACATTCGACGTAACAAAAATTGACAAAATCTTTGATTTATTATTAAAAGATAAATAGATTAAACTATCGGAAGGTCATAGGTTATTGAAATTTGATGAGATAAAAGACCAAAAATATTGTAAGCTTCATAACAATTTCAGTTATGTTACTAATAAATGTATTCGTTTCAGAGATTTAATTCAGAAGGCACTAATGGATGAGCGTTTGAAGTTTGCTGACAAGCCTAAGGTGGATATGAAAGTTAATACAGATCTGTTTCAAGCTGGAATTGTATACGTTGATCAACAAGTTCCTTTAAATGTTGGAATGATCAACATAAGAAATTTACAGGGATTCGACATTGACATGGAAGATGCAATAGGCGTTTATCCCGAGCCAGGAGAATTTCCTGAAAAGTTCCTTGAAAGGAAGAAAGAAAAAAGCAAGGTAAGATTATGTCTGAGGTGCAATGCAGTGTATGATGAATTTGCTGCAAAGAAAGCTGTTGAGAACCAACAGGATAATTCACAAGGTAAAAAGAATTTTTTTTACAAGAAAGTTAGAAAACCACAATAGCCCTTCAATACTCTAAAGCCAATTTTTATTTCAAAGCCTAAGCCAGTCTATATGCCTAAGCCTAATATGAATGGTTGGTTGGTTGAGTCATCTGGTGAATCTATGGAGAGCAATTCATTTTCCAGGGGCTATGTCAGACCAACTAGGACAACAATGCCACCTGTTAATGTTATTGTGGACATATCGGTTAAAAATTTTGCAATGGCTAATTATACGTATTTTCGATGAAATGTGGCTACCAGGAAGAATAGATTTCATAAAAATCAACCATTCTATAATGAAGAATACAAACATGGTAGAATCAACCAAGATGAAGTTTTGATTGGTCAGGATGTAGCAGGGCCATCAAAGTCTTTACCAATGTCAAAGAGTTGAAAAAGAAGGCTACAGAGGTTGAGACAGGCACAGAAGAGAAGGAATTTGGCTGAGGGTTTAGTTATTAAAGAATAACCCACAGAAATAAGATGTTTTGTAGTCAAGGTTAAGCCAACACCAGACAAAAATACAGATGCCAAGAAATTGAAGAGTATTGTCAGAAAAGAATCTACAGATACAGAGGGGGTAATCCCAGTTGAGCCGACAACAAGTGAAGTTAAATAGCTGGAAGGGAATGATAATCTCCGACAAGAAAAATTTGTAGAGATAAAGAAAGGGAAATAGATTCAAGGACCTACTCCAAACAAAATTGGAATAAAATAGCCAATTGGACTTGTAGCAGTAGAAAAAGAAGTAAAGAAAAACAATCTAGCAGCTAAGGAAAACAAAGAAATGTCTAGATTGAAAGTTGAGAAAATGATAATGAGAATAGATGAGAATAAAAGCAGTAGTAATAATGAAGATTGGTCAAATGAGGAAGTCTTGAAAGTCTTGAAAAATCCTGACCAAGATGTCGAATGGAGAAAGAAAATGCTCGACATGATCAAAGGGAAAAGGTATTTGGTGAAGTTTGATTGCCAAATCATAAATATGGACTTGACAGCTGATGAAATTATTGAGGCCTTAATTGATCCAGATGATCTTTTAGGTTTTGGTGATAATGAACAGTTAGACATGGATTTCAATCTGGACAATGATCTGAATGACATTATAATGGCTATGGATAGTATTTTGTTGTCGGAAGACTATTTCAAGCTTGGAGGATACAAAATTAATGAAGAGTCGGATAAAGAAGAGTTTTTGAAATCAATGTGTGTAAATTTGATCTTAGTTCTGCCTGTCGAGTTTGAGAGATATCATGAGGTTGAATATACAGGGAAAAATAAAGAAGATCTAGATGACCTGGATGATCACTGGCTTTTTTTTCAAGACAACATGGTAACTGTGTTCGACAATACAACGTAGTTTGAGAAACCGAAAGAAGAGCAGAAGGCTCATTTGCGCCCATTACACATCAAGGCTTTGTTGGAAGGTAAGCCCATGAATAGAGTTTTGATAGACTGGAGGGCAACTTATAATTTAATCCCAAGAACAATGCTTAAGAAACTTAGGAAAAATGAGTCTGATTTGATGTCGACCAACATGATTGTCACTGACTTTAGTCGCAAAACTTCCCCATCGAATAGAGTAGTGATACTAAACGTATAAGTCGGATCTATCGAAAAAACCGACATTGTTTGTAGTAATTCCTGCCAAATCAAGTTATAATCTTTTGTTAGGAAGAGATTGGATATACATAGTCGAAGCAATACCGTCGACAGTTCATCAGAAGCTTATTTTATGGAATGCGGACGATCAGGCAGAGATAATAAAGGCAGATGATAGTCCTTGTTATCTATAACAACTTCATGTCGATTTTAAAATATATGCTCCAAATATCAAGCCAATCACAACAATTGATGGAGTCATTAACAAAGATGCATTTGAAGTTTGCCTGATAGACCAATTTGGCATTCAACTGGTGAATAAGGCCGAAAAGAATCGGTCAAGCACTAGTTATGAGTGTTAAGGATCAGTTGGACAGGTTGTCAGCCTATTTGGCCGACAGGGCAATATACACCACTAAAGGTATACTGTCAGATTATATAATAGATGATGGTCTTTTGGGATTTGAGAAAGGACTTGATAAAAGACAAGATGTAGAGGTGGAAGATCCTTTGGAAGAGATAAGCTTGGGTACTGAAACAGACATAAGGCCTATATTTGCGAGTCCATTTCTGCCAAAGGAGTTCAAGGAAAAGCTTGTCAAATTAAATAAGAAATATAAAGATTGTTTTGCATGAGATTACAACGAAATGCTTGGATTGAGTAGAGATCTTGTCGAGCATAGATTGCCATTGAAAGAAGGTTGCAGACCTGTCAAGCAAGCTAATAGAAGATTTGCACTTGAGGTGATTTTAAAGATAAAGGAAAAGGTCAAAAGATTGCTCAAAGCCAAGTTCATAAGAACAACCAGGCATGTCGAATGGCTTTCTAATATTGTTCCTGTAATTAAAAAAAATGGCAAGTTAAGAATATGTGTAGATTTTAGAAATCTAAACACTGATACACCTAAAGATGAATATTCAATGCCAATTGCGGACATGTTAGTTGATGTTGCATCTGGACATGAATTGTTAAGTTTTATGGATGGTCATGCAGGTTATAATCAAATTTTTATAACCGATGAGGATGTGTCAAAAACTGCCTTCAGATATCCAGAAGCTATTGGGACATATGAATGGATAGTCATGCCTTTCGGTTTAAAGAATGCAAAGGCCACCTATCAGAGAGCAATGAACACAATTTCCCATGATGTTATTGGAAAATTTATAGAGGTGTACATCGACGATGTCATTGTCAAGTCAGAAACGAATGAGAACCATTTGACAAATTTGAGGCATACATTTGACAGGATGAGAAAGCACATCCTCAAAATGAATCCAAAAATATATGGTTTTGGAGTGTCGACTACTAAATTCTAGGATTTTTTAGTCCATAAAAAAAGTATTGAAGTTGACAAGAATAAAGGCAAGGTAGTTTTGGAGGCCGCACCACCGACGAACAAAAAGGAATTACAATCTTTTTTAGGAAAAGTGAATTTCTTAAGAAGATTTATATCTAATTTGTCAGGAAGAACTAGAGTTTTTGCTCCGTTGATGAAGTTGAAGGCTGAACAAGAATTTGTGTGGAACCTTGCCACCAAGAAGCCTTCGACCAGATAAAGTAGTATTTAACAAATCCACCAGTCATGATGCCTCCAGTGCCTCGAAGACCATTCAAATTGTATGTTTCAGCATCAGAAGAAACCATAGGAAGTATGCTGGCTCAAGAAGATGAAAAAAGCGTCGAAAGAGCCGTGTATTATCTTAGTCGAGTTTTGAATGATGCCGAGAGGAGATATAGTGCAATAGAAAAACTTTGTTTAGCATTGTATTTCTCATGTACTACTCTTAAATATTATATGATGCCTTGTAATGTATTAGTTATGTCGAAAACTGATATAATAAAATATATGTTATCCAAACCAGTGTTAAATGGACGTATTGGAAAATGGACCATTGCTTTGTTGAAATTTTCTTTATAATATGTTCCAATGAAAATTGTGAAAGGTCAAGCAATTGCAGATTTCTTGACCGACACAACATAAATATTATCGGTTTAAAACCTTGGTATTTATATTTTGTCGGTTCAAGGCATCAAAATGGAATTGGAGTAGGGATTTTAATTGTTTCTCCTCAAGGTACTCCAATTAAGTTCATGTTTAAACTTAAGTATATTTGTTCCAATAATGAGGCTGAGTATGAAGCCTTAATTGTCAGATTAGAGATACTAATAGAAATGAAAGCACATAGTATGCATATTTTTGGTGATTCACAGCTTGTTAATAAAGAAATTCAACGAAGTAACTGTCGAACACATTTCCAGAAGTTTAAATGAAGTGGCTAATGAACTAGCACAAATAGCTTCTAAATATAAGATTCCGTCCAAGGTTCAAACAAATCTAATGGAAATAAGAGAACTGTCATATCCATTAGAAGAAAGATATATACTACAAAATGATGTTTCAACAATTGATGACTAGAGAAAACCAATACTAAGTTATTTGGAGAATCCAAGTCAAAATATGGATAAAAAGCTCAAGTATAGGGCGTCGAAATTTGTAGTATTAAGAGGAGCTTTGTACAGAAAGTTTGTTGATGGAAATTTAAAGGTTTTCCTGAGTGAAGCAGAGGCTTATATTGTCTTGGCAAAAGTCCACGAAGGAATTTATAGAGCTCATCAGGCAGGTGATAAGATGAAATGGGTCCTTTGATGCCAAAGATATTATTGGCCTACATTAGTTAGGGATTGTATAATGTTTGCTAAGTCTTGTGAAGAGTGCCAAGGACATGGCCATATATAAAATGTTCCTGTTAGTGAATTACATTCTATTGTTAAACCTTAGCCCTTCAAGGGATGGACTTTGGATTTAATTGGCCAAATTCATCCTACATCGTTGAAGGGACATAAATATATTTTAGTAGAAGTTGATTACTTTACCAAATGGGTTGAGGCTATGGCCTTAAAGGATGTAACCCAATAGGATATGATTGACTTTATTGAAGATAATATAGTTTGTCGGTTTGGAATACTACAAACTTTGACAACTGACCAAGGATCAGTATTCATTGGAAGGAAAGTTGTCAAATATGCTAGTTCAAGGAAAATTAAAATGCTCATGTCAACTCCATATTATCTCAGGCAAATGGCCAGTTAGAAGCCATGAATAAAATAATTATAAGCTTGATTAAAAAACATATTGGTCGACAGCCCAGAAATTTGCATAACACCCTTAATTAAGTTCTATGAGCATATAGAAATTCACCAAGAGAAGCGATGGGTACATCACCATACAAGTTGGTATATGTTCATGACGTAGTATTGCCTGTCGAAATCAATCTTCAATCAGTTCTTATTAAAAAGCAAGACAAGTTACCAGTTGAGCATTACTGGGACTTGATGTTTGATGAATTAAATGAGTTAAGTGATGAGAGATTAATTGCTTTGGAAAACTTGATTCTACAAAAAAAAAGAATTGCCAAATTTTATGATAGTCAAATTAAGTACAAATCTTTTAAAGTTGATGATTTGGTTTAGAAGGTGATTTTGCCCATGAATAGGAATTATTGAGAATATAGGAAATGGTCTCCAAAGTGGGAAGGACCATTTAAAATGACCCAAGTATTTTCAGGAAATGCTTATGCACTTGTCGAAATTAATTCAAGTTTAAGAATTAAGTCGATTAATGACAAATATTTGAAGTCATATAGACCCACAATGCGTAAAGTAAAAATTAACAAAGAATGAAGAAAAAATGATATTCATTCATGTATTCGATAATTACAAGTTACTTGAAAATATTGATATTACAACTTGTTTAAGTTGTCAGAATATTACAAAGAAAAATATAGTTATTCTAAATAAACCAGAAGCCTCTCTCCAGTTGAGGCATATGTTTCATTTGAGCTCGTGGGACTCGAAGAAGAGGAAGAAATAAATGGTCTTCAATTTGCCTTGAGCGAAATGATGGTCGACCGTCTACTCCCTGATGAGTCATCCTCATTATAACAACCATGTTTTAGGAACATTGAGTTGTTACGATGATTACTGAAACTCATCAGGAATATTATGATTCTTACTGAAACCTAAGATGGGTATCACCATTAATACAGAGCCCTTCTTTCCATAATAAGAAATTAAACCATTTTTCTCATGAAGATAAGCGAAAATTATCTAAAGACATGGTGAAAATTGTTAAGAAATAAGAAAGAAGGGGTCAAAATGAACTCTTTGATCATAGCGTCCCAAGGAACATTATTTATAGGGGATCTTTACTGATAAAGTTAGTATTCAATGTTTGGTAACTTGTATTTTATTAATTATAATAGTTATGATGCACAATTATGAGATACATTGAAAAGAAACAGGTCAAAGAGCATTTAAGTGTATGGAGTTACGGAGCAACAATAAAAACATGTTGGAATTGAGCAATGGGAATGTTTATTAAGTATTGGCCTAAAAGGCCATACAAATCTTGTCGGATTATTAAACCAACAGTATATATAAAAAAAATACATTTTAAGTTCTTTGCAAAACTTCCTAAGAATCATCCAAGATTTGCTTGTTGGCATAAGCTTTCTGATACTCTGGTTCAAGAGAGTTTATATCTGCTAGCACTACTTTGGTCTCGATAGCCTATTGTTTCAAGTTGTTGATAATGCTTTGTTGCTTAGCACTCCTATGTTGCAATGCAATGCTGAGCTTTTGCCTTCGATAGAGAGTCTCTGAGAGTCTTTTCTCGAAGTCTTCAATATCTTTGTCGAGTTCTGCCTCCTTATTTTTTTCCTTTAACATGATGGTCTTTTAATTTGGCTATCTCATTCTTGGCGTTGGTCAGCTGCTTTAAGATCCTGGATTTTTCTTGGATTTTTTTATCATAAGCAGGAATGATTTGATGAATAGAAGGCATGTTCAATGACAAGTTTTAGAGAAAATCTTTGACAATGATAGGAAGAGTTCAACTGGCTATTGGCAGTTATTGAGAAATGGGTTCCAACTCGATCACAATGGTCGTCATCCTCTCTTGAAGTGGTTGATCAGAGATTAAGTGCTCGAAAGAGTAAGTGAAGACATTCTTCAACTCAGCTAAAAGTTCAGTGACATAAGAGTCACTAGAATCTTGTCCAGGTTGTGTAGAGGAGTGAACTGACCGAAGAGAACTTCTATGACTGCCTGATAGCATAGATATTAATTCATCTAAATCCACTTCCGTGTCTTCAACACTTGCTGCTTCAGTAAAAGTTAGATTGGTTGGAGAGGGTATAGGTGGATTGCTAGGTGCAATTTCGACCATAAAGATGTTCATGTCGAACTCGTCTGTGAAAGTTTGGACGAGTTTGTCTTGATTTGCTTGGGAAGAAATGCAAGCACTAGAAAGGATTTGAGTTTCCAAGTCCATGGCAGTTTGAACCTCTGTTGGAAGAGGTAGATAGATGGCAGGCATTACAGAGGGTGAATATGGAGCCTCTAGAAAGGGATTCTCATTACCCTGTCTGATAAGGTTGTCGGCTATAGCAGGATTTGTTGATTCTTATAAAGAAACAGAGAATATTAGAGCCAATAAAATCAAAAGAATTTCATTATCGAAACTTGGAATATTTTACCTCAGGAGACTGTCGAATTTGTTTTTCAATGCTTAATTTGACGTCGGGTCCTGAAGGATTTTCAGCAGTTTGTTCAGCCTCTAGATCTTAGAACGGAGGAAAGATCAAGCTATTGAATGAAATCCAAGTTTTAAGCCCTTAAAGAAAAATTATGTCGACTAAATTTACCTTGGATATGAAAAAGATGGTTTCTATTTCAAGTTCAGCAGTAGGTTTCAAGCTAAAACTTGGAGAATGAGTCTTTTTTTTCTTCTGCAAAATTAAAATGAATTGAAATTTTGCCAAGAGATAAAAGAGAAGGTAACAGAAGACTGACGAGCGCCGAACTCAGTCAAAATTATAACCGAAGTTATTACCTAAACTTGTAGTATAGTGAACAACACCGGATCGTCTCCTCAAGGATCGTAAATGCAATTTAATCAAATCAAGTTAAAGTTAGCAAAAAGGGGCGTTTGACAGTTTAAGATCGCACTTAACAAAATTAAAGGAAGAAATAACAATTAAAGAGCAGTCAATTTAGAAACCTATCCAAGATTAGGTGGATTCAATCATAGACCCTTCATAGAATACTTGAAGCGCAATTGAATTGTTAATTTGGATCTAACCAAGATCTCTGCATCAAATCCAGAATTCATACTAGACGATCGTCTAGAATTCAATTAACAAGTGATAAACACAAATCCGCAATCGCACCATTCATGAAGATCTATGTTAATTTCAAGTACCGAATTCAATTAACTTAGGCACAAATCAGTAACCTAACCTTTTCAATTCTGTGATTAATTTAGATCAATCAGTTCTAAGTTTCATCACAAATCTCAATCTTCATTTATGTGATTAGTTTAGATCAATCAGTTCTAAGTTTCATCACAAATCTCAATCTTAAACCAAGATCAATCGATCAACATAAATAGAATCACCATTCATGCATTCAAGATCAAGAAGAAGAAAAAGAAGAAGAAAGGAGGAATTCAATTACAAATCAAATACAATACATAACCAAGGTCTCAAGAATCCAAACCACAATCTCTTCAAGAGTTCTAAATTGACCCAAAGTAGCTTAGCCCTCCATTACCATGAAGGGGAGCATCAAAATATACAAAACTATGAGAAACTATGAAGAAGCAAGAAGAAACTTAGAGAGAAATGAAGGAGAATACATGTTGTTCATGATAAATGGTGCCTTTTATAGAAGTCTAAGGTAACAAAATGACAAAGGGAAGTGGGTGGATGAGTGGATGAGTGAGTGGAGTGTTTGAGTGGATGGATTAGTGGGTTGGTTTAGTGGATTGGTTTAGTGGATGAGTGAGTGGAATGGTTGAGTGGTTGAATTAGTGGATGGATTAGTGGATGAGTGGGTGGAGTGGTTAAGTGGTTGGATTAGTGTATGAGTGGATGAATGGGTGAGTTAGTGGATGAGTGGATGAGTGGATTAGTGGATGAGTGGATGGTTGAGGACGAAAATTTCGTGTCTGACTTGGAAGCCAAAAATGACCAACTATACTTCAGATCCACAAAAAGTGCTCTTCATGAAAGTTGTAGATCCTTGTCTTGGCTATAAAATGGATAGTTGGTTCGTCCAATTTGGCTTCCTTCAGCCCAAGATATGTCCCAAATACCATAGGTTGCTCAAACCCAACTTCAGCACCTCTGTTCCGACTTGCAGGCTCAAACTGACCCATTAGACTTCATTTTTTCAAAAAGTGTTCTTCATGAAAGTTGTTTATTTGGATCTTGACTATCAACTATCCAAATTTCAGCCCATCTACATTATTACAGCTTGAGATATGATTTTATGAGTGCACACTGTTCGGATTCTACTGACAGAACCCGTATTCTGACTTCCATGTAAACTTAGGTCCCTTAGACATCTGAATCGGACTTCGAGCTCTTCATCAAAGTTGTAGAGCTTCCTCCTAGCTTTCCTACAAGGTAAAATTCATGATTATCAGATATCAGGAACTCAAGTTATGGCCAAAATACAGAAACAGTGTCAAATCTCAATAATGCTGAAAATATTCAATTAGGACCAATTTGAGCTCAAACTCACAAAATCATACCAAACTTAATCAATTAAGAATATGGAGAGTGTAAATGACTAAACATAAGGGTTTCTTAATGAATAAAATATGTGATTATCAAATTCCCCCACACTTAGCTTTTTGCACTCCTGAGCAAAACTCAAGACCAAAACAAGGACATAAGAGATTAACAAAAATTTAAATTCCAACGACATTCAAGAACCCAAAATTTTACAATCAAGAAGAACAACCAAAGGTTCAAGGGATCAAAACATTCATGAGTTAACAATTTTCCACATCTCAAACCAACAAGCAAGGTATCTTCAACATGAATCGAGAATGATAGATCTTCACAAGATCCCCTCTCAATCTCTCAAGTGTTTAAAAGGTAGGTATTTCACTCAATTCAACCCATGAAAATTGCACTACCATAAGCTTGCTTATCTTCTACTTCTCCACTACTCAAAACACATGCACACACAAATCATGAGGACTTTATTCAAGGTTGTAGTGAGGTCAAGGTAACAGGAGAGGATAAAATGGATATGAGAAGATAAATACCAAAGAGAATAAAAGCCAATGAGAGCTTAGTTCAAATAACAAGCATAAAAGTTCATCCCAACTCTAATGTATATCCCTTTACATATTCATTTCCCAATCCTTTTTTTCTTTTTTTTCTTTTATATATATATATATATGAACATAACTATATACATACATTTTTCTTTCTTTTTGGGCACTCTTTTCTTTTTCAACAACCATTTTGTACACACACCCCACACTTGTTCAAAAACTCATCCATTAACCAAGCTAATGTTCTTTTATTCCCTAAGGTTAAAGTAAGAACACGATTTCTCATTTAAGGCACATGATGAGCTAGAAACAAGGAATGGTCAAATAAGCTCAAAGGGGTTAAGCAAAGGAAAATATACAAGGTTGGCGAAATCGAATCGAGAATTTTCAAGAAGTCAAAAGAGTGTTTGATATCATATTGAAAACAAGGTTGGCTATTTGGTTAAACTAGCTAATTAAGAAAGAGGGCCTCAATCATGTTTATGCATGCAAGTGAAATGTAGCCTCAAAAAGAATCAAAGCAAGTTCTAGAGTGGTCATTAACATGAGTGAAAATCACACAAGAAAGAAGAGAATGACACAAATGTTGAATCCATCCATTAGGCTCAAAATCTCACAAGGTATGCATCCATCAAACTCAATTCATCAATTCAATCATCCATCACCAAGCATATCAGTTCAAGAAGGGAGAAAAGTTATTCAATCATGCAATGAACCCCTTGTTTTTTTGTTTTGATTTTTTTTTTATTTTTTTTTAACAAACCAAAAGAAAAGAAACATGCTAAAATCTCTCCCCCACACTTAATATAACATTGCCCTCAATGTGAAAGAGAGATATAGAAAAGAGCAACACAACCTGATAAGAAGTGAATCAACGCCAAGCAGAAAAGATGCGTAAGAATCAAAGCTGCAAAAGAACTCTGCCATTGGTAATGAAGTATATGTGCATCTTCTCGGTTTACGGAAACCATTTCCAAAGATCTTGAAAACAAATCTAGTTGGGTTGCCTCCCAATAAGCGCTTGTTTAACGTCGTTAGCTCGACGTTGGGACACTTCTTAGTGATCTTTATAATGTGGATGGTAAAAGCCCATCACTTTCACTTCCACATTTTTTGGCTTGAGATGGTGTCCATTGGTCTTATTAAGTGAGGTTGGTGAAAAGACTCCACCAGGATCCCATTGGTTGAAACGTGATGACCAAGTTATGGTTGACACAACATGATAACTTTCACTAGGGTCCCATTGGTAGAAGTGTAATGACCAAATTAAGCTTGAAGCATGAGGGCTCCCATTGGGGTCCCATTGGTCTTTCTTAATTTCCTTGACTTCACCAATGGCATGCAACACGTGTAATTTGGCAATTCTGCTTTCATTGATTATATTGGACCATGGCCCAAAAACAAAATTCACTTCAGTAGTTACTGTCATATGCTGTCTTTCCTCCTTCTTTGAAAATTCCTCAATGGCCTTCAACTCCACCTCCCTATGTGTTTCAGATTCTGCAACTGCATTGTTGATAGACCCTTCAATATCATTAGATGCTTTGCGTAAACAGAATCATCAACTTTCAAATATGCAGAAATCTCAAAGACACATAACACATTTTATATCACCGTCACAATCAAGTACATGAGTTGCAATTGATAGAATCATTAAAATCAATAAAATCGGAAATTCAAGACACAACTCATCATGAGTTTCCTCAACTAAATCTGCAGGTAAATCAATATGACAATTAGAATGCAGGAGTTGGGAATTGTTTGGGAAGAGAGTTGGTCCGACTCTTGACTTCTCGCTTCATTAATAATGGTTGTCATCTCGCTCAATTTGGGTTGTTAAATCCTGAATAGTGGCAGTGAAATTCTCACTGGAACTCAATTTGGGTTTTCATCAAGTCCTCCCATGAAGGCTCAAGTTTTGTGGTTGATGGACTTGTTATCTGCTGGAATGGCTGCTCATATTGAAATGATTGTTGCTGTAGTGATGCCGTATTGCCATATCCCAGATCCGGATAGTATTCCCAGCTAGGGTTGTATGTGTTGAAGAAGGGGTCATAACTCTGTTGCTGCTGCTGGAACTGTGGTTCATCAGGAAAATAACCAGCTGCTACAACAAATTGATCTGGAAAAATAGAACTACCATACTGAAGTGTAGGGCATGCATATGTGGGGTGAGATGAACAAAAACAAATGTTACACACAAGTGTAGCTTCCTGCACAGGTGATTGTTGTCTCACTACTATATGTCTTACCAAAGAAGTCAACTCCTCAAGTTTTGACTCCATTATGCATGGTCCATTGTATCCTTAAAATGCAACAGAATGCAACAAAATAATAATGAAAAAAAAAGAAAAAGAAAGAGTTAGATGATAACTTAAAAAGATCGTATCACACTTACGGATCCCCGGCAACGGCGCCAAAATTTTGACGAGCGCCGAACTCAGTCAAAATTATAACCGAAGTTATTACATAAACTTGTAGTATAGTGAACAACACCGGAGCGTCTCCTCAAGGATCGTAAATGTAATTTAATCAAATCAAGTGAAAGTTAGCAAAAAGGGGGGTTTGACAGTTTAAGATCGCACTTAACAAAATTAAAGGAAGAAATAACAATTAAAGAGCAGTCAATTTAGAAACCTATCCAAGATTGGGTGGATTCAATCATAGACCCTTCATAGAACACTTGAAGCGCAATTGAATTATTAATTTGGATCTAACCGAGATCTCTGCATCAAATCCAGAATTCATACTAGACGATCGTCTAGAATTCAATTAACAAGTGATAAACACAAATCCGCAATCGCACCATTCATGAAGATCTATGTTAATTTCAAGTACCGAATTCAATTAACTTAGGCACAAATCAATAACCTAACCTTTTTAATTCTGTGATTAATTTAGATCAATCAGTTCTAAGTTTCATCACAAATCTCAATCTTCATTTATGTGATTAGTTTAGATCAATCAGTTCTAAGTTTCATCACAAATCTCAATCTTAAACCAAGATCAATCAGATCAACATAAATAGAATCACCATTCATGCATTCAAGATCAAGAAGAAGAAAGGAGGAATTCAATTACAAATCAAATACAATACATAACCAAGGTCTCAAGAATCCAAACCACAATCTCTTCAAGAGTTCTAAATTGACCCAAAGTAGCTTAGCCCTCCATTACCATGAAGGGAGCATCAAAATATACAAAACTATGAGAAACTATGAAGAAGCAAGAAGAAACTTAGAGAGAAATGAAGGAGAATTCATGTTGTTCATGATAAATGGTGCCTTTTATAGAAGTCTAAGGTAACAAAATGACAAAGGGAAGTGGGTGGATGAGTGGATGAGTGAGTGGAGTGTTTGAGTGGATGGATTAGTGGGTTGGTTTAGTGGATTGGTTTAGTGAATGAGTGAGTGGAATGGTTGAGTGGTTGAATTAGTGGATGGATTAGTAGATGAGTGGGTGGAGTGGTTAAGTGGTTGGATTAGTGTATGAGTGGATGAATGGGTGAGTTAGTGGATGAGTGGATGAGTGGATTAGTGGGTGAGTGGATGGTTGAGGACGAAAATTTCGTGTCTGACTTGGAAGCCAAAAATGACCAACTATACTTCAGATCCACAAAAAGTGCTCTTCATGAAAGTTGTAGATCCTTGTCTTGGCTATAAAATGGATAGCTGGTTCGTCCAATTTGGCTTCCTTCAGCCCAAGATATATCCCAAATACCATAGGTTGCTCAAACCCAACTTCAGCACCTCTGTTCCGACTTGCAGGCTCAAACTGACCCATTAGACTTCATTTTTTCAAAAAGTGTTCTTCATGAAAGTTGTTTATTTGGATCTTCACTATCAACTGTCCAAATTTCAGCCCATCTACATTATTACAGCTTGAGATATGATTTTATGAGTGCACACTGTTCGGATTCTACTGACAGAACCCATATTCTGACTTCCATGTAAACTTAGGTCCCTTAGACATCTGAATCGGACTTCGAGCTCTTCATCAAAGTTGTAGAGCTTCCTCCTAGCTTTCCTACAAGGTAAAATTCATGATTATCAGATATCAGGAACTCAAGTTATGGCCAAAATACAGAAATAGTGTCAAATCTCAATAATGCTGAAAATATTCAATTAGGACCAATTTGAGCTCAAACTCACAAAATCATACCAAACTTAATTAATTAAGAATATGGAGAGTGTAAATGACTAAACATAAGGGTTTCTTAATGAATAAAATATGTCATTATCAAAGACATACCTTTAAAGGATTCTCAACAGATGGGCTTGGTGGACTCAATGATTTCAACAAAAGAGGTAGAAGTGGAATCGCCAACCTATATTCGACACACGGTTTAGTTTCGACGAGTTTATAGACTTAAGTTTCAAAATATGATTACGAAGGATACCTTGGAAGTTTTGCTTTTGAAGGCTTAACAGCAGCCTTGGGTTTAGCAAGATTTTTCGTCAAGTTTGTTCTAGTTGTCTTAGCCTTCGGGGCTTTGTGGATAGGAAGATTTTGAGCTTTCTTGCCTTTTCTCTTTTTTAAGGTAAAAGTTTCTACTTCTTCCTCTTCCCCTTCTTCTGGTTGCTTGTACTCCAAGGGTCTTTTTCAATAAGATTGCAGTGAAAAAAGATTAATAATTAGTCGATGAAATAAGAATTCGATGACAAAATATGAAAAAAGTATCTTCAGGTAATTTAGTGATGACTCAGGTATCTTTGGCAAATTTTTCATACAACGAAGCAAACCAACAGGTAAAAGTAACTTCTGGAGTTCTTGTCAAAAAGATGTTACTCGTAGAAAGGATCCTATCAAAAGTAAGGAAGTTACCAGCCCTAGTGGGTTTACCTGGGAATTCGTCAGCCAAACCAAAACGAGCACAAGGAAAAGGCACTAGTTTTGGAAAAGGAACTAAAAAAGGTTCAAGTCGTGCCAAAGGGTTTTTTATGGAAATTGCAATGAAGTTAATGGAGCATTTTTCCTTGTGTATTTGTTTTTGTTTAGCCACAACTTCTTCACAGTGTCGAACAATTATGCCAAGATACCTGAAGTCCCACTTGATCTTGTAGTATTTCTCAAAAGCTCTAATATCTTGAATATGCTTACCTTTGGTTTTTGTCAAAAGTTCTTGATCCTGCACAGGAATGGGTTTTTCAGTTATAAGGCTTCAACAAACTTCAATATTAATATGGTAAGGACTATAATATTCAGTCCACCATTCGACAAAATCTGGGGTAACCCCTCTATAAGGTTTCAAAGAGGAAATCAAAAAATGTTGCTTGTATCTATCGTTCTTCGTAGCCACCCGTACAAGGTCTGTCATGTCTTGTAAGTTGCCATTAATAAGGTGCTCTTTCGCTTTTTGAGAGAAAAGAGCCGGAATGACTTGACAAAATCCTAGTTATCGAGCCACTAAGTTTGGTAGGTGCAATTCTAAAAAACTGTTTGTTGAACTAGGGAAGCTAGCAACTAGCACTTGCCGACAAAGAAAATTTGACTAGATGGAAATATTATCAATTTGAATGGAAGGATTGTCGAAAGTTAATGGTCAAGTAAACCATTCTGGACCGAGAGAATGATTAGTGAAAGCTGCAAAATAGATGTCCTCAATATTAAAGGAGATGGAATGAAAAATGCTAAAGAAATGCATGAAATTCTCTGAGTGTTGTTTGTGAATCTTTTCATGCTTGATATAGCAAAGTCTAATGCCATAGGTGGTAGAAGAAACTGTCGAAGGAGAAGTGTCGACTAGATAATCTTTAAGGATGGCATTCAACCAGAGTTGAAGCAACCATATGGGGCCACCAGCATTTTCTTTGTTTAGGACCTGATGCTTTGTACAATCTTGCCAATACTAAGGTATAAATTGGCAAGGAGGAACTGGCCAAGAGTCAATCCCTAATCTTCATGAAGAAGATTAGCAAGCTGAAGGTATGATTTCGACACTTGAACTGATTTAGTACATAGAGCATAAGCTGACAACCAGAGAATGAGGAAAGCCACATGTTCTTCGTCAGACACAGGGCCTTTTGCTATGGAATAGAAATTAACAAAGTTTGAAAAAGAAGTTGGGGCTTTTGAGTAAACATCTATGGTATTCAAAGGTTGGAGGATAAGAGTTATGACTTTCTTATCGGGTTGAAGACCAGTTATGGCAGCCACGTTGAAAAGTGTGGGTCCTATCATTCCATAAGGGAAATGAAAAGAATTGGTGATTTTGTTCCAAAAGAAGAAGGACACACCCAACATACAAGAATCCATTTTTATAGGGTAACGCGAGAGCTGGATGCAGTCGAAAATACTTATGTTTCTCCATGAAGCTTCTTTAGAGGCTTGAACTCTATCAAGGCAATCAAGATATCCATTGATTTGGCCAAGAGGGGTTCTGAAAAGCCTATCAGATTTATTTAAATAACTAATGGGAATGGAAGAAAGAGAAGCCAAGATAGATTCTTTTTCGAAATTTTTACAAGGAAAAAAGCTTTAGATTTCTTTGGTAATGATATTTTTGGCAGAACTGAGCCCAAGAAAGCGGCTGGAGGATTTAAAGAAAGAGAAAGGTCGTGAATAGGGAGAATTACCTTGGATAGATTCCACAGTTCATATTTCTCTAGAACATGGTCTTGAACAACAGCGTGGCTGCACAAATCTATTGATGTTTCGTTGGGAGATTGAGAATGAGAAGCCATTATTGAGAATGAAGTTTTGCAGAAAAGACACGTGAGAACAAGGTTGAGGAAAATGAACAGTAAAAGGAATGGAGTAAAAGTGATGTGATTTTGGGAAATTTAAAGAGATGATGGATAATGGAGAAGAAATTGAAAAGATGTGTTATTTTTGCCAAATATTCAAAAAGTTATTTTTCAGATAGGGGTGATTATAATCCCTATCTATTAGGAAAACAACTATTTAATGTTTGAAACGATAAGTTTCAAATTTTTTGTTTTCAAGAAATCCTCGGAAGATTTTACTGGATTTTTGAAAATCAAAATTTTATCGTTGAGAGGATGTTGATAAGGTATTGACCTCGGATGGAATTAGATGAGATTAAAATTTATCTTTCTTCCAACAGTGTCGAAAGAAAAAATTTAGGGGCATTTGTTGGGAGTAAAATAACAAGTGCTAATTCGACGGATATATTTTCGACAGATGAATGACATTTGATGAAGAGATTTTCGACAGCCAGATGATGATCCAAGTGGTGGTCAATTCAAGTGATAAATGGTCAGGAATTGGTTTTGTTGAAAGCGAAGTTACTAATTTTGAATTTGACAAGAATTGGTTATTGTCGAAAATTAAGTAAGAAATTGGTAAAAACGTGGCATAAACTGCTATGTACGTGGTTAGTTTTTAGGAGTCAGTTATTTTTCATAATTTCCTATAAATACTGGTATTCACGATGTACAAATGGTTGGTTACTGGATATACAATCCTAATATCTCACTCAAGCAGATTTTGACTCCAAGTATGACTTCTATTTTCATTTCAAGTCATTTACTTTAATGTAATGTTCTTTTAAATTCCTTTATTTTAAGTTTTGTTCTTTAAATTCCTTTACACTTTCTGCATTTTTAAACTTCTGCACTTTAAGTTTCTGTACTTTACATTTTCTGCACTTTTAATCTTTAGCACCTTACATTTCTTGCACTCTACTTTCTTGCACGTTAAATTTATGTACTTTAAATTCTTGCCTTTTATATTCTGCATTTACAATTTCTGCTTTGTAAATTACTATTTCTCTACAACATTTTACCGTTTTTACAAACTTGTTGTCAAAACCCTTTGTTCAAAACAAGATTACCACATAACTTTGAAGTCACATTCGACTGATAAAATATATTTGTTTGTTAGAATTTGTCCTAACCAAATTTATCCATAAACAGCACTGTTGAGAACATATCCTTAAGTATGTTTTCTAATCAAATTATCTCTTTTGTTGTCTTGGCCATTGCCCTGTATTCTGCTTCTGCAAACCAAAAAGTTATTATATGCTGCTTCTTTGATCTCCAAGTTAAAGGAACATCTCCAAGAAAGGTAACAAACCTTCTTACAGACCTTATGGTTGTGGGGCAAGTACCTCAATCAGTATCACAATAGGCCTCAAGGACTAGTATATTGTTATGTGGATAAAATATTCCCTGACTTGGCTCCTTGCTTATATATCGAACAAGCCGTTTTGCATCTCTATGTGTGGTTGTCGTGGGTTCTTTAAATATTGACTGAGTAGGTGAACTCCATAGGATAAGTCAGGTCTGGTTAAGGTTAAATATAAGAGTCTTCCAATGAGTCGTCTGTAAGCCCATCCATCTTCTAAAGGTTCACCAATGTCTGTGGAAAGCCCATGTTGTTGTGGAATAGGTATCTCAACATGTTTCACACCCTCAAAACTAGTTTCTGCTATTATGTCCTTGGCATATTTATATTGACTCAAGTGAATTCCCTTCTCACTTCTCTGTACCTCTAGCCCAAGAAAGTAGTGAAGTGGTCCTAAGTCTTTAATATGAAAACAACCTTGCAAATACCTTTTAAATTGCTCACATTTTTCTTGGTCATTTCTTGCAACTGTCAAGTCATCAACATATACCAACACTAGCATCTTGCTTTCTACTCTTGACATGGTCAAAAGTGAGTTGTCTGAGATACTCTGCTTAAATCCGTATTGCAGTAAGACTTCTGAAAGCTTTCCAAACCTTTGTCTTAAGGCTTGCTTTAGCCCATACGATGATTTGTGAAGTTTGCATACCATTCCCTTCTCTTCGCTGGCCAATCCTTGGGGTACCTTCATGAAAACATCTTCATCCAAGTCTCCATTGAGAAACATAATGTTTACATCAAGTTGATGCAACTCCCAACCCTTAATGGCATACACCGCAATGAGGCATTTCACTGTTGTAGGCTTGGCTACAAGTGCAAAGGTCTCATTGTAATTAAGACCTTCTATTTGACTATAACCCTTTGCTACGAGCCTAGCCTTGTATCTCTCAATAGATCCATCAAGATTATACTTTATCTTGAAAACCCATTTTGATCCGATTGCTTTTTTCCTTTTTGGTAGCTGCATAAGACTCCAAGTATTATTTTCAGTAAAGGCCTCAACTCTTTGCTTATTGCCTCTCGCCATTTTGGATTCTGCATTGCTTCTTCAATAATTGTTTGGCTCAATCTTACTATTTTCTGCACTGTTAGAGTACTCTTTAGAATTTGAAATATTACAAATGGGGTTATTAGAATCCTTACCATCAATACCTCGAGGCGTGATTGCAGGGGAAGCTTGCTTTAGGGGAAAATCTTCTTTACTAGAATAATACAACACATAGTCTTTCAAATGCTTTCGAGGATTTCTTTCCCTTGATGGTCTTTGACTAACATTCTGTACTTCTTCATTAATTTGTTCTTGCAGTTGCTCATCAGCTCTTTCTATCTTAACATCTTCCACTTCTCCTTCAAGAGTTGTATCTTCAACCTCTTGTTTCTTCTTTATCAATGAGCTCCTTATCAATTTGTGTGTCAATCGTGTGCCATTTTGCAGTATACCAAGTGGAATCTCACTGTTGTTTGCTTCGTTTAACTTCTCATTTTGAAATGGGAATAAATCTTCATAAATGACTATATATCTTGAATCTATAATTTTCTTTGTTTATAAATCAAGGACTTTGTATCCTTTTTTCCCTGGGGTATATCCTAAGAAAGCACAATGTCTATATCTTGACTCAAATTTCTCAAGGGGCTTTGGCTTATTGTAAACATAACATAGACACTCAAAAACACGTAAGTGCTCATAAGTTGGCTTTTCTTTAAACAATACCTCATACGGTGATTTTCCTTTCAATGGTGGAGTTGGTAAGAGGTTGATCAAGTGTGCTGCAGTCATCACGCATTCTCCCCAATAACATAGTGGAATGTTAGATTGAAACTGTAACGCTCGAGCTACTTCAAGGAGATGTTGGTGCTTCCTTTCCACGATACCATTTTGTTGTAGTGTATATGGACATGAAGTTTGATGAAGCATCCCTTGATCTGTTAAAAAACTCCTGAAAATTCCAAAGACGAATTCAAAGGCACTATCTGATCTGACTTTCTTGATTTATATCCCAAACTGTGTCTTGGTCATCTTAACAAAGTGCTCAAATAATTTTGGTCCCTGAGATTTTGCTTTCATCATATAAACCCACGTCCCCCTTGAGTAGTCATCAACAATGGTGAGAAAATATGCATATCCATCATGAGTCTTTACTCTACAAGGTCCCCCACACATCAAGATGAACTAAATCAAAGGCATTCTTAGACATATTATTACAAATAGGAAAAACATTTTGACATTGTTTTGCCCGATGACATACATCACACGGCTTTGAATCAAAATTCAAATTATCAAATACAGATTTTAATCTAGTAAGAGGGATGTGACCCATTCTTCGGTGCAGAACTTCTTCCATCACACTTGAACTGGTTACATTGACTTGGCTTTCAACTCCTTAATCAAAGTAGTAAAGATTCCCTTTTAGCTTACCAGCTGCAATCACACTCTTGGTGGTAAGGTCCTGTACAGAACAACCATTAGGAAGGAAAACAACAAAACAATTTAGTTCTCTTGTCATCTTACTGATTCAAACCAGATTGCAGTTAAAATCAGGTAAATATAAAATAGCCCTCAAGAAACTTTCATCATTTATTTTGGCTTTTCCACAACTTCAGCCTTTTCCCCATTAGGTAAAGCTACTCTAATAGGCTCCTTCAAATTTATTTTTTCTTTTAATAACATGACATCAGACAATGTATGATCTAATGCTTCATTATCCAAAATCCATTCTGCACATTTTTCTACTTTACCAATGAAATTCACAGTAGGTGTAGCATGTTTCTCGCTAGCCAATAAGGTCATGAGTTGATCAAACTGCTCTTGGGATAACTGATTGGTTTGTTCTTGAGTAGCTTCCTTTGTCTCTGAAATGACTGCATGGGTTGTAAACTTTCCCTTCCTCTTGCCTTGCCAGTTTGATGGGTAACGAACAATTTTAAAACATTTTCCTTGATGTGCCCAGTCTTCTTGCAATGCTCACATCGCAGCTTCTTGTTTTGATCTCTCCCTTTGTAACCCATCAACATTAACTTTGAATGCAAGTAATTCCATAGAATATCTTCCAATCGTCACCTCATCTGATGTCAACAAGGACTAGCCATTTAGCAAGCTTGGAAGTGGTTCTTTGCATAAAAGGTTTGACCTAACAACTCCATAGGCATTATTTAGGCCCATGATAAATTGGTGGAGTCTTTCCTCCTCCTTTTCTTTTGTTGCAACTCCACCATGCACCCACTGCATCCATTTATATGTGGCTTCGAAAAGCCATTAAGTTGCTCCCACAAACTCTGAAGGATAGCATAATACGTCGAGATAGTCATATCTCATTGACGTGTATTTGCTAATTCTCTTTTGATTTCTTGAATTCTAGGACCGCTTCCTTAAGAGAATCGTTCTTCTAGCTCCTTCCACATGCCATGGGCTGTGTCATGGTAAAGTACACTGTCACGCAATTCTTCATTTAAGGAATTTTGAATCCAAGACATTACCATCGATGACCAATGCTTTGACCTCCAAGCATTGGTCATCGCACTGCTCCAAGTTGAGTAGTTCGTCTCTTTCAAAAGGTGGGTAACCAATTGGTCACCTGGTCTATCCGAGCTGCTCAATTGGTAACGTGGTGGTTTCTCGCCTTTGCTTGAGGATGTTTTGGTTACTATCAGTTCCTCTGCCATTTCCTTGATCTATTTTCTTGTTTAATTGAGAAGATAACAAAGGAGACAAACTCTAGTTTATGCTAAAAAAAATAAACCGATCTAATACCATGTAAAAGAACTGTATTTGATTGAAAAGTCATAATAATACATACAAAACTAAGCACAAATATATATACACAGAAATAAGAATCATTAGCTATCTACAAGCTACAGTTTGGGCTAATTAGAAAAACAAAATCAATTCCTAAACTTCTAGTTTGAGCTCTGACCAATTTTCCTTAAGATGTTATTGACTCTGTGCAGTAGTCGTTGCTGATTTTGTACTGTTTTCATAATTGTCATTGAAATGCAAAATGGTTGGGATTGACTAATTAGCTGGAAGATGGGAATATCCAATCTTAATAGACCCACCCAATTGAAATAAGCATTAAGCAATGTTCTCACTTTCGTTGGAGCTGTGAGAGTTGGCAGTGGCATTCTGTGATGACCCCAAAGCTCTAGGTCTCTTAGCTTTAGAAGAACCTCCATCACCAAGGATATAGACCCACCATCACTGGTAACCATGCCATCTCCCACTCCCTCTGATGAATTGTCGGGACCATGGTTTTAAATTGCGCTCTGCAATTACAATTGTGGTCAGAATATTGTTGTTTATGTGATCTCTGCAACTGCATCGTGACCGTAATTATAGTCACATTAGTTGCATTTTTTCACAATTGAGGTAAACGCAACACACCTGCAACCTCGACTGCAATTGCAATTTAAAACCATAGTCGGGACTCATATGGGTTTCACGTGGGTGTTGCAATCATACCCATGCCTCTTGCAACAATTCCTGCATCTTCTATTGTTACCACAATCTTCATACACCCTGAATTCAGTCCCATAAATCCTATTTTCCCCCCTATATGTAACTTCCTTGTGCCTCTCATCTTCCACGTTGATCACTCCTCTTTTTCAGCAAGCAGATTCACTTTTGGGCACATCTTCAGGTTCCAATACTTGATGTTATTGGAGTTGTTGCTAAACTCTTGCACGTTGTTGTTTTGAAGTTGTGGTAGGTAGGGAGTGGAAGTTAGGAGTGGAAAAATTCCAAAGTCGGCATTGACAATAGCTAATGAAGGCAGAGGAATTTTGGAACTGTGGTCTGCTGAAATTAGTTTGCCTTGTTAGTACTAGGAAGGGATCGGTGCTATAAGAACTAGGTCTATAAGTTGTGTTAGACTTTATTGTACATATTTAGATTTAATTATACAGATTTATTCTTTTATTAGGACAGATTTATTTCTTGTAATTTAGCTCTATTTTAGGCAAGTAATTAGTGTCATTAGCCTATATAATGTGTATCGACATGTACAGTTTGAATCAATAAATAATATTTAGAAATATTCTTTCTCTTTTAAGTTAGTAACAAAGCTCTCGATCTGAGAGCCTCTGTTGTTTCTGCTGCCATCAGTCTTCATTGCTGATAGGTCTTTCCTTCTTTTACCATCTAACTCTACACAGGAATTGACATATTCTTCTAGCACCCCACCTGAACTAGCTAAAGTCAAGGTCAAGGCTAGCACACCAAAATTGGTATATCAGAAGAGAGGGAAACCCGAATTGGCCCAACAACAACTTCAGGTGTCTAAACCAACGGTAAGTACCAAATATACAAGTTTTCCTGTCTCTAAACATCCTGTTTTTGAACCTGACCCAAATAATATTGTTTCTGAACCTGATAACATGTCTTTGAATAATTGTAAACCTGACCTAAATGACTTACTCATTGCATTGAGGAAAGGGAAAAGGTATTGTCTCAATCCTAAGTACCCTATTTCTCAATTTGTCTCTTCTAAACATATTTCCCTGCAACACCAGAGTTTTATTTTAGTCATAAATTCTATCAAAATTCTAACATCAGTACAAGAAGCATTGAAGGATAAGAACTAGATTTAAGCCATGAATGAGGAGATGAGTGCATTGGAAAGGAATGGAACATGGGAGGTTGTTGAGAGACCAGGTGATAAAAGGTCAGTTGGATGCAGATAGATATATACTTTGAAATATTGGTCTGATGGTACACTAGATCAGTATTGTTGAAAGAGAGAAAAGAGAGAGACATATGAAGAAATTGTGTGTCTCAACTACACAACGGATGCTGAATATATACCCAATAGGTAATAAATAATTACACAATTTACATGATGTGGGACTAACAATTGTACTACTAATTACATATGTTTTCAACACTCTCCCTCAAGCTAGAGCATATAGATCATATGCACCAAGCTTGTTACACAAATAACTTGTTCGTAGACTTCTCAAGGACTTGGTGAAGACATCTGCTAGCTGATCATTTGAGTTGACAAAGTTTGTGGTGATGTCTCCTAATAGAATCTTTTCCCTGATGAAATGACAATCGACATCAATATGTTTGGTCCTTTCATGGAACACTGGATTGGAAGCTATATGCAAAACAGCTTGATTGTCACACATGAGTGTCATTTTCATAACCTTACCAAATTGAAGTTCTTTGAGGAGTTGTTTCAACCAAATGGGTTCACAAGTGACTAAGGCCATAGCTCGATATTTTGCTTCGGCACCAGATCTTGCAACTACATTTTACTTCTTACTTTTCTAGGAAACTAGGTTGCCTCCAATAAGTACACAATAACTAGAAGTGAATCGCCTGTCAGTAGGAGAACCTGCCCAGTCAGCATCTGAGCATCCAACGACCTGAGTATGTCCTTTATCTTCATAGGCAATGCCTCTTCTAGAAGCTGCTTTAATATACTTTAGGATGTCAATCACTGCATCCAATGTGTATCACAAGGTGAATTTAGAAACTGACTTATCACACTGACCGCAAAGAAGATGTCAGGACGTGTAACAGTGAGGTAGTTCAGTTTTCTAATTAACCTTCTGTATCTTCCTAGATCCGAGAGTAGCTCCCCCTGATTTGATAGAAGTTTAGTATTTGGATCCATAGGAGTGTCAACAGGCTTTGCATTCAACAGACATGTTTCCTCAAGAATGTTCATGACATACTTCTTCTGTGAAATTACTATACCATCATTGAATTGTGCCACCTCTATTCGCAAGAAGTATCATAGTCTACCAAGATCTTTGGTCTGAAAGTGATGACCAAGATATTGCTTTACCTGAATTATGCCATGGTAATCACTGCCAGTGATAACAATGCTATCGACATACACAATCAAATAAATACACCCTTGAGCTGAATGGTGATAGAAGACAGAGTGATCAGCCTTACTACGTGCCATACCAAACTACTGTACTACAGTACTAAATTGGTTAAACCAAACCCTAGGAGACTGTTTAAGGTCATACAGAGATTTGTGAAGACGATAAACGAGTCTAAAAGACTCCTCCTGAGTAACAAACCTAGTGGTTGGTCCATGTAAGCCTCTTCTTCTAGATCACCATGGAGAAAAGCATTATTGATGTCCAACTGATGAAGGGGCCAGTGGCAAATAGCAACCATTGACAGAAAAAGTCGAACTGAAACCATCTTCGCCACGGGAAAGAAAGTGTCCCCATAATCCAAGCCAAAAATTTGTGTATACCATTTTGCCACCAAACGAGCCTTAAGATGATCAATCTTGCCATCAAGGCCAACCTTGACCGTATAAATCCACCGACAGCCTACAACAGACTTCCCAAGAGGAAGAGGAACAAGTTCCCAAGTACCACTACTCTGAAGGGTACACATCTCATCAATCATAGCTTATCTCCACCCAGGATAAGATAATGTGTCTCCTGGAGAGTTAGGAATAGACACAGAAGACAAGGAAGAAAGACAAGCATAATGCAAAGAAGATATGCGATGATAACTTAAATTAACATAATAAGAAAAAAGGTTACGAGTAGACCGTATACCTTTTTTCGGAGAGTAATGGGAAGGTCAAGTTCATGAGGCAGTTCCGGAGCTAGTAAAGGAATTGGTGCCGGAGTTGAGTCCACATTGATCTCTGCAACTTCTGGTGGAGGTAGGGGCAGTGGAGGTTGTTGTGGCCGGCGATGATAGACCTGGAAGGGACGAATAGTAGTGGTGGTTTGCTCGACATAGGGGGTTGGAGGTGTATCTGACTCAACAGCGATAAGAGGAAGAGCGATGGGTAAGACCTCAGAAATAGACGCAAGAGTCGAATGAGACTAGAAGAAGGGTACAAACTCAAAAAAGGTAACATCAAAGATCAGGAGAAAAACAATAATAACCTTTTTGGGACCGAGTCGTAACCAAGAAAAACACACTTAATAGATCAGGGAGAAAGTTTATCAAGACCAGGAGTAAGATTATAAATAAAACAGGTAGACCCAAATACACGAGGTGGTAGGGAATGTAGGGGTTGTTAGGGATATAAAATGGAATAAGGGACTTAGTGATCAAGCACAGATGAGGGCATGTGGTTAATCAAATAACAAGAAGTAAGAATTGCATCACCCCAGAAGTAGAAAGGAACATTACCATGAAGTAAAAGGGTCCTAGTTGTTTCTACGATATGTCTATTTTTACGTTCAGTGACTCCATTTTGTTGAGGGGTATGGGCACAAGAGGTTTGGTGAAGAATGCCATGAGAAGCCATAAAAGATTGAAATGGTTGAGACAAATACTCATGGACATTATGTCTACGCAAACTACGTATAGGAACACCAAATTGAGTTTTAATTTCATGATAAAAGTTTTGAAATATGGAAAACAACTCAGACCGATTTTGTATAAAAAATAACCAAGTGCAACGAGAGTAATCATCAATGAAAGTGACAAAATATCTTGATCTTAGAATAGAAACAATTCGACTTAGACCCCAAATATCAGCATATACTAAAGTAAAAGGAGAAGATGCTCGACTGCAGACTTTACTAGGAAACAGACTATGGGTGTGTTTTCCTAGTTGACATGACTCACAAGGGAGACTAGACAACTTAGAGTGGTTGAGCACCAATTTGTGTAGTTTAAGAAGGCTAGGATGACCCAACTGCGCATGAATGGTTAGAGGGAAATCCTTGACAGCACAAATATGAGAAGGGTTGGAGAGCTAATAAAGGTCATAGGACTCACATCCGGTGCCAAGTATCTGACCCCAACTCCGGTCCTACAGAATGACAGAGTCTTTAGTAAAGGTAATCATACAATCAAGAGACCGAGTCAAATGACTAATATAAAGCAAATTAAAAGGAGATACAAGAACATAAAGGACAAAGTCTACTGAAAGGGAACGGAGGGGATGGGTAGTGTCGATCCCTTGGGATTGAGACTTAGAACCATTTGCTAAAGTGACAGTATGCAAATAACCATTGTGAGAAAGGTTAGAGAAAAGAGTCTTATTACCAAAAATGTAGTCAGTAGTACTAGAATCAAGAACCCAAGTACCAATGGATGGGGACCGAGAGATACAAGCAAATGAAGTACCAATATGTGTAACAGAGGCAGTGGAACTAGAGATCTGACGTTACTCAAACTACTTCAGAAAGTCGGCATAGGCAGTTGTTGGAGCAGAGGAATAAGAAGACATACGTTGTGTAAACCACTGTAAGAAATCTGCATACCTAGCCTTCGGGGCGTCCATGGAGCTATTTGAGGAGGTAGAACTAGTCATGGATTAGTAAACAACAACCAAATAGTACCTGAATGCACCGATTCAAAAGGGGATCACGACAAACGGTCACGAACACAAAAGACGAGGCCAAATCCAGATAGATGAGAGAGATCCGAGCACTGTGCAACAAACGCCGGCTAGAGAGGATGGGCCATGCGCCGGTGAAAAGACGGCCAATGGAGTTACACGCATAAGCCTTGGTCGACGCGTGTGGGCGCGTCAAAGGGTCTCTTCGGTTGGGTTTTGCGTTCTGGCCAAGCAAAGAGAGTCGGTTCCAGTTGAAGGGTCGCTGGTCGAAAAAGTCACCGAAAAAGTTAGTCAGCGACAGTAAATGGCGACAAACAGTGGCGGACGGGAGTGGACAGCGACAAGCAATGGTGGGCTGCTGGAAAGAGGACGCAGCAGAGGTGAAAGGTTGGCAAACCAAAATGAAAACACAACTAGCCAAAAAAAAATTTCACCAGAGAGCAGTGGACTCATCGGGCGTGCACTGTTTTTTAGGATTGCTTCTCTTTAGACTCTTGATACCATGTTGAAAGAGAGAAAAGAGAGAAACATATGAAGAAACTATGTGTCTCAACTACATAACGGAGGCTGAATATATACTCAATAGGTAATAAATAATTACACAATTTACATGACGTGGGACTAATAGTTGTACTACTAATTACATATGTTTCCAATAGGTATAAAGCAAGGTTGGTGGCAAAAGGATACACTCGGACTTATGGAATTGACTATGATGAGACATTTGCGTCAATTGCCAAGATGAATACAGTAAAGATCTTACTCTCCCTTGCTGCTCACTTTGAGTGGGAACTATGCTAGTTTGATGTTAAAAATGCTTTTCTCCATGGAGACTTAGAGGAAGAAGTTTATATGAAAATTCTCCCTGGATATGATTCCACTAATGGAAGGAACAAGGTGAATAAGTTAAAGAAGGTGTTATATAGGTTGAAGCAGTCTCCCCGTGCTTGGTTTGGAAGATTCAAAAAAGCAATGGTGTCCCTGGGTTACAGACAAAGTCAAGGTGATCATACCCTCTTTTTTAAACATTCACAAGAAGGTAAACTCACAGTTTTACTTGTGTATGTTGATGATATCATTATATTAAGTGATGACCTAGTTAAGAAGCAAAAATTAGCTGCTGAGTTCGAAATAAAAGATCTTGGAAGACTAAAGTACTTCCTTGGGATTGAAGTTGCCTACTCCAAGCAAGATAACATTATTTTTCAAATGAAATATGTTCTAGATCTTCTCAAAGAGACTGGAAAGCTCGGGTGTAAGCCAACTGGTGTATCAATTGAGTAGAATCACAAAATGAGAAATGATGAAGAAAATCCCAAGGTAGATAGATCTCAATATCAGAGGCTAGTTGGGAAACTGATATACTTGGCACATACCAAACCTGAGCTAACGTATGTTGTCAGTATTGTTAGTCAATTCATGCATGATCCAAGGGAGAGACATATGTAGGCAATGGATCGAATTTTATAGTATCTTAAAACCACGCTTGGAAGAGGACTACTATTTAAAAAATGGGAAAACATATCCATGGAAGTGTACATGGATGTTGATTATGTAGGTTCGGTTATTGACAGGAGGTCAACATCAGGTTATTGTATGTTTTTGGGTGGAAATCTAGTAACATGGAGAAGTAAGAAACAGAACGTAGTAGCACGGTCGAGTGCAGAAGCTGAGTTTCGAGTTATGGCACAAGGAATTTGTGAGTTACTATGGATGAAGATCATACTAGATGACCTGAGAATAAAGTATAAAGCTGTTTTGTGACAACAAAACAGCAATTAGCATTGCACATAATCCGATTCAACATGACAGAACAAAGCACATTGAGATAGACTGACACTTTATCAAGGAGAAATTAGATAGTAGACTCATAGCCATAACATACGATCCTTTGAGACATCAGTTGACAGATGTATTAACTAAAAGACTACCCACAGAGTACTTTCAAGATCTTATTGTCAAACTGGGAATGATAGATATCCATTCACCAGCTTGAGGGAGAGTGTTAGATTTAATTGTATATATTTAAATTTAATTGTAAATATTTATTTTTTTATTAAGGCATATTTATTTTCTATAATTTAACTCTATTTTAAACAAATAATTAGTGTCATTAACCTATATAATACGTATCAACTTATACAATTTGAATCAAGAAATAATATTTAAAAATATTTTTTCTCTTTCAAGTACGCGTAACATGCTCATTGGAACAATTTACACGCTTTGAGATTGAGGTTTTGTTTTTCGGAAACAGTGTGTCTTGGTGTTTTATCCTACTGAGCTGTGGTTGAAGTTGGATACCATATATAGAGAGAATGGGAACTGAATCAGACATGCCATTCTTTTGATGCAAGTGTGAATTATGATATGAATTTAAAATAAAAAATTTGATCTATTATTTGCTCTATAGGGTCTTTTGCCCAGTGGCATTGAGCTGCAGTTTTGGTTCATTAGGATGATCTGCCAAATATTCTCTAGCCTAAGGATTTTTTTGGTTTATGCATTTACCGATTTACCTATTACTTCTGATACTACTTTTTAATTTTGGATAAAAAAAACTATATATATCATTTTTGAGATGCCAAAGTCGTGATCTTAAAACTTATTTTCCAATTTTCCAATGATTGTTCTCTCTTACCATAATGGATAGCACATTCTATCAACTATCAGGTGATTTGACAATCTCAACATTTTTCCTAATATTTTGTTTCATGAAAACCTTCACTTACTCAAAAATAAAAAATAAAAATACTTGGTTTAATGAAAGATATTCTCCAGTAATCCTAAAAAAATTAAGAGTGACTTGCAAAATAGAAAAAATAAATTCAGGACTTACAAAGATTTTACCTTTCATTTTATGAGTAAATGATGGTATCATGGTCAAGAAATTAAAACAGAAAGGTATAAAACTGACAAGATTTATTAATAAAAAGCCTGCATTGAAGTTAACTAATAATAAGTTTTAAAGGTACCATCCAAGCCAATTCAAATATATATAAAACTCTACCTACAATGTCTGCCGAACAAACTAATTCTCTCATACAGGCCAAGGGAATAGCCTAAAAGGGCAAAATAGACATTTTTGCCTCATCTTTATTTCTTTTTTTAATAAGGTCCTATATCATTTTTTTGTATCAATTTGATATATTATCTTGCAAATCATTTTTAATGTGATCTGTTAGAATTTTATTACCTTCTAACATAAGTGATGACATGTCACTAAATGATGATAATCACATCATAATCATGTCATAATTAAATCATCACCGTGTCATAATCCCATCATCACTCTTAGGGAGGTGATGTAACCCTAACAAAAGGACTATATTGTAACTCTAAGAGAAGGACCACATTGTAAATAATTTACAAGATAAGAAACTAAATTGATAGAAACAAATTATACGGGATCAATTTGAAAAAAAAAATAAAGAAAAAAAGACTAAAATACACTTTTTAAACATTATCAATGACCAACGGCACACCATCCCTAGTACTTGGAAGGTCATTATCACTGCAAACAAAGGTCCACTACGTTCTAGCAAATTTGGGGTTGCATGAAGCCCCTTCATAACCACCCCTTCCACTAGAAGTCTTTATTCTGATTTGCACTATGTGAATAAAAAATATGAATATCTTCTGCATAAACTTCTAACACACCGCCAGACATGTCACTTCCAATAGCAATCGCTACAGTCGTCGTTTTCCCGATGGACCTGTGGATTACAACTAAGGAGCTAATCCTCAAAATCTCATCACAATTACAAACAAAAACAAGAATTGAGACATTATATTGGCCAAATATTATGTGAGTAACAACAAAAGATCACAAACTACATTTCATGATGTCAAGCCACCTAATTTTTCTAAATCGTATTGCAACTACACAAATAATTACTGAAAATTGTGGAGGATTGTTCATCTACCTCACAAAAGATACCATATAACAAGCCGTTCCACTAATAGTTCCATTTTTACCAAGCCATAAAAGATATAACATATCTGGACCTATTTTCTGGGCAAAAACTGTATACTTGATTAACAAATACAGGAATTCAAAACACAAACAATACTTCATGCATTTAGCGCACTAGGCAAAAAAAAATTTATATCTGAATGTCCCAAGTCATATAATGTTTTCCTTCTTTACCATCTTTATGACATAGCACAATAGCACATGATATTGTTTATAACCCCCTAAATATATATATATTTTTTTCATTCCATTACATTATAACACACTGGAAAGAGAGAAAAACTTGTGCTATCAGCATATTAAAACCACAATAGACTAAACAATTCTTAAATCATATCATTATACATTTGAAATGCCGAACTGCAATTACAAGAATTCTGTATTGTGATCTGAGCCTTGGCATAAGTTGCAAGAAAATAGTGCTTCTTTTCCTACTTGAAACTGATGCATGTGAAATTTTTAACATTAACTGGTTCATTAATGCAAACTACCTGATTTTGAAGCTCCCTAGCAAGGGCCACCGCTTCATCCAACTTTCATTAGCTTCCTATCACAAAGGCAACAAGTGCAATCCAATAGCTCAGAAAGCATATTCAAATCTTAATAAAGGTAGCAGCAGAGCATTAATCAAGAAAGCACATTCCACCAACTATGACCATAATTGGAGAAATATTCCAGATATAAAAAATAGTAAGCATATACCATTGCCTCTCACACTTAGATCCTCTCTATGAGTTGCATTTAAGTTGAGAAACTTAAAAGATTGACTCACCTCCAGAGTTTGCCAATCACAGTCTACATCCCTGTTATGGAAGCACCAAAAGTTGACACCAAGTTTGTTTATGCACTCAAAGTTTGCCCTCACTGTGTTAATTAAGAGAAATTTATCTAGTGCCACGGACAAATTTCTGAGTATAAAGTATATCAAATTGGAGTGTCAAGAATTGACATCTTTTAGCCATGTTTGATTTGGTACCATCTTCCCACGGCCAATGTTTGGTAGGTGCACCGAATGGGTCACCACCTGTTCCACAGAATGTATGCCAAAATACAACACATAAATCTGAACCAATCCTGCTGTTATATAGAATAAATTCAAGTCAGAAGTCAACAGGATTGGTGGATGATAAAATATAGATAAAATTGACAACTTCTTGGAATATAAATGAAAGCCAATCTTCATTTTCTTTCCACGAAACTACAAATAAAAAGTTCTTTTTCTTCAAACAACCACATAGTGGTTTTAACCAACTAACTAAATTTTTTACAGAGAATTGATAACAAAATGTTATACATAAAGATTCATATTCCCAATTCACTCTATTGTTTATCATCACAGACTTCAACACCTCCAAATCCTAAGAGCAACAACATTCTTGAAACATAATGCTAACATGTTACTTGTGCAGTTCAACACACCATAGAAACTCAAAACTAACACCCCTTATACGAAAACATACAGCACTGACACCAATGCACATACTTGTGGACTTTAATAATGCATAGAAATGGAAATTGCATATTCTACTACAATTCTTTAAACTATATCTTTAACTTCCATGCTTCCTAGATGGTTATTTCTAATTGAAAAATGTTGAAAGCGTGTGCAAACAAAATGAGACAAACCAGATGAGCAACAACAAAGTCGAAACCTTCAACAGCGACGTTGGAATCGATGACGAATGGTATGGCGTAGTTGAACTCCATCTCTACTCCCCAAAATTGAGATTTGCTAGTATCCCTTGCCCTTTGCCCGAGAGGCATTTTCAGGATTTGGATTGAGTCGAGGAAGACGGAGGTGGGATTCGTTCTTGAGGAATGGGGGTTTACAGATTTTGGGGATTTAGGGTTAGGGTTCTTCGTTGGGTTAAACATCAGTATTTAGGAATCTTGATTTGATTTTGATTTCAGAAAGATATTGATTTGGATTAAGTTTTGTTGACTATTCTGTTATTTCCTTCTTTTATTGTCCCTGTTTGTAGGGATTTTATTTCTCTTTCTGATTAATTCTATTTAAAGAGATAAGATCATTTGTTTCTTTATCTCTCTATTTCTGTTTTCTTCCTTTTTATTTCCTTAATTTTAGGATTGTTTGTTGTTGACTTTATGGAGAATCATTAGTAGACCTTTCACCTAGTTTCTCTATAAAAGTCTTGTATTCCCTCCTACTTGAATATATGAAAGAATTCTCAGATTTTAGATTTCTTCATAGTATCAAAGCAGGGTTCAGATCACTATGCCCTCGCTTAATTCCGCTATTACCCATCCTCTCATTTTCTGAGATTTCTCTCTTTTATCTTGTTCCCTTGCTGCCCTTTTTTTCCCTTTGGCCGGCAAACCTCCATCGTTTGCCTGGGGGAGAGCCATGACTAGCACCAGAGGGGATGAGACTTCTGAAACTTTAGAATCTACATAGCAAACTCCAAATGGAACTTCAGAAGCAGTTAACGCAGGTACTGTTCAGGTTCCCTACTCCAATACTTCTTCCCTTCAAGTTACCACTCATAAACTCAAAGGAAAAAATTATTTGCCATGGTCACGTTCTGTTAAGATGGTGATTCGAGGGAAAGGTAGGTATAAGTACCTTGATGGGACTGCCACGAAGCTGGCAGAATCCGACTGATAGAGCACTAGATCAGGATGTGGGCCTGAACTCTGCAAGGCCCAGGGTCTGGAATATTTATGTTCGCAAGAGGAGAGGAATTGGGAGAGGCAAGGAATAGGGGGATACTGAGCTGTCAAGTTGGTTAGGGGAGGCAGAATGAGAATATAGAGAATGGAGGGAAATAGGTAGTTAGTTATGCATACTGTTTTGTGGTTAGAAAGAGAAAATACTCTTCTCTTAGGAGCTTATGCTCTGGACTCATGTAAGGAGCTCAGGCTCTATTTTCCCTAGTTTCTAATATAGTATTTCTTCATTTCTTCATTGTTCATTCTTTGAGCTCTATCAATTGGTCTGACCTGCTGGATAGTGTTGGCTGCTCATTCATGCCACCTAAGATGGGGGAGAGAGTAGACGCGTTGGAAGCTAGGTTCGCTAAGTTGGAAGATTCCGTTAAGCAGTCGATGGTAGAGTTTCGCCAATCTCTACTGTTGGAGATGGCCAAGATACTGGACGCTCTTCTGATGAGGGGCACAATGGCAGGTTGTCTTCTAGCAAAGATTCATTGGCTGAGTATCGTATGGTGGCGAGGAAGGTGGAGCTGCCCTTGTTTGATGGTACCAACCCGGTGGGATGGATCACACGGGCGGAAACGTACTTTGAGGTGTAGGGTACGTCGGAGGAAGTGAAGGTCAAGCTGACAAAACTCAGTATGGAGGGGGCCATCATCCATTGGTTTAACCTGTTGAGTGAGACTGAGGGCCACTTGACATGGCTTAAGTTGAAACAAGCCATGATCGAGAGGTACGAGGGGCGCTAGAATGATAACCTATTCGAAGAATTGACGGAGCTCTAACAAAGTGGAAGTGTCGACAAGTACATAGCTGAATTTGAGTACATCTCGTCTTAGGTGGGCCGACTTCCAGAAGAGCAATACCTCGGCTACTTCATGGGAGGACTTCACCCGGAGCTGCGGTTATGAGTGAGCACCTTTAACCAGTGTAACTGATCTCAGGCGATGAAGTTAGCCCGAGATGTGGAGAAGGAGATGCAGGGAACCATGGGAGCTCGATTTCAGGGAGGAGGTATGGGAGCTCGATTTCAGGGAGGAGGCGCTAGGGGCTCATCATGCGGCTTCAAAGGATACTCAGGAGGAAGAGAGGCCAAAGTTGGGCCTCATGCCACACGGCCCAATATTAGATCTATTGGATCAACAAACTCAGGGGGCCCAAACCATGTAAACAGTGGGTTTGCCCAAGCTCGAGGAGCCCAACCTAGACGTGAGGAAAATAGAGGGGGAAACGAACAGAGTCGGGGCCTGAAACACTTGTCGTACCCAGAGCTCATGGATCGGAAAGCACGTGGGTTGTGCTTCCGATGTGGAGACAAATATCATCCCCTACACCAGTGCCCCGAGAGGCAGCTACGGCTCCTAATTCTGGGTGACGATGAGGCCACGATGGAGGCTGAGGAGGTCCTTGCGATTGAAGTTGATGATCTTGAAGAAGAGGAAGTGATAGAGTGTCAAGCGATGGAGCTTTGCGAGGTGCTAAGTGAAGTTTTAAATGAAGCTAAGACCATGCGGTTAACAGGACAGGTAAAGGGGGTCTCGGTGTTGATACTGATAGATAGTGGGGCTTCCCACAATTTTGTCTCTCCTCAGGTCACCACTGCTCTAGATCTACCAGTGACCACGACTCGTGAACTGGGTATTCGGTTAGGTGATGGTCATAGGGTTACAACCAGAGGTAAATGTTCAAACCTCAGTCTTCAATTGGATGGAATCAACATCACTATAGATGCTTACATGTTGGATTTGGGGGGCCTAGATGTAATTTTAGGGGTGGCATGGTTGAAGGATTTAGGTAAGGTGGACATAGATTGGGGAAATATGACTATGGGTTTCAGGTATCAAGGGAAACCGATTTAGCTCAGGGGTTTGGCTGCTAACATAGGGAAGCCATGCAGAAACCCGACATCATTTCATAGCTTATTGAAGGAGGTCAATGATGAGGGACCAGTTAATAGGGGCCAAGCAATGAGGTCAGTTACAGATTCTTGTTTAAATTTTGTCCAACAGAAAGAGCTCATGAATGTTCTTGAAGACTTTACTGAGGTGTTCAAGGAGGTGATGGGATTACCCTAGAATAGGGGAATTGAGCATGCAATTAAACTGCATCCTGGGACAGGACTTGTGAGTGTTAAGCCTTATCGTTATCCGCACTTGCATAAGAATGAGATTGAAAAACAAGTTGCTAAGTTGTTAAAACAAGGAGTAATTCGACACAGTTCAAGTTCTTTTTCAAGCCCAGTGATACTGGTTAAAAAGAAGGACTCCTCTTGGCAGATGTGTGTGGATTACCAGGCCTTGAATAAGGTTACTATTCCGAATAAATACCCTATTCTTGTGGTTGATGAGCTACTAGATGAGTTGAATAGAGCTTGTTACTTCTCGAAGTTGGACTTGAAGTCCGGGTATCACCAAATCCGGGTGAGAGAGGAAGACATCCATAAAATGGCATTCCGAACTCATGAAGGGCACTACGAGTACCTAGTAATGCCATTCGGGCTGATGAATGCTCCAACCACGTTCCAATCCACAATGAACCTAATTTTTAAACCTTATCTGAGGAAGTTCATGTTGGTGTTTTTTGATGACATCCTTGTGTACAATAAGGAGTGGCAAACCCATCTATTACAGTTGGTACAAGTATTGCAAGTGCTAAAGAACAACCATTTTGTGGCCAACAAAAAGAAATGCACATTTGGAAGATAGCAAGTGGAGTATTTGAGACATGTAATTTCAGGTTTAGGGGTTACAGTGGATCCGGAAAAGGTAAAAAAGTGTGGTGGATTGGCCAATTCCTCATAATGTCAAAGGTGTGAGGGGTTTCTTGGGGCTAACCGGTTATTATAAGAAATTTATTAAGGGGTATGGAAAGCTAGCTAAACTACTAACTGAGCTCACCAAGAAGGAAGGTTTTCATTGGGGGCCTGAAGCAGAAGCACTCAAGGCCTTTGGGGAATTGAAGGAGACTCTTACCTCGGCACCAGTGTTAGCACTTCCAGATTTTTCTCAACCTTTTCAAATTGAATGTGCTGCTTCGGGGAGAGGGATTGGAGCTGTGTTAATGCAAAAAGGCAAACTACTTGCTTATTTTAGTAAGGCATTAGCTGATCACAATTTGGCAAAATCAGTTTATGAGAAGGAACTTATGGCTTTAGTGTTGTCAGTACAACACTGGAGACACTATCTTATTGGCCGAAGTTTTGTAGTTTTCACTAACCAGAGGAGCCTCAAAAGTTCACTTCAGCAAAGGGTGGCTAGTTGTGATCAACAATGCTAGATTTCTAAGTTATTGGGCTATCATTTTGAGGTGGTTTACAAACCGGGCCCAGAGAATAATAAGTCAGCAGATGCACTGTCACGTGTCCATGAAGAGAGCAAATGTAGAGTGTCGTTGTCTACACCTATTTGGGAGCAAGGAGATGAGCTTCGGCGTGAGGTATTGGCAGATCCTGAGTTGCAGCGAATTATTACAGAGTTGCAATCTGATCCTAATGCTAGACCGGGATTCAGTTTACAGCGAGGTACTTTACGGCATAAGGGCAGGTTGGTAATTCCTTCATCCTCTGATTTCATTCCTTTACTTTTAAAGGAATTTCACTCTACTCCTATGGGGGGACACTCAGGGTTCTTGAGAACTTATAAAAGAATCGCAGGGAGTCTACATTGGATTGGTATGAAGAAGAGAATTCAAGAATTTGTGAAGGCATGTGATATTTGCCAGCGCCAAAAATACTCTGCTACATCACCCTATGGGTTACTGCAACCCTTGTCAATCAGCAAAGAGTGTTGCTGCTGTGTTTGCTAAAGAAGTAGTAAGGCTACATGGTGTTCCAAACTCAATTCTCAATGATAGAGACCAGTTGTTTGTTAGTGTTTTCTAACGTGAGTTATTCAAACTGCAAGGGATTGTGCTGAAATTGTCTTCTTATCACCCAGAAACTAACAAACAAACAAAGGTGATCAATCGATGTTTGGAAACATACTTACAGTGTTTTATTTCAGAACAACCTAAAAGTTGGTTGGATTGGCTACCGTGGGCTGAATTTTGGTATAATTCCACCTTCCATATTTCCACTGGCATGACCCTATTTGAGGCGGTGTATGGCAGGAAACCCCCACCAGTGATACGGTTCTTACCCAGAGAAACGAAGGTAGAGGCAGTGGCACGAGACTTACAAGACAGAGATGAGGCTTTACTGCAATTGAAGTACAACCTAGCTAAGGCACAAGAGCAAATGAAGACATATGCCAACAAAGGGAGGAGGATGCAGACTTTTAACATAGGGGACTAAGTTTTCCTTAAATTGCGCCCACACAGGCAGCAATCTTGGGTGCGTCGCATCAATCCGAAACTCACACCGAGATTCTATGGTCCTTTTCAGGTGCTGGAGAAATTAGGGAAAGGTGGCTTATAAGCTACAGCTACCTCCGTCTTCTAAGGTCCACCCAATATTTCATGTATCAAAGTTAAAGAAGGCTATTGGAGAGTATACTGCAAAAGCAAATCTGCCAACTGACTTAGAGGTGGAATCTGCTGACAGTGTGGAACCTGAGAAGGTGTTGGCCAGTAGGAATATTATGCAGAATGACTATCAAATCAAGCAGTTTCTGGTGCAGTGGAAAGGGCTATCTGTGGAGGATGCGACTTGGGAAGATGAACTTAATTTGTATAGTCAATTTCCTCATTTCAGCCTTGAGGACAAGGTTGTCCTTTCAGAGGCAGGAAGTGATAGAGCACTAGATCAGGATGTGGGCCTGAACTCTGCAAGGCCCAAGGTCTTGAAGGTTTATGTCCACAAGAGGAGAGGAATTGGGAGAGGCAAGGAATAGGGGGATGCTGAGCTGTGAAGTTGGTTAAGGGAGGCAGAATGAGAATATAGGGAAAGGAAGGAAAAATAGGTAGTTAGTTATGCATACTATTTTGTGGTTAGAAAGAGAAAATACTCTTTTCTCTTAGGAGCTTATGCTCTGGACTCGTGTAAGGAGCTCAAGCTCTATTTTCCCTAGCTACGTTGCAGGGTGGGTGCAGTACTGGTGCCGGCATCTCGTACGAGATAAGAAGTACGAGTACGAAAATTTTTAAAAAATTAGAGATGCAGTGCGGCATATAAAAATATATAAAAAATAAATAAATAATATATATATATGTATAATAAATTAAAATCTCACACAATAAAATATGATAACATAACACACAAATTAAAACACAAATTTCAACATAAAATATATAAAAGAACTTAAGTTGTTAAAACGAAGCGAAAACAGACGATGGAGGAGTTGGTCGGAGAAGAAGAAGCAAAAGCAAAAGTCGTAGTCGCCGAAGCCGGGCCGAGACGAGCAGAGAGGAGTTGGTCGCCGGAGATCGAGACGAGAGCGAAGCAGACAATGGAGTTGGTCACCGGAGATCGAGACGAGAAACAACGAGCAAAGACGAAGCGAGAGACAATGGAGCAAAGACGAGATTGAGAAGCGAAGCGGATCGCAGGAGCGAGAGACGAGATCGAGAAGCGAGAATACGGGCGGGAGAGCGGATTGCGGGAGCAGAGACGAGATTGAGAAGCGAAGCGGATCGCAGGACCGGATTGCGGGAGCAGAGACCGGCGAGTATGGAGAAGGAGAAGCGAAGCGAGCGGTTCGGGTGGGGTAAATACCCAAGGCCAAACGACCGTGTTTTGGCCTCATTTTAGTGGAGCCGTACCAGTGCATGGAGCCGTACTCACCGCACCCGTCTGCACCGAGCCATACCCGAAGTAAAAAAAAAAAAAAATAATGGATACGTGCCCTGGTGACGTACCATCGCGTCCGACACGTGCCGTGCAGGTGCACGTGCAGTCTGAGGTACTCCTCCCTGGGAGGAGTACCCATGCTTCAGAGTTCCCTAGTTTCTAATACAGTATTTCTTCATTTCTTCATTGTTCATTCTTTGAGCTCTATCACCAACCCAGCCTTCGAAACATGGGATGCCCAAAATTCAATGGTGATGGCTTGGCTGATCAATTCCATGGATGCGAAGATTAGTGAGAATTTCATGTACTACCAAACTGCCAAGTAGATATGGGCTGATCTAGAAAACTCAACCCAACTGTTTGAACTGTGAAATAAGGCTCGAAACCTCATGCAAGGCGAAAGGGATGTTACAACCTACTTCAACGCTCTTACAAAATTATGGCAGGAAGTAGATCTATTTAATAATGGCCATTGGTTGTGTTATGGCTGCATTGAACACTATCAAAAAGTTGTGAACAAGGACAGAATTTATGATTTTTTATCAAGACTTAACAAGGATCTAGATGAGGTCAGAGGGGACCTACGTACCTCTAAACCCCTACCAAGTATTGATTATATCTTTGCTGAGGTTCGCCGAGAAGAAACTCGCTAATGCATTATGCTTGGTAACTCAACACCAGTAGCTCTGCCTTCTCAGTCCGCAGATCGGAGAATTTTAAAGGATAATCTCGGAGTCAGAAAAAGAATGGGAACCTTTGGTGTGATTTCTGTCAGAAAACAAATCACAGACGTGATAAAAGTTAGAAATTGTTTGGGAAACCAGACTCTCGTAATAATAGGAAGGATTCCAAGGGCATGCAAGTTACCACTGAGTCAACATCAAAAAATGGTAACAACCTCAATCTTTCTCTCAGCAGGGAACAACTTGAGCAGTTGCAACAAATCCTCAACACCCAACTGACAAACCAGAATCATTTCCCCACTCGGGGACAAGAACTAGCCTCTAGTACTTCCCTTTTGGCTCAAAAAGGTACTTTTCTTACTGCTTTAAGTGGTTAATCCGAATCTATTGAACCTTGGGTGATAGATTCTGGCACCACAGATCATATGACAAGTTGTGCAAGTTTGTTCTGTTCTTATAAACCTAGTCCAAGAAACCTAAAAATTAAGATTGCTGATGGATCGTTTGCAACAGTTGCTGGAACTAGTACCATTAATATTAGCCCTCACATATCCCTCAAAGTTATTCTCCATGTCCCCAAATTATCTTGCAATCTGCTTTTTGTTAGTAAAACAACCAAAGATCTACATTGTACTGCTGAGTTCTCACATTCTTGCTGTATTTTTCAGGATATGATTTCAAGCATGAGGATTGGCAGCGCTAAGGAACACAATGGTCTCTATTACTTTGAAGAAGTCATTCCCAACAATCAACACGCCTTGACCACTGGCAGCTATTCCACATCCTTGTCACGAACAGAACAAATAATGTCATGACACTATAGGTTAGACCATCCTAGTTTTCCTTACCTTAAACAGTTGTTTCCTTCACTTTTTGAAAATAAAGATATATTTCAGTGTGATGTTTGTCAAGTTGCCAAACACCAAAGAGCTGTGTTTCCATCTCAACCCTATAAATCAACCAGACCATTTACTTTAATTCATAGTGATACATGGGGTCCTTCTCAGGTTCCAAATCCAACTGGCAAATGGTGGTTCATCATATTTATTGATGACCATACACAGATCACCTGGGTTTACCTTTTAAAAGAAAAGAGTAAGGCTGCCCAATTTTTTAAACAATTTCACTTGATGGTACAGAATCAATACAATAAAAAAATTCAAATTGTTCGTACTAATAATGGGAGAGAGTACGTCAATTCCATTCTTGAGGTGTATTTTTTAGAAAACGGTATTATTCACCAAAGTTCTTGTGTTGATACCCCTCAACAAAATGGGGTAGTTGAAAGTAAAAATAGATACCTCTTGGAAGTTGCTCACTCCATTATGTTTGCTAACAATGTTCCTCAATTTTTTTGGGGTGATTCTATTTTGACAGCCTGCTATCTTATCAATCAGCTTCCTTCTCGTGTTCTCAACCATCAGGTTCCTTATCAGCTCTTTCTCCAGTACTACCCTCAAACTCACCTTGTAAGTTCCTTACCTCTCAAAGTATTTGGTTGTAAGTCATTTGTCCATGTTCATGACCAAAACCGAAGTAAGCTTGACCCTCATGCTATACCTATATTTTTCTTGGTTACTCAGCCACTCAAAAGGGGTATTGCTACTACTCCCTTGATAAACACACATATTTTACCACTATGGATGTCACCTTTTTTGAAAATTAGCCTTTTTACCCTAAGAATTCACTTCAAGGAGAGAATGGGAAAGGCGTTCTTTCTTGGGAACCTTCACCAAGCCCTATATTACACATTTAGGATGATCCACCCACACCAGTTGAACAAATAAAAGAGCCTACACCTGAAACAAATGACCCAGAGTCTTGCATAAATATTACCAATTCTGAGACAGAGGGAGATCCTCAACAACAGCCTGAGTTACGTGTTTATTCCAGAATTAATGCATCTCGCAGAACTGAGACTGTTGTGGACCTGATGCCTTGCCATGAATCAGAACCGATTTCATCTCCTACGGTTAGTGATCTTGATCTACCTATTGCATTAAGGAAAGAAAGTCGCTTTTGTACTCAGCATCCCATCTCTAATTATGTTTCCTACAACCATTTCTCTCCTTCTCTACAAGCTTTTATCACTAACCTGTCAGAAGAAAAAATTCCAAAAGATGTACACGAGGCTTTAAGGGATCCTGAATGGAGAAAGGCTGTAATTGAGGAAATCCATGCTCTTGAGAAGAACCAAACATGGGATCTTGTACAGAAACCCGAAGGGAAGGCTCCGGTCAGCTGTAAATGGGTATTTACAGTAAAGTACAGGTCTGATGGTACTATTGAAAGGCACAAAGCGAGGTTGGTTGCAAAAGGATTTACTCAAACGTATGACATAAATTACAACGAGACTTTTGCTCCAGTTGTCAAACTCAACACTTTCTGTGTCCTTTTATCTATTGCTGCCAACTTAGATTGGGACTTACACCAACTTGATGTAAAGAATGCTTTTCTCAATGGAGACTTGGAAGAGGAAGTATACATGGATCTTCCACCTGGGTCTGATAATGAAGGGAGAAATGGAATGGTTTGTAGACTAAGAAAGGCTCTTTACGAGTTAAAGCAGTCCTCGAGAGCTTGGTTCGGTAGATTCACCAAAGCAATTCTTCAACAAGGGTATAAGCAAGCTCAGTATGATCACACCCTCTTTTATCGACACAAAGATGGTAAGATTGCTATTCTTATTGTCTATGTGAATGACATAATTTTGACAGGAGATGATGTAATGGAGATGACAAGATTGAAAAATAGGTTGGCAACAGAATTTGAAATAAAAGATCTAGGATCTCTTCGCTGCTTTATTGGGATGGAGATTGCTAGAAACAAGAAAGGAATTTTTGTCACTCAACAAAAATATGTGTTGGATCTGTTAAAGGAAACGGGGATGCTTGGGTGTAAACCAATGGACACACCAATGGATTCTATAATTAAGATTGGCAGCTAGAATGATGCAACTCCAATTGACACTGGAAGATATCAACGTCTAGTAGGGAAGCTTATCTATCTTTCTCATATAAGACCCGACATAGCCTTTGCTGTAAGTGTGGTTAGTCAATACATGCATGCTCCCTATGAAGAGCACATGGAGGTTGTGCTTCGAATTCTTAAATATCTCAAAGGATCACCTGGTAAAGGCCTATATTTTAGCAAAAATGAGTCCAGAAGCATAGAAGGGTTCACTGATGCAGATTGGGCTGGTTCTATTGACGACATGAGGTCTATCTCAGGGTATTGTACCTTTGTATGGGGTAACTTGGTCACCTGGCGAAGAAAAAAACAAAATGTGGTGGCAAGAAATAGTGCTAAAGCTGAATTTCAAGTTGTTGCTCACGGAATTTGTGAGATGTTATGGCTGAAACTTCTCCTTGAAGAATTAGAGATGAAAACTATCCCTCCTCTAAAGATTTACTGTGACAACAAGGCAGCTATAAATATATCTCACAACCCTGTCCACCATAACCTCACAAAACATGTGGAAGTGGATAGACATTTCATCAAAGAAAAAAATTGCGGTTGGGATTCTATGCATAACTTATGTGTCTACAAATGACCAAGTTGTTGATGTTCTAACAAAGGCTTTAGCAAGAAGGATGTTTGAAAAACAAGCTGACAAGCTAGGCATGTTCAATCTTGGAAACCTAGTTTGAGGGGGAGTGTTGACTATTCTATTATTTCCTTCTTTTATTGTCCCTGTTTGTAGGGATTTTATTTCTCTTTCTAATTAATTCTATTTAAAGAGATAAGATCATTTGTTTCCTTATGTCTCTATTTCAGTTTTCTTCCTTTTTTATTTCCTTAATTTTAGGATTGTTTGTTGCTAACTTTATGGAGAATCATTAGCAGACCTGTTGCCTAGTTTCTCTATAAAAGTCTTGTATTCCCTCCTACTCGAATATATGAAAGAATTCTCAGATTTTAGAATTCTTCAAGTTTTTTTATGAATTTCAATTGAGTCTAGCATTGAATCTTTAAAAAAAAAATTTAAAAGGTCCCTTGAGGGTCATTCAACAAATATAATGGTCAACACACCCTTCATGACTAGATTGCTGACATAGATTATGAAATGTGTACATGTCACACGTTAGTTAGAGCCACGCAAGAATTGTAACAATACAACTCGATTTACCTTTGTACCGTATCCACCTGATAATAAATTGCCACAATGAACACCATCCAAGAGCTAAGAGTATGCACTTTATTTTGGTGTCCTTAAGAAAAATAAACCCTAAAGATGCCAATTCTTGCTTGTTATTCTAATGAAGTTTGAGTGTCTTTCCTTTGTTTTAAATATGCTTCACAGCAGTTATGCTAATTATACTGATTTTGTCACCAGAAACCCAAACTCATAAAGCTATTAGCAATTGAAAATAAACAAGTGATTGAGCTACATTCTAAAATTATACTTGGAAACAATTTCCCGAGGGTTAAATAGATTTAATAACCAGAAGATAAGAACACAACTCCATCACCAGCATAGGAAGCACATGGTGATGCACCATTATCAATAGTGATGGCAATGGATCAGGTATCCGACCCGATCCAGCCCAATTCAATCTGGTGGATCAAATTATTTTCGATCCAAAAATAATTTTAGATCCGATTGGGTCGGGTTTGTTAAAAACTTGGATATTTGGATCATATGGAGAACCCAATTGTTTTGTTTTTAATCCCCTGACAACTCATCCAATCCATTCCGCTGACCACTGCTTGGACCTTACACTGTCAATGGTGGTGGAATCTAGCAACTGCTGCACTTGTTGTCTCAGCTCCATCATCACTCTAGGCCTTATGCCTTATTCCTCAAGTTGAGCCTCTGCATGAAGTCACCAATGAACCCAAATGCTACAACCATTTTTTCTCACAGTTTCTCAGCAACTAAACACTCTAATTCCAAATTTTCTTTTCTTGGAGAGCTTGATTCCTTGTGAAAGTGTTGTCGAGAGAAACCTCCCGATGCATCCAAGATTAGAAGAATAGCAAGGTCTTCAAATGAAAAGATGATATGAGAAAGATCATAATGGAAATCCTTTCATCAATCAGCTACGATTCTTCCATATGCAAATCCAAATGGGACAAAACCACATCTTCATCTTCATGGAAGCCAATAGCACCTATGAAAAAGATCTAACAGGGACACCACACCAGAAGACAGCGAAGAAGTGGGGCTCCGTCGAGGCTCGTAGCGACATTAACCGGACGACGACAGTGGCGGAAAGGTGTACTTCTAGGTAGATTTCATAATGGTGGTAAAGTCCAAGATCTAGTTCACTTTTGATGAAACTGCAGAGGGAGGAGAAAATGTGGAAGTAAATGGAGAAGATGAATACTTGGGTCATATCCAGCCTATCCACATATATTTGGATTGAATCAGGTATGGATCGAGTATCCATATCCAACATGCATAGTAGGATCAGACTGGGTTGGATCAGATCCAAACCCACTAAGCTAACATCCCTAATTATCAACAAGTACTCTATAGTTAGCATTTTAACTGTTCAAGGCATTTCTGATATTGGGTAGAGCTAGAACTGTCAAAATGGGTATGATCCAATGGGTTGGCTTACCCAACCATACACTTGAATTTAGATGAAGAAAAGATTATTTACTGAATATGCTTAAGTGTTGAACACTTAGCATGCATCTTATTTATAGGTATCAGGAGATTAAATACATCTACAATTTACAAGACAGGAATAATGAGCGTGGCTATTTCCTATGGCACTATACATGAACCTAACTATACATGAATCTTTATTAACTCCTATTGCTAATTTCCAATATTCCCACACTACCCTTCAAGCTGGTGCATATATGTCATATGCTCCAAGCTTGTTACATATATAGTTAACTCGAGGACCTCGGAGAGATTTGGTGAAGACATTGACCAGCTGCTCATTGGTGTTGACGAAAGCAGTAGCAATTTCTCCAAATTGAATTTTTCTCCCTCATAAAATGACAATCAATCTCAATGTGTTTTGTTTTTTCATGGAATACTGGGTTTGAGGCTATATGCAAAGCTTCTTGGTTATCACACACAAGTTTCATTGATTGCTCTTTAAAGACTCCTAATTCCTTCAGTAACTGTTTCAACCATATAAGTTTACATGTTGCCACTGCCATTGCTCGATATTCGGCTTCAGCACTCTTGAGGTAGAATGCCTATCTGAGAGAGAACCTGCCCAATCAGCATCCGCATAACCACATATCTCCATATGACCCTTATCCTCATAGAGCAATCCTCTTCCAGGAGCTCCTTTGATATATCTAAGTACCCGAACAACAACATCCCAATGTGAGTCACATGGAGAGTCAAGGAATTGACTCAACACAGCTATTGCAAAAGAAATATCTGGCCTAGTTATTGTGAGATAGTTCAATTTTCCAATCATTCTCCGATATCGTCCAGGATCAGATAATGGCTCCCCTTGTCCTGGAAGAAGTTTGACATTGGGATCCATGGGAGTATCAATAGGCTTACACCCTGTCATACTAGCCTCTTTAAGAATATCCAAGGCATATTTCCTTTGGGAAATAGAAATATCATGTCTAGACTGTGCAACTTCTATACCCAAAAAATATCGGAGTTTACTAAGATCCTTAGTCTGAAAATGCTTGAATAGATATTATTTCAACTGTTCAATACCAACACAATCATTACCAGTAATAACAATATCATCCACATAGACAACAAGATATATGCATTTATCAGGAGACTGACATCGGTAGAAAACAGAGTGGTCAACTTCGCTTCTAGTCAGGCCAAAAGTTTGTACAACAGTACTAAAACAGCCAAACCAAGCGCGGGGTGATTGCTTTAGTCCATATAGAGATTTGCAAGGCTTACAAACTAGCCCAGACTCCCTCTGAGCAACAAACCTAGGTGGTTGCTCCATGTAGACCTCCTCTTGCAAATCACCATGAAGAAAAGCATTCTATATATCAAGCTGATAAAGAGGACCGTGACGAATGGCAACCAAGGCAAGAAGTACACGAACAGAAGCAATTTTGGCATCTGGAGAAAAGGTGTCAATAAGGCCAAAGATCTGGGGGTAGCCTTTAGCTACCAAACAAGATTTCAACCAATCGATAGAGCCATCAGGACCAACCTTCATTGTAAACACCCATCTACAGCCAACAACTGACTTACCAGGAGGCCGAAAAACCAATTCCCATGTCACATTAGAATGTAGGGCTGACATCTCATCAATCATAACTTACCGCCAACCGGGATGAGATAGTGCTTCTCCTATGGTTTTGGGAATGGAAATAGAGGACAAATTTGAAACAAAAGTATAATATGAAGTAGAAAGACGATTATAACTCATGAAAGTATAAAGAGGATAAGGATTACGGGAAGACCGTGTACCTTTTCGAAGAGCAATGGGAGGACTCTCTGATGCAGGATCCAAAGCAGGAGAAGCAATTGGTTAAGGTGGTGAGCTGTCAGGCACATCTTCCACAGTAGGCATGGTACTAGTCGATGGACGAGGGTGACAACGATAGACAAAAAGGGATCATGGAAGACCATGAGAGGGACTAGGACTCGATGAACTCTCTGATACTAACTCTCTGATAATAAAGAGGGTTAAATAACCCAAGCCCGTTTGGGTCGTGGGTTTAGCAAGGCGAAGTCAGGTCAACCCATTAAAACAAAAAAGTATTCTATTGAAGATCAACTTCTTCTATTATTACTGCATTGGTACCTAGAGCATCAACTTCTTCAATGTGGATGGATGTATTGTTGTAAATACTGGTGTGGGTATTAGTATTTGAGCCACTATTTTGAAATAAAAAACAAAGAACAGAATCACCAAAAAGAGGAACAAGAGAATCACGAATCGTGCTAGACTTCCTTAAGGGTTTATCTTCGTCCTACCTGAAGCAATGCTCGGTGGAAGGGAATAAGGGTAACCCTCCAGGATTAGACGTGGGTTTCCTCAAGAACTCATCCATGCAATGATCCTAGTACACTGAGCAACAACACCTTATGTTCCAAAGGTTGGAGCACGCAGTAGAGAAATGGGGGAGTCTCTCATGCGCACACTAGTTCACAAATGGGTATGAAGAAGATGAACACTAGTTGAGAGTGAGAACAGAAAGGGCGCAAGAAAGAAGCCAAGCAAAGATATCTGTATCTCGGGTTCTAATGGTGGAGCAAATAAATAGACTAAGGTAGCTTACTAATTAAGCACCTCAACCGACACATCTCCAACAGTCCAAGAAGATGTTTTGGAGTCCAAGTAGGCTGCAAAAGGATAGGTTCAAGATAAAACTAGGTCAAGCCCACACGCGCGTGAGACGATACAAGGCGAAGTGGGCGTGCACGTGTGTGTATTAAGCTAAGTCCAAGTCCACAATCCTAGCTCAATACCATAAGGTATCTACCAATGGACCATGTCCATATTTAAACACTCCTCCTCAAGAGTCTCATTTAGGCAATGTGGGACTTAAGTCTTAGGCAAAACCACAAATGGGCACACTAAGTTTGAAACACTCTCAAGACCTACAAGTCTAACATGTACGAATATGGTGATGATAAAGACGAAGAAAAACATAAAGTTTCTTATGGGTTGAAGATGTTGAAAAGAAGTATTGGTCAAGGTCTCAGTTCTGTTATTGAAGGCTATGGTGGTGCGGAGGAATGCTGGTGAGCTTGCCATTGAAGACGACACGACAATGGTGAAGATGACGATGAGACATTGTCGCTGCACGATATTATGGAAAAGGCTTCTAGGGATTTTCTTTTGTTGCGCCATAAAGATGAACTTTTCTGATGGCAGTGGATTGGAAGAGCTTGGCCATGGCCTCCGATGGCAAAAGGTTGTCAGCTGCCTAGCTGTAGTTCATGTCGATGAAGAATTGCGCCTCTACAAGACCTAGATACAGTCATACAAAGACCCCTCCAAATGGCTCTTCATCTTGAGATTAGAATGATGAATCACTTCATCTTGAGAATTCAATTTGATTACCAAATAGGAAATCTACAAACTTTCAATTTTTTCCCCCAAGAATGTGAGTTGGCCCACTACAAAATGGATCGACCTGTTTTTAACCCATAACTCAAATGGTTTAACCTTGTCTTGACCCGTTTAAAGGTGGCTTATCATGAGGCAAGTCCAAATAGGACAAGCCTCAAATTAGAAAGACAGATTAGTGGTAAGACAATCATTACAAGACCAACAGGTACAACTTTCTTCAGAGAGTAATGTTAAATCCCATAGAAGTATACCACCAACAACAATCTCATGCTAGTCACAAATTCCTTCAATTTGAATTGACCTTAGCACCAAGCTAATAACCAACCATGTGCTTGAGTATGTGAATGATATTAACCAAGGTTTTAAATCACGGATCACATCACCTGATATATCGGTCGCGGAAACCACCGCAACCACATCACACCGCAATTGTGGATTGCATTGGCCCACATCGACTGCAACTGCAATTTAAAATCTTGATATCAACCAACATTTTTTTCATTTGAAAGGTAAGGTTGATATCTTCAATTGGTATAAGAACTCAGTGAAATTAGTGTTAAAAGCAATGATTGGAAATGTGGAAATACAAATTACTGGCCCCATAACTTGAAAATTCGAAAGTATCAGAGAAGTCAAACAAATATTATACATCAATGTTAGAAAAATCTTGTAATAGAACATCCAGATCAGAACTTTATGCCTCAAGACTTTTAAACCCATATCAGGAAACTTACAAAGACAAATATCTCTAAGGTTTTCACCAACTAATTGAAGAAGACTTCTGTATTTAGCAATATAACAACAGATTTTAGATCAGATAGTATTTAAGCTGAAGGCAAAATTTTTTGAAATCAAGAAAAAAAACAATAAAATGGGAACGGCATTGAATGCATGCAAAAGAAGTGTTAGCAGTAATAGATGGAAAATGCCACTGGCAATTCACCAGAAATAAGTTACTGCAGGAGTTAATTAAATAATAAAAACAAAAGCACTTACCAGGAAAGCCACTGGCAATTCACCTGAATCAAGTTATTGTGATATTTATATATGATATTCGCTAGGGAAAGGAGGAGAGAGAACTAAGCTCTATGAGGACTCTGATCGAGGTCAACAAAACCTGTACTCCAACCAAAAAGAAAAAACGAAAATTAATTTGTATATTTACTTAAGGTTGATTCTGTTCAACTTGACATTCAAACCCAGCACCCACTCTCACATACACTGCTCGTTAGCGGCGAGGCTGTCGTAAGGCAGAGTCGCACACAGACAACCGTCGCAGGTCACAGACTCACAGCAAGCAGAGTTATGCACCACCAGAAACATAACCGAAAGAAAAGAAGGAAATGATGTAAACTGAGGTAGATAAGATTCCAAATTCTGAAAAATCCAAAAAATAGATAAATAAAGCAAAAATAATCCCAAAAGTTCGATCCCACCGTTGAATCAATTAAAAAAAAGGCATGGAATCCGACTTAATAGGAAAAAATTTACACTCAAAGCTCATAAAATGTTTGAAAATCACAATTAGAATACAGAATATGGTAATAAGGAAGAAGAACAGTACGAATGCAAACTCTCAATGGGCATCAAAATATAATTGCAGAGAGGAAATCAGGTGATAGACATATCGTGTGTCGCTGACTTGCAGTAGATCAATCAAAAGAAAACGACTTACTGCATAGACAAGCGACACATAATATGTATCCACCTGGTGGCGGCACGCCAGTGATGTATGGGGTTTGCCCTGAAAGGATTGGGAAAATTCAAGCTCAGAGGAATGACATGAGGAAGATAATGAGGGGTTAAATAGCCTGAAAATGAGAGCGTCCGAACATTAGGGATTTCAGAAATGGCGGAGAAGACCATGCCGGCGAATATGAGGGCGGAGATCTAGAAGATGGAGAAGCTGTAACGGCAGATTTTGAGGAACAGGTGAAGGGCAAAGGAGTCCATGCTCCGAGATAGGAGAGTCAGGGTTATCCTATAAAATACTTGGGATGTGCTAACGTGCGCTCGTTTTATTTTTTTAGTTGTTCAATTACAACTCCACACATCTCCGAAGCTTAGATAACTTACTTGTTTGGTTCAGATTAACATTGAGTGAAATAGTTTTTTTTTTCCGAGATAAAAGCTGTTTTGAGTTGTACAGAGATGTTTTGGTAAATTTGATGGATGTAGTGAACAACTTTTTTTTAATTGTAGATCAGGGTTTTTTTCATAATTGTGCGAAGTGGACATCTTGCTTTGTCCGAAACCACTCATGTCAACTACTAACTAATGAGATTACGGTTGATCAAACTCCTGCAAATTCAACTACCAAATAATGACATCTTTAATGCAACACCAACTCACATTAATGCTTTTTCTCTTCTTTTGCACATGTTTCAGTATTTGAAAAATTAGTCTCTTTTTTTCATAGGAGCTAGTGAAAGTATGTTCTTTCTTTCTTCATGCGAGTTGTTGAAGGTGCGTTAGAAAAAAAAATTTCAACTTCTAGATTTCTTTTACTATTTTGCTTTCCTTTGGATATTTGTATTTTTTTGTTTTTCCTCTTTGAAATATTTAATTGAGATCTGTATAAAATAGACATTGGGGTTTACATTTGATTATAGTGTATTTTTACCGTCTCAATTTCTATAACTTTGGTCTTTTGATAATAAGTGCATTTTCTCGTTAATATTTTACGATAATATTGTCACTGGATTGAGTGGATTCTTGTCATTGTCCCCAATGCAGTAACCTTTCTTATTTGGGATAATGCTCAACTTCTTGAGTAATTGCCTTTATTTCTATCAACTTGAACATTCTTTAAAATTCAAGCAAGGATATTATTAATTTTCACTACTTCTTGTACCATTTAAAAATTAATAGAAATCATTTCAGTGAAGTAGCAAAATAGAATCACTTACTTTTATTTAGAATAAAAGACAATTAACAAGAGAGGACCAGGACTACTCAGGACCTTTGTATTGGTTTTATTTGGAATATAGCACAAATCAAGTTTTGTCTATGTGATTAAGGTCAAAGTGGACTCTAAGCTAAATGGATATTATAAAATAGCTAATGACTAGAGGAACAACTAAAAATAGCAGTCAAATGTACACACAACTCACAAATTATCTGTCAAGTCAAATAATTTTTGTGTTCAACTCATCCACCTTACAGCTTTGGTAAAATTCTAAGCCAATTTTAGCATAAGCACCAAATGAGGAGAAAAGCTACTACTTTAACCAACAAAGAAGTTATATTTATTTTGAAGGTCACTTCTCAACTTGGAACATTAACCCTTCATTATTTAATCTAACTCCATAGTTATATGTAACTTTAGAGATAAAGTATACGAGTATACAAATAGCAAACTAATGAAAACAATAGAGATTAATTAAAAAAAATGGGGGAAAGAAGAAAAATAGACTAAAGAAATTCAGGACAACACATATAGCAAATATTTATATGCATTCATTTTCAACTATAAAAATTATTTGATGATTGGATTGTCATATGTTAAACTCGTCTCATGATCTCATAGTGTATTTGGTTTATACTCTTTCTACCATTTAATTAGGCAGTCATTGGATCAATGACCTCAATTTATCTTTATGTTTCTAGTTTTTTTTTCTTTAAGTCTTGTATCTCTTATCCTAGCTTAGGATGACAAATATACAAGGGGAAAAAAGTCTCCATTGCCTCTCCCTCTGGTGAAAAAGGAAAGAAAATAAGCTGAGGTGATAAAATTATTGAGCTTTTAATTGATGCAGTTATGGAGCAAGTAAATAAAGTTGAACGCAATGACAATAACTTGACTAGAATAGGGTGGAGGGCTACTAGGGCGAAATTCAAGACTACTAGTGGTTTAAACTATGACGATCTTCAAATTAAGAACAAGTGGGATGCATTAAAAAACAAGTAGTCAACATAGTATCAAATCTTTAGAAAGGAAAATGGCCTTGGTTGGAATAATGAGAAAAATAACTTTGAAGCATCAGATGATTGGTGAGACAAACAAATTTTGGTAGGCTTAAAAAATGAGACTTGCTAAATGTGATGATTGTATATTGGTGTGTCAATATTAATCATTATATGCTTGGTACTTGCAGGAGAATCGTAAAACAACACAATTTTGATATAAAAGTTTAAAATTCGTTGAAAAATTGACTTCCCTACTTGCTACTGGTACAACCACGGGTGAATATGCATGAGCACCATCGTCAGGTGTTTTACCAGAGGGTGTTGAAAATTTGGACTCAATTGAGGGTTCAGGGGATAGTGAAGACCCAAATGTTGGTGGAAGTGTTGGTCTTAGTTTGCAAGATGGTATTGGTGTCAGTGGCAGTACTAATGCTGATAAGGGTGGAAATAGGTCAGGTCAGGTCAGATTTTGCCTTAAACAGGCTTGGCTTGTATACCAAATATGAGACATGAGTCTGGCCTGTGAGCATGTAATAAGCCGATTTTAAAAGTATGGTCTTGCCTTTTTAAAAGTTTTGCATGGCCTAAAAGCCTATTAAAGACCTACTTCTAAAATAGGTATTTAAATAGGCTTTCAAGCTTACTTTAAATAGGCCATCAGGCCTTTAAAAGGCTAACAGGCCTTTAAAAGACAAGGGCAATAATCTTAAGCCATATTATTAATGACATAACTTTATTTGCTTAACTTACGTAGAAAGTCCCATGCGTAACCCAGAAGTTTTAAAAATGTCTGCTTGAAAAATTTTAAGACTTTGAGAATGACCTTCAAGAAATGAGACCTTCTGTTTCCTCAAATGAACTTGGCACTTACGATGACTGGAGCAAGCAATTTGGAAGCCTATCACTGTAGTGGGTCGTGTTATCATTTTATAGAGTCAAAGCATAGAAACAACTAATCATGAGTTGATAGCAATAATAATATCAATCAGATAAACCCTTGCACTAATACATGCATTCCATAACCTAGGTATTATATGCATCAAGGAACGTATTCAAGAAGAAAATTAAATGAATACCGCAAGCTTACTGTAAGGTACTATTATTATATTTAAATCAGCTTACGTTGTGCGTTACATAGACCATCGCTTGTGAAATAATAAATTGGGGCAAGCATGTGCAATATCCTGGCAAGAATTCAAAGAAACTAAGATATAAACAAAACACGTTTTGCGGGAAATTCAAAATTTCAGATATTATGACAAGAATTCAAAGAAATTCAAATATAAAAAAATGCCATGGCCATGAACAATGGATCAAGTTGCAGACAGAGAAAATGGGAGAATGGTTTGGGACAATGTAAGTGTGTTGGAAATAACTGTGTTCCATAAACATTACTGGAGAGGCAGAGGTGTGGAGACCGGATAGAGAGGTAGAGGCGCTGAGTTGCAGACGGAGAGGCAGAGGCGTTGAGTTCTAAATGGAGAGGCAGGGGTGGAGGCGTAGCTGTGCAGAGTCCAGACGGAGAGGCAACTGCGCAGAGTCCCCGACAAATTGGCAGAGGCGCAGAGTTACAGAATAGTCTCGTGGACAAATAGTGGAGACAGAGAGGCAGTAGCTAGTTTCTTCAGTTTCAGAAAAGGTTTCTAACTTAGGTTTTTTTTAATTTATTAAAATAATTTAATTAAAAAATATTTTAATATATTATAATAAATTAATAATTATAATAATATAATATAAGATAAAACAAGTCGTCTGTCAAGCTTATTAGATGGCCTGAGACCAGACCTTTTTAATTAAATGGACTTTTAAAAAAGTCTTGGTCTGACTTGTTTACTAAACATGTCAGGCCTCAAGCAGGCTAGACCATAGGCCCTTGACGGGCGACCTGGCCTATTTCTACCCCTAAGTGTTGGTGCTAGTTTTGGTTTTGGAAACTTCATAATGAACACCTCTGAAGGTAGTTCTTTAAGTGGAAGGAAAAGAAAGATGGATGAATCAAATGTACCAAATGGGGGGAAGCAAACACAACAAAAAAACTAACCAATTACCTTGAGAGACTCTGTGGAGCAGTTGAGTCTCGCACTTTGAGTGCTTATAATGGTAGAAAGGATGAGCTAAATGATCTTTATGCCATTGTCAATATCATGAAAGAGGTTAAGAAATTGCCAGGCTTGGAACCCCGGTTCTCGATTGCCTGCGTAGTGTAGCCATATCTTGAAAGACCCAGTAACAAGGCAAATGTTTGTGGCTCTTGAGGATGAAGAGTCAAAGCTTAACTGTTGTATGAAATTAGTTTGACAAACAATTTGCATATAATAATTTAGAGTATTAAGAGTAGATTGTATGTAAGTTATGCATGATGTATAAAGTACTTTTTGTGATGTATTATAATAGTATTTGGGAGTCATATGGTCATTAACTATTTGGGACATTTTTTATTGTACAACTATTGTCCCTAATTTATGTTATATAATTATGTAAATGATGTCTACTATATAAAAATATTTGATCTCTAAACTTGTATGGGATCTAAATTCCTTTTGCTCTGTTTGTTTAATGCTAGCAAGTTACTATTACATGATATTCCTATTTATTTGATTTTCAAAGTTGTATTCCATTAACAATTATCACAAGACTTTAGATCTTCGGTTCTTTTAATATTTTTTGTAATGTTTCTTCATGTATGTAGTTGATACAAAGCATAGAGAAGAAGACTGCCAAGTTGCAAGGAAATGATAGGATTGTAGTTACACAACATGAGGGTGGTCATGTTATACTAGGTACTGCCATTACCATTGGTATACAGCTTGCATCATAAATGCCTATCTTGTAATTCCAAAACTTGATAAAAGATCATTTTGGCAAGATACTAGGTAATTTTTAATTTGATTTTGATTATTATTTTTCTGTTATAGCTTCTCTCTCTGCATTGGATCCTTCTTTGTAAGCATTTTATGAATTTGGCAAGATAAGCTCCCTCCCCCTTATTACAAATGGTTCTTATAAGCTCATCACAATATGATAGCAACTGGAGTGGAGATACTGATAATGACAATACTGAAGATGATATTGTATTTTTAGTAGCAACGAGGGCTATATTGATTATTGATCATAGTCTGAAATACTTATACAAAGAACCATGTCAAACTGGTGCATTAACAGGACACAATTGGGTTTAAGAAATATTAGTTGGCCATCAAATTCGTCGTTATAAGATGTTTAGGAGAGAAAAACATATTTTTTATGCCTTTTGTGAGAAATTAGTTGAGCATGGGTTGACGCGGACCAGTCGTATGAGGGTGTTAGAAATGGTTGCCATGTTTTTTAATGTTCTTGGACATGGGATAAGCAATAGAATGATCTAAGAGAGATTCTAATACTTAGGAGAAACTATTAGTAGATGCTTTCACAAAGTTTTAGTGGCTTGTTTAAAGTTATCAATTAAACTGTAAGCCACATAATCCCTCTTTCAAGAATACTCATACAAAAATTCAACATGACTCAAGATATTGGCCTAATTTTAAAGATTGTATTGGAGCAATTGATGGAACTCATGTTTCTTGTGTAGTACCTCAAAGTGAGCATGCGAGATTCATAGGTAGAAAGGGATATACAACCCAAAATGTCATGGCTGCATGTGATTGAGATATGTGCTTCATTTGTATTAGCAAGGTGGGAAGGTATAGCATATGATGCTAGAATTTTTCATGAAGCACTGCATGATGCAAAACTGAAATTTCCACACCCTCCAACAAGTTTGATATTATAAATAATCATTTACATATTACTTGCATGTTTTTTTTGTTTCCATTTATATTTGTCTTGAGATTTTTTTTTAAAACTCTTGGTTAGGCAAATATTATTTGGTTGATGTTGGCTATCCAACACCCATTGGCTACTTGGGGCTATATAAATGTGAGCGATATCACCTTCTAAATTTCACGTGAACTACTAGGTTTAATAGTCAAAATGAAGTCTTCAATCATTTTCATTCTAGCCTAAGGGGCAACATAGAAAGAACATTGGGTGTGTGTAAAAATAGATTTGCAATTTTGAATCGCATGCTCAAATTTAAATATCGCACTCAGGTTCAAATAGTTATTGCTACAATGACAATACACAACTTTATTAGACAAAATAATGTCACATATGCTGAATTTAATATGTTTGAAGTTGAAGAGAATATATCAAATAATGATGATGATAATGACACCAATGATAATGAAACCTCTACCCAAATTATAAATTATTTCGTAACATATAATAATATAGGTTGTAATAATTTTTTTTTTTTTTTTGACATTATATTATAAAATAAAATAAACGAACATAAAATAAAACAAACTATTACATACACACCATAATTATACATATGATTTTATTTTTAATAGGTACAAATAATTTACATATTACAAACTATTTAATTAAAATAAAAACTGCCTACAGTTTAAAGCAAACCATAAACTAGCCCAAACATAATACTAAAAATTCGATCCTCCGAAGAATCCTCCTCGGGAAGATCATCGGAAGACAATACTCCTAAACACCGTACTTCATGCTATAATCAATCCATATGATATGAATGATCTCGAGGTTCGCCTTCCTAACCCACACTCGATTCTTTGCTCCTTGTTGTATTGACAATCCAACAGTTTTTCTTCTCGTTTCCTCAATGACTTTACTGAACATAAATAATAATACGAAAAATATATACAAAGAGGTGAGACAATCTACATCATTACCAGCATAGCAGTAGAGAAAACGACAATACATACAGATATAGCAGTTAAAACAACAAAATCATATTAGCACAACATATATCATATCTTAACTAAGTATAAATGTCACAGATGCAAAATATCATAAATCAAATTATAACTATTCACACAGTGATGCAGATTAAATATGCCATGTACTCAGACTCGTTCCTACTCCATGGAGCTAAACACAAACATTAGAGAGAATGATCTGGTAGATATGTCCGCACATCAGGCTGCCTCAACCAACTATTACACAGTCAAATACGTCGTGTAAATAGCACACAGTCAAATACGTCATGTGAATGGTACTGGTCATAATCAAATTCGTGACGTCCAGCGTAATACTGCATAGCGGTCACGATAGATCCCGATTAAGAATAGTATTTGTTGAGGTCGCTTAGTGTGTGTTATCGATTCTGCCCAGGAGGAGCTACCAATCCGTCCACATGTGGAATCTATCGCACACTAACGCCTCCAAGTTCTCCACATGAACACACTACGCTTTATCACACCCACAATACAACATGTAATTCATCTCGTCACCAATCGTTAATTTCAACCAAATTGACATACCACTCTATGTATGTAATGATCCATAATTACAAAAATTACGTTCATTATCACCATATATAATAATTACAAAAATACCCTTAATATTAATATTTTCCAAAATCAGTACGTCTTCACTTGACAGTACTATTTCCCAACATATCCAGGTCCACCACTTTGGCCCGACAGTAAAAACTTACTATTTCCATAAGTCGCGTAAATATTTTATTGCATTTTTACAATTACGTTACATTTTACAAACGTTTTTCAATCGCGTAAATATTTTTCAACGTTTTTCTCAATCGCGTAGTTTAAAAATCAATATTTTAAATACGCGTAAGCTATTTCTACTATTTTTCATTGTATAAAATATTTCTTGACGTTCCAAATTATATTTTGAAACTTTCCAAACCAAAAATATTATTTAAACATTATATTCCATTTTTCTTGCAAAAATTACTCTAAGTAACAATTTCTAACGTTTTTCTCAAAAATTCGATTTTAATAAATTCTTCTACAGTTAATTTTATTTTTTAACTATGTAAAATATTTCCTTACTTTCTAAATATCATTTTGAAACGTTCTTCATTACTTGCTCATTTTTAATCAATTTTGACAGTATTTCGTTTAGAAAAATCTACCAAATGATATTTTATACGTTTTCCTTTAAAAATTCCTTTATTTAATTATAACCATAAAATACACTTTGAAAAGTGTCAACATACTTTAAAAATTCAAAGATAAGTATTTTTCAAGTGTTAAAATTTATTTCTTTACCATACTAGACTACTAGTAAAAATTCATTTACTTATTTGACTCTTGAAAATCCATCGTAATTGAATTCGTTTTAGGTTAATAAACTAATTTACACTTAAAAAATAAATTTTGGATCAATTAAACATTAAAAATATATTTTGGCCGAAAATCACCATTTTTATACAAACCATGTTTAAAATTATTTTTCATCCATTAAATCATTGAAATATCCTTTAAATTATTTAGATCAATTAGGTTATCCTTTTAGAAAATGATTGAGAACATATTGGTTCTCTTTTCATAGTAAAAACCATAAGCTCTTCATCTTGTGTTCTTTGGAACACTTTTGCAAATCTCAACATATTTGCACATCCAACAATAATTATCATAGATCCATGAACATATACATATATTTAAGAACACATACCATATATTAAAGTAATAATAAAACACATATCAAATATCAAAGCTATAAACATGCTTGTATGCATAATAAACCACAAATAGAAAAAATAATAACATGCACACAAAATTAATCACCACTAGAAAAGACAATAAACATGCACACAAAATTAATCACAAATAGAAAAGACAACAAACAACCAAGTGAATGAATTCTTATGGATTCTTCACCACAATTACATCCATTTTCTCACCACCACACACATGGTTGATGAGATTAAATCTCCCTCTTACCTATAAGGAAGACAAGATCTCCTTGGACTCCTTCTTAGAAATTTTGTGTAGCTTCAACAAAAATCCTAACAAGCTTAAACGAATTATAAAGTCATAAACTATGGATGAAAAAGATAAATCATGGATCAATCATGGCTTAGAACATCAAAAATCAAATTTAGAAACAAGAAAGAAGAATTTTCACCTTATAGGAAAGAAACTTCAAAGTGATTTTCCAAGCTCCAAATGGATGATTTAGCAAAAACTCACAACTAGAGATGTTCTTAGAATATGGTTTAGATTTAGAAAATGAAATTGGATGAAATTTTTGATGGATGGAAGCATATAGAAGATACTTGGCCGAATGGTGTTAGAAAAATGGACTTAGGAGTTTTCTTTGGTATTCTTTGGGTAGGAGAGAAATGAAAGGATGAGGTAGAATGATTGAAATGAAATAATGAAGTGAATAATTAGCCTTAAGACATTATGCATGGTCATAGACTTCCAAGACAAATGCAGCCCCCTTTTTTGATAAATTTGGCTTAATAATAGCCTTATTCTATCATGCATGGCCAAAGGACACTCATTATGGAGCTTGTCTCATTTGTTGACAAACTAGACTTAATAATGACCCTTGATTATTTGGATGGTGGATGGCTTGCTTCTAGATTTCCATGATTGCATTTGAGTGCATAATTGAATGCATAATACATGCATAAATCCAAAAATAGCTATAGGAATTCTAATCAAAATTTGATTGATTTTTAATAACTTATTTATGCTTAAGTCCTCCTAATTAGATTTAATTAAAAGTTAGTTAGATTCCTTTGTATTTTAGTTAATCATTAGTTTACTTAGAATCCTTAATCTTCTACTTAATTATACTAATACATTTGTCTAACCAAAATTTGATAAAAACTAATTAGATTTTAATCTATTTAATTATCACTTAAACCCTTTAGATTAACTTAATTAAATTTTAAATTAACTAATCTATTAAATTAAGTTTTAAATTAACTAATCTACTAAATCTAACCATTTTTATGGATTTTTAACCTTTTGGTCTAGAATTTTACAAGTCTTTTACGTTGATAAACTTTTCCTAAAAGTGGGTCCTACAAACCCAAACGTGGGTCCCACAAAGCAAACGTGGGTCCCACAAGCCAAACGTGGGTCCCACAGATTTTTCTGCATGATAAATATTTTTATGATACAGAAAAATCTTAAAAATTAAAAGATTGATATATGTATTATTCAGATTGGGTTTAGTAAGATCGTCCAAATTTCTAAATAATCAAACAAGATTTTTCCTACCAAAATTATTATTTTCGACTTCGAAAGAAATCACACAAAACAATCAAATACGCTATTCTAATCACCAAATTAATTTTATAAAACACAAAAAATAAAAAACAGTACAATAAGGGCAAAAATGTAATTAATCAAAAATTAGTGTGTTACAATATGTCTTTGGAGTACATGGATCAAATTCGAAATTCAATTAGAGATGACATTGTTGAAGCTTTTGCAGTAGACTATGCATTTTGTGTAGCATGATATGTCTTGACTAGTTAACTATCTTTTTTATTTTAATTTTTGTGATATTAATGTATTAATTTTGAAATGTGGCAATATAAGTAGAAGTGGAAGAGTCACTCGAATACCTATCATTAGTAACAATGGAAAATTGTGGTTTATCTTGTGGATTGTCTAATGCATGCTACTAATATTGCAATTTTTTTTATTTTATTTCCTTTGGTTATATTAAAAATATGCTATTTCTTAAATTTAAGATTATGGTAATTTTTTAACTTTTTTAAAATTCCTTTTCAACTTCTATTATTGATATTTATATTGTCTATAACTGTATTATTTATATAATAAATGGTGTTATCAAATGTAAGCAAGAAATAAAATAAAATGGTAAGATTTATTTATCACTCAAATTTTTTATTTACTATTTTTATGCTATGATGTGCTTTGAATTACTCTATCTTCTATTTTAAGATGCACTATATTATTAAAATAATGAGACATTCTTACCATTTAATTAATCCAAAAAAATATATACACTATAATAATGATTTTGATATATTTTCGAATAATGAAAATGAGTCATGTATGTAAAATCATTTAACATTGAAAAAAATACTACCCTGTAGGTGGAATAAAAGATATAATTTTTTTTATGATCAACAGAAAAAAAAAAATTAAAGAATTTTTTTTTGGTGAAGTTATATGAAAAAAATACATGTTACTAAAGAAAAGTTTATATGTTATTAAAATAAACATCAAATTATGTAAACAAATAACTCCATACCTTTTTTTAGTAATTTATTATATAAAAACAATTTTTTTTTACATCCAAACGAAACAAATTATCTTTAAAATCGATTTTTATCTATAACAATAATCGATTATTGAAATAATTAAATTTTCATAACTAATTCAAACATACACAACATCTTAAGGATGTGAGGCATTGTCCAAATACTTGTGTCTTTAAAAGAGAAAAAATAAAAAGGTGGGATTAAGGGTTCAAAATAGGTGAACATGATAAGTCGTTCGAGTAATAAGATAAAATAGGTAGACTTAGAAAATTAAACTTCAAATATATTTCTTCAAATATGATTGGTCTAGTTTGCAATGGGCCTTACTAACTTGATGTTTAATTATTTAATTCATAATTTTTATAATATGCAATAATTTTTTTATTTAATATAAATAAATATTTATCTCACAAAAATAATTTTATTTCATATTTATTGGTATTTAAAGCATGTAAAAAATAGAAGGATGAATTATAAAGATAGATTTTTTAAATGCTAAAAATATAAGAGGAATTTTAAAAAAAAAAGTAATTCGAACTAACCCGTAACTCACATAAATTCGGATTGGATTAACAAATTGCTAATCCGCAACAACTTTAACCAAGTCCAGCTTGACTCAAAATTTTTCTCAACCCTTGTAGGCCAACCCATTTCCTGTTTTGACAAATTTCTAAATTTTCAACTTGAGCAAAATCACTAGAGACAAGATTGAGGTGAGAGATTCTTCGACTTTCAGACAAGATCTGAATTAAATCTTAACATTTTCTATTCATTTTTCTTCTCCTAATTTACCTCTTCTAATTTTCTCTTAAACCAACAAAGGCAAAATTCATATATATACTAGAGTTAACTCTCAATGATTTTGTAATCATTTAAATTTAATTTAATAATATTTTATTTTCAATCCAACAACATATATAACTCTATGCATATTTATACATCACATTTTTTCTAATCTAACATACTACTCTCATACTATACAAGAATTTCTCCAATCAAAAGGTCATTTCTCTCTTTTTTTTGCCTTGAACCACCAAAATGGTCAAGAAAAAAAAAACAAAAAACCAAAGGGTGGGGTACCTATTATATGTGGTGTCTTGAGATTTTATACACCATATTTATGATTCTGAATGTGTTTAAAATATAAAAAAAATATTTGATTTGAAAATCAAGTGTTTAAAATGTTTAAAAATTAAAAAATGAATTAACTTTTGAGATTTCATGGATTTCAATTATTTATATTTTAAAATTGTATTAAATTTATTAAGATTTGTTATGATTTGATTTGATTTTAAATAAATAAACTATTTTCTTCTTACTAACTTTTTAATTTTACCTTTGTTCATGTTTTTGAAAAATTGATTCAATTAGAAAACAAAAAAAATGAGCGGTTCATGATTTAACTAATTAAACTAGTGGTTGAATTAAATAGTATTATATATATATATATATATATATATATATTTAAATAGGAAAATTCACACATTACTCTAAACCTCCAAACTAACACCATACTAAGCCCCGCAACACACCAACTACTATTGCCTCCTTGCCACGTCAACCTCATCAAACCTTCAATGACCCAAACTTAGCCACCACCGCTAGCCAAGCACGAACCCAACCCCTCAAACTTGTTGTCAAGAGTCACCTATGAAATCCACACACCAATTGTTGCTCCTTATCACAACCAACACACCACTAGTCACATCGTTGACATCCAGTCCTATTGGAGTTGCCACATTGCCAATGAACCACTATGTCACCCTTCCAAACCACCCATACTTTCCTTGAAACCAAAACCCACCTTTATTGGAGTTGTGTTTCGAAAAAAATCTAGAGATAAAGGCTCGGGGTACATAGAACCCCAATTTTTGAATCTTTAGAAATGTACTGTATAAAAAAAGAGAAAGAAAAATAAAGAGAGACACAATAAGAAGAAAGAAAATGTGAGGAAGAGATAAAGATTTCATAATGCATACCTTAAAAGCTAAATGTAGTAGTGGGATGTACACTGGCATCACATTAGTTCTATTATGGAAGTTATTCTTGTATGTGATTGGTTAGAAAATTTAGATGACATCAATGATCTTGTAGAAGATAAGAAGAATATTGGAAATTGAAAGTTGAAAATCAAAGGATTTCATTTGTTACTAATATAAAGGGATGCTAAATGGATTCGCTCAAAGAAAGCAATGAAAAAAGAGATATAGACTTTTTTTGTGATGGAAAAAAGAGATATATTAATGAGTATATTATTAAAAGAAAATAATTTTTTTATTAATCAAATGAGATAAAAAAAGTAAATAAAAATGGTTGGTTATTGAGGGGGTTGAAATTTGGGAAAATTAATGGTAAGGATCGTTAAGGAGTAATATTTAATTTAAATGGACAAAAAAATAAAATTATTTAGAAGGATAATTTAAGTTTTAATTAAAAAGATGACCATATCATTTTATCTAATGGTTAAAATTACTCTTAATAGAAAGTAATGACTATCTCATTTAAAACCGTTAGCCGCTCAGTGGTAACAAATGATAATTTTATAAAAAGTAATGACTACTCACGAATTTCTTCTTAATTTCATAAAACTTTACATATAGAAATTAATTTAAAACAGTTAGACACTCAGTAATAACAAATAAAAATTTAATAGAAAGCAGGAGCTACTAAATTTTTTTTTTTAATTTCATAAAATTTCATACGTGGAACTTCTTTTAAAATTGTTAGTCACTCAATGTTAACAAATGATAAGTCAATAAAAAATAATGAACACTCACAATTTTATTTTTTATTTTATGCAACTTTACACATGGAACTTCAATTAAAATAATTAATTATTTAGTATTAACAAATGACCATTTAATAAAAAATAATAACCACTCACAAATTTCTTCTTAATTTCATAAAACTTTGCACATGAAACTTCATTTAAAACTAATAGTCGCTCAATAGTAACAAATGACCATTGCATAAAAAGTAAGGACCTCTCACAAATTTCTTTTTTATTTCATAAAACTTCATATATGAAACTTCATTTAAAATTATTAATCACTTAATGTTAACAAATGACCATTTAATAAAAAACAATGACAGCTCATAATTTCTTTTTGATTTAATGAAACTTTATACATGAAACTTTTATTTAAAACCATTAGCCACTTATTGTTAACAAATTACTATTCATTTAAAAACAATGATCACTCACAATTGTTTTTTTTTAATTTCATAGAACTTTGCACATAGAATTTCATTTAAAATTGTTAATCGCTCAGTGGTAACAAATGACTATTGAATAAAAAGTAGTAACCACTCACAATTTTTTTTATTTCATAAAACTTTACACGTAGAACTTCATTTAAAATCGTTAGCCAGTTGCATAAAATTAATAAGAAATTTGTGAGTGGTCGTTGCTTGTTATTGAATGGTCATCTATTAATATTGAATGACTAACAATTTTAAATGAAATTTCATGTGTAAAAGTTTATGAAATTAAGAAGGAATTTGTGAATAACCCATACTTTCTATTAAATGGTCATTTGTTACTACTGAACGTCTAACAATTTTAAATGAAGTTTTATGTATTATGTAATTAAGAAGAAATTTGTGAGTGATCATTATTTTCTATTAAGTGGTTATTTACTATCATTTAGTGATTAACAATTTTAAATGAGATGATAATTACTTTTTATTAAGGGTAATTTTGACCATTAAATAAAATAAGATGTTCATTCTATTTAATTAAAATGTAAATGGTAATTTTAATAATTTTAAATTTTTTATCTATTTAAATTAAATATTACTTTTTATGATGCTTACCATTAATTTCCTTTAAATTTTTTGAGAGAAATTGAACCAAAGATATCATGACACCTGTATCATTTTAGTAAACAACAATTGTGTTTTATAATATACAACCTAATAAATAATATAAAGTGTTTACATCAATTTAGTCTCTCATTAATACAAAATATCATTAGTTTTTACTTTAATTATATAAAATATCATCAAATTAGTTCTTAAGTTAAAATTTTGTTACACTCATTTTTCTCAATGAGACAAAGAAAAATCAATTTGATCACACTTTGCATAATTAAGTAACTAAATTAATGATAAATTTTTGAAAGGCAAAATGACATTTGTAGGTTTAGCGGATGAAAATAAGGATTTACGCTAATAGTAAAAATTATATATTGGACAAGATTTATCCTAAAAAAAAAAGACAAGATAAAAAAAAAAATTGTCCAGTCACGTGCCGTTCGCCTGCTACATTTATCATCCAAATCCCACAACTTGGCGCGCAACAAGAGCACACGGAAACCCCAGTGTAACACTAGAAAGGGTTTTAGTAGAGCAAATCGCTGTTTTCTACTTCACTCGTCGGCCTCACCCAAAATCCCTAAAAATCCGCTCACTCACACAGTTTCCCATGACAGCCCTATGAAACCCTCTTCCATCCAAAATCCCAACCTTCTCCGCAACTCCTCCTCCATGGCATTTTCTTCTACGCTCCGAATCTCCTCAATCCTCAGAATCTCCCCCTTTGCTCCCACCCGTCTCTCTTGGCTCCGACAGAGCTCCTCGGAGCTCCGATTCCTCTCCGCCTCTGCCCGAGGTAGATCCCAGCCGGCTGTAACGACGGTCCAAGCCAGACGCCGGGATGAGCCGGCGGCGCAAGAGGGAAATGGGAGCGTCCTGGTGAAGGATAATAATAGGAGTGATGGAAGGGTTTTGATGACGGAGCTTCACAAAGAGGCGACCGAAGCTTACATGGCGTATGCTATGTCCGTGCTGCTCGGTCGCGCCTTGCCGGATGTTCGTGACGGCTTGAAGCCCGTGCACCGAAGGATTCTGTTAGTATTGTCTCGGGATTTTTCTGTTTGAGAAATCTTAGAAATTTGTGAAGCAATTTTTTTTTTTCTTTTTGAGTCACTTGAAATTTTTTTATTCGAGATTTTCTTTCTTCTTTGATTTTTCCCCTAATCGAAAAAAAGGGGAACATTTCAAAATTTGACTTTTTTTTTTTCTATTTTCTATCCCCCAAACCAAACATAAGCAAATTTTGTGATCAAGCGTTTTATTTTTAATAAAAATTGGTAACAAAATGTAATTTTAGTTTGGCATAATGAAGAACTCTGTCTCAAAATGTCTTACTACCTATATTTCTGTGATTGTTTTGGAGCTTGGTATCAACTAGGTATCTTGCATTCATATATCACTTATCAGTTTGACTTTGTCATGTTAGAACTTGGTTCTGATATTATTCTGCTTTATTATGAGTAGTTTTATTGTGTGAATTATTGGTTGTTGTCAATTTGCCGGACCTGATGCTTTTAGTATAATGCAATTCGAGATGTTAACTGAAGCAGGCATTGGTTACACATGTTTTGATATTTCTCAATCAAAAGCATTTTTGCTTGCATTGGTTCATGAACTGTAATAATGTTTGCATTACTGCATGTTTAGTTTAAACCTACCATTCCTTATTTCATTCATCATTTGAAGTTTCTGTGATGGTCACTTATAGTCTGCGGTATAGCAATAACAAAATCTAGGGTAATGCTATTGGCACTCCTAATTGTCTGTTCACACTCTCCACTAATTACTTTTAATTGTAATTTTCTAAGTTACCCTCAATAAAATGTGAATAGACATAAAAATATTAATTATTGCTTATTTGATACAAATTTATTTAATTGAGAGAAATTTAGGAATTTATAATTAAAAGTAGTTAGTGTGGATTAGACAATTGGGAGTGCAAATAAATCCACCCTATATAAAACAAATTACTGTCTAAAGACTTCAACTTTTTGAGTTGCTGAAATTTGACAATTCTTTTTGAGATGTGATTGCAAAACAAGATAATATTTTGAATGCAGATTTGCAATGCATGAGCTCGGCCTCTCATCGAAAAAACCGTTCAAGAAATGTGCAAGAGTTGTTGGAGAGGTTAATATCTACCCATAGGTGTTAAATTCTTAATATAAATGAAGCACCCAATACATTCATCTAGAAGTATGTTTGGACGGTGTAGTACCAATTGTCATTTTATTGTTTGATATGCTACTATATGATGCTGTTATTGTAGGTATTGGGAAAATTCCACCCTCATGGAGACTCTGCTGTATATGATTCCTTAGTGCGAATGGCCCAGGTAAAATATTGGTTTTCGGCTTTTTGTGTTATTTGCTCTTCATCTTGATAGATATTTTGGGGGGCAATGATTGTTTATCTGTAGTATCATATAACATAGATAACTGCTTTTCTTCTCTAAATTATTATCATACTTTGTAGTTGATTATCTATCTTCTTCCCTAAATTACTATAATACTATTTATTTGTTTCTATCTTCCCCCCTTAATTACTATTATTATTATACTATGTATATTAGTGTCTACCTATCTATCTATACTTGGAAAGTTTGGTTTTGGTATTTTTTTTTGCTTAAGTTCAATGAATTTGGATATGGTAAAGAGTAAAGTGTTCGGCAGTGTGCCCTGTTTGCTATAGCTTGGTGTCATATTTTTGGAGAGGAATGCTCGTACTTTTAAGGGAAAACTCTTGTCTTTAGACTTGCTTTGGGACAAGGTTGTTTTCTTGGTGTCTCTTTGGTGCTCATAAATGGTCTCTTTCAAGGAATCTCCTTGGTAGATATATGCAAAGTTATTCTTGAGCTGTCTTGTACTAATGTCTTAAGCCTTTTGCTACACACACACACACAAAAACACACACACACACACATCCCAACAAACTTATCAATGAGGGAGGCAGGAGAGTATATATGCCTAATGCCTATATATATTGCTAAGGGTAAGATATCCTTTGACGGGGAAGAAATGAAGTGAAGAGAAGACAAATCGTTAAGGAAATAGAGCTTTCAGTTACCTTAACATTCATTAACAGGAATCCCTTAAATTTTTTATGCAGAAAAGAACTATTTTGTTGCATAGTAATTGTGGAGGAAAATATATATTTTTTGGGAAGTCTACCATTTTTTTCTAGGAAATTGGACCAAATTACTTTAACTATTACACATTGCCACATGATTTTTCCGTCCTTTCTATCAAACCCCTAAATTTAATCAAGTTCCCAAATTTAGTGGGCAGACTCACATCTCAACATAGCTATCAATCAACTCCAGATACCCCAAGCAATTAAGCAATGCTCAAAAAAGACTCACAGATTTCTTGACTATCAAAATGTAACACAAATGCCAGTGGATAAAGTCTCAATTGACGTTTTCACTTGCATCAAATCATTGGTGCTAACTTTATTGTGTACCATGGGCTAAACTCTTACCTTAGTGAAGGAGTGCACTTGCTGATAGCTCTATGTATTCAATTTATTTATTCACCTAAAGTGTGGCATGGATTAGACCCCATGGTTAAATTTTTTTATTGTATGACCTTGGCTTTTTTGAGATCTTAATCAATTTATTTGGTGGTAGAAGATCTTGCCATAGTTTTTTGGCATTTGATGCTCGTTCATTCTGATATATTAGCTGCTTATTGAAAGGCTTCATGAAGATGACAGTCTAATCTATGTACCAAATGTGCGTCTATGAAGTGCTTGTTATATCTGTAAATGTTTAATAATAATCAACGATTTATCCTAATTTAAATATTTCTTTTTCCTTTGAGCATGTTGAGTTAGGACGTAATTATGTGGGAGACTTGCTTGTGGTATTTTAGCATTATATAACTTTCTTGACCAGATTACCTTTTTATGTATTCTAGTGGATGGGAAGAGGTAAATGTCCTTTTACTGAGAGTGCTATTTTCTGTTAGTATTTTGGTCCTTTTGAAGGAATAGATTTTTTTTTGCGTAATATATTTTGGGATCTAATATGCAAGTACAGTTTTGAAGTATATTTTCTGTGGTCTCTTAGACTCTCACTCTTCCTTTCTTTTTTGCCATTATGATATATATGTCTTTTCCAATTTCTTTCAGGATTTCTCCTTACGTTGTCCTTTGATCCAAGGTCATGGGAATTTTGGGTCAATTGATGCAGACCCTGCTGCTGCCATGCGTTACACAGAGTGCAGATTGGAAGTATGTGTTTAACAATTGATTGACTCTTTCAATCTAAATTCTACTTGTCTAATTGCATCACCTTCATTTTTGTAACAAAGAGTGTGATACAATGGATTTTTTGATTCAAAATTGTTTGAGCTTGTTAATTACTGATAGGTAAAGAAGTTATACCCTAATTATTAGTCATGCCAGGGTTCTAATGTCAGTAAACAGACAGTTTTTTTTAATCCATGTTTGTTGTTAATTGCTAGTAATTTTAAACATATCTAACACTTCAGACGCCAGACTTGAATGTTTATATTCATGAGATCAGTTTCCTTTTCAGAAGTGTGAGAAGGAAAAGGAATTTGGAAGATCATGTGAATTTTAGATATCCATGATGGATATATGTAAAAAATCAATCCTCAGTTGTTGAAATGATTGGGTTTTTAAAATATTGATTCTTGCTTGTTTTGCCTAAAGAACTGAAGTCAGAAGGATATAGTCTCAAGGAACTACTGCAGGATATATTTTGGCAACCAAAAAAATTGTTAAAATTGGGTCTTGCAGAATTAAACTAACAAGGAAGTTACTGGAAATATGAAGTTTTTGGCTTCATAAACATGAAAGTTGGTTGCTATCTCCGGCATTGTCAAAAGTGATGTATATAATTTGGTTCAGTTCTTGAGTTTTAGTTGATTGTTGCTTGGTAATTTGTATTGAGAACTTGATATGGCTATTGGGTGTCTTATCTGAAGCTCCTTTATTGTTAACAAATGATTAGGATTGAAATTATCTTGTTTAAAGAGTCTTATTCCTTTAATTTTTCAATTTTTCTTTTTTTGAGAGGGTGTCATGAAAGAACATGACTTAGCAACCTTGTGTTCAGTAAAACCCAATAAAAAGTCATCATCATTGTAATCTTTTTACAGAGGGTGTTGGAAGGGCACTTCGATTACTAATTTAATGATTAGGATATGGTGTTAAGGGATCAGCATGAAGTTTTACTAAGTCTAAAGTAGTTGTCTTTGTTTTTGTTGTCTTCCATGTTTATGGCCTTTTTTGACTTATTGGCAGACATTTTGAAGGATGTTATTTGGTTCTTGGTCTGAATTTGCAGGAATTGACTGAAGCAATGTTGTTGGCAGATCTAGAGCATGATACAGTCAGTCACTGCTGTTTTTTGCCCTGTGATTTATGGTTTTTCTGATTTAATTTAACATCAACAACTGAAGTGTGTTTTATGTCTATTTTTTCCTGGTTGCAGGTTGATTTTGTTCCAAATTTTGATAATTCACAGAAAGAACCATCACTTCTACCTGCTCGTCTTCCAACGTTATTGTTGAATGGTTCTTCTGGGATTGCGGTGATTTTGGGTTCCCTTTTGCATATTTGAAACAACTGCTGATGTTTATTCATTGACAAATCATGCATCTTCTCATGTAGAGGTGTCAATTTTTATCTTCATCAGGTTGGCATGGCGACTAATATCCCTCCTCATAATCTCGGGGAATTAGTAGATGTGCTCTGTGTGTTGATACATAATCCAGAAGCTACTGTGAGTACCAAATCTTGAGTCTCTTTGTCGTTTAGGGAAAAAATGGAATCTAGTTTTCTAGTGGTTGTTGGAAATTCTGTAACTTATGATCAGCTTATGAAATTTTGGTTGCTTCAATGGTTGAGGCCAGCTTAAATTAGATTATTAAGCACTTAAATTTAATAAATTTATGTATATTTGCTATTATGCATTATTTCTTTGGGTATATACTTCATAATTTGTAAATAATATAATTCCAAAGAAATGAAAGAAAATTCATTTGATTACTTTTACTCACTATTTTATTTGTTTTGTAATCTTAATTTTGTTCTCCCTTCTCCCCTCTTTAATTAAATTTTCTGATTAGATTTGGTGTGTGATAGCTGCAAGAATTGCTTGAATACATGCCTGGACCTGACTTTCCAACAGGAGGGCTGATTATGGGAAACCTTGGGTGAGTCTATGTATATTATCTTAACTGTAAAGGTGTTTGGGAGTATCCCATTTCTATGTATATTTGATAATTTTTGTATTTTTTTATGGTGGCTAACAATTTTGTATTATTTGTATCATAATACACTTTGAAATTGTTGCTCATAATGTTCCTTTTTAATTGTTGTAGCCGACCCCACCTAGTGGGAAAAGGCTTGGTTGTTGTTGTTGTTGTTGTAATGTTCTTTTTTAATTGACAGTGGCAATTTAATTATAATTACTTTGTTAGTGCCAACATCAATAAACGTGGAGTATATTTTGGTGATGGTATATGGATTGTTGATATAATTCATGATAAGTTATTTGCAGCTTCATCTGTTGCACTCTTTAAATTGAGAATGTTTATCACTTAATATAAGTTGAGAATTTTATATAGCTAAAATAGAATGAGCCTTGAAGAAAAGCTGGCTACTTCTTTTATAGAAGCTTGTGAAAGTTGAAACTTATGTGACCTTGTTTTCAATCATTATTTTTTATGTTAAACCTTCTTGTGCAAAGTTTTTGTTCTCTCTTCATAATTGTTGTATGGTTTGATATATCCTCATTTTTCTTAAGGATCTTAGAGGCATACCGGACTGGTCGTGGACGTGTTATTGTTAGGGGGAAAACTGATATTGAATTGCTTGATTCTAAGACAAAACGAACTGCAATAATCATCAAGGAGGTGACACTCTAGATTCTCTTAGATTCTGACATTAGAAATACTTGCTTTATTTTCTTTGAAAAGTTGATAAGAAATTTTGTTTTTTGATTGGAATAGATTCCTTACCAGACGAACAAAGCAGCTTTAGTTGAGAAGATTGCTGAACTTGTAGAAAACAAGGTATCATTATTACCGTGTTTCAATAAGATTTTTTCAAAATCTTGTAAGTGTCGATTTACAATTGTCTTATTGAAATTGCACAACCACTCACTTATGTGTAAGAAAAATAAGATATTTTCCGAGGGATAGAGATGACTAATTGACTATGTTACAGATTACAAAAAATTTTAATTGTGGTTTTCTCATGGGTTTACTTAGTTGGCCAACTACGTTGTCTTTTTATGGGCAAATGATTTCCTATTAGATGTTTTGGAGTTATTCTCTTGGCCTAGTAACCAATGTTGTCAAAAGCGGCTGATGCAGCTGCCTAGGTGTTGAGGCGGGGCGGAAAACAGCCTTGCCACCTCGGATGGCCTGAGGCAAAGGGCTTTAATGATGCAGCCTTGATGCGGCTGCATCATGTATTTTCAGCCAACTTACATATTTTTCTTCACTTAAAATGCTCAATAGCCTATGGCTATCTAATCTAAAGGGGTATTTCAGTCTACTAATACCATCTGAACTTAATATTACCTAGCAATCCAAGAAAAAACTCTACAAACAGGATCTGAACTTACCTGATGTGTGTGACTTACAGTCTAGAAGCTAAATCCCTTTATCTTCTGATTCCATGCTCTTATTCACAGCCTCATATCTATTCTTGACTGAACTTACTGATTTCCCCCCTTAATCTCCCTTTATTCTTGCCATTGTGTGTCTCACTTGGCCTCTTGACTTGCATTTGGTCATATGTGCACTTAAATTATTATGTTTCTAGCATTGTCAATATGGATTACATTATGTTTTAAAATTATTGTCATGACTTATTTAAATCTTACTTAGGTTATGATTTGTTGATATATGAAAAATTTAAGCTATTTTTTTTAAAATATCCGCATCACTTAAATGATGCGGCTGCATAGCCTCGCTGCATCAAAGTGATGCAGTTTTGGGGATGGCTGCCTCAACCCGCTTTTCGCCTCATGACTGTTTTGATTTTTTTTGACTTTGCCTATGTTTTTAGTCTCAATTTTTATATGTTTTAGACTTTAGAGAGTTCCACTTTCTAATATTCTTGGGTTCTCCGCTCTGTTAGCTTTAAAAGTTGGTCAATCTATCTACTTTTCTTTGACATTAACTTATTCAAGTTTCACATGGTTTCTCTTTTGTTGTGTGAGCTCAACCTTTTTCCATTAATCCTTTTCCCCACTGTATTCCATTTGTTCTTTCCACTTTGCTTTATGTTGAAAACAATATTTTATAGCTGCTGTTATTTTCTTCGATTTCTGTTGTAAAACTATCACTATATCCTTTTTGCCAAGTAATGCTATTGGTGGTTGTCCAGTATGTTATTTTTTTTTTATAAAAGAAGAAATTTATTAAGATAAATAGAAAGAGAATACAAATGGTAAGGAGGCTAAGAAATCCTCCTAAAAATAGAAGAAAAGAAAAAGCAAACAAGGAACAAAAGAGATCAATGTAGCAAAGCTACCCAATCCCTCAAGCCTCAATATATCTATAAGTGATACCCCTTTAAAAGGGCCATGTGCTTTTATACCATATGGAAGCCAAGCGCCTAATATTATCCCAAAGCATCTGGTTATCAGAAAAGACATCCTAAAAAATGCAATTATGCTCCACCCAAATGCATCAAATTGTAGCAAATATTGCACATTGCCACGAAAATTGGCCTCTTTATTTCTACCAAAACCATTAAAACTGGCCATCAGAAACTGGTCTAAAGACTTAGGACGCACTTGTAGAATGTCATTGGCATTAATTCTATTAAGCACAGCTGTCCAAATACAAGACTTAACCTTCGAGGGAACTTTAGATTTCCAAAGGGGTTTATTGATGTGAAAAGTTTCCCTATTCAATGAATGAGTTAAAAATTGAGAAAAAGATATGCAAGAAAACACCCCAAAAGGATCAAGAGACCAAATTCTATTATCAGAATTAGAGGACAAACAAACCAAGTCAAGGAGACGCAAATGAACCTCCAATTCAGAGGATTCCCTATTATTTAAGTTATGAAAAAAGTGAAAATAACAGGAAACAATGGAATCTTGAAAACTATAAAAAATTTGGATAAGAGAGTTGTGCGGGAAGATAAACGATAAAGCTGAGGAAAAGGCAAACTTAAAGAGGAATCTCCTATCCAATGGTCTCCCCAAAACTTAACATGAGAAGCATACCTACCTTCAAGGAAATCAAAGAATTAAAGGTGGAGTAATTATGTGAAATAAATTTCCAAGGACTAGAATGAGAAGCTTGGGTTGTTGAATTAGCATCCCACCCATTTTGGTCTATGCCATACTTACTTTGGAAGGCCATAGCCATTTTGATGCTAGAGCAATGTTCTTAGACACCAAGTTTCCAAGACCCAAACCCCCTTTCTTCTTAGGACGATAGCAAACCTCCCAACTCACCAAATGATCATGCCTCAAATTTGTAGCACTCGACCATAGAAAATCCCTCATAATCTTTTCGATTGAATTTGCAACCCCCACTGGAATATGGAACAAAGATAAGTAGTAAAGAGGAATGCTAGCCAGACAAGCCTGGATAAGAGTAATCCAACCTCCTAGAGAAAAATAAGCCATTTTCGAGACGTTTAGATATCTTCTTAACACCTAGATCCCAAAATGAAGCAGCTCTTGGGTTACCACTCAAAGGAACTCCTAAGTAAACAAGAGGCCACTCCAAAATTTGACAACCTGCTAAAGAAGCAATGGAGGAGAGGGTTTGGGGATCTACATTAATACCAGCTGAGCCACTTTTGGACATATTAATCTTCAAACCTGAGGAAAGCTCAAAACGCTGAAAAAGAGAGAGAGCATTCAGAAAACTGTTCTTGTCCTTTTCTAGAAACAATAGTGTTGTTAGCAAACTGCAAATCAGAGACTACAATCCCTGTTTAAAGGTGATGTTGTTGGTGATAATGATTCGAGCCTTGGATGTTATTTTTTTTATTGGAGTATCCATATATATAGGGTGCATTTGTTTAAACTTTTTTTTTATAAAAAAACTGAAAAAGCGCTTTTTTTATTAAAAAAATTACTTCTAGAAAATTTTAGAGTGTTTGGATAAAAAAATCAGATTTCTGATTATTTTGAGAAGCTACAATGAGTACAACAACAACAACAACAACCAAGCCTTTTCCCACCAGGTTTAAAAAATAGAGAATATGTAGAGGAGAGAGAAAACTCATTTAAGCTACAATCAGATTTCTTTTTATTAATTTCATCTTTCCAACATTATAAAATTTCTACTTTTTTCTTTTGGGGGGGTGGGAGGGTGTATGCTAAACCTTCTTTGTTGAATATGCAGCTAGCATGTATATTTTGTAATCTAATTTTGTTTTTTTTTGTATGTTACAGAGTTTAGATGGGATAAGTGATATTCGGGATGAGAGTGATCGGTCTGGAATGCGTATAGTCATTGAGGTAAAATATATAAATACGGCTCTACTCCTATATTTTCTTATTGAAAGGTCACATACAAAAAAAAAAAGAGACTATTGAGCACTAGATGATGACTAATTTCATCCACTTTGCAGCTGAAACGGGGATTGGACCCATTGATTGTTTCGAATACTCTTTATCGCTTAACATCTCTTCAGTCTACTTTTAGCTGCAACATGGTGGGGTAAGTAGGTTCTACTTTAGACATTTTTTTTGAAGTAGTCAATCTAAAATACTCTGATCACTGAAGCTACCTTCTGATGTCAATTCTGATGGTTGATTGATATTTTTCCCCCATATGAAGGATTTGTATTTTGGTCGATAAATATCTTTTGAAATGTGATAGAAACTGGACCAGTAAACAAGAAGAAACTGTATGTATTTTATGTATAACTCTGCTGCTACTGATATAGGTGAGATATCAGTATCAGTGAGATGGAAATTACAGAGAAAATGTGAACAGACCCAGAAAACAAAATACTGATAGTCCTAGGACTTTCGAGAGGCCTGGTCTCTCCCTTTCAATTCCTTCTACTTAGTTCTCTCCTCCCCCACTCAACCATTCCCTGTCCCTTATATTCTTCTCTGCCTCATTAATTTCCTGCTTCTGTCTCTTGAACTCCTTGGCAGTTATTCTCTGCCTCTAATTGATTTCCTGCTCCTGTCTCTTGAGGTCCTTGCAATTTAAACTGGCAGTTATTTTCTTCCTTTGATTGATTTTCTGCTCTTGTCTCTTCAATTCCTTGCCACAAAGGCTGGCAGTTATTCTTACATTCAATGCTAGTTATGCCCATTTGGGGTTTTGATTTACTGCTCCAGCGGGTCTTTTTCCTAGCATACACCTTATTTATAGGAGGGGGGCTATCAAAATGATTTGGCACTCATTAGACCTCTTGGGGGCCTATGTGATTCTTTGATTGACAAAGATCGGTCACTAGTACGTAAACTAAATAAAGCTTTGTATGGGTTGAAGCAAGCACTAAGGGCATGGTTTGAGAGACTTGCTAAGACACTTATTAGCTTTGGATTTAAGCCTAGCAGGTGTGATCCCTCTCTGTTTGTCAAATTTGGTCCTTAATAGAATGAGAGAAACTACGGAGCATAAGAGAGAAAGAGAATGAAGAAAGAATTGTATTGATCAATCTAGAAGCGTACAGAGAAGCTACTTTCTTATATAGCTTCTGTCATATAACAGAATGTACAGCTATATGCACGACTGAGAGAATATGGGCTTTAAGCCCAAAACATAATGAATAAGCCCAAAACATAATGAAACTGTATTATCTCTAACATTCCCCCGTATAAACTCAGGGTGGTTTAGTAAGTGAAAGCTTGTCAAACACCCAAAACTTATCTCTGAGAGTGCAGAACCGAGCAGCTGATAGAGGCTTGGTAAGCACATCAGCCCATTGATCATGGGCTGGAACATGAGTCACACTCAGGCTGTGATTCAGCACCCTCTCACGAACAAAGAAAATATCTAGCTCCATGTGCTTGGTTCGGGAATGGAGGACAGGGTTATGAGCCAGAGATACAGTGCTGAGATTATCACATAGAACACGAGGAACTTGAACTTTGATATGCAGTTCAGACAGTAGTGACTGAACCCAAAGAATTTCAGCACAGAGAGCTGCCATGCTTCTATATTCTGCCTCGACACTGGATCTTGCCAGCAAGGTTTGCTTCTTGGACCACCAGGAAATTAAATTTGGGCCAAGATAGACGCATGCTCCAGAAGTAGAACGTCTATCATCCGGATCGATGCCCAATCGCATCACAAAACCCCGTTAAAGTCAAAGGTGCATGTATGGTAGCAAGCTGAATTAGGAGGCCATGATGAATTGTACCTTTGAGGTACCTAAGGATGCGCTTAACAGCCTTCCAATGATCCTCCAATGGCTAAGATAAGAACTGGCAAACCTTATTCACAGAATAAGAAATGTCTGGTCGAGTGAGAGTTGCATACTGCAATGCACCAACTATGGACCGAAATAATGAAGGATCAGGGACTTAATCAGCTCCTAACTTAGAGAGTTTGAGATTAGCAAACATAGGTGTATTGATGCCCTTTGCTGAATCCATCTTGGCCTTGGACAGTAAGTCACGAAGATATTTGGTTTGGGAAAGAAGCAGGGAACCATTGGACAAGTGAGTGACTTGTATTCCCAGAAAATAGTCTAGGTTGCCTAGTTGCTTTAGAGCAAATTCTGAATTCAGGGCGTCAATGAGACTATCAATGTGAGGTAAGGAGTCCAATGACAAGTATGTCATCCACATACACCAAAACCATTATAGAGTAAGTAGCACTATGCAAGGTGAAAAGAGAGGGATCACACTTGCTTGCCACAAAACCTCGGAGGAGAAGAAAGGTTTGAGTCTTTCAAACCAGGCCCTAGGCGCCTGTTTTAGGCCATACAAAGCCTTGTGCAGCTTACAAACAAGGCTCTTATCTTCCACATCAAACCCCGGGGGTTGTTGCATGTAGACTTCCTCATGAAGATAGCCATTAAGAAAGGCATTGTTGACATCCAGCTGCCTTATGGGCCACTTGCAGGAAACAACAATGGTCAAAACTGTGCGAACAAAGGATCGGTTTCACAACTGGAGAAAATGTCTCTGTATAGTCACAACCAGCCTGCTGATGAAAGCCCTTAGCAACAAGCCGGGCCTTATATTTGTTGATGATGCCATCTGGGTTTTCTTTAACTCGAAACACCCATTTGCAAGCAATTGGGTTTCGGTTAGGTGGAAGATGAACCAATGTCCAAGTGTGATTGTGCAACAGTGCATCATATTCAGCGTGCATGGCTGCAGCCCAGTGGGGAGCAGCCGAGGCTTGTTGAACAGAAGTGGGTTCCATGTGAGTGAGGAGAAGGGTGGGGTTAAGACGAGGCATAAAGATACTAGATTTGGATCTGGTTTGCATTGAATGAGTGTTGAGAGGGAGAGATGGAGACGGAGGAGAAGGCTCAGATGAGGATGGAGAAATGGGAGGAGAAACCACAGAAGAACTAGAGGACTGTGATGGTGATGTAGATGAAGAGGACTGAGCATGTGATGGCATAGACTGAACAGGAGACGGAAGAGAAGCTGCTGGACTAGCGAGAACAAGAGGAGAGGAAGAGGAAGTTCTTGGTGAAGGGACAGCAGAATGAAGTAAGGGAGGTGTAGAAGGAATGGGAGGCAAAGAGGACCTCGGTTGGGGAGTGACAGGAGTGGAGAAAAGCTCATTGTAAGGGAACCGAAGTTCATTGAAAAGAACATCCTTGGAAATGAAGAGACGACCATCGGAACTAAGACATTTATAGCCTTTATGAGAAGAGGAGTATTCAAGGAACACACACTCTTGGGAGCGAAAGGACAATTTATGCTGCTGATAAGGACGAAGAAAAGGGTAGCATGCACGCCCAAAAACTTTGAGGAACTTGAGATTAGGTTCCTGACGAAGGAGGACAGAATATGGAGACTGATTTTGAAGAACAGAGAGGGAACACGATTGATGAGATAAGCGGTGTGAGAAAGGCATGGTCCCAAAACTTAAAGGGAAGGGAGGCATGAGCCAAAAGAGTGAGACCGGTCTCAACAATGTGCCTATGTTTGAGCTCAACAAGACCATTTTGATGGTGTGTATGTGGACAAGTGAGACGATGCACAATGCCAAGAGCAGAAAGGTATTGAGAAAATGGGCGAAATTCACCACCCCAGTCACTTTGAACAGTTTTGATTTTGGTATTAAATTGTAATTCAACCATGGCACGAAATTGAATAAACTGAGATAAGGTATCAGACTTGTGTTTTCAAGGAAAAACCCAAGTAAACCGACTAAAAGCATCAACACAAGTCAGAAAGTAGGTACACCCACAAGAAGACTGAATTGGTGCAGGACCCCATAAATCACAGACTACAAGTTCAAAGGGAGATGTGTATATGGTTGTGGAAGAAGGAGCTGAGAGGCGATGTGCCTTACCCAAACAGCAGGCAGAGCAAAAATCCAATGGATTCTTGTGAGGAACCGTAAGGTTACAAGATATAAGTGCTTTTCTAAGAACATCATGGTGTGGGTGACCTAAGCGAGTGTGCCACAATTTATAAGAGGTAAAAGCAGAAGAGCAAGGAGATAAGTTGGAAACAGAAGTATGATTATTCATATTATTTGTGGGAACATTTACATTTGAATTAAAGTTTACAGTGAAAATAGAAATGAAGGGACAATCAATGGTATTAGTTGAAGTAACAGAATTACAACTAGGAAAGGAGGACATAGCTGAAGGAAATATGTTGTCAAACTTGTAAAGACCATCTACACCAACATGACCACGCAGGAGAACTTCAGAGGAAGCCTGTGATTTGACAAGACAAAAGGAAGGGTGAAATTCAAAGAATACATGATTATCACGAGCAAATTGGCTAACACTGATCAAGTTCTTTGTAATAGAAGGGACAAGAAGTAAATTGTGTAAAGTGAATTTGGTGTGAGGTTGGGAAGGTGGAGTGAAACACATGGAACCAATTCTGTTAATAGACAAACCTTGGCCGTTTCCCAAAAAAACTTGGTCAGACCCTGGTAAAGAGGCAGTCTCAGTTAAGTTGGACGGATCTGGAGTAACATGATGAGAAGCACCTGAGTCTGGGTACCAAGAGGTGTTGAACTGAGATTCAGTGCCTGTAAGGAAAGCTTGCGACTGTGGTGGCCTGGGTGGTACAACATAGGTCTGAGAAAACAGAGGAGGCCTAGCAGCATGAGGAAACATAGATGGTGGTGGTGGTCTCTGGTACATGAAGGGAGGTTGCCACTGGTCAGAACTTGAATACCGATAGTAATACACATTGGCATCATGACCATACTTTTTACAGAGTTGGCACTGAATGGTAGAACGACCACTGGAACGTCCACCAGCGCTGCGACCACGATACCTGCCACCACCGTAGCGACCACCACCTCGACACTGGCCACCACGAAAGCCTTCACGTCTGTTGGACAATTCACCACCACCAACAACATGAGAATAACTCTCTGGAAACTGGTCAGTCTGAAACGAAATAGTCGGAGAAGTGGAAATGTTGAAGTGTCCTGATCCCGATCCTGGAGATGGAGCTTGTGTAAGGTTTACAGAGACCAGATCAGGAAGAACATTCTTCTTATTCTTTTCGAGTCGAGCTTCATGAGCTAGAAGAACTGATTCGAGTTCATCAAGGGAGACAGAGTCAGTTTTACTGTTGATCGCAGCCACAACAAGATCGAAATCCTCAAGAAGTGCTTCGAGCGTCACTTCCAGAAGATTCTGAGAAGTAATCGGTTCTCCAATAGACAGAAGAGAATCAGAAAGAGAACAAACATGCTGAATAAACTCAGAAACAGAACGATTTCCTTTTGCTAGAGATCGCAACTCAGAATGAAGTTGCCTAGCCTTCGTACTCAAGAGATTGTGAAAATATGTGTGGATTTCATCCCAAATCTGCCAAGCATGAACACAATTGACGACTCGCGAGAGTAAAGAATCAGAAATCGAAGCAAGAAGCCAAGTCGAAATCAACGCATCTTGCTGCTCCCAATCACTGTATGCAGGATTCACCGCATTGTTTGCTTGATCCGATTCAGTGAGAAGCCGTGATGGAACTCGCGGATCGGTGATAAATTTCTGGAGTTTGTGGCCACGAACTACTCCCTCAATTTGCTGCTTCCATTGGCGAAAATTGTTATTATCAAGCTTCAACGAAATTGGATGAGAAGGTGTGAATTGTGGTGTGCTAGGGTTTGCAAAGGGATTAACGGAAGTCATGGTTTTTGGAACTACAAGCTCTTGATACCATAATAGAATGAGAGAAACTACGGAGCATAAGAGAGAAAGAGAATGAAGAAAGAATTGTATTGATCAATCTAGAAGCGTACAGAGAAGCTACTTTCTTATATAGCTTCTGTCATATAACAGAATGTACAGCTATATGCACGACTGAGAGAATATGGGCTTTAAGCCCAAAACATAATGAATAAGCCCAAAACATAATGAAACTATATTATCTCTAACAGTCCTCAACACTGCATCTACATCTTAGTGTATGTAGATGATATTATTGTGACTGGTACATCTCTGTCCTTAATTCAACAACTGATAGATAATCTTCATTCAGTATTTGCTCTCAAACAGCTGGGAACTCTGGACAATTTTCTTGGAATAGAAGTAAAACACCTAAAAGATGGTTCTTTATTGCTGTCCCTAGGAGAGACTTGCTTTCCAAAGCTCAGATGACTGAGGCTAAAGGAATATCTACTCCTATGGCTGGTGGCTGTAAACTAACTAAATATGGCAGTGATTACATGGCTGACCCTTCTCTATATCGGTCTATTGTGGGAGCATTGCAATATGCTACAATAACTTGGCATGAGATCAGTTATAGTGTAAACAAGGTCTGCCAATTTCTTTCTCAGCCATTAGAGGATCAGTGGAAGGTGGTAAAACGCATTCTAAGGTATCTAAAAGGTTCTCTGAGTTTTGGTTTGTTGCTGCAGCCTGCAGCACCACATCAGCCTCTCACTCTTAAGGCCTTTTGTGATGCGGATTGGGCTTCTGACCCTGATGATTGTAGATCAATCTCTGGTTCCTGCATTTACTTGGGTCCTAATCTAATTTCTTGGTGGTCTAAGAAGCAACCTTTGGTTGCTAGGTCTAGTACAGAGGCTGAGTACCGTAGTCTTGCTGCTACAGCATCAGAGTTACTTAGGATTCAGACTCTATTGAAACAACTCAGGGTTCCTGTAGCCCAATGATGCACGGATATGAATACGGGTATCGGATATGACACAGGTATGGTACAGGGATATGATTTTTGTTAAAAAATTAAACTAACATTTATCAAGTATTCGAGTATCTGGTACGAATATGGGTCCGTATCCGATATGAGTATGGCAAACATTATGAAGTACCCGTGCTTCATAGTTGTAGCCACACCTGTCATCTACTGTGATAACCTTAGCACTGTTTCACTCAGCCACAACCCTGTCTTGCACTCCGGAAAAAGCACATGGAATTAGATTTGTTTTTTTTTTTTTTCGAGAGAGAAAGTTCTCAGCAAAGACCTTATAGTCTCATATTCCAGCACTTGATCAGACAACAGATATTCTCGCCAAAGCATTATCTAATCTTCGGTTTTCTGCTTTAAGGGTCAAACTCAGGGTGTTTGACCAATTTGCATTAACTCACCCACAGAGTTTGAGGGGAGAGTATTAGAGTACATAGAAATATATTGAGTTACAACTTATTTTGTATGCATATATGCTAATAGTAATTATTAGTAATTGTTAGTTAGGTTGTTAGGCTGTTTACTGTTAGTTCAGTTAGTCAGTTACTGCTAACAGAGTTCTAGAACATACTCTAGACTCTCTTGTATAAGTTCCAGAACCTAAGGTTCTGGTGGTTAATTCAGTTTTATCAGTTTTCATTCTCTCTCTCTCTCTCTCTACTTTCTCACATTTTCCTTCAGTTTCTATCACTTTCTCTAATCTCTGAAATCTAATATTTGTGGATATCTGAGAAAAAGTGTGTTGGCCAAAACTTCTTGGTTATGAATTCAGGAATTTCTAAGGCCAGAGCTCCAGGTTATTCCATTAGACAGATGCTTCTTTCTTTAACCCCGGTGGAAAGGGAAAGCTTCATGAATGCTCTTTTCATTCTTCGGTTCTGTGAGATTGACTGTCTTTTTGTCAGAGAGAAGCTCCTTCAGAACATTACATATCATTTCAGAAAATCAACTTGCAAATTTACTCACAAAACTATTATGTCTGGTACTCGGGTTTGATTCATTTTTAGCAAGCTTGGAGCATATGATATGTGTGCTCCAGCTTGAGGGGGGAGTGTTGAGACTTGAGAGTGTTTAGAATAAGTTAAGGTTACTTTGGTGTGGTCTTTTTATCGCTTTCTATCTGTTAGAACAATATAAATATGTAGTAAGGCTATGTTTTTTGTAGCCTTTTCTATCTATTATCCATTGGTAACAAAATACTTATATTATATTTAGAAAAGTAAAAGAACTTCTTTCTATACTACTTGTGTTTTTCAAATCCCCTTTAATCTGAGGCACTGAGGGAAAGGATATGAAGTCACATAAATGATGTAGCCAGTGTGATTTTAAAATTTTGGGCTGGATTTTAGGATTGCAAAGTTATGGCTTTTGGGTTTGTGGATATGAAATAATAGTTGTAGAATCCCATTCCTATGTTGGTGGCAGAAATCTTGTGTGCAATGGGAAGTTGCAGGGAAACTCCATGTTGGTGTTGACATTATCATATCTAAATGTTTGGGTATGGTTGAAGGTTTTTAATCGATATTATTCAAATTTCCAGTTTTGCAAATCGTTGAAGATTCAGTTATGTCAATTCTCATATCATATTCAATAGTGTTGAATTGGAGGGTTTTAGGTAAGGAAGGAGGAAAAGAGAGAAAAAGAATACTCAAAATAATAAGACTAGAATGACATTGGTGTGATGATGATGTGATACAAAAGACAAACACAATAATCCTATTTATATTAATACTAGACTCCCAATCTTAATTAAATAAAGAAACAAATCATTAAATAATAAATAGGAAATAACTCTTAAGAGATCATTTAAGATATTCAAAAATATTTTAAGATATAATAAAGATATTATGAGATATTTTTCAGATATTCTAACAAATAGAATATATGAGGTTTGAGCAGATATTGAAATGTAAGTATTGTTTTCTAATAATTTTTGTTAGCTGTCCTTATATAACTAAGGTGTGTTCTTGGAATAAGACTCGCTAAAGCAGAGAATCAGAACCCCAAATGGGCATGCCAAGCATGGAATGTAGGCATAACTGCCAGCCTATGTGGCAAGGGGCATAGGATGGAGAAGCGGGACAACAGTTAGAGACAGAGAAGAGCATAAGGGAGGAAAGGAATGAGTGATGGAGGAAAAGACTAAGTGGAAGAATTTTGAGGGAGAGACCAGGCCTCTTGAAAGTCTTGGACTATCTGTGTTTTCTGTTTCATTTCATACTTCCTGTCGTAATTTTCATCTTACTGATACTGGTTAGTATCTCATTGATATCAGTAACAGCAGAGAGATATATACCAAATACATACAATTTCTTCTTCTCTAATCCAGTTTCTATCATTTTTTTTCTCAGCATATTGTTTCTCTCTTCATGATTATGTTATATTTGAGTTATTATACTTTATTTATATTTAATGTCTTAATTTGAACATACCTTTTTGTCTGATTTCTGTGTAGCATTCTTAACGGACAACCTAAACAGATGGGGCTGAAGGAATTGCTGCAGGTGAGTACTTGCTGGCCTTACAAGTCTACTGTGCTTGCCCCATTCGTTGTATTGTTATTTTGAATGAACAGTTCTTTTTATTGCCTTCCAGCATAGCTTGAAATTGATTTGTTTGTCCTGACTTATTGATATTCTTTAATAACTTTCATGTCCATATGAAATACATAGATATATTCATGTACAAAGTCAGAAATATGTGTTATATTTGGCTTTTCCCTTTTCATTTTATTTTAAATATGTTGAGTCATTGGAGGTAATTTTTGATTGTGTTCAATGGTGTCAATTGATCAATGTAGCCAACGCCACCTAGTGGGATAAGACTTTTTTGTTGGCTTGTTGCAATAGCTGACTGCTAATTGTCTTTGCTTGTATGTAAAATTGGACATCATGTACCATTGTTGATTTACAACTGATGGAACAGCATAGTGTAAGGGAATGAATGTTTAAATATCTCCCAAGCCCTTTCCAATATTGTTTTCTGATATGTGATGTTGGGTGGAAGTAAAGGATAACAATCATGCAAAAAGAATAACAAAGTTTCATGAGATCAATGCTGGATCCTCTGAGGTCCAAACGACAGAAAAAAAAGAAAAGGAAAAAAATTGTTGGATCCAAAACAATAATTCTCCATTTAATGTTAGTCATTCAGACTAAAGTTCCCTTCTCCCATGTTGTTTACATCACTACTTAATTTATTATAAAATGATTGGTACTTATTTACTTGCTTGGCCTGTCATGTGACTGAAGCTGGGAAGCTGGTTGTGCAACCCATGGAATTTTCACGGAGAGTTGTGGTCGAAGTGGAGGGACTGGGCCTATCTTGGTTGGGGGCTACGGGAACACCACATAGTACAAGCCCATATATATTGTAAAATTAGTAGTTAGGTTGTAGCATGTAGCCAATCTCAGTAACAATGAGGATTCAAGTGTAGTCTATTGGGATTAGGGTTTGAGTATTGAGCAGCTACTCCTTGTAACCTACTGTGCTCATAATGAATTTTCTCTCTGTTTTGCTTGTGGATGTAGGCCTATAGCCTGTAGGTTGAACCACGTTAAATTCCATGTCCATTTTGTCTTATCCTTATTCTCTGTTTGTGCACTTGGTTACAACAAACTAGCATTAAAGTGCTCCTCTTTGGGGTGCAATCTAGATTTTACAGAAATCTTTATCAAGAAAGTATGATGTGGAGAAGTTTAATGACAAAAGGAGTTTTGGGCTGTGGAGAATCAAGCATAAGTCTTCATCTTACAAGTTCTGTGGAAGGTGGTTGAGGATCAATTTCCAAGAGATGATCGAGTGTAAAAGGAATGATTCATGGGAGAGAGCTGAGTGTGGTTTTCGTAAGCATCACTGATAGTGTATCGCAGGAGATGGCCAATAGGCAATAAGACAATGGCATGATAAATGCATCTTGCCATTGCAATAAAACTCAGCAAAAACCTTCCATGATCTTCCTTAATAAAGTCCCAACAGTTTTGAAAGAAAGCAATCATGTAGCCATCAGGCCCTGCAGCCTTTTCCTTGTCCAAACACCAAATAGCTCTTCGAACTTCCTCTTCTTTGAAAGGCCTCTAAAGCCAACAAGCCTTTTGAGTATTAGATCTTCTATGAATGGCCCGTAAGTCTTCGTGTACAAGCTATAGAAACTAGTAATTTCACCTGCAATCAAACCAAGATTATAAATTTGGCAACTATATTCAAGCTCCAACTCCTTAATAACAGTTTTTCTTCTTCTGCTGGCAGCCACTGTAGTGTTTTTAGCATCTTATGTGGGAGTGTTTCCTGTAATTTCTTTTATTATTTGGTGTTGGCTAACTGTGCATCAGGTCATGTAGTGGCTTTGTTTTTTTTAAGTTGGATTGTGCTAATTTTTCTTTTTTTCCTGGCTTAATATTTAACCTTACTTCAGGCATTCATAGACTTCAGATGCTCTGTTGTTGAGAGACGTGCAAGATTTAAGCTTTCACAAGCACAAGAGAGAAGACATATTGTTGAGGTATGTCACAAATACTGTAAGTTCTATTTGTGTATGTATGCATTGTCATGTGCATAGAGAGTATAATACTTTCAGATTTATTTCATTGTTGGAGGGGTTATAATTATAAATACGTTTTTGTGTGTTTGTTTCTGTGAGTTACAGTTGCTATGAAAGTGATAGTTGAAGAAACCAGTGTAACACCAAACATTTATTTTTGTACATGATCAGGCATGTGTTGTTGCATATATAACTAGTTTATGTTGATAGTGGTTATCATATTGTAGTTAAGAGTTATCAGCTCCTTGGAGTCCTTTAACTTATATTTGTAATGTATCACATATTTAGAGTATTTGAACTTGAGATTCATGAAATCATTGTTGCACACCTTACATTCATAAAGTACTTAGATGATTTCATCTGTGTTATTTATAGCCTAAGGTGTTAGTTTCTTCTCATAATGTCTCATTCTTTCATCGTTTGCATACACATGCAAAGCAACTAACAATGTTAAGTTTTTTCTTTTGCATCCTGAATTTTGAGAAAACCTATTGTACACATTTTAATTGTGTCAAAATCATTCTATTGGTTTCATGGGCAATGCAGCAAATGAATGAGACACATCATTTGTTGGGGTTGAAAATGATTGTCTCATAGGTAAAGAAACTAGGGTGGACATTTCTTTGATACTCAAATTAGGGAAAAAGCTGTGAAATGAGCTTCAGAGTTTAGGCACCACTTTGAATTCTTGGAACATAAAGGAAAATGGGTCAAAACTAGTGATTTTTACATGTGGAGATCTTGTGTTTGTTTTTTGTATAGAAATATCTTGCAATGGTTGTTTTTGACAATGGTGGTTTTTCCTTTCACTGGACTTGGAATAAAGATGGAAGTGAAAATTGGGTTGATAATTATGCACAACACATTGCTTGCTATGTTGGTTGGAGATCTGTGATGCTCCCTACTATTAACTTATAATGTTGTTATGTTTTTAGCTTGGTGGCATAATTGTTCATTAGGCTTATTCATGGTGCTCTGCTCATGGTTGTTTTTGATATTATTTCTCTTGCGGATTTGTCAAAGAGATTAAAGTATGGTGTTATATTTATTTCTTTTTGTTGAAAACTATGTAAATAGTGTCTAGATTCGTTGTATAAGCTGACCAAATCATGTAATTATGGTAATTAGGATCTTTGTATTTATTGTAATAGGTCTACATAATTCAACCTCTGTTATGTAGTTTAGACACACGGTTTTCTTCATATGTCTTTCTTTTCTCTCTTTCAACATGGTATCCAGAGCCTAAAGAGAGGTAACCTTAGAATCGTGCATGCTTGGTGAGATCACTGCTCTCCGATGAAATTTTTTTTTTGGCTAAACCATGTTTCCACTCTGGTTTGCCGGCCTTTTTCCTCCTGCTGTATCCTCTTTCCAATAGACCCACTCCTTTGTTGCTGTCCGCCGTTGTTTGTTGCTGTCAGTCGCCATCTGTCTAACTTTTGGCTACTTTTCTGACAACCTTTCTGGCCGGTGACCCCACCATTGAAATCACCTCTCTCTATTCGACCAGAACCCAGAAGCCCGACCCTAGCAACCCCACGACACGCCTACATGCGCCTTCAACAGTATCCGCGCACAGCAATGCACGCTGCTATTTCGCCAGGGCGTGACGGCGCAAGGGCCACCCCCTTCGGCTGCTCTTTGCAACGCCGTGCTCGCCCTTCTCTCCTCTTTCTGGATCTTCCCTCGCCTTTTGAGTTCGTGACCGTTTGTTGCGACCCCCTTTTGAATTGGTGCGTTCAAGTACTATTTGGTTGTGTTTTTGGCCTCTTGTTTACTGATCAATGTCTAGTTTTACCTCCTCAGATAGCTCTAAGGACACCCCGAAGGTTGAGTATGCATATTTTTTACAGTGGTTTGCACAACGTAAGTCCTATGGTTTTTTTGCTCCAACGGTTGCCTATGTCGACTTTCTGAAGTAGTTTGAGCAACGTCAGACCTCTAGTTCCACTGCCTCTGTTGTACATATTGGTACTTCATTTGCTTGTCTCTCTCGTTCCCCATCCATTGGTACTTGGGTTCTTGATTTTGGTGTGACTGACCATATTTATGGTAATAAGACTCTTTTCTCCAACCTTTCTCACAATGGTTATTTGCCTACTGTCACTTTAGCAAATGGTTCCAAGTCCCAATCCCTAGGGATTGACACTACCCATCCCCTCCCTTCCCTTTCAGTAGACTCTATCTTTTATGTTCCTGGGTCTCCTTTTAATTTGCTTTCCGTTGGTCGTTTGACTTGGTCTCTTGATTGTATGATTACCTTTACTAAAGACTCTGTCATTCTGCAGGACCAGAGTTCGGGTCGGATTCTTGGCACCAGATGTGAGTCCCATAGCCTCTACTAGCTCTCCAACTCCTCTCGTGTTTGCGCTATCAAGGATTCCCCTCTCACCATCCATGTACAGTTGGGTCATCTTAGCCTTCCTAAACTACAAAAATTGGTGCCCAGCCTCTCTAAGTTGTCGAGTCTCCCTTGTGAGTCATGTCAACTAGGAAGACACACCCGTAGTCCGTTTCCTAGTAAAGTCAACAGTCGAGCGTCATCTCCTTTTGCTTTAGTACATTCTGATGTTTGGGGTCCCAGTCGTACTGTTTCTACTCTAGGGTCTAGATATTTTGTCATTTTCATTGATGATTACTCTCGCTGCACTTGGTTATTTTTGATGCAAAATTAGTCTGAGTTCTTTTCAATATTTTAGAACTTTTATCATGAAATTAAAACTTAATTTGGTGTTCCTATACGTAGTTTGCGTAGTGATAATACTCATGAGTATTTGTCTCAACCATTTTAATCCTTTATGGCTTCTCATGGCATTCTTCACCAAACCTCTTGTGCTCGTACCCCTCAACAAAATGGGGTTGCTGAACGTAAAAACAGACATCTCGTAGAAACAACTCGGACCCTTTTACTTCATAGTAATGTTCCTTTCCGCTTCTGGGGCGATGTAGTTCTTACTACCTGTTATCTAATTAGCCACATGCCCTCCTCTGTGCTTGATCACTAGGTCCCTTACTCTATTTTATATCCCCACCAACCTTTGCATTCCCTACCACCTCGTATATGTCGGTCTACCTATTTTGTTCATAATCTCACTCTTGGTCTTGATAAACTTTCCACCCGATCTATTAAGTGTGTTTTTCTTAGTTACAATCGATCCCAAAAGGGTTATCGTTGTTGTTCCTCTGATCTCCGACATTACGTTGTCTCGGCCGATGTTACCTTCTTTGAGTCTGTTCCCTTCTTCCAGTCTCCTCCATCGACTCTTGAGCCTATCTCTGAGGTATTACCCGTCCCTCTTCCTCTTATCACTGTTGAGTCAGATACACCTCCGACCCCCCATGTCGAGAAACCTACCACTACTATTCGCCTCTTCTAGGTTTATCATCGTCGGCCACATCAACCTCCACCGCCCCTAACACCACCAGAAGTTGCAGAGGTCAATGTGGACTCTCCTTCGGCACCAATTCTTTTACCAACTCCGGCATTGCCTCTTGAGCTTGACCTTCTCATTGCTTTCTAAAAAGGTATACACTGTATACAGTCTACTCATAACCCTTCTCCTCACTATGTTACTTTGAGTTATCATCGCCTATCTTCTTCGCATTATGCTTGTCTTTCTTCCTTGTCTTCTGTGTCTATTTCTAACTCTCCAGGTGACGCTTTATCTTATCCTGGGTGAAGACAAGCTATGATCGATGAGATGTGTGCCTTTCAGAGCAGTGGTACTTAGGAACTTATTCCTCTTCCTCCCGGGAAGTATGTTGTAGGCTGTCGTTGGATTTATATGGTCAAGTTTGGCCCTAATGGCAAGATTGATCGCCTCAAGACTCGTCTGGTGGCGAAAGGGTATACCTAAATTTTTGGCTTGGCTTATGGGGACACTTTCTCGCCCGTGGCAGAGATGGCTTTGGTTTGACTTTTTCTGTCAATGGTTGCTATTCGCCACTAGCTCCTTCATCAGTTGGACATCAAGAATGCTTTTCTCCATGGTGATCTAGAAGAAGAGGTTTACATGGAGCAACCACCAGGGTTTGTTACTTAGGGGAGTCTTCTGGACTAGTTTGTCGTCTTCACAAATCTCTGTATGGTCTTAAATAGTCTCTTAGGGCTTGGTTTGACCGATTTAGTACTATAGTTTAGCAGTTCGATATGACATGCAATGAGGTTGACCACTCTGTCTTCTATCGTCATTCAACTTAAGGGTGTATTTATTTGATTGTGTATGTCGACGACATTGTTATTATTAGTAGTGATCACCATGGCATAATTCAGGTAAAACAATATCTTAGTCATCACTTTCAGACCAAAGATCTTGGCAAACTTTGATACTTCTTGGGAATAGAGGTGACACAATCCAATGATGGTATAGTAATTTCACAGAGGAAGTATGCCACGGACATTCTTGAGGAAACAGGTCAGTTGAATACAAAGTTTGTTGACACTACCTCACTGTTACTTGTTCTGACATCTCCTTTGTGGTTAGTGTGGTAAGTCAGTTTCTAAATTCACCTTGTGATGCACATTGGGATGCAATGATTCACATCCTAAAGTATATTAAAGGAGCTCCTGGAAGAGGCCTTGTCTAAGAAGATAAGGGTTACACTCAGATTGTTGGATTCTCAGATGCTGATTGGGCAAGTTCTCCTCTTGATAGAAGATCCACTTTTGGGTTTTGTGTATTCATCGGGAGTAATATGATATCCTGGAAGAGTAAAACAAAATGTGGTCGCAAGATCAAGTGTTGAAACAGAATATCGAGCCATGGCCTCAGCTACTTATGAACTCATTTGGTTGAAACAGCTACTTAAAGAGCTTTGATTTGGGGAAATTATGCAAATTAAACTCATTTGTGATAATCAAGCTGCATTGCATATCGTCTCTAATTCAATGTTTCATGAGAGGACCAAACATATTGAGATAGACTGTCATTTTATTAGAGATAAGATCCTATCTGGAGACATCACCACTAGCTTCGTCAATTCAAATGATCAACTAGCAAATGTTTTCACTAAGTCTTTGAGAAGTCAACGGATAAGTTATATTTGTAACAAAGTTGGTGCATATGACCTATATGCTCTAGCTTGAGGGAGTGTTGAAAACTATGTAAATAATGTCTAGATTCGTTGTATAGGCTAACCAAATCATGTAATTATGGTAATTAGGATATTTGTATTTATTGTAATAGGTCTACATAATTCAGCCTCCGTTGTGTAGTTTAGACACAGTTTTCTTCATATGTCTCTCTTTTTTCTCTTTCAACACTTTTCTTTGTGTTCTTTTGTTTTTCTCATTTCCCTTTTGGAGAATGTCTTCTTGTCGATTCTTTTGTAGTCTCTTCCATCCTCTTTGCTAAAATATTTAAATTTTCTTTTATAAGAAAGGAAAAAGGAAAATATATGGTTTTGGAAAATCTAATGCTTGAAGATGGAATCAGACTAATTATCAAGGTTACGTATTTTTTTCTTTTTTCCTGAGCATCTTGGCTGTAAGCATATGTTCTGTACAAACTCAGGGTATTCTTATTGGGTTTGATAATCTGGATGGGGTGATTCGCATAGTACGTGAAGCTTCGAGTAACTCGATCGCATCAGCTGGTCTACGTAATGGTAAAATCTTTATTTTAAGCATATTTATTGATTTTGCTTGATTGTAAATCTCTCCTCTAAATATGTAATTTTAAGACATATGAAGAGGCTGCTTTCATTATTTCATAGATGCTGATACTCTGTTGGAAGCTATTTATTTCATATCCTTATCTTTTGAAAAGTTCTACTTATTATTGAAATGAAATCCATGTAACCATGGCTTGACATTCTTGATCTTTTAGCTATCTAATGTCAATGAGTAATATCCATTTGCAGAGTTCAATCTCTCTGAGAAACAAGCTGAAGCGCTTTTGGACATTAGCCTAAGAAGACTTACCCTTCGCGAGGTGCATTAAAATCATGCCAATCACTAGACTAGAATAATTTGATGTTTTTCTTTATTGAGATTGCTATAAATATGCTTTTGATAAGAGCAGAGGTAGAATTATAAGCTTTGTGCTGTGCAGAGTGGAAACTTTGTGGCTGAAAATAAATCTCTAATGGAACAAATTTCAAAGTTAGAGGAACTGTTGTCCAGCAGGAAAAATATACTGGAGGTATAGTTTCACTTTGAATATGTATTTCTCTTATTCATAACTTACTGAATTAGCTTTCTTAAAATTTTGATTGGTTAGAGGCTAACCTGTTGAGTTAGCTCATTAAGTCTATTTGTTCAGTGTGATACTGGTATTAACCAGTTGCTGGTATGGCAATTTGTAAACTTGTATTATTTTCCTCCAAATTGTTAATGCTGTTCCTATCTGATGTAGGTTAAAAATCCCTAGGGTTAAATCTCTAGCACTGAAGGGAACTAGGGAGGAAAAAGTATTGGCAAAGAGATATTGTACACAAGTAGAGGGATGGTCTTCCATTTAACAAGAGGGGAAATACAAATTGTTGAAACACAGAAACAGAGTGTTTGAGAGAAATTATGTGTATTGTGAGTGAATTAAGTACAGGAGCTAATCAAGGACTAATTTTTGAGCTAATTACAGCTATTAGCTGCAGTCATAATTATAATTGACTAATATTCTAACGTGCATTAAATATGCTCATCTATCTAGACTACTATGTTAATGAATCTAGACTAGTATTATAACACGCCCTGAATCTGAAGCCTACTAAGCTCTCAACTTGCTACAAATAAACTCTCTTAAAGAAAATAAAAAATATAATGGGTGGAATAAACCATGTAGTTGGAGACACAACACAGCAAAATCAGGCATCACAAACCAGGTCAGAAGAAGATTAGAACTTGAAACAGCTCGATCAACAGCTTGAGGCTGGAAGGGAACACAACAAACTACTCAATTATGTAGCCAGACAACCAAACTGGGCCAATAACTCAGCAATAAATGCAAGAATAGGAACCAAACAGCCTGAACAGTGCCATACAGCAGCCAAACACAGGAAGCAAGCCAAACAAAGGTAAGAGCAGTGAAATCCATGTAGGAATAAGCTGATCCAAGGCAAACTAAGAAAAATAGAGCAAAAACACTGGTGAGAATATAGTATCCCTGGCAGGAATAAGAGCCAAACAGCTGCAAAATCGGAAGGAATAAGCCAAACACAGGCCGGAGTATGGTATCCCATGTAGGGACAGCGGGCAAACAGACCTAACAGCAGCAAAAGAAAGGCGGGAAAGCCGGGATCTGGCCGCGAGAGGGTAACCTGATCTGTGGTAGTCACCAGAGAATATGGCCACCTGAGTGGGGTGTGAGTAATGGCGTGTGGCTGAGTTTCTGGTGGTGATCTCCCACCTTATAGCTTATCGATAGCTTCTGGACACAATGTTGATGTCTATTTTTGAAGAGCTGATTGGAAATGGTTGATAAAGCAATGGCAGCCATTGATGAATTTTTTGGTGACGAAACTGGCAAGATCCTGGTTAGAAATCGGAGCAAACAGGCCTGGGCTTGAGCAGAATGGGTGAATCGGCCTGGTCTGTAGAAATATGGCTTGAAAAGGTGCTGAATTTGGCATCATGTGCTTGCGAATGGCTGTAAAGGCTGCCAGAGATGGGTGGCGCATGGCGGCGTTTGGTGTCTGGCTAGGCCGATGACCTAAAGATTCATGGTCCTGTCGGTTGACACCATCTGCATCCAACATGGGGTTGGCTTGTCAGTTTGACATTGGGAAAGGCAAGAACTAGATATGGCATGTGCGGCAGAGAGGAAAAGCATGCCAGGAAAGTGAACAAAGCCACTAATGTTTGCCGGAAAGGTGCTTGGCAGCCATGGGTAGGAGGGAAAACTATGATTTCAGTGGCCAGAGTTGGTCCACGGACAATGGGAAGGAGAGTAACAGGACATTTGGAACATGGCAGTGGAATAGTGTATTACTATTAGGTGTACCGGTACCGTGTTAAAACTTAAAATAGTGTATGAGAGAAATTTTACCTGTTGTGTACACAGTCCATCTGGTATACTGTGATCGCATTACAAACAGGATCTAATTATGGACTAATTAGAGAGATAATTGACAGCTATTAACTGCAGCCATAACTATAGTTGACTATTATTCTAACAAATGCTAAATATGCTTTCTTGACAAGTATTCTAACATAGAATAAAAGCTTATGTTTAGTAAACCTGTTAGGATGTTACAGCCATTAAACCCCTTTATACAGAATAAAAAGCGTAATAAAAAAATCCTCACGCTTGGAATGGATATAAACTTAGTTGTCTGAAGTAACTTAAACAAAAAGAAACTAAAAAACATAGCTGAATCAGAGTTGTCAATAACGGCTGGAGCAGAGGTCTTGTGCTCCCAGATGTTTGTTGTGTGGCGTTTCAGCATAGTGGTTGTCGCAATCAGAGATAGCAGCCATAGTGATCACGACACTATTTTCACACTAACCAGCCTTTGTTTCGCACTGGCATGGCAGCCTCGAAATCAGTCTCGCACCCAACTTCTTCCTCTATTTCTCACGGCAGCCTCTGTTTTGCAAGGTCCTGCCATTGTTTCACATGCTTCAGCCACTGTTTCGTAATTTTCACATCTCTACTTCCTTTCTTTCCTCTAGTTATTTGGGTCTTAATGATGAATGTGTCCTAAGTTTTGAGTTCTGAGTATCAATTTTGTGTGTATTTCAAATTTCTGAAGTTTTTATATTGTATCCACTATCTTTGGTGCAGTGGCTGCTTTGTGATCTGCTTCTGCTATGCCACTGTAGCATTTTTGGGGGTGGCCACTCCGTGCTGCATTATGCCATTAACTACTTTGATATGAATATGAAATAGCACTGCTAGAGTAGCATGAACAATACTAATCAACAATAGCTTGAAGAGCAATCCAACAGTTAACTGAAATTGATCCCCTTTGCCTTGCACCGCTATCTTCTTTATTGTTGGCTTACCTACAGTATATGCCTTCGGCGTTGTGATTAGTTTGCTACCTATGTTGATTGATGTGTGCTAATACTCATATCCATGAAGTCAGATGGGCGTTGAATTATTTATTTTTTCAAATGAATTCATTTTTTTGTTTAATATTCCATATGTAATATGCACTTCAATTTCTCCTCATTGCAGAAATTTGAGATGTTTATCCCTGGATTGCTTTATGAACTTCTGTATCTTCTTGTAAATTGTCATTGCTTCAAACTTCTAATTTTATTTGGAATAGCTTTTACTTTAATATTTACATGTTCAAAACAAATAAAACAAAAACTTACTGGAGACCTTCAAATGTACCTTATATATATTCTCTCTCTCTCTCTCTCTCTCTAGATTATTTCTACTGTGACTCATGACACATTAGAGACTATTGACATTGCTAAAAAATGTCATTAATTAGTCATAACAACCTTCAAGTGCAAGTTTTTGGGTTTGACTGCTGCAATTCCTTATAGCTAAACTTTACTGGAGGCCTTCTAATGAACCATATTTCATCTCTCTCTCTAGATTATTTCTATTGTGACTCATGGCTCATTAGAGAGCTATTAACATTGCTCAAAAAAGTTATTTATTTATTTGGGATGATCATTGTGACCTCTTTCTCATATTTTTAGCTTATAGAACAAGAAGCAATTGAGCTGAAAAATAAGTTTGCCAGTCCAAGGCGATCAACGTTGGAGGACACAGATAATGGTCAACTTGATGACATTGATGTTATTCCAAATGAAGATATGCTATTGGTATGTGGCAGCCGGAGTATAAAGCTTAATTTTGCACTTTCCTTCTTCCATTTATAGGTCACTAAGTGATTCATGTGTTCATGATGTTGTCTTTTATTTTCAGGCACTTAGTGAAAAAGGTTATGTGAAACGGATGAAGCCAAGCACTTTTAACCTACAAAATCGTGGAACAATTGGCAAATCAGTAGGAAAACTGAGAGTGAATGATTCAATGTCTGACTTTCTTGTTTGTCGTGCACACGATCATGTCCTTTATTTCAGGTTCTCTTATGTTCTGTTGCCAAAAGTAAAATAATTTCTGTCTATTGAAATTTCAGACCATTAGGTTTATAGAACAAAGAGGAAAAAGGCTGTCTCGAAAATGGCTCAAATTTATTTATTGTTTAATTTCAAGAGACTTATATTTCTAGAAGCACAGTAAGCCATGTATAGAAAACCCAAATCTTTAGAACAAATAGCCTGAGCATAAGACTCATGATTAACTACTAATATGTATTCCTGAACGCAACTAACTAAATTATAAATTTCCAAATCTTTAATCCGTAAATCTGAATTACATCATCATCCATAATTAATATAATTAACAAAAATGTTGAGAGATTGTACAGTTTTGCTTTGTTGATTTTTTTTATTCTCTGTCCTCTCTTTATTTTTATTTTGTAAGGAGGATCTCTTATCCTCCTAACTCTATGTAATCTTTTTCTCATCGTCATGAATTTCTTCTTTTATCCGAATTACATCATTATCCATAATTAATATAATTAACAAAAATGTTGAGAGATTGGACAGCTGTGCTTCGTTGATGATTTTTATTCTGTCCTCTTTTTATTTTTATTTTGTAAGGGGGATTTCTTATCCTCCTAAACTATCTGTAATCTTCTTCTCATCGTCATGAATTTCTTCTTTTATCAATGTATATAGATTCACTTCATTTTTCATCATGATGTGCGTAGTACCTAGACTTAGTTTTGTGTTGGTATGTGCCTTCTTTCTTGAAAAGCTCTCTAGAAGATACTGAGCTTGTAAGTTAGCTTGTTCTATGGCTTTGCTTTGCATGTTGAGTTATTAACAACCATCCTTTATCAAGGATATGGCATTATGTTGGCTTCATTCAGAATCTTTCATTTTCGATTCTCTTCTTAGTTGGGTTTATTTTTTTACTGCTACATATTTGAAATCATTGCATTGCAGCTGATGTAGTTACGTTTGAATATGGCATGGCTTGTGAAATTTAATTTTCAGTGATAAGGGAACAGTATACTCAGCTCACGCCTACAAAATTCCAGAATGTAGCCGGACTGCTGCTGGCACACCACTTGTCCATGTATTTGTTTGTCCTTATTCTCTCTCTCTCTCTCTCTGTGTGTGTGTGTAGGCACAAACATACATGCCAGAAAAATGGGCATAGGCATACAATACCTACAGGCATGCAACAAAAAGGTTCAGACAAAAAGTGGGATAATGGAGATAATTAAAAAGAAAAAGTAATGGAGTTATGGATGGATAATATATATAAGGTGGGGATCTATTTACTGCAAGAATAAATCTTCTACACTTACTCCGTTGAATAACTTCTTGTAAAATGCGAATTTTGCCAATCCAATGGTTAAATCAAGTCATGTTACTGAAATGATCATGCATACCAAATTTGAGACCAATCGGACAATTGTATGTATCTAATCTAATAATTGACATTTACTTATATTTTGAAAAACATATTATACATTAAAACAAAGTAATTAAATGAAGTACAAACTGTTTTTAAAATTTTATAAATTCTATGGGATTAATCTATCTCATGAGAACTTTCGATTCAATGGTTGGATTAATGAAACTCAGCATTTATAAAAAGTTATTTGACAGTGTTAGTATGTCAAGACTTACTCTTGGAGTAAGTGGATCCTTATATATATATATATATATATATATATATATATATATATATTCGACGCACACATGGTGGTAAAATGGGCAATCACCTACAGGCATGCGATAAAAAAAGTTCAGAGAGAGTGGGATAATGGAGTTATTTATGGAGAGAAGTGGAGAAAGAAATTAGGATTTGACTATTTACAAAAATTTTAATTATATATTTATACTTACAACCATGCATTTTTTTAAATTTTTTTAACAAACACTTGAATAAATAAGGACCTGAAAGACAAGTTGCTTAAAATAACTCTTTTTCTATGTTGTTACATTTGAGCCAGATCTTATCTTTATCTGAGGGTGAAAGAATAACATCAATTATTCCTGTGAGTGAGTTTGCTGAAGATCAGTTTTTGCTGATGCTTACAATGCAAGGCTATATCAAGAGAGTACCCTTGAATTCTTTTTCATCAATCAGGTCGACTGGAATCATTGCAATTCAGTTGGTTTGTTCTCTTATTTGAGTTCTCTACGTCTACATTACCTTTTCTTCATTGTATTGTGATACTGCTAGATTAGTGGTTAAAATCCTTATCTATAAATATTATTCATCCATACCATTTAACTTGAAAGGTTCCTGGTGATGAGCTGAAATGGGTTCGTCATTGTACAAATGATGACTTTGTGGCCATGGCTTCACACAATGGAATGGTCATACTGAGCCTATGCAGTAAGGCAAGTTGCTGTTAGTTATTATTTCTATTTCTTTTGTTAAAATTTAAATTTCGAATTCTGCGAACATTGTAATATGAGCAACTTAAACCACTATATCTGTGAAAAAATTCATTGAAAATAAAAGATTGAATTGATATGATATAATTTTATTGATATGGTGTGATCTCTTTGGAATAACTTGGTGTTCAAAATGGTGTCAAGTACTGTCAACTATTTGGAATAATTTGGTGTAGAAAATTTAGGTGGTGTTTGGTTTGTTTTTTATTTTCATTTTTAGTTAGTATGTATTCTTTAATAATTACAAAAATGGCACCTTGTTTTCATTATATTTCCTGTTTTCAAAGTTTTGTGAAGGAAATTGTAACACCTAAGTCTTTTATAGTCTTTCTACAATTATAAATTATAATACTTCGTAGACTCATATAAATTTAGATCTATGGAATTTTCTTGTGTCTAACTTAATTTTAGGATAATAACATCACTTTTACTCACTATCTTTTTAATTTAGTACCTAATTGGAATTCATACCAATGTTCAACATTCAGCAAAATTCCCAAAGCTTTCCAGATTTACGTGTTAGTATGCTAACTACCATAGGATACATGTCTATTTAATCTTAGTTCATCTTATCTAATTGATTTCTTCCTAACTAGACCACTTCTGTCGCAAATTTCTGCCCATATAACTTAAATGTCTTAAAGGGAAGTAGTTGACCATGAGATTTTTTATGTTGTTCATAACACCTCTAATCTTAACGTTATGAAAATTCAGTGTTAATTAGATCTATTTGATGGACAAGGACTTCACCAAATAGTAGCCTAAGTTTTAGCTTACAACATAAGACTTGAGGGCCCTATCTTGGTTAGAGGTTTATTTTCTAATCGAGTTTTCACTCAACTCCAGCTTACTTACTTGTAATAGTAAATATTAATTTCCATAAAATCAGTAACCATTTTTTGACATAGCCTTCGATTATCATATACACAATAAGAGAATTATATATATATTTACATGAATTACTGACCTAATCCCTTGATCAATTCATTATATTTAGTTTATAAACTTGGTAATCTCTAAGTATATTAAACTTATCGAAGCTGTGCATTTTCTTTAGACACACATCCAGCTCCACCCTTACAGAATAAAATACATCATTACAATCCCTTATAGAGGGTATTAAGAGCATTAGGTCCCCTGGTTCATCCATGAGTTCTTACACACAAATGGTGCTTGTTAACACTTAACCAAATACATAACATGCTACATAAGACACAACTTGAGCACGTCAAAATAAACATCATTTCCATTCGTTTCTGTCAGCCCTGTGGTGACTAACTCCTGAAATCTGGAAGTTATCGAAACAGCAACAAAGAATGAGAATTAAATTCCCTATAGATGGTCAACTAGTATAAAACAATTTTAGCAATTATGAGCACTTCCAGCTGAAAACAGAACAACAATCTAAGACTTGAATTTAGAGAATGACTCAGAGAAATTTAGAGGAAAGGTTTCTGAATCTGCTTGAGTGAATGACACTCAGCACACATGATATGTCATATACGCCAAGCTTGTTACATATATAATTAATTCGAGGACCTCAGAGAGATTTGGTGAAAACATTGGCCAGTTGCTCATTGGAATTAACGAAAGCAGTAGCAATTTCTCCGGATTGAATCTTCTCCCTCACAAAGTGACAATCAATTTCAATGTATTTTGTTCTTTCATAAAATACTGGATTTGAAGCTATATGCAAAGATGCTTGATTATCACACACAAGCTTCATAGATTGCTCTTTATAAACACCTAACTCCTTTAGCAATTGTTTTAGCCATATAAGTTCACATGTTGCAACTGTCATTGCTCGATACTCGAATTCGACACTTGACCTAGCAACCACAATTTGCTTCTTACTTTTTCAAGATATCAGATTACTTCCAAAAAGAACACAATATCCTGAGGTAGAACGTTTGTTTGAGGGAGAACCTGCCCAATCAGCATTTGTATAATCACATATTTCCATATGGCCTTTATCCTCATAGTGCATCCCTTTTCCTGGAGCTCTTTTTTGATATATCTAAGCACCCGAACAACAACATCCCAGTCTGAGCCACATAGGGAATCAAGGAATTTACTCAACACTGTTCCATCAAAAGAAATATATGGCCTAGTTACTGTGCGATAGTTCAGTTTCCCAATCATTCTTCGATACTGTCCAGGGTTTGATAATCGCTCCCCCTATCTTGGAAGAAGTTTGGCATTGGAATCCATGGATATATTGATGGGCTTACATCCTGTCATGCCAGCTTCTTCTAGAATATCCAAGGCATATTTCCTCTCGAAAATAGAAAAACCATGTCTAGATTATGCAACTTCTATACCAAGAAAATATCGAAGCTTGCCAAGATCCTTAGTCTGAAAGTGCTTGAACAAATATTGCTTCAACTATTCAATACCGACTCAATCATTACCGGTAATAACAATGTCATCCACATAGACAACAAGGTAGATGCATTGATCAGGAGAATGGCACCGATAGAAAACAAAATGATCGGCTTCACTTCTGGTCATGCCAAAGGCTTGTACAACAGTACTGAAACGTCCAAACCAAGCTCGCGATGATTGCTTTAGACCATACAGAGATTTATGGAGCTTACAGACTAGTCCAGACTCCTCTTGAGCAACAAAACCAGGTGGTTGCTCCATGTAGACTTCCTCCCATAAATCTCCATGAAGAAAAGCATTTTTTATATCGAGCTGATAAAGAGGCCAGTGACAAACTGTAGCCAAGGCAAGAGATAAACGAACGGAAGCAATCTTGGCTATTGGAGAAAAAGTGTCACTATAATCAAGATCATAAATTTGGGTGTAGCCTTTAGCCACCAAACGAGCTTTCAACTGATCGATAGAGTCATTAGGGCCAACCTTCATTGTAAACACCCAACGACAGCCAACAACAGACTTACTAGGTGGTCGAGAAACTAGATCCCATGTGCCATTAGAATGTAGGGCATGCATCTCATCAATCATAGCTTATCGCCAACCTGGATGAGATAGTGCTTCACCTGTGATTTTGGGAATAGAAACAGAGGACAAACTCAAAACAAAAGTGTAATATCGAGGAGAAAGACGATCATAACTCAGGAAGGCATAAAGAGGATGAGGATTGGAAGTAGAACATGTACCTTTTCGAAGAGCAATGGGAGGACTATATGATGTAGGATCCAAATTAGGAGAAACAACTGGTGAAGGTGGCGAGTTATCAGGGACATCTTCCACAGTAGGCATGACATTAGTAGAGGGACAAGTGCGATGACGATAGACAATAGGTGAACGTGGAGGACCAATAGAGGGACTAGGACTTGATGAACTTTCGGGACTAGGTGATATGATAACAGGAGAAGGATCATAGACAAGAACAAGAAGTATAGTGTTCACCTGAGAGATATCTGTAGACGAAGTGAAGAAAGGTTGTTGCTCGAAAAAAGTGACATCAGTAGAAACAATATAACAACCTAGATCAGGTGAATAACAGCGGTACCCTTTCTGAAGATGAGAATAACCAAGAAAGAGACATTTGAAAGCTTTTAAAGTGAGTTTGTCTTTTCCAGGAGTAAGATCATGAACAAAATAGGTACAACCAAAGACATGCGGAGAAACAAGGTAAGCAGGATTATCAAGAAACAATATAGTGTGAGGAATTTTATCATGTAAAACAGAGGAGGGCATGCGATTAATTAAATAACAAGCCGTAAGAACAACATCCCTCCCAAAAACGAAGAGGAACATTCATATGAATGAGTAAAGTTCGGAGTTGAGGCCGGACGCGCTGATGGTGGCTAGTTGGGCTGACAGACAGTGGCAGCGCGTGGGGTTTCTAATGGCGGTGCGGCTTCGGGGTTGGGCCGATCTTGAGATGTGGGACCTGATTTTAGTGGCTGTGACACCAACTGGGGTGTTGAATAGTCGCCGGAAGTTGAATAGTTGCTGGAAAAGTTGCTGGTAGGATGCGCGGCAGAGATTGAGACTGTCGGTAAGACGTGTGGCTGAGAAATTTTATCATTGGACAATGATTTAGGATAGTTGAACAAAGTTGGGTCGAAACTTTCTCTGATACCAACTTGAATTTAGAGAATGACTTAGAGAAATTTTTGTTTTTGATAAAAAAAGAAATATTATTAGATGAGAAGAAGAGAGTACAAAGAAAGAGGATAAGAAATCCTCACAAAAAAAAACAAAAAGAAACAATTAAAACCTATGTGGGAAAATCATGCAACAAGGCATGCCAATCCCTTTGCATGTCTACCAAAGAAACACCACTAAAAAGACTATGAGCAGAACACCAAAGGGATGCCAAAAGAGTAACTCGATCCCAAACGAAGTCTAGAGTCGAAAAGGAGTCCTTGAAGATTCTAACATTCCTTTCCAACCAAATACACCAAAGAACTGCAAAAATAAAGCATTGCCACAAAATCTTTGCTTCTTTACGAGCACCAAAACCTCTAAACTTGGTAAGGAGAAAAAGATGCAAATCCAACAGGCAAACCCAAGACTCTCCAAAAATCCCAAAAAGTCTATTCCAAAGATAATTAGCCGCAGAACAATGCAAAAAGAGATGAGTCTTGGATTCCAAATGTGAACCACACATAACACATATTTGGAGACAAAACAGTGAGAGGCCTGCGTTTCTGAAGCATGTCATTAGTGTTAATCCTGTTAAGAACAACAGTCCAGACAAAAGCTTTGACCTTTGAGGGAACTTTGGATTTCCAGATGGGTTTATCTAAGAGAAATCTATCCCTATTATGAGATTGAGTCAAGAACTGATAATAAGATTTACAAGAGAAAATTCCTGATGATTCAAGGTTCCAAGTTCTTGAATTAGGTACAGAAGAAAGATGAATAGAATCAATTAAAATCAGGAGAGACTCTAACTCACTAACCTCTATCATGCAAATTTCTAAAAAAATGAAAATTCCAAGAGAAGTTATCGTGAGAAAAAAATTGGCAAATAGGGGCATTATGTAAAGAAGATAGGCAAAATAGCCTTGGAAAAGCCTCAGAAAGAGGGACAATACCAACCCAAATATCCTCCCAAAAATTAATACGAGAGCCATCACCTGGATGCAAGGACAAGAGAGAAATAAAGGAAGGAAGACCTTGAGAGATAAATTTCCAAGGACTAGCATGAGAAACTCTACTTGCAGAATTGGTATCCCACCCATTCGGATGCAAACCATACTTACTTCGAATAACATGATGCAATAAAGAAGTTTGTATAAGAAAACGCCAAAGCCACTTAGTTGCCAATGCCTTGTTCTTGGACACCAAATTACCGAGACCCAACCCTCCCTCCTTCTTAGGTCTACAACAAACCTCCCAGCTGAGTGATTCGACCACCCAAAGAGAAAAAGGCACCCTTCCAACAATCTAACCGCTTAGATATCTTACAAACTACTGAGTCCCAAAAGGAAATAGCACAAGAATTACCTCCCAAAGGAATCCCAAGGTAAGTGAGAGGCCACTGAAGAATTTGACAACCTACTAAAGTAGCAAAAGCAGACAAAATCTGATTATCCACATTCACACCCGCCAAACCACTTTTTGCCAAATTAATCTTAAGACCCGAAATGACCTCAAAGAACCTCAAAATAGTCAAAGTATTAACAAAAGAATCAACATCAGGTTCCAAGAAGAAAACTGTGTCATCGGCGAACTGAAGATGAGAGACTAAAACCTCATCTGAACCAACAGTTAGCCCCTTAACCAACTCATTATTTACAACTCTAGACATTAAACGGCTAAGCACATTAACCACAATGGTAAAAAGAAACTGAGATAAAGGATCTCCTTGTCTCACTCCCCTTTGACCCTTAAACCAAGATGTAGGTTCCCTGTTCACTATGACTTAGAGAAATTTAGAGGAAAGGTTTCTGAATTTGCTTGAGTGAATGACACTCAGCACACATGATATTTATATGTATCAAGAGAATAAATACATCACCTATTTACAAGACAATAATAATGAATTTAAGCTATTTCCTGTGACACTATCTTGGCTATTGATACATGAACCTAATTAATTCTTATTGCTTATTTCCAACATTCTAACACTAAGTTCACAATTCTTATGCTAAAACTCAAATATATGCAAGCTAGGACTACAAAGAATTCAACTTTCACATTCAGAGTAAGATCTACCACTACTCAAACTCGCATTGAACACATGCATCTGCTGGTCTAAGCAATCCCAAAACAGAACATGTAGAAAATAATATAATAAAACGGTTTCAATCTTGATAATATGAACATGCAACTCATAATTTAAGTAACCATCTACCTCAAGATAACTAACGCAGAAAATGTTAAGTTTTCACTACTCAAGTGGTTAGTATCTTCCGTCTACACTTCAGTTAGCTTCAAATCTCCTTGAGAAACTTCTTCCTTGCATCTAACAGCCCTTCGAAACCCAGCAAGCCTCTTTGGCTCTTTCCCATCTGAGGACAGTACCACAGTAGGTGCCTCAACTTAGCTCATTTTGTTGGTTAGCTAACTAGCAACACCTCTCTCTTCACTCTCAAAGGCAAAGCAAGCCTCTAACTAGGACATGCAAAGCACCTAGGTGATTTTCGTGTTCTTTCTTTAGGTAAGAGGGAGATTTACTCACTTCAACCATTATTGGTGGTGAGAAGACTCTTGTGTGGTTGTTGATGGAGAAATCCTTAATGGATTGCTCACTTTGTTTGATTGTTTTTCATGTTTGTGTGTTCTTGATTAAGACTAAAGTGTTGGTTATTTTAAATGCTTTGATAATATTGGATTGGATGGATGAAAATTTTAGGGTTTCCTATTATATTAGGGAGGTCACGGTTTTGACTCAAATTTTAGGGATTTGAATTTGATTTTTGTACAAAATGCAGCTTATGTAATTAGGTATTAAAGGTTTAATGCACGAAATAGAAAAATTGGAATCTTGATGCCTTAGGGAGGCTCACGGCCTCTAGAGGATTTTTGGGTCCAAGTGGTGCTTTTGTGCATTCTTGGGAATTAAGCAATTTAGACATAAGTAATTTATAATGTGATGGAAGGAATTGATTGAGTAATGGCTCTTGAGAGGCCACGGTTTTTAAGGGTTCTTTGACCCAAAATTTGCATAATTGATTAAGACTTAGGAAATTAAGAATGATGGATACATAATGTGAAATTGTGGTATGTGTTGAACTATATATATGAAATTTTGATATTGAGAATGGATTGTATGATATTGTGAGTCCATGTGTGGGACTAAGTAGTTGTTGATGTGTACTTGACTAAATTGTGGCATGAAGTTATTGATGATTGATTATATGCCATTGTGGTATGTTCCATGAGAAATATATATTATTAATGAATATGCATGATATGCATTGTGTTATGAGGAACATACAATTGATGAACGTACATGATGTACATTGAGTCGTCATGCATATGTGAATGTCCGTTGGACTTTGTTGGAAAGGTTGTGTATGCCTAGGATGTAATGCCCCTTTTTCTTGCCTCACGAAGAAGGAACGTCACACCATAATGAAATTAAAACGAAAATGTGAAAAATAATAATTACTTTGATTAATTAAGACCCGGTTCATTTTTAACACATGATTAAATAATTCGCGTTCTAGGATTGTAAAGTAATTTGAGTATTGAAATATGTGTACATTTTTTTTTGAAGTAACGGTAAAGAGATAATAATAATTATAGATACAATGGAATCAACACAGAATTGAAAGTCATACATTCACAATTCATATATAATATTATATGCATCAACCTGTTTAATTACATCATGATTTACACAAAAAGTAAAAGATGTACCCACCCAAAATGATACAAATATACACCCATCAAGTATGGCAAAATGTCAGGCTTCCTCAAAAAGACAAACGGTTAGTCATCAGTAGCCACCGACAGTATCAGCCCCTAAGACTGACGAGAAGGGACCATAGCCGAGTCCTCCTCAGGGTCCTCCTCATCCGATGAAATTTCCATCGGAGCGACCGAATTTCGGGCAGAAGCCCGAGCAGTGGAGAGAAAAGAGTCCTCTTGTGGGGTGTAGTAAAGGTCACCCCACAGATCTCTAACAGGCAGGTAAAATTCCAAGTGGACAAAAGTAGTAAAATAAAAAACAGGCGAGTCGTTTCTCGTTTGAACTTTCTCTTATAAGAGTTGTAGAGGTTGGAAAGAGGGAGAAGATGAAGATAATGGGAGGAGGATGAGTCTCTCGGTTAGTGGGGGTGGGTAAGATAGGTGATACTCTCTCTCCCATAAATGTTGTGTTTAATTTTATTATGTGTTCTTAGTCTCTAATCGCACTTATTAAGATGTTTCAAGGCATAAGTTAGTTTATGGTAACTTAAGGAACTAACCATCTTACTTAGCCTAGGGAAAGCTTATGTCATCATCCCACTAAATTTTTATAATTAAATTTTCTTTCCTTTTTACTAGTCCCCATTTAATTTAATTCCTCAACTAATTTCCCTTCCTAAAAATCTCCAATTTCACTATTATTAAGTCTAATCTTACTTGTTTCCAAATCTTTATCTTGATAAATTCCACTTTAATTTAATTTACCACTACCTCATATTTGGTCTTGTTATTGACTTTAAATAGTTTGAGGCAACTTAAGGAACTAATAATTCCTAATTAGCCTAGGAAAAACCTAAGTCACCATTCCACTTAATCTACTAACTAATCTTCAGTATAGTTTTCTCACATTTTTACTATTTAATAATTTAGAGTATCATTATTGGGATGTTGCAGAAATGGTGAAAACAACATTTTCTTGTTTTCACCATTTCCTTTACAAAACTTTGAAAGCAGGAAACAAAATGAAAACAAGATGCCATTTTTGTAATCATTAATGAAAACATATTAACTAAAAATGATAAGAGAAAACAAACCAAACACTCCCTTAGGAGTTAGATGGAAAAGGGAGGAGAGGGACAAGGAGGGAACACAAAAAACATGTAATTCAGTAACAAGCTTTGAATGGCTATGATATAAAGTACTGACCTTTTACCTTTGTTTCTGCCAAAACTATAACTACCAAAAGAGAATTATACCCTGACATTGGGTACGCTACAAGCAACTGTTTATTTAACTAATATAAATGATAATACTTTATATATGTCAAAACTCGGCATTAACCATACACTTTCTCTCTAGTAAGTAATCATGTTATCCCAAAACCTCTCAAACAGGCTACTCCAATGTACTGTGTCCATGAAGACTGTCAAAATAAACTGCTGAAAATACTAGTATTTCATTGCTGAAACTGTTTTGCAGTTTGTTGCCATAGCGTGTCATTGTAAAATTTTCTTTATGACACTACTATGTCTTGGTTTAAACGCAGATTCGCACACTAGGAAGAAATACAAGGGGAGCACTGGCAATGAGACTCAAAGAAGGGGATAGGATGGCAAGCGTGGACATTATACCGGCAGCCATGTGGAACAACTTGGAAACCTTACCAAATTTTCCTGGGAGCAAGTAATAATGCCAAGATCCTGCATGCTTTTGTTGGTAGTGAATTGATAACTGTTAGAATTATGTCTGACTTCCTTTATTTTTTCCATATGTCAGACTTGAAGTATGATTTGGTTGAGAACATTGTCCTAGATCAACTTAATCATTTGGAGATCATATTCTTACCTGCTTATAATTACTGTGATTACATGATGGGAACAATTTAATCTCAGCAATCAAAATTATATATTTAGTTTCTTCATATGTTTTTGAGTTTAGGTTTTGTATATTTTCTTCTTGGTTGAAATTTGTTTCAGTAATATTGGTATATATTTTTTTTGATAGAAAAAGAAATATTATTAGAAGAGAGAAGAAAAGTACAAAGAAGGAGGATAAGTAATCCTCTCAAAAATTACAGCTAAAACCTATGAGATTGTATCATGCAACAAAGCAATCCAATCTCTCTACATGGATAAAAGAGAAGGAAAAGAAGGCAATCCCTGAGAAATAAATTTCCAAGGACTAGCATGAGTTGCTCTACCTGCAGAGTTGGTGTCCCACCCATTCGAATGCAAACCATATTTACTTCTAATCACCTGATGCCATAAAGAAAACGGTTGAAGAGGAAAACGCTAAAGCCACTTAGCTACTAAGGCAATATTCTTAGACACAAAGTTACCAAGACCCAACCCCCCTCCTTCTTAGGTCTACAACAAACCTCCCAACTAACGAGGTGATCCCTACTATTTTCCCTTGCTCGTGACCAGAGGAAATCCCGCATAATTCTCTCTATTTTTTGTGCCACAGCCATGGGAATGCGAAAAAGGGAAAGAAAATGAATTGTAATTTTGCACTGAGCAACTATATTATAGTTTTAATATTACCAACTAAAGCCCTAAAATTTGGAGTTCCTTGGAAGGTTTAAACATATATAAATTATAATAGAAATTCTTAGTTTTGAAATTGTTTGTGTGTTTTAAGGATTCTATTTGTCTTAGATATCGACTTATTATATTATACTAAAAAAAGGTTGAGATATATTAGTTGTTATATAATTATTTTTTGGCCTTTTGAAATATGATATTTTTAGTCCGCTATTATGTAATGGTTATACAAAAAGATATCGCATCTACTTTTATTTTGTCTTTAGCTCTTGAATATGACTCCAAATGCACAGACAGGTGTTTAGACTTTATTCTGACTATTTGTCTTGTGAAGGCAATATGGAAGGAATTTGTCACATATGTCCTTAACATATTTATTTACTATATGCCCACAGTGCAAAGGGCCAAAATGGCCCATGGTTGTTGTTTGTTTCTGAAAGCGGTTTAGGAAAGCGGGTTCCTTTAAGCAGTTTCCGCATGTCACCTTTGAATCGGGTTGGTTTGATAGGATACAAGGTATTAGTAATGTCACAGAAATGCCACTTTATGACAGTAATGGACTCTTCTGTTCATTTAAAGCATCTTCTGTCTTTTCTCACCTTTGTATTCAGTTTTCTGCTGAGGATTGCTTGGCTGCTGTTTTTGTGGTAGGATTCTCATTAGCAGGTATTTTATCATAGTTACACTTAATACGAAATTGATATCTTTGGTTACAGTTCTGATAATTACAAGTACTTATTTTGCTGCTGTTATTATGCTATAAAATTGTTTGTTATTGTAAAATATCGTTGTCTCTACCAGAGGATGGTGAAAGTGACGAACAAGTGGTTCTTGTAAGCCAAAGTGGTACAGTCAACAGAATTAAGGTTCGCGATATTTCAATACAATCTCGATATGCGAGGTAATATTGAATTGTGTCCTATTAGCATATTTGCTGCTTATTTGTTGTCTGAATCATTATGGCTATAAGCCTATAACTTGTGTGTTAGAGAGAAATCAGGAGAGAGAGAGTTGAAAAGGGAATGTACGAACACAAGTTAGCCTCCCTGTATGTGTATTTATATGAAGGAATTAGGTACATACAAGTGTAGTACATTCACAAGTCGAGCTTCTAATAAGATAAGCCTACAAACTCTTACATATTCTAACATCCTGTCAAGCTGGATCGCAGATAAATCATGCCCAGTTTGTTACAAATATAATCAACCCTACTGTGATAGCTTCTTTTGTGACGATATATGCCAACTGATCTTCAGGGTTTTTCATGACATGTTGTGATAAGTCAGTATTGGAGTTTTGCACAAACAATTACAAATGGCAATCAACCTCATTTTGCTTTGTCCTCGCATGGAAAGATGGATTAGAGGCAGTTGAAGAGAGACTTAAGACTTAGAATTTAGAAGGGAAGAATTTTTGAATTGCTTGAGTGATTAGCACTCAGCAAGAATGATATATATATATATACTGTGTAATAAATACAATTGTACATTTTCAAGAACATTATTCCCTATGTACATGAATCACTTCTTCCTATGTACATGAATCTAAAGAATCATCATTAACTACTATTTCCTATAAACGTTATTTCCAACACTCCCCCTCGAGCTGGAGCATATAAGTCAAATGCTCAAAGCTTGCAACAAATATAATGGCTTCAAGGTCCTCTAAGAGGTTTTGTAAAGATATCTGCTAGTTGATCATTTGAACTAACAGATTCAGTAATAATTTCCTTAGAAAGGACCTTCTCTTGAACAAAGTGACAATCAATTTCAATATGTTTAGTTCTTTTATGAAACACAGGATTAGAGGCTATGTGAAGAGCTACTTGATTATCACAGCATAGTGTCATTTGTTGAACATCTCCAAACTACAATTCCTGAAGAAGTTGTTTAATCCAAATAAGCTCACAAGTGGCCGTAGCCATAGCTCGGTATTCAGCTTCTGCACTAGACCGTGCAACAATATTTTGCTTTTTACTTTTCCATGAAACAAGATTTCAACCAACAAGGACACAGTTGAAAAGAGACTTTAGAGACTAAGAGAATTTGGAAGGGAAGAATTTTCGAATTGCTTGAGTGATTAGCACTCAGCAAGAATGATATATATATATACTGTGTAATAAATACAATTTTACATTTTCAAGAACATTATTCCTTATGTACATGAATCACTTCTTCCTGGGTACATGAATCTAAAGAATCATCATTAACTAATATTTCCTATAACATTATTTCCAACACTCCCCCTCAAGCTCGAGCATATAAGTCAAATGCTCCAAGCTTGCAACAAATATAATGGCTTTGAGGTCCTCTAAGAGGTTTTGTAAAGATATCTGCTAGTTGATCATTTGAACTAACAGATTCAGTAATAATTTCCTTAGAAAGGACCTTCTTTCAAACAAAGTGATAATCAATTTCAATATGTTTAGTTCTTTCATGAAACACAGGATTAGAGGCTATGTGAAGAGCTGCTTGATTATCATAGCACGGTGTCATTTGTTGAACATCTCCAAACTTCAATTCTTGAAGAAGTTGTTTAATCCAAATAAGCTCACAAGTGGCCATAGCCATAGCTCAGTATTCAGCTTCTGCACTAGACCGTGCAACAACATTTTGCTTTTTACTTTTCCATGAAACAAGATTTCCATCACCAAGGACACAATATCCTGATGTAGAACGTCTATCAATAGGAGAACCTGCCCAATCTGCATCACAGTATCCAATTATTTGAGTATTCCCTTTATCTTCAAAGAGTAATCCTTGTCCAGGAGCCTTCTTGATGTATCTCAAAATTCTTATCACTGCATCCCAATGATCTCTGTGTGGAGTTTGCATAAATTGACTCATTACCCCAACTGCAAAAGAGATGTCTGGTCTTGTTATAGTGAGATAGATAAGTTTTCCAACCAATCTCCAATACCTTTCAGGATCAGAATAGAGCTCCCCCTGATTTGGTAACAATTTATAATTTGGATCTATGGGACGGTCAACAGGTGTACAATCCAACATGCCAATTTCCTTGAGAATATCCAATGCAAACTTCCTTTGTGAGATAGCTATGCCATTCCTTGATTGGGCAACTTCAATACCAAGGAAATATTTTAATTTTCCTAAATCCTTAGTTTGAAAATGATTGAACAGATGTTTCTTCAACTGAGAAATTTTCTCGTGATCATTTCTTGTGATGACTATATCATCTACATACACTACCAAGTAAACACAAGTGTCTGGAGAAGTATGGCAATAGAAGACTGAATGGTTTACTTCACTGCGTTTCAGTCCAAATTCTTGAATAACAGAACTAAATTTTCCAAACCATGTTCATGGAGACTATTTGAGTCCATAGAGAGAACGCCGTAGTTTGCAAAATAATCCAGACTCCCCTTGAGCAACAAAGCCTGGCGGTTGCTCCATATAAATTTTCTCTTCTAGCTCTCCATGAAGAAATGCATTTTTAATGTCCAACTGATATAGTGGCCAATGACGAATGGCTGCCATGGCAAGAAAGAGTCGGACTCAAGTTATTTTTGCAACAGGAGAAAAGGTATCCCCATAGTCAAGGCCATAAATTTGTGTATAACCTTTGGCCACTAAACGAGCTTTAAGACGATCAATCTGGCCATCTGGACCAACTTTGATAGTATACACCCACCTACATCCAACAGTTGTTTTGCCTGGAGGAAGGGAAACTAACTCCCAGGTACCATTTTGTTCAAGAGCTTGCATTTCATCAATCATGGCTTGTCGCCATCCTGGATGATCAAGTGCCTCACGAATATTTTTTGGAATTGAAACAGAGAACAAGGATGATACAAAAGAAGAATAGGAAGGAGATAAACGATGATAGCTTAAGAAATTATAAATGGGATGAGGATTCTGGGTGGATCGAGTACCTTTTCTAAGAGCGATTGGAAAGTCAGCATTGGGTTTAGAAAGGTCCGTAGTAGAGGTGGCTGGTGGAGTAGGACATGATTCTTTTGGGTCTTCAACTCCCTGTAATGATGGATCAGGAAAGACTTGTTCATTGGGGGCTTCAGGAAAGACTTGTTCATTGGGAGCTTCAAGAAAGACTTGTTCCTGCAAAGGAGAAAATGATGGACCAAAATAGGGCCGACAGGTAGAGGCGTGCGGGGGGGCGCGTGAGGACTCCGCTGGTGATGGATCTTGGTGGGATGGCCGGTCGGAACCTTTTGAGTTGTCTGATGGGGCATGTGCAGTGCGTCTCCGGTGGTGGACGGTTGGGACAGTGGCTGAGTGTGGGGCTGTTGACTGGAGATGGGCAAAAGGACTACTGCTTGTGACAGAAACGAGACACACGAGTGACAAATGATTTGTTAAGGAGTTTTTTACCAAACCAGATGGCAGAGATTCTAAGACGGTAACCAGAGGCGGAATCGAACCCACTTAGAGAATTTAGAAGGGAAAATTTTTGAATTGCTTGAGTGACGAGTACTCAGCAAGAATGATATATATATATATATATATATATATATATATATATATATATATATATATATATATATATATATATATATATACACACACACACACACACACACACACGCGAAATAAATACAACTTTGCATTTTCAAGAACATTATTCCCTATGTACATGAATCACTTTTCCTATGTACATGAATCTAATGAATCATCATTAACTACTATTTCCTATAATGTTACTTGAATACCAGAGCACTTAGAGAGAATTTCTGAATTGCTTGAGTAAATTTGTACTCAGCAGATTGGGTTTATATATATACACACATAATTAATTACAATATGATATATACAAGGATAATAAAAGCAAATAAACATTTCCTAGGATGCTAAGGTTCCAATGTTACTAGAAATACACAAACTATAAATTGATCAAGTTCCAATGATATGTAAATTCCAACACTCCCCCTCAAGCGGGAGCGTATATTTCATAAGCATCCAACTTGTCTCAAATGTATGTTATTCTTCGACCCCGAAGTGACTTGGTAAGAAGATCTGCCAATTGATCATTAGAATTTACAAATGAAGTAGAGATTTCCTTTGAAACAATCTTCTCACGGATGAAATGACATTCAATCTCTATATGTTTGGTTTGTTCATGGAAGACCAGATTTGAAGCAATATGAAGTGCTGCTTGATTATCACAAATTAACATCAGAGGTCCTATCTCGCAAAACTTCAACTCTTTCAAGAGTTGTTTTAACCATGAGTTCACATGTAGTGAGAGCCATAACTCGATACCTCGCTTCAGCACTCGATCTAGCAACAACATTCTACTTCTTGCTTTTCCATGAGATAAGGTTTCCTCCAATAAGAACACAATATCCAGAAGTTGATCTTCTATCACTGGGAGACCTAGCCCAGTCAGCATCTGTATTAGCAACTACATTCGTATGTCCCTTGTTTGTATACACTAACCTTTTTCTGGGGGAGCCCCTTAATATACCTCAATGCGAATAATTGCGTCCCAATGATCAACACAAGGAGAGTTAAGAAATTGGCTTACAACACTAACATCAAAAGATATGTCTAGTTTGGTCACAGTGAGATAATTAAGTTTTCCCACCAGTCTCTGATACCTTCCTGGATCTGAAAAGGGTTCTCCCTGATCTAGTAAGAGTTTAACATTCGGGTCCATAGGAGTATCATCTGGTTTGCAACTTAGCATTCTAGTTTTTTCTAAAATGTCAAGAGCATACTTCTTTTGTGAGATAGCAATACCATCCTTTGATTGAGCTACTTCAATCCCAAGGAAGTATCTTAGTCGACCCAAATCTTTAGTTTCAAAATGACAAAACAAGTGTTGCTTCAGTCTTTGAATTCCTTCATGATCATTTCCTGTGATAACGATATCATCTACATAGACCACAAGATAGATACACAGGTTAGATGAGTGTGTATAAAACACAGAGTGTTCTGTTTCACTGCGGATCATGCCAAACTGTTGTAAAATTGTATTGAATGGTCCAAACAAACATCAAGGAGACTGTTTTAGACCATACAAGGATTTGTGTAGTTGGCAGACCAATCTCGACTCTCTTTGAGCATCAAACCCCGGAGGTTGCTCCATATAAACTTTTTTAGCTAGATCACCATGTAAAAGGCATTCTTGATGTCCAATTGATATAGAGGCCAGTGATTCATGGCTGCCATGGATATGAGTAGCCGAATAGATGCCATTTTTGCAACAGGGGAGAAAGTATTACCATAGTCAAGACCAAAAATCTGGGTAAAGCCTTTTGCAACAAGACGAGCTTTCAAAAGATTCACCTTGCCATCAGGACCCACTTTGACAGTGAAAACCCACCGACAAGCAACTGTTGATTTCCTTGGAGGAAGGGGAATGAGTGTCCATGTGTGGGTAGATTCTAAAGCTGTCATTTCATTAATCATTGCTTGCTACCATCCTAGATGGGATAGTGCTTCCTGGATAGATTTAGGAATAGAGATAAACGACAAAGCGAATGTAAAAGCATAATGGGATGGGGACAAATGATGATAACTCAAAAATTATAAGTGGGATGAGGATTACGGGAAGAACGGATATCTTTACGAAGTGCTATAGGGAGGTTTGTAGGAGAGGAATTCGGAGCAGGTGTGGACATTGAAGCAGGAGATGAATCACTGGATTCTCGAGTAAGGACATTTTCTGGAGGCGAAGGACGAGGATTACGTTGATAGGTGATGAGAGGTCGAGGTGAAGACTGTTGGAAAGAATTTTTTGGTTCTAGTGGACTCAAACTGAGGAATGGAGATCAAAGTGCTCAGGTAAGGAACTGGTAAGACTTGAGATATGGATTCTGGTTCAACTTGTGTAGTAAAGTACAATGTTTTCTCGAAGAATGTGACATCAGCGGAGATACAAAAGCGATGAGAGGTAGGAGAATAACATCGGTACCCTTTTTGCAAGCGAGAGTACCCAAGGAAAATGCATTTAACAACATAAGCAGTTAATTTATCTTTTCTTGGAGAAAGATCATGCACAAAACAAGTGTAACCAAAGACACGGGGAGGGATTTTATAAATAGGTTCCTTAGGAAACAAAAGGGAATAAGGAACTTGGTTATATAAAACAAAAGATGACATGCAAGTACCTGACAGTAAGAATAACATCCCCCCAAAATTTCAAAGGTGCATTAGCTTGTAATAACAATGTACGGGCAGTATCAAGTGGATGACGATGTTTTCTTTCAGCAATACCATTCTGTTGTGGTGTATGAAGGCAACTAGATTATGGAGCATACCATGAGAAGTCATAAAAGTAACCAGAGTATGGATTTCATTGCAAAATTTTTAGAAAATGAGTAACAACTCAGAGCGGTCTTTCATTAAAAATATCCAAGTACATCTTGAGTAATCATCAATGAAAGTAACCAAATATCGATATCCTAAAATAGAGCTGACACGATTAGGACCCCAAACATTTGAATGAACCTTTAATATATCTCAAGATTCGAATTTTGGTGGATGCTAATCTTGAGAAAAGTGAGGGATTACAAGCAATGCACCCAACGGACATAGAATGAGTGAGACAAGCCGTAGAACCACCACAGTATATGGGAGAGTTAAGAAATTGACTCACAATACTTTTTCTCGGTATTCGGTAACGAAAAAGAAATGTCATCGATCTTGAGTATGTCCAATTTGTTTGCAATAGGAGCATCTTAGTAAGATAATTCAACTTCCCTACTAGTCTCTGATACTTTCCTGGATCTGAATAGGGCTCCCCCTAATGTGGCATAAGTTTAACATTAGGATCCATAGGAGTGTCAATCGATTTACAATCTATCATTCCTGTTTCCTCCAAAATATCAAGAGCATAGTTCTTCTGAGATATAACAATACCAGTGCTAGATTGAGCTACTTCAATTCCAAGGAAGTATCGTAATGCTTAGTCCCAAATCTTTGGTTTGGAAATGCTTTTTACAAAACAAGTGCTCCTTGAGGCGTTCGATGATACCATCATGATCATCCTCTTCCATGTAATGACAATGTCATCTACATAAACAACAAGATAAATGCAGACTAACCGATTAGAGGAGAATATTTATAAAACACGAGTGTCCGTCATAGTAAGATAATTCAACTTCCCTACTAATCTCCGCCTTCCTGGATCAATAGGGCTCCCCACTAATGTGGCATAAGTTTAACATTAGGATCATGCCGAATTGTTTAAGGATAGTTCTTCTCCGAGATATAAATCTACTAAACCAAGCTCGAAGGCTTTGCTTGAGGCCGTATAAGGCCTTATGTAACTTGCAAACATATCCACGTGACTCCTCCTGAGCAACAAACCCAGGAGGTTGCTCCGTATAAACCTCCTTCTTCCAAATCACCATGAAAGAATACATTTTTAATGTCCAACTGATGTAGATGCCAACGACGCATGGCAGCCATGGATAAGAATAAACGAACAGAGGCCATTTTTGCAACTGGGGAGAAAGTATCACCATAATTTAGCCCAAATACTTGAGTATAGCCTTTAGCTACTAAACGGGCTTTCAACCGATCAATCTGACCATCTGGGTCCACTTTGATAGCAAACACCCAACGACAACCAACAATAGATTTCCCTGGAGAAGAGGGAACAAGTGTCCAAGTGTTATTGGATTCTAAAGATGCCATCTCGTCAATCATAGCCTTTCGCTATCCTGGATGAGAGAGTTCTTCCTGAACAGTTTTAGGAATAGAAACAGAGGAAATAACATACACAAATGCATAATGGGAAGGAGATAAATGGTGATAACTTAAGAAATTATAAATTGGATGAGGGTTACGAGTAGACCGTGTACCTTTGTGAAGAGCTATAGGTAAATCAACAGGAGATGCAGGTGGATTCGGAGTAGGTTCGGAGATTAGAGTAGAAGACAATTTATCAATACCTGGTGTGAGTAGAACCAAAGACACGTGGGGGAACTGTGAAAAGTGAGTCTTGAGGAAACAACAAGGAATGAGACACTTTGTTATTCAAGGCAGAGGAAGGCATCCGATTTATCAAGAAACCAACAGTGAGTACGGTATCACCCCAAAATTTTAAAGGTGCATTGGCATGTAACAAAAGGGTACGAGCAGTTTCAATAATATGACGATGTTTTTTTTCAGCAATACCATTTTGTTGTGGTGTATATGGACAAGAGGATTGATGAATTATGCCATGAGAAGCCAGAAAATGATTAAGAGGAGCAGAAAAGTATTCTTTTGCATTATCACTACGTAAGATGCGAATAGGATGTCCAAATTGGGTTTGAATTTCATTGCAAAAATTCTAAAAAATAGTACACAACTCTGAACGTTCATTCATTAAAAAAATCCAAGTGCATCTTGAAAAGTCATCAATGAAAGTAACAAAGTAAATATAGCCTAAGATAGAATTGACTCGACTAGGACCCCAAATATCTAAATGGACAAGAGCAAAGGGAGAAGTTTCTTTACGATGAACAGAGCTTGAAAAGGAAGATCGAATATGTTTACCAAGCTGACATGACTCACATTCCAGAGATTATAGGTGGGAAAGATGAGGGACCATTTTCTTCAGTTTATTTAGATTTGGATGACCCAGACGACGACGAAGGAGTCTCGGTAAATCAGCAATGGTGCAAGCAATTGAAGATGGAGGCTGGAAATAGTAGAGACCATGTGATTCAAATCCTACGCCAATCGTCTATTTCGTATTCTGGTCCTGTATAGAGAAAGAATTGGCAGTAAAGGTTATGGAACAATTAAGATTACGAGTGAATTGACTAACGGAAACTAGATTAAAGGGGCAACCAAGAATAAAGAGAACAAAATTTAATGGCAAGGAGGGAAGAGGTGTGGCTTGACCAATGCCTTTGGCTTTTGCTTTAGAGCTATCGACAAGAGTGATGTAATGTGAATTTTTGGGTTGTGATATTTTTTGAGAAAAGAGAGGGATTACCAGCTATGTGATCGAAAGCACCAGAATCCAAAATCCAGGATTCAACAGGCGAGGAATGAGAGAGACAAACCGTAGAATTACCTGTATAAACTATGGCTGCTGAAGATGAATTCTGTTGTGCTGCCTTGAACTGAAGATATTCTTTATATTCAGCATCTGATAAAATATTATGATTGTCACCTCCACTTTCATCCTGTTTTTCTGGACCAGAGGCAGCGTTCAAGGTTTATGACATGGAAGCCATTGAAGAACAAACCAAACAGGGACAAACAGTGGCAGTGGAGGATGAACGGAGGTGGGCTTTAAGACCCAGTAGCCAAACAGGGATGAACGGAGCAAGTGACTACTTGAACAGGCTCAAGGAGGTCCGACGAATAGAATAAGACCAACGATGATGAAATCCGGCAACGGGAAGGCGGCGCATGGCTTACACCCGCCGAACATTGAATAGATTGGTGGTGGCGCGTGGAGCACTTTCCGACGACGGGACTTGGAGAGATGGCCAGAAATGGCCGTTTGAGATGACTGGGGCCCTCCCTCTAACAGATGAGGGGACTTTGGACGAGGTTCCAACCTTGATAGCGGGTTGGAACAATAACGTGAACAGTAATGAGAATAGTAACGGGTTGAGAGACCAGAAGCGGGATCAACCCGCTCTGATACCAACTTGAATATCAAAGAAACTTAGAGAGGATTTCTGAATTACAACAACCAAGCCTTTTCCCACTAGGTGGGGTCGGCTAGAGGATTTCTGAATTGTTTGAGTAAAAAATACTTAGCAGGTGTGATTTATATATCTATAAGAATTACAATTTACAAGGTAATTAATAAGGTAGCTTATTCCCTATGTATATGAATCTAATAAATTCTAGTATACATGAATTTCTAAATGAACCTTATTAATGAATCTCGTTAATCTCAACAAGGACGACCACCACAGCCTCCTCTTTCACTACCACGACCATGACCTCAGCTCCCACGGTTATTGAAATTAGAGACGAAGGCAGTGGAGGAACTTGAAGTAGTCGATCAATGAGTTCTTCCACTGATGGAACACTTGGATTTGTCAAGACTTGGTTTCGAACATTTTCCAAATCCTTATGAAGACCATGGAGAACAAAAACCATATACATATTATCTAGCTTATCTAATACCTTTTGATGATCATCTCCAGTCAAAATCATCTTAATTTGCTATATGGTGGTCTGCGCCTTGTTGAGATAGGAGGGTAAATCATGATCAGTCATTTGGAGGGTTGCTAGATTATGAAATGAGTTGTAGAGATGCTGAATATCATTCACATAGACACTTTTGGCCTTTTTCTAAATTTCATAACAGGATTTATAGGAGCGATAATGCACCAATAGATTTGGATCAATGGATTTGCCACAATAGGGACACCAACCGATAATCAGCTTTCTTCCACTCGTCCCGTGAATTAGCATCGATCTCTTCAGCTTTCTTGGTTAGTTGATCAGATTCCCTTCCCTAAAAACCACATTTCAACTGCAGCATACCAATCTAGATAATTTTTATCATTAAGTTTCTCAGAGGTAATGGTGGGAGAGCTTGAAAAGGCAAATGAAATGAGACCCTTTTGAGGCTTATCAGAGGCCATGAGAGCAAGTTTAGAAATAGTTGAAAGCTCCTAAAAGGAATCTCGAGCAGTGGCAGTGGAGGATGCTTTTTCAGTATGAGAACAAAGGTGGGCTCCTAAGACCTACTAGCCAAACAAGGACAAATAGAGCAGGTGACCACTTGAACAGACTCAAGGAGGTTCGGCGAGTAGAATGGGACCAGCGGTAACAAATTTCGGCAACGGTAAGGCGGTGCGTGGAGGACTTTCCAGTGACGGGACTTGGAGAGACAACCAGAAATGGTCGTCTAAGATGACTGAGGCCCTCACTCTGACAGATGAGGGGACTTTGGACGAGGTTTCAGCCTTGACAGCAGCTGGAACAGTAACGAGGATGAAGAGCAAGAGCGGGATTAACCCGCTCTGATACCAACTTGAATATCAAAGCACTTAGAGAGAATTTCTGAATTGCTTGAGTAAATTTGTGCTCAACAGATTGGGTTTATATATATACACAGAATTAATTACAATATGATATTTACAAGGATAATAAAAGAAGATAAACATTTCCTAGGATGCTAAGGTTCCAATGTTACTAGAAATACACAAACTATAAACTGATCAAGTTCCAATGATACATAAATTCCAACAACGTTATTTCCAACAGAGGCAATGTTAAGAGCTGCTTGGTTGTCACAACACAACTAGATATGTGTTGCATTCTCGAGGTCAATTTCATCAAGTAACTAGTGCAACTACACCAACTTACTAGTAGGACAAGCTCTATACTTCATCTCTGCATTTGATCTAGCCACTACAATTTGCTTCTTGCTGTTCCAAGAAACTAAGTTGACCCCAAGAAATGTATAATAACCTGAAATTGACCTTCTAGGGGATATCTTACCCAATCAGCATCAGAAATGTCTCTACACATTGCCTCGATCAAGTGCGCCTTCAGAAATTTCAATATATGCAAAATAGCATCTCACAACCCAGTGACCAGGACTAAGACCTAGGAGATGACATATTGATTGACCTGACCACATTCATTGGGCAGGCAATATTTGCAATATCTGATCAAGTTACCGTAAAATAATTCATTTTCCTAACCAGCCTCTTATAATGCTCTAAATCTTGGAGAGCATTTCAGTAAGCTTGACAATGGGAATCATAGGAGTCTTGCACATTTTAGCTTTTAATAAATGCAGTAGAAAAATACCTTTCTTACTTCAAGCAACCTCAATGCCCAAGAAGTGTTTCATAGTACCCAAGTCTTTCTTCTTAAACCGAGTCTGAAGCAAGGAATTAAGAATATATAGAGGAGAACTGTTACTTCTAGTAATCGCAATATCATATGCGTATAGTCACGAACCACTAAAAGATTGCTACCAGACGAACAATACAATGCAGCCAACAACCTCCATTTTCACACTCTTTTGGGTTTCCCTCAAGTCTCTTAAACACTGCAGCCAACAACCATTTTTGCACTTTTAGAGTTTTCATCTCTGTTTCGCACAACCATCTTCATTTCACACACAACCAGCTCACCCATGACCAATCCACCATTTTCGCACTAGCCAGCCTCTATTTTGTACTAGCACGACAGCTTCTTGCTCAGTTTCACACCCAACATTTTCCTCTATTTTGCATGGCCACCTTTGTTTCATAGGACAGCCTCTGTTTTGTGAGGTGTAGCCTATGTTTTGTTAGTTTCATATAGTTACATCTTGTGTTTCCTCTAGTTGTTTGATTCATAATGATGAATGCTACTATTTGGTGTAGATACACCAAAAATTTTATTTAATGTAAAAGAATGCTACTCAATTGTTGGAAGATATAACTTCGTTTGACTAAAGTACCATTTTATTTTAAAATACTCAATATTATTACTTCATTAATGCTCTCATTCTATTTAGTGCCAAGGGACAAGGACAAACTTGAAAAGAAGAAATAATTAATATCTCCTTGATTTTCTTAAATGACAGATAAATTGAAATAAAAAACTTTTCTAAACCAATAGATAAAAAGAAAAGGAGGAATTATATTTTTAACTTTTAGATTCTAAATTAAAGATTATGTAATAGTAATTTAATAAGTATTAATTTTATCTACTAAATAAAAATATCATATAAAAAATATATATTCTCTAATGCCTAATTTTATCTTTGAACCAGAAAAGAGATAATGAAATAAAAAATCTTAATTAGAGATTCTTAATTTATTTGCGTTATGTACAAGTCTAACTGTGCAACCCCTTCTTCCCCTTTCCCCTCTTTCACTGCCATTTAGATGCTCTCGTGTGTGTGTGTTTGTGTGTGTAATTTATTTGTGTTACGTAAAAGTCTAACTCTGCGTCCCCTTCTTCCCCTCTCCATTTTTTCACAATTCACAGTCATTGAGTTGCTCTTGCGCGGGTGTGTATATGTGTGTGTGTGTGTGTGTGTCACTCATCTCCAAAGTCCAAAGTAAAATAAAAATCTATAACTCAATTTCCTTTCACATCACACACATTTGCCTTTGAGGGCTGAGGCACAGTCCCACACCTGTAGGAAATTTTAACTCAATTCCTTGTCTCACATTAGGGCTGAGGCTGTTGTTCCACATTTCTATGGTGAAAATTTTGATGTTTGGGTTTTGGTTTTGGTTAAGAAATGAGTGATTATGGTGCCGATTTCGGGTTTGTGCTTTGGCTTTGCTTTGGATTCCTGAGCTGGGAACAGCCACAACTAGCAACCAGCAGCAGCTTAGAGTTGTTAACTTGTGATCTGTGGGCCATTTGAACTGTGAATGGCTTGCACGGCCTACCTGGTTCAGTTATGGTTAACTGGTTTTCTTGTTGAACGGTTTATATACATGGACCGGACTGTTGAGGTGACTGGTTACTTGTTCAACCAGTCGAATCGGCTCGTCCAGTCCGGTTTTTAGTTGTGTCTCTTATGTTGGTTGAACAATCATTTGGTACATTCTATTTGATATATTCTGCGACAAGTGAGTAATCGTTTGCCAACTTAATTGATACTTTTCGAGGAGACTTCAGTGAGCTTCCTTATTTCTATGTATCAGTTGTTATTTGTAGGACTTATTTCTAGATGCTAAGCTGTGATGACAATGTTGATAAATTTATTGTCTTAGTATCTGTTGACATCTTCCCTGGACCTGTGTATAGCGGGAGCTTTATAGCTTGACATCTTGGTTGAGAAATTTAAAACGTACATGTCATTAATTTGATACGTACTAGTGGGTTGTCGCTTCTTTACTGACTGTTGTGTTTGGTGAATTTGTCAGGGGAGTTATTTTGATGCGGCTTGATCATGCTGGAAAGATTCAGTCTGCTTCCTTAATCTCAGCAACAGATTGTGAGCCTGAGGAAGTTCTAGCTGTCGCTCAAGGCTAGTTGTGGCTGAACCTCCATGCGTAGTTGAATTTACTTGCCCAAATGTCTGACAATCTGACTTTAGTTTTACCCTTCATGAAATGCCGCTGCTTGATCCTTGAAACTGTTCTAGGTTTCCTCATGCACCATTATGTTGTCTTTGAAAGGTGGTCGGGAGAAGGGCTGTAGTTTATTGGTCACGTCTTGTAAATTGTAATGTATGTGACTGAAAACAAGTGAAAAACATGCACCTGATTTAATATAGTTATTGATGTAAAGTTCTAATCAACTCTTCGCGTTGTAACTGTAGCACAATGTTTAAGGGAAAATTTGTCTTTGGCAAATTTTTGAATTCAGTTGTCAATCCAGGAAGGGAATATTCTCCGTATGATTTTTTAAAATTTTGGTAATTTGCAAGGATCAAGCACCAGATTTGTCAATTATGCATGCAAATTTTTCGAAAAACATAAATGCTAGAATTAAGGATGTAAAACGTCAAACGAACGAAGTCATTTGACAAACTGAAATTAAAGGTAATGTAAATGACGGTAATGTAAAAGTGAAAACGCGCATGAATATTAAAGTGCAAAAACATAAAGAGCATGAAAAATAAAGAATGCCAAATGAATGAAGTCATTAAGTCATTTGATGAATTGTGGTGAAGAAAGATAAGTAAATTATATTATAATGAATTAAAAGTACATAAAAAGAAAGGTGGAAGGCATACTTGAATTTAATCCTATGGTTTGTTGCATTAGAGTGATTGAAGAATATCAAGATGTATTTAAATAAACTCAATTGCCTTCAGGTTATTTATAAATAAAATATGTAACTTCTAATTCTTAAAATTTGAACACATACCGTTATTAGCAAAGATTTTGACTTCTATTTGACATCTTTCATACATATAGAATATATACATTTATTTATTTAAAAATGCATAACTAGCGAAAATTAATGTTGAGACTTGAATTTGAATTTGAACTTTCATAACTATCAACTCTTTGAATTTTTTGTCAAAAAAAATAAAACTCTTTGAATTTGAATTATCTACTACCATCATTTTGTCACCTTGTCAAATGCACTTCAGCTAGCATCCTCTAAAATCCTCTGAAGTGTTCCCATCTACCTGATTAACTTGCATATGATCTTCTTTCCACTTTTGGCTTCCGTTAAATGCATCTAAAGCTAGCAGCACATGATATTTCACCAAGTGTTGGTGTCAAGTCGATTGGCAGCCACATAATCTGACAAAGCTTTAAGATTCGTTAATTTCTTCAAATCTATTAGTCAAATATGGATACTTTTTTGACTTTTCTTCATGTATTCTCACTTGACATTTTCCGCTTCAAGAAGTCTTCCAAGTAACATCTTTTGTCAAATGAACTTCTAACCCTCTTTTGTCAGATGAGCTTACTCATTCGACTTCTAGCATAATTCATCAAAGAGTTGCTTTTTAGCGTTAACACATTGTTTGAAAAGGCAACTGTTATGACTTGGATTTTAATTATACTTTTCTATACTTGCAATCTTCTCTCCATTTCAAGTTTGTACCTAGTATGTTTGCTTAAATTTTATTTTCTTGTTTATTTTATTAAATAGTTCTTTAATCCAAGAATTACATTTGAAAAGTGGTAGTTGCTCGTGGAAAAATTATAGTAACGAAAAACATGGATTTCGTGCATAGATAGTGTAGAGATTATATTGATATATCGATTACAGTTAATGAGAATTGTTTTGGTCTAGAAGAAGAGTAAGGGCATACCTGATATGATACTGGCCGAGTAGGTTACTACTATGAATGCTCTTGAATTTGAGATATGGACAAAGGAGGGTATTAACAAAAGACATTCTAATGTTAAAAAAGGTAGTATTATGAAGAAGTGTGATAAGAGATTATATTACTTGAGATGTTTGCCCTATATTTATGGAAAATGATGGTCTTACATCATTTTCTATTTTACACTCATTTTCACACCCATCTTAGATGAATGTGATTAAGTGAGAGAAAGTGATAGAAAAAAATAAGTATAATGAATGATATTGAGAAGAATGTGAAAAAAAGTGTATGCACTGTTTGTAGTCAGAAAATCAGAGTTGTATATTTATAGGAGAGGAGTGAGTCCTCGTAGGAAGTATCAAGCATTAATGGTAATCCTTAATTTAGGGGTTTATCTTTAAGTTGTGATTATCCCTTATTTTTAGGATACGGGACTTAGCCTTATCTTCATTTAGAAGCTCATGGTATTAAAGAGTATTCTGGTTATCTAGGTGTGAGTTCGGGATAATGGTCACTGGGCTAGTTTTGGGTCGATGTGCCTTGTTGGGCCTAGAATGAGATCAACCCCTGCTTGAGCCTGGAGCAAGATCTGTCGCTGCTTCACCGATCCTATCGGTCTCAGCATCACGATGAAAAAATCAAAACACCAAATGAAGGACTACTAGTTGTTAGGGGGGAGCTGGGCAGGAGCAGCTCAGACTAGCTACAGAACCTAGAATCCGATGTTGAAAGTATGAAACGGAAGTCTAAGCCTCAACTTCGTTAAAGAAGTCTAGTAAAGATACATAAAATGCGGACTAGTCGTGGTCAACATACAACATATATGATCTTCCTTGTCATAGGCTCGGTAGATGTAGTTGTCATCCCACAGCCCATTTAGGGTCAGATGAATATACATCCGGAGCTGCACATCATCTTCCTCACACTGGAAGCGCAAATTGTCCCCTAGGGCTCATAATTCATCCACCGATATAAATCCTTGTCCTAAGGTGGTGGATAATCCCTCTCATGCACTGAATTTGATCTCTGCTTTCCCATCACAAGCGCCTTCGATGTCGGATGAGAACTTTTTAGAGGCCGAACTACTGTCAGAGTCATTACTCATGACTAACTCTTCCCTCAACCTTTCAAAGTTAGCCATCAAGTCGGCCAGACTCGTAGGCCTCTGCATTAGGGGTGTTCAAGACTTACTCTAGTCCAATAATCTGTCCTACCCTGAAATTAATAGGGATGTGTTTGAGTTCTATAAATTAGATTCAATGTATTTTAGGTCTCATTTGGGTCATACTTCAAGTTGCTCTAATTCGACTCGGTGTCACATACATTATTTTTAAACATACTTTTTTTTATAATTAATAATAAATAATAAGACTTCTTAATTTAAATTCATAATTTTTCTATAACATAATAATATATTTAGATATTATTTATTTCAAAATATATATTATAAAACAAAACTTTATTTTAGTTTTCTGCTTCTAAAATTTTGACTTAGCTATGTATAATTTTAAAATTTATACATTTTGTTTAAATATTATGTTAACTCAGTTTTGACCTAGTTATTAATCGAGTCATGACCGAACTAGGTCTTGGTCCAAAAAAATGACCTAATTAAAATATCAGGCAAGGTTTGGGTCAAGTTAAGCTCCTCCCAACCTGACCCATGAACTCTCCTATCCTGCATCCCTTGAATAGCCAATAAGAGCTCTCTCTCTCACATGGCACGATAGATTAGGAGGTTTTGTTCAAAATCTCCAAGGAGCTACCCTTCCCATCATTGCCTATTTCTCTAATCCTAACCACAGTATGAATGAAATAGACGCAGAAGGTAACTGGTAACAAAGAAAGACTGTTATCTTCCACAACGCTAAGGAGCTGTAGCATGATAACTATGAACATGGAGTAGAAGCAGCAATTCAGCAGACGTGCAATAAAATGAAGAAGGAGTAGAAGTGGTCTACAATAAGCATCAAGCATACAAGTTTGTATCTCAAAGATTGTAAAATACACATGTTCACTTCCTAGAGTTTTAGCAGTTACATTTTAAGCCTATAAATAAGTGATTTTGGTTACATTGTAAAAGGTTATGAAATACTCCACGCTTCTCATCCGCAGCCATACCCGTGACTTGGCCTTTGAGTGTTCTTATTCATTATGGGTTTTCGTAATGAACCAGTCAAACTCGCGTGACTCGTTGACCTAAGTTTGAAAATATATAAAATTTTAAAATGTCTACTTTTAGGATTTGAACTTGGTACATATAAGAACCTTGCGTTCAAGTGCATTATACCACTAGACTGTGTTTTTATTGTGTTATGTTCTTAGTTTTTCAATTTTTATTATTATCCAATCAATTTAAATTTCAAACATGATCTAGAATATTATCACTATTACTTTGGTTACGCCACATAATATTTTATCATATGAAGTATTTTTTCATATAATATGTTTTATTATATTATTTTTTAATATAATATTTTTTATACGAGGTATTTTTTCAATATTGTATTCTTTACTTTTTTTATATTCAAGTTTTTGGTTTGACCACTTAACGTGCAATCGGATTGTTGCCCCAATGACTTGACCTTCTGATTAGGTCAACCCCTTATCCAAGTTATACAACAATACCCTGAGTGTAATGTCCTACTTTTTATTTTATTTGTATTATTATGCTTATCTAAACTATTTAAAATTTCAAATTAGAATATTAAGTTATATAGAAACTACTGCATTTTTCATTAGTTCATATGATATTTTACATAAGGGATTATATCCCTTCAAAGTTAAATTTACAAAAGTACTACTGAAGTCATCGTTAGATAATATTTTACATGGTTTTTCATAGTTAGTTTATACATACAAAATATTTCTAAGATAAGGCACCTACATCCCAAAAAGTGAGGTTTACAAAACCTTCTTGTGATGCCATTATATATATATATATATATATATATATAGGAAGGGATCTACTACATGGTAGTGTAAGTAAAAAAAACTTTGCACTCAATCTTATACCATTCATTTTATTATGATCATGTGGCTACGAAAGGAGATAAATGGTAGCCATAAGATCATAATAAAATGAAGAATATAAGATTGAGTATAAAGTCTTTTTACTTACACTAGGTGTAAGTGGATCCCATCCCCTCTCTCTCTCTCTCTCTCTCTCTCTCTCTCTCTCTATATATATATATATATATATATATATATATATTATTATTTTTTATAACTACTCGTCAAACAGTATAACTATGAAAAACTGATCTCCAAGAATGACCGAAAACACGTAGTCCCCAATCTTTGGTCTATAAACTTGTTTGATATGAAAATCTACTATTATTCTAACGGTCGACATTATCTGAAATGATAAACCACAAAGAGTGAGATAAAATCCCAATAAGAAAAAGCAAAAAACTAAAATAATAATCCACTTTTTACAATTCTCCATTTATGTTACCATATCTAAGAGTGCAATAAAAATAAATATATTATACAAATCACAAATAGATTTGAAGTCAAGTTAGTACTAAAATAGAATAAGTAAATGATTTTAAAAAAAAATAAGAAATTTTAAAAAATGAATGAATAAGCAAATATCATAAACTTTTCTTCCTATTAAAGTCATTTTTATTAATATCATTGTTATCCCATTTCAATACTCTTCACCAAATGTGCTTCTTCTTCTTCATTAGGGCATCCCTCAATGCTCTCATCATGACTACAATCATTAAAAATGACTAAGACATCCTTTAATTCTCTCATCATGACCCCAATAATTTGACCAAGGTGTCCATTGATCCTTTCATCATGATCACAATAATAATCTCTAATTGATCAAGGCGTCTCTTGATCCTCTTATCACACCTGCAATAATTCTTTTTGCACATTGATTTATTTTTATGCGAGAGACGACATTTCAACTTTATATATCGAATATATATATATATATATATATATATATATCATAAACATAAACCATTATCAATATCAAATAAAAGTATAATTTAAGAGCACTTAGAATTAGTTTCACATAGCATAAAGAATAGTTTAATATATAAAAGAAAGTTCAAAAGAATAACTTGATAACACAGAAAATGAATCACGTCCCAAATTTTTTTAAGTTTAGACAATCTTTATTTGGATAGCCATCGGTTTATCCGAATAATGCCAAAAATTTTCGGTCTTTTAGAAAAGCTCATATTTGAATGAACACTTGCTTATTCGAAAGCTATCAGCAATATCTTTGTTTCTTTTAGCTAAACCAAAGCAATAAAAATGGACATAAAATGATGGACTAGGAGATATGAGTGAAGAAATAAAGAGAAAATAATGGGCTTTTGCTATTTCCTACCTCTATTAAGGGATTCAAATAAGAAAGGAAATAGTTGAGACAAGAAGGAGTTGGTTGTTTTGTGACGTGAAAGAGAGGATGGTGAGGTATTTATAGTGTTAGAATTGGGCTATCTTACGTAAGAATATGATGTAGAGGATGTCATGAGCTGTTGTGTTGTCAAAACGGGAAAACATTCCCAATAAAAATCTCTTCCCATAATCATGCCTTTATCAAATTTTTATCAAGTTTTTGGGTATGTTACTGTTTGTTTTTTCAAAGTTTCCAGAATTTTCCCTTTATTTGCATGCCTTCATATTAATATTATAGTAATTAATATTTGTACACTCGGCCGTATTTCATCTTGCATGATTCCAGTCTTCATAAAAATCTCCCCTTAGATTTTTATCAAATTTAATGCTCGTTTATGATTTCTTAAGCTTCATCTAGATTCCATAATTTTCGTGCTTAACTTGTCAAACTTCCTTTTGACATTTTTCTCAGCTAATATGTTAAGTTCTTCATTTAATGCTTGGGTGCTTATCATTCTTCTTGTTCTTACTTTATTATGCTTATTTCCAGATTTTTCCTATACTTTGTTTGCCCAAGACTGACACAAGTCTATTGTGATCATTATTTTTTATAAATTCCAAATCTTCCAAGTCTGCCATCTATTCTTTCCAGACTTCTTTCATTAATTCCTTCTTCCTTATTTAGTTCCATTGTAACTAGATTAATGAACCATAAAGAACTGAATGGAAACTGGATTTTTGTTCTGTTGTCTTATAACATACTTTGCATTTTTTTCGATAAAGGTTTATTCAATTATCCTATTTTTAGAGATGTTACATTCTTCCCCTCTTAGAAAAATTTTGTCCTCAAAATTTCTAATTATTCTTAAAATTTTAATTACATGCTTGAAAATTTTTTGGATATTTTCGTTTAAAATCTTCTTCCGCTTCCCACGTAACATCTTCCTTATCATGCCCTTGCCATAGTACTTTGACCATAGGAATAGTTTTATTCCTTAAATGTTTGTAAATTCTGTCTATTATTTGTATAGGTCGTGCCTCATATGTCAAATTATCTTTTAACTATATTGATGCTGTCTCAATAATGTGTGAAAAGTCGGCACAATACTTTCGGAGCTGTGACACATGACACATATCATGAAGATTTGACAAGTTAGGGGTTAAGGCAATTTGGTAAGCAACATGACCGACTCTTTTAAGGATTTGGAAAGATCTAATGTATTTGGGACTCAGTTTCTTAGTTTTCAAAGACCTGCTAATTCCAGTTGTTGGGGTAACTTTAAGGAATATATGTTCTCCTTCTTGAAATACTAATAGTTTTCTCCTTTGATCTACGTAACTCTTCTTCCTACTTTGGGCTACAAGCATCCTTTCCCTGATTAATTTTATTTGATCTAAAATTTGTTCTACCAATTCAGGCCCTATTAAATGTCTTTCTACAGCTTCAAACCAACATAAATGTGATCTACATTTCCTTCTATATAATGCTTCATAAGGTGCCATTCCAATACTAGAATGATGACTTTTATTGTAAGCAAATTCTATCAGTGGTAAGTAGGTATCCTAACTTCCTTTAAAACCTAGAATACAGGCCCTAAGCATATCCTTTAGAGTTTGTATTGTCCTTGCAGTTTGACCATCAGTTTGGGGATGATAAGCAGTACTAAAGGATAACTTTGTTCCAAAGGCTATCTGCAGTGATTCCCAAAACCTAGAGGTAAATCTTGAGTCTCTATCTGATAGTATAGAAGTTGGAATGCCATGAAGTCTTACAATTTCTTTTATATACAGTTGAGCTAACTTATTTAATGGATAGTTAATCCTAATCAGTAGAAAATGTGCTGACTTAGTGAATATATCGATAATTATCCATATAGCATCATATCCTAAGTTAGTTCTTGGTAACCCTATAATAAAATCTATATAAATGCTATCCCATTTCCATTATGGGACTTCTAAGGGTTGTAATAAGCCTGAAGGTTTCTGATATTCTATCTTAATTTTCTGACATGTCAAGTACTGAGATATATACTTAACTAAATCGAATTTCATCCCAGGCCACTAAAATTGACTTTTATGGTCATAATACATTTTATTAATTCATGGGTGAATAATATATTTACTCTTATGGGCTTCTTCTAGAATTTCTCTTTTTAGATCAGAATTATTAGGTACACATAATCTATTTCTATACATAAAATAGGGGCAGTAGTGAGTCTTTTCTTTAATTTCTGAAAACTCTTCTCACAATCTTTGGTCCACACGAAAGGAGTTCCTTTTCTAGTAAACCTAGTCAATGGTAAGGCTATTTGTGAAAATTCTTTTATAAATCTACAGTAATATCCAGCTAAGCTCAAGAAACTTTTTATCTCAGTTATTGTCTTTGACTGTTCCTAATGCATAACTGCTTCCACTTTACTATGATCTACCACAACTCCTTTTTGATTAACCACATGTCCTAGAAATTTAATTTCTCTCATCCATAATTCACACTTTTCCAATTTTGCATTTATGCTCCTCTTCTGTCTTTGAATAGATAAAGATATCATCAATAAAAACCACTACAAATTTATCCAAACATGGCCTAAATATTATATTCATATAATCCATAAATACAACAAGAGCATTAGTAAATCCAAACAGAATCACCAAATACTCATAGTGACCATATCTAGTCCTAAAGGCTATTTTAGGAATATCTTATGATTTGATCCTTATCTGATGGTTTCTTGACTTTAAATCTATTTTTGAAAATATTGAAGCTCCTCATACTTGATCTAACAAATCATCTATCCTAGGGAATGTCTATTTATTCTTAATAGTTGTAACACCCCGATCTTTGTATTTATTAAACAGTAAATTTTGACAGTTAACAGAATTCTACTGTTTAGTGATTTCTGTGTACTGTAAAATTATTTTGAATATTCCGTCTGTATATTTGATCGTTCTGTGTGATTTGCTCCGTGTCAGGAAACTAATAATTTTCGGTAGAAAAAAAATTTACGTAAATTAATTTTTACTGTTTAGCCTTAATTAATTTACGTAATCTGATTTGATATTTGTGAGTTTTCTAATTTTTGTGATTTTATGTGTGATTTTGAAATTTTTTTTGCTTGTGGGCCCCACGAGGTGTATGTGGGCCCGGATGGCCATACGTGGGCCCAGGCGGGTCCTGCAAAATGAAGAATTTTTTTACGTATAGAAAAATTTGTACTGTTTAGATGGAGACAGGGGATCTTACTAAACCTGAATCCGAAACAATTTTAGAAAATTTCCTTCATCGTTTTATTTTATCTTGTATTTAATTATCGAATACAAAAAAATACATAATTATATTTTTTGTGAGGTTATAACAGATAAAAATAAAATTCTATATTATTAAGTCAACATTAGTGGTTTGGATATCCACTATCAATTTAATTACCGTTGGAAATTTAATCTTGATTTAATTAACGGTAGAGATTTGATCTTAAAAGTGAATAAGATCAATTATAACCGTTAGATAGAAATTAAATCAAGGGTAGAGATTTAATCTTATAAATGGCTATGACCATTATCAACCCTTGGATGTAGAATTAATCAATGGTGAAGATGGATCATTAATAACCATTCGATTTGAATTTAGATCAATGGTGGAAAATTGATCATAAAAAATGACTACAACTATTTTGGACCTTTGGATTAAAGTTTGAAGGTGTAATCTTGACCTTTCATTTTGGAGACATATTCAATGGTTAGGATTGCAAGCTAAAAATGATCCAACGGCTCAAATGAAGTCTTCTATCTATAACCTAAACCTAGAGACTATTTTTAATCCAAACCATTCTTTTAATCAATAGTTAGGATGGCTTAAAGTGATGGCTAGACAATTTGTCACATTTGGAATGCATGAAGAAGGGGGGGGGGGGGACGGTTTGGAGAGCAAGGATGAAGGAGACAACTTAGTGTAGAACTTTTTAAGGCCAAAGAAAAAGAATGAAGACAAGCCAAGTGTCGAAGACCAATTCCTATTGATCATTAATGCTTATGTTCTTCAAACTTCACTTTTCATTCTCTCTAATGCATGCTACGGCAATGCATCCCCTTGAAGACCAAAAGAATTCATTTTATACTTCATAATATCATTTCTTCACTTTTCCACTTAAACTTCAAGAAACCAACCAAAGAAAATTTCATTTTCTCTCCCAAAAATAGACCATTCGGCCAAGCACTCCAATTCTCTCCTCCATCACTCTTTAATTTCATACAACCTAGTTTCTTGAATCTTTACCTCATTATAAACAACTTTCATGTTGAAGACTTTCTCAAAATCTTCCATCTTGAAGGACTTTTACTAAGATCAAGTTCTAGAGTTTTGTTGGTGAAGTGTAAGAAAACTTCATTTATCTTTTCTTTTTCATGTTCTAAACCATGTTTGATCCATGGTTCTCCTTATTCAAGCTTGATATACTAATTTTCTTGTATTTGTTTCATGTTTAAGAACTTGTGTTGGTGGAGATCTTGTTCAAAACACAAATCAAGAAGCTTTTTGGTGGTTCTTCAAGAGGTAAGAGAGGAGATTCATCTCACCAACCAAGCATGGTGGTGAGAGATGGTTTATATTTGATGGATGGTGAATCCATGTGAGGATTTCTATCCATGGTCATGTAATAATTTATGTGTGTTATGTGCTTTGATTATTTTTGCCTATGTTTGATATGTTTTGCATGATTTACTTGTGTATGCATGCTTAGTATGATTTTTATTTGTTTATATGGTATGCTTATAATATGCATGATGATATATGTTGAATATATTATGATGGATGTATGTTGAAATAAGCAAAATTTTGGCTCCAAAGGCCATAGAGGAGGTCACGGTTTTGAACTTCCAAGATTAAGGTTTTTATTGAAATTTTTCAAGAACTATGAAGTTAAGTTTTAGTCCTTGAACTAAAGCAAATTTTGGTAAGACATCCACCAAATTAGTGTTCACAAAAATTATATTTTCATAAATGACAAAAATTGAATGATTTAAGAAGTAAAGAAATTAATCAAAAGAGTTTATTTTGCAAAAAGAGTGCACATGGTTTTTGAGTAGTATTTTCATGAATTTATTTTCCTAGAAGACTGTTGGAAGCTGAAGGAAGGATGGTGACATGGCAACTTTTTAAGCAAAAATTTCTGGAGAAATATTTTCCAGCAAGTGTGAGGCATATGAAGGAAATGGAATTTCTGAGTTTACGACAAGGATTGATGTCCGTCAGTGAGTATGCGGCAAAATTTGAAAGTCTGTCTCAGTTTTCGAGATATTTGCAGATGAACCCAGATGAGGGCTGGAAATGCAGGAAATTTGAGGAAGGATTAAAGCTGGATATTAAGAGAGCAGTATCGATGTTGGATATTAATCAATTTCCAACTTTGATTGAAAAATGTCGTAAAGTTAAAGAGATTGATCATCAACGTGTGGCAAGAAATAAGAATTTTGGACCTACAAGGTTCCAAAAAGGGAAGAATAATCAAGCAAGTCGCTCTCAGCAAAAGCCGTATATGAAACCGACAGGAGTTCAGAACAAGAAGCAATTTGTGGGAGAAAGTTCTAGCGGCAATAAGACAAGTCAAGCTGGGACTCCTGTTCGATGTTTTACATGTGGGAAAGATCATCTCACGAAGGATTGCCAACATAAGGAGGTTGTTTGTTTTAAGTGTGGACAACTTGGACATTTCTCCAAAGACTGTGATCAGATAAAGAAGGAATCCTCTGTGGGAAACGTCCATACTGCCAGACCACAGGTGGGTGGTCGTGTCTATACCATGAGCGGGGAGGAAACCGATAAATCTGAGGACTTGATAATGGAGGAGGGTGCTATTGAAGGTAATCCTTTAACCATACTTTATGATTCAGGAGCAACACATTCTTTCATTGCATGTGATTGTGTTGAGCGTTTGGGATTGACTGTGACTGCTTTGCCGTATGATTTGAGTGTTGCTACTCCTACTGATAAGCCTGTAGTTACCTCAACAGTATGCTTGAATTGTCCTGTCTGCATTAGGGATAGAATCTTTTATGTGGATTTGATCTGTTTGCCTCTTTCCAAGATTAATGTAATCTTGGGAATGGATTGGTTATCTTCTAACCATATCCTGATTGATTGTTTGAATAAGACATTAGTATTTCCTGAGGCTAAGGATTCTAGATTCCTAACGGCTACTCAAGTGGAAGCTTGTCTGAAGGAAGGAGATCGTGGGTATTTATTGTTATCTTCTTTGGAAGTGCAATGTGAAGATGTTTTGAAGGATATTTTCGTGGTCAATGAATTTCCTGAGGTATTTCCTGAAGATATACCTGGACTACCACCAGAAAGGGAAATCGAGTTTGCCATTGATCTTGTACCTGGAGCTGGACCGATATCTATAGCGCCTTATCGGATGTCACCGGTAGAATTAGCCGAACTGAAGAAACAGCTGGAGGATTTATTGGAGAAACAATTTGTGAGACCTAGTGTGTCACCATGGGGAGCTCCAGTCTTATTGGTTAAGAAGAAGGATGGGACTTCACGTTTATGTGTGGACTATCGGCAATTGAACAAGGTTACGATTAAGAATAAATATCCACTTCCAAGGATAGATGATCTGATGGATCAATTGTGAGGAGCCGCAATATTTTTCAAGATTGATCTACGTTCTGGGTATCACCAGATACGTGTGAAAGTGGAGGATATTCCCAAGACTGCATTCCGGACGCGCTATGGGCATTACGAGTATCTTGTGATGCCATTCGGTGTGACAAATACACCAGCTATATTCATGGACTTTATGAATAGAATTTTTTGTTCGTCCCTGGATAAGTTTGTTGTTGTCTTTATTGATGACATCTTGATCTATTCTCGAAGTCAGGAGGAACATGCTGAACATCTCAAGGTGGTTCTTCATACTTTGAAGGAGAATAAGTTATATGCCAAGTTGTCCAAATGTGAATTCTGGTTGAATGAAGTTCAATTTTTAGGACACGTGATATCAAAAGAGGGAATAAAAGTTGATGCTTCAAAGGTGGAGACAGTTTTGGAATGAGAAAGACCAAAGACTGTAACAGAAATTCGTAGTTTTATCGGATTAGCTGGTTACTATAGACGGTTCATTGAGGGATTTTCAAAGATTGCAGGACCTCTTACTCAACTTACACGAAAGAATCAACCGTTCGTGTGGACTGATGCATGCGAAGAAAGTTTTCAAGAGTTGAAAAGACGATTGACTACTTCACCGGTATTGATTCTGCCTGATCCAAACGAACCTTTCGAAGTATATTGTGATGCGTCATACCAAGGATTGGGTTGTGTACTTATGCAGAATCGTAAAGTGGTGGCTTATGCTTTAAGGCAATTGAAAAATCATGAGAGGAATTATCCAACTCATGACTTGGAGTTGACAGCTGTGGTGTTTGCGTTGAAAGTGTGGAGACATTTTCTCTATGGAGTTACGTTCACTGTTTTTAGTGATCATAAAAGTTTAAAATATCTGTTTGACCAAAAAGAGTTGAACATGAGGCAAAGGCGTTGGTTAGAGTTTCTGAAGGATTATGACTTTCAATTGCAGTATCATCCCAGAAAGGCGAATGTCGTAGCGGATGCGTTGAGTAGAAAAATACTTAGTGCTTCTGTTATGATGATCAAAGAGAAGGAGTTGATAGAAGAATTTCGGGATATACTATTATCTGTGAAATTGACACCGAACAAGATGCGCTTAAATATGATCACCATTTCAAATGATTTGATGGATAGAATTCGTGAAGGACAAAACAGTGATCAGTATTTGTAAGAAGCAAAAGAAGCCAAGAGCCAAGGAGCAGTGTTGGAATTTAGCGAAGGTGCTGAAGGAATTTTGAAGTTTCAAGGAAGAGTTTGTGTGCCTAATGATCCAGATCTTAGGAGATTGATTTTGGATGAAGCTCACAGGAGTAAACTGAGTATGCATCCAGGAGCCACAAAGATGTACCAGGATTTAAAACAATTATATTAGTGGCAAGGAATGAAGAAAGATATTGCTGAATATGTATCATCCTGTTTAGTTTGTCAGAAGGCTAAGGTGGAACATCAAAGACCTTCGGGAATGTTGCAACCTTTGCCTATTCTTGAATGGAAATGGGATGACATAGCAATGGATTTTGTGACGGCACTAATAAAAACTCGAAAGGATTATGATGCTATTTGGGTAATTGTTGATCGGCTTACTAAGTCAGTGCACTTTTTGCCGATTAATCTTAAGTACTCAATGGAGAAGTTGACCCAATTGTACATCGGTGAAATTGTTAGGCTGCATGGTGTACCAACTAGTATCATTTCAGATCAAGATCCGAGATTTACTTCGAGATTTTGGAATAGTTTGCAAGAAGCGATGAGAACAAAGCTACGTTTAAGTTCTGCTTACCATCCCCAAACAGATGGTCAGTCAGAAAGAACAATTCAGTCTCTAGAAGATTTATTTAGAGCTTGTGTACTGAAGCAAACTGGAGGTTGGGATGAGTTCTTGCCATTGATAGAATTCACATACAATAACAGTTTCCATTCAAGTATAGGGATGGCACCCTATGAGGCATTATATGGGAGGCGATGCAGAACACCGTTGTGTTAGTATCAGGACGGTGAGAGTGCTATGTTAGGACCAGAGATTGTCCAACAGACAACTGAGAAAGTGAAGATGATTCAAGATAAAATGAGAGTGGCCCAAACTCGGCAAAAGAGTTATGCTGATAAAAGGAGAAAATCTCTTAAGTTTGAAGAAGGTGACCATGTATTTTTGCGAGTGACACCTATGACGGGTGTTGGACGAGTGCTTAAGTCCAAGAAGCTCACTCCAAAATTTATTGGGCCGTATCAGATTTTACGTCGGGTAGGTCCGGTGGCATATGAGATTGCATTACCACCTTTTCTATCAAATCTTCACAATGTATTTCACGTATCACAATTACGGAAATATATTTCTAATCCTACTCATGTTATCAAGCCAGACACAGTACAACTGAAGAAAAATTTAACCTATGAAACTTTTCCAGTGAAGATTGAGGATCGAAAAACAAAGTAACTTCGAGGTAAGGAAGTTTCATTGGTTAAAATTGTTTGGGCTGATGCAAGCGGGGAAGCTACATGGGAGCTAGAAGAAAGGAAAAAAGAACAGTATCCCTATTTATTCTGAGGTTGTGAAATCAAGTTCATCAAGTTTCGAGGACGAAACTTTTGTTAGAGGGGGAGAGTTGTAACACCCCGAACTTTCTATTTATTAAACAGTAAATTTTGACAGTTAACAGAATTCTACTGTTTAGTGATTTCTGTGTACTGTAAAATTATTTTGAATATTCCGTCTGTATATTTGATCGTTCTGTGTGATTTGTTCCGTGTCAGGAAACTAATAATTTTCGGGCCGAAAAAATTTACGTAAATTAATTTTTACTGTTTAGTCTTAATTAATTTACATAATCTGATTTAATATTTGTGAGTTTTCTAATTTTTGTGATTTTATGTGTGATTTTGAAATTTTTTTTGTTTGTGGGCCCCACGAGGTGTATGTGGGCCCAGGTGGCTACGTGGGCCAGGTGGGTCCTGCAAAATGAAAAATTTTTCTACGTATAGAAAAATTTGTACTGTTTAGATGGAGACAGGGGATCTTACTAAACCTGAATCTGAAACAGTTTTAGAAAATTTCTTTTACTGTATTTTGTACTGTATTTAATTATCGGACGACAAAAATACAGTAATTATATTTTTTTGTGAGGTTATAACAGATAAAAATAAAATTCTATATTACTAAGTCAACATTAGTAGTTTGGATATCCACTATCAATTTAATTACCGTTGAAAATTTAATCTTGATTTAATTAACGGTAGAGATTTGATCTTAAAAGTGAATAGGATCAATTATAACCGTTAGATAGAAATTAAATCAAGGGTAGAGATTTAATCTTATAAATGGCTATGACCATTATCAACCCTTAGATGTAGAATTAATCAATGGTGAAGATGGATCATTAATAACCATTGGATTTGAATTTAGATCAATGGTGGAAAATTGGTCATCAAAAATGACTACAACCATTTTGGACCTTTGGATTAAAGTTTGAAGGTGTAATCTTGACTTTTCATTTTGGAGACATATTCAATGGTTAGGAGTGCAAGCTAAAAATGATCCAACGGCTCAAATGAAGTCTTCTATATATAACCTAAACCTAGAGACTATTTTTAATCCAAACCATTCTTTTAATCAATGGTTAGGATGGCTTAAAGTGATGGCTAGACAATTTGTCACATTTGGAATGCATGAAGAAGGGGGGGGGACGGTTTGGAGAGCAAGGATGAAGGGAGACAACTTAGTGTAGGCTTTTTAGGCCAAAGAAAAAAAGAATGAAGACAATGAAGTGTCAAGACCAATTCCTATTGATCATTAATGCTTATGTTCTTCAAACTTCACTTTTCATTCTCTCTAATGCATGCTACGGCAATGCATCCCCTTGAAGACCAAAAGAATTCATTTTATACTTCATAATATCATTTCTTCACTTTTCCACTTAAACTTCAAGAAACCAACCAAAGAAAATTTCATTTTCTCTCCCAAAAACAGACCATTCAGCCAAGCACTCCAATTCTCTCCTCCATCACTCTTTAATTTCATACAACCTAGTTTCTTGAATCTTTACCTCATTCTAAACAACTTTCATGTTGAAGACTTTCTCAAAATCTTCCATCTTGAAGGACTTTTACTAAGATCAAGTTCTAGAGTTTTGTTGGTGAAGTGTAAGAAAACTTCATTTATTCTTTTCTTTTTCATGTTCTAAACCATGTTTGATCCATGGTTCTCCTTATTCAAGCTTGATATACTAATTTTCTTGTATTTGTTTCATGTTTAAGAACTTGTGTTGGTGGAGATCTTGTTCAAAACACAAATCAAGAAGCTTTTTGGTGGTTCTTCAAGAGGTAAGAGGGAGATTCATCTCACCAACCAAGCATGGTGGTGAGAGATGGTTTTATATTTGATGGATGGTGAATCCATGTGAGGATTTCTATCCATGGTCATGTAATAATTTATGTGTGTTATGTGCTTTGATTATTTTTGCTTATGTTTGATATGTTTTACATGATTTACTTGTGTATGCATGCTTAGTATGATTTTTATTTGTTTATATGGTATGCTTATAATATGCATGATGATATATGTTGAATATATTATGATGGATGTATGTTGAAATAAGCAAAATTTTGGCTCCAAAGACCATAGAGGAGGTCACGGTTTTGAACTTCCAAGACTAAGGTTTTTATTGAAATTTTTCAAGAACTATGGAGTTATGTTTTAGTCCTTGAACTAAAGCAAATTTTGGTAAGACATCCACCAAATTAGTGTTCACAAAAATTATATTTTCATAAATGACAAAAATTGAATGATTTAAGAAGTAAAGAAATTAATCAAAAGAGTTTATTTTGCAAAAAGAGTGCACACGATTTTTGAGTAGTATTTTCATGAATTTATTTTGTGTAGAAACAAGAATGACATTTGTTTAAGTTAAAAGAAAAATATTTCTTAGTTCCAATGGCCATCTATAAGGTTTTGATAATTTAGAAAAAAAAAATGTTTTGATGTTATAAAATATAAGAATTTTCAAATAAGGATTTTGGAAAGGAATTAAAGTGTTGTCAAGTGGAATTTTCATAAATAAAAAAAAAGGGATTTAAAGTGTAGAACTTTAAATTATTTTAAAGAGAATTAATTTTTAGAAGTGATTTAGAAATATAAAAGAAAACGTTTGTAACTTAAATTTACTAACGTAGAATTTAATTATTGGGTTTTGGAAAATGTTAGGAAATTTAAAATTTGAAATAGTAATTAAATCAATCAAATATGATTTGGTAAATTAAATCAATTAAAAAGTGATTTTGAGAAAATATATTACGGAAAAGAATTTTGATTGAGAATAGGAAGAGAATAATGTAAGAAATTGTATTTTTATAAGAAACGTTCAAAATAATATTTTTAAAGTTAAGAAATATTTTATGAAGGGTAAAAACGATGAAAAACGATTTACGTAACTCAAAAACGTAATTTTTAAGTTACGCGATTTAAAAAATGTTAAAATATTTTTACGCGATTTTTAAAGCGTTTAAATATTTTACACGAGTGAAATATTGTGGAAAAATCGCTACGCGATTTAAAAATAAAAGAATATTTTCACGCAATTTAGAATACTGTAGAAAATGGTTACGCGATTTTTAAACGTAACAGAAAATATTACAAATCATTGGTTACGTAACAAAATATTATGTGACTTAAAATGTGACAGAAAATATTTTACGAATGAGAAAAACACGGTAATATGATTACGCTATTAATTTAATAGTAAACCTTACAGTTAAAAACAGTATATGAATACTGTACAAGAAATTAAGAAATTTGCCTGTAATTGGCATTAATACACAAATGTAAAACAGTATTTCAACCTAGTATGAGAAATTATGTGATTTACCTTTGGTTGGTAATTGGTGCATTACATATGCATTGAAACTGGTCCGGTGGACTGTATATGGCTAATTGCCTAGGAGAAACGTACACCTCTTGAGTGGGTGCGATATGCGTAGTGTAGGTCACTCGTTGACCTTGGGGGCATCGGGGTGCGGGTTGCTCGCAATGGGCAGTTGGTAGCTCTTCTGCACCGTGAGTTAGACCAATGCAACATACTGATGATCCGGACCGAGACACTATTCTTAATCGAGATCTGACAAAGACTGTCGTGTATGTGCTAGATGTGCAAGATAGAATTATAGCACTTGGTCTGAGGCACGTGGTACCGGTAGATCTTTTCGATCAATTTCTCCGACTTGAGTTTAGCTCCATAGAATAGGACATTGAGTCTGTGTGCGCATGCATGAAAATGAGCATCTATATCTATGTGATGGTGTTACTGTAATTATTCTGTGATTTAAACAGTGATAGTGGCATGATGGCAATTCTTATTTTACACTATGATGATGGCATAATTGTGATCATGATATAATATTTTTGCATGATATGTTGTTTGTATTATCTCTATGCTACCATGTTGGTATTGGCGTAGGTGATCTCACCTCTTTGTATGTATATTTGTATATTGTATTTATAATTGGCTGAAGACGTTGAGAAAGAAATAGTACAAGAAGGAGAAGAATTACTTCTCACGTCTGGAAACGTAGAATTTTGAGAAGATAGAGATGTCCAGCTTCCTAGGATACGTGACATTACAGTTTCGTGGAGGTTCGGAGGCGTGGTATGTTCATTTGGATCGACAGTGTATATTTTATATAGGGGACCTGAACATTACCTACAGTAGGCTTGAACAAGGGAACCCCTATTTTAGTATCAATATATATGTACAGTTAGAGTTTCCACTATCCATTAGGCAGTACTGGGGAGCTTACTACCGTACTCCTAGTGCGATAAGTATCGTGTCGTCTGCACGGACACCTGTCCGTAGAGCTTCACGTAATAACGGATTCCTATCTGCTGAGGAATCTGAGGAGGACCCATCTGAGGGTTCTGCTGTTTAGTCAGACTTGGGCAATATGTGAGTCTTAAATTATGTTTAATTACTTTGAGAACTTGGTCTGTATATAAATAATCCTGACAGTACTTCTGTTATGTATAATGATGTAAATTATGTGTGATGACTGTTATGTATAATGATGTACATTATGTGTGATGATGTATAATAGTTTTATTTTTCGCTAAGTTTATTTTATTGTCATCAAAGAAATTTTTTTTTTTACAACTCGTATTTTATCACAACATCATATTTTATAACTTGGGGGTAATTTGGTAATAAAGTAACATAAATGTGGCACCCTACGGTGGGTGTTACAATAGTAACTTTATTTAACTGTCTATACTCTATGCATAATCTGATACTACTATCTTTCTTTTTCACAAAAAAGGACAGGAGCTCCCCAGGAAAATACGCTAGGTCTTATAAATTATTTTTCTAATAAATCCTCAATTTGTTTCTTAACTTCACTCAACTCTACAAGGGACATCCTATAGGGTGCAATCGATATGGGACCTACTCCTGGTATCAAGTCAATAGAAAATTCTATTTTTCTTTTTGGTGGTAGGTTAGAAATATCTGAGGGAAAAACTTCAGGGTAATTTCTAACTACATGGATAGTATTTAAATTCAGCTCATTCTTTATTTTAGAGAAAAGAAGGAAAATGTATCCTTGAGTTCCTTCCAGTATACCTTGATCAGCTTGGATGGTAGATAAAAGGGTATTTTGGGATTTTTCTTTATCAGAATTTGAAAGGAATGAAATAGTTTTATCAAGGCAATTTAGGATCACATGGTTAGAAGATAGCCAGTCCATTTCCAAAATAACATCAAGATTTTGCAAAGGTAAACAAACTAGGTTTGCAACAAAAGGTTTATTTTCAGCAAAGACAGGATAATTTAGACATGCATAAGAAGTTTGGACTCGATTTCTAGTGGGAGTGGTTACCAATAAATTATAGGATAACTTTGTCACAAGTAAGTTTAGATTTTTCACACAATCATTAGATATAAAAGAATGTGTGGCTTCAAAATCATACAATAGAGTTAAAAGAGTATTATTTATGAGAAACTGACCTGTTATTAATTCGAGAGATTGTTCTGCTTCATGGCTATTGAGAGCAAAGACTCTTCCTGAAATTTGCGGCTTTGTCTGAGAGTTTTTGACTTGTGGTGCTGTTGGAGGATTTCCCTTATTGAGTCTACAGTCTCTTGATATATGTCCAAGTGTACCACAAGTATAACATATCCGTTGTCCATACAGGCATGGTTTTTCTCCCTGTGCCTTTCCACACTTTGGACACTTTTCTTCAGGCTGAACTTATTTCTCCCTATTCATATTTTGTCTAAATTTATTATTTCCAACTTTTCTCCCATTATCCTCCCTTTTACCTTTAAGTTGGAATTCTCTTTCCTGGTTAGCCTTATATTCCAAAAGATCTCTTTCCACAATTATACACTTATTAACTAATGTAGAATACTGCTTGATTTCCAGCTTACTAACCTCTTTCTTAATTTATGGCCTTAATCCAGATTCAAATTTCACCGCCTTCCATTCTTCATTATTATTAAACTGGAGATGAGAGAAAAATTTTGCCAATTCCTCAAATTTTGCCATGTACTGTCCAATCGTCATGTTCCCTTGTTTTAATTGTTAAAATTCCAATTCCTTCTTGTTCCGAACATTGGCTGGAAAATATTTTTCCAAAAAAGCATTCTGGAAAATTTCATAAGTAATGGGTCTACCTGGACTTTCTAGAAGTCTCTTGGTTCCATGCCACCAATGTTCTGTTTCTCTTGATAGCATATATGTAGCAAAATTGACTTTTTGGGCATCAGTACATCCCAAAACAGTGAAAATTTTCTCTAGCTCCATGAGCCAATTTTCTGCAGCAGTCAAGTCGTATTCTCCTTTAAAAGTCGGTGGATTTACCTTACGAAATTCAGAGTCCTTGGAAATTCGAATTTACTGCAGAAGAACCTTGTTCTAGATCTCCATTTACTCGTATATGCAGAAAAAATTGATTGGTCGTGGCTGTCTGTTCCCACATAGCTACAACAATTTCGATGAGTGTATCTATAATTCTTTTTACTCTATTCTCAGGGTGAGGATTTGCGTTATTCTGCCTGCACGACATCCTTTCCTATAACAACTTACTTATTTAGTCAGAAAGCAATAATGGTTCCCAAACCATTTTGCCTAGAACACTGCTTTGATACCAAATGTAACGTACTACTTTTAATTTTATTTGTATTATTATGCTTATCTAAATTACTTAAAATTTCAAATTAGAATATCAAATTATATAGAAACTACTGCATTTTTCATTAGTTCATATGATATTTTACATAAGAGATTATATCCCTTCAAAAGTTAAATTTTACAAAAGTACTACTGAAGTCATCATTAGATAATATTTTACATGGTTTTTCATAGTTAGTTTATACATACAAAATATTTCTAAGATAAGGCACCTACATCCCAAAAAGTGAGGTTTACAAAACCTTCTTGTGGTGCCATTATGCCTCAATTTACATATATATATAAGCATTATTATTTTCATAACCACTCGTCAAATAGTATAACTGAGAAACTGATATCCAAGAATGGTCGAAAACATGTAGTCCCCAATCTCTGGTCTATAAACTTGTTCGATATGAAAATCTACAATTATTCTAGCCGTTGGCATTATCTGAAATGATAAACCAGAAAGAGTGAGATAAAATCTCAGTAAGAAAAAGCAAAAACTAAAATAATAATCCACTCTTTACAATTCTCCATTACTGTTACCATATCTAAGAGTCCAATAAAAATAAATATATTATACAAATCAAAAATAGATTTGAAGTCAAGTTAGTAATAAAATAGAATAAGTAAATGATTATAAAAAAAAACAAGAAATTTTAAAAAATGAATGAATAAGTAAATATCATAATTTTTTATTCTTATTAAAGTCATTTTTATTAATATAATTGTCATCCCATTTCAATACTCTTCACCATATGTGCTTCTTCTTCTTCATTAGGGCGTCTCCCAATGCTCTCATAATAACCACAATAATTTGATTAGGACGTCCCCCAATCCTCTCATCATGACCATAATAATTTGACCAAGGCATCTCGTGATCCTCTCATCATGGTCACAATAATAATCTCTAATTGATCAAGACGTCCCTTGATCTTCTCATCACAGCCGCAATAATTTTTTTTTGCACATTAATTCATTTTATCTATGAGACGACATTTCAACTTTATATATATATATATATATATATATATATATATATATATATATATATCATAAACAGAAACTATTATCAATATTAAATAAAAGTATAATTTAAGAGAACTTAGAATTAGTTTCACGTAGCATAAAGAATAGTTTAATATATAAAAAAAAGTTCAAAAGAATAACTTGATAACACAGAAAATGAATCACGCCCCAAATTTTTTTAAGTTTAGACAATCTTTATTCGGATAGCCATCGGTTATTCGAATAATGCTAAAAATTTTCAATCTTTTAGAAAGGCTCTTATTTGAATGAACACTTGCATATTCGAAAGATACCAGCAATATCTCTGTTTCGTTTAGCTAAACCAAAGCAATAAAAATGGACGTAAAATAATGGACTAGGAGATATGGGTGAAGAAATAAAAAGAGAAGAATGAGCTTTTGCTATTTCCTGTAACACTCCGAATTTCATTTTTTCTGAATATATATGATTTTTATAAATTTTATGATTTTTGTGAATTTTTGTGATATTTTAAGATTTTTTGAATATTTTATTATATTTTAGATATTTCGAGATATTTTGAATATTATAATATATTTGAGATATTTTGAGATATTTTATTAAATTTTTTATTTTTTAGAATATTTACTATATTTTTGATATTTTGGACTATGTGTGGGCTCGGGGCGGGTCCAGAAAAGTAAAAATTTTTCGGAGTTGAAAAATTTTGTACTGTTGATTCAGGAACGAGGGAGTTTACAAAACCCGAAACCAGAAATAGTTTTTTAAATTTTATTTTTCTATGATTTTATCTGACAAAATAAAATCGAGATATGTTTTATTATCCATTAGATAATAGCTTCTGGAAAAATATCAAGTGGATGATTCTAGACGCAAGTCTAGTCACCCACTCTAGGATGTTCTAGACGATGACTCATCGTTTGGTGACTCACCTAGGTGACTAGCCTAGTGACTCACATATCCTAGACTATTGTAGAAGATTTTAGTGTGTGTGTGACTCACTCGGTATGCATCAATGAGGAGCTGGTCAAACTTGGTGGCTGTGACTCATCGTGGAGGACCAACAGAAGTTTGACACTTGGCGTGACACCTTAGCACTTATGACTCAACACGTTCTGGAAGCTTGTAGAAGTGATAACTCGTTATGTTCTAGAATGGTGACTCGCCACATTCTAGAAGGATGTAGAATGCTGACTCACCCTGTGACTCGCCACAGTGAGTCACACGTTCCAGAAGGTTTTCTTGGTGACTCAGCTAGTGACTCAGCGCTAGACTCATCATGCTGACTCATCTGTTCTAGAAACTTCTCTTTGATGACTTGCTTTGTAACTCATCAAGGGTAATCGGTAGAACAATGATCAATAATAGTTGTTACCCAACTAGAACAAGAGAAAAATTTAGGTATATTTTATTATCCATTGGCCAATAGACACTGACTTTATAAGCAATAATTATTATCCATTGATTAAAGTATACCGAAAAATATATTGAAAGCTAATCATGACAACCTTTATGATGAGCCAATGTGAGAGTTTGCTTACTTAGTAAGTTTTGAAGAAAAGTCAATAATAGCGGCTTGCACAAAAATAGACCAACGAGGGGCTTTCTTGGTGGCTAAGCAAGGAGGAAGTAGAAGAGAAGTTGGATACTCCTTCTTGAAAATATCTTTTGTAAATATTTTCTTGAAAATATCTTCTTGATAAAATATCTTCTTGATAAATATCTCGCTTGAAATATCTTGGATAAATATCTTTGTAAGATATTTTGATTAAATATCTTGGTAGATATTTTGATTAAATATCTTGGTAGATATTTGATTAAATATCTTGGTTAGATATTTTGCTTTAATGAAAATATCTTAATCAAAATATCCTAAACTATCCTATCATCTTCTATAAATAGGAGAGCTTTGGTTCATTTTCATCTTTTGCATAGAGCTTTCATCCTTTTCTCTCATTGTGTTCCACGGCCAAATACCACTTGGAGGCCAAAATTCTACACTTGGTCATCTTTTCTTCATCTCTATCCAAGAAGCCAAAAACTATACATTAAGCTCTCTCAACTTTTATGAAAACTTTTCTCACCCTTTCTCTTCACTAAACCCACGGCCAAGACACCTTGGGAGATCAAATTCTATACTTGGTTCATCCTTTTCCCAATTTCACCAAGAACTAAGAGAACTAAATACAAAAAATCTCACATTTTCTCTTTAGAGAAGCTCACGGCCAAGGCCAAGAAAACCACTCTTCACTCTTCAATAATTTTAATCAACCATAGATCTCGAATCTCCATGCAATTCTAAGAAACTTTCATGTTGAGACCATCTTCCAAATCATCCATATTCAAGCACTTTTTCTAAGATCTAAGTTTGACGAATAAATGGTGAAGTCCTTGATATTCTTTTCTAATCTTATATTCAAAGTTCTAAACCATGATTTGAATCCATGGTCATCCTAGTTATGCTTTAGATGTTAATGTATTGATATTTGTTTTTGTTTTCAAGAACCTCTTGGTGGTGAAGGATTGATTCAAGAGGACAAGCAAGGAGCTTGGAAAGCATCACCAAAAGGTAAGAGGGAGATTAACCTCATCAACCATCCATGGTGGATTCCAAAATTTCACTTGTGTTTGATTGTATAATTTCACTTGTTTGTGTTTGATTGCTCTATGTGATTTATAGTTTTAGTAGTATGCATGATATTTATTATGATTGCTTATTAGCTATATGTGATGTGTGATTTTGATAGTATGATGTTGATGTTGTGATTGATTATTGGATATTCATTATGATGTTCATAGTATGTATGAAATTGTTATGATAGAACTAGAATAATTTGTATATGTTGTATATGTGAATCATATGGAAAAGAAAAGAGATTTTGGTTCCAAAGAACCTAGACGCTCACGGCCAATATGCTTTCAAAGGGCAAACCAAGACAAAATTATTATATTAAGGAAGAACCTAAATGATTAAATGATAAGAACATGATTTATTTATTTACAAATTAGAAAGGAAGCAAACGAAGTTTTATAATGAAAAAAGATTGATTTTTAGTCATATGAATGGAACTAAGTTAGAAGAAAATAATTTGAAACTCAGTATTACATTTAAATGGATTTTGATGATGATAATGGAAAAAAGGAATTTAGAAAAATGATTAAATCAAAATAAATACAAGTTTTGTGAAAAACGTTTGAATATATTATTTAAGAGATGATTTGAGACTTTAAGTATTTTGTTTAAAGGTGTTTTAGTGAAGCTAAATGAATAATGATATTTGAAGGGTATGATTTTATTATAATAAACATAGTTTTATGAACAACGTTTGTGAAATATCATTTAGAGGAGATTTGATAAGGAAATATTGAATTACGGATTTATAAAATGAAAATGGAAATGAACATTTTTTATTGTTAAGGAGAAGTGTGATTTTCGGCCATGATGTTGGAAAAGAAGATTTAGAAATAAATTGGAAGGTTAAAATATTTTATTTAAAAGGATTTTTTAGTAAAGAAGATGGAAAGGATTTTATTAAATTAAAATAAAGCAGATTTTTGGAAAAAACATTAGAAAATATTATTTAGAGGAATTTTCGTAAAGGAATATTGGAAATAAAGTTAAAACATATTTTAAACTTAGAAAGTTTTGAAATTAAATTTAGAACATTAAGAAATATTTTCATATGGTGAAAAATAGTAGAAAAACTTTGTGCATTTCAAAAACGTGGATTTTTGAGCTACGCGATTTCGAAAATGTTTAAATATTTTTACGCGATTGAGAAAACAATGGAAAATGGTTATGAGATTTTAAAACATTACAAAAGTGTTACGCGATTGTGAAAACGTAATAAAAGTATTAAGTAATTGAGAATGACAGCAGTTGCTGTAAGACTGATGTACTGGACTCGGATGAATCAATGGTATTATGTAATTGTATGGGCGGTTATTGAATACCATTGATACTAATGGCATTAGACAATTGTATGGGCGGTTGTTTTAATATCATTGGGAATAGTGCAATGGTGATTTGTGTTATGCATTGAGTTATCATGTATTGAATACGACTTTTGTTGCCTAGGAGTGAATGAGAATTGAGTAGCGTGATCTATGATGGATCTTGGGGAGACGTTGAGGCGCGGTGATTCATTTAGTGATCATGTTATCACATTATACACCTCTGGCCATGATAAACCATTGCAACGCATTGGCGAATACTCGACAAATACTATTCTTTTTGCGATCCAGCCTAGACTGTCATTGAGGCTGGCAGATCTTCTGGAACGTTCATCTCTGAAATTGAGTTAGCTCTATGGAGTAGGAACTAGAGCATTGTGCATATGCATGGTCAGTACACATATCATTGACATTTATATTCAAAGTAATGTTGACATCTGTGTTGTGCGATATGTGCTTATGAAAGCTATTTATTAATTGATAGTATGACTATATCTGCGATTACTGTGATATTTATGTTACCTATTGAATTATTTGTATTAAATTATTTGTTACTTGGTAAACATGAATATACTTGTTACTCTGTGTTTGAATGGCATTATTGTCATTCGTACTATTTCTTCATTGCCATGCTGGTATATGATGTAGGAGATCTCACCTCTTCATTGTTTTGTTATGTTTTATGTTTATGTTATGTTAAGATCGTGGTGGATGCGAAGTGGAGATCTTCTTAGTTTTCGCTAGGAAGCAATGTTGTGAAAGTTTCGTCGTTTGGCGTATCCATCTGGATATGGATGTTTAGAGTTGTATCAAGTCTGTTACTTTGTTATTGAGTGGGACCTGTCATTGGGTTACTACTATTTTCTTCTTGAGTATGTAAGTTTGAAGTTATGTTTTGTTAAGAACAAGTATGATATAGTTATTTTAATGTTGTTGGATATTGTGCGTCATAAGTAATGTGTTTTAATCAGTTCAAATTATTTCAGTATTTTCTATATCCTTGGTAAGTTTGAGTTATCAACGAAAGAAATTTTATAACTCATATTTCATAATATTAAATATTTTACAATTTAATTATAGTTTGATAAGTTTATAGTATAAAATGTAATGTCCTACGAAGGGTGTTACATTTCCTACCTCTATTAGGGGATTCAAATAAGAAAGGAAATAGTTGAGACAGGAAGGAGTTAGTTGTTTGTGACGTAAAAGAGAGGATGGTGAGTTATATATAGTGTTAGAATTGGGCTATCTTACATAAGAAGATGATGTAGAGGATGTCATGGGCTGTTGTGTTGTCAAAAAAGGAAAACATTCCCAATAAAAATATCTTTCCGTAATCATGCCTTTATCAGATTTTCATAGAGTTTTCATCAAGTTTTTGGGTACGATACTACTTGTTTTCTATAAGTTTCCAGAATTTTCCCTTTATTTGCATGCCTTCATATTAATCTTATAGTAATTAATATTTGTATACTTGGTCGCGTTTCATCTTGCATGATTCTAGTCTTCATAAAAATCTCCTCTCATATTTTTATCAAGTTTAATGCTCATTTCTGATTTCTCAAGCTTCATCTAGATTCTAAAATTTTTGTGCTTAACTTGTCAAACTTCCTTTTGACATTTTTCTTAGCTAATACATTAAGTTCTTCTTCATTTAATGCTCGGGTGCTTATCATTCTTTTTGTTCATACTTTATTATGCTTATTTCCATATTTTTCCTATACTTTGTTTACCCAAGACTGACACAAGTCTACTGTAATCATTTTTTTTTTTTAAATTCCAAATCTTCCAAGTCTGCCATATGTTCTTTTCAGATTTTTTTTTAATTCCTCCTTCCTTATTTAGTTCCATTGTAACTAGATTAATGAACCAATAAGAACTGAATGTAAACTAAATTTTCGTTCTGTTATTTTACAACGTACTTTGCATTTTTTTTTTGGGTAAAGGTTTATTCAATTATCCTAATTTTAGAGATGTTACACGCAGCAGTCAAAATAGTTACTTGAGACCACCTTTTGATTTTTCCTTTCATTTATAGTTGCTACTTTACTTTGTATTTTACCTTCACCAATTGGAATTTACGTTTGTTCCAGGTTTATATTTCATTATTTGTTATTTCTTTATTTTATTTTGTTGTTTTCTTTTACTATATCGCATTGTTGATATTATTTTGCTCAATCAGATGGTTAAATTGGTGATTATCATTGCTCCAGATCTTAACACATTGAGCACATTCACACATTGCACACTACATATTAGACTAATTTCTATTTATACAAGTGTTTTTGTTGACAATACTAATGTCGTCTTTTTATAAAGTAACATTGCGTAGAATATGGTGAAATCCCACCTTGAATTGGTTTCCTCTTCATTCCAATTAAAGGATCAAAACAGAATTTAATTAGTTAAAGTTGTCACGATCAATCTATCGAATCGAATTAAACTTGTACTCCACGAACAATAACTCAAACTAATTGCCTTGCTTTGGTGCCCTTGTCTCATCTTATATTCTCTTGCTTCTAACTATTCAGATCTTAAAAAAAATCAAAGTAATTCAAATAATCTAAGTGAACAGTTATAGCAATAAGTATATCAGTAACATATGTTTGTTAACTTTAAAATTGAAAAATAAAGGCTTGTATCAAAGTGATTAAGGACACTGGAGCTTACATCGGTGATGACAAATCATATTTATTGAGTTTGTTTTCAACCTCATGTTTCTACCTTTGTGATTTACTTTCTGATTAGGTAAGTATGCTCCCCCTCAACTTAGCTATCTTGTACATATTTTTTGTTCACAACTATATGCTAAGATATTTAAGAAAATACTAGAGTATAAGAAGAATCAAAATAACTATTCTTTCATTTATTTCAGAAAGTTGTTAGAGAACAATTATCAAAATTCTGAATAGAAGACATAAGGGGTTGAAAAACGAATATACATTTGTTTAGTGTAAACTTTTGTCAATAGACAAATTCGATTCCAGATCTTGATTCGGAAAAGAGAATTCCTTCCTCAAGGGATTCTATAATATTTACTGGTTTATTTTTAATCGAGAATGCTATGAATAATTTCGAGTAAGACACATAGAAGTGTAGATCGAAATTGAAGTATAACAGTATTGTAATAGTAGATTTAGTAAAAGAAAATAGATAAAAGATGCAATAGAAATAACTTGCTTGAAAGTTAAAGATTGCAGTAAAATAAAACAGTTTAAAGAAAACAATTAAATGACACGAAATGCAAAGAGCAAGGAAATAAAATACAACAAAGTAAACTTGACAAGAAATACAAATTGCAGAATGATAACTGACAACAATTAAAAGAATAGCAATATAAATGCAGAAAGAGTAAATGAAGCAAGTAAAGAAAGGCAATTAAAAGAAATCAAATGATTAGTAGACCACTTGATTAGGAGTAGAAGAGATTTTTACAAAAAAAGTTAATGACTGAAAGTGTAAATGGAATTTGAATTAAATCTACATTGAAATTGTAAAAAAAGTTAATGACTAAAAGTGTAAATGGAATTTGAATTAAATCTACATTAAAATTGTAAATTGTACAGAAAAAGAACAGAATGGAAACATACTTGACTAACTTGTGTGTTTGCTTGTGATTGTCAAAGTGACTGGAGAGCGTGTTTACAAGTGTATGTAAGTATATAATTTTTAACCCTAAACGTTTTCATCATTTTGGTATTTATAGAAATTCTAAGTAACTGTACCCTATTTGCAAGATCTTGACAAATGTCTAAAATAAAGGAATAAACCTAATATTTGTCAGCAATCTTTGTGAAATAACCGTTCAATCTTTGCCAGCAATCTCTGTGCTACAAGTAACCGCTTAATCTTTGTCTGTAATCATTGTCTTATCTGGATCTTGCATTTGCAACTGCTGCTAACTTCTATTTCAAATTCAAATTCTATTAAAATTTGAATCTTCAATTAGTTACTGTCTTCTAGTCGAGACCTTTTGTGAATACCTAATTTTGTCTGGGTTATTATAACTTTTTAATTCATAATAATAATAATAATAATAATAATAATAATAATAATAATAATAAAAAAAAGAAGAAAAAGGAAATTTGGAAAAAATGAGATGACATAACCTTCTTGAATGTTTAAGCTTAACACAATTTTTGTCAAGCCACCCACTTTGAGCCCAAACCAATTTGTGACCCATCAAATATGAGTCATCCCAATGTTGATATCCAATTTTGTCCATAAATTTTTTTATTTTTGTTGCTTAATCAAGGATTAATAATTTTATGTTAAATAATGCTTAATTGCAATGTTTTGAACACATAATTTTTTCAGGTTTTATTTACTTCCATCTTAATTGGATCACTACTTTTTCTTATTATTTGTTCAAAAAAAATGAAAATGAAAAGTACTATTCTTTTTCTTATAAATGCTTATTCGATTGTAAATGTTAATTCTAATGAGAGAATTGCTTCGATAAATGGTAAATACTTGAAATTATATAGACCAACAATCCATGAAGTTAAAATTTCATTGTGAATAATTGTCATCACAATTTTGAATCAGTATACATTTGAAATGGTAAAAGATAATTGTCATTACAATGTCAAAAATAGAAATATACATTTGAAAAAAATAAAGATCGTTGAAGCTTCAAATGAAGAGATCCCCAAGCCTCTGCTACTTTCTTTTTCTCTGCTAAAGCTATATCGAAAGTTGGAGTTGATTTTTGGATTGTTTGCATAACATTCGTGCTTTCGATAGCCTATTTTCAACAATCATTCTTCAGTCCTTCCTCCTGGGTTGTAAAGTTACTAACAATAGCTCGAAGCTCACTTTGTTGTTTTTTGAGCTTTTGTAATTGCTCTTTGAGCTCAACAATTTTCTCTTCATTTTGGTTTATATTTTGCTAAGCAGTCAAAAGAGCAATGGTGAGCTTTGAGTGTCGTTCTTTGGCCTTTGCTACTTCTTTCATCAATTGGTCCTTTTTCTCTAGGAGTTGATGATGGTCACTAATGGCCTTTTCGATGCTCAGGAGCTTGGTTGATAGGTCCTTGATAACTCTATGAAAGTAGAGTTATTTGAACTCTATTTGATATTTAAATTGTGATAAATCCTTGTTTTATTATCATGATGAACATTGAAACACTTTTGCTTGTCAAGTTGAGAAGGGTTATCTATCTTTGAATATTTATGAGTATGTGTGATGAATTTGAATGATTTCTTTATCATAGTGTTCCGATTTTAATTACTGAGTTTCTTTTTACTGATGTAAAGGTAAAAAGTCATGGAAAAACATGAAGAAAAACACAATAATTAAACCTGAGAAGAAGAGGAAATCATCATCATGACAAGACAACACAAGTTACTGGACGCTGCAGCATTATAATGCTTAGTGCCACAGCAGCCAGGGAGGAAGGAGAGTTCCAGGATAGCACAAGCTGCTGGTTGTCGCAACGGCCAAGTGTCTAGTGTTGTGGCGGCCAGATTCGCAGAATAGTGCCTGTTTAGTTTTGTAACGGTTGAATTAAAAAGTTATTTAACAAGATTTCATTCTCAGCTGAAAAGGACGAAAATGAGGGTCTGAAAGAGAGCTTTTGGAGGAAGAATCTTGAAGGAAACAAAGGGCGAATTGAGATCGGAGTCTTGGATTCATCGTCTGCAACTTCGTATTTATGATTTTTCTAAATTTCTGAGTTTTTGTGAGGACAATTGTTTCTGAATTGTTATTGTTGTTCCCAATATATGCCATGAACTAATTTTTATTTCTAAGATTGTAATCGAACTTCTCATGTAATTTGAATCATTAGTTTGTTGAATTCCTATTTCAATTTATGAGAAATATTTACTCATGCTTATGTGTAATGCTTCTGATTGCCTGATCATCAATTGGATGATTTTGTGGATTTTAATTGAACTTGGAAAAAGGAATTTGAATCTATGAACTAGTATGAGTAACATGTGTTTGAACCAATTGTTGTTAATTAGGAAAAAATTGTTCTAAGGATAGGAATATTTGTTAGAGCCATATGCGATTCCAAATAAAGCTTGATCATGAACATAACCTGCTTGATGTATTGTCTCATAGGAATATAGAGATTAAAATTAAGTTGGTTAAATTTTGTGTTGCCATCGGAAGAGGGATACAATTATATTAGAGCTTTAGATTGATATTTTGAGTAAATTGGAACAGGAAAAAAGTTGTTGAAAATCAATTCAAATGAAGTGAGAAGGAAGATTACAATCATAGGATCCATCAAAATAGAGTTTCTAAATTATTCAGTTCTTGATAGTTTATGCTTTTGCAATATTATTTTTCAACTAATTAAATTGGTCAAAATTAAAGTGTTATTTGGATAATAGTAAGAATTCTAAATGTTAGTAGTTAACTATAAAATTTAGTAACAAATCATCGTGGGAACGACTTTTATTCACTACTATATTACTTGATTGACACGTATACTTGCGTTGTTGGATTTTCCTCATCAGTCCTCTAGTAGGTTCTTAAGCTCTTGAACAGTTTGTTGGGCATTTGAGCCAAAGAGTTTCCTGTTCTTGGCAAAGTTGATATAGAGCAACTAAAGCTCTAAGTCAATTTCAATAGAAAAGTTAGTGCCTGAAACAATAAATATTTGTCTCTCATACTTTGAGAATAAATATTGGGAGCATCTATTGGTATAAAAATAATACTTTTCGATTTAAGACAACTTTGAGGGTATATTGTAAAGCTTAGTATGTATGAAATTCACTAAGTCATGAATGTGCACATTCTCTAGTTTTATTAGAGTCGAAGTTGTAGTAAAGACTCGAAGTTATCAAAATGAAAGTTTTGATTTGATATTAGAACTAGTAATTTCGACTAGTATCAAAAGTGGCGACTTCGAGTAGGTCTCAAAAATTGAGACTTAAGGAATAACTACACTTGAAAATTTGTGAAGATAAAAGCAAAGGGTCTCGACCAGAAGCCAGCAATTGGTTGAAGGTTCAAATTTGAATTCAAAGGATTTGAATTTGAAACAGAAGTTGACAACCGTTATAAATGTAAGATAAAGACAATACAATGATTACTGACAGATTAGGTAAGTACTTGTAGTACGAGGATTGCTGACCAAGATCTGGTGGTTACTTGATAAGGATCACTAATAATCATTAGGTAGTTTTCTTTATTTTAGATACGTGTCAAGATCTTATAAAAATGGTAGTTACTTAGAATGTCTATAAATACCAAAGGGATGGAAACATTTAGGACTTAGAAATTCATTACTCTCAAACACTTGTAAGCACGCTCTCATGTCATTCTGACATTTCGATTAATCACGCAAGTCTAGTCAAATATGTTTCCATCAAATTTCATTTATGTATTATTTATAAATTCAATGCAACTTTAAATTCAAGTTCATTTACGTTTCTAGCCTTTACTTTCTTGCAACATCTTTTCTACTCCAGATCAAGTGATTTTTGTCAAGATCATTTGAGTTCTTTTAATTACTTTTATTTACTTGCTTTCTTTACTTTTATGCACATTCACTTATCTACAACTTTACTTACATTGTCTTTACATTGCTTTTTTTTTTTTATTCATGTTCTTTATATTTCTGCACTTTACATATCATACCAAGTTTACTTCACTGAACTTTATTGCTTTTCTCTTTACACTTCATGTCATTTAATTGCTTTCTTTTTACTGTTTTCTTAAGTTTAAAAAACAATATTTAACTTTTAAAACAATTTCTTTCAATTACATTTTCATTGCTCCATTTGTTTTCTATATTTTTACCAAGTTACTTATTAGGCTACAATACTTTGATTTCAATCTACACAGTTTTATGTTTTATTCGAAGTTATTCTTAACATTCTTTCTTAAAGAACAGTCTAGGTACTAGAGAATCCCTTGAGGAAGTGATTCCCTTTTCCAAATCGAAATCCAGAATCGAATTTGTCTTTAGCCAAAAGTTTACCATAAATAGAACTGTAATTAAAAGTAAAGTAAGCATATAAAAGCAATTGAATTAAGTTGCATGAAAAGTAAAGTGCAGGAAGATAAAGTACTAAAATGTAAACTTGACAGAAAAAATAAATTGTAGAATGATAAATAAAAGCAATTAAAGAAAACAAGTAAAAGAAATTAAATGATCTCGAGAAGATCATTCGATCAGGAGTAGAAGAGAATTTGCAGAAATGTAATTGACTTGAGAAAATAAATGGACTTTGAACTAAACTTGCATTGAAATTGTAAAGATTACATAAAGAAAGCAGAATGAAAACATACTTGGCTTTATCTTAGATTGCTCTTTTGCGTCAGAATGACTATGAGCGTGTTTAGAGATTGAGTGCAAGTAAATGAATTTTAACCCCTAAATGTTTTCATTCTCTTGGTATTTATAAACAACTTAAGTAATTACCCTCTTTACAAGATTTTTGCAAGTGTCTAAAAATCAAAGTAATTGCCTAATCATTGTCAGCAATCCTCGTATTGTCAAGATCTTGCACTTGTAATTGCTACTAACTTCTGATTCAAATTCAAACTCTATCTTATCCAAATTTAAATTTGAATATTTAAACAACTACTGTTTTTTGGTTGAAATCTCCACTTCTGTCTTCAGAAAATTCCTAAATGTAGTTACTGATGTTTTGGATCTCACATTTCAAGACCAAATCAAAATTACTACTTTGGTAACTTAAATTTCACAATTTCGATTCTAATATAATAAAAGTATTTTTGTCTATTTAAGTTCACAAATGTAACTCATGGTAATTTAGTGAATATCATTCATACTAAGCTTTCGAATATATCTCAAAATTATTTGAATAAAAAAGTTTTATTTTTATACCAACAGTTTAACATTTAAAGCTATAAGTGTCTTGTCTACATAAATTTTGTAGATTAAATTAATCAATTAGTTTATTATTTTATTTTGAATAATTACATAAATTTTTGTGTCACATAATTATACATTTAAAATGATTATGTGTCAATTATTAATTATTTTAGTATACCATGTAGACAATGTCTACACAAGTTTTTTTCTTGGTAGAAAAAGAAGAAACGCAACTTAGTAGAAAATCAAACCTTCGACGTTAACATCGCCCCAAATCTTAAAGACTTGGCGGCAAATTGAATTATAAGTTCGTTAACTTAGGATAATCATAATGTAGCAGCTTCTAGCTTGATATTACGTGCTAAATCAGGCAAATAAGTCAACTAAAATGTCCGAATACTAAACCAAAGAAAGCATTTTTACCAACCCAAATGCAGCCCTGCTATGCTATGGTAGAATTTGTCCATGCAGGGGTAGAAATGAATTAAACCTTGTCTTAAACAGACTTGATCTATTTTTTAAATATAAAGCTTGAGTTTAATTTATTTACTTGATATAGATTACTTTTTAAGGTTTAATTTGATTTTTTTAAAAACTTAGTTTGACCTGAAAATATATTTAAAAGTTTATTTTGCATAAACAAATAAGTCAACGAAATAAATAAATAAACATAAATTTTTATATTGACTAACAGACTTAGACTTTAAAAAAAATTATATTATTTATTAAATTAATAATAATAATAATAATTATTATTATTATTAAATAGACTTACTTACTAAGTCTAACAAACTTTCCAATATCATGAAATTTAACTTATTTAACTAAATAAACTTTTTAAAAACTTTTGACTTAATTTTATTAAACGATTCAAGTCAAACTAAACTTTAAATAGGTCAACTCATAAGTTCCTAGCGAATCACCTACTTATTTCCAGCCCTGTATGCAATGGAGTTAAATTCCCTTATCAAAGGCAAAACTCTAGCAGATTTATTTGAATAAAAACAAAGACCGGCTCTTGTTACTGACTTCCCATATTTGGTTCACCAACAACCAGTGAATTAATAATACTTAAAAGAGTATATTTAAAATTATTAATTGGCTGGTGCAAGCAAATATCTTATATCTTCACACATTTCACACTATTATATAAAATTAGATAACAGGGTCAAAGTAAAACGCATACTACTAATTTAGATTCTGTTCCCCCTAACACTTGTCAACTGATAGCAAATCTTGATGGCTCAAGAATTGTTTCCAAACCATGAAGCGAACCATACTACATTCAATGTATTCAACCCACAAATTTCAGATAAAATGAAAACACGTAATGAAGGAGGCTTCAAGCGAAAGAAATGGCCAAAAACCCAAACATCAAGTTTATTTAATCAAAGCTAAAATGTGTATCTCCAAATACATGAAAAATACTCTATTATTGCAAGAGTTCAGGGGTGTCTCTGGCTAAAGCGAACAGAGACAACCAGTAACATAAACACAACCAACGTGGAACATAAAAGTAAATTTAACAAAATAAAAAAAAAATGTTTAATTCCCCTCCACTTCAATTTGATTTATTAATGAGAAGAAATCTTCAGGTTGAGGGACTTGTTGAACCAAGCCTTCCAACTGCCACTCCCCCTTCGCGAAAGTGCTGCAGTCCCACTTCCATCATCAGCTGCCTCATTCGTACTCTTTGGCTTCTTGCATAGCATGAAATTCCGAGCTCCATGTGTTCCAATTGTATCCCACGGACTCAATGCTGCAACCAACCACCATCAAACCACAGAATTTACAACTTTTCCGAAAAGGGGTTCTTCTCAATTTCAAAGGCATCCATATTAAAGTCCCAATTTTTAACCACAAACCACATAATTTAACCAAATAAAAAAAAAACATTAAAAAAAAAAGGTTTTGCAATCCTGAAGATAGCATAGCATTTAAGGACAAAAATTGAAGGGTAAATCACACATTAGTGACATTACCTAGGTTTTGGTTCATTTTTACTTTTCATACATGAATTTCTAACCGTGAAAGTCCACGTGATAAACATAATTCTCAAACACACTCAACTCCCAAATACACTGTTAAATTTAGTAAAAAAATGCAGGTTTAGTACAGGAGTTTTGTGTTATAAAATAAAGTCCATGTATAAAAAGTGAAAATGTAAAAATGGGTTAAACCTTACGGATGTTAAATTTACCTACAATTCAAAATGCAATAACGATGCAAAATTGGGCTAGAAACTAATTGCAATATTGATAGGGGGTTTTCTGGGGTTGAAGGAAAAAAAAAAAAAAGTACCATCGGATCCAACATGGGGGCAATACAGAGAGAAACCGCTGATATCACTCCCTAGCACCGGAAGCCGACCCTCACGGGCATAAGACTTGAGGGCGGTGTCGATCACCGCCGCAACGAGCTCCTCCTCATTCACAACGAATCGAATTGGGCCAACGCTTCCAAGCACATTGATGCTGATCAAGAGCCTCTTGCTGTTCTGATTCTTTTTTTGCTTGTTGAGCAACATTGTGTCACAATGTCACAAATCCAAAACAAACCACCGATCAACTAAATAAAAAAAAAATAAAAATAACAGCCAGGATCCAAAAGATCTTTAAATCAGAGCTTGAATTCTCGAAAGAATTGGGAAAAGAAAAGATGAATAATAAAAAAAAAAGAACAAAATTGAAGGGTTGGGTCCGATTTTTTTATTTGGAGATTTAGATCTTTCAGGGGTCGACGCCAAGGCAGCGGTAGTACCAGCCTTGCTTGCAAGAACCGAAAGCGAAGAGAGAGGAAGCAGAAGGAGGGAGAAGAGCGCTCGCCCTTGACGGCAAAAGGGAGCGCATGAAATCGAAGGTGCTAAAGGTTTCCACCATTCACAACGCACTTGAAGATCTGAGGGAAATTGGAATTGGCAAATGGCAAGAATCAGAAAGCCAATTGCGAGGTTAAGGGAGAGGAAGGGGTATTTAAATTGAAGGAGGAAGAAGGAGGTCCAGGATTCAAAATTTTGTTTGGATTGGGATTAATTATATATTTTGATGCTCTTTTTATTAATGGAACGAGATAAAATAGGTAGAAATTGATCAGAAAAAAAAGAAAAAAAAAAAAAAAATAAATAAATTTTTTTTTTTGTTTAGAAGATTTATTTACGGGACAGAATGAAATATGTGTTCTCTTATTTCACATTAATTTTAGAGAGAATAAAAATTAAGCATTTGAAGAGAAGAAAGAAGATAATGATTCTTCATGTGTTCCTTATTATGTTCTTATACATTTTAAAACTCTCAAAAATAAAAAAATATTTTTATTCTCTTTATTTTCCTTTTCTTTTTCTTCGTTATTTATCATTTAAATATAGTCTAAGATTATATAAGGTTAGGGTTGTTGGATTCATAGTAGATGGTATTATTTTTTAGATATTTTATTTTATTATTGATTTAAAAATAAGTGTGATTAATATTTTTTAATAATTTTGTTTAAATATATGAATTAAATTAATAATAAAATAAATATTAAAAATATTTAAAAAATTTGTTATTAATATTCTTCTTAATCTCAATATATAATTTTTGAGTACATTACTTTAGTGTAGTTAACTTTAATATATAAAATTTGAGTATATTTTTTTTGAAAGTAAAGTTGTCATGATAATACTTTTTTTTATCTAATGTACACATATGATTTATTTGGATATTCTATTATAAAAATTGCTTTTATTTAATACTTTTTTAGTAGTGTTTTGTTTTAATTTTTTTTATATTTAGACACAATATTTAAGAAGTATTTATTTTAATAATATTTTCATAAAATTATATTTAAGAATCACTTTTTTCTGTTTTTTTTTTCAAAAATAATGAAATACTAATTTCAGAATTAAGTGATTTTAATATTTTTATTATTATTTTCACTTTTTTAACAATGACATCCAAACACACTTTAAAATATGTTAAAATATTAAAAAAAAAGAAGTGCTTCTTATGTCTCTTAATTAAATGATATGTGTTCTTCACAATTTAAATATTTTCTTAACCAATAGTATTTCAAATTTAAATTGCACATAATTTCCAAAATCTTTTCTTAAATATATGGTCTTTCACTTATCTATTTCTTAAAAAAAATTATAACATTATTAATTTATCTCAAAATAATAAAATAAGATGAAAAGGTAATACAAATAAATAAATTAAAACTTTAAACAGTTAAAAGTTATTTAAATCAATATTATTTAAAAATTAATTCTATTAATGCTGCTTTAGAAATAAAATTTTCAACCATAAATTAACTTATATATTTGTAAAATTAATTTACAAAATATAGTTTTAACATGCACTAAATAATTTAATTTTAAAAACCCATGCATTGCACAAATTACTTATATTTTATTATAATCGTACGTACGGATAGAGATTGCACAATTTCAGCTCACTTTTGGTGTAACTTTTTTTTTTTTTTATGAAATTTGAAAGAATGTTTTAAAATTCAAAATAAAGAATCTTGAAAGAAGAAGTATAATTTCTTATTTGTTAGTTTTTTATCTTATATTATCTATTTGAAAAGTATTTAATTTTTTTTAAAAATGTTTTTCTTATGTTTCCTCAATTCAAATATAAGGTTAGTGTTTGATCTCTGGTAAAATACATGAACATATATTATAATTAGCGTATTGACTAAAAAATATGTGCTTGTTATTTTATATTTTTTTATCTGTCATTTAAACAAAAATAAATAAATAATAATAATAAATATTTAAAGTAAATTATAATTATAATGTGATAAACTATGCTAGCTTAGTAATACTGAGAAACTGTAAATAATAGAAAATTAATAGATAAGAATGTTTTTTTTTCTTGTGGATGTTTTACATTTAAGCTGAAATAAACAAATATATATTCATATATAAATATATACATGCAAACACACATATATATTCTTATTTTAAAGTATTAACATTTTGACTGGCACTAGGTGTCCCTCAATTCGCATTACATTTTAGTTAAGAAGTTAAAGAATGTTGAAAATAATTAACTATAAAATAAGAAGTATTTATAAGAATTTATAATTTTATCATATATATATATATATATATATATATATATAAGTTTAATCAAATAATAATAATAATATTTTTGAGAAAAAATAAATTTGTGACCACACTGAAAAAATATTTTTATAATAACATAAATAAATAATATAATAATGTACATGAAAGGAAAATGATACAACCTTAGAAAGAAACTTTGTACATCAAAATAAAGAGGTTTATACTAACATAAACATGAAAGTAAGTGAGTTGCGCTTCTGATAAGAGGACTAAAATTTAAATTTTAAAGAATGCAAGTACCGAGAAGGCCTCTTACCAATTATGATAGTGCCGGAGAGATGTGTGCTCAAAAGAGAAAATTGAGAAAAAAAGTGGTAGAAACTGGAGAGAGGCAAATTATGAAAATACAGATAATTAAAAGAAAGTGAAGGCCATCTTCAATTAATATCATTTTTTTTAAATGGAAGTCTCAACTTATTTTATATATGATAAATTCATCAGTTACATTACTTTTTAAATTGCGCAAGCAAGTGCTCAGATGATTTGAGTCAAAGAGGCAATTTCAGGATTCAAACAATTGATATTATAGAAAAAATTTGCTTTGATTACAGTCCACTTCCATAGCAATTAACTACTGTTAAGTTATTTGAGAAATTTTTATCTAAACATGATATATTCACTTGAGTGTACTAAGTTAATCAAATTTAATATTTTTATAAAATATTATAAAATTAATTGTGAAATACAAAAATTTATAAAAATATTAAATCTTAATTAACTTAGTGTACTTAATTGTAGTGCACAATGTTTAAATAAAAATTTCTTAAATTATAAACCCATCAGTTAAGTTAGGCCCAAAGTAAACTTATTTGTAGGATTAAAATAATTATAAAAAGATATAAACAGGAAAATCAAAGTGTTGATAGTCTCATTTGTTTAAATAATTATTGAAAATAAAAAGTGAGCTGAAAATATAGTTGACGTGCAAGATTAATGTAGAAAAGTAATTTTATTTTAATTGTAATGAAATAGAAGCTCTAGAATTTTACTTTAAAAAACTTTAGTTAAAAAAAAATGCATGCTAAGTGAAAGACTTATTTCCTGTAGCCTTTATAGATAAAGACGTTACTCACTCATATTCCAATGAAACTTGTTCCAGTTAAATTTAAATTTAAGGCCTTCAAATTAGAATAAATATGACATTCAACTATAAAGGTGTCTATGAAATAAATCAAAACATTTTCAACGTGGCAAATGATACAGGTTAATGCATTTGTTTATAAGAGTAATTTTTAGGTGGGTACAATCTATTATAAATACTTAAATTATTATTTAATATTTATAAAATAATAAAAATTATTATAAAATTATATTAATTATTAATAATATTTTTATATATATTAAATAATAATTTAAATATTTAAATGATGACGTGATAAATCATACTCATTTAAAAATTTCTCTTGTTGATAATTAGGAAAGCGCATGGAAGTGAGATCCAATTGGATTCAAATGAGTATTAAAAAAGAAAAAATCAAATGCAACTACCAGGTCTTATGAAATAGAGAGGACAAGAAGAACAAGTTGCGAGTTTAGTTGCCCGCCAATTTTGAATTAAATATGCAAAAGCAAAATAATTAAATAACTGATTTGAAAAGCTGTGCTTCTGATGGCTGCTCTCCATCATTTTCCAAATGGAAAATTGTTCCAAGTAGAAGCCTTCTTGCATAGCTGAATGGTCGTCTCGAGACAGTCTGCAGTCAACGCTCTACACGAAACAACAAATTATGTTAGGTTCAAATTCTTCCCGTTACATACAAAAGGTTTAGGCTGGGGACGCTTTTCTTATTTGAAGGAAAGGATAAATAATTAATTTTAGTAAAGATTTATAATAAGATTATAAATTATTTATAAACAAGAGATTATGTAAATATAAATGGCAAAAGTACTATTAGATGAGCTAATTATGCAAATGATACGTTATTTTTATGGTTTTGAAAATGCTAGTCACTTAAAAGAATTGATTGATTATTTTTAATTTTTATAATATTTATTTAAAAAATAATTGAATTGTTTGTTACAATTTTATTACTGTAAATATTAAAGTGTAATATTAGTTACAAAATCCTTATATTTATTTATCTTTTTTATATATGAATTATTCTTATATTTATTCTATGCATTTGAGATTTTTTAATATATAATGTAATTTATTTTTTGATGTCATATAGATAATGTAATAATTTGTACATTTAAGACTTGTACGACTATAATTATTTTAAGTGATTTAAAAAATCATTATTTTAAGAAAAATTGCTAGATATTTGACGGTGCAACAGCAACAAGTGGACATCAGCGGTTAGAGAGTGCGTTTTAGGCTTTTTCGCATAATTAGAACAGAATTTGTGTGAGTTCAAATGAATTTACAATCAAACTAATAACGGTGGAGTACAGTAGTAAGTGAATTATGTTCTTTTTTTGTGTATCGTAAGTGGATAGGTTACACAAATAATAAAGTAAAAAGTAAAATTTGTTTTCACAAAGATTATGATTAATTTTAATAATAAATATTAATTAATAATTTAAATAATTTTATTCAAGTACATTTAATAAGGGAAATGAGTATGAATTGGTTATGTTTTGCAAGACAAATGAGTATGAATTGGTCTTGGCAAAATGCACCCTTTTTAAGCAACATGAATTATTAGTTTTGTAAGCATAAGAAGTTATATTAGCTAAAAATTTATATCTAAGTCAATTAATTATATGTTAATTATCTAGTTTATTATGTGTCTATGAGAACTAGAGCAACTCTACTCATTAAGATTGATTCTTAGACAAATGCTATGTATGATCAAGGGATATATTTTTATCACATTAGCTAACTAACTCACCTTTCCATTAGAATGATATTAAACATGTATCAACCTTATTCATGATCTGAAACCTAAATTCCTATGTCTAGTTCACAAGATTTAATCAAAGCACATTAAATATTGGACAAACATTCAAGAGCATTAAGAGAAACATGGATGAACAAAACCAATCATCATTATAAACTTAAAAGGTTACAAAATCACCAATGTACATAGAAGGATCCAAATGAATCCATAAAAACAGCTTAACTATCTATGGAACATGGAAATCTCATGAGAATTTTGATGTCCATGACCTAGAAAAAGAGAGAATAAAGAGAAAAAAGGAAACATATAAATGTAGGGCTTGGATGCTTGATCCTCATTGAGAATGGTGCCTTCCACTACAAATTCCCTTGCTCCTCTCCAAAATGGTGATAAAATGAACCCTAGCTGCATTTCTCCTATTTTTCCCTAGTTAATTTTGTAGAAATCTGATGGAACAATATATATAGGTTAAAAAAATTGGCCTCACGCCACAACGTGAACTTTCTTGTGTCGTGGCACGCATTGGGATTTTAGGTGTCACGCCGCGGCGTGCACATACTTGCTCCTCGGCGTGCTAGTCTCTGTCTTCACAGTGCGTAACAGCCTGAGGGCTCCACGCTGCGACTTGAACATGGTTGCGCTGCAACGTGAGACACTAAGATGCTTCCTGGGTTTTCTCTTCCAAAGCTGGGCCTTGGTTTGCTCCAATTTGTCTGTTTTGAGCCCAACCTACAATTGAGAATTCACCCAGTTAAATACAAGTACAAAAACTAATTAATCCAACAAAGAATCAGAAATATTTTCACAAAGCATAGAAGAAGACATCAACATGAGTTTGAATTAAAATAAGGCTAAAGTCTTCCAATCATGCCTAAGACCAAGGACTAAGCAATCAATAAAGTATAGATATAGGGAACAAATAATTATATTTTATAGAGTTATCACACCCCAAACCTAGATTTTTTCTAGTCCTTGAGCAAAATCAAGTATGATTACACTTGCTTTGATAAATTCTTCCTAACATGCATTCAACAGCTAACATGGATTCCAGATTCAATTTTCACCACTACAAGTGCATGATGATTGCATAATCCTCAAAGAATGCATAATCCTCAAAGAATGATCATGCCTCACAATCCACTCCACACACATACAATCCTTATCATGCTAACAATCAAAGTTTCCCTTCATGCAAATTACATCTGCCACTCGCATGCAAGCTAACTTTTCCTAATCAAATCATACTTATCCGGATAAGCTTATGAGCATACATATGTATATGAATCAAAGAATCCACAAGATTGCAATTCCATTCTCTCTCCACTGATGTAAATCACACACAACTGAGGATCGAAGGGGGTTTTAATAGCTTGTAATGTAATGTCAAGGTGATGGGGTGAAGAACAAAGGGGAAATGATACAATACAAATATTGAGAAACATAACACAACATTTCAAAACTTAAGCCACTACAACAAGGGTATGCAAAATGAAATAAACAACACTATCTAGAACTACTCAGTTCTTTTTCACATTTACTTTCTTTCTTGCATTCTTCTTCTACAATCATAACACAACATTTCAAAACTTAAGCCACTACAACAAGAGTATGCAAAATGAAATAAACAACACTATCTAGAACTATCTTTCTTTCTTGCATATATAATACAAATATTGAACTAACACAACATTTCAAAACTGCATTTTAAACACATTTCTAGAACTACTCAATGCATTTTCACATTTACTTTCTTTCTTGCATTCTTCTTCTGAACAGAAGCAATTTCTAGCATAGCAAATGGTTCCTTCAAGTCACTTTTGTATTGAATAACATAAACACCCTAATCAGTGGACTCAAATCAAGAAATAACATATTATGCTCTCAATAAACATAAAGGTAAAGAAAAGAATGCAATGCTTTCACATGCATAAGAAAGGTTATATGGGGTTAGGAAAATGAAGGTATAAAAAACATATAAGGCCAAACATTTAAAAAGCTTCAAAAGAGGACCTGTGGATATAATCATGTAAAGGTAAGCTTGAAAGACTCAATCGGTCCAAACAATGCCCTAATTATTTCCTCAATCATGCACAATCTACGATTTCGCTTCAAGAGAGTTATAAGACAATTTTAAGGATGGAAGAATTCTCTATATGTATAACTTATAAACACTCTCTAGACAAGCATTCAAATCCTTTTCAAAGTTACACGTGCATACAGGTAGGATGTAAATTATACATAAAAAGCGACTAGATTGTTTCAGCATGCTTCAAAGATTGCATATGGATTCACAGAAATATTGAGATCAAATTGCATACATACTTATCATTGGACAACCATCAACGCACTCGCAATTGGCACATGCAATGCGCTCCAAATGATTTTACTTTTCAAGCATGCATTAAGAACAAAAAAATCATGTGCACAATAATCAGCAATAGTCAAATACAACAATATTTAAATACCAAAAGATCAGTATTATAATTAGTAATAGTTAAATACCAAAAGCAGTTAGACAACCCCCAAACCTGAGGGAAATAGTGTCCTCACTGTACAAAATAATAAAAAAGTAAATACAAAAATACAGAAAGATGCCCCGGGTGCACCATAGGTACTCGTCATCCTCAGTAGCAATCTCCTCATTATCATCATCCTCCTCATCAGCTGGGGGAGGGTCAACCACCGCTTGGGGTGGGAACTCGGGCATGGGGAAGTCGGTCATAGGAAGGTTCAAGTGCTCAGCCACCCACCTCTGAGTCTGAATGGTGTACCTCTACATTGCAATCAATTGTGCCAGCTGAGCGTCCATGGCGGCACGCCACTCTACATCTGGAGAAGGGGTCGCTTTGCGCCCTCCGCAAGCTTGCCTCTGTCTGGCAGGTGCTGGGGCTGGAGCATTTCTTATCGTCTGAATGATAAATCATTAAGAGGCTATTTCACATCAATGAGCTCCTTACGAGGCCCCTATTGTACCTATTGTCGGTTGCAAAGTTTGTGGATGAGGAAAGGGAAGAAAAGGCTCTTGGAGTCCTTTACTAACTTCTTAATTTACTTATAGATTATCTGGGCAACATTAATGGATCGGTGCTCAAGAATGACATAAATCAAGATGTCCTGATCCCTAGTAACCTCAGACATGTTGGAAGAAGGGATAATCTAGGTGCTGATGAAGTGGTACTATGTAACATCCCGAATTTAATAACCATAGTATACTACCATAGTCACTAGATTCGGACTTGCTACTTAACAGCTATGCAATTTTCAATATAACATAACGACATTATATAGAAAATATGAGCCATGAATGAATATATAAATATTACACCACAATAGTATTCCTCATAAATACCATATATACATCATTTCAAAATAAACCACCTAGCTACACTAAGCTAAGCACTCTAAGCTCCTGACTTCGATCGCATCATTTCCCACAAAGCTTCCTCCCTGGAATTATCATGGAAACACACACAGGGGGTGAGAATTACACATTCTCAGTAGTTCTACGCAGTTAAAACATGTCATCACAATCATTCTAGCTATTTCGGGGAAAAACATCAAGTGAAAACATAATATTACTAGAAAGGTGACAAAAACCAAAATCATGTCTTTTCTCTTCCCGAAATAGAATCCCATTTTATAAGTTGTATAGAAAACTCATTTCCACATGCAACTAATAAAATCACACTTCACATCACAGAAGTAAACTACACTTCATTCCCAGAAGCCAACAATAATAATATACAACCGCCCATACAATCATATACTATTGTCATGCATGTATGAGTCGTAGTGAGGATAAATCCACCCCAACTACTCATCATACGTAGTGAGGACATTGCCTTATCTCGACTGCTCTGGATCACCAAGAGTATAGAAGGAATGCCAATCTTCAACTACTCTTTTACAATTAGGCATCTCACCCCATCAAACAACTAGGAGAAGCATTACACCTCAACTAGTCAAACTATACCATACAATCACTAGTTACCTACAGTAATTACGATAACAATTGATTTACATGCATCACGAATACACTTCATTCACAGAGGCGCAATAACACTCTCATCTTATAAGTACGCAATAACAACATCTCCATCCCAGAGACACACAATTGCCTATACAATTGCAATGTTTATGAGTTTATGTCATGTTAGCAACCGCCCATACAATTGCCATGTTATGCCAAGGTATGTCTAATGTATATGCCTATGCAATAACTTAAGTATGAAATGTATAATGCATGATACCAAGTCCATGGTAGTGTCATGAATGCATGAGTCTTGAACAAAGTAATGGAAATCACATCCATAACCTTGGACAAGTACTGGAAGTCCATCCAGAAAATAACACTCCGGGTAGTGAAATCCATCAACTACACGGTCTTCAAAATGGAGAGGAAGTCTATCCTCGGAACTATAAGGAAATCCATTCTTATCAACACAACAAACATAAAGAGTATACCATTCACCTTAACTATGTTTCACAATCATATCATGCATAACAATTAGTAACTACATCACATAATTACTTCCACAATTGGTTTATATGCATATCAAGTTCATTTTACAACCATTTTATCCAAATACTCTTAAAAGTAATTTAACACTCTCAAAAGAGTAAACATGAGTGATTCCAACACTTAGGAAAACTAACTTTCTCAAATCACATTTCACAGTATACATGAGTGTGCTGACTATAGAAGTTTGTAGGTCAGAGTATGCATCGTTCGCGTAGAACTCACGAATGATTGGGAGAATGACAGACACTGGTTGTTTGACAAATTTCTTCCATTTGTAGTGTTCAATGATTTGCTCAAGCTCTTGGTGGATAACCTTCTTGAAGCTAAACCCCATCTTAGAAATTACTGGCTTGGAGACTAGGTTGTAGTACCTTTCTTCAGCTTCAGCTAAAACAAATTTCTCCCTATCAAACTGGGGAGGAAGAGAAGGCTTCCTGTTGCGTCGGCTACTCTCACCCTTTTAGCACTTTGGAGGCATGGAGCAATAAAAACAGGGTACCTAGCTCTGTCAAAAGATTACCAAAATTAGAATTGGTAACATATATACAAAAATAGGAAACAATTACGTTAAAAACAAAACATGGTGGCAATTATATAAAACATGTAAAACAGAGCAAAAAACAACATAGCCACCAACATTAAAATGGAAACATGCTATAAAATATTCAAAACAGGCTTGCGAACAAGTATTCAAAATAAGTCATTCAAAGCCTACAAGTAACCCAGATCACGCTGCGACGTAAAGGAGCCATGCCGCGGCATGCACAAATAACCAAAACAGAAAATATGTGCGTGAGTTTTCACTCACGCACGTAGCCATAGCAACACAAATGTAGATTAAAACCACATTAAGCATCACAGACAACCACAAAATAAGCATGCATTCTTCCAACATCAACCAAAAACAAATATTTAAAGCAAAAATAAAGGAAAACAAGAAATATATTGTGAAATCACTGAGAAAACATGAGAACACAGTACTTGGAGAGAAAATGACTGGTTGGATGGAAGAAAAAAAACAAAAACATGAAATCCAAAGAGAAAGGTGGGGAAGAGTGAGAAAATGAGAGAAAATGGGGAAATTGAGAAGGTAAATGAGAGAGAAAGAGGGGGACAATGTGGCACCCTTTCTCATTTAATGAGTATAGCAAACGCATGTCGTGGCGTGCACACTCCCTGCGCCACGACACGCACTCTGAATAAAACGTGCGTTTCACTTAGGGCAACTGCCTTTTTTCTTCTTCTTTTTTTTAAATAATGTCGCGATATTGTAATTTGTGCACCTCGACGTCATGCTCTATGACTCCTAGCCTTGATAATCCAGAGGCTATCACACCGCGACATGACAACATGCGCGTCACGGTGTACGTGCAAAATGGGGATGCCCCAGCGTAAACCCTTGTGTGCTGCGACACGTAACTCACGACCTTAAAATACTGATCAGGAAGAGACGAGAACATTGTGGCGTGAACATTCCCACGCCACGACGTGAGACCTCAGACTGCAAAAATTTGCAGCAAACCTATTTCAGCAGCTACAACTACTTCCCAGAGGTCTCCACCACATGCAAAATTAGTCTAGCTTGTTCAACTATTGTAAGTATAACCAAAATAACATGAAACCTCAAAATTAAAGGCATTAGTTGTGCTAGAATCAAAACAAAAGGGTTAAGAACATTGTTGGTTCCCTCTCAAAAAAAGGTAAGGGCCTTTTTTATAGTTCAGGTAGGACTTTGTCTGCTTCTATGCTGGGGCAGCCAATGTAAGGGAAGTCTTCTCCTTATCAATTTCTCTTCTAAGATAAGGCTTCAAATGTTGATCATTGACTTTAAAGGTTGACTTTCCCTCAAGATCTGCAACCTTAACTGCTCCATAGGGAAACACCTTTATCACTTGAAACGAACTTGACTACCTAGATTTAAGCTTTCTTGAAAAAAATCTTGAGCTTGGAATTGTAGAGGAGGACTTTCTGACCTTGCTCAAAATTCTTCTGCATAATCTTCTTGTCATGCCAACTCTTCACCTTCTCCTTATACATTTTTGCATTCTCATAAGCTTGAAGCCTAAATTCATCAAGTTCATTGAGCTCTAATAGTCTTTTTTCACCAGCAACTTGCAAGTCAAAATCCAGCTGCTTTATAGCCCAATAAACATGATGCTCTAACTCAATGGGAAAATGGCAAGCCTTTCCAAACACAAGCTTGTATGGAGACATACCAATGGGGTTTTTATATGTTGTCTTGTACGCCCATAGTGCATCATCAAGTCTTCTTGACCAGTCTTTATAGGATGGACACGCCGTCTTCTCAAGTATTTTCTTAATTTCTTGATTGGATACCTCCGCTTGCCTACTTGTCTGTGGGTGGTATGCGGTGGTAATCCGATGAGTTATCCCATACTTGGCAAGGAGAGCTTTAAAGTATTTATTAAAAAAATGTGACCTTCCGTTACTGATAATGGCCTTAGGGGTACCAAAGCGGGTGAAGATTTGTTTCTTTATGAAGTTTATCACTACCTTAGAGTCATTGGTAGAAATACACATGCTTCCACCCACTTGGACATATAGTCCATTGCCACAAGAATGCACATATTCCCATATGAGGGGATAAAAAGGGCCCATGAAGTCAATGTCCCAAACGTCAAAAATCTCAACCTCAAGAATGGAATTAAGAGGCATCTCATTTCTCCTTGAGATGTTCCCTGACTTTAGAACCTATTACATTTGCTGACATGAAAACCACATCCTTGAAGAGAGATGACCAATAAAAGCTAAACTGGAGCACCTTTGCAACTGTCCTCTCACTACTATAATGTCTACAATGCGGAGAAACATGACATTGGTTCGAAATCTGCTCCACTTCCTCCATAGGCATACGCCTTCTCAATATATGGTCAGGACACTGTTTAAACAAAAACGGCTCATCCCAGAAATAGTTCCTGACATCATACAAGAATTTCTTCTTTTGGGGAGAAATCAAATCAGGGGGCAACACATCATCCACTATGTAGTTCACCATGTCAGCATACCATGGACATGATTGAGTTGTGGTTACAAAAAGCTGCTCATCCTGAAATGTTTCTGTAATTGTGATTGGTTCAACTTGACTTTTTTCGTTTTCAAGTCTAGAAAGGTGATCATCAAGTTGATTCTCTGCACCTTTCTTATCACGAATCTCCAGGTCAAACTCTTGCAACAACAAGACCCACCTAATCAACTGTGGTTTTGCATCCTTCTTGCTCACCAAATATTTAATGGCAGAGTGATCCGTATAAACTATCACCTTAATCCCCACCAAATATACTTGAAACTTATCGAATGCAAATACAACAACCAGCAGCTCTTTTTCTGTTGTGGTGTAGTTTAGCTGCGCATCATTAAGTGTTTTGCTCGCATAATAAATGGAGCAAAACACCTTGTCCTTTCTCTGCCCCAAAATTGCACCCACAACATAATCACTGGCATCGCACATGAGTTCAAAAGGTAAGTCCCAATCTGGAGTAATAATCACTGGGGCTGACACCAGTTTCTTCTTCAGTTCCTCAAATGCAACCTGACATGATTCATCAAAAATAAAATGAACATCTTTATTCAAAAGGTTGCAAAGAGGCTTGGTTATCTTAAAAAAGTTTTTAATAAACCTCTGGTAGAAACCCGCATGGCCAAGAAAATCGCGAATTCCTTTAACTGAATTTGGAGGAGGAAGCTTGTTAATCACCTCTATTTTTGCCTTGTCAACCTCCATCCCTTTGATAGAAACTTTATGGCCAATAACTATGCCTTCTTGGACCATAAAGTGACATTTTTTCCAATTTAGGACGACGTTGATCTCTTCACATCTTTTCAGCATGGATGAGAGAATCTGTAAACAACTCTCGTAATTGTCTCCGAACACTAAAAAGTTATCCATAAATACTTCAAGGCCACACTCAATCATATCAGCAAAGATGACCATCATGCAACATTGAAAGGTTGCTGGAGCATTTCATAGCCCGAAGAGCATCATTCGGAAAGCAAATGTACTATAGGGACAAGTGAATATCGTCTTTTCTTGATCTTCATGCGCTATGGAAATTTGGTTATATCCAGTATAACTATCAAGGAAGCAATAATAAGCCTTTCCAACCAATCTATCCAACATTTAGTCAATGAAAGAGAGCGAAAAATGATCTTTCCGAGTAGCCTTTTTCAATTTGCGGTAACCCATGCACACCCTCCAGCCAGTAACCTTTTGAGAAGGGATGAGCTCATTGTTTTCATTAGTGACTACTGTCATGCCACCCTTCTTTAGAACACATTGGATTGGTGAAACCCATGGGCTGTCAGAAATAAGATAGACTATGCCAGCATCAAGTCATTTAATTATCTCCTTCCTCACCACTTCTTTCATTATTGGATTCAGCCGCCTTTGGTGCTCCACAACTACACTCTGATTATCCTCCAACAGAATCTTATGCATACAAATGGAGGTGCTAATGCCATGAATATCAACAATAGTCTACCCAATGACATGTTTGTACTTCCGGAGCACACGAAGAAGTTTCTCCTCTTGGTCATCAGTGAGTGAGGATGGTATGGTTATTGGCAAGTTATACATTGCTCCCAAGTAAGCATATTGCAAGTGATTTAGCAAAGGCTTCAACTCAAGCATTGGAGGTTCCTCAATAGAAGGCTTAGACAACTCCTTAGATGCATGGAATTCCAAAGACTCAAACTTGGATGACCTAAAATACTTAGGAAACGCATCAAACCATTTAACAAAATCAAGCACAACATCCTTACTATCATCATCCTGGTCAGTTGATGTAGTTAATGATAATGCAAGAGGGTCATCAGGAAAGTTAACATGAAATGCATCAACAATTATATTATCAAGCAAACCTACATATGAACAGTTAGCATGAAATGCATCAACAATTATATTATCAAGCAAACCTACATATGAACACTCTTCATGGTCATGAAGGAATTTAATTACCTTAAAAATGTTAAATGTTACCTCATGATCATGGACTCTCATAGTTAATTCACCTTTTTGGACATCAATGAGTGTTGTTCCCGTGGTAAGAAATGGCCTGCCAAGAATCAGAGGCACGTTTCGATCCTCCTCCATATCTAGAATAACAAAGTCAATGGGAAATATGAGCTTGTCTACTTTGACCAGGACATCTTCAACAATTCCCTTCGGGTAAGTGTATGAGCGATCAGCTAGTTGGAGGGTAATCGATGTTGGCTTACATTCCCCCAATCCTAGCTTTTGAAAAATTGATAGGGGCATGAGATTAATGTTTGCCCCCAAATCACATAAAGCTCATCCTAAGAATTTATCTCCAATAGCACAAGGAATTGTGAAGCTTCCTGGATCCTTTAATTTTGGAGGAAACTTTTGTTATAAAATAGCACTGCATTCTTCTAACAATGCCACTGTTCCAATCTTACCCAATTTTCTCTTTTTAGAAAGTATGTCTTTCATAAACTTCACATAACTTGGCATTTGTTCTAGTGCTTCTACGAAAGGAATGTTGATGTGAAGCTTCTTGAAGACTTCCAAAAATTTCTTGAACTAGGCAAACATCTTCTGCTTGGCAAAGTAATTGGGAAACGACAAGGTAGGAGAGGTGCTTTCATCTTTTTTCTTGACCTTCTCCTTCTTTGGCTCGTCTTTCTTTTCCTCTTCAACTGGACCTTGAACTACCTCCTGATCATTTGGTTCTTCCAAAGTCCTTGTTTTGGATTGCCCTCAATTTCTTTACCACTTCTGAGGGAAATAGCTTTGCAATGCTCCTTTGAGTCACCTTTTGGATTACTGACTGTGTCACTTGGAAATGACCCCGGAGGACGGTTGTTGATTGCATTTGCCAACTGACCCACTTTAGTCTCCAATGCTCGCATTGAAGCTATTTGGCTTTGAATAAGAGAATTATTTTTTTTGCCAAATGAGCATTAGTTTTGGACATATAAGAATCGGACTTGACCATGAATTGCATGAACATGTCCTCCAGAGATGGTTTCTTTTCTTGCATGGGTGGTCTTGTTTGTGAAGAGAAACCAGGAGGGTAAGGCAGTATCTCATTACCAACTGTTGAAGAGGAAGCACCCTGATTATCTCTCCAAGAAAAGTTAGGATGATTCCTCCATCTTGGATTGTATTAGTTCGAATAAGGGTTGTTTTACCGAGGGCGATAGTTTCCAACATAATGAGCAGCCTATGAGGAAATAGGGCATCTATCAGTCGCATGATTGTCTCCACACCAATCACAAAGAACAAAAGGGCTCTGGTGAGGGCTTACTCCCAAACTATCAAGCTTGTAAGCAATTACAGCCACTTGAGCTGAAAGTGACGTAATTGCATCTATATCATGCACTCCAACCACCCTCCTTGGAGTATTTCACGCCAAAGGCCATTGGTAGCTATTAGATGCTAATTCTTCCAACAATTTAAAGGCAACATCAAAGGATTTACGCAGCTATGAGCCACCAGCAACTACATCCACAATTGGACGGTGATGTGATAGTAAACCCTTATGAAATGAGTAGATTTGGTGCCATGGTGGTATCTTATGATGTGGGCACCTTCTTAAAATATTCTTGTACCTATCTCAGGCTTTATACAAGGATTCATATTCAACTTAGGTGAATAAGGTAATTTCATTCACCATTTCAACAGTCTTGGCAAGTGAAAAGTATTTATTCAGAAATTTGTCACAGACATCATACTAAGTACTTATTAACCCCGCAGACAAAGATTTTAATCAACTCTTGGCTCTATCCCTAAGAGAGAAAGGGAAGAACTTTAGGCAAATGACATCTTCAGAGACCTAATTATGCTTGAAGGTGTCATGTAACATATCTAAAACTATTAAATAATAAGCCAACAAACAAATTTTATAACGTAAAAGCAAGTTGGATCTAATATATATATATATATATATATATATATATATTCTCTCATTAACAATCCAATTGAATAGCTTTTATATAGCTCTTAACAAGTGAGTTCACGTTTTTAGATTTTATAGGTCATTCGAATAGCTTATATTCTATTTGAATAAAAATGTACAAAGTCATCAATTTTGACCATGTTATTCGGATAGCTGAAGTAAAGATTGCAAAGTACCAGCAAAAAGAAATCATGTTTCTTGGTAACAATAAGGAAAATTCTGTTCTTCCTTGGTCTCAATGGAACCAAACTAGAACTGGACTTAGTTGAAGAGGATACCTGAAATTCTAAAACAATCATTAGCAGCCACAAGTGTCAGGAAAATAAGTTAAACACGTTGATAGATGACACAAGCTAATAAAGATAGCACCACCAAGTGTCATTACGGGAAGCATAAAAAAAATTAAGCAAATATTACAGCAGAAACATATGTCTAATGTGTGATAAAGAACTAACAAAAAATCTGAGGCAAGATTATGAAATCCAGCCCAAAACATTAATTGCAAGATAAAACAACAAAGAAACGTGTAACACCCAATCACCCTTTGCATCAGTTTCTTATGTAAGGAAGCCCAAATTTTGGGTCTATAAATATCATTACCTTCTTCTTTCCTTAACAAGAATGCATCTTAATAACCCATAAACAAGTTTCTGCTTTCTGCAACTACCATTTCCACTTCAAGCCCTCCGTTTCCAGCCACTTTTTTCCATCAAACACAAACTTGTAATAGAGGTAGGAAAATGACAAAAACACCATTCCTTACCTTTTTATTTCTATTTTCATATCTCCCAGTCCATAAATCTATGGACGTATGCTCTACTGATGCAACAATGTTTCTCTGCTGTCCACTTTCTTATTTATTTTGTTGTTCCATCCATTGTGCAGTATTTTTTTATTGATGCAACTACTCCATTTTCTTATTATATCTGATTTTACATTCTGCTATGCAAACCATTGTATTCCATTTTCTTACCGCTGCAAATACTCCAATATCATACTGCCGTAATAGTAATGAATCTGATATTACACTCTTCTGCTTTAAACCAAATATTCGAATAAAGCTTTTCAACGTAATATATTCTATACGTAACTCAACTTTTTATTCAATCCCATATGGTTATTTAGTCAATAGCTATATGTAACTCAATGTTTATTCAATTCCATTTAGTCAATAGCTATATGTCTTATATTATTCAATTCCATTTAGTCAATGTCGGCACTACTACCATATCTTAATAATAAATATTTTAATACTTATACTTATCTGTATTATATTATTTATTTTTATTTTTATTTTTATTCGTTTTCTTATCAATAAGTTATTATATTTCTATTGTATTATTTCAATACTTGTCTTCTTATCTATATTATTTTTCAATATATTTTTACTAAATTTAGTTGTTATTGATATATATATCAAAAGTAAAATTCTGTGAAAAAATGTTAAAAGATATATTATCTCATAGATAAAAAAAATCAGTGTACAAAGAAATTATTATTGCGATCATAATAAAAACATTAGGGGACATTCTTAATAAAGAGAAATATGCACATTTGATGAAAAGTATTGAAATGAGATAATAAGGAAAACATAAAAAGAAGATTTTATACTTCCATATGAGATTATTCAATTATTTATTTATACTTTACTAAGTTAATTTTATCATAAATTAAATAATTATTTTATTTTATAATTTATTTCTATCCTAATTTACTAATTTAATTTTGGATTTATAATTATGATTTTAGAAATAAAGATTGATAAATAATGGATGGTAAATTTATATTACATGTTTTTGCATTTTTCTACTGAGATTTTCATCTCACTCTTCTTGTGGTAAATTATTTCAGACCATGCCGACTGTGAGAGTTATCATTAATTTTCGTGTAGAGCAAGTTTACATGCCTGATCTCGGAGACTATGTTTTTAATGTTACACTAGGAAATATATTCCTAATTGTACTACTCTTTGATGAGTAGTTTAGAAAATGAGAAAAAGAAAAAAATATTTTGTAAATATGTAAATACATAAAAATAATTGTAATGATACCTTGAAGGCTTTAGCAATGTCGAATTTTGTTGAAATGGTGCCTAACTTAGAAAGTGTGATGTGTGTATGTTTCTGTTTGTACTAGCTAACTTTTGAATAGTCAAACCTTTATGTAAAATATCAAATGAACTAATAAAAAATATATCAGTTTGTGTTTAACGTCTTATTCCAATTTGAAATTCAAATAAATCAAGGTAAAATTAGAGTAGAACGTTATAATTTGGTATCAGAGCTGAGTCCTAGGCAGTGTGTTTTAGGGAACCATTATTGATTTCTAACACAATAAGAATTGTTGCAGGAAAGGACATCGCGTAGGCGGAATAACTCAAATCCTCACCTTGAAGATAGAGTAGAAAGGATGATGGATACACTTGCAGAAATTATTGTAGCTATGCTAGAACAAACAACTACGGCCAATCAATTTTTCCAGCATATACGAGTAAATGGAGGTCCAGAACAGGGTGTTGCTGCAGCAAATCCAAATTTTCAAGGACTGTCTGAATTTCGGAAAGCCAATCTTCCAACTTTTAAAGGAGAATACGACCCGACTGCCGCAGAGAATTGGCTCATGGAACTAGAGAAAATTTTTACTATCCTAAGTTGCACTGACGCCGAAAAAGTTAATTTTGCTACATATATGTTATCTGGAGAAGCAGCGCACTGGTGGCGTGGAACCAGACGACTTTTGGAAACCCCAGATGCACCTATCACCTGAGAAATTTTCCAGAATGCTTTTCTGAAAAAATATTTTCCTGCTATTATTCGAAACAAGAAAGAACTAGAATTTCTGCAATTGCGACAATGGAACATGACGATTGGACAATACGTGGCAAAATTCGAAGAGTTGGCAAAATTCTCCTCTTATCTTCAGTTTAATAATAATGAAGAATGGAAAGTTATGAAATTTGAATTTGGACTAAGACTAGAAATTAAAAAAGAGGTTAGTAAGCTGGAAATCAAGCAGTATTCTATACTAGTTAATAAGTGTAGAATTGTGGAAATTGATCTTTTGGAGTATAAAGTGTAACACCCCAAATTTCTGTATCTCTTAAACAGTAATTTTGACAGTTAACAGAATTTTACTGTTTAGTAATTTCTGTGCACTGTAAAATTATTTTGTTTATTCCGTCAGCGTATTTGATCGTTTTGAGTGATTTACTCCGTGTCAGGAAAATAAAAAATTTTGGGCCGGAGAAAACTTTATGTAATTTAATTTTTACCGTTAGGCAATTATTTTACGTAATATGATGTGATATTTGTGCATTTTATAATTTTTGTGATTTTATGGATGATTTTGAAATTTTTCCTGATCTGTGTGGGCCCGCAAAGTATGTGGGCGGATGCCCATACGTGGGCCCAGTGGGTCCCACAAAGTGAAAATTTTTTCTCGCATAGAAAAATTTGTACAGTTTAGACGGAGACAGGATCTTACTAAACCCGAATCCTAAAAACGATTTTAGAAAATTTCTTGTCTTGTATTTTATACTTGTATTTAATTATCGGATGATAAAAATACAAAAAATATTATTTGTAGGATACAATAATAAATATTATACTTTGCATAGTCAACAAAGAGAACTTGAATTATACCCTTGGATGAGAATACTTAGTTTGAATATTAACCATTGATTTAATCAAAGGTTAAAAACTTAATAAAGCGCTTGGATAATAACCATTGATTTAATCAATGGTGTGAGAATAAGCTTTAGTTAGGAAGGCTTTGATATCAACCATAGATGCAATCAAAGGTGTAGAATTGGTCTTGAAAAATGACAAATTCATTTATAACCATTGGATTTAGATTAAATCAAGGGTGGAGATTTAATCTTAAAAAAATGTAACAAAGACCATTTATGACCATTGGATGAAGAATCAATCAATGGTGGAGATTTGGTCTTCTAAAGTAAAAAAGACTAATTAGGACCCTTGATTTAAAGTTTGAAGAAGCAATCTTGACCCTTAATTTTGGAGACACATCTAAGGGTTAGAATTTAAAGGAGAAAAATCCAATTTACTTTAGATTTAGTCTTCTAAAATTAAAAATCTACCTAAATCCTAACCATTGAATTAATCAATGGCTAGAAATCTTCAAAGGGTAGAAATAATGAAGACAACTACTTGAATGCATTATGAAGAGGAAGGGGATGGTTTTTGTAGTGTTTTGGTGACAAAGAGACAAGCTTTATGCATGTCTTGATCAATTAGTCATCATTCTTGACTATTAGTGACTACTTGCACTCCAAAGAATGCATGAAGGGGGGACACGGTTTTTGAAGACTTTAGACTATAGGAAAGTGTTTCATTACTATCATCACTCATTCTTGGTCATTTGTGATCATTTCAAAAACTTAAAACACTTAGAAAAAAATTCTCTCCTTCTCCTTCTCTAAGCTCACGGCCATGGCACCATCATCTACCTTCCATCATTCAAAAATTTCATCCAACTTGATTTTCTAAACCTAAACACCATTCTAAGAACATCTCAAGTTGTGAGTTTTTCCAAAATCATTCATCTTGATCTTCAAATTCAAGCTTCAAGTTTCTATCAAAAATCAAAAATTTTATCTTTGTTCTTCAAAAGATATCATTCGGTTATCTACCCTAAAATCACCATCCAATCTCTTTTACTTTCATCCAACCATAGATTTTGAATCTACATGATGTTCTAAGCAACTTTCATGTTGAAGATTTTCTCTAAATCATTCATCTTCATGGACTTTCTTCAAGATCAAAGTTATTGGGTTTTTGAGGTGAAATATAAGGAAACTTCATTTTCTTCTCTCTTTTCATGATCTAAGCCATGTTTGATCCATGGTTCCTCTTAATCAAGCTTAGTATACTTAATTTTTATGTATTTTGTTTTGTATTTGAGAAGCCCTTGGTGGTGAAGGACTTGGAAAAAGAAACAAATCAAGAAGCTTTGGAGGATCTTCAAGAGGTAAGAGGAGATCCATCTCACCAATCAAGCGTGGTGGTGAGAGATGGTATTTTATTTGATGGATGTGGAATCCATGTGAGGATTCAATGTCCATGGTCATGTAATTAATTTGTGGGTGTTTATGAGCTTTGATTAATTTTTTATGCTTGATATGCTTTGCATGATTTTATAGCTTTGATGATATGCTTGATATCTATACATGCTTTTATGGCTTTGATGGTATGCTTATATTATTTATGATGAAATATATATGTATATGCCATGACTTGATGGTGGAAAGGAAATTGATTTTGGCTCCAACCAAGGAAGAAATACGGTTTTGATGCTCATTGATTAGGGTTCATGTTAAAAATTTTCAAGAACAAAAGAATTGATTTTTGAGTACTTAGAAGCATGGTGGATTTCTAACAAGACACCTCAAGATAGGTGTTCACAAAATTAATATTTTCTTGAATGATGAAAATGGATGTTTAGAAAAGTAAGGAAAATAAACAAAGAATTTATTTTTCAAAGAGTACATGAATATGGTTTTAGAAGGATTTTTATTGATTTATTTTGTGTAAAAAGTTTCTAAGTGTTTTACTAAACATGAGATTTAAATGAAAATAGCAATGATAATTTTAAGGATTTGCAAAGAAACTGAAAAAGAATTTGTAAAGAAAGTAAAAATGAATTTGAACAAATGGGTTTGGTTTTATAACCATTGGTATTTCGGTTTTGAAAACAAAATTTTAATGGTTTTGTTTGTGTAAAACCATATCAATTTAAAAGGAAAAGTATTTGATGGCTTTAATGGTTTTGTTTGTGTAAAACCATATTGATTTAGAAGAAAAAAAATGTTTTGATGATTTCAATAGTCATGTCCACATTTTTGAAGGCTTGTAATGCCTTGATTTTTATGAACAAAGTGAATTTGAGTGGAAACGTGAATGCGGATTTAATACAAGGATTTTGGAAAGGGAATCAGGCGTTTATCACTTGAGAAAATCAAGTTTTTGTAAAAGTTAAAATGTTTTCAACTTCAATTTATTTTGAAGAAGGTTGTGTTTGGAAATGATTTGGGAAAAATGGAGAATATAATGGTGTTTTGAAAATTTACTAACGTATAACTTATTTTCAAGTTTTGAAATACGTTAGAAAATGTTAAATTTTGAAACGTTGATTTATATCAATGGAAAAGTGATTTTTGTGGATTATATTTTTGGAAAAAGATTTTCTTGAGTAAGAAAATGTGAAAAAAATGAAATATAAAGTTATGTTATTTTGAGAAAAGTTGAAAAGGAATTTTTGATGGTTAAGAAATATTTTTCAGAATGAAATTGTGATGAAAAATGTTTTACGTATCTTAAAAATGTGATTTTTAAGCTACACATTTGAAAAAAAGCGATTGAAAATGATATTGATTTATTTAAGTCCAAAATAGTGTTTTGGAATATTGAAGAATATTTTACGTGATTGTAAAATGTTGAAAAATATTTTACGATCTTAAAAGTGATTTGAAATCAAGAAAATATTTGTACATTTTGAAAAATGTTTAAATATTTTACGCGATTGAAATATTGTTGAAAAATCACTACGTGATTTGAATAGTGATAGAATATTTTTACGTGATTGTGAAAATGACAAAAAAATCGTTATGAGATTTGGAAAGTGTTTTAAATATTTTGAGAATGATAGAAAATGATTTACGTAATGTAAAGAATGATTTTTAAGTTACTGCGATTTTGAAAAAATTGGAAAAATACTATGCGATTTGAGAAACGTATGTTTTTACGCGATTGAGAAAAACGTTAAAAATTAGTACGTTTTAAAAGTGCAACGAAGAGTTGCAACATTTTGAAAATGTAACTGTTACGAAATTTTGTAAACGTAATAAAAGTTACTTGATTGTAAAAACGTAAGAAAAACGTTTTGAAATTTTAAAAACGTAACAAAAGTGTTACGATATTGTGAAAATATAAAAGAAGTGTTATGGTATTGTGAAAATATAACGTAAACGTTTTTGGATTGTGAAAACGCAATGTAAATGTTACGCGATTGTGAAAATACGGTAAAAGTGTTTTACAACTATGAAAACGTGATAATATGATTTTATTTGCAGAAAGTACAATGATGATTCTTGTTGAACCAAGTGTCCATACACTGTTTGTGAGAAAATGACATATTTGTCTATGATTGGATTTGGTGCATTATACATGCATTGGAATGGTCCGATGAGAATTGGATATGGCTGATTGCCTGGGAGAAACACACCTCTTGAGTGGGTGCGATGCGTAGTGTAAAGTCACTTTTGACCTTGGGGGCATCGGGGTGCGGGTTGCCTACACGGGTGGTTGGTCACGCTTCTTCCCGTAGGTTAAACCGATGCAACACACCGATGATCTGATCGAGACACTATTCTTAATCAAGATCGATAAAGACTCATTATATATGCTAGATGTGCAAAATCAAAATGAGGATTATAGCACGTGGTCCAGGCATGTGGTATGCAGGATCTTTTCGATCATTTTCTCCGACCTGAGTTTTAGCTCCATGGAGTAAGAAATCGAGTCTTGTGTACATGCATAATCTGAACATTTATATATGTGTGACATATTAATTGAGGAATATTGGCTATGACAATTGTTTTGAATACTTGGATGATGATGATGATAATTAGGACATTATCGTAATTGTTGTTTATGATAATTGAATTGATAAATAATTTGATGATGATAGTTGATTAATATTGAATATATTATTGGAAGTTTGATATGATATCCCTGTATGATATTACTAATTATCTCCAGTCTTTGCCATGTTGGTATTGGTGTAGGTGATCTCACCTCTTTGTTATGTTGTTTTGCTATGTTTGTATTGTTAAAATTAAAATAGTAGAAAGAATGAGTTGTCTTAGACATAACGGACAATGAATACTCTGAGATGAGTGACAACAATAAGGAGTGGACATTCAGGACTCGAAGATGTACAGTGTTGACAAAGAACAGATGTAGAACAGATGTCTGATGCAACAAGATGGATACACAACAGAATAAGTATGTTAAGTTTTAACGTTAGTGTTGTACCGTGCTATTAAGTAGGACCCGTCATGGGGTTTGCTACTGTTAAAAAAAAAAGAATCTGTTAGTTTTATATTTCTATTTAAGTTGTTAAATATTAATTGGTGTCAATATTGTATATGAATCTGTTTCAATATATGTTTTTCAGTATTACATATGAATTCCAGTAAGTTTATATTTCAACAAGAAAGAAATTTTTAAACCCACGTTTTTAACTCAAACCTTTTATGAAAACATTTTCAGATTATGAGTCGGGAGTCGGACATGTGATACCCTAGGGAGGGTGTTACATAAAGCTGAGCAGGAAAGACAATTTCAGTTTAAGCGAAAAATGGAGGATAATGGGAGAAAAGTTGGAAATAATAAATTTAGACAAAATATGAACAAAGAAAAACAGGTGTAGCTTGAAGAAAAAATGCCCAAAGTGTGCGAAGGCACACAAAGATAGACCATGCATGTATGGACAACGGGTATGTTACACTTGTGGGAAGCCAGGACATATGTTAAGAGATTGTAGACTCAATAAAGGAAATTCTCCAACGACACCACAAGTTAAGAATTCACAAACAAAACCTCAAGTTCTAGGAAGGGTTTTTGCCTTAACTAGTCAAGAAGCGGAACAATCTTCTGAGCTGATAACAGGTCAGTGCCTCATAAACAATACTCTTTTAACTGTATTGTATGATTCTGGAGCTACACATTCTTTTATATCCAGTGATTGTGTGAAAATTTGGAGTTATTTGTAACTGAGTTACCCTAAATTTATTAGTAATTACTCCCACTAGAAATCGAGCCCAAACTTCTTATGCATGTTTAAACTGTCATATATTTGTTAAAAATAAACCTTTTAATGCAAATTTAATTTGTTAACCATTGCAAAACCTTGATATTATCTTGGAAATGGACTGACTATTCTCCAACCATGTGATACTAAACTGTCTTGATAAATCTATCTTTTTTTCTTCACTCCCTAACCAAGAAATATCTCAGAATGCCTTTTTATCTACCAATCACGTTAGCAAGAGTATAATAGAAAGAACTCAAGAATACATTCTCCTTCTCTCTTCTGAGATAAAGAGTGAGCTGAATTTAAATACTAATCATGTGGTTAGAGATTACCCTGAAGTTTTTCCCTCAGATATTTCTAGCAGACCTCTAGAAAGAGAAATAAAATTTTCTATTGACTTAATGCCAGGAGTAGGTCCTATATCAATTACACTCTAGAATGTCCCTTGTAGAACTGAGTGAACTTAAGAAACAAATTGAAGAATTATTGGAAAAATAATTCATATGACCCAGCGTATCCTCTTGGGGAGCTCCAGTCCTTTTTGCGAAAAAGAAAGACAGAAGTCTTTGATTATGTGTAGACTATAGACAATTAAATAAAGTGACTATTAAGAATAAATACCCACTCCCTAGGATAGATGATTTGTTAGACCAAGGGGAGCTTCAGTATTCTCAAAAATAGATTTAAAGTCAAGATACCATCAGATTAGGATCAAAATAGAAGGCATTCCTAAAACAACCTTTAGAACTGGATACGGTCATTATGAGTATCTGGTAATGTCATTTGGATTAACTAATGCTCCTAATGTATTTATGAATTACATAAATAGAATATTTAGACCATATTTAGATAAATTTGTGGTGGTTTTTATTGATGACATTGTGATATATTCAAAGACAAAAGAGGAGCATGAAACCTATTTAAGAATAGTGTTACAAATTTTGAAAGAAAAACAATTATATGCAAAATTAGAAAAATGTGAATTTTGGATGAGAGAAATAAAATTCTTAGGACATGTGATAAATCAAGATGGAGCTACTGTAGACCCTAGTAAAGTGGAAACAATTATGCATTGGGAACAACCAAAGATAATAATTGAAATAAAAAGTTTCTTAGGCTTAGTGAGATACTATAGAAGGTTCATAAAAGAATTTTCGCAAATAGCTAGCTTTGCCATTAACAAGATTGACTAGAAAAGGAACTTATTTTGTATGGACTAATGAATGTGAGAAAAGCTTTCAAGAATTAAAGAGAAAACTCACTACTGCTCTTATATTACTAATTCCTGATCCTTTAGAACATTTTGTAGTTTATAGTGATGCCTCTAAAAAAGGATTAGGATGTGTGTTAATGCAAGAGGAGAAGGTAGTAGCTTATGCTTCTAGACAACTAAGGCCACATGAGGAAAATTATCCAACACATGATTTAGAATTAGTAGCAGTGGTTTTTGCTCTAAAAATTTAGAGACATTATTTATATGGGGTAAAAATTGAGGTGTACACTGATCATAAGAGTCTAAAATATTTATTTGATCAAAAGGAATTAAATATGAGGCAAAGAAGGTGGATTGAGTTTCTTAAGGATTATGACATGGAAATGAAGTACCACCCAGGTAAAACAAATATTGTAGATGATGCTTTGAGTAGGAAATCTCTCCATATGTCATATACGATGATTCAAGAAATGGATTTAATAGAAAAGTTTAGGAATTTAAATCTCTCAATAATTTTAGAACCAAATAAGATTTGTTGAAGTGCCTTACAAATTACTTGTAATTTAAGGACAAAAATCAAGGAGGCACAAAAAGAACATTAGTTTTTGCAAGCTCTTAAGGAATGGATACTTGAAGGAAAAGATCCAGACTTCAATTTAGTGGATGATGAGATAATTATGTACAGAAATAGATTATGTGTACCTAATAACTCAGATCTAAAGAGAGAAATTCTAGAAGAAGCTCATAACAATAGATATACAATTCATCCAGAAATTAACAAGATGTATCAGGATCTTAAAGGTCAATTTTGGTGGTCTGAGATAAAATTTGAAATAACTAAGTATATGACACAATGTTTAACACATCAAAAGATTAAAATAGAACATCAGAAACCTTCAGGCCTATTACAACCCTTAGAAATCCTAGAATGAAAATGAGATATCATTTCTATGGATTTTGTTATAGGTTTACCACGAACTAACTTAGGATATGATGCTATATGGGTGTTGTAGATAGATTAACTAAGTCAACATATTTTTTGCCTATTAAGATTAATTATCCACTAAATAAGTTAACTGAGCTGTATATTAAAGAAATTGTGAGATTTCATGAAATACCAACCACCATAATATCAGATAGAGACTCTAGATTTATCTCAAAGTTTTGGGAATCATTACAAGTTGTCTTTGGAACAAAATTATCTTTTAGTACTGCTTACCATCCACAATTATCTTTTAGCCTTTGAAAGAGCTTTAGGCAAATGGCATCTTCAGAGACCCGATTATGCTTGAAGGTATCATATAACATATCTAAAAATATTAAATAATAAGCTAACAAACAAATTTTATAACGTAAAAGCAAGTTGCATCTAATATATATATATATATATATATATATATCTCTCAGTAACAATCCAATTGAATAGCTTTTATATAGCTCTTAACAAGTGAGTTCACGTTTTTAGATTTTATAGGTCATTCGAATAGCTAATATTCTATTTGAATAAAAATGTACAAAGCCATCGATTTTGACCATGTTATTCGGATACTTGAAGATTGCAAAGTACCAGCAAAAAGAAATCACGTTTCCTGGTAACAGTAAGGAAAATTCTATTCCTCTTTGGTCCCAATGGAACCAAACTAGAACTGGACTCAGTTGAAGAGGATACATGAAATTCTAAAACAATCATTAGCAGCCACAAGTGTCAGGAAAATAAGTTAAACACGTTGATAGATGACACAAGCTAATAAAGATAGCACCACCAAGTGTCATTACGGGAAGCTGAAAAAAAATTAAGCAAAGATTACAACAGAAACAGATGTCTAATGTGTGATAAAAAAAACCAACAAAAAATCTGAGGCAAGATTACGAAATCTAGCCCAAAACATTAATTGCAAGATAAAACAGCAAAAAAAAAAAAAAACGTGTAACACCCAGTCACCCTTTGCATCAGTTTCTTACGTAAGGAAGCCCAAATTTTAGGTCTATAAATATCATTACCTTCTTCTTTCCTCAACAAGAACGCTTCTTAATAACCCATAAACAAGTTTCTGCTTTCTACAACTACCATTTCCACTTCCAGCCCTCCGTTTCTAGCCACTTTTTATCCATTAAGCACAAACTTGTAATAGAGGTAAGAAAATGACAAAAATACCATTCTTTGATGAGTAGTTTAGAAAAAGAAAAAAAAGAAAAAAACATATTTTGTAAATATATAAATACGTAAAAGTAACTGTAAGGCACCCTGAAAACTTTAGTAATGCTTAATTTTGTTGAAATAGTACATAACTTAGAAAGTGTGCTGTGAGTATGTTTATGCTTGTACTAGCTAATTTTTGAATGGTCAACCGTTTATGTAAAATATTAAATGAACTAATAAAAAAGGTAGCAGTTTGTGTTTAACGTCTTATTCCAATTTGAAATTCAAATAAATAAAGGTAAAATTAGAGTAGAACGTTACATGTCACATATCTCCAAGAAATTTGACAAGTGAGCATTTGGATCTTCACTTGGCAAGCCGCTAAATTGCACAGATGTGTGTATCATTTGTATGATGGCAGGCTTGATTTAAAAATTATTGGCTCGGATGAGAGGTCGTCTGATGCTCGATTGAAGGTTACCCATTTGAGGAGTTGCAAACTCCCTCAGAGGCCTCATGTGACTGTTGTCATCCGCCATTTTTATAGCACCTATAACAAATAAAGAATGAACTTGAATTAAAATGAAAGAAAAGAAAAACTTGAATTAAAACTAATTAAACTCGTTGTTAATATTTTCAATATAGAAATTAGCCGTAATTCCCAGCAACGATGCCAAAAACTTGTTCGCCATTTTGTGTACCGCAAGTGCACGGGTCGCGTAAGTAATAAAGTGAAAAGTAAAGTTCATTCCCATGAGGATTATGATTAATTTCAATGCTAAATATTAATCAATAGCTTAAATAATTATATTCAAGCACATTCAATGAGGAAAATGAGTATGAATTGGTTATGTTTGCAAGACTAAGAAGCACTAAACGGAGAATAAGAGACAAAGATTAAAGGCTAGGTATCCCTTCTTCACCAACTACTTCTCTTGACAAAATGCAACCTTTTTAAGCAACATGAATGATTAGTTTTGTTAGCATAAGAAGCTACATTGGTTAAAAGCCTATGTCTAGGTCAATTAACCATATGTTAATTACCTAGTTCACTATGTGTCCATGAGAATTAGAGCAACTCCACTCATTAAGATTGATTCTTAGACAAATGATATACATGACCAAGGGATATATTTCTATCCCATTAGCTAATTAACTCACCCTTCTATTAGAATGATATTAAATAAGCAACAACCATATCCATGATCTAAAACTTAAATCCTTATGTCTAGTTCACTAGATTTAATCAAAACACATTAAATGTTGGTCAAACATTCAAGAGGATTAAGAGAAACATGGATGAACAAAACCAATCATCATTATAAACTTAAAAAAGGTTACAAAATCACCAATATACATAGAAGGATCCAAAGGAATCCCTAAAAATAGCTTAAGCTATCTATGTAACACGAAAATCTCATGGAAAATTTCATGTCCATGACCTAGAAAAAGAGAGAATAAAGAGAAAATAGGGAAACACTATAAATGTAGGGATGAGATGCTTGATCCTCCTTGAGAATGGTGCCTTCCACTACAAATCCCATTGCTCCTCTCCAAAATGGTGATAAAATGAACCCTAGCTACGTTTTCTATTTTTCTTTGGTTAGTTCCGCAGATATCTGATGGAACAGTATATATAGGCTAAAAAATTAGCCTCACGCCGCGACGTGAACTTTCTTGCACCGCGACGCGCATTGGGATTTTAAATATCATGCCACGACGTGCACATGCTTGCGCCTCAGCGTGCTAGTCTCTATCCTCACAGTGTGCAGCAGCCTGAGAGCTCCACGTCGTGGCGTGAACATGGTTGCACAGCGATGTGAGACACTAAAATGCCTCCTGGGTTTTCTCTCCAAAGTTGGACCTTGGTTTGCTCCAATTTGTCTATTTTGAGCCTAACCTACAATTGAGAATTCACCTAGTTAAATACAAGTACAAAAACTACTTAATCCAACAAAGAATCGAAATAATTTTCACAAAGCATAGAAGAAGACATCAACATGAGTTTGAATGAAAATAAGGCTAAAGTCTTCCATGCATGCCTAAGAACAGGAACTAAGCAATCAATAAAGTACAAATATAGGACACAAATAACTACATTTTATGGAATTATCAAATTAAACTTTAAGAAAAATGATCAATGTTTAAACTCTAGATAAGACAATTAATGAGAGTTGTGATAATACTTAAAGACTTAATTTTACAATTATGCCTATATGGATACTTTGATCAAAGTAAAAAAAATAAATTGTAATTACAATTGATAACAATTCTTTGAATTTTGGCATTGTTTTGGGATGAGTGTGGGTTCCAGCACATAAATGAAATTAAAAGAAAAATTAAGGGAGTGTTTGGAAGTTTTTAAAAATTACATATCTAAGTATAATAGAATTAGTTTTTAAATCTAAGGTGTTTGATAATTACTTAAATTTTTAAAAATAAGTTCTCATCTAAATCAATTTTGAAATAAAATTGGTTCTTAAAAAATTATTTTAAAGTTAATTTTTTTTCCTAATCCAACTTTTTTTATACTCTCTTTCATCCTTTTTTGTGTAACATTTGTCTCATCCTTTGTATTATCTTTTTTATTTCTCTTTCTCTCATGCTTTGTTTCTATCTCAATATTTAAATTCAAATTTTTATAATTAGTTAAAGACAAATTTTAACCAAACTAAAAATAAATTAAAACTAGTTACAAAATAACTTAAATTTATATGGCTAGGTAATTGCGGGATTTAAGGATGCAAATCCAAGTGTAGGTTGTCTCAAGTAATAAATTTCTCTAGAGTCCGAGGTCGATCCACAGAGAATTGATGAGGAAAAATTAATTGAGGTAAGAAAAAAATTTGTCACAACACCAAAAGTAATAAAATATGTTCACAAATGAATTTAAGAACTTGCTTGAGTTAGAAGATTCACTCTTGGTAATAAATTAAAGGCAAGATTATTTCTTTTTATAACTCAATTGAAATCCACACACAACGGAGGTTCCAATCGGAAAATATAACATTCAAAGTTCAATTATATATGTAATCATATTATGATTCCTTTAATTATCTACTAACATTTGTAAATGAGTTCAAACATTCACTGTGCCAATCCTATTGTCTACAATAAATCAAGATCTCCATTATACAAAGAAGGTTTCTAAATTGATTGGAAACAAAATACAACACATATAATGTCCATTTGATAATATATCATTTAAGCACAAGAAATAGAATAATCTAACCTTATTTCATTACCAAGAGCTTCACTCTTTCACCCAAGCAAGATGAAGATTTAGTTACTCATAGACAAAAAGAAAGAAAGAGAGAAGAAGAGAAAGATGAACATAGCTTTAATTTAGACCAAGAGAAAATTACAACAAAGGAAAACAATAAACAATTATAACCATAACTTATAAAAACTAATTCTAACACCAAGAGTACTAAATGATCAGCTAATGGTGCCTTTTATAGAGGATTAGGGATACAAAATGACAAGGGAGCTGATTAAGAGTAGGTGGATGAGTGGGTGAATGAATGAAAAATGTCAAATGGTGAGTTGGTGAGTAAAAAATTATTGAGATTCTTTGTCTCCGAAATCATTCATTGCTTAACTCATGGATTCCATCATCAAATAGAAAAGTCATCTTCATAAAAGTTGTAGATCTGGGTCTTAACTTTCAGATGTCTAAATTTCAGCTCATTTCATCACCTACAGCCCGAGATATGGCTCAATTACTGCAGACTGTTTAAGCCCGGTTTCAGAACCTCTATTTTGACTTCCAGACCCAATATCACCTCCAAACTGTCCGATTTGCGTTTTGTATTCCCATGAAAGTTGTAAATATGGGTCTTAACTTTCAAGTGTCAAAATTTCAGGCCAAGAAAGTTCTTACAGCTCGAGTTATGCTCTGATTACTGTACATTGTTCAGGTTCCAGACACAAAACTTGTGTTATGATTTTTGAGCCTAATTAGCTCCACTAGATGTCTAAATGAGACTTTGAGCTCTCATCAAAGTTGTAGAGCTCTCTCTTATCTTTCCTACAAGGTAAGATACATAATTTTTACACATCTATAACTCAAGATATGGAGGAAATACAGAAATAGTGTAAGACCCAAATAATGCTGGAAAAATCAATTAAGTCTAATTTGAGTCCAAACTTACAAAACGTAACCAGGCTTAATCAATTAAGTACATGGAAAATGTAAATGACTAAAAATGAGAGTTTATTAATGTACAAAATATGTGATTATCAAATTCTCCCATACTTAGCTTTTTACACTCCTGGGCAAAACACATAAGACCAAAGCTAGGAAACAAAGAAAAACGACATAAACTCAAAAGCTAAAAACTCTAAAAGACTCGATGAAGCAAGAAGAGCAACAAGAAATTCAAGGGATCAAAGCATTAATGAGGTAACATTTCTTCATATCTCAAACCAACAAGCAAAAAAATTTCAGTTGAAAAGAATGAATCAAGAATGATAGATTCTCACAGAATTCACTCTTAATCTCTCAAGTGTTTAAAAGGTAAGTATTTCACTCTATTCAACCCATGAACAATTGCACTACCATAAGCTTGTTTATCTTCTACTTCTCTGCTACTCAAACCACATGCATACAAAAATCAAGAGGACTTTATTTAAGGTTGTAATGGGGTCATGGTAAAGGAGAGGGGATAATATGGATATGAGAAGATAAATACCAAAGAGAATAAAAGAGCATTATAGTACAGTTAGAGTGGAAAAAATATTTGAGAACATTCATCATAAAGGACAATCACCAATATTTGACTAATGTTTTGTTGAAGATCAATCCCAAATTGGTGAATTGAATTCATTGTTAGGCCTGAACCTTCTCATTTTCTTCCTGTTGTTTTCAAGCATCCACCTTTATTCTAGACTCTGATAATTCTTTGATTACAACAGTGGTCAGTTCTTTTTTTTTTATCATTTTGCATACACACCCCTACACTTATTCAAGAACAAAGTCAATGCTCTTTTATTCCCTAAGGTTGGGTAAAACATATTTTTTTTTCTTTTTTTTAAAGGTACGAAATGAGCTAAAAACAAGGAATGGTCAAATAAGTTCAAAGGGGTTACACAAGGAAAAATATACAAGGATGGCTATTTAGTCAAAGTAGCTATTTCAAAATGCCTCAATCATATTTATGTATGCATGTGAAAATGTAGCATCAAAAAGAATCAAAGCAAGTTCTAGAGTAACAATTCCAAGAGTGAAAATCACACAAGAAAGAAGAGAATGGTACAAATATTCAATCCATTCATCAATAGGCTCAAAATATCACAAGATATATTTCTATCATTCTCAATCCACTAATTCAACATCCATAACAAAGCATGTGAAATTTAAGAAAGAAGATAATTTATTCAATCATGCTATGATTCTTGAATTTCAATTGCTTTAAAGGATGTGAGAGTGCATTCGCTTGAATCTTTTAAAGGAAATCAAATAGCAAAACTTTGTTACTTCCATAAATAAACACTAAATAGTTACTACCCCAACTAAGATGCGTCTCAAGAGTAATAAATTATTTTCAAAATTTACTCCTTACTCTGCCATCCTTAATTAGTTTTACTACGAATAGGTTTCTGACATTCATATCACTAAACATACTTCCCAATTTAAATGCGTCTCAGGAGTGACATTACTCCTCACTCTGCCATTATTCATTAGTTTAGTAAGCCCATGACAATCATATCATACTTCCCAAAAAAAGAATTTTTTTTAGTCAACTATCTTTCCCCCCTAACTAGATCACAACATTGTCCACAATGTTAAAATATAGATGAATAAAGAATAGAAGATATTACCTGTTGGAGAAATTACTGAAAAGAGAAACCTGACACAAATTTAAACAAAAACAAAGTATAATAAATAAAACCAAAGCTTAATATTATTTAAATAACTGGAGTGTCTGATCAGGCTTGCGATGCATACTGCTTCCCTCATCTTCTTGTTGACCAATCTATCTGAGCTATTCTAATGAACAAAAGCTTCTAATTTATCAATCAACTCATGAATAGTAGAAGAAGAGATAAGAAGTTGTCTTGTCGAAAGTGTGATAAATTTCTGTTCCACAACATGGTCAAGAAAGAGTAACAAAATATCAAAGAAATTATTTACATTTAACAAACCTATGGGTTTATGGTGGATGTTCAGTTGGGCCCAAGAGACAATTTGAAAAACTTCTTTCAAGGTACCAAAATCACCTGGTAAGGCAATGAATGCATCAGAGTTTTCAAGCATTATTTTCATTCGTTCATGTATTGATGATACCTTAAGTTACTCCCCAATTGTCTTTCCAGTGATGTTTTGTTGAGCTAAAGGTCCAAGAATAACACCTAAAACCTAACTGCCTCTTATATATGCAGCAAGTGATACAACTCCCATTAACCCACGGCAACCTTCTCCATATACAAGATGAATATTTCTCGCAGCAAGTGATCGACCAAGAGTGGTAGCTGCGTTTACAAACTCTAAACCCTTCCCATACTTAGACCCACAAAATACACAGATATTTTTAAGTTGACGAATAGAAACACCTTCCATTTCTATACTCACCTTCCCTTTGAATGATTCTGAGTTAGAAGAAAATAGAGAAAATGAAGTGTTTAAATAGGAAAAAGAATGGAAAGGATAATAATAGCACCTATAAGGGTAGGTAGGTTGTTGTCAGAAAAGTTTGAAATTAAGAAACACAGAATCTCTTTTTTTTGTTTTTTTTTTATTTTTTTTTACTTTAAGAAAACCATCAGGGTAAAGAAGTCTAGAAACCCCTGAAGGATCCTATTCAAAGGATCATCTGTCCAAAACCAAAATACAGTAAAATCATACAAAGATAAAAAAAATATAATAGCAAATAATGACATACCTTTATGTACAATTTTCATGGCGTATCTTTATACCGCGCGTCATGAGTGCAGTAGTGGCATATCTTTATACTGCGTGTCACCAGTGCAGTAGACATTCACGTTCGTTTATTTGAAGAAAGGAGAAAGAAGAAACCATCGTGGGTTTCCATCCTGGATCTGGAACCTGGAGAGCTCACACTTGGGCTCGTAACATCAACAAAGATGCTAAAATCTGAAACCCGTAATGTCCAAGATCCAGAACGTCCCATCCCAGGGCACTGAGAGCCCCTTCTAATAAAAGAGATGATCAAGTTCAGATGCCTCATACACTTTGGTAGCCGCGAGTTACTTCTCACTAATAACCAGAGTGGGATGCTTCTGCTTGTTCATCAACTCCACAGTGCCTAAATGGTAAACATTGGGTTATGGAGTGCGGCTCTCTATAGAGCATGGTACACGAACTTTTTAAAGGACCAGCGTGCAAAGGTCCACTTGAGTCGGGTCAGCCAAAGGTTGGGACTCCACAACTAATTAAAGTCATGGTACTCCTTCCAGATCGTCCTTGTTCAAACATTTTTTTTTTTTTTTTTTGCTTTTTTTTTCTTTTTTTTTTTTAAAAAAAAACATGAAGAAGAAGAAGATAATATGTACAGATTGTTGTGGATATGACTCACATCTGCCTCTGGTTTCACGTCCAGTAACAGCTTAAACGCCTTCTATGAGTCGAGGATAAGCTTCCCATCCAATTTTCTTATAAATTGGCAAACAGGGTCTTTTAGAGTCAGATTCCCAAGACTGTAGCGTTTTTCTTCATCCTTGAAGAGATTTCACAAATTAAGAAGTTCACGATGCACAAATCCACAAGAACGCGTCTCAAGAGTCAATAAGATATCATCTAATGACTCTTTACTCAGTCCATTCTTAATGAGAAAATTTTTATCTTCTCTGTTTACGGAAACCATCCCCAAAGAACGACATCGCTTGTTACAATTTCATCGTCCACATTTGTGACAGACTTGTAACCTTTTTGCTCTTCTCCTTTTAGAATACGAACTTCTTCCAAGACTTGGCATGTATGAGTTAAATGAAATTGAAGATTCACCTACTAATCGGACCTTTGCTTCAATTATCTAGCGTACATCTTCTGGCATACCCTTGTGCATTAACAGTCTCAATCTTTCACATCTAACTTTGTAGATTTTTTTCAGAGCATTTTGAGGGAGAGAAGGAAAATATTTTCTCAGGTTTGAAAGAATGACATCCATTTTAACGAAGAAGAAGGATTCAGCTATTGTGGGAAAATGAAAAATAAACCGACTTGAGAGTCACGGAGTACCGTTATCCTCCACTTAACCGACAACACAAAGAACTGCAAAAACAAGGCAACAAAATTAAAGTAAATTCTATTCATAACAAGGATAAAAAAGAGAGATGAATTCTACCTCATCAACTTGGTTTTCCAGAAATGATTTGAGCCTTTGTTCATTGACTTTAAACACATTACCATTCCTAGGATTCTCAATATCTACGGTCCCATGAGCATACACATGTTTGACAACAAAAGGACCATCCACCTAGATCTCAATTTTCCATGGAATAGGTGCAGACGAGAATTATAAAGCAAAACTTTTTGACTAATTTCAAAAGATTTTCTCAAAATTGTCTTGTCATGAAAAGCTTTTGTTCTGGCTTTATAAATCTTTGAGTTCTCATATGCATCATTTCTCAATTTCTCAAGTTCATTTAATTGTAATTTGCATATCATGCAAGCATCATCAAGATTTAGATTGAAAGTTTTAATGGCTCAAAATGCTTTATGTTCCAATTCTACAGGCAAGTGACAAGGTTTTCCATAGACTAACCGATATGGTGACATGCCCAAAGATATTTTGAAAGCAGTACGGTAAGCCCAAAGTACATCGTTTAGTCTTAAAGACCAATCTTTACGATTTAGGTTAACCGTTTTTTCCAAAATTTGTTTAATCTCCCTATTTGCCAATTCAACTTGTCCACTTGTCTGAGGGTGATAACGGGTGGCAGTTTTGTGTGTAATACCATATTTTTTTATTAAAGATTCAAATGGTTTATTGCAAAAATGTATTCCCCCATCACTGATGATAGCTCGAGGGATTCCAAATCGACACAAGATATTTTCTTTTAAAAATTTGAGAACAGTTTTATGATCATTATGTCGGCATAGAATCGCTTCAATCCATTTTGAGACATAATCAACTGCAACCAAAATATACACAAATTCAAATGAGGATGGAAATGGACCCATGAAATTAATTCCCCAACAATAAAAAATTTCAATGACAAGGATGGGGTTCAGAGGCATCATGTTTCTTTTTGAAATTGAGCCCATTTTTTGACAATTTTCACAACTTTTGTAAAAAGTATAGCAGTCCTTAAATAAAGTGGGCCAATAAAATCTGCACTGCAAGATTTTTGCAGTTGTTTTCTTTGAAGAAAAGTGACCTCCACATGCTTCTGAGTGACAAAATTTAATGACACTACCTACCTCATTGTCGGGCATACATCTCCGAAATATTTGGTCAGGAAAATATTTGAACAAGTATGGATCATTCCAATAAAAATTTTCCACCTCTGTCAAAAATTTCTTTCTATCTTGGTGTGTCCATTGAGGCGGCATCTTTCCTGTTACAAGAAAGTTGACTATGTTAGCAAACCAAGGCATGAAATTGATAGAAAATAAAAAATCATTTGGAAAAAAATCATTGATAGGTGTGCTATCAAAAGGTGAGCCTATTGTAAGTCTGGACAAATGATCAGCGACAACATTTTCGGCTCCTTTCTTATCTTTTATTGTGATGTTGAATTCTTGAAGCAACAAGATCCATCGTATCAATCTTGGTTTGGCATCCTGCTTAGACATCAAATATCTAACAACAACATGATCGGTGAAGATCACAATAGGAGAACCAATTAAGTAAAATCGAAATTTGTCCAGTGTAAAAATTATAGCAAGTAGTTCTTTTTCAGTAGTGGTGTAATTCATTTGTGCACTATTTAAAGTTCTACTTGCATAATAAATCACTTGAGGCTTACCTTCCTTTCTTTGGCCTAAAACAACGCCCACAGCAAAATCACTAGCATTACACATTAACTCAAAAGACAAAGACCAGTCAAGAGATTGCATGATAGGAGCAGATGTTAGAAGACTAATTAATTTTTCAAAAGATTTTTGACATTCTTGAATCCAATCAAATGGTGCATCTTTCAACAGAAGATTACATAATGGTCTAGATATGGCACTAAAGTCCTTTATGAATCTTCTGTAAAATCCTGCATGTCCTAAAAAGGAATGAACTTCTCTGACTGTTTTTGGGGAAGGCAAATGAGCAATTAATTCAACTTTGACCTTATCAACTTCAATTCCTTTAGAAAATGTCATATGACCTAACACTATTCCTAAGGTAACTATGTAATGACATTTTTCCTAGTTTAACACAAATCCATTCTCTTCACATCTTTTAAGAACTTTTTCCAAATTATCAAGACAATTTTCAAAAGAATTTCCAAAAACTGTCAGATCATCCATGAAAACCTCTAAATAATGCTCAATTATGTCACTAAAAATGCTTAACATGCATCTTTGAAATATTGTCAGAGCAATACAAAGGCCAAAAGACATTCTTCTATATACAAAAGTACCAAATGGATATGTAAAAGTGATCTTTTCTTGATCTTCCAATGTAATTGGTGTTTGGTTATAACCTGAAAAACTATCAAGAAAACAGTAGTATGGATGTCTTGCTACCCTTTCCAGAATTTGATCAAGAAATGGTAAGCGAAAATGATCTTTCCTAGTAGCAGCATTTAATTTTCTAAAATCAATACACATACGCCAACTAGATGAGACTCGCGTAGGTATTAATTCACCTTTATCATTTTCAATCACTGTTATTCTAAATTTCATAGGCACAACTTGTGTAGGGCTTACCCATTGACTATCAGAGATAGGATAGATAATTCCAACATCAAGCAATTTAAGGACTTCAGCTCTAACTACCTCTTTCATGTGTGAATTTAATCTTCTTTGACATTGTTGAGAAGTTTTAGCATCATTCTCTAAATGTATTCTATGCGTACAAATTAATGGATTAATGCCTTTTATGTCTTTTAATGTCCATCCAATTGCACTTTTATGCCTTTTAAGTACTTCTGTTAACATACCTTCTTGTTCTTCAATAAGAGACGAGGAAATTACCACTGGTAAGCTTTGCTCTTCTCCCAAAAAATGTGTACTTCAACCCAGCAGGTAATGGTTTTAGTTTCAGTGTGGGTATTTCTTCATGGGCATTATCATTCATGGGTTTTAGCTCTTCAAATCTTGGCTTCCATCCCTTGTACTCCATTACCTGTGTACAATCAAGCAAAGAACATATTTTAGAGATATCATCTTCTAGTTGCATGCCTGACTCAAATGAATTGACTAAACAAATTTCTAATGGGTCAGAAGAACTCCTTGTTTGAATATTATCATTTATAATGGCTTCAATTCCTTCAACTTCCTCCTTTTCATCAAGGACTTCATGTGGTTGCTTGCACATGTTAAAAACATTGAGCTCCAGTGTCATGTTTCCAAATGTTAGCTTCACCACTCTATTTCTGCCATTTATCAAAGCATTTGATGTTGCTAAAAATGGACGGCTCAGAATAACAGAAATTGACTTGCAACTATCAACCATAGGTTCAGTATCCAAGACAATAAAATCCATAGGATATATGAATTTATTAACTTGAACCAACACATCTTCCACTATTCCTCTTAGAATTTTAATTGATCTATCGGCAAGTAAAAGAGTTATAGAAGTTGGTTTTAACTCACCCAAGTTGAGTTGCTAATAAACTGAATATGGAAGCAAATTGACACTAGCACCAAGATCAAGTAAAGCTTTTTCAATTTTATGTTCTCCAATAATGCATGAAACTGTAGGACAACCAGGGTCTTTATATTTCAACGCATTATTATTATGAAGAATGGAGCTTACCTGTTCAACCAAAAATGCTTTCTTTTTCACCTTTAGTTTTCTTTTAATAGTGCACAAGTCCTTCAAATATTTGGCATAACAAGAAATCTATTTGATAGCGTCTAACAGAGGAATATTGATCTTTATTTGTTTCAAAATTTCAAAAATTTCAGTGTGGTGGTCCAATTTCTTTGGATTATTTAATGCTTAAGGAAATGGGGGTGAAGGTGAGAGTTTAGTCTCCTTTTTATCAGCTTCTTCATTTTCTTGAGCAATTGGTTCATCTTCTTTCCCACAAGGTTCAGGAATTTGTTTTTCAACAACCTTTCCACTCCTAAGAGTTATCACTAACTTGACTTAGTCCATTTGTTAGTTTTCTAAACTCCCCTCATTTAGACTGTACTGACCCTTGGGATTTGGTTGAGGTTGAGAAGGAAATTTTCCTTTCTCATGAATGGTGAGTGCAGAAGAAAGTTTAGCAAGAGTGTCTTTTATATCATTCATGGTTTGATTGTTTTGTTTATTAATGGTCTCTTGCTTTTCTATGAATGCATGCAGTGTTTCTTCAAGGTTTTTCCTATATGGTGGGATATAAAGTGCATATCCTTGAGATTTTTGAGAGTCCTGTTGAGGATGTGGTGGTTGCACAAATTATGACTGATTATTATTGCTCCAGTTAAAGTTCGGGTGATTTCTCCATCCTGGATTGTATGTATCTGAAAAAGAAGAAGTAAATGACTTTTTAAAATTATTCATTGCATTTACTTGCTCATGTACAACTTCTTTAAAAATAGGAATATTGGGACATTCATGTGTTGAGTGTCCTAAGTCATCACAAATGCCACAAATTTCTTCATTTTGCACAGATTTGATTTCTTTTGCTTTTCTTAATTCCATGGCTTCAACCTTTCTAGCCAAATTGGCAAACCTAGCATTTAGATCTTCCTCTTGACTAAGGTGATATTTTCCTTTATTAGCACTTGCAAGGTTAAATCTAATTGAATTTTCAGAAGGGTTAGTATCATGCCAAGATTGAGAATTTTCAGCCAACTGGTTTAAATAGTCTAAAGCTTCATCAGGTTCTTTATCAAGAAACTCACCATTGCACATTGTTTCCACAAATTATTTAGTTTCAGGTGTTAAACCTTCATAAAAGAAGCTTATAGTGCGTCATTTTTCAAAATCATGATGTGGGCAAGAATTTAACAAATCTTTAAACAGTTCCCAACATTGAAAATATGCTTCATTTGAATTTTGGAAAAAATTTTAGATTTGTCTTTTCATAGATTGGTTTTATGTGTTGGAAAAAATTTCTTTAAGAACTCACCTTGCATTTCTTGCCATGTGCCAATTGATCTTGGTTTCAAAGTGTTAAGCCAAGATTTTGCTTTATCTTTTAAAGCAAAAGGAAACAATTTAAGCTTAACAATCTCTTCAGTACAATTTTGGTCATTAAAAGTAATACATACTTCCTCAAATTCTTTCAGATGTAAATATGGACTTTCAGATTCTAAACCATGAAAATTAGGAAGTAAAGAAATCATACCTAGCTTGAATCTAAAATTATTGGCGTTGAGTGGAAAGATAAAACATGATGGACTAGAATTTCAAGTTGGTTGCAAATATTCACGCATGGTTCACAACAGTTAATTTTTATGTTCATCATGCACACTTTCATTTTCAACCATTGTGTCAATTGTGTGTGATTGTGACTCAAACAAATCAATATATAAAGTATCAGGATTAATTTTAACTAAACGACCAGAATTTAAATCACGATACCAATTAAGCATAAATAAATGACTTGAAATAGAAAAAATAATGTACAAGTCGGTAGTTTACACCAGCCATTAAATATTAACAAGGATGTGGTATAAACCAACCACCCAATAAATATTAACAAGTAAAAAGTTAGATAATTGATAAAGTAAAAATTTAGATAACTGATAAATTAAAAAGTTAGATAATTAGAGAGTTAATAATTAGTAAGTTAGGAAGTGCAGAAAGTAAAATGCAGAAAATAAAGTACAAAAAGTAAATTACAAAAATTAAATTACGATAGTAAATTACGTAAAATAAATTACAAAAAATAAATTTAAAATATGAAAATCCGAGAGAGGCGAGCCCCACCAGAGCCAAAAAGAGAAGAGAAGAAGAAAAATTATTTCGTTATGTTAGAAAGCAATAATAAATAACAGAAATTAAAAAGTTAGAGTACAGAAAATAAAAGACGTAAATTAAAAAGTTAAAGTGCAGAAAATAAAAGTTAGTAAGCAGAAAATAAATGACATAAATTAAAAGTTAGAAAGTTAGTATGTTAGCAAGTTAGTAGGTTAGTAAGTTAGATAGTTAGAAAGTTAGAGAGTTAGTAAAGAAACCGAAGGATCGGCAAGCCGATCTTTTGCTCCGGTGAGGGAGAAGAGAGAATAGATTTTATTAAAGAAAAAGAACCTTAATAAATTAAAACTTCTAATCAAGTCCCCGGCAATGGCACCACAAACTTGATTGCGGGATTTAAGGATGCAAACCCAAGTACAGGTTGTCTCAAGTAATAAATTTCTCGGGAGTCCGAGGTCGATCCACAGGGAATTGATGAAGAAAAATTAATTGAGATAAGAAAAGGATTTGTCACAACACCAAAAGTAATAAAAAATATTCACAAATGAATTTAAGAACTTGCTTGGGTTAGGAGATCCACTCTTGGTAACAAATTAAAGGTAAGATTATTTCTCTTTATAACTCAATTGAAATCCCCACACAACGGAGGTTCCAATTGGAAAATATAACATTCAAAGTTCAATTATATATGTAATCATATTATGATTCCTTTAATTATCTACCAACATTTGTAAATGAGTTCAAGCATTCACTGTGCCAATCCTATTGTCTACAATAAATCAAGATCTCCATTATACAAAGAAGGTTTCTAAATTGATTGGAAACAAAATACAACACATATAATGTCCATTTGATAATATATCATTTAAGCACAAGAAATAGAATAATCTAACCTTATTTCATTACCAAGAGCTTCACTCTTTCACCCAAGCAAGATGAAGATTTAGTTACTCATAGACAAGAAGAAAGAAAGAGAGAAGAAGAGAAAGATGAACATAGCTTTAATTTAGACTAAGAGAAAATTACAATAAAGGAAAATAATAAATAAGCATAACCATAACTTTTAAAAACCAATCCTAACACCAAGAGCACCAAATGATCAGCCAATGATGTCTTTTATAGAGGATTAGGGATACAAAATGACAAGGGGGCTGATTAAGAGTAGGTGAATGAGTGGGTGAATGAATGAAAAATGCCAAGTGGTGAGTTGGTGAGTGGAAAATTATTGAGATTCTTTGTCTCCGAAATCATTCATTGCTTAACTCATGGATTCCATCATCAAATAGAAAAGTCATCTTCATAAAAGTTGTAGATCTGGGTCTTAACTTTCAGATGTCCAAATTTCAGCTCATTTCATCACCTACAGCCCGAGACATGGCCTAATTACTGCAGACTGTTGCAGCCCAATTTCAGCACATCTGTTTTAACTTCCAGACCTAATATCACCTCCAAACTGTCCGATTTGAGTTTTGTGTTCTTCATGAAAGTTATAGATATGGGTCTTAAGTTTCAAATATCAAAATGTCAGCCCAAGAAAGTTCTTACAGCCCAAGTTATGCTATGATTATTGTACACTATTCAGGTTCCAGACACAAAACTCGTGTTCTGAATTCCGAGCCCAATTAGCTCCACTAGATGTCTAAATGAGACTTTGAGCTTTTCATCAAAGTTGTAAAGCTCTCTCTTATCTTTCTTACAAGGTAAGATACATAAAGTTTACATATCTAGAACTTAAGATATGGAGGAAATACAAAAATAGTGTAAGACCTAAATAATGCTGAAAAAATCAATTAAGTCTAATTTGAGTCCAAACTTTTAAAACATAACTAGACTTAATCAATTAAGTACATGGAGAGTGTAAATGAATAAAAATGAGGGTTTATTATTATACAAAATATGTGATTGTCACTAGGTTATCTAAAATAGTTCTAAACTGATGTCGTGACCAGAATTGCAATGGGATAGCAAAAAAATATTTAGAAAAATGGATTCGCTACAAATTTTATTTAAATCAGGAAAAATTGAAAAATCTTAAAAAAATATTTCAAACCAAGTTGAGTCTGAGAGTCGATTGTATATAGAAAATAGTGGAAACTAAATCACATAGTACCCTTAATACACTCATCCTAAGATAGATACTCTAAGTTAATTGTACAAATTGATAATGACCATAAAATTATTTATTCTACCCAATAAAAAAATCTATGATAATAAAGAACTAAAATACAATATTTACAAAATAAAAAGAGAATTAAATTAAAGAAGAATTACAATTCAAACCAATGACAATTAACAAGCAAAGTAAAATAAAACATGAATTATAATATTTACAAGTCAAAGGAAAAAAACACATCAAGGGTTAATTTACAAAAAACAAATGGCTTGACCAGCGCTACTATATATTCTATAAGTGTAATGGAGAATCAAAGTTATGTAATTATTTAAAAAATAAGTGTAATTTGGTTAATTTTAATTAAAAAAGTAAAACATTTAAGAAATTCTTTTTTTGTCACTGATTTTTTTTTACAAAAACAACATTCTAATTAACTTAGCAACCAATAGAGCAAATAATGAATAAAACTCTAGACAAACCAAGCCAAGAACCCATTTTTTTTATTTTATCAATTTTTTTGTTTGTTTGGTTTTTGTTTTTGTATATTTCACTACAAGAAATTCACGATTTAGCGATGAAATTTTGCAAGGAAAAATTTATGCAGCTAATCCCTCGCTAATTAGCGAGGGAATAGTGAGGGAAATTTCATCCATCACTAATTTTCAAAGAACAATTCGAGGGGTTAATAGCGAGGGAATCGCTAAGGATAGTTTCTATCGCTAAATTTAGTGAGAAAATTGTGAGGGATAGTTGTCCTCGCTATATTTAGCGAGGGAATTGCGAGAGATAATTTCCCTCGCTAAAAAGTATAGTTAAGACTTAGTAGAATTAGCGAGGCAATAGCGAGGGATAATGTCCCTTGCTAAAATTAGAGGCTAACTTGATAAAATTTTAGCGAGAGAAATGCTGTCGCAAAACTTGATAAATATTTTAATTATTACATTCCCTCTTACGCTACAACATTCCCTCTCACTCTCTCAAAAATCCCTCTCAATGTCTCAAAAATCTCTTTCACGCATAAAAAACACTCTCACTCCCTCAGAAATTCCTTTCTCACTCTCTCAAAAATCCCTCTCTCATGCAAATCCCTATCTCGCGCTCTCCCTCTCACTCTCTCGCCCTCTCCCTCTCACTCTCGCTACAGCGCAGCTATCTCCAGCAGAACCCCCAATCTATTCTCGCTGTCATAGGTCCAGATCTACGACACACCACGCGCAACTGCGACTTAAAGCAGCAGCCTCTGCCTAGCCGCCATGAAACTCATGCCACAGTCGCGCCTCCACCCGGATCTAGCCAACACTAGCCCAACTCGCCTCTTCTTGTCTTCATTTAATTCAGGTGAGCTATTGTTTAAGTTTCTTTTGGATTTCATTTGGATAAATCAAATCAAATGCATTGAGTTAGACGTTAGGCGTTTCGCATTGTATCATTTATTATTCTAATCCATTGATTCGTGAGTTAGAGGAGTGCATTTCAAATTATAGATTTTGTTTAGTAACCAGTTCAAATTCCTAACTTAACAGTAGATGAATCCATGCGTGGTTTTATCATTTATCATTGATGAGTCACTATTTTGTCCAGCTTTGAATTTGGACTTTGGATTTGGTTTTATCATTTATCATTTGGATAATTCCTAACTTTGGAAACGATTTGACGCTACCCATTCAACATTTGCGCTAGACGCTCGAAATGTTAGGCTTGACCTTTGTACAGATGATTTTAATCCATTCAGCGGTTCAGCCACACCATATTCATGTTGGACTATTTTTGTCACACCGTACAATCTACCCCCAAGTATGTGTATGAGAAGGGAATACATATTCCTCACTATAGTGATTCCTAGACCAAAGTCACCAGGTAAAAGTTTAGATGTCTATCTTAGACCCCTAATTGACGATCTAAAGATATTGTGGGACAATGGGGTGCAAACTTATGATGCTTGGAAGAAGTAAAATTTTGATATGAAATTGACTTTGTTGTGGACAATAAGTGACTTTTCAGCCTATGGAATGCTGTCTGGGTGAAGCACTCATGGAAAACTTTCTTGTCCACTTTGTATGAATCACAGTAAGTCATTTGTATTAAAGCACGGTAGGAAATGTTGCTGGTTTGATTGCCATTACTAATTTATGCCTTTTGATCATCCATTTTGTCGTGATCGAAACTCTTTTAAGAAATCAACAGTGAAAAAATCTAATCCACCGCAATGGCTGAGTGGGACAGATGTCTTGAATAAAGTGACTCAACTTAAGGAAGTCTTTTTCGGCTTGAATTCAGGTAAACAAAAACAAGATGACTTTGGTATACACCACAATTAGGTGAAGAAGAGCATATTCTGGGAATTGCCTTATTGATCCACTAATCTAATATGACATAATTTAGATGTTATGCATGTCGAGAAGAACATGTTTGACAATATCTTTAACACTGCCATGGATATAAAGGGCAAAACAAAAGACAATGCAAATGCAAGAGAAGATTTGACGATAATATACAAACGTCCCACCTTGGAGGTAATAGTTGAGAATGGCAAGTGTGAAAAACCAAAGACAACATATGTCTTAGATGCCAATCAAAGGAGGATGGTGTGTGAGTGGATAAAAGAATTGAAATTTCCTGATGGGTATGCGTCAAATATCGCACGTTGCATTGATGTAGACGATGGGAACATATATGGAATGAAAAGTCATGATTGTCATGTTTTTATGCAAAGGTTAATTCCTCTGTCATTTTGTGATATCTTGCCAAAACCTATATAGGGACCATTAACAGAACTCAACTTGTTCTTTAAAGAAGTTTTTGCAACTGAAATATGTGCTTCCACCATGGAGAATGCAGAGCTTTTCATTATTAAAACAATTTGCAAGTTAGAGAAGATTTTCCCTCCAGCATTCTTTGACGTGATGCAGCATCTAGTCGTGCATCTCTCCTATGAAGCTAAGGTTGGAGGACCAGTGCATTACAAGTGGATGTACCCCTTTGAGAGGTGTATGTTGTAACTGAAAAGGAAGGTCTGAAATAAGGCGAAAGTTGAAAGATCTATTTGTGAAGCGTATATTTTAGAAGAAATTTCTAATTTTGCTTCCATGTATTTTGATCCCCACCTACAGACCAGGCGCACTCAAGTTCCTTAGAATGACGATGGTGGGAAAGATACAATTAATGAACGGTTTTTTGTTTTTAAACATCCATGTCATCCTATTGGGAGAGGTCAAAATAGATTCTTGACATATGTGAAACTTCACATTGCTGAGACATATGTGCTTGTAAATTGTGGAGAAGTAGAACTTTATCTCCAGTAAGTCTACTCCCTATCTAATGAATTTGTTTATTTTTTTGCTAAATTTATGCTAATTATTAATTATTATATTGATTAAACAATTTGAGGATTTGTTAAGAAAAACATATCCCAATATCACTGATGATCAAATATTGGAAGCTCGAGATAAGGACTTCAGTAGGTAGCTAAAACATCTAGTGAGTCCTTTTATCCATAATCACATCTATCATATTAAATTCAATGTTCATCATGCTAAATGTTACAACTATCTACTGTCTATGTAATGATACTGGTTAATATAGGTCAAGTTGAGGATCAAATGATACGAGAGATAAGTTATGGTACATCCAAGTCTGTGACTTCTTACTGTGACTTAATAGTTAATGGGTATAGATTTCATACTAAGGAGTACAGACAAAATAACGCTACCATGAATAGTGGTATATGTGTTAGAGGTAGTATATATGGTGAGAATGACTTCGACTATTATGGCATCATTGAAGATATATTTGAATTGTCATATGTAGGAAATCAGAACAGAGTGATTCTTTTACATTGTCATTGGTTTGACCCGATTAATGGAGTCAATGTTGATGAGAGATATGTGTTGGTTGACATCAAGCATAAATCAACACTTCACTCAAATGTGCCATTTGTCTTTGTCGAACATGCACAACAAGTGTACTATACAAGATACCCACAAAATGAGAATAGAGCTAATGGTGAATGGTGGGCAACTTGCAAGGTCAAAGCAAAGCTCTTCGTGGCCGAGACATTGAATGACGAAGATGATGAATTGAATGACCTAGCTGCTACTGATTATTACTAAGATGATGGATCCTTTGGAAGACACAATATTGTTATAGATGATGAAGCAGTTTCCTTGTTTAATGCACATGCCCAAATTAAAGAAGTAAACATATATGATATACATTATCCAATGGACGTTCTAGTTGATGATGAGTTCATTGATGACAACGAAGATAATGAAATTAATGAATTCTCAGATGAAGATAAGGTATCTTTTGCTTCAAACTCGAGTAGTTAAAATTGAATCTTGTTCAATAAATTTCATTAATGGTATTTACACTGAAATATCATTATTATTTTTTGAAGTTTTTTATTAATATATAGTTTCTTAACTCATCATATTTCATTATGTTTCCTTATGCAGATATTCATCATGACCATTCGAGGTAAAGGTGCTAGACGCAGTCGTGGGAGAGACCGTAATGTTTCATCCCAACCTTCTCTATCTGGCCATAATTCACCACCACTACAGCCTTCTCAGCACTCCCCAAGTATACCTATAGGATAATCTTTTTAATTATTGTTAACTCGTGGTTTATATAAATGTAATATATATGTATTTTTTTGTTTATCTATAATTATGTTATGTGCAAATTCAGTTACTGACCCATTGACCAGTGCAGGCGTACTAGCATCTATCCCAGTGGCCATTGGAGGCGCATCAACTTCTATCCCACCCCTTACTGACTAGCCCTTTCTATGTCACCCCCTGCTGACCCACCCACTAGTAGCCCGAATGTGTTGCCTTCAAGTGGAGAATCCCATATAGAAACTAATAGTAGGGAACTTATATATGTGGCGCCTGTCCCTGAATCGTAAGTAATAGTGATTGTCATCTTTTATTACATTTATTTACTTTTAGATTACTAACATTATCTTATTGTACTTACAGGAGGAGGTTTCTCCCATTGAGAGTGACACGTGACATTATGTGCAATGTCATGACAAGGATGCATGTTCTGGCTAGTACGTGGAGAGAATATCCTGCTGACATGAAGGAAATACTATTTAACAACTTTATGGTAAGTAATTGTGTTTATAGAATTATATATTTTACGTTCATCAAAAAATAAATATACTTACATAACATTTATGTAGGATAAACATCGGTTCACATTCGATTCTAATCGTGGCATGGCGAGAACTGTCTGGGAACAGACTTGCATGGACCGTTATCTTGACCATTTGAACAAAGCACGGGATAAGGCCTTTGATAAGGCAAATTCAGATAACTTGGCTGATGTTAAGGGCTATGGGCCTAGAGGAATGAGGATAGAAGTGTGGGATGACCTAGTCGACGTTTGGCTAACAGAAAAATGGATGAGGAAGTTTGAAGCTGCCCGAAAGAATAGGGAAGCCATGCCTAATGCTTGAAGCATACAAGAGGGTCGATAAGCTTTGGTCAGCATAAGAACAAGATGGTAGTATAGAAATTATTTAAAGTTTTGAGATGTGAATTTAAACTTGTTAGAATTTCAAACTGAATCAAACTAAATATATTATCTTACTTGACTTATGAATTTACCTTTTCATAGTTTCGTGAATTGTTATTTGCAATTTAATATTAGAAAGGTTGTAATACAGTAGAATCACATGTAGTGGGATAGGTTTGATTCTTGGTTGTTGTTATTGTTGCTGTTGTTGTGTATTGATGTGTATGCCTCCAACATTATTATTATTTATGGTTTTAGCTCTTGCTTCTTTCAAGGTCTTCATGATAAGCATCTCAACTGTGATGATAGGGCTTTTCTTGCAGCCTTGTTTGAAATATATGGAGCAGAAAAGATGGTTTAGATTCTTTGTTAATTCTGATCTTCTATGTTCTCAATTGTTTGAAGTATATTTTTTTCCTTTCTATGTTCTTTTGTATCTCTAATGCTCCTATATATCTCAGATTTAGATCCTTCTATTTTTTTCTTTAGCAAGAAAGACACAAACATAATGTATATAACTAAGTCTAATTTTCTATCCAATAACTTAAAACTATTTATGTATTGTTTCTTATATGAACTGTTTCTTTAAAACTATTGGTGTGTATATATTATCTCAACGTACTTAAAACTATTTATGTATTCTTCCATATGTCATTACAGGAGGCAGAATTAAAGCATCCGATTTCTTACAAAGATCTTTATACCAAAGTTCATAAGAAGAAAGATGGAAGCTTTGTCTCTGAGCGCTCAAGGAACTTCGTTGTAGGTGTCTTTAAAATTTAAAAGTCATTTATATTTGTTTAGCTATTAATTTTTTTGCTAATATTTTTCTTGTTTTATTATTTAAGGAGTCATATGACATTGCAATGTCAGAAAAATATGGAGAAAATTCTTCGACTCATCTTATGGTTGACCCAGAGGTGTGTTTGGATGCAGCGGGTCCCAACAAGAAAGGACGGGTGCATGACATAGATAAGAGCTTGCATATTGGCATTAATAACACCATGCATTCTTCATCCTCGGAGGTGGCGGGTCCTTCCCGCTCTACACCTTTGACACATGACATATTTGCAGTTGTAAATGTAGCTGTAAATGTAGCAGTAGCAACCGCGATGACTTCGTTTGTCTAGACTCAATTAGTCCCTATGTTGTCTCCCATCCTATCTATGGTCCAATCAACAAATCTTGCTCCACAAGCACCATCACAATGTTAAGCAGCTGGGGGGTCAAGAGGATGATGATGATGAAGATGAAGAAAACTTAGACTGATTACCTTTTCTTTTTATTCTTGTTTTGTACGACATTTTATGAACTATTAGTATAATAACTTTCAACTAATTATGTAACTTTGAATCATTAGTAAATTTATTTTGGATTATTTGTATAACAATTTTATTGATTTTCATAAATTTATTTGCTGGATGTCTGTCTTGATTGAGAGATTTATGCAGGTATATTTTAGATATTAAAAATTAAATCTTTTATAGTTTAAATTAAAAAAAAAAACTTATTTGCGAGGGATTAGCGAGGGAACCTATATACATATTAGCGAGGGATTTGCGAGGGAATAACGAAGGATTTTAGCTAAATTAGATCCAAAAATGGTACGCTATAGTGAGGGAATAACGAGAAAAATTAGCGAAGATTTGCAATAGAATAACGAGGGATTTTACCTGAATTTGATCCAGAAATGGTACGTTATAGCGATGGAATTACGAGGGAATAATGAGGGAAATTTGTGAGAGAATAGCAAGGGAAATTTGTGAGGGATTTGCAAGAGAATAGAGATGGATTTTACCTGAATTAAAACCAGACATTGCACGTTATAGCGACAGAAGAGCGAGGGAAAATTGTGAGGGATTTGCGAGGAAAATTAGCGAGGGAATAATGAGGGTTTTTACTTACAGATTCACTAACAATAGCGACAGATTAGCGACGAAATTTCTATCGTTGATTTGCGAGGGAATACAGGAGGCATGTTATAAAAAAATTGCGAGAGATTAGCGAGAGAAATTCTTGTATTTAGCGAGAGATTAGCAAGAGAACGAATTCCCTCGCTAGTTAGCGATGAAAAAATAGTGAGGGACATTTCCTTCACTAATCCCTCACAAAACTTTTTTGTGATGAAATAGTGAGGGATTAGCAAGGGAAACGTCCCTCGCTATTTTGTAATTTTCTTGTAGTGTTTTCAGCTTAGAAACTCCAACTACGTCGTAATGATACTAGTCCAACACTCCAACTAACAAGACTACCCAAAACAAAAAGAAAGGGCCACAAGCACAAAAAGAAAGAAGAAAAAAGTAAAAATGTCTGTAATGCTAAAATAACTTCAATCAAGCCTAATAATAGAAACAAACAAGCTAACCTAAGATTAGGAGTGTTCAAAACACACTCTTTATTGTATTTTTTAATTTTTTAATTTTTAATATATTCTTTTTTATTAGATCATGTCACATATTAAAATAACACTCAAATTTGATTGACGTGTAATCAACTTTAAGTAACATGTAATTAAGTTTGAGTGACGTATAGAAGAATGTATTGAAAAGAGTCTGATAAAGAGTATCTTTTTAACACTCCTCAACCTAAGAAAAGAAAAGCTATTCTAAATAGGCCAACCGAGATAATAAAAAAAGTAATTTTATATTCTTCTACAAGTTCTTTCTAATAATCATCTTAATACAAAATAAAGAAAGCATTAAATGAAAAAGTAAATACTTCTAATGTATTGAGAACATAAAAAATATTCAATACTTTATTTATTTAGTAATTAGAAGAATTAATAAGAGGATTAGGTAAAAAGATAAAATATTTCTCACCTCAAATTTAAATGGTGACTCGTTGACACAAACATAGGAATTACAACATCTATTAAATTCAAGGGAACAAAGGAAGAGTGGATGACATGTTGAGTGTGTGGATGCTGAAACGTGAATATGGTGCGTCTGGGTGTTGCAGCGTGAGTACAGTGAGCGCATATGCTTTACTTTCATGGTATTATGCAGTGAAGTGAATGAACATAATATGGTTCTATATATGGTCTCGAGATAGTGCTGATTGTGTAGAGGCAAGAAACAACTTATCTCATTTATTCCCCAAGGCAAGGCATCAAATCACATAAGGTTTAAGCACATCATGTAGTAGTAAAAACAATTAAAGAGAAATCCATTCCCCGAAGTCATGATCAACACTAGAAAACACTCATCAACATGGAAGGAAAGGATTTAAAGGATAGGGTAAAGATGCTTACTTGGTTTCCAAGCACTCCTAGCAAATCTTCTCTTTTCTTTGTTGGAAGCCCTTTATTTACCTATGTTGCCCTCTGTTGAGAAAACTCACCCAATCGCAGCAACCAAAAATCTGAAAACCCAGCTGAAATTTGGCAGTCTAGAGTCATGCCTTCAGCAGGGCTTTTTGGTGCAAAAGCAATGTGCGAATGCCAGCCCGTAAAAGATTGTAGAATGCGACTGTATCTTTCCCTTGAGAATATCTGTCAGAGGGCTTCTTATAAGCAAATAGTGAAAACCTAATTTCCATTAATAGTGCAGTCAAATTATAGTGATTGATTCCAATAAACCTAATTAGTCAACTTCCTCAATATTTTTATTATTTATTTATTTTTTGAATTTATTTTAAAAATAAACAAATCATTTTCTATCCATTAAATACATATCCTTCCATTTTTATTTTTCTTTCTCTATTCTTCTTTTCCTTTTTTTTTCTTCTTTTTCTTCTTTAAAATGCATTGGGCTTGGGCATCTCTAAATGAGTCATAAATTTTATTTTGAGAATTGGACCACTTTATTTTTTAGATTTTCCATTTTTTTTTATCAAATTTTCATTTTTTTTAGCTTTTTTAGAATTTTTCAATTTTTTTTTAGTTTTTCAAAAATAAAAATAAAAAAAGTTCAATCAAAATGAGATGTTCACAACTAGTTTTAAAAATTGCGAAACTACTCCTAAAGAAAAAACAAGACCTCTCTTTTAGCCCTGTATATATTGCATAGCAGGTAAAAATGGTTTCTCTTGCCATTAATGTGTAGCATGCGTGGAGAGCTTGATGTAAAACATTCACACTTCAGCATGCTCTAGATGGAGGTAAAATTAGAAAAATAATAATAAAAAAAGTAAAAATGGAAGAGAAAGAAAAGTATGTTGTTCGGTATATTAATAAACAACGTATGCTCAATCTACTTATCAGGACTCATACTATACTAAAGGCCTGAATCAACATACCAGTTTCCTCAGGCACTAAGGTAACTCATTAACCCTATAAATATAGCGAAGACTAGTGAAGCATGGATACTGTTCTGGACTAAATTCTAAGGTGTCTCAACAAGCAACAATCTGGTCCATCCATGACAGATCTTGGCCTGAGGCACGTGTTGCTTGGAGCCATAGTAGCTGTCAACAAATGAGGAGGAAACCTCTCTATCAAATCTCCCTATTTCTAGGAATCACAATTAATGAGATAATCACTCAAACTAGACCCACATTTATAGGGATCGTTATCAATGGTACTTATTATCCATTAATACCTATTTCAAATATGATTCATGTAAGTTCCAAAGCCTTTTTAGTACTTATCAATGCATCATTTGTTTTGATGATAACAACTATTTTGAAAATATGGTTTAAATCTTCTTACTACTTGATCCATTTAGACTTAATTTGTGTGAAGTTTTTTATGTGTTATTAAACTTTTCAAGACTAAAACAAAGTGTAAGGAAGTATTCTGGTCATCTGAAGCAACTTGAGAAGATCTAATTTTGAATTAAGAAAGTTCACATGTGTCTCGAAAAGCTTCTTGAAAAACACGAGAAAGTTCATTATGAGAAGGTCTTGAGAATATTGAAGGATTATGCAAATTAGAACTCCCTCAAGTAATTACTTCATTGGAAGAAGCTCAAACCATCTTAACCATCAAGAAGAATGAAAATTTATCTCATAGATGGTGAAGTTTAAAGCTGAGAAGGTTGAAGTATTCAGGCATGAGAAAGTTGGTGAAAAAGTACTTCAAAAGCTTTAAGCTGAGAAGACTCAGTGAGAAGGTAGACCTTAAGAAGGTTTCTATTGAACCTTCTCACCTTAAAGCAGAAAGCTAATGTGTCTAAGAAAATGACAAAATAATGGTCACCTGCCACCAGTAAGGACAACCATCGTTTGCAGTGTCCAACAGTCATATTTTGAAGCCTATAAAAAAGATCAAGCCTGAAGATCAACTAGAGAACTTTGCTGAAAAATTTTCTGACAAGATGATAAGAGTTGAACCTTCTCACTTATACCTACCTGAACCTGATCTATGTAAATCCAACAGCAGGTGTTGTTACTGATTTGTATAAGTGTTGGTATCCACTCCTACATTGATTTCGAGAGCTAGACAAGTTAAACAAACACTTCTCTCAACCTATGATTCTGCATTGTGACGAATGAGCTTGTGAGTTAGTCCAAGCCACTTGATTATGAGTTTGTTGGCCTGAAAAGGCTATATAATAATACTTGGGATTCATCTTGAAGAGTTTGTTGTCAAGGAATACTTGTAGTTAGCCTAAAGAGATTGTTGGTAAAGAATACTTGTAAATAAGCCTTAAGAGGCTTGAGCAATTAAAAAATACTCACAGAGTGAAAATCATAGTGTTTTACTAGGTACTGGATGTAACTCCACGTGGTTTAGGGGTGAACCAATATAAATCGTTGGTGTGATCTTCATCTCCTTCATCTCCTTCATCTCTCATTTATATTTGGGTACTCAAACATTTTAAAGTTTAAAATCTATGAGTGTTCTTAAGAAAGTTCTCTAAATATGTTTTTAACAAAGTTCATAAGCTGAATCTGTCTTATTAAGAAAAATCTAAAGTATTTGATTCAAGAAAACAATCTTCAAAGAAACCCAAATTGTTTCATAAAAAGAAGTTGAAGTGGTGAGAAACTTGTTTTCAATCAACTATCAAAGCTTCTCACGAAACTTCTCACCTTGGTCTATTAGTTTCTTTTCTAAAGCTTATCACTGATCATCTGCTTTGAGCTATAACCTTCTCACATCCAAGTGCACTAACTTGATAAAGGTGTGTGAAAGTTAATATTTAGGAAAAAAAGGAAACTCAATTTAACCGCCCTTCTTGTATTTCTTCCAACTTCAGTTGGTATTAGAACTTAACCTTTAGGTTGAACACACCTAGGCGTGTAAAAGGATAAAGATTCTAAAGGAAGTATGACACACTTGCAAAAAGGTGGAACTTATCCAAAAGGTTTATCTGTCAATAGACCACCAACTTTTGATGGCAGAGACTACTATTAATTGAAGGACATGATGAGATTATTTATAGAATATTAGCTTGTAGATCTCTGGTATATCATTGAAAGAGGTCCATACATACCAATGACCAACTTTGATGATGGAAGAGAAGTTGATAAGGCAAAAGAAAACTGGATAGATGAAGAAAAGAACAAATATCTTCTCAACTCAAAGGCCAAGTTTTTTCTAGCTTGTGCCTTAAGCAGAAGTAAGTATGACAAAATTGCTAGTTGTTAAACAACAAAAGAGATATGAGATACTCTTGTCATAGCTTATGAGGGAACAAATCAAGCCAAGGAAGCAAAAACAAGCATTCTAGTTCATCAATATGACATGTTTAAGATGAAAGATCATGAGACAATAGATGAGATGTTTGCAAAGTTCACATTTATTGTGAATAATTTAAAGTTACTTGGGAATGTTTACTCAAAACAAAAACACATGAGAAAGTTGCTGAGAAGCTTGCCTAAGGTATAGTGACCAAAGGTCACAACCATCCAAGAAGCTAAGGACTTGTCAATCTTGGGATTAGATGAGTTGCTTGGATCTTTGAAAGTCCATGAACAAGAGCTTGTAGAGATGGGTGAAGATGTGCCAAAGAGGGAAATAGTATAGCTTTGAAGTCCACTCATAAGGTAGTCAAGCAACCCTCACATCAACCTTATCAAAGTTCTTTCAGTTCAAGAACATAAACTGATGATGAAAGTGATGATGAAGATGAACTTTCCTTTATCTCCAGAAAAATTCACAAAATATGGAGGAAATGAGGAAGGAAAGGAAAAAAAGGTTTCAGACTAAGAAAGACTTTTAAAAGGGTGAATCTGGAAACTTTAGCAAAGGATAAATCACTTATTTTGAATGCGAGAAACCAAGACATATTAGATTAGAATGTCCACTATTGAAGAAATCTCAAAAGAAGTTCTCTAAGAAGAAATTAATAATGGCAACCTAGGAAGATTTGGATGAATCTTCAAGTGAAGATGATCAAGAGGAAGTTGATAATCTGTGTTTAGCTGCTAGAGTAAAGACTCTGATGATGAGGTGTCAGAATCTGAACTTTCTCGCCTTTCTTATAAAGAACTTGAGAATGCTTTTAATAACTTTCTCTCTGACTCTAATACTATGGCTCAAAAGTGCATTATCCTAAAGACTAAATTGGCTGATTTGGAAAAGGAAAATGATTTATTAAAAAATGGTAATGCAGTTTTGAGTAAGAGAGTTGGATCCCTAGTTAGTTTGAATATAGAGCTAAGAACTCAGTCCAAACTAAAACAGGTTGAACCTTCTCACCAACTCTCGCACCAACCTTCTCAGCTATCTTCTCATATATTGGAAGAGAATGAACTAACAAGAAAGAAGGAGGATGAGTTGACCAGAGACCTTGCCAAGTTTGTTGATGGTACAAATAATCTTGAGAAACTACTTACTAGCCAAAAAATATACCTTTGATAAAGTTGGTTTAGGCTACAAAGGAGGTTCAAAGCAAAAATAGTATAAGAACCTATTTGTGCCTACCAAAAAGCCTGAATTAGTGTGTTTTTATTGTTATAAGAAGGGACATAAAGCTACAGAATGTTTCCTTAAAGGCAAACCATCAAAGGCTAAGCCCTCTAACATGAAAGAACATAAGAAAGTCTAGGTACCTAAGTATATGATACATTATCTTGCAGATGTGTCAAGTATCAAAGAAAAAGAAGGCTAAATGGTATTTGGACAACAACTATTCCAGGCACATGATTAGGGACAGAAGCAATTTATTGTCATTAAAGGACAAAGAAGAAGGTGAAATAATCTCTGGAGATAACACCAAGGCCAAAATTAAATGGATAGGTAAGATTGGTAAGAAAAACTCACCAGGTCAATTCTATGACAATGGTTAACCAAATGCATAGTAAAAGAAGCCAATGGTGGCAAAGTCTTATTTTCTAGAAATAGAAACAAAAATGTGTATAACATTCAATTGGAGGACCTTAGTAGTCAAAATGTGGAATGTCTTATATCTATGAGTTTTGAAAAATGGTTATGGCATAAGAAGGTTGGTTATGTGAATATGAAGACCATCTCTAAGCTGCTAAAACATAATCTTGTGAGAGGCTTGCCAAAGATCAAGTTTGATAAAGACATGGTGTGTGAAGCATGCCAAAGAGACAAGCAAACAAAGTTAAGCTTTCAGCCTAAGAATAATGTCATAACTCATAGACCTCTTGAGTTTCTACATATTGATCTCTTTGGTCCTACCAAGATTGCTAGTCTAGGAAGAAAGAGGTATGTCTTTGTAATTATTAATGATTTCTCTAAATATACTTGGGTTCTCTTCCTAAGAAACAAGGATGATTCTTTTGATGTCTTCAAAACCTTTTGTAAACAAGTTCAAAAGGAAAAGGAAAAATAGGATTTTACAAGAAATGTCAAGAACTCTCCTATGTGATATTGAATTACCAAAATATTTTTGGACTGAGGCTATTAATACTTCATGCTATGTTTTAAATAGAGTTTTAATAAGGCAAATATTAAAGAAGATACTATATGAATTGTGAAAAGGAAGGAAACCTAACATATTATACTTCCATTCATTTGGCTGTGAATGTTTTGTATAATAATGATCAACTAGGAAAGTTTGATTCAAAATATGATAAATGCATATTTCTTGGACATTCTACAACTTTTAAAGCATATAGAGTTTGTAATTTGAGAACTCTAGTAGTTGAAGAAAGTATGTATATGGTGTTTAATGATACTAACAATCTTGATGAGATGAGAAAAGTTGTAGACCTTGATGAAGAAATAGAGAGGTTCGTTCTCAATGAAAGTGGTGAAAAAGGTGATAAGAAGAATGATGAAGCTAGTGGAAGTAGCAAAGAAGATAGATCCAGTAGTGAGAAAGTTGAAACAGGTGAGAAGAAAGAAGAAACTGAAGTTGAGAAAGTTCATGAAGCTTTCCACGAACCTTATCACCAAGCTTCTTAACTCCCTAAAGACTGGAGAATCCATTCTTCTCATCCTAAGGAACAAATCAGTGGAGAAACCTCTACTAGGGTAAGAACAAGATCATTATTCAGAAGAGAATCTCACTCAAACTAAGTTGCACTTCTTTCACAAATAAAGCCAAAGAATGTTGATGAAGCTCTTCAAGAAGATACATGGATAGAAGGACTGTAAGAAGAGCTCAACCAATTTGAAAGGAACAATGTGTGGACTCTAATGCCTACACCCAAGAATCATTCATTAATTGGCACTAAGTGGCTTCAAGAATAAACTGGATGAAAGTGGAAAAGTGATGAAAAACAAAGCAAGGATAGTGGCTCAAGGGTATAATCAACAAGAAGCTTATGTAGAGAATTCTCCCAATTGATGAAATGTGAATTTGAAATGAGCATGATTAGAGAGTTAAAACTTTTTCTTGGTCTACAAATAAAACAAGAGAAGTCTAGTATCTTCATCTACCAAGAAAAATACACTAAAGACTTAATGAAAAAGTTCAACATAGAAGGTGCTAAACCAATGAAGACACAAATGCATCCTTCTATTGTCATTGAGAAAAATATACAAGGTAAATCAGTAAGTGACAAGCTCTACAAAGGTATGATCGGATCCTTACTATATTTAACAACAAGTAGACCGGATATAGTTTTCAGCGTTGGCCTTTGTGCAAGGTTTCAATTTGATCCCAAAGAATCTCATCTTAAAGCTGTAAAAAGATTTTTAGATACTTGATTGGTACAAGTAACTGTGGTTTGTGTACAAGAAATGTTTCATTTTTTATCTTGTAGGATATTGTGATGCTAATTTTGCTAAAGATAGTGTTGAGAGGAAAATCACAAATGGTGTTTATCACTTCCTTGGAAATTCAAGGGTTGCATGGTATATTAGGAAGTAAAACATTATAGCTCTCTTAACTGTAGAAGCTGAGTATGTCTCAGTAGCCAGTTGTTGCTCACAACTCCTATTGATTAAACATTAGTTGGAGGATAACTCCATGAGGTATGACATATACCAATCTTATGTGATAATACTAGTGTCATAAACTTATCAAAAAAATCCCATTCAGCATTCAAGGTCAAAGCATATTGAGATAAAACATCATTTTATTTGTGATCATGTCCAAAAGGGTGATTTTGAACTTAAATTTGTTGATACTAACCATCAATGGGCATCTATCTTTACCAAGCCCCTTAGTGAGGACAAGTTTTGTTTTATAAGAGAGAATCTCAATATGAAGCCTCTCATGTGATTTGATGTTTGAATTCTGATTAGTGATTTATGAAATCTGCAAGATGAAATGTGTTAATTTGTCATTTATGATACATAAATTGGTTTATATGATCCTACTGTATCCTGAGGGATTGATTCTTAGTTGGGAATCATAGGAATTCAAACTGTTAAGAAGTGAGAAGGTACCTAAGAAGGTACTTGAGAAGGTATGTGAGAAGGATGGTGAAAAACTTGTGAATGCTTATTTCATGAAGGTTTTGATGATAACAAAGTCATGACAAAGACCAAGTCCAAAGGAAGTTCTAAAGAAATAGTTTTATAAGACTTGGGATCTTTTATGAGAAGTGATCTAAGGTATCTCAATAAGCTTTAAATGGTTTTTGAAAAGTCCATCATGAAGTCTTTTAGCTGGTGGTTGTTGATTTGAAAAATCTGAGTGGTTTTACATAAAATCATGTTTTAAACTTGGGTTATGAAAATCTTATTTAAATCCTTGAAAAAACCAAGTTTTAGTTGTTGGAAATCTTTACCAAGCTTGTTTGGGCTTAAAAGTTGGTTTTAAAATGATTGTAATCTCCTAAAAGAGCTTTGTAATTCATTACGAGCATATCAGAAAGCTTGTAATCGATTACCATGAGCTTGTAATCGATTATAATCTTCTCAAAACGTATTTTCCTTAAAACAGAAGCTTGGTAATCGATTACCATGCTTAGTAATCAATTACCACGAGCCTAGGAGCTATTTTTTTAAGATGGTAATCGATTACCATGAGTTGTAATTGATTACTAAGTGTTTCAAACACCCAAAATGCATTTTTAAGACATGGTAATCGATTACCAAATGCCTATAATCGATTACCTCTCCTCTGAAACAAGTAACAACTAGTTTTCAATGCATTTAATGTTGCACTAACTTTCTCTAACGACTTTATTTCATTGATGAGATATAAATACAAGCCTTTTGACACTTAATGCCAACCTTTGAGCATCTAACAACTTATTCCTCCCAAGCATTAAATTTGAGCTTTAATCCTTTCATCAATCTTACTTGTTTTAAACTCTTTTGAGATATCTTTGGGAGCTTCATAGTACCTCAATTTGTGTAATTTGGTCTTTAGAGTTTATTTCCTTTAATCTTTATTGTAAACACTTGTGAGGGTGAATGATCCCTTTAGGAAACAAAGAAGCTTCTACACATAGAGGTGGATGATCTTTGAAGTACAAGAAGGGCTTAAAGCTTGTAAGGGTTTCTCAAGCACCTATTGAAGCTTGAAGAATAGTGGAAACTCTTGGTTGGATGATCCTAGGGACTGGACGTAAATCACAAGGGTGATTTAACCACTATAATCCTTGTTTGCATTCTTCTTTATCCTTATTTCTTTACTTTCAAGCTTGTTTATTGAATTTGCATAGTTGTTACTTCATCATCTACTCATTCACTTTCTTTAAATTTGGGTGAGATCTTTTTATTGTTATAAATCCATTCGCCACAAAAGAAAATAACTTCAACAAAAATAAAAAAAGGGCTTGTTTGCGAAAAGTTTTGAAAAACTTAATTCACCCTCCTCTTGAGTTTTGAAGCCATTTGGTAAAAAGTGGTTTCAACACTTAACTTTTGTTTAAAGAGCTTATCAGTTTCAAGAGGAGTGATGACTTCTTTTCAAAGTGTTTTACCTGACGTTGGCTCATTCAATAGGCCCTCTGCTTTTAATGGTACTGAATATACTTATTGGAAAAAAATGAATATTTTTTATTGAAGCTATTAATCTTGATGTTTGGGATGCTATTGAAAATGGTCCCTTTATTCCTACCAAGATAGTTAAATGTATAGAAGTTGCTAAACCAAGGGCTGAGTGGAATGATGAGGATAAAAAGAGTGTAACACCTTAATGAGGATGTCATATTTACAATAAATATAATAAACCTTTACCCAAGTTATAAATCATTTCTTAATATACCATAATATAAGTTATATAAACTTTTTTTTTGAACTTTATATTATAAAATAAGATAAACAGAACATAAAATAAAATATACTATTACATACACACTATAATTATACATATGATTTTATTTTTAATAGGTACAAATAATTTACATATTACAAACTATTTAATTAAAATAGTAAACTGTCTAGTTTAAAGTAACCATAAAGTAGCCCAAGCATAACACTAAAAGTTCTGATCCTCCAAAGGATTCTCTTCGGGGAGATCATCAGAAGACATAAATACTCCGGTAACGCCATACCACATTGTAATCAATCCATATGATATGGATGATCAAGCGGCTCGCCTTCCTCAAACTGCTCGTTCGGTTGCTCCTCCTCCTCCTGGTGCTGAATATCTAAAGGCTGCTCCTCTTCCTCTTCCTCAAACTCTTTATAAGACATAAATAATAATACAGAAAATACATACAAAGAGGTGAGACAATCTACATCACTACCAGCATAGCAGTAAAGAAAATGACAAAACATATAGATATAACAATTAAAAACAACAGATCATATTATCACAACATACAAAATATCTAAAACCAAATATAAATGTCACATAACGATGCAGACCACAAATGTAAATGTACACAGACTTATCCCTACTCCATGGAGCTAAACACAGTAACATCAGAGAGAATGACCCGGAAGAATTATCAGTACCTCAGGCTGCCCCAACCAACTATTACACAGTCAAACATCGTGTAAATAGTACACAGTCAAATCGTCGTGTACTTAGTATACAGTCAAAACATCGTGCACAACAGGCATTGTACTAGACAGTCTTCACAGATCTTGATTAAGAATAGTGTTCGTTGAGATCATTAGTGTGTTGCCCGTTACCACGACCCAGAGGAGTTACCAACTGTCCACATGTGGAATCTTCTGTACACTAATGCCTCCAAGTTTACTCAATGAACCACACTACGCCTATCACACCCACAACACGGTGTAATTCATCTCGTCAGCTAATCGTCAATTTCAACCAAATTGACACATCTCTCAATGTATATATACGAACCATAATTACACAAATACCTTTATTAACAATATTTCCTAATGTAATGAACCATAATTACATAACTACCTTCATTATCAATATAATGAACCATAATTACATAATTACCCTCAACATCGAATTTTCAAATACAGTACGTCTCCACTTGACAGTACTATTTCTCAATATATCCGGGTCCACCACTTTGGCCCGACAGTAAACTTACTATTCCTTTTAGTCGCGTAAATATTTTATCACATTTTCACAATCGCGTCACCTTTTTCAAATGTTTTCAATTGCGTAAATATTTTTCAACGTTTTTAAAATCGCGAAATATTTTTAAATCATTTTCTCAATCGCGTAGCTTAAAAATTATTATTTTAAATACACGTAAGCTATTTTTAGTATTTTTCAACTACGTAAATATTTTCTCTACGTTCTAAATTATATTTTGAAACTTGCTTCATTACTTGTTTATTTTTAATTAATTTTGACAGCATTTTGTCTAAAAAATCCATTAAATGATATTTCCTACGTTTTCCTTTAAAAAATATCTCTCTTAGTTTTAACCAATATTTACACATTGAAACTTGGTAACACGCTTCAAAACTCAAAGGGTGAGCTCTACGTTAGTATTTTTCAAGTGTTCAATAATTTCTCATTCATACTTAATTCCTCTAATTAAATTCCTAATGAAATTTCATTTATTTTATTTTCTAAAAATTCATTGAAATTGTGTTTTCTTTGAATTAATTCCGTACTCTACACTTGGAAAATAATTTTGGATCAAAGGTATATTATAAGGCATGTTGGCCGAAAATCAACTAATTTTCCATAACCAAAAATATAATCATTTCCTATCTCATTTTCCTTTGTAAAAATCTTTAATCCAATTATTTGTTACTTAATCCTCAAAAATCCATACTTGAGAAATAATTTTTAGATCAAAATATATTGAATGGCATGTGGCCAAAATTTACTATATCTTTAAAAAATCCTCTTTAAATCATTTTCCATTCTCTAAATCCTTATAAAAATCATTCATCCATTTATTTAACTAATCCTTGATTTAGAAAATGTTTGAGAACATTTTGGTTATCATTTTTAGTAGTGAAACCGTGAGCTTAGTGTGTTCTGTGGAACACTCATGCAAATTCCTAACATGTTATTCACATCCTACAATAATTATCATGCAACTATAAACACATACAAAATATATCAAAGCTACAGATATGCTTGCAAACAAAATCAATCACAAATAGAAATAACTTTAAAACAACCAGGTGAATGAATCCTTATGGATTCTTCCCCACAAACACATCCATTTTCTCACCACCATACATGGTTGATGAGATTAAATCTCCTTTTTACCTATAAGGAAGACAAAACCTTCTTGGATCTCCTCCTATGGATTTCGTCTAGCTCCAAGAAAAATCCTAACAAGCTTAAACAAATTATAAAGTTACAAACTATGGTTGAAAATGATAAACCATAGATCAATCATGGCTTAGAACATTAAGAATCATGTTAAAAACAAGAAACAAGGATTTTTACCTTATAGGAAATAAATTTCAAGGTTGATTTCCAAGCTTCAAATGGATGATTTTGAAGAAACTCAACTAGAGAAGTTCTTAGAATGATGTTTAGGTTTAGGAAATGGTGTTGGATGAAAATTTAGAAGAGTGGAGGTATGGTTTTGTGATGGTGGTCGAATTGCTCAAAAAGGAGAGCTATGGAGTTTTCTTTGTGTTCTTGAAGAGAAAGAAATGAGAGAATATGTTAAGTGTGATAGAAATGAAGATGATGAAGTGAAAATGGTGTCCCCCCCTATGCATGGCCGTGAGCTTCACCAAAAGGAGGTGGCCACTTTTGTTGACATTCAAGAGCTCCTAATAGCCTTAGATGAATTCAAGGGTGGATCTTCATCATGTCATCAAGTGTCTAGCACCTTCTTGAATGCTCTTGGATGTGTTATAGCCAAAATTCGCTTAGGGAAGACTAATCAAGTCTTAATTCATTTTAGTCTCCTAATTATGCTTAAGCCATTCTAGTTAGGTTTAGGTAAATTTAGTTAGGTTTTCTTTGTTATTTAGTAAATCATGTAGTTACTTAGAATCACTAATTACCTTCTTAATTATGCTAGTACATTATCTAATTAAAATTTTAATGAATAACTAACTAGGTTTAATCCATTTGATTACCACTTAAACACTTTAGATTAGCTTAATTAGGTTTTTAAACTAATTTGGTCATATTTTCTATTCACTAATCTAGTAAGTCCAACCATTATTGTTGACTATTTCCTATTGGTCTAGAATTATTCAAGCCATTTTTATTGACTCCTTCTTATTGGCTTAGACATAATCAAGCCATTAACGTTGACTGATTTTCTAAATGTGGGTCTTGCAAACCAAATGTGGGTCCCATAATTTTTTTCGAGTCTATGGTCGTTTTATTTGTATTCACTAATAAAATAATAATATAAATATAAAATATTTTTATTTTACAAATAAATTCTAAAAATTAAAAGATTAATACACGTATTATTTAGAATTGGGTTTAGTAAGATCCCCCAGCTCCAAATAATCAAACAAATATTTTTTTTGGGCCCGAAAATTATTATTTTTTTGACTCGGAATAAATCACACAAAATAATCAAATACAGTCACGAAACAGTCAAATTAATTTTATAATACACAGAAAACAGAAAACAATACAATTAAGATAAAATCATAATTTGGCAAAAAGTTGGGGTGTTACAAAGAGTGTTCAATACAATGCTAGAGCTAAGAACATCATTACTAGCGCTTTTGGATATGATGAGTATTTTTGCATTTCTAATTGCAAAATGGTACAAAAAATGTGGGATGCTCTTCAAGTTACCCATGAGGGAACTAGTGAGGTGAAAAGAGCTAGAATCAATACATTAACACATAAGTATGAGTTGTTTAAAATGAATCAAGGAGAAAGCATGCAAAAAATTCAAAAGAGATTTACTTATACAGTTAATCATCTTGCCTCATTAGGAAAAATATTTCCCAACGAAGGTTTGATTAACAAAGTGTCAAGATGTTTGAGTAGGGAATGGCAGCTCAAGGTGACAACCATAGCTAAATCAAGAAATCTTGCCACCATGACTCATCCAACACTCTTTAGGAAGCTCCAAGAACAAGAGATGGAATTGTCATGGCCTCACCAAAATGAGGATGCTGATAAGAAGAAGAAAATACTAGCTCTCAAGGTCTCCTCATCCCACAATGATGAAGATGATCTTGAGGATTTGGAGATGAATGAAGAAACATTCAACCTTCTTGTTAGAAGATTTGTAAAAATTCTAAAGAATAAGGAAAATGGAAGAAGACCACCCTCTCCTCTAAAGAAAAAGTTTGTGAAAGGTGAAGGCTTAACACTAACTCCTCTTACTTGTTTTAGATGTTGAAAACCTAAGCACATAAAGATGAATTGCCCTCTAAATCAAAAATAAGGGAGAGAAGTTTGAGATAAGGCCAAACAAAGAAAAATAAAGAACAACATACGTTGCTCGAGAAGACAATGACATGGACTCTTCAAGTGGTTCAGATGATGAAGTAGCCAACCTTTGTCTCATGGCCAAAGATGACCTAGACGTAGAATCTCAAACTCATGAATCTTAACCTTCTTATGAGGAATTAAAAGATGCCTCTGAGGAATTGCATGAAGAATCTATGAGACTTGCAAAAATGGTTTCATCTTAAAAAAATAATAATAATTTCTTCTCTTGAAAATCAAATTTCTACTTTAAACAAAGAAATTAAGGAATTGAAGTTAAAAAATGAGATCCTTGGACTAATTGATGCAAATTCCTTATGCTCTACTTACTCTTCTCACAAAGATATCTTCTTTATGTCATTCATGTTTATCTTTGAAAAAAGAAGTTGAAGATTTGAAAAATACCCTTGCTTAGTTTATGTTGGGAAGGGATAACTTGAACATTTTACTTGGGAAACAAAGATATGTGTTTGATAAGGCTGGATTGGGTTACAATCCTAAGAAACAACAAAAGTTTATAAGAATTTCTTTGTTTCCTCAAGTGTGTCAATTAGTCCTTTTGTTACATGTTTTCATTGTGGAAAAAAAGGTCATAATGCATCCATATGTAGCATTTATGTTGGTCAAAATAAAATATGGGTTCTAAAAGGCTCTTTGCCCAAAACTAACACATAAGGATCCAAAAAAATTAGGTACCTAAAACCAAACTTGAACATGCTTTGTAGGTGTGCTTAAAGGCCAACAACTCAAATTAGTACCTTAATAATGATTGCTCTAAGCACATGATTGGTGATGGATCCAAGTTCTCCTTTCTTTCTACCAAGAAACATGATCATGTCACTTATGGGGACAATAATAAAGGAAGAATCATTGGAGTTAGAAAAGTTGGTAAAAACCTTTCTACCTTAATTGATAATGTTTTATTTGTAGAATGACTCAAACATAACTTGCTTAACATAAGTCAATTATGTGATAAGGGAAATAGAGTTATCTTTGACTCTAATTGCAGCATAATTGAAGGTAAAAATAACAAGCAAGTTAAGTTTATTAGTCATAGAGTTGATAATATCTACATGATTAACTTAGATGATATAACCTCTCAAGATGCTAAATGTCTTATGAGTAAGGAAAATGATTCATGGCTTTGGCATAGAAGAATTGCCCACATTCACATGGATCATCTAAAAAAATTAGTTTCAAAAGAAGTGGTAATTGGACTACCTAAGCTCAATTTTGAAAACGATAAACTTTGTGATGTATGTCAAAAGGAAAACAAGTAAATGTCTCTTTTAAAGCTAAAAATGTTGTTTATACCTCTAGACTTTTACAACTTTTGCACATAGATCTTTTTGGACCTTCAAGAACTATGAGCTTTTTGGTGGGAATTATTATGCTCTTGTAATTGTGGATGATTACTCTAGATACACATTGAGACTATTTCTTCCTCACAAGAGTGATGCTTTCAATGCATTTAGAAAAGTTGTCAAGGTTATTCAAAATGAAAAAAATTGTAGCATTGCATCTATTAGAAGTGATCATGGTGAGGAATTTGAAACTTAATAGTTTGAAATGTTTTGTAATGAAAATGACATTGGGCATAATTTCTCAGTCCCTAGAACTCCACAACAAAATGAAGTAGTTGAAAGAAAAAATAGATCTTTGGAAGAATTAGCTAAAACTATGCTAATGAAACAAACATTCCTAAGTATTTTTTGGGCAAATGCAGTAAGTACCGCTTGTTATGTAATAAATAGGACCCTAATAAGGTCAATTTTAAAGAAAACCCCTTATAGATTATACAAAGGAAGGAAACCAAACATTTCTCATCTTTATTTCTTTGGATACAAATGCTTCGTTTTGAACAATGAAAAAAGATAACTTAGGTAAGTTTGATGCAAAATTTGATGAAGGTATATTTCTTGGTTATTCTCTGAGTGGTAAAGCTTTTAGAGTCTATAATAAAAGAAGTATGACCATAGAAGAATTTATACATGTTGCATTTGATGAGACTAACCCTATTAGTCTGGGAAATGATGATGTTAATGATGTTGCAGAAATTTTGATTAAAACTCACTTGCAGAACAAAGGGGAAGAACAAAAGAAAGAAAACCAAAGTGAAAAAACACCACCACAACAAAAGGAGCAACAATCTAATGGTCTTCCAAAGGAATGAAGAATTTCAATGTACCACCTTCTTGACAAGGTTATTGGTGATGTTTCACAAGAGATAATAACTCAAAACTTAGTTAGAGATGCATGTAATCATATGACTTTTGTTTCCAAAGTTGAACCTAAAGACATAGATGAAGCCATTAATGATGAACATTGGATCTTGGCTATGCAAGAAGAGTTAAATCAATTTGAAAGGAATCAAGTTTGGGAACTTGTTTGAAGACCCAATGATTATCCTATTATTGACACCAAATGAGTTTTTAGAAACAAACTTGATAAAACAGGAGTAATAATAAGAAATAAAGCCAGATTGATTGCTAAAGGATATAATCAAGACGAAGGAATCAATTATGAATAAACTTATACTCCAGTTGCTAGATTAAAAGTCATTCGAATATTACTTACATTTACTTGCATCATGGATTTCAAGCTTTACCAAATGGATGTAGAAAGTGTTTTTCTAAATAGTTTTATTGAAGAAGAAGTGTATGTCGAATAACCTCCTGGTTTTGAAAACTATGAGTTGTCTCATCACGTTTTCAAATTGAAAAATGCCTTGTATAGCTTAAAACAAGCTCCTAGAGCTTAATATGAAATGTTGAGTAAATTCTTTTTAGAAAAAAGGTTTTTCAAGAGGCACGGTTGACACGACACTTTTCATTAAAAAAAAAGAAGCATGACATTCTTCTTGTATAAATTTATATTGATGATATTATATTTTGTGTTACTAATGAATCTTTGTGTAAAGAGTTTGCTAGTATTATGCAAAGTGAATTTGAAATGTCTATAATATGTGAGCATAACTTCTTCCTTGAACTTCAAATCAAACAAATAAAGAATGTAACTTTCATTAGTTAAACCAAGTATTGCAAAGGGTTGCTCAAGAAGTTTGGGATGAACAATGCCAAACAAATGGCTACACCAATGAGCATCTCTTGCTATTTGGACAAAGATGAATGATATTAGCCCATAAAAATAACTAAATATCGAGGTATGATTGACTTACTCCTTTATCTTACTGCAAGTAGACCAGATATAATGTTTAGTATGTGCATGTGTGCTAAATATCAAGCTTGTCCTAAAAAATCTCATTTAAGTGCTGTAAAAAGAATAATGAAATATTTTGTTGGCACTACACAAATAGGCTTGTAGTACCCCATGGGTGCTTCATGTAGTTTGATTGGTTATTATGATTCTGACTTTGTCGGATACAAAATGGATAGCAAAAGTACTAGTGGGACATGCCACTTGCTTGGAAGCTCTTTAGTTTCTTGGCATAGTAAGAAACAAATAATGTGACATTATCTACGGCTGAAGCTGAGTATGTTGCACCCAGAAGTTATTGTGCTCAAATCCTTTTGATGAAGCAATAACTTCTGGACTATGGACTCCAACTTGATCACATCCTTATATGATGTGGTAACACTAGTACAATCAATTTAACTAACAACTCAATCTTACACTCTAGGACTAAGCATATTAGGAGTAGGCACTATTTTATAAGAGACCATGTACAAAAAAGGGATTGTGTGCTTAAATTTATGGAAACATCAAAATAATTAACTGATATCTTCACAAAACCTTTAGCAAAAGAAAGTTTCTTTTATATAAGAGGTGAACTTGGTATAAATGATCAATCATGCATTTGAAGTCAATGTTTGTGTTTGCTGTATAATTTTTCTTATTAATTTTGTTTCATGAATCCTATACTGACTTAAGCGTCGAAAGTTTCCCTAAACTTTTTTTGCAGGTGCTCTAATAATGAATAAGTTCTCCAATTTGCTCAAGAAGTATTTTACTATAGTTTGCTAAAGATTGGTTGCAAAAGCTTCAAGTTTTTTTATATAGTAATGGATTACATAGAATGTGAAAATCTACAATTTTGAGGAATTACAAGGGATATGGCCTTTTATTCAAAGCAATAGTTCACAAGGAGGTATAATGGTTTGCAAAGCTATTGGAATGGTTAGAAATCTGGTTTCTGCATACTGGAATGAAGAAAATTGAGGTTTTGGATTGAAGTAATCGATTACAAGAGTTGGTAATCGATTACAAAGACTTTGGAATATGGTAATTTTTAAGACAACATTATGGTAATCAATTACAAGGGTGTGTAATCGATAACACAGCCCCTAAAATGTGCTTACAATGAAGGCAGAAGAATGGTAATCGATTACGAGAAGCCCAGAACTACAAAACTCAATATGGTAATTGATTACCACTCAGGGTAACAATTACAAGGGACACATCAACCTCGTAATCGATTATGAGCTAGCTGTAATCGATTATGGGCTCATTGTAATTGATTACGACTTGGTTTTTAAAGCCCTAGATGTTTCTTTCTGCCATTTTTAATGTCTCTCTTCCCCCTCTCTCTCTCTCTAAAACTCTTAAAACCTAACCCCTCTTCCATCAAATTTCACCTTATTTCTCCTCCAAATTCCTCCATTCCACCTCCAAATAATCACAAACACTCATCCTTCCTTTTCCCTTAATAACCCAATCATCAAAAACACCTCTACATAATCCAGATTCATCCTTTCATCATCTCTTTCCTCTCTTGCCCTAGAAACTGTGACTCACTCTCCAAATCTCACTCAAATCTCCATCAAACTCTTTCTTTCTTGTCCCAATCAATCCCAAAACACTTCCATTTTTCTCTTTACCTCTATTCCACAACTAGAGCACGCTAAAATGGTTGAATCATCAAAGGGAACCAAGAGGCCAAGAACAAGGAATGTTGCTGGCAAAGTTCCACTAGAACCCCTTCTAGGTTTTGGATCTCTCTCATCTATTCAGCTATCCACGGCAAGATAAGAACTATAGAAAGAATTTTCAAATAAAAAAAATCACCCAACCAAGGTATTTGGATAATACTTTTTTTCTCCAATGAGCCATTTCAATGTTATAAATTGTTGCATGATACTAATTTAATTACATTTATAAGCATTAGAAGTGATATTTATCCCGACTTAGTGAGAGCGTTCTATGCTAATTTGAAGTATGAAAATGCCACTCTAATCACTGAAGTCAAAAAGGTGAAAATAACTATCAATTATGAAATGTGGACAAGATTAAATGAGCTGAAATTTGATGAGGTAAACTTCACGGTAATGCTGATGTTTAGGCTGATGAATATGGATATAAGTATACTTTAAACACATTGCTTTGGGCTAGATATCGGGCAAGAAACAGAGTAATGACTAGTGGCCTAACCCTTGAGAATCAATTGCTACACTACATCCTAGTCAGACCTCTAATTGCAAGAGGAGGAAACTACTCACAAGTGCAATATGATGAAATGCTGACTCTTTGGGCATTGAACACTGACAAGTAGATTAATTGGGGCTACTATGTCATTAAACATATAATCAAGGAACAAAAGGGCAACCATCCTTTACCTTGTGCTATGTTTAACACTAAAATACTTCAACAATTTCATGTTCCACTCTTTGGAAAGTAAAGGACCAGTGCACAGATGATCCTGAGTCCATTGTTGAGCACACCCTCACCAAGATTAAGATGAAAAAGATTAATGATGAATGGTTCTACATAGACCATGGCATAGATGGAAACATTGCCCAAGGCAATGAGGATGAGGAGAATATTGAAGAACCAGTCATACCTACAGTATAACAAGGTGCTCTATTATAAGTCACAATGGATCAACTGCTTCAAGAGATGAGAAACCTTTGGACATACATTGGAGTGACCAAAGGAGGAGTTCACGATCAGATGGATCAATTGAAGGAAATATGACCCAACACATGAACCGATTCGATCGGGAGATAGCCTTTGTTCGCTATATGATAGAAGGTGCTGGAATTGAGCGAATTACTACTACCCCTGCCACTTCTGCTACCCTTACTTAGCCTCAAGTAGCTGATGACGATGATGATGGCTCCTTTGAGCAGGATAATGATGCTGACGGTGAGGAGACCAAGTGAGGAGATAGAGATTTATCATGATGACCCTCTTGTTTTATCTATTATTTATACTCTTATCTAGCCCTTAGTTTTTATCCTAACCTTCTTGATACATTTTATAACTTATGATTTATATTTAGTGTAACTCTGATATTTGGGTTAATAATTTTAGATGTTGATCATTATGTTAACCCTGTTATATTATTGGGCTATTTCTCTTACTTATTTCACGATGCCTTTTCTTTTTTATAACGCTAAAAGGGGAAAAGTATGAATTGTATGAGTAAGGAGGAGAATTGCGTGCAAATTAATTGTCATAATTATTTTTTTCCTAAACTCTTCTGCTTAAATCTCATGCATGGCTTAAGGGGGAGTGTTGTGAATAAAGGGAGAATGTGAATACTTACTTCATGAAGGTTTTGATGATAACAAAGTTATGACAAAGACCAAGTCCAAAGGAAGCTTTAAAGAAATAGTTTTATAGGACTTATGATCTTTTTTGTGAGAAATGATCTAAGATATCTCAATAAGTTTAAAATAGTTTTTGAAAAGTTCATTATGAAATCTTTTTGTTGGTGGTTGTTGATTTGAATAATCTAGATGGTTTTACAAAACATCATGTTTTAAACTTAGGTTATGAAAATCTTATTTGAATCCTTGAAAAAATCAAGTTTTAGTTGTTGGAAATCTTTACCAAGCTTGTTTAGGCTCAAAATTTGGGTTTAGAATAGTTGTAATATCCTAAAAGAGCTTCATAATCCATTAGAGCATATCAGAAAGCTCGTAATCGATTACAAGCTTCTCAAAAGGTGTTTTCCTAAAAACAAAAGCTTGGTAATCGATTACTATACTGGTAATCAATTACAACGAGCCCATGAGCTATTTTTTTAAGATGGTAATCGATTACTATGAGTTGTAATTGATTACCAACTGTTTCAAACACCCAAAAAGCATTTTTAAAGCATGGTAATTGATTACTATATGCTTGTAATCGATTACCGCCCTTCTGAAACCAGCAACGACTAATTTTCAATACATATAATGTTGCACCAACTCTCCCTTACAGCTCTATTGCATTGATAGGCTATAAATACAATCCTTGGGGATACTTAATGCTAACTCTTGAACATTTAACAACTTATTCCTAAGCATTAAATTTGAGTTTTAATCCTTTCATCAATCTTGCTTTATTTTAAACTCTTTTAAGATATCTTTGAGAGCTGTTGGGAATTGTGGATACATCACGCAACAAAAAACATAATTCCCACCAAGAATCCATGCGAAAAAGCCATAATTCGAGTTTTTAAAATTGTTTACCTCTTGAAGCATGATCAAAACAAGTGGCATGACTCACCAACACCGTAACAACGATGATGTCTCTACGGTATCCACACAAATAGACTCACGAACGTCCGACGTCCGCAAATAGGAGTCACACCTCTCTCACACAGTGCTAGCTGCGAAGAAAAGAGAAGAGAAGAAACTTGTCACTCTCTCATCCATTATTTCTGTCAAGTGCAGTCAGGGTTTGTAATGCATGCCTTGACAGCCCTTAGCAGTGCTATTTAAAATAGCTGGCTACTTTAAGTGAGTGAAAGTAGCAGCAAGGTAAGCTGTGCAATCCTAGACTCATATGTTATGAGTCCGACCCACAATTGAATCCGAGTCCAACTTGGATCCTTATTGTTCTAATTTAGTCTGCTCTAAGTGTGCAACCCTGTAGGTTCTCATGACTTTGGCAGTAATATTAAAATTCTATTTTAATATTACAAATAATGAGCGATATCTAGCAACACATTAATACTACCCAAGTAATGAGACTGTCAGTGATTTGACATAACCTTTCTGTGATCAATGTTACCATGTAGTTTAGTCCCTTTGTCTAGATATCTAGATTAAACACAAGGCATAGAATGTGTCACCCTTGTATAGTTCAATCCTTCGTTTCTTGATACTTGAGTAAACTTAAAAATAACAAATGAGATTGATATCTCATATCGACTCATTTGAGTATGGCCATGCATTTCGCAGTCTTACTCAATCAGGGGGCTCAAAGATATCGCTCCTGTTATGTAGGAGGAACAAATCTCATCTAGGTCACTCACATCCCTCCACATGATTCGCGGTATGTCCAATAACTGACTTTATAATCATTTTGTTATAGATGATGTTTGACGGCATTAAAACACATAACTCTTCATGTAGGAATTGTAGTGATTTCAGGTCAAAGGGCCACATACACCATTGTCACTATAAGAATCGCTAATGACACTCACGTAACGATCCATGTAGCGTTCTCATAGCGAGTCTGTCCAGTACATTATTACTCTAATATGTGCCTATGTGAAGACTTGATATCTCATATCCATGAACCGTGAGATATGGCCATCAGTCTACGCACATACTAGTCTCAATGCATTATTATTGTCCTAATTAATAATAATACTTGACTAAGGACATTTAAGAATAATATTTTATCCAATAGGATCTCACGATCAAGTCATCCACTTGATGTCCTACGGCATCAAACTTACTATTCTAAAGACTTTATTATGTTTATAAAAAAGAATACAATAAATAAAATGTTTCGTATATTAAAAAAAAGTATAATACAATGTATGTAAATACAGGCAAAATGTATTGGCCTCTAGGGCATATACCAACAATCTCCCACTTGTACTAGAGCCAATCAAGCATATGTCTAATGCCTAAAGACTTAGTGTGACCCTCATGCTTCTACTGTGCAAGAGGTTTCGTCAGTGGATCAACAATGTTATCATCTGTTAGTACTCTACATATCTTTACATCTCATTTATCGATGATCTCTCGAATGAGATGGAAGCGCCTAAATATATGTTTGGATCGCTGGTGAGATCTATGTTCCTTAGCTTGTGTAATGGTTCCATTATTATCACAATAGAGGTCCATTGGGTCCACAATGCTAGGAATAACGCCAAGTTCAGAAATGAACTTTCTGATCCAAACGACCTCCTTTGCTGCATTGGAGGCAGCAATATACTCAGCGTCTGTGGTAGAATCGACGAGTGTCTCCTACTTTGAACTCTTCCAACTCACAGCCCCACCATTCAGGCAAAAAAACATAACTCAATTGTGATCTGGAGTCGTCCTTATCAGTTTGGAAGCTAACTTCAGTGTAACCCTTTACAACTAGCTCCTTCTCGACTCCATATACCACCAACGAATTCTTAGTCCTTCTCAAGTACTTAAGGATGTTCTTGACAGCAGTCCAGTGACTCTTATCAGGATTAGATTGGTACCTGCTCGTCATGCTCAAAGCATACGAGATATCTGGTCGAGTATATAACATGACATACGTGATAGATCCAATTGTAGATGCATATAGAATCTTGCTCATGCGATCCCTTTCATCCTAGGTGGTAGAGGATTGAGCCTTAGATAGGCTTACACCATGTGACATAGGCAAGAATCCTTTCTTGGGTTCATATATGTTAAATAGTTTTAACACTTTGTCTATGTATATACTCTGACTTAGGCCAAGCAGTCTCTGTGATCTATCTCTATAGATCCTAATACCTAACACATAGGTGGCTTCTCCCAAGTCCTTCATAGAAAAGCACTTACCTAACCAAGTCTTTACAGACAGTAGGGTAGGGATGTCATTTCTAATGAGTAGTATGTCATTTACATATAACACCAAAAAGACAACTGTGCTCCCACTAACCTTCTTGTAGACACAAGATTTTTCTTCATTCTTGATGAAACTAAACTATTTTATTGTATCATCAAAACGAAGATTCTAGCTTCTAGAAGTTTGCTTCAATCCATAAATAGATCGTTGCAACTTGTACACTTTTCCAGCATCCTCTAGAGTGGAAAAACTCTCAGGTTGTGTCATGTACACATCCTTGAGAAGATTTCCATTAAGGAAAACAATTTTGACATCCATTTTCTAGATTTCATAATCATGGTATGCTGCATTAGCAAGCAAGATCTGAATGAATTTAAGCATCACAATTGGGGAAAAAGTCTCATCATAGTCTACACCATGAATTTGCTTGAAACCCTTAGCCACCAATCGTGCCTTAAAGGTATGCACGTTGCCATTCATGTCAATTTTCTTCTTGAAAACCCACTTGCACCCAATGGGTTTTACCACTTCAAGTGGATCAACTAAGGTCCATACCTGGTTGGCATACATGGACTCCATTTCAGATCTCATGGCCTCAAGTCATTTCTCATATTTTGGGCCAATAATGGCTTCTTGGTAAGTCACAGGCTCATCTTGATCCATGAGCAATACATCACCTTGTTGGGTCATAAGAAATCCATATCTTTCTGGTTGATGGCGTATCCTGTTAGACCTACGTAGGTCTTGTACTGCTAGAGCAGGCTATTGTTCCACAACACTTTGTAGATGCTACTCTATTTCCACCATCGGTTCATTGCTACTCTGTAAGCCTTGAACTTTTTCAAGTTCCACTTTTCTCCCATTGATTCCTTTGGAGATAAACTCCTTTTTTAGGAATACAGTAGTCCGTGCGACAAACACTTTGCCCTCAGTAGGATTATAGAAATAGTATCCCTTGGTTTCCTTGGGATACCCCACAAAGAAACATTTATCTGATTTGGACCCAAGCTTATCAGAAACTAGATGTTTGATATAAGCTTCGCAACCCCAAATCTTCATGAAAAACATATTGGGTCATCTCCTAGTCCATATCTCATATGGTTTCTTTTGAACATTTGTAGATGGAACACGGTTAAGTGTGAAAGCTGTTGTTAACAGAGCATGTCCCCAAAAGGAGCCTGAAATGTTTGCATGACTTATCATGGATCGGATCATGTCCAACAAGGTCCAGTTCCTCCGTTCAGATACACCATTCCATTGTGGTGTTCCTGCAGGAGTGAGTTGAGATATTATCACACACTCTTTCAGATGATCATCAAACTGTTAATTCAAGTATTCACCACCTCGATTTGATCAAAGGACTTTAATACTCTTGGCAAGTTGGTTTTGTACTTCATTCTTGAACTCATTGAACTTTTTAAAGGATTTTGATTTGTGCTTCATAAGGTATACAAATCCATATCTACTGAAATCATCAGTAAATGTAATAAAGTACTGAAAACCAAAACTAGTCAGTGTGTTTAGGAGTCACATACATCACTATGTATAAGGCCTAAAAAATCACTAGCCCTTTCACCTTGTCTAGTGAATGAGGCATTTGTCATCTTTCCCAATAAACAAGATTCATATATCACATATGATTTGAAATCAAACGAGTCCAAGAATCCATCTTTATGAAGTTTAGAGATGTGTTTCTCATTTATATGACCCAAACGACAATGCTATAGATAAGTTGGGTTCATATCGTTTGATTTAAATCTCTTTATATTTATGTTATAGACGGGCATTTCGAGATCAAGGACATAAAGTCCATTATTCAATTGTACACTACTATAAAAAATATCATTCAAATAAATAGAACAATATTTGTCCTTTATAATAAATGTAAAGCCTTTCTTGTCCAAACAAGAACAAAAAATGATATTCTTGCTAATAGCTGGCACAAAATAACAGTTCTCTAACTCTATTACAAGCCCAATGGGCAAAGATAACAAGTAAGTCCCTATGGCTAAGGCAGTAACCTTTGATCTATTTCCAACTCGTAGGTTGACTTCGCCCTTAGTCAATGGTTTATTGCGTTTTTAGGATGCAAGCTGATAAATTCATGGGATTCTTGTGGATGAACTGCGACATTGAAGCTAACTCGGATAAATGTCAAGCGACACTCGACATGTGAAGCCCTCAATCTGTGAAGGAAGTACTACAACTCATTGGATGGATAGTAGCCCTCACTCATTTTCTAGTCAAGGCTGCTCATAAATCTCTTCCCTTATTCAAACTCTTTAAAAAAGGAAAAGACTTTGAGTGGACCCAAGAGTGCGAGGCTGAATTCCTAGATTTGAAGATCACGTTGGCTTCATCGTCTTTCTTGACAAGACTAGAGCTCAGTGAGACGTTATGTGCTTACCTTTCTGTCAATGATGAGGCTATCAGTTCAGTCTTGATAAGAGAAACTCCTGATGGCTAGAAATGAGTGTATTTTGTGAGCAAGGTATTGTAGGGCCCTGAGATCTAATGCCATAAAATTGAAAAGTTGGCATTGGCACTCTTAACTGCGGCAAGATATCTTCGACAGTACTTCCAATGTCATCGTATTATGGTAAGAACGAACCAGCCAATCCGGCAAGTGTTACACAAGCTAGACCTTGCGGGCAGAATGATTGCTTGGTATATGGAGCTTTCTGAGTTCGAAATAACCTACGAACCAAGATTGGAAATAAAGGCTTAGGTCTGATCCGACTTTCTAGCAGAACTCAGATCAACTATTGGCCATCCCAAAGGGAATTATTGGACCATTTACTTATATGGATCCTCGAATCCTAAAAGGAGCAGCGTCAGGGTCATACTAGAGAATGAAGTCGGGCTTACCCTTGTGCACTCTTTAAGGTTCGAATTCCCAACCTTAAACAGTGAAGTAGAGTACGAAACTTGTATTGTTGGTATCACTATAACCAAGGAAATGAGAGTGTCTGACATAATGCTATATAGCGATTCATAGTTGGCGACCTCCCAGATTTAAGGTGAATATTAGGCTAAGGAGCCCCTCTTAGAAAAGTACATGACCAAAATGAAGAAACTCTTGGAGAATTTTGCAAGTGCTTAAATTGAGCACATCCCTAGAGAGTAAAACTCCTGTGCTAATATCCTATCAAATCTTGCCAATACAAAGAGTCCTAGCACCAACAGATCTGTGATCCAAGAAACACTACTGGCACTTAGCATTGTGTACCCCGAAGTCCTTTTGCTCAAAGAACAAGAAACCTAGATCATTCCTATTACTGCCTACATCCGAGATGGAACCTTGCTTAAAGACTAGAAAAAGGCCTAAAAGTTGGTACAAATCGCGGTGTAGTATACACTTTATGATAATCAACTAAACCTTTGTGGCTTTTTATCCCCCCCTCCTTTAGTGCCTCAGACCAAAAGAAGTTGAATATGTTTTGGTTGAGATCACGAAGGAAGCTGTGGACATCACCTCGAAGGGAAGACATTAGCCTGGAAGGCATTGCAGGTGGGATACTAATGGCCTAGTATGAATGCTAACTCAATGGAGCATGTAAAAAAATATGACAAATGTCAGCGGTTCACAGATTTCTACTCTGCCCCTCTAGAAGAACTCTCAATGATGTTCGTGTCCTGGCCTTTCTATCAATGAAGGATGGATATCCTAGGACCTTTTCCACTAGCACCTTAGCAAGTAAAATACTTAGTGGTAGTTGTTGATTACTTCACTAAGTGGATAGAAGCAGAGTCATTATCCACCATCATCTTGGCTCATATATAGAAGTTCACTTATAGAAATATTATCAACAAATTCGGGGTTCCAGAGTTCATATTAACGAACGACACCCAATTTATTGATCAAAGGTCTCAAGATTTACTTTCTAAGCTTCGTATCAAATAACATTTAACCTCGGTGGAGCTTCCAAAGACGAATGACTAGGCTGAGGTCGCTAACTGAGTTATTTTTTGAGGTTTCAAGAAAAGGCTGGATGAAGCAAAAAGAAAATAGGCAAAATAACTTGATCATGTTCTTTGGGCATACTGGACCATGCTATATTCCACTACAGGGGAAACTCCCTTCAAGTTGACTTATGGTTACAAACCGATGATTCCGGTTAAAATCAGAGAACTGAGTTAGCGGAGACAGAACTTCTCTGAAGATACCAACCCTAAGCTCATCTGCTAAAACTTGGATTTGCTATAAGAACAATGCCGCATTGCACATATCTGTGAAGCCACAGTTAAACAATGAATGGCAGCCCGGTAAAACACCAAAGTGATTCCAAGAAGGTTTGTACTTGGCGATCCTATTCTATAGAGAGCAGATATTAGAGACAAAAATGCTTCTTAAGGAAAACTAGAACCAAATTGAGAAGGCTCATGTCGGATCACAGCTAAGACGGACATTGGTGCCTACACCTTGGAAACTCTCACTAGCAAGTGCATTAAGAACTACTGGAATGCGGTGAAACTCAAGAAATATTATAGTTAACACTTGTAATTATTTCAAGTTTTTCCAAGTTTTATTATTTCAGCAACCATATAAATGACGAATTTTGCATTAATAAAAGAATATCATATTATTCATATAATTACTCTTTCTATGTATTTATGTTTTAACGCAACCCATTAGGTCAAAGTGCCTCGGCGAGGTCCGAGGAATACATGTTCTAACAAGGATCAACTATTCTAATTACACCTAAGGTCAAAGCGGGCAGCCCACATGACCGCTATCTGCTATCTTGTAGTGAGCAAATGGGTTCTCACCTATGCCTTAACGAGCCTAACCTTAACCCACAAGTTCAAAAACGAATTTGACGAGGTTAAGTATATATAATGGGAACTCAAAGTTTGGCAACTATGATTGTCAGGATCCATTATAAGGATTCCTTTTCCAAGGTCCTCCCATCATTTTTCTACACAAGGAAAGTCCCTATAAACACTTAGAAAATTCTCTAAGTGTCAAAGAAGATATTATACATGGAAATTGCAGTGTACTCAAATAACCATCCTTCGAGGTCCGACATCACTCACTTCTAGTGATTCACCCTCAAGGATTTGAGATTACTATGAAATCGAGTAGCGCGTGTAAAAATTTTCTTAAGTCCATTTCATCCACATATGATTTTGGGTATTAGACCAAAAGCGGACGAAGGCAAAAAGAATGTAAAAAATTTCCTAAGTCCGTTTTGAGGTTCGCACACAATTTTGGGCATTGGACCTATAGTAAACAAAAGCAGAAGGAAAGTGAGCATTGCCTCGTATAGATATATGAAATGTAAACCCTTAGTCTGAGTTGAGCTTACCCTCTCTTGACTACCCGAAGCATAGATTATGTACTCCTTGTCTTGTAAACTGTCCTTAGTCAATTGAAGATACTCGCTATTTTGAGCCGCTTACTCAGGAGTTTCTATGGCAGATGGTTTACTAAGTACTTCTCGGTTAATCCATTAGTACAAATTGATGTCCCAGGGTAGAATATACTTTTTTGGTTTAGAAGTTCCCATTCTCCATCTCCACATATCTGGCATCTTGGATTCACTTACAGAGGTCATGCTAAAGTCAGAATCAGAAGAAGTCTATCCACGATGTTCTAACTCTCTAACGAGTACAAAGAACAAACAAGCAGGCCTTAGCCACACTATTTCTCTAGCATTCTCTGCTCTCCAAATCATCTCTCGGATAGTATCTTCAGACAACAGCCTCTGCCCCTATACAATGTTTTCACTCTAAAGGGGACATCTCTGTCGTACCTAGCATGGCAGAGACGATGGTGCAGTTATGATATGATCCAAGTTGGATGCATATTATTTTTATGGATCATCCTTGAGTTGATTTCGTGTTTTAAAGAATTAAACGATGAAGGGTAAATAGTAATGTGAACAGTATCATGAACAGTGCCGTGAACAGTGAAAATAATAGAAAAGATGGAAAAAGACAAGGAATGGAAGGAAGAAGATGTCACACTCTTGGAGAGTGATAAGTCAAGCGAAGATTCACCACAAAGGTAAGGAAACCTTTGATAAGAACCAAGATAGTTCATTCAAGAACCCCAAGAGAACTAAGCTCTCAAAACTCACAAAGGAGTGCAATAATATTCTCAAATTCAAAAGTATCAAATGCAGTTAACACAAGCCTATTTATAGGCATTAGGTATGCGGCTAGGTCTAGCTAAAGGAGGTAGCAAGCTAGCACATTTTTAATCTTAACCTTAGCGCAAATGTGGCCCAGGCCCAATTAAAAGGCAACACTTATCCCTAGCTCTATTATGCGCAAGTTAAGCCCAAACAATAGGCCCTTATTACAAAATTATCCCAAAAAGAAAATAAGAACCAAAACTGAGAAAATTAAAAAGTTCAAATACATAATTAAATAAAATTGACTAAGAAGAAATCATGGCCCCACATTGGGCCCTTCATCAACTTGGATCATTTGGACCATCTTGAGTGCTCATTCTCCTAGAATGGGCTTGAGTGAGAGAAAGTGGTTGACTTCTTTGTCCAAATCCTCCTTAGCTCTTGACCTTGTCATTGGGCCTCCAAGTCCTCGCAGTGCATCTTTGGGCATTGGGCCCGTTGGGGTGCCACTTGAGCTTTCTTGGTCTCTATCAAGTTAAGATCTCCAGGGAACTCCCTTCCTTTTCGTCACTGTTAACCTCCCTCAACCTCACTGTGACAGTTATTGAAAGGGGTAGAAAGGAAGGAAAATGGTTGGCTAGAGGTATTACTTGGAAGTTAAAAAAAGAAGAAGGGTTTGAAGATGGTGAAAAACTGCCACAAATCGCTATGAATTGTCGTTGGAAATCGCCTAAGGTCAACGAAAAATCAGAGAGAAAAGAAGAAGCAGAAGTAAAAGTGGGACGAAGTCACCCCCACTCATATTTATAAGAATGAGGTATCACCCTAAATACCACCACTAAGAAGGGTATTTCAGTCCCCTCACCATTTAATTCAAATTATGGCAATGATAGCAGTGTGAAAACCTAACGGCGAGTTCCATCCAATGATTTTCGTGTGTCCTTGCAAAACTATCGCATTAGGTGAAAAGAAGTCAGACAGATTTGAAAGGTTGTATATAATACAAGAATGAAACTTCCTTGGACCTTGGCTTAACATGGTATGAGGGCACCACAATTCGAACCACGAATCACAAATGTTAAAATTCATAACCAAATCAGTGCCTCATGATGGACCCCGACAAAATACACCAATGTAGGGGGCAATTTCCCAATAAACTTGACATGCTATATTACAGAATTCAGCCATGTTGATACGACATCGCGAGATCCAGCATCCACACCATAAAGTGGATCCCTTTGTCCTAGACCTGTCGTTGTTCTTATTGATCTCAGATATCTTGATACTCAGTTGTCATATTTGAGCACCAAAATGAAGGCAACTATTTTGAACCAGATTCCGGGGTCTCTCAACAAGCAACAACCCTGTCTGTCCATGATGGATCCCAAACCACGACGTGTGCTTCTTAGAGCCATAACAACTCTCAACAAACGGGGAGGAAACCTCTCTATCAAATCTCTTGTTTCTAGGAATCACGATTAATAAGATAATCAATCTAACCAATCCTACATTTATAGGGATCGACATCAATGGCACTTATTATTCATTAATACCTATTTAAAATTTGATTCCCCATCATGATACTCTTATAAATATTAGACTAAGTCACTAAGGTATCAATCTGAACCTCTAAACACTACCTAACTTGTGCACAGTCTAACATGAACGTCGAAGTACCTTTTGTTAGTACACTACTCCTTACACTACTGTCACAACCACTGTGCTATGGAAGAAACCACCACCCTCAGCCTCTCATAATTGCTCCCAGGTGATCTTTTGAAACTCGTTCAGAATAGTTACATATACGAGGCATAGATATGATACGACACAGATACATTAATATGTCAAAAATTCAAAAAATAATTAAAAGATATATAGAAGAAAAATATCTAAAAATATTGAAATATCTTATACAATACGTATCAGATACCGGTACAGTAACCATTTTGAAGTATCAGTGCTAGATAGCCCCTATACCTCCAAATTTGAGATTGAACCCCTAATTATGAATCCTCTAACTTAGACATTAGAGTGTTTTTATTAACTTTATAGAATAATATTTTCTTTGCTAGCAATAATCCAAAATCATTATTAATAAAAGAGTAATATAACAACAAAAAATTAAGTAGACTATTAAATACTAACTAATAAGCTAAGTAGCCTATTAAGTATTAATTATTATTTTTAAAGAATAATATTTTGTTTGCTAACAATAATCCGTAATTATTATTAAAAAAGGGTAATATAACACACAAAAAATAATTAAGTAAATTATTAAATTCTAAGTTTCAAACTAAGTAGACTATGAGAGTGATTATCAAACTAATTCCACAAGTTTGTATTGGTTATTTAATTGGATTAAGTAAACTATTAATCATGAAGTATTAATTTTGTAGAATAAGATTTTATTTGTTAAATAATTTGAAATCATTATTAATAAAAGAGTGATATAATAAAAAAGATTAAAAATTATATAGGTATTTTATGTTATAAAATAAAGGCATTTAAAGTGTAAATATTAGTAGATGATTTGTAATTCAACTATAAATTTTTGCTGAGATTATTGGTTTGTTCCAGCCAGAAAATAAAGAAAACAACTACTCACGTTGAACTTTTTTAAAATCAACTAACATACTTCTTTCAAAGCATTACTAATCTCAACACAAGAGAGTAATTAACAAATTTATCACACTCATATTGTCTTTTTTCATTATTTTGTAAGAGAGAAATTTTATTTAAAATCCTAAATACAATTTTTTAAATTAAATAATAATTTGATTAATATTAAATATGATTTAAATTTAATAATAAGAATTTATTAAATATTATTAAAATACTTAATTAGTAATAAAACAAAAAATATTTAAATTAAATAATTTTTTAAATAAAATAAAAAGCACGGTACAAGAATGAAATTTATATTAAAATGGAATAAACACTAAACCTAACCTTAAACCTTAAACAACTCAGATTTAAATAGTTTCATGCAAATTTTAGAGTTAATTTACTAATATAACTATTTTCATTGAGTTAAAATGATATTAACACTATGTTTGGATGATAGGTAATAGGAGAACGGAAAGGAAATGAGGGGAACGGAAATAATTTTTTGTATTTGGAAGTTTTAAAATGTATAAGAACGGAACGGAATACATGGAGAATCATTTCCCCCATCTTTCCTCCAAATGCCTAATTTTTGTTCCTCCTAAAATTGAGGTGGAATGGGAAGAACACATGTTCCGTTCCTTTCCGTTAATGAATCTTCCAAACAAAGAGGGAAGGAACTATGTTCCATTCCATTACTTTCCTTTCTAATTTATCTCCACCTACTCCGTTTCGTTCCATTAATAAAAAAATATCTAAACACAGGGTAAGTAGAGATATGAAACACTTATAACACTTAACATGCACTTATTGGCGTAAGTGGCACGACTACCACAAAAAGTTAATGTGACACCAAATATTTCACTAAGTGAGAAAATATGTTGGGTTAAGTTAGATTTTATTTATATAAACTTATGTTTATTTTGTGATGTGTTTGTTTGAGCTTCACTTATTATTTATTATAAATATTTTTTTGAATTCAAACTATTTTATTTATAAAAATATAAAAATCTTATTTATTTATGAAAACATAAAAATAAGATATGTTTTAAAAATTTATTTAAAAACTTATATTATATGAAATTTTTTATATAAATTAAAAAATTTAAAGTTTTAAATTTTTAAATAAGTATAATTTTTGATAAAATTATTATAATTTATATAAAATAAATATATTATACTAATATATAATTAATAAATTATATAAATATTATAATTTTTAATTATATATATAAATATTAAAAAATGTAATAAATCAAATAATTTTTTTTAAAAAATTTATTTTAATTTATATAATTAAATATACTTTTTAAAAATTATAAAATTAACTTATTTATTAAAAAGACAATGCATTTATAGGTAAAAATAAACTAAACCATAAATTTTTGAAAAGTCGTGTGAACTATTGTCACCTCAATACTTTACATAATTGTTACGGTGTAAAACCAATATTTGGTGGATATTTGCGATCCTGCAGCCTTGTAGGGATATAAAGGTTAGAGGGCGAGAGGACAGCATTGATCGTTGCACGAGGATCACAAATACTACCTGCCAAAACTGATGTCGACCCTTTATTTCTTTTATCTGTCTTTCACCTGTGCTTTTTCTCTCAACATATTGTTTTGAATCAGTAAAATTCGGACACGCAAAAAGCAGTGTACGTAAATGACAATGTCTAAAGACTCCTTTAGTCGGGTCTACTTATGTGTTCCGCCCTTTATTTCTTTTATCTGTCTTTCACTTCTCCTTTTTATCTCAACATATTGTTTTGAATCAGTAAAATTAAGACACGCAAAAAGCATTGTACGTAAATGACAATGTTTAAAGAGGCCTTTAGTAGAGTCCACTTTTCTGTTCGCGCTTTGGTTTTCATATGTTAAACTTTTGCTTCTATTTAATACACACATAAATATCTTTTGTTTTGTTGGTAACAAGAGTTCCCACTTCATCATCTTGTCACTGTCGTAATATCTAGGCATACTCTGCAACGAGAAGTTGTGTTTCGATGGACAGTATCCTGGGTCTTCTCAAACTTCGTATTAAAAGAGGCATTAATCTGGCAATTCGCGATGCTCGTACCAGCGACCCTTATGTCGTTGTCAACTTCGGCGAGCAGGTTAGAACTTTGCTATTTCGTGGATCTCAATTCTCTTCTCTTCTTTTAGGTTTGAAGTTGTCTTTGATGTATAGGGTTATTTGTGTTGAGAGATTGTGTTCAACTTGAAGAATTTGGGAAAACAGCTTTTTTCCCCCTCTATTTCTTAACGTTTTCCTTTATGAGATTTTGTGATTTATGATATTGATTGGTTGGTTTTCATTAATAATTGCTATTTCCTTTTAAACATTTGACAAGTGATATTTGTTGGGGATTATTGCTTCTGTTTTACACTGCCAATTTTAATTTGTGGATGGACAAATATCTTTCTATGATGTAATTTTCTTTGACAAAGTTATTTGTGTTGAGATTTACTCAAACTCTTAATTTAAATATTTATATTGATAATTTTATATTTTTATTAGTAAATTCATATATTGTAATTATGATTGAGATATATAAAAAATATATAATAAATATGAATGATACGTGAGATATATGTAAGATATGGGAGAAATTTATTTTTGATAGGAAACTAGTAAAGTCATAAAGAGTGTAAAAATGGTACTTATTTGTTAAGTAAGTTTTTGTGAATTATAAATTCTTGTATTAAAAAATTGGTAGAGATATGAAAATGTGAGAAATGAAATTGTGAGTGATATTGTGGTGGAGGATTTGCAACTTTATCTTCAAAAGTTACGCCTGCGAGGGTTTGTAATTTTATTTACAAAAATTACGTCGGCAAAGGTTTGGAGTTTTGTACACAAAAGTTGTAGTAGATTGAAGTAAGGGATGATTTTGCAGGCTTATCCAAGCAAAAGTTGGAGTAAGGGATGATTTTGCAGGGTTATTCATGCAAAAGTTATATTTATAATGTTATTCATAGTAGATTTGATCACTTCTCATATGTGAGTGTATGTATGTTAGATCGAATCATATTAAATTTTATGCATAATTTGTGTGATATTTTTTCCTAATATTTTTCACAATTTGTTTAAATTTATGGAGGTGTTAATTCATGAATGAAGACAGAGATGACACAAAATTTATCAGTGGCATGTATAATCAAATAAAAATGTTTGTTGTTCACTTTCTTTTGACATTCAAAATGTGGTGAACGTCTTTAAGATAAGTTGTGATTCTTATGTTAGATATGCTGAATTCTAATTAGATTAAGTTAAGGAAAATAGAATAAGGTCACCACATAAGTAATAAGGATCACCACTTATGGTCTTACTGATAACTACATTCATTATTTGTGTTAAAAAATGTCTCACTAAGTGGTGAACACTTCTAAGATAAATAGTGATCTTTGTATAAGATATGATGAATTTTAATTTCAACTCACTATGTGTAATAGAAGAAGGTTATCACATAAATAATTTGAATCACCACTTATTACCTCATTGATCACCATAGAAGTAGGTGTATAAATTATGGGGTTGATAATCAAACTACTTATTGTCTTAGTCAACGTCATTGTCGTGTTTGTTGTGAATTTAGGCATATGTTGCCGTGTATAGGGATGGCAAAAATACTTGCATGTATTGGATCTATGAGATTATCTGCAACGAAGTGGGGGATGTATATTCATTTAATAAATGAGAGTGAGAGAGATGATCATAATATCCGCCTTGCGAGTAGTTGCAAACTCGTAAAATATATTTTTTCATTGAATATATTGTATGTATTATGATTTTATTTTTCTTTTTGACTTTGGCATGAGTTAAAAATTTATATTTTCTTAGTATTTTATAATGAATTTCTTAGTAAATGAACTGATAATGAAAAAAATGGTTGAAAAAACATATACTATTCTTGTAATAATTATTTATGTATAATGATTATTACAAAATATAGTTGAACCTGATATGTTATTTGTAATAGATTTTTTTTAATTTTATAAAAATTTTAAATTATCGAAAGATATTATAGTGTGTGATATTAAAATTTATTTATTTTTTTAAATTTTATATTAAATTATTGGATACTAGTAAATACTTATAGAACATGGATAGGCACCTCTCCAAGAAGATCATAAATAAGTATCAAGAAAGGGATGGAGTAGGGGTGAGGTAAGCACTACCTGCCCTTACCCTATCCCCATTCCCTTGACATTCCTATCAGTGCAGGGATTCGAGACCTACTAGAATTATCGTGGCTACGACCAAGCTTATGTCAAAGTTAACATTAGTCTCACACCCAAAAGTTTTGGATGTGGGAACACCTCATGATCTTGAAAAAACAAACATATTTTATTGAATATATAGCTGGAAGACCCTTAGAAGCCCCTGTAAGAAGAGTAGATCAGATGGAAAATAGCCCAATAGCTAGAGGTAGAGGAAGACCAAAAAAGACTATAGGTGAAACGGTTAAAAAAGATCTAGATTTGTATGGTTTTTCTGAAGACTTGGTTCATGATAGGACACAATGGCGTCGTCTGATCCATGTAGCCGACCCCACCTAGTGGGAAAAGGCTTGATTGTTGTTGTTGTTGTTGTATATAGCTGGAAACCCTGTGAGACATTTTGAGGAGTAGACTGGATATAATTCTTTTATGATCTGTTTTCATCCCATACCTTTTGATGTTAGTCAATGTTCCATCTTGAAGATGAAGGAACGATTGGCATAGGGATTGTATGTAAAGAAAACCCATCTAGTAATTTAAATCTTGAATTTTGCTTCTCATTGGAAATACATGCTTGTGAATTAAAGTTTGTTGGCAACACTTTCTGGTTCTTTAAATTAATTGGTCTGAAGATTAATTTCATATTGATGCAGAAGCTGAAGACTCGTGTCGTGAAAAACAACTGCAATCCTGAGTGGAATGAAGAATTGACCCTTTCTGTTAGGGATGTTACAACTCCGATACATCTAGTAAGTACTTAAACAAACTACCTGTTGTCATCGGTAGTGTTGCAAAGAATTGATTCTAATCCTTTTTAGAGCTATCGTTATACCACCTCAATAGCCTAACGCTTACTTGTTGATGGCTTTGCATTTTGTTTATCTCTGCAGACAGTTTATGACAAAGACACTTTCTCTGTGGATGACAAAATGGGTGATGCAGATATAGACTTAAGACCATATGCTCAGAGTGTGAAGATGGGGTTGAACAGGCTCCCAAATGGCTGTGCAGTCAAAAGGATTCAACCGAATAGGAGTAACTGCCTTGCTGAAGAGAGCAGCTGCATTTGGCATAATGGAAATATCATCCAAGAAATGATTTTAAGATTGAGAAACGTTGAGTGTGGCGAAGTAGTTGTGGAAATTGAGTGGGTTGATATTCCAGGTTGCAAGGGCTTATCAGAGGTAGAATTTTAAGTGTGCCTCGCTTCCTTAAGGTGTATTGAAGCATTGAAACCTTATATACCAGGTCGAGCTTTATGCAGTGGTAAATGTATTGTGATGTTACCTTTGTGATTCTATTCCTGTATGTATAATCCTAAGCTGAGACTACTTTGTAATTTATCTTATGGAGAGAAACATCGAAGTTAGTAATTAGTTGCGGAAATATTTAATTATTAGTAGTTTACATGATGACAATATATTTGCAAGTAATCAAGTATTGTAATATTTATGTATCAACAATCTTGACCTGATAAGCGTCATAAATGTAGGAAAACGTTTTTCGTCCAACGAAAATACTCCAACTTTCCTCCACCGTATGTTTCCGTACGTATGTTTGTTGACTTTTTTGTATGTCAATATTTTAATTTCTCGCTTCTTATTTCTCGCTTTTTGATTCACTAGAAATTGATACTGATTAACCACTTATTCTTAACGTATTAACTACTTACTCATTATTGGGAACTCTTTCTTGGATTCACCGTAAACCTATACTTGATTAACCACTTATTACTAACGTATTAACCACTTATTCATTATCGTTTATATAGATTAACCACTTATTTCGAATGTATTAACTTAAACTTATACCGATTAACCACTTATTCCTAACGTATTAACCACTTACCGATTATTGAGAACTCTTTCTTGATTCACTGTAAACTTATACCGATTAACCACTTATTCATAATGTATTAACCAAGCTTATTTGTCCAATTTTGTGCCGTGAACAATGAACCGTAAACTTATACCGATTAACCACTTATTCTTAATGTATTAACCGAAAATCTTGTGTCGCGGATTCACAAGTTTTCTCATAATGCTCACCGTAAACTTATATTGATTAACCACTTATTCTTAATGTATTAACAAAATCTTGTCTTGCAAGATTCACAAGTTTTATCCGCATGAAACGCAAATTTCAAATTTTAAATTCTCTCGGTGAATCAACAAAATACGAAGGTGACAATAGTTGGAGATTTTCGTTGGACGTATAAGCGTCGATAAATGTAGGCATTTTGCTATGGACAAAATTTAAATTTATTTTTTTATATTTAGTATATTTATTTTATCATTTAAGTTATAATATATGTATATTTTTTAGAAAAAAATTAGAGAGAACATTAATAAATATATATCATAATTTAATTAATAAAATAAATATAATGAAAATTTAATTTTTTTTCTTTTGATATTGCCATCAGCTCAAATTAAAGAGCAGACCATTAGAGAGAGGAACTCTTTCTACCAATTTTCACAAATCGTCGACAGGCACATGTCGATGGCACTAAAACCATTGTACAACAGGACAGATTTAAGCAGCCAATTAATGCAAACCATTGAACGAAATTAAGGTATCAAAGAAATTTATGTTATAAATAATAATTAGAGAATTAGAGTTATCCATGTAGTCAGGAAGGTATTATTATTTATTGTGAACCACTTTCTTGTTTCATAAAAAGTCATACATTTATCTAGGTACTATATATTTAATTCCTAAAAATATAGGGTTTGATCTCTCAAGGTTTTGCTTTCTTTGCGGCTGCCATGAGGGACGTTGGTTCCGGTGATAAACCTCACCACCAGACGAAGGAGGAGGTAACAAGCACAAAATTAACCACCAGAAGGTTTCCTTTAAGGATAAGGTAATGGGAATGAAAGATGCATTAGTTTCAAGACCAAAAGTTTACTTACTCAAGGAGAACCTTGCACGGATTGAGTTTGAAGATAGCAATCCTCTAAAACCAATGGTACATATTGCGGACTCAGTTTTTGACTATGTGCTCCATGGTAAGATGCCCTAGTCGTGAAACTTCTAGGGAAGAACATTGGCTTTCATACTATGAATGAAAGGCTACAGGAGACATGGAAACTTGTGGCAGGTTTCGAGATCATGGATATTGGAAATGACTTCTTCATGGTGAAGTTTGATGATGAAGCTGATCGTACCAAGGTAATGGATGAAGGTCCATGGATGATCTTTGACCATTACCTTATGGTGCAAACATGGTCACCAGACTTTATTTCACCAATGGCGCAAATAGACAAAATAATGGTGTGGATTAGATTTCCTAGATTTCCTGGTTTAAATCTTGTTTATTATGATGAGAGCATTTTGTTGGCCCTAGCTTTTGCTATAGGAAATCCTATCAAGGTTGATAGTAACACTCTTGACGTAAGATGAGGTCGCTTTGCAAGAGTCTGCATTAAAGTGGATTTAAACGAACCTGTTGTGGACAAGGTTTGGTTGAAAGGCTTCTGGTACCGTGTAGAGTATAAGGGACTGCATCGCATTTGCACCAAGTGTGGGTGCTATGGAAACCTCGTGAGAAATTGCATGAAGGAGAATACAGTGGATTACCATGCTCCACCATCTCATGTAGAGACAGTTTCTCTCGTTGGCGAAGGGGGTCCGACAGAAACAGTTGCACCAAAAAACATGGAACAACAACAACCAAATTCTTTCGGCGGAATTGGAGGGATCACTACAAATGTAACAAAGGAGCCGTTACATGGTGATTGGTTAATTGTTCAGCGGAAAAAAAAAAGAATAACCATCCATCAAAGCCGGCTAATAATGGCAATGATTTGAAGGGAAAAACCATTATGAGTAATAATAGGAAGAAAGAGAAACCTTATGCACCAAAGAATAAGCCGGGATTTCATACAGCAATATCGCAACCATCTTCCAAGTTGCGAGACCAAGCAGGAGACTTTCAGGTACCTAGACTAATATCCTCTTCTGCAAAAAAAAAAAAAGAGGCTGCATCAAGACCCTGATTCTACAGATCGAAAACCTTTACAGAGTGATACACCCACTGTGGATCCAACTAGGAAGAGTTCCATTCCAAATAAAGTCACTCCTCGTAATTTTGAGTATAATGAGGTGAATCATAAACATATGATTTATGACTTGGGCCATGGTGCTAAGTTTGCCGTTAAGATGAAAGCTCTATCCAATAATAAATTCATTTTACTCCATGATGAGTCAACGGACAAACAAAATTATAATGTGGAAGCAATTCCAGCTCAAGATCAACCACCCTAACTGGGATGTAGTCAAACTGTGGTTCCAGAAACTCAACAACATCTTGAATCAATGACAATATAGCCATCAGGTTGTTTGCTTCCTTCCCATGAATCCTTTTTATCGATATCTTTAATAATTTTTCCATTATGTCTTAGAATATTCGTGGTGCCTTTGGGCGTAACACCAAGCACCATGTTCGTGACTTGGTAAAGACTCATTATCCTTCTTTGTTCTTTGTTTACGAAACACATGTCTTGTTTTCAAAGCTAGAAAAGTTATGGATATCCTTGGGATATCAACCATTTTTCCTTCAAGAAGCTCGTGGCTATTCTGGTGGGATATGGGTTCTTACTTGCAAAGATGACATTAGTGTTTCCCTTGTTCATAGCATGTACCAAGCGATAACTTTCTCAATCAAAAGAAAGAATGTCATTTGGTATTGCTCAGTAGTGTATGCTTCTCATTTTTTTACTAATTGGTGTAATCTATGGAATCATTTGAGGAATCTGCGAGGAAGTATTAGGGCCCCTTGGATTCTCTTAGGTGATTTCAATGAAATCCTCAGCTCTAAAGAGGTATCAGGGGGAAATTTCAGCCTCTCTCGTGCTAATCTTTTCACGAGGGTGATGGTTGATTGCAATCTGATGGACTTGCATACAGTAGGTGGCCAATTCAATTGGTGTAAGGTGGTCATGTAAGGAAAAGGTTGGATAGGTGTGTGTCAGACGTGGATTGACAACTTTTATTTCCCCATGCTCTTGTGGAAGTTCTTCACCCACATGATTCCAATCATTATCCTCTTCTTCTTAGTTGCAAGAAAGCTCATAGCAATAAGGCCAAGCTTTTTCATTTCTAGGCAGCTTGGATTTCACATCTAGATTATGAAGCACTAGTTGAAAATACTTGGAAATATTCTGATGGTAATGCTCTCATGAAACTGGAAAGAATCCAGGATCAGTCAGTTATTTTTAACAAAGAAATATTTGGTAATATTTTTCGGAGAAAGAGACATCTTGAGGCCTGTTTACGAGGAGTCCATTGTGAGCTTGATTTATTTCTCTACTCTGATCTTATTAAACTAGAAAGAGAACTTCAAAAGCAGTACAATGAAGTGTTGGCACAAGAAGAACTTTTGTAGTATAAAAAATCTAGGGAGAATTAGGTGAAATTTGAAAATAAGAATACTAAATTTTTCCACACTCAGACCATGATTCACAGAAGGAGAAATAAGATTACGAGTCTGAATATTAATGGAATTTGGAGCTCAAATGAAGAGGTTTTAAAAGAAGAGGCTTTAAACTTTTTTAGAAAACTTTTCCAAGCTAATGACTTCTGCAATCCTCACAGTCTCAAACTGAATTGCATTCCTAAGATCGGGCAGGACATTCATGATCTTTTGCTCCTTCCTGTTTCTATGGAGGAAGTAAAGGAAGCTTTATTTTTTATGAGTCCTTACAAAGCTCCAGGCCTAGATGGTTTTCAAGTAGTGTTTTTTAAAACTTATTGGCATATTGTCGCAAAAGATGTCTGAGATATGATCTCTATAGCCTTCTCTTTTAGTTCTATAGAGAAGTATTTGGATGAAACCCTTATTGTCCCTATTCTTAAGGTTGATGAGCCAACAAATTTCAAGGATTTTGGACCTATCAGCTTATGTAATGTGTTGCTTAAACTCATTTCCAAGATTTTGGTTCGCAAAATCAGACCACACTTGGATGGAATCATTGACCCCCTTATGTAATGTCATTGTAGTATAGTGGTGAGTATTCCCGCCTGTCACGCGGGTGACCCGGGTTCGATCCCCGGCAACGGTGCCAAAAACTTGTTGGTCCGTAAATCCGCAAGCGCACGGGTCGACAAGTAATATAAAGGAGAGTTAGAGTATCGTGTCCCAAAGGATTGAATAATTTAGAAGAATGTTAAACTTAACTAATATTCACAAATTTTTATCCAAGCAAACGAAAGAGAGTGGGTTGCAATTAAAATAACAACTTAAAGGAAACAAAATAAGAAAACACCAAACACCAATTCCACAAGAGAAGATGAGAATGATTAAAGTCTAGGGGTCCCTATTCACTTGCTATTTCAATGATTAATTGTAATTAACAAGCACCTATCAATGAATTGATATATGTTGGCTAATAATCATCAATAGATAAGAGTCTATGTCTAGGACAATTACCCATGTGAAACCTAACTATTCCACTATGTGTCCATGTGAAGCAACATAAGAATCACTCATTGAGGCCAATTATCAAACACTTGCCATGCATGACCAAAGGGTATGTGCCCATCCCCTTAGTTAAACATACATCAACCATACCATATCCATATTCACAACACCCTATTTCTAGTTCAATTGGAATATTAAAAATCATGCAATTGATGGCCAATCAATAACAAGCACTAAGCATAGATATGGATGAACAAAACTAATTTCATTGAAAGGATACTCAACTAATTACAAATTAATCAAATCCATAGCAAGATCCTAGAGAGCCCCTAGATTAGAGTTTAGTTACACATTATCAAGGAGAAGAAAACAAATGTAATCAAAAGATTCATCAAGTTACAAATCAAGAGAGAAAGGGGAAAGAATGAACAAAAAATGGAGAGATTCCAAGCTTGATCTTCCTCCTTCTTCTTGATTCTTCCTTTAGTCACCGTCAATCCAAATGTGTTCCTCCTCCTCTCTCTTGCTCTCTGGAATTCGTGGCTAGGTTAAAACTGAAGATAAAAACTTCATCCTCCCAAAAATTAGAATATAAGGGTAAAATTTGTGTGTCAGGATTTTACCTACACCTAGACGTGGATTTCCCACACCTAGGCGTGGTTATGAATCACGTGCCTGTCCTCTGCTTGCCACGCCTAGGCTTGACTTTACCACGCCTAGGCGTGGAGGTCTCTGTCTGAATCACCCTGAAAAACTGAGTTTGTCACGCCTAGGCGTGAATTAACTACGCCTAGGCGTGGATGTCTCTGCTTCTAATCCCTAAGAAACTGCAAGGGCCACGCCTAGGCTTGGATTTGTCACGCCTAGGCGTGGGTTGGCAGCACCTTCCCTTGATGATTTCTTCACACTTTGGGTCTCTCTTCACTTTCCTCATCCCTTCCAAGGTCTTTCTCATCTTGAATACCTATATCAAAACAATGATAAAGTCCATCAAATCACAATTCATCCAACTTCGATAAACAAGATCTTCAAAGATTCAATTATAAATCATTTGAATCAACAAGCTTAATTCACCAAAGTCATGCAAATATTGAACTTATGACTTTGAAAGCTTAGGGATATCATGCTCAAATACAATCAAATTCGAGTGAATTAACTTCATTTTCTGAAGTTATCACCCCCTTCAAAGTAGTTTCATTCCTAATAGGGGGACTGCGAATAATGCTATCATAGCTCAGGAAGTTGTCCATCATATGCATAAGAAGAAGGGTAAAACTAGTTATATTATGTTTAAAATTGATTTCGAGAAAGCCTATGATGGAGTTGATTGGAACTTTCTCAAGCTCACTTTAACTGAATTTGGTTTCCCTCTACACATTATCAATCTTATTATGAGCTGCTCTACATCTTCCATCTTGTCCTTGAAATGGAATAGTGAAAAATTGCAGAGCTTTGCTCCAACAAGAGGGTTGCGACAGGGGGATCCCATGTCCCCCTATTTATTTGTTCTTTGATAGAAAAACTAGCCCTTCTCATTCAAGAAAAAGTTGATGCAAAATAGTGGTTTCCGGTTAACATCAATAAGAATGGACCAACTATCTCGCATTTATTTTTTGCAGATGATTGTCTTCTCTTAACTAGAGCTAAATCTTCCCAAGTTCAATTGGTGTAGGAGGTGCTTCATACTTTTTTTTTGGTTTCTGGTATGAAAGTGAATATGCAGAAATCTAGATTTCTCCCTTCAAAGAATGTCCCTCGGTCAAAAGTGTTTAAGTTTGAAGGTATGCTTGGATTTCACCATACATATAAAATTGGTAGGTATCTGGGATTTCCTTTACATGTTGGAAGAGTTACTAAAAATGACTTCTCCTACATTCTGGATAAAATTAATGGAAGGCTAGCTAGTTGGAAGGGCAAATTGTTGAGTCGAGCTGGTCGTGTGACCCTTGCTAAATCTGTTTTGTGTTCTATGCCTATTTACACTATGCAAAACCTTTGGTTGCCTGAAGCCATCTGCAATAGTATTGATTCCTCCATCAGAGGGTTCATATGGGGAGGTAAGACATGTAACTGGATTAAGTGGAGCAAGGTGACTCAACCAGCGAATAAGGGTGGGCTTGGCATTCATAGAGCTAGAGCTTCTAAAATTTCTTTACTGGGTAAACATGTGTGGGATGTTATGCATAATCAAGATAAGTTGTGGGTGAAGCTACTATCCACAAAATATCTGAATGGTGCGCATATTCTCCATAGCCACTCTCCCCAGGGTGTATCTTATACCTGGAGATTGATTTTGAAGGCTGCTGATCTTTTGCAAATGAGGTTTATAACCAGAATTGGAAAAGGAGAAGTTTCTTTGTGGTATGATAAATGGCTAGACAGGGGATGTATTTGTGATCTGATTCCTTTTGTGGATATTCATGACATTCAGCTGAGGATCAAAGATGTTTTCTATGATAGAGATTGGCATTTTGAGAGAATTGCCATAAGGGTGTGAGTCACAACGGTGAGTCACAACAGTGAGTCACAATGGTGAGTCACATAACGAGTCACCATAGTGAGTCATAACAACGAGTCACCACAGTCAGTCACACATGGTGAGTCATACAGGTGACTCACATGATGAGTCATATGGTGAGTCATGGCCACCATAGTTGACCACCATCTCATTAGTCTACCATAAAGCATGCATTTAAGAGCTTGGTGACTAGGTTCATGACTCAGCTCATAACTAATCACCTAGCAAGATATTTTCTGGTAGCTATTATCCAATGGATAAAGGCTACTTCTAATAAAACTAATATTTATTATCTAATGGATAATAAAACGTACCAAGATTTTATTTGTCAGATAAAATCTCAGAAAATTTTTTTTTTAAAAATTGTTTCCAGTTTCGCGTTTAGTAAGCTCCCCCGGCCTCGCATTAACAGTCTAAAATTTTTTGGCCTCAAATATTTCTTATTTTTTCGGGCCCTTCCTGGGCCCACATATAGCCCAAAATAATAATAATATAATCAAAATTCACAAAAATTCATAAAAATCATAAAAATCATAAATATCAAGAAAAAAACGAAAATTCAAGGTGTTATAACTCTCTCCCTCTAAAAAGAATTTCGTCCTCGAAATTTATCATACTTTAGAACAAATGTGGATATTGTTGTTTCATTCTACCTTCTAGTCCTCACGTTGCATCTCTAGTCAACTCACTTCCAGATTACCTTTACTAAGGTAATTTCTTTCGTCTATGTCATTTCACTCTCATGTTCTCGATCTTAACAGGAAGTGTCTCATAAGACAAGTTCTCTTTTACTTGTACTGTATCTGGTGCTATGACATGGGTTAGATCAAGAATATACTTTTGCAATTGCGATACATGGAAGATATTATGAAGGTTAGAAAGAATAAGTGGTAAAGCTATCTGATATACTATCAAATATATCTGACGAAGAATTTGATATGGTCCGATGAATTTGGGAGTGAGTATTTTGGGTTTAATAATCCGACCGAGTTATACAGTACAGTTAAAGGATTACCCCCTATGGCACAATCTCCCTTGATTAGGTCTTCAGTTTGGGATGCTACTGCTCCACTCAGGGTATAGATTCTCCCTCCTTCTTGAGGTCTTGAAGCACATACTTTTCTAACGAAAGACTCCGTCTTTGGTGGAGTACAATATCTGAAAACGTGTCCGGGCTTCCTGCACTTGAAACAAACTTTTCCTTCGAACCTACACTCCTTTGTTGTATGACCTCTTCTGCACTTCTTACATATTTGTAAAGATGTCACGGTCTGACTTGGTCTACTGCTACTAGTGCTTCATCCAACAGATTGTTGTTGCTGTTGATTTCCCGATGGTCGTAAATACAGTTTCTGCTGGAATCGATTAACATTTTTGTTACTCCCTCTTTGGAACCTAGATGGTCCAAAGTTATGGGGTCTCGTATCGTGAGACTGATCCAACTCTAACAGATTCTGAACCTCAACTATCAATTCCTGCTGCTAGGCGGCACTCTGATTTTTTTGTATTGTTATATCAGACATCCTCTGCATTGCTTCTGCAGCTGCGACCATATTATCATCGTCACATCCTGCTTCCACACACGCATGTCTACAACGAGCCATTGCCTTTCTTCCAAGCTAGACAAATCAAAACACAATGGAAACCAAATGCAACCATTTCAAACAATATTGTCTCCTTTCAGAAACTAAAACACAGAGAAATACACAACATAAACAAAACATACCTAACCACAAACCCCAACAGACTCAAACCGTACTCTGATACCAACTAATGTAACACCCTTATTTGGGTATTATATTTCAAACTAAAAACTTATAACTGAAACCATTTCATAAAAGATTTGATTATTATAAAATACGAATTTTAAAATTTCTTTCCATTGATAACTTAGACTTAAGAAAAATTAAAAACTGAACTATACATATAATATATGCATACAACATGAATTACCAACACATAAAAATAAATACATAAGACTTACATACTCAAAGGAAAGAGTAGCAAGCCCCATAAAGGGTCTTACTTAAAAGTACGGTAACAAACCCAACAAAACTCAAACGCTCCGTATCCAGATTGACACGACATGTGTTAGTTCCTCTGCGAAACTGCACGTTGACAAAATTGAGAAGATCACGTCTCGACGCCATCACAGAACTCAGAAGATCACCCCAAACAAAACCCAGGAAATTCTGCTTCGCCTACTTCACCGTCTTTATTAAATATAAACATAAAACAGAACAAAATAACGCAATAAAGAAGTGAGATCCCCTACATCACATACCAAAATGACAGTAAAGAAACATTAATGACAGTAATGTCATTTAATACATAAATAACACAGAAATCACATGTATAGTCATGATATTAATTAATAAATAACTCGATAAACATATATCACAGAAATATGAATATTAGCAATACCACAACAATATATATATTAACTATATCCTAACAATATGTGTACTGACTATGCCATAACAATATGTATACTGACCATGCATATGCACAACGAACCGATTCCTACTCCATGGAGCTAAAACACAAATTCGGAGAGAATGATGCAGAAGACATGTCTGTATATCGGTTGCCTTAGACCAAGTGCTATAATTTTCTCAACATGCACATCAGGCATTATACAAGACAACCTACGCCAGATTGTGAATAGGCATAATGTTATCGTCGAGATCGTCGGTGCGTTTGTATCGGACACCACAACACAGTAATGCTATTCAACTGACTACTTGTGGGATTTCCGCACCCCGACGCTCCCAAGATCATTCATAGATCTTCACTACGCAAATCGCACCTGCACTAAAGTGTAATTCAACTCCTAGGCAAATAGCCTTAACTGACTTCGCCGGTATAATGCATGATTAATGACTCAATGCACAACAATAAGCCATTACTGGCCAAATAATCATAATTTAATATTTTTGGGTCCAGTACGTTGGCCCGACAGCAAACCGCTATTTTTCTCAATTGCGAAGCACTTTTATCACGTTTTCACAATCGCATAACACTTTTGTCACGTCTTCAAATTGCGTAAATATTTTCTAATGTTTTCTTAATCGCATAAAAATATTTAAATGTTTTCTAAATCGCATAACTTAAAAATTCACATTTTGAAACATGCAAGGTTTTTATTACTACTTTTCCAATCGCATAAAATATTTCTTGACATTCTAAATTAAATTTTGAAACTTTCTAAGTTTAAAATATAATTTGGACTTTATTTCTCATTTTTCTCACTGAAACTTATCTAAGTAATATTCTCTAACAGTTATTCCAAAATTTGTATTATTTTAATTTAATCAAACATTATAGAAATCTTTTTTCCATTACTTTTACTAAAAATCCTTTTAGACAAAATACTTTAAGTTTAAAACTATCATTCTAACTTATCTTCCATCATTATGACCGAAAATCACTTTTGTCCAATGATACAAGTTTTGTTCAATTTCTCTTGAGTAAAATACCTTAAAGTTCAAGTCATCTTCCAAACTCATTTTTCTTCTCCATGACGGAAAATCAATTCCTTTTAAATTATAAAATTTTATTCATTTCCTTTTTTCCATTTTGCAAGTCCTTAATCCAATTCCTAGTTACCTAATCTTATGAGTTCATAATTAATAAAACATTTTTAACTCGGATAACCCAAATTGGGCATTGAGGCAGTGAGCCTTGGTTGTCATTGGGACCAAAATTTCTTTTCGTTCCAACATGATTCATAGCATACAACATATCTTAACCATACAAATCTACCATAATAAGTTCATGCATATTATCAAAATCACATATAGACAATAAGTAACCATAACAATTTCATGCATACTATCAATATAATATAATCATATAAAGCCAAATAAACACATATACAACAAGTAAGCATAAACTATAATCACAAAATCAAGTGAATAAATTCTCACATGAATTTTTCACCTACACATACAAATTTCATTCCTCACCACTAAGTTGGCCAATGAGGTTAATCTCCCTCTTACCTTGGATGATGCTCAACAAACTCCTTTGGTTGCCTCCTTGTAGTGAACGTCCACCACCAAACAAACCCTTAAAACAAACATTAAATCTAAAGCTTGATACAAGATGACCATGGATCAAGATCATGGTTTAGAACTTTGAAATGAGATTAGAAGTGAAGATTCAAAACTTCACCTAAAAAGTCTTCAAACTTGAACTTAGAAAAAGTGCTTGAAGATGGATGAATTTGGAAAAGACTTCAACATGAAAGTGTCTTAGAATGGCGTATAGATGCAAGATGTTCGGTTGGTTCAAATTAAACAAACTTGGAAGGTGGATTTTGGTGGTATGGCCTTGAGCTTCAACAAGAGGGAAAGATGAGACTTTTTGGTTTTTGCTTCATGAAAGAGAAGATGAAGATGAAAAATGAAACTAAGTCTTGGACCCCTCCATTTATCCTTGGCCGTGGGCTTTTATAGAGAAAAGATGAGTGTTTTGCTTTTGGTTCTTGATAGAAAGATGATGAATTTGAAGAAAGTCACAACATCAAAGTGACTCCAAATGGTGTCTAACTTCAAGATATGTGATTGATTTAATTTAAACAAAGGTGGAGGGTGTTTATGTGGGCTGTGGCTATAAGCCACAAAGAGAGAAAGATGATAGAGTTTTTGTGTTCTTTGCTTGATAGAAAGATGAAGTAGAAATGAACAAGTGAAAGACTAAGTCATAAGGCCCTCCAATAAGCCTTGGCCATGGGTTTCAAGGAGAGAAAACGAGAGAGTTTTGCTTTGGTTCATGAAAAGATGATAGAATGAACTTAAGAGTGTAAGTAACCAATTTGAACCTTTCCTCCAAGCTTGAATAACCATTTTGTGTAATATCCCAAAATTTTCGTATCTCTTAAACAGTAATTTTGACAGTTAACAGAATTTTACTGTTTAGTAATTTCTGTGCACTGTAAAATTATTTTGTTTATTCCATCAGCGTATTTGATCATTTTGAGTGATTTACTCCGTGTCAGGAAAATAAAAATTTTCGGGCCGGGGAAAACTTTACGTAATTTAATTTTTACCGTTAGGTAATTATTTTACGTAATCTGATTTGATATTTGTGCGTTTTCTAATATTTGTGATTTTTGTGGATGATTATAAAATTTTTTACTGTTTGTGGGCCCAGGGGGTGTATGTGGGCCCAGGTGGCCATACGTGGGCCCAGGTGGGTCCCGCAAAGTAAAAATTTTTCTACGCATAGAAAAATTTGTACTGTTTAGACGGAGACAGGAGATCTTACTAAACTTGAATTCGGAAACAGTTTTAGAAAATTTCTTGTACTGTGTTTTGTACTGTATTTATTTATCGGACGATAAAAATATAGTAAATATATTCTTTCGTGGGGTTTTAGCAGATAAAAATATAAATTAAATTGCTTAAGTCAACCATGGTGGTTTGGATATCCACCATTGATTTAATTAATGATAGAGACTTGATCTTGATTTAATCAACGGTGGAGATTTGATCTTAAAAGTGAATAAGATCATTTATAACCATTAGATGGAGATTAAATTAATGGTAGAGATTTGGTCTCAAAAAGTGACAAAGACCATTTATGACCATTGGATGAAGAATTAATTAAGGGTGAAGATTTGGTCTTGTAAAGTAACAAGGACCATTTAAGACCATTGGATGAAGATTTAATCAATAGTGAAGAATTAGTCTTAAAAAGTAGCAAAGACTAATTATGACCCTTGGATTAAAAGTAAGAAGGAGTAATCTTAACCCTTCATTTTGGAGACACATCTAATGGTTAGAATTTAAAGGAGAAAAATCCAATGGCTTACTAGATTAAGTCTTCAAATCAAAAGTCTACATTTGAATCCTAACCATTGAATTAATCAATGGCTAGAAAGGCTTCAAATAATGGCTTGAAAAAGATGACAACTTTGAAGAAGCAAGGATGAAGGGGGGGATGGTTTTGTAGTTGTTTTTGGAGCTAAAGAAAAAGCTTTATGTCAGTATTAGATGTCTTGATCAATTATATATAATTATTGATCATTTTTCCTAAAGCAAAAATATTTTCTTTTTTCTCCATGCAAGCTACGGTCATGCATCAAATTTGGAAGACAAATTTACATTCAAATAATACTTGGTCATTCTTCTAACAATAATTGAAAAAGCTATACAAAATTAGTCAATGTTGGTGTCTATTATTTCTAATTCCTATGGCTATGCTTGCTTGGTAAAAGAGAAACATGTTATCAATTCAATTCTATCTCTTTTGTTTTAAAGTGGCTCACGGTCTTGGTCTGAAAATTAGAAGCTTTGAAGACCATAATTGAACACTTTAGTCATTATTGATCACCTTGGTCTTCATTGAACATTTTCAAGAAACAAAGTTATCAAAATTTCTCTCCATCTCTCTCCTACTCTAAGCTCACGGCCAAGCACTCCAAACCAACCTTCCATCACTCAAAAATTTCATACAACCATACTTCTTGAATCCATACATCATTTTAAGAACATCTCTAGTTATGAGTTTTTCCAAAATCATTCATCTTGAGCTTCAAATCCAAGCTTCAAGTTTCTATCAAAAATCAAAAATTTCATCTTTGTGCTTCAAGAGAAACCATTCGGTCAAGACACTTAAAACCACCATCCAATCTCTTTTTCTTTCATCCAACCATAGATCTTGAATCTACATGATATTCTAAGCAACTTTTATGTTGGAGATTTTCTCTAAATCATTCATTTTCAAGGAGTTTTTCCAAGAGCAAGTTCTAAGATTTTTGAGGTGAAGTGTAAGAAAACTTCATTTCTTCTTTTCTTTTTCATGATCTAAACCATGTTTGATCCATGGTTCCTCTTAATAAAGCTTAGTATACTAATTTTTATGTATTTTGTCTTGTATTTGAGAAGCCCTTGGTGATGAAGGACTTGGAAAAAGAAGCAAAACAAAGAGCTTTTGAGGATCTTCAAGAGGTAAGAGGGAGATCCATCTCACCGACCAAGCATGGTGGTGAGAGATGGTCTTATATTTGATGGATGTTGAATCCATGTGAGGATTTATATCCATGGTCATGTAATAAATTATGTGTCTTTATGAGCTTTGATTTATTTGCCTATGCTTGATATGCTATGCATGATTTTATGGCTTTGATGGTATGCTTATATTATGCATGTTGAGTATATGGCATACTTATAGTATTTATGATGAAATATGTATGTGTATGCCATGATGTATTGATGGAAAAGAAATCAATTTTTGGCTCCAAAAGCCAAAGAAGAGCTACGGTTTTGATGCCCTTGATTAGGGTTCATGTTGAAATTTTTCAAGAGCAAGGGAATTAATTTTTTATCCCTAGAACATGGTGAATTTCGGTTAAAACACCTCAAGATAGGTGTTCACAAAATTAATATTTTCTTGAATGATGAAAATAGATGTTTAAAAAAAGCAAGGAAAATAAATAAAGAGTTTATTTTTCAAAGAGTACATGAACACGGTTTTAGAAGGATTTTTATTGATTTATTTTGTGTAAAAAGTTTCTAAGTGTTTTACTAAACATGAGATTTAAATGAAAATAGCAATGATGATTTTAAGGATTTGCAAAGAAAGTGAAAAAGAATTTGTAAAGAAAGTGAAAATGGATTTGCAAAGAAAGTGAAAAATAGAAATGAACAAATGATTTGATTTTCAAAGACTATGAGTCTTACGTTTTTGTAAAGGATTTTTAATGGTTTTATTTGTGTAAAACCATATCAATTTAAAAGGAAAAATATTTGATGATTTCAATAGTCATGTCCACGTTTTTTTAAAAGGCTTGTAATGTCTTGATTTTTATGAACAAAGTGATTTTCAAAGTGAAAACGTAACTTAATTTAATACAAGGAATTTGGAAAGGGAATCAGAGTGTTTTTATTACTTGAGAGAATTTTGTAAACGAAAGACAAAGAGAGGTTGAACATGTTTGAATTCTAATTTATTTTAAAGAATGATTTTGGAAGTGATTTGAGAAAAATGGAGAATATAATGGTGATTTGAAAAGTTACTAACGTATAACTTATTTTTGAGTTTTGAAATACGTTAAAAAATGTTAAGTTTTAAAACGTTGATTTATATCAATGGAAAAGTGATTTTTGTGGATTATATTTTGGAAAAGGATTTATTGAGTAAAGAAATGTGGAAAAAGATTCTTTGAGTAAGAAAATGTGAAAAATGAAATACAAAGTTATATTACTTTGAGAAAAGTTGAAAAGAAATTTTTGAAGGTCAAGAAGTATTTTCTGTAATGAAATTGTGGTGAAAAATTTATTTACGTATCTTAAAAATGTAATTTTAAAGTACGTGGTTTGAAATACAGTAAAATATTTCTAAGTGTTTGGAAATACAGTAAAATATTTCTACATGATTTTAAATACGTTGAAATATTTCTACGCGATTGTAATTACGTTTAAATATTTTACATAATTTGAATTACTATTGAAAAATCACTACGTGATGGAAAAGTGATGAATTATTTTTACGTGATTGTGAAAATAGCGAAAAATCATTATGTGATTTGAAAAGTGTTTTAAATATTTTGAAAATGAAAGAAAATGATTTATGTGACTTAAAAGGATGATTTTTAAGTTACGCGATTTTGAAACAGTGAAAAATACTATGCAATTTAAGAAACGTATATTTTTACGCGATTGAGAAAAACATTGAAAAATTAGTACGTGATTTAAAAGTGCAACAGAAGAGTTGTAGCATTTTGAAAACATAACAGAAATGTTATGAAATTTTGTAAACGTAACAGTAGTGTTACGGTATTGTGAAAACGTAATAAAAACATTTTGGAATTTTAAAAACATGACAAAAGTGTTACGATATTTTGAAAATACAACAGAAGTGTTGTGGAATTGTGAAAACGTAACGGGAATGTTGCGCAATTTTGTAAAAACACGACGAAAGTGTTTTATAACTATGAAAATGTGATAATATGATTTTCTTGTTGAAAATACAGTATAAATACTATAGAACCAATATATGGATGTTGTGTGAGAAAATGACATGTTTTGCCTGTGATTGGTACTTGGTGCATTATACATGCATTGGAAAGATATGCCTGTGATTGGCATTGGTGCATTATACATGCATTGAAAAAATATGCGTTGAGGCATATGATTGAACAAATGAAATTTGAAAAGATTTGGCCCTTGTGGTTAAACTTGCACTGATATATTCATGCATTGTATAAAGTATAACTAATAAGCTATTTTGGCCCTTGTGGTTGAAGAGGGAATGAGAATTGATAGTGAGATCTATGATGGATCTTGGGGTGCGTCAAGTAGCGGTCGACATGGTCGACCGGTGGACAAGCGAGTACCACTGTGCCACTTAGCGATGCAGTCCGTTGCAACGCATTGACGATACCCGACAAGAACACGATTCTTTTCTACGACTGGGAGATTGTCTGTGGGCTTAGGCTGGGCAATTAACCAGAGCATTCTCCTCGAAATTGTGAAAACCTCCATGGAGTTGTTTTTGAAAAACTGAGTCTTTGTGCACATGCATAAATCTGAGCATTTATATCTGTATGATATATTAATTGAGGAATATTGGCTATGACAATTGTTTTGAATACTTGGATGATGATGATGATAATCATGTTGATGGCATTATTGTGATTATTGTGTGATGATAATAATGTTAATGGTATGATGATGATAGTTGATTAATGTTGAGTGCATTATTGGAATTCTGGTATGATATATCTGTATGATATGTTGTTTGTGTTATCTCTGTGCTGCCATGTTGGTATTGGCGTAGGTGATCTCACATCTTTGTTATGTTATTTTGCTATGTCTGTACTGTTAAAATCAAATAATAGAATGATCGAGTTATCTTAGACATAACAGGCAATGAATACTCTGAGATGGGTGACAACAATAAGGAGTGGACATTCAAGACTCGAAGGTGTGCAGTGTTGACAAAGAATAGATGTAGAATAGATGTCTGGTGCAACAAGATGGATACATAACAGAATAAACATGTTAAGTTTTAACGTTAGTGTTGTACCGTGCTATTAAGTAGGACCCGTCATGGGGTTTGCTACTGTTAAAAAAAAAAGAGTCTGTTAGTTTTATATTTCTCTTTAAATTGTGAAATATTAATTAGTGTCAATATTGTATATGAATTTGTTTCAATATATATTTTTCAGTATTACATATAAATTTCAGTAAGTTTATATTTCAACGAGAAAGAAATTTTGAAACCCATATGTTACCCAAGTGGCTTCAGTACTCAAGAGGGGGGGTGAATTGAGTAATTAAAAAACTTTTTCGTAAACCCTTTTTAATACAAATTTCTTGAAGCAATATAATTAATATGTGTAAAGATGATAAAATGCCTTAAGAACAGAAAATAAACAATTATACAATGATAAATAAATTACAATAAATAAAGAGATAAAGGATAGAAGAGCAGTACAATATATTTATCCCTGGTTCGACCACCAACCACTTGTGGCCTACGTCCAGTCCCCGAAACACAGTTCGAGATTTTTCACTATTCAACACAAGTTTAAAACAGGTGCTTGCAACCTTTACATAACAGGGATATCTCACCCTATATACTAGAGGGATACCTCACCCCCTTTGAAGGATACCTCACCTTCTTTACAATAAGGGATACCTCACCCTTTTACTAGAGGGATACCTCACCCTCACAATTTCACTAAGGGATACCTCACCCTTTTTACAGAAGCAGAAAATAGATGAAGAGAATCTCTCACTTAGAGCAAATGTTACAAATTGAAGTACTAGGAAGCTCTCTTATGATATCTCAAGGTTTTTGGCAAAAAGAGCACATAAAATATGTAAAATTGAAAACCACGTTTTAGCACAAGCAAAGAATGATTCAGATCATTGGGCATAGTGTAAAAGATGACCAAAACCATGTATTTATAGTGTTCCAAGAAAAAAAGTCGTTGGGTATTAATTTCATTCATTAAAAGCTCAAGAAAATAGCCGTTACGTGATTTCTGGGTCGTGGTATTCGAATACCATATTTGGTATTCGAATAGATCCTTCAAAAACGTGTTCTGGAACGTTTTCTATGTTGAGGTATTCGAATACCCCTTTAGGTATTCGAATAGATCCTTAAAAACATGTTCTGAAAACTTTTCTGGGGTGTGGTATTCGAATACCTATGTGGTGTATTCGAATACACCACTCTGATTTTGAAATCTAACTTTAAATGGTCATAACTTCTTCATTTCTTATCTGTTTAAAGCAAATGACCAGTCATTGGAAAGATATTTGAGTCTATTTTCAAATGAAATAAGTTTCAAAACAAAATTCAAATTATTTTGAAAGTTATGATCAAAAGAGTAACCAAAGGTCAGATTTTTAAAACTCAAACTTGGCTATTTTTCATAAAATTGAACTATCATTATAACTAAACCTTAAAAACTTGTTTGTTGGGTATTTTAATATATGAAAACCATTTTTAAATATTTGAAAACAAATTTGAGATATCTAGAAGACTTCTTACAAAAAGACCCTAAGTCTTATAAGTTATACCATTTAATTTTCCTTTGGACTTGGTCTTTGACATGATTTTGTTGTTATCAAAACCTTCTTCTATAAATGAGATCTTTGCTTTCTTGTTGCAATGCTCACTCTTGGTACTTGAACTATACATCATCTTCATCATGTTTGTTATCATCAAAATTATTTTCCATGTCAGCTAGCCAATTACATTCTCCCCCTTTTTGATGATGACAAACTATCATTGAGAAAAGCATTAGTTCATATAAATTGGAATTTACAAAGTTTGTTTAGAGATACTTACTCCCCCTCTTTTTCATAAGAGGTGATTTATATCAGAGATGTGCACAACAGCTCCCCCTTACTTTTGGAATTCAATTTCCATTTTTGTCTTACCGAACTTTTACTTTTTCTCCCCCTGACTTTTCTCAAACAAATAATTCAAGCTTTTTCTCCCCCATTTGTCATGATAAAAAAGATGGGGCAAGATAAAGCATAAGGCTAAATAGAGTATATGTCAGTCCAACAAGATATGTTCATTCATAGCATACAAGAATAGCAATAGAGTTTAATTTTATAAATTTAGCAATATAAGCACAATATTCAGCACATATGCAAAGATATATTCATTCATAGATCAACTAATTGCATTGTATTATCATCAAAACAGTCATTACAATTACCAAAAGAATTACTTATATTTGATACCACTTGTTATCAAAATGTAAAACATTTACCACTTGTTATTAAAATCTTATAAATCTGTCATATATCAAGAGAATCATAGATATTAAACATTTTACTTGATGAAATATGCTATAGGGATCAGAGTATTGTATAGAACTAGCATTATTTACCCTGTATGCAATGACAAAAAAAAATATATCCAATTTGGCACTTTTGTCAATGCTAAGCATACTACTCAAAAAATATTTAAGCATTTAAGATAGTCTTGAGCTTTCTTCCATTGAGTATTCCATTCAATTGTACTTGAAGAAAGTCTCCTCATGTCCTCTTCATTCATTTCCCTCAAGTTGAATAATCTTTTTCATTTAAGAGTTTGCTTGAGGTAGTTATAACCCTACAAAACAATACAAAGAATTTTCCTTGGTATCCATTAATTTTTGGATCCATAGAGGTTAGCCAAACTTATAGGCAAATAATCATTAAAAAAAATAAGGCAAAATATCAAATGAGTTCACAAGGGCAAAAGATATTTCATTGATTAATTTGGCCAATTAACCACTTGTTTGTTACCACTTGTTACTACTTGTTATTACGTTCATACCACTTTGTTTGATACCACTTGTTGCACTTGTTGCACTTGTTCATATATTTATTAAAACAGTAGCCAATTACATTAAGCATTTACCTTACAAAGAATTTAAATATGCAGCACATTCTTAATAAAAAGAAGGTGCAAGAGCAAGCTAAGAAACATGCATTTAAGAGCATCATGTAATTATCATTTAGGCTCAAAAGAAATAAGATATATTTCATCAAAAGCATGATATTCATAAAATCAAGTATATTTATATTGCATATGCATCATAAAAGACAGAAACGGAATAGAAATCACGTCGTAAATTGATTTTTAGCCATGTGGTATTCGAATACCTCTTGCTGTATTCGAATACCCACCACAATTTATAAACTCCAGAAAGAGCAAGTATTCGAATGCCTTACAGAGTATTCGAATACTCCAGAGGTAGGTGACAAATACTGATAAAGATGAGTCTCTGGTTATTCGAATACTTGTTGAGTTATTCGAATACACTAACTCATAAAACTTTAAGAACGCTGTACTGATGTATGGTATTTGAATACCTTATGATGGTATTCGAATAGACCTATTAGAAAAACATAAATTTTCACGTACAGATGCAATGGTATTCGAATACCAAAGGGAGGTATTCGAATAACTTAAACATAAAAACACATATTTTACATCCAGAAAGGTATATTTAAGATATGAAAACTTACCTTTTGATGGAAACACTCATATATAAAACAAATGCAAGTCCAAGCCTAATAAAGACAAGAAGGAGTGCTTGGAATTATTTCTAGTCTTGTGCTTGCAGCAACCACTTTCAAAATGCCAAAGTCAGCTATTGGCCTTCAAGCACACCTACAACACATTTCAATTTGTGGCCTTTGGTACCCAAATTTTCTTGGGTCCTTGAATGTCAGTTTTGGGTATAGTACCCTTAGGAACCCATACATTTTAGTTCCAATTTTTGTATTAATATTTTTCCTTACATTGCATGTTGATGCACTATGACCATTTTTCCCACAATAGAAACATTTAATAAATGGGCTACATGAAATGCTAGAATTAACAAAGAAATTTTTATAAAATTTTTGTTGATTTTTCGGGTTATAACCAATTCCAATTTTTTCAAAAACAACCCTTTGTTTTCCTAATATGATATTTAAATTATCTCTTCCGAAAGTGAATTTAACAAGAGTGTTCTTTAAATCTTCAATTTCTTTTTCAAGCATATGACATGAAGAACAAAATGAAGTAGAAGCATGTGAAGTGCAGGTTGAGCATGCATCAATTAATCCTAATGTCTCATTTTCAATTTTTAATTCTTCAATTTCTTTATTCAAAATTAGAATTTGATTTTCCAAAGAAGAGATAGTTTTCTTAGATGAAGAAATTAATTTTGTGAGCCTTATTGAGTTCGTCATGCAATTCTTCGAAAGCATCTTGTAATTCATCATAAGAAGGAGATAAGTCAGAATTTACCTCTTTGTCGCTTTCTTCTTCTTCTTCTCCTTTGGCCATAAAACATAGATGGGCTTCTTCGCTATCTGAGCTATCAGTGGAGTCCATATCATTGTCATCCCATGCTACATAGACTCTTCTTTCTTTGGAGGGTTTCTTTTCAAATTTCTTTGGGGAAAAAGGCAGTCTTCTTTGATTTCCCTTTTTCTTGAGAAATTTACCAAATTTTCTTACCAGAAGATTGAGATTTTGTTCATTTAGCTCAACATTGTCCACATCATCTCCATCATCTTCATCTTCATTATTGATAGTGGAGGTGGTAGCTTTAAGTGCAATCCCTTTCTTCTTCTCATCGTGTTCCTCACTTTGATCAAGTCTGTTGAGTTCTAACTCATGCTCTTGAAGTTTGCCAAATAAGGTAGCTAACGTCATTGTTGATAAGTCTCTTGATTATGATATAGTTGTTACCTTAGGCTGTCAAATCCTGCTTAAACATCTTAACACTTTGTTAATTAAATCTTCGTTAGAAAAATTCTTTCCTAATGATGCGAGATGATTTACTATGTGTGTGAACCTCTTTTGCATTTCCTGAATGCTTTCAGCATGGTTCATTCTAAATAATTCATATTCACGAGTTAGATAATTAATTCTCGACCTCTTAACTTCACTAGTACCCTCATGGGTAACTTGTAAAGTGTCCCACATTTCTTTAGCAGTTTTACAATTTGAAATTCTGAAAAATTCATCATATCCCAAAGCAGTGGTAATGATGTTTTTGGCTATCAAGTTATATTGAACTTTTCTTTTATCATCTTTAGACCAATCATTTCTAGGTGTCTCAGTTTTTACACCATCAACAACTCGTGTAGGTATAAATGCACCATTTTCGACAGCATCCCACACATCTAGATTAACAGCCTCGATAAAGATTTTCATTCTTTCCTTCCAATATCCATAACCATCCCCATTGAAAAAGGGTGGTCGACTTATGGAAGTTGCTTCTGAAAAACCATTTGATGAAGCCATGTACTCTTGAAGCGGCTAAGCTCTTTATACAAGAGTCTAGCTCTGATACCACTTGTTACCCAAGTGGCTTCAGTACTCAAGAGGGGGGTGAATTGAGTAATTAAAAAACTTTTTCGTAAACCCTTTTTAATACAAATTTCTTGAAGCAATATAATTAATATGTGTAAAGATGATAAAATGCCTTAAGAACAGAAAATAAACAATTATACAATGATAAATAAATTACAATAAATAAAGAGATAAAGGATAGAAGAAGCGAGTAACAATATTTATCCTGGTTCGACCACCAACCACTTGTGGCCTACGTCCAGTCCCCCGAAACACGCTTCAAGATTTTTCACTATTCAACACAAGCTTAAAACAGCTTGCTTGCAACCTTTACATAACAGGGATACCTCACCCTATATACTAGAGGGATACCTCACCCCCTTTGAAGGATACCTCACCTTCTTCACAATAAGGGATACCTCACCCTTTTACTAGAGGGATACCTCACCCTTTTTACAGAAGCAAAAAATAGATGAAGAGAATCTCTCACTTAGAGCAAATGTTACAAATTGAAGTACTAGGAAGCTCTCTTATGATATCTCAAGGTTTTTGGCAAAAAGAGCACATAAAATATATAAAATTGAAAACCACGTTTTAGCACAAGCAAAGAATGATTCAGATCATTGGGCATAGTGTAAAAGATGACCAAAACCATGTATTTATAGTGTTCCAAGAAAAAGAGCCGTTGGGTATTAATTTCATTCATTAAAAGCTCAAGAAAATAGTCGTTACGTGATTTCTGGGTCGTGGTATTCGAATACCATATTTGGTATTCGAATAGATCATTCAAAAACGTGTTCTGGAACATTTTCTATGTTGAGGTATTCGAATACCCCTTTAGGTATTCGAATAGATCCTTAAAAACACGTTCTGAAAACTTTTCTAGGGTGTGGTATTCGAATACCTATGTGGTGTATTCGAATACACCACTCTGATTTTGAAATCTAACTTTAAATGGTCATAACTTCTTCATTTCTTATCCGTTTAAAGCAAATGACCAGTCATTGGAAAGATATTTGAGTCTATTTTCAAATGAAATAAGTTTCAAAACAAAATTCAAATTATTTTGAAAGTTATGATCAAAAGAGTAACCAAAGGTCAGATTTTTAAAACTCTAACTTGGCTATTTTTCATAAAATTGAACTATCATTATAACTAAACCTTCAAAACTTGTTTGTTGGTTATTTTAATATGTGAAAACCATTTTTAAATATTTGAAAACATATTTGAGATATCTAGAAGGCTTCTTACAAAAAGACCCTAAGTCTTATAAGTTATACCATTTAATTTTCCTTTAGACTTGGTCTTTGACATGATTTTGTTATTATCAAAACCTTCTTCTATAAATGAGATCTTTGCTTTCTTGTTGCAATGCTCACTCTTGGTACTTGAACTATACATCATCTTCATCATGTTTGTTATCATCAAAACTATTTTCCATGTCAGCTAGCCAATTACACCATATTTTCATAACTCAAACCTTTTACGAATTGATTTTCAGATTTTGAGTCGGGAGTCAGACATGTGATACCCTAGGGAGAGTGTTACATTTTGAACTTCTCCTTCTACAAGCTTCTAGACCATGACACCTAGGGGTTGCAAGGTGTTTATGCTTCTCCATTAAGCTCCCTTCCCATTAGTTCATCAAGATGAGTTAAAACTTCTCTATTAAGCTTGCTCTCCATTGGTCCTTTATGGTGAGTCACAAAGTGTGAGTCATAGCCACTATATTTGATTGGCTCCTAATTGGTTCAACCAAGGTGAGTCATAAGGGTGTGAGTCACATAGGTGAGTCATAACAGTGAGTCATAACGGTAAGTCATATAACGAGTCACCATAGTGAATCATAACAACGAGTCACCACGGTCAGTCACACATGGTGAGTCATACAGGTGACTCACATGATGAGTCATATGGTGAATCATGGCCACCATAGTTGACCACCATTTCATTAGTCCACCATAAAGCATGCATTTAAGAGCTTGCTGACTAGGTTCATCACTCAGCTCATGACTAATCACGTAGCAAGATATTTTCTGGTATCTATTATCCAATAGATAAATGCTACTTCTAATAAAATCAGTATTTATTGTCCAAATAATAAAATATACCCAGATTTTATTTGTCAAATAAAATCTCAGAAAAAGAAAATTTCGTAAACTGTTTTCGGTTTCGGGTTTAGTAAGCTCCCCGGCCCCACATTAATAGTCCAAAATTTTCTGATTTCGAAATTTTTTTATTTTTTCGAGCCCGCCCTGAGCCCACATATAGCCCAAAATAATAATAAAACAATAAAAATTCATAAAAATTTATAAAAATTCACAAAAATCATAAAAATTATAAAAATCATAAATATCAAGAAGAAAATGAAGATTCAGAATGTTACACTCTCCATTCCAATTAAGGGACTAAAGTTGGAATTGAATTGGCCAAAATCTAACGTCAGGGGCGGAGCTAAAACTTCAATGTGAAGGGAGCAAGACTAAACATATATAACCTGAAATAATAATAAAATTAACAAACATATAAAAGCATACTATATGAAACAATTTAACATAATATAAATTACACAAGAATATATATAATCAATATAAACTATTATCACATCTTTTACATATAAAACTAGTAGAGTCTAGTGTTGCCCTAGGGTCAACTTTTCCTGCCCAAATTGAGGGAAATTTAATATGACAACTTTTCCATTAAGTAAATTTTTTTATTGTTTCTCAAAATTCTATGCATATCTATTAATTAATTTGTGGTAATCTCTTCCCACTAAGTAAGATTTTTATTGTTTTTCAACATCCTATGCTTATCTATTAATTAATCATGATAATCTTCACCACGAACCACTCAAAGGTCCTGACCTTTGAATTAAAATTGGTAATGTAAACCTTTTTATATGGAAATAACCATTTGGTGGTTTTCCAATTATCTCATTCTCTTTGTCCTTGGGTTTCAGTCGTCCTCTTTCTTCATGTCTCTATCTTCGATGACGTTGTGCCATCTCCTTCTTTCAGAAAGTTGTAACCATCATTCCAAAACTCAGGTTTGTAATACTGGATTTGTACTTTTTTTATTTTCCTTTTCTCTTATACTCTGACCATCTCAAAATTTGATTAGGTTCATTTTATTTTTCATCTCTTCTCTAATATATATATTTTTTAAATTTTATGGATTGTATGTTGTATGCATGACCAACAATCCTTGATTCCCATGATTCTATTATGTAATTTTCCATAGCTTAATTAGGGCTTATCTCTGCTCTTGCGATTTAATGGTTTTCATGTGCAAACCATTGAAGGTATACCCTTGAATTCCAATACAGGTAATGAAACATTACTTTCTTTCTTTTAATTTTTTTACTTTACTAAAATTTATTTAATGGTTACAAAGCACAAAGTGCTAGAGAGCTTCTTTTTATGAATTACCCATGGTTGAAAACTGAGGTTTTGTTATTGGGAAAAGATTTTTTTTAAAAATTTTTTTCCTTCTCCTTTTTTTTCTTTTTTCTTCTTTTCATTCTTTTGAAATTGGTGGTGTTTCAAATAAAAGTTTTTTTCCTCTTAATTGTCTTTAGTTCCTGTAATGAGTTGGTATAGGAGGTTATTATCTCACGGAGTTCTGATTCTGAAGATTGCATGAGGTAGCTATTACATCCCTCTTCGTTGCTCCAAGGCCTCATATTTTTTTGAGTTCTAGCTCTTAAGATTGTGTTTTTTTTTTCTTGTTGTTCTTCCTTTTTCCACTTGGTTTCTTGGATTTGTAGTTTTTTCATTAAATTCTATTCATAATTTTTATTTTATTTTGAAGGTTTTAAGCCTTTCCCATTATTATTGAACCAAAAACCAATTACATGAATAATAAATTTCCTGTTGTGCCTTGCTAGCTCCTATTGAACTTGGTTCATTCTTTGAACTAAACAAATTAAAGGCCTTTTCTTACCACATATGTTTTCCTTTTTAATTGTTTGTGAGATGCATGGCGAGATTGCATTTGAATTAATCTTATATGGTAAGTTTGTCTTCTTTGGAGTGTATTTAAGCATGTTTAATTTTATAATATGGTTCAGATTAAGCTAAATTTCTTTCTCATCTTTTTTTGTTTCTTTATTGCAGGGTGACATGGTTATTTTGTTAATCTTCTGAACTAAATAGTAAGAAAAGATTTAAGTTTGTTACCACGTGGCCTCAATATTCAAGAGGGAGGGTGAATTGAGTTTATAAAATAAGTTCTCAAATCTTTCGCAAAACACTTGATTATTGATTTTCGTTGAAGCTATTGATGATTGAAGTGAATAGATAGATGAGATTGAATAATTCACTCACAAATAAATAAGACAAGATAGAAAGTATTCAAGCAAGCATATAAGATTAAAGTACAAATGTAAAGAGATGAGTTTAGAAGATTAAACACAAGGTTTATTCTAGTTCAGCCACCAATCCACTTGTGGCCTACGTCCAGTCCTCAAGTAATCACCTGAGATTTTTCACTATCTTCAAGCTTCAACAGGTGCTTGACAACCTTTACAAACTAGAGCACTAACAACACCTTGGAATGTCTCACCCTTTGTGCTTGAGCCTCAAAATAGGGATACCTCACCCTTTACAACCTTTGAGGGATGTCTCACCCTCTTTACAAATCAAGGGATACCTCACTCTCTTTACAAACAAGAGATACCTCACCCTTTTCTCTAGAGGGATACCTCACCCTCTTCACAAAGAATCAAAGTGTATATAAGATGAAACTCTCACAAGAGTAGATTACACAAATTGAAGCCCTATAATGCTCTTCAAGAATATCTCAAATATATACAAAAACAGAGCACAAATGATTCAAAGATTAAGTCATGGATTAGAGTGATTGAAAGATGTTTCTCAATTGTTGGTTAGCCATAAATGATGCCCCAAAATATATATTTATATGTTTCGACATTAAGGAGTCGTTGGGTGTATTAAAGGGTAGCATTTAATGCCAAGAAAATAGTCATTGGGCAATCGTCAGAATGGTAATCGACATACACAATTTCTCGAATCGATTACATGGCAGCTTTAGAATGTGTTCTAATTTCCTGAACCGCCAATTTTTAGAAAATATTCTCAATGTCTTGTTTTCTGCTTTTTCATGCTTTTGTATGAATGACCGTAAGTCATGGATTAGAGTGATTGAAAGATGTTTCTCAATTGTTGGTTAGCCATAAATGATGCCCCAAAATATATATTTATATGTTTCGACATTAAGGAGTCGTTGGGTGTATTAAAGGGTAGCATTTAATGCCAAGAAAATAGTCATTGAGAATTAGGCACTTTGTCTTAGCCTTTGATTCATCCAATGGCTTGGATGAAGCCAAGCAAGGTGTACCTTACACGATTACACAATTTAGCCATCGATTACATATTCGGCTCATTTCTTAACCATCCAACCATCCAAAAATTTTTCTAACCAAGTTCTAAACACCATTCTAAGAATGTGTTCTTGGCTTTTACCTAGAAGGTGAAATTTCATGCTTTTCTTTTCTCTCTTTTTTTCAAAGTTCTAAGATGTAATCGATTACCAATCTTGTGTAATCGATTACATGGCCTCTGTCAGACTTGTAATCAATTACAACCTCAGTGTAATTAATTACAAGACTTCTGCCATGCTGGTAATCGATTACATACTCAATGTAGTCGATTATATGACTTCTGTTTAGCGTGTAATCGATTACAACACATGTGTAATTGATTGCCTTGCCCTTAGAACACATTTTTCAAGCCAAATTAAGTATTTCTGAAGGTGAAACTTTCTATTTCTTTTCTAATTTTCTCTTCTTTTTCAAAGGTGAGAAAGCAAGCTTGTTTGATTTTTAGGTCTATGTTCATAAGGTAGAAAGAAGAGAGAAGACAATTCTTATCATCCCTTGATGGTGGTAGGCCAATTCTTACTTATATGAGATATTTTGTATGTGTTAGAGATATAAATGCATGTGTTAGGATTGTATGATAAAATATAGGATGTGAATAACATGTGTAAGTTTGCATGAGTGTTCCAAAGAACACAATCCAATAGCTCACGACAATGCCAAACTTGGATTGGACAAGATGTACATATGTTTTACACAAACCAAGATTAAAATCAACATATCTTTAAAATATGATCTTTGAATAATAATTTGATTTAAAAGGATCTTTGAAAAACCATTTGAAAATCATTAAGATACCTTGAGAGCATTTCACATTGATGTTCTAAGACTTATATCTAATATACCACTTTTGATCTTGGTCTTCTTGACTTTGTTATCATCAGAAACTTATTTGATATGCTTCAAGACATAAGCATTCACATTCTCCTCCTTTTTGATGATGACAAAATTAAAATTAAAAAGAAGATAAATATTTACATTTATTTATTTATCAGAGATTAAGCGCCACTCTCCCCTGTCATGTATGCATAAGATAAGGTTAATAAATTTTCATACAAATGCTCAAGGTAAGCTCCCTCATACTTATGCAATCACTAATCTCTCCCCCGTTGGCATTATAAAAAAGACATAAGCATTCAGCCAAAATTTCGACAACATTTTAGTAGGATTTTATGATTTCCAAAGTAAATCAACAGAATAAAACCATTGCAGGTCACAAACAGAGTATTGGCAATATAAACAGATCCACAATCATAGTAAAATCAGCTAGATCAAGGTAATATAAGATCTATATCAACAAAATTTTTAGAACGCATAAGCCAAAATATCCAGAGTCATGTACAACAAGGAATATGAAACAATAATAAAGCACTATGGGGTTAGTAAATACAATAAAAAACATCATGACTAAGCCCCAAGGTCACTGAGTCGCCTCATTGTCACTATCAAGATCCGCTGCCACATTAGTAAGATCCACATCATCGTCATCCGTGGCAAGATTGTCCTTAGAGCCAAGGATCTCCTCATCATCATTAGGATGAGCATCAGAAGGACCAAGGACCGAGAGTGATCCATCCGAAATAACTATGATGTTTTTTTTTTTTGGGCGAGAGAGGAGCGGAGGGGCGAGAAGTAGTGGGAGTACCATTCCGCAACTTGGGTAATTTTATTTCTCTCCTTGGTACATATCCACGTCCTTCTAAAAATCTTGGTCAAGATGTACAACATATTCCATTTCTCAGCGACGATCATTTTCGCACCAATAGATGTTTTTTTTTCGGGGTTATTGGGCGCATTGCCCCAGATATATATAACTCTTTTATTGCTTTCTTTATCGATAAAGACTTTTATCATATTTCTCGTCATCGTGAATTACTTTTTAAAACCCATGTAATTTTAACAAATATTCATTTATTTCTATGTCATTTTACTAAACACAATTAATTACAATGATTCTTTTCACAGACCTTGCCCTTAGAACACATGATCGAAAAACCATTTGAAAATCATTAAGATACCTTGATTTCACATTGAGTAATCCATCCTCAGCTCAAGATGATCCTCTTTTTGCTCAATGCAATCTATCCCGACTTCCACTGTGGTTGCCAAGGTGCGTATATCTTAAAGCAGTAGTTCCAAGGTAACTGGAGTTGTAGTAGGCTATTGACCTTCTTCAATGTCATTCTCAGCCTCACGAGGAATGTTACCGTCGCTTCCATGAAGAAGATAGTACCAACGGTTGTCAATCTTCTGTAGCTGAAGCTTTTGGAGAGTGTGCAATCCAATAGATTGAGGACCCTTGGAGTTAGTATCCTTGGCTTCCCTAGCTAGAGGGATATGAAAATGCTCTAGAATTACTATAACAAGCATAGCATAGGGTAGGGCATGATGTTTCTTTTTGGCCGCCAACATATGCTAAATAACATAGTGACCCAATTTATTGACCTATCTGAGTTCATGGCCCATAATGCAAGCACATCATCTCCCAACACTTGGGAATAGTTTCCTTCCCTAGGGACCAATCCCCTGGCCACAAGATAATGTAATACCATGTTTTCCATTATCAAACCAGTGGCCATTACCATCTTATTCCTTGGAATAGCATAACCAATCCTTAACAACGAGGTCAGAGCATGCTTATATTCATAATCATCGCCCTAACATTATCATTTCCATAGAAATTGGCACCATTATATATAAGTTTAGTCAACCTATACCATAAATCTCTATTGACCCGTAGGTAGGAATTGAACTATTACTCTCTGCAGTCTCGTTATGATCTTGAATACACATTGGCCACATAATTTATAATTATAATTATTTTTATGAATAATTTTAATTTGAAGTGGCTGTAGTTTGTGATCAGCATGATAATTGTGACCTTTATATTTTGAGTGCCTGTATAAGGGCCTAACTATATGATCACTCCCTGTTTGAAAGAGATTAGTCTCAAATCCAGAGTATGGAGTATCCAAGTAAACAAGAAAAAGAAAGAGTTAGACTTCCTAGGCACTCATTGTGATAGTCAAACTTCTTTTAATGATTTGGGAATACATAATGAGGAATAGTATAAAAAAGTTTTACATGTAGAACAGAATTAAGTCCTTTAAAAGTGTTTGTAAAACTGGTAGGTACCTCCTAACGACAACTTTAGTGTTTACTCCCTCCAAAAAAATCATTCTTTTATTTAATATATTGCAGTAAAATGATGTATTAACATAATGTAAAATGGAGATAGTGCCTTCAAATGAAGGCTATATATCGTGCTAGCAAGTACCTGTAGGCAAGCTTGAACTTAGGCACTAGCTGTGGCTTCATTTTCTCAAATCATAGATATCTATATATTTCCCATTTAGAAGGCATAGGACTGCAAAGGAGATATAAAACTTGAAGGCTAATTTCTAAAGAGTAAAATTATTAATGTTATCAAATTTCTGCAATAGTGATTATTTCTCAAATAGTGGGAATATCCATATATTTCCCATTTAGAAGGCATAGTACTGCAATAGTGATTATTTCTCAAATATAAGCAAGTATTAATCTGCAAGCATAGACATTTAGGAACTATTGGTTATACAATTGGTTGCTTTGCAATATTAATTCTTTCTATTAAAAAAATATTCTAGAATCCATAATTTTCTCTAATAATATTAAATCAGTTGTGAAACTTTTATATAAAATGATTCTGGTTTTTTATTTTTACAATCCACTCTTTAAGATTGTTTAATTTTTTAAGTTTTTTCTTTACACAAATATATCTAAACTATAAAGAGAAATACTTAACATCATGCGATTGTTTAATCTTTAAAATTATCCAAATCTTTCTTTCTCTTAAAAAACAAAGGAAAAAATTAGAGGAAGCCCAAGATATATAGTATTTTAGTCTCTTTATTTTTTTTACGTTTTTCAATTTTAAATTATATTCAAGATGATTGTTGCATAGACAGTTCTATTATAATTTAAAATAAATTTGTTTAAAGAAATAGACAAATCACACGTTACAAACTCAAAAGAGATTTTGTATAATTTAGCGAATAAACATAGTCATGCACAAATATATATATAGGATCTTACTTTGGTGAGAGAAGTGTTTATTGTAAAAGGTGAGAGAAGTAAATATTGATTATTGGATCTTACATGAATGGTCAAGATTAGAACATAAATGCATGTGACTTTTTTAAGTGGTCACGTGACTTTTAAGTAATTTTTAATTTTGACCATCTATGTATGGTTGTATGGTCAAGATTTATTCCTCTCACCCTCTCACAATAAAAACTTCTCTCACTAGATATATAAATGCATTATGGTTAGATTGAATGTTTTGTGTAAGTATCGTTACCTTTGAAAAAGACTAATAATCATTGGTTTCCTTTATTCGTTATCCAGTTATCTTAGCTTTAGCATTGGACAAATCTTGGATTGCTTTGTCACGAAATGCACCTCAATATGAAGAAGGGCTTAAGGGCTTTCTAGATTTTGCACTTGCACATCGATCAGTTGATGGTAGAATAATATGCCTATGTCCTAGTTGTCGTTTCAATCAATGGGAGATTAGAGAAGTGGTCTATGATCATTTGCTCTATAAACCATTTCCTAAAGGGTACACTACTTGGACCCGTCATGGGGAGTTAGCTACAAGAGAAGATATTAATATTAATAGGACACATGTATTGGATGAGACTTTGCCTTGTGTTTTTAATTACTGCCAACAAGTTTTAGTTTTATTGTTGATTGGATATTTTCTATTTCAGTTTCTTGATCAAGCCAATGGTGAAGGTTCACTAGCAGGGGGTGCAAGACATTCTTCATCATCTAGCCACGAACCACGTTCACATCAATAGATGATACCTTTTGTATTTAGCTTATGAACAACTACATGTTTGTTTGGGGTAGTAGTTTTTAGAACTATTTGACAATCTCATGAACATTTGGATATTTCAATACTTGTAATAGTTATTTTGCTACTTAATTTAGTACAGTTAATGTGTTACTTAACTCATTACAATGTCATTTATTTTTTTATTATATTTAATTTGATATTTGAAGTATTTGGAGTGTATTTTTTATGTGTTGTTGAATAATGATTATGAACAGGTTAAATATCAAATGTAAAATCGAGCTAAATACGAAAAATAAATGGTTTTTGGTAATATTTTAGTCAAATAGCGACAATTTAAAACCGCCACTAAATTAAATGAAAGTTTATTATTCTGACTTTAGTGGCGGTGTCAATAGTTCGAAATTATAGTGACAGTTTTAAACCGCCACTAATATATTTAATTTTTAGCCCTCCTAAGTCTTTTGCGGCAGTTGCAAATTGCCACTAAACTTCAAACAATTTAAAAATACTAAACCGCCACAAAATATCAAGAAATTGTTAAAACATTTCATCCTTTAGTGGCGGTTACAACCGCCACTAAAGAATCAATTAGCGGCGGTTATTCTCGCGGTTGGTCATAACCGCCACAAATGAACCTCGCGGCGGTGTAAATTATGGCGATTAACAAATTGCCATGAACAAAATTTAGCGGCAGTTATAACCGCCACTAAATGCCTATTTAATCACCACAAAATGCCCATTTTTTTGTAGTGTTTAGTTGTAGAGGATCCCTATATTATCAAAATTTCAATATTGTAATCATGGGTAGTTATAGGTGCTAATATTCCACAAGATCATGGTTGGCAACAACAGATATCATTAGTATTTATCCAGTGTGCAAACCTCGCGGTAATGTCCTTGCTACCTAATGTCGTGGTACGATATATATAAAACTAGGAACTCATCTATCTAGTTAATCCAGCCGAGGACATCAACGTCGGATCCCGACATACTGCGGGCCAGATTGATTCACGAGATATGATCCCGGATTACAGTCCAGAACAATTGTCCCTAGTTTGGAGCTAAGATGGGACAACTGAGTGTTAAGGTACCAAGTTTGAAAGAAGCACACGACACACAATGAACAAAGGAATCCAAGTCAATCAATATCAGATCTTCATGATGTTTTCCAAAGGGCCAAGGTCCGTTGTGCATTTGTAGAATACCTCTGAGGTTGGCGTGTAAGACTGGGATCCAAGGTGAATTGTTTGTCATTCCGCCATCTGAGGTATATCTTTGGTTGCCCCCATGCATAGTTCACGAGGTTTTCGTCATTTCCTATAGCTTTACTCTATAGCTTGTAACAGTCAAAGCTTACTTGGAAAATTGTTACTTTGACTTTATTAGGAATTAAATATTCCTTAAAAGAGGATAGCAGTTTCATGTTGTTTCCCAACTATTCGCTACTTATATGACCAATCAGAGTGAGAGAACATTAAAGTGCGGCTTCCAACGTGCAATCACTTCACCTTTTCAGGAGTCAATCAAAATGCTTCGTTCCTTTATAAATAGGGAATGTTTGCATTGAGGCTGACATTCTTTCTATTCTGTGGCTTTGTTTGAGAATGTTTTATCTTTAGAAAGTGATTTCTCTCATATTTTTTGTATGCATGCGGTGGGTTTTGCCCCCTACTGAAATCATCTTCTTGTTTTTTCCAAAGTATTTAAAGGTATTTACTTTTCTTGCAGCTGGTTCCTCTAGTGAAGGCCTTTATTTCTCTGCATAATGGCTTAACAAGGACCAAGTAACCGTTCTAGGTGAGCTGGCCAATATGCATCTGGGCAGCAGAAGCCTTTCTCTCCCGGTGTACGTGGGATTATACAACCCTTCTGTATATGCTGAGGAAGTTTGCTGCTTCTTGTGTAGTTCTTGTGATGCATGAAGACATTCCACACTCCTTCCTCATGTTTCCCAGGCGGCTGTGGAGGCACTTGTCCAAGTTCTTCCATTGCTTTCATATTTTCTCTTCCTAAGTGCAGCGAGATATGCATGAGGACTCCAAGTTTTGAAAAAAATCCCTTTGAGCAACTTGGGGTGATTTGAAGCAACTTGGAGTAATTGTGAAGCCTACTGTAGTTCAGGTGGAACAATCTTTTGAAGTGGAGCAATCTCTAGTTGGTTTGCCAGAAAGAGATGGGTGCTGGTTTCTGGAAGAACCTTGGAGGTGGCAATGATCGGTGGCCATCATTGTCAATGATGCCTTATCTTTCTAGTGGGCATTCTTGACCTTTTTTTTCGTATTGGAGGAACTTTTAATGTATTCTTTTTTGTTAAAGCTAACGATGTATGAAATGTGAATGATAATAAAATTTCTTTTTTAAATTTTGTATCTTCTATTTTCAATTTCCGTTCTCTGCTATATCTTTTTCATTCGGGGTGAGTCTAATGTTCAACTTTTAATGATGTCATGTTGCCTTCAACTTGGTACTTTGCTAGTACAACGAAGTGGCAAGATAAAGTTTCTATGCCCCTAGGTGACGACATCCGTGCTTCAATTGAAGTCGTGGTTCGTGTTATCGCATGAGGTTAAGAGTTTTATCCTAGGGACGTTTGACCAAACCATCTGACCTTCCTAGAAGTGTTGTAGTCTGGACTGATTTCACGTTATTTGTTCACAAAGGGACATTCTGGGTGTAGCTAGGGTCTGTAGAAAAAATCTGAGATCTGTGGAAAAAATCTGGACTTAATGATAAGCTTATATTTTATAGTCTTATACTTTATAAATTGTGATGATTTACCCATATTTATTGATGAATTCGAGATGGATCCCTATCATTGTCTTCGTTTTTGTAGTTTAACAGAGATTTAACACATTTTGAGTGAAATCAAGCGAAGACATCAAGTTTCCAAGGCAAAAGAGGACCATTTTAGCTTAGACAGGACCCTGTGTCAACTCAGAAGTGATTTAGGAGTTAGACATGACCCTGTCTAACTTGAAGATAGCTTCTGACTTGGAGACACGACCGTGTCTCATTCACCGTTGAAGTTACGCAAATTTTCTATCTCACACAATTGTGTCTTAATGGATTGAAGCTTCTAACTTGGAGACATGACCATGTCTCTTGGTCACATGGCCGTGTTTAACTTACGGTGTGAGTTACACTATTTTGGAGACACGACCGTGTCGAAGGGAGACACGACTGTGTCGAAGGGAGACACGACTGTGTCGAAGGGAGACACGACCGTGTCGAAGGGAGACACGACCGTGTGTCTTCTCCTGGCATGAAAAAAGGTAGTTTTTTACCCAAATCTTTATAAATAGAGACAAACCCTTAAACCTAGAAGATATTTTTGACACTTTTAGACTTTGAGAGGCAAATTAGAAGAGAGAATTGCTACGAATCTTTGGAGGATGGCTTCGAAGGGAGGATTTAATCCTTGAAGGCTTAAAGATCATAATCAACGTAAAAGGGGTTTTGATCTCTCTTTCCCTCTAGTTTTCCTTTTTCTTTGGGTTTTCTTTCTATGGGTTTATATCTTAATATGGGTTTGAATGTATTGAACATGAGTATCTAAACCCATAGCTAAGGTTATGGGGGATCTTGTTTTCCTTATTATTTAGATTTAATTTCTAATTTGATTATGGTAATTTCTTTTTGGGTTTATCATATTGCTTGTATTCTTGTCAGAATTTGATCACTTTTGGCATGTGTTAATTCATTGTTTGACCGGCGACCATCCGCATTCAATGAGTGGACCTATATGGTAAGCCTAGGATTAGATTGGTAAATGACCAAACATCGATTTATCCTACCAATGGAATTGACGGTATGTTAGTTCATCTCTTGAATTGAAGCTTAATGCATTCTTGATTAATTCAACTAAATGACCAAATAGGTGAATTAAATTAGGAATATAATATTGTTTCATCCATGACCATTTGGATTCAATAACAAATAAGAGAATATTAGCAAAAGAATTACCTTAATCATAATTAAAAGAAAATTTGAATAATTGGATTCAAGTGAACCTTGCGCCCTAGTTTCCCTCTTATTGATTTATCTCTACATTATTTGATTGTCCTTTTTCTTATTCTTTATTTGTTATTTGATTTTATTTTGAATTTCTCATACTCTTTCGATTGTCTAAATAATAAAAGAGTTTTATGAAACTAGTAATTACCGCTTATTCCTCATGAGATCGATAATTGCGACTCAAGTCCTATATTACTTGGCGATAGAGTGCACTTGCTCTTAGTGTATTTACGCGTATAAAGTTTTTGACATCGTTGCCGAGGAATAAGTTTGGTAATATTAGAGGTGAAAAGCTCTAGTTAACTTAGATGAATTTTTATTTTATTCCTTATTTTATTTTATTTTTCATTTTATTTGTTTATTTTTATTCGTGAGTCTTTTAATTTATTTTTATGTTTATTTATTTTTATTTTATTTATTTTATTTATAATTTTATTTTTAATTAATTTGTCACTTCATCTCTTTGTTTATTTTTCTTCTTTATGCTTACTCAATCTCAGTTTCCTGATTTGACATTTGATCCTAAAATTGAGAAAATAACTCGCAAGTTAAGGAAGCAATCTTTTATTACAGTTGTGATAGAAGATACAAACAAGATGGAGAGACAACTAGTCGTTGAGAGGAATTGTGAAAAATGAGCTACCCCAACAGAGAGGACCATGCTTGAGAACTCCATGCCTACTGTTGAAGGGTATGGAAGGAGTATTATAAGATCAGCTGTAGCGGCTAATAACTTTGAGATCAAACCAGCATTGATCTCTATGATTTAGAACTCTATTCAGTTTGGTGGATTACCTTCGGATGATCCAAATCAGCATTTGGCCAGGTTCCTGCAGTTGTGTGATACGATCAAGTACAATGGGTGACAGACGATGCAATCCGATTGCGACTCTTTCCTTTCTCTTTTAGGGATAGAGCGAGTCAATGATTAATGTCACTACCAAGGGGTTCCATCACCACATGGGATCAGTTGACACAACAATTTTTGGTTCAGTATTTTCCTCCCTCTAAATCTGCTAAGTTAAGAAATGACATATCTTTTTTTTGTGCAGTTTGACATGGACACTTTCTATGAAGCTTGAGAGCGCTTTCAAGAGTTGTTAAAGAGATGTCCACATCATGGATTTCTTGTATGGTAGCAAGTTCAAACTTTTTACAATGGTTTGTCGCCTGCAAACCGTTCACTCATTGATGCTGCTGCGGGAGGTACAATATAGAGGAAAACACCTACTGAGAGCCAAGCACTGATTGAAGAGATGACGCTAAATAGTTATCAATGGCAGAGTGAGCGCCAAGTTCCCAAGAAAATAGTAGGTGTGCATGCTGTTGATTCCTTTACAGCCATTCTGAGTCAATTGGAAGCTTTGACAAAGAAGGTTGAGACTTTGATGGTGACAAATAGTGCAGCCCCATCAATCATATGTGAAGCATATGGAGGACAGGGTCAACAAGTTCAGACTGTCAAGTTAGTAGTCCTTTTGCCCCTGAGCCTGAAGTAGTGAATTTTGTTAGTAATTCTAACCGACAACAGTACAATCCATATACCAATATATACAATCCCGGTTGGAGGGACCACCCTAGTTTCAAATGGGGAAATCAACAGGGCTATCAACAGAATCAGCAGAGAGCTCCGCAACCATCTCCAGGTTTCCAAGCACCTGTAGAGAAGCCAAGCTTTGAAGATTTGGTAATGAAGTGCATGTAGAATTCTGAAGCCATATTGAAGAGTGTGGAGACCCAGATAAGTCAGTTGGCCACATTCATGACAGCAAGGGCACCAAGGACATTGCCTAGTACTACTGAGACTAATCCAAAGGAACAGGTCAATGCAATTATCCTGAGAAGTGGCAAGACTTTATATGAGAAGGCAAATGAATCACTTAGCTCGTCAGGAATTGAGAAAAATAAAAATGATGTTTTTACTGAAGATGTCTTAATTCAAGATGACAATAAAGAGAAAGAGGCTGAGAAGAAAGAACCTAAGTGGCAAAGAGCGAAGAAGGATCGTGAGCAGAGCATCGTATATGAACTATCACCATATGCCAAGACCCCATTCCCTCAGAGGCTCAAGAACACTCAGCCAGATAAGGAATTTGCTAGATTGCTGGACATGTTCAAGAAGTTGCAAATTAACATTCTGTTTGTTAAAGTTATCTCTCAAATGCCCAAGTATGCTAAGTTTTTGAAGAAAATACTTATAAAGAAACATAAGCTTGAGGATTTTGAGACGATGTGTCTAAATAAGGAGTGCTCTGCCATTCTTTTGAAGAAGTTACCCCCAAAATTAAAAGATCCAGGGAGTTTTACTATTCCTTGCTCTATCGGTAACTCTTATTTTGAGAAGACATTATGTGATTTGGATGTTAGTATTAATTTGATGCCTTTCTCTGTGTTTAAGAAATTGGGAATGCAGGAACCAAAGCCCACCAACATTTCACTACAATTGGCACATTTCACTACAATTGGCTGATAGATCCTTCACTTACCCTTGCGGTGTGGTGGAAGATGTTTTAGTAAAGGTGGATAAATTTATTTTCCCAGTTGATTTCGTGGTGCTAGACATGGAAGATGATGCTGATATTCCTCTCATTCTTGGAAGACCATTTTTGGAAACTTCAGGAGTAGTGATTGATGTACCTCGAGATGAGCTTATCTTGAGAGTGGATGAAGATTCTGTGACCATAAATGTCTTTAGGGAGGTTAAATCTTCTAATGTCAAATCTCCACGCCTCTATCAATTCTGTTCAAGCTAAGAAGCAGGAAGTCTTAGCTATCAAAGACCCCCACCATCATATAATGTTGATGTTGATTTTCTGGAAACTCAAGTTGCTGAAACAGATAAAGGTCCTCTGATGATCCATGCTCCTTCACAGATTGACCATTCATTTGTTGATCGATTGAAATCACCATGGCCCAGCAGAGCCAAGGCACTTCCAGAGCAACTAAGTCCTTATTAAGCTCAAAATGTTTATGGAGGCACCTTTGTGAATGCATGTGTCTTGAAGCATGTCAATTGGTTTATGATGATAACAAAGCCAAAGATGAAGATCAAGTGCAAAAAAGAAAACCAAGATCAAAGAAAGAAATCAAGAGGTTTATTTAGATATAGGCATTAGAATATCAATGTTAAATGCTCTCAAGATATCTCAAATGATTTTTTAAATATGTTTTTAATCAATATGTTTTTCAAAGATCACTTTCTAAAAAGAGGTTGTCTTTAATCATGGATCATACCAAACATAGTTCAATATTGTTTAAATCTATCTTTCTTAAAGTTAGAAATGACATGAATCCTCATTTAGGCTTGAAAAATGTGTTCAAAGTGTAAAGTAATCGATTATACATGTGTGGTAATCGATTACAAGCTAAACAGAAGCCTTGTAATCGATTACATCAACCATGTAATCGATTACCAGAAAGTTAGAGGGCGTGTAATCGATTACACACAAGGTGGTAATCAATTACCATCTGTCCAGAAAGCCAAGAACACATTCAAACAGCCATGTAATCGATTACAACAACTATGTAATAGATTACCATCACGTCAGAAGGCGTGTAATCGATTACACAAGTTTGGTAATCGATTACCACAAGCCAAGAAAATCAAGAAACACGTTCAAACAACCATGTAATCGATTACAGCAACCATGTAATCGATTACCATCAAGTCAGAGGGTGTATAATCGATTACACAAGTCTGATAATCGATTACCACAAGCCCAAAAAGCCAAGAACACGTTCTAACTTCCATGTAATCGATTATCAAAAATGTGTAATCGATTACCAGTGTTTTGACAATGTCCAACAGCTATATTAGGTACATTAAATGCATGACTTTAATCTCGCAACGGCTCTTTAACTGCAAATCTCTTTAAATACAGATGTTGGGACATCATTAATGAGTGTTCTTGAACCTGAAACATCTTAGTTACACATCAAAACGAGAATCAATCCTTGAAATCATTTATTGCTCTATTTTTGACAAATCCTTGAGATACCTTCAGAGAGCATTCTAAGAGCTTCAATTTATATCATTTGCTCTAGTGAGAGTTTCATTCTATCAACCTCGATTACTTTGTAAGAAAGGGAGAGGTAATCCCTCCAAATTGTAAAGGGTGAGGCATCCCAAGGAGTTGAGTGCTCAAGTTTGTAAAATTTGTCAAGCACTTATTGAAGCTTGAAGATATAGTGAAAAATCTCGAGTGGTTGCTTGAGGACTGGACATAGGTCACAAGTGGATTGGTGGCCAAACCAGGATAAACTATTGTGTTTGATTCTCTAAACCATTCTCTTTATATTTGTGCATTGCTTATATTCTTACTTGATTACTTCTCTCTTGGTTGATTATTAAGCAATATCTATCGCTCTTATCAATTCATTCATTTCAAATAGTCAATAGCTTCAACGAAATTCAATAGTCAAGTGTTTTGCGAAAGAATTGCGAACTTGTTTTATAAACTCAATTCACCCCCCTCTTGAGTATTGAAGCCACTTTGTAACAAGTGGTATCAGAGTTAGACTCTTATATAAAGAGCTTAGCCGCTTCAAGAGAAAAGATGGCTTCAAATGATTTTTCTAATGAAGGTTCTTCTATAAATAGGCATCCCTTTTTCAATGGGGATGATTATGCATATTGGAAAGAAAGGATGAATTTTTTTATTGAAGCTATTGATATTGATGTGTGAGATGCTGTTGAAAATGGTCCTTTTATCCCCACACGTCTTGTTGATGGTGTTAGAACAAATACACCAAGAAATGAATGGACCGATGATGACAAGAAAAAGGTCCAATAGAATTTTGAGAGCCAAAAATATCATCACTACCTTCTTAGGGTATGATGAATTTTTTAGGGTGTCAAATTGTAAGACCGCTCAAGAAATGTGAGATACATTGCAAGTAACCCATGAAGGTACAAGTGAGGTAAAAAGATCTAGAATTAACACACTCACTCATGAATATGAATTATTTAGAATGAATCAAGGGAAAAGTATTCAAGATATGCAAAAATGATTTACTCATATAGTTAATCATCTTACTTCATTGGGAAAAACTTTTGTCAATGAAGATCTTATTAACAAAGTTTTGAGATGCTTGAGTAGGAGTTGGCAACCCAAAGTGACGGCCATATCAGAGTCAAGAAATCTTGCCACAATGATCTTGGCCACCCTCTTCGGAAAGCTTCAAGAGCATGAGTTGGAGCTAAATCGACTAAATCAAAATGAAGAGCAAGATAAGAAGAAAAAATGGATTGCTCTCAAAGCTACTTCTTCCCCAATTGAATATGAAGATGAAGATGATGGAAATGATCTTGACAATATTGAGATGAATGAAGAAAATTTCAGCCTCCTTGTGAAGAAGTTTGGAAGATTTCTTAAGAAGAAAGCAAATCAAAGAAGACCTCATTTTCCTCCTAAGAAGTCATATCAAAAGGGAGAAGGAACTTCATCTACTCCAACTTGCTATAAATGTGAAAAATCGGGGCACATGAAGATGGAATGTCCGATTTATCAAAAGAAGATGGAGAAATTTGAAAAGAAGCCTTTTAAGGAAAGAAAAGGAAGGATAACATACATTGCATGGGAAGACAATGATATGGATTCCACCGATGATTTGGAGGATGAGGAAGCTCATCGTTGCCTTATGGCAAATGGAGATGAAGAAGAAGAAAGTGAAACCGAGGTAACCTCATCTAATCTTAAACTATCACCTTCATATAGTGAATTGCAAGATGCATTTCAAGAATTGCATGATGAATCCATAGGGCTCACTAAAATGGTTTTAACTTCCAACAAAACAATCTCCTTAATGACAAACAAAATTTCTATTTTAACCTAGGAGATTGAAGAACTTAAAATTGAAAATGAGACTCTTGGACTTATTGATGCTAACTCATCATACATGATTTGTTCTTCACATGATAATACACCCACACCCTCAACTTGTTCTTCATGTAATGCACTTGAAAATGAAATTGAGGACTTGAAAAATACTTTTGCAAAATTTACATTGGGAATGGATAATTTGAATATGTTACTAGGGAAACAAATGTGTGTTTTTCAAAAAGTCGATTTGGGATATAATCCAAATAACCATAAAAAATCTTACAATAACTTCTTTGTTCCCTCTAGAACATCAAGTACCCCCTCTATCAAATGCTTTCATTGTGGAAAGAAAGGACATAGTGCATCTATATGTAATGCTAGAAAGAAAAGAAACACCAAAGTAGGAACTAAAATGGTTTGGGTTCCTAAGGGCACCGTGCCTATTTCTAACACACAAGGACCCAAGACAATTTGGGGACCAAATATTAAAACTTGAATGTGTGTTGTAGGTGTGCTTGAAGTCCAAAAGCTCAAGTTGGTATCTTGATAGTGGATGCTCCAAGTACATGACCGGTGATAGCTCCAAGTTTTCCTTCCTTGTACCCAAGAAGAGTGGTCATGTGACATATGGTGACAACAACAAAGGAAAGATTCTTAGAGTTGGTAAAGTTGGTAAGATCCCTTCTTCATCCATCGATAATGTGTTGCTTGTTGAAGGACTCAAACATAACTTGCTTAGCATTAGTCAATTGTGTGATAAGTGGAATAGAGTAATATTTGATTGTAATTGTTGCATAATTAAAGGAAAGGATGATAAGCATGTTAAGTTTATTGGTCATAGGGTCAATAACATATATATGATTAGCCTTGATGACATTTCCTGAAATGATGCTAAATGCTTTATGACCAAAGAAAATGATTCATAGTTATGGCATAGAAGAATTGCTCACATTCACATGGATCACTTAAATAAATTAGTTTCTAAAGAACTAGTAATTGGTCTTCCAAAGCTCAAGTTTGAAAAAAATAAACTTTGTGATACATGTCAAAAGGAAAATAAGTAAAGGTCTCTTTTAAAACTAAAAATGTGGTTTCAACTTCTAGACCTCTACAACTTTTGCACATGAATCTTTTTGGTCCATCTAGAACTATGAGCTTTGGTGGAAATTACTATGCCTTAGTGATTGTGAATGATTTTTCTAGGTTTACATGGATATTATTTTTGTCTCACAAAAATGATGTTTTTCAATCATTCAAAAAACTTGCTAAAGTGATCCAAAACGAAAAAAAGTTTTTGTATTGCATCCATAAGAAGTGATCATGGTGGTGAATTTGAAAACCATGAATTTGAAACCTTTTGTGATGAACATGGCATTGAGCATAATTTTTCGGCCCCTAGAACACCACAACAAAATGATGTTGTAGAAAGGAAAAATTGAATTTTAGAAGAAATGACAAGAACTATGCTCAATGAGGCCAACCTTCCTAAGTATTTTTGGACGGATGCGGTTAACAATACTTGTTATGTTATGAATAGGGCTCTAATAAGGCCAATTTTAAATAAAACTCCCTATGAATTATACAAAGGAAGAAAACTAAATGTCTCACATTTTCATGTTTTTGGATGTAAATGCTTTGTTTTAAATAACGGAAAGGATAACTTGGGGAAGTTTGATGTAAAATATGATGAGAGAATATTTCTTGGTTACTCTATACATAGTAAGGTCTTTAGAGTTTATAACAAATGAACTATGACTATAGAAGAATCTATACATGTTGCATTTGATGAAACTAACCCAAACGAGCCAAGAAATGAGCTTGTTGATGATGTTACAGAAATCCTTGCAAGAAATCACCTAGAAAATCATGAAAAAGAAGTCAAGAAGCAAGAAGAAAGCTCATATGGTTCCCCAAGACAAGAGGACTCTCAAATCATGGATCTTCCTAAGGAATAGAGAACATCAAGATATCATCATCTTGTCAAAGTGATAGGTGATATATCAAAAGGGTAATCACTCGTAACTTTCTTAGAGATGCATGTAACCATATGGCTTTTGTTTCTTAAGTTGAACCTAAAAACATAAATGAGGCCATTAATGATGAACATTGGATCTTGGCCATGCAAGATGAACTAAACCAATTTGAGAGGAATCAAGTTTGGGAATTAGTTCCAAGGCCCAATGATCATCCCATAATTGACACCAAATAGGTCTTTAGGAACAAACTTGATGAAACAAGCTTAATAATAAGAAAAAAAGCTAGACTTGTAGCTAAGGTTTATAATCAAGAAGAAGGTATAGATTATGAAGAAACATATGCTCCCGTAGCTAGACTAGAAGCCATTAGAATGTTACTTGCATATGCTTGCATCATAGATTTTAAACTTTTTCAAATGGATGTCAAAAGTGCCTTTTTAAATGGTTTCATACAAGAGGAAGTGTATGTGGATCAACCTCCCGATTTTGAAAACTTTGAATTGCCTAGCCATGTTTTCAAACTTAAAAAGACCTTGTATGGCTTGAAACAAGCTCCTAGAGCTTGGTATGAAAGGTTAAGCAAGTTTCTTTTGGAAAATGACTTCTCTAGGGGAAAGGTTGACAATACTCTTTTAATCAAACATAAAAAGCATGACATTCTACTTGTTCAAATATATATTGATGATATTATATTTGGTGCTACTAGTGGCTCTCTTTGTAAAGAATTTACTAATATTATGCAAAGTGAGTTTGAGATGTCCATGATGGGACTTTCATAATATTATGCAAAGTGAATTTACTAATATTAGCTCAACTTCTTCCTTGGTCTTCAAATCAAGCAAACAAGGGATGAGACTTTCATAAGTCAATCCAAATATTGCAAGGAGTTACTCAAGAAGTTTGGAATAGAAAGTGCCAAGCAAATGGCTACACCAATGAGCACTTCTTGTTACTTGGACAAGGATGAAGGAGGTAAATCGATAGAAATCTAAGTATAGAGGTATGATTGGCTCACTCCTTTACCTTATGATCTGTCGATTATTTTTATATCTTGAGTGTCTTATGTTTGATCTAATTGGACTTCATGTGTGTTTAATTGTTAACTTTTAGCTAAGTTTCTGGATATAAAGTTTAATCGAATTTTTATTGTGAAACTATGCTTAAGTATGTTTATAAGCACTCATAATTGCATTGTGTTTTTCAGGAGATCAATATCACCCCTAGAAGCAAAGAAAGAGAGAGGAATTTAAAGAAAGTAAGTGACACGGGGTGGGCCGTGTCCTTCTCTGGATTTTCAACATGGACCTGACCAACAACACGGCCCGTGTCATATGACACGGGGTAGGCCGTGTACATCTCTGTCTTCACAAGAGGATCCAGTTTTGAGCATTGACCATCAACACGGCCCGTGTCACATGACACGGGGTGGGTCATGTTTCTCTCTGACTTGTAAAATACTTGAATTTGTGTTACCAGAACTTGACACGGGGTAGGTCGTGTCAAATGACACGGCCCGTGTCATCGCATCAGAACATTAGATACAAATTCTAATGATGTGTTAGGTATCCAAAAATATAAATAGAGTTGCCTAAGGTCATAAAAAAGGAGTCTGGACTGGGAAACTGCCAAGAGGCTAAGGAGAAGACCAAGAACAAGGGAGAAAGAGATTGGATCGAAGATTGGAGTCTCGGGTTCGAGCAATCAGAGATTAATCATCCCCAACCTTTGGAAACTAGTTTGATATTTAGTTTTCTACTGCACTTTTATTCTTGACAATGTTGTTCTTCTATTATTCTTTTGGTTTTGAATTTGCCATGTGTGGCTAGTTTTCTTATATGGTTAAGGGAAGATGAAATCCTAGTTTTGATTATGTGATTCTTGCATATTTTCTTATATCAATACAATTGTATTTTTATTCATATGTTTCTGTTCTTAATTTAGTATAAAGGTTTTTATACTCTTTGCCAATTTTGAAAGTGGTAAAACTAGGATTGCTATGTGCAGTTACGGTGGTAGGACTAGTGAGGGATATGATCTAAGTAATTTAATCCTGGTGTGTGATTAGATCTTAGTGTGATTGGTTTTCTAAATCTTAATGCAATCAATAGGTAGGTGTAAGAGCGGTTGCTTTACAAATAACTATTGATTAGGGATTGATTTGAGCGGTTGCTGAATTAACCAAAACTTAAGGAAAACAGAGAATTAATCTCACAATCACATAAAAACTTAATTGATCATGTTGGTATAAAGGATATGTGGGCTAGCATAATCATATAAATCTAGTGGTGGATTCCATCTCTTAACCATTGCCTTTTAATTGATTTTTCAGATTATATTTACTGTTTTTGTCTTGGATTCAATTTCTATTTTTAATTTTAACAAACAAAACCCCCGTTTTATTATTTACTGTTTTTGAGTGTTTAAATTAGGATTCAACTTATAGTGTTAATTGAATTAGTTCTCTGTGGATCGACCCTTGCTAACTACAACTGGTTGCAAGGTTTTTATTTTTGGTGGAACTTGGCAACTGATTTTCATTCTAAATTTTAATCATAATCCACACCACACCACACCACCTTACCGCTAGTAGGCCGGATATAATGTTTAGTGTATGCATGTGTACTAGATTTCAAGCAAATCCTAAAGAATTTCGCTTATGTGCTGTAAAACGAATTATGAATTATCTAATAGATACTTCACAAATGGGGTTGTGGTAACCTAAGGGTGCTTCATGTAGCCTAATTGGTTATTCTGACTCCGACTTTGCTGGGTGCAAAATGGATAGGAAGAGTACTAATGGGACATGCTACTTGCTTGGAAGCTCATTAGTTTCTTAGCATAACAAGAAGTAAAATAATGTGGCATTGTCAACAGCTGAAGCTGAATATGTTGCAGCTGGAAGTTATTGTGCTCAAATCCTTTTGATGAATCAACAACTTCTAGACTATGGTCTTGAGCTGGATCACATCCCCATTAGATATGATAACACTAGTGCAATAAATTTGTCTAAAAATTCCGTTTTACACTCAAGAACAAAGCACATTGAAATAAAACATCATTTCATAAGAGATCATGTTCAAAAGGGTGATTGCATGCTTGAATTTGTGGAAACCACTAAGCAACTAGCTAACATTTTCACTAAACCTTTAGAAAAAGAAGCTTTCTATTATATAAGAAATGAACTTGGCATATTAGATCAATCATGCATAGGCTAAATTGCTCCATCATACAATGTTTTGCTGCATAAAATGCAAGTTTGCTGCATAAACATTCATTTGTCTGCATAATCATGACTTTTTGCTGCATTACTTTTGAATTTTAATCCAATATAGACTTGAGCGTCAGAGATTCCCCCTAAGTTGTTTTGCAGGTGGTTCCTCATGTCAAAGACCTCCAAGAAACTCAAAAACTTCATAAATCCATCCAAATGGGATAATTCTTGGTAAAAGTAGCAATTTTCAATGATTATGTGTTTTGGGTCACAATCTGATTGGATTATATGCTTGCATGATGTTTGGAATTGATTTGAGAAGCTTTGGAACTAATTTGAAAGGTTTAAAATTGATCTTTCACTATTTAAAATGCAAAATCTGAGTTTTAGTAGGCTGATAATCTATTACAAGACCTTTGTAATCGATTACAAAGGTTCTGTCAAGTAAGTAATCAATTACATATCACTGGTAATCGATTACAATAAACTCAGAACTCAGGTAATCGATTACACAAAAAATGTAATCGATTACAAGGTTCCCAGAAGCATGGTAATCAATTACACTGAAATTGTGATCGATTACAAGGGCAAACAGAAGGCTGGTAATTAATTACACAACTAATGTAATCGATTACACAAGAGTTTTAAAAGGATTTCTGACGCGCGAAAGGTCATTTCTTCAGAAATCTTCTCCTCTGCACTCACGAACCCCTCTCAACCCAAATCTCCTTTTCTCTCTCAAATCTCCACCAAATCTCCTGTTTCCACTTCTCTTCCACTCGGAATTCCTCTCCAAACAAAACCCAACCATCAAATCTCCTCCAAATCTCCCAAAATCTCAACCTAAATCCTTCATCTTTCTCCCCTTCATCCCCACGAGCCACACCACCCAAAACCATCCTTCTTCTATCCTTCCCTTCACCCACTCACCTCCAAACAATCTTCCCTTCATCCCTTTTTCACCCACAATCATCAAATGACTGAACCATCCCAATGTGCCAAACGTGCAAGAACATAGGTCATTATTGGAGAATCCTCAAGTGCTCCTCCACGAAACATTTCTGGGCTGGACCTCATTAGGCATTACTCCACCACCAAAAAAGCTGAGCTTTCCAGGAAAAACTTCTAACTGAGGAAGCTAATCTCGCCAAGGTATCTCACTCAGTCTTTTTGCACAAGTGAACCCTTGGAAAGTCTTCAATTAATTGAAAGGCTGGGATTGCTTGGGTTCTTCATCATTCATAAGGCCATATATCCCAATTTGGTTCGAGTGTTCTATGCAAATTTGAGGTATGAAGATCACTGTCTGATTTCTGAGGTCAAGAAAACTCTGATTAAGATCTCAAGGGAGGAATGGTGTGGGTTGACCAAGCTCACATATGCTGGGACAAGCTTCTATGGCAATGAAAATGCTTAGGGAGCTGAGTTTGAATATAAGAGTGCTCTGACGTCCCTGATTTGATCTGGTTATGTACTTCTGAGGAATAATAAAAGAGTAATGGCAACTGCCCTGACAATGGAGAGCATGGTACTTCATTATTTGGTTGTTCGAGGCTTAATTCCCAGAGGCGGGAATTATTCTCAAATCTTACGAGATGATATGGTGGTCTTATGGGCAATGACCACAGGCATGCCAATCAATTGGGCCAACTATATCATTCAGCACATACTGGATGTGAAAAAGAAGAAAAACTCTGCTCTTTCTTATGCTATGCTGGTGACAGCTATTCTGGAGCATTGTCACATCTCCTTGTCTGAAGAATCAAAGGATACCAGCTCCAAGGGCCCACAATCAATTAGCTTGCACACTCTGAAGAAGCTTCAACCGAGCAAAATAGATGGAAGATGGTACTATCTGGCCCATGGCAGCTACGGGCATATCCCTCATAGTCTGGAGTGTGATGATGAAGATGAGGACCAACAGACTGCACTAGCTCCACCAGCTCCACCAGCTCCAGCCTCATTGGATCTCCTACTTCAGGAAATGTAGAACTTTGTGACAATGGTGGAAACTCGGATGGACTGGATTGAGCAGAAGGTGGATCACCTTGAGCTGAGGATGGACTACTCCGATCAGGATCTTGCTTCTATACGTTCATTTCTGGAGGGCCCCAGACACACTTCACAGAGAGCTGTTGTTGCACCTACCACCTCCTCTGCTTCTCCTGCTCCTCTATCCTTCGCTGATCCTTCTGGCATTCCCGCTAGTGTTCCTACTGCTGATGAGGAACTTCTTGGTTCTGTGGACAATCACGAACCCGGTGACGATGATGTAGACCTTGGAGACGTTGCTGTGGATGAGGATAGTGATAGTGAGGCGACTGATAGTGATCATGGACCATTGCCATGATATTTTCTTTATAGTTCTCTTTTGATTGGTTGTATATGACTTTTGAATCTTTTTTTAGGGTTATAAAATCAGCTTAATATTTTTCTTATATATCTTTATTGATTTTATTGGATCTGATTACAAAGTATATTGATTCTCATATGCATTTGGATACTGGTTTGACTGGTTATAAACTGCTTATACTCTATTTACCTGGACTGTACTGGTTATTTTCTGTTGTTTAACACTTGGGAAATCATGAAAATCAAAGGAAATGCTACCAAAATTTCGGCTGAGTGCTTAATATGTTTTTGATAATGCTAGCGGGGGAGAGATTAGTGTCTTGCATAAGTACAGGGGAGCTTGATTTAAGCTATTACAATGAACATATCACTAACCCTATCTTATGCATACATTACGGGGGAGAGTTGCACTTAAATCTATGATATATATATATATATATAAATATATATATATATATATATATATATATATATATATATATATATATATATATATATATATATATATATGCCAACGAGGGAGAGATTAGTGTCTTGCATAAGTACGGGGGAGCCTGATTTAAGCTTTGACATGAACATATCACTAACCCTATCTTGTGCATACATTACGGGAAAGAGTAGCGCTTAAATCTCATATATATATATATATATATATATATATATATATATATATATATATATATGCAATTGTTTATCTTCCTTTCAATGTTCAGTTTGTTATCATCAAAAAGGGGGAGAATGTGAATGCATGTGTCTTGAAGCATGTCAATTGGTTTTTGATGATAACAAAGGCAAAGATGAAAATCAAGTGCAAAAGAGAAAACCAAGATCAAAGAAAGAAATCAAAAGGTTTATTTAGATATAGGCATTAGAACATCAATGGTAAATACTTTCAAGATATCTCAAATGATTTTTCAAATATGTTTTTAATTAATATATTTTTCAAAGCTCACTTTCTAAAAAAAGATTGTCTTTAATCATGGATCATGCCAAACATAGTTCAATATTGTTCAAATCCATGTTTCTTAAAGTTAGAAATGACATGAATCCTCATTTAGGCTTGAAAAATGTGTTCAAAGTATAAAGTAATCGATTACACATGTGTGGTAATCGATTACAAGCTAAACAGAAGCCTTATAATCGATTACCAGAAAGTCAAAGGGCGTGTAATCGATTACACACAAGCTGGTAATCGATTACCATCTGCTCAGAAAGCCAAGAACACGTTCAAACAACCATGTAATTGATTACAACAACTATGTAATCGATTACCATCAAGTCAGAAGGTGTGTAATCGATTACACAAGTCTGGTAATCGATTACCACAAGCCAAGAAAGTCAAGAACACGTTCAAACAGCCATGTAATCGATTACAGCAACCATGTAATCGATTACCATCAAGTCAGAGGGCGTGTAATTGATTACACAAGTCTGATAATTGATTACCACAAGCCCAGAAAGCCAAGAACACGTTCTAACTTCCATGTAATTGATTACCAGAAACGTGTAATCGATTACCAGTGTTTTGACAATGCCCAACAGCTATATTAGGTGCATTAAATGCATGGCTTTAATCCCGCAACGGCTCCTTAAATACAAATCTCTTTAAATACAGATGTTGGGACATCATTAATGAGTGTTCTTGAACCTGAAACATCTTAGTTACACATCAAAATGAGAATCATTCCTTGAAATAATTTATTGCTCTGTTTTTGACAATTCCTTGAGATATCTTTAGAGAGCATTCTAAAAGCTTCAATTTGTATTATTTGCTCTAGTGAGAGTTTTATTCTATCAACCTCGATAGCTTTGTAAGAGAGGGTGAGGTAATCCCTCCAAATTGTAAAGGGTGAGGCATCCCTTTGTTTAAAGAGGTTCAAGCTCAAGGGTGAGGCATCCCAAGGAGTTGAGTGCTCAAGTTTGTAAAAGTTGTCAAGCACCTATTGAAGCTTAAAGATATAGTGGAAAATCTCGAGTGGTTGCTTGAGGACTGGACGTAGGTCACAAGTGGATTAGTGGCCGAACCAGGATAAACTATTGTGTTTGATTCTCTAAACCCTTCTCTTTATATTTGTGCATTGCTTATATTCTTACTTGATTACTTCTCTCTTGGTTGGTTATTAAGCAATATCTATCGCTCTTATCAATTCATTCATTTCAAATAATCAATAGCTTCAACGAAATTCAATAGTCAAGTGTTTTACGAAAGAATTACGAACTTGTTTTATAAACTCAATTCACCCCCTCTTGAGTATTGAAGCCACTTGGTAACAACCTCCAAGGTCATAGACAAGGGAAGGAGTCACTGCTTCGAAAACAAGAAGGTGCCATCCTATTTCTCTTGCTTTAAGCCACCTTGACTTATATGAAGGAGGCAACGTCAAACTAATGACGTTAAACAAGCATTTCACAGGAGGCAACCTGTGTTTCTTCTTTATATATTTTATTTTCATTGTTTTTGTTATTTTTGTTATTTTTATTGTTATTTCTTTTAGTTACTACTTTTTTGTTTTGAACAAATCTTGTGATTTTTCAAGTTTTGTTGCAGCACTGACTCTTATGTTTCTTTTTTGCCTGACACTGTCTCACTTTTCATCAAGTTGTGTTATTCTTTTCTGTACCCTTTTATTTCTTTTTCTTCCACATTGAGGATAATGTTTATCTTAAGTGTGTGGGGGGGGTACTTTTAAAAAAATTGAACACTTGAGTATTGCTGGTAATGAGGTTGGAATTGTGTGTTAATTGCTTGATTTATTCTGAGCTAATAGAGATATATTTTTAATGAGATTTCATCATTCATGAGCTGATTTTGTGTGAAGCAATCTTGTTCAATTCAATAAAGTGAAATTTAGCATCTTAGTTGAAAATTAGTCTTGTCTGCTTACTTTTGTTCTCTTTATCAATGTAGCCAAAAAGTGAGCTTTGAACCTTAATGATTAGAGTTTTCATAAACAAAATCTTATTTTTCTTCTGGAGTGAGTTTTCTTTTGATTGATGTGCGCTAGAACTTGCTTTGATATCTTGTTGAGGCTTTCATGATTCATATACATACTTGAATATGATTAAGGCAATTAGGTTTTATTCTTTCTTGACTTTCAGAGTTGCATTGAAAAAAATAATCTATTAGTTACCCCATTTGAGCTTGAAATTGATTTCTTTGAATAACCGATTGAATGATTAGGTTGAACTCTTTGGAGCATTTGATGTATTGATTAAAAAGTCTTGAAAGATTGTTTTTGTCTTCAAGGGTTTAAAAAAAAGAGAAGAGAAATTTGAAAAATGGAAAAAGGAAAAAGAAAAAGTTTGCTGGTGAAGAATAATGATAATTTTGGGTTGGAAGTGAAAATTTGTTATACTTTTGTGCATTATGCTCTATTTGTTAGCTTTTTAACTTGATTTTGTTTTGTATTGATTTATCTTTGAGCATTTTTTTACCCTTGTCTATCTTTTTCTTACCTTTCATTTACCCTTGGCCCCGTTACAATCGAAGGAAGTCCTTTTGATTCTAGTGTTGTATGTGAACTTGGAAGTGGGGATGAGATTGATAAGCAAGCCTATGGTATTGCATTTTTCAAGAGAAATTTGAGTGATCTCTTTGTCCTTAAACACTTGAGCGATAGAAAGATTAGTGACCTCAATTGGTTGGTAAAGAGAAAAGTTGCAAGTTCGACCCAAACATCTAATTATTTTAAGTGCTAAATAATCTTTTTGAATTAGATTTGATTGCTGAACTTGAGAATTTTTAACTGTGAAATTTCCCTTGATTCATGTTTCTGGATGTTGAGCTTAATCTTATTTTTGATTCCTATTCTTTGCTTGAGGACAAGCAAAGCTCAAGTGTGGAGGAGGGGTTGAAAAGCCTATATTTTATAGTCTTATACTATATAAATTATGGTGATTTACTCATATTTATTGATGAATTTGAGATGGATCCTTATCATTGTCTTCATTTTTGAAATTTAAGAGAGATTTAACACATTTGGAGTGAAATCAAGCAAAGACATCAAGTTTCCAAGGCAAAAGAGGACTATTTTGGCTTAGACAGGGCCCACTGTCAACTCAGAAGCGATTTAAGAGTTAGATACAATCCTGTCTAACTTGAAGATAACTTCTGACTTGGAGACACGACCGTGTCTCCTTGTCACACGGTCGTGTCTCATTCACCGTTGAAGTTACACAAATTTTCCAGCTCACACGGCCGTGTCTTAATGGATTGAAGCTTCTGACTTGGAGACATGACCGTGTCTCTTGGTCACACGGCCGTGTCTCACTTACGGTGTGAGTTATACAATTTTGGAGACACGGCCGTGTATTCCCTCCTGACGTGAAAAGAGGCATTTTTTCACCCAAATCTTTATAAATAGAGGCAAACCCTCAAACCTAGAAGATATTTTTGACACTTTCAGACTTTTGGAGGCAGATTAGAAGAGAGAATTGTTACGAATACTTGGAGGATAGCTTCGAAGAGAGGATTTAATCCTTGAAGGCTTGATGATCATAATCACCATAAAAGGGGTTTTGATTTCTCTTTCCCTCTAGTTTTTCCCTTTCTTTGGGTTTTTTTTTTCCATAGGTTTATATCTTGATATGGGTTTGAATGTATTGAACATGAGTAGCTAAACCCATAGCTAGGGCTATGGGGGATCTTGTTTTCCTTATTATTTGGATTTGATTTCTAATTTGATTATGGTAATTTCTTTTTGGGTTTATCATAGCTTGTATTCTTATCAGAATTTGATCACTTTTGGCATGTGTTAATTCATTGTTTGACCGATGACCATTCGCATTCAATGAGTGGACCTATATGGTAAGCCTAGGATTAGATTGGTGAATGACCAAACGTCGATTTATCCTACCAATGGAATTGACGGTATGTTAGTTCATCTCAAATAGGTGAATTAAATTAGGAATAAAATATTGTTTCATCCATGACCGTAGGGATTTAGTAGCAAATAAGAGAATATTGGCAAAAGAATTACCTTAATCATATTTAAAAGAAAATTTGAATAATTGGATTCAGGTGAACCTTGTGCCCTAGTTTCTCTCTTATTGATTTATCTCTACATTGTTTGATTGTCCTTTTTCTTCTTCTTTATTTGTTATTTGATTTTATTTTTGATTTCTTATACCCTTTCGATTGTCTAAATAACAAAAGAGTTTTATAAAACTAGTAATTATTGCTTATTCCTCGTGGGATTGATAACTGAGACTCAAGTCCTATATTACTTGGCAGTAGAGTGCACTTACTCTTAGTGTATTTTATGCATATCACTTAACTGCAGAGGTTGTGTGACACTTGGTTTAGTTCACAATTGTCCCTTCAACTGCTATAACAGCTGTGGGATCCACATGGCACTCTTTTAACTGGGTGGACGTGGTTAGGGTTTTGTGCTCCATTATGATCAATTTTTGAAATTTGAGGCGTTTTGATAAAATTGTCCATTAATTGTCTTGTCCATATAAATAGGAGCCGAGGATGTGTCACTCATACTTTTACTGTTCCTGATCGTGTTCTAATGATTCAAGGTTTTCTGACGACCTTAAGGGGCAGAGAAGCATGGTAGTGAGTGGTTCTCAAGAGTCTTTCATTCTTTTCTTTCACCCAATTCCATTTCTCGCTCAAGCTATGCCATCTTCTGCCATTGTTTCTACCTTTTTCATTGTTCTAGAGGGTTTCTTTTGTTTTTGGGGTATTCTCTGTTTTCTTTTTTTAGTGAAAGAGTAGGGGAACCTGTGTTTCTTTGTCCCCTTGTTGATGTCGCTTTATGGAGCACCCCCTCTGTCATGTCGTGGACATTAGAGGTGTCCTTCAGAGGCTAAGACCTTTGTGGGAGCAGAGGCTGTATTCGTAATGTTGGATGATGGATATGGATATGAATCTTTAATGATCTTTTCCACAGTTCACCCTCTACCATGTCTGAATCTATTCATTCAATACTGTTGATTCTAACATTAACTCACTGGCCTCCATGGGTGTTTCTAGTAGCTTCACGGCGAGGAGAAGAGCTTCAAGGCGAAAGGTTCTAGCCGCCGAAGAGCCTTTAATGCTTGCCCCTATGAGGAATGTGTATTCTTGGGTTGGGGATGACGTATGGGACCATCTATTCGAATTTTCTTCTGAGGATAGTCTTAGAAAGGTCCTGGTCTCTTTACAACTGACAAAAAAAGGTGATCGGGAATGATAGTACCAGGTTTTGTCTGGGCCAGGAGGCGGGTCGATATTTTATGTTCTTATATGAGCCTCTCTATATTCGATTGAGACTCCGGATACCGTTCACCGACTTTCAAGTTGCAGTTCTTTGGACTCTTAATGCAGCTTTATCCCAACTCCACCCCAACAGTTGGGGAAACATACTTGCCTTCGAGAGGTTCTGCTGGGTAGTTGGACTGCGGTGCTCGGAGAAGGCCTTTTTCTACTTCTACACCCATTGGTCTCTCTAAGGTACAGTATACCAAAAAAACTGGATGACCCTCCAGTTTAGATCTAGACAGAAGGTTTTTATCGTTTTTCAAGAGAGCTTCAAAGAATTTAAGGGGAAGTTCTTCAAATTGACAGGAGCGCCAAGAACTAATTCATTTTTGTTGAAAGCTAATGGGGAGTCGGTGTTCCTGTTATACTAAACGCAACAAGCATGGAGCACTCCTCTTGGGTTAATTGAGAAAGACAGGCATCATCTTGATTAGGGAGATGTCGAGTGTGTTGATTTTATAATCAGATGGGCTAAAGATTATAGGCTCATCAAATGCAAGGATATTCTTAACACCCCCAGTGATGAATATATTTTTGCCTTGCTAGGGATGGGTTAGGTCATCGTTATCTGGGGTCCGCCTTTGATTCCCGTACTTTACATTTCATACTCAATTATTTTTTGACTTGTTTACTTTTCTTGTCTTGTTTCAGTGAGCATGGTGTCTGGACCTTCACTTATTGTCCTAAAGGCTTTGAGGGCAAGGAAAGGAGGGGCAGGACCTTCTAAAGCCCCAGCACCCATTATTCTGGGGTCCACCGGCCGGGATGTGGCTGTTGAAGTCCCCCTTGACCAATCAGACTCTCCTACCCAACCTCTTTAGAGGAGGAAGAGAAAGGCCATTGAAAGCTCCATGATTCGGAGCAAGAGAGTAGCAATGAAGAGAGATGAGGAAGAGCGGGAAGACCCTATGCCCATAATTACAGGGCACACAGATGGCAGGCCTGTTGTTGACGAGCGTCTCTTGAGTGATGAGGTGATGAAGTATATCACTTAGAGAAATTCGATCGAGACCCTGTCCAGGTTCCAAACCTTTTCACTTCGGGCCGCTGCTGAAGCTCGTTGCCTTGAGAGGTCCATAATGGAGACTGATAGGAAGATAGAAGATCAGTTGAAGGTAGTAGAAAAGGATGGAGCTCGGAAGCTTGCTTTGGCTCTTAAATAGAAGGAAGACGCTGAGAGGAGGGTCACTAAGCTAGAAAAAGAGCTAGCTGAGTCCAAGTCTACCAGGAAGAGAGAAAATCCAACAAAGCCATCGCCAACCTCGAGGCCCGTATAGCGCAACTAGAGAAAAAGAATAAGGAGTTGGACACAATCTCTGCGAGCATTGGTGGAAAGAAATTTCAAAATGTTGTGGCCTAAGTCCAACATTTCAACCTTGACGTCGTGCTGGCCTTGGAAGACCTAAATTCTAAAATGGTTTTCTAGGATGGACATTTTATGATGGCGGAGGAAGTTTCTCAAGCTGCTATCGAGGTCCCTACAACTAAGCCCTTGACTGTTGTGCTTGACTCGATGAGGTTGTGGATCCTGGAGGGAGATGGAGTTGAGGCTTGGTTTGTCTTTTCATTTGCCTTCCTTTGTCCCTTGCGTGAGACATTTTATTTTTGACAAGACAATTACCCCGATTGCCGGGGTGTTTTAATTTACTTCCTTTGTTGAATTCGCTTCTTTTCCATGGTCTGCATTGGGTCCAATGCCTATTATAAATATGCATTTGTTGGCTGCTTGAAGGACTTATGATTATTTTACTTTAATTAGAACCTTGGTTTGGGGTCCAACGCCCAAAATATTACGCATTCAGAATTCCACTTGACTTAGGAAAAATTTAAAATCGAGACCTTAGCCCGAGGTCCAACGTCCAAAATATTTTGGCACTTAAGATCCCACTTAACTTAGGCATAATTTAAAATAAAGACCTTAACCCGAGGTCCAATGATAACTGTCGAGGCTACCAAATTTAAATCAATTTATAATCGATTTACCCAATTACTTACAGCATAAGGTAACACCGAGTCAAGCTCATAGATTACTCTAATTATGAAATCAGATTAAGAGGTTAAATAACAGGGGAAGGGGTTTGCGAGATTTAATAATAGAAATAGAAAGTAATTAAAGAAGAGAAAACATAATTAAGAAAACAACCAATCCAAGAGAATTAACCAATCTTGATTTCAATCTATCCTTGATCTCTATAGATCCATTCAATTATCAACCAAATCCTTGATCTTAGATCATATCAAGATGCCTCAAAATGATCCATGAATCTTCTACTAGAAATGCTTCCAGAATTCAATTAATTAAGGTCAAAGAAATTAAGCATCTATCCAAAACCTAAATTAACTTAAAAACCAAGATCCAACCAAGCTAAACATTTCATCAAACATCTTTAATTCCTTGTTTAGTCTCTGAAATCATCTCTTTGCATATGGTAATTAAGCAATTAACATATGAAAATCTTAATCAAATTAAGCATTCAACCAAAATTAACAAAGAGAAGAAGAAGAAGAAGAAGAAGAAGAAGAAGAAGAAGAAGAAGAAGAAGAAGAAGAAGAAGAAGAAGAAGAAGAAAAACTTGATTAATAAATGAATGTATAACAATTAAAATAGGATCTCAAGATTAATCATCAAGAATGTCAATTCTTTGGATTGATTAAGTGTTATACCCCTCCATGAATGGGAGGGAAGAACTCAGAAAAAGAAGAGAAAACTAGAGAGAAAGGAAAGAAGAAAGATCTATAGAGAAGATGAAAAGTGTAGAATGAGATATGAGTCTCAGATTTCTGCTTCTACCTCCTATAACTAACCCTTAATTTTTCCTTACATGATCAGAATTCTAATGGGTACAAAGCTAGGTCAATTATGAAACATTAGGCCTAAACCCCATGTCAATTAGAGGCCTATAACTCAAGTTATGCTAAATTAAGTAGCCCAAGTCGTCAGCAACTTGTCTCTGTTTTCCAGCTGCAATTGCACCCCTAAAACAATGTAGTTTGGCTTAGGAGTCTTCATAATAGTTGTTGATTTGTTTGGGCTTGGGTTAACATCCATTGCATTCTTGTAACTCAAGTTATGGGCCAATGAGTGTGCAAAGGTCAAGCTGTTACTATCAGCATTCTAGCTCTTGCTTCAACTTCAATTTAAATTATTCAAATGTATGATTCAACTCCCGAGGTCTCATGAAAGTTGTAGAGATTTGTCTTAGATTTTCTATAAGACCAGAATTACATCAATCAGATAGTTGAAACTCATATTATATCCAAAATACTGACAATTGCTCAATAGACAATTTAAGACCAATTTATGCAATAATTTCCACAATGATTCAATTAGGCCCAATATCATAAAATGTGACAAAACTAATTTAATTAAGCTAAATTGAACTCTAAGACACCTAGTGAGAGGATCATTAAATGAATAAAATATATTGCTATCAAATTCTCCCACAATTTTTTGCACTCTTGGACAAAACACATAAGACCAAAATTAGGAAACAAGGAAAAGGCAACATAAACTCAAAAGCTAAAAACTCTAAAAGGCTCAATTTTCACAATTTCCAATGATATTCAAGAATGGAAAAAATTTGTAAGCAAGAAGAGCAACCAAAGATTCAAGGGATCAAAACATTCATGTGGTAATATTTCTTCACATCTCAAACCAACAAGCAATGTATCTTCAATTTGAAAAGCATAAATCAAGAATGATAGATCCTCATAAGATACACTCCCAATCCTTCAAGTGTTTACAAGATAAGTATTTCACTCAATTCAACTAATGAATATTGCACTACCATAAGCTTACTTATCTTCTACTTCTCCACTACTCAAACATATGCACACAAAAATCAAGAGGACTTTATTCAAGATTGTAATGGGGTCAAGATAAGGGAAGGAAATAATATGAATATGATAATCTAAATACCCAAGAGAATAAAAGAGCATTGGGGAGGAACTCAATTGATAAGCATGAAATTTTACCCCCTAATTCCATATAATGTGCATTCTCTTTACATATTCATTCTCTTATTTTTTTTGTTATTTATTTGATTTCTTTTCTTTCACAACATTCTTATATTTATTATTTTTTTCTTTTCATTTATTTTTTTTAATTGGCTCGTTTTCTTTCTTTTTCTTCCACCAAACGCTTTGCATATTGCACATCAATTTGCACAACCCCCACAATGTACTATTAATTATCCACAAACAAAAGAGCTCCTCCAATGAAAATGAACCAATGTTTTCCCATTTCCCAAGGTAAGGTAAAAATATGATTTTTCACATAAGACATGTAATTAGCTAAGACAAAGGATAAGTAAATAGGTTCAAGGGGGTTAATCAAAGGGAAATGATGCAAGGTTGGCTGTTTGGCCAAAGTAGTTAATCAAGAAAGAAGGCCTCAATCATGTTTATGCATACAAGTGAAAATGTAGTCTCAAAAAGAATCGAAGCAAGTTCTAGAGTAATCAATTGTTATGAGTGAAAATCACACAAGAAAGAAGAAAATGACATAAATGTTAAATCCTTCCATCAATAGGCTCAAAATCTTACAAGGTATACATATATCAAACTCAATCCACCAATCAAACATCCAAAAACCAAGCATGTCTAATTTAAGAAGGAAGTTAATTTATTCAATCATTCAAGGAGGCTCTTAGGATCTTACTTGACTTAGGCGTAATTTAAGGTGATCCATAACTGGGTCTTTAATGTTTACGATTTACAGTTAAAAATTGTTTGACACTTAGGAATTTTCGACTTTAGGACATGTTCGACATAAGACATTTTCGGTGGATACCTGATGGTGGACCAAAGATGTTGTAATCTGCATTATCACTTTATTTCATAATCATATAATGATCATGACCAAGTGTAGAGGATTGGGTGTTGACCTATAACTTGCGACCAAAACACTCAAACGAGTTTTGTGGGTTATTATTCCTCTTAACCTAGATTGTTAAGTCCTATGGGGACGGGCTCAAGGCATTCTCAAAGCGTTTTTCCATCTTAGAGGGTCCTTTGAGACTTTAAAAATGCATGATGGTATCTGAATAACTTTGTTTTATTGAGTAATTGGAGGACAGAAGTCCGTACAGAGTACATGCTTACCATAGACTGAGGTTGATTAAACGTGAAGTAAACTAAGACTATACCTTAAAAGGTACTTAGTTATAGTACTTTCTAAGTTTGTCCGTATTTTAATAGTTCTTGATCAGCTTGCCCATTAATATCTTTAGAGTGTAAGCTACTTTGCTAGTGCTAATCATGAAGCGGTAGGGGTCTTCCCTATTAGGGGCTAATTCTCCCTAGGAGACATTCCTTCCCCATGTTTGCTCTCCAGAGCACCAGGTCTCCTAGTTGGAACCTCCTTGGAACAACCTTCAAAGCATACCTAGTTCTCATTCTCTGCTTAATGGTGGCATCGTGTATATGGGCAATGCCACTTCTTTCCTCCAGAAAATCCAAGTCTTCTGTGATTAGTTTGGGGTTATTGTCAAGCAAAAACCACTATAGACGCCAGCTCGGTTCTCTTATTTCTACCAGGATCATAGCATCACACTCGTAAGTGAGTTTAAAGGGTGTTTCACTTGTTATGGAGTGAGACTTAGTCCGGTAGACCTAGAGGACATGGTCTAGTTATTCAGCCCAGTTTCCCTTGGTTTCATCTAGCCTTCTTTTAATTCCACAGATAATAACCCGATTGGCGGCTTCGGCTTGCCCATTTGTTTTGGGATTTTCTACAGAACTACAAGTAGCTCTTTAAAACCCTTATCTTTGAACTGAGTTCCTTTGTCTGCCATAATAGATTATGGTATCCCGAACTTGGTGATGATATGGTGCCAAGTGAACTTTTGAATTTGGGCAGAGGTGATCGTGACTAAGGGTTTTGCCTTGATCTATTTTGTAAAATAATCCATTGCTACCATCTGGCATTTTAGTTGGTCAGGTGCTTGGAGGAATGGACCCAAGATATCCATACCTCATATGTTGAAAGGCCAAGATACCGACATCGTGGATAGTTCCTCTTACGGAGCCTGATAATGGTCTGAGAGGCATTGATATTTATCACAGATTTAGACATGTGCAAGAGAATCTGCTTCCATCGTTGGCCAATAGTATCCAGCCCTGAGTGCTATTAAAGTTAGGGCTTTGCCCCCTAAGTGGTGTCCACAACTCCCCTAGTGAACCTCAACCAGCACATATTCTGCTTCTTTGGGTATGAGGCATTTAAGGACAGGTGAGAAAAACCCATGTCGGTATAACTGCCCATCATAAATGGTGTACCTGACTGCTGTCTTGATTAATCTAGAGGCTTCCTTTGTGTTAGAAGGTCTGGCTCCAAATTGCAGATACTCTATGATTGGGGTGATCTAGGTACGCTTTTTCCCTTCCACTTGGAAAATGAATGCATCCGTGATGGAGGGCTGCGAGAGGGTCTCTTGGATTACAGAACGGTTGTTGCCCAGGCTTTTAGTGTTGGCCAACTTGGACATGAGATCAGCTTTGGAGTTCTGTTCTCTGGGTATGTGCTCTATTTTAATATCTTGGAAGCTTTTAAGGAGCTCTTGTACCTTGGCTAAGTATCTCTTAAGGAGGGGTTCTTTGGCCTAATAGTCACCTCGGACCAGAGAGGTCACTAGTTGGGAGTCACTACAAAGCGTGATTTTATTTGCTCCCATGTCCTTAGCCATTGCCAGTCCGACAATAAATGTTTTATACTCCACCTAATTATTTGATATTATGAATTCAAACTTTAGGGAGCTTTCTATTATCACTCGTTCAAAATTTTCCAAAATCACCTCGACACCACTTCCCTTAGGATTCGAGGAATCATCAATATATATGGTCCAAGAAATTCTTTCGGGTGCGTCGGGGTCTGATGTAAGCTCCACAAGAAAATCATAGAGTGTCTAGGCTTTTATTGCTAATTGAGGCTCATATGTGATTCCAGACTCAGAAAGCTTAATAGACTAAACAATCATTCTTCCTACTGATAACTCCATAAAATTTAGTTATTGATGCACTATTTATGTGCTTTATTGATTGCTTAAGTCCTTGTTTGTATGCATATTCAGAAGGTTTTATGCTTATATTTTTCAAATTCCATGATGATATCTTCCTATATGTAATTGAGTAAATTGTGCATATTCTTTAAATTGATTAAGTGAATTTTGTATTTGTTATTGATTTGGTGATTTCTCTATTACAGGAAGAGCTACAAACAAGCAGATTGATGGAAGCTTTGGATCAACGTTGGATGAGAAAGGCCAAGAGGAAGCTAAAGGAGTAAAAACACCAACAAAACTGTGTTTCCTGCAGAATTCTGTAGACAATCTTGTCACGCCGCGGCACTAACATATTAATGTCGCGATGTGGTGCATCCCCTACATCTAGCAGAGAGCTCGAAGTTTTGAACATCGTGACGTAGGCATGTTAATGCCGCGACATTGGTGAACTAAATTGACATGCGCTACAGCATAGGCATGTTAATGCCACGACGTAACTCTATTTTTCTGGGCCTATAAGTACTGTTTCATTAGTTTTTATTAGTAGGTTCCATGAGTCTTTTAGGTTTTAGAGAGGCTGTGGCTTATTCTTCATTTCTGGGTAGATTGGAGGCTAGGGGAGCTAAGGTTGGAGGTCATCTTCTTCATGGAAGGAGATTCAAGCTTCAATGATCATATCCATGAGCTTCCTTCCTTCTCCCTTTGTTTTCTTCTCTTCCCCTCTCATGAACATGAGTTTTTGTTGTTAGATTTTCATGTTTAATGATTAGCTGACCTGTATTTAGGGATTACTTTATATTCTTGTATGAATATTAATGTTTATGTATTACTTTGAGTATATATTGATGTTTGGTTTTGTTCAATGATATGGATCTTAATGTTCTTGATTGTTTGATTAGCGTTTAAGTGATTTGATGAAATCTGATGAACCTACATATAGGAATTTGGATTTTAGATCATATGTATGGTTGATGTATGTTCAATTTCATTCAATTGGCTTGGATAAGTTAATTCACTAATGGGATAGAAATATACCTCTTAGCCATGCATAGTGGGTGTTTGAGAATAGATCTTAATGAATAGAGTTTGCACTAGTTCTCATAGAAACATAGTGAATTAGGTAAATGAAGCATGATTGATTGACCTAGACATAGGCTTTTAACTAAAGTAGATTCTCAAGCTAACTTAACTATTCATTAATGTTGCTTATAAGGATTGCATATCATTAATTGAAGTATGAGATGAAAAAAGATTCCCTAAATTTCTAAACCATTATCTTTATTTTCATTTATCGTTTTTATGTCTTTAGATTAGTTTTTATGCATTTTTCCTAATTTTTATGTTCTTGAATGGAACTAGCTAAGCTATTGGTTGATATTTAGCATTGGAAGCCAATTATCTTCGAGGGAACGATCTCTTACTCTATAAATGTATTACTTGTGCGACCCGTGCACTTGCGGCCTAATAAAGGGACAAACACCTGCCAAGTCTGACTTGTGCAATGCTTGACGTATAGGTTGGTCCGCCCTTACCACCACTAGATGACATTGAAAGTATTGTCAGAGTAGCTTAGTTGTGGTGTTAAGTGCAAAAGAGACTTTCTCAATCTTTTGGTATTGCAGTTCTGGCTCTTGCAAAACCTTGCTTACAAAGTAGATCGGCTTCTGGCCCTTTGCTGTCTCTCGAATTAACACTAAACTTATAGCCTCTCTATGAACTGAAAGGTACAAATACAGTGTCTCATCGGGTTTCGATCTTGTTAGTATGGGGGAGAGGACAAAAGGTTTTTCAACAAGGAAAAGACATCTTCACACTCTTGGGTCCACTCAAAAGTCTTTACTTTTTTGAGTAGTCTGAATAAGGGGAAGGATTTGTGAGCAGCTTTGGAAAGGAAACGTGTAAGAGCGGTAATCCAGCCGGTCAACTGTTATACCTCTTTGATACTCTGAGGGCTATGCATGTTGAGTACTGTTTGACATTTATCTGGATTAGCCTTAATTCCGCGGTGTGTCATCATGAAGCCTAAAAACTTGCTAGCCTAGACCCCAAATACGTATCTTTCTAGGTTAAGTCTCATGTTATACTTTTGGAGTTGTGCAAACATTTCTTCGAGGTCCGTGGTATGTGATCCGCCTTGTGGGGTTTTCACTATCATATCATCAATGTAAACCTCTAACACCTACTTGGCCTTCAAAGACCCTATTCATCATTCTTTGGTAGTGACCCCTACAGGTTAGCACTTAATACAATTAGAAGTTGGAATCTAGCTTGCACCTATTCTCTTTATCAACCAATTGAGGTCACTCATCTTTCTATCTCTGAAGTGTTTAAGGACAAAGAGATCACTCAAATTTCTCTTAACAAATGCATGACCATAAACTTGATTATCAATCTCATCTCCACTTGTAAGTTCACATACATAACAAGAATCAAAAGGACTTCTTCTAGTTGTAATGGGGCCACAGGTATAATCAATGGTAGGAAAAAGATAAATAAAGGCAAAATAATGGTTATGGATAAAGTTATGTAAAACAGAATTAGGCTGAGAAGATGATCAATAAAGCATAATGCACAAGGATATAACCAATTCTTACTTTCAACCCAATATTCTCATTATTCTTTACCAATAATCTCTTTCTTTCTTTCTTTCTTTCCTTTTTATTTCCTTCTCCTTCCTTTTCATCAGCCCTTGAAGATAGAAACAACTTTTTATGACTTCACAATTATCACATCAGTTGCTCAAAAGAATTTCAACCTGATTAATCAACAAGGTATCCAAGAAAATCAATTTTAGGCTCAAATGGGGCAACTAATAGATTATTTAACAATGCAACTCTGGAAGTCAGGAAAGAATTAAGCCTAATTATCTTAATCATGTTCAAGTATGTATATGAATCATTAAAGTCTCAACAAGATAACAAATCAAGTTCTAGCACACAAAAATCAAAAGAAAACCCACTCTAGAAGAAAAATAGGATTTTGTTTATGATAAATTCAATCAATTAAGGCTCAAAACTCACTTTCTGGGTTATGTTAGTAAAGAGAATAAATTGCAAGTAGACATGACTCATTTCCCAAATAAAATGCTAAATTTTTCAATACTCAAATGAAAAAGATTGCCTTGCACAAAAATAACTCATGAGTAGTAGATTCCCTTTTCAAAACAAATTTCTATCAGCTCAGAAACAATCAAGAAATCAACATAATTCCCACTTGATTCGATGCAATACTCAAGTGTTCATCGATTCCCCCCACACTTGAAATAAACATTGTCCTCCATGTTTAACAAGAAAAATAACATAACAAAGGACAATGAAACTTCCCTGAAAATGAAAACACAAGATCACGAAGGTGGTGGGAGAGGGTGGCGTATAGCCATGAACTCGAACATCTAATTTAAAACTACACAAGAAAAACAAAGCAAAAATTGAAGAAAAAAAAAAACAAAATGTAAGAACAAAATGAAAAAATAAAGAAAAACTAAAGGAAAGAGAAGAAAAATCTTTTTGACGGCCGACAACTATATACATCCCTCTACAAAGGCTTTGAACTCAGGGAGGCACCTAAGCCGACTCAATATTAGCTAACTACGAAACAAAAATAGGAAAGTGTTAATTAATAAAATAAGTAATAACAAGATTAAGAACAAAATAAAAAACAAGTGAGTAAAGAAAAACAAAGAAAATTTTGGGTTGCCTCTCAAGAAGCATTAAGTTATAGTCATTAGCTTGACTATGGGTTAGTTCTATACTCAGGTGATATCAATGGAATGGTACTCAATCTCCACTCCTTCTTCATAGTGTTTCACTCTTTGGCCATTTATCATGAATGTCTCATGACATTCTTTCTTCACCTCAAGTAAATCATATGATAAGACCCGAACAATCTCATATGATACAGACCATTTTGACCACAACTTACCCAGACAAAAACACAGAAGTGAGTTATCGACAAGAACTTTATCCCCAAGCTTAAACGTGCACTGCATGATACACTTGTCATTCTGCTTCTTTGGTTCCTTCTTGTAGGGCTTGGCCTTCTCAAACTTGGTAGCAGTCTTGGGCAAGGTCTCCTCTAACATAGTATCAGTCACAGATTCCTGTATATCTGAAAGCACAACAGTATCCACAACATCAGTAGCATCTATGCGATTACATAAATTAAAGGAATTAGGATTTTTTTTAAGAATTGAAAACATTAAAAACTACTTCTTCATTATTCAATCGCAAAGTCAATTTCCCTTTATAGACATCAATAATTGTCCTTCCAGTGGTGAGGAATGGATGCCCAAGTATGATTGGGATTTGAATATCTACCTCTATGTCAAGCACAACAAAATTAATCGGCACGAAAAATTTTCCAACTTTCAAGGGAACATTCTCCAGTATGCCAATAGGATGTTTGATTGACCTATCAACCAACTAGAGAGAGATGGTGGTCGGTTTGAGCTCCCTAATATCAAGTTTCTTACAAAGAGAAAGAGACATCGAACTCACACTTACCCCAAGATCAAACAAAGCTTTGTTGATGTGCATGTCTCCAATTGAGCACAGAATTGAGAAACTACGTAGATCCTTAAGCTTAGGAGGAAGCTTGTTCTGAATGATTGTACTGCTTTCCTCAGTCAAAGCAACAGTAAGATAATCCTCAAGCTTCCTCTTATTAGAGATAATCTCTTTTAAGAATTTAGCATAAGTGGGCATTTGAGAGAGCACTTCTATAAAAGGAATGTTTATGTAAAGTTTTTTAAGTACCTCCAAAAATTTGTCAAATTGATGATCAAGCTTCGCCCTTTGAGACTTTTGAGGGATGGGCAAAGGTGGAACATATGCTGGTGGAGGAACATATCTTTTAATACTTTCTTCATCTCCTTCTTTGTCCTTGCTCTTCTCTTGCTTCTCTTCCTTTTCTTGGGTTTCTTTATATTCCAGATTTTCTTGCCTTGCGGGGCTTTCAAGTAGATTGCAACTTCTCAAGAAAATTGCATTTGCTTGCTCCCTTGGGTTAGCCTCTGGTTGACTTGGGATTCGCCCTTGAGCCATGTTGAACAAGCTTTCTTGTTGGGCTATTTGAGTTTCAAGCATCTTAGAATGAGTCGCCCTTTGATCTAGGCGAGTATAAATGTGCTTGATGGACTTCCTATGTTGTTGCACTTGAGCTTGAATGACTTCATTATGCTCCTTTTGAGTGACTATGAAATTCTCCATGAGTGTTTCTAAATTAGACTTCCCACCTTGAAAAGATTGTTGAGCCTGTTGGAATCTGGGTAGACCCCCATTGTTTTGTTGGTTGCCAAATGAGAGATTTTGGTGGTTTCTCTAGCCTGGATTGTATGAGTTGGAGAAAAGATTCCCCTGAGCCTTGAATTTGCCATTTTGGACATAATTCACTTGACCTAATGACGAGTCTTGAGAATACGTCTCCAGTGTGTTGCATTCCAAAGTCAAATTCCCTCTTCCACTTGTTTCACAAGTTGCTTTAGGAGTATTTATAGCATTGACATTCATCTTTTCAAGTGACTTAGCCAAGGTGTCAAACTTGGCACTCAACATGGCAATGGCGTCAAGCTCTACAATTCCGGTTTGCTTCCTTGAAGTTGATTTCTCAGTTGGCCATAAATAAATATTCGAAGCCACCCTATTAATTAAGGCCCTTGCCTCGGTTGGAGTTGTTAGCCATGGCAACCATCACCCAAGAGGGGGGTGAATTGGGTGATTACAAATTTTAAAACACCTTTGAGAAATTAAGCATTTTGAATAACTCAATTAATAAATGCAGCAGAATAAGTTTAACAAAGGTGGAACTATTAGTGATTTCACAAATACCACTTGGGCTATAGGATAAATTAAGTAAATAAGCTAGATATCAAATTCAACTCAAGCTTATATAATTAAGGCACAAATGTAAAGAGATAGAGTTAGAGAAAAACAAATACAAGGATTTATCCTGGTTCAACCACCCCTTGTGACCTACGTCCAGTCCTCAAGCAAACCACTCGAGATTTTCCACTAAACTTTAAGCTTGAACGGGTGCTTGAAAACCTTTACACAATAGAGTACTCACCACACCTTGGGATACCTCACCCTTTTCACTAGAGGGATACCTCACCCCCTTTACAACCTTTGAAGGATACCTTACCTTCTTTACAACAAGGAATACCTCACCCTTTTCAACTCTAGAAGGATACCTCACCTTCTTTACAAATAAGGGATACCTCACCCTTTTTCTCTAGAGGGATACCTCACCCTCTTTACAGATTATACAAAGTGTTTGAATGATAGAAACTCTCTCAAAGAGTGGATAATACAAATTGAAGCACTATGGGTATCAAGGAATCACACTTTGAAGCTCAAAATAGAGTTTTTGGAGAAAGAGATGATGAAATAAGAATTTAATGCTCAAGAATGATTTTCAGATTGTTCTCCAACATGTTGCCCAAACACTTCCATTTATAGCCCATGACATTTAAGAGCCGTTGGAGGCTTGTGGAGGGCATTTAATGCTCAATAAAGCCATTGGGGAAGAGTCTTGGAACAAACCATAATCTGTTATGGCATTGCCATATTCGGTTATGGCATGAAAGAGGAGTTTTCAACATTTTTGGTTTGCAAAATAACCTATTATGGGATTACTCATATTCGAATATGAAGGAATTCATAACCTGTTATGAAACACTCATAATCTGTTATGAGTTATGCCATATTCGAATATGGCCATTTAGAAACAGGTGGTTACGTTTAGAAATACCAAATAATCAAATATAAAGAAGCCATATTCGGTTATGCATATTCCCATATTCGGTTATGACATTCTAGTTTTGAAAACTGACTTTAAATGGTCATAACTTCTTCATTTCTCATCCGTTTTAAACAAATGACCAATCATTGGAAAGGTATTTGAGTCTATTTTCATATGAAATAAGTTTCAGAACAAAACTCAAAATACTTTGTAAGTTATGATCAAGAGAGTGACCAAAGGTCAGCTTTGCAAAACACAAACTTGACTATTTTTCATGGATTTGAACTACCACCAAGACTAGCTTTTCAAAACTTATTTGTTGAACATTTTAGTATGTAAAAAACCATTTTTAAAGATTTGAAAACATATTTGAGCTTAGTGTGATTCCTATTTACCTTTACATAAGATTTAAGTCCTATAAGCTAAACATGAAGAATCTTGGGACTTGATCTTTGCACTTCCATTTCTTGTCCTTGTTTGTTATCATCAAAATCATTGCTTTAGCCAATGCCAATTACATTCTCCCCCTTTTTGATGATGACAAACAACCATTGAGAAAATGTTAGTTCAAATAAATTGGAATTCACAAAAGGTGTTAAATAAAACTTACTCCCCCTTTGTTTTTCAAGATGTGACAAGTTCAGAGTTTGCACAACTCCCCCTTGATATTTGAATCCTAGAATCATTGAATTTATACCTTTTGTTTACCTTAACTCTTCTCAATGACACAACTTCTCCCCCTTTTGTCCTGATAAAAAAGATATGCAATATATAGATTTTGACATAGAGAAGTAACACAATACCAACAAATATTCAATAAGTATATTAGCTACAAGATAATCATCAAAACATAAATGGATTGTCACAAAAATGTCATCAACGTCATAATATTCAAGGCAAGAGCATAAACCAACCATAAATAGAGTTGTATAGTATGTATCATGATAATAGCTAAACAGAGCAAGACAGAGTTACATTTATAGCAAACCTATTGATAGGGTAAAAAGGGTCCAAACTCAAGTCTCATGATCCTCTGGAAAGCGTTGCTCAAGTCTCTTACATAATTACATCAGCAAGGGCAGTGATTAATTCTTTTTCTTGTGTGGCAGCATCATGCCCAACACCATAAACCCAAGCACCATTAACCATCTTGAAGTGGAGTGAGATTTTTGGAAGAATTTGTGGGATTTTAATTGTTGGATTTGAGGTGGGAGAGGTATTTGAGTGAGTGGGTGTGAGAGTTTGAGAGGAGAAAGATGGCAATGGAGATGAAGTGGATGTGGGTAACCGGTTAGGGATATTGGGTAACCGATTAAGGGCTTGTCATGGCAAAAGAGTGGATTTCTGTTTGGAGCAATAACCGGTTAGCAATATAGAGTAACCGATTAGGGGCTGTTACAGGGGCTTCTGCCAGATGCATTAACCGATTAGAGAAATTATCTAACCGATTACCTAAGGAATATTGAGCCTCAGTTTGCTTGACTAACAGGTTAGAATTTTGTTAGTAACTGGTTATGTGATACCACTGGAGTTGCTGAGTCCTTCTGAATTATTTACTAATCGGTTAGGATAAGGAGATAACCGATTAGGTGCTTGAATTTTAACAGCAAAATAGAACCTCACGAGCTTATATAACCGATTAGAACATTTATCTAATCGATTAGCTTGTTATTTCCAGAGATATCAAGTCCTTTGCCCTTTATAATAATCGGTTAGGGGGCTTGCCTAATCAATTATTTAGTCTTGACAGAGAGCCCACCAAAGTGCCAAAACATTTCCAAAGGCCAATCAATCAAGTTGTTCTCTTCTCCAATTGGTTGTTTCACTTCCAGAGCTAGAACTCCTTCATGAGATCACCTTTTAAACATATCAACCCTTGTCTTCTTGGGATTCACTTTAATTCCATCGTAAATTTCTTCACTTTCCAAACCAGTATCTTATAATTTTTGACTTATGGATTGATTTTTCTTCTTCTCCTTCTTTTTCTGACTATTGCATTTCCAAATCAAGACAAAATCCTCAAGAATTGAGTCCTTAGATCACCAACTTGTGCCAGCTTAACTTGGTTTCATTTTTATCAACTGTAACCATTATAAAAGTATCCAAGTACATAATTTTCTTCTTCAAGAGAACCTGAATGCATAGTTCTTCAGCAGAATCAGAATTACAGAAAATTAGGGGACTTAAGTATGGATCAAGTACCTGTAAAACAAACTTAGGAAAAACTCTGACGCTCAAGTCAATATTGGATTCAAAAACAATTTAAGACAAAAGTATAGTGTAGTATGTCAAATTATGCAGCAATTATGCAGATTATGCAGCAGAGGCCAGTTTATGCAGCAGGGTTATATTTCAAATATGAATGCAAGATTGATCCAATATTCCAAGATAAAAAGTATCTAACACAAGCATTCATTCAAATGCATGTTTGATTAATTATTCCTAATTCTCCTCTCATATATGCACTTTAGGGCAAACAATGATCAGGGCAAACAATGATCATATTAGGAATGTTATGACAATTACGAAGATATTATCATCAAACATGTCATTTCAAACAAGAAGTGTACTTATCTAGCATATTGACACATGTAAAGATATTTTCAAGATATAAACCTAGAAAAATACAACTTTAAAGCAAGTTAAAGCATAAAACAAATCTCCACTTATCCAAAGATTGCAAGTCCAAGCTTCTTGGAGACAAAGAAGAGAACTTGGAGTAATTTCTGATCTTGTGCTTGTAGCAGCCACTTTTGAGGTTCCAAATACAGTTCTTGGCCTTCACGCACACCTACAACACATTTCAATTTTTAGCTTTTGGTACCCAAATATTCTTGGGTCCTTGTGTGTCAGTTTTTGAATATTAATTCATTATGCTCTCATAAAGATCAATTTTTCCATAGTATGTAAATTAAGCACAACAAATCAAATAATCAATTACTATTATGCATATAGCCAATAACATGCTTACTTTTATGATATTTAGACAATTCAAAAACATAGCAAGCATACTTAGGCATTGTAGAACCTTATGTACCAAGATGTACAACAAATTAATGAGCTATGGTACAATAAGAATGAATATAATCATGTGCTAAACAATATATGCATATTTTACCTAGTACACATGATTCTATCAATCATTTAAGGTCTACAAGGAATATACCTCAAATTCATTGACTTTATAAGTGAATGTGTATAAGAGGTCAAAACTTTTGATACCTTGGCCTTTGTAATCAAGGAAATACTTTTTCTTACCCATTGCTTCTCTTTTGGAGTTTTGAACTTTACAAGTTCTACATTTTGTACTTGAGAAGCTTTGGTTGAAGTCATCTTCCTTCTTTGACTAAAATTTCTACCATTAGGCTTTGGAACAATTCTTCTTGATGGTTCTTCTATCCTTTGACCAATTTGTCAATCCTTTTGAGAAATTTTCCGCATAATTGAAACACTAGGAGGACTTTTTGGTACCCACTTCATCTTGGGTCCTTGAATGTTAGTACTAGAACTTTTACGACTTTTCAGAACCCAAACTAAGTTATTTCTCATATAAGGATTTCTTCTATAATTGCACAAATGAGAAATATATCCTAAATGACCACAAAAATTGCAAACAATTGAATTCAATGATGACTTGGTCCTTTGAAAATCATCTTTGGAAAACTTAAGCCTTTTGTTATTTTTACATTCTAAACTATTTTTGTCATAAGCCTTGCTTGAATTTTCATGTGGAATAACATTAATTTTATTCTCATTAACAAACATAGAATGTAAGCAATTAGAATCATTAGCTTTGGCAAATTCATAATATAAGTCCTCAACTTGATTTTCTAAATCAATACACTTTTCACAAGAAGTTGAGGTTTCACATTTCAAAAGCATTTCCTCATCAAGAAAAGCATATTTATTTTTCAAAGTTTCAATTTCATTTTCAATGGAGGAAATGTTTTCCAAACAAAATAAATTTTTCTTTTCTAAATTCAACAAACCATCATTCAATTCATCATATGCATATTGTAGTTCATCATAGTAAGGACTATAATCTAGTTTAGCATTATTTACCTCAAAGTCCTTTCGAGCCATATAGGAAGTAGTCTCAATTTCTAACATACTTGGCTCTTCTTCATTGTTGTCCATCAAGGATTCAAGAACATCTTCTTGAGGATATTTTTCATGACAAGTTTCCTTTAATGACTTTTGCTCTTCTTGCATTCTATATACAACTTTATGCACAAAATCATTGTTAGCAAGATAAATAGCATCAAGAGCAACCCATATATCTTTAACACTAGAGCAACACTTAATTTTAGCATAGGCATCATCATTCAAACTACTTCTCAGGATTTGCATTGCTCTAATGTTCAAGAAAAAATATTTTTTGTCATAAGCACTCAAAGTTTGTTTTGATTTGCAAGAAAATCCATCAAGCATAATATCCCACAAATCAATATCAATAGATTGCATATAAATCTCTATTCTAGCTTTCCAATAAACAAAATTCACACCATCAAAAAATGGTGGTTTATCAATTTCAAAACCTTCCATTTTGAAAAGCTTTTTAATGGTTGTCAACAAACAAGGATCTTTAACTCTAAGCGGTTAAACTTTCACCAGAGCACGAAACTCTGATACCACTTGTTAGCCATGGCAACCATCACCCAAAAGGGGGGGTGAATTGGGTGATTACAAATTTTAAAACACCTTTGAGAAATTAAGCATTTTGAATAACTCAATTAATAAATGCAGCGGAATAAGTTTAACAAAGGTAGAACTATTAGTGATTTCACAAATACCACTTGGGTTATAGGATAAATCAAGTAAATAAGCTAGATATCAAATTCAACTCAAGCTTATATAATTAAGGCACAAATGTAAAGAGATAAAGTTAGAGAAAAACAAACACAAGAATTTATCCTGGTTCAGCCACCCCTTGTGACCTACGTCCAGTCCTCAAGTAAACCACTCGAAATTTTTCACTAAACTTCAAGCTTGAACGGGTGCTTGAAAACCTTTACACAATAGAGCACTCACCACACCTTGGGATATCTCACCCTTTGTGCTTGAGCCTCAAAACAGAGATACCTCTCCCTTTTCACTAGAGGGATACCTCACCCCCTTTACAACCTTTGAAGGATACCTTACATTCTTTACAACAAGGGATACCTCACCCTTTTCAACTCTAGAAGGATACCTCACATTCTTTACAAATAAGGGATACCTCACTCTTTTTCTCTAGAGGGATACCTCACCCTCTTTACAGATTATACAAAGTGTTTGAATGATAGAAACTCTCTCAAAGAGTGAATAATACAAATTGAAGCACTTTGGGTATCAAGGAATCACACTTTGAAGCTTAAAATAGAGTTTTTGGAGAAAGAGATTATGAAATACGAATTTAATGCTCAAGAATGATTTTTAGATTGTTCTCCAACATGTAAGCAATGCCCAAACACTTCCATTTATAGCCCATGACATTTAAGAGCCGTTGGAGGCTTGTGGAGGGCATTTAATGCTCAACAGAGCCATTGGGGAAGAGTCCTGGAACATACCATAATCTGTTATGGCATTGCCATATTCGGTTATGGCATGAAAGAGGAGTTTTCAACATTTTTGGTTTGCAAAATAACCTATTATGGGATTACTCATATTCGAATATGAAGGAATTCATAACCTGTTATGAAACACTCATAATCTGTTATGAGTTATGCCATATTCGAATATGGCCATTTAGAAACAGGTGGTTACGTTTAGAAATACCAAATAATCAAATATAAAGAAGCCATATTCGGTTATGCATATTCCCATATTCGGTTATGACATTCTAGTTTTGAAAGCTGACTTTAAATGGTCATAACTTCTTCATTTCTCATCCATTTTAAACAAATAACCAGTCATTGGAAAGGTATTTGAGTCTATTTTCATATGAAATAAGTTTCAGAATAAAACTCAAAATAGTTTGTAAGTTATAATCAAGAGAGTGACCAAAGGTCAGCTTTGCAAAATACAAACTTGACTATTTTTCATGGATTTGAACTACCACCAAAACTAGCTTTTCAAAACTTGTTTGTTAAGCATTTTAGCATGTAAAAAACCATTTTTAAAGATTTGAAAACATATTTGAGCTTAGTGTGATTCCTATTTACCTTTACACAAGATTTAAGTCCTATAAGCTAAACTTAAAGAATCTTGGGACTTGATCTTTGCACTTCCATTTCTTGTCCTTGTTTGTTATCATCAAAACCATTGCTTTAGCCAATGCCAATTACAGGAGTCTTGGCCATCAAAGCACCGCCAGCTGTGGTATCAAGAGCTGCCTTTGTAAAGAAAGTCAACCCAGTATAGAATGTTTGAATGACAACATAATCCGGAAGGCCATGATGTGGACACTGACGAATGAGATCATTATACCTCTCTCATGCTTCATAAAGAGACTCGTCTTCCTTTTGAGATAAGGTAGTGATGTCTTGGCGGAGCTTGATTGTCTTTCCAAGCGGATAATATTTGTCCAAGAAAGCCTGCTCCGTCAATGCCCATATGGTGAGTGAATTTGGGGCTTCTGAGTGAATCCATTTCTTGGCTTTCCCCTTAAGAGAAAAGGGAAAAAGTTTGATCCGTATGACATCCGTTGAAACTCCATTAATCTTTATAATGTCACATAACTCCAAGAACTCGTCCAAATGCTGATTCGGGTCTTCAGTTGGTGACCCATTAAATTGTAATTATTGGACCATCTAGATCAGTTATGTCTTGATCTCGAAGTTGTTGGCTTCTATCCGTGGTCTAATAATGGAAGATTAACAAGCATTAACATTGGGAGTTCCATAATCCCTCAGCCTTCGCTTTGGATTGGCAACTTGGTTAGTGTTGTCCACCATGTGGTCTTCCTCAAATAACACCTGAAAATTTAAAGAAAAAAAAATAAAGTGAAAATAAAATAAAATAAAAAGTGTTTAAATCAACCAAATTGCCGCTTGTGTTAATATTAACACGATCCTTAACAACGACGCCAAAAATTTGTTGTGGATTTTCTGCAAGTGCACAAATCATACAAGTAGTAAAATAAAGATCGTTCCTACGAGGATCAGTTAATTATTAACTCTTACGTTTAGTTCAATTATTTAAGCGAATAAAATCAATAGTGAAGGTTGAATTAAAATCAAAACAAAACTGAAGTAATTAAATAAAAATTAAATCAAGAAAGATTGAGATTTAACCAAGGTTTAAAGGCCTAGGACTGGGAATCCACTACACTACTCCCTATGCTAAATTGTAATCCTATCTTTGTTAATGTTCAATTATGTTCTTGAAGGTGGTTTATCCTAAATTATTTAAAGCCCAATTTCTTGGTACTAAAAACGTGCTAAAACTTCATTAACCTCATTCTCATGACAATTAATCCAAGTTCTAACCTATTAAGAGTCATGACAATCGTTTAACCCTCGAAGGATTTAAGCCTATGTCTAGGTCTGAATTCTTAAGTTCAATTCTTAGATTATCAAGCAATTAGATTTCATCTTTCGATCCTTCACCTAAAGCCTAAGATCATGTAAATATGACTGGTAACATACCACAAGCATTAAGCACACTAAGAATAAATCAAGAATAATAATTTCATTAACAAATAATTAAATTAATAATTCAACATAAAGAAATAAAGAGTTTCATCCCAATCTTGGAAAAAGGGGGTTTAGCCACTCATGGAAATTGTAGCACAAACAAGAACAAAAGTTAAAGAGACAACCATGATTCCAAAAGATAAAGAGAAGATGGAGAAGATGAACGTGGAGAAGATGTCTTCAATGGTTGATCCTCAATGACTCTTGATCTTGCCTTCTAAGCCCTAGCCTTCAGTCCTTGTGCCTCTCAAAGTCCCCTACTGTCTCTGTGTGTTTTAGGTTTGAAGGTTTGCCAAATTTATAATGATTTGGGGTGAAAATTGTTGTTTTTAGGCTCAGGAGACCTCACACAATTGTGTCTAAGCTCGACACGGCTGTGTGAGCTTGAAAAATAGCGTAATTTGCACGTTTATGAGAGACACGATTGTGTGTCCAAGAGACACGGTCGTGTCTCCCACACAGAAACTTCATTGAAGTTAGATAGGGTCGTGTGACCGTTTTCCAAATTAGACATGGCCATGTGTCTACGAGACACAGCCGTGTCTCCTGAAATTTCACACAGAAGCCTTCATAAAAGTTGTTACTCTTTTTCTTAGCTTTCAAAAGCCACCGGAATCACCTCGTTTTGACCTTCGTAGCTCAAGTTATGCTCATTTTATCGCGCAAAGGTCAAAAACTCTGCGAATCTTGACCATATAAATTCCGAGCTCAACTCCATTGCAATGGATCCATCCAAAGTTTCATAGAACCATGTCAAAACATCTTTTTTTGACCTAAAAACATAGAGAAAAATCAATCATGAGATGCCAAGGATAAATAGATTAAATGTGGTATAAATTCCAACATAAATCAATCAAAACACACTTAAATCCACCTTAAATCAAGCACAAGATGTGTGTATTTTATCCACACATCAAGGTGGCCTCTTGATGTCCTAGAACCTTGTCTGCAACACTTCCCTCAAGATGGTCTCTCAGTAGAGTGTTCAGAGGCGTATAGTTGGAGTATTTACCCCGGGGTGGACTATCCTTCAAACGGTTTGGGGATCGTTAGGAATTATGGTTGGTTTTCTGGGGAAGGACTCCCTCTTCTCCAAACTTTTCTGGGTCTCAGTTGCCTCCTGTAGGTTTATATACTTCTGGGACCGTTGTCGAAATTCTTCCATGGTCTCCGATTTTTTCTTCACCAAAGACACAAAGAATTCGGAGCCAGCCTAGAGGCCACTGCGGGCGTAATGGAAGGAATTTTGTCGTCAAAGTTCTCCAAGTTAATACAGGTCGTGTTGAACCTTTTAACGTATTCACGAAGGGACTCTTCATGCCCATGGAGAATTTTAGACAAAGATTCAATTGACTTTGGTTGTTCCTTACAAGTAGTGTACAGGAGCAAGAAACGCTGTATAAGGTCCGACCAATCGATGACAGATCCCTGTGGCAAAGTAACGAACCATCTGAGAGCTCCTTTCTTCAGGGAGAGGGAAAAGACACGACACAATAACTGAGATGATACCCCATGGAAGCACATAGATTGGACGTAAACATCTACATGTTCCTGGGGTTTGTAGTCCCGTCATAGAGCTCCACATTTGCTGGGAATTTGAAATTTCATGGGACTCTATATTCCATGAGACTGACAGAGAAAGGTTTCTCATGATCGCTGAGGTCCAAGTTGTTATCATCAATATTAGATGTCCTGGTGTCAGCGTGTTGTCTTCTTTGGTTGTTAGCCATATTATGTCTTTCATCGTTATGGTGGGATCCGGACTGGCTGTTATGCATGGACCGCTCTAGCTCTTCCAACCGGTGACGTTGTTCCTCGAGTTGTCGCCATAATAAGCTTAAATGTTGATTTCTAGACACATGAGACGGAATCAGACCCTCCTGATGGGACGCGTGATCCTCTGCATTGTCGTTAGTGAGCCTTAGGCGCCAGTGTACCAGGATCCTGGATCCTTGAACGTTAGAATTAACTATCTACACGCGGTTACGAAGTTTATCCCTTACGGAGACCTTACGCGATGGGTGTGGACTTTCTTCGAAAAGCAAAGTTTCGTGCCCATCGCTTTGAACCTCAATATTAGGTGTCTGGTTTCCCGTGACGGGGGTCTCAGCAGCTGGTCGTGGAATGGGGTGAGGAGGAGGCTGCGCTGTTGGTCCTTGCCTTTGGGCCACAGAGGTTTGCACAACCTCTCTTCTCTTTGACTTATGTCTCGTGTTCACCCTGAATAAGTGGGAATAGAAGTTTATGGTTTCCCACAGACAGCATCAATGTTCTGAAGTGGATTCAGAGGTGTACCTAAGATAGGCACGTCACAGTGGTTTCCTCCTTGCGCAGTAGTAGCATTAGAGCGTGTTGAACTGGGGAGGTTGGTACCTACAAAGGGACTCTAATGCTCAAGTCAAGCTATACACAAGTAGGGTTTATGCAATGAAATAGAAGTTACCTGAGAGAGTAAAATAGCTTGGTATTTATAGAGGTTAGAGGGATACGCTCCCGTAATAGTAGTAGGAAGATATATTTTCCTTATTTAGTTGTAGAGGATCTCTATATTATCAAAATGTTGATACTGTAATCATGGACAATTATGGGTGCTATTAATTCGCAAGATCATGATTGACAATAACAAATATCATTAAGATTTATCCATTGTGCAAACCTCGTGGTAACGTCCTTGCTACCCAATGTCGTGGTCCGATATATATCGAACCGAGATCTCATTTGTGAAGCGAATCCGGTTGAGGACATTAACATCGGATCCTAGCATACTACGGGTCGAATCGATCTACGGGACATGATCTCAGATCACGATCCAGAACAATGCCCTAGAACAATGGCCATAAGAATTAATATAAGGGATGCCCTTGACTGATTTGGTTGAGCTCAAAGTAAGTGTATGTGCACACAGAGATTATGAGATTGATTATATGATGGGGTTTTGAGACCATAGAGTGAAATATGAAAGACTTGTGTCTTGGTCGAGGGGAGGGGTAAGGAATAATTTCCTTCATGAGTTTCTTGAGAAATGCTAATTTATTTTGCTTAAATAACTATTTTGTATTTTTAGTGCTTTGAATTACCGATTAGTGTTTGAATGAAAATATAAGAGAAAAGGGATTGAAAATGTTTTATGTACACGCAATGACTGAAATATCATTAATTAGAAACCTTATTATTTTTCTATCTACTACTGAGAATTTTCTCACCCCTTGGAGCGTGATATTTCATATTAGGATGTCAGTTTACATGATGATAATTGAGCTGCCTATTGTCGAGGGAACACCCCCAATGCGTATTATTGGTTACATTTACTATGTCCCAGCCTTTGCCCCGGGGTTAGATATACCAGTGAAGGTGTTCACCCATGCTGACATCCGCGTGGAGGGAGGACCCTTTGGTGGTTGATATATTATGATAACATAGTATTTTTGTAGCACCACATAGAGCCAAATGCTAATCCAAAGATTTTTTGTAATTGGGTGCAAACTCCTCTAGGGTGCTACATACTTAGTATATGATGCATATATGGCTAACTTAGAAGCGTCACATTTTGTTTATGTAAGATATGGATGATTCCTAAGCCTTGACGGTGGTAATGTATGGACTCTTATGAATGCATATACTACTTATGATATAATTATGTTTAGGAACAAGAATTAATTTATTTCCTATCAAATATAAGGGTCAAGGCATTACTTAGAGGAACCCTTCGAACCACCTAGAACTAATTCACCAAGATAAAAATAAAAAATATAATCTAAACCGAAAGGGGCCAAGTAGCGAAGAGCAACGAATTACTACTTAAAATTGTATATTTATATTATAAAGGAATTAAAAATGTAACATGAACCCAAGAGAAATGGCCATTTCAGCCAAAGAGTGCTTCGACGCCCCTTATTTTCTTTCTATTAAAAATATTTTAGAAACCATGAAGTTAAGAAACTGTAGCTATCAAAACGGAATTCACCCGACTCATTTGGACTGAGTTATTTTTGGGTTGGATCAAATCGAATTATGTAAATTTCAGATAAGTATTTTGTTAGCTCAGTTCATTCTTATGTAACGTAAATATGTCAGATTAATTTAGATTATTTTTAATTTTGGGTTAATATTTTATTAGTTTAACCTGTCTATTTGGTCAGACTATTCAGGTCGACCTATCAGACTTAACTCATTTTAACAACTTTATAAGAAACGATGACTGAAAAAGAAATTAAGATTTTCTTTCAACCTTCATTAACATTGAAATAAGATTAAATAAATATTATTGGTGAGTCTAAAATTATGAATAATACTAACTGTCAATCCAATAATTTTGGGTAGGATAAATACTAGTAAGTTCTTAATAAATAAAATAGAAAGAAAAGTCCAAAATAATTTAGGGTAAGTAAATTTTGGATATTTTATTAATGCTTGAGGAGGCAAACATTGATCAGAAAATGACAAAGTCAAATAATTGGTAAATACAAATAACAGTAGCTAAAGTGACGCTATGCTCTAAATAGTAGATAGATTGTCCTTAGTATTTTGGGGTGGGACGTTACATTTTCAAACTACATTTTGATCTTTGTTTCTTCTGGCCTTTTAGACAACCTAATGTTATCCTGGTTTTTGAATAATCTGTTGGTTTTTTTTTTTTTCTAAGTTTTTGAATAACTCAAAGTTTGTTACTAGGTCTTTAGTTGTCTAATTTGTCCGTGGTTTAATTTGATTAGTAAATAGTTATTTCTTACTTGAACAAAAATGTCTGCTTTTTTTTAATACTTTGCTTTGACTTTGTATTTGGAAAAACAAGCAAGCGGGGGGCTAGTGTTAGCACACTATTTTTTTCCAGGCCAATTTAATTAAAAAAACAAAAAAGAGAAGTAGAAAGGAAAAATAAAATGAAAGGAATTCAAAAAATAAAGTGACCTAGTTCTCAAATTAAATAAATACCTTTGTCCCAATATCCTAATCAAATCTAGTTTCCATTCAAGAAAAGGCTTGTTGAGCACAACCCATTTTATTATTTATTATCCTATTTATTCCCTAATTTTCTTTAATTAAAACCCTTTTTTCAAAAATTGTGGCATATTTTTCTTATTTTTAGGAGTTAAGGGAGAATGAAACAATTAGTGAGATTTGATTGGGAAATCAGGGGTTGAAAGAGGGAATTAAGGGATTGATGGCCAAGAAAGAGTGGGTTGATGAGGTAACGTTTAGCTTTGTAAACGACGTGAAAGAGTTGAATGGGAAGTTTTTCTTTTGGGAGCAATAGAGACAGAGTGAGAGAGAGTGTAGGTGGCAGTAGTGAGAGCTTAGGGAATCAAGGTGAGCAAAGTTTCAGGCTTCAGGTCTTTCTCCTTTTGCGCAACAATTAGGCAAGGTTTCCCATTGCTTTTTCTACATTTTGCGGTGGTGTTTATTTATGCTCTTTCTGCTATGCTAGGACCATAGTTTAAAATGCATTCCATGGTGCTTGTTAATCATTTTAGGTTCAGCTTATATCACGCACGACCAGTTTTCCATTCACTCTTTTGGCACTATAGTTTCACCCTTACATACCCGCATTTGCACCCTTGCATCGATGTACCGTAAACACAACACCTCACCACAGCTCTGAAGTCCGAACCACATTCTCTACCTCTACCTTGCACCACCGTACCACGTACACCTGCACCCACAGACTCGCAACACTGCACACAGACGTAGGTAAGAGCACACAGTCTCACTCTCCTAGCTCACTGCACAACCGAAATCATGGGAAATTTCTACGTAAACTTCGCCAATCACAATATTAATTAAAAATTATTAAGTAAGATTATTTATTAATTAATTATAATAATTATCTTTTAATAAATGTTATTATATTGCCTTAATGCACTTAACTTATGTCCACTAAATTTATATAAGAATTTTTCCCAAATCACCCCACACCCATTCATCTCACCTCACCTCTCCACACATGAACACACCTACAAACCACCTAGCCTCCACAGCACCTATTGCATCACTATAGCACACACGCACTGCACCAAAAGCACAAACATACTACAACACTAACTCCCTTGCACCAACGCACCCACACACACTCAACACACAACACCTTCGCAAAACAACTACACAAGCCCGTGAAACCCATCCTTCAGCCGAACCAGCTCCAAGCACACCTAAGGACTAACCCCCGTCTTCCTCCCCTTGAAGCCATTTAAGTCGTGTCTTTGATTCCCCATTCTCACTGCACCAACCCGTTCCCAAACGTGCTGAGGTAGTGCTCTAATGTATGTTGTATCCATAGTGTTTAGTTTTTTATTTCCTTTCACTGTCAAAGAGAAAGTTAGTTTCGTTTTTTGGGTTGCAAATTTTGGGCTAAGACTTGATTAAAGGTTGGGGTATAGGGACAGAGTTTTTTTTCATCCATTTTTCGGTTGGGCTTAGGTTTAAGTGGTTTAATTAGGCAAGGTTCCTTTTTCTTCTAAAGCAAGAATAATTTCTTTTCTTTTGGGTTTGGGAATAGTTTAGGGTAGCTTGAAGTTTTTAGAGAGAGTTCATTTTGTTTTCTCACATGATATTGGGCTTAGACGACTAATTAAGCTCAACGCTTGCACTTTCCTGGTTAGTTGGGCCAAAATTTAGTTTTTAGTAGGTCTCTAAGACCTTTTTTTTTTCTTAATTAGAGGGTTAGTGTTTGTTTCTATTTCTAGTTGAATTTAGGCTCTTAATTGATTAATATGTTAAAAGTAATAAATTATACATCATAAAATAATATATATAATCTTTATCATTGTGTTTTTGTTCAAATTGTCATTTTGTTTGTTTTACCTATTTGTCTTATTTATTTATCATAGGTGTTATTTTATTTTATCGTGTGGCATTTGCTATTTTTGTAAATATTGTTTAATACATTTTTTTCTTTTCTTAAGTAAAATCGTTAAGAAAATAACAAAAAAAATATTTTTCCTCTTTTTTATCTATGTAATGATTGATAATGTTGATTGTATATCTGATCCTATCTTTAGTGCAGCTAAAGTTGCAAGGCTTTATTATATAACTTAATATTATTTTGAATCTCATGCAATAATCGCTTTTTCTTAAAAAAATATTTTTAATCCTTTTTAATTAAACTAAATTAACTCACGTATATTTTTTAAAGAATTATGTGACTTTAACTTCTCAAAATAATTGAAAATATGTAGGCATCAAATTTCTTTCAACAAGCTAAATTTTTAGATTTTGTAGTTCAATCTTTGGTATTTATTGACCTGCAAATATTTTATTTCATCTTTTCACTTTGCTTGTAAATATCATTATCTAGTTTTTGATTGTTTTTCTTAGCCATTGTTTATTTTGTGGGGGTAAATTAAATATTTTTCGGTTACTATAATTCACAAAATTAACTTTATGGTAATCGTGTTAGGACTATTTCATAGTTGTGCAGTGGGATTTATTTATTACCACTTCCTATGCATAACTGACTCACGAAACTAACTTGGTTTAAGTAGACTAATTTTTTTATATGGCTTTCCATTTTTTCCAAATAAAAAACAATTGGTGACTCTTCTGAATCTTGTGTTCAAATTCAGTTGCCTCCCTCATCGTGAGTGTCCCCTTGGGGATGATTTCCTTTGGTACCTCTCCATCAAACTTCTCGAAAGGTATATTGTTTTTATGGATGACCTTCCTAGTATAAAATCAAATAATTTCTCTAAAATGTGAGTCTTTTTCCTTAATCTTTCTTCAATTACTATTTCCCACAATTTCATAGTATGACTTATGAGCTTAATTTCTCTGTAATTAGCACAATTTTGTATATTTTTATTGTTTTTATAAATAGGAATAAGGGTGTTTCTCCTTTCATCCAACATTTTCTTAGACTTCATAGTCTCATTAAACAACTTTATAAGTTAGGTTATGCAAATCTCTACAAGACACTTCCAAACTTCAATATATAAATTATATGGTTCAATAGTTGAACCATTGCCCATCGGTTTTAGAGCTTCTTTTAGGCCAAATTCCTAATTTCTACAATAATAGGTATAATTTTGGACATCCTATCTAATGTTTAAAATTTCTAAGTCATTAATGTTACATGTTCATCATTAAATAACTTGTGAAAATAACGTTTACATGTTTTCTTGATATCTTGTTCCATAACCAATCCTTTACCTTCTTTATTTTAATGCATTTCACTTGATCTAAGTATCTTGTTTTCCTTTCTTTACGTTTAGCAATCCTATACACACATCTTTCCCCATCACAAGAGATTGAACTTTCAATGGCGACTTTTTAATAGCGATTTTTGAAAAGGTCGTCACAAAAAAGGCTATCTTTTGTGACAATATTTAAATGTCATCACTAAAGTCATGTGGTCTTTGACTTATAGTAAGAACTTCAAAAATTTGTCACTGTATACAAATTCTTTAGTGACGACATATAAAAGTTGTCATAGAAAGTTTGATCTTTCATGATGAAAAATAAAAGTTGTTAGAGAAAGTCGTTGTATATAATTAGACTATCAACAACAGCAGACAAAAGTCGTCACAAAAAGTTCCTGACTACCTTATTTGTATCCTTCTTGGTGCCTAAAGAATGCTATAGTCCTTCGAAAGCTTTAGCTTTTGCTTTACTAATTGCCTTCTTAATATCCTTCTCAACTTCATTATATTTCCTTTTTAGTTCTCATCATTTCTACCCAAGTGTCAAGCTTTATAATACTCTATTTTAACTCTAACATTCATTTGAATGCTTGCTTTCCAGCACAAAGATTCTTTTTCCTCAAGTTCGAAGTGTAACATCCCGAGAAACATGTTAGGTTTATATATGGTCTCAGAGGTACTATTATACTTGAATAACATATAAGTTAAGTTTTGTAATAAACTGAGTTTATTTAGGTATTTTGCTGCAACTCAGAATGTAAAAAATAGCTTAAAATGACTTAGATAGTAGCATAAATGGCTATTTTGAGGGAAATAAACTTAAAGAGTTTGTTTCTAAGTCACAAATAAAGGAAAGATGATACAGTTAAAATTTCAGAGCAATTGGAGTTCGTTTGGCATTTTTAAGCATACTAGTTGTATGTTTTAATACCGGATTGATCTCCAGCAAATATGAAAGTTTGAGAAAATATCGAAACAATAATTTTGATGAATCTTAGGATTTATTTGAAAGTTGTGGGAAGTTAGAAAACTTGAATTAGCATAATATAAGTGTTCATAGCATATATGAAATCTACAGTGTATGGTTAGGTGGCTTTGGATCTTATCTTTTGATGGGTTTTCTTTCTTTTTCTCCACATGTTTTCGTGGGTTGAAAACAGAAGAAGGAAAATAGAGCAGAAAGAGATAGGAAACAGAGGAGAAAGGGGAAAAAAAGAGGAATAGAAAAAAACAAAGATTAAGTAAAGAATTTAAGCTCATCATCCAAGCAATAAGAGGTAGGGGTTTTTATTTATAACTTCATCTCTCCCCTTTTGTTTCAACTTACTACATATAGGTGGTTTGTTGGGTAGAATTGGGATTGATTGTTGTTTATGGTTATTCATGTTTGATTTATGTTTATGAACATGATAATGGCTTAAATCTAGTAAGTATGATGTTTAATGATGGTTAAGAACTTGGTTAAGCCCTTGTTCTTCCACAACTTTCAAAGTTAGAAAAGTTAGGTTTATGAGTTAATTCTTACTCATTGATTAATGATAAATGGATTAAGAAAGTATTTGATGATTCTATTATGTTTTTAAACCAAGATTAGAATTTGATAATGCTGAAAACCATAATTTTGAGGTTAGAATTAGCTTGGAAACCAATTATGCAGAAACGTGTTCTGTAGAAATTTTTCTAAGTCGCAAACAAACAGGGGCCCATGTGTTTTACTCTGTTAGCAAGATTTGACAAGCTTGAGCAGGCAAAGAAGGACATGACTCTTCCCTGTGTCTAGGGACACAGGCCGTGTTACTTGGTTTCTCCATATTTAGCTATAATTCTTCACAAATTGAGTCCAATTAGATCAAATATAAGATATTTAATATGTAGAAATAATCGACAGTCTACTTGATAAGGAAGAAATACTTATCATTAAGGCACAAATGACCTAGTTTTAAATAAGTTAAGTTGATTGTGCTAGTTTTAGAAGAATTACTCTTTTATCTTAAAATATTGAGATTTAATAGAGTGGTTAGCAAAAGTTGATTATTTTATTCATCATGATTGAACCATCGTTCATCACAATTCTTAACTAAGGGAGTGATACAAGCTCCTTGACCTTGCAGAGGAGCGATAAAAGCACTTTGCTAAAGGTGGAGTTGTGATTAGTTGTCCAAAATTAGGCCAAGGATGTTATATCTAAGGCTAGGCTGATGATTAGTTATCTAAAGCTAGGCCAAGGATATAAGGTCATGGATGTTAAATCTAAGGCTAGACTGAGGATTAGTTATCCAAAGCTAGGCCAAGGATGTTATATCCAAGGCTAAGCTGAGGATTAAATGGAAAATGAGCATTCTACTTATTGAGACTGATGTTTACATCTGGTTTATCATTTGTTTAATATCAGTAGGAGGTTATTAGCATAGTCTTAACATTATACCTTTGTGTATATTTATATTAGTACCATGAAATATTGTTATATTACTGAGAATTTTATGTTCTCATCCCGTTCGTGTTTCATGGTTAGCAGGACAGGATACTTCAGAGGAATTAAAGAAGAACAAAAAGAACAAGAAGAAAAAGACTTAAGAATAGATAGACTTAATAATATGCTTTGACATTTTGTTAACAACTCTTGTAATATGTTACCTTGACTTATTTTTAGTTGTATATATGTTACATTTGCCTTTGAGGCTTTTAATGTAAATATGTAAAACTTATGTTTATCGTGCCACGGCCGTGGATCGCAGCCCATGACAGATTTTAAAGTTTGTTTTTCTTATTTTTTTATGGGCTTGGATCAATTTAGACCCCCAGGGTATATATAGTTATTTTGAATATAATATTAGGGTTCGAAATTAGTTTAGAAGGAGGCACATTGGAGGCTCTTGATCTTCATCTTCCTCTCTTCTCTCTTCGATTATTGGTTTGAATGCTATTGAACTTGATTTTTGGTTTCTTCTTCTCTATGTCTGAGTAGTTCATTTTGTTTCTGCGATTGGGCAATGCCCTTTGATACATTGATGATGATTAATTGATTTTGTTTACCCCTTTTATTAATCTTGAATGTTCTTTGATTCAATCCTTATTGCACTTATTCATGTGAATTCGCTGGCCACTTATTTGCATCTCATAGATATCTAGGGACGTACTGAGAGGTGAACCTAGGTGTTGGAACCATAAGAATTGAATTTAAGGTCTGAATCACGAGAGTAGGTTTAGCATTTTGAGGATTTAATGAATTACCATAAAGCATAATGAGTTCAATTTAGATTCAATTACCACGAGAGTAGGAATTGGTTTATTTGGGCACGGTTCTTGTCTCTTGAGAAAGAACATTAACTATTTTAGGGTAATTCACCTTTAATTGAATTTCAGTTTTAATAAAAGGACTGTCAATTAGGAGTCTTGTATCATTGTGGTTACCCTCAATCTTGGAAGCTTTCTTAAATTTGAAAATCTTTCTTAAAAAATTTGCTGTTTTGTTTCACAACTTTGCATCTTAATTTTTATTTATTTAATTGTTTGGTAACTACGTTCTTATCACTCAACAATTATATTCCCTTTGTTTAAATTAATTGAATTAATTAATTAATTAGTATTCATAGACATAGTCCCTGTGGATTCGATTTTTTTATTACTTGACGACGAAACCGTACACTTGCGGATTTCACACACCACTTGCACATTACAAATTTCTTGCAGCTCTGCGACACCATCAAATACAATAGAGTAAGTGATGATGTCATTAGATTAAGGCTTTTCTCATTTTCTTTATAGGATAAAGCTAAGAGCTGGTTACAAGCTCAGCCTCAAGAAAGCATCTCTACTTGAAATGATTTGGTAAGCAGATTCCTGACTCAATACTTCCCTCCGTCGATGTTGGTGAAGATTAGGAGTGACATTGCTTATTTCACTCAGAATTAGTGGGAGTCTCTATACGAAGCGTGGGAAAGATTCAAAGAATTGTTGAGAAAATACCCTCATCATGCTTTTGAAGTTTGACAACAGGTGCAAATTTTTTTATAATGGTTTAAATCATTCTACCAAAGTTATGGTTGATGAATCTGCAGGTGGGTCTCTAAACACAAAAACTACATAGGAGGCTCAAGAATTGTTCGAAACCATGGCCACTAATAAGTACCGGGTTCCTAGTGGAAGATCTACAATTAAATATGGAGTTATAGAGCTTGGTGTCGTTGATAATTTTCTTGCGCAGAATAAGACTATGATGCAGCACATTGTCAACCTCACTAAGCAAGTTAGTAGTATGCAGGTAAATTCAGTCAATAACCAAGGTCTGACTTGCAATTTTTGTGGAGGCAACCATGTCAATGGTCAATGTGAGGCAGGAAATTCATGTGTTATTGCTCTTGAGCAGGTCAATTATATGGGAAATCCTTCGAGACCACAAGGTAATCCTTATTCCAATACATATAATCCAGGTTAGAGGAATCATCCTAATTTATCTTGGAGCAATCAAATGGTACCATTGAATCCTCAACCAAAGAAGAAGTCTCCTCTTGAGATTGCACTTAAGAAACTTTCTCTACAGACCTCCATTTTTATGCAACAGACTTCCACTTTTATGGAGCAATGAAGGATAAATTTTCAGAATAAAGAAGTAGTTGTTTGAAGTTTAGAGAATCAAGTAGGCCAAATAGCAAAATAACTCTCTGAGAGACCTCGAGGATCCTTACCAAGTGATACAATTGTCAATTGAAATAAGCAATGTATGGCAATGTCTTTGAGGAGTGAAAAAGTTATTTGTCCTCAACCAAAAGAAGATGAAGCTAAGGAAGTACCTCATCCTCCAAGTCATGATCAAGAAAAAGATGCTCCAGAGGAAGAGATCTCTACTGAAACCAAAGAGAAACATACGAGAGGAAGAAGAAAGAAGAAGGATTTAGATTTAGATAAACCTTTTGATCCTTCACTTTACGCTAGGCTTCCATTCCCTCAGAGGTTGAAGAAAGACACTCAGGAGAAGCAAGAGAGGTAGTTCTCAAAGTTCCTTGATGTTTTCAAGCAATTACAGATAAACATCTCTTTTGCTGAAGCACTTGAGCACATGTCCTCTTATGCCAGATTTATGAAGGACTTGCTATCTAAAAAGAGAAAGATCAAAGAGGATGAGACTGTGATGCTTAATGAAGAATGTAGTGCCATAATTCAATGGAAGCTACCACCAAAGTTAAAGGATCCAGGTAGTTTCACTATTGTATGCACCATTAACAAACTGACCATTGAGAAGGCTTTATATGACTTAGGAGCTAACATCAATTTAATGCCATTGTCAATTCTTTGCAAGCTTGGGATTGAAAAAGTGAAGCCAACTATGATGCCTCTTTAATTAGCTAATCGATTAATTAAATATTCATATGGTATAGTTGAAGATTTGCTAGTAAAGGTGGATAAATTCTTCTTTCCAACAGATTTTGTGATTTTAGATATGGACAAGAATGCTGATATCTATCTGATTTTTGGAAGACTGTTCTTAGCTACTTTAGGAGCAATGATTGATGTACTAAGAGGTGAATTTATTTTGAGGGTAGATGGAGATCAGGTGACCATTAATGTTTTTGATAAATCTGCATTGACATCAGATTTCTATGCCCCCGCCAAATGCATTCAAGGTAAGCCTCAACAGGATTTGGTTAGTAAGAGCCCTTCATCATCAATTAATGTTGATTTTTCCACTTCCAAAATTATTGATGAAAAGGAGAAAGGTCATTCTCTTTCCAAGATTGCTAAAATAGAAAAAGATCCTCTCGTTTCCCCTGATGTATTGTAGATTGGTCCATTATTTAATGATTCATTGAAAGTTAATCCATCATCTATTGTTCAATTGAAACCACCATGGCCTGGTGGAATTTCTCATACCAAGAAGAATTAAAGACAACCCAGCTCAGGTCAAGTTCAAAACACTTTTGGGGGTACTTCTAAGGCCGTTGACAGAGTATGGAGGCATAAATCTGAAAAAAGAAATGTGTCATCTTACTTCTCTTGCTTCAAGCCACCATTAATAAAAGACTATGTTGAGCTAACGACGTTAAACAAATGCTTTTGGGGAGGCAACCCAAATTCTATGTCTTTTTCTTTACTCTTTTATTTTTGTTATTATTTTGTTATTTCTTATTTTATTGTTTATCATTTTTTTGTTTTTGTTTTCTAGTTCGCTAATGTTGAGTTGGCTTAGGTGCCTCCCCAAGTTCGGAGCCTTTGTAAGGGGATGTATATAACTATCAGCTGCCAAAAAGAGTTTTTCTTTTCTTTTCTTTAATATTTTATTTTCACATTTGTTTTTATTGATTTTATTTTATTATCATCACCCTATTGTGTTTTGAGTCATTTTGTTGAAACTGTGCATGCCGGTGTGTTGAATTGAATATCCAATGATTGCACAAATTATGGATTGATCTATTTCCTTAGGATATCGCATGAGAAGTTATGAGTTGCATTGATCTCTATTGATTCGATTGTGTATGAATGTGCTTCACATCTTTATATTTGATAGACCTTGAAATATGCATGCATGTGATACTTAGAGAAAGTTTATGGGAATGCATGTGTGTGGATGACTTGCATCTAGAAGTTTTTAGATTCTCTCTTAAGGTAAAATCCTAGACAATGTATGATCAAGGAAATGATAAGGGCCTTCTTTGGACCGTTTGAGCCTTTCAAGCCAACCTATACACACATTATATCCCTAGGTCCCTTTTGCAGTCTTGTTATTGTTTGGCCTTTATTTTTTTCCTTTACCCATATTTTCCTTTCCCATACCCATAAAAAAAAAAGAAAAAAAAATTATCCTTCTTACACACCCTTTGTTAAATGCATGTCTTGTATTATTTTACTATTCAAGCCTTAATCATTCTTTGTGTATGAAGTATTCAAGGAGCTATAAAAAAAAGAAGAAAAAAAGTTCACTCAATGTGTTGCAAAGAAATAAGTTTGGGGGTGGAGGTCATGAAAAAAAAAGAAGAATGAGAAGAAAACAAAAGAAAAATTTATAAAAGAGAAATATGAATGAAGTAATGAAATCTTATGCTCTGTTTTGCACTTTTTCAACATTTTGAGGCTTGAATTGAGAAATGTGCATGATTATATATCTCAACTTTTGTTTTATTTATCCTACCACTTCTTTCTTAACCCTCACCCTTTGCCTTACATTACAAGCTTTTAAAGACCCTTTTGATCCTTGGTTGTGTGTTGTTTACATTAGTGGAGAAAGATGAAAAACAACCCTATAGATGTGGATTTGATGTGCATTTGTAATTTTATAAACCTATATGGGCTAGTACTTTATGAGTAGATTTGTTTTTACATTCATGTTTATAGGAAGTCATTTATGTATGAGAGTTGCATGTGAGAGCATTGTGCAATTGGATTATAAATGTGTGACATTTTGAAATTAGATTCTGAAGTAATTTCTGATGCATGATATTCACTACCTAGTATTGTCATGTTTAAATCTGAATGTTTATAGTTTTTAGTTGTTGTTTTATTTTTATTTTTAATTCTTTTTCTTTTTCTTTTTGCTTGAGGCAAGCAAAATCTTAAGTTTGGGGAAGTAATGAACCTTTAAAAATTCATATTTTTACGGTTCAAATTCTCGAGTTTTCATCCTTTTTTAATCTCTTTGATTGAGTTTTGTTCTCAAGTTTTATTATGTTTTTATTATTTTAAAATATGTTTTTATTATGTGTTTTATTTATTTTTGATAGGTAAATACACATGGAAAGATACTAGACACTTAAAGAAGCAAGAAATCAGAGAAACAAGCTTTCTGGATAAATCATCAGATTTTGCGCAAAAATAAGAAATTCCTGAAGATAAATATTTGAAGGATTCTTATCCTATTCTTAGATACTAATTAGAGTTTTAATTGGATGCAAAATCTTAAATAAGGATTGGATTTTGATTTGGAGCAAAATTCGGATTCTCGCACTATCTTGACCATTCCTCATTAATTGAGCCATATCTTTAGCTACAGAGATCAGATCGACGCACTGTTTATGGCATTGAAAAGCTAACAAAAAATCCTATAACTTCTTTGTTAAGATTGAAGGCAAATTTGAACATCTGGAGGGTGAGAAAAATCATGCAAGTTAGATACCAAAAGTTGTAAGCTTTTTTATAAAAAAGGAAAAACGAGTTTAGCAAAGTGAGTTCACTTTTGTATAGATTTCCAGCAGTCGTCAAGGAGCAAATTAGAGGCAAAAACCCTAGCTTAGTGTGGGCACATGTAAGCTTGAAGATTAGGAATTTTCTTCAACCTTGCCATCAACCTTCTATTGAGTTTGTCGTTTTATTCTCTTTGTTTTCTTCTTTTCCCATGTGTAACTAAATCTCTTTCGTTAGGGTGATGATGAATCTTGATACTTGGATGATGTAAATTCTTTTATGGGTTTAATCTATGTTTCTATTTCACGATTTATGTGTTTATCTATTCTCTTAATGTTTTTATAAACCTGATCAATTTGGGAATTATTTTTGGGTTATGTATGATTTTTGAAAATTGTGTATGAACCTTGAACTTATTATAAATACCATAATTTCCGTAATCGCTAGGAATAGATGTTATGGGTTGTGTAGTCTTTCTTTTAATTCCCTCGTTTATGATAATGTCTTTTCTATTTTGGGTTAGACTAAGGGATTAGTGTTTGTCCCTTTATAGGTCGCAAGTGCACAGATCGAACATGTAATATAGTTATAGAGTAGGATATCGCTCTCACAAGGATAATGGAAATTCTAATGCTAAATATCAACCAATAGCTTAAATAGCTCTATTCAAGAACATATAAATAGGGAAAAGTGCATTTAAACTAATCTAATGACTAAAAAGCAATAAATTAAAATTAAAGATAATAGTTAGATATTAGGGAATCCTTCTTCACTTCTTACTTCAATTAATAACATGCAACCCTTTTTAAACAACATTAATAAATGAGTTAAGTTAGCTTGAGAATCTACTTTAGTTGAAAGTCTATGTCTAGGGGTCAATCAATCATACTTCATTTACCTAATTCACTATGTTTCCATGAGAACTAGTACAAAATTCACTCATTAAGATTTATTCTCAAACACCCGATATGCATGGCTAAGAGGTACATTTCTATCCCATTAGCAAATCATCTTACCCCGCCATAAGAATAAAATCGAATATGCATCAACCATACATATGATCTCAAATCCAAATTCCTATATCTAAGTTCATCAAATTTCAACAAATCACTTAAAAGTTGACCAAACTATCAATAGCATTAAGATCCATTTGATTGAACAAAACGAAACATTAATATAAACTCAAAGAAGTATAAAATCATCAATATCCACACAAGGATTCAAAGTAATTCCTAAATACAGCTTAGCTATTCATTGAACATGAAAATATACAACAAAAATCATGTTCATGATATAAGGAAAAGAAGAAAATATAGGGAAGAAAGAAGGAAACTCATAGATGTGATATTTAATTCTTGAATCTCCTTTCATGAAGAAGATGACCTCCAAGTTTGGCTTCCTCAGCCTCCTTTCAGCCTAGAAATGAAAATCTAGCCACAACTTTCTAACCTAGAACTTAGCTCTCCACTCTCTCCTTTTCAAAAATCTAATAAAACAATATTTATAAGCTCAAAAAACAGAGTCATGCCGCAACATTAACAAGCCTACGCTACGGCGCACGTGTAAATTAGGTCACCACGTCGTGGCATTGAAATGCTTGCACTGCGGCGTTCAAGATTCGAAGCTCTTTATCTGAAGCAGGGGATGCACCACACCGCGACTTTGAAATGCTTGTGCCGCGGCTTGAGATGTTGAACTTCGTACTTGACTTTCTCTTGGGCTTCTTCTTCCAATGTTAGTCCAAATCTTCCACCAATCTACTTGCTTGGAACCCTTCTTGTATTAGAGAAATCACCAAGTTAATTACAGTTGCAAATACACTTAATCACTTGAAGGATATACACAATTTGCTCAAGATCATATAGGAAGTTATCCAAATTGAATTTAACAAATATAAGTATAAAACCTTCCATATATACATAATAACAAGGACTCAGCAATCAATAAAGCACATATATAGGGCACAAATAACTACACATAGTAGAGTTATCACACCCCCAAACCTAGATTTTTGCTAGTCCTCGAGCAAAATAAAGTATGATTAAGCAGACTGACTAAAAAAATTATGCTCAACATGCATCTAGCAGCTATTATAAATTTAATTTTCAATTTAACCACAACTAGTATAGAATGATTGCATCGGTCCTCAATGAATGCCAATGTCGCACAATCAACTCTACATATACACAATCCTTAACATGCTAATAATCAAGCATCCTTTCATGCAAATCACATTTTCCACAAACATACAAGATAAACTTCTCCTATATTGAATTCTTACGCATCTGGATAAGTTTATAGGCATACATATATATGAATCATATAATCCACAAAATTAAGTCTAAACTCTCTCTCCACTAATGTAAATCACACATTACTAAGGATCAAAAGGGACTTCAACAGCTTATAATGTAAGGCCAATGGTTATGGGCATGTGAACAGAAATGGAAAGGATATAGTACAAACATTGAGAAACACAAACATGCTATTTCAAGACTTGAGCCTCCAGGTGGTATCATTAGGGTATTCAAAAGTGAAAGACAAAACTCTCCAGAGCCATTCATTTCTTTTTGTACTTTTCTTTACTTCATTCCATTGCTTTTTTTTATTGAACAAAGGTATTCTTTTCTTCTACTGCTTATGGTTCCTTCAAGCTCATTTGTATATTGAACATACATTAATACCTTTAATCACTAGACTCACTTCAAGAAATAACATATTATGTACTCAACAAATGTAACACCCATGTGGGGATGTCACATATATAAATAAAATAAAAGAAAGATAAATAAAATCTACCCAAGTTGTAAAACATTTATAACATAATATTACGGGTTGTAAAATTTTTCCGATTGAACAGAATAATAGTAAATAAAATAACGCGGAAACACAAAATAAACAAAACAACATCACACATAATATACATATAGTTCTACTTATAAGTTATACCAATAATTTACAACTATCCATATTTAAACTAAAATAGTAAATAAAACAATAAAAGGTCTATATATACAAACGCAGACGTGCCCAAGTACACATCACAAGTATTTAACCCTCTGAAGGATCAGTCTCAGATGAAACTTCAGGTGATAAATATCCAGGATGCCTCGACCCTCTACGGACACGGGTCCGTGCAGTCGATACGCTGTTAATCTCACTAGGCGCATCAAACATACCGCCCCAGTGACGCCTAAGAGATAGCGGCAACTCCAGATACAGATACAACAGAGTGGAAAAGATCGGCACTCCATCAAACTCTATACGTATGGTCACTGTCAGAAGCCCTACGTACGTCACCGAATCACGATCCTCTCGCAGACGCCAGGCCTCAGAGCCTCCATGGAACTCCAGTTGCACAAACCCAAAGAAACCTGGTAGCGTCATATCCACACAATCAATCCAATGGGTAAGGATGATCGGATGGTTCTTGATCGTAGAACTGATCTTCGGCTTGCTAATCTTCCTCCTCCTCGGGATACACACACTCAAGAGGTTGTTCCTCTTCCTCAAACTCTTTACCACATAAATTTAAAATAATCAAATAACACATACAAGAAAGAGGTAATACAATCTATATCACCACAAAAATGGAACAATAAGAAAACGACAATACAACAGATATAACAGTTTATACAATATAGCATTCTATAATAGCGTAAATAAAATACAAGATAACACAGATGTAATGTAACACAGAACACAATGTAACAACATATAGTGGTACAGATAGACAAAATAACATAGATAAATAATGGTACAGATAAATAATGATACAGATAAATAGCATTAAAATGTATGAGATAAAAATATATGAAATGTGACTCAACCCTACTCCATGGAGCTAAAAATACAGAAATCAGAGAGAACGACTCACAAAATCTATTAGTACCGTCAACCGCCCAATAACTATTCCGCTGTCACACGTTGCGTCTATAGCCCACTGAAATAGCATAGTGGTGTAGCACACTGTCATACGTCGTGTCACTACAGGCTTGCACTAATAGACTTCACAAGATCTTGATTAAGTATAGTGCGTGTCGAGTCCATTAGTGTGTTACCAGTTACCACGGCCCAGAGGAGTGACCAACTGTCCACAAATGGAATTCTGCACACTAACGTCTCCAAGTTCATTCAAGTTGAACCACACTACGCCTATCACACCGACAACACGATGTTGTTCACCTCGTCAATCAATCCACCAATTATCAACCAAATTGGCACAAATGCATGATAAAAATTACCAAAATATCCTCAATGGTATTAGATATCCGTGTTCACGGAAATGCCCTCAATGGCAAAAATTAGGAATATGCCCTCACTGGCAAAAATTCCAGATATGCTTTCACTGGAAAAAATTACGAATATGCCCTCACTGGCAAATTGCATATATATACAGTACGCACCCACTTGGCAATACTGTTTCACTAATTGTCTGGGTCCACCACTTTGGCCCAACAGTAAAAACTTGCTGTTTTTGTCAATCACGTAAAAATTTTATCGCGTTTTTAAAATCCCGTTGCTTTTACAAACATTTTTAAATCATATAAATATATTTTACTGTTTTTAAAATCGCGTACTATTTTTTTTAATACGTTTTCTCAATCGTGTAAAGTTTTTAAATTATTTCCTTGTCCGAATTCCTTAAAAATTACTGTTTAAATAAACAGAAATAATATTTAATACTTTTAAACTACGTAGAATATTTTTCATACCATATATTGTCGTTTGGACATCTTTTCTATCTTATTTGTCCGTTTTTACTAAAAATTGACAGTATTCTATTTAGAAACTTATAATAATGGTTTCTTAATTTTTCTCGTAAAAATTTCTTTTACTTAATTTTTAACCGTATAATTTAGTTTTATGAAAATCACTAACATGCTTCAAAATATAATATGAGCTATATGTTAGAAATTTTACAAAAGCTACTGTATTTCTTTTTAACCATTAAAATCATTAGTTTTAACTTCTTAAACTTACTCTAATCATTTTTATTCCTTACAACTCATTGTAATAAAATTTCTTTTAGCATCATTACTTAACCTTTGATGAAAAACAATTTTAGAAATCATAATATTCAATTTAGGCATGTTGGCCGAATTGGTCAAAACTTTGATATATGATCTTTGGATCATTTTTCTTCTTCTAAATCATGTTGTATCTTATTATTTTTCCTAAATCCATTAAATCACTCTTTTAGAAAATTGTTGAGAACATTTTGGTTCTCCTTTTGGTTGAGGCCGTGAGCCTTGTTCTTGTGTTCTTTGGAACACTCATGCAAACCTTAGCATATTATTCACATCCTATAAATTATCATGCATCTACTAACATATACAATATTTCAAAGCTTGTAGACATGCAAATTAATACAAATAACAAATAGGAAAGCTATTAAATCAAACACACCAATGAATCCTTACGGATTCTACAATCACAATCAATTTCCATTTTCTTACCACCACCCAAGGATGATAAGATTAAGTCTTCCTCTTACCTTAAATGAAGACAAAATATTCTTTCACTTCCTTCTAAGGTGTTCGGTTTTCACTCCTCCAAAACCTAACAAGCTTAAACAAAATTCTACAAGTTACTAACATTAAAGAGAGCTTAAACCATGGATAATCATGGCTTAGAACTTTGAAAAAGAATTTAGAAATGAAAAACAAAGATTTTCACCTTCTAGGTAAAATCTTCCAAGTAGATTTTCAAGCTCAAGATGATTGATTTTGCAAGAACTCTCAACTAGAGATGTTCTTCGGATTGTGTTTAGGTTTAGAAAAGTTGATTGGATGAAATTTTGGGTGATTGGATGATGGAGAATAGGGTTTGGCCGAATGGTGCTTCAAGGAATCTTCAATGGTGTTTGGTGTTCTTGGAAGAGAAAGAAGAGAGAAATTGCATGAAAATTAAGTGAACTTTGGTCTTCCAAAGCCAAATGGCCGTAGACATGAAGGCAAAAAGGTGTCCATTTGTGTTGGCTCCATCCAAGCCTTAGAATTGATCAATGGTGAGGATCAAGCCTTGTTCACCAAGCTTTACTCTCATTGGTTCATCCTAGCCTTGTCAATTAACCTAGTCACCATGCTTAGTCACTAATTAAGCCTAGTCATAATGCTTAGTCACTAGCCTTGTCATTAACTATCTGTTCTAGCTCAAAACGTTTACTGTTTTGTTAAACGTGGGTCCCGCAAGACATTTCCAGGTCCATTACCGCTTATTTGTACTGACTAATAAAATAATATTATAATATTATAAAATTATTTTATTTGACAGTTAAATCCTAAAAATTAAAAGATTACTAACCGTATCATTCAGAATTGGGTTTAGTAAGATCCCCCAGCTCTGAATAATTAAAATAAGATTTCCTCGGCCAGGAAAAATATTATTTTCCTGTTCCGGAGCAAATCGCACAAAAAGTTCAAATAAAATATCAGACAGTAATAAAAAGCAGTAATTTATATAGAAAAACAACAAACAGTACAAAAAGGACACAACGGTCATTTATCCTAAAGTTGAAAAATAGTAAACAGTACATTCGGGACACAATGGTAATACCCCAAAAGTTTAGGGTGTTACAACTCTCCCCAACAAACAAAAATTTTGTCCTCGAAATTCATTATAACTCAGAACAAATGAGGATATTGCTCCCTCATCTTGTCTTCCAGCTCCCAGGTAGCATCACCCGTCGCATCATTCCATATGACCTTCACCAATTCGATCATCTTTCCTCGAAGCTGCTTTACCTTTCTGTCCTCTATTCTAACAGGTAAGGTCTCATAAGTCAGATTCTCCTTCAGTTGTACCTCATCTGGTTGTATAACATGCGTTGGATCCGGAATATACTTCCTTAGCTGAGATACATGAAATACATCATGTAGATTGGATAGAAAAGGCGGCAAAGCAATTTGATAAGCTACAGGACCTATACATCGGATAATCTGATACGGTGCAATGAACTTAGGAGTAAGCTTCTTAGATTTGATAACTCTTCCGACACCAGTCGTAGGAGTCACTCTTAGAAATACATGCTCACCCTCCTCAAATTCAAGAGGTCGCCTTCGTTTATCAACATAACTCTTTTGTCTGCTTTGCGTCGTCTTCATTTTCTCTTGTATCATCTTTACCTTCTCCGTAGTCTGTTGTACAAGATCTAGTCCAACAGTCATACTTTCCCCATCTTGATACCAACACAACGGTGTTCGACAACGCCTTCCATACAACGCCTCATAGGGTGCCATCCCTATGCTTGTGTGAAAACTATTGTTGTAGGTGAATTCTATCAAAGATAAAAATTCATCCCAACTCCCTCGTTGCTCCAAAACACAAGCTCGCAACAGATCCTCCAAAGACTGTATAGTTCTCTCTGTTTGACCATCAGTTTGCAGATGATAAACTAAACTTAACCGCAACTTAGTTCCCATGGCTTCTTGTAAACTTCGCCAGAACCTCGATGTAAACCTCAGATCTCTGTCAGAAACTATACATGTAGGCACACCATGTAATCTAACAATCTCACTGATGTATATTTGGGTTAATCTTTCCAACGAATACTTAATATTGATTGGCAAGAAATGAGCCGACTTCGTAAGTCTATCGACTATAACCCATATCGAATCATGACCTTTCCTCGGCTTCAGCAATCCAGTAACTGACGAGCGCCGAACTCAGTCAAAATTATAACCGAAGTTATTACCTAAGCTTGTAGCACAGTGACAACACCGGATCGTCTCCTCAAGGATCGTAGATGCAATTTAATCAAATCAAGTGAAAGTTAGCAAAGGGGGGGTTTGATGGTTCAAGGATCGCACTTAACAAAATTAAAAGGGAGAAATAACAATTAAAGAGCAAATCAATTTAGAAACCTATCCAAGATTGGGTGGATTCAATCATAGACCCTTCATAAAACACTTGAAGTGCAATTGAATTGTTAATTTGGATCTAACCGAGATCTCTCGCATCAAATCCGAATTCATACTAGACGATCGTCTAGAATTCAATTAACAAGTGATAAACACAAATCCGCAATCGCATCATTCATGAAAATCTATGTTAATTTCAAGTACCGAATTCAATTAACTTAGGCACAAATCAAGAACCTAACCTCTTCAATTCTCGTGATTAATTTAGATCAATCAGTTCTAAGTTTCATCACAAATCTCAATCTTCATTTATGTGATTAGTTTAGATCAATCAGTTCTAAGTTTCATCACAAATCTCAATCTTAAACCAAGATCAATCAGATCAACATAAATAGAATCACCATTCATGCATTCAAGATCAAGAAGAAGAAAAAGAAGAAAGAAGAAGAAAAGAGGAATTCAATTACAAATCAAATACAATACATAACCAAGGTCTCAAGAATCCAAACCACAATCTCTTCAAGAGTTCTAAATTGACCGAAAGTAGCTTAGCCCTCCATCACCATGAAGAGAAGCATCAAAATATACAAAAGCTATGAGAAACTATGAAGAAACTATGAAGAAACAAGAAACTAAGAGAGAAATGAAGGAGAGAATACATGTTGTTCATGATAAATGGTGCCTTTTATAGAAGTCTAAGGTAACAAAATGACAAAGGGAAGTGGGTGGATGAGTGGGTGGATGAGTGGAGTGGTTGAGTGGATGGATTAGTGGGTTGGTTTAGTGGATTGGTTTAGTGGATGAGTGGGTGGAGTGGTTGAGTGGTTGAATTAGTGAAAAATGCCAAAGGACTTTTGGTGAGTGGAAAATTATGGACTTGAATGGGTGAGTGGATGGATGAGTAGATGAGTTAGTGGATGAGTGGGTGGAGTGGTTAAATGGTTGGATTAGTGTATTAGTGGATGAATGGGTGAGTTAGTGGATGAGTGGATGAGTGGATGAGTGGATTAGTGGATGGATGAGTGGATTAGTGGATGGGTGAAAATTTCGTGTCTGACTTGGAAGCCAAAAACGACCCACTATACTTCAGAACCATGAAAAGTGTTCTTCATCAAAGTTGTAGATCCTTGTCTTGGCTATAAAATGGATAGCTGGTTCGTCCAATTTGGCTTCCTTAAGCCCAAGATATGTCCCAAATACCGTAGGTTGCTCAAACCCAACTTCAGCACCTCTGTTCCGACTTGTAAACTCAAAATGACCTGCTAGACTTCTTTTTCTCAAAATGTGTTCTTCATGAAAGTTGTTTATTTGGATCTTGACTATCCACTGTCCAAATTTCAGCCCATCTCCATTATTACATCTTGAGATATGATTTTTTTGAGTGCACACTATTCGGATTCTACTGGCAGAACCCGTATTCTGACTTCCATGTAAACTTAGGTCCCTTAGACATCTGAATCAGACTTCGAGCTCTTCATCAAAGTTGTAGAGCTTCCTCTTAGCTTTCCTACAAGGTAAAATTCATGTTCATCAGATATTAGGAACTCAAGTTATGGCCAAAATACAGAAACAGTGTCAAATCTCAATAATGCTGAAAATATTCAATTAGGACCAATTTGAGCTCAAACTCACAAAATCATACCAAACTCAATCAATTAAGAATATGGAGAGTGTAAATGACTAAACAAAAGGGTTTCTTAATGAATAAAATATGTGATTATCAAATTCCCCCACACTTAGCTTTTTGCACTCCTGGGCAAAACTCAAGACCAAAATTTTACAATCAAGAAGAACAACCAAAGGTTCAAGGGATCAAAACATTCATGAGTTAACAATTCTCCACATCTCAAACTAACAAGCAAAGTATCTTCAACATGAATCGAGAATGAAAGATCTTCACAAGATTCCCTCTCAATCTCTCAAGTGTTTAAAAGGTAGGTATTTCACTCAATTCAACCCATGAAAATTGCACTACCATAAGCTTGCTTATCTTCTACTTCTCCACTACTCAAAACACATGCACACACAAATCATGAGGACTTTATTCAAGGTTGTAGTGAGGTCAAGGTAACAGGAGAGGATAAAATGGATATGAGAAGATAAATACCAAAGAGAATAAAAGCAAATGAGAGCTGAGTTCAAATAACAAGCATAAAAGTTCATCCCAACTCTAGTGTATATTCCTTTACATATTCATTTCCCAATCCTTTTCTTTTTTTTTTTTTTTTTTTTTTAAACACTTGGTTTTTTTTTTTTTTTTTTTTTTTATATATATATATATATGAACATAACTATATACATACATTTTTTTTTTTTTTTTTTTTGGCACTCTTTTCTTTTTCAACAACCATTTTGTACATACACCCCCACACTTGTTCAAAAACTCATCCATTAACTAAGCTAATGTTCTTTTATTCCCTAAGGTAAAGTAAGAACACGATTTCTCATTTAAGGCACATGATGAGCTAGAAACAAGGAATGGTCAAATAAGCTCAAAGGGGTTAAGCAAAGGAAAATATACAAGGTTGGCGGGAATCGAGAAATTTTCAAGAAGTCAAAAGAGTGCTTGATATCATATTGGAAACAAGGTTAGCTATTTGGTTAAACTAGCTAATTAAGAAAGAGGGCCTCAATCATGTTCATGCGTGCAAGTGAAATGTAGCCTCAAAAAGAATCAAAGCAAGTTCTAGAGTGGTCATTAACATGAGTGAAAATCACACAAGAAAGAAGAGAATGGCATAAATGTTGAATCCATCCATTAGGCTCAAAATCTCACAAGGTATGCATCCATCAAACTCAATTCATAAATTCAATCATCCATCACCAAGCATATCAGTTCAAGAAGGGAGAAAAATTATTCAATCATGCAATGAACCTCTTTTTTTTTTCTTTTTTTTTTTCTTGAATTTTTTTTTTTTTTTTTTTTTTTACAAATGAAAAGAAACAGAAACATGCTAAAATCTCTCCCCCACACTTAATAGAACATTGTCCTCAATGTGAAAGAAAGAGATAGAAAAGAGCAACACAACCCGATAAGAAGTGAATCATCGCTAAGCGTAAAAGAAACACACTTGTCGGCAAGCATCGATCGACCTTGAAAAGAAATCAAACAAGAAAACGTTAGTACTTCCACAATGCAATACTAATTAATTACTACCTAAAAACTCCTTACTCGCCACCAATTAAGATGCGTCTCAAGAGTAAAATTACTCCTTACTCTGCCATCACTAATTGGTTTAATAAGTCCATGACAATCATATCATACTAAACAAAACAACAATAATTTTTTTTTCTTCTTTTTTTATCAAACTCATTAAAGAGAAAGTTTCAGATCGGCTCTTGTTTCTTGGTACTTCCTTCGCCGCTTCCCGTTGACCAATCTATCTCGAGCTAATACCTGATCGTACATACTCAAAAGCTTCTAATTTATCAATCACTCATCAATAGTGGAGGCAGAGATAAGAAGTTGTCTTGCAAGGAAGGAGTGATAAATTTCTTCCACGCCTTTGTCAAGAAAAAATAACAAGATCAAAGAAATTATTAACATTCAACAAACCAATGGGTTTATGGTGGATGTTCGGTTCGCCCAAGAGACAATTTGAAAAATTTCTTCCAAAGTACCAAAACCACCTGGTAAGGCAATGAATGCATCGAGTGTTCAAGCATTATCTTCATGCGTTCATGCATTGATGATACCTTAAGTTCCTCCCGATTGTCTTTCCAAAGGATGTTCTCGTTGAGCTAAAGTTTCGAATGATACCTAGAACCTCGACTGTCTCTTTACAAAGGCAAAGCAAGTGATACAAATTTCATTAACCCACGACAACCTCCCCCATATACAAGATGAATATTCCTCGCAAAGCAAGTGATCGACCAAGAGTGCTAGCTGCGTTTATAAACTCTAATCCCTTCCCATAACTCGACCCACAAAAAACACGACATTTTTGAGGTTACGAATAGAAGGCCCCATTCTATACTCTTCCTCCCTTTGAGTGTTTCGAGTTTGAAGGAAAATGGAGAAAATGGAGTGTTTAAATAGGAAAAAGAATGGAAAGGGGAATAATTGCACCTATGAGGGTAGGTTGGCGGTTGTCAGAAAAGGTTGAAATTAAGAGACACAGAATCTTTTTTTTTTTTTTTTTTTTTTTTTTTTTTTTTTTTTTTTTATTGACTTCAAGAAAACCATCAAGGTAAAGAAGTCGAGAAACCCCTGAAGGACCCTGCTCAAAGGATCGTCTGTACAAAAATCAAAATACAACAAAATGATACAAAGATAAAAGAAATAGAAAATGATGACATACCCGTATGTACAGCTCCATGGCGTATCTTTATATCACAAGTCATGAGTGCAAGAGACATCACGTCCCCTTTTTTTTTTTTTTTTTTTTTTTTTTTTTTTTTTTTTTTTGAAATTGTTAAAAAAACTTGATGAAAGATGAGTGTATACTTACGTAAGATTGGGATGGAGGTAGTCTGCTCTTTCGGCTTTGTGCCAAAGCATTGTTGACCAATATTCGACCCATTCAAGACCAACAAGAACATAGGGCTCCCAAAAGGGACAAGTGGCCATAATACGACCGGCCGCCTCACATGTGGGATACAATCTACCTTCTTTGTTTTTCAATTAAGAAGGCTGGATCAGATGCATGCATTTCCCCATTCACGGTTTGTGTTACCAAAGCCAACCCTAAGAAGTATACATTTTTTTTTTTTTTTTTTCATTTTTTTTTTTTTTTTTTTTTTTTTTTTTTTGAATTTTTTTTTTTTTCTCATTTTTTTTTTTCTCATTTGTTTTTTTTTTTTTTTTGTAAAATGCCATGAAGAAGAAGAAGAAGAAGATGATATGTACAGATTGTTTGTGGATATGGCTCACATCCGCCTCTCGGTTTAACGTCCAAGAATCCGCTTAAACGTCTTCTATGAGTCGAGGATAAGCTTCCCATCCAATTTTCTTATAAATTGGCAAACAGGGTCTTTTAGAGTCGATTCCCAAGATCGTAGCGTTGTTGTTCATCCTTGAAGAGATTCCACAATTTAAGAATTTCTCGATGCACCAATCCACAAGAATGCGTCTCAAGAGTCAATAAGATATCATCTAATGACTCCTTACTCACCATTCTTAATGAAGAAAATTTTATCTTCTCTATTTGCGGAAACCATCCCCTTAGTACGACATCGCTTGTTACGCTTCCATCGTCCACATTTGTGACAGACTTGTAACCTTTTTGCTCTTCTCCTTTTAGAATATGAACTTCTTCCAAGACCGGGCATATATGAGTCAAATGAAATTGAGGACTCACCGCTAATCGGACCTTTGCTTCAATTATCCAAATAGACATCTTCTCGGCATACCCTTGTGCATTAACATTCTCAATCTCTCACATCGAACTTTGTAGATTTTTCTCGAGCATTTTGAGGAAGAGAAGGAAAATGTTTTCTCGGTTTTGAAAGAATGACATCCATTTTGAAGGAGAAGAAGGGTTCGGCTATTTTGGGAAATCGAAGAATAAACCGACTCAAGAGTCACGGAGTACCGTATCCGCCACTTAACCTAAGCAACACAAAGAACTCAAGAACTTGGTTTTCCAGAATGATTGAGTCTTTGTCCATTAACCTTAAGCGCATTACCATTCCTAGGATCCTCGGATCGATGCCGAGAGGATACGCGTGTCCGACAACAAAAGAACCGCGCCACCTAGATCTCAATTTTCCAAGGAGTAGGTGCAGATGATAATCTCAAAGCGTAACTTTTTGACCAATTTCCGCAGCTTTTGCAAAAGGTGTAACAGACCTTTAATAAAGTAGGCCAATAAAATCCATACCGCAAGATTTTCGCAGCTTGTTGTCGCCGAAGAAAAAATGACCTCCACATGCTTCGAGCGACTCTACCTACCTTATTGTCAGCACATAGCTGTTTTTTTTTTTTTTTTTTCTTTTTCTTTTTCTTTTTCTTTTTCTTTTTTTTTTTTTTTTTTTTTTTTTTTTTTTTTTTTTTTTTTTTTTTTTTTTTTTTTTTTTTTTTTTTTTTTTTTTATTCATAATGCGGATGGAGAAGGTTCATCACCTCCACTTCGCATTCTCCGGAAGTTCATGATAATCTGTTTGAGGCGGTGTCCATTTACGATGAAAGCTTTGGCAAAGTGACCTCACTTTTAATCCGAATGTAAAGACCAAGAAAAAAACATTAGTAACAATAAATGGTCCATCCCATCTAGACCTTAATTTACCGTGCATGAGTCGGAGGCGGGAGTTATAGAGGAGAACTTTTTGACCAATCTCAAATGTTTTCCTCGTAATCAACTTATCATGGAAGGCTTTGGTCTTCTCCTTATAAAGTTTGGAACTTTCATATGCCTCCAAGCGGATCTCCTCTAATTGCCGCACCGCAGCCTTCCTCTCCAAACCCGCTTGATCTAGGTCCAAGTTGCACCTTTTCACCGCCTGCAATGCTCGATGCTCAATTTCCACCGGTAGGTGGCAGGCTTTTCCAAAAATAATCCGATACGGAGACATCCCGATTGGTGTCTTATAAGCAAATCCCAGTAAGCCCATAAAGCATCCTCAAGCCTCTTGCTCCAGCCTTTTTCAGTTAGGTTGAACTGTCTTCCGGAGTATCCGCTTAATTTCTCTGTTGGAGACCTCGGCTTGCCCATTGGTTTGGGGGTGGTAAGGTGTAGAAACCTTGTGTTGGACTCCATACTTCTTCATCAAAGCCTCCATGCTTCGATTGCAAAAATGTGAACCTTGATCACTAATGATGGCTCTCGGGACTCCAAACCTACGTAAAATCAGATCTAATAAAATCCATAACAACTTTAGAATCATCGGTCCGAGTGGCCTTAGCCTCCACCCATTTAGATACATAATCCACAAAGAAGCGTAATGTAAACAAAACCAAATGATACAGAAAAGGACCCATAAAGTCAATACCCCAAACATCAAAAATCTCACGTAATAATAAGGGTTTCGGGGCATTTCATTCCTACGAGAAGTATTCCCTGTTCTCTGCATTGATCACAAGATTTGCAAAACATATATGCATCATGAAATAGAGCGGGCCAATATAATCCAGAGTCTAAAACTTTCCTAGCAAATCCGTTGAGGACCGAAGTGGCCGCCACATGCAAGTTTATGACAAAAGCTAAGAATGGAATGGAATTCATCATCGCACACACCTCCTAATTACTTGGTCACCGCAAAATCTCCATAAGTAAGGATCATCCCACACATAATACTTTGACTCACTTTTCAATTTATCAATCTTAGCCTTAGTGAAATGTGCGTATTGCGTTAGCAACCAAGAAATTAATCAAATCAAGAAACCAAGGGATGTTGCCTTGCAGCCTTGAAAAGCTCGCTCATCGTGGAAAACATCATGGATGGGAAAAACATCCGCCTCCCTTTCAATTCGACTCAAGTGATCACCACCAAATTCTCCGCTCCATTCTTGTCACGGATCTCAATATCAAACTCCCGAAGTAGCAACATCCACCTAATCAACCGGGGCTTGGCATTGGGCTTCTTCGGAGAAACTTCAATGCTGCATGATCTGAAAACACAACCACTCTAGAACCAAGCAAATATGATCGAAATTTATCTAAAGCAAAAACAATTGCTAAAAGTTCCTTTTCAGTTGTGGTGTAGTTGATTTGTGCAGGATCTAAAGTTCTCGAAGCATAGGAAATGACATGAGATACTTTACCGACCCTTTGTGCAAGAACAGCTCCCAATGCATAATTAGAGGCATCACACATCAGTTCAAATGGAAGTGTCCAATCCGGCGGTTGGATGATAGGTGTACTGGTCAATGCCTGCTTCAATTGATTGAAGGCATCCTGGCACTTCTTGTCAAAGTGAAATTCCACATCTTTTTGCAGTAAGTTGGATAGCGGAAGTGCAATTTTGCTGAAATCCTTTATGAACCGTCGATAGAAACCTGCATGACCAAGGAAAGAACGAATCTCCCGCACGCATGTGGGGTAAGATAGGCATGAAATAACATCTATTTTTGCAGGATCTACCTCAATACCCTCACGAGATATCACATGCCCTAAGACTATACCTTGTTCTACCATGAAATGACATTTCTCAAAATTTAGAACGAGGTTAGTCTTAATGCATCTATGCAAGACCTGAGCCAGACTATCTAAACATGCATCAAAGGAAGATCCATAGACAGTAAAATCATCCATGAATACGTCCATGCAATTTTCTAAAAATCGAAAAAGATACTTACCATACACCTCGAAAGGTGCCTGGAGCATTGCACACCACCAAGGGCATCCTCCTATATGCAAATGTGCCAAATGGACAAGTGAAAGTAGTCTTCTCTTGGTCTTCGGGGCTATATGAATCTGAAAATAGCCCGAATATCCATCCAGGAAACAATAATGTGACTTGCCGCCTAACCGCTCCAACATCTGATCAATGAAGGGCAGCGGGAAATGATCCTTTCTGGTAGCCTGGTTGAGCCGCCTATAATCAATGCAAACTCGCCAACTATTTTGAACTCGTGTAGGCACAAGCTCATTGTTCTGATTTGCAACCACTGTGACCCCAGATTTCTTGGGAACCACTTGCACGGGGCTCACCCATTGACTGTCAGATATGGGATAAATAATGCCAGCTTGAAGCAGCTTTGTAACTTCCTTCTTTACCACATCTAGAATCAGGGGATTTAGTCTCCTTTGGGGCTGTCTAACTGGTTTAATCCCTTCTTCCAATAAAATCTTATGCATGCATGTGGAGGGGCTAATACCAGGAATATCTGCAAGAGTCCATCCGATGGCTTGCCTATTCTGCCTCAAAATCTGCAGTAATTTTTCTTCTTGATCAGATTGTAGGTTTTTAGCAATGATCACCTAAGTGTCTCACCATCTCCCAAATATGCATATTTAAGATGGTCTCAAAGTCTTCAACTCCAAAGATGGAGGTTGCACAATGGAAGGTAACAAGTGATCCAAAACAGCTAATTCAAAGAACATTAATTTCAAAGATGGTACCGACTCTCATTCTCAATTGTTGCATCATCAAGCACCATGTATCATTACTCATAACAGAATAAATCTCAAAGACATGCAAAGACATGGTTCAACATCACAAGTGGCACATGTATCACAAGAAACAGAACCAAGATAGTCAACAATATCGTGGAATTCAAAGATATAAATCAAGATAGAAATCATCAACCAAAGATCTCAATCATATCAACATGGAAAACAGAATGCTCCTCTAGGGGGTGTCTCATGGCATCAAAAATGTTAAATTGTACCAAATTGTCGCCAAACTCCATAGAAAGGGTGCCAAAGATGCACGTCTATCTTGGTCTTGGCGGTCTTGAGGAATGGTCTGCCTAGAATCAATGGAGCATGGTTTGTTGGAGACTCATCTTCCATGTCCGTAATGTAGAAATCACTGGAAAAATCAACTCATTCACCCGAACTAACACATCTTCCAAAGACACCTGCGGGATGAGCAAGTGGCTCTATTTGCCAACCGAATCACGATACCAAAGGGGTTGCAAAGTACCGATGTTTAAACACTTATACACCGACATGGGCATGACATTGATCGAAGCACCCAAATCTAGCATTGCGTGCTCAAATCTAGAGTTTCCAATTGTGCAAGAAATTGTGAAAGTTCCAGGATCTTTGCATTTCGTGGCATGCTTGGCGTAATCATTGCGTAAACATTTCTACCCATGCCGATCTTCTCATCCCCTTTCAACCTTCTCTTATGAGTGCACAACTCCTTGAGAAATTTAGCATATTTTGGAATTTGCTTGATTGCATCTAGGAGGGAATATTGATTTCCACTTTCCCGAATGTCTCCATGACTTCTTTTTCCATTTCTCGCTTGCATTGTTCTCTTGGATTGTGTGATCCTATTTGGAAAAGGCAATGGAATGGTAACATCTGAATTCTCTCGCAATTTTCTTCGAGGCACATTTTGACTGAATTATCCATTTCCTGGTCAATTTCTGATTGCTTTGCAAGGTTGGAACATCAACTTCTTTGCCACTTCTTAAGGTAATTGCACTTACGTTGCCTCTTGGATTGTTGACTGTTTGTGAAGGCAATTGGCTAGAACCTTGACTCTTTAGCTCGCTCACGTGGTTGCCACCGCCCAATTTGAGTTTGTAAATTCTGAATGTTGGCACCGACGTTCATTGAACCGAATGTTATTTGTGGCCATTTGTTTCATCGTCTTCCAATGACGGCCACCGGAGTGGATTGGACAGATCGAGCCGAATGTTGTTGTTGTCTGAATGCAGGGGGTATTTGTTGGTATTTGTTGCTTGGACCTGCAGCTTGGTATCTAAATTGTTGTTGCTGCTGGTGGGGCTGTTGTTGTTGGCTAGAATTCCCATACCTCAAATTGGGATGGTCTCGCCAACCAGGGTTATAAGTACTAGAAAATGGATCATATCTAGATTGTTGCTGTTGTTGCTGATATTGGGGTCTACCAGGAAAACACCACCGCAGCAAAAACACATTGATCTGGAAAAGCGGAACCATCTTCCCGAAGTGTAGGGCATGAATCAAGTAGGATGAGATGAATTAGAACAAATTCCACACACCGATGCAAATATCCGCATGGGTGGTTGTTGACCCACCGCTATCCGTCTTACCAAAGAAGTCAATTCATCTAGTCGTGTTCCATTCTTTGTTGGTCCATATGAGATGCTTGAATTTCATTAACTCCTCCGTTGCGGTGATGATCCGCGAGCCAAACTGTGGGTATTGGCTGCCATGTTTGCTATCGATCTCTTGCGGCGGTAGGAGTTTTGTCTACTAAGGCTCCTCCGAGGCAAACATCGATCATGCTTCTATCATTTGGCAAAGAAGCCCTCATAAAAGTATTGAATCAAGAGTTGGTCACTAATTTGGTGATGAGGGCACTCGAACACAACTTCTTGAATCTCTCCCAAGATTCATGCAAAGTCTCACCGGACATCCGTCTCGATGCCACATATATCCTTCCTAATTGCGCAGCTCTCTCGAGGCAGGAAAAATCTCTCCAGGAACAACCTCTTCATGTCATTCCAACTTCCGACCGAACCGGTGAAAGATAAAACAACCAATCTTTGGTCGCATCGACAAGTGAGAAGGGAAATGCCCTTAACTTGATGTGTTCCTCAGAAATGCCTTGTGGCTTCATGGTTGAACACACAACATGGAACTCTTTCAGGTGCTTATGAGGATCTTCACCCGCAAGACCATGAAACTTTGGTAACAAGTGTATCAAACCAGATTTCAACTCAAAATCTGCATCAAGATCGATATTGAATGCACAAAGATTGGTAAGATACATCGGGAGCAAAGAAGTTCCTTAAGGGTTCTATTATGCATGTTATCGCCATGATTTCGTGGATTACTTAAGTTATCGTGTTCACTCCTAAAATTAGGTTCAGAATTAACTCGAATTTATCACACGAGCTCTAATTAATCTATGCAAGGTCCTATCAATCTCGGGATCAAGATCAAGCAAGATATCGATTGGACCTAGTCATGCATCAACTAAAGCACAAAAACACAAAAAGCGCAACTAAGCAAAATACACTAAACAACACTCAAAATATGCAAAAATAAATCTAGTTAATATGTCTAAACATTTTTAAAAATTATGGAATCAACACAGAACAAAATCTACATAAAAATGAAACTAGAAAATGCAATAAAAAATATTAAAAAATTGAAAAAGTGGTCTAAATGATAGAATTTCGAAAAACCAGGGGTGACCTCACAGTTTACTGTGAGTCTTGTTTATCAAGCTGTTTTCCTTCAACCGACCAAGTTACAGCTCATTCTGGGCATGTTTCAGTTCGAAAATTGCAATAGTTACCCGTAATCACCTGTTTCCCGTCTTTCCTAATTCAGAAAAATTCAAAAGCTAAGATAAAAATGTTAGTATGGTATGAACAATGTTAGTAAATGAAAAATAACTGTTAGAATAGGTAAGAAAAAAAAAAAAAAAAAAAAATTAGTAAGGTTACTCAAAATGAAAAGATTACACCTACGAGCTCCCCGGCAACGGCGCCAAAATTCTGACGAGCGCCGAACTCAGTCAAAATTATAACCGAAGTTATTACCTAAGCTTGTAGCACAGTGACAACACCGGATCGTCTCCTCAAGGATCGTAGATGCAATTTAATCAAATCAAGTGAAAGTTAGCAAAGGGGGGGTTTGATGGTTCAAGGATCGCACTTAACAAAATTAAAAGGGAGAAATAACAATTAAAGAGCAGTCAATTTAGAAACCTATCCAAGATTGGGTGGATTCAATCATAGACCCTTCATAAAACACTTGAAGTGCAATTGAATTGTTAATTTGGATCTAACCGAGATCTCTCGCATCAAATCCAGAATTCATACTAGACGATCGTCTAGAATTCAATTAACAAGTGATAAACACAAATCCGCAATCGCATCATTCATGAAAATCTATGTTAATTTCAAGTACCGAATTCAATTAACTTAGGCACAAATCAAGAACCTAACCTCTTCAATTCTCGTGATTAATTTAGATCAATCAGTTCTAAGTTTCATCACAAATCTCAATCTTCATTTATGTGATTAGTTTAGATCAATCAGTTCTAAGTTTCATCACAAATCTCAATCTTAAACCAAGATCAATCAGATCAACATAAATAGAATCACCATTCATGCATTCAAGATCAAGAAGAAGAAAAAGAAGAAAGAAGAAGAAAAGAGGAATTCAATTACAAATCAAATACAATACATAACCAAGGTCTCAAGAATCCAAACCACAATCTCTTCAAGAGTTCTAAATTGACCGAAAGTAGCTTAGCCCTCCATCACCATGAAGAGAAGCATCAAAATATACAAAAGCTATGAGAAACTATGAAGAAACTATGAAGAAACAAGAAACTAAGAGAGAAATGAAGGAGAGAATACATGTTGTTCATGATAAATGGTGCCTTTTATAGAAGTCTAAGGTAACAAAATGACAAAGGGAAGTGGGTGGATGAGTGGGTGGATGAGTGGAGTGGTTGAGTGGATGGATTAGTGGGTTGGTTTAGTGGATTGGTTTAGTGGATGAGTGGGTGGAGTGGTTGAGTGGTTGAATTAGTGAAAAATGCCAAAGGACTTTTGGTGAGTGGAAAATTATGGACTTGAATGGGTGAGTGGATGGATGAGTAGATGAGTTAGTGGATGAGTGGGTGGAGTGGTTAAATGGTTGGATTAGTGTATTAGTGGATGAATGGGTGAGTTAGTGGATGAGTGGATGAGTGGATGAGTGGATTAGTGGATGGATGAGTGGATTAGTGGATGGGTGAAAATTTCGTGTCTGACTTGGAAGCCAAAAACGACCCACTATACTTCAGAACCATGAAAAGTGTTCTTCATCAAAGTTGTAGATCCTTGTCTTGGCTATAAAATGGATAGCTGGTTCGTCCAATTTGGCTTCCTTAAGCCCAAGATATGTCCCAAATACCGTAGGTTGCTCAAACCCAACTTCAGCACCTCTGTTCCGACTTGTAAACTCAAAATGACCTGCTAGACTTCTTTTTCTCAAAATGTGTTCTTCATGAAAGTTGTTTATTTGGATCTTGACTATCCACTGTCCAAATGTCAGCCCATCTCCATTATTACATCTTGAGATATGATTTTTTGAGTGCACACTATTCGGATTCTACTGGCAGAACCCGTATTCTGACTTCCATGTAAACTTAGGTCCCTTAGACATCTGAATCAGACTTCGAGCTCTTCATCAAAGTTGTAGAGCTTCCTCTTAGCTTTCCTACAAGGTAAAATTCATGTTCATCAGATATTAGGAACTCAAGTTATGGCCAAAATACAGAAACAGTGTCAAATCTCAATAATGCTGAAAATATTCAATTAGGACCAATTTGAGCTCAAACTCACAAAATCATACCAAACTCAATCAATTAAGAATATGGAGAGTGTAAATGACTAAACAAAAGGGTTTCTTAATGAATAAAATATGTGATTATCAGTAACAAAATCCATAGAAATATTATCCCACTTCTACTCTGGAATAGCCAACGGTTGCAACATTCCGGCTGGTCTCTGATGTTCCACTTTCGCCTTCTGGCAAACCAGACATGACTCCACACGTTCCGCTACATCTCTTTTCATCCTTGGCCACCAAAACAACTTCTTTAAGTGTTGGTACATCTTGGTCATCCCCGGATGCATACTCAGATCACTAGTATGAGCATCATCTAGAATTCCCTTCTTAAGCCCAAGATCATCAGGTACACAGATTCTTCCCTTATATCTCAAGAGTCCATTTGCTCCTTCCTCTACCGTTGCCTTATGACCTTGCTTTAACAATTCTCTTTCATTTTGCAAAAACGGGTCCTTCTCCTGTTTCTCTCGTATCGCATCAAGCAGTTCATTAATAATTATCACCTTCCACAAACGAATTCTTCCATGTACAAATTCCACTGACAACCATAAATCTCGGAATTTATTAATCAATTCTTCCTCCTTGATCATCATTGCCGAAACACTAACCACTTTTCTACTCAAAGCGTCAGCTACCACATTAGCCTTTCCTGGATGGTATTGGAGTTGGAAATCATAATCCTTTAAGAATTCCAACCATCGCCTTTGCCTCATATGCAATTCTTTCTGATCAAACAAGTACTTCAAACTCTTATGATCACTAAAGACATTGAACATTGCCCCATACAGAAAATGCCTCCACACTTTCAGAGCAAAGACCACTGCGGCCAATTCCAAATCATGTGCCGGATAATTCCTCTCGTGAACCTTCAACTGTCGAGAAGCATACGCCACAACATTTCGGTCTTGCATCAACACGCATCCTAACCCTTGGTAAGAAGCGTCACAATACACATTAAAAGCTCTGTTAGAATCCGATAAGATTAACACTGGTGCAGTTGTTAACCTCCTCTTCAACTCTTGGAAACTGGCTTCACGTTCTTCCATCCACTTAAAAGCTTGACTTTTCCTCGTGAGCTGCGTAAGCGGTCCAGCAATCTTAGAAAAACCTTCGATAAACCTACGGTAATATCCAGCAAGTCCAACAAAACTTCGAACTTCTGTCACCGTCTTAGGCCTTTCCCTTTGTAAAACAGTCTCCACTTTCGATGGGTCTACCGCAATACCTTTCTTTGAAATCACATGACCTAGAAATTGGACTTCCTCTAACCGAAACTCACACTTTGCCAATTTCGCATACAACTGCTTTTCCTTCAAAATCTGAAGAACAACACCGAGATGTTCAGCATGCTCTTCCATAGATTGAGAATAGATCAGAATGTCATCGATAAAAACAATGACAAACCTATCTAGATACGGACGAAAAATCCTGTTCATATAATCCATGAATATGGCAGGAGCATTCTCACCCCGAATGGCATTACTTGATACTCATAATGCCCATAACGAGTTCGAAAAGCTGTTTTGGGTATATCCTCCCCCTTAACGCGAATCTGGTGATAACACGATCTCAGATCTATTTTGGAAAATACCACTGCTCCCTTCAACTGATCCATCAAATCGTCAATTCTTGAAAGCGGATATTTATTCTTGATAGTCACCTTGTTTAACTGACGATAATCCACGCAAAGTCTAGAAGTTCCGTCCATCTTCTTGACCAAAAGCACTGGTGCTCTCCATGGTGAAACTCTAGGTCGCACAAACTGTTTCTCCATCAAATCCACCAATTGTTGTTTCAGCTCCATCAACTCTGCTGGCGACATTCGGTACGGTGCAATTGAGATAGGACCTTCTCCTGGTACTAGATCAATTGAAAACTCAATCTCCCTCTCAGGTGGTAAACCAGGTACGTCATCAGGAAAAATTTCTGGAAAATCATTGACTACAGGAATAATATTCACATCTTTCTCATTCTTGACCTCTAGAGAAGATAATAACATATATCCCTGCGCTTCCTCTCTTAACAATGACTTAACTTTAATAGCAGTCAAGAATCTAGACTTTTATTCCTTAGGAAACCCTATGGTTTTGCTTGCACAATCTATAAGGATATGGTTAGAAGATAACCAGTCCATCCCTAGTATTACATCTATCTCTACAAGAGGCAAACAAATCAAGTTGACCAAAAACACACGGTCCTTTATAATAACAGGACAATCCAAACATATCTTAGACGTAATTACAGGTTTAGCAGTTGGCGTAGATACACTCAATTTAACATTCAGAGAAGACACAGGCAACTTCAATCTCTCCACACAATCATATGCAATAAATGAATGTGTCGCACCAGAATCATATAACACAGTCAGAAGATTACCTCCAATGGCACCTTCTCCCTGAATAAGATCATCAGATTGAGAAATTTCCGTTCCAGTCATAGTATACACTCGCCCTCCAGATCTCGGTTGAACACTTCCAGATCTTGACTGAGTAGCACGAACATTTCCCATAACTGGCTTTCTCTCTGGCTGAGTACAATCTCTAGATATATGCCCAAGCTGTTTGCAATTAAAACAAATTGTTCCTCTGATAGGACATTCATTAGAAAGATGGCCCTTCTTTCCACACTTAAAACATGTTGGCGTAAACGCCACTCTCTGTCCAGCACCACTACCACTCACATTTCCCCCAACCGGTGGTCGTTGAGGTTGACTCCCTGGTGGTCTAGAGTACGGCTTGCGCTGAAACCGGTTAATATTACTGCCACCACCTCTCTGAAACCTTGTTGGTCCAAAGTTACGATTCCTCTGATCTCGTGATGGCTCCAACTCCTCGAGTCGTGCACAAGCATCAACTAAAGCATGAAACTGATTCATCCTCAAGGATATCACTCCTCGCTTTAGTTCCACTCTCAACCCCGATTCAAACTTCCTACATCTCCACGCATCATCCGGTCGAGTTTGAGCATAATATGAGAATTGAGACAAACTCTCAAATTTTGTAGCATACTCATTCACCGTCATATTACCCTGACGCAAACCAAGAAATTCCATCTCCTTGGCATGTCAAGCACTTGCAGGAAAATACTTTCCTAGAAATGCATCAGAAAATACTTCCCATGTAATTTCTATTCCTTCAGTCTGCAACAATCGGCGGGTTCCTCTCCACCAATGTTCTCCATATCCCCTCAACATAAAGGCTGCATATGTTACCTTCTTCTCATCGGAGCATTTCATTCCTTCAAAGATTCTCTCCAAGTCTTGTATCTATTGACTCGCTTTTTCAGGATCAACCTCGCCTCTAAACTGCGGCGGATTGTTACGCCTAAATTCAAATAAATTTAGGGCATCAGTGTAGCATCTTGCTGTTGAGCTGCTCTCAAATTTTGCTGAGTAATCACTTCAGCCATTCGCTGCATAACTTCAGCAGTCGCAATCATTGGATCCACTTCCCGATTTACGTTCGCACATCCTCGTCCTCTACCAAACATCTTCGTTCTTCAAACATAACCAAACAAAGTTAGATACATCCTTTCGGAAGTAAATCACAGAGAATCACACAGCACAAACAAAAACAGACCCAACCACAACCCCAAAAGACTCTAACTTGGGCTCGATATAAAACTAATGTAACACCCTCTTGTGGGATGTCACATACATAAATAAAATAAAAGAAAGATAAATAAAATCTACCAAAGTTGTAAAACATTTATAACATAATATTACAGGTTGTAAAATTTTTCGATTGAACAGAATAATAGTAAATAAAATAACGCGGAAACACAAAATAAACAAAACAACATCACACATAATATACATATAGTTCTAGTTATATGTTATACCAATAATTTACAACTATCCATATTTAAACTAAAACAGTAAATAAAACAGTAAAAGGTCTATATATACAAACGCAGACGCGCCCAAGTACACATCACAAGTATTTAACCCTCTGAAGGATCACTCTCAGATGAAACTTCAGGTGATAAATATCCAGGATGCCTCGACCCACTACGGACATGGGTCCGTGTAGTCGATACGCTGCTAATCTCACTAGGCGCATCAAACATACCGCCCCAGTGATGCCTAAGAGATAGCGGCAACTCCAGATGCAGATACAACAGAGTGGAAAAGATCGACACTCCATCAAACTCTATACGTATGGTCACTGTCAGACGCCCTACGTACGTCACCGAATCACGATCCTCTCGCAGACGCCAGGCCTCAGAGCCTCCATGGAACTCCAGTTACACAAACCCAAAGAAACCTGGTAGCGTCATATCCACACAATCAATCCAATGGGTAAGGATGATCGGATGGTTCTTGATCGTAGAACTGATCTTCGGCTTGTTGATCTTCCTCCTCCTCGGGATACACACACTCAAGAGGCTGTTCCTCTTCCTCAAACTCTTTACCATATAAATTTAAAATAAACAAATAACACATACAAGAAAGAGGTAAGACAATCTATATCACCACAAAAATAGAACAATAAGAAAACGACAATACAACAGATATAACAGTTTATACAATATAGCATTTTATAATAGCGTAAATAAAATACAAGATAACACGGATGTAATGTAACACAGAACACAATGTAACAACATATAGTGGTACAGATAGACAAAATAACATAGATAAATAATGGTACAGATAAATAATGATACAGATAAATAACATTAAAATGTATGAGATAAAAATATATGAAATGTGACTCAACCCTACTCCATGGAGCTAAAAATACAGAAATCAGAGAGAACGACCCGCAAAATCTATTAGTACCGTCGACCGCCCAATAACTATTCTGCTGTCACACGTTGCGTCTATAGCCCACTGAAATAGCATAGTGGTGTAGCACACAGTCATACGTCGTGTCACTACAGGCTTGCACTAATAGACTTCACAAGATCTTGATTAAGTATAGTGTGTGTCGAGTCCATTAGTGTATTACCAGTTACCACGGCCCAGAGGAGTGACCAACTGTCCACAAATGGAATTCTGCACACTAACGTCTCCAAGTTCATTCAAGTTGAACCACACTACGCCTATCACACCGACAACACGATGTTGTTCACCTCGTCAATCAATCCACCAATTATCAACCAAATTGGCACAAATGCATAATAAAAATTACCAAAATACCCTCAATGGTATTAGGTATCCGTGTTCACGGAAATGCCCTCAATGGCAAAAATTAGGAATATGCCCTCACTAGCAAAAATTCCAGATATGCTTTCACTGGTAAAAATTACGAATATGCCCTCACTGGCAAATCGCAAATATATACAGTACACACCCACTTGGCAATACTATTTCACTAACTGTCCGGGTCCACCACTTTGGCCCGACAGTAAAAACTTGCGGTTTTTGTCAATCGCGTAAAAATTTTATCGCATTTTTAAAATCTTGTCGCTTTTACAAACGTTTTTAAATCGTGTAAATATATTTTACTGTTTTTAAAATCACGTACTATTTTTTTTAATACGTTTTCTCAATCGCGTAAAGTTTTTAATTATTTCCTTGTCCGAATTCCTTAAAAATTACTGTTTAAATAAACAAAAATAATATTTAATACTTTTAAACTACGTAGAATATTTTTCATACCATATACTGTCGTTTGGACATCTTTTCTATCTTATTTGTCCATTTTTACTAAAAATTGACAGTATTCTGTTTAGAAACTTATAATAATGGTTTCCTAATTTTTCTGTAAAAATTTCTTTTACTTAATTTTTAACCGTATAATTTAGCTTTTTGAAAATCACTAACATGCTTCAAAATATAATATGAGCTATATGTTAGAAACTTTACAAAAGCTACTGTATTTCTTTTTAACCATTAAAATCATTAGTTTTAACTTCTTAAACTTACTTTAATCATTTTTATTCCTTACAACTCATTGTAATAAAATTTCTTTTAGCATCATTACTTAACCTTTGTTGAAAAACAATTTTAGAAATCATAATATTCAATTTAGGCATGTTGGCCGAATTTATCAAAACTTTGATATATGATCTTTGGATCATTTTTCTTCTTCTAAATCATGTTGTATCTTATTATTTTTCCTAAATCCATTAAATCACTCTTTTAGAAAATTGTTGAGAACATTTGGTTCTCCTTTTGGTTGAGGCCGTGAGCCTTGTTCTTGTGTTCTTTGGAACACTCATGCAAACCTTAGCATATTATTCACATCCTATAAATTATCATGCATCTACTAACATATACAATATTTCAAAGCTTGTAGACATGCAAATTAATACAAATAACAAATAGGAAAGCTATTAAATCAAACACACCAATGAATCCTTATGGATTCTACAATCACAATCAATTTCCATTTTCTTACCACCACCCAAGGATGATAAGATTAAGTCTTCCTCTTACCTTAAATGAAGACAAAATATTCTTTCACTTCCTTCTAAGGTGTTCGGTTTTCACTCCTCCAAAACCTAACAAGCTTAAACAAAATTCTACAAGTTACTAACATTAAAGAGAGCTTAAACCATGGATAATCATGGCTTAGAACTTTGAAAAAGAATTTAGAAATGAAAAATAGATTTTCACCTTCTAGGTAAAATCTTCCAAGTAGATTTTCAAGCTCAAGATGATTGATTTTGCAAGAACTCTCAACTAGAGATGTTCTTAGGATTGTGTTTAGGTTTAGAAAAGTTGATTGGATGAAATTTTGGGTGATTGGATGATGGAGAATAGGGTTTGGCCGAATGGTGCTTCAAGGAAGCTTCAATGGTGTTTGGTGTTCTTGGAAGAGAGAGAAGAGAGAAATTGCATGAAAATTAAGTGAACTTTGGTCTTCCAAAGCCAAATGGCCGTAGACATGAAGGCAAAAAGGTGTCCATTTGTGTTGGCTCCATCCAAGCCTTAGAATTGATCAATGGTGAGGATCAAGCCTTGTTCACCAAGCTTTACTCTCATTGGTTCATCCTAGCCTTGTCACTTAACCTAGTCACCATGCTTAGTCACTAATTAAGCCTAGTCATCATGCTTAGTCACTAACCTAGTCACTAGCCTTGTCATTAACTATCTGTTCTAGCTCAAAACGTTTACTGTTTTGTTAAACGTGGGTCCCGCAAGACATTTCTGAGTCCATTACCGCTTATTTATACTGACTAATAAAATAATATTATAATATTATAAAATTATTTTATTTGACATTAAATCCTAAAAATTAAAAGATTACTAACCATATCATTCATAATTGGGTTTAGTAAGATCCCCCAGCTCTGAATAATTAAAATAAGATTTTCCCAGTCCAGAAAAATATTATTTTCCTGTCCCGGAGCAAATCGCACAAAAAGTTCAAATAAAATATCAGACAGTAATAAAAAGCAGTAATTCATATAGAAAAATAACAAACAGTACAAAAAGGACACAACGATCATTTATCCTAAAGTTGAAAAACAGTAAACAGTACATTCGGGACACAATAGTAATACCCCAAAAGTTTAGGGTGTTACAACAAACATTGATGGTAGGAAGAAAATGCATTGATTTCACATGTATTAGAATGGTTACATGATATGGAATACAAGGGTGAATGAAAAACATTTAAGGCCAAACATTTATAAAGCTTCAAAAGGGGATTTAAAGATATAATCATTCAGGGTAAGCATGAAGGGCTCAATCGGTCCAAACAATGCCCTAATCATTTCCTCAGTCATGCACAATCTAGGATTTCGCCTCAAGAGAGTTTAAAAACAACTTCTAGGATAATCGAAACTCTACATATACATCCATAAACTTTTTTATAGACATGCACTCTTATCATTTTCAAAGTTACATGTGCATATAAGTGGGATGTAAGTCATACATAAAAAGTAACTAAATTGTTTCACATGTTTCATGATCGCATATGATTTCACTAAAAGCAGTCAACTTGAAAACATTTATATAATTGGACAACCAATTCCACACTAGTAATTGACAATATGTCATGCATTCAAATAGATCCATCATTTTCAATTCAAGCATGTATAACATCATGTGTTAACAATTAAAAAATTTTCATTAAAACCCATCAGTAATAGCCAAACCTAGTATATGATTATGATAAAATGGTGACTATCAGTACTGCATATTCTAAATATCAAAACATGTTATGCAATAGACATTATAATAACCAAAACATGTAATGATACTCTCCCAAACTAAAGTGAAACTGTGTCCTCACTGTCTATGATAAGGTACTTGAGCCTGTCAAAATACTTGAAATGTGAGAGCTGAGCATTTTAAAAAAAATATGTAAAAACATGTAAAATAAACAGACTATGTACAATAAAGGATGACACACTGTGACATGTACATCTATGCCACGACATTCATCAAAAAACCTAGTTATGCCGTGGCACTCAGCATCCACGCTGGGACATTCATGAACATCCCTTTCATGCCACGACAAATAGAAGTTACGCCACGACGTATGGATGAAATTTGGTGCTTTTCCAGCAGCACCTAGATTAGATCATTTTTTTTTAAGTTTCACAGGCACGCCACGGTGTATTACATGTCACGCCATAACGTGAGGAGTCAGCCTGCAGAATTCTGTAGCAAAATCAGTTTTACTGCCACTTCTGCTTCAAATGGGTCTCCAACATTTGTAAAACTTGTCTAGGGGGTTAAAACATAGTATGTAAAAACAAAATATATCAAAAGTACAAAATCTACATATTAACATATATAGGACTTAAAACATAACAAAAACATAAAAACTAACAAAAGCATATAACTTGGGTTCCCTTCTAAGAAGGGCCTGAGTTATGGTCCTGACAGGACTTATTGCTGGCACGGATAGGTGGTCGTCATATACTTGATTAGAGGTCCATTTGAGGAGTCGCGAACTCCCTCAAAAGCCTCGTATGATTATGGTCATTCACCATTTCAGTTGTGCCAGAAACACAAAACAACTAAAAACTTAAATTAAAATGAACTATACAAAACTTGAATTAGAACTAAATAAGTCCATTGTCAATATTAGCAATACAGAAATAAATCGACCCGGTAACGATGTCAAAAAATTGTTTGTCCCTTTATAGGCCGCAAGTGCACGGATCGAACAAGTAATACAGTTATAAAGTAGGATATCGCTCCCACGAGGATAATGAAACTTCCAATGCTAAATATCAACCAATAGCTTAAATAGCTCTATTCAAGAACATACAAATAGGGAAAAGTGCATTTAAACTAATCTAATGACTGAAAAGCAGTAAATGAAAATTAAAGATAATGATTAGAGATTATGGAATCCTTCTTCACTTCTTACTTCAATTAATAACATGCAACCCTTTCTAAGCAGCATTAATGAATGAGTTAAGTTAGCTTGAGAATCTAATTTAGTTGAAAGCCTATGCCTAGGGGTCAATCAATCATACTTCATTTACCTAATTCACTATGTTTCCATGGGAACTAGCGGAAAATCCACTCATTAAGATCTATTCTCAAACACCCTATATGCATGGCTAAGAGGTATATTTCTATCCCATTAGCGAATCATCTCACCCTGCCATTAGAATAAAATCGAACATGCATCAACCATACAAATGATCTGAAATCCAAATTCCTATGTCTAGGTTCATCAGATTTCAACAAATCACTTAAAAGTTGATCAAACTATTAAGAGCAGTAAGATCCATATGATTGAACAAAACCAAACATCAATATAAACTCAAAGAAGTACAAAATCATCAATATCCATACAAGGATTCAAAGTAATCGCTAAATACAGCTTAACTACTCATTGAACACGAAAATATATAACAAAAACCATGTTCATAATATAAGGAAAAGAAGAAAGTAAAGGGAAGAAGGAAGGAAGGTCATAGATGTGATCTTTGATGCTTGAATCTCCTTCCATGAAGAAGATGGCCTCCAACCTTGGCTTCCACAACCTCCTCTCAGCCTAGAAATGAGAACCTAGTCATAGCTTTCTAACCTAGAATTCAGCTCTCTACTCTCTCCCTTTCAGAAATCTAATAAAACAGTATTTATAGGCTCAAAAAATAAAGTCATGTCACGACATTAATAAGCCTACACCGCGGTGTTCATGTAAATTAGGTCACCACGTCACGACATTGAAATGTCTGTGCTGCATTGTTCAAGATTCGGAGCTCTCTGTCTGAAGCAGTGGATGCACCACGTCGCGACATTGAAATGCCTACACCGCGACATGAGATGTTGAACTTCACACTTGACTTTCTCTTGGGCTTCCTCTTCCAATGTTAGTCCAAATCTTCCACCAATCTACTTGCTTGGAGCCCTTCCTGTAACACCCTCCCTAGGGTATCACATGTCTGACTTCCGACTCATAATCTGAAAATGTTTTCATAAAAGGTTTGAGTTAAAACGTGGGTTTAAAAATTTCTTTCTTGCTGAAATATAAACTTACTGTAATTCATAAGTATTACTGAAAATATATTTAAACTGATTCATGTAACACCCTCCCTAGGGTATCACATGTCTGACTTCTGACTCATAATCTGAAAATGTTTTCATAAAAGGTTTGAGCTAAAAACGTGGGTTTAAAAAATATTCTTTCTTGCGGAAATATAAACTTACTATAATCCATAAGTATTACTGAAAAATATATTGCACAGGTTCATATACAATATTGACACCAATTAATATTTAATAATTTAAAAATAAATATAAAACTAACAGACTTTTTTTTTAACAGTAACAAACCCTATGACGAGTCCTACTCAATAGCACGATACAATACTAACGAAAAAACTGAACATACTTATTTCTTTTTGTCTCCTTCTTGATGCATCAATGCTCCACTATTTTGAATTTTGTGATTCTCTTTCAAACTTTTTTCTCCAAAGACTCGGACATCCGTTTCTATGTCAATACCGCACACTATCTTGATCATGAATGTCCACTCCTTATTGTTGTCACCAATCTCGAACAACCTCACCATGCTATGTCTAAGAAGACAACTCGATCCTTCTATATTTTTTTTTCTATACATACACAATAAAACAACATAACAAAGAGGTGAGATCACCTACACCAAGACTCAACACGACAAAGACAGAGATAATACAAACAGCAATATCATACAGAGATATCATACCAGACTTCCAATAATATATTTAAAATTAATCAACTATCATTATCAAATCATTTATCAATTTAATTATCATAAACAACGATTACGACAATGCTCTAATAATCATCATCATCATCCAAGTATTCAAAACAATTGTCATAGCCAATATCTCTCAATTAATGTATCATGCAGATATAAAATACTCAGTATCATGCATGTGCACCTAGACTCAATTTTTCAAAAACAACTCCATGGAGGTTTTCACAATTTCGAGGAGAATGCTCAGTTCTCTTTGATGACTAATCAAATGTTAATTGTCACTTAGGCCTTCCAAAGACAATCTCCCGGTCGTAGAAAAGAATCGTGTTCTTGTCGGGTATCGTCAATGCGTTGCAACGGATCGCATCGCTAGTGGCACAGCAGGGTACTGGTACTTTTCTACCGTCCACCGATCGATCGCCGTGCCTCGACGCCCCCAAGATCCATCATAGATCTCACTATCAATTCTCATTCCCTCTTCAACCACAAGGGCCAAAATAGCTTATTAGCTATACTTTATACAATGCATGAATATAACCATGCAAGTCCAACCCCAATGGGCCAAATCTTTTCAATTTCATTTGTTCAATGTAATCATATGCCTCAACGCATATTTTTCCAATGCATGTATAATGCACCAAATCCAATCGCAGACATCTCTTTCCAATGCATATAAAATGCACCAAATACTCCAAATGCCAATCACACAGTTCCGTATTTTGTTTAATTAGTGGATTCCAGATTATTTATGTGTAAAATCTTTTATAAATTATCTTCATGAATACTTCATTTTCACAAACAATGTATATGGACATTAATTGGTTCTACAAGAATCATCATCTGTATATTTTTCAATAACAAAATCATGTTATCATGTTTTCATAGTTATAAAACACTTTTGCTGTATTTTCACAATCGCATAACATTTATGTTACGTTTTCACAATTCAAAAACGTTTCAGTTACGTTTTCAAAATATCGTAACACTCCTGTTACGTTTTCAAAATACCACAACACTTCTGTTGCATTTTCAAAATACCGTAACACTTTTGTTACGTTTTAAAATTCCAAAACATTTTTATTATGTTTTCACAATACCGTAACACTAAAGACAATCTTCCAAATAGTATTTCTTGTGCCGCATACGTTTACAAAATTTCGTAACATTTCTGTTACGTTTTCAAAATACTGCAACTCTTTTGTTGCACTTTAAAATCACATACTAATTTTTCAACGTTTTTCTCAATCGCGTAAAAATATACGTTTCTCAAATCACATAGTATTTTTCCACTGTTTCAAAATCGCGTAACTTAAAAATCATTCTTTTACGTCATGTAAATCATTTTCTATCATTCTCAAAATATTTAAAACACTTTCCAAATCTCATAACAATTTTCCGTCATTTTCACAATCACGTAAAAATAATTCATTACTTTTCAATCACGTAGTGATTTTTCAATAATAGAGTAAAATCGTTCAAATTACGTAAAATATTTAAACGTAATTCAAATCGCGTAAAAATATTTCAAAGTATTTCAAATCGTTTTTAAGATCGTTTTTAAAATATTTTTCAACATTTTACAATCATGTAAAATATTCCTCAATATTCCAAACATTATTTTGGACTTAAATAAATCAATATCATTTTTAACACATTTTTCAAAATTGTGTAGCTTAAAAATCACGCTTTTTAAGATACGTAAAACATTTTTCATTACAATTTCATTACGTAAAATATTTCTTAACCTTCAAAAAATTCTTTTTCAACTTTTCTCAAAATAATATAACTTTATACTTTCATTTAATATATTTTCTTACTCAAGAAAATATTTTTTCACATTTTTTACTCAAGAAATTCTTTTTCAAAATATAATTCACAAAATCACTTTTCCATTGATATAAATCAACGTTTCAAAACTTAACATTTTTAAACGTATTTCAAAACTTGAAAATAAGTTATACGTTAGTAAATTTTCAAAACATCATTATATTCTCCATTTTTCTTAAATCAATTCTAAAATCAATTCTTTTCAAAACAAATTAAGATTCAAACCCTTGCAACTTTTCTTTTTCATTTTCATATGAAAGTTCATTTCTCAAGTGATAAAATACTATTATTCCCTTTCCAAAATCCTTATACTAAAACACTTTATTCAAACATTTTGTTTCCACTTTAAAATTACTTTGTTTCATAAAACCAAAATTATTCCAACCTCCAAAAATTCGTAGAGTCTTTGGCCATTGAAGCCATCAAATATTTTTCTTCTAAATTGATATGGTTTTACACAAATAAAACCATTAAAAATTCTTTGTTTTCAAAAACCGAAATACCGATGGTCATAAAAACCAAACTCATTTGTTCAAATTCATTCTTACTTTCTTTACAAATCCTTAAAATTATCATTGCTATTTTCATTTAAATCTCATGTTTAGTAAAACACTTAGAAACTTTTTACACAAAATAAATCAATAAAAATCCTTCTAAAATCGTATTCATGTACTCTTTGAAAAATAAACTCTTTGTTTATTTTCCTTACTTTTCTAAACATCCATTTCCATCATTCAAGAAAATATTAATTTTGTGAACATCTATCTTGAGGTTTCTTGACCAAAATTCACCATGTTCTAGGGATCAAAAATTAATTCCCTTATTCTTGAAAAATTTCAACATGGAATCCTAACCTTGGGTGCCAAAACCATAGTCATTCTTTGGCCATTAGAACCAAAAATTGATTTTCTTTCCATCATCAAATCATGGCATATACATATATATTTCATCATAAATAATATAAGCATACCATCAAAGCCATAAAAGCATGTATAGCATATCAAGCATATCATCAAAGCTATAAAATCATGCAAAGCATATCAAACATAGAAAATTAATCAAAGCTCATAAACACCCACAAATTAATTACATGACCATGGATATGAATCCTCACATGGATTCCACATCCATCAAATAAAATACCATCTCTCACCACCATGCTTGGTTGGTGAGATGGATCTCCCTCTTACCTCTTGAAGATCCTCCAAAGCTTCTTGATTTGTTTCTTTTTCCAAGTCCTTCACCACCAAAGGCTTCTTAAACACAAAACAAAACACAAGTTAATTAACATATCAAGCTTGATTAAGAGGAACCATGGATCAAACATGGTTTAGATCATGAAAAAGAAGAGAAGAAATGAAGTCTTCTTATACTTCACCTCAAAAACCCAATAACTTTGATCTTGAAGAAACTCCATGAAGATGAATGATTTAGAGAAAGTCTCCAACATGAAAGTTGCTTAGAATATCATGTAGATTCAAGATCTATGGTTGGATGAAATTAAAAGAGCTTGGATGGTGATTTTAGGGGTTTTGACCGAATGATATCTCTTGAAGAACAAAGATGAAATTTTTTATTTTTGATAGAAACTTGAAGCTTGAATTTGAAGATCAAGATGAATGATTTTGGAAAAACTCATAACTAGAGATGTTCTTAGAATGATGTTTAGGTTTAGAAAATCAAGTTGGATGAAATTTTTGAATGATGGAAGGTGCTCTTGGAGGGCTTGGCCGAAATCTAGAGAAGAAAGGAGATGGAGAGAAAATTTTCTAAGTTTCCTTCTTGAAAATGAATCAATGAAGACCAAGGAAGACAATAATGACTAAAGCATGCAATTATGGTCTTCCAATGCTCATAATGCAGCACCAACCGTCCCCCCCTCTTCATGCTTCTCTTTGGAGTGCAAAAAAATCAAAAGTAAGCCATTATGATGTCTAACTTGACCAAGACATGCAAAAATGACATAAAGCTTGTCTCTTTGTCTTCTAAACACTCCAAAACCATCACCTTCTCTTCATAATGCATTCAATAAAGTTGTCTTCATTATTTGCCACCATTTGAAGCATTTCTAGCCATTGATTAATTCAATGGTTAGGATTTAGGTAGACTTTTAATTTTTAGAAGACTAAATCTAGGCCATTGGATCTTTCTCCTTTAAATTCTAGCCATTGGATGTGTCTCCAAAAATTAAGGGTCAAGATTGCTCCTTCTTACTTTTAATCCAAGGGTCATAATTAGTCTTTGTCACTTTTTAAGACTAAATCTTCACCATTAATTAAATTTACATCCAATGGTCATAAATGGTCTTTATTACTTTACAAGACCAAATCTCCACCCTTGATTAATTCTAAATCCAATGGTTATAAATGGTCTTTGTCACTTTTTGAGACCAAATCTTCACCCTTGATCAATTCTAAATCCAATGGTTATAAATGGTCATAGCCATTTTATTAAACTTATCCTACACCATTGATTAAATCAAGATCAAGTCCTTACCGTTGATTAAATCTACGGTTGATATTCAAGTCTTCAATATTAGAAGACTTGCTTCCTATTGGTCCGTCAAAAGTTGTCATAACCACTAATGTTGACTTAACATAGTAATATTTATTTTTATCTGTTAAAAACCCCACGAAAGATTATATTTACTGTATTTTTATCATTTGATAAATTAAATACAGTACAAAACACAGTACAAGAAATTTTCTAAAACTATTTCCGGATTCAGGTTTAGTAAGATCCCCTATCTCCGTCTAAACAGTACAAATTTTTCTATACGTAGAAAAATTTTTGCTTTGTGGGACCCACCTGGGCCCACGTAACTTGCGCCCACATAGGACCACCTGGGCCCACATACAGTCAAAAAAATTCATAATCATCCACAAAATCACAAATATTAGAAAACGTATAAAAATCAAATCAGATTACTTAAAATAATTACCTAACGGTAAAAATTAAATTACGTAAAGTTTTACCCGGCCCGAAAATTTTTATTTTCTTGACACGAAGTAAATCACTTAAAACGATCAAATATATTGACGGAATATTCAAAATAATTTTACAGTATCCAGAAATCACTAAATAGTAAAATTATGTTAACTGTCAAAATTACTGTTTAAGGGATAGGAAATTTTGGGATGTTACAATTCATATACAACATTGACACCAATTAATACTTAACAATTTGAAGAGAATATAACACTAACAGACTCTTTTTTTTTTAACAGTAGCAAACCCTATGACGGGTCCTACTTAATAGCACGTACAACACTAACGAGAAAACTTAACATACTTATTCCTTTTTCTGTCCATCTTGATGCCTCAGACATCTGTTCCTTTGTCAACACTGCACACCTTCGAGTCCTGAATGTCCACTCCTTATTGTTGTCACCAATCTCAGAGAATCTATCTCCCGTTATGTCTAAGACAACTCGATCCTTCTATTATATAGTTTTTACCAATTCAAGCACAACATCACAACATACAAAGAGGTGAGATCACCTACGCCAATACCAACATGGCAGCACAGAGATAACACAAGCAGCATATCATACAGATAGATCATACCACAATTATAATCATGCCATCAACATTAATCAACTATCATCATCAAATCATTTATCAGTTCAATTATCATAAACAACACTTACAATATCACCTCAGCATTATCATCATCATTATCATCATCCAAGTATTTTAAACAATTGTCTTAGCCAATATTCCTCAATTAATATATCACACAGATATAAATGTTTAGATTATACATGTACACAAGACTCGATTTCCTACTCCATGGAGCTAAACTCAGGTCAGAGAAAATGATCGAAAAGACCTGCTGGTACCACGTGCCTCAGACCACATGCTTTAATTCTCATTTCAATTTTTGCACATCTAGCACATACACGACAGTCTTTATCAAATCTTGATTAAGAATAGTGTCTCGGTTAGGATCATCAGTGTGTTGCATCGGTCTAACTTATGGAAAGAAGCGCGACCAACCACCCGTGTAAGCAACCCGCACCTCGATGCCCCCAAGGTCAACAAGTGACTTACACTACGCATATCGCACCCACTCAAGAGGTGTATTTCTCCTAGGCAATTAGCCATATCCAGTCCTCATCGGACCATTCCAATGCATGTATAATGCACCAAATACCAATCACAGGCATATCTCATAATTTCTTAGATATAGTTTATACAATGCACGAATATATCAGTGCAAGTCCAACCACAAGGGCCATTCTTTTCAAATTCATTTGTTCAATTAAATCATATGCCTCAACGCATATTTTTTTCCAATGCATCTAAAATGCACCACGTGCCAATAACAGGCAAAACTCATTGTTTTCACAAGCAGTGTTCATACACTGGTTTTATAATAATCATTACTGTATTTTTCAATAACAATATCATGTCATCATATTTTCATAGTTATAAAACATTGTTGTCGTGTTTTCACAATCTCGCAATATTTCTATTACGTTTTCACAATTCTAAAATGTTTCTATTACGTTTTCACAATTCTAAAATGTTTCTATTACGTTTTCTCAATTCCATAATGTTTATATTACATTTTCAAAATACCGTAACACTTCTGTTACATTTTCAAAATACCACAACACTTCTGTTGCATTTTCAAAATACCGTAACACTTTTGTTACGTTTTAAAATTCCAAAACATTTTTATTACGTTTTCACAATACCGTAACACTACTGTTATGTTTACAAAATTTCGTAACATTTCTGTTACGTTTTCAAAATACTGTAACTCTTCTGTTGCACTTTCAAACCACATACTAATTTTTCAACATTTTTCTCAATCGCGTAAAAATATACATTTCTCAAATCACATAGTATTTTTTTTCCACTGTTTCAAAATCGCGTAACTTAAAAATCATTCTTTTAGGTCACGTAAATCATTTTCTATCATTTTCAAAATATTTAAAACACTTTCCAAATCTCATAACAATTTTTTGTCATTTTCACAATCACGTAAAAATATTCTATGGCTGTTAAATCACGTAGTGATTTTCAACAGTAATTTAATTTTACGTAAAATATTTAAAACTTTTTCATCGTTCTCAAAATATTTAAACATAATTCAAATCACGTAGAAATATTTTACTGTATTTCAAATCGTTTTTAAGATATGTAAAATATTTTTCAACATTTTACAATCACGTAAAATATTTCTCAATATTCCAAACATTATTTTGGACTTAAATAAATCAATATTATTTTCAACACTTTTTTTTTGCGTAGCTTAAAAATTACATTTTTAAGATACGTAAAATATTTTTCATCACCATTTTATTACAGAAAATATTTCTTAACCTCCAAAAATTCCTTTTCAACTTCTCTCAAAATAATACAACTTTATACTTCTTTAATATATTTTCTTACTGGAGAAAATATTTTTCCACAGTTCTTTACTCAAGAAATTCTTTTTCAAAATATAATTCACAAAAATCACTTTTCCATTGATATAAATCAACGTTTCAAAACGAAATATTTTCTAACGTATTTCAAAACTTGAAAATAAGTTATACGTTAGTAAATTTTCAAAACACTATTATATTCTCCATTTTTCCCAAATTAATTCTAAAATCAATTCTTTTCAAAACAAATTAAGATTCAAACCCTTGCAACTTTTCTTTTTCATTTTCATATGAAAGTTCATTTCTCAAGTGATAAAATACTTTGATTCCCTTTCCAAAATCCTTATACTAAAATATTTTGTTCAAACATTTTGTTTCCACTTTAAAATTACTTTGTTTCATAAAACCAAAATTATTCCAACCTCCAAAAATCGTAGAGTCTTTGGCCATTGAAGCCATCAAATATTTTTCTTCTAAATTGATTTGGTTTTACACAAACAAAACTATTAAAATTTTGTTTTCAAAACTGTAAGTCTTGTGGTCATAAAAACCAAACCCATTTGTTCAAATTCGTTTTTACTTTGTTTACAAATCCTTTTTCACTTTCTTTGCAAATCCTTTTTCACTTTCTTTGCAAATCCTTAAAATCAACATTTGTCCGTTTCATTCAAAACTTATATTTAGAAAAACACTTAGCGTCTTTTTTTACACAAAATAAATCAATAAAAATTCCTCCAAAAATCATATTCTTGTTCTCTTGAAAAATAAATCCTTTGTTTATTTTCCATACTCTTCAAATCATCCATTTTCATCTTTCATGAAAATATTAATTTGTGAACACCTATTTTGAGGTGTCCTGTTCGAAATCCACCATGTCCTAAGTACTCAAAAATCAATTCTTTTGTTCTTGAAAATTTTCAACATGAACCGTAATCAAGGGCATCAAAACCGTAGCTCTTCCTTGGCTATTGGAGCCAAAAATCAATTTCCTTTCCACCATCAAGTCATAGCATATACATATATATTTCATCATAAATAATATAAGCATACCATCAAAGCCATAAAAACATGTATAGCATATCATCAAAGCTATAAAATTATGCAAAGCATATCAAGCATAGAAAATTAATCAAAGCTCATAAACACCCACAAATTAATTACATGACCATGGATATGAATCCTCACATGGATTCCACATCCATCAAATAAAATACCATCTCTCACCACCATGCTTGGTTGGTGAGATGGATCTCCCTCTTACCTCTTGAAGATCCTCCAAAACTTCTTGATTTGTTTCTTTTTCCAAGTCCTTCACCACCAAGGGCTTCTCAAATACAAAACAAAACACAAGTTAATTAACATATCAAGCTTGATTAAGAGGAACCATGGATCAAACATGGTTTAGATCATGAAAAAGAGAGAAGAAAATGAAGTTTCCTTATACTTCACCTCAAAAACCCAATAACTTTGATCTTGAAGAAACTCCTTGAAGATGAATGATTTAGAAGAAGTCTTCAACATGAAAGTTGCTTAGAATATCATGGAGATTCAAGATCTAAGGTTGGATGAAATTAAAAGAGCTTGGATGGTGATTTTAGGGGTTTTGACCGAATGATATCTCTTGAAGAACAAAGATGAAATTTTTGATTTTTGATAAAACTTGAAGCTTGGATTTGAAGATCAAGATGAATGATTTTGGAAAAACTCATAACTGAGAGATGTTCTTAAAATGATGTTTAGGTTTAGAAAATCAAGTTGGATGAAATTTTTGACTGATGGAAGGTGTTCTTGGAGGGCTTGGCGAAATCTAGAGAAGAAAGAGATGGAGAAAAATTTTCTAAGTTTCTTCTTCAAAATGAATCAATGAAGGCAAGGAAGACAATAATGACTAAAGCGTACGCAATTATGGTCTTCCAAACTCATTCATGCAGCACCAAAACGTCCCCCCTCTTCAAGCATTCTCTTTGGAGTGCAAAAATCAAAAGTAAGCCATTATGATGTCTAACTTGACCAAGACATGCAAAAATGACATAAAGTTGTCTCTTTGTCTTCTAAACACTCCAAAACCATCACCTTCTCTTCATAATGCATTCAATAAAGTTGTCTTCATTATTTGCCACCATTTGAAGCATTTCTAGCCATTGATTAATTCAATGGTTAGGATTTAGGTAGATTTTTAATTTTAGAAGACTAAATCTGCCAATTGATTTTTCTCCTTTAAATTCTAAATTTAGATGTGTCTCCAAAATTAAGGGTCAAGATTGCTCCTTTTAACTTTTAATCCAAGGGTTATAATTAGTCTTTGTCACTTTTTAAGACTAAATCTTCACCATTAATTAAATTTATATCCAATGGTCATAAATGGTCTTTATTACTTTACAAGACCAAATCTCCACCCTTGATTAATTCTAAATCCAATGGTTATAAATGGTCTTTGTCACTTTTTGAGACCAAATCTTCACCCTTGTTCAATTCTAAATCCAATGGTTATAAATGGTCATAGCCATTTTATTAAACTTATCCTACACCGTTGATTAAATCAAGATCAAGTCTTTACCGTTGATTAAATCTACGGTTGATATTCAAGTCTTCAATATTAGAAGACTTGCTTCCTATTGGTCCATCAAAAGTTGTCATAATCACTAATGTTGACTTAACAGAATAATTTTTATTTTTATCTGCTAAAAACCCCACAAAAGATTATATTTACTGTATTTTTATCATCCGATAAATTAAATACATCTAAAACACAAGATCTGAAATTTTTAAAATCAAGTTTCGGATTCGGTTTAGTAAGATCCCTATCTCTGTCTAAACAGTACAAATTTTTCTATGCGTAGAAAAATTTTTACTTTGCGGGACTCACCTGGGCCCACGTAAGGTCACCTGGGCCCACATAGGACCACCTGGGCCCACATACAGTAAAAAATATATAATCATCAACAAAAATCCCAAATATTAGAAAACGTATAAAAATCAAATCAGATTACGTAAAATAATTACCTAACGGTAAAAATAAATTACGTAAAGTTTTACCCGGCCCGAAAATTTTTATTTTCCTGACACGGAGTAAATCACTCAAAACGATCAAATATGCTGACGAAAAATTCAAAATAATTTTACAGTATCCAGAAATTACTAAATAGTAAAATTCTGTTAACTGTCAAAATTACTGCTTAAGAGATATGGGATTTTTGGGATGTTACACTTCCTGCGTTAGAGAAATCACCAAGTTAATAATAGTGGCAAATCCACTTAATCACTTGAAGAATATACACAATTTGCTTAAGATCATATAAGAAGATATCCAAATTGAATTTGACAAATATAAGCAGAAAACCTTCCATATATGCATAATAACAAGGACTAAGCAATCAATAAAGCGTAAATATAAGGAACAAATAACTACACATAGTAGAGTTATCAATTAGTTAATTCTAAATAGTGTGAAGAGGATTGATATACCAAGGGATTGGATATTGATTAATTTTAGGAATTGACCATGAATCATTGGAATAAAACTTGATTAAACCAATATTTGAAATTGCATCAAAAGAGTTCAAATGAAATCTAACCCCTAACACTTTATCTCATCGTTTTTCACCCTTGATCAGATTCTTGATATTTTTAATTATTTTTTTATTTATTGTTTTCTTTTATTTATATTTTTAATTCTCTTTTTCGATAGCTTGGATAGTGTCAATTTGGCGAACTTAATAATTGTCAACATAATCCTCGTGGGAACGATACTCAACTCACTCTTTATTATTTTTGCGATTTAGTACACTTGCCAATATCACAACAATATACTTCTTAAGTTCTTCTTCATACTTAGTCCAAAAATAACAATTTTTTATGAGGACTTTGATCAAGTTGATACTACCACAAAGTGAATCTTAAGAAATTCACAAAAATTATGTCGATTGTCCAGGAGTCTTTTTAACTGTGCTTTGGTACAATTAGATAAAATATTAGTAAACATATGATTCTATGTTTTAAGTTTGTTAATCATCAAAACTCATAAAGTTCAAAAGAACTTCAACAAGTTTTCATGCTTTTGAAGGGCTTTGGAGCTTACAATCTCTCCATTTTTTATTATGACAAACTAGACATAGAAAACTTTAAGCATAAACGAGAATTCTATATAAAGATCCAAATCATAGAATCAGAAAGACAAGTTATATACGAAATTTATGAAGTTAGATATCATAAGCATAAGAATTAGATAAAAAACACATGATTTCAAGATAACAAAACAACATTCATTCATATAACTTTTCTCATAAGAAAAAAATATGAATACAAATGCTAAAAGGCTAAAATGTTCATGCTTCCCCTAAAATTATGTACTAAGTCTTAATATTTTTCTCCCCCTATTGGCATCAGCAAAAAGAACGAGGTGAGAAATCATGCCATTATAAAGTGCTCGGAAGGGATGAAGATTAGAAGGGTTTGTCCCTTTTCTCGGGGTCTTCTGGTAAGACAACATCTTCAAACATTTGTACCCACCATTCTTCAAATCGAGCAAACTTCTGTAGGAGGGTTACAAGAGTAAAGTTCACTTCAGTCAGCCCAATCTGAACTTCTATTCACATATATTGGACTTCAACAGTTAAGGCAATCAGACGGTCTTCAACAGTTCCAAGCTTCTTTTCATGCAATAACCTGGATGCATAACATAATTGTAAGCGATAGTTCTAGAAGAGGATGAGGCTTGAAGTTGAGCAACTCTCTTAGATTCAATATATTTTTGAAGAAAAGCATCATCTTCAGTAGTAGTATTTTCTTATTTCTTGACACTTTTTCCTTTTGAGTTGAACTCAAGAACTTTAGTATGTTCATCAAAAGTGGTGTAAGTTTCTTGAATGGACTCTGTTGGTTGTGGTGCAGACTAATCATAGAGAGGTTTACCTATGGTAGGAGGAGCATGAGGTTCATCTTTAGTTTTCTTTGAGGATGGTGTGATTGGATCAAAAGGCTTTTCTTCAAACAGACCTTCTTTTGTTTTCTCTTCTTTAGAAGGTTTTGGTTCAGATGTGGTTAGAGGAGTCTTTTCAAATCCATTCATGATCTTATCAACTTTAGAAATCAACTTAGTAGTTGGAATAAAACCTTGAATGATTCTGATGATATGGAGAGGATTCTTTTCAGAATTGGGCTATACATCTTTGCTAGCTCACTAGTGACAACTTTAAATTATCTTGTCATTTTCTTCTAAAAGGACAAGAGTTCAAAGTAGAACACCCTTGAGCTTTTCTTTTCTTTTTTCCTTCTTTATTCAGTTGTAGCATCAATTTTTGCAACTTCTTCAACAATATTTTTTCTTCTTCTTTTGTTGGTTTTTCTTCTTCCTTCTATTTTTCCTTTATTATTCTTTTTCTTCCTTCTTCTCTTCGTCTTTTTCTCATTACCTTTTCTTCTTGTTGTTCTACTTCAACCTTCTTTTTTCTTCAACTTCTTCTTCTCCTCTTTCTATTTCTTTCTCTGTCTCTTTTTCAGCTTTTGATTCTTCGGTTCTTTCTATAAGTTCTCCATCAGAAGCATTAATTATTTCTTTCTTAGGGACCTTTTTTTTTTCTTTTTCTACTTCAGTCTCATTTTCTTTTTCCATTTCTTCAAAAACTTCAATTTTAATTTCTTTTCTTCTTTCTATTCTTCTTTCTTCTTTGAAACAGAGGGCTTTGGAGCAACACCCTTTTGTTTAGCAGTAGCAATAGTAGCTTCTTTCTTCTTTCTTCTTTTTTCGAGTCGATTAACAGTTGACTCGAGGATTTCTTCTTTTTGTTTTTCTTTTATCTTTTGTTTCTTTTAGGGATTCACATTTATCCCATTGGTGTCAAATTTTTATGTCCAACATCTAGAGCCTTTTCTCCTTTAAGACTGACACCAACGTGTTAAAAGACTTTAGTCAGAAACATTTCATGTGGTAAACCAACAAATTTCTTAGTTGGTAGTGCAACCATCATGAAATAAAGGATTATATGGTGGAGGTTCAACAACTTCTTTTCCTTCAGATGGTACTGATGGGATATAATTATATTTAAAAGTTTCAACCCAAGTGTATGTTGTCTCAAGTAATAAATTCTCGGGAGTCCGAGGTCGATCCACAGGGAATTGATAAAGGGAAACTAATTAATTGAGGTAAAGAGAAGATTTGTCACAAAATTAAAGATGATATAAGTTGTTTACAATGAAAAGGATTTGCTTGGGTTAGGAGATCCACTCTTGGTAATAAATTAAAAATAAGATTATTTCGTTTTATAACTCAATTGAAATCATGCATATTGAAGATTCCAATCGGAAGATTTAACATTCAAAGTTCAATCATGTAATCATATTATGATTCCAATAATTATCTACTAATACTTATAAATCGTCAAAAGCATCTAATGTGTCAATCCTATTGTCTACAATGGATCAAGATATTCATTATACAAGAAGAGTTTCTAAATTAATTGGAAATAACATACAACATATATTATATTTGCTTAATAATATATCATTTAAGTACAAGAAAGAAATTAATCTAACATTAATTTATTACCAAGAGCTTCACCTTTTTACCCAAGCAAGATGAAGATTAGTTACACATGAGAAAGAAGAAAAGAAAAGGAAAAAGGAAAAGGAGAACAACAGACACGGAAATTCTCCTCTCCCCCCGAACGCTGAACTCTTCGTCTGTCGATTGCCTATTTATAGGCAAATTTGCTACAGTGCTACAGTGACGCTACAATGATGCTACAGTGATGCTATAGTGACGATTGTTGGCATCATCCATGACATCATCATGCTACAGTGACAATTGCTGACATCATCCATGACATCATCATGCTACAGTGATGCTACAGTGACGATTGCTGACATCATCCATGACATCATCATGCTACAGTGATGCTACAATGACTTGCTACAGTACTTATTTGTTTTTTAGAAGATCTTCTATGCAATCAACTCCATTCTTCAATCCTTTGCATTTACCTAACAAAAATACATAAAAATACATAATTACAACATAAATTAAAATACTAAAATTATAACAAAACTCAAGAACAAACCCAATTAAAAAGATTAAAAAGAATGAAAAACACACACAATGAACCGTAAAAATTATAAGTTTTGCAGGTTCATCACACCCCCACACTTGAGCTTTTGCACTCCTAGGCAAAATATATAAGACCAAAGCTAGGAAATGACACTGAACTAAAAAAAACTAAAAACTCTAAAAGATTTAATGAAACAAGAAGAGCAACTAGTCATTCAAGGGAACAAAGCATTTTTTTTTAATATTTCTTCACATCTCAAACCATCAAGCAAGGAAACTTTAGTTAAAAAGAACGAATCAAGAATGAAAGATCCTCACAAGATTTACTCTCAATCCCTCTAGTGTTTAAAATGGTATATATTTCACTCAATTTAACCCATGAAAAATTTCACTACCATAAGCTTGCTTATCTTCTACTTCTCCACTACTTAGAACACATGCACACAAAAATCAAGAGAACTTTATTCAAGGTTGTAACAGGGTTATGGTAAAGGAAAATGGATAATATGGACATGAGAAGATAAATACCAAAGAGAATAAAAGAGCATTATGGTACAGTTAGAGTGGAAAAGATATTTGAGAATATTCATCAATAAGAATAATGACCAATATTTGACTAATGTTTTATTGAAGATTAATCCCAAATTGATGAGTTGAATTCATTTTTAGGCATAAACCTTCTCCTTCTCTTCCTATTGTTTCCAGGCATTTATCTTTATTCTAGATATGGATATGTCACATAGTGTATCAGATCGATTCGACATTTCTTTTCTTTTCTTTTCTTTTTTTTTTTTTTTTTCTTTTTTTTTTTTTTTTTTCCCTTTTTTTTACACACACACACCCCCACACTTGTTTAAGAACAAAGTCAATGCTCTCTTATTCCCTAAGGTCAGGTAAAAACATGTTCCCTTTTTCTTTAAGGCACGTAATAAGCTAAAAACAAGAACTGGACAAGTAAGCTCAAAGGGGTTATACAAGGGAAAATATACAAGGATGGCTATTTGGTCAAAGTAACTATTTTAAAATGCCTCAATCATATTTATGTATGCATGTGAAAATGTAACCTCAAAAAGAATCAAAGCAAGTTCTAGAGTAACAATTTCACGCGTGAAAATCACACAAGAAAGAAGAGAATGGTACAAGTGTTCAATCCATTCATCAATAGGCTCAAAATCTCACAAGGCATATTTCTATCATTCTCAATCCATCAATTCAACATTCAAATCCAAGCATGTGATTTTTAAGAAAGAAGAAAATTTAATTAATCTTGGTATGATCCCTGAATTTCAATTGCTTAAAAGGATGTGAAAGTGCATTCATTTGATTTTTTTTTTCAAAGGAATTTAAAAGACAAAAACTTTGGTACTTCTACAAATTAATACTAGTTAAATACTACTAAAAACTCCTTACTCTGCCACTAATTAAGATGCGTCTCAAGAGTGAATCACCGCAAGGGCAAAACTACTCCTTACTCTACCACCCTTCATTAGTTTAGTAAGTTACTAACAATCATATCAAACATTCCACAACTGTATTTTTTTTTTATAAAACTATCCTTCCCCCTAACTAGATCACAACATTGTCCGCAATGTTAAAATATAGATGAGTAAAGGATAGAAGATATTACCTGCTAGAGAAATCTGACACAAATTGAAACAGAAATAAAGTACGATAAATAAAATCAAACCCATTAAAGGTGAAGTGTCAGATCTGGCTTTCTTTTCTTGTCGCTTCCCTCACTGCTTCCTGATGACCAATCTATCTGAGTTAGGACTTTATCAGGTTCATAAACAAAAGCTTCTAATTTAACCATCAGCTCATCAATAGTGGAGGCAGAGATAAGAAGTTTTCTTGCCGAAGGAGTGATAAATTTCTGTTCCACAGCTTTATCAAGAAAAAATAACAAAAGATCAAAGAAATTATTAACATTTAACAAACCAATGGGTTTATGGTGGATGTTCTGTTCGGCCCAAGAGACAATTTGAAAAATTTCTTCCAAAGTACCAAAACCACCTGGTAGGACAATGAATGCATCAGAGTTGTCAAGCATTGTTTTCATTCGTCCATGCATAGATGATACCTGAATTTCTTCTCCAACTGTCTTGCCAGTGATGTTATTTTGAGCTAAAGGTCTAGGAATAACACCTAAAACCTGACTGCCTGCTACAAATGCAGAGAGTGATATAGCCCCCATTAACCCACGACAACCACCCCCATATACAATATGAATATTCCTCGTAGCAAGTGTTCGACCAAGAGCGCTTGCTACATTTACAAACTCTAAACCCTTCCCATAACTTGACCAACAAAAAACACAGACATTTTTAATGTTACAAATAGGAGGTCCCATAATTTCACCTTCCCTTGAATGATTATGAGTTGGAGGAAAGTGAAGAGAATGGAGTGTTTAAATAGGAAAAAGAAGGGAAAAAGTAATCATAGCACCTATATGGGTAGGTTGGCTGTTGTCAGAAAAGTTTAAAATTAAGAAACATGAAATTTTTTTTTTAACTTTTTTTTTAGGCCGACAATATTTATATCCCCATACAAAGGCTCCGAAATTTGGGAGGCACTTAAGCCGACGCAAAAATACAAACGAAATATTAAAAACTTACCTCAGCTTTGGTAGACATGATCTTCTACCAAAGTCTTGACTACATCTGGATCTTTCAACTCATGTTATGGCTTCAACTGCTGACCATTTACCTTCCTCTAATTTAATTTCATGAGAACAGACTAGGAGACGACCATATTTTTTATCAGGAAAACTCTAACCTATATTAAGCAACTTCTTAAACTTTGGATGCCATCCCCGAGTGTCATGATCCTGAGTTAAATAAAAGTAAGTACAATTATCAAATACATTATATGGATTACTGATAAAATTAAACTCAGAATTAATAAGAAGATTCTTAAGGGGATCAAAATCAAAGGTTGTAGAAAGTCCTTTCTCCATGATTGAGTCAATCATGTATGTTTGGTGACCCTTGTCTTTATTTTCTGGCTTAACAGGATTCTTTGTCAGCACAGGTTCCTTGGATAGTTTGACATCACTACTATCTTGATTTTTTTTTACATCTTCTAGCTCATTCACACTCAAGGAGTTCATCATTCTAGATACTTGACTCTTTATCTCCTTACTTTCTTCAACAACCTTTCCATTCCTAAGAGTTATTACCAAATTGACTTGATCTATTTGTTTGCTTTCAGAATAACCCTCATTTAGATAGTACTAACCTTTGGGATTTAGTTGAGGTTGAGAAGAAAATTTTTCTTTCTCGTGCATGGTGAGTATAAATGTAAGTTTAGCAATAGTGTCTTTTATATCAATCATGGTTTGAGTGTTTTGTTCATTGATGGCCTCTTGCTTTTTTATGAATGCACTCAATGTTCCTTCAAGGTTTTTCCAATATGGTGGGATATAAGGTGCATATCCTTGAGAATTTTGAGAATCCTGTTGTTCTTGAGGAGGTGGTGGTTGCATAAATTGTACTTGATTATTATTCCTCCAACTGAAGTTCGGGTGATTTCTCCATCCTGGATTATAAGAATTTGAAAAAGAAGAGGTGAATGACTTTTTAAAATTGTTCATTGCATTTACTTGCTCATGCACAACTTCTTTAAAAATAGGAATATTAGGACATTCATTTGTCGAGTGTCCTAATTCATCACAAATGCCACAAATTTCTTCATTTTGCATAGATTTGACTTCTTTTACTTTTCCTAATTCCATGGCTTCAATCTTTCTAGCCAAACTAGCATACCTTGCATTTAGATCTTCTTCTTGACTAAGATGGTATTTTCCTTTTCCTGCATTTGCAAGGTTATATCTAATTGAATTTTCAGAAGGATTAGTTTCATGCCAAGATTGAGAATTGTCTGCCAAATGGTTTAAATAATCTAAAGCATCTTCGGGTTCTTTATCAAGAAACTCGCCATTACACATCGTTTCCACAAATTGTTTAGTTTTAGGTGTTAAACCTTCATAAAAGAAGCTTATAGTTCGTCATTTTTCAAAACCATGATGTGGGTAAGAATTTAACAAATCTTTAAAATGTTCCCAACTTTGAAAATATGCTTCATTTGAATTTTGGAAAAAATTTTGGATTTGTCTTTTCAAAGCATTGGTTTTATTTGTTGGAAAAAATTTCTTTAAAAACTCACTTTGCATTTCTTGCCATGTGCCAATTGATCTTGGTTTCAAAGCATTAAGCCAAGTTTTTGCTTTATCTTTCAAAGAAAAAGGAAACAATTTAAGCTTAACAATTTCTTCAGTGCAATTTTGATCATTGAAAGCAATACAGACTTCTTCAAATTCTTTTAGATGTAAATATGGGCTTTCATTTTCTAAACTATGAAAATTGGGCAGTAAAGAAATCATACCTGGCTTAAATCTAAAATTATTAGCATTAAGTGGAAAGATAAAACATGATGGACTAGAATTTCGAGGTGGTTGCAAATATGCACGCATAGTTCGCAATGGTTGATTTCTTTGTTCATCATGTATACTTTCATTTTCAGCTCGTTGTGTTTGATTATCATGTTCAACATGTGCACCTTCAAATTCAGTCATTGTGTTAATTGTGTGTGATTGTGATTCAAACAAATCAATATATAAAGTACTATGATTAATTTTAACCAAACGTCCAGAATTTGAATCACGATACCAGTTAAGCATAAATAAGTGACATAAAATAAAAATAATATACAAGTAGGCGGTATACACCGACCGTTAAATATTAAGAAGGATGTGGTATAAACCAGCCACCCAAAAATAAAAAAAATAAAAATACAGAATTTAAAAGTTAGATTGCAGAAAAATAAATGACAGAATTTAAAAGTTAGATTGCGTAAAATAAATGATAAAATTTAAAAGTAGGCAGTATACACCGGCCGTTAAATATTAAGAAGGATGGGGTAATAAACCAGCCACCAAATAAAAAAAATGCAAAAAAGTAAATTACAGTAAAATAAAAGGGAGAATTAACCCCACTGAGTTAATATATACAAAAGGTTAATTTTTTTTTATTTTTTTAAATTTTTTTATTTTTTTACTATTCACTATTTACTATTCACTATTCATGTTACTATTCATATTACTATTCATATGCTATTTACATACTATTCATATTACTATTCACAAAAAAAATAATACTAGTTAGTGTGTTAGTAAATAAATAAATAAAAATGAAAAGAGTAGAGGAAGAATATACCTGATAGTAAAGTTTACTTACAGAAAGAGAACCTCAATATATTAGAACTTCAAATCAAGTCCCCGGCAACGGCGCCAAAAACTTGATGGGATATAATTATATTTAAAAGTTTCAACCCAAGTGTAGGTTGTCTCAAGTAATAAATTCTCGGGAGTCTGAGGTCGATCCATAGGGAATTGATGAAGGGAAACTAATTAATTGAGGTAAAGAGAAGATTTGTCACAAAATTAAAGATGATATAGGTTGTTTACAATGAAAAGGATTTGCTTGGGTTAGGAGATCCACTCTTGGTAATAAATTAAAAATAAGATTATTTCGTTTTATAACTCAATTGAAATCATGCATATTGAAGATTCCAATCGGAAGATTTAACATTTAAAGTTTAATCATATAATCATATTATGATTCCAATAATTATCTACTAATACTTGTAAATCGTCAAAAGCATCCAATGTGTCAATCCTATTGTCTACAATGGATCAAGATATTCATTATACAAGAAGAGTTTTTAAATTAATTGGAAATAACATACAACACATATTGTGTTTGCTTAATAATATATCATTTAAGTACAAGAAAGAAATTAATCTAACATTAATTTATTACCAAGAGCTTCACCTTTTTACCCAAGCAAGATGAAGATTAGTTACACATGAGAAAGAAGAAAAGAAAAGGAAAAAGGAAAAGGAGAACAACAGACACGGAAATTCTCCTCTCCCCCCGAACGCTGAACTCTTCGTCCGTCGATTGCCTATTTATAGGCAAATTTGCTACAGTGCTACAGTGACGCTACAATGATGCTACAGTGACGCTACAGTGATGCTACAGTGACGATTGCTGACATTATCCATGGCATCATCATGCTACAGTGATGCTACAGTGACAATTGCTGACATCATCCATGACATCATCATGCTACAGTGATGCTACAGTGACAATTGCTGACATCATCCATGACATCATCATGCTACAGTGATGCTACAGTGACTTGCTACAGTACTTTTTTTTTTTAAGAAAATCTTCTATGCAATCAACTCCATTCTTCAATCATTTGCATTTACCTAACAAAAATACATAAAAATACATAATTATAACATAATTTAAAATACTAAAATTATAACAAAACTCAAGAACAAACCCAATTAAAAAGATTAAAAAGAATGAAAAACACACACAATGAACCGTAAAAATTATAAATTTTGCAGGCTCATCAGGTACAACACCATCAGATCAGCTTCTGAAACTACTTCGAGACTTCCAACCCTTGAAAGCACAATGTGCTAAATGAGAGAGTACAAGAATCTTGAAGTTTAGTTCAATTTCTTCGAGACAATCATTTTCTCTTCTAGATTTACAAGAATATATGCTAGCACGTCATAATAGCTAGCTTCATAATTTTTCCACTATTTCTTCTGAATGTAGATTAATTCTACTTGATTCTTCACCCTAGTATTCTTAGTCAAAGTTTCTTTGTCAAGAATAATATCAATGCCCTTGACATTACTTCTGATCAGCAAGGGATCACCATTGATGATAATAGCAGCATAAAAGGCTCACACCAGTCTTGGATATATGAGTTCCTTGATCTTCAGAAACTTCCTTTAGTGCTTGAAATTTATGATATCCCTTACATCCATTCCTTTAACTGTCATATTCTCGAGATCCACTGATCTTCTTATAATAGCAGGCCTTTCTCTAAATTTGGTGTCAAACTTAGATAGTATGGTAGGATCAAAGAAGAATGGCATAGAGGGTTTAGGTGATGAGTCTTTGGATTTCATATCCTTTTTGGGTTTCTTTGGTGGAGGAGTTGATTCTTATCTAGAGCTTTTTTGCATTTTAGGTAGGGCATTTATCAGACGAACTAATTTCTTCATGGTTGGTTAAGTCTTTGGTGATTTTTGAGGATTTAAGAGAAGGATTGTTTGAGAGCTTTGTGAGAAGAGAGATAAAGGTTGATTTAAGAGAGTGAAATAGTTATTCTGGTTGACTTTTAAAGGTTTAAATAGAAGGTGAAAAAACTATCCATTGAGAAGAGAGAGAGAGTCGTGCCTAAAAGGTTTCGTCACATTTACTGAGCTGTAATGGCTATATTACTGTTAGATAGCTAAGTCAGCAATGATAAGTTTTCCTTGATTTTTGCAACAAACTTAACACTCATTTTTTGATGGTTTCTAATTGAACATATAAGATAACTTCTGATAATTGCCAATATCACACCTTGCTTTTAATTTCCATCTTTCTGAGCAAGATTCTCTTAGATAGAGACTTATGCAATATGTAATATGTTCATATGTAAACCATATTAAGATGACTTCTAGTTAAAGGAAACCTATCTTCTGAAAGTGGTTTGGTAAAGATATTAGCCCATTGTTCTTCAGTATTGACAAACTTATGCTCAAAGTTATCTTTCTAAACATGATCTCTAATAAAATGAGGTTTAATGTCTATATACTTTGACCTAGAATGCTGAATGAGATTCTTAACCAAATTTATAGCAGAAGTATTATCACAAAATATAGGAATTTTAGTGTACCAAAGGTTGTAGTCTTCTAATTAATGCTTTATCCACAAAAGTTGAGAGCAACAATTTGATGTGGAGATATATTCAGCTTCAATAGTTAATAGGATGATTGAATGTTGCTTTTTGCTTGACCAAGTAATTAAGGCTTTTCCAAGAAAGCTACAACATCCACTAGTACTTTTTCTTTTAACACAATCTCCAACAAAGTCAGCATCACAATAGCCTATGAGATCAAGATTTCTACCTTTTCATACCAAAGACCAAGATTAGATGTTCCAATTAAATATTTAAAGATTTTCTTAACAGCTTATAAATAAGATTCTTTAGGATTTTCTTGGAATCTAGCATATATTCCAACACTCAATTGAATCTACTAGCAGTTAGGTACATAAGAGAGCCTAAGATACCTTTGTATAGTTTTTCACTAACAGGTTTACCTTTCTCGTTTGAATCCAGAAATTGAGAGGAATGTATAGGTGTGCTCATCTTCTTTGCTGAATCCATTTTGAATCTTTTGAGAAGATCCTTAGTATATTTTTCTTGATGGATCAGGACTCCATTCTTTTGTTGCTTAATTTGCAACCCCAAGAAGAATTTTAAGTCTCCCATTATGCTTATTTCAAATTATCCTTGCATAAGCTCAGAAAATTCCTTGCACAGAAGTTCATTAATAGATTCAAAAATAATATCATACATATAAATCTGAATAAGCTGGAAATTAGTCTTATGATGTTTTGTAAATAGATTTGTATCAACTTTTCCTCTCTTAAAATCATTTTTCAAAAAAAAAAAAGCTAAGTCTCTCATACCAAGGTCTAGTAGCTTGCTTTAAACAATATAAAGCTTTTGAGAGTTTAAAAACATGATTAGGATATTTTTCATGTTCAAAATCAGGGGGTTGTTTTATATAAACTTTTTCAGAAATATAACCTTTTAGAAAAGCTTATTTAACATCCATTTGATACAAGATTAAATCTTTGTATGTAGTATAAGCAAGATTCAAATAGGTACAAGTCTAGCAACAAGAGGAAAAAAATTCATTGAATATCTTCTGCTGATTGTAACCCTAAGCTACCAACCTTGCCTTATTTCTGATTAAATTTCCTGATTCGTCTAGTTTGTTTCTGAATACCCAGCGAGTTCCAATGATTATATGATTTCAAGTTCGAGAACTAGTGTCCAAACTTTATTTCTTTCGAATTGATTTAGTTCTTCTTGCATGGCTTCTATCCAGCTTTCATTATGAAGAGTCTCATCCATTTCTTTTGGTTCAATTTGAGATATGAGAGCCATGTTCACATTGTTTCTGAACGAAGATCTAGTTCTCACACCTTGAGAAGGTTCTTCAATGATTTGATCTTTTGGATGAGATGTGAGATGTCTCCTTTCTCTTGGAAATCTAAGTCTAACTTTTGATGTTGTTGCTTGAAGCAGCATTTTGATGCTCATCAGAAGGATTATTAGTAAAGTCATGGTGTTCCTTCTTTGGAGTGGATAGATCATAAACCAGCTTAGGAGTATCTTTAAGGGTGATGTTCTCAAATTCTTCTTCCAAATTAGAAACCTTAACTTTAGAAGAATGGTTAGCATCATCAAAAGAATCATACATGGATTCTTCTACAGTGAGAGTTCTAGTATTGTAGATTTTGTAGAATTTAGAAGAAGTTGAGCAACTAATAAATATACCTTTATCTACCTTTGACTCAAATTTACCAAGATGATCTTTGTTGTTCAAGCTGAAGTATTCAGATCCAAAGGTATGAAAGTAAGATATGTTAGGTTTCCTACCCTTCCAAAATTCATATGGAGTTTTCTTAATTATTGGTCTTATGAAGACTCAGTTTTGAATGTAACAAGGGGTGTTTATTGCTTCTGCCCAAAAGTATTTTGGTAGGCTATTATCACAAAGGGGAATCTTTCCCATTTCTTGTAAGGATCTATTCTTTCTTCGTACAACACCATTTTGTTGAGGTGTTCTAGGAGAAGAGAAGTTATGGGAAATTCTATTTCCATAACATAATTCTCTTTAAAGCTTGATTTTTAAACTCTTCTCCATGATCGTTTCTGATGGCATTTATACAAAAACATTTTTCATTTTTGTATTTTCTAGCAAAAGATCTTAAAGGCCTCATAAGATTCATCCTTGTGGCTTAAGTATATGATAGTTATCGAGACTATCAAATTAAATCAATTTATAAATCGATTCACCAAAAACTTATAGTATGCAGTGTAATTGGGTCGAGCCATTAGAACACTCTAATTAATCAATTATATTAAGAGGTTAACAAGGGGGTTTGGTTTGCAAGAGTAATTAAAAGAAACTAATTAAAAACTTGATAACTTCAGGGAATGAAGTTATTTCACTTGATTTTGAATATGTATGAGCATGTTATTCTTAAGTTTTTAAGTCCAAAGGTTCAATTCATGCATAACTTGGATGATTTAAATTTGTTGTCTCAAATGATTAAGAATTGAACCTTTAAGGATTTTATTGAAGGAATTTGGATAGATCATGGTTTGATGAACTTTAACATTGTTTTGACGCAGGTATTCAAGATGGAAAGGTCTTGTAATGGATGAGGAAAGTGAAGAGAAGCTTAAATTTAGAAGAAAGCATGAAGGGAGGAAGACTTGCTAACCCATGCCTAGGCATGACACTCTTTAGTTTTCAAGAAATTCAGATAGAGACACCCACGCCTAGGCATGGGTAAGTGGCGCCTAGGCGTGGTTAGCAGTTGATAGCACATGTTTTATTGTCACGCCTAGGCATAGAAAAGCTACGCCTAGGCGTGGGAAAAGCCCAGGTCCGCGAATTTGGCTCTTTTATATGATTTTTGAGGGTATTTGAGGGAACTTTCTATTTTTACCAAGAATGAGTTCCTAAGAGAAAGTGAGAGGAGGAGAAAACCACTCAGAATAGAGGTGATTCAAGGGAAGAATCAAGATCAAGGGAGGAAGATCAAGCTTGGATTCTCTCCACTTTTTTTCATTCTTCCCCATTTTCTCTCTTGATTTATAATTTGATGGGTTTTATGATTGTTGGTGTATGCCCTAGTGGCCAATACATTTTGTTTGTATTTACATACATTATATTATGTTATTTTATATGAGGCATTTCATTTATTGTGTTCTTTTTGGTAGACATAATAAAGTCCTTAGAATAGTAAGTTTGATACCATAGGACATCAAGTGGATGACTTGATCGTGAGATCCTATTGATAAAACACTATTCTTAAATGTCCCTAGTCAAGTATTATTGTTAATTAGGACAACAATAATACATTGAGGCTAGTATGTGCGTGGATCGATGACCACATCTCACGGGTCATGGATATGAGATATCAAGTCTACACATGGATACATATTAGAGTAATGATCTATTGGACACCCACCATGAGAACGCTACGTGGATCGTTACGTGAGTGTCATAAGCGATTCTCATAGTGATAATGGTGTATGTGGTCCTTTGACCGAAATCACTACGATTCCTACATGAGGAGTTGTGTGTTTTAATGCCATCAAACGTCATCTCGTAACAAGATGATTATAACGTTGGTTATTAGACATGCCGCAATACATGTGGAGGGATATGAGTGACCTAGATGGGATTTGTCCCTCCTACATAACAGGAGCGATATCTTCGGGCCCCCTGATTGAGTGAGACTACGAAATGCATGGCCATGCTCAAATGAGTCAATATGAGATATTGATCTTATTTGTTATTACTATGTCTACTCAGGAATCAGGAAACTGAAGATTGAACAAAACAAGGGTGACACGTTCTATGCCTTGTGTTCAATCTAGATATCTGGACAAAGGGACTAAACTACACAAAAATATTGGTCACAGATAGGTTATGTCAAATCACTGACATTCTCATTACTTGGGTAGCAGTGATGTGTTGCTAGATACTGCTCACTGTTTGTAATATTAAAATGAGATTTTAATATTACTACCAACGTCATGAGAACCTGCAGGGTCACATACTTAGAACAGACTAAATTGGAGTAATCAGAATCCAAGTTGGACTCGGATTCAACTGTGGGCCTAACTCATGACAGATGGGTTTAGGATTGCACCACTTACCTTGCTACTGCTCACACTCACTTAAGGCAGCCAATGTTATAAATAGTACTGCTAAGGGGGCTGCTACTAGGTTACATCACAACCCTAGCTGCACCTACAGAAAGTGAGTGAGAGATAGTGAGGTCTTCTTCTCCTCTCTTCGCAGCTAGCACTACGAAAACAGAGGCGTGACTCCTTTTGCAAGTCTGTTTGTGTGGATACCGCAGAAACATCATCGTTATTACGGTGTTGGTGATTCACCTCGCTTGTGTCTATCACGCTTCAAGAGGTAAAAATTTAAAAAAAAACTCGGATTATGGATTTTTCGCATGGATCCTGTGAGGGAATTCTGTTATTCCGCTGCGAGACTTTTGATCCGCAAATTCCCAACAATGATTTCATATGTTTTCTCTTCTTTCATGATGTGTAACTAAACTCTAATCTAGGGGCTCTCTAGGATCTTGCTATGGATTTGAGTAATTTGTAATTTGTTTGAGTTTCTATTAATGAAATTGGTTTTGTTCTTCCATACCTATGCTTAATGCTTGCTCTTGTTTGGCCATCCATTGCATGATCTTAGTGTTCCAATTGAACTATACATAGGGATTTATGAATGTGGATATGGTGTGGTTGATGCATGTTCAGTTACATTCTATTGAATTGAATGTGTTGATTAACTAAGGGGATGGACACATACCCCTTGGTCATGCATAGCAAGTGTTTGATAATTGGTTTCAATGAGTGACTCTTATGCTAACTCACATGGACACATAGTGGATTAGATAGGTCTCACATGGGTAATTGTCCTAGACATAGGCTTTTATCTATTACTTGTTTTTATCTATTACATTCTTGTTTTGTTTCTTTTAAGTTGTTATTTTAATTGAAAACCACTCTCATATTTCGATTGCATGGATAAGAATTTGTGGAAATTAGTTAAGTTTTAGCATCCTTCTAATTGTCAATCCCTTGGGACATGATACTTTAACTCTCATATATTACTTGTTGACCCGTGCACTTGCGGATTCCAAACAAAACTATAAACATAATTAAGTAAATAATCAATCTAAGGAAATCAATTATTTTTTAGTTTAATTCATCCTTGATCACTAAGAATCCATTCAATTGTTAACCAAGTTCTTGGCTTTAGATCACATTAAGAAGCCTTAAGATGATCACTGAATTATCTACTAGATAAACATCTAGAATTTAATTAATCAAGGTTAAACGAATCAAGCGCTCATCTAATCCTAAATTAACTTAAAATCCATAATTCAACCAAGTTAAACAATCCATCAAACACCTTTGACACATTGTTTAGCCTCTTTCATTCAATTGTTAATTAGATTCTTGGTCTTGGATCATATCAAGAAGCCTTAAGATAATCCATGAATTCTCTACTACATAAGCACTCGGAATTTAATTAATCAAGGTTAAATGAATCAAGCATCCATCTAATCCTAAATTAATCTAAAACCATGAATTCAACCAAGCTTAACAAATAACATCCAAGAAGCTTTTGATGCATTGTTTAGTTTTTGTAAATAGATGATAGTTGAGCAATCATCGTATGAACACCCAAATTGAGTTAAGCATTCAATGAAGATGCAGCAGAATCAAGAAAAGGAGGAGAGAAATTTGATTACCAATAAGAATGTAAACATTAATAGCAAGATCTCAAAATTAAACATCAAGAATGTTTCATTCCCTAGGATTGATTAAAATGTTTTTCCCTTTCATCCATGAGGATGAGAAGGAAGAGAAACATAAAAATAAATAAACCTAGAGAGAAGGGAGAAGAAGAAAGATGAAGAGAGAAAGTGCAAGCAAGAATGTCTAGGATAAAATTCAGTCCTTTATTTTGTAGTGTCTGCTGCTTCTTAAATAACTACTTTTTGGTGGCTGATGTTACTATTGTTGCATCTTAGGGATAATTATCTTCCTCTCAGCTTTAATTGGATACCTAATTTGTATAATTTGGGCTTAAGATGAGAGAGTTATAGCCAAAACATTCTTAATAGCTCTCTGAGCCCGTCAGCTGACTTCAAAGGATAAAACACCATCAAATCGTCACAGTTTTGATAAGTGGTCTTCATAATAATTGAATATCTATGTCTTAGCTTTCAAATGGCACCGATTTTCAGCTCCAAATGAAACCTACAGCCTGAATTATGGCCTAATCTTTGCACATCGTCTAGGTTCCAGTGATATCATCCATATTCTAACTTTGTGGCCCAATTTGACCCACTATATATCTGATTCAGCCTTTGAGCTCTGCATCAAAGTTGTATAAATTTCTCTCAAATTTTCTACAAAGTAAAATTCATATTTTTTAGATGTCTAGAACTCAAGTTATGCCCAAAACACAAAAATAGTGTAAAATTCTCAATAATGCGTAAAAATGTAAATAAGCCAAATTTGAACTCAAACTTATAAAGTGTGGCCAAAACCAATTAATTAAATATATAAAAGGTCTAAGACACTAAATATGAAGGATTACTAATATATAAAAAAGGTGTTTATCAGTATAATACCCATAGGAATCTAGAGAAGTCATCCACAATGACAAAGTCATATATCTTACTACCCAAGATCATGGTTCTAGTTGGTCCAAACAAATCAACATGTAAAAGTTCAAGTGATCTTGTGGTTGACACAACATTTTTTGCTTAAAAAGAAGCTTTGGTCAGTTTTCCTCTTTTGCAAGCTTCACAAAGCCATTCTTTTTCAAATCTGATCTTGGGCAAGCCTTTGACCAATTTGTTTTTTAAATTGAAATATTTTTCATGTTGACATGACCAAGCTTATGAAGTCACAACCACTTCTTATCAGTAAGAAGGACTTTATCAAACTTGAAATCCTTCACTGTGCATTGAGAAAGTTCAAACATAACTTTGTAGCCTTTGTCACAAAATTGACTGATGCTCAGAAGGTTATGTTTCAACCCCTCAACTAGATACACATCATTGATGGTGAGAAAAGATTCTTTACCAACATTACCTATGCTAATGATATTGGATTAAGAGTTATCTGTGAAGGTGACTAATCCCCCATCCTTTTCTTTAAGTGTTAGGAACATGGATCGGTCTCCGGTCATATGCCTTGAATAGCCACTGTCCAAATACCATTTATGTCACTTCTAAATAATTCTCAGACATACCTGCAATCACAATTATCTTTTGTTTAGGTACACATATTTTCTTAGGTCCTCTAAGGTTAGTTTTCTTCTTTTTTGTAGTTTTCTTTTTACTTTTGTATTTCAAAAATCAAATATCATAAGTATGACCAAGTTTGTTACAAAAAGAACATTTTTTTCTTATTGGAAGACTTGACAAACATATTTTGGTATAGCTTTTGAGATTTGAACTAGGTGTAACCCAAACGAGTCTTGTCAAAAGCACATTTCTAACTTCCCAGCATCATATCTAAGTTCTTTTTCCATTCACAAACTTAGCTAGGTTATCAAAAAGTTCTTTCACTTTCTCTTTCAAAGCATTAACCTCAAAAATTGGTACGTGAGATGATTTGTCAGAAGTGTTCTCATTGCTTAGTTCTATACATATCTTAATATGATCATTTTCTGCTTTTAGCTAATCAATTCTCATGTTTTAATTTATCACTCTCAAGTTTTAAAAGATCAAAATCTTTTGATAATTTTAGAAAACTTTTCTTGAGAGAGAAATACTTTGATGAGAGTAGTTTAGTGTCAAATAGAAGTTCATTGAAATCATCTTGCAACTCATCATATGACATAAAGAGTTTAGAATCTGATACCTCTTCCTCGATGTCAGTCTTTGCCATCATACAGAAGTTTGTTGTTTCATTTTTTTCTATTTTAACATCTGATGTGTCATTATCTAGATCTTCCCATTTAGCCATCATGGTTTTCTTCTTTTTGAACTTTTTAAGTGCCTTTTTTAGTTGTGGACACTCAGTTCTGATGTGTCCAGGCTTCTTGTATTTGTAACAGATGATTTGATTTCTGCTAGGATTGTTTGAGTCCCATTTATAATCCTTCTTCTGAAAGAATCCTTTCTTGTTTCTTGCTCTTCTTTTCCACATTCTAGCCACTTTGCGAGAAAGCATTGCTATTTCACCATCTTCATCTTTTGAGTTAGATTCTTTGTCTTCATCCTCTTTAGAGTCTTCTGAAACTTTGAGAGTTGAGTTTTGCGAAGCATTCTTCTGACCAACTTTAAGAGCAATAAATTTTCCTTTCTTCCAACATTTTTATTAGCATCAACTAATTCTTGTTCATGTGTCTTTAGGGAACCCATTAGCTCATCGGGACTTAAGGTGTTCAAATCCTTAGCCTCTTGAATAGTCGTTACCTTAGGTCTCTACACCCTAGATAAACTTGTCAATACTTTTCTAACCATCTCCTGATTTGAGTAAATTCTTCTAAGAGCTCGAAGTTGATTAATGATATGTGATAACAATATATTTTATAATCCTATCACTTGACTTCTTAAGGTTCAATTTGGCTTAATTAAGTAAGTTTTGTCACATTTTATGAAATTGGGCTTAATTGGATCATTGAAGAAATTATTACTTGAATTGTTATTAATTTGAGTGATTACATTTTTAAGTAAACTGACTGCAATTTAATTTACAATTATCTGATTGATGTGATTCTGGTCTTGTTGGAAAGCTAATACAATTTTCTATAACTTTCATGAAGACCTCAAGATCCAGATCACACGTTTTGATAATTTAAATAGGAGATGAAACAAGATCTAGAGTTCTGAACCTGACAACTTGACCTATGCGTACTCATCAAACCATATCTTAAGATATAAGAGAAATTTTGGGTTGCAACTAGTGCCATTCGAAATTTAAGACCCAATCTACAACTTTCATGAAGAACACAAGATTTAGATCGGATGTCTTGAAGGTGATATTGGGCTTGGAAGTCAGAATAAAGGAGCTGTAGTTGGGCCTGAACAGTGTGCAATGATTGGGCCAAATCTCAGGCTGTAGGTAGTATTTCTAGATGAAACTAGAGGCTTTGGAAAGCTAAAATAATTCTCTACAACTCTTATGAAGACCACTTGTTGAGATTCTGACACATGCCATGAGTTCAACACTGAATGATTTCAGAGACAAGAATCTCTATAATTTTTCACTCACTTATCATTATCAAACAACTCATTTGGCATTTTTCACTCATTATCAAGCAACTCCTTTGTCATTTTGTACTCTTCTATCTCTATAAAAGGGAGCCTTGGGTGATCATTTGCAGAAGTTAGCTTAGAGATTATGATCATGCTTGTAGGCTAATATTCCTTTGTGTAGTTTTCTTTTGTTCTAAATTGAAGTTATGTTCATCATCATCTTCTTCTTTCTTTCTTTCTTCTTGATTCATGAGTAACTAATATTCATTTTGCTTGGGTGAAAGGGTGAAGCTTTTGGTAATAAGTTAAGATTAGATTAATTTCCTTCTTGTGCTTAAATGATATATTTTTAAGTGATCATTATATGTGTTGTATGTTGTTTCCAATTAATTTAGAAACCCTTCTTGTATAATGAAGAACTTGATTCATTGTAGACAAGATGTTGACACAGTGGATGCTTGAGACCATATACAAGTGTTGGTGGATAATTAAACGAGTCATAATATGATTATATATATAATCTTAATTGAACTTTGAATGTTGTATTTTCTGATTAGAACCTTCATTATGTATGATTTCAATTGAGTTATAAAAGGAAATAATCTTATTTTTAATTTATTACTAAGAGTGGATCTCCTAACCCAAGCAAATCTTTTTCATCTGTGAACAACTTTAATCATCTTTAGTATTGTGACAAATCTTCTCCTTACCTCAAAGAATTTTTCTTCATTAATTCCCTGTGGATCGACCTCGAACTCCCGAGAATATATTACTTGAAACAACCTGCACTTGGATTTACAACTTAATTCCCAACAAGTTTTTGGTGCCGTTGCCGGGGACTTGATTTGAAATTCTAATTTATTAAGGTTCTCTTTTTTAAGTAAACTTCATTATCTTGTATATTCATCATCTAGTATATTTTATCTCTACTCTTTTAATTTACTAACTTTCTAACTTTCTAATTTTTTTTTTTTATGTCATTTATTAATGCTTACTAACTTTTATTTTATGTCATTTATTTATGCTTTCTAACATTTATTTATGCTTACTAACTTACTAACATATTAACTTATTTACTTCTATCATTTATTTTTGCTTACTAACTTACTTATTTATGTCATTTATTTATGCTTAATATTTGGTGGTTGGTTTATACCACACCTTTGTTAATATTTAATGGATGGTTTATACTGTCAGCTTGTATAATATTTATTTTATTTTAAGTCACTTATTTATACTTAATTGGTATTGTAATTTAAATTCTGGTCATTTAGATAAAATTAATTCTGGTACTTTATATATTAATTTGTTTGAATCACAATCACACACAATTGATACAATGACTAAAATTGAAGGTATACATGATGAACAAGAAAATCAACCGGTGCGAACTACGCGTAGTATACATGATGAACATGAAAATCAATCGTTGCGAACTATGCGTAAATATTTGCAACTACCTCGAAATTCTATTCCATCATGTTTTGTCTTTCCACTTAATGCTAACAATTTTAGATTTAAGTCGAGTATGATTTCATTACTTCCTAATTTTCATGGTTTAGAATTTGAAAGTACATATTTACATCTAAAAGAATTTGAGGAAGTATGTATTGCTTTTAATGATCAAACTTGCACTGAAGAAATTGTTTGACTTAAATTGTTTCCTTTTTCTTTGAAAGATAAAGCAAAAACTTAGCTTAATGCTTTAAAACCAAGATCAATTAGCACATGGCAAGAAATGCAAAGTGAGTTTTTAAAGAAATTTTTTCCAACACATAAAACCAATACTTTGAAAAGACAAATCCAAAATTTTTCCCAAAATTCAAATGAAACATATTTTCAATGTTGGGAACGTTTTAAAGATTTGTTAAATTCTTACCCACATCATGGTTTTGAAAAATGACGCACTATAAGCTTCTTTTATAAAGGATTAACACCTAAAACCAAACAATTTGTGGAAACAATGTGCAATGGTGAGTTTCTTGATAAAGAACCTGAAGATGCTTTAGATTATTTAAACTATTTGGCTGAAAATTCTTAATCTTGACATAGTACTAATCCTTCAGAAAATTCAATTAGATATAACCTTGTAAATGCTAGTAAAGGAAAATATTATCTTAGTCAAGAAGAAGATCTAAATGCTAGGTATGCCAGTTTGGCTAGAAAGGTTGAAGCCATGGAATCAGGAAAAGTAAAAGAAATCAAATCTGTGCAAAATGAAGAAATTTGTGGCATTTGTGATGACTTGGGACACTCAACACATGAATGTCCTAAAATTCCTGTTTTTAAAGAAGTTGTACATGAGCAAGTAAATGTAATGAATAGTCTTAAAAAGTCATTTACTTCTTCTTTTTTAGATTCATACAATCCGGGATGGAGAAATCACCTGAATTTCAGCTGGAGAAATAATAATCAGTCACAATTCGTGCAATCACCACCTCCTCAGGCACAATAGGGCTTTTAAAATTCTCAAGGATATCTACCTTATATCCCACCATATAGGAAAAATCTTGAAGAAACATTATATGCATTCATAGAAAAGCAAGAGGCCATTAAAAACCAAAACACCCAAGCCATGAATGACATAAACGATACTCTTGCCAAACTCACTTCTGCTCTCACCATTCATGAGAAAGAAAAATTTCCTTCTCAACCTCAATTGAATCCCAAGGGTCAGTATAGTCTGAATAAGGATAGTTCAGAAAACCAACAAATAAATAAAGTCAGTCAGTGATAACTCTTAGGAGTGGAAAAGTTGTTGAAAAACAAATTCCCGAACCTTGTGAGAGCGATGATGAACCAATTCCCCAAGAAAATGAAGAAGTTGACCAAAAGGAGACTAAACTATCACTTTCACCCCATTTCCTCAAGCATTAAACAAGCCTAGGAAATTGAACCACCACACTGAAATTTATGAAGTTTTTAAACAAGTGAAGATCAATATTCCATTGTTAGATGCTATAAAAAAGATTCCTTGTTATGCCAAATTTTTGAAAGACTTATGAACTGTTAAAAGGAAATTAAATGTGAAAAAGAAGGTCTTTTTGGATGAACAGGTAAGCTCTATTATTCAGAGCAATAATATTTTGAAACATAAAGACCCTGGTTGTCCTACGGTTTCATGCATTATTGGGGAACATAAAATTGAACAACTTTTACTTGATCTTGGTACTAGTGTTAATTTGCTTCCATATTCAGTTTATCAGCAACTCAATTTGGGTGAGTTAAAACTAACTTCTGTGACTCTTCTACTTGCCGATAAATCAATTAAAATTCCAAAAGGAATAGTGGAAGATGTGTTAATACAAGTTGACAAATTCATATATCCTGTGGATTTTATTGTCTTGGAAATTGAACCTATAGTTAATAGTTGCAAGTCAATTCCTGTTATTTTAGGTCACCTATTTTTAGCAACATCTAGTGCTTTAATAAATTGCAGAAATGGAGTGATGAAGCTAACATTTGGAAATATGACACTAGAGCTTAATGTTTTCAATATTTGCAAGCAACCATAGGAAGTTATTGACGAAAAGGAGGAAGCTGATGGGATTGAGGCCATTGTGGATGATCATCTTCTAAAAGAGAGTTCTTCTGACCCATCAGAAGTTTGTTTAATTAATTCATTTCATTCAAGTATGCAATTAGATGATGATATTTCTAAAATATGCTCTTTGCTTGATTGCACACAGGTAATGGAATACAATAGATTGAAGCCGAGATTCGAAGAGCTAAAATACATGAATGATGATACCCATGAAGAAGTACCCATAATGGAACTTAAGTCATTACCTGCTGGGTTGAAGTACACATTTTTGGGAGAAGAGAAAAGTTTTCTAGTGGTAATTTCTTCAACCCTTACTGGAGAACAAGAAGATATGTTGATAGAAGTACTTAAAAGGCATAAAAATACAATTAGATGGACATTAAAGGATATAAAAGGCATTAATCTATTAATTTGTACACATAGAATATATTTAGAGGATAATGTTAAAACATCTCAACAACCTCAAAGAAGATTAAATCCACACATGAAAGAAGTAGTTAGAGGTGAAGTTCTTAAATTACTTGATGTTAGAATTATCTACCCTATTTCTGATAGCCAATGGGTAAGCCCTACACAAGTTGTGCCTAAGAAATCTGGAATAATAGTGGTTGAAAATGAAAAAGGTGAATTAATACCTACGCGAGTCTCATCCAGTTGGTGTATATGTATTGATTTTAGAAAATTAAATGCACTCACTAGGAAAATCATTTCCCCTTACCATTTCTTGATTAAATTCTTGAAAGAGTAGCAGAACCTCCCTACTATTATTTTCTTGATGGTTATTCAGGGTATAATCAAATACCAATTGCGTTAAATGATCAAGAAAAGACCACTTTTACGTGTCTCTTTGTCATTTTTGCATATAGAAGAATGTCTTTCGGACTTTGTAATGCTCCGACAACTTTCCAAAGATGCATGCTAAGTATTTTTAGTGACATGATTGAGCATTATTTAGATGTTTTCATGGATGACCTAACAGTTTTTGAAAATTCTTTTGAAAATTGTCTTGATAATTTTGATAAAGTTCTTAACAAATGCAAAGAAAAAGGGTTTGTGTTAAACTGGGAAAAATGTCATTACATGGTTACCTCAGGAATCGTGTTAGGTCATGTCATATCTTCTAAAGGAATTGAAGTTGATAAGGCCAAAGTTAAATTAATTGCTCATTTGTCTTCCCCAAAAATAGTCAGAGAAGTTCGTTCCTTTTTAGAACATGCAGGATTCTATAAAAGATTCATTAAGATTTTTAGTGCCATATCTAGACCATTATGTAATCTTCTGATGAAAGATGCACCATTTGATTGGAATCAAGAATGTAAAAAATCTTTTAAAAATTTAATTGGTCTTCTGACTTCCACTCGTATCATGCAATCTCTTGACTGGTCTTTGCCTTTTGAGTTGATGTGTGATGCTAGTGATTTTGCTGTTGGTGTTGTTTTAGGCCAAAGAAAGGAAGGTAAGCCTCATGTGATTTGTTACGCAAGTAGAACTTTAAATAGTGCACAAATCGATTACACCACTATTGAAAAAGAACTACTTGCTTTAATTTTTGTATTGGACAAATTTTGACCTTATTTAATTGGTTTTTCTATTGTTATTTTCACCGATCATGCTGTTGTTAGATATTTAATGTCTAAGCAGGATGCCAAACCTAGGTTGATACGATAGATCTTGTTACTTCAAGAATTTAACATCACAATTAAATATAAGAAAGGGGTTGAAAATGTTATTGCAGATCATTTGTTTAGACTTAAAACAGACTCATCTTTTGATAACACACCTATCAATGATTCTTTTCCTGATGAATTGTTATTTTCTGTCAATTCAATGCCTTGGTTTGCTAACATAGTCAATTTTCTTGTAACAAGAAAGATGCCGCCTCAGTGGATACACCAAGACAGAAAGAAGTTTTTTACTGAGGTGAAAATTTTTTATTAGGATGACCCATATTTGTTCAAATATTCTCCTGATCAAATCATTTGGAGATGTGTGCCCGACAATGAGTTCTTTATCACCCTGGTTAAGTGGCAGATTGTGATTGGCATTGGCTAAAGCCATTAAGCAATGGTTTTGATGATAACAAACAAGGACAAGAAATGGAAGTGCAATGATCAAGTCCAAGGTTCTTCAAGAATAGCTTATAGGACTTAGATATTGTGTAAAGGTAAATGAGAATCACACTAAGCTCAAATATGTTTTCAAATCTTTACAAATGATTTTCACATCTAAAATGCTCAACAAACAAGTTTTGAAAAGTCAGTCTTGGTGGTAGTTCAAATCCATGAAAAATAGTTAAGTTTGTGTTTTGTAAAGCTGACCTTTAGTCACTCTTTTGATTATAACTTCCAAACTACTTTGATTTTTGTTCTGAAACTTATTTCATTTGAAAATAGACTCAAAGATCTTTTCAATGAGTGGTTATTTGCTTAAAACGGATAAGAAATGAAGAAGTTATGATCATTTAAAGTTAGCTTTCAAAACTAGAGTGCCCTAACTGATTAGGCAATTCACCTAACCGATTATTGCACAAGTCAGGAGCGTTTTTTATGTTCTAAATTCTCTTAACCGATTAGGTAATTCACCTAACCGGTTAGTGTGAATGTTAGGAGTATTTTTCATGTTTCTAAAGCTCATAACCGATTAGGCAATTCACCTAATTGGTTAGTGTAAAAGAAAAGAGCGTTTTCGTGTTTTTATAAAAGCTCCTAACCGATTAACAACTCCACCTAACCGGTTATTATAAATGTCAAGAGCCAAAAATCAAAACTCCTAACCGATTAGGATAATTTCCTAATCGATTATCTGGGAAATCAGAAAACACGAACAACGGCTCTATTACAGAGCATTTAATGTTTTTATCTACCTCCAACGGCTCTAAAATGCATTGGGCTATAAATGCAAGTTGTTGGGCATCAAAGAAAAGTTGGAGAACAATCGAAAAATCATTCTTGAGCATTAATTTCATATTTCATCATCTCTTTCTCCAAAACTCTATTCTAAGCTTCAAAGTGTGATTCCTTGAAACCTATAGTGCTTCAATTTGTATTATCTACTCTTTGAGAGAGTTTCTATCATTTAAACACTTTGTTTATCTTACAAAGAGGGTGAGGTATCCCTCTAGTGAAAAAGGGTGAGGCATTCCTTATTCAGAAGAAGGTGAGGTATCCTTCAAAGGTGTAAAGAGGGTGAGGTATCCCTCTAGTGAAAAAGGGTGAGGCATTCCTTATTAAGAAGAAGGTGAGGTATCCTTCAAAGGTGTAAAGGGGGGAGGTATCCTCAAGGTGAAAAGGGTTGTAAAGGGGGTGAGGTATCCCTCTAGTGAAAAGGGTGAGGTATCCCTGTTTTGAGACTCAAGCACAAAGGGTGAGGTATCCCAAGGTGTGGTGAGTGCTCTATTGTGTAAAGGTTTTCAAGCACCCATTCAAACTTGAAGTTTAGTGAAAAATCTCAAGTGGTTTGCTTGAGGACTGGACGTAGGTCACAAGGGGTGGCTGAACCAGGATAAATCCTTGTGTTTGTTTTTCTCAACTCTATCTCTTTATATTTGTGCCTTAATTATATATGCTTGAGTTGAATTTGATATATAGCTTATTTGCTAGATTTATCCTATAGCCCAAGTGGTATTTGAGAAATCTCTATTAGTTATATTGTTGTTAAGCTTATTCCGCTGCAAGTGTTGATTGAAAGTTTCAAGATGCATAATTTCTCAAAGTTGCATTAAAATTTGTAATCACCCAATTCACCCCCCTCTTGGGTGATGGTTGCCATGACTAACAAGTGGTATCAAAGTTTCGTGCTCTAGTGAAAGCCTAACCGCTTAGAATTAAAGATCCTTATTTGTTGGCAACCATTAAAAAGCTTTTCAAAATGGAAGGTTTAGAAATTGATAAACCACCATTCTTTGATGGTGTGAATTTTGTTTATTGGAAAGCTAGAATAGAGATTTATATGCAATCTATTGATATTGATTTGTGGGATATTGTGCTTGATGGATTTACTTGCAAATCAAAACAAGATTAGAATGCTTATGACAAGAAATGTTTTTCCTTAAATATTAGAGCAATGCAAATATTGAGAAGTAGTTTGAATGATGATGCTTATGCTAAAATTAAAAGTTACTCTAGTGCTAAAGATATATGGGATGCTTTTGATGCTATTTATCTTGCTAACAATGATTTTGTGCATAAAGTTGTATATAGAATGCAAGAAGAGCAAAAGTCATTGAAGGAAGCTTGTCATGAAAAATATCCTCAAGAAGATGTTCTTGAATTCTTGATGGACAACAATGAGGAAGAGCCAAGTATGCTAGAAATTGAAACTACTTCCTATATGGCTCAAAAGGACTTTGAGGTAAATAATGCTAAACTAGATTATAGTCTTTACTATGATAAGCTACAATATGCATATGATGAATTGAATGATGGTTTATTGAATTTAGAAAAGAAAAATTTATTTTGTTTGGAAAACATTTCCTCCATTGAAAATGAAATTGAAACTTTGAAAAATGAATATGCTTTTCTTGATGAGGAAATGCCTTTGAAATGTGAAACCTCAACTTCTTGTGAAAAATGTATTGATTTAGAAAATCAAGTTGAGGACTTATATTCTCATTTTGCTAAAGCAAATGATTCTAATTGTTTACAATCCATGATTGTTAATAAGAATGAAACTGATGTTATTTCACATGAAAATTCAAGTAAGGCTTGTGGCAAAAATGACATAGAATATAAAAACAACAAAAGGAATGTGTTTTCTAAAAATGATCTTCAAAGGATCAAATCATCATTGAATTCAATTGTTTGTAATTTTTGTGGTCATCTAGGACATATTTCTCATTTATGCTATTATAGAAGAAATACTTATATGAGAAATAGTGTGGTATGAGTTCCTAAAGACCTTAAAGGCCCTAATACTAATATTCAAGGACCCAAGATGAAGTGGGTACCAAAAAGTCCTCCTAGTGTTTCAATTATGCAAAAAATTTCTCAAAAGGATGAACAAATTGGTCAAAGGATAGATGAATCATCAAGAATAATTCTTCCAAAGCCCATTGGAAGAAGTTTTGATCAAAGAAGGAAGATGACTTCAACCAAAGCTTCTCAAGTACAAAATATGGAACTTGCAAAGTTAAAAATACCAAAAGAGAAGCAATAAGTAAGGAAAAGAGTTTCCTTATTTACCAAGGCTAAGGTATCAAAAGCTTTTACCTCTTATGACCATTCACTTGTAAAGTCAATGAATTTGAGGTATATTCCTTATAGGCCTTAGGTAAAGGATAGAATCATGTGCACTTGGTAAAATCTGAATATTTTGTTTAGCACATGATTATGTTCATTCTTATTGTACCATAGATCATTAATTTGTTATATATCTTGGTACATAAAGTTCTACAATGCCTATGTTCTCTTCTTGTTTGGAATAGCACATTTGATGAAAATATCTTAGAACTTGGCATATTGGATCAATCATGCATCTAACTCTTGCTAAAAATCATCTTTGTTGCATAATTTGTCATGATATTGCATAATGTCTTGTTGTATCATGTATCAATTATTGGTTGTTCAAATCAAACAGAGGTTGTGCTTTTTCTAAACCAATAATCGGTTATTTGTGAAAACAGAAGCATTGCCTTCTCTTTTTTAAAGATCTTAACCGATTAATATGCCCAACTAATCGGTTATTTTCAAAGTCAGTGGCTAAAGATTAAAAAGCCTAACCGATTAGGAAATTAAGCTAATCGGTTAGTGTGTCTTTAAAATACACGTAAAATGGATTCTAAATAAAGCCTAACCGATTAGGCTCATTGGCTAACCGGTTATCTGATAAAGACAAAGACCAATCTTAAAGGCCTAACCGATTAGAGAAAACTAGTAATCGGTTATTCATATATACCAGAAGAAATTCCTCTGTTATAAATAACTCTTAACTGATTATTCATAGTTGTGCATCTCAGATATTATCAATCTCTTATCCTTATTTATACTAAATATCATGTTATATTTGGATAAGTAGAGAGTTGTTTTTATGCCCTAACATGCCTTAAGTTGTGCTCTTCAAGCATTATGTCTTAAAAGTATTTTTACATATGCTAACATGCTAGATATGCACATATTTTGCTTGAAATGACATGTTATGGTAATATCTTTGTGCTTGAGCTTGTGACTGATTCTCTTTGTTCAAATGTGGAAATTCACATGCTCATAAATAGTTCTAATCCTTTCTATTTGATGCTTAATTGTCTTATATACTTACTTGGAGATTGAAAATTAAACGATTATATGTCTTCTTGTTTGAAATTGCTTGATATGTTCATATCTTGAAAACAAGAAGTAAGTGATTCATCTTATGCATTGAACTTATCTTTGAACCTCTATGTAAGAAACTTGGCATGTGTGCACACTAGAACTCCTTACTTGATATAACATGCCTAACACGATCATTGTTTGCCCCAAAATGCTTATGAACATGTGCTTCTTGATAAACTTGAATCTTGCCTTGAAAAATGCTTAAATTATGCTTTTGGATTCAAGTGCATATGTTCTTCCTTTATGCTTGTTAAAGCTAACATTGCATGGTTGATAATGTGGTACATGTTCTACATTATATATATATATATCAACCTAAATTATGCTTGTAAATGAGCTTAAATGATATTTGATGCTAACCTATGTTTTAGAGAACTTTTAGAGTTAGCTTTGCAAGTGTCTCTATGTGCTTCAAATATAGCCATCAAATATTGAAATGTCAAGCATATGTGGAAAAATGAGAAGAGTTGAATGAAGAAGGAAATGAGAAGACTTTCTTCAAGTGCAATGGAATGGAATACGCAATGGAAGAAAGCTCAAACTCAAAGGTCCAATAGATGAAGAATATTCTAAAGAAGCATCACTCTCTCAATAAGTATCTCTATCCCTAAGCTATTATGGTATTCTATATGCTATGGATTATATGATACTTGTTGATAATTTGATCTTAAATGATTAGATGCTTTCCTTACATGAGAAGTATGCTTAGCATTGACAAAATGCCTAATTGGATATTAACTTGCTAATTTTGTCATTGCATATAGGGTGGATGATATTAATACTATATATGCTTTGATCCCTATAACATATCTCCTCAATGTGAATGTTTAATATCTATGATTCTCTTGATCCATGGCTAACAAGAGAATTTTGCTGCATAACTTGTCATAAAGTGATGTTTTTATTGCACAATCTGTAATGCTATTGTATAATATGATATTTTGCTGCATAATTCATCATTTTGATGCAAAATTTGTCATGTTGCTGCATAATATTTCATCTTACTACATAATGTTAAAATTTGCTGCATAAGTTGAATTGTTACTGCATCTTTATCATGGTTTTGTGTTACTTCTCTTTGTCAAAATCTATATATTGCATATCTTTTTGATCATGACAAAAGGGGGGAGAAGTTGTGTCATTGAGAAAAATCAAGGTAAAATAGAAAAAAGTACAATTTCAATGATCTTGAATTCCAAAATTAAGGGAGAGCTGTGCATCTCTGATCTAATCACCTCTTGAAAAATAGAGGGGGAGTAAGTCTCTAACACCTTTTATGAATTCCAATTTATTTGAACTAACATTTTCTCAATGGTTGTTTGTCATCATAAAAAAAGGGGAAGAATGTGATTGGCATTGGCTAAAGCCATTAAGCAATAGTTTTGATGATAACAAACAAGGACAAGAAATGGAAGTGCAATGATCAAGTCCAAGGTTCTTCAAGATTAGCTTATAGGACTTAGATATTGTGTAAAGGTAAATGAGAATCACACTAAGCTCAAATATGTCTTCAAATCTTTACAAATGATTTTCACATCTAAAATGCTCAACAAACAAGTTTTGAAAAGTCAGTCTTGGTGGTAGTTCAAATCCATGAAAAATAGTTAAGTTTGTGTTTTGTAAAGCTGACCTTTAGTCACTTTTTTTATCATAACTTCCAAACTACTTTGAATTTGTTCTGAAACTTATTTCATTTGAAAATAGACTCAAAGATCTTTCCAATGAGTGGTCATTTGCTTAAAACGGATAAGAAATGAAGAAGTTATGACCATTTAAAGTTAGCTTTCAAAACCAGAGTGCCCTAACCGATTAGGCAATTCACCTAACCGATTATTGCACAAGTCAGGAGCGTTTTTTATGTTCTAAATTCTCCTAAACGATTAGGTAATTCACCTAACCGGTTAGTGTGAATGTTAGGAGTATTTTTCATGTTTCTAAAGCTCATAACCCATTAGGCAATTCACCTAATCGGTTAGTGTAAAATAAAGGAGCGTTTTCGTGTTTTTATAAAAGCTCCTAACCGATTAGCAACTCCACCTAACCGGTTATTATAAATGTCAGGAGTCAAAAATCAAAGCTCCCAACCGATTAGGATAATTTCCTAACCGGTTATCTGAGAAATCAGAAAACACGAACAACGGCTCTATTACAGAGCATTTAATGTTTTTATCTACCTCCAACGGCTCTAAAATGCATTGGGCTATAAATGCAAGTTGTTGGGCGTCAAAGAAAAGTTGGAGAATAATCTGAAAATCATTCTTGAGCATTAATTTCATATTTCATCATCTCTTTCTCCAAAACTCTATTCTGAGCTTCAAAGTGTGATTCCTTGAAACCCATAGTGCTTCAATTTGTATTATCTACTCTTTGAGAGAGTTTCTATCATTTAAACACTTTGTTTATCTTGTAAACAGGGTGAGGTATCCCTCTAGTGAAAAAGGATGAGGTATCCCTTATTAAGAAGAATGTGAGGTATCCTTCAAAGGTGTAAAGAGGGTGAGGTATCCCTCAAAGGTTGTAAAGAAGGTGAGGCATCCCTCAAAGGTTGTAAAGGGGGTGAGGTATCCCTCTAGTAAAAAGGGTGATGTATCCCTATTTTGAGGCTCAAGCACAAAGGGTGAGGTATCTCAATGTGTGGTGAGTGCTCTATTGTGTAAAGGTTTTCAAGCACCCGTTCAAGCTTGAAGTTTAGTGAAAAATCTCGAGTGGTTTGCTTGAGGACTGGACGTAGGTCACAAGGGGTGGCTGAACTAGGATAAATCCTTGTGTTTGTTTTTCTCAACTCTATCTCTTTATATTTGTGCCTTAATTATATATGCTTGAGTTGAATTTGATATATAGCTTATGTGCTAAATTTATCCTATAGCCCAAGTGGTATTTGAGAAATCTCTATTAGTTATATTGTTGTTAAACTTATTCCGCTGCAAGTGTTGATTGAAAGTTTCAAGATGCATAATTTCTCAAAGTTGCATTAAAATTTGTAATCACCCAATTCACCCCCTTCTTGGGTGATGGTTGCCATGACTAACACAGATAACAGTACTCCGTGGCTCTCAAGTCGGTTTGTTTTTCAGTTTTCCATAATAATTGGATTCTTCTCCTTTAAAATAGATGTTATTCTCTCGAACTTAAGAAAACATTTTCCTTCTCTTCCTCAAAATGCTCTAACAAAAATTTACAAAGCTAGATGGGAAGATTGAGACTATTAATGCACAAGGGTATGCCGGAAGATATACGTTGGATAATCGAAGCAAAGGTCCATTTAGCCGGTGAGTCTTCAATTTCATTTGACTCATACATGCCAAGTCTCAGTAGAAGTTTATATTCTAAAAGGAGAAGAGCGAAAAGAATGCAAGTTTGTCACAAATGTGCGTGATGAAATTGTGACAAGCGATGTCGTTCTTTAAGGATGGTTTTCACAAACCGAGAAGATAAAATATTCTTCATTAAGAATGGACTGAGTGAGGTGTCATTAGATGATATCTTATTGACTCTTAAGATGCATTCTTGTGGACTTGTGCATCGTGAACTTCTTAATTTGTGGAATCTATTCATGGACGAACAAAAACATTACAGTTTTGAGAATCTGATTCTAAAAGACCCTGTTTGCCAATTTATAAGAAAATTAGATGGAAAGCTTATCCTCAACTCATAAAAGGTGTTTAAGTCATTATTGGACGTAAAACTCGAGGAATTGGTGAGCCACAATCACAACAACATGTATATATTATCTTGATCTTCTTTGTTCACAAAAAAATAAAATAAAAATAAAGTATATACACATCTTGGGTTTAGCCTTGGTAACACAAAAAACGAATAGGGAAATGCATGCATCCTGATCCAGCCTTCTTCATTGAAAAACAAAATAGGTAGATTGTAACCCATATGTGAGGCAGCTAGTCACATTATGGTCACTTGTCCCTTTAGGAAGCCCTATGTTGCACTGGTCTTGAATGGGTCTAATATTGGTCAACGAGCTTTAGCACAAAGCCGAAAGAGCATACTATCTCCATCCCATTCTCAAGTGAGTATATACTTACCCTTCATCAAGTTGTTTGTAACTTGGTATTTAGTCTATGAAATCCTTATGCATGGATCCTTACACCGTTTATTCGGAAGATTCTTTGGGGGTATTGAAGTCTTAGAACTAATTTACCATTGAGAGTTGCCCTAATTGGCTTGAGTGCATAGGTTTTTATGCTTATTCCCGTTGTGTGAAAGTATTTTTATTTTTTTTCTACATTAAAAAAAAAGGAGATCGAAAGAGTACCATGCTCTGAATTGAGTGTGGAGCCTCTGCCAATGGCAGACCCGTCATTGACTCAGGTGGACCTTTGCACATCGGTCCTTAAAAAAGGTTCGTGTACCATGCTCTGTAGAGAGTCGCACTCCATAACCAAATGTTCACCATCTAGGCACTGTGGAGTTGATGGACATGCAGAAGCGTCCCACTCTGGTTATTAGTGAGAAGTAACTCGCGGTTGCCAAAGCATATGAGGCATCTAAGTTTGAAATTCAATTGAAGGTGAATTACCCTAAATCAGTTAATGTTCTTTCTCAAGAGACAAGAAACGTGCCCAATTAAACCACTTCCTACTCTTGTGGTAATTGAATTTAAATTAAACTCATTACGCTTTATGGTAATTCATTAAATTCTCGAAAGGCTAAACCTACACTCATGATTTAGACCTTAAGTTCAATTTTTATGGTTCCAACACTTAGGTTCACCTCTCAGTACGTCCCTAAATGTCTATGAGATGCAAATATGTGGCCAGCAAATTCATATGAATAAGCGCAATAAGGATTAAATCAAAGAACATTCAAGATTAATAAAAAGGATAAACAAAGTCAATTAATCATCATCAATGTATGAAAGGGCATTGCCCAATCCTAGAAACAAAAGAAACTACTTAGACATAGAAAAGAAGAAACAAGAAATCAAATTCAAGAACATCCAAACTCGTAATCAAAGAGAGAAGAGAGGAGAAAGATGAAGATCAAGAGCCTCCCAATGTGCCTCGTTCAAAACTAAATTGGAACCCTAAAAGTGTATTCAGAACATCTATTAATACCCCTAGGGTCTAACCTGGTCTAAGCCCCTAAAAAGACATAAAAACGAAACTTAAAAATCTATCTCGTTCATTCCACGGGCTGGCCGTGGATCTTACTGTTTGAGTTCCACGACCGTGGAACTCTCTAGAAATTTTCTTTTACTTCTTCATGCAGTTGCTCGATCCATGGCCATAGGGAATTCAACAGGCAGGCCGTGAAACTCTCTAGAGTAAGCTTTTTGCTCCAATTTGCTATCCGTAAAGCTCCAACTTCAATCGTACAAGTTTTCCATCCATTTCAAGACCAATTCAACACTAATCCTGTATAACAACATCAAAAACACAGCAGTTATCCGAACTAAGGAGAAAAACAAATAAAAAGGGAAACTAAAATGCTTAAAAATGCATGCAAAACAAGAATAAAATATAATGGTGTTTCACACACATCAAGCTGCTGCCATTGGCAGACCCGTCACTGACTCAGGTGGAACTTACACGTCGGTCATTAAAAAAGGTTCGTATATCATACTCTGTAGAGAGTCGCACTCCATAACCAAATGTCCACCATCTAGGCACTG